>CM016615.1:15608648-20408648 GCA_005393395.2 Gossypium australe
ATCTGGCAAAATCTCGTCACCCTATCTCTAGGCATACGATCAACTCCGCTTAAATATGCTAGATCTACTCTTAGGCAGGGACTTTTGCTCCTCCACCTAAGCACATCACACTTGCATTAATATCCCGAAAATATCAACACAAGAATTAAGAACACATAATTAAGAACAAGTCAAATATTTATCATATAGTTCAGCAAACGATAACAAGATTCATCTTAGGTTTCATCCCCCTCAGGTATCTGAGGGTTTAGTTCATAATAATAATAAAAGAATACATCTCAAAAGAAAAGATAAAACAAAACATAAGAAATCCCTAAAACCCCCTGAAGGAATTGAAGGAGAGATCCTCCGTCTTGAGTATAATTTTGGCTTCTTGAGATGAATCAACTGGCTATCTTCGAGCAAATCTCCACAAATCTACCCTCTTTGGCCTAGCTGGACGCCCCCTGACTAAAGCCCTGGCAGAAGGCTTCTGCCGAACTCCCTTTTCAAAGTTGCCCCCTTGGGTGTTTATATAGACTTTGAGATGCCTTGCTTGGCCCTTAAGTATCCTAATTCAAGTAGAATTCCTACTAGGGTTTTTGAATAGGCTTTGGAATATGTTTCTTTACCTCCAAGTATCCAAATCCGAGTAAAACTCCTCTTGGCCGCGGTAGGGACACGCCCATGGCACACGCCCATGTGAATCGTGGCCAGGTCGTTTTCGAGTCTGTTGAATGAGGCACGACCGTGTGATCTTGGGTCCAGGCCGTGTGGATTTCGTAATATGGCCCATTTACTTCGTTTTGGACCCGTTTTCCATTATTTTCATCATCTAGTACTCTCTTGGGTATAAAACATGAAAACAAAGGATTAAGAGCACCAAATTACACAATTCGAGGCTTAAATCATCCAAAAGCATGCTAAATGTGGGCCTAAAATATGTTACTTTTACGGTTTATCATTGCTTCTAATAGCATCCCCATTAAGACCTTCCATTCCCTAGTTGTGAACCAGGATATTTATCATGTCGCCATTCTCAACCTGCCACCCAAATTCATCTTTAAGAGCTTCTTCCGCTGTCGCAATGCTTAACCATGTAAAGGAAGCTTTTTCAATTTTTTTTTTTGCTTTAAAAATATTACCATTAGGGAAATATTTCGAAGATAGAAGTTTAAAACATAGAAAATCTTTGTTGTTAAGCCTCCATACTAGATGCCCTAAGAGAGCAAAATTGAAGGGTCGAACATCTCTAATTCCAAGACCTCTCATGCCCTTCGGTTTACACAAAGTCTTCCAAGGGATCATTGTCTAGAATCTGCCTTTGTCTTTTCCCGCCCATCACGTTTTGCTTAGCTTAGCTTGAATATCATTGATCACTCTTTTAAAAGCCAAGAAAATCAACAGTGCATACGTTGGTATAGATTGGAGAACCGCTTTGATGAAGACTTCTTTGCCACCAAAAAAGAGCAGCCTCTTTGTCCAACTGTTGATCCTGCAAGACAATCTATTATTAATCTCTTTGAAAGCCGCTATTTTCTTCTTACCAATTGGAATTGAAAAGCCTAGATAATTGTTTAAATTCTCCACCGCCGTCATACCTAGAAGATCACTAAAATTAGTACTTTGAGATCTTGAAGTGTTGGAACTAAAGAGAACCATTGACTTTTCACAATTAATCTCCTAACTTGAAATGTTAGAGAAAGTATTAAGCATGTTAAGGAGATTTTCAACATCACTCTTTATTTCTAACAAAAAGGAGCGCGTCGTCAGCAAAGAACAAGTGATTTATCCTAGGGTTGTTTCTACTAGCCCGAATACCTCTCAATATATTGTTCTCCTGAGCATGGATAAGTATCCTCGAGAAAGCTTCCATACAAAATAATAACAAATAGGGAGAGAGGGGATCCCTTTGGCAAACACCCCTCTCGGGGATAAAAGTATCCAATAAAATATTGTTACATTTAACCGTATATTTTACCGAGCGAACACAATCTATAATTTTGTTAATCCGTTTCCCATTGAATCTCGTTTTCTTCATAATTGTTTCAATAAAGTTCCACTCCACGTGATCGTACGCTTTGCTCATGTCGAGCTTGACCACAAACCCTTTATTAGGTCCATTTTTAGAGCACTAAAGATAGTGGAGAAGTTCATGCGCAATCAGAATATTATCATGTATCATCCTCCCCGACATAAAGGCACTCTAATTTTGGCTGATGTAACTAAGAAGAACAGCTTTTAGACGATTGGCATGCACCTTTGAGATGATCTTGTAGACAAACCTACAAAAAATGATAGGGCGGAAATTAGTAAGCTCACAAGGATCTCTAATTTTAGGAATTAAAATGATCATAGTTTCATTAAGGTTAGAGATATTTTTGATCCCATTAAGAACATCTAAGCAGAAACTAATAGTGCCATTTCCCACAATCTCCCAATGATGTTTGAAGAAGTTCCCCGAGAGACCGTCAATACCGAGAGCTTTATTAGGGTCCATCTGTTTAATAGCCTGAATGACCTCATTCTTTGTATAACCCCTAGTAAGCCACTCATTTGTCTTCCTAGCCACACACTCCTGAATGTACCCAATCTCTTGGATATCAACATTTTTACCGTTTGACCAAAACAATCTTAAAAAGTAGTTTTTAGCCACTTGACTGATATCCTTACTGTTAGTCACCCAGTTTCTGTCCATGTCTTTTAGCTTCTCAATATTATTCTTCTTTAATTGCCTAGTCGCTTTAGAATGGAAATACATAGTATTTCAATCCCTCTCCCTAAGCCATTTTGATCAGGATCATTGAGCCCAGTAGCTTTCTTCCCTGGTATAGAGAAAGTCAAGCCTTTTACGAGCTTCATTCAAGTTCTTCACAATATCCTCTCTACTGGTAGAGTCAATAATCAAGTTAATATTTTTCTCTAGTCTTTGCATGTCACTCTTCATTTTTCCATATTTCTTACGCTACCATGGACCAAGAACCGTGATAAACCGTAATTATAATGTAATTTAATCCCACATTTAGCTTACTTTTGGATGATTTATCCCTCAATTTATGTAAAAATGTGCTCTTAATCCTTTCTTTTCATGTCTTATACCCAGGAAAGCACCTGAGGATGAAAAGAACGTAAAACGGGCCCAAAACGGAGTAAATGGGCCATATCACGAAATCCACATGGCCTGGCCCAAAGAACACACGGTCGTGCCTCGACGAGCATCTAGAACACGACCTCACCCTGACTTACACATCCGTGCCTCAACTTAGAAATCTGAACACGGCCTGAAGACGAGCCACACGGGTGTGTGACATGGTCGTGCCTCTGTCGCTGGAAAGAGCAATTTCAGTCGAAAAAGGATACTTAGGGAGAAAGAATCGCATTCCAAGAGCCTATATATATCCCCCAAGTGCCACCTTTGAAAAGGCGTCATAGCTAGGCCAAGGAGCCAAGCCGAGAAGGTTAGAGTTGCGGGAATCACTCGAAGATAGCCAGTTGATCCATCCCAAGAAGCCGGACTTATACTCAAGACGACGGATTTCTCCTTCAATTCCTTCAGGGAGTTTTAAGGGTTTCTTTTGTTTTGTTTTATCTTTTCTCTTGAGATGTTTTCTTTATTTGTCAAGAACTAAACCCTTCAGATACCTGAAGGGGATGAAACCTAGATGAATCTTGTTATTTGATTTCTGAATTATATGATAATTACTTAGTTTGTTCTTAATTATGTTGCTTAATCCAAATCTGATGTGCTTAGGTGGAGGAGGAATAGACCCTGCCTAAGAGTAGATCTAGCATAATTAAGCGGAGTTGATCGAACGCCTAGAGATAGGGTTACGAGATTTTGCCGGATTAGGGTGAAACCTAATATGGGAGTCCATAGATCAATTTACTGCTATTCTAGGGGGTTATTATAAGCGAACGAGAGTTCCACTAATTAACCTAGGGTTAGACGTTATTCGCCTCGAGAGAGGGTTTAATATACGTTAGAGAGTCTCACGGATTAAGCTAAGTAAAGAAATCATATGGTTCAGTGTTAAATAACAAGTGAAGTCTAGGTGGATTCTTCCTGAGGGTATCATCGTGATCAACTGAGTTTTTCGTCGAGTTATTTCCCAATTCGTTCTTTTTGTCTTTGCATCTTTAGCTTAGTAGTCGTTAATTTAGATTAAAGCAACTTCACTTTATTTTAGGCTAAATAATAAAAAGAAAGTTAGTATTAGTACTTTTAGTTACTTTGGGTTCGACAATCTGGTCTTGCCTAAGCTATACTACTGTTCGATAGGTACATTTGCCTTTAATCGTTGTCAGAGTTAGTTTCCAGGTTCGATCTCATTCTTTATAAATTTTAAAGCTCTGATTTCAGCGATCAAGTTTTTGGCGTCGTTGCCGGGGAACTAAAATATTAAGAACGCTCTATTTTTATTACTTTAGCCATTATTTTTATTTTTCGCAATTTAGTTTTATTTTTTTAGGTCAAATTTTAATTTTTGCTAATTTTTCTTTCTTTCTTTCTTTTCCTAGCAGGTACCTCTAGTTTATGACTAGAAGGAACCCGACAGGCCCTTTGCTATACGACAGTGATATTAAAGCTACCGCTCGCAGGAATCATAGAGAAACAAGGCGAGCCCTAACTTACACAGAGAAAGACCAAGAGGGCAAATACAATCCTACTGAAGGGATGGACGAGAATAATCCACCACCACTTGATGTGGGGGAAAACAATGCTCCACGTACCATGTTTGATTATGCTAAACCGCATTTAACAGGAGCAGAATCTAGCATTGTTAGGCCTGCTATAGCTGCTAACAATTTTGAATTAAAGCCTAACACAATATAGATGATTCAACAATTTGTTCAATTTGATGGTTTGCAGGACGAAGATCCAAACATGCATTTAGCTAATTTTTTAGAGTTCTGTGATACCTTCAAAATAAATGGCATTTCTGATGATGCCATACGTCTTCAGTTATTCCCTTTTCATTAAGGAATAAAGCCAAACAGTGGTTAAACTCGTTACCACGAGGGTCAATCACTACATGGGAACAAATGATCGAAAAGTTTTTATTGAAATATTTCCCACCGGCCAAAACGGCTAAATTACGGACTGATATCTCTTCTTTTGTGCAGATGGATTTAGAGACATTATACGATGCATGGGAGAGATACAAAGATCTCTTGAGAAGGTGTCCACACCATGGTCTACCTTTGTGGTTACAAGTCCAAACTTTCTACAATGGTGTAAACCCTTCCACGAGGCAACTAATTGATTCAGCCGCCAGTGGAACTCTAAATAACAAGACTCCTGAAGCAACCTACAAGTTCATTGAGGAGATGTCACTGAATAATTATCAGTGGCAGGTTACAAGGACGAAACTAACAAAATCAGCTAGAGTTTACAATCTCGAGGCGATAACCATGCTATCAACACAGGTAGAGATGATGAATAAAAAGGTTGATAGTTTGTGTTCTTCGCAGGCACATCCAGTCATGCAGTGTGACGCAAGTAGAACCATGGCGAATCCTGGGTACCCACCCTACCAACCAGAAGCAGGAAGCGAACAAATGAACTATATAGGTAACAATTTCAGATCCGATAATAATCCTTATAGTAACACTTACAATCCAGGTTGGAGGAACCACCCAAATTTTTCATGGGGAGGTCAAGGAAACCAAGGAAATCAAAGACAACAACCTCCTCAAAACTTCCAAAATCAGCCCTATCCACAAGAGAAGAAACCAACCCTCGAAGAGATGCTAACAAAATTTTCGACAGACACAGAAAAACGTTTCCAAGAAACTGAGAGAACAATCAAAAGCAACGAGAGCCGAATCGTGGAAATTACTAAGCCAGTCAAGGAAGTCACTAATGCAGTCAAACAACTTGCAAAGCTGATGTCAGAACGACCGCAAGGGCGTCTACCTAGTAACACGGAGATTAACCCTAAGGAGCAAATTCAAGCCATCACAGCTCAGGACAATAAAGGGTTAGATGAACCCAATACAATACCAGAAAACAAAGTAGACGAAGGTAAAACAGAGGTGACACAAGAAAAGCCAAAACCGGTAATCAAAGAGTACCAACCTCGCATACCTTATCCCGAAGCAATAAAAAGAGACGATTCAGAGGAACAGTTCAGTAAGTTTCTTAAACTTTTAAATAAATTACATATTAACTTACCTCTTCTCGAAGCTCTTATACAGATGCCAGACTCGAGGAAATTTTTAAAACAGCTCTTGACAAACAAACGCAAAATAGACGAAGAGCACTAGTGGAGTTGAACGCAACATGCTCGGCAATGTTACAAAATAGACTACCACAGAAACTAAAAGATCCAGGGAGTTTTAGAATTCCATGTTTAATTGGTAGTTTGCCTATTGATAATGCGTTAGCTGATCTAGGGGCAAGTATAAATGTCATGCCTTATACATTGTTTAAACGATTAGGTCTAGGGAAGCCCAAGCAAACTAGAATGAGCATTTAATTAGCTAATAAAACTGTCAGAATTCCTATGGGCATTATTGAAGATGTTCTTGTAAAAATCGATAAATTTGTTTTCCCAGTAGACTTTGTTGTCTTAGACATGGATGAGGATAATCCAATCCCCCTAATTTTAGGAAGACCTTTTCTAGCAACTGCCAAGACTAAAATTGATGTTGCCACAGGAGAACTTATACTTTGTGTAGGTGATGAATCAATCAGTCTTCAAGCTCTTGACTCGGCTAGGACAACAATCGATGAAGGTAAGAAAGTCACTTCAAATGATAATCAAATTTTTCAACTTTCATCGCAGGAAACATCACAAGGACACAAACCTGAGCTGACTTATAGACCCCAAATCAACAAAGAAGAATTACACGAGGAAAAAGCCTTAGGGTCGACAAATCAGAAGAGCAGAAGACACACGTCAAGGAAGAACCGGAACCACACGAAGTAAAACTAGAGGAACCACCAGAAGAACTCGTAGGAACATCAAATCACTTCAAAATATGAGGCCAAGTACTATCAGACAAAGCCGACCCGCATATCACCACAACAGACCTGAAGGCAAAGGGAGAAATTCCTCTTAAGGTACGCGATATCTTCCCCCACGGAACAGTCGAGGTAAGCAATCCCACATTCAGCACTTTAAAGGTAAACGCTTCTCGACTTAAACTTTGTCAAGAAAATAGAACCGTAAGCATGAGGGAAGATATTCAAACCTTTAAATCTCCCTGATTTCTTTCAATTTCAAGGAAAGTCTAGCTTAAGACTATAAACGAGCGCTTCTCGGGAGGCAACCCAAGCACTAACACTATTTCTATTCAAATTTATTTTCAGTTTCTTTTCTTTCCATCTTTCTTTTCTTTAAAACTAACCAAAGGTGCGAAATTCCAGACCGCACGGTCTTACACACGGCCGTGTCCAAGACCGTATGGACCACCAGAATCTCCATACTGACATAGTAGAGGCCGTGCAACCCAGTCTTAACCACTTTCCAACGTTTCAGATCCAACCACTCTCCCATGGGCTCCGTAAAAGTGGCACGGTCGTGCCCCACGACCGTGTGAAGTTACTGACTTGCCAAGCACGGGCGCAACACGCCCTGCCTCCCAACCGTGCCTACATACTGACTTCTGAAACACGGGCGTGGTTGGCTGCACCACGAACATGGCGAATCAACACAACGGGACACACGGCCTTGTGAGGTGGCCGTGTAATTCAACACACCCTTGGGACACGGGCTTGGGCATGTACCAGATTTGGGGCCTCTATTTAAACACCACCCCACCCTCTCCCCATTCTTCTCCTTCACTCTCCACCTCTTCCTCTCAGATTTCTCTATCTAACAAGTCTCTCAACCCCTTGAGCCACACAAGAAACCATGCCGAAGAAATGGAAGAAGGCCAACCACAGTCTCCTCAAAGGAAACCTTACACATGAGTTCATGCCGGCAGCTTCGTCTCAACACCAAGCCAAGGGTCTTTGAGACCAATTAGTTTTTATTTTTCTTTTCTCTTTTGCTTCAATTTCCTTCTCTTAGAAAATCTTATGCTTAGTTTAGTTTAACTTATTTTAGTTTCTTAGTGTTAGGTTCGCCAGGCTGCTAGGGAATCACGCCACTTTCGCCACCGCCAGCACCTCCGCAGCCCTAGAAGTCACACCCACCTCGCGAACCATCCATCAATATGGACTCTCCGGTCCATCCACCTTTCCTTTTATTTTTATTTTCCTTCTTAGTCTCCTCTCCTTTTTCTTTATTGTTTTTAATTATATATTTAGGTTATTTTAAAAGTGTCTAAATAAACCCTGGCTAATCATCCACGAGTTCCCCAATTTCTTCATCTAGCACAGGTTCGTCATCAAGACCGACCTCTTCGAGGACACCATCCAAAATTCAGGGAGTATTCTTTCCCCTTCTCTTTTGATTTATCCCATAAATATTATAACTATCTTTGTACATTGAGGGCAATGTACATCTTAAGTGTGGGGGGTAAATATTTATCTAAAGAAGGGCCTAACTTTCTGCATTATTCTCAAACTCGGCCAAACTTTTTTCATTATTCTTAAATCCCTGAATTTAGTCTTATTTTTAAGCAAATTTGTCATATTACTAATTAGGATGAAATTTTTGATGATTTATAATTTTTATTAACATGTTTTTGAGTAAATCATAGTTAATTGTGCATTGATGATTAAATTTTAAAGATACTGGAGAATTAAGCATGATAAGTCTAATTTTCAGAATAAAAATTTTTTGCTAGGTTATTAACCAAAATTTCAATATTGCTTTGAAATTTGAAATTTATGAGACTAATGTCAAAACACCCATAATTTTTGTGAGATTTTGAGCCTTATAGAGCATATATTCTTTTTCGTGCTCCCCTTTTGATTATGAGTGTGTCAACCTTGAACTGTTATTCTAGAACTTGCCTCGTTTATACATGTTGAGACCACATTTATGATTTGATATACAGAGATGATAAAAGGAACCTAGGTTTTAACCCACTAACTCCACAAGCCTACCTCCACAATTAACCCCTAGTGAACCCCGTTAATCCTAACAACCCTTTTTATTGACTTACCAGCTAATATTAACCCAAAACCCCTTTGTATTTGTTATCACCATTACTTTTGACTACCCTTATATCGTGATTTGATTTGATCAGTTACCTAAATATATTATTTCAGTAGTTGAATTTATCCTTTTGATAAACCGTAAAAGTAACATATTTTAATCCCACATTTAGCATACTTTTGGATGATTTATCCTTTGATTTATGTAAAAAGGTGCTCTTAATCCTTTCTTTTCGTGTCTTATACTCAGGAAAGCACCCAAGGATGAAAAGAACGTAAAACGGGCTTAAAACGAACCAAGTTGGGCCAAGAGAGAAATCGACACGGCCTGGCCCAAATACCACACGGCCGTGCCTCATTAAAAGTCCGAACACGACCTGGCCACGATTCACACGGGCGTGTGCCATGGCCGTGTCCCTGTCGCTGGAAAGAGAAATTTCATTCGAGAAAGGATACTTAGAGGCAAAGAAACACATTCCAAAGCCTATTCAAACACCCTATTAGGAATTCTACTTGAATTAGGATACTTAGAGGCCGAGTAAGGCATCACAAAGTCTATATAAACACCCAAGGGGCAACTTGAGAGGGGAGTTCGGCAAAAGCCGAAACCGGAGCGAAAGCTAGGCCAAGGAGCCAAGCCAAGAAGGTCAAAGTTAAGGAATAACGCGAGGATAGCCAGTTGATCCATCCCAAGAAGCCGAAGTTATACTCAAGACGGCGGAATTCTCTTTCAATTCCTTCAGGGAGTTTTAGGGTTTTCTTATGTTTTGTTTTATCTTTTCTCTTACAATGTTTTGTTTATTCATTATGAACTAAACCCCTCAGGTACCTGAAGGGGATGAAACCTAGATGGATTTTATTATTTGATTTTTAAGTTATATGATAAGTTACTTAGTTTGATCTTAATTATGTTGCTTAATCCAAATCTAATGTGCTTAGGTGGAGGAGGAATAGACCCTGCCTAAGAGAAGATCTAACATAATTAAGCGGAGTTGATCAGACTCCTAGAGATAGGGTTACGAGATTTTGTCGGATTAGGGTGAAACCTAATATGGGAGTCCATTGATCGATTTACTGCTATCCTAGGGGGTTATTATAAGCGAATGAGAGTTCCACTAATTAACCTAGGGTTAGACGTTATTCGCCTCGGGAGAGGGTTTAATATAGGTTAGGGAGTCTCACGGATCAAGCTAAGTAAAAGAAATCATATAATCTAGGGTTAGATACTAAGTGAAGTCTAGGTGGATTCTTCCCGAAGGTATCGTCAAAATCAATTGTGTTTTTCTTCAAAGTTATTTTCTAATTCATCTCCTTGTCTTTGTATCCTTAGTTTAGTTGTCGCCAATTTAGTTTAAAAGTAATCTTCACTCTAACTTTAACGCTAAATAATAAAAAGAAAGTGAGTATTAGTACTTTTAGTTCCTTTGGGTTTGATAACCGGTCTTGCGTAAGCTATGCTACTGTTCGATAGGTACACTTGTCTTAATATCATTGTCAGAGTTAGTCTCTAGGTTTGATCATTCTTTTATAAATATTTAAAGCTCTGATTTGCAGCGATCAAGTTTTTGGCGCCATTGCTGGGGAACTAAAATATTAAGAAAGCTTAATTTTTATTACTTTAGCCATTTTTTTATTGCAATTTTTTTATTTGTTTTATTTTTACTTTGCTAATTTTTCTTTGATTTGATAGGTAATTTTAGTTTAGAGGAGATGGCACTAAATAGCTATCAATGGCAAGTTATGAGGACAACGCCAACAAAAGCCGCCAGTGTCTCCAACCTCGACGTGGTCACCAGGTTGTCTAACCAGCTAGAGATGTTGAATAAAAAGATTGGTGGTTTGTATAGTTCCTTGCAGGTACACTCAATAATACAATATGACTCGAATCTAGGAGGAGTGGCGAATCCTGAGTACCCACCCTATGGATATGGCATGGAAAACGAGCAAGCTCACTATATGGGTAACTATTCTTGACCACAAAATAATTTTTATAATGACACTTATAACGCAGGTTGGAGTTACCATCCCAATTTCTCGTGGGATGATCAAAATAGCAAAAGACCGGAACTTCCTCCAAACTTTCAACAACCACCTCACCAACAAGAAGAGGAGTCGCACCTTGAAGAGATGATGGCAAATTTCTCAGCAGACACAGAGAAACGTATCCAAGAAACTGAGAGAACAATCAAAAGCAACGAGAGCCGAATCGTGGAAATTACTAAGTCAGTCAAGGAAGTCACTAACACAGTCAAACAACTTACAAAGCTGATGTCAGAAAGACCGTAAAGGCGTCTACCTAGTAACACGGAGATTAACCCTAAGGAGCAAAATCAAGCCATCACCGCTCAGGACAGTAAAAGGTTAGATGAACCCAATGCAATACCAGAAAACAAGGTAGACAAATTTAAAACAGAGGTAACACAAGAAAAGCCAAAACCGGTAATCAAAGAGTACCAACCTCGCATACCTTATCCTGAAGCAATGAGAAGAGACAATTCAGAAGAACAATTCGATAAGTTTCTTAAACTTTTAAAGAAATTACATATTAACTTACCTCTTCTTGAAGCTCTTTTTCAGACGCCAGACTCGAGGAAATTTTTAAGACAGCTCTTGAAAAACAAACGCAAATTAGACGAGGAACACCACGTGGAATTAAACGCAGCATGCTCAGCAATGTTACAGAACAGACTATCGCAGAAGCAAAAAGACACAGGGAGTTTTACAATTCCATGTTTAATTGGTAGTTTATTTACTGATAATGCTTTAGCTGATTTAGGGGCAAGCATCAATGTTATGCCTTATAAAATGTTTAAACAACTAGGTCTAGGGAAACCCAGACAAACTAGGATGAGCATTCAGTTAACTAATAAAACTATCAGAATTCCTAGGGGTATAATAGAAAATGTTCTAATAAAAATTGATAAATTCATATTCCCAGTAGATTTTGTTGTCTTAGACATGAATGAGGACAATTCGATTCCTTTAATTTTAGGAAAACCCTTTCTAGCAACTGCCAGGCCTAAAATTGATGTTGGTACAGGAGAACTCATTCTTCGTGTGTGACGAATCAATCAGTCTACAAGCTTTTGACTCGGCCAAGACATCAAGTGATGAAGGTGAGAAAGTAAATTCAGTTGATAATCAAATTGTTCAACTTTCACCACAGGAAACACCACAAGGCTACAAACTTGAGCCGAATCATAGGCCCCAAGCCGTACAAGCTCATAACAGTGAATTGTTAGTGGAATCTGACCCAAGGCAAGAACCTGTGGTAAGTGAAGGTAAGGTTGAGGTAAGCCATGATTTACCAAACCCGATAAATACAGAGTACCAAGCTCGTGTGCCATATCCCGATGCAATAAAGAAAGACCACACAAAGGAAGAATTCGGTGAACTTACACTTCGTGTAGACGACAAAACAATCACTCTTCAAGCCCTTGACTCAGCTAGAACATCGAGTAATAAAGGTACGAACGTTAATTCTATTGATAATCATTTGGTTCAACCTTCTTTATAGGAAGCATCACAAAATCACTTAGCTGAGCTAGATCTTAGACCTAGTACCGACAAAGAAGAAACACATAAGGAACAAAGCCTTAGGGTTGACAAACTAAAAATGCAGGAAACACAAATCAGAGAAGAACAGGAGCCACACAAAGTGAAACTGAAGAAGACCCTAGACAAGCTGATAGGAACAACAAATCACATCAAAATAGAGGATCAGGTATTGTTGAATAAGGAAGACCCTCGAATCACCAATTCAGACCTCAAGACAAACGAAGAAATCACTTTTGAGGTACTTAATGTCTTCCTATACGGCACAGTCGAGGTAAGCAATCCTAAATTCGACACTTTTGAGGTAAACATTACTCGACTTAAACTATATATCCATAACCGAAGTGATCGCATGAGAAAGAATTTTCACCTTCTCAAACCACCATGACCATACAAATGAGAGGTAAAGTCTAGCTTAAGACTATAAACGAGCGCTTCTCGGGAGGCAACCCGAGCACTAACCCTATTTTTAAATTTTTTTATCTTCTTTATTTTTATTTTTATTTTTAATCTTTTTCTCTTTTATTTTCCTTTTAGCACTTAACCATAAACTAACCAAAAAAGTAGATTTCTAGGTAACACGACCCTACACACAAGCATGCCCGTGGCCGTGTGGAAGCTAGGGGATGAACCATAGGCATACCGGTAGCCGTGCACAAACAGAGAATAAACTTCTTTCTCCAACACGGGATGTGATACCAGACCACGCCCATGCTAGCTACTTGTGTGAGGTCACTGACTTGTCGACCACGGGTTGAACACGCCCGTACTTCATAGCCGTGCGAAGTTACTAATTTACCAAGCACGGGCTGAACACACCCGTGTTACCTCACTGTGCCAACATACTGACTTATCGAACACGGGCGTGCCCATGTAAACACGGCCGTGCCAAAAACCCTGAACGTGACCAAAATCCAAAAATCGTGAAAAGCACGGGTTATTTAAAACTTCACACCGGCGTGCCGATTGACCGTGCCCGAGCACCCTGAACGCGCCCAAAAATTCAAAATCCCAAAACACGAGCTACATCTCTATTTCAACCTCATTCTCCCTTTTTCTAGTTATCTTTCATTTTCCGTTATTTATTTTTATTCTCATTATTTTTTCCCTTTATTTTATTTTATTCTCTTTATTATTTTCTTCTTATTCTTTATGATATTTAAATTTAGCTTAGGATTCAATAAAATTAGGACGGCTACTTCGAGGATTCAATTTCAAACGGTTCGAGACGCTTCCCCATGCTCACCTCCAATCCTATCCGGTTTCTTTAACTTCATCCAAAATTCAGAAAGTTTCACTTCTCTCCCCATCTTATGATTTTTATGATTATTTTGCTATTATCCATCTTTGTACATTGAGGGCAATGTACATCTTAAGTGTGGGGGGTTAACTATAGTATTATTTGAAAATCCATGAATTATGCCTTGTTCAAAAGTAAAGTCTCTCATATTATGATTAGAATGAAATTTCCTATGATTTATGATCTTTGTTGATATGTTTTGGAGTAAGTCATTGATAATTGTGCATTGATGATTAAATTTGAAGGATACTAGAGAATCAAGCATGATAAGTCTATTTTTCAAAATTAAAATTTTTAGGCTGTCTACCTGAATCTAAATATTACTTTGAATTTTGAAATTTACGAGGTTGACATCAAAATACTCATAATTTTTGTGAGATTTTGAGCCTTTTAGAGCATACATTCTTTCATGCTCACTTTCTATTATGAGTTTGTCAACATTGATTTGTTATTCTAGAACTTGCCTCGATTATACATGTTGATACCACACCTTTGATTTGATATACAGAGATGATAAAGGCACCTAGGTTTTAACCCACTCACTCCACTAAAAAGCCTACCTCCATAATTAACCCCTAGTGAACCCCCTTTAAGCCTGACAACCCTTTTCATTGACTTACCTACTAACATTAACCCAAAACCCTTTGTATTTGTTATCACCATTCTTTTTAATTACCCTTTTTGTCGAGATTTGATTTTGAGCAGTTACCTAACTATGTTCTCTATTTCAGTTGTTAAAGTTCATTATTTTTATTGATTTGTTAAAAAAAATGAAGTATATTCATTATTAGTAAGCTTACATGTTTAAATCTCAAATCTTGAAAAAAAACAAGAGAAAAAAAAAGAAGAAGCTCGTATTATTAGTTTTCAATTGATGAAATTATTTAGGATTAGTTCATTTTTCTAGTTAGGTAATTTTTTAGGTCAGTCTCGATTCTAACCTCCTAATTCAGCCTTTATCCATACCCTTAACCTAAGCCCCGTTACAACCCTACTAAAGACCTTTTGATTTGTGTATCATCTCATTTTACAGTGGTGGAGATTTGATTTTCATGCAAGCTTATGGGATTAATTTTCATGTTTGACTTATTGAGTGCTTAATTTTGAACCTTAAACACTTTGAGTGATTTGAGTGAATCTTTAGTGAGGATGTCAACTGTTGTAGATTTTGAATCAGAGGTAACTATTCAGGTAAAGGAAAAACGCCTATGTTTTCATGCTATAAATGCATGACTTTGATTGTTTGAATCTTAGGACTCTTTTGAGTTGAATTATCCATGTATGGATTATCTTTGAATTATGATAAAGCATGATTGATGAATTTTATGAATCAAGGAAGTTCGTTTTAATTATGAGTTAAGAATTTTGCTTGAGGACAAGCAAAAGCTTAAGTGTGGGGTATTTGATAAACCGTAAAAGTAACATATTTTAATCCCACATTTAGCATACTTTTGGATGATTTATCCTTTGATTTATGTAAAAAGGTGCTCTTAATCCTTTCTTTTTGTGTCTTATACTCAGGAAAGCACCCAAGGATGAAGAGAACGTAAAATGGGCTTAAAATGAACCAAATTGGGCCAAGAGAGAAATCGACACGGCCTGGCCCAAATACCACACGGCCGTGCCTCATTAAAAGTCCAAACACGGCCTGGCC
Organism: Gossypium australe; assembly: GCA_005393395.2. Taxonomy (NCBI): domain Eukaryota; kingdom Viridiplantae; phylum Streptophyta; class Magnoliopsida; order Malvales; family Malvaceae; genus Gossypium; species Gossypium australe. The sequence goes on from CM016615.1 coordinate 15,624,189, forward strand.
ACAATTCACACGGGCGTGTGCCATGGCCATGTCCCTGTCGCTGGAAAGAGAAATTTCATTCAGGAAAGGATACTTGGAGGCAAAGAAACACATTCCAAAGCCTATTCAAACACCCTATTAGAAATTCTACTTGAATTAAGATACTTAGGGGCCAAGTAAGGCATCACAAAGTCTATATAAACACCCAAGGGGGCAACTTGAGAGGGGAGTTCGGCAAAAGCCGAAACCGGAGCGAAAGCTAGGCCAAGGAGCCAAGCCGAAAAGGTCAAAGTTAGGGAATAACGCGAGGATAGCCAGTTGATCCATCCCAAGAAGCCGGAGTTATACTCAAGACGGCGGAATTCTCTTTCAATTCTTTTAGGGAGTTTTAGGGTTTTCTTATGTTTTGTTTTATCTTTTCTCTTGCGATGTTTTGTTTATTCCTTATGAACTAAACCCCTCAGATACCTGAAGGGGATGAAACCTAGATGGATTTTATTATTTGATTTTTAAGTTATATGATAAATTACTTAGTTTGTTCTTAATTATGTTGCTTAATCCAAATCTAATGTGCTTAGGTGGAGGAGGAATAGACCCTGCCTAAGAGAATATTTAACATAATTAAGCGGAGTTGATCGGACGCCTGGAGATAGGGTTACGAGATTTTGTCAGATTAGGGTTAAACCTAATATGGGAGTCCATTGATCGATTTACTGCTATCCTAGGGGGTTATTATAAACGAACGAGAGTTCCACTAATTAACCTAGGGTTAGACGTTATTCGCCTCGAGAGAGGGTTTAATATAGATTAGGGAGTCTCACGGATCAAGTTAAGTAAAAGAAATCATATAATCTAGGGTTAGATACTAAGTGAAGTTTAGGTGGATTCTTCCCGAAGGTATCGTCAAAATCAACTGTGTTTTTCTTCAAAGTTATTTTCTAATTCGTCTTCTTGTCTTTGTGTCCTTAGTTGTCGTCAATTTAGTTTAAAAGTAATATTCACTCTAACTTTAAGGCTAAATAATAAAAAGAAAGTGAGTATTAATACTTTTAGTTCCTTTGGGTTCGATAACCGGTCTTGCCTAAGCTATACTACTGTTCGATAGGTACACTTGCCTTAATATCGTTGTCAGAGTTAGTCTCCAGGTTTGATCATTCTTTTATAAATATTTAAAGCTCTGATTTGCAGCGATCATCTTTATTATTTGACTTGTTTCAAATATATATATATAGACGAAGTATATTCACTATTAGTTTTGTGATTAGATGAGCTTATACATCAAATTCCAATTATTGAAGAAGAAGCTCATATCAGAATATTATTAGTAGTACAAGTTTATTGTTAGTTCGTGTTTCTAGTTAGGTAATTTGTTAAGTCAATCTCGATTCTAACCTCCTAATTTCAGCCTTTATCCACACCTTAACCCTTGCCCGTTACAGCCCTAACAAAGACCTTTTGATCTGTTTATCATCTCATTTTACAGTGGTGGAGATTTGATTTTCAGGCAAGCCTATGGGATTAACTTTTCAGGTTCGACGTATGAGTGCTTCTTTTTATGAACCTTAAACACTTTGAGTGATTTGAGTGAATCTATAGTGAGGATGTCAACTCTTGTCAATTTCGAATCAAAGGTAATATTTCAGATAAGGGGAAACACCTACGTTTTCAATTACAAATGAATGACTTATCATTGTTTGAATCTTTAGGACTCTTTGAATTGAATTATCCATGTATAAATTATCTATGAATTATAATGAGGCATTGTTGATAGGAATTGTGAATTATGGAAAGTTTGTTTTAATTGTAAGTTGAGAATTTTGCTTGAGGACAAGCAAAAGCTCAAGTGTGGGGGTATTTGATAAACCGTAATTATAACATATTTTAATCCCACATTTAGCTTACTTTTGAATGATTTATCCCTCAATTTATGTAAAAAGGTGCTATTAATCCTTTCTTTTCATGTCTTATACCCAGGAAAGCACCCGAGGATGAAAAGAACGTAAAACGGGCCCAAAACGAAGTAAATGGGCCATATCACGAAATCCACACAGCCTAGCCGAAAGAGCACACAGTCGTGCCTTGATGAGCATCTAGAACATGACCTCACCCCGACTTACACGGCCGTGCCTCAACCTAGAAATCCAAACACAGCCTGAAGACGAGCCACACGGGTGTGTGACATGGCCGTGTCTCTATCGCTGGAAAGAGCAATTTCAGTCGAAAAAGGATACTTAGGGAGAAAGAATCGCATTCCAAGAGCCTATATATATCTCCCAAGTGCCACCTTTGAAGAGGCATCATAGCTAGGCCAAGGAGCCAAGCCGAGAAGGTCAGAGTTGAAGGAATCACTCGAAGATAGCCAGTTGATCCATCTCAAGAAGTCGGAGTTATACTCAAGACGGCTGATTTCTCTTTCAATTCCTTCAGGGAGTTTTAGGGATTTCTTATGTTTTGTTTTATCTTTTCTCTTGAGATGTTTTCTTTATTTGTCATGAACTAAACCCTTAAGATACCTGAAGGGGGTGAAACCTAGATGAATCTTGTTATTTGATTTCTGAATTATATGATAATTACTTAGTTTGTTCTTAATTATGTTGCTTAATCCAAATCTGATGTGCTTAGGTGGAGGAGGAATAGACCCTGTCTAAGAGTAGATCTAGCATAATTAAGCGGAGTTGATCGAACGCCTAGAGATAAGCTATACTACTGTTCAATAGGTACACTTGCCTTTAATCGTTGTCAGAGTTAGTTTCCAGGTTCGATCTCATTCTTTATAAATTTTAAACCTCTTATTTCAGCGATCAAACCAACCTAACCCTTTCAAGCTTATCCCTATATTCTGTATCATTCCTATTCCATACAAAACCAATAATATTTTTTGCTTCTCTGTCACCAGCCCAACAAGTATCGAATTTGAAACACAATCTATGGACTTTAGGGTAAGCTTTTGGTTTACAACTCCACAAATCTAGGAGAATCGCATCATGATCGGACTGGGTTTGCCTCACCACTTTAGTAGCAATAAAAGGGAAGTTTTCAACCAATGAGACTGAAGTGAGGAATTTATCAGTCCTCTCATTTATCAAACTACCCCCACTTCTATTGTTAACCCAGGTAAACCATCCACTATCGAGTTTGATATCCACGAGGGCCAAATCATCCATAACTTCTTTGACGTCATTCATATACGCCCTCACCCCCTATGACTGCCTTCTTTCTCAGCGTCATTCAAAAATGCGTTAAAGTCTCCCCCAACAACCCAATCCATCCTAACTGAATCCCCAACCCTACGCAATATATCCCATCAATTGCTTCTAAGATTCGGGTTTGCATGCCCATAGAATCCCGTAACACGCATGTTTTTGTTGCTGTCCAGTATGACCATGGAGTCTATGTGATGCTTGGAGTAGCTTTGAATAGAGACATTCGTTCCATCCTTCCACATTAACGCAAGACCCCCTCTGACCCTCTAAGTTAACAACTAAGCCATTCTGCATCCTACATTTATTTTGAACCCTCTGAAAGTCATTAGTAGACATTTTAGTTTCGCTGAGAAAAATAAAATCAGGGTTGTTCGCAACGAGAAGTTGCTTTAACTCCCTTAGTTTTGCGAGGTTCCCCAATCCACGACAATTTCAGCACATGAACTTCATTGATTGAGCGCGGCCCACAAAACTTCATTTGAGATGCTCAAAAACACTAGGAGATTGATGAAAAACTATAGCCTTTGTCACTTTCACTAGGGGTGAGCATTCGATCGAATCGAATCGAATCGAATCGAATCGAAAATTTTCGAGTTAATCGAGTTTTCGAATCGTATTTTATCATCCTAACTTAATTTGAAATTTTTTCGAATCGAGTCGAGTGAGACAAAATTCGAATTGAATCGAATCGAATATATTTGTTCGAGTTAAGTTTTAAAAAAATGACTTTAGTGTTTTTTATTTTTATGTAATTTTTCAAAAAAAAATTTCTTTAAAGTTTTTAAACATGATCATACAACAAAAAATTGATTTTATGTTTCTATGTCAAATTTGTGTTTTGATTTTATGATTCAATTTTATATTATTTTGCTTTTGTGCATCAGCTTAATTTTATATCTCTTCTAGGGAAAAAGATGCTCCACAAATGTCAAGATTTACCTATATTAACATTCAAGATTTACCTATCATAAACACTTAAAAATGCTCCACAAATGTCACAAACACGAAGCTTTTGATCAGTCTGAAAAAATTGCAATTCAAAGGATTAATTAGTAAAGGTCAGATCAGATCAGCAAATGAAAAAAACCAACAATGAACTTTAAAATTTGAACCATAAACTAAAAAGAATTGTGTAAAGCAACTTTCCATGAACTTATAATATCCTAAATTCCTAGGGCCCAAAAGCATGTTACGGCTTCATATAATTTATCTGAGTAGCTCATAAATCAAATTAGCCAATGAAAGAAACAATAACACTGAATAATGGTAACAGGAAACCTGTAATTTCCACAACGCACACGGCGCCAAGCTCAAAAATCATTCCAACATGCATAGATCTACCTTTAAAATGTTAAGCTTGTGAAAACAAGAAGCAGCAGAAAGCTCTCATAATTCTTGCCAAACTCTAAATTTTATAACTTTATCTATATGGAATATAAGCTGCTTATAGCAAAGCATTAAACTAATTTTAGGAAGTCTGAGCTTGCACGTGCATCGTTGATTTACAAACATAGGCAAGATGCACAAGACCAAGTCTCATACTAAACTTCACCTTAAGTTGTGTGCTGTTTCAAATAGCACAACCCTTCCAATTCTCATTTTCAGTGCTTTAGTTTTTCATTTTCAGTTTAAACTTGTAGCCTTGGTTTACTAAAGGCACTTTAATTGTTTGGTTAAGCAAAGAAAACAGACTTACATTGCGGACGTCAGCGGCTGTGTACTTTGAGGAGTCCAGAACAGGCTCCTGTCTAGCAGGCAGCTGAACAGAAAAAAGCATTATAAGAATTTTTTTGAAAAACCCATAAATTGCCTAAAAGGAAGAAAAAAAAAGATAAAAAAGAAACGGAAAAGGTTTTTTCCCTAGAAGAGTTAAGGATGAAGATAAAAAATATGAAAATAATAAAAAAGATGCATTAGTTGCAGCCAGTCAGTGTACATTCCAAAGATTAGTGGCAAACGTCAAAGCCCAAGTTGCTAAAGCACCAATGTTAATGCAAGTGGAAGAAAATTACCAGAGAATTAATTTAGGGTTTGGTTTGGAGAAGAAGAATCGCACGACGATGATTGTTACCTGCTGTTGCTTGCTAGGGCTTGGGGTTGGGGGTTTGATTTGGAGGAGGAATTGGGTTGGGATTTGGGGAAAAAAAATTGGGCTGACGGGCTTTTGGGGGGGGATGGGATAAAATAAAAAAATATAAAAAATATAAAGTTTATATTCGGTTTATTCGAATTATTCGAGTTATTCGAATTCGAAAGTTTAACTCGATTCGAACTCGAAATTCGAAACTCAAAATTTGAGTTGATTCGATTAACTCGATTAACTCGATTCGAATAATTCAAAATTCGAATTTTTTTCGATTTTTTCGAATCGAGTCGAGTTTTGCTCACCCTTAACTTTCACACCCGCATCAAGAAGTGCAACAAGAAAATGGAGAAAGTAACACTATCTACTCCTCCGGACAGAGGGCAGATGCCCAGCCATAGAAAACTGCGCGAGAAATCACAACAAAAGAAAAATAAAACACAGTAGCAATCCAAAACGAACCGATAACACTCCTTATCCCACTACGAAAACACCCACAAAAAACCCCCAATCTTCGTGCTTCAAGAAAGAGAGAACAAGCAAGAAAACAATAAACGAAGTAGGATTCAACAATCAAAAGTAACCCAGAAGACTAAATTCTACTTGAAAATAAACGAAGGAAAAACTAAAAGATAGAAATAACATTAAGACTCGTATTTTGTATGCATTTTATGCTTATTAAAACAAAATGAAACCCTAAGAGAAAATATCGTTGAAAAGTCAATGAAAAAGAATCTGCCATTAATGGCATGCATGCAATATGATTCAAAAACCATGCAGGAGACGTACAAGAGCCATGCCACCAATCAAACGAAAAGGAAAAGAAAAAAAGATGAAAAAAGATCAACGAAAAACGACTAAACCTTGGTAATGCCAATGATCAATCCCATCAAAGCAAGGTTTGAATTTACTACATGAGAATCGTGACGAACCACGTATAAGTCACCCGTACCACCTCGAATGGCCCGCCACCGCAAGTCACACACCAAACACGTAAGAGAACACCCTTACACCCTCGGGTGACTCGCCACCGCTACTAACTCAAGCCCCACCGCAATCCGGGGCATCTACCAGGCAACATTCTTTTTTTTTTTAACAAAAAACGACAACAAACGTCAATCTAATTTTATTTAACATCATGAATTACAACATCATGGATTTCCTTAGGATAATCTATTTCAAAAAAATAAATTTTCCCTCACTATACATTTTTTTTACAAATTAAGTCTGCTACAGAATTACATGACCGTTTGGCCCAAGTTAAAGATGCAGATTTGAAATTGTTGAAGGCAGCGGTACAATCTTTTATGTGTGTACCGGTTATGGTGACGTCAGTGGCTAAACTCCTTAGCCTGCTGAGCAGTCCAACGTGATCTGTCTCAAACATGACCTGTTCCTTTATTTTCAATTGACATGCTAACTTAATGCTGGCTTCAAAGGCACAGTACTCAACCTCTTCCACCGACATCCTTGTCTCTATAAAACCGATGTCTCTATAAAACCCCCACCGTCCCCAACATAAAACCATTTTCATCTCTAACAATCGTCCCATACCCTGTTCCATTTTCACCCACCATAGCGTCAAAATTGATCTTTATGAAGCCCTTTGAAGGCTTTTCCCATTTTTTATTCTTGATATTTTGTGAAAGCACCGGTTCGTTCAGCATGTTGTAGATACGGAACTCATTGTTCAAATTGGTTGCTCTTTCCCATATGAGCTTAGCCTCATCTTCTTTTCCCCTGAAGACGTAGTTATTTCTGTTGTTCCAGCAATTCCATAATAATATCATAAGATCGACCATGGCTTTCCTACCTGGGACACGCATCATGTCTTCCAACCAATCTATACAGTAGTCATATTTCTTCGAACTAAAGCTCGTGGACCACCCTCCTAACAAAAGAACAAGAGATGTTGGGCAATCTTTTAACGCATGTAATAGAGTTTTAGCCTCAGCTCCACACCTAGGACATCCCTTATCAAAACCTTGTCTAATGGAATTGATTTTAACATTCGTCAGGAGGATCTCATGTCCCACACGCAAAGTGAACACACGGATCTTCGGTAATGTGTCAAGCTTCCAGAGAGCTTTCCTAAAAAATCTGTGAGGACCATACCCCATCTCTTTCAAAAGCAACCAAGAATTGGCAAACTTCGAAGCAAAGCACCCATGAGTATTGTGGAACCAAATTATTTTATCACCCTGGCCCACATCTCCAATAGGAACGTTGCAAATCTTTTCACCCTAGTCTTTCTCATACACTTTATTAACTTTATTAACATTCCAGCTTCTTTTATCCGCATGCCAAAGATCATTCACTCGTCTCACCTAGTTTGAGTATGTTGTTTCTAATAACATCCCCATTAAACCCTTCCATTCCCCAATTGTCAACCCGAATATTTATTTTGTCGCCATTCCCAATCTACCACCCAAATCCGTCTTTAAGAGCTTCTGCCGCTGCCGCAATGCTTAACTAGGTAAAAGAAGCTTTGCCCACCTTTTTGGCATGAAAAATGTTACCATCAGGGAAATATTTTGAGGACAGCACCTTGAAATAGAGTCTTTGTTGTTTATCAGTCTCCACACTTGACGCCTTAAGTGAGCTAGGTTGAAGAGTCGAACGTCTCTAATTCCAAGGCCTCCCATGCCCTTCAGTTTGCCCAGAGTCTTCCAAGGAATCATTGTCCAGAATCTACCTTTGTCTTTTCTCGACCACTACATTCTGCTTAGCTTAGCTTGAATGTCATCGATCACCTCTTTGGGAGCCAAAAAAATTGACAAAGCATATGTAGGAATGGATTGGAGAACCGCCTTGATGAAGACTTCTTTGCCACCAAAATAAATCATCCTCTTGGTCCAACTGTTGATCCTGCAAGACAATCTATTGTTAATTTCTTTGAAAGCCGCTATTTTCTTCTTACCAATTGGAATGGGAAGGCCTAGATAGTTATTTAAATTCTCCACCACCATAATGCGTAGAAGTTCACTAAAATTGGTTCTTTGAGCTTTTGAAGTGTTGGGACTAAAGAGAACCATTGACTTTTCAAAATTAATCTCTTGACCTGAAATGTTAGAAAAAGTATTAAGCATGTTAACGAGACTTTCAACATCACTCTTTTTATTTCTAACAAAAAGAAACGCGTCGTCAGCAAAGAGTAAGTGATTTATCCTAGGGTCGTTTCTACTAGCTCAAATTCCTCTTAAAATTTTGTTCTCCTAAGCATGGATAAGCATCCTGGAGAAAGCTTCCATACAAAATAAGAACAAATAAGGGGAGAGGAGATCCCCTTGGCGGAGTCCCCTCTCGGGAATAAAAACATCCGATAAAATATTGTTACATTTAACCATATATTTAATCGAGCGAACGCAATCCATAATTTTGTCAATCCACTTCCCATCAAAACCCATCTTCATAATTGTTTCAGAAATTCCACTCCACGTGATCGTACGCTTTGCTCATGCCAAGCTTGACCACAAACCCTTTATTAGGTCTATTTTTAAAGTTTTGAAGATAGTGGATAAGCTCATGCGTAATCAGAATATTATCATGGATCATCATTCCTGGCACGAAGGCGCTTTGATTTTGGCTGATGCGACTAGGAAGAATAGCTTTCAGACGATTGGCATAAACCTTAAAGATGATCTTGTAGACAAACCTACATAAACTGATGGGGCAAAAATTGGTTAGTTCACATGGATCTCTAATTTTAGAAATTAAAATGATCATAGTTTCATTAAGACTGGATATATTTTTGTTCCCATTAAGAACATCCAAACAAAAACTAATCGTATCATTTCCAACGATCTCCCAGTGATGCTTGAACAATTCCACGAGAGGCCGTTGATACCGAGGGCTTTATTTGGGTCCATCTGCTTAATAGCCTGAAGAATCTCATTCTTCGTATAGGCCATGTTAAGCCATTCATTTGTCTCCCTAGTCACACACTCCTTAATATACCCTATCTCTTGGATATTGACATTTTGACCATTTGACCAAAACAATATCAAAAAATAGTCTTTAGCCACTAACTAATGTCCTTACTATTTGTCACTCAGTTTCCTTCCGTGTTCTTAAGCTTCTCTATATTATTCTTTTTAGTCGTCCAGTAGCTTTAGCATGAAAATACTTGGTATTCTGACCCCCTTCCCTAAGCCATTTTGATTGAGACCTTTGAGCCCAGTAGCTTTCTTCCCTTGCATAGAGAAAATCAAGCTTTCTACAAGCTTCCTTCAAGTTCTTCCCATTGTCCTCTCTACTAGCAAAGTCAATGACCAAGTCAATATTTTTCTCTAATTTTCCCATGTCACTCTTCATTTTTCCATATTTCTTACTGATAAACCGTAATTATAACATATTTTAATCCCACAATTAGCTTGTTTTTGGATGACTTATCCCCCAATTTATGTAAAAAGGTGCTCTTAATCCTTTCTTTTCATGTTTTATACTCAGGAAAGCACCCAAGGATGAAAAGAACAAGAAACGGGCTTAAAACAGACCAAATTGGGCCAAGAGAGAAATCGACACGGCCTGGCCCAAAGCTAACACGGTCGTGCCTCATTAAAAGTCCTAGCACGGCCTGGCCACGATCCACACGGGTGTGTGCCATGGCCGTGTCCCTATCTTTGGAAAGAGCAATTTCATTCGGGAAAGGATACTTGGAGGCAAAGAAACACATTCCAAAGTCTATTCAAACACCCTATTAGGAATTCTACTTAAATTAGGATACTTAGGGGCCAAGTAAGGCATCTCAAAGTCTATATAAACACCCAATGAGGCAACTTGAGAGGGGAGTTCGCCAGAAGCCTTCTGCCAGGGCTTTTGTCCGGGGCGTCAAAGCTAGGCCAAAGAGCCAAGTCGAGAAGGTCAGAGTTGAGGGAATCACTCGAAGATAGCCAGTTGATCCATCCCAAGAAGCCGAAGTTATACTCAAGACGGCGGATTTCTCTTTCAATTCCTTCAGAGAGTTTTAGGGATTTCTTATGTTTTGTTTTATCTTTTCTCTTGAGATGTTTTCTTTATTTGTCATGAACTAAATCCTTCAGATACCTGAAGGGGATGATCTTATTATTTGATTTCTGAATTATATGATAATTACTTAGTTTGTTCTTAATTATGTTGCTTAATCCAAATCTGATGTGCTTAGGTGGAGGAAGAATAGACCCTGCCTAAGAGTAGATCTAGCATAATTAAGCGGAGTTGATCGAACGCCTAGAGATAGGGTTACGAGATTTTACCGGATTAGGGTGAAACCTAATATGGGAGTCCATAGATCAATTTACTGCTATTTTAGGGGGTTATTATAAGCGAACGAGAGTTCCACTAATTAACCTAGGGTTAGACGTTATTCCCCTCGAGAGAGGGTTTAATATACGTTAGGGAATCTCACGGATCAAGCTAAGTAAAGAAATCATATGGTTTAGTGATGTAACAAGAGAAGTCTAGGTGGATTCTTCCTGAGGGTATCGTCGTAATCAACTGAGTTTTCCTTCAAGTTATTGTCAGAGTTAGTGATAGGTACACTTGCCTTTAATTATTGTTAGAGTTAGTTTCCAGGTGTGATCATTTTTTTTTATAATTTTTAAAGCTTTGATTTCAGCGATCAAGTTTTTGGCGCCGTTGCCGGGGAACTAAAATACTAAGAAAGCTCTATTGTTATTACTTTAGCCATTATTTTTTATTTTTTTATTTTCCGCAATTTACTTTTAATTTTTTAGTTAAATTTTATTTTTGCAAAAAAAATTATTATTATTATATTTTTCTACTTTTCTAATTCTTCTTCTATTTGCCTTGACAGGTAATTTTAGTCTATAGAGGAGATGGCACTAAATAACTATCAGTGGCAAGTTATGAGGACAGCGCCGACAAAAGCCGCCAGTGTTTTAAACCTTGACGTGGTCACCAGGTTATCTAACCAGCTAGAGATGATGAATAAAAAGTTTGATGGTTTGAATAGTCTCTCGCAGGTACACCCAATAATGCAATATGACTCAAATCTAAGAGGCGTGGTGAATCCTGAGCACCCACCCTACGGATATGGCATGGAGAACGAGCAAGCTCACTATACGGGTAACTATTTTAGGCCACAAAATAATTTTTATAATAACACTTATAACGCAGGTTGGAGTTACCATCCCAATTTCTCGTGGAATGATCAAAATAGCCAAAAATCGGAACTTCCTCCAAACTTTCAACAACCACCTTACCAACAAGAAGAGGAGTCACACCTTGAGGAGATGCTGACAGAATTCATGGCAGCCACAGAAAACCGCTTCCAAGAGACTGAGGAAACACTCAAAAGCAACGAGAACCGAGTCGAGGAACTTACTAAGTCAGTCAAGGAAGTCACTAATGCTGTCGAACAACTCGCAAAGCTAATATCAGAACTACCACAAAGAAACTTGCCAAGCAATACTGAAACTAACCCGAGAGAGCAAAATCAAGCCATTTACGATAGTGAAGGGTCAGATGAACCAAACCCAAGGGAAGAACCTGTGGTAAGTGAAGGTAAGGTTGAGGTGTGCCATGATTTACCAAAATCGGTAATTACAGAGTACCAACCTCGTGTGCCATATCCCGATGCAATAAAGAAAGACCACACAGAGGAAGAATCCGGTGAACTCACACTTCGTTTAGACGATGAAACAATCACTCTTCAAGCTCTTGACTCAGCTAGGACATCGAGTAATAAAGGTACAAATGTTAATTCAATTGATAACTATTTGGTTCAGCCTTCTTTACAGGAAGCATCACGAAATCACCTAGCTGAGCTAGATCTTAGACCTCGTGCCAACAAAGAAGAATTGTATGAGGAACGAAGCCTTAGGGTCGATAAATTAGATGAGTGGAAAACACAACTTAAAGAAGAACCGGAACCACACGAAGTGAAACCGAAGGAGCCCCCAGACGAGCTGATAAGAACAACGAATCACTTCAAAGTACGAGATCAGGTATTGTTGAATAAGGAAGACCCTCGAATCATCAATTTAGACCTCAAGACAAACGAAAAAATCACTTTTGAGGTACTTAATGTCTTCCTATACGGCACAGTCGAGGTAAGCAATCCTAAATTCGACACTTTTGAGGTAAACATTACTCGACTTAAACTATATATCCATAACCAAAGTGATCGCATGAGAAAGGATTTTCACCTCCTCAAACCACCATGACCATACGAATGAGAGGTAAAGTCTAGCTTAAGACTATAAACGAGCGCTTTTCGGGAGGAAACCCAAGCACTAACCCCATTTTTACATTTTTATTTTTTATTTTTTATTTTTTATTTTTTATTATTTTTCTTTTCTTTTTCCTTTTAGCACCTAACCATAAACTAACAAAAGAGCAGATTTCTAGGCCACACTGCCCTACACATGGGCGTGCCCGTGGCTGTGTGGAAGCTAGGGGATGAATCATGGGCATGCCAGTAGCCGTGCACGACATAGAAAATTTTCTTTTCCCAACACGGGTGGCGATAATAGTCCAAGCCCGTGCCGATGCCCCGTGTGAGGTTACTGACTTGTTAAGCACGAGCTAAACACGGTCGTGCCTTCCAACCGTGCCAACATTCTGACTTATCGAACACGGGAGGAGCACGCTCGTATTAAATGACCGTGTGAAGAAAGACACGGGCGTGCCACTACACCCACGGCCGTGCCCGAACACCCTGAACGTGCCCAAAATTCAAAATCCCAAAACATGGGCTACATCTCTATTTAAACCTCATTCTCCCTTTTTCTAGTTGTCTTTCATTTTCCATTATTTATTTTAATTTTAATTTTAATTTTATTTTCATTTCATTATTTTTTTTACTTTATTTTATTTTATTTTCTTCTTCTTATTCTTTGTGATATTTAGATTTAGCTTAGGATACAATAAAATCAAACCGGTTGCTTCGAGGATTCAATTTCAAACGGTTCGAGACGCTTCCCCACGTTCACCTCCAATCCTATCCGATTTCTTTTCACTGACTTCATCCAAAATTCAGGAAGTTTCACTTCTCTCCCCATCTTATGATTTTTATGATTATTTTGCTATTATCTATCTTTGTACATTGAGGGCAATGTACATCTTAAGTGTGGGGGGGTTAACTATAGTATTATTTGAAAATCCCTGAATTATGCCTTGTTCAAAAGTAAAGTTTCTCATATTATGATTAGAATGAAATTTCCTATTATTTATGATCTTAGTTGATATGTTTTCGAGTAAGTCATTGATAATTGTGCATTGATGGTTAAATTTGAAGGATACTAGAGAATCAAGCATGATAAAGTCTATTTTTCAAAAAAAAAATTTGGTTGTCTACCTAAATTTGAATGTTACTTTGAAGTTTGAAATTTACGAGGTTGACATCAAAATACCCATAATTTTTGTGAGATTTTGAGCCTTTTAGAGCATACACCCTTTCATGCTCACTTTTTATTATGAGTGTGTCAACATTGATTTATTATTCTAGAACTCGCCTCGATTATACATGTTAAGACCACACCTTTATTTTGATATACAGAGATGATAAAGGCACTTAGGATCTAACTCACTCACTCCACTAAAAAGCCTACCTTCATAATTAACCCCTAGTGAACCCCTTTGATCCTAAGAACCCTTTTTTGACTCACCCACTAATATTAGCCAAAAACCCTTTGTATTTGTTATCACCATTCCTTTTTAACTACCCTTTTTGTCGAGATTTGATTTTGAACAGTTTTTTAACTATGTTCTATATTTCAGTTGTAAAAGCTCTTTCTTATTATTATAATAGTTTGTTCTTTAAAAAAAACGAAGTATATTCATTATTAGTTCTATGATAGATGAGCTTATGCATGTAAATTTCAAGTCTTGAAGAAAAAGCTCGTATTAGTAAGTTCAATTGATGTAATTATTTAAGATTAGTTCATTTTTCTAGTTAGATAAATTGTCAAATTCGATCTCGATTCTAACCTTCTAATTCAGCCTTTATCCACAACCTTAACCTAAGCCCCATTACAACCTTGTTAAAGACCTTTTGATTTGTGTATCATCTCATTTTACAGTGGCAGAGATTTGATTTTCAGGTAAGCCTATGGTATTTACTCTTCATGTTCGACTTTTGAGTGCTTAATTTTGAACCTTAGACACTTTGAGTGATTTAAGTGAATCTTTAGTGAGGATGTCAATTCTTGTCGGTTTTGAATCAGAGGTAATTATTTAGGTGAGGGAAAACACCTAACGTTTTCAGTGCTATAAATGTAAGACTTTGATTGTTTGAATCTTTAGGACTCTTTGAGTTGAATTATCCATGTATGAATTTTTTTTGAATTATGATGAAACATTATTGATGAAAATTTTTAATCGAGGAAGTTTGTTTTATTTATGAGTTGAGAATTTTGCTTGAGGACAAGCAAAAGCTTAAGTGTGGGGGTATTTGATAAACTGTAATTATTACATATTTTAATCCCACATTTAGCTTGTTTTTGGATGACTTATCCCCCAAATTATGTAAAAAGGTGCTCTTAATCCTTTCTTTTCATGCTTTATACTCAGGAAAGCACCTAAGGATGAAAAGAACGAGAAACAGGCTTAAAACGGACCAAATTGGGCCAAGAGAGAAATCGACATTGCCTGGCCCAAAGCTAACACGGCCGTACCTCATTAAAAGTCCGAGCACGGCCTGGCCAAGATCCACACGGGCGTGTGCCATGGCCGTGTCCCTGTCCCTGGAAAGAGCAATTTCATTCGTGATAGGATACTTGGAGGCAAAGAAACACATTCCAAAGCCTATTCAAACACCCTAGTAGGAATTCTACTTAAATTAGGATACTTAGGGGCCAAGTAAGGCATCTCAAAGTCTATATAAATACCCAATGAGGCAACTTGAGAGGGGAGTTCGACAGAAGCCTTCTGCCAGGGCTTTTGTCCGGGGCGTCAAAGATAGGCCAAAGAGCCAAGCCGAGAAGGTCAGAGTTGAGGGAATCACTCGAAGATAGCCAGTTGATCTATCCCAAGAAGCCGGAGTTGTACTCAAGACGGCGGATTTCTCTTTCAATTCCTTCAGGGAGTTTTAGGGATTTTTTATGTTTTGTTTTATCTTTTCTCTTGAGATGTTTTCTTTATTTGTCATGAACTAAACCCTTCAGATACCTGAAGGGGATGAAACCTAGATAAATCTTGTTATTTGATTTCTGAATTATATGATAATTACTTAGTTTGTTCTTAATTATGTTGCTCCATCCAAATCTGATGTGCTTGGGTGGAGGAGGAATAGACCCTGCCTAAGAGTAGATCTAGCATAATTAAGCGGAGTTGATCGAACGCCTAGAGATAGGGTTATGAGATTTTGTCGGATTAGGGTGAAACCTAATATGGGAGTCCATAGATCAATTTACTGCTATTCTAGGGGGTTATTATAAGCAAATGAGAGTTCCACTAATTAACCTAGGGTTAGATGTTATTCGCCTCGAGAGAGGGTTTAATATACGTTAGGGAGTCTCACGGATCAAGCTAAGTAAAGAAATCGTATGGTTCAGTGTTAAATAACAATTGAAGTCTAGGTGGATTCTTCCTGAGGGTATCGTCGTGATCAACTGAGTTTTTCGTCAAGTTATTTCCCAATTCATTCTTTTTGTCTTTGCGTCTTTAGCTTAGTAGTCGTTAATTTAGATTAAAGCAACTTCACTTTATTTTTAAGGCTAAATAATAAAAAGAAAGTTAGTATTAGTACTTTTAGCTCCTTTGGGTTCGACAATCCAGTCTTACCTAAGCTATACTACTGTTCGATAGGTACACTTGCCTTTAATCGTTGTTAGAGTTAGTTTCCAGGTTTGTTCATTCGTTTTATAAATTTTAAAGCTCTAATTTCAGCGATCACTTACGCTACCAAGGACCAAGGATCAACCTAACCCTTTCGATTTTATTTCTATAATCATTATCATCCCTATTCCAAGCGCTTCCTATAATATTTTTTGCTCCCCTGTCACCAATCCAACAATTATCAAATTTGAAACACAATCTATGGTCTTTAGGGTAATATTTTGCTTTTCAACCCCGCAAATCTAAGAGAATCACTAGGAATTACGCTCCAAGGAGGCACCTGCGACTTGTCCGCCACAGTCGCTACACCTACGACACATGCCCTTTGAGGGCAGAGGCCCCTATTGCAGGTCAGCAATCGAGCGACGGGGGCGTGCGTCGCTTCTAGCTTGAATTCTGACTTAGAGGCGTTCAATCATAATCCAGTGCATGGAAGCTTCACGCCACTAGCTTTTCAACCAAGCGTGATGACCAATTATGCGGATCAGCGATTCTTTTTGTACTAGGTTGAATTACTATTGCGATGCAGCCATCAGTAGGGTAAAACTAACCTATCCCACGATGGTCTAAACCTAACTCAGGTTCCCTATTGGTGGGTGAACAATCTAACGCTTGGTGAATCCTGCTTCACAATAATAGGAAGAGCTGACATCGAAGGATCAAAAAGCAACGTCGCTATGAACGTTTGGCTTCCACAAGCCAGTTATCCACGTGGTAACTTTTCTTTCACCTCTACCTTCAAATTCTAAAGGTTTAAAAGATTGATAGGCCACGCTTTCATGGTTAGTATTCGTACTGGAAAACAGAATCAAATGAGCTTTTACCCTTTTGTTCCACACGAGATTTCTGTTCTCGTTGAGCTCATCTTAGGACACATACATTATCTTTTAATAGATGTGCCGCCCCAACCAAACTCCTCACTTAACAATGCCTTTCATCTGGATCGACCGGCTGAAGCCAGCCTTGGGTCCATAAAGAGGGGCCGTGCCTCGCTTCCGATTCAAAGAATAAGTAAAATAATGTTAAAAGTAAATGTATTTCAATTTTGCCCGAAGGCTCCCACTTATCCTACACCTCTCAAGTCATTTCACAATGTCAGACTAGACTTAAGCTCAACAGAGTCTTCTTTCCCCGTTGATTCTGCCAAGTTCTTTCCCTTGGTTGTGGTTTCACTGGATAATAGACAGGGATAGTAGGAATCTCGTTAATCCATTCATGCGTGTCACTAATTAGATGACAAGGCATTTAGCTACCTTAAGAGAGTCATAGTTACTCCCGTCGTTTACCCTCGCTTGGTTGAATTTCTTCACTTTGACATTAAAAGCAATGGGCAGAAATCACATTGGGTGAGCATCCGCAAGGACCATCACTGATAAACCGTAAAAGTAACATATTTTAAACCCACATTTAGCATACTTTTGGATGATTTATCCCTTGATTTATGTAAAAAGGTGCTCTTAATCCTTTCTTTTCATGTCTTATACTTAAAAAAGCACTCAAGGATGAAAAGAACGAGAAACGGGCCTAAAACGGACCAAATTGGGCCAAAGAGAAAATCGACACGGCCTGGACTTAAGCCCACACAGCCGTGCCACGTCAATCTACTAGAATACGGCCATCTCCAGACTTACACGGCCGTGCCTCATTCAACAGGTTTGAACAGGGCCTGGCCAAGATTCACACGGGCATGTGCCATGGCTATGTCCCTGTCATGGCAAAGAGAAATTTCATTCGGATTTGGATACTTAGGGGCAAAGAAACATATTTCGAAAGCCTATATAAACACCCTAAGTGTTACCTAAAAGGGGGCGGTTAGCTAGGCCAATGAGCCAAGCTGAAAAGGTTAGATTTGTGGGAAACACTCGAGGATAGCCAGTTGATCCATCTCAAGAAGCCGGAATTCTACTCAAGACGGAGGATCTCTCCTTCAATTCCTTCAGGGAGTTTTAGGGATTTCTTATGTTTTGTTTTATCTTTTCTTCTAAGATCTTTTCTTTATTTGTTATGAACTAAACCCTTTAGATACCTGAAGGGGATGAAACCTATGACAGATCTTGTTATTGTTTTCTGAACTATATGATAAATATTTGACTTGTTCTTAATTATGTGTGCTTAATTCTTGTATTAATATTTCCGGGATATTAATCCAAGTATGATGTGCTTAAGTGGTGGAGCAAAAGTCCCTGCTTAAGAGTAGATCTAGCATAATTAAGCGGAGTTGATCGCACGCCTAGAGATAGGGTGACGAGATTTTGCCGGATTAGGGCGAAACCTAATATGGGAGTCCATAGATCGAGTTAATGCAATTCTAGGGGTTTTAATTAGAAAGAGATTTCAATTAATCAACCTAGGGTTCGACGTTATTCGCTTCGAGAGAAGGTTTAATATAAATTAGCGAGTCTTACGGATCAGGTCAAGTGAATAAATCGTCTGGTTCAATGTTAGATAACAAGTGAAGTCTAGGTGGATTCTTCCTGAGGGTATCGTCTTAATCAACTGAGTTTTCTTCCAAGTATTTTCCCCAATTCATTCTTTTTGTCTTTGCGTCTTTAGTTTAGTTGATAGTCAAATTTAGATTAGATAATCATTCACTTAATTCTTAGGCTAAATAATAGAAAGAGAGTTAGTATTAGTACTTTTGGTTCCTTTGGGATTCGATACTCCGGTCTTGCCTAAACTATACTACTGTTCGATATGTGCGCTTGCCTTACAATCATTGTCAAAGTTAGTTTCCAGGTTCGATCATTCTTATTATAAATTTTGAAGCTCTAATTTCGACAATAAAGTTTTTAGCACCGTTGCCGGGGAACTGAAATATTAAGAACGCTTACTTTGTATTACTTTAGCCATTTTTATTTTCTGCAATTTACTTTTACTTTTTTTAGTCTATTTTTATTAATTTCTTTCTTTCACTCCTTTCAGGTACCTCTAGTTTATGACTAGAAGGAACCCGACAGGACCTTTACTTTAGACAGTGATATTGAAGGTACCGTTCGTAGAAATCGCAGAGAGATAAGGCGAAGCCTAAACTACATAGACGAAGAGCAAGAAGCCGAAATAAATACCACAGAAGAGATGGCTGAAAATAATCCGCCACCTCCAGAGATGGCCGAACATCATGCTCCACGTACTATGTATGATTATGCTAAACCTAGTTTAACAGAAACAGAATCTAGTATTGTTAGGCCTACTATTGCTGCAAATAATTTTGAACTGAAACCTAACACTATACAGATGATACAACAGTTTGTTCAGTTTGATGGTTTGCAGGATGAGGATCCTAACACACACTTAGCAAATTTCCTAGAATTTTGTGACACCTTCAAGATAAATGGCATTTCTGATGATGCCATCTGTCTTCGGTTATTTCCCTTTTCCCTAAGAAATAAAGCCAAACAATGGTTACATTCTCTTCCACGAGGATCAATCACTACATGGGATCAAATGACCGAAAAATTTTTATTAAAATATTTTTCACAGGCCAAAACGACCAAATTAAGGAATGATATCTCTTCTTTTGTACAAATGGATTTAGAGACACTTTATGATGCGTGGGAGAGATATAAAGATTTGTTGAAAAGGTGCCCACACCACAGACTACCATTGTGGCTACAGGTCCAAACTTTTTACAATGGTGTGAACCCTTCAATAAGGCAGCTAATCGATTCAGCCGCTGATGGAACCCTGAACAACAAAACTCCTGAAGCAGCCTACGAGTTTATAGAGGAGATGTCACTGAATAACTATCAGTGGCAAGTTACAAGCACAAGGCCAGCTAAAGCAGCCGGAGTTTACAACATTGATGCAGTAACCACGCTATCAAATCAGGTAGAATTGTTACATAAAAAATTTGATAGTTTCTATGGTTCT
The DNA here is from genome assembly GCA_005393395.2 of Gossypium australe. Classification (NCBI taxonomy): domain Eukaryota; kingdom Viridiplantae; phylum Streptophyta; class Magnoliopsida; order Malvales; family Malvaceae; genus Gossypium; species Gossypium australe. The sequence goes on from CM016615.1 coordinate 15,644,103, forward strand.
TCGCAGACACATCCAGTTATGCAGTGCGAGCAAGTGAAGGAGTGGTGAATCCTGAGTACCCACCCTACGGACAGGGCATGGAGAGCGAACAGATGAACTATATGGGTAATAATTTCTGATCTAACAATAACCCTTATAGTAATACTTATAATCCAACTATATCCGAATTAGCCCGGCTAGTTAATAGGGTATTAGTTCAAATATCAATTTCTCTTTCTCTTCCAAATAATCACAAATCAACCAATTTCAATTCATATATATTATCAATTCACTTTCAAATTCACAATTCAAATCACTTCCACTTCAAATTCACTACTTAATTTCAATTTATATATATATATATATATATATATATATATATATATTCATGAATCAAATCCAAATCACATTCAATTCAAATATCAATACTTACCTCAATTTCATTTTCCATACACATGCATTGAAATTAAACATATAATAATAAATAACTTGAATTATGATAATACAAACCAATAATTTCCCGAGCTACTCCTCGATCACTTTTTCCTTCCCCTTCGTATTAGACGTCTCTGTTTCCTTGTTTGCTACGAAAATTAACATAATTATAGTTAATTAATAACACACATATTTTATATAAAATAATAACTTTCCATGCAACTTTTATCTAAATCCCAAATTTGTCCTAACCATTTTCATCTTCTTCCTTTTTACAAATTCATATCCTTTCCTTATTCAATTTCCATCAAAACTTCAATATAACTATTAAATTTTCATCATTTAACCAAAATTTCAAGTTTCTTTCCATTTAGCCCATAAAACTAAAAACTTATAGCCTAGTTCACAATTTAGTCCTCCATTCAACTCTAAACACAAATCCTATCAAATTAATCCCTAATTCCATTATTTATTCAACATAAACCCTACTAAAAATTCTATCATTTTTCAAAATTCCCACATAAATTCAAGAGTATTTTACTCTAGGACTTCAAAAACATCAAAATCACATAAAAAAAAGACTTAATTAAACTTACCAAATAATCTCCAAGCATCAAAACCCTAATCTTTCCTTTTTCTCTTTTCTTTCCTTTCTTTCTTCCCCAATTTCGTTTGCTCTGTAACTTTCCATTCTTTTCTTTTCTTTTTTTTTTCCTTTTTATTATATTATTATTAAACATAAAATATCTATATAAAAATCAATATATAAATTACATGTGTATTAATTCATTTAAACACACATGTACAAATTATCACTACACATTTGGCACTAACATATTTATTTAACAAAAATAATATAATAAACATAATAAATAAATAAATACTAATAATAATATTTTACTTAACTAATAAGTAAATACATATATAATATACATTTGTACTAATATTTTAGTTACACATGTATTTATTCTCTAACTAACACATGTCACTAATTTGGTTTAATTACTAATTTAGTCTTTTAACTTTTCTCTACTCTATAATTAAACTTTTATGCTCTATTCAATTTAGTCCTTTCTAATAATTACTTCTAATCAAACTAAATTCACTTATCAAAAATCTAATTCAATCTATACTAACTTCGTAAATATTTTTAATAAATATTTACGAACTCGTTTTCCTAAGACGGAGGCCCTAAACTCACTTTTCCGGTACCCGTGGAATTTGGGTTATTACAAGAAGGGATTGTGCTAGGACATAAGATTTCTAGTAATGGGATTGAGGTAGATAAAGCAAAGATTGAAACCATAGAAAAATTACCTCCCCTAGTTCAGTTAAGGCTATTAGAAGCTTTTTAGGACATGCTGGATTTTACAGAAGATTCATTAATGATTTTTCTAAAATAGCCAAGCCTTTAACAAAATTACTAGAAAAAGATGTTCCTTTCAATTTCGATCGGGAATGTTTAGATGCATTCAATATCCTCAAGGATAAACTAATAAATGCCCCGATTATAATTGCACCTGATTGAAATTTACCCTTTGAACTAATGTGTGATGCGAGTGATTTTGCAGTAGGTGCAGTTCTGGGACAACAAAGAGACAAGCATTTTCAGCCAATTTATTATGCTAGCAGAACATTGACACTCGCACAAGAAAACTATACCACCACAGAGAAAGAATTACTAGCTGTAGTTTTTGCTTTTGACAAATTTAGGCAATATTTAATATTATCTAAAGTTGTTGTCTACACTGATCATTCAACTCTTCGTTATCTCTTAACTAAACCTGATGCAAAACCTCAACTCATACGTTGGATCTTACTCTTACAGGAATTTGATGTGGAAATACAAGATAAAAAGGGAGCTGAAAACCTTGCAGCAGATCACCTCTCCAGACTTGAGAACCCACATATCAAAGAGGTTGACGAAAGTGAGATAAACGACTCGTTCCCTGAAGAACAACTCTTTTCTATAACCAACTTCGAGGCAGATATTGCAAATTATTTAGCTGCTAACATCTTACCAAAAAGGTTAACACATCATCAAAAGAAACGATTCTTTGCTGATGCGAAAAACTATTTTTGGGAAGACCCTTTTCTTTTCCGCATATGTGCAGATCAAGTAATTCAGAGATGCGTTACAAGGGCAGAAGTAAGTAAAATCCTGGAACACTGCCATTCAAGACCTTCAGGAGGACATTACAGCCGAATTAAGACAGCACACAAAATACTCAAATCTGGATTTTATTGGCCAACTCTTTTCAAAGATGCCAACAGGTATGCCGCCTTATATGATAAATGCCAAAGATCAGGTAATATTTCTAAACGTGATGAAATGCCTCAAACATATATATTATCATGTGAAATATTTGATGTATGGGGTATTGACTTTATGGGTCTGTTCCCTTGTTCATTTGGAAATAAATACATCTTAGTAGCGGTTGATTACATGTCAAAATGGGTGGAGGCCTAAGCTTTACCTACTAACGATGCTAGAGCTGTAGTAAAGTTTCTTAAGAAACTTTTCTCTCATTTTGGAACACCCAGAGCAATCATTAGTGATAGGGGTACTCACTTTTACAATACTCAATTTGAAAAAGTCTTAAGAAAATATGGAGTACACCACAGAACAGCTACCCCTTATCATCCCCAAACCAGTGGGCAAGTGGAAGTGGCAAATCGAGAGCTTAAGCGAATCCTAGAGAAAATGATTGAATCAAATTGGAAGGATTGGGCAGTAAAGGTAGATGATGCTTTATGGGCTTACAGAACAGCATTTAAAATCCCTCTAGGGACATCCCCGTATAAACTCGTTTACAGAAAGAGTTGTCATCTACCATTTGAGTTAGAACACAAAGCCTACTAGGCGATAAAATTCTTGAATTACGATCTCAAAACTGCAGGTGAGAAAAGGATGATGCAGTTAAATGAATTGAATGAATGGCTAACTGAAGCCTATGAGAATTCACGACTATATAAGGAGGCAACAAAACGACGCCATGATGCTTGTTTAAAACAATCAAAGCAATTCAAAGTAGGAGACTTAGTCCTGCTGTATAATTCAAGGCTCAAACTAATTCCCGGAAAGCTAAAATCAAGGTGGTCAGGACCATTCGTGATAAAATCTATTTTTCCTTACAGCACAGTCGAGGTAACCCATCCAACTCAAGGAACATTTAAGGTAAATGGCCATCGACTAAAAATTTATAATGGTGAGGATTTTTCAGGAATTAAGAGAGGAGCTTCAGCTTCGTGAACCTTTTTTTAGAAATAAAAACAGGGTAAGTCTAGCTTAAGACTTTAAACGAGCGCTAGGAAACCCGAGCACTAACTCCACTAACCATATTAATTTTCACATTTTTCAAACTAACTGATGAAGGATAGTACAGGTTTCAGACCACACGGCCTTACACACGGGCGTGCCCATGGCCGTGGGGTCGCCATGAGATGGAAAACGGGCGTGCAGGTAGACATGCGAAAAGAAGAAGAAAAATTTTCCCAACACGAGCTGCAATAAAAAGACCACGGCCGTGCGAAGCGGCCGTGGTCTATCCTGAGTAAACGAACACAGGCACAAGCCACACCCATGCATACCAACCGTGTGCAACACTGACTATGTAACAGCCCGATTTTGGGCTTAATCGAAACAGTGGTTTCGGGACCACAAATCCTATGTTGAGAAATTTATTTTATTTATATTTTTATGGCCTAAAATTTTACAGAATGATTTCGTGAAAATCTCATTCAAAAATTTTGATGTTTGGGCACTCAATTTAGTCAAAAGGACTAAATTATAAAGGTGCAAAAGTTGAGTTCTACATGTTAGAGGTGTCCAATTGTTATGAAATTTTAAATTGGAGGTCCTTAAATGATAATTAGACCATTGGTTAAGTTGGTGGACAAAAATGGACATGGATGGGTATGTTTCAAAAGATTTTTTTAAGGGGCATTTTGGTAATTTAGTGAATTAAATGAATTAAAAATAAAATTTAAATGCCAAATTTGTCCATCTTCATTCTTAGGCCGAATTTAACATGTGGGAAGCCATGGATAGGGTTTTTAAGCTTTCCAAGCTTCATGGTAAGTCCATTCTAGCCCCGTTTTTCATGTTCTTTACGTTTTTGGAGTCCCGGTAACTTTATTTAGCTTATTCTAGCAATAATTTAACCTAGGGTTCATATTTGGAAAAATACCCATAGGTGAAATGTGTTTATGTTGATGTTTTATGGTAGAATATGAAGCTTAGATATATGTTAAACAACGTTTACTAAGCGATTTTAAGTGAAAACGAGTAAAACGACATAATCGGCAAAAATACCTAATGTACGTAAGTGCATGTTAGAGCAAGAATTTGATGTTGTCATAGAAGGGAAAAATGATCAGCATGTTATAAAACATAAGAATAATGGATGAAGTTTAATTTTCGAGCCTAGGGGCAAAATCATAATTATGCAAAAGTTTAGGGGCAAAATTGTAATTTTTCAAAAGTTTGAGTTAGGGACTGTTTTGAGTAGTACATTAATTAAATATGTGAAGTGTGATGTTTTTGACCCTGAAAAATAAGATTTGGACCTAGAACGAGAGGAAAATCGAAAATCAGGAAAGTTGGTAAATTGTCGTTTCTGGATCCGAGGTAAGTTCGTGTGTTAATAATAATGCAATAATGTCGTAATGTATGTTTGAAACCTAAATTTTGGTATTAAATTGATTTTTCTGAATTACATGTTTAGTATATTATGTTGGTGAATTGATTTAATAATATGTTTATGATAAAAGGTGACATAAGTTACATGGAAAATGGGTTGAAATGTTGTGCTTAAAGGTGTTTTCTATTACTATGGTTATTATGTGAAATGGAAAGTTGATATGTAAATAATGGATTTATTTTACTTGTTCAATAATTATTTTGCTAGATATTATGGAAATCATTGGGTGATAACTAAAATATGAAAATGTATGGAATGAGAAATTCTCGATTGAACCTTCGGAAAACTGAGAGATACGAACAATATGTAGCTAGGTCACACGAGTGATAAGGGACCTTCACCGTGTGCACAAGAAAGCTACGAGATGGAAAATTTTGATATGTAGCTAGGCCACATGGATGATAAGGGACTTTCACCATGTGTGCAAGAAAGCTAGGGATAATAATTTCATACGTAACTAGGTCACATGTGTAATACTGTGTGTATACCATGTGTACAAGAAAGTTACGGGTTATGAGTAGCTAGGTCACATGAGTGGTTCTTAGTGTTGGATGCCATGTAGACAAGAAAGCTACGAGATGGAATGGCTAGGTCACATGGGTGATAAGGGACCTTCACCATTTGTACAAGAAAGCCGAATTATGTGTAGGTGGAGCTATGTGCTAAGACCATCGAGTATTGGGCGTTTTTCGAAGGGGTTCAACGAGATAACTTACTAATTGTGGTTGGTGCGATCATGTTATGAATAAGTGCAGGTGGGAATGTGACCAATTGAGAAATGTGACAAATGTACGTGTGAGCAAGGGTGCATGTGACCATGTGTGTATGTGCATAATGTGTTTGATATGTGATACGTGATTGAAATTGTGGTAAGGCTGATATGGTGTAAGCGCCATTATGAGTACTCGTAAATATTGGTGATGATTATTCATTTGTATGGCTAGTATTGAACATGCTTGGTGTTATGTGTGCATATATGGAAGTAATATAAAGAAAACATGGGAGAGTAAAATTTTCAGTAAAATAGATTGAAACAACAGCAGTTATGTGATTTTGAAAAATCACAAAACATAGTATAAATTGAATTATAAAATGGATAAGATATTGATTTAAAGCTTATTGAGTCTATTTTCATATAAAATAAACAGAGCAAACAAAGGATTTATATAATTTGAGATTTTTAAATTTTGTGAGACTGGTTCAGAATGATTATGTGATCTCCTATTCTGCCTTGGAAAAATAATTACAAATTGTAAAAAACTAATTATGGAATATAATTTATATGCCTGAAATCCTGAATGAATATATTATTAAATGAACTAAACAAGAAGGTCATATGAACTCTGTACGAGGAGAAAATTAATTCATAGTGAATAGAGGTCAGAATAGTCGAACAGTGAAATAGGGGAGATTTTAAAGAACCAACTGTACTAATTGGCTAAATCAAAAATTCTGAAAATTTTATGGTAAGAGGATATATGAGTCTAGCTTCATGGAAAATTAACGGATTTTAATTTGGAGTCCCGTAGCTCCAGATATAAATAATTTAATGACTGTAACTCAAGAAAATAGCTTAACTGGAATTTGAATAAATAAAAAGAATATGAAAATAGCATGTTATCGCATTGGTTATTGTTTTCATACGAGCTTACTAAGCATAAAGCTTACTCCCTCCTTTCCATCTCTTTTAGTTTTTTCAGGTCAGCTCAGGGTTGGAGATCGTCGGAGGCAGCATCACACTATCGAGCCATCATCCTTGGAGTATTGGCATATGTATGTTAAATGTTTTCATGTGAGTGGCATGTATAGGGACTTAATTTTTCTATGATGGATGTTGTTATGATTAGTCAAATGTATTGGCTTATACTGATTTGTTGATTATAGCCATGAGATGTGGCTTATGATGATTTTGGCTTGTAAACCTATTTGTCCATGGTATGTGTTAATGTCATATTATGTGGTATAAGTGATTAAACAGATGACAAGGTCAAATGTATGTGTGTGCATGTAAAGATGAAAAAAAGGCTTGGGAGTTAGCCTAAGCCTTGACCACACGGGTAGAAACCGTGTGTCTCAGCCGTGTGGAGGACACGGCCTCTGGCCATGGACGTATGCCTTGGCCGTGTGCCCTTAAACGGTTGCTGACGTCAAAATCAGAGAGTTACACGGGTGTGTGACTCTCCAAAGCAAGAAAATTGGTTAAGTTGCCCAAAGATTTTCAAAGTTCTCAGTTTAGTCTCGAACCACCCCGATGTATGTTATAGGCTTCGAAGGCCTGTATAAGGGACGATATGCATGCGTTTGAAAAGTTTTAATTTTGGGCAAAATTTGGTAACCCGATTTTGTACGGTTGTGAATGTTTAAGTCCCAGAGTTGGACACGGGTGGGGGTGTTACATTTAATAGTATCAGAGCTATGGCTTATTCGGTTCTCGGACTAACCTAGCATGAATGAGAGTCTAGCTATACATGCCACCAATCCTTAATAGTGTGATGTCTCCCGACGCAAATGAGAACCATCTTCTTTGGACAGAGGTGCTCTCCAACCGAGCTACACCAACCATGTTAAATGTTATGCTAAGGTATTCGGGTAAAGTATAGTCATGATAAGCCTAGATTCAGAAAATTATGAATAAAAGTTCATGATATACGTGATAACATGTGAGATGGAAATTCATGTTGCGTTGAATACCCATGCTTGTTTGATGTTCATATGATGTTGTACACTTGGCTTACTTGATTAAGTGAATGTGATAAATATAAATTCACAAAGGTGTGAATAAAGGATTATACTATGATGAGCTTACATATGTTTAAACGATGATTCCATGATGCATATGATTGATTTACTTGAACGAATGATAGAACAAATGTCCACGTATGCTTGTTTGAATAAGTATGATTGGAAAACTCGCATAGCTTAAACAAATATGCTAAATTGATTGAACTGGGTTATATAACTATAATGATGAAATAGTGTCACATGTACATGTGTATGAGAGACGAGTTCGGGATCTTACGACCCCACCCCCTTACCAGAGTGGTGTTTTGTGAAGGAATTTCATGAGATTCGTATTGAATAAGTTCACAAGTATGATACCAAAGGGTTCAGCTGTAGAATGATTATGAACATGATCAGAGATTAAATTGGATTGAGATCCGGATTTTTATATATCATGAGTTATTGGGAAAGCTAAATAAGACCCTGGATTTTAATGAAGTCTAAAATAAAAGTTCTTTAGCACTATTTATGACATAGTAAAGATTATGAGGAACTAAATCACTCTTCTGGTAAGATTTTCGAGGGCGAAAATCCTTAAAAGGGGAGAAATGTAACAGCCCGATTTTGGGCTTAGTCGAAATAGTAGTTTCGGGACCACAAATCCGATGTTGAGAAATTTATTTTATTTACATTTTTACGGCCTACAATTTCACGGGATGATTTCGTGAAAATCTCATTCGAAAATTTTGACGTTTGGGCACTCAATTTAGTTAAAAGGACTAAATTGTAAAAAGTGCAAAAGTTGAGTTCTACATGTTAGAGGTGTCCAATTGTTATGAAATTTTAAATTGGAGGTCCTTAAATGATAATTAGACCATTGGTTAAGTTGGTGGACAAAAATGGACATGGATGGGCATGTTTCAAAAGATTTTTTAAGGGGCATTTTGGTAATTTAGTGAATTAAATGAACTAAAAATAAAATTTAAATGCCAAATTTGTCCATCTTCAAGCTTAGGCCGAATTTAACATGTGGGAAGCCATGGATAGGATTTTCAAGCTTTCCAAGCTTCATGGTAAGTCCATTCTAGCCCCGCTTTTCATGTTCTTTATGTTTTTGGAGTCCCGGTAACTTGATTTAGCTTATTCTAGCAATAATTTAACCTAGGGTTCATATTTGGAAAAAACAGCCAAATTACGAAATGATATCTCTTCTTTTGTGCTGATGGATTTAGAGACATTATACGACGCATGGGAGAGATACAGGGATCTCTTGAGAAGGTGTCCACACCATGGTCTACCCTCGTGGCTACAAGTCCAAACCTTCTATAACGGTGTAAACCCCTCAACGAGGCAACTAATTGATTCAGCCACCGGTGGAACCCTGAAAAACAGAACTCCTGAAGCAGCCTACGAGTTTATTAAAGAGATGTCACTGAATAACTATCAGTGGCAAGTTACAAGGACGAAACTGACAAAATTAGCCGGAGTTTTCAACCTCGATATAGTAACCATGCTATCAACACAGATGGAATTGATGAATAAAAAGCTTGATAGTTTGTATTCTTTGCAGGCACACCCAGTCATGTAGTGCGACGCAAGTGGAACTGTGGCGAATCCTGAGTACCCGCCCTACCATCCGGGCGCAGAGAGCGAACAGATGAACTATATAGGTAATAATTTCAGATCCAATAATAATCCATATAGCAAAAATTATAATCTAGGTTGGAGGAACCACCCAAAATTTTCGTGGGGAGGTCAAGGAAATCAAGGAAATAAAAGACAACAACCTCCTCAAAATTTCCAAAATCAGCCATATCCACAAGAGAAGAAGCCAAACCTTGAAGAGATGCTGACAAAATTCATGGCAACCACAGAAAATCATCTCCAAGATACTGAGAAAACACTTAAAAGTCAACAAACATCGATTAAAGAGACCAAGAACCAAGTTGGGGAACTCACTGAGTCAATCAGGGAACTCACTAAATCAGTTGGACTACTTACTGAGATGGTTTGTGAGATACGGGCAGAGATTTTTTCTAAGGAAACAGAACAGATAAAGGCAGTAACACTAAGAAGTGGAAAGGAGTTAGTCGAACCAATGAAAAAATTCCACACGAAGACAACAAAACAAAGGATGAGGGAGTTGATGATGTAAATCCAGTATGCAAAGACAGTAAACCACCAATCCTATATCCAGCAAAGTTGAAAAAAGAACGATTAAATGCCCAATACGGTAAGTTTCTCGAACTCTTTAAATAGATACATATTAACTTACCTTTTGTTGAAGCCATTTCACAGATGCCAAAATACGCAAAATTCTTAAAGGAACTCCTGACGAACAAAAGGAAGCTTGAAGAAGTATTGACGGTGGAACTTAATGAAGAATGCTCAGTCATCCTCCAAAACAAGTTACCAACCAAATTAAAAGACCCAGGAAGGTTTACTATTCCTTGTTTAATTGGTAACTTAAATATTAAGAAGGCATTAGCTGATCTAGGCGCTAGTATTAATTTAACGCCTTATAAAATGTTTAAACAACTAGATCTTGGGGAACCAAAACCCACTAGGATGAGTATTCAGTTAGCTGATAGATCTATTAAATATCCCAGGGGAGTCATCGAAGATGTCTTGGTTAAAATCGATAAATTTATTTTCCCTGTTGATTTTGTTATGTTAGATATGGATTAAGACATTGACGTTCCTTTAATTTTAGGGCGTCCTTTTTTAGCTACTGCTAGGGCTATTATCGATGTAGGTGACGGTAAACTTGCATTAAGGATAGGCGATGAGAAAATTATTTTTCAAATTTATGATGCCATGCGATATTCTAGAGAACAAGATGGTTCCTGTTATTTTGTTGATACTACTGATCATATCATTCAAAATTCATTACAGGAAATCATACATGATGACATGATGGAACTGTGCCTGACACAAAAAGTGGGGGAAGAAGATGAAGATGACGAGCTGAACTTGAAAACATCTTCATTTAGACAAATGAAAGAAGAAAGCATTAAAGACAATGACGAATTACAACAAAAAGCCTCCATTGATGAGCCACCCAATCAGGAATTGAAACAGTTGCCGAAACACTTAGAATATGCATTCCTCGAGAACAATTCTATGCTACCAGTAATTATCTCTTCAGAACTAGAACCCAAGGAAAAAGAGGAGTTGATACAGGTACTAAGAGAACATAAAAGAGCCATAGCTTGGAAAATCTCTAACATCAAGGGTATAAGTCCATCGTTCTGCACCCACAAAATTTTAATGGGAGAGGAATACAAGCCGTGTGTGCAGCCTCAGAGACGCTTAAACCCCAACATGAAAGAAGTGGTCAAAGCCGAGGTAATTAAACTTCTAGATGTAGGAATAATTTATCCTATCTCTGACAGTACTTGGGTAAGTCCTGTACAGGTAGTTCCAAAGAAAAGAGGGATGATTGTGGTGCCCAATGAAAAAAATAAGTTAATCCCTACAAGGACAGTTACAGGTTGGAGAGTCTGTATAGACTATAGAAAGCTGAACAATACCACCAGAAAAGATCACTTCCCTCTACCCTTCATAGATCAAATGTTAGAAAGACTATCCAGGCATATGTACTACTGTTTCTTAGACGGATTCTCCGGCTACTTCCAAATCCCAATAGCTGCTGAAGATCAAGAGAAGACAACATTTACATGCCCATACGGTACGTTTGCTTATCGTAGAATGCCTTTTGGATTATGTAATGCTCCTGCTACATTTCAGCATTGCATGTTGGCAATTTTTGACGAACTTGTGGAGGACATTATGGAGGTATTTATGGATGATTTCTCGGTATTCGGTAATTCTTTCCATCTTTGCCTTAAAAATTTAAAATGAGTTCTAATGAGATGTGAGGAAACAAACCTTGTTTTGAATTGGGAAAAATGTCACTTTATGGTTAGAGAAGGGATTGTACTAGGATATAAGATTTCTAGTAAGGGAATTGAGGTAGATAAAGCAAAGGTTGAAACCATAGAAAAATTACCTCCCCTTAGTTTAGTTAAGGCTATTAGAAGCTTTTTAGGACATGCAAGGTTCTATAGAAGATTTATTAAAGACTTTTCTAAAATAGCTAAGCCTTTAACAAAATTACTAGAAAAAGATGTTCCCTTCAATTTAAATCAGGAATGTTTAGATGCATTCAATATCCTTAAGGATAAATTAATAAACGCCCCGATTATAATTGCATCTGATTGGAATTTACCTTTTGAACTAATATGTGATGCAAGTGATTTTGCAGTAGGTGCAGTTTTGGGACAACGAAGAGACAAGCATTTTCAACCAATTTACTATGCTAGCAGAACATTAACACCCGCACAAGAAAACTATACCACCACAGAGAAAGAATTGTTAGCTGTAGTTTTTGCTTTTGACAAATTTAGGCAGTATTTAATATTGTCTAAAGTTGTCGTTTACACCGACCATTCAACTCTTCGTTATCTTTTAACTAAATCTGATGCAAAACCTCGACTCATACAATGGATTTTACTTTTACAGGAATTTGATTTGGAAATACAGGATAAGAAAAGAGCTGTAAATCTTGCGGCAAATCACCTCTCCAGACTTGAGAAACCGCATATCGAAGAGCGTGATGAAAGTGAGATAAACGACTCGTTTCCCGAAGAACAACTCTTTTCTATAACACATTCTGAGGTACCATGGTTTGCAAATATAGCAAATTATTTAGCTGCTAATATCTTGCCAAAAAGACTAACACATCACCAAAAGAAGCAATTCTTTGCTGATGCGAAAAACTATTTTTGGGAAGATCCCTTTCTTTTCCGCATATGTGCAGATCAGGTAATTCGAAGATGCGTAACAAAGGCAGAAACAAGCAAAATCTTGGAACACTGTCATTCAGGACCTTCAGGAGGACACTACAGTGACATTAAGACAGCACACAAAATACTCGAATCAGGTTTTTATTGGCCCACTCTATTTAAAGATGCCAACAGGTATGTTGTTTTGTGTGATAAATGCCAAAGAACAGGTAATATTTCTAAACGTGATGAAATGCCTCAAACATATATGTTATCATGTGAAATATTTGATGTATGGGATATTGATTTTATGGGACCATTTCCTAGTTCATTTGGAAATAAATACATCCTAGTGGCAGTTGACTACATGTCAAAATGGGTGGAAGCCGAAGCTTTACCTACCAATGACGCTAGGGTAGTAGTCAAGTTTCTCAAGAAACTTTTCTCTCGATTTGGAACACCTAGAGCTATCATTAGTGATAGGGGCACTCATTTCTATAATACTCAATTTGAAAAAGTTCTAAAAAAATATGGAGTACACCACAGGATAGCTACCCCATATCACCCTCAAACCAGTGGGCAAGTTGAAGTAGCAAATCGGGAACTTAAACGCATACTAGAAAAAACGGTTGAATCAAACAGAAAAGATTGGGCATTAAAAGTAGATGATGCTCTATAGGCCTATAGAACAGCATTTAAAACCCCTCCAGGAACATCCCTATACAAACTTGTATACGGGAAAAGTTGTCATTTACCATTCGAGTTAGAACACAAAGCTTTTTGGGCCATAAAGTTTTTAAATTTTGATCTTAAAACTGCAGGAAAGAAACGAATAATGCAGATGAACGAGCTAGCCGAATGGAGAGCTGAGGTGTACGAGAACTCGAAACTATACAAAGAAGCAACAAAGCAACGCCATGATGCTCGTCTCAAGAAATCAAAACAATTCGAAGTAGAGGACTTGGTCCTGCTATACAACTCAAGGCTTAAACTATTTCCTGGAAAGCTGAAATCAAGATGGTCAGGCCCATTCATGATCAAAACAATTTTTCCATATGGCACAATCGAGGTAACTCACCCCACTAAAGGCACATTCAAGGTAAATAGTCACCGACTTAAAATTTATAATGGCGCAAATTTTAGGGATATGAGAGAGGAGCTTCAGCTCCGTGAGCCTTCTTTTAGAAATGAAAACGGGGTAAGTCTAGCTTAAGACTATAAACGAGCACTTCTCAGGAGGCAACCCGAGCACTAACACAATTTATTTTCACATTTTTTCTTTCAATTCATTTATTTTCTGAATACCTAGCTAACCAAAAGTGCGGATTTCCAGGCCACACGGTCTTGCACACGGCCGTGGCCATGACCGTGTAAAAGATAGGGGACAAACCATGGGCGTGCCAGTAGCCGTGCACAAACAGAGAAGCATTTTTTTCCAACACGGGCTGCGATAACAGTCCACACCCGTGCTGACCACCCGTTCGAGGTTACTGACTTGTTCAGCACGGGCTAAACACACCCGTGCCTGCTAACCGTGCCAACATACTGACTTGTTGAAAAAGGGCAGAACACGCCCGTTCTACATGACCGTGTGAATAAGAACACGGGCGTGCCATAAACACCCACGGCCGTGGCCAAATACCCCCATACTTGTTACCAACGGGCGTGGCTAACTGAAAATGGGCATGGGGAATCAATACGCCCAGACACACGGCCGTGCGAGGCGATCGTGTGAATCGACACGCCCCTGGTCCACGGGCGTGTGCAAGCACCAGAATTGAGCCTCTATTTAAATACCAACCCCCCTCCACATTCTTCTACTTTCCACCTCTTTTCTTATTTTCTTTTCTCAGATTTCCCTCTATATAGAACAGTCTCTATACTCTTGTGCCAAACCAAAATCATGCCGAAGAAGCGGAAGAAGAAAAGTGTAGTCTCCTCGATGGAGATCCCAATACATAAGTTCATGTCGGCCGCTTCATCCAAACAACAAGCCAAGGGTCTTTGAGACCATTCAGTTTCTATTTTTCTTTTCTCTTTTGCTTCAATTTCCTTATCTTTACTTCTCTTCTACTCTATTTAGTTTAATTTATTTTAGTTTATTAGTGTAAGGTTCAAAAGGCTGCTAGGGAATCACGTCACTCTCGCCACCGCTAGCACCCCCGCAGCCCTAGAGGTCACACCCACCTCGCGAACCATCCATCAATAAGGACTTCTCAGTCCATTAGTATTTTCTTTTACTTTTATTTTCCTTCTTAGTCTCATTCCCTTTAGCTTGCTTTTCTTTAATTATATATTTAGTTTATTTTAATTATGTCTTAATAACCCCTGGCTAATCCTTCACGAGCTTCCCAATTTCTTCATCTAGCTCAGGATTGTCATCCAGACCGGCACCTCTCACATCCTCCAAGGAAATTATCAATAATTCATGAAGTGTTACTTTTTCCCCTCTCTTTTGATTTTTCATATTAACTGTCATTATCTATCTTTGGACATTGAGGGCAATGTACATCTTAAGCGTGGGGGGTAAAAGTGTCTAACTTTTTGCATTATTCTCAAATCCCTGAGGATAAAAGTGGGATAAAAGTACCAAACTTTTTTCATTATTATCAAATTCCTGAATTTAGTCTTGTTTTTAATCAATTTTCTCATATTACTAATTAAGATGAAATTTCTGATGAATTATGATTGTTATTGACATGTTTTTGAGTAAGTCATAATTAATTGTGCATTGATGATTAAATTAGAAGAATATTAGAGAATCAAGCATGATAAGTCTAAATTTCAGAATTAAAATTCTCACTAGGTTGTTAACCTAAATTTGAATATTACTTTGAAATTTGAAATTTACGAGGATGATGTCAAAACACCCATAATCTTTGTGAGATTTTGAGCCTTATGAGCATATATTCTTTTTCATGCTCACTTTTTGATTATGAGTGTGTCAACTTTGAACTGTTATTCTAGAACTTGCCTCAATTATACATGTTGAGACCACATCTATGATTTGATATACTGAGATGATAAAGGCACCTAGGTTTTAACCCACTTACTCCACTAAACAGCCTACCTCCACAAATTAACCCCTAGTGAACCCCATTGATCCTAACAACCCTTTTTATTGACTCACCCACTAATATTAACCCAAAACCCCTTTGTATTTGTTATCAACGTTCCTTGATTACCTTTTTGTCGAGATTTGATTTTGAGTAGTTACCTAACTATGTTCTATATTTCAGTTGTTAAAGTTAATTCTTGTGTAAAAAAAATCAAAGTATATTTAGTATCAGTATCTTGAAAGTGAGCTTATACAGTTAAAGTCTACTTATCAAAAGAAAAAAAAGCTCATATTAGAGTATTTTCAAAAAATAGTATTATTAGTTTTCAATTGATGTAGTTATTTAGGGTTAGTTTATTTTTCTAGTAAGGTAACTTGTCAATTCAGTCTCGATTCTAACCTTCTAATTCAGCCTATATCCATACCCTTAACCTAAGCCCCGTTACAACCCTATTAAAGACCTTTTGATCTGTTTATCATCTCATTTTACAGTGGTGGAGATTTGATGTTCAGGCAAGCCTATGGAATTAACTTTTCAGGTTCGACTTTTGAGTGCTCTTTTCCTGAACCTTAAACACTTCGAGTGATTTGAGTGAATCTTCTGTGAGGATGTCAATCCTTGTAGGTTTTGAATTAAATGTAATTATTCAGGTAAGGGGAAACACCTAAGTTTTCAAAATACAAACGTATGACTTATATTGTTTGAATCTTTAGGATTCTTCAAGTTAGATTATCCATGTATAAATTATCTATGAATTATGATAAGACATTGTTGATAGGAATTATGAATCATAGAAAGTTCGTTTTAATTGTAAGTTGAGAATTTTGCTTGAGGACAAGCAAAAGCTTAAGTGTGGGGGTATTTGATAAACCGTAATAGTAACATATTTTAATCCCACATTTAGTACGCTTTTGGATGATTTAAGCCCCGATTTATATAAAAAGGTTCTCTTAATCCTTTATTTTTGTGTCTTATACCCAAGAAAGCACCCGAGGATGAAAAGAACATAAAATGGACCTAAAACAGAGTAAATTGGGCCAAGGTGGAAATCGACACGGCCTGGACTTAAGCCCACACGGCCGTGCCTTGCTGATCATCCAGAACATGGCCTGACCCCCGATTTACATGGTCGTGCCTCATTAAAGAAATCCGAACACGGCCCAAAAACTGGTCACACGGGCGTGTGACATGGCCGTGTCCCTGTCGTGGCAAAGAGCAATTCCATTCAGATTTGGATACTTTGGGGCAGAGAAACACATTCCAAGAGCCTATATAAACCCCCTAAGTACATCCTTGAAGGGGGCGGTAAGCTAGGCCAAGGAGCCAAGCCGAAAAGGTCAGATTTGTGGGAATCACTCGGAGATAGCCAGTTGATCCATCCCAAGAAGCCGGAATTCTACTCAAGACGACGGATTTCTCCTTCAATTCCTTCAGAGAGTTTTAGGGATTTCTTATGTTTTGTTTTATCTTTTCTCTTGAGATGTTTTCTTTATTTAATATGAACTAAACCCTTCAGATACCTGAAGAGGATGAAACCTAGATGAATCTTGTTATTGTTTTCTGAACTATAGGATAAATACTTGATTTGTTCTTAATTATGTGTACTTAATTCTTGTGTTAATGTTTCCGAGATATTAATTCAAGTATGATGTGTTTAGGTGGTGGGCAAAAGTCCCTGCCTATTCATAGATCTAGTATAATTAAAGCGAAGTCGTTCGCGCGCCTAGAGATAGGGTGACAAGATTTTGCCAGATGAGGGTGAAACCTAATATGGGAATCCATAGATCGATTTACTGCTATTCTAGGGGGTTATTAAATGAGAAAGAGATTTCCGTTAATTAACCTAGGGTTAGTTATTATTCACTTCGAGAGAGGGTTTAATATACGTTAGGGAGTCCTACGGATCAGGTCAAGTGAATAAATCGTATGGTTCAGTGTTAGATAACAAGTGAAGTCTAGGTGGATTCTTCCTGAGGGTATCGCCTTAATCAACTGAGTTTTTCTTCAAGTTATTTCTTCAAATCGTTCTTTTTGTCTTTGCGTCTTAGCTTAGTCATTAGTTAAGTCAACCAATCACTTAATATATAGGCTAAATAATAAAAAGAAAGTTAGTATTAGTACTTTTAGTTCCTTTGGGTTCGATAATCCGGTCTTGCCTAAGCTATACTACTGTTCGATACGTGCACTTGCCTTTAATCGTTGTCAGAGTTAGTTTCCAGGTTCGATCATTCTTTTTATAAATTTTAAGACTCTGATTCTAGTGATCACCAATATTGCAAGCGCGCCCAAATTTGAAAACACGCGAAAAACACGGGCTGAAAAAAAAACACACGGGCGTGGCACTTGCCCGTGCCCCCTCCCTATTTAAAGAACATTACCATTGTCTCCCTCAAAAATCCTCCCCAAAACACTTAAACCCTAGCCGTTCTCCTCACATATCCCCCTTCCCATTGCAGCCACAATCAAAGAATCTCCCACCATTGCCTTCCTACATCACAAATCTTCAAATTTCTTCCACATTTACACTAAAAAAACTAGTACATGCCCGTGCCCACAGAGTACACAGACGCCGCATAGCCACCCACCACCGTGTTTCCCCAACAAGTTGCAGCACACGCCCGTGGTTCGCCCCTACACACCTGTGTTCCGACAAAACACAACACTATCGGTCACATCTCACTATCACATTTACCTCTATTTAACTATTTTAAACTTAGAACCTCATCTATTAGAATAGCATTGTCATGTTGATATAGCCATTGAATCATAGTTTGAATACTGCTTAGAATGAGATAGAATCTTTTCCTTGCTCCTGCTTAAACATGATTAATTCTATTTATTATAAGTTTAGCCTGTGATATATGTTTTGGTTGAATATCTACTTGAATCATTACCTATTGATTCTTTTCAGGCACATAATGTCATCATCACAAGGAAAGAAAAGCGCAGTCCCTACCTCTAAAATGAAAGGGACCCGGTTCCTCATCAGCTAGCGCAACCTCAGAAGTGCGCCATCCATTTTTACGATTTCCCCCGGGTATCCAAAAGGACTGTTACAAGATACTTCAGGCACGACCACTAGGAACAAGAAGATGCATCGATTGGGCCGCCCTAGAACAGGTCCAGTTAGCAGATACGGGCTCTATTAACCACCGACCCTTGGCATCAGTTGTAACATCCTTAAATCGGGGCCTCTACATTTTCATATATGTGTATGTGTATAGTATGGTTAGTATGCTAGTTTAGGGTGTATTGGGGTCCAAGCATGAGTCAGTGGTAGGCTAGGGCCATAGTAAAATTTTGTTTTTAAGCGCTTAGAGAGGGGAGCTGGTTGAGTCAAGTGTTAAGGGAAATTAGTGGCATGATTTGTCACAAGAATTCCAGTGGTAAAGTGGCAAGGGAGGCGCCACTTAAGCACAAGGGGAGTGACGCCACAGGGAGCAGAAGGAGCCTTGGTTCGAGCTGCAGGAATCTCCTTTTGGGCATTCTTTTTGGACGCTGGGACAAGAGAGAGTTGTGCACAGGATGGACACTGGTGGATATGTGTTGAAGGAGTCAACACATTTGAATTGGTGGAGAAGAGAAAATGTAGGGATTCGAAACATTCAAACAGATTTGAATGAGTGGTCAGGAGGAATTTGTGGAGATGGGCATGGGGAGCTTAGAGTTGGCCGAAATATGAACTTTGGATGGGAAGAGAGCAATCGGTTGGGTGCTTTGGGGGGTGGCCGAATGTGCTTTAGTGGGGCGTGTATATTCGGTTAGTTAGGGGTGGCATTTAGAACTCTTTTCTCCCATTTTCTTTTGTGCGATTTTCTCATTTTCTTTCCCCTCAAAGAGTCATAGCCGAATTCTTCTACTCATCCTCTCATTTTGTGTCAAAACCGAAACCATTACCTCTCCCTCTCTATTGACTTCTTTTCTTTCTCTTCTTTTGAATCCATAGCCGAAATCTAGAAGACCATTAGGGTCCCTTGTGTTTATCTCTTCTTCTTCCTTTCAAAAGCCGAATCACCAAATCTCTTTTAAGAAATTTTGTTAGTTGAAATCAATTGTTCACTTCTCATTCTCCTTTCTTTTGTTTCAAAGCCGAAAACTCATCAACTTTTCACCCTTCTCTTGTAACCTTTGGCCAAATATCATCTTCTAAAAGTTTCCCCTTCGATTTCATCTTTCTCGGTGCATAGGTGGAACACTTTCGGCTTTTGGGTAAGTCTTGGCACTTTGACCGAATATTTTCTATCTCTATTCCCTCCCCCCTATCGTTTTCTATAGGGAGAAAAGCCGAGATTTGGCATCTGTGGTGGGTAGTTCTTTAGTTGAATTTCCTTGGCTATCATAATCGTTTCTTCAATTTTTGTAACAGCGGATCGTCGTTGTCTATCCACACTCAGTCGATTTTGCTAGTGCTGTGGTAAGTGTCCCTGCTATTCAATTATTTCCTATTGTGTTAAATGCCAAAGGCAGTAACTAATCTTGTAGATCTTGGCCGATTGGAGGGTGTTAAGGAAGGCTTGGCGTTAGTCGACTGAGTATTCAAGTAGTGCTTTGGTCTAAGACACTGAATCTTCGGGATTTGCCAACCTAGGTAAGGGATCTATTCATTCGGGTTAAATCTCTATTCATCGTTATTCTCTGTGTTAATCCAATTTAGTGACCAAAGGTGTTATGGACCCCAATGTCAGCCAAACGTTAGGGGGTTTGGATCTGAGACCCCAGCCCCTAAATTCAAGAAGAGGGCAGTGTCGGCAGTTCGCGATTGGCCACCTGGGTGTGGGCCGGCATCTGAGCGAAGCAGTAGACAGATAGCGGTAGTGTCGGTTAACGACAGTGTCGACGTAGAGAGCATCGTATTGCGAGTAATCAGGTGTGTAACTCTTACACACTTTGTAGATTAATATGTTATTATTTTGTGGTCTGTCAAAAGCCGGAATAACGGTAGAAATCGATGAGTTACGATGTGTTACCCTTGTGGGTATGAGCAAGGACTCCAGGTAAGTCCATTCTGATTCGGCTAGCGTTAAAGGCCTCGGTTAAGGTTGCATATGCCATGTTATGTTATTTAGGATTATTATGCGTGATTATGTTGCCATGAAAAGCATGTTTATAAAAATGGGTGATGAGAGGAGAGGGAAGGTATGATTTTAGACTGTCACCAGTGGTTTTGACCACACAGTGGGTTGGCCCCGCTTATTATATTATTGTGACTAAGTCTCAGTGGTTTTGATCACCAGTGGTTTGGTACCACATACATCTATCTTTATGACTCGTCCTAGTGGTTTGACCACGGTGGGTTGGCCCCACATATCGATACGGGATTGTCACCAGTGGTTTTTACCACAATGTCGATTGGCCCCACACATATTATTTGTGACCTTGGTCACCAGTGGTTTTGACCACCAGTGGTTTTGACCACACGGGGTAGACACAAGAGTTTCGGATGGTTAGGTTTTGGGTTGCATGATACATATTCACCTATGAAACTGTGTAAGGGCTTATATCTTTGGGATGGGGATTTATACACTGAGTCTCGGTGACTCACCCCTTCCTCTACATTTTGCAGATGATTCTTAGATCGTGGATGTGGAGCCAGAACGGACTCGAGGTGGCCATGCACGATATTTCGAGTTTTGTTTAAATTATTATCTCGGTTTAGATTTTCATTAAATTTGGTTTTTGGTTGTAATAAGGCCATCTAAATTTTTATTTCGGGATTATTTATTTCGTTGGAAACCTTTGAATTTGTGTTAAACATTAAGGTACGTTTAAAATGGGAAAGAATCAATAAAATGAACGTTTTCACAAACCTTAATGGATTTTCGGGATTTACCAAAACTTTACCATCGGGTAAATGACGAACTTATAATATCAACAAGTTAACTCGATTCTCTTTTAAAAAAAAAGAAAAATAAAATTCGAAACGGTTTAAGCAATTGATTCAAACCAACTTCGGTTTCCATAAAACAAGGCGTTTTTCCCAACTTAAGTCAACAACTGGTTCTATCAAAAACGATATTTCTCTATGGCATGCCGGATTCAGTCGTAGTGTTTTGACCAGGTTTGGGGTGTTACAATTTTGGTATCAGAGCCAGGTTCAAAAGCTCGGCTGTGGGCCCGAGGGCCAAAATGTTTTCACTAAATGGGTTACAAAATGATTTTGATGGAAAATACATGTTCTGGAAAGCATGGCACCTGAGTCTCCGGCACCAATCCGCAATGGTAAGTCCCCTAACTCTAGATTGCATGGTTTAAATAGTGGTGATATGGATGTTAGTAGTAGGAATCCACTTTAGAGACTAAAGCCCATAGGATTGTGTGAACTTTCGAGAACAACTGCTGTAATAAACTGTTCATAAAACTGTGCTGTAATAACAGTGGAATAAAACTAACTCATAAAATTCCTTAATCAGATTAATTCGTGAATGTTAGCCATGAGCACTCGGGGACGTGGACGTAATATGCGTGGTCGTGGTAGAGGTAGGATGACCGTGTCTGAACCGGTAGGGTCTGGTCATGGGTCAGAGAAAGAGGTACCACTGTCGCCAGCGGTGGGCGCGGAGTTTCAGGATCAGACGGGGGGTGATGACGCGGTGTCACAGGCGATGCTGCGAGTCCTGGAGAGAGTTGCGGGTGCAGGCGTTGGAACGGGAGCTCGAAAATCAGTGTCTGAATGACTCCGAGCTAATGGAGCAGAAGTATTTCGGGGTGTTTCTGGTGTGGCTCCCAATACAGTTGAGTACTGGTTAGAGGCGACGGAGCGTATAATGGACGACTTAGACTTTACGGCTGAGGAAAAGCTGAAAGGGATAGTGTCTCTTCTTCGGAATGAACCTTATCAGTGGTGGCTCACGGTCCGGGATGGTGCGACAGTCGACTATCTCACTTGGGACTTCTTTAAGGTGGCTTATCAAAAGAAGTACGTCGGGTCCAGTTATATTGATGCACAGCGCAAGGCGTTCTTAAATTTGGTCCAGGAGAGTAAGTCAGTATCGGAGTATGAGGCTGAGTTCCTTCGGTTAAGTCGCTATGCTCGGGGTGTCGTGGCTACGGAACACGAGCGTTGTGTCAGATTTGAGGACGGGTTAAGAGATGAGCTACGGATGTTGATTGCCCCGCAAAGGGAAAGAGAATTTGCTGTCTTAGTGGAGAAGGCCAAGATAGCTAAAGAGGTGAAGCAGTCGGTGAGGCAGAGTCAGGATAGACGCTGGGGTAAGAGGAGTTCTGGGTCATCAGGGTCTACCGGGAATTCACAGAAAAGGGCTAGATTTGGCGGGTCGAGTCAGGCTGCAAAGCCTGTTGCTATAACTCAGTGGCCGCCACGATGTGCTCGATGTGGGAAGTCTCATTCAGGTGAGTGTTGGACAGGAAATAGAGGGTGCTTCGAGTGTGGGTCAATGGGGCACCGGGTAAGGGATTGTCCACGGAGATCAGCTAGGATCCAGTCTGAGGGTTAAGGACGTACGCAATTCAGGAGGGATGGACAGCAACCACAGAGGGGTCGCGGTCTGGCCAGTGGAGGTAATGGTTCTGGTCGAGGTCGTGGAGCACCGGGCAGAGTCGGGAATACTGATGCAAGACAGCCTGGGTTGGTCTATGCTACGAGACGTTGAGAGGAAGGCGACACACCGGACGTCATAATCGGTACGTTCTTAATTTTTGGATTGCCTTATATTGCTTTGATAAATGTTGGATCGACGCACTCCTATGTTGCTAGTAGTTTAGTGGGAACTATGGACTTAGCTTATGAGATTTCTTCTAGGGAGATGACTGTAATTAGCCCTCTAGGTCACTCTGTAGAAGTAAAGAAACTGTATAGGGATGTTCCCCTAGAACTTCAAGGGGTAGTGTTTCTGGCTGATTTGATGGAACTGCCATTCGGGGAGTTCCATTTGATCCTAGGGATGGACTGGTTAGTGGAGTATCAAGCAAGTTTAGACTGCGCAGCTAAGCGCATGGTATTGAGAACTGTTGAGGGTGAGGAGGTGGTGATGATAGGTAATAGAAGGAATTATCTATCCAATGTAGTATCCGCTCAGAAGGCCGAGAAAATGGTGAGAAAGGGGTGTGAGGCGTTTATGGTACATGTTTGTGCATTGGAGGCTAAGGAATCAACGGTAGGGAATGTCCGAACGGTGAAGGAATTCACCGATGTATTCCCAGAAGAGCTTTCGGGTTTGCCTCCGGATCGCGAAGTTGAGTTTGGAATAGACTTGTTACCGGGAACCGCGCCAGTATCTATTGCCCCATACAGAATGGCGCCAAAAGAATTAGTGGAGCTGAAAGTGCAGATTCAGGAGTTGCTGGATCGAGGTTTTATTCGGCCGAGTGTTTCACTTTGGGGAGCGCCTATGCTTTTTGTTAAGAAGAAAGATGGAACAATGCAGATGTGTATAGATTATCGTCAGCTGAATAAGTTGACGATTAAGAACAAGTATCTGTTGCCGAGGATAGACGATCTGTTTGATCAACTTAAGGGTGCATGTTTTCTCCAAGATTGATCTGAGGTCAGGGTATCACCAGCTTAAGGTAACGGAGGCTGATATCTATAAGACGGCGTTTCGCACTCGTTATGGGCACTACAAGTTCTTGGTAATGCCGTTTGGGTTGACTAACGCGCCAGCAGCGTTCATGGACATGATGAATCGGATGTTTCAGCCGTACTTGGACCGGTTCGTCGTGGTGTTTATAGACGACATTTTGGTGTACTCGAAATCGGAGGAGGAATATGATGTGCATCTGTGTGTGGTTTTACAGATTCTGAGGGAGAAGCAGCTATTCGGAAAGTTTAGTAAGTGCGAGTTTTGGCTAAAAGAAGTAACCTTCTTGGGTCATTTGGTGTCAGCTGAGGGGATCAGGGTAGACCCTCGGAAGATTGAGGCAGTATTGGACTGGAAACCACCTAAGTCTGTGGCAGAGATTCAGAGTTTTCTGGGTTTAGCAGGATATTACAGAAGGTTTGTAGAAGGGTTTTTTTTATTGCAGCGCCGTTGACCAAGTTACTGAGGAAAGGGGTTCCGTTCGTATGGTCCGACAAGCAGCAAGAAAGTTTTGACAAGTTAAAGAGGATTCTGACAAAAGCTTCGATTTTGATTCAGCCTGAAGCAGGGAAGGAATTTACGGTCTACTGTGATGCGTCGCATACTGGTTTGGGTTGTGTGCTGATGCAAGAGGGGAAAGTAGTGGCATATGCGTCTCGACAGTTGAGACCCCATGAAGTAAATTACCCGACGCATGATTTGGAGTTGGCTGCAGTGGTTTTCGCTCTGAAAATTTGGAGGCATTACTTGTATGGGGAGAAGTCGATCGTCTACACGGACAGCAAGAGTTTGAAGTACCTCTTGACTTAGAAGGAATTGAATTTGAGGCAGCGAAGGTGGATCGAGTTGTTGAAGGACTTCGACTGTTCGATTGAATACCATCCGGGTAAGGTTAATGTTGTGGCTGACGTGTTGAGCTTCAAGGTGGTAGCGGACTTGAGAGCTATGTTTGCCCACCTTAGTCTGTATGATGACGGAAGTCTGTTAGCGGAATTGCAAGTGAAGCCGGCGTGGGTAAACTAAGTTAAGGAAAAACAGCTAGTGGATGAAGTCTTAAGTACTCGATATTTGTAAGTGCAGAATGGTGGTTTGGAGGGTTATAGCTTGAGCAGTGAGGGTGTGCTGTGTTTCCAAGGGAAAGTTTGTATGCCAAGAGATGTTGAGTTAAGGCAGAGGATTCTTCAGGAAGCTCATAGCAGCCCATACGCTATGCATCCTGGAGGTAATAAGATGTACCGAGATCTGAGGGAACAGTTTTGGTGGCCGGGTCTGAAGCAAGAGGTAACAGAATTTGTAGGTAAGTGTTTGACGTGTCAGCAAGTCAAAGCTGAACATCAGCTACCTTCAGGTCTGTTACAGCCGGTTAAGATTCCGCAGCGGAAGTGGGAGAGAATTATGATAGATTTTGTCAGTGGGCTACCTCTTACGCCTAGCAAGAAGGATTCGGTCTGGGTGATTGTTGATCGTTTGATAAAGTCTGCTCATTTTATACCGGTTCGGGTGGATTACTCACTTCAAAGGTTGGCTAGGTTGTATGTGGCAGAAATTGTGAGACTGCATGGTGTGCCAGTATCGATTATCTCGGATAGGGATCCTAGATTCACATCAAGATTTTGGAAAGTGTTGCATCAGGCATTGGGTACAAGGTTGGATTTCAGCACGGCATTTCATCCGCAATCAGATGGACAATCAAAGAGGGTGATCCAAATTTTAGAAGACATGCTGAGGGGTTGTGTTTTGGATTTCAGAGGTAGTTGGGAAGAATTTCTACCGTTGGCAAAATTCGTGTACAACAACAGTTATCAGGCAAGTAACCAGATGGCACCGTATGAAGCGCTGTATGGACGGAAGTGTCGCACTCCTACGTGTTGGACAGAGTTGGATGAGCGTCAGTTGTTGGGTCCAGAGTTGGTTGCGGAAACAGAAGATAAGGTTAAGCTGATTTGGGCTCGTCTGAAGGAGGCTTCGGACAGACAGAAATCTTATGCTGATCTCAAGCGGAGGGATATAGAGTTTGCAGTGGGTGACAAAGTTTTTCTAAAGGTGTCGCCGTGGAAGAAGGTGTTGAGATTTGGTCGCAAGGGCAAGCTGAGCCCTAGGTTCATCGGGCCGTATAAGGTGTTGAAGCGTGTGGGACCAGTAGCTTATCAGCTCGAGTTGCCAGCAGAATTGAGTCAGATCCATGGCGTGTTTCATGTTTCAATGCTTAGACGCTATCGCTCAGATTCGTCGCATGTTGTGCTAATAGAAGAGATAGAAGTAAGCCCGGATTTATCTTTTGAGGAGGAACCAGTACAGATTCTGGATCAGGATGTTAAAGTTTTGCGTAGGAAGTCAGTTCCTTTAGTGAAGGTGTTATGGCGGAATCACGGAACTGAAGAGGCCACGTGGGAACTGGAGGATGTGATGCGGCAGCAATACCCTCAACTCTTCTGATCAGGTAATTTCGAGGCCGAAATTATTTTTAAGGGGGGTAGAGCTGTAACATCCTTAAATCGGGGCCTCTGCATTTTCATATATGTGCATGTGTATAGTATGGTTAGTATGCTAGTTTAGGGTGTATTGGGGTCCAGGCATGAGTCAAGGGTAGGCCAGGGCCATAGCAAAATTTTGTTTTTGAGCGCTTAGAAAGGGGAGCTGGTTGAGTCAGGTGTTAAGGGAAATTAGTGGCATGATTTGTCACAAGAATTCCAGTGGTAAAGTGGCAAGGGAGGCGCCACTTAAGCACAAGGGGAGTGACGCCACAGGGAGCAGAAGGAGCCTTGGTTCGAGCTGCAGGAATCTCCTTTTGGGCATTCTTTTTGGACGCCAGGACAAGGGAGAGTTGTGCACAGGATGGACACTGGTGGATATGTGTTGAAGAAGTCAACACATTTGAATTGGTGGAGAACAGAAAATGTAGGGATTTGAAACATTCAAACAAATTTGAATGAGTGGTCAGGAGGAATTTGTGGAGATGGGCATGAGGAGCTTAGAGTTGGCCGAAATATAAACTTTGGATGGGAAGAGAGCAATCGGTTGGGTGCTTTGGGGGGGTGGCTGAATGTGCTTTAGTGGGGTGTGTATATTCGGTTAGTTAAGGATGGCATTTAAAACTCTTTTCTCCTATTTTCTTTTGTGTGATTTTCTCATTTTCTTTCCCCTCAAAGAGTCATAGCTAAATTCTTCTACTCATCCTCTCATTTTGTGTCAAAACTGAAACCATTACCCCTCCCTCTCTATTGACTTCTTTTCTTTCTCTTCTTTTGAATCCATAGCCGAAATCTAGAAGACCATTAGGGTCACTTGTGTTTATCTCTTCTTCTTCCTTTCAAAAGCCGAATCACCAAATCTCTTTTAAGACATTTTGTTAGCCGAAATCCATTGTTCACTTCTCATTTTCCTTTCTTTTGTTTCAAAGCCGAAAACTCATCAACTTTTCACCCTTCTCTTGTAACCTTTGGTCGAATATCATCTGCTAAAAGTTTCCCCTTTGATTTCATCTTTCTCGGTGCATAAGTGGAACACTTTCGGCATTTGGGTAAGTCTTGGTACTTTGGCCGAATCTTTTCTATCTCTATTCCCTCCCCTCTATCGTTTTCTATAGGGAGAATACCGGGATTTGGCATCTGTGGTGGGTAGTTCTTTAGTTGAATTTCCTTGGCTATCATAATCGTTTCTTCGGTTTTTGTAACAGCGGATCGTCGTTGTCTATCCACTCTCAGTCGATTTTGCTAGTGCTGTGGTAAGTGTCCCTGCTATTCAATTATTTCCTATTGTGTTAAATGCCGAAGGCAGTAACTAATCTTGTAGATCTTGGCCGATTGGAGGGTGTTAAGGAAGGCTTGGCGTTAGTCGACTGAGTATTCAAGTAGTGCTTTGGTCTAAGACACTGAATCTTCGGGATTTGCCAACCTAGGTAAGGGATCCATTCATTCGGGTTAAATCTCTATTCATCGTTATTCTCTGTGTTAATCCAATTTAGTGACCAAAGGTGTTATGGACCCTAATGTCAGCCAAACGTTAGGGGGGTTGGATCTGAGACCCTAGCCCCTAAATTCAAGAAGAGGGCAGTGTCGGCAGTTCGCGATTGGCCACCTGGGTGTGGGCTGGCATCTGAGCAAAGTAGTAGACAGATAGCGGTAGTGTCGGTTAACGACAATGTCGACGTAGAGAGCGTCGTATTGCGAGTAATCAGGTATGTAACTCTTACACACTTCGTAGATTAATATGTTATTATTTTGTGATCTGTCAAAAGCCAAAATAACGGTAGAAATCGATGAGTTACGATGTGTTACCCTTGTGGGCATGAGCAAGGACTCCGGGTAAGTCCATTCTGATTCGGCTAGCGTTAAAGGCCTCGGTTAAGGTTGCATATGCCATGTTATGTTATTTCGGAATATTATGCGTGATTATGTTGCCATGAAAAGCATGTTCATAAAAATGGGTGATGAGAGGAGGGGGAAGGTATGATTTTAGATTGTCACCAGTGGTTTTGACCACACAGTGGGTTGGCCCCGCTTATTATATTATTGTGACTAAGTCTCAGTGGTTTTGACCACCAGTGGTTTGGTACCACATACATCTATCTTTGTGACTCGTCCCAGTGGTTTGACCACGGTGGGTTGGCCCCACATATCGATACGGGATTGTCACCAGTGGTTTTGACCACAATGTGGGTTGGCCCCACACATATTATTTGTGACCTCGGTCACCAGTGGTTTTGACCACACGGGGTAGACACAGGAGTTTCGGATGGTTAGGTTTTGGGTTGCAGGATACATATTCAACTATGAAACTGTGTAAGGGCTTATATCTTTGGGATGGGGATTTATAACTGAGTCTCGGTGACTCACCTCTTCCTCTACATTTTGCAGATGATTCTTAGATCGCGGATGTGGAGCCGAAACGGACTCGAGGTGGCCATGCACGATATTTCAGGTTTGTTTAAATTATTATCTCGGTTTAGATTTTCATTAAATTTGGTTTTTGGTTGTAATAAGGCCATCTAATTTTTATTTCGGGATTATTTATTTCGTTGGAAACCTTTGAATTTGTGTTAAACATTAAGGTACGTTTAAAATGGGAAAGAATCAATAAAATGAGCGTTTTCACAAACGTTAATGGATTTTCGGGATTTACCAAAACTTTACCATCGGGTAAATGGCGAACTTATAATATCAACAAGTTAACTTAATTCTCTTTTAAAAAAAAAGAAAAATAAAATTCGAAACGGTTTAAGCAATTAATTCAAACCAACTTCGGTTACCATAAAACAAGGCGTTTTTCCCAACTTAAGTCAACAACTGGTTCTATCAAAAACGATCTTTCTCTGTGGCATGCCAGATTCGGTCGTAGTGTTTTGACTGGGTTTAGGGTATTACATCAGTTCTTCAATATAATCGGGCCTACCTACTTGGAACTCACTCTAGAACTTTGTTCAACATTTCATCTCCAGACAGTGATGTCGCGGCACGATGACCCCGGTAGGATCCAATTTCGACCAGGGGCGTTATAAGAGAACTCAATGTACCACAATTCGGGGCTACTTTAGGTCTTTATACAGACGAATTTGTCGTAGAAAATGACCTTTCGGAGTTGCATCGCCATATACATTTTAGTCCCATGCAATGTTGGAATAAGATAGCTTCCCACTCCTTTGATTATGACCCTAGTCGCTTAAAAGCGACAGCCCTAGCTCCGTATTTGAGGTACATACACGCTATTTTGGCTCACACTTTGACAGGACGACGAGAGAGCACCAGCGTCGTCAATACTCATGACGCATACTATCTATGGTGCATGGCAGAGGGACATGTCGTCGACCTAGCGTATTTTATAGCACGATCCATTCAACATCAGATGGAGTAACACCAGTGAGGGATCATATCAATGAGACCTTACATCACATGACTGGCTAGATATTTTGGTCTCCTCCACACCGATGCTCAAACCTCCTCACTCACATTAATAAGGCAGATGGCCCCACAGGGCATCCAGACGATGCTATATATGAAGATGATCCAGCGTCGACGTGGGACCGACCCTCCCCAATACCGACTAGCCATCCCCACTGAGGAGAAGGAGCATGAGGACATTATTGATGATGTCCCACCACCACAGGAGGAACCATTCTCGAGCCAGCGGCCCTCTCATGCAGCAGCATCACTTTCGGACATCTCTGCACGCCTTACCCAGTTCGAGCAGTACTGCACTCAGCAGTTCACTAACACAGCTTGACGTTTTGACGGGATCGAGGCCACCCTTCAGCAGATTTGTCATCACTTCCATATTTCTTCACTACCACCACAGCAGGACCCAGCGGATGATGAGGACCTCTGAGTCCTTTTATTCTCTTTAATTTTATTTTTCTCTTCTTTATTTTTAGTTCTTAGTTTTAATTTTTATTTTTTTTCATTTAAACTTGTTACATTTTATATTTCAAACTTTCATTCATGATATCATTGGCTATCTAACCTGCGAGTATTGCTAACAACCACTTGTTTAATCATGCCACCAAGACATCTAACTGATGACTTCGCAGTTTCAATTGCACATTCCAACTAACGAACAAATTACTAGGAGTAATTCAACACTACATAAGTCATCATCTGTTCACCTCCGACTCAAGGAATCCATTCATAATTCAGGGAGTGTCACTTTTTCCCCTCTCTTTTGATTATCTAATAACTGCTATTATCTATCTTTGTACATTGAGGGCAATGTACATCTTAAGTGTGGGGGGTGAATATTTATTTCAAAAAAGGGCCTAACTTTTTGCATTATTCTCAATTCGGCCTAACTTTCTTCATTATTCTCAAATCCCTGAATTATGTCTTATTCTTAAGTAATTTCCTCATATTACTAATTAGGATGAAATTTCTGATGATTTATGATTTTTATTGACATGTTTTTGAGTAAGTCATAGTCAATTGTGCATTGATGATTGAAATTTTAAGATACTAGAGAATCAAGCATGATAAGTCTATTTTTCAGAATTAAAATTTTTGCTAGGTTGTTGAGCTGAATCTGAATATTACCTTGAAATTTGAAATTTACGAGGTTGACATCAAAATACCCATAATTTTTATGAGATTTTTGAGCCTTATAGAGCATATATTCTTTTTCATGCTCACTTTTTGATTATGAGTGTGTCAACTTTGAATTGTTATTCTAGAACTTGCCTCGTTTATACATGTCGAGACCACACCTTTGATTTGATATACAGAGATGATTAAGGCACCTAGGTTTTAACCCACTCACTCCACTAAAAAGCCTACCTCCACAATTAACCCCTAGTGAACCTCGTTGATCCTAACAACCCTTTTTTATTGACTTACCCACTAATATTAACCCAAAAACCTTTGTATTTGTTATCACCATTCCTTGACTACCTTTTTGTCGAGATTTGATTTTGAACGGTTACCTAACTATGTTCTATATTTCAGTTGTAAAAGTTATTTCCTATTATTTGACTTGTTCTTAATTAAAAATAATAAAAAAAATTCAAAGTATATTCATTATTAGTTGTATGATTAAGTGAGCTTATGCATTAAATTCCAATTTTGGAAGAAGAAGCTCGTATTAGAGTATTATCAATAGTAGTATTATTAGTTTTCAATTGATGTAAGTATTTAGGATGAGTTCATTTTTCTAGTTAGGTAAATTGTCAATTCAATCCGATTCTAACCCTCTAATTCAGCCTTTTTCCACACCTTTAACCCTAGCCCCGTTGCAACCCTGTTAAAGACCTTTTGATCTGTTTATCATCTCATTTTATAGTGGTGGAGATTTGATTTTTAGGCAAGCCTATGGGATTAACTTTTCAGGTTCAACTTTTGAGTGCTTAATTTTGAACCTTAAACACTTCGAGTGATTTGAGTGAATCTTTTGTGAGGGTGTCAATCCTTGTCGGTTTTGAATTAAAGGTAATTATTTAGATAAGGGGAGACACCTATGTTTTTATGCAAAAAATGTATGAATTTGGTTGTTTGAATCTTTAGGACTCTTTGAGTTAAATTATCCATGTATAAATTATCTATGAATTATGATGAGACATTGTCGATAGGAATTGTGAATTATGGAAAGTTCATTTTAATTGTAAGTTGAGAATTTTGCTTGAGGACAAGCAAAAGCTTAAGTGTGGGGGTATTTGATAAACCATAAAAGTAACATATTTTAAGCCCACATTTAGCATACTTTTGGATAATTTATCCCTTGATTTATGTAAAAAGGTGCTCTTAATCCTTTCTTTTTATGTCTTATACTCAGGAAAGCACCCGAGGATGAAAAGAACGAGAAACGGGCCTAAAAGGGACCAAATTGGGCCAAAAAGGAAATCGACACGGCCTGGACTTAAACCCACACGGCATTACCACATCAATCTACTAGAACACGACCATCTCTCGACTTACACGGCCGTGCCTCATTCACCAGGTTCGAACACGGCCTGGCCACGATTCACACTGGCGTCTGCCATGGCCGTGTCCCTGTCATGGCAAAGAAAAATTTTATTCGGATTTGGATACTTAGGGGTAAAGAAACATATTTCGAAAGCCTATATAAACACCCTAAGTGTTACCTAAAAGGGGGCGGTTAGCTAGGCCAAGGAGCCAAGTCGAAAAGGTTAGATTTGTGGAAAACACTCGAGGATAGCCAGTTGATCCATTTCAAGAAGCCGGAATTCTACTCAAGACGGAGGATCTCTCCTTCAATTCCTTCAGGGAGTTTTAGGGATTTCTTATGTTTTGTTTTATCTTTTCTTATGAGATGTTTTCTTTACTTGTTATGAACTAAACCCTTCAGATACTTGAAGGGCATGAAACCTATGACAGATCTTGTTATTATTTTCTGAACTATATGATAAATATTTGACTTGTTCTTAATTCTGTGTGCTTAATTCTTGTGTTAATATTTCCGGGATATTAATCCAAGTATGATGTGCTTAAGTGGAGGAGCAAAAGTCCCTGCTTAAGTGTAGATCTAGCATAATTAAGCTGAGTTTATCGCACGCCTAGAGATAGGGTGACGAGATTTTTCTGGATTAGGGTGAAACCTAATATGGGAGTTCATAGATCGAGTTAATGCGATTCTAGAAAGAGATTTCAATTAATCAACCTAGGGTTAGACGTTATTCGCTTCGAGAGAGGGTTTAATATAAATTAGGGAGTCTTACGGATCAAGTCAAGTGAATAAATCATCTGGTTCAGTGTGAGATAACAAGTGAAGTCTAGGTGGATTCTTCCTGACGGTATCGTCTTAATCAACTGAGTTTTCTTCCAAGTATTTTCCCCAATTCATTTTTTTTGTCTTTGCGTCTTTAGTTTAGTTGATAGTCAAACTTAGATTAGAAAGAGAGTTAGTATTAGTACTTTTGGTTCCTTTGGGATTCGATATTCCGGTCTTGCCTAAACTATACTACTGTTCGGTAGGTGCGCTTGCCTTACAATCGTTGTTAGAGTTAGTTTCCAGGTTCAATCATTCTCATTATAAATTTTGAAGCTCTGATTTCGACAATCAATTGCAATGCTTTGTTTTAATTAAATAGTCGAATTCCCCTTGTCCGTACCAATTCTAAGTCAACTATTTGTCGCCCGGGGAAAGCCCTGGAAGGAGCCGTTCATAATCCGTCCCCCAGCCGGCTCGCGACGACCCGTTCTCGCTACAAGAGCAGCTTGAGCAGTGCATTGACAGCTAATGGGTTCAGGACTAGGACTTCTGTTTTCTACATTTTTCATTTACCACAGAAGCTATTCACCTTGGATACCTGATGCGGTTATGAGTACAACCGATAGTGGATGACACTTAGTCCTCTGAATTTTCAAGGATCATTGGGGGCGCACCGGACACCACGCAACATGTGGTGCTTTTCTGACCATTGGACCCTACCTCCGGCTGAGCCGTTTCCAGGGTCTGTAGGTCGT
Source organism: Gossypium australe (assembly GCA_005393395.2). Classification (NCBI taxonomy): domain Eukaryota; kingdom Viridiplantae; phylum Streptophyta; class Magnoliopsida; order Malvales; family Malvaceae; genus Gossypium; species Gossypium australe. Next base: position 15,678,226 of record CM016615.1, read on the forward strand.
TAAACAAAAAAGATAACTCTTCCAGAGGCCCCCCACTGACTTCTCTGGACTCCCTAACGTTGCCGTTAGCCACTGCGACTCAATTTAGAAATTTTATCCCGATCCCCTTTCGAAGCTCATGCTGAACGCGTTGTCGGACAAGCTTCCCCCATCTCTTAGGATCGACTATCCCATGTGCAAGTGTTGTTCACATAAAACTTTTCCCCTATTCGACTTTCAAAGTTCTTATTTGAATATTTGCTACTACCACCAAAATCTACACTGACAGCCGCTCCGCGTAGGCTTGCACCCAGGTTTTTTGGTGACCGATGCACCCTCTTACTCATTAGGGTTTGGACCTTGCCCCGATGGCCGGGTATAGGTCGCGCGCTTAAACGCCATCTATTTTCGAGGCTAGTTAATTCGGCAGGTTAGTTGTTACACATTCTTTAGTAGATTTCAACTTCCATGACCACCGTCTTGCTGTCTTAATCGACCAACACCCTTTGTGGGTTCTAGGTTAGTGCGCAGTTGGGCACCGTAACCTGGCTTCTAATTCATCTCGCATCGCTAGTTCTATTTACCAAAAATGGCCCACTTGGAGCTCTCAATTTCGTGGCGTGGTTCAACGAAGCAGTCGCACCGTCTAACCTATTTAAAGTTTGAGAACAGGTCGAGGGCGTTGCGCCCCGATGCCTCTAATCATTGGCTTTACCAGATAAAACTCGATAAGAGCTCCAACTATCCTGAGGGAAACTTCGGAAGGAACCAACTACAAGACGGTTCGATTAATCTTTTGTCCCTATACCCAAGTCAGTCAAACGATTTGCACGTCAGTATTGCTGTAGGCCTCCACTTAAGTTTCCTCTGGCTTCGCCCTGCCCAAGCATAGTTCACCATTTTTCGAGTCCCAATAGGTATGCTCTTACTCGAACCCTTCTTAGAAGATCAAGGTCTACTGGCAGTACTCGTAAGGGATCCTGCCAATCAACTTCCATGCATCTTACGGGTTTTCATGCCCATTGACTCCTACACATGTCAGACTCCTTGGTCCATGTTTCAAGACAGGCAAAATAATGAGCCCAAAGGCTGACGTCCGGAGCACGTAGGTGTCAAAGCATGCCGAGACAACGTGCTGAATCCCACGATCGAGGAGACATCTTCAAAGACGTATTAAAGGCTGAGGCATGGATCGACGAACTGCCTCTCGCCGTTCCATATCCGACCAAGGAGCACCGCCAGCCCCCATCCACTTTTCTCTCAATAATTCAATCACTTTTTGACTATCTTTTTAAAGTGTTTTTCATCTTTCCCTCGTAGTACTTGTTTGCTATCGGTCTCTCGCCCTTATTTAACCTTGGACGAAATTTACAAACCGATTCGGGCTGTATTCCCAAACAACCCGACTCGTAGATAGTGCCTCATGGTGCAACAGGGTCAAGGCAGGATGAGGCTCTCACGCTCTCTAGCGCCACTTTCTAGGGGACTTAGGCCCGATCCGCCACAGAGGGTGCTTCTCTAGACTACAATTCGAATGCCAATGGCGCCCAATTCTCAAGCTGGGCTTTTCTCGGTTCACTCACCATTACTAGGGAAATCCTGGTATGTTTCATTTCATCCGCTTATTAATATACTTAAATTCAGCGGGTATTCCCGCCTAACCTAGGGTCACGATGCAAGCATCGTCCTTACGATGCCGAAAGGGTTTAAGGGTCTCGATCGACGAATGCGCGCGACTCCAAATTAGGTTGCTTATAGCTTACCACCGTTCGTCACGATGATGATGTCGTCGAGGACTCAAATTTAGGCCAACCGCTGGTTGTGAGCGCACGGGAGGCCAATTTCTGGCCGCAATCCAACCGAGGCCTGAGGGCTCAGGATTGGATTGGGGCGACAATACGTCACTCACAGGCAGATGTTCCCTTGGCCTAATGACTTGGGGTGCAACTTGGGTTTAAAGACTCTATGGTTCACGGGATTCTATAATTCACACTAAGTATCACATTTCGCTACATTCTTCATCGATGCGAGAATCGAGATATCTGTTGTTGAGAGTCATTCTATATATTTTGCAGCAAAAGAATATCTTTGCAGCACTGACACCACGAACAGTGCGATGACAAAAGACGTGTCCCCTTTTTTGTTTCGATTCCTTGTCACGATTCGCGCTGAGGGTTTGTTCGTTTTGCATCGAAAAGGTTGATCTTGACATCTCACCCCATCTGATGGGCAAAGGGACAACAAGACTAGCCGCTCCAACACGCTAGGGTGGCGAGAGGCGACGATGCACCCGCACTACCTCCAATGTTGTTTACAACGCGTTCACGGGTCGTTCGTCTAGGCAGGTTTCGACAATGATGATTCCACAGGTTCACCTGCTGAAACCTTGGTACTACTTCTCATTGTTCAGTGGACTTCTCGCAACTTCGCGAGCAGTGAACCACCCACGTCACTACGATCCGAACACTTTACTAGACCATTCAATCGATAGGAGCAATGGGCAGTGTACAAAGGGCAGGGACGTAGTCAATGCGAGCTAATGACTCGTGCTTACTAGAAATTCCTTGTTGAAGACCAACAATTGCAATAATCTATCCCCATCACAATGAAATTTCAAAGATTACCCAGGCCTGTTGGCCAAGGCTATAAACTCGTTGAATACATCAATGCAGAGATTTTGGGATATCCTTGAAGAATGCGATCTAGGAGATTTGGGTTTTTTTGGTCTATGGTATACTTGGTAAAAGGGAAGACTAATAGATAACAACATATGTGAAAGACTGGATACAGGGGTGGCAACTCCAAAATGGTGGAAGCTCTTTTTGAATTTTTCCGTGAAACATCTAACACAATTTTCAGATCATTGCCCTATTTTAATGGATATTATAGGGAGGAAGGGAATATAAAATAAGAGGGATAAGGTCAAATTTGGATTCAGTGCAGATTGGATTTTTAAAGAGACGTGCGAAAAATGTATCACAGAGTTTTAAGAATCGTTGAATCTGGATTTACCGAGAAAGTTGGATGGGTTAGGAAAAGAGTTAAGTAAATGGGCCATGAATGGGAAATGAGGAAAAATAAAAAATTTGAGGAGTTGAATTCGAGACTACGAGAGTTAATTGTCTCCGATCCTACTGAGGATACATTGATGGAATTGCTAGAAGTTAAACTTACATTGAATATGTAAGCTAATAAAGAGGAGTTGTTTTGGGAACAAAATGCAAGGGTCAATTGGTTGAGATTTGGTAATCGCAATACTGCTTTTTTCCACAAGTCTGCATTCATTCAAAGGAGGAATGTAGTTAAGGGTTTATTTTATAAAGATGGGAGGTGGGTGGTAAACAAGGTTGTTATGGCTATGATTGCTAATGAGTCCTTAAGCTTCTTCCATTATTGATAGTGATCATGTGTTGTCTGGCATATATGAATGCGAAACTGGCTACCGCCTTTACAAAAGAGAAGGTAGGGATTGCAATTAAAGACATGGCACCCTTAAAAGCTTCAGTGATGGATGGTTTCCCAGCTTTATTTTTTCAAAAATATTGGCATGTGGTACGAAAAGAGATTGTCCAGTTCTATATCGAAGTGTCGAATGGAACAAGAAAGTTAGGGAGTGTTAATAGAACAAATATAGTTCTCATTCCTAAAATCGCTAATTCGATGTCAAGCGTCGATGGCACAGTTTTGCGCTATTATTCCTTGCAATGTCATTTATAAAATTATTGCCAAGGTACTTGCTAATAGGATGAGGGTTGTCTTAGACATCTACATTGATGGAGCTCAAGAGGCTTTTACCCAGGAACATAGATTTCTGACAATGCTTTGATAGCTTATGAGCTATTACATGTGTTTAAAAGGAAGCACTCCGCTTATACAGGATTATTTGCGCTAAAGCTTGATATGAGCAAAGCTTATGATAAGATGGAGTGGGGTTTTTTGGCCAAGGTTATGGATCGTATGGGTTTTAATTCACAATAGATTGTTAGGGTTATGCAGTCTGTAACAACAGTATCTTATTTAGTCATCTTTAATGGGCGTTAAGGGAATCAATTTTGGCCGTCTAGGGGTCTTAGGCGGAGGGGTTCCATTGAGCCCATACCTATTTTTGACTTGCGCTGAAAGACTCTCAAGCTTGATTCGGTAGGCCAGGAGAGGGGCGTATTAGAGGAGAACGAGTGGGAAGGAGGGGTCTTTAGGTGACTCATTTGTTTTTTGTAAATGACAGTATTCTACTTGGGCAGGCTAAGGAGGATGGGGCTAAGACGATGAAGGAATTGCTCGTCGAATACGAAGGGGTATCGGGACAGGTCGTTAATTTTGAAAAATCACTGGACTATTTTAGTAACAATGTCAGTGAAAGGCTGCAAGATCGGATAGGGAATATTTTGGGAGTCCATATTTGGCCAAATCCTGAGAAATATTTAGGGTTGCCAATAGTTGTGGGGAGGAGGAAAAGAGAGGCATTCATAGGTTATAAAGAGAGATTCTTAAGCGCATAAACAGTTGAAGCTCACGTTATCTTTCCTTAGGGGTAAAGAGGTATTTATCAAATCCATTTTACAGTCATTACCAATTTATGCTATGAATATTGCTTTTTACTCGTGAGGTTTTTATGTTGCAACTTGGAATGTATTATTGCTAAATTTTGGTGGCGTAGTCAGATGTCTAATAGGGGTATACATTGGTACAAATGGGATTTATTGTGTAAATCGAAGGGGGAAGGGGTTATGGGATTTCGGGATTTAAGCGTTTTTAATATTGCTTTGTTAGCTAAGCAAGCTTGGAGGTTGCTCATGAAACCAGATTGCCTGTTGGCTCGTGTTCTAAATCCAGATATTATCAAAACACTAATTTTAGGAATGCAAATCTTGGTTCTTACCCTTCGTATACCTAGAGAAGCATTTGGTCGGCCCGTAAGGTGATTAGAGAAGGAGGGTGGAAAGTGGGTAGTGGTACCTTGGTTAATATCTGGCACGATTCTTGGCTGCCAGGTCCTGGACAAAGGGTAATTTTGGGTCAGAATATTAATATTCATTATATAACTATCTCAAATCTTATTGATGATAGAGAGTATACCTGGCGAGCGGATGTTGTGAGGAATCTGTTTAGTAGTGAGCAAGCAAAAAGGATACTTTCCATACCACTGTTTAGATATGCTGAAGAGGATGAGTTCGTGTGGTGCGGTACGTATTCGGTGAAAAGTGGCTACAAGTGGCTAACTAGTAAGGGTAGGGTGATTACAAAAGATGAGGATATAACCCAGAATTCAGAATTGAGGACTTTCTACAACAGAATATAGAATCTTAAATTACAAAACAAAATTAAAAATACATTTTGGAAAATTGCAAATAATTTCATGCCTACCCTAAGTAATCTAGTAGCTAGAAGGGTGGCTGTTGAGAAGTGCTGTCCAGTATGTTGTGAAGTTGAAGAGTCAGTGGTCCATTTGTTCCGAGATTGTGCCGTAATGGTCCAGGTATTGAGTGACCTAAAGGTCCCTTTTTCTCCCTCAAACAATACAGAACATTGGAAATGCTGGTTAGTCAAAGAATTTGTGAGCAGCGCAGTAGATAAATGTAAAATGTGGGTACTTATATTCTAGGAAATTTGGTTCAATCGCAATAAAACGTACCATGAGGGCATTAATCAACAGGTATATGATGTTGTTGCTTTTTTTAAAGCATACATGGAAGAACTGCAAAAATCTTGATGACATACTACCAACTGCTCAACAGAGCAGATCTATAGTTTGGTTACCACCAGAGGGATCAAAGGTAAAAAGCCAACTTTGACGTTTCTTTTAATCAGACAACGAATCATGCTATAGCAGGAATCTTAATATAGAATGGGGAAGGGTTAGTAATGGCAGCAGCTACTTACCATTTTGACTTGGTAGCAGACCCAACGCATGCAGAAGCAAAGGCGTGTCTATGTGCAGCAATTTTACTGTGTGATATTTGGTTTATGAGGGTGGTGGTGGAAGGCTACTCATTGACTGTCATCAAGAAGTTACGGTGCCCTGAGGAAGACAGATCGGTCATCATTGGTGTCGAAACCATTTTTTCGTCTTTGAAAAATGGGGATCGACTTTAAAAATAAGGAGTCACCACCAATCCTTTTTTTTTGTTTAGGTGTGATCGGATCACCCATAAAAAATATTTTGGTCTACGAAATTCTAGAAAATAGGTTCGGGAGTCGGTTACGTGCGAGAAAGGGTTAGCACCCTCGCAACGCCCAAAATTGGTACCAAATTGATTAATTAGTGTCCTTGTGTTGAAAACTTGAAAATATTTAAGGTATAAAATTTTTAAAAGAAGGCTAATTAACCTTGAATTGAATCCCAAGATTAACTCATTTCAAAGGAATAAAAACATCATACCCAGTACGTTAGGATATAACACATTTATACCTCGACACCGAGATCATCTTCAATCTTCAAAACATGCTATTAAGAAAGGTATTTGGCTATTTGGTTGGACGGAAAATTGACACCCAATACGTTAGGGCATAATTTTCCGACCTTCCAAACCCACAAATATTGCCTTATTTTGAAAAAAAAAGTTTTAAAAAACACGATCTTAAACTCGGCTCAAAATGCATTTTAAACGAAATGGAACATTTAGTAGAGACTTGAATACATTAGAATTTGAGGTGCATAAACATTAATCATGAAATATACACAAGTTAAAAATCATATTAACAACAAGCTATAAAATATAATCATTTTTAAAGAAGGTTAATTTATGTTGAATTTGAATCTCAAGATTAGCTCGTTTCGGAGGAATAAAAATATCATACCCAGTACGTTAGGATATAACACGTTTATACCTCGACACCGAAATCATCTTTGATCTTCAAAACATGCAATTAAGAAGGGTATTTGGCTATTTGGTTGGACAAAAAATTGATACCCAGTACGTTAGGGCATAATTTTCCGACCTTCCAAATGCACAAATATTGCCTTATTTTGAAAAAAAAAAAAGTTTTTAAATAAACGATTTTAAAAATTGACCCAAAATGTATTTGTTTGGTTTACTTAGAATAACAATTAAAACGTTAAAGTTTAAATCTCAATGCGATAATGTAAAAAAAAGAGTAGAAACGTTGAAAATATACATGGATAAAGTATTATGCTAATGAGCAATCATAATATGAAATTTGAAGGGAATGAATTTGGGTTCATATGATAGCAAGCAAATTAATACGACTAATATATAACAAACAAATAAGCAAATGATACATAAAATAATATGCGTCAATTTAAATAATACACATGTAATAATAGAAAACTTGATATAAAAATAATGTACATATATAAATAATGATGACATGTGAAAGTGCTTAGAATAAATATAATTTAAAATAAGATTTTTAAAATGGCAATCATATGTTTATATATATATTTAGAATAAAATATGTATGTACATAAATTTAAAAGAGAATACATATATAGAATAATATGAAATTAATAACATATATACAATAAATAAGATACTTTAATACAAATTATATCTATATGTATAAAATGATACATAAGAGTATTTAACTTAGATACTATACAAATTATTGAAAATAGGAAATATGCAAAAGAACATTTTAGAATTAAATATTTATATAGTAAAAAAAACATATAAAAATAGAAGACAAAATAAACAAAATCACTGTAAAATCTATTTCAAAATAATTTTATTAAAACAAGCTTAAAAAATGATTAATAAATAAGTTCTATAGACAAAAATAATATATACCTAATTGAACTAAGAATAAAACTTACAGGCTATTTTATAAAAGTTTATTTAAACAGAGTTAAGGACCAAATTGAAAAGCTCTTGAATAATCGGAGGTTAAAGTAGCAAATATCTAAACAGTCAAAAACGCAGTGCATGAGCTGGTCTAAATTAAAAGGGCGTACAAATTAATGAACTCAATTAAACAATAAAGACAGTGCATAACAAATCTAATTAAATAAACGGTACAAAAATAAGGGGACCAAACGTGCAAATACCCCTTTCACAATAAAAAAGCGGGTCATGAGGGTTCTGAATAGGGTCGGATCGGGTCCCCTATACGGCGTCGTTTTGAGGCCACTGGTGAAGGCCCCCAACGGCGTCGTTTCTCCCTTCCTATAAGTACAACATTTTCTTCTCTAAAACCAAACACCTCCCTTTTTTTTAAAAAATAAAACCTAGCCACTAAAAAAACAGTGTAGAAAGAAAACTTAAGGGTTCCACTGCCCCACTATTCGGCCATCCGGCCACCATTTCGCCACTATAATCGGCGGATGGCATCGTGCGAAGGCCGATTCTACCATATTCGGAGCCAAACGCAAAGGGGCTCCGCCATTTCGAACCCAAAATCCCGATCTAAACTTCGATTTTGATGAAGAAAATAGGGATCCGACGGCGCAACTCCAATAGTAAGTCCCTTATCTCCCTCTTTTGTTTCTCGCATGTACAAAAGAAATAAATCGAAAGCCAACAGAACCGGATTTGAGAAATTGAAAGAGATTGAAAATGAAAAAAACCTTCGAATTTCTCTTTTTTGATCTCTGTATTTCTTTGAATCTTTATGTGTATAAAATTATCCCCCTTACAATGGTTTGTTTCGATCCTTTTAAAGGCCGAAATCGAAATAAAATACAACTGTTATTTCTTTCTTTTCTGTGTTTGCTGTCTTTTGCTCTATTGTGCAGGTACGATCATTGTACGGAGGCTTGGACGTGGCACGTACGGAGGCTTGTGCGCTGGAGGCTGCTGAAGGAGGCTTGCGGTGCATGGAAGTAACAGAAACCCTAGCTAGGTGCTGGTTCGGGTTTTAACTTGGACCTGTTGTTTTGTAAATTTGGGCTTAGTTTAATAGGTTTAGCCTTTGTGCTAATTGGGTCTGCTGTAACGGACTGTTAATGGACTTTATCTATTGGTTTTTTTTAATTGTTTTATTGTTTTTGTTAATATGGGCCCGGGCATAAATGGGTTCTTACAATTGGGATTATAAAAGAAATCAAGATTAGATGTCGGAGTTTTGAATCAGTGGAATATAGTTTTGTACCTCATCAAGGGAATCAAGCGGCTCACATGTTGGCGGCAGAGGGACAGAACTTCGAAGGAACCAGGGTTTGGGTTGAGGAAGTCCTGGAGGGGGTGGATCTGGTGGTAGAATGAGACCGATGCTGCCTCAGGTAAAATGCATTTCAAGGACCGAAGGTTTTCTCTTTTCTTGATTTCGGTAGTTCACTGGGATACAAGAGATTCTCACCAGCTAAATGGAAGATGCCATCGTAAGGTGGAAAAGAAGATCGTTTTTATACTCCGGTTTGGTTTTCTGAGTTTTGGTCGAGTAAGGAGAATTGATTTCCTGGTTCATTGTGTTTTGATAGTAGGAATTTAGTAGTTTATTCCTTTAGTTTTTTTCTTCTTTCCCACTTTGTTTCTTTATGTCTTTTCATTTTAATGCGGTGTTAATGCACCGTTTGAATAGCCAATAAGGAATCAGGTTCTTTTGTAACGGTTCTCTTTCTTTAATGGTAACCAGCTGGATGATTTCTTAAAAAATAATAAAGATTTTTTATACCAAAATTATATCTCAAAAAAGTATCAAAGTTCGCAACCATATCAACAATTATAACTGTATACCAAAAACTATGATGGTACACTATAAAAATCTGAGTATCCAAAAATATACAAAATTTCTAAGACTACCAAAAATTATGAGGTGATACCAAAAGACACGGGGAGTACCAAAAAACATGAAAGAAATACCAAAAAAATGAGAGGGATTACTAAAAGAATGTGAGGGAATACCAGAAAACATGATAGAATAGCAAAAAATGTGAGAGATGTCACACCTCGATATATTTATGGTTAAGAATCTAGATTAATTATGAAATTAGTTATAGGCTTAATGGTTAAGTATTAGAAGATACACCCTAGAGACTCTAAGTTTGAACCCCTTTCCTTTAATTTTTTTAAAACTTTTGGCAAGGCCTTGGTCAAATTGCCTAAATGTCGCCCCTACGGTTAAAAATCCTAATATATAACATATTTATTTATTTGTTAATCAACCCTCTTTCTTTCCTGAGTGTTTTGTGTCGCCCCCTCTTCCATTTCTCCTCTCAATTTTCCCTACTTATTTTTGTTTACACCACCACTGCATTTTCCACCATCTTTAAACCAACCACTTTCCTTTTTATTGCCAATTTATAGTCCAATCGTTCGTACTTCGTACGTGTTTAGATTGTCATCAATAGCATTCGTTATCTTTGCCAAAGGTTGGTAAGTACACTTTGTTTCAATGGTTAAATTTGTATTTCCGTTATACAAATGTATGACGTTAATCTTTCGGTTCGATTAATCAATCTTTTTCAGATCTTGCCAAAATCTTAATACCAACTGTTAATTTGTGTGTATTTACCGTTGAAGGATTGGGTCTAGGTGAATCGGATCGGAGTTGATGGTGGGAAGTGCCAATCAGACTCGTGGTGAAAGGTGTGTGTCTTTTCCAAGTGAATCAGTGACAAAGTGTGTGTAGTTTCAGGGTCACAAGGCCTCCTACATAAGCGTGTGAGCCACACGAGTGGACCACACGGCCATGTACGATTGTATTTTAGGGTAGCTTCGTGAACCACACAGCCACAACCTGTTACACAGCCTGCCACGCAGTCATATCCTTATCATAGGGAATTTTATCATTTCTCACACGGCCTTAGGCTATTACACAGCCTAGCCATACGGCCGTGTGACCCCTATTTTACAATTTTGCTCAAAATTTTGTGATATGTTCAATTGAATCCTTGATATTATGACTGTTCTGAAATTTTATGATTTTATTGACCAAATTGAGATTGTATTGCATGTATGATTTGTGAAACTGTTCTTGTCTATTGTCACTATTTTTCTAATAAATTGTTGTTGTTACTACTGCTTTTGTCTTACTGATTGCATGTTAAGCATGTCAATTGTTACTGTTGAACTGAATACATGTAAAGAATGTTTATTGTTTATGTGTTGTTTTGTTATCAACATGTCATATTGCATTGCATGGGTGGGTCAATATGAACGAATGAAGTACTGGCAGTTTAATAATATGCAAACACTAGTGGTTTATCCATAACTTACTTGCAGTTTATCTGCAATCTATTTGTCTAAAATTTGCTGGTGGTTTACCCATAATTTTACTAGTAGTTTTACTGCAATTACTAGTGGGTTATCCACAATGCAGTGTGTAGGGATGGATGAGTTCTAGGGAACTCTTACTGTGGTGTGCAACGAATGATGGGTAGGTACTTTTTCCTATTAAACATTAATTGCATTGACATTCATAAGCATGCACGAGCATATTGTCAGATTCGATATTGCTATACTATTAAGATTGTTTTAAGAACTGTTTTTTTGTATGTCATGTCTATTGTATGGCGTTGATTTTCTTGTATTTGGACTCACAGTGAGATTCTTAAGCTCACCCCTTAGTTTCCATCTTTATAGATAACCTATTAGGTTAGAACATAGACTTGGTATTCATAGGGCTTGTATTGAATTATTTTTCATCAAAAGTGTTTAAAACATAATTATTATAAATTTTGTTATTTGGGGATTGTATTATTTCATATGAACTTTGGCATGAGACTTTAATTTTGGGATAATTTTGGCATGCATGACATTTAAGTTGTTTAGACTATTGAAACTTAGAATTGTTATGTAAATGGGATTTTGAAAAGTCTATAAATTGGAAAACAACTAAGTTTTCAAAAATAGCCACTATTACAAGGAAAATGTTAAAATCAATCAATTTTCAAAGCTCATGTCTTTTAGTGAAAAAGAGATAACACGCTAACTTATTCTACTAAGGTAAGTAACTGTTTAAAAGAGACTGTTCGATAATTTTAATAAGCCATTTCAGTAGTTAATGTGTTCTTCAAAATACGACTGCAACATCTAGGCCGAGTTAGGGAGATTACAAGATAATACTAAAAAATAAGGGCATACCAAAAAAATGTGAGGGAATACCAAAAAAATTAGAGAATACTAAAAAATGTGAGAGAATACCAAAAAATATGAGAGTGTGCCAAAAAATATAAAGGAATACTAAAAAATGTGAGGGATTATAAAAAAACACGAGGATGTGCGAATTTTGATTTGTATTAGTAAATATGTTTAATGTATTTAAATCTCATATTTTTTAAAAAAAAGATCATTAGATTTAATTATTTCATCACAAAATTTTAACATAAAATTAAAATAATTTTAAACTTACAAAATGTATCATCACAAAATCCAATTGAAAATTTTGAACATTTAAAAATGACATATTTTTTATATCAAAATTATATGTTGCACCAAATTCAAATTTCAAAATCGTACTACTAAATAAATTCAAATTTCAAAATCGTACTACTAAATATGTGGGAATATAAAAAAAAATACAAAAAACTATGAGGAAGTACTAAAAAACACTAAGGGATACTAATATTGGTTCGGATTAAAAAATACACTTTATTTATTTTTCTTACTTTTTAAAAATTATTATGAATTCTAATCTTCTTTTTCCAAATTCTAACATGAAAATATAATGATTTAAAATTACCAAAATTTAGTGTAAAAAATTCCAATTGAAATTTATACTGAATCTTAATTTCAGAAATTATGAGAGAATATAAAAAAAATTATACGAAATACCAAAGTTTATGGGAATGTAACGATTATTATGAGAAAGTATCAAAAGTTATAAAAGCGTACCTATTCTTAACTAGTAAATTGTTGAATGGGTAAAAACTTGTCTTAAGCCTTTTTTTTTTTTTTTTTTTTTTTTTTTTTTTTTTTTTGCGAAGGTCATGGCAGAACATATATATGTTTCGATTAAAAATAGTAAGGAGTGTTGAAGATAATGATATTTCTAATGTTTAAAATATTGTTAATATTATTTTAGGGATAGATATATATTTTAATTTAGTGTGTAATTATATATGATCTTTATTTTAGTGTAATTATATATATGTAACTTTAATTGTGATTCAAATATATACTCGAAACTTTAATTTTAATTTAATCATGCACATTTAAAAAATAAATACATCAATTTATTTTTATACTGGATAAATATAATTATTTATGTATGCAATATATAAACATAAAATGATGTAATATCAATAACTGTGTTAATAATTTACAAGAATTGGATTAAATTAAAATTTCATGAATAAAATTATACAAAATCAAAGTTCATGTACACAATTACACATTAAACCATATTTACGTATAGTTTTGGATTTATCCCTATTATTAGTGTTTAAGATATACTAGATAAAGCAATGACGGTAGTTAGTACGAAAGAGGACTCGTGCAAATCCAAAGGTTTCGTGAACTGGGCCATTGGAAAATTGATGGCGGAGGAGAAAGTTAACAGAGAGGCTATGTACCGTGTTTTTAAGTCTCTATGGTTTACGAAAGAGGAAGTTAATTTTGTGTCCCTTAAAGAAGGAGTCATCTTGGTGAAATTTAGTAATGAAGAAAATAGGAAGAGAATTCTAAACATTTCCCCTTGGCTGTTTGACCAGTGTTTGTTTAATATGGTTCCTTATGTTAAAGATAAAAAAATGGAGGAACACGACTTTAATCTCTCACCTTTGTGGGTCCGTATCTCGAATATACCAATGGAGTTAATGGATAGGAAAATGGCTATGGAAGTAGGTAGCACGATAGAGGAAGTGTTAGCCATAGATTGGCGTAATAGAGACGGTGGTTGGACAGAATATATGCGTATTAGAATCATTATTGATATTCATAATCCGTTGCGAAGGGTTGTTCATTATGTTCACAAAGAAGGGATCGAGTTAATCTGTGCTATTCGGTATGAGCGGCTGCCTAGGTTCTGTTACATATGCGGCCTGATAGGACATACGACTCAAAAATGTGTGAAGGAGGAGGCTAACAGTAAGATCCACAAGTCTGAATTTCAATATGGTATCTGGCTAAGAGCATCCCTAGGAGTTACAAACCAAAATAGGGGGTCGTGGAGAAATGGAATAGAAATGATCAAAGATGATAAAGAGGCTGAAAGAGAGGTATCTGGGAAGACATAAGGTGGGTTAGGGACAAATGCGCCAAATGATCAAGTGGAAACGGAACGAGTCGAAAATACGGATGACGAGTTAGAATCGAGCACACAACATGAAATACATGCTCTGAAAATATATCGCGACGGAACAAGGAAAATGAAGGCAAAAGGAAAGAGAGTCAGAGGAAGTAATGAGGAGTTAACTGAAGAAAGTCCAAGTAGATTGGTTCGGAGGAAACTGTTGGATTGTTTGACACCATCAAAGGCGGCGGCTGGCGAACAGCCCCGCCAGGATCAGTGAAGTTTTTAAGCTAGAATTGTCTTGGGTTGGGGTCACCTGTGACAATTCAGGAACTTAAGCAACTTATAGTTGCTAAACACCCCGATATTATTTTCTTATGTGAGACTAAAATGAATGCTATCAAATTTCAAAGGGTTCAAACAAGGTGTAGGATACAGAACGGATTAGTCGTCAATTCCGAAGGCCGTAGGAGGGGCCTCGCGATGATGTAGAAGGATGAGGCTGACGTTACCATACAAACTTACTCTAAGCATCATATTGATTCAATTGTCAAGCTGGGAAGTAACAATAATATTTAGGTCACTGGTTTTTATAGGCATGCCAATCCCAACGAGAGGAGCAGCTCTTGGGATTGACTTCGTAGAGTGGGAGTTGCGGTCAAAGAGGAGTGGGTGGTGGGCGGGGATTTTAATGCCATGCTGAATGATGTAGAAAAGGAGGGTGGTCGTAGGATCATGAAGGCGCATATCAACGAGTTCAGAGATGTGATGGATGATTTGGACCTCGTGGATATTAAGCCGGATCGCCGGTGGTTCACCTGGGTCAATAACAAGGAGGGTGATAGGCTAATCAAGGAGAGACTTAATTGATTCCTCACGTCGGTTTCTACGGTGGAAAAATATCCTTTTATTGCTTCTAGTGTTGTGAGGCAAACACAGTCGGATCATGATGCTATTTTATTGGATTTGAGTGGTCGTAAACCTAGAAGTAGTCCCATTGATAATAGGCTGCGGTTTCGTTATGAGGAATGTTGGGTGAAGGAAAATGATGGTAAGAGAATTATTAATAATGCTTGGAATAGTGATGTGGGAAACTACGGTAACAAACTAGATCGGATTCGTGAGTTTTTCACTACAGCAAAACTGACTTTTAGCGGCGTTTTTTTAGGCCTTTAGCGGCGTTTTTAAGCGCCACTAATAGAGCTTGCGGCGCTTTTAAAAACGCCACAAAAAACGCCGGTAAAAGAGGCGCCGCAAAATTTAGCGGCGCTACAAACCATGACTTTTAGTGGCGCTTTTTCAAAAAACGCCGCCAAAAACATGACTTTTAGCGGCGTTTTTT
The DNA here is from genome assembly GCA_005393395.2 of Gossypium australe. Lineage (NCBI taxonomy): Eukaryota > Viridiplantae > Streptophyta > Magnoliopsida > Malvales > Malvaceae > Gossypium > Gossypium australe. The sequence goes on from CM016615.1 coordinate 15,693,617, forward strand.
TTTCAAGCGCCGCTAAAAACATGACTTTTAGTGGCGTTTTTTTTCAAGCGCAGCTAAAAACATGACTTTTAGCGGCGTTTTTTTTTCTAGCGCCTCTAAAAACATGACTTTTAGCAGCGTTTTTTTTACAAGCGCCGCTAAAAACATGACTTTTAGCGGCGTTTTTTTTTCAAGCGCCGCTAAAAACATGACTTTTAGAGGCGTTTTTTTTACAAACGCCGCTAAAAACATGACATTTAGCGGCGCTCCTAAAACAAACGCCGCTAAAGATGGCGACTTTTAGCGTCGCTTTTTTTGAAAACGCCGCGAAAAACATGACTTTTAGCGGCGTTTTAGGCGCAAACGCCGCTAAAGATGGCGACTTTTAACGGCGCTTTTTTTAAAAACGCCGCTAGAAACAATGACTTTTTAGCGGCGCTTGTATCACAAACGCCGCTACAGGTTTGACTTTTAGCGGCGCTTTCGGCCACAAACGCCGCTAACTTGTACAGATTTAAAATATTCAATTTGTCCAATATCATACCCCTCCTGCACTAAAACCAACCAATGACAACAAATATAGTATATAATTTCAACCCAAATAACAAATGTAGCATAAAAATTGCACCAACTACATTAATTCTAAATTATATTTTAAACTAAATAAAAGATATATGATATCGTACAAAATATTCTTACAAAAATGTTAAATGTAACAATGTTAAAATCATCTTACAATAAGAACATAAATGTCTAAGATGGCGGCGTCTGCGAGTGCTGCAACATCTTCATCATAGCCTGAAGCTGTAGCTGAAGTTCTTCATACTTCCTGTTCTGCTCTGCCTCCCTTGCTGCTGCTTCCGCTTTAAGTAGAGAAATTTGCTCTGCCTCCCTCGCTGCTGCCTCGGCCTCCCTCGCTGCTGTCTCGGCTCTAAGTTGAGAAATTTGCTCAGCTGTGCTAGCTTGCATCTGAGCTATCTGGTGTTTTAGCCTCTGAACTTCACCACGAGATTGACTCCCGGAAGGCATATATTGTTGGGAGTCGGATCCAAAATATTGGGTCGGAGTAACACCAGATCCTTGAAGTCGAACCCGACCGTACCTTTCAACACCCAAAACATTAGTGATAATTTTGTTATAAATATACTCAAGATTAACAGAACTATCAGTCAAAACAGTCGTACCTTTCAGGACCCAAAACATCGGTAATAATTCTGTTATCGACATCCTCAAGATGAACAGAACTATCACTCGAAGCAGCCGCTTCATACTGTGTCTTCTTCTCCTTTAGTTTCTCCTAATAAATTAATCAAAAAGTTAGAAACGAAATATACAATAAGAAGGAATGCATCATAACTTAGCATTATTAATTTAAAACTACTAACGAAGAATTAAACTATTATAAGTAAACATTATAAATCCATTTTTAATAAATCAAATTTTATTAAGTAAATATACCATAATCTCTCCAGCTTCGGGTGTCATCGGAGACCCATCCTTCTTCCTATGCGTAATGTCAAAAAGCTGAACGCGTCCAACTTTTTGACCGGTGGAGAGTTCCTACAGTGTTGTATTACAAATATAATTTAATAGTATAAAGTCATTAATATTTGACAGAATTAATAAATTATAATATCTCGGCCTCAGCTACAGAAGCAAAACTTCTCGATCCTGCCGTGTGCGTGAATTTTTGTTTCTGCCTGCTGCTTGTTCCGACACGCTCACGGTCCTACATAACGATATTTTTGTTACGTATATAGTAAATACTATAGACCGAAAAATTTATAAAAGTTTAGAACTAGGTAATACCTCTCCTTTCTTTGAGTTCCAGAATCTAACCGCATCTTCCCATTGATACCTCAACATTCCCGGTGGGACATTGCGCAGTTTATCCTCGAGGCTTATTTCTTTTTTAAAATATTCTTTTTTCAATATGCTTTTGTTGTCTCTCCATTTTTTTCCCAATCTCTTTTTTATAGTTATCGGAGACCTCCAAATTAAACCTTTCCTAAAAAAACATAAATTTAAAAGTAAATATAAATGAAACTTCAACCAAAGTATTATAAATTACATTCATGTTTTGTTACCTTAATGTTCTCCAGAGCTTGATTTTTGTTTGCGTCAGGCATGTGATGCCATGACTCGTAATTGATGGGCAACATATTTGCATTTCGTGCAATAATGCCCAAATAGCCTGCTAGAACTGGAGCTTCAGGGCCTATAGGCTGGCCATAACTGTTTCTCCTTACTTTCACACGGTCGCCGGAATTTAATTCGTATAAACCTTTAAGCAGCGTACGTCCGCGACCTCTGCGCGTCCCACTAGTCTCAGCTGACCAATGATAAATTATTGTTATATTAAAATTGAAAAATAAATCAATAAAAAAAGTCAACATGCATGTAAAATAATTTAATTTTACTTTGCAATTCTGTAGGCTCATCATCTATGTCAGGCAGATTAGAGGATCCAACTATTGTTTGCTGTTCACTACTGCCCTCTCCGGAATTTATAGTATCATGTACAATATTTAAATCTCGCATTCTTCTTCTACTCATTTTCCCTGCAATACACATAAAATAGTTGAAATATTAGTAACAAATAACAACAATAATGGTACATATAAAATATTTAAATTACATAAAATGAACATGATTAAAATTATAATATTACATATAAATAAAAAAATAGTAAAATCTTACTACATCATAATTCGTAAATATCTTCGTCCACATCCTGACGAACCCATTGAAATTGTGCACTAGTACTAGGGATATTTTCATTTAAGTACGGGTCCACCAAGTATCGCTTCACGCGGGAGATGAATTAACAAGTGCACCATAATTGTGAAGAAGGAAGGCGGGAAGATCTTCTCCAGATTGCATAAAGTCAGTGCGGCTCGATCTTGTAGTGTCTCAAGTTCTTGAACGTCCAAAACTTTGCCAGAAATGCCTTTCATTATGTTGGACAGTTCAATTACACAAGACGTCACCTTTTTTGACATACAACACCGCATAGCAACTGGCAGTAAGTCTTGCATCAAGATGTGATAGTCATGCGATTTTAAGCCATATAGTCTTCGATCTTTAAGACTAACACATCGAGATATATTTGATGCATACGCATCCGGGACCTTTATATCCTTCAACACCGTACAGAACACTTCTTTTTCCGTCTTCGACATTGAATAAATAGCAGGCGGCAACCGATATTTCATATTCGGAAGTGCTTGGGGATGAAGCTCACGTCGAATTCCCATGTGGACTAAATCAAGTCGACTTTGAAGATTGTCTTTTGATTTTCTATCGACATTCAAAATAGTCCCAATGATGTCCTCGCAGACATTTTTCTCAATGTGCATGACATCAAGATTATGACGTAATATCTGATGCTCCCAATAAGGCAACTCAAAAAAAATACTTTTTTTTTCCACAACTCCGCCTCATTAGGATCATCCTCTTCGTCGGATTCATCATCAGATTCATCCCTTGATCTTCTATTTCTTTGCGGGTTGGCCGGTTGATTCATCTTCCCATAAATGAAATTTATATCTTTCAACATGAATAATATTTCGGATCCACTGGTCTGCGATGGAGCTTCTTTGAACTCTTCGGTACCGTCAAACTGAGCACTCTGATATCTAAATCTATGATTTTCTGGTAACCACCGACGATGCCCCATATAAGAGAACTTCTTCCCATTATATAACCATTTCGAACATGTCTGCACAGCACAACAAGGACAAGCATAATGTCCCTTAGTACTCCAACCAGATAAATTAGCATAAGCCGGGAAGTCATTAATAGTCCACATCAAAGCTGCACGTAAGTTAAAGTTCTCTTTTCTCATTGCATCGTATGTCTCAACACCAACCCATAGTTGTTTTAACTCTTCAACAAGCGGCTGCAAATATATGTCAATATCATTCCCGGGCCCTTTCTCTCCAGGTATAATCATAGATAAGATAAAAGATGACTGTTTCATGCAAACCCATGGAGGTAAATTATAAGGAACAAGCACCACCGGCCAAGTACTATACGCTGTGCTCATGAGTTTGTAAGGGTTAAATCCATCTGATGCTAGCCCAAGCCTGATACTCCGAGGATCGCGCGCAAAGCTTGGAAATTTTGAGTCAAATGATTTCCAAGCTAAAGAATCTGCGGGATGCCTTAACAATCCATCATCGGTTCGTCCATCATGGTGCCACGTCATTGACTCGGCTGTCTTCGACGACATGAAAAGCCTTTGAAGCCTTGGTATTAGCGGGAAATACCGTAAAATTTTAACCGGTTGCTTCCTTGACTGTGTATCCTGTTCGTCCTCGTTACCATCCTCTGCATTTCTTTTAATCCAACGGGATTGACCGCAGACATGACAGCACTGTTGGTTTATCCGGTCGCCCCAATACAACATGCAGTCATTTCGACAACTATGAATTTTGTTGTAGCCAAGACCCAAATCCTTTATCAGTTTCTTCATGTCTTTGGATGATTTGGGGATTTTCGCAAACGGGAACATTTCTTGCAGAAACTCTAACAGCATTGTCAACGAGTTTCCAGTCCATCCTCCCAAACATTTCAAGTGAAAAAGACGAATACAGAAAGACAGTTTGGAAAATTTTGATCCCTCATACAGTTCTTCATTCATTTCACCAAGTAACGTATAGAACCGTGCCGCTTCTTCATTTGGCTGTTCATCATGTACAGTTCTTCCCCCTTCGGTGAAAGTATTTCCACCAAAACTATAACCATCGGTTGCACCTATGTTAGGTGGAAATGACCCGAAACCATCATTGTGCATATTAAAAGCATCCCGCAACATGCCTTCCATGTTATAATCTCTAACATTCTGATTGTAAGCACTATGAGGATAACCTTGATTCATCGATGATGATGCTCCACTAGATGTACACTCTCCATGAAAAATCCATTTTTTGTACCCCTGGACAAAGCCATCAACAACTAGATGTTCGTAGACAACTTCACGATAATGCCAATTGGTATTGCAACACTTCTCACAGGGGCAAAGAATCATATTCTCTTGGCTTGCATTTTGAAATGCGAAATTCAGAAAAGTTTCTACTCCAGTTCGATAACTGTTGCTTACCCTTGACAAATTCATCCAACTCCTATCCATTTCGTAGTTGTTGAAGTCTAACGTTGACAATTAATTACACGGCTAAATTGTTAAAACTCCATTTATGTAAGTAATGATATGATCATATATATAATTGAATACTTTGTAAGTTATTAATTTTGATCATAAAATTAAGTAAGTTATGTATTCTTTACGATTCATCATACGTGGCATTGTTGCACCTAGGGAGGATCCATTATATCTAACAGTGAGATATAAGGCAACCCGTCAGGTTTCCAGCCTATATACTTTGAATCTTTTTTTTTTCTATACAAGTATTATGTAAGTTATGTATTCTTTACGATTCATCATACGTGGCATTGTTACACCTAGGGAGGATCCATTATATCTAACAGTGAGATATAAGGCAACCCTTAAGGTTTCCAGCCTATATACTTTAAATCTTTTTGTTTTCTATAAAAGTATTATGTAAGTTATATATATTATGTAAGTTATATATTATGTAAGTTATGTATTATGTATGTTAAATAATTTGATGAAAGCTATGTAAGTTATGTATTATGTAAATTAAATAAATTTAAGTTAGTTATGTATTATGAATTATGTAAGTTAAATTAAAATTTCAAATCAAGAATCAGTTAAGGCTAAAAAATATTATTATATGGTTTTTTATATAATTGAAATTGTTGCGATGTTGTTAAGTTTACAAAGTTTGAACTTCTTTTAAAAAAAATTATTTTGTATATAAAACATATTTAAATAATGATCTATATTATTATATTAATAACAATATTCAATTTTAAATGTTTTTAAATTACTTCTTATTTTTTATAATTAAAACACATTTAAGTAATGATCAATATTATTATACTAATAACAAAATATTATTACGATTTTGGAAAATAGTAATTAGTAATAAACCAAAAAGCCATATAAATGTAAGTATTCTTTACAAAAAATTGTTTATTTTTTAGGGAAGATAAGTAAAAAAAATTCTTTAATATAAGATATAATATATGTAGTGACAGGTTTGTATTAAAATATGTTAATCCCTTCTTAAATTGCAAATTTTTATTAAAATATGACATTTATGTTAAAAAATTATAACATATTTTAACAATTAACTTTTATACTTTGTTTATGTTATTTTTTATATCGCACCGTACCCTAAATTTTAAAAAATAATATACGGGAGCTTGTAAAAAATGTAAGTGGCATGAGTAGATAGCAATTTGGAGGTTGTTCAAACATTATTAATAATAAACAGCAATAATAAACAACAATTTAGACAAATTATTTAAGATTCATCATACGTGGCATTGTTACACCTAGGGAGGATCCGATATAAGGCAACCCGTTAGGTTTCCAGCCTATATACTTTGAATCTTCTTTTTTTTTGGACAGCAATAGAACAAACAGCATATATACCAACCAAGCAAGACAATAAACTGCAATTTGGACAGCCATTTAGCAATTAAATATACATGCTTACAAATTGTAAATTGGATGGCAGAGTCGATTCCAGCTAGTACTGTTGTGTTGAGCAAAGAACGCCCGAAAGTTTTGAGAAGCTACAAGAAGAATAAAAAAGAAACTCCATAAAATCTAAAATAATAAAATAAATGAAAAATAAAACGGTATAAATAGAAAAAGTACGAGTGAATTAACTTACATGACGAGTAAGAATGGTGCAAACAAATCGAACTACAGCAAATACTAAGTATTTTTCCCTTCTATGAGTCAATAACAGAACTTTGTCTATAACACTGTCAGGGATAAAATTATACCTGCAAGCAATGATGATAAGGTTCAATTATTACAATTTAAATATAAAATAATAGAATAACTATTTTTTTCTCATTATTTTTCCTGTAGTTTCTACAAAACCAAACAAAACCCAAATTGGAACTAACCTCAAATGCTTTGTTATTTAAAATTTAAATACACACTATAAAAAGTAAAACCCAAAACGTTAAACAGAATAGAAAACATACAGTTCCAGCACTTGAATAATGTTATTATTTAAAATATCTGACATGTACTACTCAAAGTCAAAACTACCAAAATCTGATTGATCAAAAATAAATATGTTAAGTCAACAAAATCTAACAAAAACTACCAATAATTAGATTAGAATTTTTAAATTGAAACTAATCTCAAATTCTATATAAGTACAAGGAGTAATAGCATATTTCAAAGAATGAAATATGAGAAAAGGGACTTGGGTGGCCTTCCTCTCATTTGCAGACGGTGGTTGGGTTTTAACTTATATATGTACACAGATTTAAAAAATAAATAGCGTGTGGAATATTGAATTGGAAGACCAAACATTTTATATATTCTATACAAAGTACTAAGGACAGGAACTTATACGATATAATATCATTTAAAGATGGATATACAAAGGCTAATATCATTGAAAAATAATCAGATATTTTCAATATAATAAGACAAATAATGCAATGACTTGACAAATTTATAAATTAAAGGGAAAAAAACAATGACAACTATCACCTACTTTTCTTTGTATTTTCATTTCATGTAGTTCATGAAACCACTGCTTATTTTATATTTACTATTTATTTGAAAAGTTGGTCACATTATAAACTTTTGCTTTTACCTCTTTTAATATTTCAAGCTTCTTTTCTCTGTTATTCTCGAGTTTCCTGTTTCTTCTCCAAATATGGCTGAATACTTTGAGACAAAGCTGCAAATACAACAAGACATCCCAAACATCAAAATATAGTGTAAAACACCCGAAGGAAAATGAGCAAGCCACAAGCCCCAGAACAGGGGAAAAGCCAAAATTATCAATTGAATGTAATAAAACAGGGCATTCAATTTAGAATCTGAACCAAGATGACCCCCAAAATCAGCTATTCAAAGAATTCGCAGTTTGGGGAATCTCCAAAATTTAGAAAGGATAACAGGAAATTTTTAATAAGATAATTCTAAATTATGTGTGTGGATGAGATTAAGTAATGATAAGATGTTTGGTGATTTCAAAATTTCTCATTCCTTCATATATACCCTATTTTTCTACATTTCTAAACTTTCCCTACGTTAATACTCTAGATTATTGCTTTTATCATTATATTATCATTTAATGATATATATATATATATATATATATATTCAACATAATTTTCATATGTAAAACATTTCACAGAAAGGAACATAAAACACTGATACATAATAAATAAAGTCTAAAAAAAATTAAAATCAAAAGAAGTGATATAACCACTTGACAAAAGTTAAATTATACCCCCAAAAAAATGTTTGATAATTGATGTGTTAAAACATGACTTTTGAAAAGCTTGAATGTGATAAATGTGTTAAAACATTTCGAAACAGAATACAGATCTTTTGAAAAGCTTGAATTTGGAATTGATGTGTTTTCCAACAAGGGTTAACTTCGGTATATGGGAGTTACACACAAACAGAAAACAGGTAATCATTCAGATTAAGTTTGATATTCGAATTCCACTATATGATGTACACTAAAGGTTGACCTAAATGACAAGCAAAGTGGGGCATTTTCCAGTATAAGAGAGGCAAGAGCATCTTTAACAGGAATACAGTCTGAGATAAACATAAAGTTCATCATATTTCTTTGACAAAGGGATACTATAGTCGCCCTCACTTCATAATTTACAAATGCCTATCTTCATGCTTGAGAAATTTTAACTTCAGAATTAAATAATCGATTAAGCGAGGCAGCTAGGCGAATCCCACCTTGAGCAAGCCTCTTCTCCGCAATAGGCAACCGAGAAAGGAAATACTCATATTTTAAGTAATAATATGTTAAAAGAAGATGGCATAAAGAAGATAACTGATCTGCTTCTAATCAAGGTGGCATCATGTCTATATCCAACCATGGCAGGTTGCATGAAAAGCCATGTTGAGCCAACCATTTGGAAGAAAAATTTAACATTTAAAGGGACTATCAAAGAGAAAACAAAACAGTAAGAAAGATCATCGATGTGCCTTTAATGGTTAGCAGCAACCAGATATAAACACAACACATATATGCACCAAATTCAGGAACTGAATCCGTCATAGAGCAAGGTGAAAAGGCCAATAAACCAGTCATGTGTTTAGAAATTTCCTAGTTGTTTGTTGAAATGCCCACAAGTCCCCCATCTCACGCAAACACTCAACCAACCCACAGCAATTAAAAAGAATAATTTTTTCTCACTATAATGAATAATCCCACAGCCCCACCCTTCCCCTCTTTTCACATTACACCGTCCCGTTCCCTTCCCTCTTTCTACGATGAGCCGACAAATTCAGAGAGCCAAACAACAAAGAACTGAGATGTGCATGTTACCTTTTTGAATCTGAGATGTGCATGCGTCGACAGTCCGGCGAAAGAGAGGTAAAGCTTGAAGCCGAAGGAGCGTTGGTTTAGACGATAATAGTGGAGCCGTGGAGGACGAAGAGATTATTGATCTGATGAAGTACGACGGTGGCGGACTGAAGAGAGGTATGAAATGAAGAGAGGGATGAAAGAAACTAAACCTTTAGAAATTTAGGGATTTTAGAAGAAGGGGGAAATGAATTTCAGAATAAGCCTAGGGGAAATTGAGTCAATCGGGTTTAAGGGTTGGGGGAACTGGAGGAGAGCAAAACGGCGACGTTTTTACTAAAATAATTCAAGCATTGCGGCGTTTATAAAATAGCGCCGCTAAAGACATACATATTGCGGCGTTTACCAAAAAAAGGCCACTAAAATATACAAAACTACGCCGTTTTAATTACAATAGACAAGCATATTTGCGGCGTTTTTCTACGAAAACGCCACTATTCTCAATTTTAATTTTTTTTCATTTTTTACTTATTTTTTTTCACAATTTTTTTGCTGATATTTTCATTTTTTTGAATTTTTATTAAAAATTTTGAAAATTAAACTTTTAAAGAAAATTTCAAAAAATTTTGAAGATTTTTATAATTTTTAAACTTATCAAGAAAACTATATTTATATATCTTACTATACATGTAATATCCTCTATCCGATTTCAACCTAAATTTTGAGTAAGAAATATTACATTTAAATACAACCATCGTTTAATTTAAATATTTATCTAAACATTTCATTTTAACATATTTAAGCTTATTTGAAGTTTTTCAAATCATTTCAATACTTTCTTTTAGAGTTAATTTGATTACAAATTATGGGAACTATTTAGGGTCTTTTAATTTGGGTCAAAATTGAGTCAATGTCGTAATGAGTGCCCTGATAGGGCAGAATATTCCAATTTTGTGACACTGACTCGTGGTGTAGTGAAATGGCATTTAATTATATGTATACACCTAAATTTTTGATATAGATACATCTTATTTAGAATTATATATATATATGAATTTTTGTTTAATGTGTAATTCTAGATGTGAAATTCTATATATTTGTGGTTTAAATGTATAGTTGAAACTTTAATTTTGATTTAATCATACACATTATTTTAAAATATAAATACATCAATATATTTTATATATATATATATTTTAAAATAATAATTTACACTTATCTTATTTCGATTTATATTCTAAAAAATCTAAGATTAATCCCTATATCATAAACCCTAGACCTTAAATATTATATTATAAACCACAAACACTAAAACCTAAATAGCAAACTCAAAACCCCAAAACATAAATCTTACACCATAAAACTCGATCCATAAACTCTAAACTGCAAACCTTAAACCATAATCTGAGATTAAATTGGGAATTCATGTGCCCAATGTTAGTGTAGTACCAAACATATATTTTAATAGCTAACACATTAACCATAAATCCCTCACGAGGGATTTCGGTTTCGGGATTTTGGGCCATAAACCCTAAACATTAAACCCTAAAATCCTAAACTTGAACCATAAACCCTAAAATCAAAAACCTAACACATCGACCATTTCCCCTAAACCCATAAACTATAATCTATAAACCCTAAACCTAAAACCCTAACCCATTAACCATTCCCCCAAAACCCCTAATCACTAATAGTATTTAAACCTTAATACCGGTAAACACTAACATATTAAACACTATACAATAAACACTAAAAATAACAAACCCTAAACCATGAAATTAACATACTAAACATTAAACCCTTAATCAATTTGAATAGCTTAATTTGTAACTTAAATGAAAACTTCTAAATTGTTTAATTAGCAATTTGTAACTTTTCATAACTAAGTAACTAAAATGAATCTTTCTCATTGCTTATAAGTGAATGTATCAAAATAAAATATAATTCAAAGCAAGAAGGAGGAAAAAATATGAAAAACTTTTAGCGGCGTTTTTCCAAAAGCGCCGCTACAGCTCTGACTTTTAGCGGCGTTTTTACCAAAGCGCCGCTAATGCTCCGGCTTTTAGCGGCGTTTTTACGAAAGCGCCGCTAATGCTCCGGCTTTTCGCGGCGTTTTTGGAAAAGCGCCGCTAATGCTCTGACTTTTAGCGGCGTTTTTCAGAAAGCGCCGCTAATGCTCTGACTTTTAGCGGCGTTTTTAGGAAGCGCCGCTAATGCTCTGACTTTTAGCGTCGTTTTTTGGAAAGCGCCGCTAATGCTCTGACTTTTAGCGGCGTTTTTCAGGAAGCGCCGCTAATGCTCTGACTTTTAGCGGTGTTTTTTGGAAAGCGCCACTAATGCTCTGATTTTTAGCGGCGTTTTTTGGAAAGCGTCGCTAATGCTCTGACTTTTAGCGGCGTTTTTCCAAAAGCGCCGCTAATGCTCTGACTTTTAGCGGCGTTTTTCGAATAAACGCCGCTATTGCTCATTTTTTTGCGGCGTTTTCCTCCAAACGCCGCTAATGTATAATATTTGCGGCGTTTTTCTCTAAAACGCCACAAAAAACGCCGTTAAAAGTCTGTTTTGGTGTAGTGTTTGGGACCTTGGCAGTGGAATAAACAGTGGAAAATGAAGAGAGATATTCGTAGGTTGGAGGAAAATATTAATAGAATCATTGATTCATCCAACAGGGGGACAGTGTGAAGAGATTGAAGAAGATGCGTTGCAAACTGGATTATCTCTATGCAATGGAGGAGAAATATTGGGCGCAAAAATAAAGGGCTCAATGGCTTAAGGAAGGCGATAGAAACACTAAGTACTTTCATGCAAAAGCAACGGGCAGGTTAAAGAAGAATAAGATTGAAAAACTCAAAGATGGTCATGGTAATTGGGTCACAAATAACAAGGATATTTGTAATGTTGCTAAAATCTATTTTTGGAATCTTTTTTGGTCCAATGGCAATGATATCAACTATCATGATTTGGGTTATATCAGTGATTGCATTACTAGGGAGAATATGAGTGGCTTACAAGGGAATATACTGAGAGTGAAGTTTTTTCAAGCCATCAAACAGACCCTAGTAAAGCCCCTGGCGTCAATGGTTTCTCTGGAAGTTTTTTTAAGCAGCATTGGGACATTGTAGGAACGGACACCATGAGGTTTTGTTTGGATGTGCTTAATGGACAGGAAAATCTTTATTTGTTTAATGAAACTATTATTATTTTAATTCCTAAAATTAGAGACCCCTGCGATATTACTAATTTCCGTCCTATAAGTTTGTGTAGGTATATCTACAAGATTGTTGCAAAGGTGTTGGCTAACCGATTAAAAGCCATCATTCCCGATTGTATAAGTCAAATTAAAGCACTTTCATCCTGGAGAGAATGATTCATGACAACATATTAATCGCACACGAGCTTCTTCACTACCTTTAAAGTTCTAGAAACGGCCCTAATAAAAGATGTGTCATCAAACTTGATATGAGTAAAGCATACGATCACTTGGAGTGGAAATTCATCGAGGCGGTCATAAGGAAAAAGGGTTTTGACAAACGGTGGAATGACAAAATTATGGGTTATGTTAATTCCATTAAATACTTAATTAAGTGCGATAATATTTTATCAGAGACTATTGTTCCTGAGAGGGGCCTCCGTCAAGGAGACTATCTCCGTATTTTTTCTTATTCTGCATGGAAGCATTCTCTAGGATACTTATTCAAACTCAAAACAATAATGCGCTTAGAGGCATCCGGGCTGGTAGAAATGGTCCGAGGATTAATCATTTGTTTTTTTGCTGATGATGCACTCTTATTTGTGCGTAACAAAAAGAGTGATGTTGATTGTTTTATTAACATTCTTAGAAATTTTGCCTCTGCTTCTGGTCAAGAAATAAATTTTGAAAAATCAATGGTTCTTTTCAGCCCTAACACCCTGAGGGATCAAAGAAGTTTTTTGGTGACCTCCTTGGTATGAAAGTTGTGAAGAAGTTAGATAAATACTTAGGCCTGCCTCTTCCTATAGGTAAAAAGAAAAAAGAAGCTTTCATTGAGGTTACTAATAGATTTTCTTGCAATATTAACAGCTGGACTAAAAGATTACTTTCATATGGAGGCAAAGAGGTTTTTACTAAGGCAGTGTTACAATCCATCCCAACATACGCGTTGTCAATTTTCTTGGCTCCTACGGGTGTGATCGAGGATCTTCAAATGAAAATTAGAAGAATTTGGTGGCCTGGAAAGGATAGAGGAAAATATTGGTCGATACTCCCTTGGAAGAATTTGTGTAACTAAAATGGATGAGGTATTGGTATTCGTGATATGCGTCAACATTGCTCTCCTGGGTCGTCAAGTATGGATACTCGTCAACAACAAAAACTCCTTTTGCTTTAAAGTTTTGTCATCCAAATACTTCCCTGACGGTAACATTTTTAAAGCCAAACTTATGGATAAAGCTTCGTTCACTTGGTCGAGTATAGCAGCTGCTGCAGAGAAGTTGAAAAATGGGTTCGGCTAGCAAGTTGGAAATGGTGATTATATTAATATTCAGGTTGATAATTGGGGCATGGAAGACTTAAATGGTGGCACCTTTAATTCCAATATGATTAACTCTAAAGTCAACAGTGTTAGAGATCTTTGGGAGGAGAATGAAAGAAAACGAGATATAGATAAAGTCTATTTGATGTATGAGAAAGATTGGGGTGATAGAATATGCAATTTACCGATTGGGAATGAGGGCCAGGGAGACAGAATTGTGTGGTTTCACAACCCCCATGGATGTTACACATCGAAATCGGCCTATTCATGGCTTCTCCTGAAAAAGATGGGTTTTGGTCTGCACATGTTCTATTGGAAGTCTATTTGGAAGCGTGATACCCTACCTAAAATTCAGGTGTTTGCTTGGAGAATGCGTCACGAGATTCTTCCCACAAATGTCAAAATTTTTTCCATCAGAAATGGCTTTAACCAAAGTTGCCCTAGATGTAGAGCCACGAATGAAACCTTCCTGCATGCCCTTAGTGACTGTCCCATTTCTCGTGAAGTTCTATGGGATATGAGCATAATGACGAAGCAGTATGATAGTTGTGTTGATTGTCTTGAGAACATGATGAGAATCCTGGACAAAAGAGCAATGGCCGATTTGATAACCACTTTATGGAATTGCTGGAATAGCAGGAATAATTTCATCTTCAAAGGTAAAGAAGACAATGCGCAGACTATTTGGGATAGGGCCAACAACCTTGGTAAAAAGTTTCAAATCTATAATTTGTTGAATACCCCTATGCTATCCTAGAATGAAGTAAATAAGAAATGGGAAAAACCTCCTAGAGTCTTTGTTAAAATAAACTTTGACGCTACAATAAACGAGAACAGAATGGGGTATGGGGTTATCATTCGAGAAGATGATGGTTTTGTGCTCGGGGGAGGTGAGGGTTTCATGGACAGAAAAAAGTCGGTACAAGAGGTGGAATGTATTGCGTTTGAGAGAAGCATTGAGCTGGCCGGTCACCTCAACATTAATGATGATGTGCTGTTTGAAACTGACCATGCGGGCCTTGTTAACATTATGAACAGCTGCAGTACGGACGTTACTATTATTGGCGCCAGAATCAAGGCCTGTAGAGCTGCTTTCAACAACTTTAAATCGACAAAATTAATTTGGTCAAATCGGTCTTGTAATAATGTTGCTGATTTTATCTGTACTAAAATGTGTAGAGAAGCTAAAATATGGTTTTTTGACATGGTTTATCCTAAGGAAATTCATAATGTTATAATCAGTGATGTTACTTAATAAAATGTGTTGACTTTTATGGTCGTTTTTTGTTAAAAAAAATAGATATACTAGATAAGATTTTCTAAACTAAGAATCATATTTAGTTTAAGCATTTAAGTAAGAAGCAACAAAGCTTGTTGAAATCATTAAATGGAGAAACTGCATTTAATATCTCTCGTAGCTAACCATGAAGTCCCATAATGGCCATTGATAGATTCTAGCAAAGTATTCAGATTAGAGTTTTATCACCTTTGATTTGCACCACCAATATTTGACAACCCCTATACCAAATATCAGTCCAAATCATTAAATGGAGAAACTTATGGGGCAAATTATTCACCCTGATTCTCTGCATTTCCTCTCACGTGCTTTAAAGGGATCAAACAAAAAAAGTTCAACTAAACTTGGACAGCTCCATATAAAGATCAAAACGATCTTTTTGGCACAACTCACCCAGTGCTTCAACCAACCGTGGTACTGTTTTATCTTTAATAAGCACTCAGTAAGTTCATTTCATCAGTTAAACAGACATGCTTTTACCTTTAAAATTAGAGGAAATTCATTGCTTCCTCTGCAATACAAATGGAAGATAGTTGATGGATATTCAGTGAAGTGGCTTGACAAGGATATGGTTGGCCATGCAACACACAAATAGCTTAATATCCTATAGATGGTAATAAGCATCAGTTATACAATAGAAAATCAACAGGAAGGGATTATTATTTAATGTCTGTAAATTTCTCAACCCTTGTTCCTTCCATGTCTATCTGCTAAATTTCTCAACCCTGATTTGTCAATAAATTTCTCGACCATACCAAAGTAGGAATCAACCCAAGAGCTTCTAGCTGATATAACAAGCACAGGCACCAAAATCCCAGCTGCAAACCCCACTCCTACACTTAAATAAAACCACTTATCAATGATTCCTTCATTACTTTTCCCACCTTCAACTCTCCCCCCACTGTCAACACCATCATTTTCACACATAATGTTCAGTGGACCTCCACAAAGACCTGGATTTCCATCGAAAGATGATGCATCGAATGTTGTCAGCTGCCCGGAATAAGGTATGGCTCCTGAGAAATTATTGTTGGATAGGTTCAAGTAAGACAGAAAGGACAGTGAAGATAATCCTGAAGGGATTTCACCTGTGAAGTTATTTCTGGAGAGGTCAAGAGATGATAATTGATGTAAATTTGAGATATTTCCAGGAATGCCGCCAGTGATATGGTTTCTTGATAGATTCAAAGCAACCAAACCTGACAGTTTGGTTAATGATTCTGGAATATCCCCATTTAAGTTATTTCCAGAGAGATCAATGCTTGTGACTAGGGAAAGTATCTTGTTGAACTTTAGACTTTGGTCTTTTAGAGTGATAATCAAGCTTTCTTCATAATATAGACCCCTGTACTTCCCATAGAACAGGTACTGGATTATTTTTTGCTCATTTGCCATTGCTTTAAGATCACCAAGGCTTGCTGGTATGGTGCCTGTAAAACTGTTTTCTGCCAGGTCCAGGATTTGCAGTGAACTCAAATTTGACAACTTGGAGGGGATTTCACCTGAAAATGCATTTGATCTTAAACTAATAATTCTGAGAGCTGGAAAGCCATCTCCTATCCACAGGGGAATGTTGCCTGACAAGCTGTTATTTCCAAGATCTAAGGTTTCCAAGCTTGACAAGTTCTTAAAAGAGGGAGGGATGCTTCCTTTGAGGTTGTTGTTGTTCAAGTGTAGTGACTGAAGTTGTAGTAACTGTCCCAAAGCATCAGGAATTACACCTGAGAGGTTGTTGTTCCCAAGGTCTAAAACCTTCAGGTAAGAACAATTCTCAATGCTTGATGGAATGCTTCCAGTTAATTTGTTCCTTGAAAGATCAATGGCTTGGAGAGATAACATGTCACCAATGGAGTTTGGGATTCCTCCTGTTAATTGGTTGTTTGAAAGGGAGAGAAATATCAAGTTTGGCATGGATTGACTCATATTTTGTGGGATATAACCAGAGATTTGATTGTTAGAGAGATCAAGCAATTCAATCTCTACAACTGGAAGAGGAATGGGGCCTTCAAGAAGGTTTGAGCTGAAATCAACATCTGCAAAGGGAGCAACATTTAAAGGGTTTGGTAGTTGACCTTCTAACTCATTGAAGGAAACATTCAACAGTGATAGGTTGCCAGAAATATCCCAGAACCAGTCTGGAATGGAACCTGAAATGCTAGCATTTGAGAAATCTAGATATCGGACCTCCTTCTGATATCTAAGCCACTTTGGAAATGGAGGGCCTAAATAGCAAGAACCCATATCAAGATTCCGGACTTGGAATGGTGGGATCCAATTGGAACTGAGATTAACAATGAAAGAATTAGCAGACAGATGTAATATCTTCAGCTTACTTAGCTTTCCAAAATGAGCTTCAGATATAAAACCTGTCAAATGGTTTGATGAAACATCAAAGGTAGACAAACCAGATAGCTGTCCAAAAGAATCAGGAAGAGTCCCATTTAGTTCATTGCTTCCTAGGTCAACATTAGTGAGGTTTGACAGTTGGCCTAAAGAAGCAGGAATTGGACCTTCAATCAAATTGTAGTTGAGATTGAGTTCTAATAAATTTCGAAGTAGTCCCATCCATTCAGGCAGTGTGCCTACTAAACGGTTGTTGCTCAGTCTCAAATACATCAAACTAGGAAATGGCCTATTGGGAACACAATCCTGTGTTCCTTCAAGGAACTGAGGCAAACTACCAGTCAAATTATTGCTTGACAAATCAAATGATTTCAAACTACAAAGTTTACCGATGGAGCTTGGGATTCCACCCTTAACTTCATTATTTGACAGATCAAAAGTTGTGAGAGATGTCATGTTTCCAATGGAAGCAGGGAGCTTGCCATGAACTTTATTTGACGCTAAATTCAGAACTTGTATCTTCTTCCAACTTCTCCTCAATAGTTGATAGCAGCTGACAGATAGATTAGAGTTTCCAGCAAGATTCAGATATTGCAGATTTGGTACTTCACCAAGATCCAGTGGAATTCTTCCAGACAGATCATTATTGCTTAGATCAACATAAGTAAGGCTGCTAATATTTACTAGCCAGACAGGGAAACCAGGACCGAAAGAGTTGAAACTAAGGTCCAGAACAGAAAGGGAAGTTAAGTTAACAGAGTTGAGAGACAGAATGGAACCGGAGAGCTGACATCCTGAGAGGTGCAGCTCATTCAGAAATGAAAGCCTATTCATTATCCCAAGAAATCCTGAATCTATCATGGAAATGTCAACTTCATTCATGGCAAGATGTTTCAAAGAAACAAGACCAGCCACCCATTGAAGACTATCTGAGCTTAAGCTCGCAAATTCAGTAGAAACATCAAGAAATTGCAGGCTAGAAATGTTCCCAAGACTTGCTGGAATTAGACCACTGAATCCAGCTTTTGATAGGTTCAGATACCTCAAATTCTTCAATGATCCCAGGAATTCAGGAATTGAGATGTCATTGAAGGTGTTCAAACTCAAATCCAAGTATTCCATGGACTTGAGGTTTGGCAATGAAGGACTGATATCACCACTCAAGTTCCAAAAACCATACCTGCTGCTTGAAGATTCAGAAGTTATAGGATAAGGGTTGTGAAGATCAATAATGATGACAGCTCCAGTGCTATTGTTGCACCCAATTCCATGCCATTGACAACAGCCGCTTCCTTGCCATGAGGAGAGCCTGTTTTCAGGATCATTAAGGCCGTTTTTGAAGTCAAAAAGTGCTTCAAGGTCTGATTTGGAGCAATTTCCCAAGTGGGAATCACCATTACAAACATATTCTCCTGTGATGACACATACAACTGCCAACAGAAGGCCAAGAACAGTGAATTTATACATTTTCAATCACAAGTCTCGAGCTGTAAACACAGTAAATATGAACCATCAACTCTTCTATATAAGGTCTGCACCTTTCCTGATATGCAAGTAAAATAAAAGATTTTCCATTCATCGAAATTTCCAGGAAAGAATAACTAGGAAACATGAAAACCCTTTTTAAATACAAAAGTCAAAGATCTATATCTATAGACTATATACTAAAAGATAGAATAATCATGTATATAAAAAAAATAAAATATTGGATAGGAAAACTTAAAAAAAAACTCTGAAGAATGTTGAAAATTGAAGGCCGGCAGCCAGATGTAAAGCAATTATTTCAGGTGTTACGAGAAGAAAGAACTTGAAAAAAAAAAAAAAACTGATTTTGTAAAGGCACACAACACGTTCTTAAAGAACAAAAATTGGATGTCAAGTTATTCCACGATCGGTTGCACGATCTGGGGATATTTGGGACAACGTTAAACTATTTTAAAAAATAAATAGGATTAAACAAACGTTTTTAGTTAGTTATCATGCATGGTTTAATTTCGGTAATCAAATTTAAAAATATACATATGATAGTTTATTACGTTATGATTTTTGAGTCTGTTATTTGTCGTAAATATTATAAGGATAATATAATGTGACAACAAATTTATTGTTTAATATATACTTGAAATCCACGGAAATTATTATACTTTAATTAAAAAAAAGAAGGGTTTATGTATAAATTTACCACTGTCGTTTAGGTCAAATTTGAAATTATGTCACTATATTTTACTTTGATTGATATTGAGCTAATGATAAATTTACCACTACATTTTAATTCTATATTAAATTTTACATTTTTACTTTTATTTGACTGAATTTTGTTACTAAAGTTCGAGTTTTGATAGAAATTTTGCTATCCAATGTTAATTTAAAATGGTTTGAAGACAAAATTCAATTAAAAATTATTTTTTATATTTTATTTTCATAACAATTCTTTATTTTCACAACAATTCTACCAAATCTTACTCAACAATGCAAAATCTATTCATGCCATATCAGTCTTTCTAATATCGAACGAGTTCATTCCCATTTCAGCTCATATCAATGTTGCATTTCTCATCTGTAACACTCCATACCCTGCCTAGACATTACTGTCGAATTATGGGGGTTACATCGTACATGAAAAAAAAATATTGATATCTAATTTTGATGAAAACCAACTTTCAGCGAAGAGAAAATCAATTTGAATAACTTTTTTGAAAAACATACTAATTTCCGAAAACAAATCTTAAAACAATTTTACTAAAACAAATCCAATTTACTCAAAACATTTGCCTGATAAAAACACTTTAGCGATTTTCAACAAAATTTTGGCAGTGGACACATTATAACAATTTGGTCTTTATTACCTTTTAGTTTATAGTTAGCCGTCTTGTTTTAAACGCCGGTTAAAAACCAAAACTTTAACAAAAAATTTACTGAAATAAATTCAAATGTCCCCAAAAAAATTAAATTGTCTTAAAAATCCTTAAAAAAGTCCACAAATAAAGAAAAATACGTAACATACAAAACCCAAAAAGTGTGAAACCCGAGCTCTGATGTCGCCGTCCAATCCTATGTTGGAGGATCACCTGAAACGAAACAAACAAAATGTGAGCTTTAAGCCCAGTGTGTGATTTGGCCCACACTTTCAGTAAATATATATATACATCCAAACGTGTCATAAAATATTAGAATTCAAATAAGAGAATATCTTTTAATATTTCATATCGTATTAGATTCCATACTGATCATATCTTATCATATCATATCGAATCATAACACAACATGTCATATCATGTCCTACCCCCATCCGCTACACACCATCTCCGACCAACCAATCACGCCATATATGACTACAAAAGTCCATCCATCCAATCACACCAATATGTGGCGGTGTGCCACTCATATATATGCAGCTGAGCTGCTAGACAAAAATTTGCGGTCTAACTGCCGTAATTGCAATAAAAACTGTCATATAACACTTCATCCAAGCATCATAACCCACCCCAAAACACAAGCATATCGTAATCATATATCATACATACATATATCATAAACTGTATGACAAGCATACACTTATATTTTCATACAGATCAGAGCATAACATATGGTTTAATTATAACATATCCTACTTTACATACCTCCTAAGCTTACTCATGTATTTTTATGTACTAAAACTTACGCTTTTCTGGCCCCAAATGATGCCCATGGACCCAAGTTTTAAATCCCTCAAAAGGCCCCTAATTGGGTCTAAGAATTGGCCAAAAAGCCCACACGACCCAAAAAGATAGCTTGTGTGGTCCACATGGCCTACCCACATGGTCTGCAAAATCTCACACAGCCGTGTGCCTCACACGACTTACAAAAACACACACAGCCGTGTGGCGCTAGGTAGTTTCGAAAACAACCCCTGTTTCGCATTTTTCTCGAGTTTCAAGTGATAAATCGGGTTAGTTTCACACATCTTATACTATCGGAACAAAGACACCAATGCATCAAGGAAAAATCCTAAACACATCATACACAATTAAGATTAAATTGATACCAATTACAAATTCGAAGCATAATTTTTGAAGCTTTGCACTTAAAATAGTTCCTAAAACAAACGACATTCAAGTATGTACCACGGAAAACAACAATCCTACAACACCTAGTTTGCTGGAAGAATCTCGTGAACCTCACGTCCTTCACCTAACCAAAGCGTGTACGATTAACATTGGAAAAAATAAAAAAATACCCAAAATCTTTCAACATGTTCATAGCACAAAATCTATTAAACTTACTATTAGAAAACACACTTACTCACCTAAATCGAGTCGACAACACAACCCTCTCAAACACGCCACTGTGGCAATAAAAGAAATAACGCAACCCAAACTAAAGATAACGACTGATGAAATTGAAAAGAAAAAGAAAGGAGAAAGAAAGAAACAAAAAGCACAAAGGGCAAAAGGTAGCAGAAGAGAAAGAAACGTGCGTTGAAAAGAAAGGGAATAAATATAATAACACAAATAGAATAATGGACGGTAGTGAGGGAGTGGTTTTAGGAGAAAAAATATTAAAAGAGAAAGAAAAAAAAAAAGGAAAAGGTTATTATTCTAACTAACTAAAATCCCACCAATTTTAATACCCTATCCTTATCCAGCCACTAGAGTTTGAATCCCACCAACAAACTACTACCATGGGTGACACAACATATGAAATAACAAAAGAAATATTTCTATTAAGTATATGGGGACTCGAACACAGAACCTTAAAAAGATATACAAAGTGCCCAACCTCCAAACCAAACAAAATCACTTGATAAGACTTTAACAATTTAAACATAAAAAAATTTGGGCGTTACAATTCTCCCTTCCTTGAAATTTCGGCCTAAAAATTTACTTGACTCAAAAAGATAAGGATACTGTTGACGTATCAAGTCCTTAGGCTCCCAAGTGGCCTCCTTGGAAACATGATTCAGCCACAGCACCTTAACCAAATGGATGGTCTT
This sequence comes from Gossypium australe, assembly GCA_005393395.2. Lineage (NCBI taxonomy): Eukaryota > Viridiplantae > Streptophyta > Magnoliopsida > Malvales > Malvaceae > Gossypium > Gossypium australe. The sequence continues at coordinate 15,716,123 of CM016615.1, forward strand.
CCTCCTCAAGACCTTAACCTCACGATTTAGAATCTGTACCAATTCCATTTTAAAAGATAAGTCTGGTCTTAATTCAATCTCTTCCACTGGAACCACATGCGAAGGATCATATCGATAACGTCTCAACATAGACACGTTAAAGATGTCATGGATACGATCCAACTCCAGAGGTAACTCAAGCTTATAAGCAACTGACCCAACTCGTTTCAAAACCCGATACGACTCAATGAATATAGGGGTCAACTTGCCCTTCTAACCAAACCTGAGGACTTTCTTCCAAGGAGACACCTTAAGGAAAACATAGTCCCCCACCTCATACTCAATATCTCGTCTCTTAAGGTCCGCATAAGACTTCTGTTTATCAGAAGTGGCCTTAAGTCGATCTTGAATCAAATGAACTTTATCTCCCGACTTAGTCCAACAAAGTAGAGTGTGACATTTCCTGCCATATAAAGCCTCATAAGGCGCCATCTAAATGCAAGACTGAAAACTATTATCATAAGTAAATTCAGCCAGAGGCAGAAACTTCTCCTAGGTACCTTGAAAATCAATCACACAGCTCCGAAGCATATCCTCTAAAATCTAAATTACCCTATCAAACTGACCATCAGTTTGAGGATGAAATGTCGTACTAAAATCTAGTCGAGTACCCAAAGTCTCATGTAACTTCTGCCAAAAACGAGAAGTAAAACGAGAATCTCAATTCGAAAGAATAGATATTGGAACCCCATGAAGTTTGACAATCTTGGAGACATAAAGCTTCTCCAACTTCTGCAAAGAGTAGTCTGTAACAGCCCGTTTTTCGTTAAATCAGAACAGTGGTTTTAGAACCACAAGTCTGAGGTCAGACAATTATTTTAATATTATTTTTGGTGTTTATAGCATGTGAATATGTATGTGTGAAAATTTCGTGAAATAATTTTAGCGTTCGAATGCTTAATTTGATAAAAGGACTAAATCTCGTAAAATGCAAAAGTAGCATGCTATAAGTTAAGAATGTCTATTTGCTATGGTTTATTAAAAAAAGGTCCTTATGATGTTATTATGCTATTGATAAGGTTAATGGACATTAAGGGCCTTATATTTGATGATTAGATAGTTTAATAACCAAGGGTAAAATGGTAAACTATGTATTAATGTGTTATTAATAAAACAAAACATAAAAATTAGTCATATTACTCATCTTTCTCACCGAAAATCAAAAGAAAAAGGCCATTTGAAGCATTTTAGGGTTCGACCCTTTGTATTATTGATTAAGGTAATAATTTTGTTCGGTTTTTGATGATTTTTATGTTTCTGTGATTGTTGCATCGAGTACTAGCTAGCCCGTGCCCTAATTTTCGAGTTTGTTGATGATTTTGTGAAGTGCCATTGATGAATGTTTAAGCTTTTAAATGTTTGATGATGAAAAATGGATATTTGTTGATAGATGATCAGATTTTGTTAAGTGATTTTTGGTAAAAATACTATTTAGGGATTAAATTTCGAAAAGCAAAAATTATGTGGTTGAAATGTGAAATAAATATGAATTATGGGCTGCTAAGGGTACTATAGTAATTCTGCTAATTATGTGTTTTGTTAAATTTTGTGTAATTTGTGTTTTTATGAAATAGGGACTAAATTGTAAAAATGTAAAACCTTAGGGGCTAAAATGTAAAAATGCCCAAATATGTGTTTGTGGACTGAGTTGAGTGATTTGATGAATAAATGAGTTAATTTTGAATGTATATAGATCAAGAACGAAAGAAATCAGATTTAGATCGGGAAAAATCAAAGGTTATTGAATAGTCGATCCAGTCTGTTTATCCCTAATACAAGGTAAGTTCATATGCAAATAAATGTCTTTAAATTGAATTATATATGGTTAATTGTCATTGAACTGCTATGAATGTTGAATGATTAAATATGAGCAAGAATCGACAAAGTTACAATATCTGAAAGTCCTGTACGAACCTTAGGAATAGTATAGGAAACGAATGTCATGACATTAGGATTACCGAGATGTGATTACGTGTAAGACAATGTCTAGGACATTGGCATCGTTATATGATTTCATATAAGACCCTGTCTGAGACAGTGGCATTGATATGTGATAACATGACCATATCTAGGATATGGCATTGCACAAGTTATATGTGATTTTCGAGTATCTGTAACAATTCCGAATGGTTCAACGGGCAAAGTCAAGTTGAGAAAGAATGTGTGAATGAGTTAAGTGACTCAGGTACGTATGAGATTCATATGAGCATTGAAAAGGGAAGTATTTGATGAATTCACTTATTATTTTGAATATGTGTTCAATAGGAAATGTTTGTGAGCTTTTATATGCTTATTCATGATTTACCTATTAATGAAAATGATATTGATTCATGTGGTAATTTTATTTGTATATGGCTTACTAAGATTTTAAATCTTACTTTGTGTGTTCTTTCCCTATTTTATAGATAATCGAAGCTAGCTTGGACTCGGGGATTATCAGGAACATCGTCACACTATCAAACAACTTGTTGGTACTTTTGATGCTATGTAAATATGGTATATGGCATGTATAGGCTAGTGATAGGATGATTTGTTTTGAGATATGATATTAGTCATGAGATTTGGTTCATGAATGATGTAAATATTGATGTGTATTTGGCCATTTATGTAACACCTCATACCCGAGTCCAAGGCTGAGACCGGATGCGAGACATTACTATGCTTGAACTTTCTTAAACATGCACTCACGGACTGTAAAAATTTTGTTCCGAATTAAAAACTTCCCTTTCTTAGTCTAATCATACATTTCATGGGCCTACGAGGCCTTAAACACATATCTGGAAACTTTCAGAACTTAATCAAAAACTTTTCCTTCAAACAGGGGTCACATGCCCGTGTGGCTTGGGACATGCCGTCTACCCTTAAGACACACCCATGTCTTCAAACCGTGGTCGACACTGACTAATTTCACACAGCCTGGGGCACACGCCCATGTTCCAACCGTGTGTCACACACGGCCTAAACAAACGGCCGTGGGATTAGCCCGTAGTCTAATCTGACTTAAGGTACTAAGGTGTAGAGGACGCACGACCTAGACACACGCCCGTGTGTCTATCCGTGTGGGCACTTGAAGGCTATTTACCAAGCCAATTGCCACCCTGAAATCAAGATCAATCTCATACTCATTTCAACAACTCAAGTTACTACATCTTTCATGAATAATACTACATGATTCATTAATATCAATAAACATACACACTTAGTCAATCTTGGCCAATCACTTAGCCATATACAAAAGAACAATAAACTTGGTAGCCCATACTTTTGCTCTTTTAAGACATATTTTCCAAATGAAATGTTTCCTATACATGCCATACTTAATATAAACAACTTGGCTATACCAAAATAGCGTTTGATAGTGTGCTTTGAGCTCCGATGACGATGATCCACGAGATTAGCTTGGTGGGACTATATGGAAAGAAATAATAGAAGAAGTAAGCATTTAGCTTAGAAAGTTTGCATATAATACACATAGTAACATACTTGTTTAATATAAACCATTTGGCATAACAATGGCATCTTAAATTTCATCTATTTAAGCTTACTTACTCTTACCGATTCTTACATATCTCATGATACTTACTAGTCTCATGCTCGTGAGGTAAACAAGGTACCTATATCACTTGATCACATAGATCAACATACTTTACTATAATAATCATAATCTCTAATTCATCATTCCTAACATGAATAATATACATTTCCAACTTGATAATAACTTTGCTTATCAAACTTTCTTGCTATCTCATTTAAGCTTTACTCATTAGCTCGATGAATTTCTATGAATAACCGAGGATACTAAATCTCATCCCACATATAACTCAATGCCAAAGCGATATGCTAGATATGGTCTTATATAGGATCTCTCATCTTGGTATCGATGCCATGTCTTGACATGGACTTACACAAAATCTTCCTTGTGTGTTCCCCTTGGGAACTTACCATTGCCATGCCTTGACTTGGTCTTATTTGGTACCTTTACTCATGAACTGGTCACTCCCGAGCCTTGGCTTGGACTTACATGAAATCTTCTTTGTTACTCACCAATGCCATGCCTTGGCTTGGACTTACATGGGATCTCTATCTCATGATGACTTTTCAATGCCAAGACTTGTCTTGGACTTACATGACATCTTTGCTTGGAAACTCACCAATGCCATGCCATGCCTTGGGCTTATATGGGTCTTCATTTCATAATGACTCTTCAATGCCAAGACTTGTCTTGGTCTTACATGATAACTTACTTGATTGCCGATGCCATGCCTTGGCTTGGTCTTATACGGACTTTCTCATTTCATGTGATAGATTGAGTATCCTAAGTAATTCAACTTCAATCGGGACTTTCTTATGCTTAATCTCATTGATTTCTTTATTTAACATAGCATTAAGCATTTCCATGGTAATAATATACATTATACTAAGCAATTCAATGATAGTAATCATAAAGCTTAGAAATCATACAAACTTACCTCGATATCCAAAATGTATGTAGATATGCAATTTAGTCCTCGACTTTGTTCTTGCCTCGGTTTCGATCCGGGCTTTGTTTTTCTTGATCTATAATAATAGTTTAGATCATTAAATACTCATATTGACTAAATTGACTCTTAACACATAAATTGACTCTTAACACATACTTTGGCAAAATTACCATTTTACCCTTAAACTTTCTCATAATTACACTTTTGCCCCAAGGCTCATAAAGTGATTTTTATTCAACTTTTATGAACTTCATGCTTCGCTGATTCATTGTCTCAACTATAGCAATAACAAATTCTCACTATTTCTACCATGTATGACAAATTTCATAATCATTTCAAACTAGTCCTTACTAGCATTTCTCATGAAATTCACTTAGAAAAAGATGTTTATCTAACATCAAACTCTCATAATCTTCCATAAAATATCATTTAACAAGCATGTCATTCGTGGGTAGATTTTTAAACATGAATTCTAGCTCAACTTATAGCTATAATTAGCTAATTCATAATACGAGGACTCCAAAAATACGAAAAATATTAAAAATGGGCTAAGATGCACTTACTAGCAAGCTTCAAAAATTTGAAGAACCCTAGCTATGGAGTCTCTCCAATTTTCGGCACAAGGAAGAAGATGAATAAGAATTTTTTTTATCATCTTTTTCCCTTTTTAATCATTTAAACCAAAATGCCATTCTCTTTAAAAATTTCATCAATTACTAACTCATGTCCATTTTTGTCCAAAAATTATAATTTGGGAAAATTGCTATTGAAGGACTTCTAATTAATATTCTAAAGCTATTTCATACAAAAAGCTTTTAGAAACTCATATTTTGAAACTTTTGCAATTTGCCCTAATGGACCCTTTAATGGAAATTTCCATAAAATTTTTACATGACACTATCATAATATCATGCAAACATCTCAATACCCTTAAAAACTCATATTACTACTTCGGATTTGTGGTCTCGCACCACTGTTCTGAGTAGGCCCTAAATCGGTCTGTTACAATTCTCCCCCCTTAGGGATTTTCGTCCTCGAAAATCTTACCAGCAAAAAGATTTGGGTACTAGTTTCTCATGCTCTCTTCTAGTTCCCGTGTAGCTTCTTCTATACCATTCCTTTGCCACAATACTTTTACTAGGGCAATACTTTTTTTTCTTAGCTGCTTGACTTCCCGAGCTAAAATTTTAACTGGTTCTTCACCATAAGTCATGTCGGGATGAATCTCTATTTCTGACGGGGTAATTACATGTGAAGGGTCTGATCGGTAGAGTCGCAACATAGACACGTGAAACACAACATGTATCTTTTCTAACTCAGATGGCACAGCCAATCGGTAAGCTACCAGCCCAACTCTCTCAGTAATCTCATAGGGTCCAATGAAACGTGGACTTAACTTGCCTTTCCGGCCAAATCTGAGAACTTTTCTCCATGATGACACTTTCAAGAAAACTTTATCTCCAACTTGATACTCTATTTCTTTTCTTTTTAAATCCGAATAGGATTTTTGTCTATCTGCTGCAGCTTTTAAGCACTTTTGTATCACTTTCACTTTCTCTTCAGCTTCTCTAACCAAATCAACCCCGTGAATTCGATTTCTTTGAGTTCAGTCCAATATAAAGGTGTTCTGCACTTACGCCCATAAAGAGCCTCATAAGGCGCCATCTTTAAGCTCGACTGAAACCTATTATTGTAGGTAAATTTTACCAATGGGAGAAACTTTTCCCAACTGCCTTGGAATTCGAGAACACAACACCGGAGCATATCCTCGAGTACTTGAATTAATCTCTCCAACTAACCATCGGTTTGGGGATGAAAAGCTATACTAAAGATCAACTTTGTACCCAAGGGCTCTTGTAACTTCTTCCAAAATCTGGAGGTGAATCTTGGATCTCTATCCGATATGATCGATAAGGGAACTTCGTGAAGTCTCACTACTTCTATACATACAAGTCTGCCAACTTGTCTAGGGAGTAACCTATTCGTACAGGTATAAAATGGGCTGACTTCGTGAGTCTATCAACCACAACCCATACAGCGTCTTTCTTACTCGGAGACAACGGTAAACTTGTTACAAAATTCATGGTGACACGGTCCCATTTCCATTCGGGAACTAAAATGGGTTGAAGTAAACTTGAAGGTACTTGATGTTCAGCCTTCACTTGCTGACAAATCATGCATTTGGAAACAAATTTTGAAATATCTTTCTTCATTCTCGGCCACCAATACTGTTGCTTCAAGTCATTATACATTTTGGTACTACTCGGATGTACAGATAAACATTTGCTATGTGCCTCATGCAAAATTTTTTGAATAAGCATTTCCTTTCTTGGTACACAAACTCTATCTTTGTATATTAGACTTCCATCTGAATCAATTTGAAAATCAGACTCAACATCTGACTCGCACTGAGTTCTCTTGGCTTGCAATTCGCTATCTTCTTTCTGAGCCTCAAAGATCTCTTGGAGGAATACTGGTCTAGCTCTCAACTCAGCTAGAATAGAACCATCGTCGGATAAAGTCATCCGTGAATTCATTCCCATTAATGCAAATAGGGACTTTCTGCTTAAAGCATCGGCGACCATATTCACCTTTCCTGGATGGTAGTCAATGACCAACTCATAGTCTTTTATTAACTCTAACCATCTCCGTTGTCTCAGGTTTAATTCTTTCCGCGTCATTAAGTACTTCAAACTTTTGTGATCGGTGAAAATTCGACATCTTTCACCATATAGATGGTGTCTCCATATCTTTAATGCGAAGACTATGGCAGCCAACTCTAGATCGTGTGTTGGATAATTCTTCTCATGAGGCTTCAACTGTCTTGAGGCATAAGCAATCATTTTACCCTCTTGCATAAGTACACAGCCTAACCCATTTAAGGATGCATTGCTATAAATTACAAATTCTTTCCCTGTCTTGGGTTGTACTAAAACTGGAGCTTCAGTCAGCAGTACTTTTAGTTTCTCGAAAATTTGTTGGCATCTTTTTGTCCACTCAAACTTCACATTTTTTTGTAACAACTTCGTCATTGGGGTTGCAATCATTGAAAACCCCTTGACGAATTGTCTGTAATAGCCAGCTAGGAATAGGAAACTTCTAATCTCAGAAATATTCTTCGGTGGCTTCCAGTCCATTATAGCTGAAATCTTACTTGGGTCTACTCGTACTCCATCCCTCGAGACAATATGTCCCAGAAATCCTACTTCCTTGAGTCAAAATTCACTTTTACTAAACTTGGCATACAACTGATTTTCTCGTAGAATCTGTAAAACGGTTCGTAGGTGCTCAGTATGCTCAATCTCATCTTGAGAATAAATCAATATGTCATCAATAAAGACGACTACAAACTTGTCGAGGTATGGTCTAAAGATGAGGTTCATTAAGTCCATGAATACCGCAGGAGCATTAGTCACTCCAAAGGGCATGACTAAAAATTCATAATGCCCATACCTTGTTCGATAAGCGGTCTTAGATACATCTGAATCCTTTACTCTCAACTGGTAGTACCCTGATCTCAAGTCTATTTTGGAGAACACAGTGGCTCCTTTCAATTGATCGAACAAATCATCAATTCTAGGCAATGGGTACTTGTTCTTCACAGTCACTTTATTAAGCTGACAGTAATCTATGCACAATCTCATGGTGCCATCTTTATTTTTCACAAATAAAACTGGAGCACCCCAGGGAGAACAACTTGATCTTGCAAAACCTTTATCTGTCAACTCTTGCAACTGTATCTTCAACTCTCTCAACTCCGTTGGAGCCATTCTATAAGGGGTAATAGATATTGGTACAGTACCGGGAGCTTGCTCAATATTGAACTCAACCTCTCTAACTGGAGGTAATCCTGGTAACTTTTTAGGAAAAACATCTAAGTACTTACATACTATCGGTACTGACTCAATCTTTAGCTCTGTTTCTCTATCATTCATCACAAAGGCCAGATATGTCTCATACCCTTTTCTTATGTATCTCTGTGCCGTCATATGAGAAATCATTACCGGTGATCTACCTCGTTCATCTGATTCTACCTGGAGAATGTCCCCATTCTCACATCTTATCTCAATGCACTTCTTCCCACAATTTACCATTACATCATGGGCAGTCAACCAGTCCATACCAAGAATGAGGTCAAACTTATCAAATGGTAACAACATAAGGTTTGCCTTAACATAATGACCTCTAATCATCAATAGACAGTCTTTACATACTTCATTAACTAAAACACTCTTACCTAAAGGATTAGATACCTTAATCATAAATTCTGTAGAATCTATAGGTATACTCATATCGGATACTAGTTTCATACAAATGTAAGAATGTGTGGACCCGGGATCTATTAAAGCAACAACTTTAATATCATGAAGAAAAAAGGTACCCGTAATAACATCGGGGGTAGATGCCTCTTCGTGAGCACGAATGGCATAACTTCTCGCAGGCGCCCAACCTCAGGTCTCGTAGTCTCTTCTCTAGGGTTACCTTTCCCACTTGCCCCACTTCCTGGTTTCCTCTGCGGTCTTCCTCTGACCATAATTCCAAATCTCAGGTTTTGAGCTCTCTTTTCTTTCATTGTCTCTGGACAATCTTTTATGTAGTGGTCCTGAGAACCACATCTGAAACATGCATTTTCATGCGCTCGACATTCTCCAAGATGACGTCTGCCACACTATGGGCATTCGGGTCTATTCGATCGGATGTTCCCCACACTAGCAACTGAAGTCGTCTGTGCTTTATTTCCCGAGTACTGCTTACTGTTGTCCTTCCTTGAAAACCCAGTGGAAGTAGCTGATCGGGTGGAGAAATCTCTTGACTTCTTGGATGAGGATTGGAATGACTTATTCCACTGTCTCTTTCTAGAGTCACGAGACTCCATTTCAGATTTTCTCTGCTCCTTTACTAGCTCTTCAGCTTTATAAGCCCTCTCTACTAGCACAACTAATTTCTTTAGTTCTAAGATAGCAACAAACAATTTGATGTCATCATTTAGTCTATCTTCAAATCTCTTGCTCATAATGGCCTCGGTGGATACACACTCTCGAGCGTATTTACTGAGTCGCACAAACTCGCGCTCATAATCAGTCACCGACATTTTGCCTTGCTTCAGTTCTAGGAATTCCTTTCTTTTCTGGTCCACAAATCTTTGACTGATATACTTTTTCTTAGACTCTTCTTGGAAGAATTCCCAAGTGATCTTCTCTCTTGGTACTACCGATAGCAAGGTGTTCCACCATTGATAGGCAAGATCTCTTAAAAGAGAAACTACACACTGCATGCATTCCTCAGACTCGCATCACAACTCTTTAAATACCCTGATGGTATTTTCTAACCATAACTCGGCCTTTTTTGGATCATCATCTCTTTTAGCCCGGAATTTTTCTGCCCCATGTTTCCTAATCCTATCAACTGGAGGCTTAACTCCTCTTTCCACCTCTACTACTTGAGGGGCTACTGGGATAGGTTGAGGAATAGGCGTGGGTGGAGGGGGTTGTGCATTCGGGTTCGTACGAATGAACTCCGTGTACCATGTATTCATCATATGGAGGAAGGCTTCTCTAGCCTCTTCTCTTCCTCCTTGACTCACCGTAGTGGGTCTATTCTCATTCTCGTTTGGCATCGTCCTTTCAGTGGGAGCCGGCACATTACTTTCTACGTCATCCTCCACAGCTCTTTCAGGATCCATTTACTATATGTATAAACATAATTTTAGTCGTCAGAAGTCGTCACACTATCATATAAAAACATTCTTACGTATGGCATGTATAACTAGACTCGTGCTCGTGCTACGTTAGTCCTAGAACCGACTAAATCGTAGCTCCGATACCACTAAATGTAACACCTCATACCCGAGTCAAAGGCTGAGACCGGATACGAGACATTACTATGCTTGAACTTTCTTAAACATGCACTCACGGACTGTAAAAATTTTGTTCCGAATTAAAAACTTCCCTTTCTTAGTCTAATCATACATTTCATGGGCCTACGAGGCCTTAAACACATATCTGGAAACTTTCAGAACTTAATCAAAAGCTTTTCCTTAAAACAGGGGTCACACGCTCGTGTACCCTTAAGACACGCCCTTGTCTTCCAACCGTGGTCGACACTAACTAATTTCACACAGCCTTAACATGCTCGCATCTTCCAACTGTGGTCGACACTGACTAATTTCACACGGCTTGGGACACACGCCCATGTTCCAACCGTGTGTCACACATGGCCTAAACAAACGGCCATGGGATTAGCCTGTAGTCTAATCTGACTTAAGGTACTAAGGTGCAGGGGACGCATGGCCTAGACACACGCCCGTGTGTCTATCCGTGTAGGCACTTGAAGGCTATTTACCAAGCCAATTGCCACCCTGAAATCAAGATCAATCTCATACTCAATTCAACAACTCAAGTTACTACATCTTTCATGAATAATACTACATGATTCATTAATATCAATAAACATACATACTTAGTCAATCTTGGCCAATCACTTAGCCATATACAAAAGAATAATAAACTTGGTAGCCCATACTTTTGCTCTTTTAAGACATATTCTCAAAATGAAATGTTTTCTATACATGCCATACTTAATACAAACAACTTGGCTATACCAAAATAGCGTTTGATAGTGTGCTTCGAGCTCCAATGACGATGATCCACGAGATTAGCTTGGCGGGACTACATGGAAAGAAAAAATAGAAGAAGTAAGCATTTAGCTTAGTAAGTTTGCATATAATACACATAGTAACATACTTGTTTAATATAAACCATTTGGCATAACAATGACATCTTAAATTTCATCTATTTAAGCTTACTTACTCTTACTGATTCTTACATATCTCATGATACTTACTAGTCTCATGCTCGTGAGGTGAACAAGGTACTTGTATCACTTGATCACATAGATCAGCATACTTTACTATAATAATCATAATCTCTAATTCATCATTCCTAACATGAATAATATACATTTCCAACATGATAATAACTTTGCTTATCAAACTTTCTTGCTATCTCATTTAAGCTTTACTCATTTGCCCGATGAATTTCTATGAATAACTGAGGATACTGAATCTCATCCCACATATAACTGAATGCCAAAGCCATATCCTAGATATGGGCTTATATGGGATCTCTCATCTTGATATCGATGCCATGTCTTGACATGGGCTTACACAAAATCTTCCTTGTGTGTTCCCTTGGGAACTTACCATTGCCATGCCTTGACTTGGTCTTATTTGGTACCTTTACTCATGAACTGGTCACTACCGAGCCTTGGCTTGGACTTACATGAAATCTTCTTTGTTACTCACCAATGCCATGCCTTGGCTTGGACTTAGATGGGATCTCTATCTCATGATAACTTTTCAATGCCAAGACTTGTCTTGGACTTACATGACATCTTTGCTTGGAAACTCACCAATGCCATGCCATGCCTTGGGCTTATATGGGTCTTCATTTCATAATGACTCTTCAATGCCAAGACTTGTCTTGGTCTTACATGATAACTTACTTGATTGCCGATGCCATGCCTTGGCTTGGTCTTATACGGACTTTCTCATTTCATGTGATAGATTGAGTATCCTAAGTAATTCAACTTCAATCGGGGCTTTCTCATGCTTAATCTCATTGATTTCTTTATTTAACATAGCATTAAGCATTTCCATGGTAATAATATACATTATACTTAGCAATTCAATGATAGTAATCATAAAGCTTAGAAATCATACAAACTTACCTCGATATCCAAAATGTATGTAGATATGCAATTTAGTCCTCGACTTTGTTCTTGCCTCGGTTTCGATTCGGGCTTCGTTTTTCTTGATCTATAATAATAGTTTAGATCATTAAATACTCACATTGACTAAATTGACTCTTAACACATACTTTGGCAAAATTACCATTTTACCCTTAAACTTTCTCATAATTACACTTTTGCCCCAAGGCTCGTAAAGTGATTTTTATTCAACTTTTATGAACTTCATGCTTAGCTGATTCATTGTCTCAACTATAGCAACAACAAATTCTCACTATTTCTACCATGTATGACAAATTTCATAATCATTTCAAACTAGTCCTCACTAGCATTTCTCATGAAATTCACTTAGAAAAAGATGTTTATCTAACATCAAACTCTCATAATCTTCCATAAAATATCATTTAACAAGCATGTCATTCATGGGTAGATTTTTAAACATGAATTCTAGCTCAACTTATAGCTATAATTTACTAATTCATAATACGAGGACTCCAAAAATACGAAAAATATTAAAAACGGGCTAAGATGCACTTACTAGCAAGCTTCAAAAATTTGAAGAACCCTAGCTATGGAGTCTCTCCAATTTTCGACACAAGGAAGAAGATGAATAAGAATTTTTTTATCATCTTTTTCCCTTTTTAATCATTTAATTGATAAATGGCCAAAATGCCCTTCCCTTTAAAAATTTCATCAATTAATAACTCATGTCCATTTTTGTCCAAAAATTATAATTTGGGAAAATTGCTATTTAAGGACTTGTAATTAATATTCTAAAGGTATTTCATACAAAAAGCTTCTAGAAACTCATATTTTGAAACTTTTGCAATTTAGTCCTAATGGACATTTTAATGGAAATTTCTATAAAATTTCTACATGAAACTATCATAATATCATGCAAAACATCTCAATACCCTTAAAAACTCATATTAATACTTCGGATTTGTGGTCTCGCACTACTGTTTCGAGTAGGCCCTAAATCGGGCTATTACAATTTAAGTTGGCTTAAATCATAAGTTTGATAAGTGATATATGATGCATATATTGCTTTGTGTTTTGGCATTTTTGTGATGGTTATATGGTAGCTCAATTAGCTAGTTGTTAATTGGTGTATTATTGCTTGAAAAATGGCATGTTGTGGCTTGATTTTAAGATGATGATTTGGTATGTTTTATGATATGAATTAGTTGATAAGATGGTGAGAAAAATGCATAGAGAAGATAGGTGAAATTATTGGTAATGCCATAATGTTTTAGTATGTTTTGGATTATGATTTGAGTAGTGAAATGGATGGATTTTAAATGTCATGATTTCTATATGAAATAGCATGTTTTTGGTTGCCTATAAATGTGTTGAAATGGTATTATTTTGGTTGTTTAGGTGAGCATGAGAAAGTGTGGCAAATTGGCCTTGCAAATGGCTTATCTTTGTCCACATGGGTAGAGACACGGGCGTGTGTCTTAGCCATGTGCGACACACAATCATGATAAAAGGCCATGTGTCCCCTGGTGTTGAAATTGAATTAAAGTCAGTATGTTCCACACAGCCTAACACATGGGCGTGTGACTCCCTAAATGGCACACGGCCTAGCACACGGGCGTGTGACTTGGCCGTGTTGCATAAGCCAGTATACCCTACAGGATTGACATGACCTGGCACACGGGCGTGTGTAGCCATTTCGAAGGGTACATGGGCTAGACACACGGGCGTGTGGTCAGCCGTGTGACCCAAGTCAATATGTATGCCCTGTTTTCACATGGCTTGGGACATAGGCGTGTTTGGAGCCGTGTGAGGCACACGGCCTGTTCACACGGGCGTGTGACCCTTGTATGTTTGAAAAATTTCTATGTTTTTGAAAATTTTTGTATGTTAACGATTTAGTCCCGAACCATTTCTAAAGCATGTTTAAGGCCTCGTAGGCCCTTATAAGGGACAATGTGATTATGATTGAATGATGTTTGAGAATGGATGCATAAATGTATGTTGTATGTTGTGATTTGATCGATAATGCCTCGTAACTCTATTCCGGGGATGGATACAGGTTAGGGGTGTTACATAGTTGGTCCTAACCAAAATGAAGTGAGCAGACTTAGTTCACTGGTTTACAATAACCCAAACCGAATCCTTCTTAGTGGGTGTCAAAGGCAAACCATTAACGATATCCATAGTTACTAGTTTCCATTTCCATAATGGAATCTTAACAGGTTGAACCGGTCTAGTTGATGCTCAGCCTTAACTTGCTGGCACATCAAACAATGGGACACAGAATCGATCACCTCATGTTTCAGCCTAGGCCACCAATACAAGTCACGGAGGTCACGATACATCTTATTACCACTGAGATGCATAGCATAAGAGCTACTATGTGCTTCCCATAGAATAGACTGTCTCAGATCTACATTCTTAGGCACACAAATACGACCTCAAAACTACAAAATACCATCATTATTATACCCAAAATTTTTAGTATTACCCTTATTCATCTGCTGAACTCGACTAATCTAAGACTTATCCAAAATTTGCTTACTCTTAATCTCATCCAACCAAGACGACTTAACCTATAACTTGGCCAAAATCCCACTATCATCAAACAAACTTAGGCAAGCAAACATTGCCTTCAAATCAATCATAAATCTTTGACTAAGAGCATCAGCCACCACATTGGCTTTACTGGGATAATACTCAATCAAACAATCATAGTCCTTAAGCAACTCGATCTAACAACGCTGCCTAAGATTCAACTCCTTTTGAGTGATGAGGTACTTAAGACTTTGATGATCGGTGTAAATGATGCATCTCTCACCATACAAATAGTGCCTCCAAATCTAAAGTGCAAAAACAACCATAACAAACTCGAGGTCATGAGTCGAATAATTATCCTCGTACTATTTAAGTTGTCTAGACGCGTAAGCAACCACTGTACTTTCTTGCATCAGTACACAACCCAAACCAATATGTGACACATTACTATAAACAACAAACTCTTTCCAGGTTTAGGCTAAATCAAAACAAGTGCCTGAGTCAAAATCGATTTGAGCTTTTTAAAGCTCGATTGTTGCTTAACAACCCAAACAAATTGAACATTCTTACGTAGCAACTTAGTCAAAGGAGCTACTGTCAAAGAGAAACCCTCAACAAATCTTCGATAGTATCCTACCAAACCTAGGAAACTCCGAAGTTCAGTCACATTTCTAGGCTGATTCCAATCCAAAATAGCCTTTATCTTATTAGGATCCACTCTGATACCCTCAGGAAAAACCACATGCCCTAAAAACATAACCTTACCCAACCATAACTCACATTTACTCAACTTGGCATACAATTCCTATTCACGAAGAATCTAAAGAACAGTTCGAAAATGCCTATCATGCTCGTCCCCAGTCTTAAAATATACCAAAATATCATCGATAAACACTACGACGAACTGGTCCAGATATGGCTGAAAAACCCGGTTCATGATATCCATGAACAGCATTAGTCAAAGTAAAGGGCATGACAAGGAACTTGTAATGACCATAACGAGTCCTAAAGGAAGTCTTATGCACATCGGTTTCCCTAACCTTCAACTGATGATATCTAGAGCGAAGATCAATTTTTGAAAACACAGATGCCTTACAAAACTAATCAAATAAATCATCGTTCCTCAAACGTGGGTACTTATTCTTTATCATCAATTTATTCAACTGATGATAATCCATACACATATTCATAAAACCATCTTTTTTCTTAAAAAAGAGAACCGGTGCTCACCACGGAGACACACTAGGTCAAATGAATACTCTGTCCAAAAGTTCTTGAAGTTGCAACTTAAGTTCCTTCACCTACTTTGGTTCCATTTGATATGGAGCGATGGACACAAAATCTGGCCTTGACAATAACTCAATTCCAAACTCAATCTCCCTATCTGGAGGTAATATCAACAACTCCTTAGGAAAGACGTTTGGAAAATCCTTAATAGTGCAAATATCTTCCACAGTCGAACCCACGCTACTCGTATCATGCACATATGCCAAATATGCAAAACAACCTTTATAGATTAGCTTTTTAGCTACCAGAGCAGAGATCACATTTGAGAGATAACCTTGATGCTCGCCAACCATTATAACCTCCACATCTTCTCTAACCTTAACGGTCACTCTCTTAGATTCACAATCCAATCCAACCCGATGCTCCACAAACCAATCCATACCCAAAATCAAGTTGAACTCCCCAAATGGTAACTCTATCAAATCAGCCAGAAACACAAACCCCTAAACCTCAAGCACACACCTCTTATACACTTTACTAACTAATACAGGTTGACCCAAATGACTAATCATAGAAAGTTCACAACTAGTGTCCTCGGCCAAAATCCCTAGATTTGTAACAGCCCGTTTTTGTGTCAAATTAGAACAGTGGTTTTGAGACCACAAATATGAAGTCAAAATATTTATTTTATTATTTTAATAAGGTCTATAACATGATAGATTAACTACGTGAAAGTTTCTTAAAGAAATTTTATCGTTTAAATGCTTAATTTGATAAAAAGAACTAAATCACGTAAAATGCAAAAGTGTTGTTCTTTTAGTTAAAGGTGTCAAATAGTTGTGGTTTTTAAATATGGTGGCCTTAAATAGTAATTAAACCATTTGAAAGATGAGTGGATAATTTTGGACAACCATTAAATGATTTTTAAGTTATATTAATAAGGTTAAAATAGTAAATTATGTATTAATGTAATAAAACAAAAGGAATAAAACAAATTGGATCCTGTCATCTTCTTAGCCAAATATGGAAGATTAGAAAAGCTAAAAATTAGGTTTTAATTCGGCAATGCTTGGACAGCTAATTAAGGTACGATTTCTGATCAGTTTTTAATGATTTCTATGTTTTTGTTAAACCGTAATATATACATATTTTAATCCCACATTTGGCATAATTTTGGCATACTTTAGGCATACTTTTGGGGTATTTGATAAACCGTAATATATACATATTTTAATCCCACATTTGGCATACTTTTGGATATTATCCCTTGAATTATGGAATTTGATGCTCCTAATCCTTTAATTTCACGTTTTATACTTAGAAGAGCATAGGAGGATGAAAAGAACGAGAAATGGGCCAAAAACGGAGAAAATGGGCCAAAGTAAGAAATCAACACAGCCTGGAGTTCACCACATGGCCGTGCCACTTTAGCAGACTCGAAGACGACCCTGGGCTCGATTCACACAGGCGTGTCACACGAGCGTGTCCCTGCCGTGACCTGTTTTAATTCAACTCGAAAAAGGATACTTGTGGCCCAAGTAAGGCATCCCGAAAGCCTATATAAACACCCTAGAGGGCAACCTAAAGGGAGAGTTCGACAGAAGGCCTCTGTCAGGAGCGAAGCCAGAGAGGGTTGAATATAGGGAATTACTCGAAGAAAGCCAGTTGATCCATCTCAAAAGCCGGAATCACGCTCAAGACTGAGGATTTTCCCTTCAATTTCCTTCAGGGGATTTTAGGGTTTTTCTTTATGTTTTGTTACTTAATTTCTTCTGAGATGTATTCTTTTATAAACATGAACTAAACCCCTTAAATACCTGAGGGGGATGAAACCTAAGATGGATCTTGTTATTGTTTTCTGAACTGTATGATAAATACTTGATTTGTTCTTAATTATGTGTTCTTAGTTCTTGCTTTAATATTTCAGGATATTGATTCAAGTATTGATGTGCTTATTCAAAGGAGCAAAGCATAATTAAGCGGAGTTGATCGCACTCCTAGAGATAGGTGATAAACCGTAATATGAACATATTTTAATCCCACATTTAGCATACTTTTGGATGATTTAAGCCTTGAATTGTGTAATTTGGTGCTCTTAATCCTTTAATTTCAT
This sequence comes from Gossypium australe, assembly GCA_005393395.2. NCBI lineage: Eukaryota > Viridiplantae > Streptophyta > Magnoliopsida > Malvales > Malvaceae > Gossypium > Gossypium australe. The sequence goes on from CM016615.1 coordinate 15,734,249, forward strand.
GATTTATACTTAGGAAAGCACCGGAGGATGAAAAGAACGAGAAACGGGCCCAAAACGGAGTGAATGGGCCATAACACGAAATCAACATGGCCTGGGCCCAAGACCGCACGATCGTGCCTCCTTAACAGACTCAAACACGGCCTAGCCACGATTCACACGGGCATGTGCCATGGGCGTGTCCTCGTCGTGAGAAAGAAGAGTTTCAGTCGGATTAGGGTACTTAGAGGCAAGGAAAGCCATTCCAAAAGCCTATATAAACACCCTAGAGGCCAACCTGAGGGGGGGACCAGCTAGGCCAAGGAGCCGAGCTGGAGAAGTCAGAATTGTGGAATTCACTCGAAGAAAGCCAGTTGATTCATCTCAAGAAGCCGGATTCATACTCAAGACAGAGGATCTCTTTCAATTCCTTCAGGGGGTTTTAGGGTTTTCTTATGTTTTGTGTTATCTTTTCTTTTGAGATGTACTCTTTTATCGTTATGAACTAAACCCTCAAATACCTGAGGGGGATGAAACCTAAGATGAATGTTGTTATCGTTTGCTGAACTATATGATAAATACTTGATTTGTTCTTAATTATGTGTTCTTAATTCTTGCTTTAATATTTCAGGATATTGATTCAAGTATTGATGTGCTTATTAAGAGGAGCAAAATTCCATGTTTAAGAGTAGATCTAGCATAATTAAGTGGAGTTGATCGCACTCCTAGAGATAGGTGATAAACCGTAATATAAACATATTTTAATCCCACATTTAGCATACTTTTGGATAATTTAAGCCTTGAATTGTGTAATTTGGTGCTCTTAATCCTTTATTTTTATGATTTATACTTAGGAAAGCACCGGAGGATGAAAAGAACGAGAAACGGGCCCAAAACAGAGTGAATGGGCCATAACACGAAATCAACACGGCCTGGGCCCAAGACCGCATGATCGTGCCTCCTTAACAGACTCGAACATGGCCTGGCCACGATTCACACAGGCGTGCGCCATGGGCGTGTCCCTGACGTGAGAAAGAAGAGTTTCAGTCGGACTAGGGTACTTAGAGGCAAAGAAAGCCATTCTAAAAGCCTATATAAACACCCTAGAGGCCAACCTGAGGGGGGACCAGCTAGGCCAAGGAGCCGAACGGGAGAAGTCAGAATTGTGGAATTCACTCGAAGAAAGCTAATTGATTCATCTCAAGAAGCCGGATTCATACTCAAGACGGAAGATCTCTCCTTCAATTCCTTCAGGGGGTTTTAGGGTTTTCTTATGTTTTGTGTTATCTTTTCTTTTGAGATGTATTCTTTTATCGTTATGAACTAAACCCTCAGATACCTAAGGGGGATGAAACCTAAGATGAATCTTGTTATCATTTGCTGAACTATATGATAAATACTTGATTTGTTCTTAATTATGTGTTCTTAATTCTTGTTTTAATATTTTCGAGATATTAATTCAAGTACTGATATGCTTAGGTAGAGGAGGAATAGATCCTGCCGAAGAGTAGATCTAGCATAGTTAAGTGGAGTTGCTCGCGCGCCTAGAGATAGGGTGACGAAAATCTGCCGGATTAGGGTCAAACCTAATATGGGAGTCCATAGATCTAGTTAATGCAATTCTAGGGGTTTTAATTCGAAAGAGATTTCAATTAATCAACCTAAGGTTAGGCATTAGTCGCCTCGAGAGAGGGATTAATATACATTAGGGAATCCTACGGATCAAGTCAAGTGAATAAATCGTCTGGTTCAGAGTTAGGTAACAAGTGAAGTCTAGGTGGATTCTTTCTCGGGTATCGTCTTAATCAATTGGTTTTTCCCAAAGTTATTTTCCCCAATTTGTTCTCTTTGTCTTTGCATCTTTAGCTTAGTTGTTAGTTAATTTTAGATTAGATAACAAATTCCTTTAATTCTTAGGGTAGATAATAAAAAGAGCGTTAGTATTGGTACTTTTGGTTCCTTTGGGTTCGACAATCCGGTCTTGCCACTAAGCTATACTACTGTTCGATAGGTGCACTTGCCTCAAGTCATTGTCACAGTTAGTTTCTAGGCTCGATCATTCTTTATATAAATTTTTAAGACTTTCGGACACGATCAATAGGACGACGAAAATTTGCCGGATTAGGGTCAAACCTAATATGGGAGTCCATAAATTGAGTTAATGCAACACTAGGGGTTTTAATTAGAAAGAGATTTCAATTAATCAACCTAAGGTTAGACGTTAGTAGCCTCGAAAGAGGTATTAATATAAATTAGGGAGTCCTATGGATCAAGTCAAGTGAATAAATCGTATGGTTCAGAGTTAAATACCAAGTGAAGTCTAGGTGGATTCTTCCTCGGGTATTGTCTTAATCAATTGGTTTTCTCAAAAGTATTTTCCCAATTCATTCTTTGTGTTTTGGCATCCTTAGCTTAAGAATAAGTTAGATAAATATCAACCCTTTTATTTGAGGCTAGATAATAGAAAGAAAGTTAGTACTAGTACTTTTGGTTCCCTTGGGTTCAACATTCCAGTCTTGCCACTAAGCTATACTACTGTTCGATAGGTGCGCTTGCCTCAATCGTGGTGATAGATAGTTTTTAGGCTCGATCATTTATTTATATTTTATAAATATTAAAACTCTCAGACATGATCAAGTTTTTAGCGCCATTGCCGGGGACTAAAATATTAGGAAAACTAAATTTTTATTACTTTAGCCATTCTTATTTTTAGTTACTATTTTTTTTCTTTTCTTCTGACATGTAATTCTAGTTTATGACTAGAAGGAACTCGTCAGGACCCTTGATTTTTAACAGTGATATAGAATGTACCGTTTGCAGAAATTGAAGAGAAATAAGACGAAGCTTATAGTACATAGAAGAAGAGCAAGAGGACGATACGAACACTACTGAAAAGATGGCTGATAATAATCTGCTACCTCCTGTGGTTGTCGCAAATTTAGTGAATCAAAATCCTACTCCTCGTACTATGTATGATTATGCTAAACCTAATTTAACAGGAACTGAGTCAAGTATTGTTAGACCTGCTATTGCGGCAAATAATTTCGAACTGAAACCTAACACTATTCAGATGATTCAACAGTTTGTTCAGTTTGATGGTTTGCAGGATGAGGATCCCAACAATCACTTAGCAAATTTCCTAGAATTCTGCGACACTTTCAAAATAAATGGTGTTTCTGATGATGCCATTCGCCTTCGATTGTTTTCCTTTTCATTTAGGAACAAAGCTAAATAGTGGTTGAGCTCGTTACCACGAGGATCAATCACTACATGGGAACAAATGACCAAAAAATTTTTACTTAAATATTTTCCGCCGGCTAAAATGGCTAAGTTGAGGAATGATATCTCTTCTTTTGTGCAGATGGATTTAGAGACACTTTACGATGCATGGGAAAGATACAAGGATCTATGGAGAAGGTGCCCACACCATGGATTACCTTTGTGGCTCTAGGTTCAAACCTTTTACAACGGTGTGAACCCCTCAACTAGGCAGTTGATTGATTCAGTCGCCGGTGGAACCCTGAATAACAAAACTCCTGAAGTGGCTTATGAGTTTATAGAGGAGATGTCACTGAATAACTATCAGTGGCAAGTCACAAGGACAAGGCCAACAAAAGTTGCCGGTGTTTTCAACCTCGACGCAATAACCATGCTATCAAATCAGGTAGAGCTTCTTAATAAGAAAATTGATGGTTTGTATGGTTCTTCCCAGGTACATCCAGTGATACAGTGCGATACGAATGGAGGACGGATGAGTAATACAGAATACCCACCCTACAACCCTGGCATAAAAAACAAACAAATGAACTATATGGGAAACAATTCTAGACCTCAAAATAACCCTTATAGTAACACTTACAATCCAGGTTGGAGGAACCACCCCAACTTCTCATGGAGTGGCCAAGGAAATCAGAGACAACAACCCCTCCCAGGCTTTCAACAGCAACCCTACCCATAAGAGAAGAAGCCGAACCTTGAGGAGATGCTAACAAAATTTATCGCGGTGTCAGAAACCCATTTCCAAAACACCGAAACAACACTCAAAAATCAAGAAGCATCGATTTAAGGGATCAAGAACCAATTAGGACAACTTGCTAAGATCATATCTGAACGACAACAAGGTAGCTTGTGATCGCTAAAATCAGAGATTTAAAAATTTATAAAAGAATGATCGAACCTGGAGACTAACTCTAACAACGATTAAAGGCAATTGTACTTATCGAACAGTAGTATAGCTTAGGCAAGACCGGATTATCGAACCCAAAGGAACTAAAAGTATTAATACTAACTTTCTTTTTAATATTTAGCCTTTAAAATTAAAGTGAAGATTATTCTAAACTAAATCGACAAGAACTAAACTAAGGACACAAAGACAAAAAGGATGAATTGGAAAATAACTTGAAGAAAACTCAATTGATCACGACAATGCCCTCAGAAAGAATCCACCTAGACTTCACTTGTTATTTAACCCTTAATTATATGATCTCTTTACTTAGGTTGATCCGTAAGACCCCTTAACCTATATTAAACCCTCTCTCGAGGAGAATAATGTCTAACCCTAGGTTAATTAGTGGAACTCTCGTTCGCTTATAATAACCCCCTAGGATAGTAGTAAATCGATCAATGGATTCCCATATTAGGTTTCACCTTAATCCGGTAAAATCTCGTAACCCTATCTCTAGGATTTCGATTAACTCAACTTAATTATGTTAGATCTTCTCCGAGGTAGGGTCTATTCCTCCTCCACCTAAGCACATTAGATTTGGATTAAGCAACATAATTAAGAACAACCTAAGTAATTCATCATATAACTTAAAAATCAAATAACAAGATTTGTCTAGGTTTCATCCCCTTCAGGTATCTGAGGGGTTTAGTTCATAATGAATAAAGAATACATCGCAAGAGAAAAGATAAAACAAAACATAAGAAATTCCTAAAACCCCGTGAAGGAATTGAAGGAGAATTCTGCCGTCTTCAGTATAACTCCAGCTTCTTGGGATGGATCAACTGGCTATCATCGCGTTATTTCCTAATTCTGACCTTTTCGGCTTGGCTCCTTGGCCTAGCTTTGATGCCTCCTCAAAGGTGGCACTTAGGGGATATATATAGGCTCTTGGAATGCGATTCTTTCTCCCTAAGTATCCTTTTCTGACTGAAATTGTTCTTTCCAGCGTCAGAGACACGGCCATGTCACACACCCGTGTGACTCGTGGTCAGACCGTGTTAGGACTTCTAATTTGGGGCACGGTCGTGTAAGGCGGAGTTGAGGTCGTGCTCTAGGTGATCATCGAGGCACGGTCATGTGGACTTTGGGTCAGGCCGTGTCACTTTTGCACTAAGGCCCGTTAACTCTATTTTGGGCCCAATTTGTGTTATTTTCATCCTCGGGTGTTTTCCTGGGTCTAAGACATGAAATGAAAGGATTACAAGCACCTTTTTATATAGATCAAGGAATAAATCATCGAAAAGCATATTAAATGTGGGTTAAAATATGTTACAATTACGGTTTATCAAATACCCCCACTTAAGCTTTTGCTTGTTCTCAAGCAAAATTCTCAATTTATAATTAAAACGAACTTTCCATGATCTACAATTCTTATCAACAATGCTTTTATCATAATTCATAGGTAATTTATACATGGATAATTCAATTCAAAGAGTCCTAAATATTTAAACGAGATAAGTCATGAGTTTGTACTTTAGAAAACATAGGTATCTCCCTTTATTTAAATGACTACCTTTTCAATTCAAAACCAACAAAGATTGATGTCCTCACTTTAAGATTCACTCAAATCACTCTAAAGTGTTTAAGGTTCAGGAAAAAGATCGCTCGTAAGTCGAACCTGAAAAGTTAATCCCATAGGCTTGCCTGAAAATCAAATCTTCACCACTGTAATATGAGATGATAAACAGATCAAAAAGGTCTTTATCAGGGTTGTAACGGGGCTAGGTCAAGGTGAGGTTAAAGGCTGAAATTAGAGGGTTATAATCGGGATTGAATTGATGAGTACCTACCTAAACATACTGAAATATCCCCAACTAAAAATTAATAAACCTACTAATACGAGCTTCTCTTTTGAGAATAGGTTTTGATTGTGTAAGCTCTCTTTTCATACTACTAAGATTGGAATACTTTGAATTTTTTTTAGAACAACCTAAGTAATACAAGATTGATTTAACTACTATAATCATAAACTTAGGTAACTTGATCAACTCAATCCTCGATTTAGGGGTAGTCAAAAGAAAGGGTGAATACAAAGAGGCTTTACGTTAATATTAGCAGGTGAGTCAATAAAAAGGGTTTGTTAGGATCAATAGGGTTCACTAGGGGTTAATTGTAAAGGTAGGCTATTTAGTGGAGTTAATGGGTTAAAACCTAGGTGCCTTTATCATCTCTGTATATCAAATAAAAAATGTGGTCTCAACATGCATAAACGAGGCAAGTTCTAGAATAACAGTTCATGGTAGACACACTCATAATCAAGGAAATAAGCACGAAAAAAGAATGTATGCTTTATAAGGTTTAAAATCTCACAAAAATTATGGGTGTTTTGACATTATCCTTGTAAATTTCAAATTTCAAGGTAGTATTTGAATTTAGGTCAATAACCTAGCACAATTTTAATTCGTGAAAAAAGGACTTATCATGCTTAATTCTCTAGTATTTTTAAATTTAATCATCAATGTACAATTGACTATGACTTATTTTAAAACATGTCAATAAAAATCACAAATCATCAGAAATTTCATCCTAATTAGTAATATGAAAACTTTGCATAAAAACAAGACTAAATCAGGGATTTGAGAATAATGAAAAAAGTTTGGCACTTTTATTCCACTTTCACCCTCAGAGATTTGAGAATAATGCAAAAAGTTAGGTATATTTACCCCCCACACTTAAGATGTACATTGTCCTCAATGTACAAAGATAGATATTTTTATAGAAATCAAAAGTGAGGGTGAGAGGTACTCCCTGAATTCTTGGGCAGGTTTGGTGGAGGGTCGGTACCTACGGCAAAGGCGTCAGTATGGTGGTGGTGTTGGTTCTCGAGCTCTGCGCTAGATGAAGAAATTGGGGAACTCGTGAAGGATTAGCCAGGGGTTATTAAGACATAGTTAAAGTAAACTAAATATAAAATTAAAAACAAGAAAGAAAAAGGAAAGAAGACTAAGAAGGAAAATGAAAATAAAAGAAAAGAAGAATAGACCGGAGAGTCTTTATTGGAGGATGGTTCGCAAGGTGGGTGTGACTTCTCGGGCTGTGAAGGTGGTGACAGTGGTGAGAGTGGTGTGGTCATTATGGTGGTCGGCGTGATTCCCTAGCAGCCTGGCGAACCTGACACTAAGAAACCAAAAGAAAAGTAAACGAAAAGAGCAGTAGAGAAGCTTAGATAAGGAAAATAAAGAAGAAGAGAAACAAAAAGGAACAATAAATTGGTCTCAACGATCCTTGGCTTGGTGATTAGTCGAAGCTGCCGGCATGAACTCATGGTGACAGTTCTCCATTGGGAAGACTATGCTTAGCTTCTTCCGCTTCTTCGACATGATTTTGTGTTGCTCAAAGGTGTTAGAGATTTATAAAGTGAAGAATCTGAGAAGGGGAAAAGTAAGAAAAGAAAAGAAAGTGAAGATGAAACTAGATGAGGGGAAGGGGAAGGGCTGTAAGATTTAAATAGTGTTTGAATTCTGGTATGTTCACACGCCCGTGGTGTAAGGCCGTTTCTGTTTACAGTGCCGCCTCGCACGGTCGTGTTTGGTGGCCCATACCCGTGTTTCAGCTCATCATGCCCTTGTTTGTGAAGTCAGTATGTGGGCACGGTTGGACCGCACGGGCGTGCTCTGCCCGTGGTGTGCAAGTCAGTAGCTTCACACGGTTTACGGGCACGGCCGTGCTTTTCTGCTGGTGCCCGTGGGAAGGGTGGTTGGATCCGTGACATTAAAGGGGTGGTTGGACTGACTTGCACGGCCCCTGCTCTGTTAGTGTGGCGGTTCCGGTGGTCCACACGACCACGGACACGGCCGTGTGTAAGGCCGTGTAACCTGGAATTCTGCAGTTTTGGTTAGTTAAAAAAAAGAAAGAAAGGAAAAAATAAAATTGAAAGAAAATATGGTTAGTGCTCGGGTTGCCTCCCGAGAAGCACTCATTTATAGTCCTAAGCTAGACTTTCCTCGTATTTGAAAATGTTAAGGAGGTTTAAAAGTTTGAATATCTTCCGTCATGCTTACAGTTCTATTTCCTTGACAGGGTTGAAGTCGAGAAGTGGTTACCTTGAAATTGCCGAATATTGGATTGCTTATCTCGACTATTCCGTGTGGGAAAATATCGTGTACCTTAAGAGGATTTTCTCCCTTTGCCCTCAGGTCTGTTGTAGTGATGTGAAGATCGGTTTTGTCTAACAGTACCTGGTCTCCTATTTTGAAGTGGTTAGATGTCCCTACGAGTTCCTCTGGTGGTTCCTCGGGTTTTACTTTGTGTGGTTCCGGCTCTTCTTTGACCCGTGTCTTCTGCTCCGCTAAATTGTTGACCATAAGGCTTTCTTCCTTGTGTGATTTTTCTTTATCAACTTGGGGTCTATGAGTTGGCTCAGGCTTTAGGTCTTGCAATGTTTCCTGTAATGAAGTTTGAACAATTTGATTGTCTATTGAAGTATCTTTCTTACCTTCATTAACTGTTGTCCTGGCCGGTTCAAGGGCTTGAAGATTGATTGATTCATCACCTACACGAAGTATGAGTTCACCTGTTGCAACATCAATTTTAGTCTTGGCAGTTGCTAGAAAAAGTCTTCCTAAAATTAAGGGGATTGAATTATCCTCATCCATGTCTAAGACAACAAAGTCTACTGGGAAAACAAATTTATCGATTTTTACGAGAACATCTTTGATAATGCCTCTAGGGATTCTAACAGTTTTATCAGCTAGTTGAATACTCATCTTAGTGGGCTTCCCTAGACCTAGTCGTTTAAATAGTGAATAAGGCATAACATTTATGCTTGCCCCTAAATCAGCTAACGCATTATTAATATGTAAACTACCAAGTAAACATGGAATTGTAAAACTCCCTGGATCTTTTAGTTTCTGTGGTAGCCTATTTAGTAACATTGCCGAGAATGTTGCGTTTACTTCCACGTGATGCTCTTCATCTATTTTGCATTTGTTGGTCAAGAGCTGTCTTAAAAATTTCCTTGCGTCTGGCATCTGAAAAAGAACTTCAAGGAAAGGTAAGTTAATATGTAATTTCTTTAAAAGTTTAAGGAACTTACCGAACTGCTCTTCTAAATCATCTCTTTTTATGGCTTCGGGGTAAGGTATGCGAGGTTGGTACTCTTTAATTATGAGTTTTGGTTTTTCTTGTGTTACCTCTGTTTTACCTTTGTTTACCTTATTTTCTGGTCTTGGATCAGGTTTATCTAACCCCTTATTATCCTAAGCTGTGATATCTTGAATTTGCTCCTTAGGGTTAATCTTAGTGTTACTCGGTAAACGTCCTTGCGGTCATTCTGACATTAGTTTTGTGAGTTGTTCAACTGCATTAGTGACTTCCTTGACTGACTTAGTAATTTCCCCTATTCGGCTCTCATTGCTTTTGATTGTTCTCTCAGTTTCTTGGATACGTTTCTCTGTGTCTGCCAAGAATTTTGCCATCATCTCCTCGAGGGTCGGTTTCTTCTCGTGTGGATAGGGCTGATTTTGGAAGTTTTGAGGAGGTTGTTGGCTTTGATTACCTTGGTTTCCTAGACCTCCCCATGAAAAATTTGGGTGGTTCCTCCAACCTGGATTGTAATTGTTACTATAAGGATTATTATTGGTTTGGAAGTTATTACCTATATAGTTCATCTGGTCGCTCTCTACTTCCGGTTGGTAGGGTGGGTACTCAGGATTCGCCACAGTTCCACTTGTGTCGCACTGCATGACTAGGTATGCCTGCGAAGAACATAAACTATCAAGCTTTTTATTCATCATCTCTAGCTGCGTTGATAGCATAGTCACTGCATCGACGTTAAAGACTCCTGCTGATTTTGTTGGTTTGGTTCTTAAAGCCTGCCATTGATAATTATTTAGTGACATCTCCTCAATGAACTCATATGCTGCTTCTAGAGTTTTGTTGTTCAGAGTTCCGCCGGCGGCTGAGTCAATTAATTGCCTTGTTGAGGGGTTTACACCGTTATAGAAGGTTTGAACTTGTAGCCACAAGGGTAGGCCATGGTGTGGGCACCTCCTCAGGAGATCCTTAAATTTTTCCTATGCATCGTACAGCTTCTCTAAATCCATCTGCACAAAAGAAGATATATCATTCCGTAATTTGGCTATTTTGGCCGGTGAAAAATATTTCATTAAAAACTTTTCGGTCATTTGATCCCATGTAGTGATTGACCCTCGTTGTAACGAGTTTAACCGCTGTTTAGCTTTATTTCTCAATGAAAAAGGAAATAACCAAAGACATATGGCATCAGCAGAAACGCCATTTATTTTGAAGGTATCACAGAATTCTAAAAAATTAGCTATGCGTGTTTGGATCTTCGTCCTACAAACCATCAAATTGAACAAACTGTTGAATCATTTGTATTGTGTTAGGCTTTAATTCAAAATTGTTAGCAGATATAGCAGGCCTAACAATACTTGATTCCGCTCCTGTCAAATGCGGTTTCGCATAATCAAACATTGTACGTGGAGCATTATTGTCCCCCACATTACGTGGTGGTGGGTGGTTTTCGTCTATCCCTTCAGTAGGATTGGATTCGTCTTCTTCTTCTCTTTCTATGTAATTTAGGGCTCGCCTGGTTTCCCGACGATTCCTACGAGCGGTCGCTTCAATATCACTGTCGTATACCAAAGGTCCCCTCGGGTTCCTTCTAGTCATAAACTAGAGGTACCTGCTGGAAAAAGAAAGAAAGAAATTTTCAGCAAAATAATAAAAATAGAAAGAATAAATTGCGAAAAATAAAAATTATGGCTAAAGTAATAAAAATAGTTTTCTTAATATTTTAGTTCCCCAGCAACGGCGCCAAAAACTTGATCGCTGAAATCAGAGCTTTAAAAATTTATAAAAGAATGATCGAACCTGGAGACTAACTCTGATAACGATTAAAGGCAAGTGTACCTATCGAACAGTAGTATAGCTTAGGCAAGACCGGATTATCGAACCCAAAGGAACTAAAAGTATTAATACTAACTTTCTTTTTAATATTTAGCCTTTAAAATTAAAGTGAAGATTGTTCTAAACTAAATCGACAAGAACTAAACTAAGGACACAAAGAAAAAAAGGATCAATTGGAAAATAACTTGAAGAAAACTCAATTGATCACGACGATACCCTCAGAAAGAATCCACCTAGACTTCACTTGTTATTTAACCCTTAATTATATGATCTCTTTACTCAGCTTGATCCGTAAGACTCCCTAACCTATATTAAACCCTCTCTCGAGGCGAATAACGTCTAACCCTAGGTTAATTTGTGGAACTCTCGTTCGCTTATAATAACCCCTATGATAGCAGTAAATCGATCAATGGACTCCCATATTAGGTTTCACCCTAATCCAGCAAAATCTCGTAACCCAATCTCTAGGCGTTCGATCAACTCTGCTTAATTATGTCAGATCTTCTCTTAGGTAGGGTCTATTCCTCCTCCACCTAAGCACATTAGTTTGGATTAAGCAACATAATTAAGAACAACCTAAGTAATTCATCATATAACTTAAAAATCAAATAACAAGATTCATCTAGGTTTCATCCCCTTCAGGTATCTGAGGGGTTTAGTTCATAATGAATAAAGAAAACATCGCAAGAGAAAAGATAAAACAAAACATAAGAAATTCCTAAAACCCCCTGAAGGAATTGAAGGAGAATTTCGCCGTCTTGAGTATAACTCCGGCTTCTTGGGATGGATCAACTGGCTATCCTCGCGTTATTTCCTAATTTTGACCTTCTCGGCTTGGCTCCTTGGCCTAGCTTTGATGCCTCCTCAAAGGTGGCACTTAGGGGATATATATAGGCTCTTGGAATGCGATTCTTTCTCCCTAAGTATCCTTTTCTGACTGAAATTGTTCTTTCCAGCGTCAGAGACACGGCCATGTCACACGCCCGTACGACTCGTGGTCAGACCGTGTTAGGACTTCTAATTTGGGGCACGGCTGTGTAAGGCAGAGTTGAGGTCGTGCTCTAGGTGATCGGCGAGGCACGGCCGTGTCACTTTCGCACTAAGTCTCGTTTACTCTGTTTTGGGCCCAATTTGTGTTATTTTCATCCTCGGGTGTTTTCCTGGGTCTAAGACATGAAAAGAAAGGATTACAAACACCTTTTTATACAGATCAAGGAATAAATCATCGAAAAGCATATTAAATGTGGGTTAAAATATGTTACAATTACGGTTTATCAGCTTGCCAAGCAACACTGAAACAAAACCAAAGGAGCAACTTCAAGCCATAACTACTCACGATAGGGAAGGGTTATATGAACCAAAAGTGAGGCAAGAGAATGTGTTCGAAGAAGGTAAGGTTGAGGTAAGTCATGATAAGCCAAAATCGGTAATTACAGAGTACCAACCTCGCGTGCCATACCCCAATGCGATGAAGAAAGACCGCACAGATGAACAATTCGGTAAATTTTTTAAACTTTTAAAGAAGTTACATATTAACTTACTGTTTCTTGAAGCTCTTTCACAGATGCTAGATTCAAGGAAATTTTTAAAAGAGCTTTTGACAAACAAACGAAAGTTAGACGAGGTGTCGCATGTGGAGCTAAACGTAGTGTGCTCATCAATTCTACAAAATAAACTACCACAAAAGTTAAAAGATCCAGGGAGTTTTACAATTCCATGCTTAATTGGTAGTTTATTTGTTGATAACGCTTTAGCTGATTTAGGAGCAAGCATAAATGTCATGCCTTACAAATTGTTTAAACAACTAGGTCTAGGGAAACCCAAAAAAAACTAGGATGAGCATTCAATTAGTTGATAAAACTATTAGAATTCCTAGGGGTATAATTGAAGATGTACTAGTGCAAATTGATAAATTCATATTCCCAGTAGACTTTGTTGTTTTAGACGTGGATGAAGACAACAATGTTCCTTTAATTTTAGGAAGACCCTTTTTAGCAACTGCTAGAACTCAAATTGATGTTGGTACAGGTGAACTCATAGTTCGGGTAGGTGATGAAGCGATCACTATTCAGGCTCTTAACACGGCTAGGACATCAAACAATGTATGTGAGAACGTAAATTCTATTAATGACCATTCGGTTCAACTTTCTTTTCAAGAAGCACCACGAAATTACACAACTGAGCCATATCCTAGACCTCATGCCAACAAAGAAATAACTTATGAGAAGCGAAGGCTTCAGATCGATGAACTAGATGAGTGGAAAACACATTTCAAGGAGAAACCAAGAACACACGAAGCAGAACCAAAGCAAAACCATGTCAAACTTAAGGATGGGCCAAACCAATTTAAGATCGAAGATAAGGTATTGTTGGATAAAACAGACCTTCGGATCGCCACTTCAGACCTTGATACAAACAAAGAGATCCCTTTTAAGGTACTCAATGTCTTCCCATACAGAACAGTCGTGGTAACTAATCTTAAGTTTGGCACTTTTAAGGTAAACACCGCTCGACTTAAACTATATATCAATAACCGAATTGATAGCAAGAATGAGGAGTTTCAACTCTTCAAACCACCATGATTATGCGAATGAAAGGTAAGTTTAGCTTAAGACTTTAAACGAGCGCTTCTCAGGAGGCAACCCGAGCACTAACCCTACTAATTAGTTTGTTTTCAACTTTCGTTCATGTTTTAAGCGCAGATTTCCATACCACATGGCCTTGCACACGGGCGTGGCTGTGGCCGTGTGGACACCAAGAGGAGGCACATCGGCATGGCGGAGACTGAGCGGGCCAAGGATGGAAACTTTCCCCAAAACACGGGCTACAATAAAATGCCACGGCCGTACAATACGGTCGTGGTTGAAATTGCTTAAAGAACACGGGCTGAGGTAAATCCACACGGCCGTGCAAGACGGTCGTGGTCGATATTGAGTAAGTCATATGGGCATGCGACACACCCCGTTCCTTTAGCCTGTGTAAGACCACCACACCTGTGCGCCACCGCCACGTCCGTGCCACCGCTTCAACACCTCCACCTCGCGACCTATCTGACAGGACAAGGACCTTTGAGTACATTTATTTTTTCTCTTCTCCTTTATTTTCCTTCCCTTTACTTTTCTTGTCTTTAATTATTTTGATTTCTTGAATTTAGGTTCAAAAGGCTGTTAGGGAATCACCACACCACGACCCTAGTATCCACTGTGCACCTCTACCTAGTCCATCGTGCCTATTATTTTAAGGATTTCATCCATAATTAAGGAAGTTTCACCTCTCTCCCTCTCTTATGATTTCGTACTATATTGTTATTATCCATCTTTGTACATTGAGGACAATGTACATCTTAAGTGTGGGGGGTGAATTTTACTCAGAAAACTTTTTGCATTATTCTCAAATTCCTGAATTTTGTCTTTTCTTTCTCATATCACTATTAGAACAAATTCTGATTGATTTATGATTTCTATTGATATGTCTTGAATTAAAACATAAGCAGTTGTGCATTGATTGTTTAAACTTGAAGGCTTTAGAGAATCAAGCATGATAAGTTGATTTTTGAAAATTAAAAATTTGCTAGGTTGTTTCCCCAAGTTTAGGTATTATCTTGAAGTTTGAAGTTCACAGGGTTGACATCAAAAACCATAATTTCTGTGAGATCTTGAGCCTTTGAGAGCATTTTCTTTTCTTTCTCACTTTTATTGTTGCTTTGAGTGAGTCAATGTTGATTTGTTATTCTAGAACTTGCTTCGATTATGCATGTCGAGACCACACTGTTGATTTTATATACTGAGATGATAAAGGAACCTAGGATTTAACCCACTTACTTCCCAAAAGGCCTACCTTCACAATTAACCCCTAGTGAACCCCTTTGATCCTAATAAACCATTCATTGATTTACCCTTAATATTAACCCAAGACTTACTCTTTTCGATTCATTAAGAATTTTTCCTATTAACCTTTTTATCGAGGTTTGATTTGAGAAGTTGCCTAACTATGTTTTCCATTTCAGTTATTAAATTCTTATTATTGTACTTGATTTGTTCTTCAAAAAAAAACGTTGAAAGTATATCCATTATTAGTTCTATGTTTTTATGAGCTTAAACAGTAAAATTTACATCTTTAGAAGAAGCTCGTATTATTAATGTAATTATTCATTATTAGTCTATTTTTCTAGTTAGGTAATTTGTCAATTCAATCTCAATTCTAACCTCCTCTTTAAGCCTGTGACCACACCCCCTAACCAAGCCACGTTACAACCCTTTTTAAAGACCTTTTGATCGATGTATCATCTCAATTTATAGTGGTGGAGATTTGATTTTCATGCAAGCCTATGGTAATAACTTTTCATGTTGACTATTAAGTGCTTAAATTTATTATCCCTTAAACAGTTCGAGTGATTTGAGTGAATCCTTAGTGAGGATGTTAACTCTGTGATATTTTGAATCAAAGGTGATTACTTAAATAAGGGGGAATACCTATGTTTTCATGAATAAAATGCTCAACTTGGATTGTTTTGAAACTTTGATGTTCTTTTAGTTGAACTCTCAATGTATGATTACCTATGGATTATTTCGACGCATTATTGATAGGAGTTATAAGTTGAGAAGAATGAATTTTAATTGTGAGTTGATGATTTTGCCATAATATATACATATTTTAA
The DNA here is from genome assembly GCA_005393395.2 of Gossypium australe. Taxonomy (NCBI): domain Eukaryota; kingdom Viridiplantae; phylum Streptophyta; class Magnoliopsida; order Malvales; family Malvaceae; genus Gossypium; species Gossypium australe. The sequence continues at coordinate 15,749,977 of CM016615.1, forward strand.
TCCCACATTTGTCATACTTTTGGATGATTTATCCCTTGAATTGTGGAATTTGATGCTCCTAATCCTTTAATTTCATGTTTTATACTTAGGAGAGCATAGGAGGATGAAAAGAACGAGAAACGGGCCAAAACCGGAGAAAATGGGCCAAAGTAAGAATCAACACAACCTGGAGTTTACCATACGGCCGTGCCACTTTAGCAGACTCGAACACGGCCCTGGGCTCGATTCACACGGGCGTGTCACACGGGCGTCCCTGCCGTGACATGTTTTAATTCCACTCGGAAAAGGATACTTGTGGGCCAAGTAAGGCATCCCGAAAGCTTATATAAACACACTAGAGGGCAACTTAAAGGGAGAGTTCGACAGAAGGCCTCTGTCAAGGCTTTTGACAGGAGCGAAGCTAGAGAGGGCTGAATATAGGGAATTACTAGAAGAAAGCCAGTTGAACCATCTCAGAATTCGGAATCACGCTCAAGAATGAGGATTTTCCCTTCAATTTCCTTCAGGGGGTTTTAGGGTTTTTCTTTATGTTTTGTTACTTAATTTCTTATGAGACGTATTCTTTTATAAACATGAACTAAACCCCTTAAATACCTGAGGGGGATGAAACCTAAGATGGATCTTGTTATTGTTTTTTGAACTGTATGATAAATACTTGATTTGTTCTTAATTATGTGTTCTTAATTCTTGCTTTAATATTTTAGGATATTGATTCAAGTATTGATGTGCTTATTCAGAGGAGCAAAAGTCCCTGTTTAAGAGTAGCTATAGCATAATTAAGCAGAGCTGATTGTACTCCTAGAGATAGGACGACGAAATCTGTCGGATTAGGGTCAAACCTAATATGGGAGTCCATAAATCGAGTTAATGCAACATTATGGGTTTTAATTAGAAAGAGATTTCAATTAATCAACCTAGGGTTAGACGCTAGTAGCCTCGAAAGAGGTATTAATATAAATTAGGGAGTCCTACGGATCAAGTCAAGTGAATAAATCGTCTGGTTCAGAGTTAAATAACAAGTGAAGTCTAGGTGGATTCTTCCTCGGGTATTGTCTTAATCAATTGGTTTTCTCAAAAGTATTTTCCCAATTCGTTCTCTGTGTTTTGGCATCCTTAGCTTAGGAATTAGTTAGATAAATATAAATCCCTTTTATTTGAGGCTACATAATAGAAAGAAAGTCAGTACTAGTACTTTTGGTTCCCTTGGGTTCGACTTTCCGGTCTTGCCACTAAGCTATACTATTGTTCGATAGGTGCGCTTGCCTCAATCGTGGTGATAGTTAGTTTTTAGGCTCGATCATTCATTATATAAATATTAAAACTCTCAGACACAATCAATCTTAAGTTATAATTTCATTTCAAATGTATTTTATATGCTTTGATATAGCATAAATTGTGATTATGTGTCTACGGACAAGTTTGGAAATGATCCGATGATGATTCAACAGTTGAAATCCCGGTTGAACTTTAGGAATAGTTTAGGATGCTAGTGACATGTCATTAGGTATACTTGAGTTGGCTTCGGTCCATGATTTAGCACTATGTGTGTGATATAAACCGATTTGGCTTTGGGCCATGCATACCGGTTGATTTGGCTTCGGGCCATGATATCAGAATTTCAGATAAGTTACCTAGATTTGGCTACGAGCCATGGTATAGGTACTTATCTTGTGAGATCCTTGAGAATTCGACTTCTATTCGGAATGGTTCAACGTGTTAATGAAAGACGAGAAGGTATATGAGATTGGTACGAGATGGTATAGGTATATGTATAAACCATTTTAGCTTTGAATTAGAGAAATGATGACGAATCTATATGGTTTTGTGAATAAGCACTTGAAAGGTTTGATAGTTAATGAAAGTTGCAAATTGACATATTGAAATCATTGAATCATGTTTAAGAGATTGTGTTAAATTTATCTCATACGAGCTTACTAAGCTTTAGAGCTTACTTTGTTATCTTTTGTATGTTTTTAGTGATTTGGAGGCTCGTTCGGGTTGGAAGTCATCGGAGATCACATCACACTATCCAGCTATGGTTTGGTAGTTATAAGCTTCGTGATATTTGTTATATGTCATGTATAGGTTTTGTGGTTATTTATTTAGTATAAATATTTTGGTGATTGATGAATATGTGCTTGATATGTATTTAGCCATGAGATTTGGTCTGATAATGCATGTTTGAAATGGTTTAATTAAAGGAGTTATATATGTGAATTATGTAACATCCTGGAATTAGGGGTTCTGTATTTTATGTTTTCTAGGTGTTTGGCTAGTTCTGCTTGTTAATTTGGTGTGTTTGGAGGTTATGGGAAGGCTCGGGGTCAAGCTAGAGCCTTGGTAAAAATTTCGCTTTTAGGCACTTTAGGGGAGAGTTGTTTGAAGCAGGCCTTAAGAGTATTTTCTTGTGTTTATTGACACAAGAAGGAGTGTGGTAGAGTGGCAAGTGACACCACTTAAGGAGCAAGGGAGTGGCGTCACAAGGGAGTAGCAGGGGGAAGGAGTTCGAGTCTCGTCAGCAGGATTCAGAAGCTTTATTTTTTTGTGCTTAAGGAGCTAAGGTGTTGGCATTCGGATGGACTCTTCATGGTGGTTGGTTGAATGAGTCAAAGCTTTTGAATGGAAGGTGTGGAGGAGTGTGTGGAGGAAGACTTGGTCTACTAATTCAAAATGAGTGAGGGGGAGTGAAACAAGGAGGGAATCGTGGGATTCAAGTTGGTGGAAGTGATGGCCGAATGTGGGGGTCTTGGGGGGAGCATATTCGGTTTAGTTGCTAGGAGGTGAGTGTGCTGAAATTTCCAGAGGTCTTAGGCATTCTTCATTTTGGCATTTTCGGTCCTATAGGGTAAGTGCCGATTCTTGCAAAAGTCTTTTAGAGTTCTTTCTTTTTCTCTCATTCGTTCTTCCTACTTCTTCTTGTGCCGAATTTTGCAATTTCTACTTTTCATCTCTTTTGCTTCTTTGACATTTAGCCAAAATCAGAGTGACCATTCGAGCATCCCTTTTCTTCATCTTTTCACCTTTGATTCTTTTGATTTCATTAGCCGAACCCTCTTCTACGTGTTAGCCGAACTTTGGTTTTCTTCTACTCATCTTTTTCACCTTTCTTCCTTCTCTTCTTTTCAAAAGCCGAAACTCTCTTCTCCCCTACTTCTATCTTCTCTAGCAGAAACATCCTTCCCAGTCCTTTCTCTGTTTCATTTCTACACATTTTCACCATAGCTGAATCTCCTTGTCACCACACTAATTGGATCTTACACTTTTACTGTTAGCTGAGCATCGTGAAGCAAGGCGCTAGGAATCTTTGGCCAGGAAGTCTTTTCAATCGATTTCTGTTGATTAAGGTAAGGGGAGATCCTTTCGTTCCTTTCTTTATTTTCTATCGACTCTGTGTGTGGCCATAGCCGAATGGTATTTTGTTTTAGGTGTTTAGATTTCGACTAATATCTTTTCCCTTCTTCTTTTCTTGTTTTGGGACGTTACTTCGGGGAACTCCCTTAGTCGAGCGTTTGTAGTCCGAAGCCGGAGGGTCTGTTGATTGCCGAATCGGATCACTCTATTCGGGTTCTTAAGGTAAGGAGCCATCTTTGTGATTTCTTGGCTATTTTATTCTTTTCAATTGTAGTATGCCTTAGCCAAATTCCGTTATTAGTCAACCTACGCTTTTTCTTGATTACTGATCAAAAATTCTCCATGGATGCGAGTGCTAGCTAATTTAGGGAAAGGAGTGCACCCATAGTCTCCGCTCCTAAATTTAAAAGGAGTGCTGTGTTGGCGGTTCGAGACTATTCGCCAGGTTGTGGCAGAGAGCTGACGTCTGCCTGGGCTAGGCAAGTAGCCGTTGTCCCTACTAGTGAGAGCGTCGACGTATAGTGTTTAGTTCTGCGCGTTATCAGGTGTGTAATCCTCACACTCTGTTTATTAAATTACGTTATTAACTATGTTGGCTGAAAGCTGAAACGACTGTATTGATAGTCGAGATACCCTTGTGGGTAAGGTTGGAGACACTGGGTAAGTTCCACTATGATTTTATGTTCGAAAATATGAGTATGTATGAAATAGTTGACAGTTGTGCATTCGAAGCATGATCGCATTCATCTTAGTATGTTAATATGTGCATGGGCTTAGGATATGATGTGAAAGGGGAAGTGTTATTTAGGGACTGTCACAGTGGTTTAGTACCACAGTAGGTTGGCCCCACATATCTCATTCAGTGACTGTGTCTCAGTGGTTTGGTGCCACGGTTGTTTGACACCACGTATATGATTCAGTGACTCGTCTCAGTGGTTTGGTACTACAGTGGGTTGGCCCCACACACATTATTAGTGACTCTGTCATAGTGATCTAGTATCACGGTGGTCTAGAACCACAGTGGCTTGGTGCCACAGGCGTTTGGCTAATTCAGGTGATGTAGAGGATGGAAAATTAGGTGGCTGGGCTGCATTGCATACATGATTAATATGCTGTATTGTGTGGGCTTAAGGCCCAGATTGCTTTGTATAGGGATTTACACACTGAGTCTCGGTGACTCACCCCTCTGCTTAATTTTGCAGGTTGTCGCTAGATCGCGGATTTGGAGCCGAGGCGGACTCGAGGTTGCCATGCAGTATTTTCTAGTAATTCGTTTTCTTTATTTAAACTCACTATTAATGTTTGGGTTTTGGTGCTGTAATAATGCCGCTATAAATTTAATTTGGGATTTGATTAAATGGTGATACTGCAAATTTTATAAACTATCGAATAAGGGGTTTTTCAAAAAATTTAAAACATAACAAAATAGTTTTCAAGTGTTAACAAAAGATGGCGAATGATTAATGGATTAAAATCGGGAATTTTTCTTAAACCTTCAGACACTAATTTCAAAATATCACTTCGGAACGCCGCTAGATTTTTGTTGTTATAAAACGAAACTCCGTTTCAACTGCTAGTTCTTTTAAACAGGAGATGGTAAATAACTTTTAAACTTAATAACATTTCCAAATTACAAAAACACGGGTCAAAAAGCTTTCAAAATTGCGGTTTTTCCTTTAAAAGTTCAAATTCCTTAAAACTACCTTTCCCTGTAACATACCAGATTTGGTCGTAACGTTTTAACCGATTTGGGGTGTTACAATTGTGGTATCAGAGCCAGTTTCATAAACTCGGCTGTAGGTATGAGGTTCAAAAATGTTTTCAAAAGTTGGTTTGGAAAATGGTTTAGAAAAAAAATATACATGTTTTCTGAAAGCATGGCACCCGAGTCTCCGGCACCAATTCGCACTGTAAGTTTTTCGATTTTTATTTGAATTCTTATGAGATATTGTGATAGTTAGTAGTGAGAAATACAACTCTAAGAATAAAGACCTTTAGAAATACTTTTTGTGAAAATCTACTTGTAGTGCTATTCCATAAGACTGCTCGGTAATAAACAGTGGAAGAAAATACTAATTCATAAAACTTTTAATCAGATTAAGTCGAATTCATAATCATGAGCGCTAGAGGACGTGGACGTGGTATGCGTGGCCAGAAGGAGAAGTGCCAACGTCACCAATTGCGGGAGCGGAATTTTAGGACCAAACTGGTGGTGACGATGCTAGAGTGAGCACAAGATCAGTGGCTCAAAAATCTGTGTCGGAGCGACTCTGAGCTAATAGGGCTGAAATGTTTAGGGGCATTTCTGGTGTGGCTCCCAATGTAGCCGAGTACTGGCTAGAAGCAGTTGAACGGATCATGGATGATCTTGACTGTACCGCGGAAGAGAAGTTGAAAGGAGTGGTGTCTCTTCTTCGAGATGGGGCATACCAATGGTGGCTCACGCTAAGGAATGGTACAGCAGCTGACCGCATTACCTAAGACTTCTTTAAGTCAGCGTTCCAAGGAAAGTATATTGGGTCGAGCTATGTTGATGCCCAGAGGAAGGAATTTCTAAACTTGGTCCAGGGGAATAAGTCAGTGGCCGAGTATGAGGCAGAATTCCTACGCTTAAGCCGTTATGCCTGGGGTATTGTTGCAACAGATCACGAGTGCTGTGTCCGATTTAAGGATGGTCTGAGGGACGAGTTGTGAGTACTGATAGCTCCGCAACGGGAAAGAGAGTTTGCTATTTTGGTTGAGAAGGCTAAGATAGCCGAAGAGGTAAAGCGATCTGAAAAGCAAAACCAGGATAGGGACAAGGGTAGGAATAAAAGGAATTTTGGGTCGTCAGGATCTGCAGGGAATTTCCAGAAGAGGCCTAGGTTGGATGGGTCGGGTCGAGCTGTGAGGCCTGTTGCTGTTGGTTGATCCCAGTTGTGTGCTCGATGTGGGAAATTTCATTCAGGGGAGTGTTGGATAGGTAGTAGAGGATGCTTCAGGTGTGGATCTATGGATCATCGGGTAAAGGACTGTCCACAAGAGCCAAATAGAGCGCGACCAGTAGGTCAGGGTTATGTTCAGTCCGAAAGAGGTGGGCAGCAACCACCGAAAGGTCATGGTCCGACCAGAGGAGGAAATGGTTATGGTCGGGGGGGTGGAGCACCGGGCAGAGGTGCTGGGAATACAGATACAAGATAGCCTGGGTTGGTTTATGCAGCTAGACGCCGAGAGGATGGCGATGCACCGGACGTCATAACCGGTACGTTCCTTATTTTTGGTTTGCCCTTTACTGCACTGATTGATATTGGGTTTACACATTCTTATGTTGCTAGTACTGTGTCTGGAACTCTGAACATAGAATCTGAGATTGCTTCTAGAGAGATGACTGTGATTAGCCCTTTAGGACAATCTGTAGTGGTAAACAAACTCTTTAGGAGTGTGCCTCTAGAAGTACAAGGGATAATTTTTTCGGCTAATTTGATGAAACTGCCGTTCTGTGAGTTCGATTTGATCTTAGGCATGGATTGGTTAGTTAAGTATTGAGCAAACTTGGATTGTACTGCTAAGCGCATGGTGTTGAAGACTCCTGAGGATAAAGAGATGTCAGTGATAAGCGAAAGAAGGAATTATCTGTCTAATGTGGTGTCGGCTCTTAGGGCTGAAAGGATGGTGAGAAAAGGATGTGAGGCTTTCCTAACTTTTGTTAGTGCGTTGGAAGCCAAGAAATTGTCGATAGGAGATGTTAGAACAGTAAAGGAGTTCTCCGATATTTTTTTGAAAGAGCTTCCAGGGTTACCTTCGGATCGCGAGGTGGAGTTCGGCATTAATTTTCTTCTGGGAAAAGCTCCAGTGTCCATTGCTCCATATAGAATGGCGCCGAAGGAGCTGGTAGAACTTAAAGCCCAGATTCAGGAACTGCTAGACCGGGGTTTTACCCGACCGAGTGTGTCACCATGGGGAGCACCGGAGTTATTTGTTAAGAAAAAGGATGGGTAGATGCGGATATACATTGACTACAAGAAATTGAACAAGTTGACGATCAAGAACAAGTAGCCGTTGCCAAGGATTGATGACTTGTTCGATCAACTGCGAGGCGCTTCGGACTTTTCAAAGATAGACTTGAGGTCAGGTTATCATCAGCTTAAGGTCAAGGAAGCGGATATTCATAAGACAGCTTTTCGAACTCGTTATGGTCATTACGAGATCTTAGTGATGTCGTTCGGGTTGACGAATACACCAGCTACGTTTATGGATATGATGAATTGAGTTTTCCAACCCTATCTGGATCGATTTGTCGTGGTGTTCATAGACGATATCTTGGTTTATTCAAGGACGAAAGAGGAGCATGATTTGCATCTTCGGGTGGTTCTGTAGGTTTTGAGAGAAAAGCAGCTGTATGGCAAATTCAGCAAGTGTGAATTTTTGTTGAGGGAAGTTACTTTTCTATGGCATGTTGTGTCTGCCGAGGGGATTATGGTTGATCCCCGAAAGATTAAAGCCGTGTTGGACTGGAAACCACCGAAGTCAGTAGCGAAAATTCAGAGTTTTCTTGGGTTAGCTGGGTACTATAGAAGGTTTGTTGAGGGGTTCTCGTTAATAGCTGCACCGTTAACCAAGTTATTACTGAAAGAGGTACCGTTTGTCTGGTCAGACAAACAGCAGGAAAGCTTTGAGAAGTTGAAAAGGATTTTGATAGAGGCACCAGTGTTGATTCAGCCTGAGGCTGGGAAGGAGTTTGTCATCAATTGTGATGCGTCGCACACAGGGTTGGGATGTGTGTTGATGCAAGAAGGGAAGGTAGTAGATATGCGTCTAGGCAATTGAGACCACATGAAGTGAACTATCCCACGCATGATCTGGAGTTAGCTGCGGTAGTGTTCGCTCTAAAGATTTGGAGACACTACCTGTATGGGGAGAAGTCGATTATCTACACAGACCACAAGGGCTTGAAATATCTCCTTACCCAGAAGGAGTTGAATTTAAGGCAGCGGAGGTGGATTGAGTTGTTGAAAGATTATGACTGCTCGATCGAGTACCACCCGGGTAAAGCTAACGTAGTGGCAAATGCATTGAGTCGTAAGGTAATATCGGACTTGAGGGCAATGTTTGCTCATCTCAACTTGTATGATGATGAAAGTTTGCTAGCTGAACTTTAAGTGAAGCCTTCTTGGGTCAGTCAGATTAGAGAGATGCAGTTGTCAGATGAATCACTAAGTTCTAAATTTCAGCTAGTGGCAGGTGGTGAGACAGAAGATTTTAGTGTGAACAGCGATAGGGTATTATGCTTTCATGGAAAGGCTTGTATGCCAAAGGATTCCGAGTAAAGGCAGAAGATTCTGCAGGAAGCGCATAGTAGTCCATACACTATGCATCTTGGTGGGAGTAAAATGTATCGAGATTTGCGGGAACAATTTTGGTGGCTGGGTCTGAAGCAAGAGGTGATCGAGTTTGTGAGTAGGTGTTTGACGTGTCAGCAGGTGAAGGCGAAACATCAGTTGCCTTCGGGGTTGCTACAGCCAGTGAAGATTCCATTTTGGAAGTGGGAGAGGATAACGATGGACTTTGTTAGTGGGCTACCTCTTACGCCTACTAAGAAAGATTCAGTGTGGGTAATTGTCGATGGTTGACGAAGTCCGCTCACTTTATACCGGTTCGTGTTGACTACTCACTACAGAAGTTAGCCAACCTGTATGTGGCAGAGATTGTGAGGTTGCATGGGGTACCAGTGTCTATCATATCAGACAAAGACCGCAGATTTACGTCACGGTTCTGGAAGGCATTACATCAAGCGTTGGGTACAAGAACGGATTTTGGCACGACGTTTCATCCACAGACTGATGGTCAATCTGAGAGGGTGATTCAGATCTTGGAAGATTTGTTGAGAGGCTGTGTTATCGACTTCAGGGGTAGTTGGGAGGATTTTTTACCGTTGGTAGAATTCGCATACAACAATAGCTATTAATCCAGTATCCAGATGGCACCCTATGAAGTGTTGTATGGTCGGAGGTGTCGCACTCCTACTTGCTGGACAGAGTTAGGCGAGCGATAGTTGTTGGGTCCGGAATTGGTTTCAGAAATAGAGGAAAAGGTTAAGTTGATTTGGACTCGGTTGAAGGAAGCTTCTGATAGGCAGAAATCTTATGCAGATCTGAGGCTTAAGGGTATAGAATTTGCAGTGGGTGATCAGGTTTTTCTGAAAGTTTTGCCTTGGAAGAAGGTTTTAAGGTTTGAACGAAAGGGCAAGAGCCCCAAGTTCATCGGGCCCTATCGAGTGTTGAAGCGTGTGGGACTAATAGCTTATCAGCTCGAGTTACCTCCAGAATTGAGGTAGATACATGATGTATTTCATGTCTCGATGTTAAGACGCTATCATTCGGATTCGTCTCACATAGTGTCAGTGGAGGAAATTGAAATGAGACCTGATTTATCTTTTGAAGAGGAACCAGTTTAGATCTTAGATCGAGATGTTAAAGTATTAAGAAGGAAGACAGTTCCGTTGGTTAAAGTTTTGTGGCGGAATCACGGTTTAGAGGAGGCCACATGGAAGCCAGAGGATGTGATGCGACAACAATACCCTCACCTCTTTTGACCAAGTAAATTTCGAGGCCGAAATTTCTTCAAGGGGTTAGAACTGTAACATCCTGGAATTAGGGGTTTTGCATTTTATGTTTTTTGGGTGTTTGGCTAGTTCTGGTTGTTAATTTGGTGTGTTAGGGAGTTCTGGGAAGGCCCGGGGTCAAGCTAGAGCCTTGGTAAAAATTTTGGTTTTAGGCACTTTACGGGAGAGCTGTTTGAAGCAGGCCTAAAGAGTATTTTCTTATGTTTGTTAACACAAGAAGGAGTGTGGTAGAGTGGCAAGTGACGCCACTTAAGGAGGAAGGGAGTGGCGTCACAAGGGAGTAGCAGAGGGAAGGAATTCGAGTCTCATCAGCAGCATTCAGAAACTTTATTTTTTTTGTTCTTAGGGAGCTAAGGTGTTGGCATTCGGCTGGACTCTTCGTGGTGGTTGGTTGGATGAGTTAAAGCTTTCGAATAGAAGGTGTGGAGGAGTTTGTGGAGGAAGACTTGGTCTACTAATTCAAAATAAGTGAGGGGGGTGAAACAAGGAGGGAATCGTGGGATTCAAGTTGGTGGAAGTGATGGCCGAATGTGGGGTCTTGGGGGAGCATATTCAGTTTAGTTGCTAGGAGGTGAGTGTGCCGAAATTTCCAGAGGTCTTAGGTATTCTTCATTTTGGCATTTTCGGTCCTATAGGGTGAGTGCCGATTCTTGCAAAAGTCTTTTAGAGTTCTCTCTTTTTCTCTCATTCGTTCTTCCTACTTCTCCTTGTGCCGAATTTTGCAACTTCTACTTTTCATCTCTTTTGCCTCTATGACATTTAGCCGAAATTAGAGTGACCATTTGAGCATCCATTTTCTTTATCTTTTCACCTTTGATTCTTTTGATTTCATTAGCCGACCCTCTTCTACTTGTTAGCCGAACTTTGGTTTTCTTCTACTCATCTTTTTCACCTTTCTTCCTTCTCTTCTTTTCAAAAGCCGAAACTCTCCTCTCCCCTACTTCTATCTTCTCTAGCCGAAACATACTTCCCACTCCTTTCTCTGTTTCATTTCTACACATTTTCACCATAGACGAATCTCCTTGTCACCACACTAATCGGATCTTACACTTTTACTGTTAGCCGAGCATCGCGAAGCAAGGCTCTAGGAATCTTTGGCCAGGAAGTCTTTTCAATCAGTTTCTGTTGATTAAGGTAAGGGGAGATCCTTTCGTTCCTTTCTTTATTTTCTATCGACTTTGTGTGTGGCCATAGCCGAATGGCTATTTTGTTTTGGGTGTTTAGATTTCGGCTAATATCTTTTCCCTTCTTCTTTTCTTGTTTTGGGACGTTACTCCGGGAAACTCCATTAGCCGAGCGTTTGTAGTCCGAAGCCGGAGGGTCTGTTGATTGTCGAATCGGATCACTCCATTCGGGTTCTTAAGGTAATGAGCCATCTTTGTGATTTCTTGGCTATTTTATTCCTTTCAATTGTAGTATGCCTTAACCAAATTCTGTTATTAGTCAACCTATGCTTCTCCTTGAGTACTGATCAAAGATTCTCCATGGATGTGAGTGCTAGCCAATCTAGGGAAGGGAGTGGACCCATAGTCTCTGCTTCTAAATTTAAAAGGTGTGCTTTGTCGGTGGTTTGAGACTATCCGCCGGGTTGTGGCAGAGAGTCGATGTCTGCCTGGGTTAGGCAAATAGTCGTTGTCCCTACTAGTGAAAGCGTCGACGTATAGAGTTTAGTTCTGCGCGTTATCAGGTGTGTAATCCTCACACTCTGTTTATTAAATTACGTTATTAACTGTGTTGGCTGAAAGCCGAAACGACTGTATTGATAGTCGAGATACCCTTGTGGGTAAGGTTGGAGACACCGGGTAAGTTCCACTATGATTTTATGTTTGAATATATGAGTATGTATGAAATAGTTGACAGTTGTGCATTCGAAGCATTATCGCATTCATCTCAGTATGTTAATATGTGCATGGGCTTGAGATATGATGTGAAAGGGGAAGTGTTATTTAGGGACTGTCATAGTGGTTTGGTACCACAGTGGGTTGGCCCAACATATCTCACTCAGTGACTATGTCTCAGTGGTTTGGTACCACGGTGGTTTGACACTACGTATATGATTCAGTGACTCATCTCAGTGGCTTGGTACCATAGTGGGTTGGCCCCACATATATTTTTCCGGGATTGTCACAGTGGCTTGGTACCACGGTGGGTTGGCCCCACACACATTATTATTGACTCTGTCACAGTGATCTAGTATCACGGTGGTCTGGAACCACAGTGGCTTGGTGCCATAGGCATTTGGCTGATTCAGGTGATGTAGAGGATGGAAAATTAGGTTGGGCTGGGCTGCATTGCATACATGATTAATATGCTATATTGTGTGGGCTTAAGGCCCAGATTGCTTTGTATGGGGATTTACACACTGAGTCTCGGTGACTCACCCTACTGCTTAATTTTGCAGGTAGCCGCTAGATCACAGATTTGGAGCCGAGGCGGACTCGAGGTTGCCATGCAGTATTTTCTAGTAATTTCGTTTTCTTTATTTAAACTCACTATTAATTTTTGGGTTTTGGTGTTGTAATAAGGCCACTATAACTTTAATTTGGGATTTGATTAAATGGTGATATTGCAAATTTTATAAACTGTCGAATAAGGGGTTTTTCAGAAAATTTAGAACATAACCAAATAGTTTTCAAGTGTTAACAAAAGATGGCTAACGATTAATGGGTTAAAATCGGGAATTTTTCTTAAACCTTCAGACACTGATTTCAAATATCACTTCGGAACGACGCTAGATTTTTGTTGTTATAAAATGAAACTCCGTTTCAACTGCTAGTTCTTTTAAATAGGAGATGGTAAATAACTTTTAAACTTCATAACATTTCCAAATTACAAAAACACGGGTCAAAAAGTTTTCAAAACTGTGGTTTTTCCTTTAAAAGTTCAAATTCCTTAAAACTACCTTTCCCTGTAACATACCAGATTTGGTCGTAACATTTTGATCAGGTTGGGGTGTTACAAATTATGTCTAGTAAAGCAAGATGAGTTGCTAGGTACTTTAATATATTGAATTGAGTATTAGAATGGTTGAAATAGATATAGTATGATTGTGAATTGATTGATGACTTTTGGCTGCATATTTGTGTCTTAAAATGGTACCATTTGAGCTTGTGTAGGTATGTGCAAAATGGGTGGCAAAATGGCTTGATAAATAGCCTATTTTTGTCCATACGGGCAGAGACACGGGCGTGTATCTCAGCCCTGTGTGACACACGGTCATGTTACATGGTCGTGTGTCCCCTGGTGTTGAAATTGAAATGAGGTCAGTATGTTCCACACGGTCTCACAGACGGACGTGTGATCGGCCGTGTGGCACAAGTCAGTATACTCCCTAATTGGCACACGGTCTAGCACACGGGTGTGTGACTTTGCCGTGTTGCATAAGTCAGTATACCCTATAGGTTTGGCACGGCCTAACACACGGCCTAGCACACGGGCGTGTGTGGCCACTTCGAAGGGCACATGGGTTAAACACACGGGTATGTGGATGGCCGTGTGACCCAAGTTAGTTTGTACCCTCTGTTTTCACATGGCCTTTGACATGGGCGTGTCTGGCCACACGGATGTGTGTCCCTTGTTTGAAGAAAAATTTGCTAAGTGTTGAAAAATTGCTTGAGTTATCGATTTAGTCCCGAACCACTCCCAAAGCATGTTTAAGGCCTCGTAGGATCTTAACAGGGACAAATTGATTGAGATTGAATGATAAATGATTGAATTGAACAATTGTATGTTAAATAGTGGTTTAACTATTTCATAAGTCTGGTAATGCTCTGTAACCCTATTCCGGCGTTTAATACGAGTGAGGGGTTGTAATTGCCCGATTTTGGGCCTAGTCGGAATAGTGGTTTCGAGACAAAAAATATGACGTAGTAAAGTTCATTTTTATTATATTTTTATGGTCTACAGTTTCACGGAATGATTTCGTGAAAATTTCGTTTGAAAGTTTTGACATTTGGGCACTCAATTTAGTCAAAAGACTAAATTGTAAAAACTACAATAGTTGAGTTCTACATGCTAGAGCTGTCTAATTGCTATGAAATTTTAAATTGAAGGTCCTTAGATGGTAATTAGACCATTGGTTAAGTTAATGGACAAAAATAGACATGGAGTAAGAGAATTTTCATGTTTTAAGTTAGGGGCATTTTGGTTATTTGGCTAATTAAATGAATTAATAATCAAATTAAAAACCAATTTTGCTCATCTTCAACCCCTTGGCCGAAATTTACAAGAGGGAGACATAGCTAGGGTTTGTCAAGCTTCCAAGCTCGATTGTAAGTCCATTTTAACCCCATTTTTAATGATATTTATGTTTTTGAGATCCTTGTAACTTGATCTATCTATTTCTACCATTAATTTAAGGAATAATCAAGGTATAGGGTTCGACCCATGTTGGATATTTGTGTATTTTGATGTCTAATGGTGGAATATGCTTGTTTGATGTGTGATAAACAACTTTTGCTAGGTGGTTTTTGATGAAAATGTCAAAAGGACGTATTTGTAAAAAGAGTATAAAATGTGTGTAAAAGTGTGATTAAATAAAAAATGTGGATTGCTATAAATATAAAAGAGGATCAGATAGGCTTGGGAATCGAAGAAATTGAATAGATTTCATTTTTCGAGCCTAGGGGCAAAAATGTAAATATGTCAAAGTTTAAGGAAAAATGTAATTTTGCCATAATGTGATTTTTGGACTGAATTGAATAATGTGAATAATAAATGAGTTAAATTTGCTAGTATAGATCAAGATAAACGAGGTTCGAACCTAGATCAGGGGAAAAATAAAGTATTTGACGATTAGGTCCCATTCCTACTATTTTTATACCGAGGTAAGTTCGTATGTAAATAATGCATTGTTTTATTTATGTTCTAAATGCTTTAACATTGTATGAATTATGATCGACTCCTTGAACGTCATCGACAAATTTTGACAAGCGAGAAAATCCTGGTTAAACCTTAGGAATAGTTAGGATACAAATGTTATGACATTAGGGTTATTGAGATTTCGTGTAAGACCATATCTGGGATATGGCATCGATATGAGACTTCGTGTAAGACCACAACTGGGCTATTGGCATCGATTCGAGATCCCATGTAAGACCATATCTGGGATATGGCATTGGTATGGTACTGTGAATGCGAGATGTCCCGAGTATCCTTTAGTATTCCAAGTGGTTCAACGGGGAGTTCTACAAAAATGTTAAAGTTGTGAAAGACTTTGGTATGTTGCACTTGGGTACAAGTATGTACATAAGGCTCATGCTTAATGAGCTCGATATGTGATGAACCCTAGGCAAGTTTCGTGATTGAGTAAGTTTGACTATGATATTTATAATGACATTTATGTTAATTTACATCGTGTTAATTATGTGTTAAATGTGTGCTATAATGCCTATTATTTGCATAGGAACTTACTAAGCTTTAAAACTTACTCCCCTTTCTTTTCCCTTTTCTTATAATATCACCAAGCTAGCTCGGGGATCGGAGACTGTCGAAGATTCACTCACACTATCAACATATCATTTTGGGTACCGATGAATTTCACATTTTGAGTTATGGCATGTATAGGGACTTGGTCATTTTGTTATGTGTCATAATTGATTTGGCCAAATGTGTTGGCTTATGATGGTTGATAATTCACTTTGTAAATGGCCATTGAAATTGGCTAATATTGTTTAAGTATATATACATATGATAATGCTTATCATGGATGTGGGAATTTACATGCTTGAGTTGATAAATATGTGATGGTTGTATGTGATAGATGGTAGTATATGAATGAGTGTTGCTGCCTTGGTTGTTGCTGAATTGGTCGAATGTATATGCTTGGATTGATGTTATGTGTTGTTGTGTAGGTATGTGCATGGAAGGGTGACAAAATGGCTTGGTAAATAGCCTTTTTTTTGTCCACATGGGTAGACACATGGGCGTGTGTCTAGCCCGTGTGTGACACCCGGCTTGCCCCATGGGCATGTGTTCTGGCCGTGTGTCCCCTGCACCTTAATTGTTGTAGAATAGAATGCCCAGTAATGAGCACACGGGCAGAGACATGGGCGTGTGTCTCAGCCGTGTGGACGGCACAGCCTTGAACACGGGCATGCGCCCTGGCCGTGTGAAGTCTGCACCTATTTTATGAAAAATTATGAAAATTTAATCGATCACACGGTCTAACCACACGGGCATGTGACTTGGCCGTGTGACCTCAATTTGATGATGACTTCATAAATAGAAAGCTCCCTAATTTGAACACGGCCTGAAGTACGGACGTGTCTTCCCGCGTAACCCCTTTTACATGAAATTTTTTTCTAGGTTTCCCAAAAGTTTCCAAAGTTCTCGGCTTAGTCCCGAACCACTTCCGATGCATGTTTTGGGCCTCGTAGGCTTGTGATAGGGACGGTATGAATGTATGTGAAAGGTTTTAAAGTTGGATGGAAATTTATGTCTAGATTTTATATGTTTGCTTGTGTTTATGTTTGGTAATGCCTCGTACCCTGTTTCAGCGTTAAATACGGGTAAGGGGTGTTACATTTAGTAGTATCAGAGCTACGATTTATTCAATACTCGGACTAACGTAGCTTGTGTAAGAGTTTAGCTATACATGCCATAAATGAACTGTGATAGTGTGATGACTCCTGTCAATTTTAAATTGTGTTTTTGTATAGTAATGGATCCCGACTGAGCTGTGGCTGATGACGTTGAAAGTAATGCGTCGGCTCTTGTTCAAGGGGCAGCGCCATCTAATAGTTGACCCACTACGGTTGGTCAAGGAGAAGAGGCTAAGGAAGCCTTTCTCCATATGATGATTGAATGGTATACGAAATTTGTTCGAACAAATCTGAATGCCCAATCTTCTCCACCCCTACCTATTCCTCGACCGGTTCCCGTAGCTCCACAAGGTATAGAGTTTGTAAGAATGAATAAGCCTCCAGTTGATAAGATTCGAAAGCATGGGGCTGAAGATTTTAGAGCTAATGTGAATGATGATCCTAAGAGAGTTGAGTTTTGGCTCGAAAACTCCATCAGGGTATTTGATGAGCTATCTTGCAAACCGGATGAGTGTTTAAAGTGTGCCATCTCATTTCTGATGGATTCTGCATATCACTGGTGGAATACACTAGTATCGGTGGTACCAAGAGATAGGGTTACATGGGAATTTTTAAGAGGAGTTCCAAAGAAATATATTAGTCAGCTGTTTATCGATCAGAAACGTAAGGAATTTCTTGAGCTGAAGCAAGGTCGTATGTCAGTTATCGAATATGAACGAGAATTTGTTAGACTTAGTTAATTTGCTCGGGAGTGTGTTTCCACTGAGGCTATTATGTGCAAGAGATTCGAGGTTGGTTTGAATAAGGATATTCGTGTGTTAGTTGGGATCTTAGAGCTGAAAGAATTTGTTGTGTTGGTTGAATGAGCTTGTAAGGCCAAAGAGTTGAATAAAGAGAAGAGGAAAGCTGATCTTGAAGCTAGGGATTCGAGGAAAAGACCTATGAGTAAGTCATTTCCGTCTCAGTCAAAGAAATCTAAAGAAATGTATTCCCGTTCGAATGTTTCAGCGGGGTATTCACACTGAGATGGTGGGAAGCAACATTCGAGTTTTAAGTCTCAGGCTACTTCAATGGCAAGTGTGGGTAATGTGAGGTCTAACAGACCAGAATGTCAACATTGTGGAAGAAGACATCTCGGTGAGTGTAGGCTGAATGATCGGGCTTGTTTCAAGTGTGGTTCTCAAGAGCATTTTATCTGAGATTGCCCTAAAATGGCTAAGAAAGAAAAATTTCAGAGTATGAAGCTGAGTAATACTACTAATAGGGGTAGGCCACCTAGAAACATGGGAAATGGAGCTAGTAGTAAAGGTGTGATGAAAGATACAACCATGAGATCTGAAGCTCGAGCACTTGCTAGATCTTATGCCATCCGTGCTCGCGAAGAAGTGACATCTCCCGATGTTATCACTGGTACTTTTTCTCTCTATAATACTAATGTAGAGGACCGACTCATTCTTATGTTTGTGTGAAATTGGTAACTAGTAAGAACTTGCATGTTGAATTTACTGAGTTTGTGATTAGAATGTCAAACCCCTTAGGCAAACATGTACTAGTTGATAGAGTTGGCAAGAATTGTCCATTATTGATTTGAGGTCACTGTTTCCCAATGGATTTAATGTTGTTGCCATTTGATGAATTCAATGTTATTTTGGGCATGGATTGGTTGACATTGCATGATGCCGTAATGAACTGTAAAAGAAAGATTATTGGACTGAAATGTGAAAATGATGAAATTCTTCGGATTAATTCAGATGAATCGGGTGAGTTACCCGTTGTAATTTCTTCGATGTCTTCCCAAAGATATGTAAGGAAAGGCTATGAAGCTGATCTTGCTTATGTGTTGAATACAAAAGAGTCTGAATTGAAAATTGAACCAGTGCCAATAGTTTGTGAATATTTGGATGTGTTTCCGGAAGAATTACCTGGGTTACCACCAGTTAGAGAAGTTGAGTTTGGTATTGACTTAGTTCCAGGGACCTCACCAATATCTATTACTCTGTATAGAATGGCTCCGAACGAATTGAAAGAGTTAAAGACTAGTTGCAAGAGTTGACAGATAAGGGTTTTGTGAGACCAAGTTATTCTCCCTGGGGTGCTCTAGTATTGTTCGTAAAGAAGAAAGATGGGTCTATGGGACTTTGTATAGATTACCGACAGCTCAATAAGGTAACCATTAAGAACAAGTATCCTTTGCCGAGGATTGATAATTTTTTTGACCAACTGAAAGGAGCGACAGTGTTCTCGAAGATAGATATGAGACCTGGTTACTATCAATTGAGAGTAAAAGAGTCGGATGTGCCGAAAACTACTTTCAGGACAAGGTACGGACACTATGAATTCCTTGTTATGCCTTTTGGGTTAACGAATGCTCCTGCGGTTTTTATGGACCTAATGGATCGAATCTTTAAACCGTATTTGGACAAGTTTGTGGTTGTGTTTATTGATGATATTTTGATTTATTCTCGTGATGAGTTCGAGAATGCCGAATACTTGAGAACTATTTTGTAGACTTTGAGAGATAATAAGTTGTATGCTAAGTTCAGTAAAAGTGGGTTTTGGCTCCGAGAAGTCGGATTTTTAGGACATATTGTCTCAGATTTTGGCAATTGTTGATTGGAAACCGCCAAGGAATGTATCTGAAGTTAGAAGCTTTTTGGGCTTAGCCGATTATTAATGACGTTTTGTTTCAATGATTGCTACTCCGATGACCAAGTTGTTGCAAAACGATGTTAAATTTGAATGGTCCGAAAAATGTCAGCAAAGTTTTGAGAAATTGAAGGCATTATTGACTAAGGCATCGGTTTTAGTACAACCTGAACTGGGAAAAGAATTCGTAATTTATAGTGACGCGTCTCTAAATGGATTGGGATGTGTGTTGATTCAGGAGGGCAAAGTGATAGCTTATGCCTCGAGACAGTTGAAACCGCATGAGAAGAATTATCCGACGCATGATTTGGAACTACCTGCTATTGTGTTTGCCTTGAAAATTTGGAGACATCATCTGTACGGTGAGAAATGTCATGTTTTTACTGATCATAAGAGCTTGAAGTACTTGATGACTCAAAAATAATTGAACTTACGACAACGAAGATGGCTTGAGTTACTGAAAGACTATGAGTTGGTGATTGACTATCACCCGGGTAAAGCGAATGTGGTTGCCGACGCCTTGAGTAGGAAATCTTTGTTTGATGAAAGCGATGAATACACGGTTGAATTTGTCCAATAATGGTTCAATTCTAGTAGAGTTGAGAGCTAGACCGTTGTTCCTTCAATGGATTTGTGAAGCTCAGAAATGCAACAGCGATTTGCAAGCTAAGAGAGCTCACTGTGAATCGGGTAGTGATTCAGATTTTCATATCAGATCTAATGGTTGTTTGATGTTCTGAGGTAGAATATGTGTACCGAAAGATGATGAACTCATTCTGAAAATTCTCCGTAAGGCATATAATGGTTGCTTGTCTGTGCATCCGGGTAATACGAAAATATATAACAATTTGAAGACATTGTACTGGTGGTCAGGTATGAAACAAGATATTTCAAAGTTTGTTTCGAGATGTTTGATTTGTCAACAAGTAAAAGCCGAACACCAAGTGCCTTTGGGTTTACTTCAACCAGTGATGGTACTTGAATGGAAATGGATAGGATTACGATGGATTTTGTAACGGGATTGCCTCTGACTCTGAAAAAGAAAGATGCCATATGGGTTGTGGTTGACAGATTGACAAAATCAACTCATTTTATACCGGTACGTAATGACTACTCACTGGATAAGTTAGCTGAATGGTACATTTCTGAGATTGTGAGATTGCAAGGGGTGCCTGTTTCTATTATTTCGGATAGAGATTGGAAGGTTTACTTCGAGATTTTGGAAAAAGTTACAAGAGGCTTTGGGTACGCAGTTAAATTTTAGTACCGTGTTTCACTCGCAAACTGATGGTCAGTTTGAAAGAATGATTCAGATTCTTGAAGATATGCTCCGATGTTATGTTCTGGAATTCGAAGGTAGTTGGGAGAAATATCTACCATTGATCGAATTTGCATATAACAACAGTTTTCAGTCGAGTGTAAAGATGGCGCCTTTTGAGGCATTGTATGGCCGCAAGTGCCAAACACCTTTGTGTTGGACCGAGCTCAGTGAGAAATAGATTCATGGGGTTGACTTGGTTGGGGAAATTGAAGAAAAAGTAAAGGTAATCCGAGATTGCTTGAAACAGATCGACAAAAGTCGTATGCAGACTTGAAAAGAAAAGAGATAGAATTTTAGGTCAGTGATAAAGTCTTTCTGAAAGTATCTCCATGGGAGAAGATTCTAATATTTGGCCGTAAAGGCAAGTTGAGTCCACGTTTCATTGGGCCATATAAAGTTATTGGAAGAATAGGGCTAATGGCATATTGGTTAGCTTTACCGACAGAGTAGGAAAGGATCCATAATGTCTTTCATGTGTCTATGATGCGATGTTATCGATCAGACCCTTCACATGTGATTTCTCCGACAGAGGTTGAGATTCGACCTGATATGACTTATGGTGAAAAACTAATAAAGATTTTGGCTAGGAAAGTTAAACAGTTGAGAAATAAAAGTATAGCCCTAGTGAAATTTTTGTGGCAAAGACACGGTGTGGAAGAGGCTACGTGGGAACATGAGGAAGTTATGCGAAAACAATACCCAAACCTATTCTCTGGTAAGATTTTCGGGGACGAAAATCCCTAAGGAGGGAGAGTCCGATTTTGGGCCTAATCGGAACAGTGGTTCTGGGACCACAAATCCAACGTAGTAAAGTTCATTTTTATTATATTTTTATTGTCTACAGCTTCACGGAATGAGATCGTGAAAATTTCATTCGTAAATTTTGACGTTTGGGCACTCAATTTAGTCAAAACGACTAAACTGTAAAAAGTACAAAAGTTGAGTTCTACATGCTAGAGGTGTCTAATTGCTATGAAATTTTAAATTGAAGGTCCTTAGATGGTATTTAGAACATTGGTTAACTTTGTGGAAAAAATGGACACGGAGTAAGAGAATTTTCATGTTTTAAGTTTGGGGAATTTTGGTTATTTGGCTAATTAAATGAATTAATAATCAAATTAAAAACCAATTTTTGCTCATCTTCAACCCCTTGGCCGAAATTTACAAGAGGAAGACATAGCTAGGGTTTGTCAAGCTTCCAAGCTCGATTGTAAGTCTATTTTAACCTCATTTTTAATGATTTTCATGTTTTTGAGATCCTTGTAACTTGATCTATCTATTTCTACCATTAATTTAAGGAATAATCAAGGTCTAGGGTTTGACCCAAGTTGGATATTTGTGTATTTTGATGTCTAATGGTGGAATATGCATGTTTGATGTGTGATAAACAACTTTTGCTAGGTGGTTTTTGATGAAAACGTCAAAAGGACCTATTTGTAAAAAGAGTATAAAATGTGTGTAAAAGTGTGATTAAATAAAAAATGTGGATTGCTATAAGTATAAAAGAGGATCGTCTAGGCTTGGGAATCAAAAAAATTGAGTAGATTTCATTTTTCGAGCCTAGGGGAAAAAGTGTAAATATGTCAAAGTTTAGGGAAAATGTAATTTTGCCATAATGTGATTTTTGGACTGAAGTGAATAATGTGAATAATAAATGAGTTAAATTTGCTATTATAGATCAAGAGAAATGAGGTTCGGACCTAGATCGGGGGGAAAACAAAGTATTTGATGATTAGGTCCCATTCATACTATTTTTGTACCGAGGTAAGTTCGTATGTAAATAATGCATTGTTTTATTTATGTTCTAAATGCTTTAATATTGTATGAAATATGATCGACTTCTTGAACGTAATCGACAAAGTTCGACAAGCGAGAAAATCCCGGTTGAACCTTGGGAATAGTTAGGATACAAATATCATGACATTAAGGTTATTGAGATTTCGTGTAAGACCATATCTGGGATATGGCATCGATATGAGATTTCGTGTAAGACCATAGCTGGGCTATTGGCATTGATATAAGATCCCATGTAAGACCATATCTGGGATATGACATTGGTATGGTACTGTGAATGCGAGATGTATCGAGTATCCTTTAGTATTCCAAGTGTTCAACGAGTAGTTCGACAGAAATGTTAAAGTTGTGAAAGACTTTGGTATGTTGCACTTGGGTACAGGTATGTACATAAGACTCATGCTTAGTGAGCTCGTTATGTGATGAACCTTGTGATTGAGTAAGTTTGACTATGAGATTTATAATGACATTTATGTTAATTTACATCATGTTAATTATGTGTTAAATGTGTGTTATAATGCCTATTATTTCCATAGGAACTTACTAAGCTTTAAAGCTTACTCCCCTTTCTTTTCCCTTGTCTTATAGTGTCACCAAGCTAGCTTGGGGATCAGAGACTGTCGAAGATTCACTCCCACTATCAACATATCACTCACACACCAAGCCTCAACCTGACCTGCACCTCTGCCTAATGCTTTTTATCCGCGTCCACCACTGTTACCCCCTCATCTGACCATGACCCCTAGCATGCTGCTGACCAACCCTCTAAAGTGGAATCTGACCCTGACCTGGATCCTGCCTGGCTCAACCCTAAGGGGGACACTCTCTGATCCTGTGCCTAGTTGACCCACACCAAAAGCAAGCCCTAGTCCTCCTCCAACATTTGGCTTGATGGTGTCTATTACAACACCCACAAATCGGTGCTTGCTTAACTCCAACAGCAGGCTCAACTCTAGCAACTGGCTTTACCTGTGAAGGTTTCTCATACCTGGCCCGTTTCACAGGCCGTTAAGAATAAATAGAAGGACACACATCCCTCTTTTTATTATTTATTCTTCTCCCTCTCCCTCTTATTGCGCTTAATGTGCTTAACCTCTTTCACAATTTTTACCTTGTCAACCAAGACTGCAAAGACCCACTCTCTTTATGGAGCTATTAAAACCCAAATGTCATACCTCTGACCCTCCTCAAAATGGATACTCTTGTTGTAGTCAGTAGCCACCAAACCATGATCATACCTACTCAATCTGAAGAACCCAGCCACATACTCGGCCACTGATCTATCCCTCTGAGTTTGCCCCAAAGACTCGCGTCAACGGGCCTCCACATAGCTTGTCCCCACATAATTATTTTAGAAAGCACTCCAAAAATAATCACATGTTAGTTGCTCAGGCTGAGTGCCCTCCTGCACACAGTCAACCACCGCTGATATGCTTCGTTGCGAAACAAGGATACTGCACCCTTCAATTTTTGCTCGCGGTGCAATCTAAGTCATTCATTATTCTTTCTCTGGCCTCTAACCAATATTCATTCACAGTCGGAGTGACTCCAGTGATGCCCCTAAATAATTTAGCTCTATTAGACTAGAGTCGTTCAGTTACTGACCCTAAGCTCTCAAATTTAATATGGGTCCCAGCGACCCTCTCCAAAACCCTCAACATTGTTTGGGACAGTACGTCATCCCCGACAGTCTAAGCCTCAGACTCAGTCATAGCAATCGGAGTTTTTATAGTCTCACTCATATCTAATTGGGGCATACTTCCCATCGTAGAAGGCTCAGCTCGAGAGTGTTTTACTAGACTACATTCTCTAAAGGTCATTTCATATACTAAAGTATCACATGCAAAGCATCTCTAAAGTATAACTAAAGTTTAGAGTTCTTACTTGGATCGGCGTCGGAGTTTCAGTTTCACTTATCCAAAAATTCGAAGATCATTTCAGTAAAATTCTAGTTTAAAAAAAAGTTTATTTCTTAAAATATTGTGGACCCAAAATACACAGCCCTAGTGTTGCAACCTGACTTTGATATCACCAAATGTAACATCCCTACCTGGCCTAAACATTACAGTTGGATTATGGAGATTACATCGCACGTGAAAAAAAATTGATATCCAATTTTGATGAAAACCAACTTTCAACGAAGAGAAAATCAATTTGCATAACTTTTTGAAAAATGTATTAATTTTCAAAAACACATCTTAAACAATTTTACTAAAACAAATCCAGTTTACTCACAACATTTGCGTAATAAATCACTATAGCAATTTTCGACAAAATTTTGGCAGCAGACACGTTATAACAATTTAGTCTTTATTAGTTTTAGTTTATAGTTAGTCGTCTTGTTTTAAACACTGGTTAAAAACCAAAATATTATCAAAAGAATTACCGAAATAAATTCAAATGTCCCAAACAAAATTAAAATACCTTAAGTCCTTAAAAAAGTCCATAAATAAAGAAAAATATGTAACATACAAAACCCAAAAGGTGTGAAACCCGAGCTCCAATGTCGTAGTCCATTCCTATGTCGTAGGATCACCTGTGTAACACCCCTTAGCCATATTCAACACCGGAACAGGGTACGAGGCATTACTGGACATATACACAAGCAATTATACATTTTTGAGTCATAAATTTTGCATCCAAATTAAAACAATCCATATTTAATCATAAAGTCCATTATACGAGACTACGAGGCCCAAAACATACTCTGGAGGTGGTACTGGACTAAGCTGAGAACTTTAGAAATTTTTACAAAACTTAGAAATTTTTTGCTAGAAGCAGGGCTCACACGCCCGTGTGGTCCAAGGGACACATCCGTGTGACCCCAGGGACACGCCCGTGCTTCATACCGTGTTCGATTTAGGGGTGCTCCCTGACTTGTGCCACACGGTCGTGCCACACGACCGTGTGCTAGGCCATGTAGCACACATGGCTGAGACACACGCCCGTGTCTCTACCCGCATGCTCAATTCTGGACATTCTGCATTTCAAAATTAAGGTGCAGGGGACACACGGCCCGAACACATGCCCGTGGGGCAGACTGTGTGTCACACATGACCTAGACACACGCCCGTGTGGACACAAAATAAGGCTATTTTCCAAGCCATTTTGCCACCCTTGTTCACACATAAACTTACACCAATTCAAGGCACAAACATAACATACTTAGGCAACCAAAACATCCACAATTATGACCAACACAATAGCAACATCTATCATACTCACAATAATTATTAGGTCACAATTGACTACTTTCAAAGTACCTAGTTGTACACAACTTTATCATCTCATTAATAAACTACATTGCCAAAAATCACACAACCATGCCATAATCGCAATTCCAAACATTTCACATTCACCAAGCATACCATGATCATATCACTATAGACATTGACACATATATGAATATACTTAGGCTTACAACCATGTTAGCCAATATAAGCCAACTTACATGGCTATATACAAAAATGGACCATAAACCATTATAAGCCAACACATATGGCCAAATTAATCATGATGACACATTTAACAAAATGACTAAGTCCCTATACATGCCATAAACTTAAAATACTTGAATTCACTTATACCCAAAATGATAGCTTGATAGTGTGATAGGATCTCCGGCAAACTCCAACCCGAGCTAGCTTAATAACCCTAAAAGACATGGGAAAGGAAAAGGGTAAGCTATATAGCTTAGTAAGTCCGTATGAAAATAAGGAGCAACCCTTACAAATCTTTTATCAAGTCCAACAAATTTAAACACATGATAATACAAATTACTATAAATCTCACAGTTATAATCCTAATTTAACCATAATATTTGCTCTATCAACTTATAAGCATAATTTAACATATCTTGGCATTAGCCTAACAACCATAATCTATCCTTTGTAACATATTACAGCAAATAATAATCATTTCAAACCTCATAGTAAACATGCACATTAATTATGAGTATTTACATTTCAAGCACATACTTTAACATCTTTCAATAACCTAAGTTCTTATCTTCTCATTTTCTCATATCCGATAAATCACAATTTGCATGAATAAAACATGCTATATCATAACTCAATTTGTACCGAAAGCCAATCACATAATCGTCACCCGAATTTATCATGAATTTCATACATCACAAGTATAGACTAATAATCATAAGGTTTTCACAAAATCATTCTCGTGGAAATCATGAACTCGCAATTTCATGAACATAACATACTCAATCACATTCTTACCAATGATTCATCATATACCGAATTCATTTCCTTTGAGTTTTTCCTACATACCTGTACCAACTCGTAACATATCATACTCTTTCTCGTCTTTGACATACCTGTTGAATTTTCCGTTGAACCACTTGGAATACTAAAGGATACTCAGGGATCTCGTACATACGGTACCGTACCAATGCCATATCCCAGATATGGTCTTACATGTAATCTCGTATCGATGCCAATAGCCTAGCTATGGTTTTACACGAAGTCTCACATCGATGCCATATCCCAGATATGGTCTTACACGAAGTCTCATATCGATGCCATATCCCAGATATGGTCTTACACGTAATCTTAGTGACCCTAATGTCATGACATTTGTATCCTATCTATTCCTAAGGTTCAACCGGGATTTACTCGTTTGTCGAAACTTCTTCAATTTCATCCATAAAGTCAATCATACAATTCATGCAATAACAAAACATTATAAATACAATTATAACGTTGTATTATTTACATACAAACTGACCTCGACATAAAAATGGCAAAAATGACTAAATGTCAAATACTCGTTTTTCCCCCGTTCTAACTCTGAACCTCGTTTTTCTTGATCTATAATATCAAATTTAACTTATTTAATCATTATACTATTCAAATCACAAAATCCCATTATGGCAAAAATTACATTTTTGCCCCTTAAGTTTGACATTTTTACAATTTAGTCCTTTGGCTCGTAAAATGATTTTCGTTCAGTTTCTTCAAAACCCAAGCCTAGTTTAACCTATATCATGCTCATAACAACCCACATTTTTCATTTATTCATAGTTTTACTACACATTTTTCAACTTTTACAAATAAGTCCTTTAAGATATTTTCACTGAAAATCACTTAGCAAAAGTCATTTATCATACACCAAACATGCATTTTCTACCATTACACATCAAAATAAATACATTTTCAACATGGGTAAAATTTTATACCTTGACATCTCTTCAAATTGATGGGAGAAATAGAAAGATCGAGTTACAATGACTTCAAAAATGTAATGAGCATTAAAAACGGGGCAAGAACGGACTTACAATCAAGCTTGGAAGTGGCCAAACCCTAGCTATGGCTTCCTCCTTGTGAATTTCGACCATGAGGAAGAAGATGGACAAAAATTGGCTTTAATTTGGCTTTTTAATTCATTTAATTACCAAATTACTAAATTACCAAAATGCCCTTAATGAAAAACTTTGAAAACATACCAAACCATGTCCATTTTTGTCCACCAACTTAACCAATAGTCTAATTACCATTTAAGGAACTCTGATTTGAAATTTCATGGCAATTGGATTCCTCTAACATGTAGAATTCAAGTTTTGCACTTTTTACAATTTAGTCCTTTTAACTAAATTGAGTGCCAAAACGTCAAAATTTTCGAAAGAAATTTTCACGAAATCGTTCCAGAAAATTGTAGACCATAAAGATATAATAAAAAGGCATTTTTCTTCGTCGGATTTGTGGTTCCGAAACCATTGTTCCAACTAGACCCAAAATCAGGTTGTTACAACTCTTCCCCTTTAGGGATTTTCGTCCCCGAAAATCTTACCGGAATATAAATTCAATTTTATGTAGACTCCTCTGTCTCGTGACACTGCTAAAGAACTCTCACTAAGGTTATGCTTTTATTTCCCAACTTTTTAATCTCTCTTGTCAAAATTCCGATCGATTCTCCGTTATACAACACATCTACTGAATCATAATCCCTATTGGAGAATTCATACTCAGAGAGTCCAATCGATACCATCGCAACATAGATACACAAAACACATTTTCAATCTTTTTCCAAGGCAATACTTTCGAAAGCATACTATCACTGAACGAGAATTTCATATCCTCACGTTTCAAATTCACATAAATTTTCTGACAATCTGAAGCGGATTCTAAACTGCTACAAATCACTTTTACTTTCTGTACGATTTCTGATAGGGTAGTCTCTGAAACATATAACTCAACTAATCTATCATGTTACATACTCGATCACCAAAACATCTATTTCAAATAACTGTACATTTTATTACTCCCTGAATGAACAAACGAGCTACTACTGATCTTCGTACAAAATCTTCTGCATAAGCTCTAAATTACTCAGTGCGCAAATTCTATCTCAGAATAACGATAATAGTCATCAGATTCGACCTGAAATTCAGAATCAAAAGTCGTCTCACACTGTACTCGTTTAGTTTACCACTCACTATCACATTCCTAAGGTTCTCAATCTTGCAAAGAAAATATCACTTTAGCTTTTAATTTAGCTAGATTCAAACCGTCATCAAATAAGATTAATCATGTATCAAATACTCACAAAATAATCAAAGATTTTTCCATTCAAGCATTTGCAACTACATCTGCTTTCTCAAAGGTTATTTGATAACTGCTCATAATCTTTCAATAGTTCAGGCCATCAACGTTGTCTTAATTTCAAATTTTTCCGTAACACTAAATACTTTATACTCTTGGAATCAAGAAACATATGACATTTTTCATCGAACAAACGATGTCATCAATTTATCAACACAAACATACTAGCGGCCAACTCTAAGTCTTTTGTCGAACAATTCTTTTAATGAGACTTTAACCGTCTGAAAGCATAAATTGTCACCTTACATTCTTGTATGAAAACACATTCCAATCCGTTCGATAGTGCACCGCTAAAAAATCATGAATTCTTTACTCAATTCAAACTGAACCTAGAACCGATGTTTCGGTTAGTAACACCTTCAACTGTTTTCAACTTTGCTAACATGCAACAGACCATTCAAACTTTCACAAATGTGATAACTTTATCAACCAAAACAACTTTAACTCATAACGACATCATTCGATTAAAACAAATTTGATAAGCATATCTCCATATCATACTTTCTAGAATATGAATTCTTCCTTCAAACTATCTGTCTATTCACCCATGAATGTACTAGATTTTATCCTCTTACCTGAGGATAAACTTAAATCCATATAACTAAAATTACCTTTCAACTTACCAGCTCGCTCAGATAAAACAACTGAGTCAATCTCAACTATCAAATAATATCATATCAAAAGACTACCTTCTTCATGTTGTTAAACAACTCAAACATACAATCTTTTATAATTCCCTTAACATTCTAATCAAAGATCTTACTGCATTAGCTCAAGGAAACAAAATATCCTGATTGAATTCATTGACCTTAACCAAACTTACCTGAGAGAAGAAAACCATCATACAATTTGAGCTTGAGCTTCCACTATCTATACCTTTGCCGATGTCAATTCCTTTCACGAAGATTAGAGAAATCCCGATACCAGGTTGATAAGAAAACCAATATAAAGAAATCCAAGATGCAATATCATACTGGAAGTCTGAGAACATAACTCATAAGAAAATAATAAAGATCTTGATGATTTCTCAGAGAAAACCAGAAGAAAAACAATGCTTATACGCTCTGGAATCAATTGTAATAGAGATAATATATTTTCCAAATATATATGTATATATATAAAACAAAACAGTATCCAATAGAAACAGAAGAAAAGCCTCACATAAAATTTCAGTAACAACTTTTTTTTCTTCCAAACACAATAGAATAGAATCCCAAAGAAAGAGATAAGAAATGCTGCTTGCAACTTTGAAAAGTCTTCAAGGGCTTCTTTGCAAGCTTAATTAATCAGCTAATAAGCTGATTTGGGCCAGCATATGGACGGTTTGGGCTGCCCAATTCTTTGCTCGGTTCAGTTCAATCGGTTTGGTTCAACTGATGCGGTTCAACTGGGCCTTTTTCATAATTAATTAAGATTAATATATTTAGCCCAAATTAAATTGGGAATAAATTAAAATTAATTATATTATGATAAAATATTCATAATTGGACCGTTTTGGGCTGAAAATAAATTCGCCTTGATACTTCAAATTGCTTCTCGGGTTTATTCTTCGAGCAGTGTCTGCCGAGCCAATTTTCGCCCTTTGTGCGAATCTGTCGAAAATAGTCAAAATAAATCAAAATTAACTATGAAATTAATTAAAATTCATCATGTTCATATTTTTAGCACAATTTATTTATTTTAATATATTTAATTATTTTCCGACAAGAATTTAACCGAAACTGCATAAATTGGAGTTAAAAAGGGCATGAAAAAGTGTATAAATTTTCGTGTTTCCACTGCTCATCAACCAACCAGACCAACAGTGCTCTCATCTAACATTATAAGCAGCTAGCATTCTCATATGATAAGAATTCCATCAAAAAATGAATAATCACATATATCTCTAAGGATACATGAATATATATATATATAATACCCAGGAGAGATCATCATAATATATTCAATTACAACTGTTACACTCAGACATATTTACGATTTAAATATCATTTCTCTGACTAATTCTGTCATCACTAATCCTGTATTATTCCATTCACTAATGAAAATCAATCCAGAAGAAATTTCAGCAAATACATACTTTAGACATCATACCTGAATGAGTCGATTAGCCGAGATTAACTTTTTCTTTAATCGTGACATCGCGAAATCCAAATGATATTTAGAATAACCTGACATCTTTTCCAGAACTGTATTCACTTGTCAAACTATTCTTAACTCTGACCACATTATTAGTTATTCCACTACTAAACTCTTTAGTCTCTCACTTGTGAGTTCATTCAACATAAATCTCGTGAAATTTTGTTATAAAATACCACGTTGGTAAGGGGGTGAGGTCGTAAAACCTCTAACTCGACTCTCATAAATACACACATATAACTTAGCATTCACCATCAACATAATATTTTCACTATCATATAGTTCACTTCAAGCTAATTAACATACATATTTATGTTACATGAACTTTTCGATTATCTTATTCAAACAAGTGCACTTATACATACATTCCATAGATTTTGAGAAAGTTTACTTATCACATTCACTTAATCAAACAAGTCAGGCACATAACATCATGTGAATGCCAAACAACATGGATGCTTATCACAATATAAACTTTCACTTCGTGTCACTTTTCCATATTTCAAGAATAATTCTCATTGAACTATTGTAATTTCTATGGATACTCGAGTAGTATACTCAAGGTATGCATGTCAACAATCCGTAAATTAATATTCAAAAGTTCCCTTTTGGCACATATTCATGGAGCACACTCTCGAGCCACATATGACATAACAGGATTGCCAATAAATCCTTTCGATAATGTATGCTTTAAAGGCTTACTTTGGATTACCCACTAGGCTAAATCCATTTCATAACATATGCTCGAGAGGGTTTAATTCAGGATTGCCATTTCGGGCTAAATCCTTTTTGCAACATTTAAAACATTTTATCCGTTTCAAAAAATCACCATAATCCATTGAAATACAACAGTCATGTAACACCCCAAACCAGGTCTATGCGTTAAGACGAGATTTGGTTTGTCACACAGATCAAACATCCATTTTAATCCTTTAATGATTTAGGTAAACAGTTCTATAGAACCTTTTGAAAACGAAGTTTAGTAAAAATTAAGAAAAAGATTTAAATCAATGAATTTAAGAAATACTAGTTTGAAATCTTATCATTTAGTATTTAATTGTCAAAAACCATAAAGTAGTTTTTAAAGAGTTCAAAAGAATTTGAAAACAAGAATAGTTAAAGAATCTCAAATATTTAAAACAAAATTTTAAATGAAACCTTATAGAATTAACAATAGCCCATATTAAGTGTCGTAAAACCAAATTAAATCAATCCACACATAAAAATCCATAAAAATATTAATAAAGGCCTTATTACATCATACCCAAAATAGTAATTAAAAGAAATCACTTAATAAAAGTTCATAGTTTATAAAACCCATATCCGCAGTATGGCCTCCACGAAGTCATCCTCGGCCCAAGCCTCCGTCAATTGCCATTACCTGAGATGGACAAATAAATAGAGTGAGTTACTCAGAACTCAGTGTGTAACTCACTTACTGTATTCATTGGGCCAGATCATCAAGACATTATTTCGGGCTTGAGCCCATTTATGGATTTAGCAATATAATAAATAAAATGCATGTAAAATGAAATTTCCCAACCAAACCTAATTTCCTTCCGCTACACACTTCCTGTACCAACCAACACACCTGTGGGGATCAAGTCAACCCACCCCGCCAACACACCAAACGTAGGCATAAAGACATTTTAAATAATATTGTGGTGCACCACCGAACTAGATTGTGACAAAGTCACCGAACTAGAGGTATTAAGCCATAAAAATTTGTGGCAGAGCCACCGAACTAGATTTTTGGCAACAGGCCTTTCTTCTCTTCATCAATTATCCCAACCCATGCAAACATGTATGCATAACAATTTATATCCATATGATAATTTAACAAGAAGCCCATAATACTTGTGAGTCTATATTTCAAATTTTTATTTTGGCCCATAAGACAAAATAGCATTTAGCCCATTTAGCAATCTAGCAGTTTTTCGGCCCATTTAACGATCTAGCAATTTTTCGGCCCATTTTAACGATCTAGTAGTTTTTCGGCCCATTTAACGATCTAGCAGTTTTTCAGCCCATTTAACGATCTAGCAGTTTTTCGGCCCATTTTAACGATCTAGCAGTTTTTCGGCCCATTTATACAAAAGTGTTAATTATTACACATTTTCTGATTTTGCCATCTTTACGTTTTTATCCGAATACTTACGGTGTAGTATCTAACCCGAGATAAGTGTGAAGTTACACACCTGGTTACTGTGAGAACTAGACCTTCCCGCTCGTCGATACCTAAACGCATCACAATAAATTAGAACACTATTATTTATTTACTAATCGAATCTTAGAAATAACGATCTAGTCTTTTACCCTCAAAATTTCGAACCACTTCTATTTGCGGTTTTTCCCCGATTGTTGGTTCGTTATCCGATAAAAATCCACGAGCAAACAAAGGTTCGGAAGTACGAACGACTTCAAATAACTGATTCTCCTCGGATGAGCGTCCACAACCCGGTGGAAAATCTCGGACTCCCAAAACAACCCTTCGCTTAAACTTAGGGGGAATAGCGGAACCACCCCTCTTTCGAACACTATTTACCGCCCGTTTCGTCCCTATCTTGATTGTCTCCATTGACAAAAGATCATTAGTCTGACTAATAATATACCGAATTTATGACGAACAGTTTTAAGGGTGAAATTGGCTTACCACAAATATCCTTGTTCCAAAATATGTAAATCGAGCGATAACGTCCCCTTAACACTTTAGATCGATTCCAACGATTCACGATGCTTATGAACACTTGAGTTTCGGCCCTCCAATATCACACTAAAATATAACGAAAGGAAACTTTTAAGAGAATGAACGATGATTTCGATCGAAGAGATTCTCCCTATCATCATTAAGATTCGACCAAAGCAACTAATAACCAACATAAACTAAAAAGAAACTCTTACCTATTGTCCACAGTTGAAAAAGAAATGATTGAGAAGAATACTTATGTATAATGGAAGATTCGGCTATGAATAAACAAAGAAAAGGAAAATGGTTCAGCAATGGAGCAATCTAGCATTCGGCCATGAGAGAAAAATTAATGAAGAAAGTTTAGTTGAGAAGAAAATAAAAGGATGAAAGAAGGAGATGATGATGATGATGATTCGGTTTTCAAGAGAGAAAAGAGAAAGAAAAGAGTTGAGTTTAGGAGAAATGTGCATTCGGCAATGGGGGAGGAGAAGGAAAAAGAATGGCCTTTTTGTCTTGGTAGTTTCGGCACTAGGAGAAAGACACTAGAATGATTAGCAAAGAAATGACCAAATGGTCAAAAAGATAACCAAAAGAAATAAAGCAAATGTTGTTTTCTTCTACCAATACATTCGGCCAAAGGAAGGAAAAGATGAATGGAGGAAAAATGTCTTCAAACAAAACAAAAATGACCAAAAGAATTCTAACAAGCTACCATCCTACCCCAAGCTAACCACCAAATTTCGGCTCCCCCCTTTTGCCCATAATGCCATCCAAGTTCATGGTCAAAATGGCCATGAAATAGTTTCCAAAACATCCACCTTGATACATGCCTTGTAATCCTCCACTTTCCCAAAGTTTAAGAAATCCTATCCCCAAAATCAAGCAATTCTATCCCTTAATTCATGCTTACCATAACCTTAAGTCTCCTTACCATAAAAATTTAGTCCATCTTATCCATAATTGATGCTTGGTCGACACATGCTAGGAAAAACCAAAAATAAAAGCTCCCAATTTGCATGCTAGGAGTTTCGAACCTCTCCCTTCAAGTCCAACTTATGGCGCCATCACCACTTTGCCAATTGCTCATCTTATGCCATCTTTTATCACTTAATTAACTTAACCTTCAAGGTCACCTGATTCCTCTACATTAAAGTACTCTTTACTAAAATTTATTCTAATTCCAAATAAACTCGAGTCTTCTCAAGACTATATTAAGCACACAATAAAATCATACTCGAGCTAACACCAAAGACAAACAATATATTGATACTCAAATTTTTAGGATGTTACAAGTCAACCGGAACAATGACATTTTATCCATATTTCCCAACTTATGGTTATTTCATTTTGTACATCATCACATACATATCATGAACTCTTATTCATACCTTTCCAAGTTTCGACTCATCACAGAAATATTTTCAAATATCTTAGTATCACTTTTAGCGTTTTTGAAAATAGATCGGTTGCAAAGCATCTCTCCCTCAACAAAACAATTTCATCAGAATCGAGAGATATCACACTATTACAGGTAGTAATATGACATGTATAGCTAGACTCACATACGCTACGTTAGTCCGAGAACCAACTAAACTATAGCTCTGATACCACTAAATGTAACTCCCCTTACCCGTATTCAACGCCAGAACATGGTACGAGGCATTACCAGACATAAACACAAGCAATTATACATTTCGAGTCATAAATTTTGCGTCCAAATTAAAACCATTCATATTCAATCATAAAGTCCCTTATACGAGCCTACGAGGCCTAAAACATACTCTGGAGGTAGTTCGGGACTAAACCAAGAACTTTAGAAATTTTTACGAAACTTAAAAAATTTCTGCTAGAAGCATGGCTCACACGCCTGTGTGGTCCAAGGGACATGCCCGTGCTCTAGATCGTGTTCGATTTAGGGGTGCTCCCTGACTTATGCCACACGGCCATACCACACGCCCGTGTGCTAGACCGTGTAGCACACACGGCTGAGACACACGCCTGTGTCTCTACCCGTGTCCTCAATTCTGGACATTATATTTTTCAAAATTAAGGAGCAGGGGACACACGGTTGGAACACATGTTCGTGGGGCAGACCGCGTGTCACACACGGCCTAGATACACGCCCGTGTGTCTACCCATGTGGACACAAAATAAGGCTATTTACCAAGCCATTTTGCCACCCTTGTTCACACATAAACTTATACCAATTCAAGGCACAAACATAACATACTTAGGCAACCAAAACATCCACAATTGTGGCCAACACAATAGCTACATCTATCATACTCACAACAATTATTAGGTAACAATTGACTACTTTCAAGGTACTTAGTTGTATATCACTTTATCATCTCATCAATAAACTACATTGCCAAAAATCACACAATAATGCCATAATCACAATTCCAAACATTTCACATTCACCAAGCATACCATGATCATATCACTATAAGCATTGACACATATATGAATATACTTAGGCTTACAACCATGTTAGCCAATATAAGCCAACTTACATGGCTATATACAAAAATGGACCATAAACCATTATAAGCCAACACATATGGCCAAATTAATCATGATGACACATTTAACAAAATGACTAAGTCCCTATACATGCCATAAACTTAAAATAATTAAATTCACTTATACCCAAAATGATAGCTTGATAGTGTGATAGGATCTCCGGCGAACTCCATCCCGAGCTAGCTTAATAACCCTAAAAGACATGGGAAAGGAAGGGGGTAAGTTATTTAGCTTAGTAAGTCCGTATGGAAATAATGAGCAACTCTTACAAATCTTTTATCAAGTCCAACAAATTTAAACACATGATAATACAAATTACTATAACTCTGATGGGCTACAAACTAACTAATATTTCGACAAAGGCAAGCGCACCTATCAAACAATAGTATAGTTGTGGTGAGTCCGGAATATCGTATCCTCAAGGACTAAAATTACTAGTAATAACTATCTTTCTATTATTTAGCCTAATATTTAAAGGGACTTATTTTAATCTAAAATTTAACTAACTAATTAACTATGAACGCAACAGAGAGTGAAAGAAATAATCGAATAAACCAATGATAAAGACAATACCCAAGGAAGAATCCACCTAGACTTCACTTATTATTCTGACTCTGAATTAAATGATTTATTCACTTGACTTGATCTGTAGAAATCCCTAAATTATGTTAATATCTCTTTCAAGACTAATAACAATTGACTCTAACCTCTTTCTAATTAAAACCCCTATCATCGCATTAACTCGATATATGGATTCCCTTATTAGATTTGACTCTAATCCGGTAGATTTATGTCATCCTATTTTTAAGGTTGCAATCAACTCCGCTTAATTATGCTAGATCTTCTCTTAAACAGGGACTTTTGCTCCACTGAATAAGCACATCAATCTTGAATTAATATTCCTAAAAACATTAAAACAAGGATTAAGAACACATAATTAAGAACAAGAATAAGTATTTATCACGTAATTCAGATTTATTAAATAATAATATTCATCTAGGTTTCATCCTCCCTAGGTATTTAGGGAATTTAGTTCATAACGCAAAAGGAAAATATCATAGAATTAAGAAAACAACAAGACATAAAGAACCCAAAAACTTCTAAAGAACTTGATGGAGATCTTCAATCTTGAATGAAATCCTGCTTCCGAGATGATTTCGTTGGTTTCCTTTGAGTAATTTTTTCGATCTCCTCTCCATCCTCCCTTTAGGTCTATCCTGGCTCGTATTTATAGATTTAGAAGGCTCAAAACCCCTAAAATTTCGCCTTTTCTGCGTGAAAATAAAGCAGGGTGCGGCAGGGACACGGGCGTGAGCTCAGCCCGTGTGAGAGTACGCAGGCCATGTGAGAATTTGAGTGAATTGTGATCGACACGGGCTGGCACACGGGCATGTGTCCAGCCTGTGTGGTTCACACGGGCATGTGCCCTACCCGTGTGGTTCTATCCTTGGCCGTGTGGATCCTTAAGGTGGCCCGCTTAGTTTGGTTTAGGCCTGTTTTCCACTTCTTTTGCTTCCCTATGCTCACCCAAGTATAGAAATACAAATTTAAAGGATTAGGAGCATCGAATTCACCAAATTATATAAATAAACATCCAAAAACACGCTAAGCGTGGGATTAAAATATGTTACTTTTATGATTTATCAAAATCTCATAGTTATAATCCTTATTCAATCATAATATCTGCACTATCAACTTATAAGCATAACTTAACATATCTTGGCATTAGCCTAACAACCATATGCTCTCTTTTGTAACATATTACAACAAATAACAGTCATTTCAAACCCCATAGTAAACATGCACATTAATTATGAGTATTTACATTTCAAGCATATACTTTAACATCTTTCAATTACCAAAGTTCTTATCTTCTCATTTTCTCATATCCGATAAATCACAATTTGCATGAATAAAACATGCTATATCATAACTCAATTTGGCCCGAAAGCCAATCACATAATCGTCACCCAAATTTATCATGAATTTCATACATCACAAGTATAGACAAATAATCACAAGGTTTTCACAAAATCATTCTCGTGGAAATCATGAACTCGCAATTTCATGAACATAACATACTGAATCACATTCTTACCAATGGTTCATCATATACTAAATTCATTTCCTTTGAGTTTTTCGTACATACCTGTACCAACTCGTAACATATCATACTTTTTCTCGTCTTTGACATACCCATTGAATTTCCCGTTGAACCACTTGGAATACTAAAGGATACTCAGGGATCTCGTACACACAGCACTATACCAATTCCATATCCCAGATAATGTCTTACATGTATTCTCGGATCGATGCCAATAGCCCAACTATGGTCTTACAAGAAGTCTCACATTGATGCCATATCCCAGATATGGTCTTACACGAAGTCTCATATCGATGCCATATCCCAAATATGGTCTTATACGTAATCTTAGTGACCCTAATCTCATGACATTTGTATCCTATCTATTCCTAAGGTTCAACCAGGATTTACTCGCTTGTCGAAACTTTATCAATTTCATCCATAGAGTCAATCATACAATTCATGCAATAACAAAACATTATAAATACAATTATAACGTTGCATTATTTACATACAAACTTACCTCGACATAAAAGGCGAAAAGGAAAAAATGTCAAATACTCGTTTTTTCCCCGTTCTAACTCCGAACCTCATTTTTCTTGATCTATAATACCACATTTAACTTATTTAATCATTATACTATTCAAATCACAAAATCACATTTTAGCAAAAATTACATTTTGCCCCTAAAATTTGACATTTTTACAATTTAGTCCCTAGGCTCGTAAAATGATTTTCATTCAATTTCTTCAAAACCCAAAACTAGTCGAACCTGTATCATGCTCATAACAGCCAACATTTTTCATGTATTCATACTTTTACTACTCATTTTTCAACTTTTACAAATAAGTCCTTTAAGGTCTTTTCACCGAAAATCACTTAGCAAAAGTGGTTTATCATACACCAAACATGCATTTTCTACCATTAGACATCAAAATAAATACATGTTCAACATGGGTAAAATTTTATACCTTGACATTTCTTCAAATTGATGGTAGAAATAGAAAGATCGAGTTACAACGACTTCAAAAATGTAATGAGCATTAAAAACGGGGCAAGAACAGACTTACAATCAAGCTTGGAAGTGGCCAAACCCTAGCTATGGCTTCCTCATTGTGAATTTCGACCATGAGGAAGAAGATTGACAAAAATTGGCTTTTAATTTGGCTTTTTAATTCATTTAATTACCAAATTACTAAATTACCAAAATGCCGTTAATGAAAAACTTTGAAAACAAACCAAACCATGTTCATTTTTGTCCACCAACTTAACTAATGGTCTAATTACCATTTAAGGACATCTGATTTAAAATTTCATTTCAATTGGACACTTCTAACATATAGAATTCAAGTTTTGCACTTTTTGCAATTTAGTCCTTTTAACTATATTGAGTGCCCAAACGTTAAAATTTTTGAACGAAATTTTCACAAAATCATTTCATAAAATTGTAGACCATAAAAATACAATAAAAATGAGTTTTTATTTGTCAGATTTGTGGTCACGGAACCACTATTTTGACTAGACCCAAAATCGGGCTTTACAACCTGAAACGAAACAAACAAGATTTGAGCTTTAAACCAAGTGTGTGATTTGGCCCACAGTTTCAGTATAAATATATATATATTCATCAAAACGTGTCATAACATATCAGAATCCAAATCAGAGCATAGCTTTTAATATTTCATATTGTATCAGATGCCATACAAATATATCTGACCATATCTTACGTATAATAACATATCATCTCAAATCTAATCATAACACAGTATGTCATATTATGTCCTACCCTCATCCGCTAGACACCATCTCTTACTAGACACACACCATATAGGACTACAAGAGTCCATCCATCCAATCACAGCAATATATGGCGGTGTGTTACTTATATATATATGTATGTAGTTGAGCTACCAAACAAAAATTTGTGATCTAGCCGCTGTCATTGCAGTAAAAACTGTCATATAACATGTAACGGCCTGTTTTTTAGTGATGTCAGAAATAGTGATTTCGGGGCCACAAGTCCAATGAGTGAGTTTGTAAATATTATTATTTAACATTTACGAGTCAAATATAGTAATATTAAATTTTGATTTGATAATTTATGTTATTTGAATGAATAACTAGGTTCAAGTGGTAAATCCTTAAAGTCAAGTGATTTTAGAAAATGAGGTATCGGGACCTCGTTTATATAAACTGAGCCTGTAAATATTTAATAGTGTTATTAGGGTAATATTAAAATTTGGTTAAGAAATTTTAACATTTAAATAGTTAATTAATTAAAAGGGACTAAATTATAAAAGCTGCAAAAGTTGATTTCTATTAGTGAAATGGGTCAAATGACTATGAAAAGATGAATTAAAAGACTTATATGGTAAATATACCATGCATATTGATAGCGGGCAATTATGAACATGTTTTGTTAATTTTAAATTAAAATCATTAAGGTAAAAAGGTAATTTGATAATTTAAATGAAACATAAACAAAAGATGAGTGGTTATCATCTTCTTTCTCATTTTTAGACAATCGATTCTTCCATGGATGGCTAATCTAGGGTTCGATTAAGCTTTGTTTCACCATGCATGATCAAGAAACAACTCGAACGAACACAAATCTTGGAAAAGTCAAAGTTGCGGAATAGTGGTCGATTCTTGTTAAAGTCATTTATGAGTTCAAGTAAGTTCGTAACTTGGTTAATGTAATCAATTATTGTTTCAATAAATTATTATCTATTTGTATATATGTGAATCAAATTTGTTGGCTTGAAGGAAACAAATAAGACCATAGTTGAAAGATACTATGGCATTATACCGAAATTGAATAAGACCATAGTTGAGAGACAATATGGAATCTTACTGGAAATGAATAAGACCATAGCTGGAAAGATGCTATGACATCATGAATTAAACGAATAAGATCATGGTTGAAATACACTATGGAAATACGATGTAAAAATGTATAAGACCATGGTTGAAAGACACTATGGCATCCTTCAATCATTTTCTATTCAGGTAACATGTTTCAGGTGAGTTATGTATCATAAGTTTAAAAGTGAGATGAATGTTTTGACTAGTTTAGGTTGTAATGAATATTTATGCCTTGGTGTGATTATATGTTACATATGTCTATAAATATTTTAACTAATGATGTTTGTGGTGTTTAGTGAATTAAATAGATATACAAGTAGTTTTCGAGTAGTCAATGTTATTCTTTATGGTTCAACGGGTAATTAAGGTTTGAATGGAAAAAAATACATGTACATAAAGAGCTATACTAATGAATGTGTGACATGGAAAGCTATTATGTGAAATCTAAAGAAAATGTAAGAACATGGTATATGAATGAATGATGTTTGATGAATTTGAAATATTGATATGTCTTATGCCATGCTTTGGTTGCTTTATAAGTGCAATGTCTCACTAACTAACTTTGTGAGTAGTTGTGTATAGGAAAGGACATATGGCCTATAATAAAAAGGAATCAATTTTGATTGTTTGATTTAATGCTTATGGTAAGTTAAGTTCCTAAGTACGAACTTACTAAGCACTAATTGCTTACGTAGTTGTTTCCTCTGTTTTGTATATTATCAGAAAGCTCGATCGGTTGGAATCTCATCGGAGCATTGTCAAACTATCCATTCGTCATATTGGTAGTTTTGGTTAATGGTTATAAATGGCATGTGATAGGGTTAAAAGATTATTCAAGTGAATTTTCTTGTTTTGAGTTGTGCCAAGCTTGGTGTGGTTAATGATGTTAAATAATGGCATGTAAATAATAGGTGCAAATATGAGTGGATGAACCCTTATGTATATTCTATAGATAGTAGATATTACATGGTATGATGGCATGTTTTGGGAATGGTTATTTTGGCATGGTTCGCATAGGTTCTAATTAGGATTTTGAGATGTTGAACAGGACTAAGTTTAAAGTGTGAAATGTGGTGCCTTTGAAAGGCATATTGATTAGACATAGGATGGATTAATTGTTGACATGTTTTAGGTGATTTTGAATGTGATTTATGTATGTGAAAGTAGCTATTGATGATATGGCTTGATGGTTAAGAAATGATATTTGGAATGGCTTGTTTTAGGGGTAATTTAGATTGCACACGGCCTAGGACATGGGTTGTCACACGACTGTGTGCCACACACGGCCACCCTACATGGTCGTGTGTCATTTTAATTTCAGGTGTAGGTTCTACATGGCTAGGCACATGGTCTGCACACAGCCATGTGAACATGGTTCGAATACACACACGGCTGTGTGACCCAAGTCAGTAAGTTATATAGGTAGACACACGGGTTGGGACACGGTCGTGTGTCCTATAATTTGAATCCCCACACTGCTTGGGCAATGTCACACGGTGGTGTGACACCTGTTTCCCCAAATTCTCAACTTTTCCCAAAACTTTCTAATTTGTTTCGAATTGATCCTTGAATGTTTCCAAACTATTTTTAAGTCCCTTTAGGCTATATTTAAGGCCCAATGATGTATTGTTTCTATGATTGTATTGTGTTATTATAAGTTAATATGAAATTCTATTATTTTTCTATTTTGAAGTTAAAGGTTCTGTTTTATACTGTAATGCTCTGTAACCCTAATTCGATAATGAAGACGCGTTGAGGGTGTTAGATAACACTTCATCCATCACATCATAGCCCACCCCAAAACACAATCATATTGTAATCATATATCATACATACATATATCATAAATCGTATGACATGCATACACTTATATTTTCATATAGATCAGATGATAGTGTATGGTTTAATTGTAACATATCCTACTTAACATACCTCCTAAGCTTACCCATGTATTTTTACATACTTAAACTTATGCTTTTCCAACCCTATATGATGCCTATGGAACCAAATTTCGAGTCCCTTAAGCGACCCCTAATCAGGCCCAAAAATTAGCCAAAAGGCCCATAGGGCCCAAAAAGCTAGCCCCTTGTAGTCGACACGGCCTACCCACATGATTTGCAAAATCTCACATGGTCATGTGGCGTTGGACAATTTTGAAAATAGCCACTATTTTGCATTTTTCTCGAGTTTTAAGAGATACATCGGGTTAGTTTCACACACATAGTAATTGCTTAGCCAAAAGCTTAACCTCTAAAATGGAGTTTTCTTTATTCTCTTCAAGTGGACGGTGAAGAAAATGAATTATCATCTTTCTCCACTTTCTTTAGCTTTTATACTTAGATTAGGTTATAATTAGTCTTGTAAAATTATGGTTTAATATACATTGATAATATGTTAATTAAAGTTGATGGTATCCACCATCATCATCCACTATCTACTATTTACTATTAGATTATTTACTGTTTTCTCCTTTAAATAATTACTATCTAAGTCCTTAAGTCTTTTCTAAATTAAAACTCAATAGAAATTAAACTTTTACAATTTAGTCCCAGAGTTTTAATTAACTAATTTCTCAGTTAAATTTCTTAACTGAAATTTATTATATTTTTCATATTAACTTCGTAAATGTTCCTATTTTATATTTATGGTCTCGATTTACGAAAATGAGATTCTAAAACCGTATTTTCTAACACCATTGAAATTCGGGTCGTTATAGAAATACAATTCATTTTAGAATTTCTTTTTAATACGCAATATATGTTCAAGTTGTTCCACCATAATACACGAAATGAGTACTTAAAGAAAGTTGGGAAATCTTTTAATTATGAGTCTCCTTTTATTATTAAATGTTTTGATCAAATTAATGATTTAATTATGATATGATTTGGTGATTATTATTTTGATTTGACAGTGTTCCCAACATTAGGGGAGAGAGAAATAATAGTTGGATGAAATAATTTCTTGGATGAATTATCATTATCTAGATCCTCACAGAAAGTAATTTGAACCAAAAGTTTAAAAGATAATTCACTTAATTGTAAGTTAATTGTCAAATGCATTTACTGACCTAATAAGAATAACCAAGTCTTATATACAAGCCAATGTGTTTGAATTCCAAATAGGACAACCTGTTAGAAACAATTGAAAGTGTAACATCCCCAAACCCGGCCCATTCACTACGACCGAATTTGAAATGCCACTGCGGAAACCGTTGAAAATTTCGAAATAAATTAAGTTGTTACAAAATATTTAGATTTAAAACTTTAATATAAAATTCTTATGATATGAGGTGTTAAAATTAAAACATAAAAACATTTCCAGATAATAATATAATTGACCATCCAACTTTAAACATAATAAAATCCTTAAATACTTTAGGAGGCCCTTATTACAAAAACAAATAATTAATCAGAGTACTTAATAATAATAAACTGCATGGAAAAAAATGTCTTCTG
Source organism: Gossypium australe (assembly GCA_005393395.2). Taxonomy (NCBI): domain Eukaryota; kingdom Viridiplantae; phylum Streptophyta; class Magnoliopsida; order Malvales; family Malvaceae; genus Gossypium; species Gossypium australe. The sequence continues at coordinate 15,794,603 of CM016615.1, forward strand.
CATGGGCCACCTTGTATCCTCTCCAACCCGGTCCGAGCTATATGCATCACCTGTAAGGTTGGTAAAAATTGAATGAGTCAAACAGACTCAGTGTGCACTTAATCCACTGAATTCCACCCACATATCAAACCACATATTTACCCACATATCAGATATTAATGCAACTTATTCACATGATTTCACTTATTGGGCTTGGCCCATATCCACATCTTATGACATATAATAATGCAATTCATTCACATATAGAGTCCACATATTGGGCTTGGCCCATAACCATATCACATTCATATAATAGTGTAATTAACCACATGTTTCCACATATATTGGGCTTGACCCATTACCACATTAATCCACATATACTGGGCTTGGCCCACTTTCACATTAATCCACATATCATATTGGGCTTGGCCCATTTCCACATTTATTCACATACAAAATTATGCAATTATGAAGCCCAACCCAGCCTAGGGTCCATCCTCTACACACCCCCGTATCCAGCCTACCACACACCAGGGGATTATTAAATCACCCTCCCCTTTTTACTCCAATAAGGCAACAAATGCCGTCCACACGAACTTAATCGCAAATAATCCACAACGTGACCTCAGTCAACGTCAATCCATGATGTAGCCGAAGCTATCATCAAAACCGCGATGAGCATAAAGCCATTAGTAACCACGATATGGCGCATAGCCGATATCAACCACGATGAGGCACAGAGCCATTCATCAAACTACGTACTCGAAGTACACCCTGTCCTTCTTTCATATCATATCCCACCTATGCACATGCAACATAAAATAGTGCCATGATAATGCATGTACATGTTATTTAGCATATTATCACATATTCATAACAATAGCCACATTTCATCAGATTGAGTACTTACCGGATTATTGACATACCCCTTGAGGGTATCCATATCACAATTTCCACTGCACTAATTAGCACATTCATAACACACATACAAATATCACATACAATCATAAACCCGGAAAACGGTAGGCTAACTACACACCTTATAACTTGAAGAACTACGCTTTCGATACTGATGCTATCACTAAGCGATACTACGGCTATCTGCCTACTTTCTTGTTCTGACGCTGGTCCACACCCCGGTGGCCAATCCCGAACTGCAGAAACTGCTCTCCTCTTAAACTTGGGAATAGGGACTACCCCTTGTCCTCCTTGACTAGCTTCCACGTTCATTGCAGATCACTTAATCAGAATCATTTGGTTAAACGACAAAGTACGAGATCTAAAACGAAAAAAATCATAGCTTATCATCCTTACCAAAAATAGATCCAAAACCTGAAAGCTCTCTTTGTCAATTTGGCCCTAAAACATCATAGTTAGAATCGGCTAACTCAAATACCAATTATGGCCTACGGCTGAATACCTTAACCCATTACCTTGCTTATCCAAATTCCCGAAATACTTGCTTACTCTTGAAGTTACCAATATCCCTTGATTAATTGAATTCCAAAACAACCCTTAATGCTTCCTTCCTTCGGCTACACACAAAAGAACACAAGATTATGGCTCCATACACATTCGGCCATCCTTAAGGCCTAACTACCTATTTTCGGCACATAGTTAAAAGAGTATCTAAACCGATTACTAGAATAGAAAACACTTACCCCTTACACGCTGCTTTGAAGAGACTAAAGAGAAAGTCGACAACACCCTTCTTTAAAGATTCGGCTTGAGCACAACAATGGTGGTTTTGACACTTTATGGTGAAGAGAAGAACCACAACAATGGAGAGGGTTTTAATGCTTAGAGGATTCGGTAATAAAGAGCAATGACAGAGGGGTTTTGGCTTTTGTGACTTGCGGCAAAACAAAGAGAATAGGCACTTTAAGATTCGGTTATGGCTTCAAAGAAATAGAAATAGATTTGGTGTTGGACGAAAGAAAAGAATGAGAGGAGTGAGTGGGAAGAAATTCGGCACAAAGAAATTTAAGGAAGAAAAAAGATATCAAAGATGATTACTCCCCCTTATAAAGAATTCGGCTACTATATCCTTGCTCTTATCAAACTCCTTGATAATCTCCTCTATTATCACCTTAACAAATAAAAATAAATTAATCCATCTCATTATCTCTTATCTAGCTATCTAAAATAAATAAAATAAAATATAATGACATTATCCTACTCTTAGCCGAAAATTGAAAAGAGAATTAAACTCAATCCTCATCCAATTGAAAGTCCCATGTGCCGTCCACTGCTCCTTCTCCCTTACGCCAGAATGCAAAAATAAAAACACTCCCCTTGCTGCCCACAAGCCTCGAACCTGAGACCTGCTGGAGCCCTTTGACGCAAGCTGCCCAGCTCCTCAGGTAACGCCCCAAGCCACTTTGCCAAGGCGCTTTTTGTGACATGATTCACTCAGGATTTCTTTTAAAGCCTCCTTAGCCCAGTGCCTCCTTGACGCAAAAATAAATGCTCCTTCCTGCTTCCTTCGCAACACGAACCAAGGCCCTTATCCCCACTGCACACGGTATCATTTTCCCAGGCCTTAAGTGGCACCTTACTGCCACTTTACCAAGCTCACTTTCATGTCCATAAACTCCTAAAATTTTCCTTAAGGCCTCCTTCACCTAGCTTCTCCGTTAGACTTAAAATCCAACATTTTCCCAAAGTTTTTCCCCTTCATCCTAGAGTTCTAAAAACTCTTAAAACACTTCCAAACACACTTAAAGCCTATTAACACTTGAGTTATACTCCAAACGCATAACCCCTAATCTAGGATATTACAGTTCTACCCTCCTTAAAAATAATTTCGTCCTCGAAATTACTTACTATCGAACAATTGTGCATCCTTAACTCATCACACTACTCTACTGCTGCGCACTCTGATTTTAATAATGCTAACACATTTCTTAGATACTATCTCGAGATTCATATTCAAGATTCCTTACACATTCACTAGCACCACGAGAATGAAATAGCTTATAACAATCAAGGCAATAAAGAGATTCCAGGAATAGAGAACATACCCGATCCTATCTGGTCCAATTTCCTTATCGCTTTAACTGCCTAAGCCAACCTTGGTTGCCTCACATCAGAACCTTCAGCTCCTCTGCTTGAGGTTCCACGACCTTGACCTCGAGCCCTATCCATCACTTGAGGACATTTCTTAACCAAATGAGCCTTAGACCCACACCGGAAACATTCCTTGTTGTTTCCCCAACATTCTCCTAAATGAGCTCTCCCACATTGGGCACATAAACGACTCCGATTCTCAGCAACTGGTACAGGTGCACGTACAGAATTCTCAATCCTTGGTCTTTTCTGAAAATCTCCAGATGACTCTGACGATCAAAAACTTCTTTTATTCCGGTTTCTATTCTTTTCTCGATTCTGTCTTACAGTCCTTCAGCTATCCGAGCCTTCTCCACTAGAACAGCAAAGTCTCGTTCTCTTTGCGGAGCAATCAACACTCGCAGCTCATCTCGTAATCCATCTTCAAATCGAACACACCTTTCATAATCAGTAGCCACGATTCCCTTAGCATACTGACTTAACCGCACAAATTCTGCTTCATACTCCGCTACCGACATACTTCCTTGTACCAAATTTAAAAACGCCTTTCTTTGCGATTCTGAATAACTAGCTCCGACGTACCTTCCTTCAAACTTAACCTTGAAATACTCCCAATCCACTCGATCTGCAGGGGTACCTTGTCTGACAGTGAGCCACCATTGATAAGCTTCATCCCGGAGCAGCGAAACAGCACCTTTAAGCTTTTCCTCAGCAGTTAAATCCAAATCATCCATAATCCTTTCAACTGCTTCTAACCAATACTCCGCCACGTTCGGAGCTACCCCAGACACTCCTCTAAAAATCTCAGCTCCATTTGACTTAAGTCTTTCAGGCACTGACTTCCGAGCTCCATTGCCCACACTAGCTCCTGCCACTCGCTCTAGCACTCGCAGCATAGCTAACGATACTGCGTCATCTCCTCCAATCTGATCCTGATCCTCCGCGCCCACTGCTGGCGGCTGCACATCACTTTCTGACCCATGGCCAGACCCTACCGGTTCCGATACTGTCATTCTACCTCGACCACGTCCACTAGCACTCATATGTAACGTCGCGATTTAATCTGATTTAAAAGTTTTATGCATTAGTACTTTGTTCCACTGTTTAACCATGAACAGTTTTATGAAAAGAAGTTTTAAGGGTAGTTCTTTCGTTCAATCAAAGTTTCAGCTCAAGTTCACTATTCTAATTCAGAGATTCACATTCACATTCATCAATAGCAACACATTCATCCACATCCTTCAGCACACTACTATGGGCATTTTGGTCCAATCCCATCCCAGGGATAATTTCATCGTTTTTCCTACAGGGGTATTTTGGTAATAAATCGGGGTCAATTCGAAAATCACAAAAGTCATTTCGAGATTTTCCAAACTCTTGGGTATTTTGAAAGAAAGATTTTCCAAATCAAGGTATTGCAGAAATTTTGGAAATCGGGGTTATTTCAGAAATTTTGGAAGTCAGGGGCATTTTAGTAAATTTCCCAAATCAGGGTGTCATAACATTTTGCAAAACAGAGTTTTGATATTTTCTAAAGTAAAAATATTTTCACAAAAGTCGAGGGTAATATGGTAATTTTAGAAACCAAGGGCATTTTTGTAATTTTACCACTAGGGGTATTTTAGTAATTTTATAAATCGGGAATATTTCGGGAAAATTTTGCAAAACAGTTTCTACAAATTAAAAGGGTAATTTTAAGAGTTTTAAAACTAGGATTTTTATAAAAATACGGCTAGTCCCTTTCGGGTTTTAGTTATCGGGTTTAGCCCGTGAATAAGTCCTCTTGGTTAGAGTGAACCATCACTACGCACCAGGTAGGATTCGAGTAAAGAGGAGGTGAGTCGCTAGGACTGCTTAAATACCAAGCTCTTACTGAATCCACTCCTAGACATGCGCACAATGGTTGCCACACCTTAACTCGGCGACTTACTTCACAGGTTTGTTTAATTAGGCATTTAAGTCTTATGCATATGTTTGAGTAGACTAGTCCTAGGGTTCAACAGATCCTAGTTCACTAATCTACGTTCCCATAATGACCATATAATTCACATACAAATCACTTCAATAGTCAGGGGTACTTACCTGGTGGACTTCGGGTCAGAGATACAGGTGCCATGCCAGATAACCTGAAAAATAGTTCTTAAAATTCTATGTTTTTGAAAAGCCCATTTTGAAAAATGTTTTTGGGCCCAAACCCCTCAAAGCCGAGTTTTGAACCGGGCTCTGATACCAAACTGTAACATCCCCAAACCCGGCCCATTCACTACGACCGAATTTGAAATGCCATTGCGGAAACCGTTGAAAATTTTGAAATAAATTAAGTTGTTACAAAATATTCAGATTTAAAACTTTAATATAAAATTCTTATGATATGAGGTGTTAAAATTAAAACATAAAAACATTTCCAGATAATAATATAATTGACCATCCAACTTTAAACATAATAAAATCCTTAAATACTTTAGGAGGCCCTTATTACAAAAACAAATAACTAATCAGATTACTTAATAATAATAAACTGCATGGAATAAAATGTCTTCTGCATGGGCCACCTTGTATCCTCTCCAACCCGGTTCGAGCTATATGCATCACCTGTAAGGTTGGTAAAAATTGAATGAGTCAAACAGACTCAGTGTGCAATTAATCCATTGAATTCCACCCACATATCGAACCACATATTTACCCACATATCAGATATTAATGCAACTTATTCACATGATTTCACTTATTGGGCTTGGCCCATATCCACATCTTATGACATATAATAATGCAATTCATTCACATATAGAGTCCACATATTGGGCTTGGCCCATAACCATATCACATTCATATAATAGTGTAATTAACCACATGTTTCCACATATATTGGGCTTGACCCATTACCACATTAATCCACATCACATACTGGGCTTGGCCCACTTTCACATTAATCCACATATCATATTGGGCTTGGCCCATTTCCACATTTATTCACATACAAAATTATGCAATTATGAAGCCCAACCCAGCCTAAGGTCCATCCTCTACACACCCCCGTATCCAGCCTACCACACACCAGGGGATTATTAAATCACCCTCCCCTTTTTACTCCAATAAGGCAACAAATGCCGTCCACGCGAACTTAATCGCAAATAATCCACAACGTGACCTCAGTCAACATCAATCCACGATGTAGCCGAAGCTATCATCAAAACCGCGATGAGCATAAAGCCATCAGTAACCACGATATGGCACATAGCCAATATCAACCACAATGAGGCACAGAGCCATTCATCAAACCACGTACTCGAAGTACACCCTGCCTTCTTTCATATCATATCCCACCCATGCACATGCAACATAAAATAGTGCCATGATAATGCATGTACATGTTATTTAGCATATTATCACATATTCATAAAAATAGTCACATTTCATCAGATTGAGTACTTACCGGATTATTGACATACCCCTTGAGGGTATCCATATCACAATTTCCACTGCACTAATTAGCACATTCATAACACACATACAGATATCACATACAATCATAAACCCGGAAAACGGTAGGCTAACTACACACCTTATAACTTGAAGAACTACGCTTTCGATACTGATGCTATCACTAAGCGATACTACGGCTATCTGCCTACTTTCTTGTTCTGACGCTAGTCCACACCCCGGTGGCCAATCCCGAACTGCAGAAACTGCTCTCCTCTTAAACTTGGGAATAGGGACTACCCCTTATCCTCCTTGACTAGCTTCCACGTTCATTGCAGATCACTTAATCAGAATCATTTGGTTAAACGACAAAGTACGAGATCTAAAACGAAAAAAATCACAGCTTATCATCCTTACCAAAAATAGATCCAAAACCTGAAAGCTCTCTTTGTCGATTTGGCCCTAAAACATCATAGTTAGAATCGGCTAACTCAAATACCAATTATGGCCCATGGCCAAATACCTTAACCCATTACCTTGCTTATCCAAATTCCCGAAATACTTGCTTGCTCTTGATGTTACCAATATCCCTTGATCAATTGAATTCCAAAACAACCCTTAATGCTTCCTTCCTTCGGCTACACATAAAAGAACACAAGATTATGGCTCCATACACATTCGGCCATCCTTAAGGCCTAACTACCTATTTTCAACACATAGTTAAAAGAGTATCTAAACTGATTACTAGAATAGAAAACACTTACCCCTTACACGCTGCTTTGAAGAGACTAAAGAGAAAGTTGACAACACCCTTCTTTAAAGATTCAGCTTCAGCACAACAATGGTGGTTTCGACACTTTATGGTGAAGAGAATAACCACAACAATGGAGAGGGTTTTAATGCTTAGAGGATTCGGCAATAAAGAACAATGACAGAGGGGTTTTGGCTTTTGTGACTTGCGGCAAAACCAAGAGAATAGGCACTTTAAGATTCGGTTATGGCTTCAAAGAAATAGAAATAGATTTGGTGTTGGACGAAAGAAAAGAATGAGAGGAGTGAGTGGGAAGAAATTTGGCACAAAGAAATTTAAGGAAGAAAAAAGATATCAAAGATGATACTCCCCCCTTATAAAGAATTCGGCTACTATATCTTGCTCTTATCAAACTCCTTGATAATCTCCTCTATTATCACCTTAACAAATAAAAATAAATTAATCCATCTCATTATCTCTTATCTACCTATCTAAAATAAATAAAATAAAATATAATATAATGACATTATCCTACTCTTAGCCGAAAATTGAAAAGAGAATTAAACTCAATCCTCATCCAATTTAAAGTCCCATGTGTCGTCCACTGCTCCTTCTCCCTTACGCCAGAAAGCAAAAATAAAAACACTCTCCTTGCTGCCCACAAGCCTCGAACCTGAGACCTGCTGGAGCCCTTTGACGCAAGCTGCCCAGCTCCTCAGGTAACGCCCCAAGCCACTTTGCCAATGCGCTTTTTGTGACATGATTCACTCAGGATTTCTTTTAAAGCCTCCTTAGCCCAGCACCTCCTTGACGCAAAAATAAATGCTCCTTTCTGCTTCCTTCGCAACTCGAACCAAGGCCCTTATCCCCACTGCACACGGCGTCATTTTCCCAGGCCTTAAGTGGCGCCTTGCTGCCACTTTACCAAGCTCACTTTCATGTCCATAAACTCCTAAAATTTTCCTTAAGGCCTCCTTCGCCTAGCTTCTCCTTTAGACTTAAAATCCAACATTTTCCCAAAGTTTTTCCCCTTCATCCTAGAGTTCTAAAAACTCTTAAAACACTTCCAAACACACTTAAAGCCTATTAACACTTGAGTTATGCTCCAAACGCATAACCCCTAATCTAGGATATTACAGAAAGTAATGCACGTTTGAAGTATGGTAGATCCATTTGTTTCAAATATGAAAATTCTTGTAAAAGAAAATAATAAATTGAGATGTTCAGATAGTGGAGATGATTTTCCTGAAGAGACCTAAGACATAATTAATTATTCAAACTTCAAAAGAGATTCAGGTGCCTGAATATAGGGTGAGCGTTCGATGGAATCGAGTTGAATTGAGTGAAAATTTTTTGAGTTAATCTAGTTGACAAGTCCTAATTTATCGTCCTAACTCGATTTAAATTTTTTCGAATCGAGTCGAGTGAAATGAAATTCGAGTTGAGTCGAATCAAGTGAAATTGTTCGAGTTAAATTTAAAAACTAAACATGTAAAATTAAAATCTTATTACAATATAACTAATTTCATGTTAGAGCACATAAATTTAAAACCATATATATTTGAAAAAAAATTCAAAGCAAAATAATAATAATAAATACTTTAGTATGATAAACTTGAGTCATTAATTCACTTATTTAGGTCCCCAAAATTATTATTTTAGAAAATTTTTAATTTTTTAACTTTCTTTATATATATTTTAGAAAAATTTAAATCTTTTATAATTTTTAAAAAAATATACATTTTGAAAATTTCTATAAATATTTTGAATTTTAAAAATTATTTTGAATTTTTGAAATTTATTTTGAATTATTTTGTAATTTTTGTTGAGAAAGAGACCAATTTGCTCTTTTTTAAACTTGACAAGAACCAAAAGGGTATTTATACCAATCTATTATTTGAATTATTTGAGTTATTCAAATTGTAAAATTCAACTCGATTCAAACTTGAAACTCGAATTACTTATTTGAATTGACTCGAATAATTCACATAACTCGATTCGATTAACTCGAAATTCAAAATTTTTTTTTTCCGAATCGAGTCCAGTTTTGCTCACCCCTACCTGAATATGGAAATAATGAAAATAAAGATATTTCGATAAGGTATGTCAGTACAAGAAAATATAGAACTATGGGAAATAGAAAGTTGTTGACAATGATTTTTCATGGAAAAATATTATTGTGATAATAAAAGAAAATGAGTATCTTGAATAAAATTTTCAAGAAATATATGCATGGAATAGATTGGTCAAAATAAAAAGACGCAACTCAAGTAAAACTAGATTCGTGAAGTCTTTGGACTAATAGTTCAAATATCAAAAGGTATAAAGCCAGTGAGGTGCAAATGAAGTAGTTGTGCGAAAAAGAAATAAGAAAAATGAAGTTTTTGCTAAGTCTTAGCATTGGTTATGAAAAATTTTCTTTTTTGTGAATGCAATAACCTTTAGATATCTTATTAGTTTGGCAGCTCATGAAAATTTTACATGCGTCTAATAATTATTGTTACAACCTTTTATATGAATCACTATATAGTGAAGTTTATATTAAAATTCTTAAAGGATTTAGAATGCTAGAAGCATACAGAAATTCTCAAGAAATTGTTCATTACAATAAATATTTATATGAGTTAAATTGATTTGAACATATGTGGTAAATTCAACTCAGTGAGTAGTAGTTGGAGGAATATTATAAAACAATCCAACATGCATGTATAGAAAGATTAGTATCAAAATTTGTTATAATTATTGTTGGAACTCTTGAAGAGATCAAAATATATTTCCTCAAAATTATGCCTCATGTAACGCCCTGATTTTTGCTTAATTTCGGCTTTGTAATTTTAAGACACAAATCTGTATCTGCTTCAATGGCTAAGTGGTTTGGGTGTGTTTGAGAGGTCCCAAGTTCAAGTATCAACTTGGGTAAATTTTAGTATTTTTATGAATAAAGCCCAAACTCTGGTTAATAGGCTTATAAGTTTAAGTGTGCAAGTAATTAACAGAATGGGCCTGCTGGTCTGGTGGTTAAGTGCAGTGTTAATGTGCAAGGGGATTGGAGTTCGAATCCCTGCGTGAGCATTATTTTTGCCTATCACGTCCAGAGTGTCTGTGTTAGACTGAAAATCTGATTGTAGGAAGTTTAGGAGAAAAATAAGGGATTAGGGAGGGGTTATCGATTTTCTGATGACTCTACTTCTTCTTTTGAAATTTTCGGCTAGCACCCTTCCTCTTCCTCCCCTTGCTCCCGAAACTCTTCCCCACCTCTTCCTTTTTCTTTCGGTTTCTTTATCAATTACTCGTTTGGTTCGGTGAGACGTCGATGTAACATCCTGAAAAGGGCCTATGCAATTTCGGTTTAATTGTATGAAATGACATGTCTTATGTGTTATGAATGTGTTTTGAACGTTTTTAGAAACCTGGAAATGTATGGAAATGTTAAGTGTAAAAAGAGGAAAGTGAACATTTTTGGAAACTAGGAAATGTAAGGAAATGATTTAGAAATGATTCAAAAGAGGAAAGTAAACATTTCGGGAAACTTGGAAATGTATGGAAATGTTAAGTTTAAAGGAGGCAAACGAAAATTTTTGGAAACTTGGAAATGTAAAGAAATGTCAAGTTTTAAAGGTTAAAAAGGGAAAACTAAGGCAGGGTGGCCTTAAGAAAATTAATAGGAGGAATTTGACACACAAACAGGCTTGGAAAAGTGGCCTGAAGATATCACTTAAGGCCCAGGTAGGTGACGCCACAAGCTATGGAAGTGGGCCTGAGTTCGAGTCACTTGGGGAGCAAATAAAAGAGTTTTATTTTGCTGCAAGGAGCAAGGGAGTTGGACGGCACATGGCTAAATTCTAGGAGCTTTTATTCTTTTATAATTAGTGGATAAATAAGGGATAAATAAAGGATTTATTTATCATTATTTTCAAGAGATAATTGTTGGATTAAATTCTTTTAATAAAGTGGTAATTCAAGGGATAAAGCTATCAAAATAAAAGAGTGGTGGCCAAGTAAGGGACTCTAGCTAGTAAATTCGGCTATAAAAGGAAAAGAGAGGCCATTCATTCATTCACTTTTCCTTTGCCGAATTTCTTAAGCAAATTCTCCTCTCTCTGCCGAATTTCCTACAGTTTTTATTCTTCTTCTCTTTGTTAGCCAAAGCCGAAATACCTTGTGTTCTAGCCGAATCCTCCATATTTATTCTTCCTTCTCTTTTCTTTCTAATCCCTCCAAAAGCCAGAAGTAAGCCTTTTAAGGCCATAGCCAAATATCTCAAGTGGCTTCAAGCTTAGGTGCTGTCGATTTCTTCAAAGGTAAGAATAAGTTTGATTTCTATTCTTTTCTTTTAGATTTGTCGAAAATCTAGGACTAATCCCATCAATATTCTTGTTGCCGAAACCTTGAGGAGATCTTTCGGGATTTACTAAGTGGCAACTACAAGAAAGGAGAAGTTCTTTTCCCGAAGGTACACCATAGGCCGCGTGTTCCCTAGTTATTCGGTGAGTTTCGGGATTTAAAATCCACAAGGCAAGTGTCTATAGCATTCGGCCAAGGCTTATTTTGGTATGAAGATCTATTTCTTATTTCATTTAAAAGCCGAAACTAATTAGTTAAGTGATTTTAGTGCCTAGCCGATTGCAAGGGGACAACTCTGCGAAGTTTCGGGATTTGACTATAGTCAATTCGACACCAAGGTAAGTTTTAGTGTACTAATCCTACTAGGATTTGGATTTATGGCCGAATGGCTCTTTACTAAGTATTAAATGATTGATTAAATGTAGAGATCTAAGATCTAAGGCATTAGATCAAGCTTTTCGGGATTTGGATTGGAAACCCTAAGCGAATCAGGTGTGTACCCTAACCTAAGCTTTAATATGTTCATGGCTATGTTTTAAATTAAATGTGTTATTAAGAATGTGAAAATATGGCTAATGTACCATGCAATGGTACAAAGTACTCAGGTATGTTTCCTACTCCTACTAGGATTATGAATATATGTTATTTGTAACATGTGAAAAAGTGATAAGAATGTGAATTAAGGCATGATGTGCATGATATGTATGATATGGGGCATTCGGGTTATATGAAAAGGGGAAGTGAATGTGGTGACCTAAGACCACGAACACAGTGACCTAAGACTGTGATATCTGAATGTGGTGACCTAAGACCACAGTAATCTGAATGTGGTGACCTAAGACCACAGTAATCTGAACGTGGTGACCTAAGACCACGAATGCGGTGACCTAAGACCGCAATATGGAGTGTAGCGGAAGGAGGGTCGACTTAGTAGTCCCCACGGTGTACAGGTTGGTACGAGGGAGTGTAGCGGATGGCTTAATAGGTTTGGGTTTGGGTTGCATCATTATTTTTACCTGTTATTTGAATATGTATGTGATATGATAATGCATGCCTGAAATGTTAAGACTTAGTGTTTGTGTACACATTGAGTCTGTTTGACTCACCCCGTTGGGGAACTTTTTCTTCCAGGTGATGATCAGTAATGGACCGGGTCGGCAGGGGCTTAAAGGTGGCCATGCACAACAAGGAAAATTTTATTATTTGGACTTTTATTTTATTTAAGTACTTTAATTCATTTTTGGGAATTAATTGATGTAATAAGGCCATAGTTGAACTACTTTATTTTTCCTTTATTTATTACGGTACAAATTTTTATTAATTAAAGATCAAGTGAAATTTATTTTCAAATAAACTCTAAATATTTTGTCACCTCAAATAAACTTATTTTCAACTCAAGCGCAACCCAAAACAAACTTTCTTTCAAAACACCCAAGTTTTTCCTAAGTCACAAAAGAATTTGAAACGGTTTACACCGGGGAACATACCAGATCCGATCAAGGCTCATGGGCCGGGTTTGGGGTGTTTCAGTCGGCGTGATTGGTAAGTTTTGTTATGTTGTATCCTGGTTATGATCGTGGATAAGTGACTTAAGAAAAGTGGTTATTTTGATTGTTGGGAGTCAATCGAAGTGCTGGAGATTAGCCATTTATGGTGTGAGGTTGTAAAATTCCTGCTGTTCATTTGGAGGTAAGTGTTAAGGGATTATGTTGATTCGTTGTTGGAATGATGGATTTGTTTAAACCGTGGTTATAGGCTAATTTCGAGATTTGTAATGTCAATAATAGGTTTGGGATTGCTCGGGATTGCGTTAGCATCGATTCGATACCAGGTGTGTACCTGGAAATGCAGAACACGAGGTTCCAGCGAAAGACGAAAACCATTCTGTCGACGCCACACGGACGTGTGGTCACCCGTGTGGTAGGCCGTGTGCAAGACTGTTAGTCACCACACAACCGTGTGATCGACGAACCAGGCCGTGTGCAAGTGACACGACCGTGTGACGGCTGGGCGAGGCCGAGTGCAACACACGGGCTCAACCAATTGGGCTGTGTGGGCCACACGGGTGAACCACATAGGCGTGTGGGATTCTGGGCTAGGCTGTGTGATCAACGAGCCCGGCTGTGCGTTGGGCCGAACGAGGCTGTGTAATCCACACGGCCAAGGTAAATTTGGGCCGTGTGGGCCACACGGGCAGACCATATGGGCGTATGAGCCTATTTTTCTGTAATGATCTGTAAGGTTGCATAGGTCGCCCTAGTCGACTGTAGGCCTAATGTAGGGTCGGTAAGCTTTACCTAAACCCCTAATTATGTGACTTGACTTTCTGATTTCTGTACCGAGCATGAATTCTGATATCTGAATATATGAACTGTGTTTGCATAATAGCATGACATCCTATGTATGTTGCATTGCATCAGGGTGGGATTGATGATATTCGGAGGAAGTATCTGAAAGGCTTCTAAGCCTGTTATCTGGCAGCTCAGCTGCAAATTTCTGATTATGTGCCGCATTCAATACAACATGGTGTGTAGGGCTGGGTGGGTTGATTTTATCCCCACATGGTGTGTAGGGTTGGACGGAGTTGGTGTGTAGAGGCTGGTGGGTAGGACTCTGTTATTTGCATATTCTAACTAAAATGGGCTGAGGCCCTATAATATATCTGATTCTGTATCTGAGTGGGCTAAGGTCCATACCGTTTCTGTAATGGGCTCAGGCCCGAACTACGAATTTCTGTCTATTTTCTGATATGATTGTGTGTATGTTTTCTGTGGGGATTACACACTGGGTTTGCGAAAACTCACCCTATTCTATTTAATTTGTTCAGGTAATCCCCAGCAGTAGACGGATCGGTTCGGTGGAGAACTCGGCGGTGACCACGGTTCTATCATTACGGTTTGATTAAATCTTGGTAATTTTTTATGTAATAAGGCCTTTACGTATTTTGTTTTAAATTTAGAATTTATGACGTAGTGGTATTGCGGTTAGACATAGGAAAACTCAAGTTTTCAAATTAAATAAAGGTTTTATTAAAATACATACGAATTCGAAAATTATTTTTGAAAGCTTTCGCGAATGTAGAGGGTTTTGAAACTGGATAATAAATAAATAAACGAGACGTTTTGACGATAGCCTAAGATACCTAAAACTGGTTTTAACATAGTTACGTTTTCTAAAGCACTATAATGTGACGCCGCCAGATTCGGCCATAACATCCAGGCCGGGTTTGGGGTGTTACACCTCACCTATGATGTTTAGAAGAATGATGATATAAACATTAATATATCGTTCAAGCGATCATTTGAAAATCTAGTATTCAAGATTGAATACGTAAAATATGAGATACCATATGATGTTGTCATGAGGGGGAGTAAATACGCGTTCTACTCTTTTTCTTTTAACCGAGGTTTTGTCCCAATAAGTTTTCTTGGTAAGGTTTTTAATAAGGCAATATGTTATGCATATTATAGATATATGCACTCTTTTTCCTTCACTAAGAATTTTTTTTTAGTTGGTTTTTTTTTATCTTAGAAAGGTTTTAACGAGACACGTTATCTATCAATAGACATCCAATGAGAGTGTTGTAAATATTTTATTATTATAGAAGTGGATGTCCATTAAAATAAGAAGTTTGATATCCATTGAGACTCTAATGTTCATTAGGAGTAGAATTTTATATAATTTATGCTTCTTATCTATACTATCAATAAAACCTCTGACTGAGTTGGTATCATATGTTAGTCGAGTACCAACTCGGTCAGAAAATGACTAATATATCCTTTTATTAAATGACTACTATTATTATTTTGATGACATTTATTGTCTTTTCATACTTTTATATAATTTTTAAATAAAAGAACTAAAATTAACATATCTAAGGATTAAACCAATGTTTAATGGATTTATAAACAACTTCTTTACCACTAAACCAATAATAACTCTTGAGTAAACTAAAAAAAGTAACTTTTAATATAAAATTTATCTGATTACTTTAGATATTGCTAATCAACCCCGAAAAATAAATAGTTTAAATAATGCGAATAGTTTAACTAATGAACAAAGAAGTAAATTATAATAATTATCTCTTAAATTTTAAAATAATTATTATCATCTCTTAAAATTTAAAAAATCATTATTATCAAAAATTTACCATAAAAGGTAATAATATTTTAGTCAAAAAATTAATTGGAATATAAAATTAATAAATAATATTTTAAGGAGTATTTATATATATAGGATTACACATCAAGATTTAGGGGCAAAATAACAATGTTATATAAATGCATATATATATTACAATGCAATTGTTATTATTATTTTTTTGAACAAAAGAAGCGTAACACCACACAGTCGAGACGGTTGCCGGAGTCGAGCACGAGGCGTTATTTAACTTATCTTACTATTTCGGGTATAAAAATAATTTATTTCATCATTCACAACAAATCTGTCCATTTGCGCAACAATCATTAATTTAATTATAACTCGAGTTACAAAACTTAAATTTTAGATCTGTAAATTTTCCCTGAAATTAGACTCATATATCTTAGTACCAAAAAATTTTCAGAATTTTTGGTTTGGCCAATTAGTACAGTTTATTCATTAAAGTCTCCCTTGTTTCACAGTCCAATGGTTCTGACCACTCTTCACTAAAAATCAATTTTCTTATTGTAAAATTCTTATATGTTGTTGCTACTTATTTTGACTGAAAGTACACTCACTAAGGAATCTAGAAATATAAATTATAACTCATAATTATTTTTATACAATTTTAAATGATTTTCTAAAGTCTAAACAGGGGACTTCAAATACCATTCTGACCCTGTCTCACTAAAATTCAAATATCACAGATTATAAATTTTTTTTGCTTACACTGTTTCTTTCATATGAAAGTAGGAAAAATAAGATTTAATTATATATCTTATTCACTTTTTAATTCCATTTCTCCTATTTTTGGTGATTTTTCAAAGTCACATTACTGCTATTGTCCAAAAACTGTTTCATTGCAAATTTTTACTTTTTCATACTTTCTTTATAGTAAACATCACTTAGGTATCCATACAAAATAATTCGATCCCTATACATGCCATAACTTAAAACATTTCAAAAGCATTTAAATACCAAAGTAAAGGCTTGATAGTGTGATACGAGGCTCCGACGATCTCCAATCCAAGTAAGTTCAACACACTATAAAACAAAGAAAAAGAAAAGAACAAGTAAGCTACTAATAGCTTAGTAAGTTACATGTAAACAATAAGCACTCAATCAATAATTAAAATTTTCACATACAATTAATTAATATCCTTCTTAGCAAATTTAATCACTTACACATGTACAATCTTACCAGTTCACTTGCACATGCATTTAAGTACTTAATCATTATCACGTATGCTCATTCTTTCAATTATACCTGCATACACACTTCATCTCATATTCACTTTAATTTATTATTAATCCTGTTGAACACTCGTAATATACACGGATACGTAGAGAATTAGCTCATAAATTCCACACTGATATGTAGCCGAAGCTACCACTGTAATGTAGCCGAAGCTACCACTGTAATGTAGCCAAAGCTACCACTGATCAATAACATTGGAAATGTCCACGGGCCTGCTCACACAAGCTGTCAGGTGTCTGCAACACATGCTAGATCACCCAGCACTCGGGACTCACTGTAACACTGTAACACTGGTCTCTAGTGATATATCTTGTATCCATTTCTATTCCTAGGTTCAACAGGGAATTTACTTGTAACACCCCAAACCCGGTCAACACACCACGACCGAATCTAGCATGCTACAGGAAAATATCTTGAAGAGAACAAGCCATCGAATCAAGTTTTGAGTAAAATTCCTCGTTGTTTGTATTTTTGTAGAAAGCAAAACCCGTGATTTATTCTTTAAAAATTTAGTTGTCGTTCGTAAGTTAGAAAATGGTTATGACAATTTAAGTAACTCGAACGGTTATTAGAAGTTAGTTGAGTTGAGTGTGGAAAACTATGGGTTTGCAAAACCAATTGAGTTGTAGTTATCTTCAATTAATAATTGATACCCGATGGTAAAGTTTGAAAACATGTTGTTTTGTAGTTTGGAAAAACCTTACTCACCCCTTTTTTTTTATTAGATTATCCAAGTGGTTTAATTAATCATGTTTAAAACAAGTCCAAACGTATAAGTAATCCAAAACATAATTATAAGGCCTTATTACAACCCATAAATCGAAATGAAACCAAATTTAGTAAAATAAAGTACCCAAATCTAGTCCGTGAAAATCGAGTTTATTCATAGCATGGCCACCTCGAGTCCACCCGGCTCCTCTTCCGCGATCTAAGTGTCACCTGAAATGATAAGAGAGAAGGTGAGTCACCAAGACTCAGTGCATAGTCCTTCTCCCGAATAACACAACATACTTACACACATATCACCAAGCAATATAGTTAATGCACCCAACCCTAACCATCCAAAACTCCTTTTCTACCCCGTGTGGTACCAAACCACTGGTGACCCAAAGTCACGATATCCAAAAGTGTGGTGCCAAAGCACTGGTGACCCAAAGTCACGAATAATCCATCTGTGGGGCCAACCCACGTGTGATACCAAATCACTGGCGACAATCCCGTAATATCGTATGTGGGGCCAACCCACTGTGGTGCTAAGCCACTGGGACGAGTCGCTATGAGGTGCCAAACCTCTGATGACCCAAATATCAATATCCAAGTGTGGGGCCAACCCACGTGTGATACCAAATCACTGGCGACGATCCCGATATGTCAACTGTGGGGCCAACCCACTGTGGTGCTAAGCCACTGGGACAAGTCGCTATGAGGTGCCAAACCTCTGGTGACCCAAAGTCACTAAATCAATCTGTGGTACCAAACCATTGGAGGTGCCAAACCTCTGGTGTCCCAAAGACACGGATATCACTTCCCCCTCCCCTCATATCACCCATCATCATGCCATACTCATGTAAATCATGCAAATCATGCAAATCATGCCAACATGCTTAGTTATGCATCACATAACACATATATGTCATAAGTCATCATATCATATATATCAAATAGCAGAACCCATATCGAAACGGACTTACCCGAATCCATGCTCATACCCATAGGGTATCATATCAACATCCACACTGTTTCGGCTTTTATTAAAATCAGGTTATTAAAACATATTACTAAGTAATAGAGTGTGTAAGTTTACACACCTGCTATAACGCACGTCCCAAGTCCCGAAGAGTCGATCTATAACACTAGATCCTTTGATCCTACATTCGGCCATTACTAAGGTTAGCAACATAGGCCATTCGGCCAAACCAAATAAATCCCCAAAGGGTTAACGCATGAACCCTTACCTTGCTACCGATTTGGTTTCCTACCAAATCCCAAACTATACGATGGTTCTCCCCCTTACAATCGGCCACACCCTATTAAGAAGAACAATTAACCAGAATAGCCTTCGACTTTTGAATACTAAAAAGAATCGATGGTCTTAAAAATAATGGATCCCTACCACCACTTACCAAAGCCGATTGTCAGAGAGTAGAGGCTTGGATCGATTGTTCTAAAATCCCGAAGACCCTACAATAAATCGGTTCCAACAAAAAGGTAATTAACACCCTTGCTATCAAATGCCGAAATCGGCTCTTACCATTATCAAAGTCGACAGAGAACAAAAGAAAAGAAGAAATAGGCATTCGGCCTTGAGCACTTACCTTCCTCCAAAAACCGATTGGAGAAAACTAAAAGAGATCACCCTTGCTTGAGATTCGGCCAAAACTGAACAAAAAAAAAGGGAGAAGAGGATTCGGCTATGGTTGTTCAAAACAAACAATTAAGGTTCGGCTTGAGTGAAAGAAGAGGAAGAAAAGAAGTGAAAAGAAGATAGGGGTTTCGGCAAAAGAGTTTGAGAAGAAGAAAGAAAAGATGAACAGGAGGAGGGTGCTTTCAGTTTTGAGCAAGTTTGAGAAAAGAAAAGAAAAAGAGAGGGAGATGGAGGAGTAGAAGATTCGGCCACCAACCAAAATTGAGAACAAAAAGGAGAGGAGGTGTTTAGGAGAATAAGGTTTCGGCTACCAAAGAGATTAAGAGAAAACAATTGCAAAATTCGGCTAGGTACTGAAACAAAAAGAATGAATGTCGGCTTTTGGTACACTAAACAAAGGCTGGCCGAAAATGCACTCTAAACACCTAAGGAGGTTTCGGCATTCCCCTCTACTCACCTTACCAAAACCGGCCACTCCCCCCATGAGGAGTTCAAAATTCGGCCACTTCCCTGAAATGCTCCTGACCACTAATTCAAACGAATTTGAATTAGTCAACCACCTAAATTTTCTCTGCCAACCATTTGAATATTTTGACTTAGTCCATCCTCACTAGGCAGAGTTTGAACTGCACACAACTCCTCCCCCTCCTTGGCGTCAAAATAGAAAGCAAAAGGTGGGATTTCTGCTGCTCGAACCTGAGACCTCCTTCCCCTGCAAGTGGCGTCAATCACAGGCTCTAAGTGGCGCCTCCTTGCCACTTTGCCAAGCCTTTCTCTTGTGCTAAAATCCTACTTGAAATACTTATAACCCTTGGCTCCCTCAGCTCCCTTTACTTAAAACTTAAGAACTAAAATTTTCTTACTACTCAGACCTGTTCTAGACTTACAACTAAGCCTCAAAACATTACAAAGAATGACACCACAGTCCATACACAAGCAAAACAATTCAATTAAAAAAATAACCCCTATTTCAGGATATTACATTACTCTTAACACTTATTTTAAACACTTAATCACTTGAATAATTCATGAACAATTTTCCTTCCACATTCAATATTAGTTCACATATCAAATATAATTCAGAATTTATAAAAATATTGCTATTATTTACACATAACTTACCTTGGATGCAAAACGACTATTTTCGTAAATTAGTCGATAACCTTTTCTTTTCCCCGATCACCTTCACTATTCCTTCTTTCTTGATCTATATTAACATAATTTAATACATTTTATCAACATTCCATTCAAATACAATTCATACGCAATATTTTGGCAAAATTATGTTTTTGCCCCTAAAGTTTCATATATTTACACTTTTGCCCTAAAGCTCGAAAATTAAACTTTATCCCTTATTCTTATGTTTTATGACATGTTGATCATTTTTTCCTTCTATGACAACATCAAATTCTCACTCTAACATATAGTTATAAACTGAAACACCCCAAACCCGGCCCACGAGCCACGACCGGATCTGGCATGCTCCTTGAGTAAAACATTTCAAAATCTTGTTTGTCAATTCGGAAAATTTGGATTGTTTTGAAGAGAAATCGATTTGTGTTGTGATTAACTTGAAAACGGTGTCGTTTTTGAAGTTTATATTTTATTAAAACGTTATTTTCATACTTCAAAACTATAAATTAAAAGAAATGCCAAATTTTAGAGCGTAGCATTAAGTTGAAAATCGTTGGTGTTTAGGTGTCAACACATTTGAAATTATTTTAAAGAAAAGTTGTTTAACCTTTGGTTCAATATCGATTGTTTTATAGTAAAAATAAAACGCATGAATAAAACAGTTTAATAGTAATGGCCTTATTACAACAATAGCAAAACCCGAAATAAATCCAAAACTTAATATAAAAACCCAAAATAAAATAAATATTGAGCTGAGCATGGCCACCACTAAGTTCCTACTGACCTGGTCCAATTACTGAGTGTCACCTGCAAATAGTTAGCCCACGAAGGGTGAGTCAAACAGACTCAGTGTGTAACAACCAACACAAACTCCCAAACGATTTAGGCATATCAAATCACATATAATAAATATAGGCAATGATGCAAACCCAAACCCAAACCTAAACAACCATCCTCTACACATCACCAGTACCTGCCAATCACACCGTGGGGATTACTAAATCGACCCTCCATCTGCTACACACCATCGAAGGTAGTCGCTGCAGTCAACTGCACATCGCCCTTATAATCGTGGCATAGCCACCAGATAATGTGACAGAGTCACCAGATAATAATACGTGACATTAGTCACCAGATTCAGATTATGTGACATGAGTCACCAGATAATGTGGTAAAAACCACCAAATCACTTCCCCTTTTCATATCACCCATATGCCCATGCGTCATACAAATCATGCAGAAATCATGCAATATACCTTATTCCATATTCATAACAAATTCACATATGTGTCATATTCAATGTTCATAACATTATTAACATAGTAGTAAAGGTTAACGTACCTGAATACTCTATACCATTGAATGGTACCTTTAGCCACATTATCACATACATAATATTAACACCATTAATCGATTGGGAATTAGTATTAGGGCTACACATCTGATAACCGTAAGTACAATACTATCGATTTCGACAGTCTCGCTAGCAGGGATAACAGTGAATTGCTTATCCCTTTCCCGCTGGCCCACACCCCGGTGGCTAATCACGAACAGCAGAAACCGAGCGTTTCTTGAACTTAGGGGTAGGCACTACCCCTTTCTCCCTTCCACTGGTATTCGCATCCATCGAATCAACACTTAATTAGGAAACACGGTCAACTACATATGAGATCTTAAATGAATAAAATCTACAACTTAACCCTCTTACCGAAATGGATCAGAATCCCGAAACTACTTGTATACCACTGTCGAACTGCCCCTAAATGACCATAGTCAGATTTGGCTAACATCCTTAAACAATATGGCCTTTGGCCGAATGTTAATACTCCCTTACCTTGCAGATCTAAATCTCGAAATCGTCACTTGTCTATGGAGATGTCGAAATCCCTACAAGCCTTATGTTAGATTCAATTCTAACATTTAATGAACCAAAGCAAATGGCCTTCGGCCAAAGAGGGGAAAAGGGATTAGAGTCTTGATTTCAATAGACCAAAATAGAGAAAAGAGCCTTTTAAACCCAAGAGAGATCCCTTACCAAAAAGAATGACCAAACGCAATTGGTTCACCAACTCTATGTGTCGACAAGAAGGAAAAGTGTTTGATTTTCGGCTTTTAATGGTAATGGAATCGGTAGAAGGGAAAATGAGAGAAAGAAGGTTGCGGCTATGGTGTTTGGCTTTTGGAGTTTACGAATAAAGAAGAGAAAGGTTGATGATTGAGCAATTCGACAATGGTGATAAATGAAGATTCGGCTTCAGTGGAAAAGAAAGAATGGTATTGTGGTTCGGCCTTTATCAAAACTATGGAGAGGGAGAGTGTGAGTCTTAGAAGTTTCGGCAATGGTGAACAAGTGAGAAAGAGAGGCGTTTTTGGTGTGGTTTGTGTATGGGAAGGAAAAGAGTGAAGAGAAGGGCTGAATTTCGGCAAAGAAAAACATAAAACCCCTTAGCAAAATTCGACTACTCCCCCCTACCTACATGACCGAAAATGTCATCAAAACAATCCCTTGGTCGGCCAGCTCTCTTTCCCCCTATCTAATCCCTTCTTTTTCTCCTAAAACTTCTCTTCTTTACCCATTCACGATAATTTGAATGAGCCAACCCTTATCTCCTCCCTTTAGCTGAATTTTTAAAAGAAAAGACCAAGTCTCATCCTCATCCACTTAAAGTCCCTATGCCGTCCACTACCCCTCCTTCTTGCTGCAAAATAAAACTCCCATTTGCTTCCCTTGCTGCTCGAACCTAGGCCCTTCTTGCACTGCTTGTGGCGTCACTTCTTAAGGCTCTAAGTGGCGCCTCCTTGCCACTTTACCAAGCCAATTCTTATGTCCAAATTCCCCTACAAGTTTCCTTAAGGCCTCATTTGCCTAGCTCCCCTTTAAGACTTAAAACCCAGTATTTTTCTAAGGCATACTCCTACACTCTAAAGTTCTCAAAATCTATAGAACACATTCAAACCACACATACACATGCTTTCACATGTATTTAAGCAATAATGCACAACCCCTAAATCCCGGATATTATATGAACATTAGGTATTTTTACCGATTAAGCTGTCTTACTCGTTTTCACTTAAAATTGCTTAGAAAAAGTTGTTTAACATGATTTCAAACCTCATATTCTATCATAAAACATCAAAATAAACACGTTTCACCTATGGGTATTTTTCCAAATATGAACTCTAGGTTTAATTATTGCTAGTATAAGCTAAATCAAGTTATGGGGACTCAAAAAACGTAAAGAACATTAAAAACGGGGCTTGGAATCACTTACTATGGAGCTTGGAAGCTTGAAACAAACCCTAGCTATGGAGAACCCTTGAAATTTCATCCTAATGAAGAAGATGGACATACTTTTCCATCTTTTTCCTTTTTTTAATCTTTTAATTACTAGATGACTAAAATACCCTTCATTAAAAACTTTGGTTATTTCTTCCTATGTATGTCTATTTTTGTCCATGGAAATATAATGGTCTAATAACCATTTAAGGACTCCTACTTCAAACCCCCATTACAACCAAGTACTCTATGAATTAGAACCCCTATTTAGAAACTTTTGCAAACAAGTCCTAATAGGCAATTTAAGAATGCAATCAATAAAATTTCTTATCGATACTCTAACACATGTATTTAATCGCTCGGTAAATCATAATAATTAATCATAATAAACTTTTATATCTCGGATTTGTGGTTTCGCAACCACTGTTCTGATTAGCCCTATTTCGGGCCATCACAATTCCCCCTTTAAGGATTTTCATCCCTGAAAATCTTGCCAATGAATAAGTTGGGATACTGTTTCCTCATAGCCTCCTCAGTTTCCCATGTTGCCTCTTCCACTCCATGTCGTTGCCATAACACTTTCATTAAAGCAATTTCATTGTTTCTCAACTGTTTCACTTCTCGTGCTAAGATTCGAAACGGCTCATCTTCTTATGTCATATCCCATCGAATTTCCACTTCAGTTGGTGAAATCACATGCAATGGGTCCGATCGATATCGCTTCAACATAGAAACATGAAACACATTATCAGTTCTTTCTAATTTTGATGGTAAAAACAATCGATAAGCCACTGGACCGATTCTTTCTATCACTTCATACGGACCAATAAATCTTGGACTTAATTTACCTTTACGGCCAAATCTCAAAATTTTCTTCCATGGAGACACTTTCAAAAATACTTTATCACCCACTTGAAATTCAATATCTTTTCTTTTCAAGTCCGCATACGACTTCTATCGATCCGATGCAGCTTTTAAACAATCACGGTTTATCTTCACTTTTACTTTGGTTTCTTTTACCAAATCAACTCCATGCAACCGATTTTCTTTAAGTTCGGTCCAGTACAATGGAGTCCGACACTTTCATCCATACAACACTTCATAAGGTGCCATTTTTATGCTTGATTGATAACTATTATTATATGAAAATTCCATCAAAGGTAGATATTTTTCCCAATTACCTTCAAATTCCAATACACAACATCTCAACATGTCTTCGAGTACTTGAATTACTCTTTCAGACTGTCCATCGGTTTGGGAATGGAATGTTGTACTAAAATTCAATTTAGTACCCAATGCCTCTTGTAACTTCTTCCAAAACCTTGAAGTAAACTGTGGATCTCGATCAGATATAATAGACATAGGCACACCATGTAATCAGACTATTTCAGTAATATATAATTCGGCTAACTTGTCAAGTGAAAAATTCATTCGCACAGGAATGAAATGAGCCGACTTAGTCAATCGGTCAACTATCACCCAAATTGAGTCTTTCTTTTTCGGTGACAATGGTAATCCCAACACAAAATCCATATAATTCTTTCCCATTTCTATTTCGGTATAGTAATTGGCTGGAGTAATCCCGAAGGTACCTGATGTTCTGCTTTGACCTGTTGACATATCAGACATTTTGATACAAACTCAAAAATATCACGTTTCATACCTGGCCACCATTACATCTTCTTCAAATCATTATACATTTTATTACTTCCTGGATGTACGGACATAATACCACTGTGTGCCTCGTGTAAAATCTTCTGTACAAGCTCTGAATTTTTCGGTACAGAAACTCTGCCTCTGAATATTAAACAACCATCAGTCCCAATCTGAAATTCTGAATCATTACCTGACTCACATTGTACTCGTTTATCCTATAATTTCTCATCATTCTTCTGAGCTACACATATTTGCTGTAGAAATGTCGGTTTAGCTCTCAATTCAGCTATAATTGAACCATCATCAGTCAGTGACAACCGGGTATTCATAGCTTGTAAAGCAAACAGAGATTTCCAACTCAAAGCATCAGCTGCAACATTAGCCTTACCCGAATGGTAATCAATAATCAAATCATAGTCCTTTATCAATTCAAGCCACCTGCGCTGTCTCAAATTCAAATCTTTCTGTGTCATCAAATATTTTAAGCTTTTATGATCAATATAAATATGACTTTTCTCACCGTACAAGTAATGCCACCATATCTTCAGCGCAAATTCAATATGTAACACCCCAAACCAGGCCCATGCGTTTCGACCAGATCTGGTATGTCACGGCTTGTACTTTGAAAACTTTTGTTTGTGTGTTATGGAAATCATAAGTCAATTGAATATTATTTGGATAGATAGGTGGCATTTTAAAAATATGGAAACCTTTGTATTATTATTATCAAAAGTATAAACAAACCTTATCATAAACTCATAAGTTGCTTAACATTGAAAACGACTTAGTTGAATGAAAACTAGGGGCCTTATTACATAAATATTCTCGAAATAATAATGAAATAAAGTAAACTTAAAAAAATCCCAAAAGAAAATAACTTGTAGAAATAGAACTTGATGGCCCCTCGAGTCCCTCTCGGCTCCCATGTCCACGATCTACTGTTCATCTGGAAGAGTAGAGAAAAGGAAAGCGTGAGTCACAAAGACTCAGTGTATAAATCTCAAAACACACATCGACCTGAGCCCACAAACACATTATGGGCCCTGGCCCATACAGGAATGCATCAATCATAATCGTATTATAACAATAAAGAATGAATAACCCAACCCATCCTAGGTTTCCATCCTCTACACACCAACCCGTACCAACTATCACACCTTGGGGATTTCTACAATCAACCCTCCATCCGCTACACACCAAAACGACAGCCGTACTGCCTATTCCTATTAAGTAGGAAACATTAAACGTGGCATAGCCACCGATCACTATGTGACCTTATATTTAAATTATATGTGATTTCTACCACCGATAACCAAGTGACCTATCATGACTTCCCCTTCAATTATCATCATTCCCACCCCATGCATACATACATAAAGAAAACATCAAGCAGACTTATATATTCTTCGATACACATAGGGATGAAGCCAATCCATGCCTAAAATTAAATCAAACTCTCCGAACGGTAATTCCATCAAATCCGTTCGGAAAACTGTCCCCTGAACTTCTAGAGGTACTTCCCGATAAAGTTTATCCACTACTACTGATTGTCCTAATGGGCTAACTACAGTCATTGCCTTAGGGGTAATTTCAGATTCTAGCCTTAAAGTTCCCGATACGCTACTAGCTACGTACGAATGCATCGACCCAATGTCAATCAATGTAGTGTAAGGCAAACCAAAAATTAAGAACGTACCGGTTATGACATCCGGTACATCAGCCTCCTCTCGATGTCTGACAGCATAGACCAACCCCGGCTGTCTTGCCTCAGTGTTTCCTGCCCCTTGGCCTGGTGCTCCACGACCCCGACCAACACCATTACCACCTCGGCCTGCACCACGACCTCTTTGTGGTGGCTGACCTCCTCTGCCAGGCTGAGCATTCCCTCGACCCATGGTCCCTTCACTGTCTTTTTGCTGCGGATAGTTCCTAACTTGGTGGTCCGTAGATCCACACCTAAAACATTTTCCACTGCCTGCCCAACACTCACCGGCATGAAATTTGCCACATCGAGCACACTTGGGCGTCTGGTTGGTAGCAGCAGGTTTCTCTTCTCATTTTGGTCCATCAGGCCTGGACCTTTTCTGAGTACGCCCGCTTGACGATCCAAGATTCCTCATATTTCTACCTCTATCTTTATCTCGATTTAATTTCTCAGTCCACTTTACCTCCTCGGCTATCTTAGCCTTTTCCACTAGGACAGCAAATTCCCTCTCCCGCTGCGGGGCTATCAAAACACGCAAGTCATTCCTCAGGCCATCTTCAAACCTAACACAACGTTCATGCTCCGTGGCTACCATCCCACGAGCATATCGGCTAAGACGTAAGAACTCAGCTTCATACGCAGCCACTGACCTACTTCCTTGCACCAGATCCAGAAATGCTCTGCGCTGCGCATCCACATAACTTGATCCAATGTACTTATTCTGAAACGCCGTTTTAAAGAAATCCCAGGTGATACGGTCAGCCACAGCACCATCCTTTACCGTAAGCCACCATTGACAGGCTTCATCCCTCAAGAGGGATACAACTCCCTTCAACTTTTCCTCCTCCGTGAAATCCAAATCATCCATTATGCGTTCTACCGCCTCCAACCAATACTCAGCTGAACTTGGGGCTACATTAGAAATTCCCCTAAACACTTCTGCCCTATTGGCTCTAAGCCGTTCTGGCACAGATTTCCGGGCTCCTGTGCCCATACCACCCTCAGCAACCCTCTTTAAAACACTTAGCATTGCCTGAGATACAGCGTCATCTCCGACAGTCTGATCCTGAGATTCCTCCTCCGCGACTGGCATCTCATTTCCAGAACCATGACCAGATCCTACTATTTCCGACACCGTCATCCTACCCCTACCACGACCACGTGGCTGACGTCCTCGACCCCTTGTACTCATTCTACCGATTCGCGTTTATCTGATTAGAAATTTTATGAACTATTAGTTTTCTTCCACTGTTTTAACCACGAACAGTCTTATGAATAATAGCTTTAAGAGTAATTCTTTCGAATTCGCATTCACCATACAGTCTCAAGTTTATATCCTCTAGGAAACACATACATTCAATCATGAACTCACGTTCATTACAGAAAAGTGTTGTTGCTGTTGTTACTGTTGTTTTTACAGGGGTATTTTCATAATTTTATCCTACAGGGGTATTTTCGTAATTTTCCAAAATAAGGTTCCTTGGTGATTTTGTCAAATAAGGGTATTTTGGTAATTTTGCATTCCAGGGGTATTTTGGTAATTTTGAAAATCAGGGGTATTTTGGTAGTTTTGGAATCCAGGGTATTTTGGTAATTTTGAAATCCGGGGGTATTTCGTAATTTTGAAATCTGGGGGTATTTTGGTAATTTTAAAATTCGAGGGTATTTTGGTAATTTTGAAATCCAAGGGTATTTCAGTAATTTTACCAAACAAGGGTAATTTGGTAATTCTACAAACTAGGGTTATTTTGGTCATTTTGCAAAACAAGGGTAATTTGGTAATTTCCTTCATAGCTGTGAACATTTTCAAATCAAGTGTATTTTTTTCCCTTTTGAAGTGTACAAAACTTAGGGGTTTGCAAAATAGGGTGGTTGGCCCATTTCGGGTTTTAATTATGGGTTCAACCCATGAACAAGTCCTTATAACTAGAGTGAACAGTCACTACGCACCAGGTAAGATTCCAGCGAAGAGGAGGTGAGTCACTAGGACTGCTTAAATACCAAGCTCACCCTGAATCCACTCCGAGACATGCGTATGCCTATTGCCACACCCTGTCATGGCTAAAGTGAACAGTCACTATGCACCAGGTAAGATTCCAGCGAAGAGGAGGTGAGTCACTTGGACTGCTTAAATACCAAGCTCTTCTGGATCTACTCCTAGACATGCATATGCCTGTTACCACACCTTAGTCTTGTGACTCGTTTACAGGTTTTGTTTAGTAAAAATTAAGTCTTATGGATTTGAAGAGTTGTTTGTCTAAGCCTAGAGTCCATCAAGTTCTAATTTAGATAGTCTACGTCCCATAAAGCCCATAAAGCCCACATTTATATCACAATCAGGAGTTCAGAATGCTTACCTGGGTGGATTGGGTGCCGGTAGACTCGAAGGCCATGTCTTCAAACAAAATTTTTTTCTTAAATTCAATTTTTTTCTAAAACACTTCTAGACCATTTCACAGCCCGAG
Organism: Gossypium australe; assembly: GCA_005393395.2. Lineage (NCBI taxonomy): Eukaryota > Viridiplantae > Streptophyta > Magnoliopsida > Malvales > Malvaceae > Gossypium > Gossypium australe. Next base: position 15,824,166 of record CM016615.1, read on the forward strand.
TTTTGAACTGGGCTCTGATACCAAAATTGTAACACCCCAAACCCGGCCCATGCGTTTCGACCGGATCTGGTATGTCATCGCTTGTACTTTGAAAACTTTTGTTTGTGTGTTATGGAAATCATAAGTCAATTGAACATTATTTGGATAGATAGGTGGCATCTTAAAAATATGGAAAACCTTTGTATTATTATTATTAAAAGTATAAACAAACCTTATCATAAACTCATAAGTTGCTTAACATTGAAAACGACTTAGTTGAATGAAAACTAGGGGCCTTATTACATAAATATTCTCGAAATAACAATGAAATAAAGTAAACTTAAAGAAATCCCAAAAGAAAATAACTTATAGAAATAGAACTTGATGTCCCCTCGAGTCCTTCTCGGCTCCCATGTCCACGATCTACTGTTCATCTGGAAGAGTAGAGAAAAGGAAAGCGTGAGTCACAAAGACTCAGTGTATAAATCTCAAAACACACATCGACCTGAGCCCACAAACACATTATGGGCCCTGGCCCATACAGGAATGCATCAATCATAATCGCATAATAACAATAAAGAATGAATAACCCAACCCATCCTAGGTTTCCATCCTCTACACACCAACCCGTACCAACCATCACACCTTGGGGATTTCTACAATCAACCCTCCATCCACTACACACCAAAACGACAGTCGTACTGCCTATTCCTATTAAGTAGGAATCATTAAACGTGGCATAGCCACCGATCACTATGTGACCTTATATTTAAATTATGTGGGATTTCTACCACCGATCACCAAGTGACCTATCATGCACTTCCCCTTCAATTATCATCATTCCCACCCCATGCATAAATACATAAAGAAAACATCAAGCAGACTTATATATTCTTCGATACACATAGGGAGTTCTATGTTTACGTACCTGGCATCCTTGCCTAACCCTTTTTAGGGTTCCATTCGACTGTCTATACAGCCTTATTCCGGCTTTTTAGCCCATAACATACATAAATAAATATACATACAGGTTTATCAGTAGTGTGTTAGAGATCTACACACCTGGTTACCAATAAAATGATGCTTTCTATGTCGACGCTATCCTTAGTCGACACTACTGCTATTTGCCTAAGGTGTTGTTCAAAAGCCAGTCTACAACCAATTGGCCAATCTCGAACAGCAGATACTGCTCGTTTCTTAAACTTAGGGATTCTTTCCTTTGCCTGATCCATATTTAATTCCATCAAATCCTTATCAGAGCTACTATAACAATATTTAATCGTTAATCCTCCTTATAGAGTTAAAATCATATATATATTGAACGAATTTAATAAAAATTTAGGGATAATCTTCTTACCTTAAAATCCTGAAATTGGAGACTTATGATTTTCGGCTTTTAGATCTAGTCGACTAAGCTTCCTTCAAATCCCAAATTGCCGCCCATCATAAAATCATTAACTATTAGCTTTCGGCTTTTGCCTTTCTAAAATAGATTATGAGAACTAATAAAAAATCGACTCTTACCTTAGCTTAGGAGATTCGGCTAGCACTAGGGAGAGGATTCGGCAATGCCAGTGGAGGATTTAAATGCCGGAAGTATAGAATAATTCCTCAAATAGGATGAATAAAAGAAAAAGCGATGGATGCTTCGGCTTTTTAGAGAAATCGGCACAAGGGAAAAGAAAGTGGGGAGAAGTTTCGGCTTTTGAAGCAATTGAAGAAAGAAATTTGGAGAGGGAGAGGCTAGGGAATTTTGACACTATGGGAGAGGATTTTAGGGTTTTCAATGTCAGAAACAAGGAGCTAGCCCCCCCTATTTATAGATTTTTGACACCTACTGCTAAATACCAAAAACGCCCTTAAAATTTAAGCTAGAAGAGAGGAGAATTTCGGCACCCTCTATGCCATGCAGTAGCCGAATTTTACACTCCTCTAGGTGGTGGATTTTCGGCCAACACTTCCTTTGAAGATAAGCTCCTAACTTTTCTCCTTTTATCTATGATATTATCACTTAAAAATCCACATAATTTTTCCTATTTTATAGCCTTGTAGCCGTCCACCTCTTACTAACCCTAATGCCAAATTTAACTCACTTAAATTAAAAGATCTGGGCCTCATTAAACTTAAATTTTGGGCCCCTAAATCCCTTGTGTGTGGCGTCACTTCTAATTCCCTTATAGTGCCACTTATTGTTGGGCCACAAGCCCATGTTTGGCATTTTAAACATAATTACCACCTTTTAATTCCTTAATGCCCAAGCTAATAATTTAATCAAGGCCTTAACCTAATCTTGAGCCCAATTTGGACCTCTATCACTTAAATTAACCTATTAAAGTTATCCCTACACTAAATGCATAGGCCCATAAATTTAGGATGTTACATAATAGCAGCTAATTCAAGATCATGTACTGGGTAATTTCCTTCATGTGGTTTAAGTTGCCTTGAAGCATAGGCTATTACTTTACCTTCTTGCATCAAGACACAACCTAAACCATTTAATGAGGCATCACTGTAAATAACAAATTCCTTACCCGGTTCAGGCTGCCCTAATACAGGTGCTTTCGTTAGTAGATCTTTCAATCGGTTGAAACTCTGCTGACATTCATCAGTCCACTCGAACATTACATCTTTCTGAAATAATCGAGTCATCGGAGAAGCTATCATAAGAGAATCCCTGTACAAATCTCTGATAATAATCAGCTAAACCCAAGAAACTTCTAACTTTGGATACATTCTTCGGTGAACTCCAATTGATAATAGCTGAGATTTACTTGGATCTACCCTGATACCTTCGGCGGATATAATATGTCCAAGAAAACCCACTTCCCGAAGCCAAAATTCACATTTACTGAATTTAGCATATAACTGCTTCTCACGCAGAATTTGCAACACAATTCTCAAATGTTCTGTGTGTTCTTCTTCATCTCAAGAATAAACCAAAATATCATCAAGGAATACTACCACAAATCTGTCGAAGTACAATCTAAATATCCGGTTCATGAAATCCATGAATACTGCAGGTGCATTAGTTAACCCAAACGGCATAACCAGAAACTCATAATGCCCATACCTGGTTCTAAAATGTAACACCCCAAACCCGGCCTAAACGTTACGACCGGATCTGGCATGTCACATGAAAGGAATGTCTAAAAACTGTGCGTTCGTTAAAAAGCTCGTATTCTTTATAGTTGTTGTGAAAAATCGAGTTTAAGTAATTTTGAATAAGAAACGGTTTATTATCATCTTAGGAAAATCCCATATTGATCATTTAATAATAAGCAGTAAACAAATCAAAAGCTAAACCAAATAAAATACCAAAAATACAGTTAAAGTGGCCCTATTACATAACAAAAATCCCAGTTACAAATAAGTTTAACTAAGAGAACGAGTTTACGAGAAAAACATTGTATGGCCACCACAAGTCTGCCTCGGCTCCCAAATCCGGATCTAACGATTACCTGCAAAATTAACTAAGGGGTGAGTCACCGAGACTCAGTGTGTAAATCCCCATCCAAAAGATGTTAAGCTCGTACACAAATTCATATGCAAATATGCATGTCATGCAACCCATCCAACCTATCCATCTGAAACTCCCAGATCTACCCCGTGTGGTACCAAACCACTGGTGGTGCCAAACCACTGGTGACCCAAAGTCACGAATAATCCATATGTGGGGCCAACCCACGTTGTGATACCAAATCACTGGCGACAATCCCGTTATATCAAATGTGGGGCCAACCCACTGTGGTGCTAAGCCACTGGGACGAGTCGCTATGAGGTGCCAAACCTCTGGTGACCCAAAGTCACGAATATCAATAATCCAAGTGTGGGGCCAACCCACATTGTGATACCAAATCACTGGCGACAATCCCGATATATCAACTGTGGGGCCAACCCACTGTGGTACTAAGCCACTGGGACGAGTCGCTATGAGGTGCCAAACCTCTGGTGACCCAAAGTCACGAAATTAACTGTGGTACCAAACCACTGGTGGTGCCAAACCACTGGTGACCCAAAGTCACGGATATCAATCTTCCCCCTCCTCTCATCATACCCATGTCCATGCCATGTTCATCAGTCATAATAATTCGTGTATGCAGTATGCCAAGTATGCAAATCATATATCAAAGATAACGCATGAACGTATGACCATCATAATTAGAACAACAAATACGATATAACCAAGCTAATCAACCTGTAAAGGGTAGAACAGTAATTTTTACCTACCAAGGGCATTTTCGTAATTTACCTTTCAGGGGTATTTTGGTAATTTACCCACTAAGGGTATTTCAGTAATTTCGTACCTGAAATGGCCTTTCTGAAGGCCCAATGTCGCCACTAGCGACTCAGCTACCATTTTTGGTCCTTACTGGACTATTGGGCCTAAAACCCGATTTCGGCCCATTCGGGCCCACACGCTTGTGTGGCCCACCTAGCACAAATCTAGCCACGTATATAAGTTCCACCTAGTCTAGTTCACTATATACTATATCATCATACAATTTACTCATATGGGCCCACGGGCCCATTGGGCCCACTTCGGCCCATCGTGGCCCAAGCAGCCCAACCCACAAGAATACTACTGATGGCCTCAACTATCGCGTCGAAGCCCCACACGTGCGCTCGCACGCTCGTGTGGCTACTATTACCGTGACCGGCACTTCGGCATTTGCCGCTCTACAACTAGAGTAGAGAGAGTTACACACCTGATAGGACTCTGGTGTTAAACCGCGCTGCGCCCACTGCTGTGCCCAAACGCCCACCAAGGTATGTTAACTCTCCTCCTGGAATGCTCTTTATATAGCTAGCTCTTAACCCTTCTTCTTTGTATATTTCTGATGTGGGACCCCTTCGTCAGTAGAGTTTAAATTCAACTGAAACTCTTACCGTCCAATCCGCAAAATAAATACTCCTTTGCTTCTCACGAGATTCGAACCCAGGCTCCTTGTAGCATAATCCACGTTGCTAACCACTTGGCCACAAGCTCCTCTTGTGTCTTAAACCATGCGCAACTAAATATAAATCTATAGCCAAATTCTAAGATCCAAGTAAAAAGAAACCAAAATGCAAAAGCCAAGACTTGAACCTTGGACCTCATTCCTTCCTTGTGGCGTCACCCCCTTGTCTCTTATGTGGCGTCACTTTGCCACTACACCGCACACTCCACTTGTGTCATTTTCCTCCACTTTTTATTCTTAAGGCCTACCTGCCAACTTCCAGGGTTTTTTTCGCCTAAAACCAAAATTTCCCTAAAGCCTAAATTTGATCCCGGGACTTCCTAGAAGCCCTCTAACCTTCCAAAATCACTTACCTAATAAGTCTAACTTGCATTAATAGTATTTTCTAAAATTTTAAACGCTACTACGCCTAAGGCCCATTGGGCTCAATCCTACTAGGCCCAATTTCAGGATGTTACATAAAAGCAGTCTTTGGCACATCTGACTCTTTAACCCTCAATTGGTAATATCCGAAACTCAAATCAATTTTGGAAAACATAGTGGCATCCTTTAACTGATCAAACAAATCATCCATTCGAGGTAATGGATACTTATTTTTCACTGTCACTTTGTTAAGTTGATGATAATCAATACATAATCTCAATGTCCCATCCTTTTTCTTCACAAATAGCATTGGAGCACCCCACAGGGAGTAACTTGGTCTCACAAATCCTTTATCAGTCAGCTCTTGTAATTGCACTTTTAATTCTTTCAGTTCGGTTGGTGCCATTCTGTAGGGAGCAATCGATATTGGAGCAGTACCGGGCATTACTTCAATACCATATTCCACTTCTCTAACCGGAGGCAAACCTGGCAACTCTTCCGGAAACACATCTAAATATTCACATACCACCGACACTGATTCGATCTTTATTTCAGACACTTTTGTATTCAACACATAAGCAAGATATGTTTCACAAACATTTTTTAAACATTTCTGAGCAGACATGGCAGAAATCACAATTGGCATCACATTTGACTTATCTGTTTTAACCCAAAGAACTTCACCGCTACTACACTTCAACTCAAAAATTTTCTGGCTACAATCTATCTTGGCCTTATGTAATGTCAACCAATCCATTCCCAAAATAACATCAAACTCATCAAATGGCAACAACATCAAGTTGGCAGGGAAACAATGACTTTGTATCATCAAAGGACAATTTTTACATATTTTATCAACTATCACATGCTTGTCTAAAGGATTCGAGACTTTGACCACATACTTAGTCGGTTCAACACACAGATTCTTATCAGACACTAAATTCATGCATACATACGAATGAGTAGAACTAGGATCAATCACTGCAAGAACATTAGTGCCGTAAAGAGAAAATATACCAGTGATCACATCAGGGGAAGATGCTTATTCTCTAGCTCGGATGGCATAAGTTCTTGTTGGAGCTCTCGCTTCAGATCTTACAATGGTGTTTTTTTATTATACCTTTACCATTAGTTCCAGTCCCCACATTTCTTGATGGTTTTCCTGTAACAGCCCGATTTAAGGCCTAGTCGGAATAGTGGTGCGAGACCATGAATCCGAGGTGAATTTATGAGTTTACAAAGTTTATGCCATGTTTGCATGCTAGTATAAATGTTTCATGAAGTAATTTTATTAAATTGTGGTGGATTGGTCCAAAAGGACTAAATTGTAAAAAGTTGCAAAATATGAGTTTCTAGAAGCTTTTTGTATGAAATAGCATTAGAATAGTAATTAGAAGTCCTTAAATAGCAATTTTTCCAAAAATATTATTTTGGACAAAGTTGGCCTTGAGATGGTGTTATAGAAATTTTTAAGAGGAAGGGCATTTTGGTCATTTGTCTAATAAGTGTTTAAAATAGGAAAAAGATGATAAAAATCTCATCATCTTCTTCCCCTATTGTCGAAAATTGAAAGAAGCCATAGCTAGGGTTCGTCAATTTTTGAAGCTTGCTAGTAAGTGCTCCTAAGCCCGGTTTTCGATATTCTTCGTACTTTTGAAGCCCCAGTAGCATGAGTAAGCTATTTTTAGCTATTTGATGAGCTAAGATGCATGTTTAAAAATTTAGCCATGAATGACATGCATGCTAAATGATGTTTTATGGAAGTTTATTAGAGTTTGATGTTAGATAAACATCTTTTCCTTAAGGAATTTCATGAAAAATGATAGTATGGACCTTTTTGTAATGATTATAAAATTTGGTCATACATGCTAGAACTAGAGAGAGTTGATGATTGCTATAGTAGAGAAAATGATTCAGCTAAGCATGATGTTTAAGAAAGTTGCATGAAAATCATTTTACGAGCCTAGGGGCAAAAGTGCAAATATGAGAAAGTATAGGGGCAAATTAGTAATTTTGCCAAAGTATGAGTTATGAGTCAATTTAGTCAATATGATTATTAAAAGATCTATTTATGATTATAGATCAAGAAAAACGAAGCCCGGATCGAAATCGAGGCAAGAACAAAGTCGATGACTAAATTGCTTAACTACATACATTTTGTATTTTGAGGTAAGTTTGTATGAGTTCTAAGCTTTATGATTTTATCATTTAAATTGCTTAGTATAATATACATTGTTATCATGAATGATTTAATGTTATGTTAAACAAAGAAGTCAATAAGATTAAACAAGAGAAAGTCCCGATTGAAAATGAATTACCCTATATATACGGTCCAGTACATGAGATAAGAAAGTCCGTATAAGACCAAGCCAAGGCATGGCATCGGCAATTAAGCAAGTTATCATGTAAGTCCAAGGACCCAAGCTTGGCATTGAATAAGTTATCATGTAAGTCCAAGGACCCAAGCTTGGCATTGAACAAGTTATCATGTAAGTCCAAGGACCCAAGCTTGGCATTGATTCAAGAAGAGATCTTACACTTGAATCCATATTTAGAGTATGGCATTGGCATCAAGTACATGACTAGAGATCTAGTATTCCCGGTAATTCATAGAAATTCATCGGGCAAATGAGCAAAGCTAAAATGTGAAAACAAGAATGTTAAGAAAGCAAAGCCATTATCAAATTGAAATTGAATATTATTCATGTTATGAATGATGAATTAGAAGACATGATTATTATGTTTAAGCATGCTGATCAATGTGATCAAGAGATACAGGTACCTTGTTACCTTACAAGTATGAGATTAGTAAGTACCATGGGTCAAGTAAGACTCATTAATGAGTAAGTAAGCTTTATAGATGAGATAATGATACCATTCTTATGTCAAATGGTTTATATAAAGCAAGTTTATTTTTTTATGTGTTATACATGCAAACTTACTAAGCTAAATGCTTACGTCTTTGATTGTTTCTTTCTATGTAGTCCCGCCAAGCTAAATTGTGGATCATTAGAGTCGGAGCTCATAGCACACTATCGACCCTTATTTTGGTATAGCCAAATTATATTACTAAGTATGTCATGTATAGGAATCATTCATTTTGAGAACATGTTTTTTTTTTTTTTTTGTAAGGCCATTATATAGGCTATCAAGTTATTATTCTTTTGTATATGGCTAAGTGGTTGGCCAAACTTGTTTAAGTTGTTTGTATATAGATGTCAATGAAATATGTAGTAATGTTCATAAAAGTTATATTATTAATGATTTGTATTGGTTGAAGTTGAGTTGATCTTAATTCAAGGGAGGCAAATGGCTTGGTAAATAGCCTCTAATTGACCTACACGGTTAGACACATGGGCGTGTGTCTAGACCGTGTTAACCCTGCACCTTAATGTTTTAAATCAAGTTAGACCACGGTCATTTTACACGGCCGTCTATATGAGCCGTGTAAGACACACGTTCAAAACATGGGCGTGCGCCCAGGCCGTGTTGAGTAAGTCAGTATATCAAGGTATAGTACACAGCCTAAGTCCATGGGCGTGTGTATAGGCCGTGTGATTCAAGTCAGAATGCTAAGGTTTCATACAAAGGCTAAGGCCATGGGAGTGCCATGACCGTGTCAGATAAGTCAGTGTCGACCACGGTTGGGAGACATGGGGGTGCTTAGGGGTGCACGGGCGTGTCTCGAACCACATGGGCGTGTGACCCCTGTTTCAAGGGAAAGTTCCCGATTGATTTCTGAAAGTTTACAAACATGAGTCTAAGGCCTCGTAGGCCCATGAGATGTACGAGTTGTATACGAAAGAGAAGTTTTTAGTTCGGGACAAAATTTTATAACCCGAAATTTCATGATTAAGCAAGTTCAAGCATAGTAATGTCTCGTATCTAGTTTAAGCCTCAGACTCGGGTATGGGGTGTTACATTTCCTCTAGTAATCACACTGCTCGATTTCACATTTTGAAACTTTTCTATCTCTTCTCTTTCTGGACAATCTTTCACAAAATGATCTTGAGATCCACACTTAAAACATGCTCGACTGATAAAATAACATTCTCCCAAATGTCGTTTTCCACAATGTTGACATTCCGGTCTAATAGGTTTAACACTACCTACAATTGCCATAGAAGTCGCTTGAGCTTTAGAACTTGGATTTTGTCTTCCTCGATCTCTTTGAAAATTCACACTAGAAACATTCGATCGAGTATTCATTTCTCTAGACTTCTTTGCTTGAGACTGGAATGACTTGCCCATTGATCTTTTTCTTGCATCTCTTACTTCACTTTCCACATTTCTTTTCTCTTTGCTTAACTCTTCAGCCTTGATAGCTCTTTCAACTAGTACCGCTAATTCTTTAATTTCAAGAATCCCTACTAGCAATCAGATATCCTCATTCAATCCATCTTCAAACCTCTTGCACAAAGTAGCTTCATTAGATACACACTCTTGGGCATATTTGCTTAATTTGAAAAATTCTCGTTCATATTCAGCCACCGTCATGCGCCCTTGTTTCAATTTAAGAAACTTTTTTCTCTTTTGATCAATGTAACACTGACTTATGTACTTCTTCCGGGATTCCTCTTGAAAGAAATCCCATGTAACTTTCTCTTTAGGCACCACTGACACTAAAGTTTTCCACCAATTATAAGCCAAATCCCTCAACAATGAGATAGCACAGTTGAGACTTTCTTCTGGAGTACAAGATAATTCATCCAACACTCTGATGGTATTTTCAAGCCAGAACTCTGCTCTCTCAGGATCATCATTTACATTAGCTCAGAACTCTTCGGCTCCATACTTTCGAATTTTCTCCACTACAGGCTTTGACAATCTTAACACTTCAGTTCGTTGAGGAGCTATGGGAAAAACTTGAGGAATAGGAGGGGGTGGAGGAGGTTGAGCATTAGGATTAGTTCTAACAAACTAAGTATACCAATTGCTCATCATATGGAGAAAGGCTTCCCGAGCCTCATCTCCTTGACTTTGAGTCTCGGGTTGATTTTCATCTGGCTCCATCACTTGCGCGGGAGCAGGCGCATTACTTTGAGCATCATCAGTTGCAGCTCCATTAGGATCCATTACTATATAAAAGAAAACATTTTAAGATGTCAGGAGTCGTCACACTATCATTATTCAATTATGGCATGTATACGTAATCTATTACACTTGTCATGTTTGCCCGAGGGTCGACTAAACCATAGCTTTGATACCAATAAATGTAACACCACACACTCGAGACCATTGCCGAAGTCGAGCATGAGGCATTATTTAACTTATCTTACTACTTCGGGTATAAAAATAATTTATTTCATCATTCACGATAAATCTGTCCATCTGCGCAACAATCATTAATTTAATTATAACTCGAGTTACGGAACTAAAATTTAGATCCGTAAATTTTTCCTAAAACTAGACTAATATATCTTCTTACCATAAAATTTTCAAAATTTTTGGTTTGTCCAATTAGTACAGTTTATTCATTAAAGTCTCCTCTGTTTAACAGTCCAATGGTTCTGACCACTCTTCACTAAAAATCAATTTTATCATTGTACAATTTTTATATTTTGTTCCTACTTATTTTTTATGAAAGTAGACTCACTAAGCTTTAAATATAAATTATAACTCATAATTATTTTTTTACAATTTTAAATGATTTTCTAAATTCTAAATAGGGGACTTCAAATACCATTCTGACCCTGTCTCACTAAAATTCAAATATCACAAAATATTAATTTTGTTTTGCTTACAATGTTTCTTTCATATGAAAGTAGACACAATAAGCTTTAATTAAATATCTTATTCACTTTTTAATTCCATTTCTCCTATTTTTGGTGATTTTTCAAAGTCACATTACTGCTGTTGTCCAAAAACTGTTTCATTGCAAATTTTTACTTTTTCATATTTTCTTTATAGTAAACATCACTTAGGTATCCATACAAAATAATTCGATCTCTATACATGCCATAACTTAAAACATTTCAAAAGCATTTAAATACCAAAGTAAAGGCTTCATAGTGTGATACGAGGCTTCGACGATCTCCAATCCAAGGAAGTCAACACACTATAAAACAAAGAAAAAGAAAAGAACAAGTAAGCTACTAATAGCATAGTAAGTTACAAGTAAACAATAAGCACTCAATCAATAATTAACGTTTTCACATACAATTAATTAATATCTTTGTTAGCAAATTTAATCACTTACACATATACAATCTTACTAGTTCACTTGCACATACATTTAAGTACTTCATCTCATATTCACTTTAATTTATTATTAATCCCGTTGAACACTCGAAATATATACGTATACATAGAGAAGTAGCACATAAGTGCCACACTGATATGTAGCCGAAGCTACTACTGTAATGTAGCCGAAGCTACCACTGTAATGTAGTCAAAGCTACCACTGATCAATAACACTGGAAATGTCCACCGGCCTGCTCACACAAGCTGTCAGGTGTCTGCAACACATGCTAGATCACCTAGCACCTGGGACTCACTGTAACACTGTAACACTGGTCTCTAGTGATATATCACTTATATCCATTTCTATTCCTAAGTTCAACCGGGAATTTACTCTTAACACTTATTTTAAACACTTAATCACTTGAATAATTCATGAACAATTTTCCTTCCACATTCAATATAATCCACATATAAAATATAATTCACAATTTATAAAAATATTGCTATTATTTACACATAACTTACCTCGGATGCAAAACGACTATTTTTGTAAATTAGTCGACAACCTTCTCTTTTCCCGGATCACCTTCACTATTCCTTCTTTCTTGATCTATATTAACACAATTTAATAAATTTTATCAACATTCCGTTCAAATGCAATTCGTACACAATATTTTGGAAAAATTACGTTTTTGCCCCTAAAGTTTCATATATTTACACTTTTTCCCCAAAGCTCAGAAATTAAACTTTATCCCTTATGCTTATGTTTTATGACATCCTGATCATTTTTCCCTTCTATGACAACATCAAATTTTCACTCTAACATATACTTATGAACATCAGGTTTTTTACCGATTAAGCCGTCTTACTCGTTTTCACTTAAAATCGCTTAGCAAAAGTTGTTTAACATAATTTAAAACCTCATATTTAATCATAAAACATCAAAATAAACACATTTCACCTATGGTATTTTTTCAAATATGAACCCTAGGTTAAATTATTGCTAGTATAAGCTAAATGAAGTTACCAGGACTCTAAAAACGTAAAGAACATTAAAAACGGGGCTTGGAATCACTTACTATGGAGCTTGGAAGCTTGAAACAAACCCTAGCTATGGAGAACCCTTGAAATTTTGTCCTAATGAAGAAGATGGACATATTTTGCCATCTTTTTCCTTTTTTGAATCTTTTAATTACTAAATGACTAAAATACCCTTCATTAAAAACTTTGGTTATTTCTACCTATGTATGTCCATTTTTGTCCATGGAAATATAATGGTCTAATTACCATTTAAGGACTCCTACTTCAAACCCCCATTACAATCAAGTACTCTATGAATTAGAACCCCTATTTAGCATCTTTTGCAAACAAGTCCTAATAGGCAATTTAAGCATGCAATCAATAAAATTTCTTATCGATACTCTAACACATTTATTTAATCACTCGGTAAATCATAATAATTAATCGTAATAAACATTTATATCTCGGATTCATGGTTTCGCAACCACTGTTCCGATTAGGCCCTATTTTGGGCTATCACAAGACGACCACAACAAAAGAATATCATATCATATCATATCTTCTCATAATCTATGTTAGAACTTAGCAAAATACTTAATTTCCTTGTTTCATTTTCACAAAATTACTCATTTGTACTCCATTAGCTTTATGTCTTTAAATGTTTGGGCTACTAGTCCTAAAACTTCACAAATTTGATTATACTTTAATTGCGCCTTTCAATTTTGGTCAATCTATTTCATGATTATAGTTCTTGACAAAATTTATTCAAGATCCTCATTTTGTTTCATTATCTCAATAATACTATTGATGTAAAACTATTGTCGACAACTTTCTATTTTCATGCATGGCTCCATATTTTCTCGTATTGACATGAGATATCGATATCTCTTTATTTTCATCATTTCCATGTTCAGGTACTTGAATCTCTTCTAGATTTTTAATAATTAATTATGTCTTAGGTCTCTTTTGGAGCATCTGCCTCCACTATATGACCATATTGACTTATTATTTTCTTTTACGAGAATTTTCATCTTTGGAACTAATCGATTTACCATGTTTGAGACATGCATTATTTATTCTAACACATTTTACTACTGTGACTTTTATTCAAATCAAAACATAAGCTGGCGTATAACACTTAGTTATTCTCATAGGGTCAGTAAATACATTTGGTAATTAACTTGCAATAAAGCGAGTTATCCTTTTGAACTCCTAGTTCAAACTAATTTCTATGAGGATCTAGATAATGATAATTCATTTAAAGTAATTTATTTATTCAACTATTAATTCTCTCCCCCTAATGCTGGGGAAACTACCAAATTAAATAGTACTCACAAATCATTTTATAATTGAATCTCCATATCATTTAAAAAAATATATAATAATACAAGGAGACTCATAATTAATATATATTCTCAACTTTCTTTGAATACCCATTCTTTACATTGTGGTGGAGCAACTTGAACATATATTACACATTTAAAAATTCTAAAATGGGTTGTATTTGACTCTTGACCAAAAACCAATTGTAATAGGGAGTATTTATCATAACTTATTAGCATGATGTGTACTAGTGCCGATTCATATAAAAACAATAATATCCTTATACATAAACACAAGTTTTGTTCTCAAAAGATATGGTTTAGCCACTATCTAAAGACTTTTAATTCATAATTCTACTAAACCATTTTATATGTATAAACAGTAGGCTTTGGGATACTTACACTCACAATCTATCATACAATAATAAATGAAAGCATGAGAAATAAACTCACCAACATTAACAAGAATTGTCTTGATTGCATAATCTGAAAAAAAAAATATTCTTAAATAAATCATTAAACAAGTAATATAGCAAAATACAGGTTGCGAGTTGATAACTTACATGTGATTAAATTGTAGATGCATCTACCAAAATTATATCAAAACATTCACTGTTGAATAAATGAGCCCATGTTTCTTTAAAAAATGTAAGAAATTCAATCTCAAGTTTTGCTAATGAGGTTTAAAAAATCTTCATTAAGAATAAGCAACACTTGATAAATAAGAAACCTTTAGGTTCTTTAATAATTATCCATGTAAATTATTATCTTGTTGCATCATTATTGATTAGGATGATCTAACAGATCATGGCAACTAATTAGTATATTTGAACGAGTAAACTTCCGGTTTACTATGCATGTGATTTAACGATACTAATATAAACTTTCACTATACCATCTCATGTGATTTAATCATACTAATATATATATAGTACAAACTTGCGAAAAATGCGATAGCTTTCCAATACAAAATTCTTACCTTATATAATAGATTTAATTAATCATCTCCTCATCCACAGTCTCAATATGATATTTGTTAAGACGTATATCCTTTTAAAAAAATAATTTATTTGAGACTAAATAGAATATAGTGCATTAATTGTCACTTTGTTTCTTCAGATAACAATGTATCAGCTCTTGCGGGGCCTTGAGTTAATTTTTTACTATGAAAGATTAGCATATTCCATTACCACATTAAACACAGGATATTGGTAACAATATATTAGCTCTTCTGGAGCCTTAAATTAATTTTGTAACAATATGTTTAGGCGTATAATAGGTACGCAACCAATGGTCTTCATATAACATCGATAACATAAGTTGTAGCACCCCTAACCCGTGTTCGTCGCCGGAACAGGGTTACGGAGTATTACCAGAACTTTCAGAACATTTTTAGATAATTCATAACAATTACTATTCATTTCCTGAGATTTATTCATAATGTCCTTTCAATGGACCCTCGAAGCCCAATATGAGCATTAAAATTGATTCGGGACTTAATCGAAAATAAGAATTTTTCACGAAATTTCAAAAATTTTCCAAGTTGCAGGGCTCACATGCTCGTGTGGTTCGAGGGCCACGCCCGTGCCGCAGGCCGTGTTCGAAACTAGGTACCTCTTTGACTTGCACCACACGGCCGGCCACACGCCTGTGTGCTACACCGTGTGGTTAATTTTATTTTTTGAATTTAGGTGCAAGTTTTACACGGCCAAGACACATGCCCGTGTGCTCAATTATGAGCATTCTGTTTTTCTCAAATTTAAGATGTAGGGGACACACGGCCTAACCACACGCCCATGTACCAGGCCGTGTGTCACACATGGTCTAGACACACGCTTGTGTGTATGCCCGTGTGGACAAAATAAAGTCACTTCTAGCTTCATTTCTCACCCAAAAATTTTCCAATGACTACACCAAACTTTCATCTAAATACCAACCAATCAAAGCATTGTATTCAAGTAATTTATAACATCTAACATGATATATTGTTACTTGCATTCATGCTTTTAATCTTACCCTTCAGTAAGCATACTCATTTAACCTTTCTCAATCAATCAATAACAAACACTTATGTTATCTCCATAAAATAAACTTAATACATATACCAAAACATAATCATCACTAGCCACTCCAATAGGTAGATTACAATAATCATTTACATTTACATTTACATGCCAATATGGCCAATATAAACTAGACATGCCATTATAACCATAATTCATTTACCATATTGTACCGACACGGGCCTATGGATAGTGTGAGTGATCTCCGCCAAGCTTCTAATCCAACGAGCTTCCAATTTACTATAAAACAGGGAAATAAAACTAAGTAAGCATTACATGCTTAGTAAGTTCGTATAACGTGGTACTTAACTTACCATTCATTCTATTTTGAGGTAACTATGTAAGGCACATTCATTCAATTCGACCTCAAGCCCTACACATATCCTCATTGCCCTTGTTAGTCATATATTCCATAATAACATCAAAACATGTTTGGGCTCAACAACAATCAAGTTTCTAGGCACATATGTTTTCCACAACATGTATTCATTTAACATGTATAAATCGTCCCTTTATATTACAAGTATAATTTCATAATAGTTTATCTCGAGTTCAGATTATTTCATATTAGAACTTTTCTCGTATTACTCGAAATATCAATGTCACACGAGTAGTACACTCAAAGTATTCAAAGTATACAAGTCTATAATCAAGGATGAACATATTCTGTAACACCCCAAACCCGGCCTATGCGTTAAGTATAGATTTGGCATGCCACACAAGTCGATCTTTCATCTAGTCGTTAATAATTTAAGGAAAACAAATCTTCAAAACGAATTTGGTGATGGAGTTTATCAAAAATCGATGTTAATTTGAAATCCATAATTTTGAAAACATCAGAGTTTATAATCGGATTTTCAGAGAAATAATTGGTTGAAATAAATTCATAAAAGAGTTTTCACAAAAATTTTTATGAGTTAGTGATATTTAAGAAAAACCCCCTTTTTTTACGCAAGTTTAAGAAATCATTTATAAAAATTAAAACAGCCCCATTTGAGTATCTAAAACATGTAACATCCTAAATTTATAGGCCTATGCATTTAGTGTAGGGATAGGTTCAATAGGTTAATTTAAGTGATAGGGGTCCAAATTGGGCTCAAGATTAGGCTAAGGCCTGGATTAAATTATTAGATTGGACATTAAAGAATTAAAAAGGTGGTAATTATGTTTAATTTAAGGGAATTAAAAGTGACGCCACACACAAGGGAATTAGGGGCCCAAAATTTAAGTTTAATGAGGCCCAGATCTTTTAATTTAAGTGAGTTAAATTTGGCATTAGGGTTAGTAAGAGGTGGATGCCTACAAGGCTATAAAATAGGAAAAATTATGTGGATTTTTAAGTGATAATATCATAGATAAAAAGGAGAAAAGTTAGGAACTTATCTTCAAAGGAAGTGTTGGCTGAAAATCCACCACCTAGAGGAGTGTAAAATTTGGCTACTGCATGGCATAGAGGGTGCCGAAATTCTCCTCTCTTCTAGCTTAAATTTTAAGGGCGTTTTCGGTATTTAGCAGTAGGTGTCAAAAATCTATAAATAGAGGGGCTAGCTTCTTGTTTCTGACATTGAAAACCCTAAAATTCTCTCCCTCAGTGCCGAAATTCCCTAGCCTCTCCCTCTCCAAATTTCTTTCTTCAATTACTTCAAAAGCCGAAACTTCTCCCCACTTTCTTTTCTCTTGTACCGATTTCTCTAAAAAGCCGAAGCATCCATCGCTTTTTCTTTTATTCGTCCTATTTTGAGGAATTATTCTATACTTCCGGCATTTAAATCTTCCATTGGCATTGCCGAATCCTCTCCCTAGTGCTAGCCGGATCTCCTAAGCTAAGGTAAGAGTCGATTTTTGATTAATTCTCATAATCTATTTTAGAAAGGCAAAAGCCAAAAGCTAATAGTTAATGGTTTTATGATGGGCGGCAATTCGGGATTTGAATAAAGCTTAGTCGACTAGATCTAAAAGCCAAAAATCATAAGTCTCCAATTTCGGGATTTTAAGGTAAGAAGATTATCCCTAGATTTTTATTAAATTCGTTCGATATATATTTTACCTCTATAAGGAGGATTAACGATTAAATATTGTTATAGTAGCTCTGATAAGGATTTGATGGAATTAAATATGAATCAGGCAAAGGAAAGAATCCTTAAGTTTAAGAAACGAGCAGTATCTGCTGTTCGAGATTGGCCAATTGGTTGTGGACCGGCTTCTGAACAACACCTTAGGCAGATAGCAGTCGTGTCGACTAAGGATAGCGTCGACATAGAAAGCATCATTTTATTGGTAACCAGGTGTGTAGATCCTTATCACATAAGTTTTATTTTGTATTATACCTGTTAGGGGCTGAAAAGCCGGAAAATAAGGCTATATGAACAGTCGTGTGTAGATCTCTAACACACTACTGATAAACATGTATGTATATCTATTTATGTATGTTATGGGCTAAAAAGCCGGAATAAGGCTGTATAGACAGTCGAATGGAACCCTAAAAAGGGTTAGGCAAGGATGCCAGGTACGTAAACATAGAACTCCCTACGTGTATCGAAGAATATATAAGTCTACTTGATGTTTTCTTTATGTATGTATGCATGGGGTGGGAATGATGATAATTGAAGGGGAAGTGCATGATAGGTCACTTGGTGATCGGTGGTAGAAATCCCACATAATTTAAATATAAGGTCACATAGTGATCGGTGGCTATGCCACGTTTAATGATTCCTACTTAATAGGAATAGGCAATACGACTGTCGTTTTGGTGTGTAGCGGATGGAGGGTTGATTGTAGAAATCCCCAAGGTGTGATGGTTGGTACGGGTTGGTGTGTAAAGGATGGAAACCTAGGATGGGTTGGGTTATTCATTCTTTATTATTATTAGGTGATTATGATTGATGCATTCCTGTATGGGCCAGGGCCCATAATGTGTTTGTGGGCTCAGGTCGATGTGTGTCTTGAGATTTATACACTGAGTCTTTGTGGCTCACGCTTTCCAAATAATGTTTAATTGACTTATGATTTCCATAACACACAAACAAAAGTTTTCAAAGTACAAGCCGTGACATACCAAATCCGGTCGAAATGCATGAGCTGGGTTTGGGGTGTTACAATTTGGTATCAGAGCCCAGTTCAAAACTCGGGCTGTGAAATGGGTCTAGAAGTATTTTAGAAAAAAATTGTATTTAAGGAAAAGTTTTGGCCTGAAGACATGGCCTTCGAGTTTACCGGCACCCAATCCACCCAGGTAAGTATTCTGAACTTCTGATTGTGATATAAATGTGGGCTTAGTGGGCCTTATGGGATGTAGACTATCTAGATTAGAACTTGATGGACTCTAGGCTTAGACAAACAACTCTTCAATTCCATAAGACTTAATTTCACTAAACAAAACCTGTAAACGAGTCGCATGTAACATCCTAAAATTGGGCCTAGTATGATTGGGCCCAATGGGCCTTAGGCGTAGTAGCGTTTAAAATTTTAGAGAACGGTATTAATGCAAGTTAGACTTATTAGGTAAGTGATTTTGGAAGGTTAGAGGGCTTCTAGGAAGTCCCGGGATCAAATTTAGGCTTTAGGGAAATTTTGGTTTTAGATGAAAAAAACCCTGGAAGTTGGCAGGTAGGCCTCAAGAATAAAATATGGAGAAAATGACACAAGTGGAGTGTGTGGTGTAGTGGCAAAGTGACGCCACATAAAAGACAAGGGGGTGACGCCACAAGGAAGGAAGGAGGTCCAAGGTTCAAGTCTTGGCTTTTGCATTTTGGTTTCTTTTTACCTGGATCTTAGAATTTGGGCCATAGTTTATATTTAGTTGCGCATGGTTTAAGACACAAGAGGAGCTTGTGGCCAAGTGGTTAGCAGCGTGGATTATGCTACAAGGGAGCCTGGGTTCGAATCTCATGAGAAGCAAGGTAGTATTTATTCTGCGGATTGGACGGCAAGAGTTTCAGTTGAATTTAAACTCTACTGACGAAGGGATCCCACATCGGAAAGATACAAAGAAGGAAGGTGAAGAGCTAGCTATATAAAGAGCATTCCAGGAGGAGAGTTAAGATACCTTGGTGGGCGTTTGGGCACAGGAGTGGTCGCAGCGCGGTTTAGCACCAGAGTCCTATCAGGTGTGTACTTCTCTACTCTAGTTGTAGAGCGGCAAATGCCGAAGTGCCGGTCACGCCAATAGTAGCCACACGAGCGTGCGAGCGCACGTGTGGGGCATCGACGCGATAGTTGAGGCCATAAGTAGTATTCTTGTGGGTTGGGCTGCTTGGGCCACGATGGGCCGAAGTGGGCCTAATAGGGCCTGTTGGCCCAAATGAGTAAATTGTATGATTGTTTAGTATATGTTGAACTAGACTAGGTGGAATTTATATACATGTTTAGATTTGTGCTATGTGGGCCACACGAGCGTGTGGGCCCGAATGGGCTGAAATCGAGTCTTAGGCCCAATAGTCCGGTAACGACCAGAAATGGCAGTTGAGTCGCTCGTGGCGACATTGGGCCTATGGAAAGGCCATTGCAGGTGCGAATTTACGAAAATACCCTTGGTAGGTAAAATTACTGTTATACCCTTAGAGGTTGGTTAGTTTGATTATGTTGTATATTATTATTCTGATTATGATGGTAATTCGTTTCATATGTTGTCTAATATGTTCATAATGATTACATTGTCATTTTATCATAAATTGAATGTTGCATGGGCATGAGGGTGATAATGTAAAAGAGAAGTGTTCTGGTGGTTTTACCACATTAATCTGGTGACTCATGTCACAATATTATATTTCCGGTGACGTTGTCACATTATCCGGTGGCTATGCCACGTATTAAGGGCTATGAGCAGTTGACTGCAGCGATTGCCTTCGAGGGTGTGTAGCGGATGGAGGGTCGATTTAGTAATCCCCACGGTGTGATTGGCAAGTACGGGTGGTGTGTAGGGGTTGGATCTCTAGGTGGGTTCGGGTTCTGCATCATATCGCATTGATTATCTGATTATCTGCTACACTCTGCTAAAAGGGCTAAAGCCCAGTCTGTTCTATACGGGCTTCGCCCAAAGTGATTTGTAATGGGCTTCGGCCCAGATTGCTTTGATGCATGTTCTTACTGATGAGGGTGCACACTGAGTCTCGATGACTTACCCCCTCTTTTTAAATGTTTCAGGTAATCCCTAGTCGCGGATTTGGGAGCTGAAGCGGACTTGTGGTGGCCATGCAATGTTTTTTCGTAAACTCGTTTCTTTTTATTTAAACTTACTTTTAATTTTTGGGATTTTGTTATGTAATATGGCCTTTGGTATTTTATTTGGTTTTAGCTTTCAATTTAGTTACTGTTTCTTATTAAATGTTCAATATGGGGTTTTCCTAAAATGATAATAAACCGTTTTTATTCAAAATTACTTAAACTCGATTTTCACAACAAATACAATTTTATTCAAATTAATAACAACTTTGTAAAATAGGCATTGAAATGAATCGGCTTTTATAAACAAACCACAAAATACGGAGTTTCAAAAAGAATATTAACTTTTTAACGAACGCACAGTTTTTTTTGACATTCCTTTCATGTGACATGCCAGATCCGGTCATAACGTCTAGGCCGAGTTTGGGGTGTTACAATTATGGTATCAGAGCCTAGGTTCAAAAACTCGGCTGTGGGTTTGGATTCAAGAATGTTTTCAAAGGATGTTTTGGAAAATGGTTTAGAAAAATATATATCTGTTTTCTGGAAGTATGGCACCCGAGTCTCCGGCACCAAATCCGTAAGTTTCCTTTTTACTATATTCTATTATGTGCTGAATGATTTTTTTTGTGATGTGTGGATGTGATGCTTGAATATAGGAGTTGTATGTATGTGGGAAAATATCTGTTTGCTCCGGTGTTAGATAGTTGGTTATGTGAAGGGGTTCTAAGATTTAGTTAGAAAGGGTATTAGTGTTATTAGAATCAGAGTGCGCAGCGTGGGCATAGTGTTGTAAGTTAGGATGTACGACTGTTAGTTAGTTGGAAATTTCGAGGACAAAATTTCTTTAAGGAGGGTAGATTTGTAACATCCTAAAATTGGGCCTAGTAGGATTGGGCCCAATAGGCCTTAGGCGTAGTAGCGTTTAAAATTTTAGAGAACGGTATTAATGTAAGTTAGACTTATTAGGAAAGTGATTTTGGAAGGTTAGAGGGCTTACAGGAAGTCCCGGGATCAAATTTAGGCTTTAGGGAAATTTTGGTTTTAGATGAAAAAAACCCTGGAAGTTGGCAGGTAGGCCTTAAGAATAAAATATGGAGAAAATGACATAAGTGGAGTGTGTGGTGTAGTGGCAAAGTGACGCCACATAAGAGACAAGAGGGTGACGCCACAAGGAAGGAAGGAGGTCCAAGGTTCAAGTCTTGGCTTTTGTATTTTGGTTTCTTTTTACCTGGATCTTAGAATTTGGACCATAGTTTATATTTAGTTGCGCATGGTTTAAGACACAAGAGGAGCTTGTGGCCAAGTGGTTAGCAGCGTGGATTATGCTACAAGGGAGCCTGGGTTCGAATCTCATGAGAAGCAAGGGAGTATTTATTTTGCGGATTGGACGGCAAGAGTTTCAGTTGAATTTAAACTCTACTGACGAAGGGATCCCACATCGGAAAGATACAAAGAAGGAAGGTGAAGAGCTAGCTATATAAAGAGCATTCCAGGAGGAGAGTTAAGATACCTTGGTGGGTGTTTGGGCACAGGAGTGGTCGCAGCGCGGTTTAGCACCAGAGTCCTATCAGGTGTGTACTTCTCTACCTAGTTGTAGAGCGGCAAATGCCGAAGTGCCGGTCACGGCAACAGTAGCCACACGAGCGTGCGAGCGCACGTGTGGGGCTTCGATGCAATAGTTGAGGCCATCGGTAGTATTCTTGTAGGTTTGGCTGCTTGGGCCACGATGGGCCGAAGTGGGCCCAATAGGGCCTGTGGGCCCAAATGAGTAAATTGTATAATTGTTTAGTATATGTTGAACTAGACTAGGTGGAACTTATATACATGGCTAGATTTGTGCTAGGTGGGCCACACGAGCGTGTTGGCCCGAATGGGCTGAAATCGAGTCTTAGGCCCAATAGTCCGGTAATGACCGGAAATGGCAGTTGAGTCGCTCGTGGCGACATTGGGCCTATGGAAAGGCCATTGTAGATGCGAATTTACGAAAATACCCTTGGTAGGTAAAATTACTGTTATACCCTTAGAGGTTGGTTAGCTTGATTATGTTGTATATTATTATTCTGATTATGATGGTAATTCGTTTCATACGTTGTCTGATATGTTCATAATGATTACATTGTCATTTCATCATAAATTGTATGTTGCATGGGCATGAGGGTGATAATGTAAAAGGGAAGTGTTCTGGTGGTTTTACCACATTAATCTGGTGACTCATGTCACAATATTATGTTTCCGGTGACGTTGTCACATTATCCGGTGGCTATGCCACGTATTAAGGGCGATGAGCAGTTGACTGCAGCGACTGCCTTTGAGGGTGTGTAGCGGATGGAGGGTCGATTTAGTAATCCCCACGGTGTGATTGGCGGGTACGGGTGGTGTGTAGAGGTTGGATCTCTAGGTGGGTTCTGGTTCTGCATCATATCGCATTGATTATCTGATTATCTGCTATACTCTGCTAAAAGGGCTAAAGCCCAGTCTGGTCTGTACGGGCTTCGCCAAAGTGATTTGTAATGGGCTTCGGCCCAGATTGCTTTGATGCATGTTCTTACTGATGAAGGTGCACACTGAGTCTCGATGACTCACCCCCTCTTTTTAAATGTTTCAGGTAATCCCTAGTCGCGGATTTGGGAGCTGAGGCGGACTTGTGGTGGCCATGCAATGTTTTTCCGTAAACTCGTTTCTTTTATTTAAACTTACTTTTAATTTTTGGGATTTTGTTATGTAATAAGGCCTTTGGTATTTTATTTGGTTTTAGCTTTCAATTTGGTTACTGTTTATTATTAAATGTTCAATATGGGGTTTTCCTAAAATGATAATAAACCGTTTTTATTCAAAATTACTTAAACTCGATTTTCACAACAAATACAATTTTATTCAAATTAATAACAACTTTGTAAAATGGGCATTGAAATGAATCGGCTTTTATAAACAAACCACAAAATACGGAGTTTCAAAAAGAATACGAACTTTTTAACGAACGCACAGTTTTTTTTTTGACATTCCTTTCAAGTGACATGCCAGATCCGGTCGTAACGTCTAGGCCGGGTTTGGGGTGTTACATCGCAAGACTAATGTGTGGTAACAGGCATATGCATGTCTAGGAGTAGATTCGTAAGAGCTTGGTATTTAAGCAGTCCAAGTGACTCACCTCCTCTTCGCTGGAATCTTACCTGGTGTATAGTGACTGTTCACTTTAGCCATGACGGGGTGTGGCAATAGGCATACGCATGTCTAGGAGTGGATTCAGGGAGAGCTTGGTGTTTAAGCAGTCCTAGTGACTCACCTCCTCTTCGCTGGAATCTTACCTGGTGCGTAGTGACTGTTCACTTTAGCTATAAGGACTTGTTCATGGGCTGAACCCATAATTAAAACCCGAAAGGGACCAACCACCCTATTTTGCAAACAAAAACCCCTAAGTTTTGTGCACTTCAAAAAAAAATAAAAAAATAAAAAATATACACTTGATTTGAAAACGTTCACAACTATGAAGAAAATTACCAAATTACCTTTGCTTTCCAAAATGACCAAAATAACCCTGGTTTGTAAAGTTACCAAATTACCCTTGTTTGGTAAAATTACCGAAATACCTCCGAATTCCAAAATTACCGAAATACCCCCGGACTTTAAAATTACCGAAATGCCCCTGAATTCCAAAATTACCGAAATACCCCCGAATTCCAAAATTACCGAAATACCCCAGAATTTCAAAATTATCGAAATACCCCAGATTTCAAAATTACCGAAATGCCCTCAAAATTCAAAATTACGGAAATACCCCTGGATTTTAAAATTACTGAAATGCCCCCGAATTCTAAAATTATCGAAATACCCCCAGATTTCAAAATTATCGAAATACCCCCAGATTTCAAAATTACCGAAATGCCCCGGATTCCAAAATTACCAAAGTACCCCCGGTTTTAAAAATTACCAAAATACCCCCGAGAATACAAAATTACCAAAATACCCTTATTTGACAAAATCACCAAGGAACCTTATTTTGGAAAATTACAAAAATACCCCTGCAAGATAAAATTACGAAAATACCCCTGGGTAATAAAAACAACAATAACAACAGTAACAACACTTTTCTGTAATGAACATGAGTTCATGATTGAATGTATGTGTTTCCTAGAGGATATGAACTTGAGACTGTATGGTGAATGCGAATTCGAAAGAATTACTCTTAAAGCTATTATTCATAAGACTGTTCGTGGTTAAAACAGTGGAAGAAAACTAATAGTTCATAAAATTTTTAATCAGATAAACGCGAATCGATAGAATGAGTACAAGGGGTCGAGGACGTCCGCCACGTGGTCGTGGTAGGGGTAGGATGATGGTGTCAGAACCAGTAGGATCTGGTCATGGTTCTGGAAATGAGATGCCAGCCGGAGAGGAGGAATTTCAGGATCAGACTGCCGGAGATGACGCGGTATCTCAGGCAATGCTAAGGGTTTTAGAAAGAGTTGCTGGGGCTGGTATGGGCACAGGAGCCCGAAAATCTATGCCAGAATGGCTTAGAGCCAATGGGGCAGAATTGTTTAGGGGAATTTCTAATGTAGCCCCAAGTTTAGCTGGGTATTGGCTGAAGGCGGTGGAACGCATAATGGATGATTTGGATTTCACGGAGGAGGAAAAGCTGAAGGGAGTTGTATCCCTCTTGAGGGATGAAGCCTATCAACGGTGGCTTACGGTAAAGGATGGTGCTGTGACTGACCGTATCACCTGGGATTTCTTTAAAACTGCGTTTCAGGATAAGTACATTGGATCAAGTTATGTGGATGCGCAGCGCAGAGCATTTTTGAATCTGGTGCAAGAAAGTAGGTCAGTGGCTACGTATGAAGCTGAGTTCTTACGTCTTAGCCGATATGCTCGTGGGATGGTAGCTACGGAGCATGAACGTTGTGTTAGGTTTGAAGATGGTCTGAGGGATGACTTGCATGTTTTGATAGCCCCGCAGCGGGAGAGGGAATTTGCTGTCCTAGTGGAAAAGGCTAAGATAGCCGAGGAGGTAAAGCGGACTGAGAAATTAAATCGAGATAGAGATAGAGGTGGAAATAAGAGGAATCTTGGATCGTCAAGCGGGCGTACTCAGAAAAGGTCTAGGCCTGATGGACCAAAACGAGAAGAGAAACCTGCTGCTACTAACCAGACACCCAAGTGTGCTCGATGTGGCAAATTTCATACCGGTGAGTGTTGGGCAGGCAGTGGAAAGTGTTTTAGGTGTGGATCTACGGACCACCAAGTTAGGAACTGCCCGCAGCAAAAAGACGGTGAAGGGACCATGGGTCGAGGGAATGCTCAGCCTGGCAGAGGAGGTCAGCAACCACAAAGAGATCGTGGTGCAGGCCGAGGTGGTAATGGTGTTGGTCGGGGTCGTGGAGCACCAGGCCAAGGGGCAGGAAACACTGAGGCGAGATAGCCGGGGTTGGTCTATGCTGTCAGACATCGAGAGGAGGCTGATGCACCAGATGTCATAATCGGTACGTTCTTAATTTTTGGTTTGCCTTACACTGCATTGATTGACATTGGGTCGACGCATTCGTACGTAGCTAGTAGCGTATCGGGAACTTTAAGGCAAGAATCTGAAATTACCCCTAAGGCAATAACTGTAGTTAGCCCGTTAGGACAATCGGTAGTAGTGGATAAACTTTATCGGGAAGTACCTCTAGAAGTTCAGGGGACAGTTTTCCGCACAGATTTGATGGAATTACCGTTCGGAGAGTTTGATTTAATTTTAGGCATGGATTGGCTTGTGAAGTATCAAGCTAATCTAGATTGTACGGCCAAGCGTATGGTATTAAAAACCCCAGAGGGTGAGGAAGTGTTGGTGATAGGAGAAAGGGGGAACTGCTTGTCGAATGTGGTGACTGCCCTAAGAGCGGAAAGGATGGTGAGGAAAGGGTGCGAGGCAGTTTTATTGTTTGTTCGGGCTCTAGAAGCCAAGGATCTGACTGTTGGGGACGTCAGGACGGTAAAGGAATTTCCTGATGTTTTCCCTGAAGAACTTCCGGGATTAGCCCCAGATCGTGAGGTGGAGTTTGGTATCGATCTTCTTCCGGGAACAGCACCGGTATCTATCGCTCCATATAGGATGGCACCAAAGGAGTTGGTAGAGCTGAAAGCGCAGATACAGGAGTTGTTGGATAGAGGATTTATTCAACCCAGTGTGTCGCCGTGGGGAGCGCCGGTGTTATTTGTTAAGAAGAAGGATGGATCAATGCGTATGTGCATCGATTATCGCCAGTTGCATAAGCTAACAATCAAGAACAAGTACCCGTTGCCAAGGATCGATGACTTGTTCGATCAGTTGAAGGGAGCCTCAATCTTTTCTAAGATAGATCTGAGGTCAGGGTACCATCAGCTTAGGGTCAAGGAGGCGGATATACATAAGACAGCTTTTAGGACTCGCTACGGCCACTATCAGTTTATGGTGATGCCGTTTGGATTAACCAACGCCCCAGCAGCGTTCATGGACATGATGAACCGAGCATTCCAACCTTACTTAGATCGGTGTGTCGTGGTGTTTATCGATGATATCTTAGTTTATTCGAAGTCAGAGGAGGAGCATGATGCTTATCTGCGAATAGTTTTGCAGATCCTAAGGGAGAAGCAGTTGTATGCCAAATTCAGTAAGTGTGAATTTTGGCTGAGGGAAGTAATGTTTCTAGGGCACGTTGTGTTGGCAGAAGGGATTAGGGTTGACCCTCAAAAGATTGAAGCAGCGTTGGATTGGAAGCCACCTAGGTCTGTGGCTGAGATTAGGAGTTTTCTTGGTCTAGCAGGGTATTACTGAAGGTTTGTTGAAGGATTTTCTTCGGTCGCGGCACCGTTGACCAAGTTACTACGGAAAGGAGTTCTGTTTGTTTGGTCTGATAAGCAGCAGGAGAGTTTTGAAAAGTTGAAAAGGTTTCTGACGAAGGCTCCGGTATTTATTCAGCCGGAGGTGGGGAAGGAGTTCGTAATTTACTGTGACGCGTCACACGCGGGATTAGGGTGTGTGTTGATACAAGATGGAAAGGTGGTTGCATATGCATCTCGGCAGTTAAGACCGTACGAATTGAATTACCCCACCCATGATTTGGAATTGGCAGCAGTGGTGTTTGCCTTAAAAATTTGGAGGCATTATCTATACAGGGAGAAATCTGTCATTTACACAGATCATAAGAGCTTGAAGTATCTTTTGACTCAGAAGGAGTTGAACCTAAGGCAGAGAAGGTGGATCGAGTTACTAAAGGATTACGATTGCTCGATCGAATATCATCCGGGTAAGGCTAATTTAGTAGCGGATGCTCTAAGTCGTAAAGCAGTCTCTGACCTAAGGGAAATGTTTGCTCACCTTAGTTTGTATGAGGACGGAAGCTTATTAGCTGAACTTCAAGTGAAACCTACTTGGATTAGTCAAGTGAAGGAGAGGCAACAGACTGATGAGTTGCTAAAAGGGAAATTGCAGCTAATCTCAAAGGATGGGCCAGCAGAATTCAGTGTGAATGAGGAAGGATTGTTATGCTTTTGAGGGAAGGTCTGCATGCTGAAAGATCCAGAGTTAAGACGGAGAATTTTGAATGAGGCGCATGGCAGTGCATACGCTATGCACCCTGGAGGAAGTAAGATGTTTCGAGATTTGAGAGATCAGTTCTGGTGGCTGGGTTTGAAGCAAGAGGTAACTGAATTGGTGGGTAAGTGTTTGACCTGTCAGCAGGTCAAGGCGGAACATCAGTTACCATCAGGATTATTACAGCCAGTGAAGATTCCACAATGGAAGTGGGAAAGAATCACCATGGATTTTGTTAGTGGGCTTCCCCTCACACCCACTAAGAAAGATGCGATTTGGGTAGTTGTTGATCGCTTGACGAAGTCTGCACACTTCATACCAGTGCGTGTTGACTACTCCTTACATAAGTTAGCTAAGTTATACATAGCAGAGGTGATAAGGTTGCATGGAGTACCGGTTTCAATCATATCGGATAGGGACCCTAGGTTTACCTCACGATTTTGGAAGGTGTTGTATCAAGCATTGGGTAGGAAGTTGGATTTTAGTACAGCGTTTCATCCTCAGACCGATGGACAGTCTGAGCGGGTGATTCAGATCTTGGAGGACATGTTGAGAGGATGTGTCATTGATTTCAGAGGTAGTTGGGAAGAGTTCTTACCGTTAGCAGAATTTGCTTACAACAATAGCTACCAGTCAAGTATTCAGATGGCGCCCTATGAAGCTTTGTACGGGCGGAAATGTCGTACACCTACATCCTGGACAGAACTAGGAGAACACCGGATTTTGGGTCTGGAGTTGGTGACCGAGACCAAAAAGAAGATTGAATTGATTCGGGTTCGACTGAAAGAGGCATCAGACAGACAGAAGTCTTATGCTGATTTAAAGCGTAAGGGCATAGAGTTCCCAGTGGGTGATAAAGTATTTTTAAAGGTGTCACCGTGGAAGAAGGTACTAAGGTTTGGTCGAAAGGGTAAATTAAGTCCTAGATTTATCGGACCATATCGGGTGTTGAAGCGAGTAGGACCAGTAGCCTATCAACTAGAGTTACCTCCGGAGCTAAGTCAAATACACGATGTATTTCACGTCTCTATGTTAAGACGATACCATTCGGATCCGTCCCATGTTGTGCCTATAGAGGAAATCGAGGTAAGACTTGATCTATCCTTCGAAGAGGAACCAGTAGAAATTTTGGATCATGATGTCAAGGTGTTGAGAAGGAAAACGGTTCCATTGGTTAAGGTGCTGTGGCAGAATCATGGTTCCGAGGAGGCTACGTGGGAACCTGAGGAAGCAATGAGGCAACAATACCCTCATCTTTTCTGACCAGGTAATTTCGAGGACGAAATTTCTTTAAGGGGGAAGAACTGTAACATCCTAAATTTATGGGCCTATGCATTTAGTGTAGGGATAGGTTCAATAGGTTAATTTAAGTGATAAGGGTCCAAATTGGGCTCAGGATTAGGCTAAGGCCTGGATTAAATTATTAGATTGAACATTAAAGAATTAAAAAGGTGGTAATTATGTTTAAAATGCCAAACATGGGCTTGTGGCCCAACAATAAGTGGCATTATAAGGGAATTAAAAGTGACGCCACACACAAGGGAATTAGGGGCCCAAAATTTAAGTTTAATGAGGCCCAGATCTTTTAATTTAAGTGAGTTAAATTTGGCATTAGGGTTAGTAAGAGGTGGACGGCTACAAGACTATAAAATAGGAAAAATTATGTGGATATTTAAGTGATAATATCATAGATAAAAAAGAGAAAAGTTAGGAACTTATCTTCAAAGGAAGTGTTGGCCGAAAATCCACCACCTAGAGGAGTCTAAAATTTGGCTATTGCATGGCATAGAGGGTGCCGAAATTCTCCTCTCTTCTAGCTTAAATTTTAAGGGCGTTTTCGGTATTTAGTAGTAGGTGTCAAAAATCTATAAATAGGGGGGCTAGCTCCTTGTTTATGACATTGGAAACCCTAAAATTCTCTCCTTTAGTGCCGAAATTCCCTAGCTTCTCCCTCTCCAAATTTCTTTCTTCAATTACTTCAAAAGCCGAAACTTCTCCCCACTTTCTTTTCTCTTGTGCCGATTTCTCTAAAAAGCCGAAGCATCCATCACTTTTTCTTTTATTCATCCTATTTTGAGGAATTATTCTATACTTCCGGCATTTAAATCTTCCATTGGCATTGCCGAATCCTCTCCCTAGTGCTAGCCGAATCTCCTAAGCTAAGGTAAGAGTCGATTTTTGATTAGTTCTCATAATCTATTTTAGAAAGGCAAAAGTCGAAAGCTAATAGTTAATGGTTTTATGATGGGCGGCAATTCGGGATTTGAAGGAAGCTTAGTCGACTAGATCTAAAAGCCGAAAATCATAAGTCTCCAATTTCGGGATTTTAAGGTAAGAAGATTATCCCTAGATTTTTATTAAATTTGTTCAATATATATTTTAACTCTATAAGGAGGATTAACGATTAAATATTGTTATAGTAGCTCCGATAAGGATTTGATGGAATTAAATATGGATCAGGCAAAGGAAAGAATCTCTAAGTTTAAGAAACGAGCAGTATCTGCTTTTCGAGATTGGCCAATTGGTTGTGGACCGGCTTCTGAACAACACCTTAGGCGGATAGCAATAGTGTCGACTAAGGATAGCGTCGACATAGAAAGCATCGTTTTATTGGTAACCAGGTGTGTAGATCCTTATCACATAAGTTTTATTTTGTATTATACCTGTTAGGGGCTGAAAAGCCGGAAAATGAGGTTGTATGAACAGTCGTGTGTAGATCTCTAACACACTACTGATAAACCTGTATGTATATCTATTTATGTATGTTATGGGCTAAAAAGCCGGAATAAGGCTGTATAGACAGTCGAATGGAACCTTAAAAAGGGTTAGGCAAGGATGCCAGGTACGTAAACATAGAACTCCTTATGTGTATCGAAGAATATATAAGTCTGCTTGATGTTTTCTTTATGTATGTATGCATGGGGTGGGAATGATGATAATTGAAGGGGAAGTGCATGATAGGTCACTTGGTGATCGGTGGTGGAAGTCCCACATAATTTAAATATAAGGTCACATATTGATCGGTGGCTATGCCACGTTTAATGATTCCTACTTAATAGGAATAGGCAGTATGGCTGTCGTTCTGGTGTGTAGCGGATGGAGGGTTGATTGTAGAAATCCCCAAGGTGTGATGGTTGGTACTAGTTGGTGTGTAGAGGATGGAAACGTAGGATGGGTTGGGTTATTCATTCTTTATTATTATTACGTGATTATGATTGATGCATTCCTGTATGGGCCAGGGCCCATAATGTGTTTGTGGGCTCAGGTCGATATGTGTCTTGAGATTTATACACTGAGTCTTTGTGACTTACGCTTTCCTTTTCTCTACTCTTCCAGATGAACAGTAGATCGTGGACATGGGAGCCGGGATAGACTCGAGGGGCCATCCAGTTCTATTTCTACAAGTTATTTCCTTTTGGGATTGATTTAAGTTTACTTTATTTTATTGTTATTTTGAGGATATTTATGTAATAAGGCCACTAGTTTTCATTCAACTAAGTCGTTTCCAATGTTAGGAAATTTATGAGTTTATGATAAGGTTTGTTTATACTTTTAATAATAATAATACAAAGGTTTCCATATTTTTAAAATGCCACCTATCTATCCAAATAATGTTCAATTGACTTATAATTTCCATAACACACAAACAAAAGTTTTCAAAGTACAAGCCGTGACATACCAGATCCGGTCGAAACGCATGGGCCGGGTTTGGGGTGTTACAAAACATATTAAAATCCATCCACGAAATAAAAATCCATGAAACAATACCAGAGGCGTTATTACATTGCAACTGAAATAATACTTAAACAAAAATACGTAAAAGAAGTTCAAAGTTTATATAAACCATCATTCGTAGTATGGCCTCCACGTGAAGTCATCCCCAGCCCAAGCCTCCATCAATTACCATTACCTGAGAAGGGTAAGAAAACGGGGTGAGTTACTTAGAACTCAATGTGTAACCCACTTACCGCGTCCACTGGGCCAAAACCATATAAGCATTTAATTGGGCTTGAGCCCATTTACAAATGTACAATATATATCAAATATAAAATGCATGCGATATGCAAATCCCAACCAAGCCTAATTTCCATCCGCTACACACCACCCGTACCAACCAGCACACCTGTGGGGATCAAGTCAACCCACCCCGCCAACACACCAGTCGCAGGCATAAAGCCAATTAATATGTTTGTGGCAGAGCCACCGAACTAGATTGTGGCAGAGCCACTGAACTAGATTGTGACAGAGTCACCGAACTAGATTGTGACAGAGTCACCGAACTAGATTGTGGCACAGCCGTCCGAACTGGATTGTGGCAGAGCCACCAGCACTTCTATTCAATTTTATCCCAACCCATGCAATCATGTATGCATATACAAAACATAACAATGTTCATATAATAATTTCATCATAAGGCCCATAATACAAGTTGGCCCATTAAGCAATCTTGCAATTTAGCCCATTAATCAATCTTAACAATATATCCCATTAAGCGATCTAGCAATTTGGCCCATCAAGCGATCTAGCAATTTGGCCCATTAATCAATCTTAACAATTTGGCCCATTAAGTGATCTAGCAATTTGGGTCATCAAGCGATCTAGCAATTTGGCCCATTAAGCACATGAGGCCCTTTTCACAATTTTCACACTTGGCCAATTTATCAAATAATTCGTATGGCCCAAAATATCACATGGGGCCAAAATATCACTTTTTAACCAAATATCCCATTAAGGGCAATTTCATAATTTGCACAACTTTAATACCGATTTCATGCATTTACACAAAAAGTGTTAATATACCGTATTTTCAAATTTTACCAACTTTACGATTTTTATTCTATTGCTTACGGTATAGTATCTAAACCCGTGAGATAAGTGTGAAATTACACACCTGATTACGGTGAGAACTATACTTTCCCGCTCGTCGATACCTAAATACGTATCACAACTCGATTAGAACACTGATACTAAATATAAATCTATGTTAAGATAAACGATCTAGATCTTTTACCCTCAGAATCTCGAACAACAACTACTTGTCGATTCTCCCCGGTTGACGGTTCACAACCCAATGGGAAATCCTGAACAGTCAATGGCTCAGGAGTACGAATGACTTCAAATAATTGATTTTCACCAAAGGAGGGTCCACAACCCAGTGGAAAATCTCGGATTGTCGAAATAGCCCTTCGCTTGAATCTAGAGGGAATAGCGATTCCACCCCTCTTCCGAACACTATTCACCACTCTTTTCGAACCTATCTTGTTTGCCTCCATTGATAAAAGATTAGTAGTCCAACTATTAAATCGGAAATTAAGACTATAGGTCTTAAGGCGAAATCAGCTTACCACAAAAATATCTTTGCGTTCACGGGATGAAAATCGAGCATTAACGTCCCTAGGATAAAATCGATTAATAATTCATCTTCGACGAAATAACGAAATAATATGGAAGTCCTTTATTGAAATCCTTACCTTAACACTTCGATTCGATTTCTAACGAGTCACGATGATTACGAATGCTCCGAGTTCGACCTTCTCTATAACACTATTAAAAAGAATAGGATTGTTTAAAGAAAGGAATAAGGGATACTATTTTTGGTCAAAAGACCCTCTAAACAATATGCATATTCGGCTAGAGACAAAGAAGAAAATAAAGAAATGAAAAGGGTTCTTACCACTTGGTTTAAATGAAAGTTGAAAGAATGATTATCAAGAGAGAAATATGTGAGGAGAAGGTTCGGCTAGGAAAACAATTTTGATGGAAATGATGCTAGTAACATTTGGCCATGGAGAAAAGTAGAAGAGAGAAAATGTGTTTCGGGTTTTCAAAGATGTAAAAGAAACAAAGGGAGGGATTTGGGACAAGAGAGCATTCGGCCAAAGAGTAGAAAAGAAAGAGTAGAAAAATGGCCTTTGTGCTATGGTGATTTCGGCAATAGAGAGGAAGAGCTTGAGAGATTAGGCAAAAATTGAGACCAAATGGTCAAAAACAATGACCAAAAAAAAGAAAACAAGAATGCTCACAATGCACCAATTGCATTCGGTTTAGGGAGAAAAAATGAGAAGAAAGTTTTGTGAAAAGAAACACCAAAAATGTCCAAACATGATACCATCCTTACCTATGCTACCAAAAATATTCGGCCATTCCCCTTAGACCACAAAACCGTCCATGTTCATGGACAAGTTGGCCATTCAAAGTTTCCAAAACATAACCCTTAAGATATGCCTTGCGTCCCCCCTACCTTCCATAAGCTTAGGATTTCTCATAAGGTGCCGGCGGAACCCAAAGACTTTGATTTCCAAACTACCCTTGTTTTGCAAAATAACCAAAATACCCCTAATGGGTAAAATTAACGAAATACCCCTGGATTTCCAAAATTACCGAAATACCCCCGGATTTCCAAAATTACCGAAATACCCCCAGATTTCAAAATTACTGAAATACCCCCGGGATTGAAAAATTACCAAAACACCCCTGCTTCACAAAATCACCAAGGACCCTATTCTGAAAAATTACGAAAATACCCCTGTAGGATAAAATTACGAAAATACCCCTGGGTAGAGGAAAACAACAACTATGGCAACAACAACACTTTTCTGTAATGAACGCGAGTTCATGAATGTTGATGATTGAATGTATGAACTTGAGACTGTATTGTGTATGGATTCAAAAGAACTACTTCTAAAAACTATTCATCATAAGACTGTTCGCGATAAATCAGTGGAAAGAAATAATGATTCATAAAATTCTTAATCAGATAAACGCAAATCGAAAGGATGAGTACAAGGGGTCGAGGACGTCCGTTGTGTGGACGCGGTAGGGGTAGGATGACCTCGTCTGAGCTAGTAGGGTCTGGCCACGGGTCAGGGAACGAACTGCCGGATCCTCCAGCTGTGGAGGGAGAGTTGCAAGATCAGGCGACCGGAGATGATGCTGTATCTCAGGCGATGTTGCGAGTCCTTGAGAGAGTTGCTGGAGTAGGCATGGGCACAGGAGCCCAGAAATCTGTGCCGGAGCGGCTTAAGGCCAATGGGGCAGAAGTGTTTAGGGGAGTTTCTGGGGTAGCCCCTAACACAGCTGAGTACTAGATGGAAGTGATTGAGCGCATAATGGACGACTTAGACTTTACGGTAGAGGAAAAGTTGAAAGGGGTCGTGTCTCTCCTCCGAGACGAGGCTTACCAGTGGTGGCTCACAGTGAAAGAAGGTACTGCCGCAGACCGGATTGACTGGGACTTCTTTAGGGAGTCATTTCAAGGGAAGTATGTCGGGGCCAGCTATATGCATGCCCAAAGGAAGACATTCCTGAACTTGGTACAGGGAAGTAAGTCTGTGGCCGAATATGAGCCCGAGTTTCTACGCTTGAGCCGTTACGCTCGAGGAATGGTAGCAACGGAGTATGAACGTTGTGTTTGATTCGAGGATGGGCTGAGAAATGAGTTAAGGGTTCTGATAGCACCGCAACGGGAAAGGGTTTTTGCTGTTTTGGTAGATAAGGTTAAAATAGCTGAGGAAGTGAAACGGGTTGAGAGACAAGAAAGGGATAAGGATCGGGGTAAGAATAAGAGGAGTTTTGGGCCATCAAGAGCATCGGGGATTTTTCAGAAGAGGCCTAGGGCTGATGGGCCAGTTCATGCTCCGACAAGTCAAAATCAAGCATGTTCTACCTGTGGGAGGGCGTATTATGGGGAGTGCAGAATAAAAACAGGTGGATGCTTTAAGTGTGGGTCCATAGAACATCTGATTAAGGACTGTCCTCAGATGGATCGGGGCAGCCAACGGGCCGAGGTACTGATCAAGGAATGAGAGGTGATCAGCCTGGACCAAGGGGTCGTGGTACAGGTAGAGGAGGAAATGGGGCTGGTCGTGGTCGTGGAGCACCTGGTAGAGGTGCCGGTAATGTAGATGCAAGGCAGCCGAGTCTAGTTTATGCAGTTCGTCGACAAGAGGATGGTGACGCACCAGATGTCATAACCGGTACGTTTCTTATAGCTGACAGCCCTTTTCTTGCTTTGATTGATATTGGGTCAACCCACTCCTATATTGCATGTTCGATATCTGAGACCTTAAGTATAGATCCTAAAACAACTACTAGGAAGATGACTATGGTTAGTCCCCTAGGACAATCTAAGGTAGTAGACAAGCTGTTTAAGGATGTACCTTTAGAGACTCAAGGAGTAGTGTTTCCGGCAGACTTAATGGAATTGCCATTTGGAGAGTTCGATCTTATCCTAGGAATGGATTGGTTGTCAAAGCATCGTGCTAAGCTGGATTGTGGGACTAAGCGCATGGTGTTAAGTACCCCGGAAGGCGGGGAGGTGGTTGTGTTAGGAGAAAGAAGGAATTATTTGTCCAACGCAGTGTCAGCCTTGAAAGCTGTTAAGATGATGCGGAAGGGATGTAACGCCTTTTTAGCTTTTATTAGTGCTTTGGATGATAAAGAGGTGACTGTCGATGAGGTTCGAATAGTCAAGGATTTCGTAGACGTCTTTCCGGAGGAGTTGCCAGGATTACCCCCGGATCGCGAGGTGGAGTTTGGAATAGAACTACTCCCAGGTACGGCTCCGGTATCTATTGCCCCTTATCGAATGGTGCCGAAGGAGCTGGTGGAGCTCAAAGCTCAGATCCAGAAGCTATTGGATCGAGGGTTCATCCGACCGAGTGTGTCTCCATGGGGAGCGCCGGTCCTATTCGTGAAAAAGAAGGACGGATCCATGCGTATGTGCGTGGACTATCGTCAACTGAATAAGTTGACGATTAAGAATAAGTACCCATTACCGAGAATCGACGATTTGTTCGATCAGCTCAAAGGAGCTTCGGTCTTTTCTAAGATTGATCTAAGGTCGGGATATCATCAATTAAGGGTTAAAGAAGGAGATATTCATAAGACAGCGTTTCGGACTCGGTACGGTCATTATGAGTTTTTGGTAATGCCGTTCGGTTTGACGAACGCGCCATCAGCATTTATAGACATGATGAACCGGGTGTTTCAGCCATACCTTGATCAGTTTGTCGTAGTATTTATCGACGATATATTGGTTTATTCCAAGTCTGAGGAGGAGCATGATGCACAACTTCGAGTGGTGTTGCAAATTCTGGGGGAAAAGCAGCTGTACGCAAAGTTCAGTAAGTGTGAGTTCTGGCTGAAGGAGGTGACTTTTCTAAGGCATGTAGTTTCCGCCGAGGGGATTAGGGTAGACCCTCAGAAAATTGAAGCTGTGTTAAATTGGATATTGCAGGAGTCTGTGGCAGAAATTCGAAGTTTCTTAGGATTAGCGGGATATTATCGAAGGTTTGTGGAAGGGTTCTCTTCAATAGCGGCACCATTAACTAAGTTATTGAGGAAGGGAGTATCTTTTGTGTGGACTGACAAACAACAGGAGAGCTTTGAGAGGCTGAAGAGAATTCTGACGGAAGCACCGGTGTTAATTCAGCCAGAGGCGGGAAAAGAATTTACCGTCTATTGTGATGCGTCACACACAGGGTTAGGGTGTGTGCTGATGCAAGATGGAAAAGTTGTGGCATACGCATCTCGACAGTTGAGACCGCATGAGTTGAACTACCCTACGCATGATTTGGAATTGGCGGCGGTAGTGTTTGCTCTAAAGATTTGGAGGCACTACCTGTACAGCGAAAAGTCGGTAATTTACACCGATCATAAAAGTTTGAAGTACCTCCTTACTCAGAAGGAGTTAAATTTACGACAATGTAGGTGGATCGAGCTCTTGAGGGACTATGATTGCTCGATTGAATACCATCCCAGCAAGGCGAATGTGGTGGCAGATGCGTTGAGTAGGAAGGTGACAGCAGACCTAAGGGTGATGTTCGTTCATCTTAGTTTGTATGAGGATGGTAGTTTGGTGGCTGAACTACAAGTAAGACCTATGTAGACAAGTCTAATCAAGGAGAAGCAACTTTTGGATGATGATTTAAGTACTCGAATCCGACAAGTGCAGGAAGGTGAAATAGGGGACTATAGTCTGAACAATGATGGAGTTTTGTGTTTTCGTGGGAAAGTTTGTATGCCAAAAGATGAGGAGCTAAGGCAGATGATTCTTCGGGAATCGCATAGTAGCCCCTATGCTATGCATCCTGGAGAAGTTAAGATGTATCGGGATTTGCGAGACCAATTCTGGTGGTCAGGCTTGGAGCGAGAAGTTACGGAATATGTGGGAAGGTGTTTGACGTGTCAGCAAGTCAAAGCTGAACACCAGTTGCCTTCGGGATTGTTGCAGCCAGTAGAGATTCCCCAATGGAAATGGGAGAGAATCACAATGGATTTTGTTAGTGGGTTACTCCTTACACCCACCAAGAAAGATTCAATTTGGGTAATTGTGGATCGGCTGATGAAGTCTGCTCACTTCATACTGGTTCGGGTCGACTACACTTTGGAAAAGTTGGCTAAGTTGTACGTGGCTGAGGTTGTAAGATTACATGGTGTACCGGTGTCGATCATATCGGATAGGGACCCTAGGTTCACGTCACGATTTTGGAAAGCTCTTCATCAAGCAATGGGAACAAGGTTAGACTTCAGTACCGCTTTTCACCCACGGACGGATGGTCAGTCTGAGAGAGTAATTCAGATCTTGGAGGACATGCTAAGGGGTTGCATCATCGATTTTGGGGGTAGTTGGGAGGAGCATTTTCCCTTGGCTGAATTCTCGTACAATAATAGTTATCAAGATAGTATTCAAATGGCGCCGTATGAAGCATTATATAGAAGGAGATGTCATACTCCAACTTGTTGGACGGAGTTGGGTGAACGTCAGGTATTGGGCCCGGAACTAGTTTCGGAAACGGAGGAACAAGTTAAGTTAATAAGGACTCGATTGAAGGAAGCATCTGATCGGCAGAAATCTTATGCGGATCTAAAGCGGAAGGAGGTGGAATTCGCAGTAGGAGACCAAGTCTTCCTGAAGGTATCTCCGTGGAAGAAAGTAATGAGGTTTGGACGAAAGGGTAAGCTAAGTCCCCGATTTATTGGGCTTTATAGGGTGTTAGATCGTGTGGGGCCAGTGGCTTTATAGGTTTGGAACTTTTAAGCTAAGTTCCATGTCTCGATGCTGAGACGATATAGATCTGATCCATCACACATAGTGCCAATGGAAGAAATTGAAGTAAGGCCAGATTTATCTTTTGAGGAGGAACCAGTACAAATTTTGGATCGAGATATAAAAGTGTTGAGAAGGAAGTCTGTTCCTTTGGTCAAAGTTCTATGGCAAAATCACGGCGCAGAAGAGGCGACGTGGGAGCCAGAGGATGTTATGCGACAACAGTATCCCCATCTCTTTTGATCAGGTAAATTTCGAGGACGAAATTTATTTTAAGGGGGTAGAACTGTAACATCCTAAATATAGGCCTGTGCATTTATATGTGGTGCTTGATTAATTTGTAATTTGAGGTTGAACTGAGGCTTTGATTAAAAATTTGGATTAGGGTTTAGATTAATGTTCTGGGTAATTTAAGTAATATTTTGGGCTTTAAAAATTTGGGTTAGGTGGCTAATAAATGGTGTTAGCTCATAATTTAAGTAGATAGTTAATTAAGTGACAAGCTGGGCTTGTGGCCCAAAGATCTGAGGAGTTTAAGTGGGCATAAGGTGGCGTCATAAGGGGGGAGGAGTTTGGGCCAAGTGAGGGCTATTTAGAGCCCAAGTTTTGGGTAAAAAATTCGGCACTTAGGAGCCTTAGGTGTGGACGGCACACTAGCTACAAAATAGGGATTTTAATTCTTTTATTTTATTGATAAATAGGAAGATAATGAAGAGAAAGATGAGGGCTATTTTTGAGGAGATAAGGGATTAAGATAAAAGCTATCAGATGACAGCAGAGTTGGCCGAAAATCCAACTCTGGGAAGGGGAGCATTGCCGAAATCTATATAAGCCAAGTGATCATCCATGCTTTCATTCTTTTTCTTCCTCACCTAGCCAAAATTCTCTTCTTCTTTTCTCTCAAAACCTTTTCTTTGCCGCAACTCTCCAAACATAGTTACTTTCCCCTCTTCTCTTCTCAAAGCCGAATCTACAAGTGAAATCTCTATTTCCCGAAGGTGCACCGTAAGTTGTATACTCCTCTTTAATCCGGTGAGTTTCGGGATTTCTCCTTTTTCTGTGATACCTTTATTTTTATCAAGCTCCTAATTCAAATCATTATCTCATAGGCCCTGTCGATTATACTCTTTATTCCTAGAAGCCGGATTTGTTCCATCAAAGCCGATTTGGTAGAAAAGCCGAAGGTAGGGAGGTGACTTTTCTTAGGGATTTTCGGGATTCGACAAATAAGGCTCTACGTTAAGGATAATAGATCTTCACGATAACAGGTGTGTAATACTTCCCCACCATCTAGATCTAATCATAAAATGCATGATCATAAGATTTATATATTTTGATAATTGCCGACATCTCGGTTTATTGATGAAAGCCCAAGGAGGGTAAAAGCGGTTCACCAGGTTAGTAAATAATCTGTTTATATGTTATAAGTAAAATGCTTGTTTGTGATTGCATAGGCTGGGTTGATGAAAGGAGGAAGTTATACGTTATATGTGTAGCGGTTTTACCGTGATCTGATGTAGCGACTAATGCCGTGAACTGTTATACGGGCTTCGACCATTAAATGTTATACGGGATTCGGCCATTATATGTTATAAGGGCTTCGGCCATCATATGTGGATGAGCAGTATGACTGCCATCATGGTGTGTAGCGGTGTGGGTCGATTGTAGAAATCCCCAATGGTGTGTACGGTTGGTACGGGGGCGTGTAGCGGATGGAAACCTAGGCAAACAGGTTGGGCCTTGCATATTATTTGTTATTAATTTTTATTATGAGTATTAAAATATTTATTTTGTTTAA
This sequence comes from Gossypium australe, assembly GCA_005393395.2. Taxonomy (NCBI): domain Eukaryota; kingdom Viridiplantae; phylum Streptophyta; class Magnoliopsida; order Malvales; family Malvaceae; genus Gossypium; species Gossypium australe. The sequence goes on from CM016615.1 coordinate 15,865,617, forward strand.
TGGGCTTAAGGCCCAAAATCTAGTGGTGCATGAGGGTTGCACACTGAGTCTCGCGACTCACCCTTTTAATTAACATTTCAGGTGATACCTAATGCTGCGGACCGGGCTGGAGAGGAGCGCAAGGTGGCGATGCAGAAGAATATGTGGATTTAGCAAAAAGACTCAAGTTATTATTTTATATTTTTAATTGGTGAATTTTAAAATCTCGTTGTAATAAGGCCATGGGCCACTAGTTTATATTTTGTTTTATTTTTGGGCTTTAATTACATTTAGTTATTTAAATTTTATTTTAATTAAACTAAGGCATGTAATTAAGTTTGGTTTTATTTTACAAAGGCATATTCTTTATGAAATATATTTGGGCTTTTCTAAAAAATACGACATGTTTGACAAAAAAAAATTTTCTTAGTGACATACCAGATCCGGTCGTAGCAATTGGGCCGGGTTTGGGGTGTTACATTCTAGCTCCGAATTTGGTCTATCTGGATCTATACGAGCAAATTTAACATCAATTTATCACATTTCATATACAAGTGAACTCAATTTACATCCTAGGCAAAATTACCATTTTGCCCCTAACTTTTCCCTAAATTCCAATTCCGTCCCTAGGCTCGGAAAATAAAATTTATCAATTTATTCCCTATTCCAAGCCTAACAAAAATTTCATCATAAAATTTACAGCACATGTATTCATAAAAATTCAGAATTTTCATCAAATTTCATAACTTTACATTTTAGTCCCTAAATCATTTTTTCATCAAAAATCACTTTCTAAAAGTTGTTTATCTATCAACAACCTTTCATTTTCTACCATAAATTCAAATTTTTAGCATATTCATCCATGACCTAATTTCCATACTTTGATAAATCTTCAAATTAATCCCCCAAATAGATAGATTAAGCTATCCTGGTTTCAATAATATCAAAATTACTAAAAACGAGACAAAAAAACTTACCCAATTTGGCCAAGAAAGCTTGCTTTCTCTTTCCTAGGGTTTCCATAGAATATTTTGGGGAAGAAGATGAAAAAATAAGATGATAATTCTTTTATCATCTTTTAATTAATTAAAATATTTCAGTTTCCAATTTAGTCCTTAGCCTTTTCCAAAATTTCCATGGATGAGTCACCAAAAATATCTATACTTTTCATTTATGGCCTAATTACCATATAAGGACCTTAAGTTTTGAACTCCATAGCTATTTGATCCTCATAGCTACTAGAATTCAACTTTTACATTTTATGCGATTTGGTCCTTCTCGTAATTAAGCACATAATAGGTAAAATTTTCTTATTAGAATTTTCACATGACATTTCTATCATATTATGGACCATAAAATAAAATTAAAATAAATTTTATTTTTGGCTCAGATTTCTGGTCCCGAAACTACTATTTCAATTTCACCGAAATTGGGCTGTTACATAAGTTATCTTCACTCCTTATGATACGAGCACGCCCCGAGCGTCAAGGTTTTACAACTTAACAGCTCGAATCAAAGCCAAGGCAATTCATATCCTTTGGTGCACATCCCAAAATGAGCTTATTTTCAGCTCATTTGAGTTCGTTTTAGCTTATTGAATTTGATTTGCATTTATTTTATTTCATGCATTTTAATTGGCTGAATAAATTTATTTTTTTAGTTAGTTAAATTCTGCTCAAATAATTAATTAAATAAATGTGTTACTAAAATTGGGCATTTTTACTTTCAGGTATTAATGTGTGTTTATTATTGCATGTGTTTAATGTGTCTTAAGCTACTACATAATTTTATTGTGTTCTAGCTAAATTAATACGCGGGAATTAATGAGTTTTAGCTGCTAAATTTTAATGAGCCGAATTTAATTTGTAGCCATCAACTTGTTTTAGTTATAACATGATTATGCTCAAAGTATGGCTGCCGATTTGAATGTAACTTACTTCCAAATTTATGGACTAAATTTGTTGATTTAATGGTGCAGGTACAACCGAATAAATGGTGCCAATTTTCCCAATTTAATATGTTGATTTTAGAGACAATGGAATAATTCAAATGCTGCACATTTAATTGCTACAGCCAATATGGGAATGTTTGGAAGCATGGGGATAAAATAATCAAGCAAAATAAATTGAAAATCCTTGTCTTCTTGTGAGTAATGGACGGCATGAAGGAACAGAGCAAGCTAAGTACAAACTTTTAATCCATGAGCATTATAAATTTTTAAATCAAGAAAATGGATGAAAGGGCATGGACGGCAAGTGGAAGGCCATGATGGATTGAGCATGTGGGAATTAATTAGGCAAGACTTTGATCTTTAGAATAAAATAATTGGAATATAAGTCTTGATAGGCTAAAATAACAAGACGGCAATTGGAACAAGATGGAGAGCACAAACCATGTGCATGAGTGATGAACCAATGCTTTGGACGGCACAAAAGTTCATGGAATTTAAAATCCATGGATATAATATTAGTGAAATGAAGTGGCAGCATGAAACATAAATGGAAGCCTTGAATTAAATAATGATTTGATGAAGGCATATATGGAAGCATGCGTGAATTTGGACAAGGGGAGTTTTGTTCTTGTATTGAATAAACAAATGAATTGATGGCACATAAGTGTTGGACGGCAATGAGTTGAGTAAAATAAAGCAATTTGCAAATGTGTTGAAATGGTGGGACGGCCAGAATTACAAGGTGGGATTAGTGGAGCATACATGCTTGGGACAAATTTAAATGGGAACATTGAGCATGTGCAAAAACAAATTTAAATTCTTTGAAAGGGAGCATGAGGGGGACGGCAATATGGGAGCTTGAATTTTTAAAATCAAAGTCCCTCCAATTTTGTTTTGAACATTCAGCTACCTATTTTTTGGGCTATAAATTCCTGCTATTTTTATTTGTAAGGCAGACTTGAATTTTTAGGAATGAATTTTTATGAACATTGTTCATTTGAGTGAGTTTATCTCCTCTCTATCTTTCGTACGAGTTTCGATTCCGACTTATCAAGCTTTGCTTGTGGGTCAGTCGTTTCTCGTCCATTTATTTATACCAACGGTTCTTATCTTTTTAGATAACGGGTCTTGGTCCATCTTCGAATTTCATCTTTCCACCTTAACGATATAAGAAACGGGGTGACACTGTTATATAGTGTTGAATCTTTCTTAAGTTAAGTTCGTATTTCCATTTCCATCTTCGATTACCAGTTTTCACCTTAAACATTATAGAACCCGGATTGACACTCTTTAGTGTTGAATTGGTTCTCGTTTAAGTTCTTTTATCCATTTCCATCAAATTATCTTTTATCTATTTTATTTTTATTTTATCAAACTTAACCATTTCCTGTTTTATTCACTTAAAGCTTTCGCGAATACAATTCATATTTTCTAATTATTTTCCAAAGGCTTGATTCCTCCTCGTAGACGATTGGGCAACCCGCATACATTTCGACTCACCCCTAGCCAGTTCGTATCATCTGGTATCAGAGCTACAAAACGAGGGGCACGACAACGTACATGAAGCCGGAATAAGTTCGTAAGTTGAAAAAAAATTGAAAAAATTCGTGTTAAAAAAAAATTCAAAAAAAAAGTTGTATTTTATTTTCATTGTATTTGGCATATATTGTATTTGAAGTTAAAAAAAACGAAAGATACAAAAAAAAAAGTTAAAAAAAATCGAAGTTAAAAAAAAAATTCTAGTTAAACAAGAAAGTGTGAAGTTTGTAAGTTTTGCTTTACTTTCATATTTCTACCCCGATCTTCAAAAAAAAAAAAAATTCTACCATCATTTAAGTTCTCATCATATCACCCCAACACCACACATATCCATTTTTTTTTTCTTCTTTCTTCGTTTTGTTTAGCCTACCCTATACCCGACATCAATCCATTGTAAACCCGTTTTGAAGCCGACCCTCAAGCCGCGATTGGTCTTTCGAAACGAAGTACGAAATTGCGAGAGCGAGAGAGAGCGGTAAAAGGCACGAGTGATTCATTAAAAAAAAAGAAGCCTTATACGAGTGAAAATACGAGTGTGAGCGATTTTTTTTTTGTGAGTGACTTGTGAGTTTTTGTGGTAAGGTATTTTTAACTTTTTATGTTTATTTTATTTTTTTTCTTGATAACATATTTCTTTCAGCAACAATAGCATGTCTTTATATTTTGAAAGAAGAAGTACTGTAGATGGAGATTGGTTCGATCCATCATACAACCAAAGCGAAAGGCGATGCAATCAAAGAAATCGAAGCTTTAGAGATCAAGGATGTTTTAATGACGTCAAGAAGAATAACAAGTCAAACATTCCACCGTTTCAAGGTAGAGCCGATCCGGATGCATACCTGGAATGGGAAATGCGAGTAGAAATGGTTTTTGGGTACCACGATTATTTGGAAAGCAAGAAAGTAAGGCTGGCGGAAAATAGTTTCACCGATTATGCCATGACTTGTTGGGATGAATTCACCAAGAGTCGAAAACGAAATGGAGAATACCCAATATTAACGTGGTCCGAAATGAAAGAAGTGATGCGCAAGCGGTACCTCCCATCTTCCTATCATCGAGGGCGAACTTCTTCAACACAAAGGACGGAGTTAAGAGCAGCACGGCAATACCCGACCAAGGACCATTCTAGAAGAGATTATTACCAGGAATCCTACTTAATGCGGCCTTCGAGACGGAGAGAAGAAAGTTACGAGCTCGACTCTCTTCAAGGCAACAGACAGGAAAGCACAAGTTATTCGACGTATGATTCAAAGAAATCCTACACGGAGTATTCTTCCCGACGCAATTATCGTAATTCATTTGTAAATAATTTTTCTTCTCTTAAACCAAACAATTACCATCTTGATTCTTTTGTAACGTCATGTAATAGAAACAAAGCAAAAGAAAATGAAAATGAAATAAAAAGAAAAGAAAGAAAAGAGGCAAGAAAGAGAGAAAATGAGCAAGTTTTGAGAAAGCTTGAAAAGGCCATTGAGAAGATCTTTGAAAAAGAACAAAAAGACTTTGAAAAAGAAAAAGAGAGAGAAAAGGAGGAGAAATTTGAAAGAAAAAGAAAAGAGCTTGTGAGAGAAAAAGAAACAAAAGAATAAGAAGAGCGAGAAAAGATGAGTGTTGATCTAATTAATCCACTTGAAGTTTGTTCTATTTCTTCTTCTCAGGATTCCGAGGAGCCAAGCGATGAATATCAACTTCAATACCTTTCGGAAGAATGACGCTTTCATTTGAGCGGTAAAGGTAAGGTTGAAGTCGAAAACAAACCACACGAGCTCAAAGGTAAGCGAGGTAAGGAAATTTTAATCACCAAGTCGTAGCAATTCGATTTGACATTTGTCAATAAAATCTTTGGTGACTTAGTTTTTAAAAGCTTTCCTTATTTTCATCCGATCAATTTTTGCTCTTTACATATGGTTGATATTTTTTGTTCTATTCGACAAAACCCAATGATTTTGCAAAATGACAAGTTTTCATGAAAAGAAAATAAATTGTTCATATACGATAATTTCGTGAATCAATTTTTGTCTCTTGAAAAATCGTTGAATTTGTGCAATTTTGTTTTGACGAGTGCAAAGAGTTTTGTTCATATGATGTCGTGTATGCAAAATTCTTTTTGGTTTAACATGTTTGATTTTTCGAAACCATTGATTCCTCTTGTTTTAGTTAATCAAACGCATATTTTTAAACAGGGAATATGTTTTGTATCATCTGGTATATCTTGTTGGAAAATCAATCAATCCCAATTGTGCTTGAAAATTTTCAATTATTTTGGAAATTGGTTCTTGGATAAGGTAACGAATTTTGTTCATTTTGTTTTCAATTTTTATTCATTCCTTAAGCAAATTTTATGGTTGAACATGGAATTCGTGTACATGGAGTTCCCATTTAGTTTGAAAAAGGTTGCTTCGCCAGCAAAGCCACGACTACACTATGATTCCGAGGAGCGTAGGTTCGTACTAACGGCGAGAGGTAAAGTCGAACTTTTTCTTTCAGCTCCTGAAGGTAAGACACTTGAAACCTATGAAACAATTTTTTTCTCCTTGGATGGTGTTCAACATCATGATAGTGATTTCATTTCTGCAAAACATTTAGATCATGATACGCTTAATCATTCTATTTTGCCTATTTCGTTTATTGATGATCTATCTGTTCCAGATGTTGATAGAACACGTGATATTTATTTTTATCTTGTAAATCATTTAGATCATGAAGTTCTTAAATGTCCTATTCTGCTTATTGTTGGTCTATCTATTTTAATGGATGACAAGATGATCTTTGAGTTCGGAAATTCTTGTGAATTAAGTGCGAGTGAGTTCATACATCATACAAAGCCAGGTTTGAATGTTCAATTTCGAGTGCCATGTGCGTTTTCTTCATTATTTGCTTGTGACGACTATATCTACCTTTTGGTGTGCTACTACTCGCATGATCATCTTGTCTTGTGGAATCAAATTAGATTGTATGCATGCTTTGAAGCTTATCCGCTTTTGTTCCAAAATTTTGACAAGGCTTTGATCCTTTTGTATGATAAAGTGCTTATGCCTGCCCGCATGCGATTTATAAGATTCGTCCCGTTTGATCGAGGAAAGACGAGCAAGGAGTTTTGTTCGGACAACCAACGGGTCGATTCGAGGACGAATCGTCTTGAAGAGGGAGGGGATGATACGAGCACGCCCGGGGCGTCAAGGTTTTACAACTTAACAGCTCGAATCAAAGCCAAGGCGATTCGTATCCTTTGGTGCACATCCCAAAATGAGCTTATTTTCAGCTCATTTGAGTTTGTTTTAGCTTATTGAATTTGATTTGCATTTATTTTATTTCATGCATTTTAATTGGCTGAATAAATTTATTTATTTAGTTAGTTAAATTCTGCTCAAAATAATTAATTAAATAAATGTGTTACTAAAATTGGGCATTTTTACTTTCAGGTATTAATGTGTGTTTATTATTGCATGTGTTTAATGTGTCTTAAGCTACTACATAATTTTATTGTGTTCTAGCTAAATTAATATGCGGGAATTAATGAGTTTTAGCTGCTGAATTTTAATGAGCCGAATTTAATTTGCAGCCATCAACTTGTTTTAGTTATAACATGATTATGCTCAAAGTATGGCTGCCGAATTGAATGTAACTTGCTGCCAAATTTATGAACTAAATTTGTTGATTTAATTGTGCAGGTACAACCGAATAAATGGTGCCAATTTTCCCAATTTAATATGTTGATTTTAGAGACAATGGAATAATTCAAATGCTGCACATTTAATTGCTACAGCCAATATGGGAATGTTTGGAAGCATGGGGATAAAATAATCAAGCAAAACAAATTGAAAATCCTGGTCTTTTGTGAGTAATGGACGGCATGAAGGAACAAAGCAAGCTAAGTACAAACTTTTAATCCATGAGCATTATAAATTTTTAAATCAAGAAAATGGATGAAAGGGCATGGACGGCAAGTGGAAGGTCATGATGGATTGAGCATGTGGGAATTAATTAGGCAAGACTTTGATCTTTAGAATAAAATAATTGGAATATAAGTCTTGATGGGCTAAAATAACAAGACGGCAATTGGAACAAGATGGAGAGCACAAACCATGTGCATGAGTGATGAACCAATGCTTTGGACGGCACAAAAGTTCATGGAATTTAAAATCCATGGATATAATATTAGTGAAATGAAGTGGCAGCATGAAACATAAATGGGAGCCTTGAATTAAATAATGGTTTGATGAAGGCATATATGGAAGCATGCGTGAATTTGGACAAGGGGAGTTTTGTTCTTGTATTGAATAAACAAATGAATTGATGGCACATAAGTGTTGGATGGCAATGAGTCGAGTAAAATAAAGCAATTTGCAAATGTGTTGAAATGGTGGGACGGGCAGAATTACAAGGTGGGATTAGTGGAGCATACATGCTTGGGACAAATTTAAATAGGAACATTGAGCATGTGCAAAAACAAATTTAAATTCTTTGAAAGGGCGCATGAGGGGGACAGCACTATGGGAGCTTGAATTTTTAAAATCAAAGTCCCTCCAATTTTGTTTTGAACATTCAGCTACCTAGTTTTTAGGCTATAAATTCCTGCTATTTTTATTTGTAAGGCAGACTTGAATTTTTAGGAATGAATTTTTATGAACATTGTTCATTTAAGTGAGTTTATCTCCTCTCTATCTTTCGTACGAGTTTCGATTCCGACTTATCAAGCTTTGCTTGTGGCGTCAGTCGTTTCTCGTCCATTTATTTATACCAACGGTTCTTATCTTTTTAGATAACGGGTCTTGGTCCATCTTCAAATTTCATCTTTCCACCTTAACGATATAAGAAACGGGGTGACACTGTTATATAGTGTTGAGTCTTTCTTAAGTTAAGTTTGTATTTCCATTTCCATCTTCGATTACCATTTTTCACCTTAAACATTATAGAACCCGTAGTGACACTCTTTAGTGTTGAATCGGTTCTCGTTTAAGTCTTTTTATCCATTTCCATCAAATTATCTTTTATCTATTTTATTTTTATTTTATCAAACCGAACCATTTCCTGTTTTATTCACTTAAAGCTTCCGCGAATACAATTCATATTTTCTAATTATTTTCCGAAGGCTTGATTCCTCCTCGTAGACGATTGGGCAACCCGCATACGTTTCGACTCACCCCGAGCCGGTTCGTATCACCTTAAGAGGCTCTCTCGGGAATTCTTGTTATTATCTTATTTATCTTTATTTTTTCACTTTTGGTGGTAAGATAATTAATATCACCATCCATTTTAGGATTATTATATAGCTACTTACTACATCCACGTAAAAAATTACATCGTTATTTATAGCTACATTCACTTCAAGGAATGGAGCAAATCTAATACGACGGAATTCAGAACTCAATTGAAGCATGAAAAATTGAAAAAGTTCTCTATCCCTACATAATTTTAATTGAGAACTCAATACTGCAGAGTTGTACTACTCATTGTTTTAAAATCTTGCAACTTTAGGTGCATCCAATCATAACGAGCATTAAATAAGATAATCATATTCTGATGGTCATATCTTTCCCTTAAAATTATGCCACAATTTAAGCGGATATTACTTTGTTAAGTATTCCAACTAAATATTCTACTTTCAACTCTTCATGGGGATGATGACGAAAAAAGATCATGGCAAATGATCATAGTCAATTAAATTTCTCATATAAGAAATGTCGCAATTATCATTCTGACATGCATATCAAATCTTTAAGCGTTCAGGGATCATGCATTATATAATTCAATAATTGAATCTTTCTCATAAAAAATACAATCCTTTTTCTCATTCACATTTCAATATGATATCCATTACCGTGAATATCTGTAGAATAAATAATGCATTAACCATTACAAATTTTGTTCTTTCAGATATTGATATATTAGTTATTCTAGAGCTTTCAACTAGTCTTGTACAACCAAATATCGCAATAACACTAGTTTGTTTCAATATCACAATAGATATGTAGTCAATGATCTTTCGCATCATATTGATAACATATCTCTACCTTTTTAAAGGTCATCTCGAGAACTCTCATTGTTCTTTTTTGTATGATTATGTTTCAATTTCTAGTGGTTATTATTATACCACTTAATGCTTGCATTCAGTTCAGGGAATGCAACAACTCTAGTGGGATAAACTTCTAAATGTCCCAATATGTTTTTTATTTAAAGGGAACCAATATTTTAAAAGCTTATCGCAATAATTAAATCAGATTTAAAGCAAATAATAATAATAATCATAATCATATGTTAATTAAAAAAATATGTCGAAGCTCCTTACTAATCTAAAATTTGGTCGATAAATCTAAGATTAAGATTCAAAACCAATGCTCAAATAAAATCTTTCATCATCCTTGAAAAGATAAAAATAAAACAAATCAATCATAATTAATCATCAATTACATTTAAAATTAATCTAGTTATAAAATATTAAAAGAAACTTCTCGTCAATTCCTACATCTTGTGTCTAAAAACTCGGAGTGGTTGAAATTAATTAGAGCTTCTCATGTGGCTAAAGTTCAAATCCATCTTTTCATTATTCTCTCTTCCTTTTCTTAAGCACCGATTGGTTTTCTGGCTTCGTAACAAAATAGCAACGATACTTCTCAAATAGTTGAGCGGTTAAGAAACGTTAGTCAATCCATCTAATCCTGGCTTTCATTCCCTCTAATTTTTATATTTTTCTTCGTGATTTTAAAATCCCAGTTGGAGGGAATGAAGAACGGGTTGAAGCGGTGGTGGGGATATGGCTTGGAGTTAAGGTAAAAATGAAAAATTAGCTACTAAGGACTCCTACTTCTCTTCTATTTGTTCATAGTTATTTTTTAAAGAATATTTTAATGTTCAAATATTTCTACAAAATTAAAGCAATGATTATTATTATTGTTTTTTTTAAATAAAAAAATAAAATGCAGTTTCTCAATAGTTGGAAAATTAACTAAGCCTCGCAAAAAATCCATAACTGCGTTTGCCGGGAGTTAAACCCGGGTCTTTTGCTAGAAACAATTATCCTAACCGTTGGACTACAAAGGTGCTTTAGGACTGCCCCTACACTGTATTGCTTTTATTCTGAAGGCCATGGACTGAAGATGCAGCTCTGAACTCTTGGTCCATTCTTCCAAAGCCAGTAAGATGGAACAAACTTACTTGAAGTACAAACTAGAAGTAACTTACAAGTTTTATAGAATACCTCTAGAAACTTGACCAAAATTTGTGCATTATTCCTATCATCAGTAGTAGGAGCCCCATCATCAAGATCTTCTAGAAATTCAGGATCATCCTCTTGCAGCATCTCAAATGCCCTCTGAAAGTTCAGTGCAGACTTGACCATAAAGTATGCTGAACCCCATCTCGTTTAAATATCTAAACGAATACAACTCTTGGAAGTACTTCGCTCCTTCATAATACACCTTTTGAACTTTTCAGCACTTGTAGAGCTCCAAACATACATCATTGCGTCAGTATTCAAGCCACTGAAGTCTGCATCTCATCTAAACAATCTCTCACAATTAAGTTCAAGATATTAGCCCTACATCTAATATGAAAAAACTCACCACCCAAAACAAGGTAATCTGCTTGTGAAATTTATCTTTCAAATACTTGTATTAAACAAGAATTTAGGGTCACTTGGTAAATCATTAAAAAATTTCAACAGTTAATATTTTAAAAATGTTTGATAACCATTTTAATTTTTTATTTAATATAAAATTTTCAATAAAAAATGTTTAATAAGATAAATACTTATCATTCAATGCAAAAAATAATAAGTTGATTTTATTTTTATTAAAAATTAAAATAAATTATCTTTTTTTAAATAAAATTTTCATCCAAAACTATTGAAAATAATATAAAATATTATATAAATAAGATTAACATTAAAAATAAATAATCTTTTAAAAATCAATATTTACTTTTACTAAACAACATAATTATATTTACTAATTTATCAAACAATTTTCTAATGTAAATTCAGTTCTTATAAAATTTTGGTTTAAAATTTGAGTACTCTAAGTGTTTAACATTGCTGCCAATAGATAAATGTCTTTTTTAAATATGAAATTGGTCAAGGACCAACATATTATTGGGTATATGTTAAATGTTAGAGAAGGAATAACCTAACGAATATGAAATGTTAGAGTAGTTAGATAAAATTGCATATAATGCTTATTTTTCTTGTTATATTTATTTGAAATTCTATTGTCAATTACTTTCTTGGACTAACATAGTACAAACAATGATTTGATTTTAATTTTGTTACTTATTCAATTTTCTTCTCAAGAATTATTGATAACTTTTATGGTCATTAATATTTTAAAAAAATTAAAGTATGTACCTATATAATTACAATTTGTACTACCAAATACAATATAGAAAGCTACAATGTAATTACACTTTGTGATAGTAGAACGCATGGGATAGGATCATATGTTCCCAAATTGCGGATTTGACCTAGGGCTCTAGACAAATCAAAGGAACCTTGGTCCTTCAACTCAACCTGAAATGCCAAAACACACAAGTCAGCTTCAAATTTAAAGGTAGCAAATAAACCAAAGTAAATAACTAAGAAAGAACGAAAAAAACAAAACAAGTCGATGGATATTGAAGAAGAAGGTTCAGTTTTGAAATGAGAGTTCATTCTTGATATTTTCTTTTTAAAACAAGGTTGCTTGTAACAACCCAAATTTGGGCCTAGTAGAATTGGGCCCAATGGGCCTTGGGCGTAGGAGTGTTTAAAATTTTTGAGAACAAGAGAACGGCATTATTTCAAGTTGGACTTATTAGGAAGGTGATTTTAGAAAGTTACGAGGTTTCTAGGAAGTTCCGGGTTCAAGTTAGGCTATAGGAAAATTTTTGTGTTTAAGAATTTTAAGGAGAGAAGGTAAGTGGCATCAAGGCTTAAGGAAATAAGTATGTAATTTTGCTAACACAAGTGGAGCATTGGCAAGGTGGTTGTGGCGTGTAATGGAGAGGGGAGAGCTTGGGTTCGAATCCCACCTAGTGCAAATGTTTTGGATTAAATATTTTTTTGTGCTATAAGGAAAGTGTCGACCAAGGTTTTAATAAGGAAAGGAAGACTTTTTAATTTGGGAAAGATGACTAAGGAATATGGTAAGGGAGACTTTTTATTTATGGAAAGGAGGCTAAGGAATATGGTAAAGAGGAAGATAAGGGAAAAGGAAGGAAATAATCAAAAGAAAAGGAAAGAGTAGGGAACATGTTGGCTTAAAGTGAGGAAAATGTTTTGGAAAGAATTTTGGTTCAACATTCTTCCTTTAGGAAAAAGGTAATACATGGTTTGTAGGGGGAAAAGGGATAGTCGAATTTTCTTTAGGCAATTGGCAATTTTTGGTGCATGAGAGGTCGTTTTCTCCTTTGCATTTTGGTGTCTTTTGCTTTCTCCAATTTTTCCCTCTTTGCCAAAACTCCAAAGCCAAAGAGAGAGCATCTTTTTCTTTTGTTTTGGCCGAAACCCTCAAGGCATCTTTGCTTCTTTTTTTTCCCTTGGTTAGCCAAACCTCTCTAATGCTCTTTTGACCATCACCTCATTTCTTCTTCATCATTTTTCTCAACCATTCTCCTTTTCTCTTAAATCAATATTGCTTGAAGCTGAATCTTTTTGCTTATTTTCCCTCCATAGCCGAACTTTTGAACCCTTCATCTCTTCATCACAATTTTTTTTCTCATTTGAGTTGACAGCCTCTTCTTCAATCAAATCGTGTTATAGTGGAAAGCTGATTCTCATAATCTTGTCTCATCCGTAGCCATAAGTCAATCGATAGAAATCAGATTCATCATCGTTAAGGGATTTATCGTTCGCTTTTATTCAATCGTTGATCCTTCAGAAGTAGAGGTAAGTCGAATCTTATCACTAAAATAACTACTTTCTCTCATAGTAGTTTTCTAACCGAGATTTTCTTATGGAGGCAAGTGGAACCGATTCGAAAGGAAAAGTGATCGAAGAACTCAAAAGGAGTGGATTTGCGATTCCTACTCCTACATTCAAGCGTAGAGCGGTATCGGCAGTTCGAGATTTTCCACCGGGTTGTGGACCATCATCCGATGAGAATAGACAAATCGTGGTCGTTCACGATATCGAGGGTGTCGACGATCAAGAGAGTTTAATACTTACCGTAATCAGGTGTGTAATCTCACACCGTAATCCTGTAGATTCATGATTCGGTAACATGTTTGATAGTAGATTGTTATTCATATACGGCTAAAAATCATAAAATTGGCATAAAGCGAGAAATTTGCTTAAAGTACATTATTTTTAAAGATTTGTCGAAACCGTTATTAAAATTGTTAAAATTACAAAAATGCCCCTATGGGCCGAATTACAAAAATGCCCCTATGGGCCGATTTACGAAAATGCCCTATGTGCTGAATTACCAAAATGCCCCTATGGGTCAATTTACTAAATTGCCTTAGTGGGCCAAATTACAAAGTGCTATAATGGTTAGATTCACCGTAATAAAATATTAGATGAATGAGTATTGCACATTTATGTGAATATTGTGTTTAATATTGTGTGTTGCATGTTACATATTGCATGGGTTGGGAAAAATGTTGAACAGAAGAGTAGCCTGGTGGCATTGTCACAAAAATGTTATTATTATGTTTACTTATGATTTTGGTGGCTTGGCCATAATAAAAATATTATAAATGGCAGCTTGCCTGCGAATAATTTATAAATGGCAACTTGCCTGCGAATTGGTGTGATTGGCGGGGTGGGTTGACTTGATCCCCACAGGTGTGATTGGTTGGTACAGGGGTGTGTTGGATGGATGGGTTGGGTTTGCATACATTGCATATATATATATATATATGTATATTCTGTATGTAAATGGGCTTAGGCCCAAGATAATGTTAAACGGGTTTAGGCCCAGTGGACAACGGAAAGGGGATTATACGTTGAATTCTAGTAACTCACCCCTTTTCCTTAGCCCTTGCAGGTATTGCTCAATAATGTGGATTTGGGCCATGGATGACTCGGTGGAGGCCATACTTCAGAAATGGTGTTTTATTTTGAACCTTAGATTTCTATTTCCGTTCACTTTATTACTTTTACTATTTTGGTTTTTTTTTATGTTGTAACAAGGCCTATAGAATATCTTATTTTTTATTTATGTTTGACATACTTTTATTTCGGTTGAATTGTTTTTAATGGGAATTTTTCTAAAAACTTAAATAAAGATTTTCCAAAATAGATTAACAAATGGTTTTCATAACAAACTTTTACAAATATTTTAACCCGGAAATTTTCTCTTGAATTATCAATGATATTTTCAAAAGTCACGGTTTATAAGATCTCTAGTTCAAATTATTGATTTATCAAATAATCTTCGAGGTTAGTAGTATTATATCAAAAATTTCAAATCAAACTTGTTTTCTTGATTATATCAAAATAATACCTATTTTAATACAAATAAAAAGGATTTAACACATTTTTCTCATGTGACATGTCAGATCCGGTCATAAAGCATGGGCCGGGTTTGGGGTGTTACATTGCTAAACATGAAATAATTTATTAGAGACTGAACTAGTCAAATAAACAATAAAAATGAACGAAAAGATCAAGAACGGAGTGAGGATATTCGACCAACAAGTAGAACTCTAGATTTAGGGCTTTTGATGAACCCTAGAACGAACCTTGATGCATAAGGAAGATTTTGAACCAGATCTGAAACAAATGAGTAAAATAGTTTTGAAATTAGATTAAAAAAATGAAAAAAGAACATGAAGATTTCGACGGGAAAGAGGCGGCTAATGGGAGGTCCAAGATCAGGGAGAACTAGTTTTTCTTGAATTGAAAGAAACCTATCTTGTACCCCAAGGAATGCAAATCCAAATCTAAAATTGAGAAATAAAAAAATTTGTTAGAAGGATTAAAATTAAAGCAAAAATAATCTTCTTGTTTAAAGAAAGAATCAAATTAAAAGATAAAGACAAACCTATTGTTTTGTGCAATCTTGTTGGATGAATAAGTGATAATTGATCCTTCTTGATTGAACAAGATTTGAAATTAAACAAGTAAAGATTTAGAATAAGAAATAAAGAAAATCGAAACATCAAAAGAAACTAAGGATATAAAGAATGGAAAGTTGGTTATGGCATGAAAGATAGTGTCCTAAGAAGCTTTGGATTCGATTGACTCCACAACCCCCTTCGAGTAGCTTTAATCTCCCTTTCAAGAAAGAGTTCTTAGCAAGTTGAAGTTGAATGTGATTCCTAATCTAAAAGATTGATAAAACAACTTATAAAAAAACTTAAGAAGAATTCTCAAAGAATAAAATTCAAAGTGAAGTGAATAACAAAGGCCAACCAAGGGCATAAATAAGCATGCCAACCAAGTGCCAACACAAATGCCAACTAAGCACTCTGACTAACTTAAATAAAACATGAAAAAATATTTCTAAGTGTGGTGGATTAAGGAGATTCTGTAACGACATGGTTTCTAGTGCTGTCGAAAATTGTAGTTTCGGGACCCTATTTTCGTAAAACGAGTCTATTTATGCAGTTATTATATTGATGAATTGAGATTTGGTTAAGCAATTTAATTGAAAATATGGTTAACCAAGGCCCAAAGACTAAATTGTAAATGTTTAATCGCTATAGATTTTTAATTAGAAAAATGCTTGGGGACTTAGATAGCAATTATCTAAAGGATCAGAATGGAAAATAAACCAATTCGAGATTAAATTTAGTGGGATATGATGTTGATTATCGTTATATTAAGTTAATTAAAGATTAAGTCTAATTAATCATAATTTAGTTAATTAAATAAGTTTAATTATGATTAACTTAAGTATATATATGTAAAGTTCGTGGAAAAAGATGATAAGCATCATCATCTTCATCCTTCTTGTGCCACCCCCCATTAAAGATAGCTTTAAAAACCTTGTTTAAATTTTACTAGAAAATTCAAGTAAGTCCTTAGCCATTTTTCTTTAATTTTTATAGATTTGAGGTCATAGGAGCTTGATTTAGCTAGCCCATATTTGTGAAACTATTAGAGTTTTTGAAAGTTGTCATTGTTGAGAATTGAATGATTTAGGTGTGAAATTGTTGGAAGTTAAACTTAGATTGAGAAAATGATTAAATTGTAAACCTTAGTTGGTTTCATACATTAAGGACCAAATAGAATAAAATACAAAATTGTTATGAAATTTTGGTAGGAATAGAAAATAGAGGATCCCTAATGAATATATAGAAATCAAATTTTAACCCAAAGCTCTAGATTGAAAGTTATGCTTGTCTCGGATACAGGGATTAAATTAAAAAATATGTATAAATTGATATTTGGTTGTGAATTGACTAGTAATTGATAATGTGCTATGTTTTATGACTATTTGTAGCTAACGTCGATGCCAAACCTTCGAGAGGGAAAGGAAAAGCGAGAGTTGTCAACGAGTGACGCAAGACCACAAATTGAACAATTATGATTTGGGATCATTTTGATTGTTGCATAAACATATTAATTGCATTTGAAAGTGTCAAGGTGAGTAGATAGTGATAATATGAACCCTTGGATTGAGCTTGAATATGAATTGCCGAAATATATGACTAAAATGAATAAAATGTAAAGTTGCATGAATTGTTTTGAAAAATGATGAGTGCTGTAACACCCCTTACCCGTTTTCAACATCGGAATCGTGTACGAGGCATTACTGGACTTAACTTGCTTGAATATACAACTTTGGGCTATAAACTTTCTATTCAACTTAAAACTTCTTATTCGCATTCATATCATCCTTATTATGGGCCTACGATGCCCTAAACATGCATACGGAGGGTTTTAGAACTTAACCGAAAACTTTTGTGCACTTAGAAATTTTTTACCTAAACAGGGCCACACGCCTGTGTGAAATGGGACATGCCCGTGTGGGCAGGCCGTGTGGTCACACACGCCTATGTCCCTAGCTCGTGTAGAATTTATTTTTCATTTCGAACCAATAGGAGTTTTCACACGACCGAGCACACGCCCGTGTCTTTGGCCCGTGTCCCTCACACGTCCTAGACACGCCCGTGTCCTCACCCGTGTGTGAAAACCTGGCTATTCTGTTTATGACGTCAACAACTCTTAAGGGGCACATGGCCTAGACACACGCCCATGTGCTGGCCCGTGTGACGAATCGAATTCTTACAAATTTGATGTAGGGGACACACAGCCTATCAACACACCCATGGGGCTGACTGTGTGTCGCACACGGCCTAGACACACGCCCGTGTGGATAATTAGAAGGCTATTTTAACAAGCCAATTGCCACCTTGAAACATAAACACACATATACCAATACAAGCGACACATAACATGCAATAATAAACTATGAAGAACCACTATTTATCATTCATACACTCCACAAATTACTTTATCATTTGCGTGAACTTTCACTTCATGAAACTCATCACTATTAAAATAAGAAACTTGACAAATATCGGCCAATTCCTAATGGCCATATACAAAATGAGTGTATGACATTAGTAGCCAACACTTTGGCTTTCAAATATGACATAACACAAAATGACCAAGTTCCTATACATGCCATACTCAAAATAAGTCAACTTTACTATACCAAAAGAATGATTGATAGTGTGATCCGAGCTCCGACGTTCTACGATCCCTGAGCTAGCTTGGCGATACTATAAGGAAGAGGGAAAAGAGAGGGGAAATCATATATCTTAGTAAGATTGCATGAATTAATATAGCAACATAAGTACCCATGGTAAAATCCATTCATTTCATAGAACAATAGCAACACAAGTTCTTAATTGCTTAGGCATACTTACTCATACTCATTCTAACCATCACACCTCACATTATGGTTTCATAACTTGTATTTTACTCATGATACCTGTATCACTTAGTCACATAATTTTGCACTTATGCCATCTTGAACATAAACTTGAATCATTATCATCCTTAACTTAAATGTAACTCTTTGTCATCTTTGTATAACTCAGCTCTTTGCCATCTTTGCATATTTAGCTCATTTTCCCGTTAAACTACTCGGAATATCAGAGGATACTCAATCTCATCATACATGTATCTTGATGCCAATGCCATATCCCAGATATGGTCTTACATGGGATCACCTCTTGATGCCGATGCCATATCCCATATATGGTCTTACACGGGATCTCTTAGCTCGATGTCGATGCCATGTCCTAGACATGGTCTTATACGAGATCGTACATAGATGTCAATGCCATGTCCCAGACATGGTCTTACACGAGATCCTCATTTGGTGCCGAAGCCATGTCCCAGAAATGGTCTTACACAAGACCTTCCTTATTCGATGCCGATGCCATGTCCCAGACATGGTCTTATATGGGATCTACATTCGGTGCCGATTCCATGTCCCAGACATGGTCTTATATGGGACCGTCCTTGTCTCATGTCGTGACATAGGTATCCTCGTTATTCCAAAATTTCAACCGGGACTTCACTTAGCATAATCTCATCATTTTCTCATTAAGACATCATCAATAAAATTTCATGGAAATTATATGCATTTCACAAAATAATAAGTAATTTAAACATAATAACATATGTAACCTTAATTTCACGCAAACTTACCTCGGTACTCAAAATGTGTGTGGATGTTCGATTTAGTCCAACACTTTATCGTTGCCTCGATTTCAGTCCGAGCTTCGTGTTTCTTGATCTATAATAACAATTTTACTTGTTTAATACTCAAATTAACTATATTGACTCATAATTCATACTTTGGTAAAATTACAATTTTGCCTCTAAACTTTCACATAATTGTACTTTTGCCTCTAGGCTCGTAAAATTATTTTCACTCAACTTTCTTATAATTCAAGCCTAACCAAATCATTTTCTTAACTACAGCAGCCCCTAATTTTCACTACTTCACTCATGTATGAACAATTTCATAACTTTTGTAATTTCGTCATTTTATGCGTTTTTATGAAAATCACTTAGAAAAATATGTTTATCATACATCAAAATTTTATATTCTTCCATAAATCATCAAAATACATGCATGTCATACATGAGTAAATTTTGGAATATAAACCCTAGCTCAAAATATAGCTAGAAATAGCTAAATCGAGCTACGAAGATTTCAAAAATATGAAGAACATTAAAAACGAGGCTAAGAGGTACTTACAATCAAGCTTGAAAGTTGAAGAAACCCTAGCTATGGAGAGCTTGAGAATTTTGACTATGGCTAGAAGAAGATGGAAACAATATTGACTTATTTTTCCCTTTTTATTTCATTAATTAACAAAATGACTAAAATGCCCTTAAGGCCCTTTCTTGAGATTTTTCCTTCCCATGTCCATTTTTGTCTATCTTAACATATAATGGTTTAATTGCTAAATAAGGACCTCTAATAATTTTTTAATTCTATTTCATACTTAAATCTTCTAGAATCTCATATTTTCTAACCTTTGCAATTTCGTCTTAATGGACAACTTGATCACTAATCAATAAAATTTCTTTATGAAATTTTCACACAATTATGCAAGCACACCATAAGCCTCATAAAAAATCATAAAACACATATTTCTACTTTGGATTTGTGGTCTCCCAACCACTATTCTGACTAGGCCCTAAATAGGGCTGTTATGATTCTCTCCCCTTAGGGATTTTTGTAACATCCCGAAATTGGGCCTAGTAGGATTGGGCCCATTGAGCCTTGGGCGTAGGAGTGTTTAAAAATTTGAGAACAAGTGAACACCATTAATTCAAGTTGGACTTATTAAGAAGGTGATTTTAGAAAAATTACGGGGTTCTATGAAGTTTCGGGTTCAAATTGGGCCTTAGTGAAATTTTGTGTTTAAGCCTATTAAGGAGAGATAGTAAGAGGCATCAAAGCTTATGGAAATAAGTGAGTAAATTGCTAACATAAGTAAGCAATTAGTAAAGAGGTTATGGCATTAAGTGAAGGACTTTGAGGGAGGAGGTTCAAATCCCATTGTGTGCAAATTTTGACTATTATTTTTGCATTCTTTCCCTAAGTGTCGGCCAAGCATGTAAATAAGGCAAGGTGGACTTTTTAATTTTGGCAAGGTGGTTAAGGGAATAAGGAAAGGATGAGGATAGGGAAAGAAATCAAAAGAAAAAGGCAAGTTGAGGGAGCATGTTGGCATTTTTCGTGGGGGTGTTTTGGAAAGGTTTTATTTGGTATATGTTCATCTTTTGGTAAAGATGATAATGGTTTGGAAAAGGGAGAGGATAGCCGAATTTTCTATAGGCAATTGGCAAATTTTTGGTGCTTGAGAGGTTGTCTTCTCCTTAGCATTTTGGTGTCTTTTGCTTTCTCCAATTTCTTCTCCTATTGTCTAAACTTTAAAGCCATTAGTGAGTACTTTTCTTTCTTTGTTTTGCCGAAACCACCTAGCCTAATTGATCATCTTCTCCATCTTCTAAGTTGGGCTTTTCTTTCCTGATTAAACCAGGTAAGTGTTTTATTCAAATCTTTTCATTCTTTTTCTCTTTAGCCAAATGAGAGTCCCTCATTATTTGGTTGTTTCATCTTGATTCTAAAATAGAAATGGTGTTCTCCCTTACTCCCTCACATCTTGATAATCTTTTATTTGTAGTATTCTAGTGGATTGGTCGAATACCACATCATTGCCTAATCATCTCAAGTCATAAGCCAATTGGTGGGAATTGGGATTATCATCGATTAAGGTAAAGAGTCTTTTCATAGTCCATTCAATATCACTACTCGGTTATTGTGTTAACCGGATCGAAGTTTCGACTAATCGATTATGTTTTAGGGACAAAATCACTCAATATATTCTACCTTCGGACATAGTGGTAAGTGATTCAAGTGTAAGTGATACGAAATCTTTTCGAAATCTGAGGCTAACTTTTGGTTGGTATTGTTCTAGGTCAACAACGAGTGGTTCTTTAGGAAATCAAAATCAGGTGTGTAATCCCGTACCTTCCGTATACATATCTGAAATGGTGTGTAATCTCACACTTCTCTGAAATTTTGTATGAAATATTCTGTGAATCGGTTGAAATACTAAAAAAAACCAAAAAAACCGGCATCCGTGATCACTCGGACATGCGTATGATCGTTGTGGTAATCGTATTTTGTAATAAAATAGCTTCGGTTAGAAGCAGTGATGTGTTTTTGAAAAAACATGAAAAATAGGAGAAAGGGAATTAGAAAGTGAATAAGATATCAAATTAAAGCTTGCTGTGTCTATTTTAATATGGAAGAAACAGAGAAGGAAAAGGGATTTTATATTCTGAGATATCTTAATTTTAGTGAGACTAGTTCTGATTGACTTCGTGGTTCCCTGATCTGTCTTGGAAAAATCGTATAAAATTGTACAAAGTGAATTATGGGTTATAATTTATATGTATGGATTCCTTAGTGAGCCTATTTTCATTAGAAACAAGTGGGAGCAATATATGAAAATCATACAGTGAGATATTTGAAATTAAGGTAAGAGAGGTTAGAATCGTTGGACAGTGAAACAAGGGAAACTTTAAGGAATAAACTGTACTAAATGGTTAAGCCAAAAATTATGGCCTCTTCTTCAATCAAATCGTGTTATAGTGGAAAGCCGATTCTCATAATCTTGTCTCATCCGTAGCCATAAGTCAATCGATAGAAATCGGATTCATCATCGTTAAGGGATTTATCGTTCGCTCTTATTCAATCGTTGATCCTTTAGAAGTAGAGGTAAGTCAAATCTTATCACTAAAATAACTACTTTCTGTCATAGTAGTTTTCTAACCGAGATTTTCTTATGGAGGCAAGTGGAACCGATTCGAAAGGAAAAGTGATCGGAGAACTCAAAAGGAGTGGATTTGCGATTCCTACTCCTAAATTCAAGCGTAGAGCGGTATCGGCGGTTCGAGATTTTCCACCGGGTTGTGGACCATCATCCGGTGAGAATAGACAAATCGTGGTCATTCACGATATCGAGGGTGCCGACGATCAAGAGAGTTTAATACTTACCGTAATCAGGTGTGTAATCTCACACCGTAATCCTGTAGATTTATGATTCGGTAACATGTTTGATAGTAGATTGTTATTAATATACGGCTAAAAATCGTAAAATTGGCATAAAGCAAGAAATTTGCTTAAAGTACATTATTTTTAAAGATTTGTCGAAATAGTTATTAAAATTGTTAAAACTACAAAAATGCCCCTATGGGCCGAATTACGAAAATGCCCCTATGGGCCAAATTACGAAAATGCCCCTATGGGTCGAATTACGAAAATGCCCCTATGTGCCGAATTACCAAAATGCCCCTATGGTTCGATTTACTAAATTGCCTTAGTTGGCCAAATTACAAAGTGTTATAATGGTTAGATTCACCGTAATAAAATATTAGATGAATGAGTATTGCACATGTATGTGAATATTGTGTTTAATATTGTATGTTGCATGTTACATATTGCATGGGTTGGGAAAAATGTTGAACAGAAGAGTAGCCTCGTGGCATTGTCACAAAAATGTTATTATTATGTTTACTTATGATTTCGGTGGCTTGGCCATAATAAAAATATTATAAATGGTAGCTTGCCTGGGAATAATTTATAAATGGCAACTTGCCTGCGAATTGGTGTGATTGGTGGGGTGGGATGACTTGATCCCCACAGGTGTGATTGGTTGGTACAGGGGTGTGTTGGATGGATGGGTTGGGTTGCATACATTGCATATATATATATGTATATTCTGTATGTAAATGGGCTTAGGCCCAAGATGATGTTAAACGAGTTTAGGCCCAGTGGACAACGGTAAGGGGATTATACATTGAGTTCTAGTAACTCACCCCTTTTCCTTAACCCTTGCAGGTAATGCTCAGTAATGTGGATTTGGGCCATGGATGACTCGGTGGAGGCCATACTTCAAAAATGGTGTTTTATTTTGAACCTTAGATTTCTATTTCCGTTCACTTTATTACTTTTACTATTTTGGTTTTTTTTATGTTGTAATAAGGCCTCTAGAATATCTTATTTTTTATTTATGTTTGACATACTTTTATTTTGGTTGAATTGTTTTTAATGGGAATTTTTCTAAAAACTTAAATAAAGATTTTCCAAAATAGATTAACAAATGGTTTTCATAACAAACTTTTACGAATATTTTAACCCGGAAATTTTCTCTTGAATTATCAACGATATTTTCAAAAGTCACGGTTTATAAGATCTCTAGTTCAAATTATTGATTTATCAAATAATCTTCGAGGTTAGTAGTATTTTATCAAAAATTTCAAATCAAACTTGTTTTCTTGATTATATCAAAATAATACCTATTTTAATACGAATAAAAAGGATTTAACACATTTTTCTCATGTGACATGTCAGATCCGGTCATAACGCATGGGCCGGGTTTGGGGTGTTACATTGCTAAACATGAAACAACTTATTAGAGACTGGACCAGTCAAATAAACAATAAAAATGAAGGAAAAGATCAAGAACGGAGTAAGGATATTCGACCAACAAGTAGAACTCTAGATTTAGGGCTTTTGATGAAGCCTAGAACGAATCTTGATGCATAAAGAAGATTTCGAACCAGATCTGAAACAAATGAGTAAAATAGTTTCGAAATCGGATGAAAAAAAATGAAAAAAGAACATGAAGATTTCGACGGGAAAGAGGCGGCTAATGGGAGGTCCAAGATCAGGGAGAACTAGAGTTTCTTGAATTGAAAGAAACATATCTTGTACCCCAAGGAATGCAAATTCAAATCTAAAATTGAGAAACAAAAAAAATTGTTAGAAGGATAAAAATTGAAGCAAAAATAATCTTCTTGTTTAAAGAAAGAATCAAATGAAAAGATAAAGACAAACCTATTGTTTTGTGCAATCTTGTTGGATGAATAAGTGATAATTGATCCTTCTTGATTGAACAAGATTTGAAATTAAACAAGTAAAGATTTAGAATAAGAAATAAAGAAAATCGAAACATCAAAAGAAACTAAGGAAATAAAGAATGGAAAGTTGGTTGTGGCATGAAAGATAGTGTCCTAAGAAGCTTTGGATTTGATTGACTCCACAACCCCCTACGAGTAGCTTTAATCTCCCTTTCAAGAAAGAGTTCTTAGCAAGTTGAAGTTGAATATGATTCCTAATCTAAAAGATTGATAAAACAACTTATAAAAAAACTTAAGAAGAATTCTCAAAGAATAAAATTCAAAGTGAAGTGAATAACAAAGGGGTGGCCGACCATCTATATATAGCCCCTAATGATAAACATCAAAGCTTAAAACTAGGGCATAAATAAGCATGCCAACCAAGTGCCAACACAAATGCCAACTAAGCACTCTGACTAACTTAAGTAAAACATGAAAAATATTTCATGAGTCTAGTTTCAAGGAAAATTTACGGATTTAGATTTCGAGATTCCTAACTCAAGTTATAGTCAATTTAGTTAGTACGATACAGATGGACAATTTAAATTTTTATGCCCAAATTTGTAGTTAAGTCTGGATTGCGAAATTACCGAATTACGAAAATGCCCTTGCGGGCCGAATTATGGAAATGCCCCTAATGGGCCAATTTGCAAAAGTGTTTATGGGCCGATCTAATATTTTGTTATATGGGCCGATCTGATATTTTGATATATGGGCCGATATGATATTTTGCTATATGGGCCAATCTGATATTTTGCTATATGGGCCATAATTTTTGTAATAAACATCCGAATAAATTATTGTTGTTATATTGTGATTTGTTATGCATTATATACATGATTTGCATGGGATGGGATAATAATGAAGAGAAGTTCTGGTGGCTCTGCCACATAATTTTGGTGGCTCTGCCACAAATCTGTATAGTGGCAATGCCACGTATATTCTGTTATTCTGGTGGCTTGTCCACAATTAAATTTGTTATAAATGGCTTAATGCCTGCGATTGGTGTGTTGGCGGGGTGGGTTGACTTGATCCCCACAGGTGTGTTGGTTGGTACGGGTGGTGTGTAGCGAATGGATTACTAGGTTTGGTTTGGGATTACATTACATTCATTTGATCCATTTGATATACTTTGTTTTGTAAATGGGCTTTGGCCCAAGATTATGCTTTATGGGCTTCGGCCCAAGTTATTGTTATATGGGCTCAGGCCCAAAGTTTTGCTAAACGGGGTTCAAGCCCTGTGAACGACGGTAAGGGGATTATACATTGAGTTCTTGTAACTCACCCCCTTCTCTTAACCCTTGTAGGTAATGCTCAGTGACGAGGACTCGGGGCCATGGATGACTCGGTAGAGGCCATACTTCAGTAATGGTGTTATTAAACTTTAGGTTTCTATTTCCGTTTACTTTACTTCTTTTAATATTTTGGGTTTTAAAGTTGTAATAAGGCCTCTGGACTATTTTTTATTTTGCTTTATGTTTGGGATGTTTTTATTATTTTTCTTAAGTTGTTTAAAAGGGAATTGTCTAAAAATATAAATAATGGTTTTCAAAATTGATTAATAAATGGATTTTACTACAAACTTTTACAAATGATTTAACTCGGATTTTCTTTCAAAATTATTTACGACATTTTCAAAAGTCACGATTTTAAAGCTCACTACCTCGATTTTCAACTCATCAATCAACCTTTGAAAATTACTTGTATTTATTCTACGTTTCCGCAATGTTTTCAAAATGCTTCTGCAACTCTATTTCCAAACGTCATATTTTTGTAAATTGTTTATTTCAAATATGTTTTCGCAACCAAAAAGGTTTTTAAAGATAATTACGTTTTCAAGTAGATAACAATTGCTTAAGTGTTTTGGGTTTTAATAAAGAGGTTGTAATTCTCAAACAAGTTTTTAACAATCGCAAAGATGGTTTTGAAGAGAAAAAAAAACACTTCCATGTGACACACCAGATTCGGGCCTAACTTCTAGGTCGGGTTTGGGATGTTATAATTTTCGTCCCCGAAAATCTTACCAACAAAATGGTTTGCGTACTGGTTCCTCATAGCCTCCTCGGGCTCCCAAGTAGCCTCTTCTACCGCATGTCTTTGCCATAATACTTTCACAAGTGGTATACTTTTATTCTTTAACTTTTTGACTTCCCGTGCTAGGATCTTAATTGGTTCTTCGCCATATGTCATGTCAGGTTGAATTTTAACCTCTGCGGTGTGATCACATGCGAAGGATTTGACTGGTAACGTCACAACATAGACACATGAAACACATCATGAATATTTTCTAACTGAGATGACAAAGCCAGTTGATAGGCTACAGGCCCTATCCTCTCGGTGATCTCATATGGTCCGATAAAATGCGGACTCAATTTGCCTTTCCGGCCAAATCTGAGAACTTTCTTCCATGGTGACACTTTCAAAAACACATTATCACCAACTTGAAATTCGATCTCTTTTCGTTTCAAGTCCGAGTAGGATTTTTGTCTATCGGAAGTAGCTTTTAAACAATCTCGAATCACCCTTACTTTCTCTTCGATTTCTCTAACTAGATCGACCCCGAGAATCTAATTTTCCTTGAGTTTAGTCCAATATAAAGGCGTTCGACACTTACGCGCATACAAAGCCTCATATGGCGCCATTTTCAAGCTCGACTGAAAACTATTATTATAAGCAAACTCTACTAACTGTAGGTACTTTTCCCAATTGGCCTGAAACTCAAGAACACAACACCGAAGCATATCCTCAAGTATCTATATTAACCTCTCCGACTGTCCTTCAGTTTGTGGGTGAAAGGCCGTACTAAAACTCAACTTTGTGCCCAAGGCCTCTTGCAATTTTTTTCCTAAATTGGGAGGTGAATCTCGGATCTCTATCCGATATAATCGACAAAGGAACTCCATGAAGCCTTACAATCTCAGAAACATACAAGTTCGCCAACTTATCAAGTGAATAGTCGACATGTACAGGTATGAAATTGGCCATCTTTCTTGCTTGGTGTTAACGACAAGCCCATTACAAAGTCCATGGTAACAAGGTCCCATTTTCACTTGGGAACCATAATAGGTTGAAGCAAACGCGAAGGAACTTGGTGTCGACCTTTACTTGCTGACAAATCAAGCATTTTGATACAACTCAAAAATATCTTTCTTCATACTCAGCCACCAAAACCATTTCTTCAAGTCATTATACATTTTCGTGCTGCCCGGATGTACGGATAGGTATCCACTATGTGCGTCGTGTAAAATCTTTCGAATAAACTCATCATTTCTTGGTACCCAAATTCTGTCTCTGAACATTAGATATCTATCTGAATTGATCCGAAAGTTGAACTGAACACCCGACTCGCACTGAACTCTTTTGGCTTGCAAGTCACTGTCATCTTTTTGAGCCTCGTAAATCTCTTGAAGGAACATCGGTCTAGCCCTTAACTCAGCTAGAATGGAACCACCGTCTGACAAAGTCACTCGTGTATTCATAGCCTTCAAAGTAAATAGAGATTTTCTACTCAAAGCATCAGCGACTACATTCGCCTTTCCCTGGTGGTAATCAATGACCAGCTCATAGTCCTTTATCAGCTCTAACCATCTTCGCTGCCTTAAGTTCAACTCTTTTTGAGTCATCAAGTACTTTAGGATCTTATGATCGGTGAATATCCGACATCTTTCACCATACAAATGGTGCCTTCATATCTTTAATGCAAACACAATGGTAGCCAATTCTAAATCATGTGTTGGGTAATTCTTCTCATGCGACTTTAACTGTCTCGAGGCATATGCTATCACCTTGGCTTCTTGCATAAGCACACAGTCCAATCCATTCAAGGATGCATTGTTTTAGATAAAAAATTCTTTTCCCGGCTTAGGTTGCACTAGAACTGGAGCCTCTGTCAATAATGCCTTTAGTTCCTCGAAACTATGCTGGCACTTTTCTGTCCATTCGAACTTTACATCCTTCTGTAATAACCTTGTCATAGGAGTAGCTATCATAGATAATCCCTTAACAAACAGCCTGTAATAGCCAGCTAAGCCCGAAAAATTCTAACCTCTAATACAATTTTCGGTGGTTTCCAATCAACAATAGCTGAAATCTTACTTGGGTCGACTCGGATTCTATCTCCCGAGATAATGTGCTCCAAAAATTTGACTTCTTTGAGCCAAAACTCACTTTTGCTAAACTTGACATACAACTAGTTGTCTCGTAAAATCTATAAGACCGTTCTCAAATGGTCGATATGCTCATGCTCATCACGAAAATATATCAAAATGTCATCAATAATAACCACAACAAACTTATCCAAGTATGGCTGAAATATACGATTCATTAAATCCATAAACACAGCGGGGGCATTTGTTAAGCCAAAAGGCATGACTAAAAATTCATAATGCCCATACC
The DNA here is from genome assembly GCA_005393395.2 of Gossypium australe. Lineage (NCBI taxonomy): Eukaryota > Viridiplantae > Streptophyta > Magnoliopsida > Malvales > Malvaceae > Gossypium > Gossypium australe. The sequence continues at coordinate 15,894,344 of CM016615.1, forward strand.
TTATCTGAAATGTAGTTTTCGGCACATCTGAGTCTTTGACCCTCAACTGGTAATATCCAGACCTCAAGTCTATCTTGGAGAACACAGTGGCTCCCTTCAATTGATCAAACAAGTCGTCAATCCTTGGCAATGGGTACTTGTTCTTCACGATCACTTTATTTAGTTGCCGATAATCTATACATAATCTCATAGAACCATCTTTCTTTTTCACAAATAATACTGGAGCACCCCACGGAGAATAACTTGGTCTTGCAAAACCCTTGTCCGTCAATTCTTGCAACTGTGTCTTCAATTACCTCAACTCAGTTTGAGCCATTCTGTATGGAGGAATCAATATAATCGTAGTACCAAGAGCTAACTCAATGCCAAATTCAACCTCTCTAATCGGAGGCAACCCTGGCAATTCTTCTGGGAATACATTTGGGTACTCACATACTATCGACACTGATTCAATCTTTAACTCAATTTCTTTAGGATTCATAACAAAAGCAAGATATGCTTCATGCCCCTTTCTTAAATACCTCTGAGCAGACATATGAGAGATCACTTCAAGCGATCTATCTTGTTCATCTAATTCAACACGAAGAGTGTCCCTATTTTCACTCTCAATTCAATGTATTTCTTTCCACAATTTACTGTCACATCATGAGTGGTTAACCAGTCCATACCAAGAATTGTATTGAATTCATCAAATGGAAATAGCATGAGATTTTCCTTAAAATAATGATCTCTAATAATCAATGGGCAATCTTTGCATACCTTATCAACTAAGACACTTTTTCCTAAAAGATTGGACACTTTTATCACGAATTCTATAGACTCAACAGGCATGCTCATGCTAGATACTAATTTCATGCAAATGTATGAATGGGTAGATCCCGGATTAATTAAAGAATCAACATTAGTATCATTGAGAGAAAATGTACCCGTAATTACATCAGGAGATGACGCCTCTTCGCAAGCGCGAATGGCATAGGTCCTCGCAGGAGCTCTACCCTCATATCTCGTACCTGCTCTCTGGGTATACTCTTACTACCTATTCCGCTTCCCGAATTTCTCTGCTGTCTCCCTCTAGTAGTGCTTCCCGCTCTTGCACTCTGAACTTTCTCTTTCTCAACCATCTCAGGTTATTCTCTAATAAAATGATCTCGGGAACCACACTTAAAACAAGCTCTCTCATGGGCTTGACACTCACCGGGATGTCGTCTGCCAAATTGTGGACATTCTAGTCTATTTGGTTTAGTGTTCCCAACACTAACAACTGAGGTAGTCTGAGCTTTGGTCCCTGAGTACTACTTACTCTTAATTCTATTTGAAAACCCGACAAAAGTAGCTGATCGGGTAGGAAAGTCTCTTGACTTCTTGGACAAGGAGTAAAATGACTTATTTAATTGTCTCTTTCTTGAGTCACGAGACTCCACTCAGCTTTTCTTCTCTTTCACCAACTCCTCGGCTTTACAAGCCCGATCCACTAGCACAACAAATTCTTTCAACTCGAGGACACCAACAAACAATCTGATATCTTATTTAGTCCATCCTCAAACTGTTTAAACATAATATCTTCAGTAGATACACACTCTCGAGCGTATTTGCTGAGCCTCACAATTTCACGTTCATATTCAGTTACAGTCATCTTACCTTGCTTCAATTCAAGAAATTCCTTTCTTTTCTGGTCGATAAACCTTTGGCTTATGTACTTCTTCCGGAACTCTTCCTGGAAAAACTCCAATGTGATCCTTTCCCTTAGTACCATTGACACAAGGGTATTCCACCACTGATAAGCAGGATCTCTTAGAAGAGAAACTACACACTTCATGCACTCTTCAGGTGTGCACGATAACCCATCAAATACTCGAATGGTGTTTTCAAGCCAGAATTTTGCTCTTTCCGAATCGTCATCTTTACTAGCCCAGAATTATTCGGCTCCTTGTTTTCAAATTCTATCAACCGGAGGCTTTTCTCTTCTTGCTACTTCTACCACTTGGGGAGTTACTGGGGGAGGTTGAGGAATAGGTGGGGGTGGAGGGGGTCGTGCATTTGGGTTCGTACGAACAAACTCCGTGTACCATGCATTCATCATATGGAGAAAGGCTTCCTTAGCCTCTTCTCCTCCTCTCTGACTCACGGTCGTAGGTCTATTCTCATTTTCATTTGGCACCGTCCCTTCGACGGGAGTCGACCTGTTACTTTTACATCATTCGCCACAGCTCTATTGGGATTCATTTACTATATGAAAACACAATTTAAATCGTTAGGAGTCGTCATACTATCATTACATAAATAATCATATGTATAGCATGTATAGCTAGACTCATGTATACGCTATGTTAGTCCGAGAATCGACTAAACTGTAGCTCTGATACCACCAAATGTAACACCCCATACCTGTATTCAACTCTAGAATCGCGTACGAGTTATTACTGGGCTTAAGTTGCTTGAATATACAACTTTGGGCTATAAAATTTCTTTTCAACTTAAAACTTTTCATTCGCATTCATATCATTCTAATTATGGGCCTACGAAGCCTTAAACATGCATACGGAGGGTTTCAAAACTTAACCGAAAACTTTTGCACACTTAGAAAATTTTTACCTAAATAGGGCCACACGCCCGTGTGAAATGGGACACGCCCGTGTGGACATGCCGTTTGGTCACACACGCCCATGTCCCTAGCCCGTGTAGAATTTATTTTTCATTTTGAACCTACAAGGGTTTTCACACGGCCGGGTACACACCCGTGTCTTTGGCCCGTGTCCCTCAGAGGACCTAGACACGCCCGTGTCCTTACCTGTGTGTGAAAACCTGGGTATTCTGTTTATGACGTCAGCAACGCTTAAGGGGCATACAGCCTAGACATACGCCCGTGTGCTAGCCCATGTAACGAATCGAATTCTCGCAAATTTAATGCAGGGGACACACGACCTATCAACACACCTATGGGGCTGACCGTGTGTCGCACACGGCCTAGACACACGCCCGTGTGTCTACCCGTGTGGACAATTAGAAGGCTATTTTCCAAGCCAATTCCACCCTAAAACATAAACACACATATACCAGCCCAAGCGACACACAACATGGAAATAATACACTGTGAAGAACCACTAATTATCATTCATACACTTCACAAATTACTTCATCATTTGCGTGAACTTTCACTTCATAAAACTCATCACCATTAAAATATGAAACTTGACAAATATCAGTTAATTCCTAATGTCCATATACAAAATGAGTGTATGACATTAGTAGCCAACACTTTGGCTTTCAAATATGACATAACACAAAATGACCAAGTTCCTATACATGCCATACTCAAAATAAGTCAACTTTACTATACGAAAAGAATTATATAGTGTGATCCGACCTCCGATGTTCTACGATTCTCGAGCTAGCTTGGCGATACTATAAGAGAGAGGGAAAAGAGAGGGGTAAGCATATAGCTTAGTAAGTTTGCATGAATTAATATAGCAACATAAGTACCCATGGTAAAATCCATTCATCTCATAAATTAATAGCAAGTTCTTAAGTGCTTAGGTATACTTACTCATACTCATTCTTACCATCACACCTCACATTATGGTTTCACAACTTCTATTTTACTCATGATACCTGTATCACTTAGTCACATAATTTAGCACTTTAGCCATCTTGAACATTAACTTGAATCATTATCATCCTTAACTTAAATGTAACTCTTTGTCATCTTTTTATAACTCAGCTCTTTGTCATCTTTCCATATTTAGCTCTTTTGCCCGTTGAACTACTCGGAATATCGAAGGATACTCAATCTCATCATAAATGTATCTCGATGCCAATGCCATATCCTAGATATGGTCTTACATGGGATCACCTCTTGATGCCGATGCCATATCCTAGATATGGTCTTATATGGGATCTCTTATCTTGATGTTGATGCCATGTCCTAGACATAGTCTTATACGAGATCGTACATAGATGTCGATGCCATGTCCCAGACATGGTCTTACACAGGACCTTCCTTATTTGATGCCGATGCCATGTCCCAGACGTGGTCTTATACGGGACCTATATTTGGTGCCGATGCCATGTCCAAGACATGGTCTTATACGGGACCTACATGTGGTGCCGATGCCATGTCCCAGACATGGTCTTATACGAGACCATCCTTATCTCATTTTGTGACATAGGTATCCTCGTTATTCTGAAATTTCAACCGGGACTTCACTTAGCATAATCTCATCATTTTCTCATTAAGACATCATCAATAAAATTTCATGGAAATTATCTGCATTTCACAAAATAATAAGTAATTTAAACATAATAACATATGTAACCTTAATTTTACACAAACCTACCTCGGTACTCAAAATGTGTGTAGATGTTCGATTTAGTCCAACATTCTTGCCTTAGTTTCGGTCTGGGCTTAGTTTCGGTCTGGGCTTTGTGTTTCTTGATCTGTAATAAGAATTTTACTTGTTTAATGCTCACATTAACTAGATTGACTCATAATTCATACTTTGGCAAAATTACAATTTTGCCCCTAAACTTTCACATAATTACACTTTTGCCATTAGGCTCGTAAAATGATTTTCACTCAACTTTCTTGTAATTCATGCCTAACTGAATCATTTTCTTAACTACAGCAACCCCTAATTTCCAATATGTCACTCATGTATGACCAATTTCATATCTTTTGTAATTTGGTCCTTTTATGCATTTTTCATGAAAATCATTTAGAAAAAAAGATGTTTATCATACATCAAACTTTCATATTCTTCCATAAATCATCAAAATACATGCATGTCATACATGGGAATATTTTTGAATATAAACCCTAGCTCAAAATATAGCTAGAAATAGCTAAATTGAGCTACGAGGATTTCAAAAATACGAAGAACATTAAAACGGGGCTAAGAGGTACTTACAATCAAACTTGAAAGTTGAAGAAACCCTAGCTATGTAGAGCTTGAGAATTTCGACTATGGCTAGAAGAAGATGGACACAATTTTGACTTATTTTTCCCTTTTTATTTCATTAATTAACCAAATGACTAAAATGCCCTTTCTTGAGATTTTTCTTCCCATGTCCAGTTTTGTCCATCTTAACATATAATGGTTTAATTGCTAAATAAGGACCTTTAATAATTTTTATAATTCTATTTCATACTTAAATCTTCTAGAATCTCATATTTTCTAACCTTTGCAATTTAGTCCTAATGGACAACTTGATCACTAATTAATAAAATTTCTTTATGAAATTTTCACACAATTATGTAAGTACATCATAAGCCTCATAAAAATCATAAAACACATATTTCTACTTCGGATTTGTGGTCTCTCAACCACTATTCTGACTAGGCCCTAAATCGGGCTGTTACACGTGCTATGGAATTGAGTGGAATATATTGAATTTCATGGAATATATGTGATTTGATGATATAATGGATTGTGACAGTGAATATAATTGCGAAATTATATATGTACTAAATTGTAAATGAATTGAATATTGGTAACTTATTAGTTGTCGAGCTGTGTCGAATATAGTTGGCATGCCATAGGATTGATTTATGTACAAGGGGATACGCTTATGCGCTAAGATGCGCCTCACGTGCCAGGATGCACCTCATGTGCCAAATATGTGCCTTGTGTGCCAGATATGCGCTTCGTGTGCCAGTATGCGCTTCGTGTGCCAGTATGCTACATTCATTGCTGGAGCAGCTACAATCAGTTTACCACAAAATATTCACATGCACATATAATTCAATGCCAATCATATTTATTTATGGTTAAATAATCAAAAACTAGTATTAATTGAGCTTACGTAAGCTCTTTTGTTGATCCGAGCATGAAATGGGACCAAATTGTAAAGTTTTAAAAGTTTAGGGTCAACATCATGACATCATGAATTCTACGTCGGAACGTATCCAAAATAGTATGTCACGTCACGATGTTAAGACACTCGACGTTGTGACATCACTTACTATCAGTCGACATTGCGACGAGGAAAGATGCTAGTCATGACGAGGACTCTGTATTTGGTAAAATTTAAGCCATTTCATATCTATTTCAAGTTTCTAAACAAACTAACCAATTTGTATACCAAATACCAACTCAAATGACTCAAAACACACTAAGACATGCAAAAAAAAAAAAAAAAAAGAAGCCAATTCATTATGAGCCAATTCATTAGGAACCCAACCTAATACAAAAATATTCCATTACAATACATCCATTCATATGCCAAACCAAGCCAACTAAATAAACATTCATATACCAATTCTTACTCATGGAAAATCATTTTGGAACATGTCATTTCCTTACATTATGACCACTTTTGAACATATATACATATATATTGCTTGTAAACATTAAACATAACAATTAGCTATCAAAAAATAAACCACATGTCTCAAGCACATTTCAACTTACCTATGTTCACATGCCTTACCATCTCCTTTCATACCATTTCTAACCCATACACATCTTAAGCTTATCAATTAAAATGTGCCATTTCAACTAGACACCAACATAAGTAACATTGAAACACCCCTAACCCGTATCTGTCGCCGGAATAAGGTTACTGAGCATTATCGCAAAATCGTAACATAAAAAAAACATACATTTCCAATCATTCCATTAAACATAGCAAAGTCCATTTATACACATGTATTCTATCCCTTAATTGAGCCTTCCAGGCCTTAGAAACACTTTAGAAATAATTTGGGACTAAATTGGAAACATTTGAAACATTGAAAAAAAAGTTAGAAAAATTGGACTGTAGGGGTCACACGGCTGTGTGGCTAGGCTGTGTGACTCACACAGTTGAGACATAAGCCCGTGTCTCAGGTCGTGTAACAATCGAAATAGGGACACAGGGTCGTGTCTCAACCCGTGTCCGTGCTTGTGTAATTCTCTGACTTGAGTCACATGGCTGAGCCACACGCCCGTGTGCCAAGCCGTGTAACCTTCGAAATAGCAACCTTTAAAACCTATAGGGGACACACGGCTATGTCACATGACCGTGTGTCACACACAACTGAGACACACACCCGTGTCTTAGGCTGTGTGAACAAGAAAATGGCCAAAATCCAGCCTTTTCCTTCACCCACCTCAAACATGCTCTTAAATATCAACACTTAATTCATTTTCCAAATGACCAAAGCATCAAAACATTTCAAACATGCATAACATGACCAATTCTAAATGACCAAATTCCAGTCAACCAATATGCCATATAGGCACGTCAAATGCAAAGATACAATTTACTAAACATATACATGTACTTAACACATTTCATTCATCAACACTTAATTCATTTTCCATCTCAAAACTTGTCATAAATTTACCTATATCACTTCAACATAAACTCACCATATTTGACCACATTCATACCATTACAAATAGTTCATATCTACCTCAAAGCATAACTCCATTTGGTCTCATTAACACATACCAAATTTGGTCATTACAAATATGATCAACCTAGCCATAAAAAAATCAACCCTCAAGGCATCAAAATACCACAAATTCCACAAATTCAAAGCAACATTACATGTCATAAACATTACTAAACATTAGACATAAGTCCACCTATACATGCTATTATAACCTTGACTAAAACATCAAAATATATCGATATAATCGCTGGATAGTGTGATAGATCTCTGACAGGGATTTAACCTGATTAAGCTTCCGATAATCTGTAAAGTAAGAGAAAGATGACTACATAACCAATGAATGTTTAGTAAGCTTGTATAAACTTTAAACTTAACATTTCATTTATACAAACCTTTACCAATGCTATAGGATTAATAAAGCCTATATAACACCATCAAACTCATAAGTTAGAGTACTTGTTTAAGATACATATGAAGTCAACTGTATATATATAAACATAACATTTAATTCATCATTGTTACCATACGATCATGTTTCTATCCATTTGCTTACTTGTCGTTTCCAATACCAAGAGTTTAATATAAACCTATTCAAGCATCATCAAACTCACATGTTAGTAAATTTATTGACAATCATATAAACTTAATTAGAACATAAATAGCTTTCATAGAATACATTACATAAGCATCAACCTTTTCTTCTAATTATGAACCTTTCCATTAAGTCACTTACCATTCCATTCCTTTTCTTACTCATTTCATTTGCATAATACAAAGTATAAACATAAAAATCAATCATATGTGTTCCTGTCATCCACAATCTCAACCAATGAATTGTAACATTCAATTCAAAAATCAAATATATAACAAATCCATCAAAATCATAAAAAAAGTTACTTTACCGAGATTTACAATCCGATGAATGAATTATAGATACGAGTACATTGATAATCCAACCATAACATGCCAAATGCTCATACAAGCCAATCCCTCCAAAACACACCAAATGCTCACAAAAGCTAGTCTAACCAAAACATGCCAATGCTCATAAGAGCTAGCCCAACCGAAACACGCCAAACAGAGAGTATAACACGAGAGTTTGCAACAAATGCTGAATCTCAGTTTACTTAGAAAATAAATATACATAACTCCATAACCATCTCCACTCCAATTCCCATAACACACCATATCTCGATTGTACTCTTTCTCGCGTTCAAACTGATCCAAACATCAAATTCAATAACATTTCCCAATTATTCATTCATCAACAACAATTAAATATATCATTCGTAACATCTAATTATTCAATAATTCATATAAATGTTATATTTTAAACCATACAAACTTATCTAGCTAAATTTGCAAAAATGTCAAAATACAGAGGCTATTTGGTAATTTTCTATTTTTCCTCAATTTTTCACTCGATCTTGATCTAAATTAATAATTTCATTTAATCATTTATTTAGATAGTAAAACAATTCATTTTATGCAATTTAGTCATTTTTTACATTTTTACAAAATTGCCCCTAACATTTTACATTTATTCAATTTAGTCCCTAAGCCTAAAACATACAAATTAACCATTTTTATTGCAAACCCATGCCAACCAAATATTTATAACATCCATTTTAGCCCATTTTTGCAACAATTTCACATCAAGTCCTTGAACTATTACCATTTCAACAATTAGTCCCTAATTGACAAATTCATCAAAAATCATTTAACAAAATACTTTTAAATACTAACACTTAAAATTCATCATTTAACAGCTAAATTCACAAAGATTCATCAATGAAAACATTCAAAATCTTTAACAGTTTCAAAAACGAAGGCACAGATTAGTTGGACCTAATTGCAATGATCTCAAAAACATAAAAATTACTAGAAACGAGTGAAAAAGAGCTTACCATGCAAGGATTTAAGCATAGCCGATCCTTGAATATAATTCAGTGGAGGTTCAGTGAAGAACAAAGCAAAAATGGATAAGAAACATTATGTTTTCATAATTTAAATATTTTATGTTCTTTATTTTAATAACAAAAATAACATATAAACATATAAATTTAAAAGAATTTAAAGCTCCACCATCTTAAAAATGGGAAATTTATCCATTAAGGTCATACAATTATGTTTCTTTAATCAATTAACACCTTTAAACTAATAGCGAATGACTTTTTCAATCGATTTAGTCCTTTTGGATTATTTAACTATCTAAATATTCAAATTTCTTAACGAAACTTTAATACAACCTTAATAACACTAAATAAATATTTATAAAAATATTTATGGCTCGATTTATAGAAACGAGGTTCTGATACCTCATTTCGTAAAACCACTTGACCTTAGGGTCATACTACTTGAACCCATTTGTTCTTCCATTTAACCAAAAAACATTGAATCAAATTTTATTATCACACCATATATTATTCATAAATATTAAATAATAATATTTACGGACTCACACGTCAGATTTGTTGTAACATCCTAAATATAGGCCTGTGCATTTATATGTGGTGCTTGATTAATTTGTAATTTGAGGTTGAACTGAGGCTTTGATTAAAAATTTGGATTAGGGTTTAGATTAATGTTCTGGGTAATTTAAGTAATATTTTGGGCTTTAAAAATTTGGGTTAGGCGGCTAATAAATGGTGTTAGCTCATAATTTAAGTAGATAGTTAATTAAGTGACAAGCTGGATCTGTTCCATTAAAGCTGATTTGGTAGAAAAGCCGAAGGTAGGGAGGTGACGTTTCTTAGGGATTTTCGGGATTCGACAAATAAGGCTCTACGTTAAGGATAATAGATCTTCGCGATAACAGGTGTGTAATACTTCCCCACCATCTAGATCTAATCATAAAATGCATGATCATAAGATTTATATGTTTTGATAATTGCCGACATCTCGGTTTATTGATGAAAGCCCAAGGAGGGAAAAGCGGTTCACCAGGTTAGTAAATAATCTGTTTATATGTTATAAGTAAAATGCTTGTATGTGATTGCATGGGTTGGGCTGATGAAAGGAGGAAGTTATACGTTATATGTGTAGCGATTTTATCGTGATCTGATGTAGCGGCTAATGCCGTGAACTGTTATACGGGCTTCGACCATTAAATGTTATACGGGCTTCGGCCATTATATGTTATAAGGGCTTCGGCCATCATATGTGGATGAGCAGTATGACTGCCATCATGGTGTGTAGCGGTGTGGGTCGATTGTAGAAATCCCCAATGGTGTATACGGTTGGTACGGAGGCGTGTAGCGGATGGAAACCTAGGCAAACGGGTTGGGCCTTGCATATTATTTGTTATTAATTTTTATTATGAGTATTAAACTGTTTATTTTGTTTAACGGGCTTAAGGCCCAAAATCTAGTGGTGCATGAGGGTTGCACACTGAGTCTCGCGACTCACCCTTTTAATTAACATTTCAGGTGATACCTAATGCTTCGGACCGGGCTGGAGAGGAGCGCAAGGTGGCCATGCAGAAGAATATGTGGATTTCGCTAAAAGACTCAAGTTATTATTTTATATTTTTAATTGGTGAATTTTAAAATCTCGTTGTAATAAGGCCATGGGCCACTAGTTTATATTTTGTTTTATTTTTGGGCTTTAATTACTTTTAGTTATTTAAATTTTATTTTAATTAAACTAAGGCATGTAATTAAGTTTGGTTTTATTTTACAAAGGCATATTCTTTATGAAATATATTTGGGCTTTTCTGAAAAATACGACATGTTTGACAAAAAAAAATTTCTTAGTGACATACCAGATCCGGTCGTAGCAATTGGGCCGGGTTTGGGGTGTTACAAATTGGTATCAGAGCCCGGTTCAAAACTCGGCTCTGGGGGTTTTTGGGCTCAAAACGTTTTCTAAAAATGGGCTTTTGAAACATATATGTTTTTAAAGGATTACAGGTTTGTTAGCTCAGCATGACACCTGTGTCTCTGGCCCAAGTCTGCTAGGTAAGTACTCCGAACCATTGTGTGATCTTTATATATGTGGGCTTAATGGGCCTAGTGGGACATAGATTAAGTTAGAATTAGAACTTGATGGACTTTAGGCTCAATACAAACTACTTCTTAAAAATTCATAAAACTTAATCTCACTGAACAAACCCGTTAACGAGCCGCAAGGCGAGGGTGTGGTAACCGTCATACGCATGTCTAGGAAGGATCCGGAGGAGCCTAGTATTTAAGCAGTCCTAATGACTCACCTCCACTTCGCTGGAATCCTACCTGGTGCGTAGTGACTGTTCACCTTAGCCAAGTTAGGGTGTGGCAATGGGCATACGCATGTCTAGGAGTGGATTCAGAGGGAGCTTGGTACTTAAGCAGTCCTAGCGACTCACCTCCTCTTCACTAGAATCCGACCTGGTGCGCAGTGACTATTCACTCTAGTTACAAAGACTTGTTGATGGGCTAAACCCTATAACTAAAACCCGAAAGGGACCAACCACCCTATTTTCTTTTTTTTTTTGAAAAAAAATTTCCAAGGTTTTGTAAAATTTTCAAAACATTTTTGATTTGTGAAAATTTCCAATCAACCATGAACTTATAAAATACTTATGTTTCGAAAAATTTACCCAAAACTCTTACGTTTACAAGAATAACCCGAACCATGAAACTAGATTTTACCAAAAGTACCCCAGTTTAAAATATATATAATTACCAAACTACCCTTGTTTTGCAAAATGACCAAAATACCCCTAGTGGGTAAAATTACAAAATACCCCCGGATTTCCAAAATTACTGAAATACCCCCAGATTTCAAAATTACCGAAATACCCCCAGATTTCAAAATTACCGAAATACCCCAAGATTGAAAAATTACCAAAACACCCCTGTTTCACAAAATCACCAAGGACCCTATTCTGAAAAATTACGAAAATACCCCTATAGGATAAAATTACGAAAATACCCCTGGGTAGTGGAAAACAACAACTATGGCAACAATAACACTTTTCTGTAATGAACGCGAGTTCATGAATGTTGATGATTGAATGTATGAACTTGAGACTGTATTGTGTATAGATTCGAAAGAACTACTTCTAAAAACTATTCATCATAAGACTGTTCGCGATAAATCAGTGGAAAGAAATAATGATTCATAAAATTCTTAATCAGATAAATGCAAATCGGAAGGATGAGTACAAGGGGTCGAGGATGTCCGCCGCGTGGACGCGGTAAGGGTAGGATGACCTTGTCTGAGCCAGTAGGGTCTGGCCACGGGTTAGGGAACGAACTGCCGGATCCTCCAGCTGTGGAGGGAGAGTTGCGAGATCAGGCGACCGGAGATGATCCTGTATCTCAGGCGATGTTGCGAGTCCTTGGGAGAGTTGCTGGAGTAGGCATGGGCACAGGAGCCCAGAAATCTGTGCCAGAGCGGCTTAAGGCCAATGGGGCAGAAGTGTTTAGGGGAGTTTCTGGGGTAGCCCCTAACACAGCTGAGTACTGGATGGAAGTGACTGAGCGCATAATGGACGACTTAGACTTTACGGTAGAGAAAAAGTTGAAAGGGGTCGTGTCTCTCCTCCGGGACGAGGCTTACCAGTGGTGGCTCACGGTGAAAGAAGGTACTGCCGCAGACCGGATTGACTGGGACTTCTTTAGGGAGTCATTTCAAGGGAAGTATGTCGGGGCCAGCTATATAGATTCCCAAAGTAAGGCATTCTTGAACTTGGTACAGGGAAGTAAGTCTGTGGCCGAATATGAGGGCGAGTTTCTGCGCTTGAGCCATTACGCTCGGGGAATGGTAGCAACAGAGTATGAACGTTGTGTTCGGTTTGAGGATGGGCTGAGAAATGAGTTAATGTAACATCCTGGAATTGGGCCTAGTAGGATTGGGCTAATTGGACCTTGGGCTTTAGGAAAAATTTGAGTATTATTTTTATTACTTGTGTTAGCTCGGGTAGTATTGTTTGTGTGTTAGCATAGTCTTGTGAAGGTTTGATTTTGTTTAGGAAGCTAGAATAATTCTAGTATGGTTTATTTAATGAAGTGGATTAGGTGAGCTTGACACTTAAGTTAATTTAAGTGTTAAATTAAGCACATGAGGAGTTAGTGGCATAGTGGATAAGGAGCTTGAAAGGTTGCTTGAGGTTAATGGTTCGAGTATCAAGGAAAGCATTTTGAGGATTTTTATTTCATCATAGCATTTATGGACGGTCAAACCTTATTCATGATAGGTTGGACTATTTCTTTTGGTAAGTTGAATATATGTTTAAGGAAAGCTTGATATTGGGGATAAGATTCTTAAAGTTAAGAAAGGTTGGGAGAGCATAAGGCATGATATAAGGAATTGGTTTTGGAAAGTGTTGGGTGGATAGATTTGACTTGGGAGACCATGTATGTGGACGGCATGTAAGGCTAGGGGGTGGCCGAATTTTAATAGGTAGTTTGGGGGGGAATTGGTTGGTCATTTTAGCATTTTTGTGCATCTTTTTCCTTTGTCCAAATATTTTCTCTTAGCCGAAATTGTCAATTGGCATTTGGTAAAAACTTTGCTTTGTTTTGGCCATTACATTTTTGACCAAATTGGTACTTTTTATTTCTTCTTTTCCTCTCAAGTTTTACTCTCTTTTGGTACCAAAATATTGTCACTTTTGAAGACATTTACCATTTCTTTTCTTCCTCTCTAGTGCCGAATTCATTCTATCACCAAAAGCATCTCTCGTATTTTCTTTTTCTTTTTCATTCTCTTTTTCTCTTCTCTTTCTTTCTCATAGCCAAAACTATTCTATACTTTTCACCATTTCTCTTTCTTTTCTTTTCATTAAAAATCGAAACCATCATATTTGAAACCACCATCTTTTCTCTTCTTTTGTTAAAGTCGAAATCACCATTCCTTTTCTTTTAATTTGTTAAGACCGAATTCCTTTATAGTTCAAGTAGGGGTTAATCAATCTTCGTGTTTCGGGTAAGGATTATCTATCAATCGTTTTTCTTTATTTTCCTTTGGATTAACCGATTTTAGGAATCTAATTCTCTTACTTTTCCATGGCCAAATCTTTGAAGGAGGATTTCGGGGTTTCTTGTAAGTCGACGTTTAGGGAGAAATCGTTCGAGTTTTGATTAATCCAAGGTAAGAAGATGATAATATTCGGCCAAAGGCCATATCTTTTAGTGATAACCGATTTCTCACATAGTGTTATGTAGGTATTGTCGACGTTGTAGGCAAGAGTCGGGAATCTTAAGTATTATATCGCTTTCCGTGTTTACAAGGTGTGTAACTTATACTAAACTTCTAATAGATTAATAGCTTTTATGATAAAAATGTGTTTATATAGAAATATAAATGATTATGGCTTCGGGTACCATTCAATGGTACGGTGAATTGAGGTACGTTATTCCTTTGTACTATGTATGATTTTTAATATGAAACATATTCGATATTTGATTATGATTTTTGGGATAATGTACAAGGCATGATATTTGCATCGTTAATAATGCCATATGCATAATATGATATGTGTCCGATTCCGATATGATTATGGGGTATATGGCATGATAATGAAATAATATGTTATTGCATGGGCATATGGATAATATTGAAAGGGGAAGTGTTCCGGTGGTTTTACCACATTATCCGGAGACTTCGGTCACGATATTATGAATCCGGTGACTTCGGTCACGATATTATGAATCCGGTGACTTCGGTCACGATACTATGAATCCGGTGACTTCGGTCACGATACTATGAATCCGGTGACTCTGTCACGATTATCTGGTGGCTATGCCACGATTATTAAGGGCGATGTGCATGTTGACTGCAACAACTGCCTTCGATGGTGTGTAGCGGATGGAGGGTCAATTTAGTAATCCCCACGGTGTGATTGGCTGGTACGGGTGGTGTGTAGCGAATGGATATCTAGGTTGGGCTCGGGATTGCATTTCATTTTACATGTACATATGAATATCTGATTTACTATATTATGGGCTTATGGCAAAATGTAATTTTAAATGGGCTTTATTGCTATGATCGATTGGACTTTTAGTGTATTGTTACACATTGAGTCTGTTGACTCACTCTTCAGTGGGATATCTTTTCAGGTGATTCGTGAGATCGCGGATAAGGAGCTTGATGAACTCGAGGAGGCCATGCAATAAAATTTGGTTTTACATGAACTTCCATTTGGGTATTCTATTTTAATTTGGTTTTCATATTTCATGGATTTGTAATAAGGCCTGTTTAGTTATGTTTTGGATTATTTTATTTTTATGTTTTGAACATGTTTTAAATATGGTTTATAAATTTCATGATTAATTTAATAATTGAGCCCAAAGTTTTCTAAAGTAATTAAAAACGTAATGGTTTTAAAATCTTACCATCGGGTAATATAAATGGTTTGAGAGTAAAATAGAAATTAAGTGTTTTCTACAATTTAAATGATTTCTGAATATTGAGTTTTTACATTCAAATGCTAATGGTTTTCAAAATAATAATTCGAGTTTTCTTAAAATGACATAAATGTTTTCTTAACTAAGTTTTAAAAGTTTTACTTACGGCATTTCAAAAGCAAATTATCAGTTTTCAACTTATTATACTCTTGTTTTCTGCAAACAAAGTTCAACAAAGAGTTTTTCACAAAATTTTAATCATTAACTCATTTTTCTTCAAAACGTTTTCCTTCGTGGCATGCCAGATTCGGTCGTGGCGTGTTGACCGAGTTTGGGGTGTTACAAATTGGTATCAGAGCTAAGTTCAAAAGCTCAGCTGTGGGCTCGAGGCCCAAAATGTTTTAAAGTATGGTTTTAAGATGTTTTTGTTGAAAATTTTATGGTTGAAAAAGCATGGCTCCGAGTCTCTGGCACCAATCCGCCCTGGTAAGTACCTCAAACTATTGATTTTGATGATATGATGATATTGATATGACTATATAGTAGTAGGAACTACTTTAGAGACCCAAAATTATAGGTTGGATGTACACGCGAAACAATCACTTATAGAAACTTTTTCATAAAACTGTGCTTTAAAGAAAGTGGAATATTGATTAATGCATAAAACTTTTTAATAAGAAAAGTCGAGACGTTAGACATGAGCACTCGAGATCGTGGTCGTCATGGACGTGGTAAAGGCCGATTGTGCTAGGGCTAGATCTTCGGCACCGAGGCATATTTCTGAAATGGAGGCGTTAGCATCGCTAGTGGTTGAGACGGGGTCTCATGACCGAATTCGGATTGATGAGCTGACTCAGATAGTTAAGGAAGTTTTGGAGGAGGTTAAAGGAATCGGTGAAGCACTTCGAGATTGGGTCTGTGGACTGTAAGAAGATTAGAGATCACGGTTCTCTTGGGTCACAATCTCGATCTGTAAAACTGTCAAGGCATGATCGAACTATTTGGCTTGCGATTACTGTGGAAGGTGTTATCCGGGAGAATGTTGGAGGAAGTTAGGAGTATGCTTGAGATGCGGGTCTAAGGAGCATAAGGCTCGGGATCGTTTCCTCACTCTCAAGTCAGGTATGTTTTGGTTAGAAGTGATGGCTGAATGTAGGAAAATTTTTGGTATAAGTGTAAGTGTTAGATAACAGTTTGCTATTGTGAATTAGATGTCTGGTTGTGGGAAAAAGGATTCAAGATTTTGTTAAAAAAGTACATTGTGGTTTTATTAAGAACAGAGTGCGCAGCAAGAGCGTAGTGTGGCGAGATAGGAGGTATGACTGTTAGCTAGTTGGAAATTTCGAGGACGAAATTTCTTTAAGGAGGGTAGATCTGTAACATCCTGAAATTGGGCCTAGTAGGATTGGGCTAATTGGACCTTGGGCTTTAGGAAAAATTTGAGTATTATTTTTATTACTTGTGTTAGCTCGGGTAGTATTATTTGTGTGTTAGCATAGTCTTGTGAAGGTTTGATTTTGTTTAGGAAGCTAGAATAATTCTAGTATGGTTTATTTAATGAAGTGGATTAGGTGAGCTTGACACTTAAGTTAATTTAAGTGTTAAATTAAGCACATGAGGAGTTAGTGGCATAGTGGATAAGGAGCTTGAAAGGTTGCTTGAGGTTAATGGTTCGAGTATCAAGGAAAGCATTTTGAGGATTTTTATTTCATCATAGAATTTATGGACGGTCAAACCTTATTCATGATAGGTTGGACTATTTCTTTTGGTAAGTTGAATATATGTTTAAGGAAAGCTTGATATTGGGGATAAGATTCTTAAAGTTAAGGAAGGTTGGGAGAGCATAAGGCATGATATAAGGAATTGGTTTTGGAAAGTGTTGGGTGGATAGATTTGACTTGGGAGACCATGTATGTGGACAGCATGTAAGGCTAGGGGGGTGGCCGAATTTTGATAGGTAGTTTGGGGGGGAATTGGTTGGTCATTTTAGCATTTTTGTGCATCTTTTTCCTTTGTCCAAATATTTTCTCTTAGCCGAAATTGTCAATTGGCATTTGGTAAAAACTTTGCTTTGTTTTAGCCATTACATTTTTTGACCAAATTGGTACTTTTTATTTCTTCTTTTCCTCTCAAGTTTTACTCTCTTTTGGTACCAAAATATTGTCACTTTTGAAGACATTTACCATTTCTTTTCTTCCTCTCTAGTGCCGAATTCATTCTATCACCAAAAGCATTTCTCATATTTTCTTTTTCTTTTTCATTCTCTTTTTCTCTTCTCTTTCTTTCTCATAGCCGAAACTATTCTATACTTTTCACCATTTCTCTTTCTTTTCTTTTCATTAAAAACTGAAACCATCATATTTGAAACCACCATCTTTTCTCTTCTTTTGTTAAAGTCGAAATCACCATTCCTTTTCTTTTAATTTGTTAAGACCGAATTCCTTTATAGTTCAAGTAGGGGTTAATCAATCTTCGTGTTTCGGGTAAGGATTATCTATCAATCGTTTTTCTTTATTTTCCTTTGGATTAACCGATTTTAGGAATCTAATTCTCTTACTTTTCCATGGCCAAATCTTTGAAGGAGGATTTCGGGGTTTCTTGTAAGTCGACGTTTAGGGAGAGATCGTTTGGGTTTTGATTAATCCAAGGTAAGAAGATGATGATATTCGGCCAAAGGCCATATCTTTTAGTGATAACCGATTTCTCACATAGTGTTATGTAGGTATTGTCGACGTTGTAGGCAAGAGTCGGGAATCTTAAGTATTATATCGCTTTCCGTGTTTACAAGGTGTGTAACTTATACTAAACTTCTAATAGATTAATAGCTTTTATGATAAAAATGTGTTTATATAGAAATATAAATGATTATGGCTTCGGGTACCATTCAATGGTATGGTGAATTGAGGTACGTTATTCCTTCGTACTATGTATGATTTTTAATATGAAACATATTCGATATTTGATTATGATTTTTGGGATAATGTACAAGGCATGATATTTGCATCGTTAATAATGCTATATGCATAATATGATATGTGTCCGATTCCGATATGATTATGGGGTATATGGCATGATAATGAAATAATATGTTATTGCATGGGCATATGGGTAATATTGAAAGGGGAAGTGTTCCGGTGGTTTTACCACATTATCCGGTGACTTCGGTCACGATATTATGAATCCGGTGACTTCGGTCACGATATTATGAATCTGGTGACTTTGGTCATCATATTATGAATCCGGTGACTTCGGTCACGATATTATGAATCCGGTGACTTCCGTCACGATACTATGAATCCGGTGACTCTGTCACGATTATCTGGTGGCTATGCCACGATTATTAAGGGCGATGTGCATGTTGACTGCAGCAACTGCCTTCGATGGTGTGTAGCGGATGGAGGGTCGATTTAGTAATCCCCACGGTGTGATTGGCTGGTACGGGTGGTGTGTAGCGGATGGATATCTAGGTTGGGCTCGGGATTGCATTTCATTTTACATGTACATATGAATATCTGATTTACTATATTATGGGCTTATGGCTAAATGTGATTTTAAATGGGCTTTATTGCTATGATCGATTGGACTTTTAGTGTATTGTTACACATTGAGTCTGTTAACTCACCCTTCAGTGGGATATCTTTTTAGGTGATTCGTGAGATCGCGGATAAGGAGCCGGATGAACACGAGGAGGCCATGCAATAAAATTTGGTTTTACATGAACTTCCATTTGGGTATTCTGTTTTAATTTGGTTTTCATATTTTATGGATTTGTAATAAAACCTGTTTAATTATGTTTTGGATTATTTTATTTTTACGTTTTGAACATGTTTTAAATATGGTTTATAAATTTCATGATTAATTTAATAATTGAGCCCAAAGTTTTCTAAAGTAATTAAAAACGCAATGGTTTTAAAATCTTACCATCGGGTAATATAAATGGTTTGAGAGTAAAATAGAAATTAAGTGTTTTCTACAATTTAAATGATTTCTGAATATTGAGTTTCTACATTCAAATGCTAATGGTTTTCAAAATAATAATTCGAGTTTTCTTAAAATGACATAAATGTTTTCTTAACTAAGTTTTAAAAGTTTTACTTACGGCATTTCAAAAGCAAATTATCAGTTTTCAACTTATTATACTCTTGTTTTCTACAAACAAAGTTCAACAAAGAGTTTTTCACAAAATTTTAATCATTAACTCATTTTTCTTCAAAACGTTTTCCTTCGTGGCATGCCAGATTCGGTCGTGGCGTAATGACCGGGTTTGGGGTGTTACAGTTAAGGGTTCTGATAGCACCGCAACGGGAAAGGGTTTTTGCTATTTTGGTAGATAAGGTTAAAATAGCTGAGGAAGTGAAAGGGGTTGAGAGACAAGAAAGGGATAAGGATCGGGGTAAGAATAAGAGGAGTTTTGGGCCATCAAGAGCATCGGGGAATTTTCAGAAGATGCCCAGGGATGATGGGCCAGTTCGTGCTCCGACAAGTCAAAATCAAGCATGTTCTACATGTGGGAGGATGCATTATGGGGAGTGCAGAATAAAAATAGGTGGATGCTTTAAGTGTGGGTCCATAGAACATCTGATTAAGGATTGTCCTCAGATGGACCGGGGGCAGCCAACGGGCCGAGGTGTTGATCAAGGGAGGAGAGGTGATCAGCCTGGACCAAGGGGTCGTGGTGCAGGTAGAGGAGGAAATGGGGCTGGTCGTGGTCATGGAGCACCTGGTAGAGGTGCCGGTAATGTAGATGCAAGGCAGCCGGGTCTAGTTTATACAGTTCGTCGATAGGAGGATGGTGACACACCGGATGTCATAACCGTTACGTTTCTTATAGCTGACAGCCCTTTTCTTGCTTTGATTGATATTGGGTCAACCCACTCCTATATTGCATGTTCGATATCTGAGACCTTAAGTATATACCCTGAAACAACTACTAGGAAGATGACTATGGTTAATCCCCTCGGACAATCTAGGGTAGTAGACAAGCTATTTAAGGATGTACCTTTAGAGACTCAAGGAGTAGTGTTTCCGGCAGACTTAATGGAATTGCCATTTGGAGAGTTCGATCTTATCCTAGGAATGGATTGGTTGTCAAAGCTTCGTGCTAAGCTGGATTGTGGGACTAAGTGCATGGTGTTAAGTACCCCAGAAGGCGGGGAGGTGGTTGTGTTAGGAGAAAGAAGGAATTATTTGTCCAACGTAGTGTCGGCCTTGAAAGCTGTTAAGATGATACGGAAGGGATGTAACTCCTTTTTAGCTTTTATTAGTGCTTTGGATGCTAAAGAGGTGACTGTCGATGAGGTTCGAACAGTCAAGGATTTTGCAGACATCTTTCCATAAGAGTTGCCAGGATTACCCCCGGATCGCGAGGTGGAGTTTGGAATAGAATTACTCCCGGGTTCGGCTCCGGTATCTATTGCCCCTTATCGAATGGCGCCGAAGGAGCTGGTGGAGCTCAAAGCTCAGATCCAGGAGCTATTGGATCGAGGGTTCATCCGACCGATTGTGTCTCCATGGGGAGCACTGGCCCTATTCGTGAAAAAGAAGGACGGATCCATGCGTATGTGCGTGGACTATCGTCAACTGAATAAGTTGACGATTAAGAATAAGTACCCATTACCGAGAATCGACGATTTGTTTGATCAGCTCAAAGGAGCTTCGGTCTTTTCTAAGATTGATCTAAGGTCGGGATATCATCAATTAAGGGATTTTGATGTGTTTTTAGAGTCCCTAAAACTCTCAGATTAAAATGGGACACTTTTGAAAATTTTGAAAATTTTGGGCTAAAAGTGAAATTTGGCTGAGGAGGCCTTAATAATAAATTTTGTATGGTTTGGTCATGAAAGTCCGAGTAGCAAAGTGGCTTCCGTGTGCCACTTAAGGGTCAGCGCCAAAATGAGTCAGGGGTTCGAGTGGCATGGGGCGCATAAGCATTTTTATTTTTGCACATAGGCGCTACATTAAAGAAGGCCTTAAAAAGAAAATCGAGGTGGTTTGAATCACAAAAAGGCGCCTGGCCGAGTGGCTGAGACGCTTGCAGCATGGGGGGCCTCTCGAGGTCGGGCGTTCGAGTCCCATTGGGGGCGCAGATGTTTTTTATTTTTAGCTCCTAGCGTTAAAAGGAGGAAGCCATCGAAGTAAGGGTTAAAAGGATTTTTGATGCGGCTGTTAGCATGAAATGAACTTTGGCCGAGTGGTTAGGGACTTGGCTTGAGAGCTGCATCAAAAGAGGACTCACGTTCGAGTCCTGGTGTTCGCACTGAAGCCTTCTATTTTTGCTTCTAGCGCTAAAGCATAGGAGCCAGTGAAGAAGGGTTTAAAAGAAATTCAACGTGTTTAATGGCATGAAATTCTAAGTGGCCGAGTGGCCAAGGACCTTGCTGGAGAACCACAACTTGAAAGACTCATGTTCGAGTCCTGGAAATCGCGCATAAGGCGCTTTATTTTTATTTTAGCGCTAAAGTGAAGGGAACTGGCAAGGTAAGGTTTAAAAGAAATTCTAATGAGATTATCGCATGAAACACGCACAGGGCCGAGTGGCTGGGGCTTGGAGGACTTTTCTCTAGGTCTCGGGTTCGAGACCTGGGGGCTGCACATGGGATTCTATTTTGGCCTTTTCAGGCGTGAGAATAAATAGCTGCATGGGAAATTTAATGCATGCAGCATGTGCGCATGCAGCTTAAAAAGATTCTACTTGTTTGCTTCATTTTAAACATGGAGCATTATTCTTTCATTTTTATTGTTTTGGGGGTTAAAAATTAGCAAGATAGAGGGAGAGCATGGTCGTGACGCATGCTTGTTGGGTGCTGCCCTATGTTGTTTTATTTTATTGTTTTATTATTTTATTAAATGATGGTTTATTAATTTATAATGTATAGGAATGGGGAGGCATGGAATATATTTTGTTAGTTTAAGAAGGGTGATGGAAAATAGAATAAACAATGGTAAATTTAGCAAAAAGAGAGGAACATGGCCGGCCTTTTCATAGCAAGCATGGCTAGCATTCTTGATTTTTGGTTTTGTTATTTTCTTTGCATTTGGAGAATGACTGTTGAAGCATGGGAAGGGAGTTGACCGGCTGGTTTTGGTAAAAATGAAAGCATGGCAAAAATTTCATGCTTTGGATTTTTTCTTTCAATTCCTTTTTGTCTTGACCGAATGAAGCCCTTGAAACTTTGAGAGTCGGTTTTGTGTGTAGTATAGAAAACTTGGCCAAAACCTTTTCTTTCGTTTTGTTTCTTGACAATATTTGTGCATGGCCGATTGGAGCTTGCTTCAAGGTCTAGTATGGTCGATCTTCTTGTAGCAAAGGAAGAGCCAAATCCATTAGTGAAGTGTCTAGTTTGCTATCAAATGCTATCTGATCTCTCTCTATCCTTTTTGACATAAGTTAAATCTTCTATGTTGATCTATAGCCGAAACTCAAGAGAGCTTATTCTTCTTCTTTTATTGCAAGTTTGATGAGGCTAGAAAGCATTTTCGGCTAGCAAAAGTTTCCTTTATTTTTTTAGCCACATGTTCATTTGCCATTTGAACCTTAGTCTCTTCCTTCATTCCTTCTTTCTCTCCATTATTAGTGCCGAAACCCCCTTAGTCGAATCTTGATGGAATGGTGCTATCGACTGCGAACTTGTGACCCTCTTATCTCATTAAGCGATTATTATTGAAGGAAGGAATCTTTAAGGGAGCTCTCGGATTTTTGTACATCAAGGCAAATAGTATTTCAGGATCGAAATAAGTTAGGTAAATGACTTATGGTATTCGGCCTAAGGCCATGTTTTTGGTACAAAGTGTGACCGATTTCAGTTGTGTGTTCTAGGGGCTAAATGATAAAAGAAATAGAAGCTTTCGAGGCTTTAGTTGATATTAGAATCGATAAATCAGAATCTCGCTATAGCCAGGTGCGTAGTTATCGCACTGTTCTTTTGTTTGATATATGTATTGAAGTATTATTTTATGTAAATGTATGAGATGTGCATGTTAGCCGAAATAAAGGCTAAGAGTAAGGATACCAAGGTAAGTGATCGATAAATCAAGTTAATGGTTATGATATTAATTTTTTGGTGATGTGCAATTATAAATGATTATCGATGAGTGTAAAATAAAATGATGACATGTAATGTATATTGTTATGAGTAATTTGGGACCATGGTATAAAATATACATATTTGTTTCGTATGAAATGTTGTTATGGTACATATACGTACGCATGAGACTTGTGATGTGACTATTGGAGAAAAGGTGTACACTATGTGAGTGTTCTAATGTTAGCCTCGTGCTACATTCGTGATTGTTGATTAGTGATCCGATTGATATATGAGATTTCTATGGGATCGATGGCTTAGCCACGACCTTAAGAAATAATGTGCAAAAGAAAGATACGTGGATCACTTTGTGGATTGGACTTCGTAATTGTACATTCGTAATCATATTTTAAAATATTGTGTATTCATAATTGCATATTTATAATTGTATGTTATTTATATATGGATTGTGTGGATATGGGCCAAGCCCATATGTGAGGACATGTGTATTAACTATGCACTGAGTCTTGGTGACTCACTCTATTTTTTATTAAACCTTTCAGGTGGCGCGAAAAGCTTGGACCGGGTCGGAGAGGATACAAAGGTGGCCATGCAAAAGTGGATTTTCATGCAAAGGAATCTCTTGTTTAATGAAAAATATTTACATTATCCGTATTTTGATTAAGTGTGTATTGTAATAAGGCCCACTAAAGTATTTCAGTCCATTTATTAAGTATCGTTATTATTATGCCCTAATATGAAAGGTTGATTGCAAACGGTTTTATTTCCCCGAGCAAAGCTCGAATTCGATATTTTTAAAATAAACTCCGATTTTACTTAGAATATTACAAGTCACGAAAATGTTTTACCAAACTCGACAAAATTTTAACGGTTTATCTCTTAAGTAAGAACGTTTTTCGAAAGTGTTCCGCAGTGACATTCCAAATTCGGTCGGATTTAATGGGCTGGGTTGGGGGTGTTACATTTTGGTATCAGAGCCAGGTTCAAAACTCGGCTTTGAGGTTTTGGGCTCGATAACAGTTTTCGAAAGTGGGCTTTTCAAAATGTGAACTTCTATTTTGGGCTTGTTCTGGCATGGCACCTGTACCTCCGACCTGAAGTCCACCTGGTTAGTACCTCTGACTATTGAGGTATAGTGAATATATGAATTGTATGGGCATAATTGGTCCTGTAGAATAGAAAATTTGGGCTATCGAACCCTAAGACTAGTCTACTCAAAAACAAGTGCATAAGATTTGAGGACTGAAATGACCGTAGAGGTATAGTGAATGAATGTGTCCCTGCTTATGAATGTGTATGTAACTCTCTGAATAAGAAGTAGCGAACTTGAACTGAACCTATGTGTGATCGAAAGAACCACTTCTAAATACTTTATTCCATAAAATTGTTCGCGGATAATCAGTGGAACAAATTCATAATGCATAAAACTTTTTAAGTCAGATTGTGCGATAAGAGATGAGTCCTAGAGGACATGATCGAGGCAAAATGGTCGTACCAGAACTCGTTAGATCGGGTCAAGGGTTGATAATAAGGTATCACCTCCACCACCAACTTTTGATAATGAGTAGCAAGATCAGACGAGGGATAATGCTGTATCGCGGACAGTGCTGCGAGTTTAGAGATGGTGGTTGGAGAGGGAGAAATATGAGAGCTCGAAAATTTGTTTCCGAGCGACTTTGAGCCAATAGAGCGAAATTGTTCTGTGATATATCAGGCGTGGCACCCAGTGTGATTGAATAATGGTTGAAAATAACCAAGTGAGTTATGGATAAGCTCGTTTTGAGCCCTGAAAAAAAAGTGAAAGGAATAGTGGCGCTACTTCGCGACGAGACGTATCAATGGTGGCTCACAGTTAGAGATAGTGTCACAGCGGAGGACCCTACTCGGGAGTATGTCAAGACGGCATACCAAAAGAAGTATGTCAGTACTTACTACATTGATGCTCAGAGATATGTGTTTTGGGACTGCTTCAACGGAACAAGTCCATGGCGAAATACGAGACTGAATTCCTAAGGTTAAGCCGATATGATCAAGGAATAGTGACTACAAAACATGAACGATGTGTCCGGTTTAAGGACGGATTAAGAGACGGCCTGAGACTGTTGATAGTTCCTCAACAGGAGCGAGAGTTCATTGTGTTAAATTGAAAAAGCTAAGATAGCTGAAGAGAGTAAGGACTCGATGAGATAAAATAGAGATAAGGGTACGAACCGTGATAAGAGAAAATTTTGAATTGTTTAAATTATTTGAGGATCTTCGGAAAAGACCGAGGGTTAAAAGTTTTGCTCATGTGATTAAGCCAGCTATGGGAAATCGGGACCGTCCGTGTGCTCAGTGTGGAAAATACCATGTCGGCGAATGTTGGAACAGAAATTGAAAATATTTTAAAGTATAAATCTATAAGCAATTGAATATTGTTAAGGTTAGTTATAACCTTGTGTACATGTTGGAATCCTGGTTATAAATATAGTGAAAGCCGACTGTGGATAGACTTCCTATCATGAAATGTTACTCAAGTGATAAGTACAAGTGATATGTGGATAGATTATCTATCATGAAATATTATTGAGGTGATAAATACAAGTGATGTGAATCATATGGTTTATAATTTTGGTCAGCTTGTAATGTGATTCAGATGTTGATAATATTATATTTTGGGCTTTGATGCCTAGCAGGCTTTGTGCCGGTGTATATTTCGGGCTTTGATGCCTAGCAGGCTTTGTGCCGGTGTATATTTCGGGCTTTGATGCCTAGCAGGCTTTGTGCCGGCGTATATTTCAGGCTTTGATGCCTAGCAGGCTTTGTGCCGGTGTATATTTCGGGCTTTGATGCCTAGCAGGCTTTGTGCCGGTGAATATTTCAGGCTTCGATGCCTAACCGGCTTAATGCCGATGATGTGCTATAATAGAAAATTCATGAATCACATACAAGATGGAACATGTTAGTTACCACAAGCTAAATGCTCGGATAAGTGCAAGTCTTTCGTACTTGCAAGGAATAAGGTGAGTTAATATTTTCCCATTTGAATTAAGTGAGATGTGATATAGTTGAAGCTTCGGTAAGACTTTTAATATGTGCAATTGATCTTACCATTGATGTGTATGGTATCCGTAGTGGAATTTACGTTTGAATATGCTTATGAAGAAGTGGCCATATGTGAAAATGCTAAATGTGAAAGAGGTTGCATATGTGTATAATTGAGTATATGACTGATATGGGGTGAATTGAAATGTACGGATGTTCATTCATAAGTAATTTCGAGGACGAAATTATTTTAAGGGGGTAGAATTGTAATATCTCGAAATAGGGGTTGCGAGTTTGGTAAATAACTCGAGTATTAGTGGACTCAAAAGTGATTTTGATGTGTTTTTAGAGTCCCTAAAACTCTCAGATTAAAATGGGACACTTTTGAAAATTTTGAAAATTTTGGGCTAAAAGTGAAATTTGGCTGAGGAGGCCTTAATAATAAATTTTGTAAGGTTTGGTCATGAAAGTCCGAGTAGCAAAGTGGCTTCCGTGTGCCACTTAAGGGTCAGCGCCAAAATGAGTCAGGGGTTCGAGTGGCATGGGGCGCATAAGCATTTTTATTTTTGCACATAGGGGCTACATTAAAGAAGGCCTTAAAAAGAAAATCGAGGTGGTTTGAATCACAAAAAGGCGCCTGGCCGAGTGGCTGAGACGCTTGCAGCATGGGGGGCCTCTCGAGGTCGGGCGTTCGAGTCCCATTGGGGGCGCAGATGTTTTTTATTTTTAGCTCCTAGCGTTAAAAAGAGGAAGCCATCGAAGTAAGGGTTAAAAGGATTTTTGATGCGGCTGTTAGCATGAAATGAACTTTGGCCGTGTGGTTAGGGACTTGGCTTGAGAGCTGCGTCAAAAGAGGACACACGTTCGAGTCCTGGTGTTCGCACTGAAGCCTTCTATTTTTGCTTCTAGCGCTAAAGCATAGGAGCCAGTGAAGAAGGGTTTAAAAGAAATTCAACGTGTTTAATGGCATGAAATTCTAAGTGGCCGAGCGGCCAAGGACCTTGCTGGAGAACCACAACTTGAAAGACTCATGTTCGAGTCCTGGAAATCGCGCATAAGGCACTTTATTTTTATTTTAGCGCTAAAGTGAAGGGAACTGGCAAGGTAAGGTTTAAAAGAAATTCTAATGAGATTATCGCATGAAACACGCACAGGGCCGAGTGGCTGGGGCTTGGAGGACTTTTCTCCAGGTCTCGGGTTCGAGACCTGGGGGCTGCACATGGGATTCTATTTTGGCCTTTTCAGGCGTGAGAATAAATAGCTGCAAGGGAAATTTAATGCATGCAGCATGTGCGCATGCAGCTTAAAAAGATTCTACTTGTTTGCTTCATTTTAAACATGGAGCATTATTCTTTCATTTTTATTGTTTTGGGGGTTAAAAATTAGCAAGAGAGAGGGAGAGCATGGTCGTGACGCATGCTTGTTGGGTGCTGCCCTATGTTGTTTTATTTTTTTGTTTTATTATTTTATTAAATGATGGTTTATTAATTTATAATGTATAGGAATGGGGAGGCATGGAATATATTTTGTTAGTTTAAGAAGGGTGATGGAAAATAGAATAAACAATGGTAAATTTAGCAAAAAGAGAGGAACATGGCCGGCCTTTTCATAGCAAGCATGGCTAGCATTCTTGATTTTTGGTTTTGTTATTTTCTTTGCATTTGGAGAATGACCGTTGAAGCATGGGAAGGGAGTTGACCGGCTGGTTTTGGTAAAAATGAAAGCATGGCAAAAATTTCATGCTTTGGATTTTTTCTTTCAATTCCTTTTTGTCTTGACCGAATGAAGCCCTTGAAACTTTGAGAGTCGGTTTTGTGTGTAGTATAGAAAACTTGGCCAAAACCTTTTCTTTCGTTTTGTTTCTTGACAATATTTGTGCATGGCCGATTGGAGCTTGCTTCAAGGTCTAGTATGGTCGATCTTCTTGTAGCAAAGGAAGAGCCAAATCCATTAGTGAAGTGTCTAGTTTGCTATCAAATGCTATCTGATCTCTCTCTATCCTTTTTGACATAAGTTAAATCTTCTATGTTGATCTATAGCCGAAACTCAAGAGAGCTTATTCTTCTTCTTTTATTGCAAGTTTGATGAGGCTAGAAAGCATTTTCGGCTAGCAAAAGTTTCCTTTATTTTTTTAGCCACATGTTCATTTGCCATTTGAACCTTAGTCTCTTCCTTCATTCCTTCTTTCTCTCCATTATTAGTGCCGAAACCCCCTTAGCCGAATCTTGATGGAATGGTGCTATCGACTGCGAACTTGTGACCCTCTTATCTCATTAAGCGATTATTATTGAAGGAAGGAATCTTTAAGGGAGCTCTCGGATTTTTGTACATCAAGGCAAATAGTATTTCAGGATCGAAATAAGTTAGGTAAATGACTTATGGTATTCGGCCTAAGGCCATGTTTTTGGTACAAAGTGTGACCGATTTCAGTTGTGTGTTCTAGGGGCTAAATGATAAAAGAAATAGAAGCTTTCGAGGCTTTAGTTGATATTAGAATCGATAAATCAGAATCTCACTATAGCCAGGTGCGTAGTTATCGCACTGTTCTTTTGTTTGATATATGTATTGAAGTATTATTTTATGTAAATGTATGAGATGTGCATGTTAGCCGAAATAAAGGCTAAGAGTAAGGATACCAAGGTAAGTGATCGATAAATCAAGTTAATGGTTATGATATTAACTTTTTGGTGATGTGCAATTATAAATGATTATCGATGAGTGTAAAATAAAATGATGACATGTAATGTATATTGTTATGAGTAATTTGGGACCATGGTATAAAATATACATATTTGTTTCGTATGAAATGTTGTTATGGTACATATACGTACGCATGAGACTTGTGATGTGACTATTGGAGAAAAGGTGTACACTATGTGAGTGTTCTAATGTTAGCCTCGTGCTACATTCGTGATTGTTGATTAGTGATCCGATTGATATATGAGATTTCTATGGGATCGGTGGCTTAGCCACGACCTTAAGAAATAATGTGCAAAAGAAAGATACATGGATCACTTTGTGGATTGGACTTCGTAATTGTACATTCGTAATCATATTTTAAAATATTGTGTATTCATAATTGCATATTTATAATTGTATGTTATTTATATATGGATTGTGTGGATATGGGCCAAGCCCATATGTGAGGACATGTGTATTAACTATGCACTGAGTCTTGGTGACTCACTCTATTTTTTATTAAACCTATTAGGTGGTGCGAAAAGCTTGGACCGGGTCGGAGAGGATACAAAGGTGGCCATGCAAAAGTGGATTTTCATGCAAAGAAATCTCTTGTTTAATGAAAAATATTTACATTATCCGTATTTTGATTAAGTGTGTATTGTAATAAGGCCCACTAAAGTATTTCAGTCCATTTATTAAGTATCGTTATTATTATGCCCTAATATGAAAGGTTGATTGCAAACGGTTTTATTTCCCCGAGCAAAGCTCGAATTCAATATTTTTAAAATAAACTCCGATTTTACTTAGAATATTACAAGTCACGAAAATGTTTTACCAAACTCGACAAAATTTTAACGGTTTATCTCTTAAGTAAGAACGTTTTTTTGAAAGTGTTCCGCAGTGGCATTCCAAATTCGGTCGGATTTAATGGGCCGGGTTGGGGGTGTTACAGTATCGCTTCTCACCCACAGACGGATGGCCAGTCTGAGAGAGTAATTCAGATCTTGAAGGACATGCTAAGGGGTTGCATCATCGATTTTGGGGGTAGTTGGGAGGAGCATTTACCCTTGGCTGAATTTGCGTACAATAATAGTTATCAAGCTAGATTCAAATGGCGCCGTATGAAGCATTATATGGAAGGAGATGTCGTACTCCAACTTGTTGGACGGAGTTGGGTGAACGTCAGGTATTGGGTCCGGAACTTGTTTCGGAAACGGAGGAACAAGTTAAGTTAATACGGACTCGATTGAAGGAAGCGTCTGATCGGCAGAAATCTTATGCGGATCTAAAGTGGAAGGAGGTGGAATTCGCAGTAGGAGACCAAGTCTTCCTGAAGGTATCTCCGTGGAAGAAAGTAATGAGGTTTGGACGAAAGGGTAAGCTAAGTCCCCGGTTTATTGGGCCTTATAGGGTGTTAGAACGTGTGGGGCCAGTGGCTTATCGTTTGGAGTTGCCTTCAGAGTTTGAGTAGATACATAATGTGTTCCATGTCTCGATGCTGAGACGATATAGATCTGATCCATCGCATATAGTGCCAATGGAAGAAATTGAAGTAAGGCCAGATTTATCTTTTGAGGAGGAACCAGTACAAATTTTGGATCGAGATATAAAAGTGTTAAGAAGGAAGTCTGTTCCTTTGGTCAAAGTTCTATGGCGAAATCACGGCGCAGAAGAGGCGACGTAGGAGCTAGAGGATGTTATGCGACAATAGTATCCCCATCTCTTTTGATCAGGTAAATTTCGAGGACGAAATTTATTTTAAGGGGGTAGAACTGTAACATCCTAAATATAGGCCTGTGCATTTATATGTGGTGCTTGATTAATTTGTAATTTGAGGGTGAACTGAGGCTTTGATTAAAAATTTGGATTAGGGTTTAGATTAATGTTCTGGGTAATTTAAGTAATATTTTGGGCTTTAAAAATTTGGGTTAGGCGGCTAATAAATGGTGTTAGCTCATAATTTAAGTAGATAGTTAATTAAGTGACAAGCTGGGCTTGTGGCCCAAAGATCTGAGGAGTTTAAGTGGGCATAAGGTGGCGTCATAAGGGGGGAGGAGTTTGGGCCAAGTGAAGGTTATTTAGATCCCAAGTTTTGGGTCAAAAATTCGGCACTTAGGAGCCTTAGGAGTGGACGGCACACTAGCTACAAAATAGGGATTTTAATTCTTTTATTTTATTGATAAATAGGAAAATAATGAAGAGAAAGATGAGGGCTATTTTTGAGGAGATAAGGGATTAAGATAAAAGCTATCAGATGACAGCAGAGTTGGCCGAAAATCCAACTCTGAGAAGGGGAGCATTGCCGAAATCTATATAAACCAAGTCATCATCCATGCTTTCATTCTTTTTCTTCCTCACCTAGCCAAAATTCTCTTCTTCTTTTCTCTCAAAACCTTTTCTTTGCCACAACTCTCCAAACACAGTTACTTTCCCCTCTTCTCTTCTCAAAGCCGAATCTACAAGTGAAATCTCTGTTTCCCGAAGGTGCACCGTAAGTTGTATACTCCTCTTTAATCCGGTGAGTTTCAGGAGTTCTCCTTTTTCTGTGATACCTTTATTTTTATCAAGCTCCTAATTCAAATCATTATTTCAAAGGCCCTGTCGATTATACTCTTTATTCCTAGAAGCTGGATCTGTTCCATTAAAGCCGATTTGGTAGAAAAGCCGAAGGTAGGGAGGTGACGTTTCTTAGGGATTTTCGGGATTCGACAAATAAGGCTCTACGTTAAGGATAATAGATCTTCGCGATAACAGGTGTGTAATACTTCCCCACCATCTAGATCTAATCATAAAATGCATGATCATAAGATTTATATGTTTTGATAATTGCAAACATCTCGGTTTATTGATGGAAGCCCAATGAGGGTAAAAGCGATTCACCAGGTTAGTAAATAATCTGTTTATATGTTATAAGTAAAATGCTTCTATGTGATTGCATGGGTTGGGTTGATGAAAGGAGGAAGTTATACGTTATATGTGTAGCGGTTTGACCGTGATCTGATGTAGCGGCTAATGCCGTGAACTGTTATACGAGCTTCAGCCATTAAATGTTATATGGGCTTCGGCCATTATATGTTATAAAGGCTTCGGCCATCATATGTGGATGAGTAGTATGACTGCCATCATGGTGTGTAGCGGTGTGGGTCGATTGTAGAAATCCCCAATGGTGTGAACGGTTGGTACGGGGGCGTGTAGCGGATGGAAACCTAGGCAAACGGGTTGGGCCTTGAATATTATTTGTTATTAATTTTTATTATGAGTATTAAACTGTTTATTTTGTTTAACGGGCTTAAGGCCCAAAATCTAGTGGTGCATGAGGGTTGCACACTGAGTCTCGCGACTCACCCTTTTAATTAACATTTCAGGTGATACCTAATGCTTCGGACCGGGCTGGAGAGGAGCGCAAGGTGGCCATGCAGAAGAATATGTGGATTTAGCAAAAAGACTCAAGTTATTATTTTATATTTTTAATTGGTGAATTTTAAAATCTCGTTGTAATAAGGCCATGGGCCACTAGTTTATATTTTGTTTTATTTTTGGGCTTTAATTACTTTTAGTTATTTAAATTTTATTTTAATTAAACTAAGGCATGTAATTAAGTTTGGTTTTATTTTACAAAGGCATATTCTTTATGAAATATATTTGGGCTTTTCTGAAAAATACGACATGTTTGACAAAAAAAATTTCTTAGTGACATACCAGATCCGGTCGTAGCAATTGGGCCGGGTTTTGGGTGTTACAAATTGGTATCAGAGCCCGGTTCAAAACTCGGCTCTGGGGGTTTTTGGGCTCAAAACGTTTTCTAAAATGGGCTTTTGAAACATATATGTTTTTAAAGGATTACAGGTTTGTTAGCTCAGCATGACACCTGCGTCTCCGGCCCAAGTCCGCCAGGTAAGTACTCCGAACCATTGTGTGATCTTTATATATGTGGGCTTAATGGGCCTAGTGGGACGTAGATTAAGTTAGAATTAGAACTTGATGGACTTTAGGCTTAGTACAAACTACTTCTTAAAAATTCATAAAACTTAATCTCACTGAACAAACCCGTTAACGAGCCGCAAGGCGAGGGTGTGGTAACCGTCATACGCATGTCTAGGAAGGATCCGGAAGAGCCTGGTATTTAAGCAGTCCTAGTGACTCACCTCCTCTTCACTGGAATCCTACCTGGTGCGTACTGACTATTCACCTTAGCCAAGTTAGGGTTTGGCAATGGGCATACGCATGTCTAGGAGTGGATTCAGGGGGAGCTTGGTACTTAAGCAGTCCTAGCGACTCACCTCCTCTTCACTAGAATCCTACCTAGTGCGTAGTGACTATTCACTCTAGTTACAAGGACTTGTTGATGGGCTAAACCCTATGACTAAAACTCGAAAGGGACCAACCACCCTATTTTCTTTTTTTTTTTTGAAAAAAAATTCCACGGTTTTGTAAAATTTTCAAAACTTTTTTGATTTGTGAAAATTTTCAATCAACCATGAACTTATAAAATACTTATGTTTCGAAAAATTTACCCGAAACTCTTACGTTTACAAGAATAACCCGGACCATGAAACTAGATTTTACAAAAAGTACCCCGGTTTAAAAAAAATATATATATAATTACCAAACTACCCTTGTTTTGCAAAATGACCAAAATACCCCTAGTGGGTAAAATTATGAAATACCCCCGGATTTCCAAAATTATCGAAATACCCCCAGATTTCAAAATTACCGAAATACCCCCAGATTTCAAAATTACCGAAATACCCCCAGGATTGAAAAATTACCAAAACACCCCTGTTTCACAAAATCACCAAGGACCCTATTCTAAAAAATTACAAAAATACCCCTGTAGGATAAAATTACGAAAATACCCCTGGGTAGTGGAAAACAACAACTATGGCAACAATAACACTTTTCTGTAATGAACGCGAGTTTATGAATGTTGATGATTGAATGTATGAACTTGAGACTGTATTGTGTATGGATTCGAAAGAACTACTTCTAAAAACTATTCATCATAAGACTGTTCGCGATAAATCAGTGGAAAGAAATAATGATTCATAAAATTCTTAATCAGATAAACGCAAATCGGAAGGATAAGTACAAGGGGTCGAGGATGTCCACCGCGTGGACGCGGTAGGGGTAGGATGACCTTGTCTGAGCCAGTAGGGTCTGGCCACGGGTCAGGGAACGAACTGCCGGATCCTCCAGCTGTGGAGGGAGAGTTGCGAGATCAGGCGATCGGAGATGATGCTGTATCTCAGGCGATGTTGCGAGTCCTTGAAAGAGTTGCTGGAGTAGGCATGGGCACAGGAGCCCAGAAATCTGTGCCGGAGCGGCTTAAGGCCAATGGGGCAGAAGTGTTTAGGGGAGTTTCTGGGGTAGCCCCTAACATAGCTGAGTACTGGATGGAAGTGACTGAGCGCATAATGGACGACTTAGACTTTACGGTAGAGGAAAAGTTGAAAGGGGTCGTGTCTCTCCTCCGGGACGAGGCTTACCAGTGCTGGCTCACGGTGAAAGAAGGTACTGCCGCAGACCGGATTGACTGGGACTTCTTTAGGGAGTCATTTCAAGGAAGTATGTCGGGGCCAGCTATATAGATGCCCAAAGGAAGGCATTCCTGAACTTGGTACAAGGAAGTAAGTATGTGGCCGAATATGAGGTCGAGTTTCTGCGCTTGGGCTGTTACGCTCGAGGAATGGTAGCAACAGAGTATGAACGTTGTGTTCAGTTTGAGGATGGGCTGAGAAATGAGTTAAGGGTTCTGATAGCACCGCAACGGGAAAAGGGTTTTTGTTGTTTTGGTAGATAAGGTTAAAATAGCTGAGGAAGTGAAACGGGTTGAGAGACAAGAAAGGGATAAAGATCGGGGTAAGAATAAGAGGAGTTTTGGGCCATCAAGAGCATCAGGGATTTTTCAGAAGAGGCCTAGGGCTGATGGGCCAGTTCGTGCTCCGACAAGTCAAAATCAAGCATGTTCTACATGTGGGAGGACGCATTATGGGGAGTGCAGAATAAAAACAGGTGGATGCTTTAAGTGTGGGTCCATAGAACATCTAATTAAGGATTGTCCTCAGATGGATCGGGGGCAGCCAACGGGCCGAGGTGCTGATCAAGGGAGGAGAGGTGATCAGCCTGGACCAAGGGGTCGTGGCGCAGGTAGAGGAGGAAATGGGGCTGGTCGTGGTCGTGGAGCACCTGGTAGAGGTGCTGGTAATGTAGATGCAAGGCAGCCGGGTCTAGTTTATGCAGTTCGTCGAGGAGGATGGTGACACACCGGATGTCATAACCGGTACGTTTCTTATAGCTGACAGCCCTTTTCTTGCTTTGATTGATATTGGGTCAACCCACTCCTATATTGCATGTTCGATATCTGAGACCTTAAGTATAGATCCTGAAACAACTACTAGGAAGATGACTATGGTTAATCCCTTAGGACAATCTAGGGTAGTAGACAAGCTGTTTAAGGATGTACCTTTAGAGACTCAAGGAGTAGTGTTTTCGGCAGACTTAATGGAATTGCCATTTGGAGAGTTTGATCTTATCCTAGGAATGGATTGGTTGTCAAAGCATCGTGCTAAGCTGGATTGTGGGACTAAGCGCATGGTGTTAAGTACCCCGGAAGGCGGGGAGGTGGTTGTGTTAGGAGAAAGAAGGAATTATTTGTCCAACGTAGTGTCGGCCTTGAAAGCTGTTAAGATGATACGGAAGGGATGTAACGCCTTTTTAGCTTTTATTAGTGCTTTGGATGCTAAAGAGGTGACTGTCGATGAGGTTCGAACAGTCAAGATTTCGCAGACATCTTTCCAGAGGAGTTGCTAGGATTACCCCCGGATCGCGAGGTGGATTTTGGAATACAATTACTCCCGGGTACGGCTCCAGTATCTATTGCCCCTTATCGAATGGTGTCGAAGGAGCTGATAGAGCTCAAAGCTTAGATCCAGGAGCTATTGGATCGAGGGTTCATCCGACCGAGTGTGTCTCTATGGGGAGCGCTGGCCCTATTCGTGAAAAGGAAGAATGGATCCATGTGTATGTGCGTGGACTATCGTCAACTGAATAAGTTGACGATTAAGAATAAGTACCCATTACCGAGAATCGACAATTTGTTTGATCAGCTCAAAGGAGCTTCGGTCTTTTCTAAGATTGATCTAAGGTCGGGATATCATCAATTAAGGGTTAAAGAAGGAGATATTCATAAGACGACGTTTTGGACTCGGTACGGTCATTATGAGTTTTTGGTAATGCCGTTCGGTTTGACGAACGCGCCAGCAGCATTTATGGACATGATGAACCGGGTGTTTCAGCCATACCTTGATCGGTTCATCATAGTATTTATCGACGATATATTGGTTTATTCCAAGTCTGAGGTGGAGCATGATGCACAACATCGAGTGGTGTTGCAAATTCTGAGGGAAAAGCAGCTGTACGCAAAGTTCAGTAAGTGTGAGTTCTGGCTGAAGGAGGTGACTTTTCTAGGGCATGTAGTTTCCGCCGAGGGGATTAGGGTGGACCCTCGGAAAATCGAAGCTGTGTTAAATTGGAAATCGCCGAAGTCTGTGGTGGAAATTCGAAGTTCCTTAGGATTAGCGGGATATTATCGAAGGTTTGTGGAGGGTTTCTCTTCAATAGCAGCACCATTAACTAAGTTGTTGAGGAAGGGAGTATCTTTTGTGTGGACTGACAAACAACAGGAGAGCTTTGAGAGGCTGAAGAGAATTCTGACGGAAGCACCAGTGTTAATTCAACTAGAGGCGGGAAAAGAATTTACCGTCTATTGTGATGCGTCACACACAGGGTTAGGGTGTATACTGATGCAAGATGGAAAAGTTGTGGCATACGCATCTCGACAGTTGAGACCGCATGAGTTGAACTACCCTACGCATGATTTGGAATTGGCGACGGTAGTGTTTGCTCTAAAGATTTGGAGGCACTACCTGTACGGGGAAAAATCGGTAATTTGCACCGATCATAAAAGTTTGAAGTACCTCCTTACTCAGAAGGAGTTAAATTTATGACAACATAGGTGGATCGAGCTCTTGAAGGACTATGATTGCTCGATTGAATACCATCCCGGCAAGGCGAATGTGGTGGCAGATGCGTTGAGTAGGAAGGTGATAGCAGACCTAAGGGCGATGTTCGCTCATCTTAGTTTGTATGAGGATGGTAGTTTGGTGGCTGAGCTACAAGTAAGACCTATGTGGACAAGTCTAATCAAGGAGAAGCAACTTTTGGATGATGATTTAAGTACTCGAATCTGACAAGTGCAGGAAGGTGAAGTAGGGGACTATAGTCTGAACAATGATGGAGTTTTGTGTTTCCGTGGGAAAGTTTGTATGTCAAAAGATGAGGAGCTAAGGCAGATGATTCTTTGGGAATCGCATAGTAGCCCCTATGCTATGTATCCTGGAGGAGTTAAGATGTGTCAGGATTTGCGAGACCAGTTCTGGTGGTCAGGTTTGAAGCGAGAAGTTACGGAATATGTGGGAAGGTGTTTGACGTGTCAGCAAGTCAAAGCTGAACACCAGTTGCCTTCGGGATTGTTGCAACCGATAGAGATTCCCCAATGGAAATGGGAGAGAATCACAATGGATTTTGTTAGTGGGTTACCCCTTACACCCACCAAGAAAGATTCAATTTGGGTAATTGTGGATCGGCTGACGAAGTCTGCTCACTTCATACCGGTTCGGGTTGAATACACTTTGCAAAAGTTGGCTAAGTTGTACGTGGCTGAGGTTGTAAGATTACATGGTGTACCGGTGTCGATCATATCGGATAGGGACCCTAGGTTCACGTCACGATTTTGGAAAGCTCTTCATCAAGCAATGGGAATAAGGTTAGACTTCAGTATCGCTTTTCACCCACAGACGGATGGTCAGTCTGAGAGAGTAATTCAGATCTTGGAGGACATGCTAAGGGGTTGCATCATCGATTTTGGGGGTAGTTGGGAGGAGCATTTACCCTTCGCTGAATTCGCGTACAATAATAGTTATCAAGCTAGTATTCAAATGGCACCGTATGAAGCATTATATGGAAGGAGATGTCGTACTCCAACTTGTTGGACGGAGTTGGGTGAACGTCAGGTATTGGGTCCAGAACTAGTTTCAGAAACGGTGGAACAAGTTAAGTTAATACGGACTCGATTGAAGGAAGCGTCTGATCGGCAGAAATTTTATGCGGATCTAAAGCGGAAGGAGGTGGAATTCGCAGTAGGAGACCAAGTCTTCCTGAAGGTATCTCCGTGGAAGAAAGTAATGAGGTTTGGACGAAAGGGTAAGCTACATCCCCGGTTTATTGGGCCTTATAGGGCGTTAGAACGTGTGGGGCCAGTGGCTTATCGTTTGGAGTTGCCTTCAGAGTTGGAGCAGATACATAATGTGTTCCATGTCTCGATGCTAAGACGATATAGATCTGATCAATCGCACATAGTGCCAATGGAAGAAATTGAAGTAAGGCCAGATTTATCTTTTGAGGAGGAACCAGTACAAATTTTGGATCGAGATATAAAAGTGTTGAGAAGGAAGTCTGTTCCTTTGGTCAAAGTTCTATGGCGAAATCACGGCGCAGAAGAGGCGACGTAGGAGCCAGAGGATGTTATGCAACAACAGTATCCCCATCTCTTTTGATCAGGTAAATTTCGAGGACGAAATTTATTTTAAAGAGGTAGAACTGTAACATCCTAAATATAGGCCTGTGCATTTATATGTGGTGCTTGATTAATTTGTAATTTGAGGTTGAACTTAGGCTTTGATTAAAAATTTGGATTAGGGTTTAGATTAAAGTTCTGGGTAATTTAAGTAATATTTTGGGCTTTAAAAATTTGGGTTAGTCGGCTAATAAATGGTGTTAGCTCATAATTTAAGTAGATAGTTAATTAAGTGACAAGCTGAGCTTGTGGCCCAAAGATCTGAGGAGTTTAAGTGGGCATAAGGTGGCGTCATAAGGGGGGAGGAGTTTGGGCCAAGTGAGGGCTATTTAGATCCCAAGCTTTGGGTCAAAAATTCTGCACTTCGGAGCCTTAGGAGTGGACGACACACTAGCTACAAAATAGGGATTTTAATTCTTTTATTTTATTGATAAATAGGAAGATAATGAAGAGAAAGATGAGGGCTATTTTTTAGGAGATAAGGGATTAAGATAAAAGCTATCAGATGACAACAGAGTTGGCCGAAAATCCAACTCTGGGAAGGGGAGCATTGCCAAAATCTATATAAGCCAAGTGATCATCCATGCTTTCATTCTTTTTCTTCCTCACCTAGCCGAAATTCTCTTCTTCTTTTCTCTCAAAACCTTTTCTTTGCCGCAACTCTCCAAACACAGTTACTTTCCCCTCTTCTCTTCTCAAAGCCGAATCTACAAGTGAAATCTTTGTTTCCCGAAGGTGTACCGTAAATTGTATACTCCTCTTTAATCCGGTGAGTTTCGGGAGTTCTCCTTTTTATGTGATACCTTTACTTTTATCAAGCTCCTAATTCAAATCATTATTTCAAAGGCCCTGTCGATTATACTCTTTATTCCTAGAAGCCGGATCTGTTCCATTAAAGCCGATTTGGTAGAAAAGCCGAAGGTAGGAAGGTGACGTTTCTTAGGGATTTTCGGGATTCGACAAATAAGGCTCTACGTTAAGGATAATAGATCTTCGCGATAACAGGTGTGTAATACTTCCCCACCATCTAGATCTAATCATAAAATGCATGATCATAAGATTTATATGTTTTGATAATTGCCGACATCTCGGTTTATTGATGAAAGCCCAAGGAGGGTAAAAGCGGTTCACCAGGTTAGTAAATAATCTGTTTATATGTTATAAGTAAAATGCTTGTATGTGATTGCATGGGTTGGGCTGATGAAAGGAGGAAGTTATACGTTATATGTGTAGCGGTTTTACCCTGATCTGATGTAGCGGCTAATGCCGTGAACTGTTATACGGGCTTCGACCATTAAATGTTATATGGGCTTCGGCCATTATATGTTATAAGGGCTTCGGGCATCATATGTGGATGAGCAGTATGACTGCCATCATGGTGTGTAGCGGTGTGGGTCGATTGTAGAAATCCCCAATGGTGTGTACGGTTGGTACGGGGGCTTGTAGCGGATGGAAACCTAGGCAAATGGGTTGGGCCTTGCATATTATTTGTTATTAATTTTTATTATGAGTATTAAACTGTTTATTTTTTTTAACGGGCTTAAGGCCCAAAATCTAGTGGTGCATGAGGGTTGCACACTGAGTCTCGCGACTCATCCTTTTAATTAACATTTCGGGTGATACCTAATGCTTCGGACCGGGCTGGAGAGGAGCGCAAGGTGGCAATGCAGAAGAATATGTGGATTTAGCAAAAAGACTCAAGTTATTATTTTATATTTTTAATTGGTGAATTTTAAAATCTTGTTGTAATAAGGCCATGGGCCACTAGTTTATATTTTGTTTTATTTTTGGGCTTTAATTACTTTTAGTTATTTAAATTTTATTTTAATTAAACTAAGGCATGTAATTAAGTTTGGTTTTATTTTACAAAGGCATATTCTTTATGAAATATATTTGGGATTTTTTGAAAAATACGACATGTTTGACAAAAAAAAATTTCTTAGTGACATACCAGATCCGGTCGTAGCAATTGGGTCGGGTTTGGGGTGTTAAATTTGTGGCCCCGAAACCACTATTCTGACACCATTAAAAAATGGGCTGTTATAAACATAGCATACCATGTTTTTCAATTCACTACAACTTATATATATATATATATATATATATATATATCAAAATAACTTTAAAACACCCTACGTATATACATGCCATAACTCAAGACTCAAAATGACCAAATAGCTACCGATTAAGTGATAGGATACTATGAGCTTCGAGTTGATCTGGCTTGATGCATTCTACAAGATATTAATCTACAAGAAAAAGAAGGGAAAACAACAGGGTAAGCATATACGATGCTTAGTAAGTTCATAGGCATTAAACAAAACTTACCTTAGCTTTCATTTAAATACATAAAGCTACCACAAGTTACATATTTTAGCTAACATGGTAAACCAAAACATTTATAAGATGGGTATTTCCTTATAATCAAATCATATAATATCAAAAGTACATAACATGCCAATTCAAATAATTTACGTAGCCAAACTCAAAACTCATTCAAATTACTCGTCTGAGTTCATACCATGTAATTTCACTTTTTCATTTCCATTTTAATCGTTTCGCCCAATGAACCCTAGTAAACGACCTCAGATACACAAGTATCTTCGTTACATCAATTACTCGTCTGAGTTAAGCATACTCATGTCAAGTTATCAGTCCAGGCTAAACCTTTATAACGATACGTCTGATTGCTTGTCCAATCTGAAAGTATACATGTCAGGTTACCCGTCCGGGCTAAACCTTTAAAACGAAATCAGGTTACCAATTTAGGCTAAACCTATTTCACATGTATCTTCAAGTCCACAACAAATGTTGGATCTCTGATGGGTGTTGAAACCACCAAATAAGAGTTCAATACATCCTGTTTAGCAGAAAGGTGGATATTCCTTGCTCATTATCAGACAATCACTTATTCACAAACTTCGTGTGGGGCTAATAGTTTCTACAATAAAATAACTCTAAACAGTAGCAAAGAGAAGTAGGGTTGTAACAACCCTAACCTGTATCCGTCACCTGAATAGGATTACGAGGCATTACTAAAAAAAGCACAACATTCGAACAATTATATATGTACACATGAACGATTCTCTTAAATCAATCAAATTTTAAATTATATAGCTAACATAAACTCTTTACGAATCATTCCATATTATATAACGGACATATATGTAGTCACATAAATCATAAGCAAAAATAT
Organism: Gossypium australe; assembly: GCA_005393395.2. Classification (NCBI taxonomy): domain Eukaryota; kingdom Viridiplantae; phylum Streptophyta; class Magnoliopsida; order Malvales; family Malvaceae; genus Gossypium; species Gossypium australe. The sequence goes on from CM016615.1 coordinate 15,936,630, forward strand.
CAAATAAATCAAAATCATATATCATTTTGACCTTATCATAATCGGCACATCATGCATTTTCATTCAATTTACCTAAACTTGACCGAATTTAATATAAGTATCATTATACTTCTATATAGTACCTAATCATTTAAGCCCAAATAACAAAACTAATTTACTAAATACACATATATCCTTCTTGTTTTATTATAACACAAGTTACTATTCAAATGGTCAAAACCCAAATACAAGAGCCGAATATGAACATACTATGTAACATCCTAGATTAGGGGTTATGCGTTCATGCGAAATTCATGAGATAATGGGCTCAGTGGGTGTGTTGGATGTGTTCTGAGGAGTTTTAGGAACCCTAAGATGTAAGGAAATGTCTTGTCCTGGAAATGTAGGGAAATGTCCTGGAAATGTAAGGAAATGATTTAGAAATGTTAAGTTTCAAAAAAGGAAAGTGAACATTTCTGGAAACTTGGAAATGTAAGAAATGTTAAGTTCAAAAGAGGAAAGTGAACATTTCTGGAAATTTGGAAATGTAAGAAATGTTAAGTTTAAAGGAGGCAAACGAACATTTTTGGAAACTTGGAAATGTAAGGAAATGTAGGAAATGTAAGGAAATGTAAGGAAATGTTTTAGGAAAAGTTAAGTTCTGAGGTTAAGAGAGGGAAGTAAAGTAGGGTGGCCTTAAGAAAATTTATGGGTGAAATATGACATACAATTGGGCTTGTCTAAGTGGCTTGGAGGTGCCACTTAGGGCCTCTGGAGTTGACGCCACAAGCAGGTCAATTGGGCCTGGGTTCGAGTCACTTGGGGAGCAAATAAAAGAATTTTATTTTGGTGCCAAGAACAAGAGAAGTGGACGGCATTAAGGCTCTATAGGGAGGTGTTTTATTGTTGTTAAAATTCGACAAATAGATGGATAAATGATGGATTTTTATTGATATTTTTATTAAACTGTAACATCCCCAAACCCGACCCACAAGTCCTGACCGGATCTGGTTATGTCACTGCGGAAACCGTTTGCAAAAAAACTTTGACTTTAGAATAAAACTTGAAAAATTTATTAACTTTTGGAAACCATGTTTTTTTTTTAAAAATTATAAATAAAGTGTTGTTATTAAAAATAATCCATATTAAAACTTTAGTATAAAAATATATAAATACTTTGATTAGATAGGTTGCTAAAATTAAAATTATCTTCACATAATAATTTCTTTTAAGTGAACCATAATATCAAGTAATATCAAAAATAATGATAATAATAAGGCCCTTATTACAAAAATAATTAATCCAAGTACTCGATAATAAAATGCATAAAGAAATGATTAAAAACGTCCTCTGCATAGGCCACCTTGTATCCTCCCTAACCCGGTCCGATCAACATGTCACCTGCGATGTTTAAAAAAATTGGGTGAGTCATACAGACTCAGTGTGTAATTAAACCATCGAAATCCACCCACATGCAAGCCACATAACATCCCAATTATCAAATGCAACATGTAAGTATAATCATTTTGACATTACCACAATCTGGGCTTGGCCCATATTCAATCCACATTCAAGTACTGGGCTAGGCCCTTTTCTCATTAATCCACTGATTACTGGGCTTGGCCCATTTCTACGTATGTTCTCAAAACATACCTTTCCACATGTCATATTGGGCTTGGCCCATTTCCATAGCATTTCATAACGGAACAATGCAATCATGATACCCAACCCAAACCTAAGGTCCATCCGCTACACACCCCCTTATCCAGCCTACCACACACCAGGGGACTATCGAGTCACCCTCTCCTTTTCCCTCCATAAAGGCAACCAATGCCATCCACGATGTAGTGTATAGCTAACATCAAACCACGATGGAGCACACAGCAATCCATCCAGCCACGATATGGCATAAAGTCGATATCAATCAAGGTAACCACGCGAACTAAATCGTAAAGATCCATAACGCGACCTCAGTCAGCGCCAATCCACGATGTAGCACAAAGCTGACATCAACCACGTACTCGAAGTACATCCGTACCTTCTTTCAAAAACCCACCCATGCACATGTATTGTAGTATAATGCTGAGATGATGCATGTGCATGATATTCACAAATGTACGCATACTCACATATTTAAAACCAATTGTCACATATTAACAAATTTACTACTTACCTGGTCATCACCATACCCCCTTTAAGGATATCAATTTCACATTTACTGCACTTGTTAGCAAACATATAAAACAGGCAAATATCACGCAAATCCCGGAAACAATGGCTAACTACACACCTTATAACCTGAAGCTTTAAACCCTCGATCCCGATGCTATCGTTTAGCGAGACTACAGCTATTTGCCTAACGTTTTCTGCTACACGTCCACACCCCGGTGGCCAATCCCGAACTGCCGAGACGGCTCTTTTCTTAAACTTTGGGATGGGGGCTTTCTCTTGTCCTCCTTGACTGGTATCCACGTCCATCGTAATCACTTAATCAGAATCCTTTGGTTAAACGTCATAATACAAGATCTCAGGCGAATAACTACAATTTCACTTACTTACCGGAACGATCTAAAATCTCAATGGCTCCTCTGTACCTCTGTCGATTTGCCCCTAAGAATTATGGTACATAACTGGTCAATACTTAATAACCAAAATGGCCTATGGCCGAATATTAGCACTTACTTATCTTGACGAGTAACCGAATTCACACAGTCCCCAAGTGCTCCCTCGCGCTAGCTACAATAGAAAAACACATCATCATGGCCCTAAAGATCATTCGGCCAACTAAAGGAATCAAGGCCTAGATTCTTGATTCGGCATCTTTATGAAAGAGAATCCCGGAATATACCTTAAAGAGAACACTTACCCTTAAAATCGAATAGAGATGAACCAGGGAGATCATCCTTGCCGATATTCGGCCAACCACACTAGGATGCCAACGATTTCAACTACCGTGCCCAATATTAAAGGAGTTTCAGCCTAGACCAAAGGTTAAAGAATCAAAGTTGGAGGAAATAAAAAGGTATAGAAAGGAAGAGAGTGAAAGGAATTCGGCACTGAATTGGTTGACTACAATTTTCGGCAAAACTAAAAGAAAATAAAATAATAGGGAGAGGGAGTAGAAGAATTCGGCAAAAGGGTCAAAAGAAATTCATGAAGGAGACCACCCTTTAAATAGGAAAATTCGGCACATGCTCCCCCTTGAAGACTCCAAATTTCGGCTGCCACCTTCCTAGCCACTAATTCAATTTAATTTGAATTAGCCAACTAATTTATCCATATCATATTCAAAAGAAAATTAAACCACCAGCACCCATTATCTCCATTTACTAAATAAAATAATCCTATGCTTATCAAAAATAAATAAATAAAACAACTACCCACCAGCCGAATTTAAAACAACTAAACACTAATCTAATAAGCTTCATTTATCCCATATCCTATATTTAAAATAATTAAAATAAAACTCCCCCCTTATCCATTATCTCCTCATCAATAAAAAAAAACAAAGTAAGCTAATATTAATCCTCTCCCCAGCCGAATTCTAATTCAAAACAATTACCTATGCTTATTCTTATCTTCTAATTTAAACTCCATGTGCCGTCCACTGCCTTTCAATTTGCTGCCAAAAAGAACAAAAAAAAAAATAAAACCCCAAACGCCACTCCCTTGGTTCGAACTTGGGACCACTGCTGCACACCTCTCCTCCAAAGCCCCAGGCCACTCGGCCACATTGTATTTCATGACATAAAGCCACCCCATTTATTCTTAAAGCCTTCATACTCAAGCCCATAACCGCATATGAAAAATAAAACGCCAAAACTGCCACTCCAGCCCTCGAACCCGCGCTCTCTCTTCCCTCCAGCGCCTAAGTGGCGCATGAGTGCCACTTTGCCAAGCTATTCCTTGTGCCAAAAATTACCGAAAAATATACTTAAGGCCTCCCTTAGCCCGATTCCCTTTCTTTACACTAAAAATCCAAAATTTTCCAAAGTCTACCCCTTTCATCCAAGCATTCTTAGAACCTCTAAAACTCATCCAAGCACTCCCAAAAACCTACTAACACTTGATTTATACCCAATATGCACAGCCCCTAAACCAGGGTGTTACAATTCTACCCTCCTTAAAATAATTTCATCCTCGAAATTACTTATTACCGAACAATCATAACTCGCTATTCTACGCCTCTGCTGTGCACTCTGATCTTAATCTATTATACTTCCCGACTCAGTCCCTAAGTTCTCACTCAAGATCCAAATCACACAAGAAAGAGCTAACTTACAAACAAGGAGAACAATTAAAGGATAATCCAAAACAAAGGAGCTTACCCGATATCACATCATTGGTTGACTTTGACTAGCACCACGACCCCTCGTTGCTCGAGGACAATTCTTAACCAGATGTGCCTTAGATCCACACCGAAAACATTCTTTACTATTTCCCCAACACTCTCCTATGTGAGGTCTCCCACATCGAGCACAGGAACGATTCCGATTCTCAGCAACTGGCACAGGTGGACGTACCGTATTCTCAACTCTCTGTCTTTTCTGAGCATCTCCAAACGATGCTGACGGTCCAACCCTTCTCTTATTCTCGTTCCTATTCTTTTCTCGGCTCTCCCTGATAGTCTTCCTAACCTCTTCAGCGATCCGAGCTTTCTCCACTAGCACCGCGAAGTCTCTCTCCCTCTGCGGAGCAATCAGCATTCGAAGTTCATCTCTCAATCCGTCCTCAAACCGGACGCACCTCTCATAATCAGTGGCCACAATTCCCTTAGCATACTGGCTTAACCGCACAAATTCCGCTTCGTACTCAGCTATCGACTTACTTCCTTGCACTAGATTTAGAAACGCTTTCCTTTGCGAGTCCAAATAACTGGCTCCTACGTACTTTCCTTCAAACTTAGCCTTAAAGTATCCCCAATCCAATCGATCTGCCGGTACACCTTGTTTGACAGTGAGCCACCAACGATAAGCTTTATCGCGAAGCAACGAAACAACGCCCTTCAGCTTTTCTTCATTGGTGCAGTCCAAATCATCCATGATTCTCTCGACTGCTTCTAGCCAATACTCTGCTACATTCGAAGCCACTCCCGACACTCCTCTAAACACTTCAGCCCCGTTCGACCTGAGTCTCTCGGACACTGACTTTCGAGCTCCGTTTCCCATACCAGCTCTTGCCACTTGCTGTAGCACGCGCAACATAGCTTGCGACACCGCTACATCTTCTCCTGTCTGATCTTGCCCCTCTACGTCCACTGCTGGCGGCACTTCACTTCCTGACCCATGGCCAGACCCTATCGGTTCTGATGCTGCCATTCTACCTCTACCGCGTCCCCTAGAACTCATCTCTATCGTCGCGATTTAATCTGATTAAGAAGTTTTATGCATTAGAAATTTTGTTCCACTATTTAATCGCGAGCAAATTTTATGAAAGAAGGGTATTTAAAAGTAATTCTTTCGATCACACAAAGTTTCAGTTCAAGTTTGCTACCCTAATTCAAAGAATCACATTTACACACACATTCATTCATCCACAAGAACACCTGTCTCCCTCAGTAGAGGCACATTCAGTGGTATCCACCACACACATCCACTATTCAGACCTTTCTGCCCGTTTCTACCCCAGGGGTATTTTCGTCATTTTCCTACTGGGTATTTTCGTGAATAATCAGAAAAAAATTTTGGAAGCCTTAATAAATCAGGATATTTGGATATTCCAAACCTTTAAGGGTATTTTCGAAAATTCTTCAATTTGAAGTACGGTAGAAGTTTGGAAACTAGGGGTATTTTGGTAATTTTTTGTCAATCAGGGTAATTTTGTAAATTCCCCAAAGTCGGGGTATTATTTTGAAATACAAAAGATTGGATACCTTTGCAAAGTAAGAGAATTTTATTAAGCTTGGGGTTAAACCGGAAATTTTAAAATTCAGGGGCATTTTAGTAATTTTCAACATAGGGGTATTTTCGTAAATTTTCGTAAATCGGGGTATCTTGATATTTTGAAAGCTAGAGATTTTAATATTTTGCAAAGTGGAAATATTTTAACAAAAGTTGAGGGTCGTGCGGTAATGTTACAATACAGGGGCATTTTTGTAATTTTGCCACTAGGGGCATTTTGGTAATTTGGTAAATTGAGAAAACGTTTTTCAAAATCAGATTTAGGGTTTACAACCAAAAGAGTAAGTTTGAAATTTTTTTTTTTAAAAGGGTTTTAAAACAGTAAGGCTAATCCCATTCGGGTTTTAATAGTTGGTTTAGCCTATGACTGAGTCCTCTTGGTTAGGGCGAACCGAAGCTACGCACCAGGTAGGAATTCCTCGAAGAGGAGGTGAGTCACGAGGACTGCTTAAGTACCAAGCTCTTCCGGGTCCAATCCTTGACATGCGCACAGGGGTTACCACACCCTAACTCGGCGACTTAGTCGTAGGTTTGTTTAGTAATTTTTAAGTCTTATGTATATGTTTGAGTAGACTAGTCCTAGGGTTCAATAGATCCTAGTCCACTAATCTACGAGCCCAACTAAGCCCATAACAGTTCATATAACAAGCTACTTCACAAGTCTGAAGTACTTACCTGGTGGACTCGGGCCGGAGGTACAGGTGCCATGCCAGAAAAACCTGAAAAAAGTTTCTTAAAAGCCCATATTTTTGAAAAGCCCATTTTGAAAATGTTTTTGGGCCCAAAACCCTCAAAGCCGAGTTTTGAACCGGGCTCTGATACCAAACTGTAACATCCCCAAACCCGACCCATAAGTCCTGACCGGATCTGGTTATGTCACTGCGGAAACCGTTTGCAAAAAAAATTTGACTTTAGAATAAAACTTGAAAATTTTATTAACTTTTGGAAACCATGTTTTTTTTTTTTAAATTATAAATAAAGTGTTGTTATTAAAAATAACCCATATTAAAACTTTAGTATAAAAATATATAAATACTTTGATTAGATAGGTTGCTAAAATTAAAATTATCTTCACATAATAATTTCTTTTAAGTGAACCATAATATCAAGTAATATCAAAAATAATGATAATAATAAGGCCCTTATTACAAAAATAATTAATCCAAGTACTTGATAATAAAATGCATAAAGAAAAGATTAAAAACGTCCTCTGCATGGGCCACCTTGTATCCTCCCCAACCCGGTCCGATCAACATGTCACCTGCGATGTTTAAAAAAATTGGGTGAGTCATACAGACTCAGTGTGTAATTAAACCATCGAAATCCACCCACATGCAAGCCACATAACATCCCAATTATCAAATGCAACATGTAAGTATAATCATTTTGACATTACCACAATCTGGGCTTGGCCCATATTCAATCCACATTCAAGTACTGGGCTAGGCCCTTTTCTCATTAATCCACTGATTACTGGGCTTGGCCCATTTCTACGTATGTTCTCAAAACATACCTTTCCACATGTCATATTGGGCTTGGCCCATTTCTATAGCATTTCATAACGGAACAATGCAATCATGATACCCAACCCAAACCTAAGGTCCATCCGCTACACACCCCCTTATCCAGCCTACCACACACCAGGGGACTATCGAGTCACCCTCTCCTTTTCCCTCCATAAAGGCAACCAATGCCATCCACGATGTAGCGTATAGCTAACATCAAACCACGATGGAGCACACAGCAATCCATCCAGCCACGATATGGCATAAAGCCGATATCAATCAAGGTAACCACGCGAACTAAATCGCAAAGATCCACAACGCGACCTCAGTCAGCGCCAATCCACGATGTAGCACAAAGCTGACATCAACCACGTACTCGAAGTACACCCGTACCTACTTTCAAAAACCCACCCATGCACATGTATTGTAGTATAATGCTGAGATGATGCATGTGCATGATATTCACAAATGTACGCATACTCACATATTTAAAACCAATTGTCACATATTAACAAATTTACTACTTACCTGGTCATCACCATACCCCCTTTAAGGATATCAATTTCACATTTACTGCACTTGTTAGCAAACATATAAAACAGGCAAATATCACGCAAATCCCGGAAACAATGGCTAACTACACACCTTATAACCTGAAGCTTTAAACCCTCGATCCCGACGCTATCGTTTAGCGAGACTACAGCTATTTGCCTAACGTTTTCTGCTGCACGTCCACACCCCGGTGGCCAATCCCGAACTGCCGAGACGGCTCTTTTCTTAAACTTTGGGATGGGGGCTTTCTCTTGTCCTCCTTGACTGGTATCCACGTCCATCGTAATCACTTAATCAGAACCCTTTGGTTAAACGTCATAATACAAGATCTCAGGCGAATAACTACAATTTAACTTACTTACTGGAACGATCTAAAATCTCAATGGCTCCTCTGTACCTCTGTCGATTTGCCCCTAAGAATTATGGTACATAACTGGTCAATACTTAATAACCAAAATGGCCTATGGCCGAATATTAGCACTTACTTATCTTGACGAGTAACCGAATTCACACAGTCCCTAAGTGCTCCCTCGCGCTAGCTACAATAGAAAAACACATCATCATGGCCCTAAAGATCATTCGGCCAACTAAAGGAATCAAGGCCTAGATTCTTGATTCGGCATCTTTATGAAAGAGAATCCCGGAATATACCTTAAAGAGAACACTTACCCTTAAAACCGAATGGAGATGAACCAGGGAGATCACCCCTGCCGATATTCGGCCAACCACACTAGGATGCCAACGATTTCAACAACGGTGCCCAATATTAAAGGAGTTTCAGCCTAGACCAAAGGTTAAAGAATCAAAGTTGGAGGAAATAAAAAGGTATAGAAAGGAAGAGAGTGAAAGGAATTCGGCACTGAATTGGTTGACTACAATTTTCGGCAAAACTAAAAGAAAATAAAATAATAGGGAGAGGGAGTAGAAGAATTCGGCAAAAGGGTCAAAAGAAATTCATGAAGGAGACCACCCTTTAAATAGGAAAATTTGGCACATGCTCCCCCCCTTGAAGACTCCAAATTTCGGCTGCCACCTTCCTAGCCACTAATTCAATTTAATTTGAATTAGCCAACTAATTTATCCATATCATATTCAAAAGAAAATTAAACCACCAGCACCCATTACCTCCATTTACTAAATAAAATAATCCTATGCTTATCAAAAATAAATAAATAAAACAACTACCCACCAGCCGAATTTAAAACAACTAAACACTAATCTAATAAGCTTCATTTATCCCATATCCTATATTTAAAATAATTAAAATAAAACTCCCCCCTTATCCATTATCTCCTCATCAATAAAAAAAAAAACAAAGTAAGCTAATATTAATCCTCTCCCCAGCCGAATTCTAATTCAAAACAATTACCTAAGCTTATTCTTATCTTCTAATTTAAACTCCATGTGCCGTCCACTGCCTTTCAATTTGTTGCCAAAAAGAACAAAAAAAAATAAAACCCCAAACGCCACTCCCTTGGTTCGAACTTGGGACCACTGCTGCACACCTCTCCTCCAAAGCCCCAGGCCACTCGGCCACATTGTATTTCATGACATAAAGCCACCCCATTTATTCTTAAAGCCTTCATACTCAAGCTTATAACCGCATACGAAAAATAAAACGCCAAAACTGCCACTCCAGCCCTCGAACCCGCGCTCTCTCTTCCCTCCAGCGCCTAAGTGGGGCATGAGTGCCACTTTGCCAAGCTATTCCTTGTGCCAAAAATTACCGAAAAATATACTTAAGGCCTCCCTTAGCCCGATTCCCTTTCTTTACACTAAAAATCCAAAATTTTCCAAAGTCTACCCCTTTCATCCAAGCATTCTTAGAACCTCTAAAACTCATCCAAGCACTCCCAAAAACCTACTAACACTTGATTTATACCCAATATGCACAGCCCCTAAACCAGGGTGTTACATAAGAGATAAGAGATAATTATTGGATTAAGTTTTAGGTGATAATTAAAGTAATAAAGCTATCAAAATAGAAGAGTGGTGGCCAAGTAAGGGATTCTAAGCTAGTAAATTCGGCTATAAAAGGAAAAGAGAGGCCATTCAGCATTATTTTCTCTTCCTTGATAACCTCTGTCGAATTTTCTCTGCAACCCCTTTTCTTTTCTCTTCAATTCTCCAAAAAAAAAAACGAGAGTAAGATCCCCTAAGCCTTGCCGAATTTCCCTTCTCCTTATTTCACCATTGCCGAATTCTCTTAAGCAACTATTCTTTTCTTCTTCATTCTTCTCCTCTCAATATTCCAAAAGCCGAAACTAGGAAACCTAACCCCATTATTGTGTTAGTCGAAACTTGGAAAGAAGGCTCTTCGGGATTTCTGCCATTGTCGACAACTTCATAAGACAAGTCAACTATTTCGGGATTTAAGAATCTAAGGTAAGTCATATTTAACATTCGTCTATGGGTTATTTGTTGTGAATAAATGTTAGAAATTGATCTAACATGAAGTTATAGGGATTTCGACAGACATCTAAGGCAAGGAATACTTTCGGGATTTACTAAGTGTCGACTATAGGGAAGGAGAAGTGTCTATAGCATTCGGCCAAGGCTTATTTTGATATCTAGATCTATTTCATAATTGTTTAAAAAGCCGAAACTAACCTGGGATGTGATTTAATGTTTGGCCGAATACAAGAAGGAATACAACAAAGTTTTGGGACTTGATTCTTAAGTCAATTGGCAACAAGAGATCTAAGATCTAAGGCATTAGATCAAGCTTTTCGGGATTTGGATTGGAAACCTTAAGCAAATCAGGTGTGTACCTCACACTATTTCTTGATATATTTATGGCAATAATTAATATGCATGTGACTATAAGAATGTGTAAGAATATGGCCAAGGTACCATGTAATGGTACAAAAGTACTCAGGTACGTTTCCTACTCCTACTAGGAATATGAAATTATGTTATATATGTAACATGTGAAAAGTGATAAGAATGTAAACTAAGGCATGATGTGCATGATATGTATGATATGGGGCATACGGGTTATATGAAAGGGGAAGTGAATGTGGTGACCTAAGACCACGATATCTGAATGTGGTGACCTAAGACCACGATATCTGAATGTGGTGACCTAAGACCACGATATTTGAATGTGGTGACCTAAGACCACGATATCTGAATGTGGTGACCTAAGACCACGAATTTTATAAGGGCGATGAGCACGTCGACTGCAGCGACTGCCTTCGATGGTGTGTAGCGGATGGAGGGTTGACTTATTAGTCCCCACGGTGTGCAGGTTGGTACGGGTGATGTGTAGCGGATGGCATCTAAGTTTGGGTTCGGGTTGCATCATTATTTTATATCTGTTATATGAATAAGTATGTGATATGATATTGTATGCCTGAATTGTTAAGTTTTAGTGTTGGTTACACATTGAGTGTTTGACTCACCCTGTTGGGGAATATTTTCTTCCAGGTGATGATCAGTAATGGATCGGGTCGGCAGGAGCACAAAGGTGGCCATGCACAGCAAGGAAAATTTTATTATTTGGACTTTTATTCTATTTAAGCACTTTAATTTATTTTTGGGAATTATTTGATGTAATAAGGCCATAGTTGAACTACTTTATTTTTCTTTTATTTATTTTGTTACGAATTTTTAATGGTTATAAGATTAAGTAAATTTATTTAAAATAAACTCTAAATGTTTTATCACCTAACATAAAAGGATTTCGACATAAGATAAAACTTGTTCTCAACTTGAGCCCAACCCAAAACCAACTTGAGCCCAACCCAAAACAATCTTTCTTTCAAAAGACACAATTTTACAAAGTAACAAAAGAATTTTGAATTGGTTTACATCGAGGAACATACCAGATCCGGTCAAGGCTCGTGGGCCGGGTTTGGGGTGTTTCATACTAAATTCATATGTTTTAGTAAATATCTATTTTCATTTTACTAAACCACATCTCACGCATATAATATTGCTTAGTACCGAACCAAAATATATCAATCCATAATTTGCATTTCATAACAAGCTCATTACAAGTATATATATATATATATATATATATATATATATATATATATATAACATGACCGAATTTAACTAGGCTTAAAACATCAATCATAACTAATTCATTATGTACTTATCAAACACTTATTAACTAAACCATATATTCATACCATATCATCAAAATTATGCCAACACATCACTATTAAATTCTTGGTTAATTCTCCATGGCCGAATATCAAACAATTTATAACCATTACTTAGATTTAATATCATAGCCAAACACCTTCATTAATCACATATGTCTTTAACATTATTACCAAAATAAACTCATTCAATATCAACCATACTAAACCTCAAACATTAGTAAACCATATCAACTTCATTTCATCTATTGCCATAACCGAATTCACTTAAATACCAAATCATATAACAATACCTTAACAAAGCATATCAAACAAGATTCACATATATTTACGTATAATTAAACCATAATCGAAACACCAAAACCAAAACCAAAACCAAACATATCACACATATCATATATATGACTCATAACTGAAATTAACTAAGCTTGAATATCACTCCTAGCCATTTTCGCATGGCTTAAATATATACATACTCAAAATCAAACATAACACAAACTAGCCTATACATGCCACATGATTAATTTCAACTTTATAAAAGTATCGAAACAGTCGATAGTGTGATAGACTTCTCTGACGATCCCCGAGCTCGTAACTAGCTTCCAAAATCTATAAAATAGAGAGCAAACATATACACAGTAAGCTTTCACAGCTTAGTAAGTCATAAGCAATATATATATCAACGATTGCATATTAACATTATGTTAATAAGGCCAAATACACATATTTTCAAATACAAAGTTATCATTTACTACTAAGGTCACATTTTAATCTCACATACAGATACCATATGGCCGAACATGAACAATCATATACATATATATATTTCCATTTGCATCATACATAATTTATATCTCATTTCAAGTAATCAACTTACCTTATTTTTCATATAAACAATTAACTAACACATACCTGAACCTTTTAATTTGATTTCACATTCGGTCTTTACTTAACATTGCCCGTTGAATCGTTCGGAATTAAAAAGGATACTCGAATAGTTGAACATCTCTTACAATGCCAACGTCCCAGATGTGGTCTTACATGTAATCACATGTCGGTGCCAACGTCCCAGACGTGGTCTTACACGATAACACATAATGGAATCCTATGTCATGACATATGTATCCTAACTATTCCTAAGGTTCGTACGGGGCTTTCGGACGTTGTAACTCGATCGAATCGAACTTGTAAATGATTCCTTCAAGTTTATACACATTCAGCTACCACATATATATATATCCATAAATTCAATTCAACATTTACTATTCGTATATATTTTCAAAATTAATGACATTTATTTGCTTATAAACTTACCTCGGACAACGAAAATCGGAACGGGACGATTATTCGACAACTTTGGTTTCCCCCGATCCAAATCCGATTTCTTTAGTTCTTGATCTAAACATATTCAAATTAAACTCATTCAAAAATAATTCCATTCAATTTAATCCAAAAACACATAAATGGGCAAATTACCATTTTTCCTTGACATTTAACACTTTTTACAATTTAGTCCAAATTGCACAAAACACAAAACATGCAAAATTTTCACACATCATGCTTAGGCCAAATGTTACCCATGCTCATACAAATCCATACATTTCATTTATTTCACATTTTAGTCCCTCAATTTATTATTTTTACAATTTAGCCCTAATTACTCAAATTCATCAAAAATTCCAATACAAAACATATTAATCCAAAACATATCTTTCATAATTCATCAACTAACATCACAAAAATCATAAACTTATCAATGGAAAAACTCAAAATATTCATCAAATTCAAAAATTATAACATGGACTTTGTAGATTTCATAGCAACGATCTCAAAAACGTAAAAACTATCAAAAACCGAGCAAAAACGAATCTTGAATTAAGCTTGATAGTAGCCGAAACCTAAAAAGCCATGGATGATTTTCTTTCTTTGATATTTTTGGCCAACAAAGATGATAATGGCTTTAATTTATGCTTTTTTTTTATTTAATTATCATATAATTATTCATTTCCATTTTTAAACTTTATAATTTTCTTCCATTTCCACTAACTCATGTCCAAAAGTGTCCATGCATAAATTAAATGGTCTAATTGCATCATAAATACCTCATGCTTTAAAGAAAACAGTAATTTGGCCCTTACATATTTAACTATCAACCTTTTCATCTTACGCGATTAAGCCCTTTTTATTAAATCGACACTCAAACAATAAAATTAAAACATGAAAATTTCATGGATATAAATTCATACATAATAAACACAGAAAATAAATTTTAAATATTTTTCTGACTCGAATTCATGGCCTCGAAACCACCATTTCGATTAGGGTCGAAACTGGACTGTTACAATTCTCCCCCTTAGGGATTTTCGTCCCCGAAAATCTTACCGGTGAATAGGTTTGGGTAACGTTCTCTCATAGCATCTTCGAGCTCCCACATAGCTTCTTCAACCCCATGTCGATGCCATAAGACTTTCATTAAAGGAATTTTTTATTCCTTAATTCTTTCACCTCGTGATCTAAAATCCGAATCGATTTTTCCTCGTAGGTAATGTCGGATCGAATTTTAACCTTAGTTGGAGATATCACATGTGATGGATTGGATGGTACTGTCGAAGCATTGAAACATTGAATACATTATGGATCTTTTCTAACTCAAATGGTAACAACAACCTATAAGCAACCGGCCCAATACGCTCTATAATCTCATACGGCCCAATATATCTCGGACTCAACTTGCCTTTAAGACCAAATCTGAGTATTTTCTTCCACGGTGTGACTTTCAAAAACACTTTATCCCCGATCTGAAACTCAATATCTTTACGTTTTAAATTTGCATACGACTTATGACGATCTGACACAGCTTTCAGATTATCACGAATCACTTTCACTGTAACGCCCTGAATTTTGGGCCTAGAAGAATTGGGCCTTGGGCTTAGGAGCGCCTAAAATTTTTGAGACCAAGAAAATGGCACAAATGCATGTTAGTACTTCTGGGTTAGCAATATTAGAGTGTTTGGGGTCTTGGTGAAGTCTTGGGTTCAAGCCTTGTCATACTGAAAATTTTTTGTTTTAGCATTAGGGGAATCCTAATTTCAGGTAATAAGTCTTTTAAATAATTGAGGCTAAAATGTGATACAAGGAAGCATGTGGTCTGGTGGCAAGGTGGCGTTAGCAGTATGCATTTGGCCTATGTTCGAATCACTCCCTGCTCAAAGGGGTATTTATTTTACTCCTTTGTTGAGCTAGTAGTTGAGTTGGAATTGAACTCTGGTGGAGAAGGTTTGAATTGGTCAAGTGAGTGACTTAAGGAGTGATAATTGGAGAAAATCAAAGGGATTGAGTTGTTGGGAGGTTGGAGCCGAAATGGGACTATAGGAATGCATAGATTTCGATTTTGGGTGGTGTAGGGGAAGTGCCAAATTTCCTTGTGCTATTTTGGTTTGCATTTTCTTGTGGTCGCCGTTTTCTTTAAGAGGCATTTGGGGTCTTCAATTTCTCTTTTTGTTGTCTTTCTAAGCTTGTTTTACTTGGATCGGGTTTTGTTCATTTGTATTTGTGGGATAGTTTTGTGACCATTCGGGCATTTACGCTTTGGGATGCTTCATTCATCTTTGGCCAATTTCACTCTCCTCCCTCTTTTCTTCTTTCTTGTACCGAATATTGTTCCTCTTTTCTCTTCTAAACTGTAGCTCTCTTTTTCTCTCCTCTACTTTCCCCATTAATCCTTCATACCCGAATTTTCTATTTTCTCAATACTATCCTCTTTTGAGTCGAACTACCTTTTTCCCTAACGCTAGTTTCTTTTGGTCGTAAGGTGTGTAGAAGCCGAATACCTCTTCTTTCTCGCTATCAACTATTGCCGAATCTATTCTCATTTCTTTCTCCTTTCATAAAGTTGCGGTTTTCTTCTCTGTTTTTCGAGATCGAAAGTAAGTAATAGTGATTCTTTTATTTAGTTTTCATTACTGGTATTATTCCTTTCCTTTTTGCCAAATCTCCCCTCTTTTCTCTTAGTCTAATGGTGGTTGGTACCTAGGGTTGCTCGAGGTTTGATAGAGGGGCAAGTGACTTGAAGCAATCTACATACTACTTTTGGTTCTTGACCAAAGTAAGTGTTATTGCCTTGTTTTGGTTAGTGATTGACCGAAATCAGAGCTTTAAAATTTATAGAAAATGTGATCAAACCTACAGACTAACTCTGACAACGATTAAATACAAGTGTACCTATCAAATAGTAGTATAGCTTAGGCAAGACCGGATTGTCAAACCCAAAGGAACTAAAAGTACTAATACTAACTTTCTTTTTATTACTTAGCCTGAAATAAAGTGAAGTTACTTTAATCTAAATTAACGACTACTAAGCTAAAGACACAAAGACAAAAAGAACGAATTGGAAAATAACTTTGAAGAAAAATTCAATTGATCACGACGATACCCTTAGGAAGAATCCACCTAGACTTCACTTGTTATCCAACCCTGAATTATACGATTTATTCACTTAGTTTGATCTGTAGGACTCCCTAACATATATTAAACCCTCTTTCGAGGTGAATAACGTCTAACCCTAGGTTAATTAGTGGAACTCTCGTTCTCTTATAATAACCCCCTAGAATAGCAGTAAATCGAAATCTATGGATTCCCATATTAGGTTTCACCCTAATCCGGCAAAATCTTGTCACCCTATCTCTAGGCGTGCACGCTTAATTATGGTTGATCTACTCTTAGGCAGGGTCTATTCCTCCTCCACCTAAGCACATCAGATTTAGATTAAGCATGCATAATTAAGAACAAACTAAGTATTTATCATATAATTCAGAAAACAATAACAAGATTCATATAGGTTTCATCCCCTTCAGGTATCTGAGGGGTTTAGTTCATAATGAATAAAAAAAACATCTCAAGAGAAAAGATAAAACAAAACATAAGAAATCCCTAAAACTCCCTGAAGAAATTGAAGGAGAGATCCGCTATCTTGAATAGAATTCTGGCTTCTTAGGATGGATCAACTGGCTAACTTCGAGTGATTCCCTCAATTCTAACCTTTCTGGCTTGGCTCCTTGGCCTAGCTCGGCGCCCTGACAAAAGCCGTGGCAGAAGGCTTCTGCCGAACTCCCTTGCAAGTTGCCCTCTTGGTTGTTTATATAGGCTTTAAGATGCCTTACTTGGTTCCTAAGTATCCAAATCTGAGTGGAATTCCTACTAGGGTGTTTGAATAGGTTTTGGAATGTATTTCTTTGCCTCCAAGTATCTTTTCCCGAATGAAATTACTCTTTCAAGTGACAGGGACACGACCATGGCACACGCCCGTGTGAATCGTGCCCAGGTCGTGTTCGGACTTTTAATGAGGCACGGCCGTATGGTCTTTAGTCCAGGCCGTGTCGATTTCTCTCTTGGCCCAATTTGGTCCATTTTAAGCCTGTTCCTTGGGTGCTTTCCTGAGTATAAGACATGAAAAGAAAGGATTAAGAGCACCTTTTTACATAAATCAAGGGATAAATCATCCAAAAGCATACTAAATGTGGGATTACAATATGTTATAATTACGGTTTATCAGTTAGAGGCGAATATTCCTGATGGCTCTCTTAACTGTCAAGCGTGGTTTTAGTTATATAGTTATAATCTCTTTTAATAAGGTTTATTTAATGTAGAATTTGACAAGAGGTTTAATAGTCGTTAACAGTTGGGGAGGAGTTAGAAAAGCTAGTTCGATTGAGGTGCGGAGCTAGGGATTCGTAGTGCGCTTCGTAACAGGTGTGTACACTTACCAACCAAGCCATAGTTTGGCAAATGCCGGAATGTCGGAATACTGAAAAGCTGAAAGTATAACAGCGGTTGCCATACAAGCGCGCGAACACACGTGTGGAGAATCCAATGCGATAGTAGAGGCCACCATGAGCGCTCTCATGGGCTTAGGCCATTTTTGGGCCAAGTAGGGCAAGAATGGGCCCGTGGGCCTATGCGAGTAAATCTCATCGTGAAATAAGTAGAACTGGACTAGCAATGTCGCGCGCATGGGCTAAGTTAAGTTTGGGCTTGCGAGGGACTTGTTGCTGGCCACACATTTAAACTTGTTTTGGATTTTATTTATCTTATTTATTTTTTTTGGGTTGTAATGAGGCCTTTCTAATTTATGGATTTCAAATTTGGAATCTTATTTATAAGTTTATATTTGCTAGAAGTAGAACACCAAAACAACAACTATTTTTCAAAATATCACGTTTCCGCAACTAAAAGGGATTTTTAACAAAGTTAATAACATTTTTAAAAGTGATTAACTTTTCAATGACCCACGTTTTGAAACTGAACGAACACAAACTGAGGCTTTAGTTTTTAAATATTAAGGAGGGTTTTCAATGAAAATATGGTTTTTGAAAAACACTTCAATGTGACACGCCAGATTCGGGCCTAACTCTTGGGTCGGGTTTGGGGTGTTACATTCACTTTCTGTTCAGTCTCTTTGATCAAATCGACCCCATGTATCTTACTTTCACTGAGCTCAGTCCAATACAAAGGTGTTCAACATTTAAGACCGTACAAAGCCTTGTAAGGTGCCATTTTGATACCCGATTGAAAACTATTATTATATGCAAATTCAATCAGTGGCAAGTATCGCTCCCATGTACCTTTAAACTCGAGAATACAACATCTCAACATATCTTCGAGTATCTGAATAATTCGTTCGGACTGACCATCTGTCTGTAGATGAAAAACAGTACTAAAATGTAGTTTCATACCTAATGCATCTTGCAGTTTCTTCCAAAATCGCGATGTAAATCTTGGATCTCTATCCAAAACAATAGAAATAGGTACTCCGTGTCTCACAATCTGAGAAATATACAATTCAGCAAGTTTATCAAGCGAGTAATCTATACGAATCGGAACAAAATGAGCCGATTTAGTCAATCTATCCACAATAACCCAGATTGCATCTTTCTTACTCGGTGTCAAAGGCAAACCCGATACAAAATCCATTATAACTCTATCCCATTTCCACTCAGGTATCATAATCGATTGAAGTAACCCAGAAGGTACCTGATGCTCGGCTTTGACTTGTTGATAAATCAAACATCTTGAAACAAAATCAGAGATGTCTCGTTTCATACCAGGCCACCAGTAAAGCTGTTTCAAATCATTATACATTTTCTTACTACCCGGATGAACAGATAACCGACTGCTATCTGAATCAATTCTAAATTTCTCGGAACACATATTTGGTCTCTAAACCTCAAACAACCCTCAACATCAACTCGGAACTCTGAATCAGTATTCGTATCACATTGAGCCCGGTTTGCTATCAATTCATTATCAATTTTTTGAGCCTCACAAATTTACTGAATAAATAACAGTTTCGCTTTCAACTCAGCTATAAGTGAACCATCATCGGATAGTGCCAATTAAGTATTCATGGCACATAGAGTAAACGATGATTTTCGACTCAAAGCATCAGCAACAACTTTGGCTTTCCCCAAATGGTAGTCAATTACAAGCTCATAATCTTTTAGCAACTCTAACCATCTTCGCTGTCGTAGATTCAGATTTTTCTGAGTCATCAAATATTTCAAGCTTTTCTGATCAGAATAAATGTAACATTTCTCACCGAACAGATAGTGGCGCCATATCTTCAATGCAAACACAATAGCTGCCAATTCCAAATCGTGTGTCAGATAGTTTTTTTCGTGCAGCTTTAATTGTCTCGAGGCATAAGCTATGACTTTGCCTTCCTGTATTAAAATACAGCCCAGACCACTCAAAGATGCATCACTATAAATGACAAATTCTTTACCCGGTTCTGGTTGAACTAGCATTGGAGCTTCGTGTCATCGGAGTTGCAATCATAGAGAAACCTTTTACAAACCGTCTATAGTAACCAGCTAGTCCCAGAAAGCTTCGGACCTCGAATACATTTTTAGGAGGCTTCAAATCTAGTATTGCCGAAACCTTATTCGGGTCAACCTGACTACCCGATGTTGATACAACATGACCCAGAAAACTGACTTCTTGTAACAAAAACTCACATTTACTGAACTTCGCATACAACTGTTTATCAAGCAAAGTCTATAGCACTAATCTCAGATGTTCAACATGCTCAGATTCATCACGTGAATAGATCAATATGTCATATATGAACACAACCACAAATCGATCCAAATACTGTCTGAAGATCCGATTCATTAAATCCATAAAAACAGCAGGTGCATTAGTAAGTTCGAAAGGCATAACCAAAAATTCATAGTGTCCGTACCTCGTTCAAAAAGTAGTTTTCAGCATATCAGAGTCTTTAACTTGCAACTGATAGTAATCTGATCTCAAATCTATCTTAGAGAACACGGTAGCCCCTTTCAACTGATCAAACAAGTCGTCAATCCGTGGCAAATGATATTTATTCATTATAGTCACCTTATTGAGCTGTTGGTAATCAATGCACTTTCTCATAGTTCCATCTTTCTTTTTCACAAATAAAACCGGTGCACCCCGGGGAGAGAAAGTCAGTTGTGCAAGCCTCTATCAGTCAATTCTTGCAACTGAGTCTTCAATTCTTTTAATTTAGTAGGTGCCATTCTGTACGGAGCTATCAAAATCAGAGTCGTCCCTAGCACTAACTCAATACCAAACTGTACCTCTCGGATCGGTGGCAAACTGGTAATTCTTCATGAAACACATCTGGATACTCGCACATAATTGGTAATGATTCAATCTTCTTTTCGATCACTTTAGAGTCAAGCACATAAGCAAAGTAAGCTTCACAACCCTTTCTTACATATTTTTGCGCTAACATCGAAGATATCACTGCTGGTAAACCATTAAGATCATCAGACTCAATCTGAATAATCTCATCATTCTGACATCACAAATTAATAGTCTTCCATTTGCAGTTCACAATAGCATCATGTAAGGTTAACCAATCCATACCTAGAATTATATCAAAACTCGTCAAATGGAAACAACATCAAATCAGTATGGAAACATGAATCTTGAATTATCAACGGACAATTCTTGCACACTTTACCAACCAAAACACACCAGCCTAAGGAGTTCGATAATTTAATCATAAACTCAGTAGACTCTACAGGCAAAGTCTTATTGGATACTAAAGTCTCACATACATAAGAATGAGTCGAACCAGGATCAATCAATGCAACAACACTAGTATCATAGGGAGTGAAAGTACTAGTAATAACATTTAGGGATGAAGCCTCTTCTCGAGCACCAATAGCATAAGCTCTGGTAGGTGCGCGAGCCTCAGATCTAACCGTTGTGTCTTTAGTTCCTTTCTGGCCGCTGCTCATATTACCCGTGTTTCTAGGTGTTCTACCTCGTGCTGACATGTTACTCGGTCTCGCACTCTGTACGGTATTTTGCTCCGCTAACTCTGGGCTCTCACGAATCAAATGATCCATTGATCCACATTTAAAACAAGCCTGATCAATCAATCTACAGCTATTGGGATGCTGTTTACCGCAGTGTTTGCACTCAGGTTGATTCGATCTAACATTACCAACACTAGCTACTGAGGTAGCTCTCGAACTCATAGGTGGTCTATCCCGATCAAGTCTAGAATAACCCGTAGTAGCCTTTGATCGGCTAACATCATCTATGAATTTCTTTGATGCTGGCTAAATTGTCTTACTTGGTAATCTCTTACAGGAATCTCTGGCTTCAAAATTAGCTTTTCTTTTCTCTTTCCCGAGCTCTACGGCTTTGCATGCTCGCTCAACAAGTACAATGAACTCTTTTATTTCAAGGATGCCAACTAACAGTTTAATAGCTTTATTTAACATGTCTTCAAACCTTTTACACATTATAGCTTCAGTCGACACACATTCTCGGGCATATCTACTGAGTCTCACAAATTTTCGTTCATATTTTGTCATAGTCATGCGACCCTATTTTAACTCGAGAAATTCTTTGCGTTTTTTATATATGAACCTCTAACTGATATATTTCTTCTGGAATTCAGTCTGAAAAAACTCCCAGGTGACCCGTTCTTTCGGAACTACCGATACTAGCATATTCCACCAGTGATATGCAACGTCCCATAACAAAGATATAGCACATTTTAAGCACTCGCCAGGGGTACAAGATAGCTCATCAAACACACGAATAGTATTATCGAGCCAGAATTCAGCTCGCTCAGCATCATCATCATCAGTGGCTCTGAATTCTTCAGCCTCGTGTTTTCTGACTTTATCAACCGGCAGCTTATTCAATTGCACCGAATCAGTAACTTGCGACATTACAGGTATTTGAGGGGGAAGGTGGGGTAGGAGGTTGTGGAACAGCCGAATTTGTCCGGATATACTGAGTAAACCAATCGTTCATCATTTGGTAAAAGGCTTGTTTAGCCTCTCCCTCTTGGTTACTTAAAGTCAGTCGAGAATCAACCGGCGATGTCCTTTGACCAGGAGCAGGCGCTATACTCTCGACATCATCAGCTACGGCTCGGGATCCATTTACTATAAGAAAACACATTTCAATTGTCAGGAATCATCACACTATCGCAGTATAAAAATTTATGGCATGTATAGCTAGACTCACACTCGCTACGTTAGTCCTAGAACTGACTAAATCGTAGCTCTGATACCAATAAAATGGAACACCCCTAACCTGTATCTGTCGCCGGAATGGGATTACGAGGCATTACTAAACAAAAGCACAACATCCGAACAATTATATATGTACACATGAACGAGACTCTTAAATCAATCAAATTTTAAATTATAAAGTTAACATAAACTCTTTACGAATCATTCCATATTATATAACGGACATATATGTAGTCACATAAAGTATAAGCAAAAATATCAAATAAATTAAAATCATATATCATTTTGACCTTATCGTAATCGGCACATCATGCATTTTCATTCAATTTACCTAAACTTCACCGAATTTAATATAAGTATCATTATACTTCTATATACTACTTAATCATTTAAGCCCAAATAACAAAACCAATTTACTAAATACACATATATCCCTATTGTTTTATTATAACACAAGTTACTATTCAAATGGTCAAAACCCAAATACAAGGGCCGAATATGAACATACTAAATTCATATGTTTTAGTAAATATCTATTTTCATTTTACTAAATCACATCTCACGTATATAATATTGCTTAGTGCCGAACCAAAATATATCAATCCATAATTTGCATTTCATAACAAGTTCATTACAAGTATATATATATATATAACATGACCGAATTTAACTAGGCTTAAAACATCAATCATAACTAATTCATTATGTACTTACCAAATACTTATTAACTAAACCATATATTCATACCATATCATCAAAATTATGCCAACACATCACTATTAAACTCTTGGTTCATTCTCCATGGCCGAATATCAAACAATTTGTAACCATTACTTAGATTTAATATCATAGCCAAACACCTTCATTAATCACATATGTCTTTAACATTATTACCAAAATAAACTCATTCAATATCAACCATACTAAACCTCAAACATTAGTAAACCATATCAACTTCATTTCATCTATATGCCATAACCAAATTCACTTAAATACCAAATCATATAACAATACCTTAACAAAGCATATCAAACAAGATTTACATATATTTACGTATAATTAAACCATAACCAAAACACCAAAACCAAAACCAAACATATCACACATATCATATATATGACTCATAACCGAAATTAACTAAGCTTGAACATTATTCCTAGCCATTTTCGCATGGCTTAAATATATACATACTCAAAATCAAACATAACACAAACTAGCCTATACATGCCACATGATTAAGTTTAACTTTATAAAAGTACCGAAACAGTCGATAGTGTGATAGACTTCTCTGATGATCCCCGAGCTCGTAACTAGTTTCCAAAATCTATAAAATAGAGAGCAAACATACACACAGTAAGCTTTCACAGCTTAGTAAGTCATAAGCAAATATATATATATATATATCAACGATTGCATATTAACATTATGTTAATAAGGACGAATACACATATTTTCAAATACAAAGTTATCATTTACTACTAAGGTCACATTTTAACCTCACATACATATACCATATGGCTGAACATGAACAATCATATACATATATATTATTCAATTTCATCATACATAATTTATATCTCATTTCAAGTAATCAACTTACCTTATTTTTCATATAAACAATTAACTAACACATACCTGAACATTTTAATTTGATTTCACATTCGATCTTTACTTAACATTGCCCGTTGAACTGTTCAAAATTAAAAAGGATACTCGAATAGTTGAACATCTCATACAATGCCAACGACCCAAACGTGGTCTTACATGTAATCACATGTCGATGCCACTGTCCCGGACAGGGTCTTACATGTAAATCACAAGTCGATGCCAACGTCCCAGACGTGGTCTTACACGATAACACATAATGGAATCATATGTCATGACATATGTATCCTAACTATTCCTAAGGTTTGTACGGGGCTTTCGGACATCGTAACTCGATCGAATAGAACTTGTCAATGATTCCTTCAAGTTTATCTTGTCAATGATTCCTTCAAGTTTATCTTGTCAATGATTCCTTCAAGTTTATACACATTCGGCTACCATATATATATATCCATAAATTCAATTCAACATTTACTATCCGTATATATTTTCAAAATTAATGACATTTATTTGCTTATAAACTTACCCCGGACAACGAAAATAGGAACGAGACGATTATTCGACAACTTTGGTTTTCCCCCGATCCAAATCTGATTTCTTTAGTTCTTGATTGAAACATATTCAAATTAAACTCATTCAAACATAATTCCATTCAATTTAGTCCAAAAACACATAAATGGGCAAATTACCATTTTCCCTTACATTTAACACTTTTTACAATTTAGTCCAAATTGCACAAAACACGAAACATGCAAAATTTTCACACATCATGCTTAGGCCGAATGTTAACCATGCTCACACAAATCCATACATTTCATTTATTTCACATTTTAGTCCCTCAATTTATTATTTTTACAATTTAGCCCTAATTACTCAAATTCATCAAAAATTCCAATACAAAACATATTAATCCAAAACATATCTTTCATAATTCATCAACTAACATCACAAAACTAATAAACTCATCAAAGGCGAAAATCAAAATATTCATCAAATTCAAAAATTACAACATGGGCTTTGTAGATTTCATAGCAACGATCTCAAAAACGTAAAAATTATCAAAAATCGAGCAAAAACGAACCTTGGATTAAGCTGATAGTAGCCGAAACCGATAAAGCCATGGATGATTCTCTTTCTTTGATATATTCGGCCAATAAAGATGATAATGGCTTTAATTTATGCTTTTGTTTTATTTAATTATCATATAATTATTCATTTCCATTTTTAACCTTTATAATTTTCTTCCATTTCCACTAACTCATGTTCAAACGTGTCTATGCATAAATTATATTGTCTAATTGCATCATAAATACCTCATGCTTTAAAGACAACAATAATTTGGCCCTTACATATTTATCTATCAACCTTTTCATTTTACGCGATTAAGCCCTTTTTATTAAATCGGCACTTAAACAACAAAATTAAAACATAAAAATTTCATGGATATAAATTCGCACATAATAAACACAGAAAATAAATTTTAAATATTTTTCTGACTCGAATTCATGGTCCTGAAACCACCATTCCAATTAGGGTCAAAATCGAACTATTACGAGGGTCAAGTTCACAGGGATTGGTTATTGTGATCAACTTTCGTCCTTTTCTTGTGAACAGAATTTCTGTCTTGGCAATAGTCGTGCCCACAACTCAAAATGGTCTTGCTAAAAAATAAATAAAATAAATTAGGGGAGTTGAAAATGTTTGGAAATTAAATAAGAAAGATAGCATAAATAAACAATTATATAAATCAAAAATAAAATAAAATTAGAAAATGAATTTGAATTTTGTAAACATAATTATAAAGCCTTAGCCATAGACTTGGTGAATTACGGTTTTTGAATCGATCCTTGAAAATGAGTTTTGTCCTCCAAACAATAAGCTAGTTATAGTGACTAAGAACGTCCTAACCACCAATTCTTCCTCTCGTAGTTGATTCCGGTACATCCTGTAAGCCAACCTTTACCGATTTTCTAACCATGATACATGCGTTCGTGATTCAAGACTTTGGTAGCCTTGCATTCTGAAGAACCCAACTTGGATTAACGGCCTCAACTGCACGAGACATTTAAATTCAAATACAACACGGTCGACTCATCTTCCCAACTATACGATAAAATGATTCCAACCCAACGTGTACTTTGTGTTAAAATTGGTTTAACTTTAAGGGATGAATTTGTCAACCCGATATTCTAGAGAGATGATGAACATCGTTATGAAAGATTTTTAGTGCAGATACATTTCTTACGATTCTTGACCAGAAAGAATACCAGCCTAAAGCTAAGTAGAGATTAGTGAAACATGAAGTTAATGGTGTTTTTATTGGTTTATGGAAATGGTTTAAATGGAAATGGTGGTAGATGAAAAGGGAATGGACTTGGAAAGCAATTAAACAATTTTATAAAGAAACAAGGAAATGGAAATGGAATGGCAGTGTGCTTACTGATGCATGAAATTGTAAGGGAAAAAATAATTGTGTTCAATTCCAAGTGAAATCAAGTGTGTCCTTTCAAGTCCACCATACCACCTATTTATACATAAACCATATACTAAAATTAGGCTAATCCCACCTACCCACTATTTACATAAAATATCATATTTTATTTTCTAAATTTGGCTTTTACAAGGTCACGAAAAAAATCTGATCAGCCCTTAAAGTCTCCAAATTTCTGATTTGGCCCCTCTTCTATTGTTCATGCTCCAATTGAATCATTTTCTATTTGCTTTTTTCATTAAAAAATTTGGATTTCATTCCTGACAAGATTTAAACATAAAATTCACCAATTAGCAGGAATTAATTAAAGAACAAGTTGATTTGAGCACGTAAAATATGCAAAATAAATATGCTATCAAATCCCCCTACTTAGCCTATGCTTGTCCTCAAGCATACTGTACGTTCCTACATTAGAAATTATTCAGTAACTTATCAAAAATCAAGCTTCTTTTCCACAACCATGATCAATGCAAACAATTTAGGCCAAAAATGAATAAGCGTTCAAATATTCAGTTTAATCAACATGTGCCCAGAAATTTTAAACATGCAATTCAATCATTTCACTAAATTGAATTTGAACCAAAATTTGTAAGGTATTTATTCTCAATTAATTATACAGCAAATTTGGGACATAGTCAAACCTTTTTATACGAACTAGGATGACAACCTAAGCACTTTACCTCGGTTACTCAATTTGACATGTCTCCAAATAGGCTATTTTTACCTACTCATTGCAGCTCGATTAGCGAAATGTTTGCAAGTTTTTGATTCGTCACTTGAGCATTTTTATGCGAGATGAGATGACAACCCAAGCACCTCATCCCAATTACTAAATTCAGTCACTTTTCTGAAGTCTTCGCTCATAACTTGAGCCATTAGTTGAGTAGTATTTTTATTTTTATTTATTATTATTACCTTTTTTTTCTCTTATTTATTTACAAGCAAATACAATATTCTTACCAAGCAATTATAAACAGCCAATTTTCATGAAACAATCTAATTACATATATCAACTTTATAACACACATACCAATTAAACTAGATAACTAACACTTTAATTCAAGAATCACCCAACTATCTAAATTGACTAAGCAATGGAATTAGAGGATCAATGTTAAACAAATTAACGAATAATCCAACATAAGAATTAACACATGTGAAAGAAAAACAAACATGCATTAAAAAGAAAATCAATCATGCATACTTACTAATCCAACACCCCCTACTCAAGCTATGCTTGTCTTTAAGAATATTGTATAAAAATTAAAGTATAGTAGAGAGAAAGGTCAAGCATACTCTCCGTGAATATTTAACATGGTTGTCGGCATTGGAAGTGACTACTTTGTAAATGGCGAGAATTGTTGAGACTTGGGTTTATTTATAGAAAAATGGATTGGGTTAGTTGTGTGTGTGTTTTTTTTATTTGGGTTTGGGGTGTTGGGTTGAGAAGAAAATAAGTGGCAGTACTGAGCAAGGTGTGCCCACGCCACGATCGGTATCCGATTTCCAAAAAAATCGGCAGCCTCCGCCATGTTCCTGGAAAAACACATTAAATGGATTAAATAATAACCTTGTTATTATTCATTTTATTTTCAACCTAAATTTTACTTAAATTCAAAATTAAAGAAATTAAAATAAATTTAGGTTGCCTCCCAAAAATCGCTTTTATTTAACGTCGTTAGCTTGACAACCTTAATTATTATCTGTTTGGCTTATTGAGAAATTATTCATCCATGTCGTGCACTTGGATGTTCTTGTAGAAAGGTTTCAACCTTTGCCTACTGTCCTTGAAGCACTTCCCGGATTCCCCTATGTAACACCCTTTACCCGTATTCAACACCGGAATAGGGTACGAGGCATTACTAGGCTTATACGCAAACAATCACACCACATCAAGACCTGACTTTCCACTTCAAATTAAAACTTTTGGTAACACCTCTTAAACAAGCCTACGAGGCCTAATTCATAGTTTAGAGATGGTTCAGGATCAAGTCGAGCTCTTTGGAAGCTCTTAAGAAGACCTTAGAAAATTTTCCTTAAATAATCCACATGCCCGTGTGACATATCACAGACCTGTATGGAATTATTTCTCAATTCAAACCTACAGGGGTTTTCACACGGCCGGACACACGCCCGTGTCCCTGGTCCGTGTCCCTCACACGGCCTCAACACGCTCGTGCCTTAGCCTGTGTGCCACAACCTTGGCATTCTGTTTCTGACGTCATCAGCTTAAAAATGTCACACGGCCTAAGCACACGCCCGTGTCCTTCAATCGTGTGGTGAATTAAATTCCAATTTTAGGTGTAGACTTCACACGGCCTGGATACACGCCCATGACCATGGACGTGCCTTCCACACGGTTGAGACACACGGCCGTGTCTCTGCCTGTGTGTTTACTACTGAGCATATTGACTTGTAAAACTAACATGCAGAGGACACACGACCTAACCACACACCCATGAGACTGACCGTGTGTCACACACGGCCTAAACACACGCCCGTGTGTCTACCCGTGTGGACAAGAGCAAGGCTATTTGCCAAGCTATTTTATCACTTTAACTTATACAAACATAAATTACATTCAACATCAACCCATTCAAGCATACTTTAACCAAGCAACCCAATCATGCACCATACACATTCATGAATAACCTCATCTTTTCATAGATTAATAATAATGAGCCATCAACTATGGCCTTATACAAAAGAGTTCATCTTTAAAAGAGCCAACACACTTGGCCAAAACAACATGACATTTCACTAAGTCTAGCTAGTATGCATCCCATACTCAAAATGCTAAGTCTAAATACACCAAGATGTGTTGATAGTGTGGGTGATCTTCTGATTATCTTTGTATCCCGAGCTGGCTCTTTGACACTATAAAACAAGGGAAAAGAAAGGGAGTAAGCTTTAAGCTTAGTAAGTCTACATGTAAACAATAAGCATCATACCATATGTTAATCAATCAAAAAACATTACATACTATGTAAGAACAATTCACATTATCATAAACATGCTTACTCATCTCAACTCTTACCATATCCCAACCATATCATATACATTGCTCACATTTATTTGTACTTATACCCTGCACTTATCATCTCAAAGTCACATAAAATATATACTTAAATAAGTTTTTCGATGAACCCCTCGAAATGATAATAAGTACCCGGTGGTTTCGCACACAGCCCACCATTAATCAGTAATAGGGTGGTATCGCAGACATCCCACCAACAATGATAATTACGATGGTATCGCACATAGCCCACAAACAACAATAATTACGGTGGTATCACACATAGCCTACCAAATGGTAATGTAAACGATGGTATCGGACATAGCCCATCGTGAATGAATAGAAAGGTGGTGTCGCACACAGCCCACCAATAATTACATATTTACATATATTTATCCGTACTCACATTTCTATTCCGAGGCTCATCCGAAAACTACTCATTTCTAACATTTTTAATCTATCTCACCAATAAGTATTGACATCCATACAATGCATCAATAAGTAACAACATATGTATTAAAGATGTATCGTTTACACATAAACTTACCTCGGTGTAAAATGTGTTAATCGGCGGTTTATTCCGTAACCTCACCTTTTCCCCGGTCAAGGTTGTTTCCGTGCTCTTCTTGATCTATAATAATAAAATTTAATCATTTAATCACTACTTAACTCATGACACATCAAAATTTCTACTTAGGCAAAGATTACCATTTTGCCCTTATACTTTGGCAAAAATACAATTTTGCCCCTAGGCTCGTAAATCATTTTTGTATCACATTTTATCATTAAACAAGCCTTGCTGAACATTTATTTCTCTTATAACAACTCACAAAACCAATCATTTCATACATTTATTACTCAGTTATAACCTTTACAAATAAGTCCCATTTAAGTGTTTTCATGGAAAAAACCTTTCACAAAAGTTATTCCTTAACCCAGCAACATTCATTTTCTTCCATAAAAACTCAGCAAACAACATAAACATTCTCATGAAAAATCCCTAAACTTTCAACCATTTTACAAAATAGTCCCCCATTAGCTAGCTTAAGCTTTAAGGGTTCCAAAACTACAAAAATTATCAAGAAAGAACTCTAAAATCACTTACTTGCAAAGGAATAGCTTGTCTAAAAGTTTGAACTCCAAAAACCTCTATTTTCTCTTCAAATTTCGGTGGAAGAAGAAATGGGAATATTAAAAGATGACATCTGATTTATTTATCTTATTTTATTCATTTTAGTCACTACTATCACCAAATTTTTGACCAATTTAATGCCTTTGTCTCCCTTGGACGACCATCACCTTTAGGGTGGTCTAGTTGCACTTTAAGGACCTCCGATTTAATATTCCACAGCTACTAGACACTCCTAGCTTGTAAAATAGAACTTTCACACTTTATGCGATTTAGTCTTTTTTTCGCAATTAAGCATACAATCGCTAGAATTAAAGCACCAAAATTTTTATGCATCATTATAATCATGCTATAACACATAAAATAATATTAAAATAATTTTCTCCAACCTCAAATTAGTGGTCCCGAAACCACTGTTCCGACTAGCCCCAAAATCCGGCTGTTACACCCTATCATCAGTGGATTGAGGCATCTTCAAGCTTCTCCGTTCAAGTTTGTCTTTTCCTCTATTGGAATTCTTATATGTTTTGGAAATGGTTTGAGCTCTAATTTTGAGGCCTTCGTTCGAATGACAGCTTCACGTATTGGTTTTTTGATCAGCGATAATTTATCTTGCTTAACATTGAGATCTACACTCCTACAAGGCATGGTTTGTAACTTATCCTTTTTAAAATGTAAGTTTTTCAATGGTTCCATTCCATTGACATTAGAGACATTTGTTATTGCACTGGGATGTCTTATATCTTCATAAACATTAAACCTAACCACTTCATCGTCAAATTTCATGGTAAGTGTTCCAATCCAAACATCAATTTTCGTTCGTTCGGTGCTTAGAAATGGTTTTCTGAGTAGATTATCAAAAAAATTGGCCGAGTTATCATCCACCATGTTGATAATGTAGAAATCTGTAGGAAAAATAAGTTCGTTTACCTTGATAAGAACATTCGGATGCACTACTGACCTATCTAGAAGCTGAATGATTACACTTGTTTCCTTTAAATGACCCGCATTTAGTAGTTCATAAATAGACAAAGGCATAACATTAATAGATGCACCTAAGTCGCATAAGGCTTTTTTTAATCCCAACACTACCAACCTTGCAAGATATAAAAAACATACCTTGGTCCTTACACTTGGGTAGTATTTTCTTTTGTAAAACGGTAGAGACATTTTCTCTGACACTCACCTTTTCATTGCCTAGGAGCTTCTTCTTACTCGTGCATAATTCTTTTAAGAACTTTGATATCGTGAAATTTGTTTAATCGTATCAA
Source organism: Gossypium australe (assembly GCA_005393395.2). Lineage (NCBI taxonomy): Eukaryota > Viridiplantae > Streptophyta > Magnoliopsida > Malvales > Malvaceae > Gossypium > Gossypium australe. Next base: position 15,968,731 of record CM016615.1, read on the forward strand.
GAAAAGGGATGTTTATTTCTTTTTTTTGGAATGTGTCAAGGATCTTCTTCTCTTTTCGCTACTTTTTACATTGGACGAGTCTTCTAGGAAATGGAGGTGGTACTGCAAATGACCTTTGAGGAGTCAAATCCGTAGTGGACACTGAATTGGGTTTTTGTTTTTCTCGTTATAGGTTGTGGGTACTATTTCTGTCCGGAGCTGACTCCAAAATCGTTCCACTTCTCAATTTCATAGCCTTTATATTATGTCGCGGATTAGGTTCAGTTTGAGATGACGATTTTCCTTGTGATTCCAATTGACTGATTGCAAGCGCAAGCTAAATCTTTTGTTTATCCAGCTCTTGAAGATGTGTTTCTGTCTTCTGTTGGAAATTTTCAGTACTGTTGGCTAACCTTTCCACTATGTCTTCTAGAGATGATTTTGGAGGCGGTAACTATTAATTCAGAAGTGACCTTTGTTAGTATGGCTAATTAAATCAAGGATTCAACCCATAACTCAAATTTGGATGATCTTTCCACCCCACATTATAGGTGTTTGAATAGGGATCATATCGCCTTTAGGGTGACCCTGAAAAGTTCCCAACAACATTTGCATGTTCTGTCAAACCTTCGTGCAAGATAGGACATGAGTCCGTCGGGTGATCTGGCATAGCACAAATTCTGCACAACTGGGCTGGGCATATTTATCTGTAAGTAAATTTTGAACAACATTAGTAAGCTTATCAATTTTATCTTCTAGAGATAGAGAACTTAACCCATGAACCCATCGTGTAGGTTTTGTAGCAGGTTGGAATTGTTGAGAGTTTGCAACCATAATCAAAATTAACTCATTTGCTCACTGAAGCGTCATATTAACAAGTGCCCCTCCACTAGAAGCATATATCGTCTTTATTTCCATTGGGAGTAACCCCTTATAGATATACTATAAGAGTGATTGTTCAGTTAGGCCATATTTTAGGCAACTTGCATACAACTTTTTGTACCTCTCCCAATAATCATAGAGCGATTTAGTCTCCTTTTGCCAAATTCCTACAATGTCCCTCCTTAATTCGGCTGCTCAAGCTGTTGGAAAGAACTTGTCAAAAAACAAATGAGACATGTCAGACCATGTATTGATAGATCCTGGAGGTAAATAAAATAGCCATTCTCTAGCAGAGTTGGCTAACGAGAAAGGAAAAGCACTCAGTGTAATTTGATCCTCGGTTACTGCCTGAGGTTTCATGCTCGTGCAAACTATATGAAATTCCTTGAGATGGGTATGCAGATTTTTATTTTTCAATCTGTGAAAGGTGAGTGATCGTTGTTTTATGCGATGTCAAGTTCTTAAAATTTATACAAAGAATGATCGAACCTGGAAACTAACTATGACAACGATTTGAGGCTAGCGCACTTACTAACTTTCTTTTTATTATTTAGCCTAAGGATTGAATGAATTTTTATCTAATCTAAAATTAACTAACTACTAAACTAAAGACTCTAAGACAAAGAAGAATGAAATTGGGAAAATAACTTTGAGGAAAAACCAATTGATTAAGATGATACCCAAGGAAGAATCCACCTAGACTTACTTGCTATCTAACTCTGAACCAGACGATTTATTCATTTGACTTGATCCGTAAGATTCCCTAAGTTATATTAATCCCTCTCTCGAGGCCACTAACATAAAACCCTTGGTTGATTAATTGAAATATTTTTCCAATTAAAACCCCTAAAATTGCATTAACTCGATCTATGGACTCCCATATTGGTTTCACCCTAATTCGGCAAAATCTCGTCACCCTATCTCTAGGCTCGCGATCAACTCCGCTTGATTATGCTAGATCTACTCTTAGGTAGGGACTTTTGCTCCTCCACCTAAGCACATCATACTTGAATTAATATCCCAGAAATATCAACACAAGAATTAAGAACACATAATTAAGAACAAGTCAAATATTTATCATATAGTTCAGCAAATGATAACAAGATTCATCTTAGGTTTCATCCCCCTCAGGTATCTGAAGGTTTAGTTCATCTGTAACATCCTAGAATTAGGGGTTCTGCATTTTGCACTATTTCCTATGTTTGGCTCGTTGAGCATGTTATTTTGGTGTGTTTAGGGGTCCTAGGGAGGCCTGGGGTCAAGGTTGAGCCCTGGTAAAATTTTCGTATTGGCCACTTTAGGGGAGAGAACTGTGGGAGGCAGGGCTCAAGTGAAATTATTGGTAGATTGCTAGCACAAGGGAGCTGGTGGTGGAGTGGTGTTGGTGTCAACATGCTTGCAAGGGGAGTGTGGTTCAAATCTCACAGGAAGTACTGGGTGGTTTTGTTTTTATGCTCACGCAAGGGAGGTGGTAGAGTGGAAATCAAACTCTGTAGGGGAGAGGGAGGACTTGGTCAAATATTTTGAATGGGTGATGGGGAGTGAGTGGGGGAGTGAATCAAGGAGTGAATCAAGGGATTTAGGGAGTGTGTTGTCGGTTGGCCGAATTTGGGAGTTGGTGGGGGGTTGAGTTTCAGCTAAGGGGTGTTTTGGTAGGCAAAATTTGGCATTTTGGAAAGGGGGAGCTCAAAACCGTAGCTTTTGGGGATGTTATGTGCCGAAGTTCTCTAGGAGCATTTAGTTCTTTTCTTTGCATTTTGGGTATTGGTACTCCAACTTTTGGAAACTGAAACTTCAACTCTCTTCTTGTGCTCTCCCATTCTTCTTGTTTCTTCTCTTCTTCCCATTCATTTTCTTCACTTGTTGTGCTTAACAAGTTTGGCCGAATCATTCCATTTCTTGTCCCATTTGTTCCTTGCTACACCTAGCCGAAACCACTATTACTTTTCTTCCTCTTCTTCGAATCTTTTACCTTCTTCATTTGTCAAGTGCCGAATATTTCTTGCTTTATCATTCTCTTCTCTAGACAGCAGTCGACTTGGTGAGTTTTCATTTCCGTTAGGTTTTCTATTTCTCTTCTTGCTGTGTTAAATCTTTCTCTTTTTGTCGAATGCATAGTGTTTCTTTTGTTATTGTTCTCTTCTTTTGGTTAAGCCGTTTGCAATTACTAGCTGTCTAAACTCTCCTTTGTTCCATTTTGGTTAAGGACCGAATCGAATCACCCTTTGCTACCGCTCATTCTTCTTTTAACCTTGGTCTCCGGAAGTTCTTTGGTAAGTTGTTATGGCCGAATAAGGGGAAGGCCCTCCTTCATGTTCCATTTAGGCCGTAAGGTCGTTTCTTCTTTAATTTGGGAACACCATTTTCTAACTTGTAAGTTGTTAGGGGTTTACCTAAATTGCAAGTCGAATCCTCTGGTACTATTCATTAGTAGTCAAGGTAAGGAGTTCTTCTTTTATTCTTTTCGACAAGATTCTATTCGTTTTACTCTGCCTAAATCAAATCTTTTTGTTAGAAAATCAACATTTCTTTTTAAGTAACTGATCAAGGCTCTCTTCATGGATGCAAGTGCCGGACAATCTAAACAGGGGAGTGGACCCGTATTCTCTACTCCTAAATTTAAAAGACGTGCGGTGTCGGCGGTTCTAGACTTTCCGCCGAGTTGTGGCAGAGAGCGGACTTCTGCTTGGGATAGACAAATCGCAGTCATTCCTGCTAGTGAGAGTGTCGACGTAGGGAGTCTAGTTTTACGCGTAATCAGGTGTGTAATACTCACACTTTACCTTATTAAATTATGTTAATAATTGTGTTGGCTGAAAGCCGAAAGGACTGCTAGATAGTCGAGATACCCTCGTGGGTAAGATTGGAGACACCGGGTAAGTTCTGCTATAATGATACTTTCGGATTATTGTATGTATAAGTTAATTGTACGTTGTACATTGGAAGTATGTTGCATTCATCTTAGTATGAAACCATGTTGCATGGGATTTGGGATCTGATTGAAAGGGGAAGTGTGATTCAGTGACAGTCACAGTGGTCTGGGACCACGGTGGGTTGGCCCCACATATTTTATTCAGTGACAATGTCACAGTGGTCTGGGACCACAGTGGCTTGGAACCACACATACATATTTTATCAGTGACTTGTCTCAGTGGTCCGGGACCACGGTGGGTTGGCCCCACGTATATATATGTTCTGTGACTCCGTCACAAGTGGTCTGGGACCACAGTGGCTTGATGCCACGGGTGTTTGGTTCATGCAGGTGACCTAGAGGATGGAAACTAGGTTGGGCTGGGCTGCATTGCATACATCATCTGTTATAAAATGCTATATTGTGTGGGCTAAAGCCCAATGGGCATCTGTGGGCTTAAAGCCAATTGCATTATAAGGGAAAATACACACTGAGTCTCGGTGACTCACCCCTCTACTTAATTTTTGCAGGTAATCCTTAGCTCGCAGTTCTGGAGCTAGGGTGGACTCGAGGTGGCCATGTGTTGTTACTTTCTTCGTAAACTACATTACTTTATTTAAACTTACCTTAATTTTGGGTTTTTGTTATGTAATAAGGCCGCTATAACTTTAAATTTGGGTTTTGACTAAATGCTGATATTGCATATATTATAAACTGTCGAATGTGGGGTTTTTCTAAGATTAAAACATAAACAAATATTTTTCAAAATGATAACAGAAGATGACAAGCGAATAGCAAATTAATTCGGAAGTTTTCTTAAAACCCCAACTTTGTTTGCAAATGTCACGTTTCAGGAATTCCTTGACTTCGACTTTTGTAAAATAATAAATCTGCTCACAACCTTTTTGATTAATTTAATAAGAAGTCGACACGAAACCTTCAAGCAAAATTTTAAAATGTTTTAAGACGAAGACACTCAACGAAATGTTTTCTAAGTTACGATGTTTTTGTTAAAATTTCAAAACCTCCTTTCCTATAACATACCAGATTTGGTCGTAACGTATTGACTGAATTTGGGGTGTTACAATTTTTTTATCAGAGCCTAGGTTGCAAAACTCGACTGTGGGTTTAGGGTTCAAAAATGTTTACAAAAGTTGGTTTAGAAAATGGTTTAGAAAAATACATGTTTTCTGGAAGTATGGCACCCGAGTCTCCGGCACCAATCCGCATTGTAAGTTTTCCGATTGCTACTTGAATTCTTATGAATTGTTGTGGTAGATTTTTTTGAGAAATACAACTCTAAGATTAGAAACCTTTAGAAATATTTATTGCGAAAACCTACTTCTAATGTTATTTTCATAAGACTGTTCGGTAATAAACAGTGGAAGAAATACTAATTCATAAAACTTTTAATCAGATTAAGTTGAATCCGTAGTCATGAATGCTAGAAGATGTGGACGTGGTATGCGCGGCCGTGGTAGAGGCCGGGGTGCTGGGGCTGAACCTCCGGAATCAGGGCATGGGCCAAAAGGTGAAGTGCCGGCATCACCAATTGCGGAAGCGGGATTTTAGGACCAAACTGGTGGAGACGATGTTGTGTCTAAAGCTATGTTGCGTGCTTTGGAGTGGGTTGCTGGAGCAAGCACGGGAGTAGTAGCTCGAAAATCAATTTTCGAGTGACTCCGAGCTAATGGGGCTGAGTTGTTTAGGGGCATTTCTGGTGTGGCTCCTAACGTAGCTGAGTACTGGCTGGAAGCGGTGGAACAAATTATGGACGATCTTGACTGTACCGCAGAAGAGAAGCTGAAAGGAGTAATGTTTCTTCTTCGAGATGAGGCATACCAGTGGTGGCTCACGGTAAGGGATGGTACGGTAGCTGACCGCATTACCTGGGACTTCTTTAAGACAGTGTTCCAGGGAAAGTATATTGGGGCGAGCTATGTGGACGCTCAGAGGAAGGCATTTTTAAACCTGGTCTAGGGAATAAGTCGGTGGCTAAGTATGAAGTAGAGTTTCTACGATTAAGTCGCTATGCCCGAGGTATCGTTGCAACAGATCACGAGCGTTGTGTTCAATTTGAGGATGGTCTGAAGGACGAGTTGCGAGTACTGATAGCTCCACAACGGGAGAGGGAGTTTGCTATTTTGGTCGAGAAGGCTAAGATAGCAGAAGAGGTGAAGCAATCTGAAAAGCGGATTTAGGATAGGGACAGAGGTAGGAACAAAAGGAGTTTTGGGTCATCAGGATCTGATGGGGGTTTTCCAAAGAGGCCTAAGTTTGATAGGCCGAGTCGAGTTGCGAAGCCTGTTGCTGTTGGTCGGTCTCAACAGTGTGCTAGATGCGAGAATTATCATTCAAGTGAGTGTTGGGCAAGAAACAGAGAATGCTTCAGGTGTTGATTTGTAGATCATCTGGTAAGGGACTGCCCACAGGAGTCAAACAGGGCATGATCAGTTGGTCAGGGTTATGCTCAGGCCGGAAGAGGTGGTCAGCAGTCGCCGAGAGGTCGTGGTCCGGCCAGAGGAGGAAATGGTTTTGGTCGAGGGTGTGGAGTAGTGGGCAGAGGTGCTGGGAGTATATATGCGAGACAGCCTGGATTGGTTTATGCTGCTAGACGCCGAGAGGAGGGCGATGCACCGGACGTCATCACCAGTACGTTCCTTATTTTTGGTTTGCGCTTTACAACACTAATAGATATTGGGTCTACACATTCGTATGTTGCTAGTACTGTATCTGAGACTTTAAGTATAGAATCTGAGATTGCTTCTAGGGAGATGACTGTGATTAGCCCTTTAGGACAATTTGTAGTGGTAAACAGACTTTTTAGAAGTGTGCCTTTAGAAGTTCAAGGGATAGTCTTTCCAGCTGACTTGATGGAACTGCTGTTCGGCGAGTTTGATTTGATCTTAGGAATGGACTGGTTAGTAAAGTATCAAGCAAACTTGGATTGTGCTACTAAGCGCATGGTGTTGAAGACTCTAGAGGATAAGGAGGTGCTAGTGATAGGTGAAAGAAGGAATTATCTGTCCAATGCCGTGTCTACCTTAAGGGCCGAAAGGATGGTGCAGAAAGGGTGTGAGGCATTCTTATCTTTCATCAGTGCTTTGGAGGCCAAACAGTTGACTGTAAAGGATGTTAGAACGATGAAGGAATTCTGCGATGTCCTTCCAGAAGAGCTTCCAGGGTTACCTCCGGATCCTGAGGTGGAGTTCGGTATTAATCTTCTTCCGAAAATAGCTCCGGTGTCCATTGCCTTATATAGGATGGCACCGAAGGAGCTGGTGGAACTTAAAGCCCAGATTCAGGAACTGTTGGACCGAGGTTTTATCCGACCAAGTGTGTCACCGTGGGGAGCACCGGTGTTATTTGTTAAGAAAAAGGATGGGTCGATGAGGATGTGTATTGACTACAGGCAATTGAACAAATTGACAATTAAGAACAAGTACCCATTACCTAGGATTGACGATCTGTTTGATCAACTGCGAGGTGCTTCGGTTTTCTCGAAGATAAACTTGAGGTCAAGTTATCATCAGCTTGAGGTCAAGGAGACAGATATTCATAAGACAGCTTTTCAAACTCGTTACGGTCACTATGAGTTCTTAGTGATGCCGTTTGGGTTGACAAATGCACCAGCTGCATTTATGGATATGATGAATCGGGTATTCCAACCCTATCTGGATCGGTTTGCCGTGGTATTCATAGACGATATCTTGGTTTATTTAAGGACAGAAGAGGAGCATGATTCGCATCTTCGGATTGTTCTGCAGATTTTGAGAGAGAAGCAACTATTTGCCAAATTCAGCAAGTGTGAATTTTGGTTGAGGGAAGTTTCTTTTCTGGGGCATGTTGTGTCTGCTGAAGGGATTAGGGTCGATCCCCGAAAGATTGAAGCTGTTTTAGATTGGGAACCACCAAAGTCAGTAGCAGAAATTCAAAGTTTCCTTTGGTTACATGGGTATTACAGAAGGTTTGTTGAGGGATTCTCGTTGGTCGCTGCACCATTAACCAAGTTGTTACGGAAAGGGGTACCATTTGTCTGGTCAAATAAGTAGCAGGAAAGCTTTGAGAAGTTGAAGAGGATTCTGACGGAGGCACCCGTGTTGATTCAGCTTGAGGCTGGGAAGGAGTTTGTTGTCTACTATGATGCGTCGCACACAGGGTTAGGATGTGTGTTGATGCAAGAGGGGAAAGTGGTAGCATATGCGTCTCGGCAGTTGAGACCACATGAGGTGAACTATCCCACGCATGATCTAGAGTTAGCGGCAGTGGTGTTTACTTTGAAAAGTTGGAGGCACTACTTATATAAAGAGAAGTCGATTATCTACACAGATCACAAGAGCCTGAAGTATCTCCTTCCCCAGAAGGAGTTGAATTTAAGGCAGCGGAGGTGGATCGAATTGTTGAAAGATTATGACTGCTCAATCGAATATCACCCCGGCAAAGCTAACATAGTGGCGGATGCATTGAGCCGTAAAGTGATATCTGATTTGAGGGCAATGTTTGCTCATCTCAATTTGTATGATGATGGGAGCTTGTTAGCTGAACTTCAAGTGAAGCCTTCATGGGTAGGGCAGATTAAAGAGAAGCAGTTGTCAGATGAATCATTGAGTTCTAAATTTCAGCTAGTGGAAGGTGGTGAAGTAGAAAATTTTGGTTTGAACAGTGATGGGGTATTGTGCTTTCATGGAAAGGCTTGTATGCCAAAGGATTCCGAGTTAAGACAGAAGATTCTGCGGGAACTGCATAGTAGCCCATACGCTATGCATCCCGGTGGGAGTAAGATGTATCGTGATTTGCATCAACAGTTTTGGTGGCCGGGTCTGAAGCAAGAGGTTACCGAGTTTGTGGGTGAGTGCTTGATGTGTCAGTAGGTGAAGGCAGAACATCAGTTACCTTCAGGGTTGCTACAGCCAGTGAAGATTCCACTTTGGAAGTGGGAGAGGATAGCGATGGACTTTGTTAATGGGCTACCTCTTACGCCTACTAAGAAGGATTTAGTGTGGGTAATTGTCGATCGGTTGATGAAGTCTGCTCACTTCATACAAGTTCAAGTTGATTATTCACTACAGAAGTTAGCCAAGCTATATGTAGCAGAGATTGTGAGGTTGCGTGGGATACCGGTGTCTATCATATCAGATAGAGACCCCAGGTTTACATCGCGATTCTGGAAGGTGTTACATCAAGCATTGGGTACAAGACTGGATTTCAGCATAGCATTTCATCCACAGTCTGATGGTCAGTCAGGTAGGGTAATTCAGGTCTTAGAAGACATGCTAAGAGGCTGTGTAATTGACTTCAAGGGTAGTTGGGAGGATTTCTTGTCATTGGTAGAATTCGCTTACAACAATAGCTATCAATCCAGTATTCGTATGGCACCCTATGAAGCGTTGTATGGTCGTAAGTGTCGTAAAACCTACCTGCTAGACAGAGTTGGGCGAGCGACAGTTGTTGGGTCCAGAATTGGTTTCAGAGACAGAGGAAAGGATTAAGTTGATTCAGAATCGGTTAAAGGAAGCTTTCAACAGGCAAAAATCATATGCAGATCTGAAGCATAAGGAAATAGAGTTCTCAGTGGGTGATCAGGTTTTTCTGAAAGTCTCACCTTGGAAGAAGGTCTTAAGGTTTGGACGGAAGGGCAAGTCGAGCCCTAGATTCATCGGGTCTTATCGGGTATTGAAACGTGTGGGACCAGTGGCATATCAGCTTGAGTTACCTCCAGAATTGAGGCAGATAGATGATGTATTCCATGTCTTGATGTTAAGACGCTATCGTTCGGATCCATCTCACATAATGCCGGTGGAAAAAATTGAAGTAAGACCTGATTTATCTTTTGAAGAAGAACCAATTCAGATATTAGATCGAGATGTTAAAGTATTGAGAAGGAAGACAGTTCCATTAGTTAAAGTTTTGTGGCGGAATCATGGTTCAGAAGAGGCCATGTAGGAGGCAGATGATGTGATGTGATGACAATACCCTCACCTCTTTTGATCAGGTAAATTTCAAGACCGAAATTTCTTTAAGGGGGTAGAACTGTAACATCCTAGAATTAAGTGTTCTGCATTTTGCACTATTTCCTTGTTTGGCTCGTTGAGCATGTTATTTTGGTGTGTTTAGGGGTCCTAGGGAGGCCTGGGGTCGAGGTTGAGCCTTGGTAAAATTTTGGTTTTGGCCACTTTAAGGGAGAGAACTGTGGGAGGCAGGGCTCAAGTGAAATTATTGGCAGATTGCTAGCACAAGGGTGTTGGTGGTGGAGTGGTGTTGGCGTCAACATGCTTGCAAGGGGAGTGAGGTTCGAATCTCACAGGAAGCACTGGGTGGTTTTAATTTTATGCTCAGACAAGGGAGGTGGCAAAGTGGAGATCAAACTCTATAGGAGAGAGGAAGGACTTGGTCAAATATTTTAAATGGGTGGTGGGGAGTGAGTGGGGGAGTGAATCAAGGGATTTGGGGAGTGTGTTGTTGGTTGGCCGAATTTGGGAGTTGGTGGGGGGTTGAGTTTCGGCTAAAGGGTTTTTTAGTAAGCAAAATTCGGCATTTTGGAAAGGGGGAGCTCAAAACCGTAGCCTTTGGGGATGTTATGTGCCGAAATTCTCTAGGAGCATTTAGTTCTTTTCTTTGCATTTTGGGTATTGCTACTTCAACTTTTGGAAACTGAAACTTCAACTTTCTTCTTATGCTCTCTCATTCTTCTTGTTTCTTCTCTTCTTCCCATTTATTTTCTTCACTTGTTGTGCTTAACAAGTTTGGCCGAATCATCCCATTTCTTGTCCCATTTGTTCTTTGCTGCACCTAGCCGAAACCACTATTACTTTTCTTCCTCTTCTTCGAATTTCTTCATTTGTCAAGTGCCGAATATTTCTTGCTTTATCATTCTCTTCTCTAGACAGCAGTCGACTTGGTGAGTTTTCATTTCCGTTAGGTTTTCTTTTTCTCTTATTGTCGTGTTAAACCTTTCTGTTTTGGCCGAATTCATGGTGTTTCTTTTGTTATTGTTCTCTTCTTTTCGTGAAGTCGTTTGCAATTACTAGTTGTCTAAACTCTCCTTTGTTTCATTTTGGTTAAGGCCCAAATCGAATCACCCTTTGCTACCGCTTATTCTTCTTTTAAGCTTGGTCTCCGGAAGTTCTTTGGTAAGTTTTTATGGCCGAATGAGGGGAAGGCCCTCCTTCATGTTCTGTTTAGGCCGTAAGGCCGTTTCTTCTTTATTTTGGGAACACCATTTTCTAACTTGTAAGTTGTTAGGGGTTTACCTGAATTGCAAGTCAAATCCTCTGGTACTATTCATTAGTAGTCAAGGTAAGGAGTTCTTCTTTTATTCTTTTCGGCAAGATTCTATTCGTTTTACTTTGCCTAAATCAAATCCTTTGGTTAGACAATCAGCGTTTCTTTTTGAGTAACTGATCAAGGCTCTCTTCATGGATGAAGTGCTGGACAATCTAAAGAGGGGAGTGGACTTGTATTCTTTGCTCCTAAATTTAAAAGACGAGCGGTATCGGCGGTTCGAAACTTTCTATCGGGTTGTGGGAGAGAGCCGACTTCTGCTTGGGATAGACAAATCGCAGTCATTCCTGCTAGTGAGAGCGTCGACGTAGAGAGTCTAGTTTTATGCATAATAAGGTGTCTAATACTCATACTTTACCTTATTAAATTATGTTAATAATTGTGTTGGCTGAAAGCAGAAACGACTGCTAGATAGTCTAAATATCCTCGTGGGTAAGATTGGAGACACCGGGTAAGTTCTGCTATAATGATACTTTCAGATTATTGTATGTATAAGTTAATTGTACGTTGTACATTGGAAGTATGTTGCATTCATCTCAGTATGAAACCATGTTGCATGGGATTTAGGATCTGATTGAAAGGGGAAGTGTGATTCAGTGACTATCACAGAGGTTTGGGACCACGGTGGGTTGGCCCCATATATTTTATTCAGTGACTATGTCACAGTGGTCTGGGACCACAGTAGCTTGGAACCACGCATACATATATTATCAGTGACTTGTCTCTGTGGTCTGGGACCACAATGGGTTGGCCCCACGTATATATATATATATTCTGTGACTCCGTCACAAGTGGTCTGGGACCACAGTGGGTTGGCCCCACGTATATATATATTCTGTGACTCCGTCACAAGTGGTCTGGGACCACAGTGGCTTGATGCCACAGGTGTTTGCTTGATGCAGGTGACCTATAGGATGGAAACTAGGTTGGGCTGGGCTGCATTGCATACATCATCTGTTATAAAATGCTGTATTGTATGGGCTAAGGCCTAATGGGCATCTGTGGGCTTAAAGCCGATTGCATTATAAGGGGAATTACACACTGAGTCTCGGTGACTCACCCCTCTGCTTAATTTTTACTGGTAATCATTAGGTCGCGATTTTGGAGCCAGGGTGGACTCGAGGTGGCCATGCGTTATTACTTTCTTTGTAAACTTCATTACTTTATTTAAACTTACCTTAATATTGGGTTTTTGTTGTGTAATAAGGCCGCTATAAATTTAAATTTGGGTTTTGACTAAATGCTGATATTACATATATTATAAACTGTCGAATATGGGTTTTTTTTAAGATTAAAACATAAACAAATAGTTTACAAAATGATAACAGAAGATGACAAGCGAATAGCAAATTAACTCGGAAGTTTTCTTAAAACCCCAACTTTGTTTGGAAAAGTCACGTTTTAGGAATTCCTTGACTTCGGCTTTTGTAAAATAACAAATTTTCTCACAACCTTCTTGATCAATTTAATAAGAAGTCGACACGAAACCTTCAAGCAAAATTATAAAACGTTTTAAGATGAAGACACTCAACGAAATGTTTTCTAAGCTACGATGTTTTTGTTATTATTTCAAAACCCCCTTTCCTGTAACATACCAGATTTGGTTGTAACGTATTGACCGGATTTGGGGTGTTACATCATAACAATAAAAGAAAACATCTCAGAAGAAAAGATAAAACAAAACAAAAGAAATCCCTAAAACCCCCTGAAGGAATTGAAGGAGAGATCCTCCATCTTGAGTATGATTCTGGCTTCTTGAGATGAATCAAATGGCTATCTTCGAGTAAATCTCCACAAATCTACCCTCTTTGGCCTAGCTGGACGCCCCCTGACTAAAGCCTTGGGTTCTTCCCTTTTAGGTCATACTTAGGGTGTTTATATAGGCTTCTGAATGTGTTTCTTCACCCCTAAGTATCCTAATCCGAGTGAAATTTCTCTTAGTTGCGGTAAGGACACGCCCATGGCACACGCCCTTGTAAGTCGTGGCCAGGCCGTGTTCGAGACTGTTGAATGAGGCACAACCGTGTGGTCTTAGGCCTAGGCCATGTGGATTTCGTGATATGGCCCATTTACTCTGTTTTAAGCCTGTTTTTCGTTCTTTTCATCATCTGGTGCTCTCCTGAGTGTAAAACATGAAAACAAAGGATTAAGAGCACCAAATTACATAATTCAAGGCTTAAATCATCCAAAAGCATGCTAAATATGAGTTTAAAATATGTTACTATTACGGTTTATCAGTGGGAAATTTATGAATTAGACTCGATTTCAACTCAAATGGCGCTCCTCCCATCGGATAAGTTATACATAGAGGCTATTGTTCATCTGGGGTTGCCGCGAGTTTGCGTATAGTTTGCTCTGCAATCTAGTCTAGTTCGTTGAATTAGAAATTGTCCTTGGTGTAAGATTCAGTTTCAAACTCGAGATGTGGTTGTTTACCGTGTTTTATGGCTTCTTTTAGCAGTTTTCGAGCCAACCTTTTTATTGCTGGTTCAAATTCTAGAGACCCCGGTTCTGATTTGGTCAAAAGGAAAATAAACAAAAGTTAGAAAAATATTTCCAATCCCCAGCAACGATGCCAAAATTTGATGGGCGTCGAAACCACCAAATAAAAATTCCTACGATAAAATAACTCTAAACAGTAGTAAAGATAAGTAGGGTCAAGTCAACAGGGGTTGGTTATTGTGATAAACTTTCGTCCTTTTCTTGTGCACAGAATTTCTGTCGTGGCAATAGTCATGCCCACTACTCAAAACAAACTTGCTGAAAATAAATAAAATAAATTTGTGGAGTGAAAATGTATGGAAATTAATTAAGTGAGATAGTAGAAATAAACAATTATATAAATCAAAAATAAAATAAAATTAAAAAATGAATTTGAATTTGGTAAATAGAATTATAAAGCCTTAGTCCTAGACTCGGTGAATTCTGGTTTCTGAATCGATCCTCGAAAATAAGTTTTTTCCTCCAAACAATTAGCTAGTTGTAGCAACTAAGGATGTCCTACCCACCAATTATTCCTCTCATAGTTCATTCTAGTACGCCCTGCAAACCAACCCGTATCGATTATCTAATTGTGATACACGCGTTCACCATTCAAGACTTCGGTAGCATTCATTCTGAAGAACCCAACTCGGATTAACGACCTCAACCACGCGGGACGTTTAAATCTGTTCACTATCTCGCTTGATGAAAATCCCACTAGTATGACATCGGCAGGATACGCCAATTCATTCACGGGAATTCGAATATAGCACGACCGACTCGTCTTCCCAACTGTACGCTAAAACGACTCCAACCCAACGTGCGCTTTGTGTTTAAATCAAGTTAACTGTAAAAGATGAATTTTCCAATCCCGATATTCCTGAGAGATGATGAATACTATTATGAAAGATTTTTAGTCCAGATACATTTCTCACGATTCTTGACCGGAAAGAATACCAACCTAAATCCAAGTAAAGATTTAGTGAAGTTTGAAATTAGTCATGCTTTTATTGGTTTATGGAAATGGTGGTAGGTAAAAAGGGAAGGGACTTGGAAAGCAATTAAATAATTTTGTAAAGAAACAGGGAAATAGAAATGAAATGGCAGTATGCTTAGTGACGCATGAAATTGGAAGGGAAAAAATAATATTATTCAATTCCAAGTGAATTCAAGTGTGTCCTTTCAAGTCCACCATACCATCTATTTATACATAAACCATATACTAAAATCAGGCTAATCCCACCTACCCACTAATTACATAAAATACCAGATTTTATTTTTAAATTTGACTTTTACAAGGTAAAAAAAAAAATCTGATCAGCCCTTAAAAGTCTCTGAATTTCTGATTTGGCCCCTTTTCTATTGTTCATGCTCCAATTGAATCATTTTTTGTTTCTTTTTTTTTTTTGCATTAAAGCATCCGAATTTCATTCCTAACAAGATTTAAACATAAAATTCACCAATTTGCATGAATTAATTCAAGAACAAGTTGATTTGAGCACGTAAAATACGCAAAATAAATATGCTATCAATCTCAGTAATCATCTATAATCAATCCATACAACTGTGCACAAGACCCTATTTGTTTTGCAATCATATCCTAACATTTACTAAGTTCAAACGGACATCTATTACACATATGTAAATTTCTTTAAAATTTAGTCCGAATCTCATCTTTATACCAATTTACCACAATCAAGCATAAATGCACAAATCAAATACATAACAATTAAATCACATTTATACCATATGAACTTAGCTGGTCAAAACAACATACAAGTAGAACCTCCAAGGACTATTCGACAAATTTGGCTTTTCCTCGATTATCCCCAGTTTGATTCAATTCTTGATCTAAATAATTATTTTAGACAATTCATGAACACCAAACATTCTTATATCATTCCATTATATGCATGAACCTATTTAATTTCATTTTTTGAATTCCTCTTAAGTTTTGCATTTTATTCAATTTAATCCCTAAAACTAAAATAACAATATCTTTGAAATTTGAGTTTCGATTTCAAAATCGATCTCAATCACACCCATTATAGACCCTCCACTATCTATTATTACAGAAAATTCATATTAATTTCAAAATTTATTCACTTTTGTCCTTATGTTCAAAAACTGATAATTAAACATTACAATCTAGTCTCTTTTCACATCTAATCTTAAAATCTATCAATTTAACACTAATTTCTTCAAGAAAACATCAATGATAACTTTCAAAAACTTTAATAGCTATACAATTTTGTACATTGGATAGTTAAATCAAGCTCCCATGACCTCAAAAACATAAAAATTTCAAGAAAATGACTTAATTGAACTTACAAATTAGGGGTCGAATGTTTGACGCTTCCTTAAGGGTTTCTTTCTTTCTTTATTCGGGGGAGAAGAAGATGAATAGAAAAATAAATGACTTTTCTCTTTTAAATTTTAACTTATATACTTTTGATTAAACTTAATTAATTAAAATTGATTAATTAAACTTTAATTAACAAACCTTAATCTTAATTAGTCAAATTTAATGGTTTTTAACATCATCCACCAACGTTTGGTGAAAAAAAATGGTCTATTTACCAATTTTAACTTTTAGCTATTTAAAAATCTATAGTGATTGAACTTTTACAATTTGGTTCCTGTACCATAATTAAGCAATTAATAGAAAAAATTAAAGGACCAAACTTTAATATTCTTTTATACCAACTCCATAAATATTTATATTTAATATTTATGGACTCGGTTTACAGAAATGGGATTCTAAAACCACCATTTTCGACTTTTGGATACCATTGGAAATCGAGTTGTTACAATATGAATATGGTGCTAATTGATGGTATTGGACTGAATTATGTATAAATGTGATTGGAATACTGAAATTGTACAGCTGGTTGAGCAAATCAAATGAAAACTAGTCCTGAGGGTCGAAATGAATACGAATGAGTCGATAGACTCCAAAAATGAGCTAAACGATATAAAATCAAAGTAAAAGAGATAAGTTCCATGGAACATGAATGTTTTAATGTTGATATGTATTGGATGACTGTAAATTGTTAAACAAGTTGGAATTGAATGTTGCAATGTCTTATAGGTTGTTTTAGTATTGATATAATTGTGCTACACATACAAAATGATGGTTGAAAATGCTTGACACTTTGGAGTATGAATTGGTTGGATATTAGGTGCATATATGCATATTGTATCTTGAATAATTTTGTTAATGATTTTGTTATATATATCTTGAAACTTGGTGCTTCACAATGCAAAACACACAAGTTAGAAACAAAGTTGAAGGCCATAAATAAACCAAAGTAAACAATTAAGAATGAATGAAAAAATCGAAGAAGTCAATCAATATTGAAGAAAAAGGTTTGGTTTTGAAAGGAGAGTTCTTTCTTGATGTTTTCTTGTCAAAACAAGGGTACCAAACATGAAACAGCCAAAGAAACAATAAAATTGAACAAAATGATCAAGGAGAGGAGCATGGGTATTCGACAAGTAAGTAGAACTCAAGATTTAGGGCTCTAGATGAACCCTAGAACTAATCTCGATCCACAAGGAAGATTTTGAACTATATTTGAAACAAAAGAGCAAAATAGTTTAGAAATCATATTAAAAGGAATGAAAAAACACACACATATTTCAAAGGGAAAGAGGCGTCTAATGGGAAAGTCCAAGATTAGGGAGAACTAGGGTTTCTTGAATGAAAAGAAACTTATCTTATACCCCAAGGAATTCCAAATTCAAATCTAAATTTGAGGAACAAAAACATATTGTTAAAATGATTAAAATTGAAGCAAAAAAATCTTCTTGCTTAAAGAAAGAATCAGAAGAAAAGATAAAGAGAGTGTAACACCCCAAACCCGGCCTAGATGCTATGGTAGAATCTAGCGGGTCATAATGAATTGTCTTTTGAAAGTTTTTCTTGTTGGTAAAAATTCGTTTCTAAGTTTTAAAAACCTCTTTATTATTATTCAATAAATCATTTAGTCAAACGTGTGCCTTATTAACTGCTCTTGTTATAGTAGGTTGAGTTAAATTCACGGAAGCTTTTGAAAATTTTGATATCCAAATTTTCGTGTCTTTGAAAATGATAATTATTTTGAAAACTCGTCATCCCTAAACTAGCAGTTTAAAATAAGTAAACAAAGCCCAATTAAAAACTTAAGCAAATACCAATGGCCTTATACATAATCGAAAGCCCAATATGAAATTTAAATAAATAAGTCTAAAGCATAACACTAGCGATCGTGTGGCCACATCCGAGTCCCTTGCGGCTCCAAATTGTTTAAGGCTAGGGATTATTGATCGCTGCAAATCAGAGTTTTAAATATTTATAAAAGAATGATCAAACCTGGAGACTAACTCTGACAACGATATTAAGGCAAGTGTACCTATCGAACAGTAGTATAGCTTAGGCAAGACCGGTTATCGAACCCAAAGGAACCAAAAGTATTAATACTCACTTTCTTTTTATTATTTAGCCTTAAAGTTAGAGTGAAGATTACTTTTAAACTAAATTGACAACAACTAAACTAAGGACACAAAGACAAGAAGACGAATTGGAGAATAACTTTGAAGAAAAACACAGTTGATTTCGATGATACCTTCGGGAAGAATCCACCTAGACTTCACCTATTATCTAACCCTAAATTATATGATTTCCTTTACTTAGCTTGATCCGTGATACTCCCTAACCTATATTAAACCTTCTCTCGAAGCGAATAACGTCTAACCCTAGGTTAATTAGTGGAACTCTCATTCGCTTATAATAACCCCCTAGGATAGCAGTAAATCAATCAATGGACTCCCATATTAGGTTTCACCCTAATCTGGCAAAATCTCGTAACACTATCTCTAGGCGTCCGATCAACTCCGCTTAATTATGTTAGATCTTCTCTTAGGCAGGGTCTATTCCTCCTCCACCTAAGCACATTAGATTTGGATTAAACAACATAATTAAGAACAAACTAAGTAATTTATCATATAAACTAAAAATCAAATAATAAAATCCATCTAGGTTTCATCCTCTTCAGGTATCTGAGGGGTTTAGTTCATAATGAATAAACAAAACATCACAAGAGAAAAGATAAAACAAAACATAAGAAAACCCTAAAAACCCCTGAAGGAATTGAAGGAGAATTTCACCGTCTTGAGTATAATTCCGGCTTCTTGGGATGGATCACTAGCTATCATCGCATTTTTCCCTAACTCTGACCTTCTCGGCTTGGCCCCTTGGCCTAGCTTTCGCTCCCTTAAAAAGGTGGTACTTGGGGATATATATAGGCTCTTGGAACGCGATTCTTTCTCCCTTAGTATCCTTTTTCGACTGAAATTGCTCTTTCCAGCGACAGAGGCACGACTATGGCACACGCCCATGTGGATCGAGACCTGATCGTGTTCGGATTTCTCTTGACGCACGGCTGTGTGTGACTGTGTTGAGGCCGTGCTCTAGGTGTTCATCGAGGCACAGCCGTGTGTGCTTTGGGCCAGGCCGTGTCATTTTCGTGCTAAGGCCCATTTACTCCGTTTTAGGCCTGTTTTGTGTTCTTTTCATCCTCGGGTTCTTTCCTGGGTATAAGACATGAAAAGAAAGGATTAAAAGCACTTTTTTATATAAATCGAGGGATAAATCATCCAAAAGCATACTAAATGTAGGATTAAAATATGTTAGTTTTACGGTTTATCAAATACCCCCACACTTAAGCTTTTGATTGTCCTCAAGCAAAATTCTCAACTTACAATTAAAACGAACTTTCCATGATCTATAATTCTTATCAACAATGTCTTATCCTAATTCATAGATAATTTATACATGGATAATTTAACTCAAAGAGTCCTAAAGATTCAAACGAGATAGGTCATGATTTTGTTCCTCGAAAACATAGGTGTCTCCCCTCTTTTAAATAACTACCTTTTCAATCCAGAACCGACAAGGATTGACATCCTCACAAAAGATTCACTCAAATCACTCAAAAGTGTTTAGGGTTCAGAAAAAGATCGCTCATGAGTCGAACCTGAAAAGTTAATCCCATAGGCTTGCCTGAAAATCAAATCTCCACCACTGTAATATGATACGACAAACAGATCAAAAGGTCTTTGTTTGGGTTGTAACGGGGCTAGGGTACAAGGTGTGGTCATAGGCTGAAATTAGAGGGTTAGAATCGAGATTGACTTGACAGGTACCTACCTAAAGAAACTTCATTAACTGAAAAGTAATAATCTTACTAATACGAGCTTTTCTTTTGAAAACAGTCTTTTGATTGTGTAAGCTCTCTTTTTACACTACTAATATTGAATTTGTTTTTTTGAAATAAACTATCATAATAATAAAGAAGAATTTTTACAATTGAAATATAGAACATAGTTAGGAAACTTGTTCAAAATCAAATCCCGACAAAAAGGGTAATTAAAAAAAAAAGGTGATAACAAATACAAAGGGTTTTTGGTTACAATTAGTAGGTGAGTCAATAAAAAGGGTTGTTAGGCTCAACAGGGTTTACTAGGGGTTAACTGTAAAGGTGGGCTATTTAGTGGAATTAGTGGGTTAAAACCTAGGTGCCTTTATCATCTCGGTATATCAAATCATAAATGTGGTCTTAACATGTAAAAACGAGGCAAGTTCTAGAATAACGGTTCATGGTTGACACACTCATAATCAAAAAATGAGCACGAAAAAGGATGTATGCTCTATAAGGTTCAAATACTCACAAAAATTATGGGTTTTTTGACATCATCCTTATAAAATTCGAATTTCAAGGTGATATTCAAAATTGGATCAACAACCTAGCACAAATTTTAATTCCTGAAAAATAGACTTATATGCTTGATTCTATAGTATTCTTTAAATTTAATCATCAATGTACAATTAACTATGAATTATTCTAAAACATGTCAATAATCATCACAATTCATCAGAAGTTTCATCCTAATTAGTAATATGACAACTTTGCATAACAACAAGACTAAATCAGAGATTTGAGAATAATGAAGAAAGTTTGGCAATTTTATTCCAATTTTACCCTCAAGGATTTGAGAATAATGCAGATTTGAGAATAATGCAGAAAGTTAGGTCTTTTTACCCCCCACACTTAAAATGTACATTGTCTTCAATGTACAAAGATAGATAATGCATTTAAGTGATGAATCAAAAGATAGGAGGGAAAAGTGTTACTTCCTGGGTTTTCTGACGAGATCCTTGAGGATGTGGACAGTGTGTGGCATTAGGTGACTTTTTGCATTTCGTCTAATTGTGCTTTTTGGGCAGGTGGAATAAATGATTTATTCTGCAAAGTCACTTTGTTAATGATCTTTTTGATGAAAAAGATGTGTTGTTAGGGATGCTTAAATGATTGAATAGCCAATGATTAAAATTTGGAATAATAAAAGTTCAAATTTAAGCAACATAAAATAAAGTCTTGAAAAGAAATGAATAAAACAAATTAAAAGGACTTAGAAGTCCTCATCCATGGTTGGGTCTGGTGGTGGTGCTGATGATGAAATGTTGAGGTGTTGGCATATTTGTTGGAGCGTCGCCTCTAATCTGTCAAAGCACCGAGCGACACGTGTCTCGAACTGATCAAGTCAAGCAGAGATGTCTGCTAATGATGTTGTTGCTCGGTATGGATGCTGGCTTGGATTCGTTGCCTCCTCTAATGGTGGTGGGACATCATTAGGAATGTCCTCGTCCTCCTTCTCGTTGATTGGTTTCTTTAGTTTGTACTAGGGAGGATCGGTCCCTCATCGTTGTGTTATCATCCTCATATGTAGCATGGTTTGGGTACCTTGAGGAACCATGTTGCCCATCAGTGTTAGGGAGGTGATTTGCTCGTCAGTGTTGAGGAGGTTGAAGTGCCGAGCTAGCCTTGTAATGTAGGGCCCCATTGACAAAATCCCCTTCCTATGTTGCTCCGTCTGATGTTGAATTGCGCACACCATAAAGTATGCCAAGTCGAAAACATGTCCTTCAGACATGCATGATAGGAAGTAGACATCGTGCTTGTTTACGACGCCGGTGCTCTCTCTGCATCCTATGATGGTGTGCGCAAGGATGGCGTGTAAATACCTTAGGGCTGGTGGAAGTGCCTTTGCCTTAGAGCGGCTGGGGTCGTATTGCCATGTAGTGGGGCATAGACTTTCCCAATATTCGAGTGGAGTGCGGTGTAGCTCTCTGTTTAATCCGGCAAGAGGGTTTTCTTGTATGAATTCCAACGTGTAAAGTCCGAGAGCCGTGCCGAATTGGGGTATGCTTAATCGGTGCACCGAGCCTCCTAGACAGAATTGGACAGCACCTGGGTCATCGAATTGAGTCATCACTGGATGAAGGTGGTGTAGAACTCCAATGTAAGTTCCATATAAGTAGGTTCGTTGATTTTGAAGAAGTTCTCCTATGGTTCGGTTGAGAGAAGTGCTTTAATGTCAGTTTCGAGCCCAACTTGTTGTACTGCATTCCAGTCGATACTTCGACCAGTGCCTAAGGGTCTTCCCCGGATTGCTTTATACTTTTCATCTTGTGTTGCTTGGGGAAACCTGAGAAATGGGTGTCGGGTTTCGGTGGATGCACTTGGAGACGATGATCCGGGTCCCTTCCTTTTCTTGCTTGGGACGGATCGTTTGACTCGTGACGATGACATGATACCTGAAAACAAAATCATCAGGGAATAACGGTAACTTGAGGAATGTATCTCATACCAATGTCATTTGATATAAGGAAAATTGGTAGATTTTATGTATAAGCATGGATTCAATCAGCAACCGAAAGCAATTGAGTCATGAATGTTTGTGAGTATTTTCATTATCTAAAAAAGAAATCAGGGTTAATTCTAAACACAATGAAAAATAGAGTTGTGAATATTATAGGGATAAATCATGCTTGTCAAACTAAATTGTAACAAAAAAATACAAATGCCAACAAAGATTTTATTAAAAAAATGAAACCAGAGGTGGTGGAAATGATCGGCACGGACGGCGTACGGTGGTGGCTTGAGGGCTGTAGCGCGAACACGGCTGTGGCGTGGGCGTGGGGCTTGAAAACACGGTGGTGGTGCGGCCGTGCGGACGATTTTGGCTTGTTTTTTGGAGGAAAAGGGTGGGGAGAGGTGGTTTTGATGGAAGGTGGTGAGTGGTTTGCCGGTTTTTGAGAGGAGGGGAGTTTTAAATCTTATTTAGGGTTTGATTTTGGGGAAGATGATGGTTAGATTCTATTTACAGGGGGGCACGGTCTGTACACACGGCCGTGTAGATTTGAAATTGCCCGTGTTTTTCGCGTTTTTTAGGTTTGGGCGCGCTCAGGTTTCGTGGCACGCCCGTGTGTCTTTTTAGCATGTTTGTGTTGATTAAAGTAAACTATGGACACGGTGAGGTTACACGGGCGTGCTTTACTCGTGTTTGACAAGTCAGTAGCTTCACACAGTTTGAGGGCATGGGCGTGTCTTACCCGTGTGCAACAAGTCAGTAGCTTCGCACGGTTGAGGGCACGGACGTGCCTGGTATCGTAGCCCGTGTTTGTGTATAGAACTTTTTTTTCTTTTTGGGTACGGCTCTTGGCACGCTCGTGTCTCACCCTCTGTTTTGTACACGGCCATTGACACGCCCGTGTTCAAGGCCGTGTTGAAATTTCTACATTTTCCTGTTAGACTATTTTAGTGCTGTGTTAGAAAAAATAGAAACTATGTTAGTATGTTAGTGCTCGAGTCACCTCCTGAGAAGCGCTCATTTATAGTCTTAAGCTAGACTCTCCCTATTTTCGGTTCCAAAAGTTGGCTCATGGAGCATAAGCTCTTTTCTCATACCTCCAAAATTTGTACCATTATAAATTTTAAGTCGGTGACCATTTACCTTGAATGTGCCTTTAGTGGGATGGGTTACCTCAATGGTGCCATATGGAAATATTGTTTTGATCATGAATGGTCTTGACCATCTTGATTTCAACTTTCCCGGGAATAGTTTAAGCCTTGAGTTGTATAGTAGGACTAAGTCTCCTACTTCGAATTGCCTTGATCTCTTGAGACGAGCATCGTGGCGTCGTTTTGTTGCTTCTTTGTACATTTTTGAGCTCTTATAGGCTTCTATTCTCCACTCGTCCAGCTCGTTCATCTGCATCATTCTCCTCTTACCTGCAATTTTGAGATCAGTATTTAAAAATTTTGTTGCCCAAAAGGCTTTATGTTCTAATTCGAACGGTAAATGACAGCTTTTCCCGTATACAAGTTTGTATGGGGATGTCCCTAAAGGTGTTTTAAATGCTGTTCTATAGGCATAACGCATCATCTACTTTTAGTGCCCAGTCTTTTCTATTTGATTCAACGGTTTTTCTAGAATGCACTTAAGTTCTCGGTCTGCCACCTCTACTTGCCCACTGGTTTGAGGATGGTATGAGGTTGCTGTTCTATGATATACTCCATAGTTCTTTAGAACTTTTTCGAATTAGGTATTGCAGAAGTGCGTACCCCTATCGCTAAGGATGGCTCTTGGTGTGCCAAAACGAGAAAAGAGTTTCTTTAGAAACTTAACTACTACCCTAGCATCAGTGGCAGGTAAAGCTTCCACTTCTACCCATTTTGACATGTAGTCAACTGCCACTAGGATGTACTTGTTCCCAAACGAATTAGGAAATGGTCCCATAAAGTCAATACCCCATATGTCAAATATTTCACATGACAACTTATATGTTTGAGGCATTTCATCTCGTTTAGAAATGTTACTTATTCGTTGGCATCGATCACACGAGGTAACATACCTGTTGGCATCTCTAAATAGAGTGGGCCAATAAAAACCTAATTCGAGTATCTTGTGTGCTGTCTTTATGCCACTGTAGTGTCCTCCTGATGGTCTTGAATGGCAATACTCCAAGATCTTGTTTGTTTCTGTCTTTGTAACACATCTTCGAATTATCTGATCTGCACAAATGCGGAAAAGAAAGGGATCTTCCCAAAAATAATTTTTCACATCAGCAAAGAGTCGCTTCTTTTGGTGGTGTGTTAATTTTCTTGGTAAGATGTTAGCTGCTCAATAATTTGCAATATTTGCAAACCATGGTACCTCAGAATGTGTTATAGAAAAGAGTTGTTCTTCGGGAAACGAATCATTTATTCCTCCTTCATCGAGCTCTTTGGTGTGTGGATTTTCAAGTCTAGAAAGGTGATTCCCTGCAAGATTTTCAGCTCCCTTCTTATCTTGTATTTCCAAGTCGAATTCCTGTAAAAGTAAAATCCATCGTATGAGCCTGGGTTTAGCATCAGGTTTGTTTAAAAGATAACGAAGAGCTGAATGGTCAGTGTAAACGACAACTTTGGACAATATTAGATATTTTCTAAATTTATCAAAAGTAAAAACTACAGATAGCAATTCTTTCTCTGTGGTGGTGTAGTTTTCTTGTGCGGGTGTTAGTGTTCTACTAGCGTAGTAAATTGGCTGGAAATGCTTGTTTCTTCGTTGTCCCAAAACTGCACCTACTGCAAAATCACTTGCATCACACATTAGTTCAAACGGTAAATTCCAATCAGGTGCAATTATAATCGGCGCATTTATTAATTTACCCTTAAGAATATTAAATGCATTTCAACATTCATGATTGAAATCAAAAGGAACATCTTTTTCTAGTAATTTTGTCAAAGGCTTAGCTATTTTAGAAAAATCTTTAGTAAATCTTCTATAGAACCCTGTATGTCCTAAAAATCTTCTGATAGCCTTAACAGAACTAGGGGGAGGTAGTTTTTATATGGCTTCCAGTTTTACTTTATCTACCTCGATCCCTTTACTAGAAATCTTATGCCCTAACACAATCCCTTCTCTTACCATAAAGTGACATATTTCTTAGTTTAAAACAAGGTTTGTTTCCTCACATCTCATTAGAACTTGTTTTAAATTTTTAAGGCAAAGATGGAAAGAATTACTGAATATCGAAAAATCATCCATAAATACCTCCATGATGTCTTCCACGAGTTCATCAAATATTGCCAACATGCAATGCTGAAAAGTAGCAGGTGCATTACATAATCCAAAAGGCATTATACAATAAGCAAACATACAGACTTACCATTCAACTTTCTGTAGTCTATACAGACTCTCCATCCCGTGACTATTCTTCTGGGAATCAACTCATTCTTTTCATTAGGCACTACCGTCATTCCTCCTCTTTGGAACTACCTGCACAAGACTTACCCAAGTGCTGTCAGAGATAGGATAAATTATTATTGCATCTAGGAGTTTAATGACCTCAGCTTTGACCACTTCTTTCATGTTGGGGTTTAACTGTCTCTGAGGTTGCACACACTGTTTGTATTCCTCTTCCATTAAAATTTTGTGCGTGCAGAATGCGGGGCTTATTCCCTTGATGTCAGAAATTTTCCAAGCTATGGCTTTTTTGTGCTCTTTTAGTACCTTTATCTTCTCCTCTTTTTCCTTAGGTTCTAGTTCTGTAGAGATGATTACTGGTAATGTAAAATTGTCTCCGACGAATGCGTATTCTAAGTGTTTTGGTAACTGTTTCAATTCCAACTTGGGTGGCTCTTCGATGGAAGGTTTCTGTTTTATTTCGTCATCATTGTCAATTCTTTCTTCTTTCATTTGTTTGGATGACGATGTATTCATATTCAGCTCATCATCTTCATGTTCTTCCCCCTCTTCTTGAGTTAGGCACAGTTCCATCGTGTCGTCATGTATGATTTCTTGTAATGAATTTTGAATGATATGATCAGTAGTATCAACAAAATAACAGGAATCATCTTGCTCTTTAGAATATCGCATGGCATCATAAAATTGAAAACTGATTTCTTCATCTCCTATCCTCAGTGCGAGTTTACCATCTCCTACATCTATAACAGCTCTAGCAGTGGCTAAAAAAGAACGCCCTAAGATTAAGGGAACATTAATGTCTTCATCCATGTCTAATATAACGAAATCAACAGGGAAAATAAATTTATCAATTTTTACCAAAACATCTTCGATGATCCCTCTAGGATAATAGATCTGTCTGCTAACTGACTACTCATTCTAGTGGGTTCTGGTTCCCCAAGATCTAGTTGTTTAAACATTTTATAAGGCATTAAATTTATACTAGCGCCTAGATCAGCTAATGCTTTCTTAATATTCAATCTACCAATTAAGCAAGGGATAGTAAAACTTTCTGGGTCTTTTATCTTGGTTGGTAGCTTATTTTGGAGGATGGCTGAGCATTCTTCATTAAGTTCCATCGTTGACACCTCTTCAAGTTTTCGTTTATTTGTCAGGAGTTCTTTTAAGAATTTTACGTACTTTGGCAACTGTAAAATAGCTTCAACAAAAGGTAAGTTGATATGTATTTGTCTAAAAAGTTCAATAAACTTACCGTATTGTGCATCAATTCACTCTTTCTTTAACCTTGCTGGATATGGGATTGGTGGGTTGTTCTCATTGCATAATGGATTTACATCCTCAATTCCCCTATCATTTTTTTCATTTGGGTTCAGTTCACCTAATTCTTTTCCACTTCTTAGTGTGACTGCTTTTACTTGTTCTGTCCCTTTAGGAAAATTTTCTGCATGTGTTTCATAGATCATCTTGGTAAGCATTCCAACCGTCTTAGTGAGTTCTCCAAATGACTCAGTAATTTTTTCAAATGATGCTCGTTGATCTTTAAGGGTTTTCTCAATATCTTGCAGCCGTTTTTCTGTATTTGCGGATTCATTTTCGTGTATTGGGTTCTTCTCTTGTGGGTAGGACTGATTTCGGAAGTTTTGAGGAGGTTGTTGCCTTTGATTCCCTTGGTTTCCTTGTCCTCCCCACGAAAAATTTGGGTGGTTCCTCCAACCTGGATTGTAAGTATTACTATAAGGATTATTATTAGATCGGAAATTATTACCTATATAGTTCATTTGTTCATCTTCTGCTTCCGGTTGGTAGGGTGGGTACTCAGGATTTGCCACAGTTCCACTTGCGTCGCACTGCATGACTGGATGTACTTATGAAGAACACAAACTATCAAGCTTTTTATTCATCATCTCTAGTTGCCTTGATAGCATGGTCATGGTATCGACGTTAAAAACTCCTGTCGATTTTTTCGGTTTGGTCCTTGAAGCTTGCCACTGATAATTGTTTAATGACATCTCCTCAATGAACTCGTAGGCTGCTTCTGGAGTTTTGTTGTTTAGAGTTCCACCGGCGGCTGAATCAATCAGTTGCCTTGTTGAGGGGTTTACACCGTTGTAGAATGTTTGGACTTGTAGCCACAAGGGTAAGCCATGGTGTGGACACCGCCTCAAGAGATCTTTGAATCTCTCCCATGCATCATATAGTTTTTCTAAATCCATCTGCACAAAATAAGAGATATCATTCCTTAATTTGGCCGTTTTGGCCGGTGGAAAATATTTCATTAAAAAAATTTCGATCATCTGATCCCATGTAGTGATTGACCCTCGTTGTAACGAGTTTAACCATTGTTTGGCTTTACTCCTTAATGAAAAAGGGAATAATCGAAGACGTATGGCATCATCAGAAACGCCATTTATTTTGAAGGTATCACAGAACTCTACGAAGTTAGCTATGTGCATGTTTGGATCTTCGTCCTGCAAACCATCAAATTGAACAAACAGTTGAATCATTTGTATTGTGTTAGGCTTTAATTCAAAATTGTTAGCAGATATAGTAGGCCTAACAATACTAGATTCAGCTCCTGTTAAATGCGGTTTTGCATAATTGAACATTGTGCGTGGAGCATTATTGTCCCCCACATCACGTGGTGGTAGGTTGTTTTCGTCCATCCCTTTAGTAGGATTGGATCTGTTTTCTTCCTCTCTCTGTGTGTAATCTAGGGCTCGCTTGGTTTCTCGACGATTCCTACGAACGGTAGCTTCGATATCACTGTCCTATACCAAATGTCCTCTCGGGTTCCTTCTAGTCATAAACTAGCGGTTCCTGTTGGAAAAACAAGAAAGAAAAATTTCAGCAAACAAAAAACATAAAGCAAAAATAGAAACGAAAAGAAAAATAAATTGCGAAAAATAAAAGTTAGGGCTAAAGTAATAGAAATAGAGTTTTCTTAATATTTTAGTTCCTCGGCAACAGCGCCAAAAACTTGATTGCTGCAAATCAGAGTTTTAAATATTTATAAAAGAATGATCAAACCTGGAGACTAACTCTGACAATGATATTAAGGCAAGTGTACCTATCGAACAGTAGTATAGCTTAGGCAAGACCAGTTATCGAACCCAAAGGAATCAAAAGTATTAATACTCACTTCCTTTTTATTATTTAGTCTTAAAGTTAGAGTGAAGATTACTTTTAAACTAAATTGACGACAACTAAACTAAGGACACAAAGACAAGAAGACGAATTAGAGAATAACTTTGAAGAAAAACACAGTTGATTTCGATGATACCTTCGGGAAGAACCCACCTAGACTTCACCTATTATCTAACCCTAAATTATATGATTTCTTTTACTTAGCTTGATCCGTGAGACTCCCTAACCTATAATAAACCTTCTCTCGGAACGAATAACTTCTAACCCTAGGTTAATTAGTGGAACTCTCGTTCGCTTATAATAACCCCCTAGGATAGCAGTAAATAGATCAATGGACTCCCATATTAGGTTTCACCCTAATCCGGCAAAATCTCGTAACCCTATCTCTAGGTGTCCGATCAACTCCGCTTAATTATGTTAGATCTTCTCTTAGGCAGGGTCTATTCCTCCTCCACCTAAGCACATTAGATTTTGATTAAACAACATAATTAAGAACAAAATAAGTAATTTATCATATAAACTAAAAATCAAATAATAAAATTCATCTAGGTTTCATCCTCTTCAGGTATCTGAGGGGTTTAGTTCATAATGAATAAACAAAACATCGCAGGAGAAACGATAAAACAAAATATAAGAAAACCCTAAAACCCCCTAAAGGAATTGAAGGAGAATTCTGCCGTCTTGAGTATAATTCCGGCTTCTTGGGATGGATCAACTGGCTATCCTTACGTTTTTCCCTAACTTTGACCTTCTCGACTTGGCTCGTTTGACTAGCTTTCGCTCCCTTAAAAAGGTGGTACTTGGGGGATATATATAGGCTCTTGGAACGCGATTCTTTCTCCCTAAGTATCCTTTTCCGACTAAAATTGCTCTTTCCAACGACAGAGGCACGGCCATGGCACATGCCCATGCGGATTGAGACCTGGCCATGTTCGGATTTCTCTTTAGGCATGGCCGTGTGTGACTATGTTGAGGCCATGCTCTAGGTGTTCGTCGAGGCACAGCCGTGTGTGCTTTGGGCCAGGTCGTGTCATTCTCGTGCTAAGGCCTATTTACTCCGTTTTAGGCCCGTTTTGTGTTCTTTTCATCCTCGGGTGCTTTCCTGGGTATAAGACATGAAAAGAAAGGACTAAAAGCACCTTTTTATATAAATCGAGGGATAAATCATCCAAAAGCATACTAAATGTAGGATTAAAATATGTTACTTTTACGGTTTATCAATTACCTGTACAATTAAAAAGAAAGGGTGAGTTTATGAAAACTTAGTGTGTAATCCCCTAACATCCAATCAGTAACAATATATGTAGTAACAGTCTGGGCCTGAGCCCTATTCAGTAACATTGCAGTGTGGGCCTTAGCCTATTACAGTAACCATGTAGGCCTAAGCCCAATATAGTATCAGTACGCTGCAAATATGCAACCCACCCCAATCCAACCAACACACCACCTGTACTAACCAACACACCATGTGGGGATAAAATCGACCCACCCAGCCAGCACACCAAAATCACAGCATAGCTGCCAGTAGTAATAACGCAACCGAGCTGCTAATAACAGAATATGTGGCAACGCCACCAGTTATAGTGAATGTGGCAGAGCCACCAGTACAGTACTTCCTCTTTATCGGAATCCCAACACCATGCAGTATGTTATGTCATAAAAAGTTCATGTATGCAAAGTGTCCTACTCAGTACAGTCATACAAATAATCATACACTCAGCAGTCAACCTACCTCTGAGGGTAAAATGGTCATTCCATCAAGTAAGGGTATAATAGTAATTTTACCTTTTATGGGTATTTTGGTCACTTTACTTATTTTGGGGTCTCGGTGTAAATAACGACCTCTCCAAAGGTCTACAGTCATTTCGAGCGATAGATAACTTAAATGGTCATAATGGTGTAAATGGGCCCAAGACCCATTATTCGGCCCAAGTGGGCCCACACGCTCGTGTGGCCCGTTTAGCCCAAATTCAGTCACGGCTATGCAAACTATATTGCCCAATCTAGTATTTGCCACTTTTCTTCGATATATTTCGTGTGGAGCCCACGAGCCCATTGGGCCCACACGACCCATTTCAGCCAAACAAGGCCCATATCGACCCAAGAGCATAAGAACGCTCGTAGTGGCCTCTATAGTGTATCGCCTACGATTTGTGGGCTCGATTTACCACACGAGTGATCAAACGCTCATGAGACCTTAAATGCCAAAGTTTCGACTTTTCAACTTTCGTCGATTCACAGTAGAGAGGGGTGTGACTACACACCTGTTTGTGTAACGAACAGATTACCCCACATGTGATCAACCTACAATCATCCCAACACAATCAATCTTTCATTCTTTAGATCATTAACACCAAATCCCCAAACAGATATCACCACTTACCTTGACCAAAAGTTTTGCGATTATTACTCTTAGATCGCTGGTTGAAAACAATCGCACCCTTCTTCTCGATTTACTGCGCATATAATGGATTTCATTAGCAATAATCGTTTAACACAAGGCTTGAATTGATGACCAAAGTCCAAAGAATTAGAGTTAGATCAGATTGGGTATTCGGCCAATACTACAAAACAACCAACTTACCCTACAGTATTTGACCAAAAAGATATTCGAAGAAGAAAGTAGAGATGTGTAGAGAAGTAAGGCAGTCCACGCTTCACTAATTGTTAGAGACAATCATCCATATGGTTTCGAAATAACAAGACAAGATTTATAAAATTCAGTCTATATTGGAAAAATAGAGAAACAAATGAGAGGGGAACAGAGAAGATGTAGAGTTAGGCTTACCATAGTGTTATTAATAGAAGAAGAGACCGCTGCCCACTACCAACCAAGTGGCACGACAGAGAAAGAAAAAAAGAGTCGGCCACTCAGTCAAAGAGGAAAAGAGAATGTTGAGAAGAAAAATAAGAAGGTTTGACTATGACCCAAAAGCTGAGGAATAGAGAGGAGGAAAAGGGGATTCAGTAGCGGAGAAAAAGAAAAGTGCAAAAGTGTGCAGAGAAAAGTGCCAAAAGAGCCTACCACATTCAGCCAAAGAGAGAAAATAACCCAAAATGACCAGTATACCTCCCCTGGCCAAATTTCTTGAGTGCTAGAGTCCAAATTCGGCATAATTCTCCTCTCACTCGAACTCCTTGATTCTCTCCTCTTATCCCACCTTGAATCTCTCCAAGATCAGTTCAAACACCATTCAAATATATTCAAACTCCCCTTAGCTGTGTTTCAGTCCAACTCTACTTCCTACACAACTCAAGCAGCAAAATAAATACCCATTGCGCAACCGAGGACTTAAACCTCAGACCTCACAGTTGCACAACACGCCACCTTGCCACTAGGCCACAAACTCTTCTTGTGTCATAAAACACGCATTAATATTTATATGGCCTATATGCCAATGTCTAGATTCATTTAAGAGAAAAAAATATTGCAAAAGCCATGACTTGAACCCAGGCTTCTCAAGCACTCCCAAACACACCCAAATCACTGAACCACAGAAGCAAATAGGTATTTGTGTCAGAACATGCAAAATTAAAGACCCTATATTTTTGGGGCATTACAACTCTACCGCCTAAAAGAAATTTCGGCCTCGAAATTTACCTGGTCAGAATAGGTGAGGGTATTGCCGATGCATCGCCTCCTCAGGTTCTCATGTGGCTTTCTCTGAACTGTGATTACGCCAAAGCACTTTGACTAGTGGGATAGGTTTTCTCCTCAGTGCTTTAACCTCACGGTCCAATATCTGCATTGGCTCCTCCTCGAAGGTCAGATCTGACCTAACCTCGATCTCCTCGACTGGTACTATATGTATGGGATCAGAGTGATAACACCTTAGCATGGAGACATGGAACACATCGTGAATCTGGTCTAATTTTGGAGGCAACTCAAGTTGATAGGCGACCGATCCCACGCGCTTTAGTACATGGTAAGGCCCAATGTACCTAGGGCTAAGCTTACCCTTCCCTCCAAATCTTAGAATTTTCTTCCACGGTGAGACCTTAAGGAAGACATAATCCCCCACAGAGTACTCAATCTCTTGGTGTTTAAGATCTGCGTAAGACTTCCTCCTATCAAACACTTCCTTCAACCGGTCTTAAATTAGTTTTACCTTTTCTTCGGTATTAGAAACTAACTCTGGCCCCAAAACTCGCCGCTCACCCAGCTCAGTCCAGTAGGTAGGAGTACGACACCTATGACCATACAACGCCTTGTACGGTGCCATTTGAATACTGCACTGATAGCTATTATTATACGCAAACTCTGCTAATGGCAAATAGTCTTCACAGTTGCCTCAAAAATCCATTACACAACTTCTTAACATGTCCTCCAGTATCTGAATCACCCTCTCTGACTGACCATCTGTTTAAGGATGAAACGTAGTACTAAAGTCCAACCTGGTACCCAAAGCCTCATGTAACTTCTTCCAGAATCGAGATGTGAATCTAGGATCTCTGTCAGATATGATAGGAACTGGTACCCCATGCAGTCTCACAATTTTAGCCACATATAACTTTGCTAGCTTCTGCAACGAGTAATCAGTGTAGACTGGTATAAAATGGGCAGATTTAGTCAATCGATCTACAATAACCCATATCGAATCCTTCTTAGTAGGCGTTAATGGTAACCCACTCACAAAATCCATAGTTACCCTCTCCCACTTCCAAAGTGGAATCTTAACTAGCTGCAGTAACCCAGAAGGCAACTGATGCTCAGCCTTAACTTGCTGACATGTCAAGCACTTACTTACAAAATCAGTAAATTCGCGTTTCAGCCCTGGCCACCAGTACAGCTCACGAAGATCTCGGTATAACTTCTTTCCACCAGGATGCATAGCATATGGACTACTATGCGCCTCTCACAGTATAGACTGCCTCAGCTCAGAAACCCTCGGTACACAAACTCTCCCACAGAAGCACAGTACTCCCTCACCATTCAACCCAAAATCTGCAGTTTCTCCATTCTCAACTTATCGAAAACGAGGAAGCAGTGACTCATCCAACAACTGTTTCCCTTTAATTTTCTCAATCCACGTCGGTCTCACTTGAAGCTCAGCTAACAAGCTACCATCATCATACAAGCTGAGATGGGCAAACATTGCTCTCAAATCAGATATAGCCCTACGGCTCAGTGCGTCAGCTACCACGTTAACCTTACCAGGGTGATATTCAATTGAGCAGCCACAATCTTTAAGCAGCTCTATCCTTCTTCACTACCTAAGATTCAGCTCCTTCTGAGTAAGGAGGTACTTGAGGCTCTTGTGATCTGTGTAGATAATACACTTCTCACCGTAAAATAGTACCTCCAAATTTTCAGTGCAAATACCACCGCGGCCAACTCCAAGTCATGTGTAGGGTATTTTGCCTCGTGAGGCTTAAGCTGACGAGACGCATAAGCAACCACCTTACCCTCCAGCATCAGCACACAACCTAAACCAACGTGTGATGCATCACTATAGACCATAAATTCCTTCCCAGACCCTGGCTGTATTAAAACAGGGGCCTTAGTCAGAATTTTTTTAGTTTCTCAAAACTCTTTTGCTGCTTATCAGTCCAATTGAACGGTACCCCTTTACGCAGCAACTTAGTCATAGGTGCAGCAATTATAGAAAACCCCTCGACAAAACGTCTGTAATACCCTGCCAGACCCAGAAAGCTTCGAATCTCAGATACGGTCTTAGGTGATTTCCAATCCTGTATGGCTTCAATTTTTGGAGGATCAACCGTAATCCCTTCACCAGATACCACGTGACCTAAAAATGTCACTTCTCGCAGCCAGAACTCACACTTACTGAACTTCGCGTACAATTGTTTCTCCCTCAAAATCTGCAAAACAATTCAGAGATGTGCATCATGTTCATCCTCAGTTCTCGAATACACCATAATGTCGCCTATAAATACCACCATGAACCGATCCAAGTAGGGCTGGAATACTCAGTTCATCAGATCCATGAAAGCAGCTGGTGCATTCATCAGCCCAAACGGCATCACTAGGAACTCGTAATGACCATAACGAGTCCTAAATGCAGTCTTATACACATTAGCCTCTTTAACTCTCAGCTGATGGTACCTAGAACGGAGAACTATTTTAGAGAAAACCGACGCTCCTTGCAACTAATCAAACAAATCGTCAATCCTCGACAAGGGATACTTATTTTTTATAGTCAGTTTATTCAACTGCTGATAATCGACACACATGTGCATGGATCCATCCTTCTTCTTCACAAACAACACTGGTGCTCTCCATGGAGACACACTCGGTCGAATGAATCCTTGGTCCAATAGTTCTTGAATTTGAGCTTTTAACTCAACCAGTTCCTTTGGTTCCATCCTATAAAGAGCGATGGTTACTAGAGTTGTTTCAGGCAGGAGCTCAATACCAAATTCTACTTCACGGTTCGGAGGCAACCCAGGGAGCTCATCAGAAAATACATCAGAAAAATCCTTAACTATTCTGATATCTCTACAGAAGGACCCTCAGAATCAGATACACCAATATAGGCTAGAAACACCTCACAACCCTTGCGAACCAGCTTTCGGCCCTTAATGCAGAGATCGTATTAGACAAAAAGTCTGTTCACTCCCCAATCACAGCCACCTCCTCATCCTCCGTAGTCTTCAACACCATACGCTTAACAGCACAATCCAACCTTGCACGGTGTTTTACCAGCCAATCCATCCCCAAGATTAGGTCAAATTCACCAAACGGTAGCTCCATCAAATCCACTGGAAATATAACTCCTTGAACCTCTAAGGGCACATCCTCGAATAACTTATTTACCCTAACCGGCTGTCCCAGTGGACTTATCACAGTCATCTCACTAACAGTATTTTCAAACTGAGTGCCCAATGTCCTAGACACATTGCATGCAACATACGAATGTGTAGACCTGATATCAATTAAAGTAGTGTATGGTACATTATAAATTAGGAACGTACAGGTTATGACGTCTGGAGCATCACCATCCTCTCGGCGACAAGCAGCATAAACCAGTGCTGGTTGCCTCGCCTCATTGTTACCAGCACCTTTGCCTGGTGCTCCATGACCTGGTCCCATACTGTTTCCACCTCTGGCTCACCCACGGCATCTCGATGCCTGCTGACCACCTCTTACTGGCTGAACATGACCCTGTCTTGCAGCTTGCATCTGAACAGGCCTCTGAGGACAATTCTTGACTTGATGATCCATGGACCCGTATCTGAAGCATGCCCCAATCCTCTTCCAGCACTCACCCTGGTGAGATCTCCCACAATTAGCGTAAGGTTGCGGTCTAGCAACAGCAATAGGAACTCTAGCCCGAGCTGGCCCATCAAACCTGGTCTTTTTTATAGGCCTTTCAAAAGAACCTTAGGGTCAAGAATCCCTCTAAGTTCTGCCCCTATCTTTCTCATAGTTCTGGCGCTCAAAGGGCTTCACATCCTCAGCAATTTTTACCTTTTCTACAAGGGCAACAAAGTGTCGCTCTTTCTGTGGAGCTATCAAGACTCGTAACTCATCTCGAAGGTCGTCTTCACAATGCACGCAGCGTTCATACTCAGTTGCTACTATCCCATGAGCATATCGACTCAACCGCAATAACTTTGCCTCATATTCTGCCACTATCTTATTCCCTTGGGCCGGGCTCAGACATTCCCTTCTTCTGGCATCCACATAACTTGCGCCTACTACTTCCTTTGAAAGGCTGCTTTAAATAAATCCCATGTCAACGGGTCGGCCTGCGTACCCTCTCTCACGGTGGGCCACCACTGGTAGGCCTCGTCTCACAGTAAGGACACTGCTCTTTTAACTTTTGTTCTGCATTATAGTCGAGGTCGTCCATTATTCTTTCAGTAGCCTCCATCCAGTATTCTGCTACATTTGGGGCTAATCCAAAAATACCCCTAAAAAATTCCACTCCATTAGACCGGAGTAGCTCTGAAATTAACCCTCCACCCACTACACCAGTGTTAGATCTAGCAACCCTCTCTAAAATGCGAAGCATAGCTTGGGATAAGGCATCATCCCCAGCCGCTCGATCGTAAGACCCCGTCCCGGTTACAGGTGAAGCTGGTGATCCTAGCAGGCATGTGGCCCGATGCCAAAGACCTAGCCCAAGCACTTCCTCGGCCCCTACCGCGCCCCCATGTACCACTTCCGCGAGTACCTCTTGTGCTCATTTCAATGTACGCTTTCTCTGTTTTAAAAGTCTTATGCATCAGATTATAATTTCAGTAATTATTAACAAATTTGTTATGAAAGACAATCATTAGGGGTTTATTTTTGCATATCGAGATCTCACTACAGTTTTCAGTCTTCTACGGTCTCAGTTTCCTTTATCTAGAGTTTCACAGTATAGTCCTACTATCCATAGTAGTTTCTCAATATAACGTCTCAGTCTATAACAGTAAATAGTATTAGAAAACTTACAGATTTGGTGCCAGAGACTCGGTGTGCCACACTTCTGAATCTTACAAAACTTTTCAAATCTTTAAAATCCACTTTTAGGAAAACTTTTCGAAAACCCATTCCATAGTCGAGTTTTGCAACTTGACTCTGATACCACTAAATGTAACACCCCAAACCCAGCCTAGGCGTTATGGCCGAATCTGGCATGTCACAGTAAATTATCTTTCGAAAGTTTATCTTGTTGGTAAAAATTCGTTTCTAAGTTTTAAAAACCTCTTTATTATTATTCAACAAATCATTTAGTCAAACGTGTGCCTTATTAGCTGCTCTTGTTATAGTAGATTGAGTTAAATTTGTGAAAGCTTTTGAAAAATTTGATATCCAAATTTTCGTGTCTTTGAAAACAGTAATTATTTTGAAAACTCGTCTTCGCTAAACTAGCAGTTTAAAATAAGTAAACAAAGCCCAATTAAAAACTTAAGCAAATGCCAATGGCCTTATTACATAATCAAAAGCCCAATATGAAATTTTAATAAATAAGTCTAAAGCATAACACTAGCGATCGTGTGGCCACCTCCGAGTCCCTCGTGGCTCCAAATCGTCTAAGGCTAGGGATTTCCTGTACAGTTAAAAAGAAAGGGTGAGTTTACGAAAACTCAGTGTGTAATCCCCTAATAGTCAATCAGTAACAATATATGCAGTAACAGTCTGGGCCTGAGCCCTATTCAGTAATAGTGCAGTGTGGGCCTTAGCCCATTATAGTAAGAGTATGGGCCTAAGCCTAATACAGTATCAGTAGAGTGCAAATATGCAACCCACCCTAATCCAACCAACACACCACCCGTACCAATCGACATACCATGTGGGGATAAAATCGACTCACCCAGCCAGCACACCAATATCGAAGCATAGCTGCCAGTAGTAATAACGTAGCCGAGTTACTAGTAACATAATATGTGGCAATGCCACCAGTAACAGTGAATGTGGCAAAGCCACCAGTACAGTACTTCCTCCATATCGGAATCCCAACCCCATGCAGTATGTAATGTCATAAATAGTTCTTGTATGCAAAGTGTCCTACTTAGTACAGTCATATAAATAACCATACACTCATCAGTCAACCTACCTCCAAGGGTAAAATGGTCATTTCCATCAACTAAGGGTATAATAGTAATTTTACCTTTTATGGGTATTTTGGTCACTTTACTTAATTTGGGGTCTTGGTGCAAATAACGACCTCTCTGAAGGTCTACAGTCACTTCGAGCGACACAGATAATTTAAATGGTCATAACGGTGTAAATGGGCCCAAGGCCCATTATTCGGCCCAAGTGGGCCTACACACTTGTGTGGCCCGTTTAGCCTAAATTTGATCATAGCTATGCGAACTATATAGCCTGTTCCAGTATTTTTCACTTATCGTGGATTTATTCCGTGTGGGGCCCACGAGCCCATTGGGCTCACACGGCCTATTTCAGCCAAACGAGGCCCATATCAGCCCAAGAGCACGAGAATGCTCGTGGTGGCCTCTATATTCTATCGCCCATGATTTGTGGGCTCAGCTTACCACACGAGCGATCGCACGCTCGTAAGGCCTCAAATGCCGAAGTTTTGGCTTTTCGACTTTTCGACTTTCACCGATTCACAGTAGAGAGGGGTGTGACTACACACCTGTTTGCGTAATGAACAGATTACCCCACTCGTGATCAACCTACAATCTTCCCAACACAATCAATCTTTCATTCTTTAGATCATTAACTCTAAAGCCCCAAACAGATATCACCACTTACCTTGACCGAAGGTTTTCCGATTATTACTCTTAGATTGCTAGTTGAAAATGATCGCACCCTTCTTCTTGATTTACTGCTCATATAACAGATTTCATTAGGAATAATCGTTTAACACAAGGCTTGACTTGATGCCCAAAGTCCAAAGAATTAGAGTTAGAGCAGATTGGGTATTCGGCCAGTACTACAAAATAACCTACTTACCCCATAGTATTCGGCCAAAGAGATATTCGAGGAAGAAAGAAGAGATGTGCAAAGAAATAAGCAGTCGATGCTTCACCGGTTGTCAGAGACTATCATTCACATGGTTTTGAAATAACAAGACAAGATTTATGATATTCAGTCTATATTGGAAAAACAGAGAAACAAATGAGAGAGGAAAAGAGGAGATGTAGGATTAGGCTTACCACAGTCTTATGAATAGAAGAAGAGACCGTCGCCTACTATTGATAAACCGTAAAAGTAACATATTTTAGACCCACATTTAGTATGCTTTAGGATGATTTATCCCTTGTTTTATATAAAAAGGTGCTTTTAATCCTTTCTTTTCATGTCTTATACCCAGGAAAGCAACCTAGGATGAAAAGACCACAAAACGGGCCTAAAACGGAGTAAATGGGCCTTAACACGAAATCGACACGGCCTGGCCCAAAGCACACATGGTCGTGCCTCGACGAACACCTAGAGCACGACCTCAACTCCGTCACACACGGCCCTGTCTCAAGAGAAATCCGAACACGGTCAGGTCTCGATTCACACGGGCGTGTGACATGGCCGTGCCTCTGACGCTGGAAATAGCAATATTAGTTGGAAAAGGATACTTAGGGAGAAAGAATCGCATTCCAAGAGCCTATAAATAAGTCCCAAGTATCACCTATTTAAGGGGGCGAAAGCGAGGCCAATGAGCCAAGCCGAGAAGGTCAGAGTTAGGGAATAACGCGAGGATAGCCAGTTGATCCATCTCAAGAAGCCAGAGTTATACTCAAGACTGCGGAATTCTCCTTCGATTCCTTCAGGGGGTTTTAGGATTTTTCCTATGTTTTGTTTGATCTTTTCTCTTGCGATGTTTTGTTTATTCATTATGAACTAAACCCTCAGATACCTGAAGGGGATGAAACCTAGATGGATTTTATTATTTGATTTTTAAGTTATATGATAAATTACTTAGTTTGTTCTTAATTATGTTGCTTAATTCAAATCTAATGTGCTTAGGTGGAGGAGGAATAGACCCTGCCTAAGAGAAGATCTAACATAATTAAGCGGAGTTGATCGAACGCCTAGAGATAGGGTTACGAGATTTTGCCGGATTAGGGTGAAAACTAATATGGGAGTCCATTGATCGATTTACCGCTGTCCTAGGGGGTTATTATAAGTGAAGGAGAGTTCCACTAATTAACCTAGGGTTAGACGTTATTCACTTCGAGAGAGGGTTTAATATAGGTTATGAAGTCTCACGGATCAAGCTAAGTAAAAGAAATCATATAATTAAAAGGTTAGATAATAAGAGAAGTCTAGGTGGATTCTTCCCGAGGGTATCATCTGAATCAACTGAGTTTTTCCTCAAGGTTATTTTCCAATTTGTCTTCTTGTCTTTGTGTCCTTAGGTTAGCTGTCGTCTATTTAGTTAAAAAGTAATCTTCACTCTAACTTTAAGGCTAAATAATAAAAAGAAAGTGAGTATTAATACTTTTAGTTCCTTTGGGTTCGATAACCGGTCTTGCCTAAGCTATACTACTGTTCGATAGGTACACTTGCCTTAATATCGTTGTCAGAGTTAGTCTCCAGGTTTGATCATTCTTTTATAAATATTTAAAGCTCTGATTTTACAGCGATCAAGTTTTTAGCACCGTTGCCGGGGAACTAAAATATTAAGAAAACCTTATTTTTATTACTTTAGCCCAAATTTTTATTTTTCGCAATTTATTTTTCTTTTTTTTTTATTTACTGAAATTTTCTCTCTTTCTTTTCAAACAGGTACCTCTAGTTTATGACTAGAAGGTATCCGAAAGGACCTTTGGTATTCGACAACAAAATCGAAGCGACCGCTTGTAGGAATCGTCGGGAAACCAGGCGAGCCCTAGATTACACGGAGAGAGAGGAAGAAGATAAATCTAATCCTACTGAAGGGATGGACGAAAACAACCCACCACCGCGCGATATGGGTGACAACAACGCTACACGCACAATGTTCGATTATGCGAAACCGCATTTAACAGGAGCAAAATCTAGTATTGTTAGGCCTGCTATATCTGCCAACAATTTTGAATTAAAGCCTAACACAATACAAATGATTCAACAGTTTGTTCAATTTGATGGTTTGTAGGACGAAGATCCTAACACGCATATAGCTAACTTCTTAGAGTTCTGTGATACTTTCAAAATAAATGGCGTTTCTGATGATGCCATACGTCTTCGGTTATTCCCTTTTTCATCAAGAAATAAAGCTAAACAATGGTTAAACTTGTTACAACGAGGGTCAATCACTACATGGGATCAGATGACCGAAAAGTTTTTGATGAAATATTTCCCACCGGCCAAAACGGCCAAATTACGGAATGATATCTTTTTTTTTTTCTTGTGCAGATGGATGTAGAGACGCTATACGATGCATGGGAGAGATTCAAAGATCTCTTGAGAAGGTGCCCACACCATGGTCTACCCTTGTGGCTACAAGTCCAAACCTTTTACAACGGTGTAAACCCCTCAACGAGACAACTTATAAATTCAGCCGCCGGTGGAACACTGAACAAAAAAACTCCAGAAGCAACCTAGAGTTCATTGAGGAGATGTCATTAAACAATTATCAGTGGCAAGCTTCAAGGACCAAATCGACAAAATCGGCAGGAGTTTTCAACATCGATGCCATGACCATGCTATCAACACAGCTAGAGATGATGAATAAGAAGCTTGATAATTTGTGTTCATCACAGGTACATCCAGTCATGCAGTGTGATGCAAGTGGAACTGTGGCGAATCCTGAGTACCCACCCTACCAACCAGGAGCAGAAGATGAACAAATGAACTATATAGGTAATAATTTCTAAATTCTGGTATGTTCCCACGCCCGTGGGCCTAGGGCGTGTCGATTAGCACGGCCACCTCTCATGGTCGTGGTGATGCTTCATTCGGTTCTCCCACGCTCGTCAGCCATGGGCGTGTTGATTCACACAGCTACTTTACACGGCTGTGTGTCTGGGCATATTGATTCTCCATGCCCGTTTTTCAGCCAGCCACGCCCGTTGGTGACAAGTCAGTATGTTGGCATGGTTAGAAGGCACGGGCGTGTTCTACCCATGGTTGGCAAGTCAGTATCTTCACACGATTGTAAGGCACGACCATGCCACTTTGTCGGTGCCTGTGGGGGAGTGGTTGGGTCCGTTACATTGAAAATTAGTTGGAATTTGATTCGTACTGCCTCTGCTTATATTAGTACGGAGATTCTATACTTCCACACGGTCACATCCACGGCCGTGTGCAAGACCGTGTGGTCTAAAATTCTGCACTTTTGGTTAGTTTACAACTATGTATTTAGAAAAGAAAGAAGGAATAAAAGAAAATTGTGAAAATAAATTGGGTTAGTGCTCGGGTTGCCTCCCGAGAAGCGCTCGTTTATAGTCTTAAGCTAGACTTTCCTCGCATTTGAATCAGGGAGGTCTAAAGATTTGAATATCTTCCCTCATGCTTACAATTCTATTTTCTTGATAAAGTTTGAGTCGAGAAGCGTTTACCTTAAAAGTGTCGAATGTTGGATTACTTACCTCGACTATTCTGAATGGGAAGATATTTTGTACCTCAAGAGGAATTTCTTCGTTCTTGATTAGGTCTGATGTGGTGATGCGAGGATCTGATTTATCTATCAGTACCTAGTCTCTTATTTTGAAGTGGTTTAATGTTCCTACGAGCTCTCCTGGATGCTCTTTTGGTTTTACTTTGTGCGGTTCTGGTTCCTCTTCAAAGTGTGTCTTACATTTTTCTTCTAGTTTATTGATAAACCATAAAAGTAACATATTTTAGACCCACATTTAGTATGCTTTTGGATGATTTATCCCTTGTTTTATATAAAAGGTGCTTTTAATCCTTTCTTTTCATGACTTATACCCAGGAAAGCACCCGAGGATGAAAAGAACACAAAACGGGCCTAAAACGGAGTAAATGGGCCTTTACATGAAATCGGCACGGCCTGGCCCAAAGTCCACACGGCCGTGCCTCGACGAACACCTAGAGCATGGCCTCAACTCAGTCACACACAGCCGTGCCTCAAGAGAAATTCGAACACGGTCAGGTCTCGATTCACACGGGCGTGTGGCATGGCCGTGCGTCTGACGCTGTAAAGAGCAATTTTAGTCCAAAAAGGATTCTTAGGGAGAAAGAATCGCGTTCCAAGAGCCTATAAATAAGTCCAAAGTATCACCTATCAAGGGGAGCGAAAGCGAGCCCAAGGAGCCAAGCCGAGATGGTTAGAGTTAGAGAATAACACAAGGATAACCAGTTGATCCATCCCAAGAAGCCGGAATTATACTCAAGACGGCGGAATTCTCCTTCGATTCCTTCAGGGGGTTTTAGGATTTTTTCTATGTTTTGTTTCATCTTTTCTCTTGCGATGTTTTGTTTATTCATTATGAACTAAACCCCTCAGATACCTTAAGGGGATGAAACCTAGATGGATTTTATTATTTGATTTCTAAGTTATATGATAAATTACTTAGTTTGTTCTTAATTATGTTGCTTAATCCAAATCTAATGTGCTTAGGTGGAGGATGAATAGACCCTGCCTAAGAGAAGATCTAACATAATTAAGCAGAGTTGATCGAACGTCTAGAGATAGGGTTACGAGATTTTTTCGGATTAGGGTGAAACCTAATATGGGAGTCCATTGATCGATTTACTGCTATCCTAGGGGGTTATTATAAGCGAACGAGAGTTCCACTAATTAACCTAGGGTTAGACGTTATTCGCCTCGAGAGAGG
The DNA here is from genome assembly GCA_005393395.2 of Gossypium australe. Taxonomy (NCBI): domain Eukaryota; kingdom Viridiplantae; phylum Streptophyta; class Magnoliopsida; order Malvales; family Malvaceae; genus Gossypium; species Gossypium australe. The sequence goes on from CM016615.1 coordinate 16,012,619, forward strand.
GTTTAATATAGGTTAGGGAGTCTCACAAATCAAGCTTAGTAAAAGAAATCATATAATTTAGGGTTAATTAATAAGTGGAGTCTAGGTGGATTCTTCCTGAGGATATCGTCTTAATCAACTGAGTTTTTCCTCAAAGTTATTTTCCTATTCGTCTTCTTGTCCTTGTGTCCTTAGTTTAGCTGTTGTCGATTTAGTTAAAAAGTAATCTTCACTCTAACTTTAAGACTAATTAATAAAAAGAAAGTGAGTATTAATACTTTTAGTTCCTTTGGGTTCGATAACCGGTCTTGCCTAAGCTATACTACTGTTCGATAGGTACACTTGCCTTAATATCGTTGTCAGAGTTAGTCTCCAAGTTTGATCATTCTTTTATAAATATTTAAAACTCTGATTTTACAATGATCAAGTTTTTGCCGCCGTTGCCGGGGAACTAAAATATTAAGAAAACTCTACTTTTATTACTTTAGTCCTAATTTTTTTATTATTTTTCGCAATTTATTTCTATATTTTCTCTTTTCTCTTTTTGTTGAAATTTTTCTCTCTTTCTTTTCCAACAGGTACCTCTAGTTTATGACTAGAAGGAACCCGAGGGGACCTTTGGTATTCGACAACGAAATCGAAGCTACCGCTCATAGGAATCGTCGAGAAACCAGTCGAGCCCTAGATTACACGGAGAGAGAGGAAGAAGATAGATCCAACCCTACTGAAGGGATGGACGAAACCAACCCATCACCACGTGATGTGGGGGAGAACAATGCTCCACGCACAATGTTTGATTATGCGAAACCGCATTTAACAGGAGCAGAATCTAGTATTGTTAGGCCTGCTATATCTGCTAACAACTTTGAATTAAAGCCTAACACAATGTAAATGATTCATCAGTTTGTCTAATTTGATGGTTTACAGGACGAAGATCCAAACACGCACATAGCTAACTTTCTAGAGTTCTGTGACACCTTCAAAATAAATGGCGTTTCTGATGATGCCATACGTCTTCAGTTATTCCCTTTTTCATTAAGAAATAAAGCTAAACAATGGTTAAACTCGTTACAACGAGGGTCAATCACTACATGGGATCAGATGACTGAAAAGTTTTTAATGAAATATTTCCCACCGGCCAAAACGGCCAAATTACGGAATGATATCTCTTTGTGCAGATGGATGTAGAAACGCTATACGACGCATGGGAGAGATTCAAAGATCTCTTGAGAAGGTGCCCACACCATGGCCTATCCTTGTGGCTACAAGTCCAAACCTTTTACAATGGTGTAAACCCCTCAACGAGACAACTTATAGATTCAGCCGCCGGTGGAACACTGAACAATAAAACTCCAGAAGCAGCCTACGAGTTCATTGAGGAGATGTCATTAAATAATTATCAGTGGCAAGCTTCAAAGACCAAACCGACAAAATCGGTAGGAGTTTTCAACATCGATGCCATGACCATGCTATCAACACAGCTAGAGATGATGAATAAGAAGCTTGATAATTTGTGTTCATCACAGGTACATCCAGTCATGCAGTGTGATGCAAGTGGAACTGTGGCGAATCCTGAGTACCCACCCTACCAACCAGGAGCAGAAGATGAACAAATGAACTATATAGGTAATAATTTCTGATCTAATAATAATCCTTATAGTAATACTTACAATCTAGGTTGGAGAAACCACCCAAATTTTTTATGGGGAGGACAAGGAAACCAAGGAAATCAAAGGCAACAACTTCCTCAAAACTTCCGAAATCAGCCCTATCCACAAGAAAAGAAACCATCCTTCGAGGAACCTCTTCAAGAAACTAATAGAGCAGTCAAAAGTAAAGAGAGATGACTCGATGAAATTGCTAAGTTAGTCAAGGAAGTTAGTAATGCAGTTGAACAACTCGCAAAGCTAATGTCAGAATGACCACAAGGACGTCTACCAAGTAACACTGAAGTTAATCCTAAGGAGCAAATCCCTGATTTATCCTTGTTTTTATAAAAAATTGTCATATTACTAATTAAGATGAAATTTCTAATGACTTGTGATGACTATTAACATGTTTTAGAATAAGTCATAGTTAATTGTACATTGATGATTAAATTTAAAGAATACTATAGAATCAAGCATGATAAGTCTATTTTTCAGGAATTAAAATTTTTGCTAGGTTGTTGATCCAATTTTGAATGCTACCTTGAAATTTAAAAATTCATAAGGATGATGTCAAAACACTCATAATTTTTGTGAGTATTTGAACCTTATAGAGCATGCATTCTTTTTCATGCTCATTTTTTGATTATGAGTGTGTCAACTATGAACTGTTATTCTAGAACTTGCCTTGTTCATACATGTCGAGACCATAGTTCTGATTTGATATACCGAGATGATAAAGGCATTTAGGTTTTAACCCACTAATTCCACTAAAAAGCCTACCTCCATAATTAACCCCTAGTGAACCCCATTGAGCCTAACAACCCTTTTTATTGACTCACCTAGTAACTTTAACCAAAAACCCTTTTGTATTTGTTATCACCAAGTTTTCTTTTTACCCTTTTTGTCGAGATTTGATTTTAAACAAGTTTCCTAACTATGTTCTATATTTCAGTTGTAAAAAGTCTCTCTTATTATTTTATTTAGTTTGTTCTTAAAAAAAATGAAGTATATTCATTATTAGTTTTATGATTAAGTGAGCTTGCATGTTCAAGTTCCAATTCTCAAGGGAAAAAGCTCATATTAGGAGGATTATTATTTTTCAGTAATGAAGTTTAGGAAGAATTTTTAGTAGGTACTTGTCAAGTCAATCTTGATTCTAGCCCTCTAATTTCAGACTGTAACCACACCTTGTACCCTAACCCCGTTACAACCCTAAACAAAGACCTTTTGATCTGTTTGTCATCTCATATTACAGTAACGAGATTTGATTTTCAGGCAAGCCTATGGGATTAACTTTTCAGGTTCGACTTATGAGCGATCTTCTTCTGAACCTTAAACACTTTAGAGTGATTTGAGTGAACCCTAAGTGAGGATGTCGATCCTTTTCAATTTTGAATTGAAAAGGTAGTTATTTAAAAGAGGGGAGACACCTATGTTTTCAAAGGTACAAAACTATGACTTATCTCGTTTGAATCTTTAGGACGCTTTGAATCAAATCATCCATGTATGAATTCTGTATGAATTAGGATAAGACATTGTTGATAAAGAGTTACAGATCATGGAAAGTTCGTTTTAATTGTAAGTTGAGAATTTTGCTTGAGGACAAGCAAAAGCTTAAGTGCGGGGGTATTTGATAAACCGTAAAAGTAACATATTTTAGACCCACATTTATTATGCTTTTGGATGATTTATCCTTTGTTTTATATAAAAAGGTGCTTTTAATCCTCTCTTTTCATGTCTTATACCTAGGAAAGCACCCGAGGATGAAAAGAACACAAAACAGGCCTAAAACGGATTAAATGGGCCTTTACATGAAATCGACACGGCCTGGCCCAAAGTCCACACGGCCGTGCCTCGACGAACACCTAGAGCACGGCCTCAACTCAGTCACACACAGTCGTGCCTCAAGAGAAATCCGAACACGGTCACGTCTCGATTCACAGGAGCGTGTGGCATGGTCGTGCCTCTGACGCTGGAAAGAGCAAGTTTAGTCAAAAAAGGATACTTAGGGAGAAAGTATCGCGTTCCAAGAGCCTATAAATAAGTCCCAAGTATCACCTATCAAGGGGAGCGAAAGCGAGCCCAAGGAGCCAAGCCGAGAAGGTTAGAGTTAGAGAATAACGCAAGGATAGCCAGTTGATCCATCCCGAGCTTATAGCTCATACTATTATGTATATACATCTCAATTTGCTTAACTCTCAAATCCTCTGTTTATGGCGTACCACCGGCAATAAACCTGCAAGGCATTACAGCCCAAACTAAATCACCGGCACAAGGCCTGGTAGGCAATAAGCCCGATATTAATCACCGGCACGAGGCCTGTTAGGCAATAAACCCGATATTTCATATATTTAACATTTCCAAACACATCACTTAACACTGAAATCACAAACATTTCTTATATATTTCATAATGTTTTCATATATTAAACCAAACCTATTTATTCACATTACACTAAACAAAAATACAATTCACTTCAATAATATACCATCACATTCGGCCATCTCTTAAATTTATGCTTTAAATTTTCAATTTTCATCATTTAATAAGTTCATAATTAAATATTTAACACATACTCGCTTAAGGATTTACCTCGGCTGTCGATAGACCGTGTAAATCGGCTATTCGAGAACCTTCGTCTTTCCCCGATCCAATTCCGTTTTTCTTTGCTCTTGATCTAAAACACATTAAATTCAACTCATTCAAGTACATTTCAATTGAATTTAGTCCCAAATCACATAAATGGACAAATTACCATTTTACCCCTAATATTTCACAATTTTGAAATTTAGTCCTATTTGCATAAAACACAAAATACACCAAATTAGCTAAGACTATACAAGGGCCGAATATTCCTAGGGACTTCACAAGCCCTCACATTTCATTTATTTTGCAAATAAGTCCCTCTAAAATTTCATTTTTACAAATTAGCCCTAAATACAAAATTTCACCAAAACTTCTAATACAAAATATAATAATCTTTAACATATCTTTAATATAAAATCATAAAACATTAAAAACCACAAGAACTTAGCAATGGCCAAACCTCACATAGACTCTAATCTCAAAAATTCTAGCATGGGTCGGGTAATATACGAAGCAACGATCTCAAAAACGTAAAAATTATCAAAAATCGAAAATCACACATACCTTAATGAAACAAATTGATTGCCAAAAATCAAAGCTTTCCCTACCCCTTTTCTTTAACTAACATTCGGCCATGAGAGAAGTGAAGATGGTAGTGGCATTTTTTTTTTTATTTAACATACATTAACATTATTTGTAATTTACTAATATAACCTTATTATAAATATTAAACTAACATATATCATAAGGTTAGTGTGGTCCATTGCCGTCCACTACTATGGTTTATGGGCTAATTGCCCCTTTAGGACATCCACTTAAAAAGCCACAATCAAATTGGTACATTTCACTTCAGCATGCAACTTTTACGCTTTACGCGATTTAGTCCTTTTTATCAAATTAAGCATTCTAACGATAAAAGTTTTCTACGAAACTTTCACACACATTCACTCACACATAAATAAGCACAGAATATAACATTTAAAAGTTTCTCAGACTCGGATTCGTGGTCCCGAAACCACCGTTCCGATTAGGGTCAAATTCGGGCTGTTACAACTCTCCCCCCTTAGGAAATTTTCGTCCCCGAAAATCTTACCGTTAAACAAAGTCAGATATTGCTGCCTCATTGAATCTTCAGGCTCCCAAGTAGCCTCTTCAACTCCGTGCCGATTCCATAATACTTTCACTAATGGAATTCTTTTGTTTCTCAATTCTTTCATTTCCCGAGCTAGGATACGAATTGGTTCTTCTTCGTACGTCATATCGGATCGGATCTCAACCTCTGACGGAGTGACACATGTGATGGATCTGATCTATATTTATGAAGCATTGAAACATGAAATACGTTGTGTATCTTTTCTAACTCAGAGGGCAACTTTAATCTATAAGCAACAGGCCCAATACGTTCAGTGATTTCATAAGGTTCGATGAATCTCGGGCTAAGCTTGCCTTTCCGACCAAATCGAAGCACTTTCTTCCACGGGGAAACTTTGAAGAATACTCGATCACCAACCTGAAATTCAATGTCTTTACATTTTAAATCAGCGTAAGACTTTTGACGATCTGATGCAGCTTTCATACTATCTCTGATCGTGGCTACTTTCTGTTCAATCTCTTTAATCAACTCGACCCCGTGTATCTTGTTCTCACTGAGCTCAGTCCAATATAATGGTGTTCGACACTTGCGACCGTATAAAGCTTCATAAGGTGCCATTTTGATACTTGATTGAAAACTGTTATTATAAGCAAATTCAATCAAAGGCAAGTATCTTTCCCACGTACCTTCAAACTCGATGACACAACATCTCAACATGTCCTCAAGTATCTGAATGGTTCGTTCAGACTGACCGTCTGTCTGCGGATGGAAGACTGTGCTAAAGTGGAGTTTAGTACCTAAAGCATCCTGAAATTTCTTCCAAAACTGTGCCGTGAATCTCAGGTCTCTATCTGAAACAATAGAACTCGGCACACCATGTAATCTCACAATTTGAGATACATACAACTCAGCAAGTTTATCAAGTGAATAATTCGTACGAACCGGCACAAAGTGAGCTGATTTGGTCAGTCGATCCACTATAACCCAGACTGCATCTTTCTTGCTCGGTGTCGTAGGCAAACCGGTTACAAAATCCATAGTGATTCTATCCCATTTCCATTCAGGTATCATGATCGGTTGAAGCAACCTAGAAGGCACTTGATGTTCTGCTTTTACTTGCTGACAAACTAAGCACTTCGAAACAAATTCAGATATATCCCGTTTCATGCCAGGCCACCAATAAAACTGTTTTAAATCATTGTACATTTTCGTGCTGCCCGGATGTATCGATAATCGACTATTATGAGCCTCACTCAAAATCATCTGAATCAAATCCACGTTCTTCGGAACACATAATCGACCTTTGAAATTCAAACAATCGTTAGCATCGATATGAAACTCTGTCTCTGTGCCATTTTTACACTGAGCCCGTCTAGCAATCAAATCTTTGTCTATCCTCTGTGCATCACAAATTTGTTGCATAAACATCGGTCTTGCTTTTAATTCGGCTAAAATTGAACTATCACCAGACATAACCATATATGCATTTAACGCACGAAGAGCAAACAGAGATTTTCTACTTAAAGCATCAGCAACAACATTAGCTTTTCCCGGATGGTAGTCAATCACCAACTCATAGTCTTTTAACAGCTCTAACCATCTACGTTGCCTCAGATTCAAATCTTTCTGAGTCATCAAGTACTTCAGACTTTTATGATCCGAGTAAACATGACATTTTTCGCCGAATAGGTAATGACGCCATATCTTCAAAGCAAAAACAATAGCTGCAAGTTCCAAATCATGTGTTGGGTAATTTCTTTCATGCGGCTTCAATTGTCTTGAAGCGTAGGCTACGACTTTGCCTTCCTGCATTAGAACGCAACCCAGACCATTCAAAGAAGCATCAGAATAAACAACAAATTCTTTACCCGCTTCAGGTTGAACTAACACTGGAGCTTCGGTCAAAAGGGCTTTCAACTGATCAAAGCTTTTCTGACACTTTTTCGACCATTCAAACTTGACGTCTTTCTGCAATAGCTTTGTTAACGGGGTAGCTATTATAGAAAAACCTTTCACAAATCATTGATAATAACCTGCAAGTCCCAGAAAGCTTCGAATTTCAAAAACATTCCTGGGTAGCTTCCAATCAAGAATAGCCGATATTTTACTTGGGTCAACTCGAATGCCTGATGCTGAAACAACGTGTCCCAAAAAACTAACTTCTCTCATCCAGAATTCACACTTACTAAACTTTGTGTACAATTGTTTATCTCGCAAAGTTTGTAGCACCAATCTCAAATGCTCAGCATGCTCAGTTTTATCTTTGGAGTAGATCAGTATATCATCAATAAATAATACTACAAACCGATCCAAAAACTGTCTGAACATTCGATTCATCAGATCCATAAATACAGCGGGTGCATTAGTAAGTCCGAAGGGCATAACCAAGAATTCAAAATGGCCGTACCTCGTCCCGAATGCAGTTTTTGGCACATGAGAATCTCTAACCCGCAACTGATAGTAACCTGATCTCAAATCTATCTTCGAAAACACTGAAGCTCCTTTCAACTGATCAAATAAATCATCAATCCGAGGTAACGGGTACTTATTCTTTATAGTCACCCTATTCAGCTGCCGGTAATCGATACACATTCGCATAGTTCCATCTTTCTTTTTCACGAACAGAACTGGCGCACCCCAAGGAGAAAAACTCAGTCGTGCAAAACCCTTATATTCAACTCTTGCAACTGTGCTTTCAACTCAGTAGGGGCCATCCAATACGGAGCTATCGAGATTGGAGTCGTCCCCGGTACTAATTCAATGCCAAATTCAATCTCTCGAATCGGTGGTAAACCCGGTAATTCATCAGGGAACACTTCAGGGTATTTACACACAACTGGTACAGACTCAATCTGCTTTTCAGACATTTTATTATCCAGCACATAAGCCAAGTAAGCTTCGCACCTTTTTCTCACCTATTTACGGGCTAACATTGAGGATATTACTGTAGGTAACCCGTTTAAATCACTGGATTCAACTCGGATGGTCTCACCATTCTGACATCTCAAATCAATGGTCTTTCTTTTGTAATTCACTACCGCATCGTGCAAAGTTAACCAATCCATTCCCAGAATTATACCAAACTTGTCAAAGGGTAACAGCATCAAATCGGCCGGAAAACAAGAATCTCGAATCATCAATGGGCAACTTTTACACACTTTGTCAACAAGTACACATCTACCCAAGGGGTTGGACACACGAATCACAAACTCAGTAGACTCGACAGGCAGAGTCGTACTAAGCACAAGAGTTTCACATACATACGAATGAGTCAAACCGGGATCAATCAAGGGAATTACAATAGTATCATAAAGTGTGAAAGTACCGGTAATAACGTTAGGGGAAGAAGCATCCTCTCTGGCACGTATAGCATAAGCTCTAGCTGGTGCTCGAGCCTCAGACCGAACTGCAATGTCTCTTGTCCCTCTCTGACTGCCACCTACATTTCTTGAATGCCTGGGTGGTCTACCTCTTGCAGACGCATTGCTCGTTTTAGTGTTCTGAGCCTTATTTTGATCAGCTAGCATCGGGCACTCATGAATGAAATGATCTGACGATCCGCATTTAAAACAAGACCGGTCACGAAATCTACAGCTCCCAGAATGCCATTTTCCACAATGCTTGCATTCAATACGTTCCTGTTGAACATTGCCAACACTAGCCATCAAAGTGGCTTGAGAACTCGCTGGAGGTCGATCTCTTCTAGACAGATTAGAAGTAGCCTTATGCCGGTTAAAGTCACCTCTGAACTTCTTAGATGCAGATTGGAAAGTTTTACTCAACAATCTTTTACTCGTGTCTCTAGCCTCTGACTCAGCCTTTCTTTTCTCTTTTTCGAGCTCTTCAGCTTTGCAAGCTCGCTCAACTAGCACCAAAAACTTTTTAATCTCCAGACTGCCTACAAGTAGCTTTATATCTTCATTCAGACCGCCTTCAAATCTTCTGCACATAATGGCTTCAGAAGAAACACACTCTCTAGCATATCTGCTAAGTCTGACAAATTTTCGTTCATATTCTGTCACAGTCATTCGCCCCTATTTCAGTTCGAGAAATTCCTTCCGTTTTTTGATCAATGAATTGCTGGCTGATGTATTTCTTTTGAAACTCAATCTGGAAGAATTCCCATGTTACTTTTTCTTTTAGAACCACTGATACTAGTGTATTCCACCAGTGATATGCAGTGTCCCGTAGTAGGGATATGGCACACATCAAGCATTCATTTGGGGTACAGGATACTCATCAAGTACGCGAATAGTGTTATCAAGCCACAATTCGGCTCGCTCTGCATCATCATCATCATTGGCCTTAAATTCTTCGGCCCCATATTTTCTGATTTTATCAACAGGTGGCCTACTAGATCTCATCGGATTTGTCATCGGGGGTGCTAGAGGTACCAGAGTTGGATTATTCGGGGGTGGAGGTTGTTGTCCAGCCGGACTATTCTGAACAAACTGGGTAAACCACTCAGTCATCATCTGGTAGAAGGCTTGTTTAGCCTCCCCCTCGTGGCTACCCGAAAGTGGTCGAGAGTCTACTGGCGCTGATCCGCGTACACGGTCAGGCGCTACACTCTCTACATCATCCGCTACAGCTCTATCGGAATCAGAATCCATTTGCTATATAAAACACAATTCGAAATGTCAGAAGTCACCACACTATCAATTACGTACAATAAAGGCATGTATAGCTAGACTCTCTCGCTCTACGGTAGTCCTACAATCGGCTAAATCGTAAGCTCTGATACCAATAAAATGTAACGCCCTAACCCGTGTCTATCGCCGAATTAGGGTTACAGCTATTACCAAACTAAACTCAATTCCAAATAGACCTTCATTAGACTTTAAGCACAACAATGCACTCTTTTCCTTTTTATAAAACATTTCAACTTATCGAATTAGAAAATGCACAACAAGATTTATTATAGGTACTCAAAATATGGAAATATCCAATCCATAAAATTTAAACATTCATGGTATATATATATATATACATATACAATTAAAATATAAGATGACTCATCATTTAAATACTTGTATCGGACATAAATCAAATATCGTTTAATACAGACAATTTGTATACATTTTTCTACCGAATGAATACCTATTAAAACAACCGAACCATCTATACTGTTTAAAGATCAGATATACATACAACATAGTAACATTACTATATGACTGAAAGCACTATTGAAGCATATAGATTATATATATAACAAGCGTACCTTTCCCTATAAGCAAAATTTACATTAATAATGAAACACATGATTTAACTTATCCATCAATAATAAGACAAATTAACAAGCAACATATAAATCACCTAGCCAAGATCACATTTCAAATGTAATATCCCGGGTTAGGGGCTATATTGTTATGGCTTTGTGTGCACATGTTTTTGGCCTACTATGTGTTGTTTTAATGTTTTAGGGGCTTAGTTGTAAGCCTAGTGTAGGCTTGAGTGGTAGGAAAATTTTTGCTTTTAGGCTTAGGTGAGAGGAGCTGAAGGAGCTGGGGTTTATAAATATTATTTGGTGATTGTGAGCACAAGAGATGAGCTGGTGGAGTGGCAAGCTAGGCGCCACTAAGAGCTTGGATTGGCGTCACTTGCAGAAGGGAGAGGTCCTGTGTTCAAGCTGCAGAATGCCTACATTTTGCTTCTATTTTGACGGCATGGAGGAGGAGAAGTTGTTGGCAGTTCAAACTCTGCCATGGACCAAGTCAAATGTTCAAATGGTGGGTGGAGAGTAATAGTAGGAGGTTGACTAGTTCAAACAACTTTGAACTAGTGGATGGGAGTGCTTGGAGGTGATGGCCGAATATTGGAGAGAGTTTGGGGGGGAGTGGACGGATTTGGTTGGTGAGTGGAGGAGAGTGCCGAAATGCACTTTGCATTTTGTGCATTTTCGGTCTTTTGGTGTCAAAAACCAAATTGATTTCTTTTGTTTAGCTAGCCGAATTTCAAAGGAGATTCTTTCATTTTCTATTCCTTGAAACCGAAAGTCCAAGTAACCTTTGCCGAATTTGTTTTGTTTTCTCTCAATTCCCTTGGTAGTCGAATGTTCTTTGCTCCCTCTATTACCTCTTCATTTGTGTAAACCGAAACTAGCTTCTCTCTTCCTCTCATACTCTCTTTTCCTTCTTGAAATCTCCTTAGCCGAAACTCCATTCTCCAAAATACCTTCCTCCATTTCTTTCTCTTTCAAACCGAAAGTACCTTTCTTCTTTTTGTTCTATTTTTGTTGATTGGCCGAATATCAACCCCTTTTCTCTCCATCTTTCTCTTGTGTTCTCTTCCCTTGTGTGAAGCCGAAACCTCTTCTCCTTTTTGTTAAAGGTGTTAGCCGAATCTCTCCTCTCTCCTAGTGGTTTTCTTGGCCGAATATTGGTGTGGTGTGGATCTCTTCTAGCCTTGGTTCTAGTCGGGTTTAGAGGAAGGTAAGTGCTTGGCCGAATGGCCATTTCTCCTCTCCCTTGTTCTTGTTGATTTTGGTTGGTTAAGTGCCGATTTTGGCATGTGTTGGAGGAAGTTAACCTCTTGTGTTGTAATCGATTTCAATATAGGGCCTTTGGATTTTGGTGGCGATCAAGTGAAGCAGTCACCGTTGGTTGATCTTTTGGTAAGTAGTGGTAAGAGGTTGGTTCTTTTGGTCTATTCTTTTAGTTTCATTTAGGCAAGTCTTCAATGGATTAATCGTTCTTCTTATTAGGGTGTGGCCGATTGTCAAAGGAACCATTGGTTGGTTCAGGTTTTGGTAGGAAACCAAACCATTTGCAAGGTACGGGTTTAAGTGTTAACCCTTTGGTTTATCTATTCTGGCCGAATGGTATAAGTGCTAATCTCTTGTTTGGCCGATTATAGGAGCAAGGTATTCGAGGGATTTAGATCAGTTCATTGAGTTTAAGCTTGCGTTTTAACAGGTGTGTAAACTAACACACTATCTACTTAGTGATATGTTTAATAGCCTGATTGCCTATTAAGACCAAAACAGTATGATGATTGATATGATACCCAACGGGTATGTGTACGGATCCGGGTAAGTTCGTTTCATTACGAGTTCTATTAATGGTATATGTATCATGATTGTTGATGTATGTGATATGAGATGCGATAGTAAACATATTAGCATGACTGCATGATTTACACGATTTGCATTAGTATGATATGTTATGGGTGATATGAGAGGAGGCGAATATGATATCCGTGTCTTTGGGACACCAGAGGTTTGGCACCTCCAGTGGTTTGGTACCACAAATGATATTTTGTGACTTTGGGTCACCAGAGGTTTGGCACCTCAGCGTCTCGTCCCAGTGGCTTAGCACCACAGTGGGTTGGCCCCACGGTTGATATTACGGGATTGACGCCAGTGATTTGGTATCACACGATGGGTTGGCCCCATCATTCGATTCGTGACTACGGTCACCAGTGATTTGGTATCACACTTGTGTCTTTGGGACACCAGAGGTTTGGCACCTCATAGCGACTCGTCCCTGTGGTTTGACACCACCGTGGGTTGGCCCCACTTTTGAGATACGGGATCGTCGCCAGTGATTTGGTATCACACGTGGGTTGGCCCCACAGATGGATTATATCGTGACTTTGGGTCACCAGTGGTTTGGCACCACATTGATGGATATCGTGACTTTGGGTCACCAGTGGTTTGGCACCACCAGTGGTTTGGTACCACACGGGGTAGAAAAGGTGTTGTGGATGGTTAGGATCGGGTGCATTAATTGTATTGCTCTGCTATGATATGTGTTGGTATGTTGCATTACTCGGGAGGAGGATTTATACACTGAGTCCTGCGACTCACCTCTTTCCCTTATCATTTCAGGTGACACTTAGATCGCGGACATGGAGCCGGAATGGACTCGAGGTGATCATGCCATGAATAAACATACAGATTTGCTCTGACTTTTAAAACTTGGTACCTTATTTCGTTACTTTCATTTGGTTTTGTTGGGTTTGTAAAGGCCTTTTAAACTTAGGTTTTGTTATGTTTATGCTTAGATTTGTTCTCAGATGTGCCTTAACAAATTATTGGGTTAAAATTTGCTAAAACTTGGAAAGATAAGGTTTTCAAACTACAACACGATATGTTTTAAACTTTACCATCGGGTATCACGCTGCAAATCAAAATGAACGTAACTCAAATGTTTTCCAAACTTGAATTCATTTTCTCACTAAGTCCAAATTGTTTTTACGCAACAAAAAGGAAGTATTTGGATTTCTAGATGATATCAAATTTCTTTTACTTATGGATTCAATTAAGTTTTCAAAATTTATGGATTTTCAAAATGCACCATCGGCTTTTAAACAATCATGCCCAAGACTTCTACAAGTACAAAATATAGCAAAGTATTTTTATCAAACTTTTAAACGGAAACCTATCCTCTCAGATACATTTTTTCCCCGTAACATACCAGATTTGGTCGTGGTGTATTGACCGGGTTTGGGGTGTTACAATTGTGGTATCAGAGCTAAGTTCAAAGGCTCGGCTGTGGGCCTGAGGCCCGAAATGTTTTCAAAAGTCTGTTTTAAGTGTTCTTGTTTTGAAATATATGGTTTGAAAGGCATGGCACCGAGTCTCCAGCACCAATCCGCCCAGGTAAGTACCCCTTACTATTGCTTGTGATTTTGATGTTGATGGGATTGGATGATTAGCAATAGAGGATTACTGTAGAAACTAAAACTGATAGGATTCTGTGAACTCGCGAAAACAAAGCTTCTTTAATATTCATAAGACTTTGCTTTTAAACAGTGGAATAATTACTGATGCATAAAACTCCTAAATCAGATACGTAGAGATTTTAGTCATGAGCGCACGAGGTGGACGCGGTCGTGGACGTGGTCGTGGTAGGATGACAGTTTCTGAACCCGTAGGATCTGGTCAGGGGTCAGAGAATGAGATACCGGTACCGCCACCAGTTGGAGGTGGTGAGTTTCAAGATCAGACTGGGGATGATGCAGTGTCGCAGGCGATGCTGCGGGTTTTGGAAAGAGTAGCTGGAGTAGGTGGAGGCGCAAGAGCTAGGAAATCTGTGCCTGAGCGACTCCGGGCGAACGGGGCTGAAGTTTTCCGAGGTGTTTCTGGTGTTGCTCCCAGCACAGCTGAGTATTGGCTGGAGGCGACAGAGCGGGTTATGGACGATTTAGACCTGACTGCTGAGGAGAAGCTGAAGGGCATAGTATCGCTTCTTCGGGATGAGTCATACCAGTGGTGGCTCACGGTTCGGGACAGTGCTGCGGCGGAAGATCTTACTTGGGATTATTTCAAGGCTGCTTTTCAGAAAAAGTACATTGGAGCTAGCTACATCGACGCGCAGCGAAAAGCATTCCTGAGGTTGGTCCAGGGGAGTAAGTCTGTGTCAGAGTACGACGCTGAGTTCTTGAGGCTGAGTCGGTATGCTAGGGGCATTGTGGCTACTGAACACGAGAGGTGTGTTCTTTTCGAGGACGGCCTGAGGGATGAGTTGAGATTGCTGATTGCTCCACAGCAGGAGCGTGAGTTTGCTGTCCTAGTTGAGAAGGCTAAGGTAGCCGAGGGAGTGAAAGAGTCTGTAAGGCAGGGTATGGATAGGAACAGGCATAAGAGGATTTTTGGATCTTCTGGGTCGTCGGGTAATCCTCAGAAAAGGGCTAGGCAGAGTGGGCCGAATCAGTCTGGTAGGATTGTTGCTGCTAGTCAGGGACCGCCGCAGTGTAACCGTTGCGGGAAATCTCATTGGGAAGGATGCTGGACCGGTGGAAAAGGGTGCTTTGAGTGTGGCTCTTTGGATCAACGAGTGAGGGACTGTCCGCGTAAGTTGGCTAGGATTCAGTCCGAGGGTCAGGGCCGAACTCAGTTCAGGAATAATGGACCGCCATCGCAGAGGGGTCGTGGTAATGGCAGAGGAGGTAATGGTACTGGTCGGGGCCGTGGAGCACCGGGCAGAGGTGTGGGTTGTTCTGAGGTGAGACAGCCTGGGTTAGTGTATGCAGCGAGGCGCCGAGAGGAGGGCGACGCACCGGACGTCATAACCGGTACATTCTTGATCTTTGGTTCTCCATTTACTGCTTTGATTGATGTGGGTTCGACGCATTCTTATGTTGCTAGTAGTATAGTAGAGACCATGGATTTAGACTCTGAAACTACTTCTAGGCAGATGACGGTAATTAGCCCTCTAGGCCATTCTGTAGTTGTAGATAAGCTGTATAGAGATGTACCCCTAGAACTCCAAGGGGTAGTGTTTGTGGCTGATCTAATGGAACTGCCGTTTGGGGAGTTCGATCTGATTCTTGGGATGGACTGGTTGGTTAATTACCAGGCGAGGTTGGATTGCGCGGCTAAGCGCATGGTTCTAAAGACGTCTGAGGGTGATGAAGTGGTTATGATAGGTAATAGGAGAGATTACTTATCTAATGTGGTATCTGCTCTGAAGGCTGAGAAGATGGTCAGAAAGGGCTGTGAAGCGTATGTGGTTCATGTGTATGCCTTGGAGGCTGAAGAGTCTGCTGTAGAGAAGGTTCGGACAGTTAGGGAATTTGCTGATGTGTTTCCTGAGGAGCTTCCGGGTTTGCCACCGGATCGTGAGGTAGAGTTCGGGATAGATTTGTTACCCGGAACTGCGCCAATGTCTATTGCTCCGTATAGGATGGCGCGAAAGGAGTTAGTGGAGCTTAAGGCTCAGATCCAGGAGTTGTTGGATCGAGGTTTTATCAGGCCAAGTGTTTCACCTTGGGGAGCGCCGGTACTCTTTGTTAAGAAGAAAGATGGTACGATGCGGATGTGTATAGACTACCGCCAGTTGAATAAGCTGACGATTAAAAACAAGTACCCGTTGCCACGGATAGATGACTTGTTTGATCAGCTGAAGGGTGCAGCGGTATTCTCGAAAATCGATTTAAGGTCTGGGTATCACCAGTTAAAGGTAAAGGAAGCGAATATCCACAAGACAGCGTTTCGGACTCGGTATGGGCACTATGAATTTCTGGTAATGCCGTTTGGGTTGACTAACGCGCCAGCAGCATTCATGGATATGATGAATAGGGTGTTTCAGCAGTATTTGGATCAGTTCGTTGTGGTTTTCATAGACGACATCTTAGTATACTCAAGGACAGAAGAAGAGCATGATGCGCATTTGCGAGTGGTGCTGCAGATTTTGAGAGAGAAGCAGCTTTATGCTAAGTTTAGTAAGTGCGAGTTCTGGCTTAGAGAAGTGACTTTCTTGGGTTATGTAGTGTCAGCTGAGGGGATTAGAGTGGATCCTCGGAAGATTGAGGCAGTTTTGGATTGGAAGCTGCCTAAGTCAGTGGCTGAGATTCAGAGTTTCCTGGGTTTGGCAGGATACTACCGAAGGTTTGTCGAGGGATTTTCATTGATCGCAGCACCGATGACCAAGTTGTTAAGGAAAGGGATTCCATTTGTTTGGACTGAGAAACAACAGGAAAGTTTCGACAAGCTTAAGAAGATTCTGACAGAAGCTCCGATTTTGATTCAACCTGAGGCTGGTAAGGAATTCACAGTATACTGCGATGCATCACATACGGGATTGGGTTGTGTGCTGATGCAGGAAGGTAAGGTTGTGGCTTACGCATCTCGGCAGCTGAGGCCACATGAGGTCAATTATTCGATGCACGACTTGGAGTTAGCGGCTGTAGTCTTCGCTTTGAAGATTTGGAGGCACTACTTGTACGGAGAGAGATCGATAGTCTACACAGATCACAAGAGTCTGAAGTACCTTTTGACTCAGAAGGATTTGAATTTAAGACAGCATAGATGGATTGAGTATCATCCGGGCAAGGCTAACGTGGTGGCAGACGCGTTGAGCCGTAAGGTTGTTTCAGACTTAAGAGCGATGTTTGCCCATTTGAGTTTGTATGACGACGGGAGTATTCTGGCAAAGTTGCAGGTTAAGCCTACTTGGGTTGAGCAGATCAGGGAGAAACAGTTAGAGGATGAAGTTTTGAGTGCACAGAGGTTGCAGGTGCAGGTTGGTGGGTTGGAAGGTTACAGTTTGTCTAATGACGGGGTGCTGTGTTTTCAAGGAAGAGCTTGTATGCCCAAGGATGTTGAGCTGAGGCAGAAGATTCTTCAGGACACACAGAGCAGCCCATATGCTATGCATCCTGGAGGTAGCAAGATGTATAAGGATCTCAGAGAGCAGTTTTGGTGGCCAGGTCTGAAGAGAGAGGTGACAGAGTTTGTGGGGAAGTGTCTGACATGTTAGCAGGTCAAGGCTGAACATCAGTTGCCGTCAGGGTTACTTCAGCTGGTGAAGATTCCTCAGTGGAAGTGGGAAAGGATAACCATGGATTTCGTCAGTGGATTACCGCTTACGCCAAGCAAGAAGGATTCAGTTTGGGTAATTGTGGATCGGCTGACTAAATCAGCTCACTTTATTCCGGTGAGGGTTGACTACTCACTTCAGAGGTTGGCGAAACTGTATGTGTCAGAGATAGTGAGGCTGCACGGTGTGCCAGTATCGATCATCTCGGATAGGGATCCTAGATTTACGTCAAGGTTTTGGAAAGTGTTGCATCAGGCTCTGGGTACGCGTTTGGATTTCAGCACAGCTTTTCACCCGCAGTCTAATGGGCAGTCGGAGAGGGTTATTCAGATCTTAGAGGATATGCTGAGAGGTTGTGTTCTGGATTTCAGGGGCAGTTGGGAGGAGTTTTTGCCGTTAGCTGAGTTTGCTTACAACAATAGTTACCAAACGAGCATCAAGATGGCACCATATGAGGCGTTGTATGGTAGGAAGTGTCGCTCACCTACATGTTGGACGGAGTTGGGTGAACGTCAGTTGTTGGGACCCGAGTTGGTTGCAGAGACCGAAGACAAGGTTAAGTTGATTCAGGCTCGATTGAAGGAAGCTTCGGACCGGCAGAAGTCTTATGCCGATCTTAAGCGGAGAGATATAGAGTTTGCTGTGGGGGATCAAGTTTTTCTGAAGGTCTCGCCATGGAAGAAAGTATTGAGGTCCGGAAGGAAAGGCAAGCTAAGTCCGAGGTTTATTGGGCCGTATAAGGTACTGAAACGAGTCGGACCAGTAGCTTACCAGCTTGAGTTGCCAGCAGAGCTAAGTCAGATTCACGACGTATTTCACGTTTCGATGCTTTGGCGTTATCATTCAGATCCGTCGCACGTGGTAGCAGTGGAAGATATCGAGGTAAATCCAGATTTGACCATGGAAGAAGAACCAGTGCAGATCCTAGATCGGGATGTGAAGGTTCTGCGTAGGAAGTCCATGCCTTTGGTTAAGGTACTATGGCGGAATCATGGCGTGGAAGAAGCTACGTGGGAACCTGAGGATGTGATGAGACAGCAATACCCTCAACTCTTCTGATCAGGTAATTTCGAGGTCGAAATTATTTTTAAGGGGGGTAGAACTGTAATATCCCGGGTTAGGGGCTATTTTGTTATGGCTTTGTGTGCACATGTTTTTGGCCTACCATGTGTTGTTTTGATGTTTTAGGGGCTTAGGTGTAAGCCTAGTGTAGGCTTGAGTGGTAGGAAAATTTTTGCTTTTAGGCTTAGGTGAGAGGAGCTGAAGGAGCTGGGGTTTGTAAATATTATTTGGTGATTGTGAGCACAAGAGATGAGCTGGTGGAGTGGCAAGCTAGGCGCCACTAAGAGCTTGGATTGGCGTCACTTGCAGGAGGGAGAGGTCCTGTGTTCAAGTCGCATAATGCCCACATTTTGCTTCTATTTTGACGGCATGGAGGAGGAGAAGTTGTTGGCAGTTCAAACTCTGCCATGGACCAAGTCAAATGTTCAAATGGTGGGTGGAGAGTAATAGTAGGAGGTTAACTAGTTCAAACAACTTTGAACTAGTGGATGGGAGTGCTTAGAGGTGATGGCCGAATATTGGAGAGAGTTTGGGGGGGCGAGTGGACGGATTTGGTTGGTGAGTGGAGGAGAGTGCCGAAATGCACTTTGCATTTTGTGCATTTTCGGTCTTTTGGTGTCAAAAACCAAATTGATTTCTTTTGTTTAGCTAGCCGAATTTCAAAGGAGATTCTTTCATTTTCTACTCCTTGAAACCGAAAGTCCAAGCAACCTTTTCCGAATTTGTTTTGTTTTCTCTCAATTCCCCTGGTAGTCGAATGTTCTTTGCGCACTCTCTTTCCTCTTCATTTGTGTAAACTTAAACTAGCTTCTCTCTTCCTCTCATACTCTCTTTTCCTTCTTGAAATCTCCTTAGCCGAAACTCCATTCTCCAAAATACCTTCCTCCATTTCTTTTTCTTTCAAACCGAAAGTACCTTTCTTCTTTTTGTTCTATTTTTGTTGATTGGCCGAATATCAACCCCTTTTCTCTCCATCTTTCTCTTGTGTTCTCTTCCCTTGTGTGAAGCCGAAACCTCTTCTCCTTTTTGTTAAAGGTGTTAGCCGAATCTCTCCTCTCTCCTAGTGGTTTTCTTGGCCGAATATTGGTGTAGTGTGGATCTCTTCTAGCCTTGGTTCTAGTCGGGTTTAGAGGAAGGTAAGTGCTTGGCCGAATGGCCATTTCTCCCCTCCCTTGTTCTTGTTGATTTTGGTTGGTTAAGTGCCGATTTTGGCATGTGTTGGAGGAAGTTAACCTCTTGTGTTGTAATCGATTTCAATATAGGGCCTTTGGATTTTGGTGGCGATCAAGTGAAGCAGTCACCGTTGGTTGATCGTTTGGTAAGTAGTGGTAAGAGGTTGGTTCTTTTGGTCTATTCTTTTAGTTTCATTTATGCAAGTCTTCAATGGATTAATCGTTCTTCTTATTAGGGTGTGGCCGATTGTCAAAGGAACCATTGGTTGGTTCGGGTTTTGGTAGGAAACCAAACCATTTGCAAGGTAAGGGTTTAAGTGTTAACCCTTTGGTTTATCTATTCTGGCCGAATGGTATAAGTGCTAATCTCTTGTTTGGCCGATTATAGGAGCAAGGTATTCGAGGGATTTAGATCGGTTCGTTGAGTTTAAGCTTGCATTTTAATAGGTGTGTAAACTAACACACTATCTATGTAACACCCCAAACCCGGCCCAATACATTACGACCGAATTTGGTATGCCACAGAGAAAAACTCTTTTGAAAATCCCTTAAACTCTTTTGAAAATCCTTTAAGCCGATTTAAAATTTGATAAAAGATGTTGTCTTGTTTTTAAACAGTTGAGGAGAAAACATTAAATAGGGTTGTTTGAAAATTAGTCAAGTTGTTACAGATTCAAGTGTACCCGATGGCACAATAAAACATTTTACGTATTAATTTTTTATAAAACATGTGTAACCATTTTTCAAGTCATTAAGTTGTTAAACAATTTATCCAAAACAGATAAAATAACCAAAATATAATTTTAGGAGGCCTTATTACAACTTAAATAAATATTTAAAACCAAATTTAAATAAAGTAAAGTTCTCAAACCAAAGTTCACGTAGAACCCAAATTTATTGCATGGCCTCCTCGAGTTCATCCGGCTCCATATCCGCGATCTCACGAATCACCTGAAATGATAAGGGAGAAGGTGAGTCACCAAGACTCAGTGCATATTCCCTCTCCCGAGTAAATGCCACATTCTTACACAAATTATAACAAAGTACATATATGCATAATGCACCCAACCTAGCCATCCATAACTCCTTTTCTACCCCGTGTGGTACCAAACCACTGGTGGTACCAAACCACTGGTTTCCAAAGATACAATTGTGTTACCAAAACACTGGTGTCCGTCGACACGAATATCAATCTTCCCCCTCCTCTCATATTGCCCATACCAATGCAATAGATAACCAAATCATGATAATACACTTTAATATGAATCATATAATAAATACTATAAATCATAGATCATGTTTTCAATCCACATGTAATAACAACATATCGAAACAGACTTACCCGAATCCTCATTCATACCATCATGGTATCATATCCAAATCTCATCATTTTTCCCACTTTCATAATGTGATTAGTAATAACACACATATACATACATATATAAACCAAGCTAGAAAGTGTGTAAGATACACACCTAATAATAGTGATAACTAAACTTTCTCGCTCATCGACACTCTCAGCATCTCGAACAACATCTATACGTGCTCTCTCTCCGATTGGTGGTTCATAACCCGATGAAGAACCACGAATGAACAATGGCTCGGGGGTACGAACGACTTCAAATAAACGATTATCGCCGGCAGAGGGTCCACATCCCGGTGGAAAGTCTCGAACTCCCGACACAGCCCTTCGCTTGAAATTTGAGGGTATAGCAGAACCACCCCTCTTCCAAACACTATGAACTGCTCTCTTCGAACCCATTCTTGATTGCTCCAAAGTCTTTGATTGCTAGAGAGAGATAAGGCTTAAATCAATCGCTTCCGAAGTCCCAAAGAGCCTATCTTCAAAACCGATTGAAGAGCACCAAAATAAAAACCTACCCTTGATGATATTCGGCCACAACAATACTAAAAGGAAATGGGAAGTTTCGACTATATAGTTATGAAAGGAGAAAATATGTGAATAAAAGTGAGGGAATATGTAAGTAGAAAAGAGAATAAAAATGAGAGGATGAGGATTCGGTTTAATCAACAATGGAAGAAAGAAAAAGAAAAGAGGATTTGGGGAAGAAAGAGGTTCGGCCAAATGAAAGAAAAGGGAATTGTGTTTGAGCACAAATCAAAGGAAGAAAAGAGAGAGATGGAAGAAATGAGATTCGGCCAACACCTTGTTTGCCCAAAAGAAAATACACATAAATAAAAAGGTAGTTTTGGTGAACAAAGGAAAAAATGAGAGAAAGAGAAATGGTATTTGATTCAACAAAATGAGGCTAAAAATCCAAAACAATTTTGCACAAAAATGCCTAGGTGCATTCGGCCAAAGAGAAATTTGCTTGGAGAGGAAAAGAAAATATGCCAAATGGTGCCCAAATGCCAAAATTGGCCAAATATCCTCCCCCAAACCACCTAACACATTCGGCCACCCACCTAGACATCCATACCGTCCACATTCAACACTAAAAGCATAGAAATTGTTTCCAAAACATTTTCCACAAGCCAAGCCTTTTGTCCCCTCAATATACCATAACTTCAAGATATCCTTCCATAACCTTAAGAATCTTATCCCATAAATTAAGCTTTCCTTAAACAAAAATTCAACTTACCAAAAGTTATTAGTCCACCTATCATAAATAAGTTTGACCGACCATCAATGCTAGAATACAAAAATAAACCTTCAGAATGCTAAACATGCTACTCGAACCTCTAACCTCAAGCCACCTTTCAAGCTCCTTAATCAACTTGCCACTTACTCCTCTTATGCTTTAAATGAACACTTAATTAACTTAAGTGTCAAGCTCACTTAATCCTACTTCATTAAATAAACCATACTAAAATTATTCTAACTTCCTAAATAAAAACAAGCCTTCATAAGACTATTCTAACACACAAAATTCATACCCGAGCCAACACAAAATAATACTAAATTTTTTTTCCCAAAAGCCCATGGTCCAATCAGCACAATCCTACTAGGCCCAAATTCGGGATGTTACATATCTACCCTCCGTAAAAATAATTTCGTCCTTGAAATTACTTACTAACGATCAATCGTACAGTCTAACTCACCGCACTACGCTCTTGCTGCGCACTCTGATCTTAATAAAACCACAATGTACTTTTTAACAAAATCTTGAATCCTTAATCCCACAACCAAACATCTAATTCACACTAGCAAACCTGTTATCTAACACTTACATTTATACCAACAATTTTCCTACATTCAGCCATCACTTCTAACCAAAACATACCTGACTTGAGAGTGAGGAAACAATCCCGAGCCTTATGCTCCTTAGACCCGCATCTCAAACATGCTCCAACCCTCCTCCAATATTCTCCCGGATGACACCTTCCACAGTAAACGCAAGCCAATAAGTTCGATCATACCGTGATTTTACAGAATGAAATTGTGACCCTAGAGAACCGTGATCTCTATTCTTCTCCAAAACTTCTTTAACTAACTGAGTCAGCTCATCAATCCGATTTCGATCATGAGACCCCGTCTCAAGCACTAGCGATGCTAACGCCTCCATTTCGAAAATATGCCTCGGTGCCGAAGATCTAGCCCTAGCACAATCGGCCTTTACCATGTCCATGACAACCACGATCTCGAGAGCTCATTCTAGCTATCGCGCTTTAATCAGATTAGGAGATTTTTATGGATTAGTACATGTTTCACTTGATTATCCGCGAAGAAATTTTATGAAAAGTGTTTAATAGAGATTCTTTCGATCAAACAAAGTTTTAAGTCTTCTATCCTAGTTTACACAGAAAAGTACATCCATTCCCTAATACCTTTCATACCTATGCACTCTTCGGGCATTTATGTCCGTTTCTAACCCAGGGTATTTTCGTCATTTTCCTACAGGGTATTTTCGTAATAAACCGAAGAAATTTGAAAACTTTAATAAATCGAGACATTTTGAAATTTCTAAAACTGAGGAATATTTTTGAGAGTTTCTCAATTTGAAGATATGACAAAATTTTGAAAACCAGGGGTATTTTGGTAATTTTGTCAATCAGGGGTAATTTTGTAAATTTCCAAAGTCAAGATATTATTTTGAAATGCAAAATTTTCGAGTACTTTTGTAAAATAAAATTTGATCAAAATTGTGGTAATATGGTAATTTTAGAAACCAAGGGTATTTTCGTAATTTTGGCCGAATGTGGGTATACTGCTCATTTTGGGTTATTTTCTCTCTTTGGCCGAATGTGGTAGGCTCTTTTGGCACTTTTCTCTGCACACTTTTGCACTTTTCTTTTTCTCCACTGTTGAATCCCCTTGTCCTTCTCTCCATTCCTCGACTTTTGGTTCATAGCCGAACCTTCTTTTTTTTCTTCTCAATATTCTCTTTTCTTCTTTCACTGAGTGGCCAACTCTCTTTTTCTTTCTCTGCCGTTGATAAACAGTAATTATAACATATTTTAATCCCACATTTAGCTTGTTTTTGGATGACTTATCCCCCAATTTATGTAAAAGGTGCTCTTAATCCTTTCTTTTCATGTTTTATACCCAGGAAAGCACCCGAGGATGAAAAAGAATGAGAAACGAGCTTAAAACGGGCCAAATGGGCCAATTCACGAAATCGACACGGCCTGGACTTCCAGCCACACGGTCGTGCCTCATAGATCAGATAGAACACGGCCTGACCACGATTCACACGGCCGTGCCTCCATAAATAGACCCAAACACGGCCTGAAGTCGATCCACACAGGCGTGTGCCATGGTCGTGTCCCTGTCGCTGGAAAGAGCAATTTCATTCGGGAAAGGATACTTGGAGGCAAAGAAACACATTTCGAAGCCTATTCAAACATCCTAGTAGGAATTCTACTTAAATTAGGATACTTAGGGGCCAAGCAAGGCATCACAAAGTCTATATAAACACCCAATGGGGCAACTTGAAGGGGGGAGTTTGGCAGAACCCGGAACTGGCATCAAAGTTAGGCCAAACAGCCAAGCCGAAAAGGTCAGGGTTGAGGGAATCACTCGAAGATAGCCAATTGATCCATCCGAAAAAGCCAGAGTTATACTCAAGACGGCAGATTTCTTCTTCAATTCCTTAAGGGGATTTTAGGAATTTCTTATATTTTGTTTTATCTTTTCTCTTGAGATGTTTTCTTTATTTGTCTTGAACTAAACCCTTCAGATACTTGAAGGGGATGAAACCTAGATGAATCTTGTTATTTGATTTCTGAATTATATGATAATTACTTAGTTTGTTCTTAATTATGCTGCTTAATCCAAATCTGATGTGCTTAGGTGGAGGAGGAATAGACCCTGCTTAAGAGTAGATCTAGCATAATTAAGCGGAGTTGATCGAACGCCTAGAGATAGGGTTACGAGATTTTGCCGGATAAGGGTGAAACCTAATATGGGAGTCCATAGATCGATTTACTGCTATTCTAGGGGGTTATTATAAGCAAACGAGAGTTCTACTAATTAACCTAGGGTTAGACATTATTCGCCTCGAGAGAGGGTTTAATATACGTTAGGGAGTCTCATGGATCAAGCTAAGTAAAGAAATCATATGGTTCGGTGATAGGTAACAAGAGGAGTCTAGGTGGATTCTTCCTGAGGGTATCGTCGTAATCAACTGAGTTTTTCTTCAAGTTATTTTCCAATTCGTTCTTTTTGTCTTTGTGTCTTTCAGCTTAGTAGTCGTTAATTTAGTTAAAGTAACTTCATTTTATTTTTAAGGCTAAATAATAAAAAGAAAGTTAATATTAGTACTTTTAGTTCCTTTGGGTTCGACAATCCGGTCTTGCCTAAGCTATACTACAGTTCGATAGGTACACTTGCCTTTAATCATTGTCAGAGTCAGTTCCCAGGTTTGATCACATTCATTATAATTTTTTAAAGCTCTGATTTCAGCGATCAAGTTTTTGGCGCCGTTGCTGGGGAACTAAAATATTTAGAAAGCTCTATTTTTATTATTTTAGCCATTTTTTTCTGCAATTTATTTTTATTATTATTTTTCTTTTCTACTTTGTTAATTTTTCCTCTATTTTGCTTTTGGCAGATAATTTTAAAGAGAATATGGCACTGAATAATTATCAGTGGCAAGATATGAGGACAATTCCTACTAAAGCAGCCAGTGTTTTCAACCTCGACGTGGTCGCCAGGTTATCTAACCAGCTAGAGATGATGAATAAAAAGATTGATGGTTTGTTTGTCTCTCGCAGGTACACCCAGTAATGCAATATGACTCGAATCTAAGAGGCGTGGTAAATCCTGAGTACCCACCCTACGGATATGGCATGGAGAACGAACAAGTCCACTATATGGGTAACTATTCTAGACCTCAAAATAATTTTTATAGTGACACTTATAATGCAAGTTGGAGGTACCATCCCAATTTCTCGTGGGATGATCAAAATAGCCAAAGACCGGAACTTCCGCCAGATTTCCAACAACCACCTTACCAACAAGAAGAGGAGTCAAACCTTGAAGAGATGCTGACAAAATTCATAGCAGCCACAGAAAACCGTCTCCATGACACTGAAACAACCCAACGAACATCAGTTGAAGAGACCAAGAGCCGAGTCGAGGACCTTACTAAGTCAGCAGGGGAAGTCACTAAGGCAGTTGCACAACTTGCAAAATTAATGTCCGAACGACCGCAAAGGCGTCTACCAAGCAACACAGAGATTAACCCAAAGGAGCAAATCCAAGCCATAACAGCTCAGGAGAGTATAGGGTTAGATGAACCCAATTCAATACAAGAAAACAAGTTAGACAAAGGTAAAGTTGAGGTAACACAAGAAAAGCCAAAACCAGTAATCAAAGAGTACCAACCCCGCATACCTTATCCTGAAGCGATGAAGAGAGACTATACAGAGGAGTAGTCTGGTAAGTTTCTTAAACTTTTAAAGAAATTACATATTAACTTATCGTTTCTCGAAGCTCTTTCGCAGATACTCAATTATAGAAAATTTTTAAAAGAGCTGTTGACAAAAAAACGTAAACTAGACGAGGCATCGCATGTGGAGCTAAACGCAATGTGCTCAGCAATTCTACAAAATAAACTGCCACGGAAATTAAAAGATCCAGGGAGTTTTACAATTCCATGTTTAATTGGTAGTTTATCTATTGATAATGCTTTAGCTGATTTAAGGGCAAGCATCAATGTTATGCCTTATAAAATGTTTAAACAACTAGGTCTGGGAAACCCAGACAAACTAGGATGAGCATTTAGTTAACTGATAACACTATCAGAATTCCTAGGGGTATAATAGAAAATGTTCTAATCAAAATTGATAAATTCATATTCCCAGTAGATTTTGTTGTCTTAGACATGAATGAGGACAATTCGATTCCTTTAATTTTAGGAAAACCCTTTCTAGCAACTGCCTGGACTAAAATTGATGTTGGTATAGGAGAACTCATTCTTCGTGTAGGTGACGAATCAATCAGTCTACAAGCTTTTGACTCGGCCAAGACATCAAGTGATGAAGGTGAGAAAGAAAATTCAATTGATAATCAAATTGTTCAACTTTCACCATAGGAAACACCACAAGGCTACAAACCTGAGCTGAATCATGGGCCCCAAGCCGTACTAGCTCATAACAGTGAATTGTTAGTGGAATCTGACCCAAGGCAAGAACCTGTGGTAAGTGAAGGTAAGGTTGAGGTAAGCCATGATTTACCAAACCTGGTAAATACAGAGTATCAAGCTCGTGTGCCATATCCCGATGCAGTAAAGAAAGACCACACAGAGGAAGAATTCAGTGAACTTACACTTCGTGTAGACGACGAAACAATCACTCTTCAAGCTCTTAACTCAGCTAGGACATCGAGTAATAAATGTACGAACGTTAATTCTATTGATAACTATTTGGTCCAACCTTCTTTACAGGAAGCATCACGAAATCACCTAGCTAAGCTAGATCTTAGACCTCGTGCCGAAAAAGAAGAATTGTATGAGGAACGAAGCCTTAGGGTCGACAAATTAGAAGAGTGGAAAACACAACTTAAAGAAGAATCGGAACCACACGAAGTGAAACCGAAGGAGCCCCCAGACTAGCTGATAAGAACAACGAATCACTTCAAAGTAGGAGATCAGGTATTGTTGAATAAGGAAGACCCTCGAATCACCAATTCAGACCTCAAGACAAACGAAGAAATCACTTTTGTGGTACTTAATGTCTTCCTATACGGCACAGACGAGGTAAGCAATCCTAAATTTGACAGTTTTGAGGTAAACATTACTCGACTTAAACTATATATCCATAACCGAAGTGATCGCATGAGAAAGGATTTTCACCTCCTCAAACCACCATGACCATACGAATGAGAGATAAATTCTAGCTTAAGACTATAAACGAGTGCTTCTCAGGAGGCAACCCGAGCACTAACCCCATTTTTACATTTTTTATTTTTTATTTTTTTATTTTTATTTTTTATTTTTTCTTTTCTTTTTCCTTTTAGCACCTAACCATAAACTAACAAAAGAGCAGATTTCTAGGCCATACGGCCCTACACAAGGGCATGACCGTGGCCGTGTGGAAGCCAAGGGATGAACCATGGGCGTGCCAGTAGCCGTGCACAACATAGAAAAATTTCTTTTCCCAACACGGGTGGCGATAATAGTCCACGCCCGTGCCGACGCCCCGTGCGAGGTTACTGACTTGTTAAGCACGAGCTAAACACGGTCGTGCCTTCCAACCATGCCTATCGAACACGAGAGGAGCACGTCCGTATTAAATGACCGTGTGAAGAAAGACACGGGCGTGCCACTACACCCACGGCCGTGCCCGAACACCCTGAATGCGCCCAAAATTCAAAATCCCAAAACACGGGCTACATCTCTATTTAAACCTCATTCTCCCTTTTTCTAGTTGTCTTTCATTTTCCATTATTTATTTTTATTTTTATTTTTATTTTATTTTCATTTCATTATTTTTTTACTTTATTTTACTTTATTTTATTTTCTTCTTATTCAATTTCAAACGGTTCGAGACGCTTCCCCACGTTCACCTCCAATCCTATCCGATTTCTTTTCATTGACTTCATCCAAAATTCAGGAAGTTTCACTTCTCTCCCCATCTTATGATTTTTATGATTATTTTGCTATAATCTATCTTTGTACATTGAGGGCAATGTACATCTTAAGTGTGGGGGGGTTAACTATAGTATTATTTGAAAATCCTTGAATTATGCCTTGTTCAAAAGTAAAGTCTCTCATTTTATGATTAGAATGAAATTTCCTATGATTTATGATCTTTGTTGATATGTTTTGGAGTAAGTCATTGATAATTGTGCATTGATGATTAAATTTGAAGGATACTAGAGAATCAAGTATGATAAAATCTATTTTTCAAAAAAACAAAAATTGGTTGTCTACCTGAATCTGAATGTTACTTTGAAGTTTGAAATTTACGAGGTTGACATCAAAATACCCATAATTTTTGTGAGATTTTGAGCCTTTTAGAGCATACATCCTTTCTTGCTCACTTTTTATTATGAGTGTGTCAACATTGATTTGTTATTCTAGAACTCGCCTCGATTATACATGTTAAGACCACACCTTTGATTTGATATACAGAGATAGTAAAGGCACTTAGGATCTAACCCACTCACTCCACTAAAAAGCCTACCTTCATAATTAACCCCTAGTGAACCCCTATGATCCTAACAACCACTTTTTGACTCACCCACTAATATTAACCCAAAACCCTTTGTATTTGTTATCACCATTCCTTTTTAACTACCCTTTTTGTCGAGATTTGATTTTGAACAGTTTCCTAACTATGTTCTATATTTCAGTTGTAAAAGCTCTTTCTTATTATTATAATAGTTTGTTCTTAAAAAAAACGAAGTATATTCATTATTAGTTCTATGATAGATGAGCTTATGAATGTAAATTTCAAGTCTTGAAGAAAAAGCTCGTATTAGTAAGTTCAATTGATGTAATTATTTAAGATTAGTTCATTTTTCTAGTTAGGTAAATTGTCAAATTCGATCTCGATTCTAACCTTCTAATTCAGCCTTTATCCACAACCTTAACCTAAGCCCCATTACAACCTTGTTAAAGACCTTTTGATTTGTGTATCATCTCATTTTACAGTGGTGGAGATTTGATTTTCAGGCAAGCCTATGGGATTAACTCTTCATGTTCGACTTTTGAGTGCTTAATTTTGAACCTTAAACACTTTGAGTGATTTAAGTGAATCTTTAGTGAGGATGTCAATTCTTGTCGGTTTCGAATCAGAGGTAATTATTTAGGTGAAGGGAAACACCTAACGTTTTCAGGGCTATAAATGTAAGACTTTGATAGTTTGAATCTTTAGGACTCTTTGAGTTGAATTATCCATGTATGAATTATTTCTGAATTATGATGAAACATTATTGATGAAAATTTTGAATCGAGGAAGTTTTTTTTAATTATGAGTTGAGAATTTTGCTTGCGGACAAGCAAAAGCTTAAGTGTGGGGGTATTTGATAAACCTTAATTTGTAACACCCTAACCCGTATCCATTGCCGGATTAGGGTTATGGCTATTACCAAACTAAACTCAATTCCAAATAGACCTTCATTAGACTTTAAGCACAACAATGCACTCTTTTCCTTTTTATCAAACATTTCAACTTATCGAATTAGAAAATGAACAACAAGATTTATTATAGGTACTCAAAATATGGAAATATCCAATCCATAAAATTTAAACATTCATGGTGTATATATATATATATATATATATACATATACAATTAAAATATAAGATGACTCATCATTTAAATACTTGTATCGGACATAAATCAAATATCGTTTAATACAGACAATTTGTATACATTTTTCTACCGAATGAATACCTATTAAAACAACCGAACCATCTATACTGTTTAAAGATCAGATATACATACAACATAGTAACATTACTATATGACCGAAAGCACTATTGAAACATATAGATTATATATATAACAAGCGTACCTTTCCCTAAAAGCAAAATTTACATTAACAATGAAACACATGATTTAACTTATCCATCAATAATAAGACAAATTAACAAGCAACATATAAATCATCTAGCCAAGATCATATTTCAAATATATACATATAAATCTCATTTAACATATAATAGTACATATCAAAATAAAACCAATACTGAATATATCAATATGTCATGCTTATCCCAAACGCAACACATCCACCTATTATAGGCATATTACTTGTTATTTATACTACACGTTAAACATCATCAAATTTCCATCATATCCTTTGTTTCCAAAACACATAACCACACACCACAATATAGATATATTATAAGACTAATTTCCATGCATGATTTAACCATGACCGAATCTCACCTCATTTAATAACTTAATCAAGCCATTATAACAAGAACATAGGAATTTAAACTTGACCAAAAGGGAATAGCCATTTTCACAAGGCTATGCATATATATATACAAAACCGGGTATTCTTAGTCAAAACCCTAGTCTAACCTATACATGCCTTCGATTCAAAGTTAAATATGTATATACCTCAATTTCACATATATATAGATCATACCAATCAGTGATAATCTCAATATCATGAAATAAAGCACAGTTTGAATCATTAGCTTCATCACATCACGAATAACTCAACTAAAAATAAACTGTCTTACCTTATTCCTTACCAATACAATAAGCTGACCTTTATCCCAAGCTTATAGCTCATACTATTATGTATATACATCTCAATTTGTTTAACTCTCAAATCCTCTGTTTATGGCGTACCACCGGCAATAAACCTGCTAGGCATTACAGCCCGAACTAAATCACCGGCACAAGGCCTGGCAGGCAATAAGCCCGATATTAATCACCGGCACGAGGCCTGCTAGGCAATAAGCCTGATATTTCATATATTTAACATTTCCAAACACATCACTTAACACTGAAATCACAAACATTTCTTATATATTTCATAATGCTTTCATATATTAAACCAAACCTATTTATTCACATTACACTAAACAAAAATACAATTCACTTCAATAATATACCATCACATTCGGCCATCTCTTAAATTTATGCTTTAAATTTTCAATTTTCATCATTTAATAAGTTCAGAATTAAATATTTAACACATACTCGCTTAAGGATTTACCTCGGTTGTCGATAGACCGTGTAAATCGGCTATTCGAGAACCTTCGTCTTTCCCCGATCCAATTCTGTTTTTCTTTACTCTTGATCTAAAACACATTAAATTCATCTCATTCAAGTACATTTCAATTCAATTTAGTCCCAAATCACATAAATGGACAAATTACCATTTTACCCCTAATATTTCACAACTTTGAAATTTAGTCCTATTGCAAAAAACACAAAATACACCAAATTAGCTAAGACTATACAAGGGCTAAATATTCCTAGGGACTTTACAAGCCCTCACATTTCATTTATTTTGCAAATAAGTCCCTCTAAAATTTCATTTTTACAAATTAGCCCTAAATACAAAATTTCACCAAAACTTCCAATACAAAATATAATAATCTTTAACATATCTTTAATATAAAATCATAAAACATTAAAAACCACAAGAACTTAGCAATGGCCGAACCTCACATAGACTCTAATCTCAAAAATTCTAGCATGGGTCGGGTAATATACGAAGCAACGATCTCAGAAACGTAAAAATTATCAAAAACCGAAAATCACACATAACTTAATTAAACAAATTGATTGTCGAAACTCAAAGCTTTCCCTACCCCTTTTCTTTAACTAACATTTGGCCATGAGAGAAGTGAAGATGGTAGTGGCATTTTTTTATTTACCATATATTAACATTATTTGTAATTTACTAATATAACCTTGTTATAAATATTAAACTAACATATATCATAAGGTTAGTATGGTCCATTGCCGTCCACTACCATGGTTTATGGGCTAATTTCCCCTCTAGGACATCCACTTAAAAAGCCACAATCAAATTGGTACATTTCACTTTAGCATGCAACTTTTACGTTTTACGCGATTTAGTCCTTTTTATCAAATTAAGCATTCTAACGATAAAATTTTTCTACAAAACTTTCACACACATTCACTCACACATAAATAAGCACAGAATATAGCATTTAAAAGTTTCTCGGACTCGGATTCATGGTCCCAAAACCACCGTTCTGATTAGGGTCAAATTCGGGCTGTTACATAATTATAACATATTTTAATCCTACATTTAGCTTTTTTTGGATGACTTATCCCCCAATTTATGTAAAAAGGTGCTCTTAATCCTTCCCTTTCATGTTTTATACCCAGGAAAGCACCCGAGGATGAAAAAGAATGAGAAATGGGCTTAAAAAAAGCCAAATGGGCCCATTCACGAAATTGACACGGCCTGGACTTCCAGCCACATAGCCGTGCCTCATGGATCAGCTAAAACACGGCCTGACCATGATTCACATGGCTGTGCCTCCATAAACAGACCTGAACACGGCCTGAAGTCGATCCACACGGGCGTGTGCCATAGCCGTGTCCCTGTCGCTGGAAAGAGCAATTTCATTCGGGAAAGGATACTTGGAGGCAAAGAAACACATTTCGAAGCCTATTCAAACATCCTAGTAGGAATTCTACTTAAATTAGGATACTTAGGGGCCAAGGAAGGCATCACAAAGTCTATATGAACACCCAAGGGGTCAACTTGAAGGGGGAGTTTGGTAAAAGCCGGAACCGGCGTCAAAGCTAGGCCAAAGAGCTAGGTTGGAAAGGTCAGAGTTGAGGGAATCACTCGAAGATAGCCAGTTGATCCATCCCAAGAAGCTAGAGTTATACTCAAGACGGCAGATTTCTCCTTCAATTCCTTTAGGGGGTTTTAGGAATTTCTTATGTTTTGTTTTATCTTTTCTCTGGAGATGTTTTCTTTATTTGTCATGAACTAAACCCTTCAGATACTTGAAGGGGATGAAACCTAGATGAATCTTGTTATTTGATTTCTGAATTATATGATAATTACTTAGTTTGTTCTTAATTATGCTGCTTAATCCAAATCTGATGTGCTTAGGTGAAGGAGGAATAGACCCTGCTTAAGAGTAGATCTAGCATAGTTAAGCGGAGTTGATCAAACGCCTAGAGATAGGGTTACGAGATTTTGCCGAATTAGGGTGAAACCTAATATGGGAGTCCATAGATTGATTTACTACTATTCTAGGGGGTATTATAAGCGAATGAGAGTTCCACTAATTAACCTAGGGCTAGACATTATTCGCCTCTAGAGAGGGTTTAATATACGTTAGGGAGTCTCACGAATCAAACTAAGTAAAGAAATCATATGGTTCGGTGATTGGTAACAAGACGAGTCTAGGTGGATTCTTCCTGTGGGTATCGTCGTAATCAACTGAGTTTTTCTTCAAGTTATTTTCCAATTCGTTCTTTTTGTCTTTGTGTCTTTCAGCTTAGTAGTCGTTAATTTAGTTAAAGTAACTTCACTTTATTTTTAAGGCTAAATAATAAAAAGAAAGTTAGTATTAGTACTTTTAGTTCATTTGGGTTTGACAATCCGGTCTTGCCTAAGCTATACTACTTTTCGATAGGTACACTTGCCTTTAATCGTTGTTAGAGTCAGTTTGCAGGTTCGATCACATTCATTATAAATTTTTAAAGCTCTGATTTCAGCGATCAGCCGTGCCAGTTGGTTGGTAGTTGATCGTTGTAAAATCAGAGCTTTAAATATTTATAAAGGAATGATCAAACCTGGAGACTAACTTTGACAATGATATTAAGGCAAGTGTACCTATCAAACAGCAGTATAGCTTAGGCAAGACCGGTTATCGAACCCATAGGAACTAAAAGTATTAATACTCACTTTCTTTTTATTATTTAGCCTTAAAGTTAGAGTGAAGATTACTTTTTAACTAAATAGACGACAGCTAACCTAAGGACACAAAGACAAGAAGACGAATTGGAAAATAACCTTGAGGAAAAACTCAGTTGATTCAGATGATACCCTCGGGAAGAATCCACCTAGACTTCTCTTATTATCTAACATTTTAATTATATGATTTCTTTTACTTAGCTTGATCCGGGAGACTCCCTAACCTATATTAAACCCTCTCTCGAAGCGAATAACGTCTAACCCTAGGTTAATTAGTAGAACTCTCGTTCGCTTATAATAACCCCCTAGGACAGCAGTAAATCGATCAATGGACTCTCATATTAGGTTTCACCCTAATCCGGCAAAATCTCGTAACCCTATCTCTAGGCGTTCGATCAACTCCACTTAATTATGTTAGATCTTCTCTTAGGCAGGGTCTATTCCTCCTCCACCTAAGCACATTAGATTTGAATTAAGCAACATAATTAAGAACAAACTAAGTAATTTATCATATAACTTAAAAATCAAATAATAAAATCCATCTAGGTTTCATCCCCTTCAGGTATCTGAGGGGTTTAGTTCATAATGAATAAACAAAATATCGCAAGAGAAAAGATAAAAAAAAAAAAAACATAGGAAAAATCCTAAAACCCCCTGAAGGAATCGAAGGAGAATTCCACAGTCTTGAGTATAACTCCGGCTTCTTGAGATGGATCAACTGGCTATCCTCGCGTTATTCTGTAACTCTGACCTTCTCAGCTTGGCTCCTTGGCCTCGCTTTCGCCCCCTTAAACAGGTGATACTTGGGACTTATTTATAGGCTCTTGGAATGCGATTCTTTCTCCCTAAGTATCCTTTTCCGACTAAAATTGCTATTTCCAACGTCAGAGGCACGACCATGTCACACGCCCGTGTGAATTGAGACCTGATCGTGTTCGAACTTCTCTTGAGACACAGCCGTGTGTGATGGAGTTGAGGCCGTGCTCTAGGTGTTCGTCGAGGCACGGCCATGTGTGCTTTGGGCCAGGCCGTGTCGATTTCGTGTTAAGGCCCATTTACTCCATTTTAGGCCCATTTTGTGTTCTTTTCATCCTCGGGTGCTTTCCTGGGTGGAAGACATGAAAAGAAAGGATTAAAAGCACCTTTTTATATAAAAAAAAGGATAATTCATCCAAAAGCATACTAAATGTGGGTCTCAAATATGTTACTTTTACGGTTTATCAAATACCCCCACACTTAAGCTTTTGCTTGTCCTCAAGCAAAATTCTCAACTTACAATTAAAACGATCTTTCCATGATCTATAATTCTTATCAACAATGTCTTATCCTAATTCATAGAAAATTCATACATGGATAGTTTGATTCAAAGCGTCCTAAAGATTCAAATGAGATAAGTCATAATTTTGTACCTTGAAAACATAGGTGTCTCCCCTCTTTTAAATAACTACCTTTTCAATTCAGAACCGACAAGGATTGACATCCTCACAAAAGATTCACTCCAATCATTCAAAAAGTGTTTAAGGGTCAACATTAAGCACTCATAAGTCGAACATGAAAAGTTAATCCCATAGGCTTGCCTGAAAATCAAATCTCCACCACTATAATATATGATGACAAACAGATCAAAAGGTCTTTGACAGGGTTGTAACGGGACTAGGGTTAAAGGTGTGGATAAAGGCTGAATTAGAAGGTTAGAATCGAGATTGTCTTGATAAATTTCCTAACTAGAAAAAAAATAAACTTTATCTTATATTAATAACTAATAATACGAGCTTTTTCCTTAGGAATTGGAATTTGAACATGCAAGCTCTCTTAATCATCGCATTAATAATGAATGTACTTTTTTTAAGAACAAACTAACATAATAATAAGGAAGAATTTTTACAACTGAAATATAGAACATAGTTAGGAAACTTGTTCAAAATCAAATCTCGACAAAAAGGGTGATTAAAAAAATTGGTGATAATAAATACAAAGGGTTTTTGGTTACAATTAGTAGGTGAGTTAATAAATAGGGTTGTTAGGTTCAACGGGGTTCACTAGGGGTTAATTATGAAGTAGGCTTTTAAGTGGAGGAAGTGGGTTAAAACCTAAGTGCCTTTATCATCTTGGTATATCAAATCATAACTGTGGTCTCGACATGTATAATCAAGGCAAGTTCTAGAATAACAGTTCATGTGACACACTCATAATCAAAAAATGAGTATGAAAAAGAATGTATGCTCTATAAGGTTCAAATACTCACAAAAATTATGGGTGTTTTGACATCATCCTTATGAATTTTAAATTTCAAGGTAGTATTTAAATTTAGGTCAACAACCTAGCAAAAAAAAAAAATTAATTTTTGAAAAACAGACTTATCATGCTTGATTCTCTAGTATTCTTTTAAATTAAACATCAATGTACAATTAACTATGAATTATTCTAAAACATGTTAATAGTTATCACAAATCATCAGAAATTTCATTCCAATTAGTAATATGACAATTTTGCATAAAAATAAGACTAAATCAGGGATTTGAGAATAATGAAAAAAGTTAGGCAATTTTATTCCATTTTTAACCTCAGGGATTTGAGAATAATGAAAATGGTTAGGTCTTTTTACCCCCCACACTTAAGATGTACATTGTCCTCAATGTTCAAAGATAGATGATGCATTTATATTCAAAATCAAAGAGGAGGGGATAGGATACTCCCTGAGGTGTGGACTGTTTCCTTGGAGGAGGGCAGGGGTCGTGGAGGTTATGGTGGAGGATGTGGCAAATACGGCGAAGGCGTTGGTATGGTGGTCTTGTTGGTTCCCAAGCTCTGCGCTAGATGAAGAAATTGGGGAACTCGTGAAGGATTAGCCAGGGTTTATTAAGACATAATAAAAATAAACTAAATACAAAATTAAAGAAAAACAAGCTAAAGTGAAGGAGACTAAGAAGAAAACTAAAAAGAAAAGAAAATCCTAATGGACTATGAAGTCCTTATTAAGGGATGGTTCGCAAGGTGGGAATCAATGCTAAGATTGGGGATGTGGTGGCGGTGGTGAGAGTGGGGAGGGTGTCGTGGTGGTCGGCATGATTCCCTAGCAGCCTGGCGAACCTGACATTAAGAAACTAAAAGAAAATTAAACGAAAATAGTAGTAGAGAAGCTTAGATAAGGAAAATAAAGGAGAAGAGCAGGAAATTGAAGCAAGAGAGAAGGCGAAAATAAAAATTAATTGGTCTCAAAGGCCCTTGGCTTGGTGTTGAGACGAAGCTGCCGGCATGAACTCATGTTGATCGTTCTTTGTTAAGGAGTTTATCCGTAGCTTCTTCCGCTTCTTCGGCATGGTGCTGATTTGCTCAATGATCTAGTGTCTTGAAGGATTTGAGACTGAAAAGAGTGAAAAGCAGAGGAAAAATTAGATGGAGGGAGGGAGAAGAGGTGAGGGGTTTAAATAGAATATCAGATTTTGTGCTCCCCACGGTCGTGGTCACAGGGTGTGTCGAATTACACGGCCACCTCACACGACCGTGTTATAGGGGTGTTGTCACCCTTTTGGCCGTGCTTGGTCCTCCAATGCCCGTTCTTGTGAATTTTTTCTTTTTGGCACAGTCATTATGCACGGGCGTGTCTCCCCCATGTTATATAAGTCAGTAAC
The DNA here is from genome assembly GCA_005393395.2 of Gossypium australe. Classification (NCBI taxonomy): domain Eukaryota; kingdom Viridiplantae; phylum Streptophyta; class Magnoliopsida; order Malvales; family Malvaceae; genus Gossypium; species Gossypium australe. The sequence goes on from CM016615.1 coordinate 16,050,843, forward strand.
CTCTGTAATTTCACACGGTTATGTAGCACGGGCGTGTTCTGGCTGTGTGTGCAAGTCAGTAGCTTTAGTAATTTCACATGGTTGTGGGCACGGGCATGCCCTTTCTGTCGGTGCCCGTGGGGAGGGTTTGTTGGATCCGTGACGTTGGGGAGGGTGGTTGGGCTGACTGCACGGCCTGTGTCCTATCAGTGTGGTGGTTTAGGTGGTCCACACGGCCACGGACACGGTCGTGTGTAAGGCCGTGTGGCTTGGAAAACCTGCATTTTTAGTTAGTTGAAAAAGGAAAAAGGGAAGAAAGAAGGAAAAGATAAATAAAAACAAAGGAAAAAAAATAAGGTTAGTGCTTGAGTTGCCTCTCGAGAAGCGCTCGTTTATAGTCTTTAGCTAGACTTCCTCGTGTTTGAAAATTTTAGGGTGGTTTAAAAGTTTGAATATCTTCCCTCATGCTTACAGTTACGTTTTCTTGACAATGAGAAGCGTTTTCTTTGGAAGTGTCGAATTTTGGATTGCTTACCTCGACTATGCCGTTTGGGAAGATATCATGTACCTTGAGGAGGATCTCTCCCTTTGCTTTCAGGTCTATGATAGTGATTTGGGGATCGGTTTTGTCTAACCGTACTTGGTCTCCTATTTTAAAGTGATTCGATGTCCCCATGAGTTCTTCTTGTGGTTCCTTGGGTTTTTCTTCATGTGAGTCTAGCTCTCTTTTGATTTCTGTCTTCTGATTCTCTAAATTGTTTATATGAGCTGGCTCAGGGCTTAGGCTTTGTGCTGTTTCCTGTGATGAAGATTGAATAATATGGTTATTAACTAAAATGACTTTCTTACCTTCATCGACTGTTGTCCTGGCCGAGTCGGGAGCTTGAAGATTAATTGATTCATCTCCTACACGAAGTATGAGTTCTCCTGTAGCAACATCAATTTTAGTTCTAGCAGTTGCTAGAAAAGGTCTTCCTAAAATTAAAGGGATTGAATTATCCTCATCCATGTCTACGACAACAAAGTCTACTGGGAAAACAAATTTATCGATTTTTACAAGAACATCTTCGATAATGTCCCTAGGAATTCTAACAGTTTTATCATCTAATTGAATACTCATCCTAGTTTGTTTGGGCTTCCCTAGACCTAGTCGTTTAAATAATGAGTAAGGTATGACGTTTATGCTTGCCCCTAGATCAGCTAACGAATTGTTAATATGTAGGCTACCAATTAAACATGGAATTGTAAAACTCCCTGGATCTTTTAGTTTCTGCGGTAGTCTATTTTGTAACATTGCTGAACATGTTGCGTTTAGTTCCACGTGGTGCTCTTAATCTATTTTGCGTTTGTTGGTCAAGAGCTGTCTTAAAAATTTTCTCGCATCTGGCATTTGAAAAAGAGCTTCAAGAAGGGGTAAGTTAATATGTAATTTCTTTAAAAGTTTAAGAAACTTACTGAATTATTCCTCTGAATCGTCTCTTTTTATGGCTTCAGGATAAGATATGCGAGGTTGATATTCTTTAATTACCAGTTTTGGCTTCTCTTGTGGTACCTCTGTTTTACCTTCGTCTTCCTTTTTTTCTGGTATTGAATTTGGTTCAGCTAATTCGTTATTGTCCTGAGCTGTGATTGCTTGAATTTGCTCCTTAGGATTAACTTCAGTGTTGCTTGGTAGATGTCCTTGCGGTCGTTCTGACATTAGTTTTGCGAGTTGTTCGACTGCATTAGTCACCTCCTTGACTGACTTAGAAATTTCATCGAGTCGTCTCTCATTACTTTTGACTGCTCTATCAGTTTCTTGAAGATGTTCCTCGAAGGATGGTTTCTTTTCTTGTAGATAGGGCTGATTTCGGAAGTTTTGAGGAGGTTGTTGCCTTTGATTTCCTTGGTTTCCTTGTCCTCCCCATGAAAAATTTGGGTGGTTTCTCCAACCTAGATTGTAAGTATTACTATAAGGATTATTATTAGATCAGAAATTATTACCTATATAGTTCATTTGTTCATCTTCTGCTCCTGGTTGGTAAGGTGGGTACTCAGGATTCGCCACAGTTCCACTTGCATCACACTGCATGACTGGATGTACCTGTGATGAACACAAATTATCAAGCTTCTTATTCATCATCTCTAGCTGTGTTGATAGCATGGTCATGGCATCGATGTTGAAAACTCCTACCGATTTTGTCGGTTTGGTTTTTGAAGCTTGCCACTGATAATTGTTTAATGACATCTCCTCAATGAACTCGTAGGCTGCTTCTGGAGTTTTGTTGTTCAGTGTTCCACCGGCGGCTGAATCTATAAGTTGTCTCGTTGAGGGGTTTACACCGTTGTAAAAGGTTTGGACTTGTAGCCACAAGGATAGGCCATGGTGTGGGCACCTTCTCAAAAGATCTTTGAATCTCTCCCATGCGTCGTATAGCATTTCTACATCCATCTGCACAAAAGAAGAGATATCATTCCGTAATTTGGCCGTTTTGGCCGATGGGAAATATTTCATTAAAAACTTTTCGGTCATCTGATCCCATGTAGTGATTGACCCTCGTTGTAACGAGTTTAACCATTGTTTAGCTTTATTTCTTAATGAAAAAGGGAATAACTGAAGACGTATGGCATCATCAGAAACGCCATTTATTTTGAAGGTGTCACAGAACTCTAGAAAGTTAGCTATGTGCGTGTTTGGATCTTCGTCCTGTAAACCATCAAATTAGACAAACTGTTGAATCATTTGCATTGTGTTAGGCTTTAATTCAAAGTTGTTAGCAGATATAGCAGGCCTAACAATACTAGATTCTGCTCCTGTTAAATGCGGTTTCGCATAATTAAACATTGTGCGTGGAGCATTGTTCTCCCCCACATCACGTGGTGGTGGGTTGGTTTCGTCCATCCCTTCAGTAGGATTGGATCTATCTTCTTCCTCTCTCTCCGTGTAATCTAGGGCTCGACTGGTTTCTCGACGATTCCTACGAGCGGTAGCTTCGATTTCGTTGTCAAATACCAAAGGTCCCCTCGGGTTCCTTCTAGTCATAAACTAGAGGTACCTGTTGGAAAAGAAAGAGAGAAAAATTTCAACAAAAAGAGAAAAGAGAAAATATAGAAATAAATTGCGAAAAATAATAAAAAAAATTAGGACTAAAGTAATAAAAGTAGAGTTTTCTTAATATTTTAGTTCCCCGGCAACGGCGGCAAAAACTTGATCATTGTAAAATCAGAGTTTTAAATATTTATAAAAGAATGATCAAACTTGGAGACTAACTCTGACAACGATATTAAGGCAAGTGTACCTATCGAACAGTAGTATAGCTTAGGCAAGACCGGTTATCGAACCCAAAGGAACTAAAAGTATTAATACTCACTTTCTTTTTATTAATTAGTCTTAAAGTTAGAGTGAAGATTACTTTTTAACTAAATCGACAACAGCTAAACTAAGGACACAAGGACAAGAAGACGAATAGGAAAATAACTTTGAGGAAAAACTCAGTTGATTAAGACGATATCCTCAGGAAGAATCCACCTAGACTCCACTTATTAATTAACTCTAAATTATATGATTTCTTTTACTTAGCTTGATTTGTGAGACTCCCTAACCTATATTAAACCCTCTCTCGAGGCGAATAACGTCTAACCCTAGGTTAATTAGTGGAACTCTCGTTCGCTTATAATAACCCCCTAGGATAGCAGTAAATCGATCAATGGACTCCCATATTAGGTTTCACCCTAATCCGACAAAATCTCGTAACCCTATCTCTAGACGTTCGATCAACTCTGCTTAATTATGTTAGATCTTCTCTTAGGCAGGGTCTATTCATCCTCCACCTAAGCACATTAGATTTGGATTAAGCAACATAATTAAGAACAAACTAAGTAATTTATCATATAACTTAGAAATCAAATAATAAAATCCATCTAGGTTTCATCCCCTTAAGGTATCTGAGGGGTTTAGTTCATAATGAATAAACAAAACATCGCAAGAGAAAAGATGAAACAAAACATAGAAAAAATCCTAAAACCCCTGAAGGAATCGAAGGAGAATTCCGCCGTCTTGAGTATAATTCTGGCTTCTTGGGATGGATCAACTGGTTATCCTTGCGTTATTCTCTAACTCTAACCATCTCGGCTTGGCTCCTTGGGCTCGCTTTCGTTCCCCTTGATAGGTGATACTTTGGACTTATTTATAGGCTCTTGGAATGTGATTCTTTCTCCCTAAGAATCCTTTTTGGACTAAAATTGCTCTTTACAGCGTCAGAGGCACGGCCATGCCACACGCCCTTGTGAATCGAGACCTGATCGTGTTCGAATTTCTCTTGAGGTACGGCTGTGTGTGACTGAGTTGAGGCCATGATCTAGGTGTTCGTCGAGGCACGGCCGTGTGGACTTTGGGCCAGGCCGTGTCGATTTCATGTAAAGGCCCATTTACTCTGTTTTAGGTCCGTTTTGTGTTCTTTTCATCCTCGGCTGCTTTCCTGGGTATAAGACATGAAAAGAAAGGATTAAAAGTACCTTTTATATAAAACAAGGGATAAATCATCCAAAAGCATACTAAATGTGGGTCTAAAATATGTTACTTTTATGGTTTATCAATAAACTAGAAAAAAAATGTAAGACACACTTTGAAGAGGAACCAGAACCACACAAAGTAAAACCAAAAGAGCATCCAGGAGAGCTCGTAGGAACATCAAACCACTTCAAAATAAGAGACTAGGTACTGATAGATAAATCAGATCCTCGCATCACCACATCAGACCTAATCAAGAACGAAGAAATTCCTCTTGAGGTACAAAATATCTTCCCATTCAGAATAGTCGAGGTAAGTAATCCAACATTCGACACTTTTAAGGTAAACGCTTCTCGACTCAAACTTTATCAAGAAAATAGAATTGTAAGCATGAGGGAAGATATTAAAATCTTTAGACCTCCCTGATTCAAATGCGAGGAAAGTCTAGCTTAAGACTATAAACGAGCGCTTCTCGGGAGGCAACCCGAGCACTAACCCAATTTATTTTCACAATTTTCTTTTATTCCTTCTTTCTTTTCTAAATACATAGTTGTAAACTAACCAAAAGTGCAGAATTCCAGACCACACGGTCTTGCACACGGCCGTGGATGTGACCGTGTGGAAGTATAGAATCTCCGTACTAATATAAGCAGAGGCAGTACGAATCAAATTCCAACTAATTTTCAATGTCACGGACCCAACCACTCCCCCACAGGCACCTACAAAGTGGCATGGTCGTGCCTTACAATCGTGTGAAGATACTGACTTGCCAACCACGGGTAGAACACGCCCATGCCTTCTAACCATGCCAACATACTGACTTGTCACCAACGGGTGTGGCTGGCTGAAAAACGGGCATGGAGAATCAATACGCCCAGACACACAGCCGTGTGAAGCAGCTGTGTAAATCAACACGCCCATGGCTGACGAGCGTGGGAGAACCGAATGAAGCATCACCACGACCATGCGAGGTGGCCGTGCTAATCGACACGCCCTAGGCCCACGGGCGTGGGAACATACCAAAATTCAGCCTCTATTTAAACACCAACTTCCCCCTCCCCATTCTTCTACTTTCCACCTCTTTTCTTATTCCCTTTTCTCAGATTCACCTCTTCATAACAAGTCTCTAACACTCTTGAGCCACACCAAAACCATGCCGAAGAAGCGGAAGAAGGCAAGCGTAGTCTCCTCAATGGAGACCCCTATACAGAAGTTCATAACGGCCGCTTTATCCCAACAACAAGCCAAGGGTCTTTGAGACCATTTAGTTTCTATTTTTCTTTCCTCTTTTGCTTCAATTTCCTTATCTTTACTTCTCTTCTACTTAATTTAGTTTATTTTGTTTTAGTTTTTTTAGTTTTAGGTTCAAAAGGCTGCTAGGGAATCACCACGACCATGACCATAACCACGCCACTTCCGCCACTGCCAGCACTTCAGCAACCCTAGAGGTCACACCCACCTCGCGAACCATCCACCAATAAGGACCCCTCGGTCCATCCACCTTTTCTTTTAACTTTGTTTTACTTCCTATTGTTATGATCTTTATTTTTCTTATCTTTAGTTATATATTTAATTTATGTATCTTAATAATCCCTTGCTAATTCTTCATGAGCTTCCCAATTTCTTCATCTAGCGCAGAGCTCGGTAGCAGACACCACCCCTATCAACTTCCAACTCAAGGACTCCATCCATAATTAATCAGGAAGTCTCACTTTTTCCCTTCTCTTTTGATTTTATATTAATTGTTATTATCTATCCTTGTACATTGAGGGCAATGTACATTTTAAGTGTGGGAGGATAAAAGTGTCTAACTTTTTGCATTATTCTCAAATCCCTGAGGATAAAAGTGCCTAACTTTTTTCATTATTCTTAAATCCCTGAATTATATCTAGTTCTTAAGTAATTTCCTCATATTACTAATTAGGATGAAATTTTTGATGATTTATGATTGTTATTGACATGTTTTTGAGTAAGTCATAGTTAATTGTGCATTGATGGTTGAATTTTAAGATACTAGAGAATCAAGCATGATGAGTCTATTTTTCAATTAAAATTTTTGCTAGGTTGTTAACCTGAATTTGAACATTACTTTGAAATTTGAAATTTATAAGGTTGATGTCAAAACACCCATAATTTTTGTGATATTTTGAGCCTTATAGAGCATATATTTCTTTTTCATGCTCACTTTATTGATTATGAGTGTGTCAACTTTGAACTGTTATTCTACAACTTGCCTCGATTATACATGTTAAGACCACATCTATGATTTGATATACCGAGATGATAAAGGCACCTAGGTTTTAACCCACTTACTCCACTAAACAGCCTACCTCCACAAATTAACCCCTAGTGAACCCCACTGATCCTAACAACCTTTTTTATTGACTTTCCCACTAATATTAACCCAAAACCACTTCGTATTTGTTATCACCATTCCTTTTTGACTACCCTTATATCGAGATTTGATTTGATTAGTTACCTAATTATTTCAACAGTCGAATTCATCCTTTATTGATTTGTTCTTAAAATAAAAATCGAAGTATATTCAGTAGTAGTATTATGAAAAGTGAGCTTATACAGTTAAAGTCGATTTATCAAAAGAAAAAGCTCGTATTATTAGGATTATTAATTTTCAATTGATGTAATTATTTAGGATTAGTTCATTATTCTAGATAGGTAACTTGCCAATTCAGTCTTGATTCTAACCTTCTAATTCAGCCTTTATCCACACCTTTAACCCTAGCCCCATTACAACCCTGTAAAGACCTTTTGATTTGTGTATCATATCATATTAAAATGGTGGAGATTTGATTTTCAGGCAAGCCTATGGGATTAACTTTTCAGGTTCGACTTATGAGTGCTCTTTTCATGAACCTTAAAACACTTAGACTGATTTGAGTGAATCTTTTGAGAGGATGTCAATCTTTTTCAATTTTGAACTAAAGGTAATTATTCAGATAAAGGGAGACACCTATATTTTCGAAATACGAATGTATGACTTATCTTGTTTGAATCTTTAGGACTCTTTGAGTGAAATTATCCATCTATAAATCATCTATGAATTATTACGAGACATTGTTGATAGGAACTATGAATTATGGAAAGTTCGTTTTAATTGTAAGTTGAGAATTTTGCTTGAGGAGAAGCAAAAGCTTAAGTGTAGGGGTATTTGATAAACTGTAATATTAACATATTTTAATCCCACATTTAGCATACTTTCAGATGATTTAGCCCTTGATTTATGTAAAAAGGTGCTCTTAATCCTTTCTTTTCATGTCTTATACCCAGGAAAGCACCCGAGGATAAAAAGAACAAGAAACAGGACTAAAATGAAGCACATTGGGCCTAGGAAGAAATCAACACGGCCTGGACATAAGCCCACACGACTGTGCCTCATTGATCATCTAGAACACGACCTGACCCCAAGTTACACGGTCGTGCCTCATTTAAGAAATGAAGACTAGTCACACGGGCATGTGACATGGCCGTGTCCTGGTCGTGGCAAAGAGCAATTTCACTCGGAAAATGATACTTAGGGGTAAAGAAACCTATTTTGAAAACCTATATAAACCCCCTAGGTGTATCCTGAAAAAGAGGCGGTCAGCTAGGCCAAAGAGCCAAGCTGAAAAGGTCATAATTCTAGGAATTACTCGAAGATAGCCAGTTGATCCATCTCAAGAAGCCGGAATTCTACTCAAGACGGCAGATCTCTTCTTCAATTCCTTCAGGGAGTTTTAGGGATTTCTTATGTTTTGTTTTATCTTTTCTTCTGAGATGTTTTCTTTATTTGTTATGAACTAAACCCTTCAGATACCTGAAGGGGATGAAACCTAGATGAATCTTGTTATTGTTTTCTGACCTATAAGATAAATACTTGATTTGTTCTTAATTATGTGTACTTAATCCTTGTGTTAATGTTTTCGGGATATTAATTCAAGTATGATGTGCTTAGGTGGTGGAGCAAAAGTCCCTGCCTATTCATAGATCTAGCATAATTAAAGCGGAGTCGTTCGCGCGCCTAGAGATAGGGTAACGAGATTTTGCCGGATTAGGGTGAAACCTAATATGGGAATCCATAGATCGAGTTAATGCGATTCTAGGGGTTTTAATTAGAAAGAGATTTCAATTAATCAACCTAGGGTTAGATATTATTCGCTTCGAGAGAGGGTTTAATATAATTTAGGGAATCCTACGGATCAAGTCAAGTGAATAAATCATCTGGTTCAGTGTTAGATAACAAGTGAAGTCTAGGTGGATTCTTCCTAAGGGTATCATCTTAATCAACTGAGTTTTTCCTCAAGTTATTTCCCAATTCATTCTTTTTGTCTTTGCGTCTTTAGCTAAGTAGTAGTTAATTTAGATTAGATTAAAGCAACTTCACTTTATTTTAGGCTAGATAATAAAAAGAAAGTTAGTATTAGTACTTTTAGTTCCTTTGGGTTCGACAATCCGGTCTTGCCTAAGCTATACTACTGTTCGATAGGTACACTTGCCTCAATCGTTGTCAGAGTTAGTTTCCAGGTTCGATCATCCCATTCATTATAAATTTAAAACTCTGAGACACACGATCAAAACTCATTGTCGAGTTTTTCTCTACTCAACAAATGACCCTTCACATCTTCGAATGAGAGTTTGTCTCTGCCATAAATCAAGGTCTCCCTGAAAGACTTGTATGATGGGGGTAAAGAGCACAATAATAGCATAGCCTGATCTTCATCATCAATATGAACCTCAACATTCTTTAAATCATTTAAAAGAGTAATGAATTGACTGATGTGATCTCTAAGAAGCTCACATTCGTTCATGCGACACGTAAATAGACATTGTTTCAACACTAAACGGTTAGCTAGAGACTTAATCGCATAAAGAGTTTCTAACCTTTTCCACAAGGCGGATGAGGATTTCTCCATCAATACCTCCTGCAATACCGTATTCGCGAGGCATAACTATATTACAGACAAGGCCTTTTCATCAAGATCTTCCCATTCTATTTGATTTAGATTCTCAGGCTTTTTCCCGATAACAATCTTTTTCAAGTCAGTTTGAACTAGAATTTCCATCATCTGAATTTGCCATAGATTGAAATTTGTCTCACCATCGAACTTCTCAATTCAAACATTGTTGCTGCCATATTTGAATGGGTTGATCTATGAAAATTGAACGAGCTCTGATACCACTTGTTAGGATCAACCCAATTAAGCAATAAGTAAAAAAATAGCGAAATAAATTAAAAAATTGAACATACAAATTTAACATGAAAAAACCCTCCAAAGAGGATAAACGTAACACCCCTTACCCGTATTCAACTCTAGAACTGGGTACGAGGCATTACTTGACTTAACTTGCTTGAACATTACAACTTAGGCTATTAAATTCTCATTTCAACTTAAAACTTCTCATTCATAATAATAACATCTTTTTTATGGGCCTACGAGGCCTTAAGCATACATCTGAAAGGTTTTGGTATTAAACTGGAAACTTTTTCACACTTAAATTTTTTTTGCTTAAATAGGGGTCACACGCCCGTGTGGAATGAGGCACGCCCGTGTGGGCAGGCCGTGTGGTCATACACGCCCATGTCCCTTGCCCGTGTGGAATTTATTTTTTCATTTCGAACCTATAGAGGTTTTTACACGGCCTATCAACACACCCATGGGGCTGACTGTGTGTCACACACGGCCTAGACACACGCCCGTGTGTCTACCCATGTGGACAATTATAAGGTTATTTTCCAAGCCAATTGCTACCCTGAAACATAAACACACCTATACCAACTCAAGCAACACATAACATGGCAATAGTACACTATGAAGAACCACTAATCATCATTCATACATTTCATATCTTACTCCATCATTTGCATGAACTATCATCTCATAAAACTCATTATCAATAAAATATGAAGCTTGAAAAATATTGTCCAATTTCTAATGGCCATTTACAAAATGAGTGTATAACATTAGTAACTAACACTTTGGCTTCCAAATATGACATAACACAAAATGACCAAGTTCCTATACATGCCATACTCAAAATAAGTCAACTTTACTATACCAAAAGAATGATTGATAGTGTGATCCAAGCTCTGACGTTCTACGATCCCTGAGCTAGTTTGGTGATACTACAAGGAAGAAGGAAAAGAGAGGGGTAAGCATATAGCTTAGTAAGTTTGCATGAATTAATAAAGCAACATAAGTACTCATGGTAAAATCCATTCATCTTATAGAATAATAGCAACACAAATTCTCAAGTGCTTAGGCATACTTACTCATAATCATTCTTACCATCACATATCACATTATGGTTTCATAACTTGTATTTTACTCATGGTTCATGTATCACTTAGTCGCATAATTTAGCACTTACGTTAACTTGAACATAAACTTAAATCATCATCATCCTATCATAAATGGAACTCATTATCATCCTTGTACAACTTAGCTCTATATCACCTTTACATATTTAGCTCTTTAGCCCGTTGAACTACTCGGAATATAAGAGGATACTCAATCTCATCATACATGTATCACGATGCCAATGCCATATCCAGATATGGTCTTATATGGGATCACCTCTTGATGCCGATGCCGTATCCCAAATATGGTCTTACACGGGATCTCTTAGCCCGATGTCGATGCCATGTCCCAGACATGGTCTTATATGAGATCGTACATAGATGTCGATGCCATGTCCCAGACATGGTCTTACACAAGATCTTCCTTTGGTGCCGAAGCCATGTCCCAAACAAGGTCTTATACGGGACCTTCATTATTCGATGTCGATGCCATATCCTAAACATTGTCTTATACGGGATCTATGTTCGGTGTCGATGCCATGTCCCATACATTGTCTTATACGGGACCTACATTTGGTGTCGATGCCATGTCCTAGACATGGTCTGATACAGAACTGTCCTTATCTCATATTGTGACATAGGTATCCTCGTTATTCCGAAATTTCAACCGAGACTTCACTTAGCATAATCTCATCATTTTCTCATTAAGTCATCTTCTATGAATTTCATGGAAATGATATGCATTTATCAAAACAATAAGTAATTTAAACATAATAACTTATGTGATAAACCGTAATATGAACATATTTTAATCCCACATTTAGCATACTTTTGGATGATTTATTCCTTGAATTGTGTAATTTGGTGCTCTTAATCCTTTATTTTTATGTTTTATACTTAGGAAAGCACGGGAAGATGAAAAGAACGAGAAGCGGGCTAAAACGGAGCAAATAGGCCAAAGTACGAAATCTACACGGCCAGGGCCGTGCCTCATTAATGGACTCGAACATGGCCTAGCCACGATTCACACGGGCGTGTCCCTGTTGTGACAAAGAAGAGTTTCACTCGGATTAGGGTACTTAGAGGCAAAGAAAGTCATTCCAAAAGCCTATATAAACACCCTAGAGGCCAACCTTCAAGGGGGTCCAGTTAGGCGCCCAGCTAGGCCAATGAGCCGAGCTAGAGAGGCCGGAATTGTGGAATTTACTCAAAGAAAGCCAGTTGATTCATCTCAAGAAGCCAGAGTTATACTCAAGACGGAGGATCTCTCCTTCAATTCCTTCAGGGGGTTTTAGGGTTTTCTTATGTTTTGTTTTATATTTTCTTCTGAGATGTATTCTTTTATTAATATGAACTAAACCCTCAGATACCTGAGGGGGATGAAACCTAAGACGGATCTTGTTATTGTTTTCTGAACTATATGATAAATACTTGATTTGTTCTTAACTATGTGTTCTTAATTCTTGTTTTGATATTCCAGGATATTGATTCAAGTATTGATGTGCTTAGGCAGTTGAGCAAAAGTCCCTGTTTAAGAGTAGATCTAGCATAGTTTAGCAGAGTTGATCGCAACCCTAGAAATAGGATGACAAAAATTTGCCGGATTCGGGTCAAACCTAATATGAGAGTCCATAGATCGAGTTAATGCAATTGTAGGGTTTTAATTAGAAAGAGATTTCAATTAATCAACCTAGGGCTAGGCGTTAGTAGCCTTGAAAGAGGTATTAATATAAATTAGGGAATCCTACAGATCAAGTCAAGTGAATAAATCGTCTGGTTCAGAGTTAGATAACAAGTGAAGTCTAGGTGGATTCTTCCTCGGGTATTGTCTTAATCAATTGGTTTTTCCCACAAGCATTTCCCAATTCATTCTCTTTGTCTTTGCATCTTTAGCTTAATAGTTAGTAAATTTTAAAAATAATTAATAAATCCTTTAATTTCTAGGCTAAATAATAAAAAGAAGGTTAGTATTAGTACTTTTAGTTCCTTTGGGTTCGACAATCCGGTCTTGCCACTAAGCTATACTACTGTTCGATAGGTGCACTTGCCTCCATCGTTGTCATAGTTAGTTTCTAGGCTCGATCATTATCTTTATAAATTTTTAAGACTCTAACATACACGATCATTATGTAACATTAATTTCACACAAACTTACCTCGGTACTCAAAATGTGTGTAGATGTTCGATTTAGTCCAACACTTTGTCCTTGCCTCGGTTTCAGTTTGGGCTTCGTGTTTCTTGATCTATAATAACAATTTTACTTGTTTAATACTCACGTTAACTAAATTGACTCATAATTCATACTTTGGAAAAATTATGATTTTGCCCCTAAACTTTCACATAATTACATTGTTGCCCCTAGGCTCGTAAAATGATTTTCATTCAACTTTCTTGTATTTCAAGCCTATCCGAATCATTTTCTTAACTACAACAACCCTTAATTTCTTCTATTTCACTCATGTATGACCAATTTCATAACTTTTGCAATTTGGTCATTTTATGCATTTTTCATGAAAATCACTTTGAAAAAGATGTTTATCATACATCAAACTTTCATATTCTTTCATAAATCATCAAAGTACATGCATGTCATACATGGGTAAATTTTTTAATATAAACTCTAGCTCAAAATATGGCAAGAAATAGTTAAATCGAGCTACGAGGATTTCAAAAATACGAAGAACATTAAAAATGGGGCTAAGAGGTACTTACAATCAAGCCTGAAAGTTGAAGAAACCCTAGCTATGGTGAGCTTGAGAATTTCAGCTATGGCTTGAAGAAGATGGACACAATTCTGACTTATTTTTCCCTTTTAATTCATTAATTAACCAAATGACTAAAATGCCCTTAAGGCCCCTTCCTTAATATTTTTCCTTCCCATGTCCATTTTTGTCCATCTTGACATTTAATGGACTAATTACTAAATAAGGAGCTCTAGTAATTTTTATAATTCTATTTCATACTTAAATCTTCTAGAATCTCATATTTCCTAATCTTTGCAATTTAGTCCAAATGGACAAATTGATCACTAATAAATAAAATTTCCTCATGAAATTTTCACACAATCATGCAAGCACATCATAAGCCTCATAAAACTTATAAAACACATATTTCTACTTCGGATTTGTGGTCTCGCAACCACTATTCCGACTAGGCCCTAAATCGGGCTATTACAATAAAAAACCACGTGCAAAGATAATTTTACTATAATGACAAAAGAACGGAGAGTACAAGAGAGGTAGATAAAAACTAAACCCCTAAAACCTGAAAACAAACAACCCTCAAAACGTAAACACAAAATTTTCTAAATGTGTTATGAATTCTAATATCTAATGGGTGTATTTTCTAAAGTTGTAAAAGAGTCTATTTATAGGCTAAATTCATAGGTCAAATAATAAAAAAATAATCTAAACTAATCAATGTTTGATTGAAACAAATAAACAAAGTTTAACTAGAAGATTATTTCTCAAATTTGACTGAAATAAGAGTCATACTTAACATATTTTCTATTGTAGTTTTTTACCTTGAAAAGCTTTATTTATTTATTTATTATTGTAGTCTAATTAATAAGATTAGAGTATTGACTAACAAGAGTTAGGCGTAGTTGTAATACACATTACATTCTAAGGGAAGAATGCATGTTCAAATCTTGGACACAATCTTATTGGAAGAGGTAGTCATGAACCCAAATATGAATTGTAAAACACCATTAAACAAGGTCATTGTAACATGGTATTCTTAAGTTAAAATATAAACGAAATGGAGGAATGGAAATTGAAAGAAATATCATTTTACAGAGAATCATGGGGTTGGGTTGATCAATAATCTGGAACTGTAATTGTATTGCCATCAACTATACGAGAGGCATGAGCAACCTTGGGCCAATCCACACCGATTTCTTGTTGGCATCTTTGACTTAAAAGAATACAATCTTCAATCTTCAATTGTTTGAGGCGTTTCATGGTTTTTGGTAGAGTTGATAATTTTGGGCAACACTTGATCTCAAGTTTTTCAAGTGATGTGAGATTGTGCCACTCTGCTAAAGTTGTGAGGTTCTCACATCCTGTAATGGTTAAGTTCTTTAAAGTGTTGGCGGATCCCCGTAAAAGCCATTGGGGTAGAGCCTTCAACTTTGGCAAATCTGCGATGTACAATGATTGAAGGCTGAAACCTGTATCAACGAGGTAATCTTCATTATAATCTTCTTTCTCTTTGAGTCCCTGTGCCGTACTCAAATCAAGCTTTTCGCAAACCCCAATAACTAGAGATTGTAATGCAGCTACGTATTTCAAGCCATGTGGCAGTGATACCAATTTTTTGCAATCAACAATCCATAATGTATGAAGAGACGTGAGCTTCTGAATCCCATCAAACAAATACTCCAGATTTTCACAGCCATAAATAGCTAAAACTCGAAGGGATTTCAAGTTTTGTAATCCATGGCCATGAAGATCTCGTTGTTTTGTAGCTAATACCAAAAATCTGAGACTGATCATGTACCTCATATCCTTAGGCAACTCTTCAATTTGGTCACAACCATCTAAAAACAGAGTTTGCAAATTTTGCAACTTACAAATGGAGTTGGGAAGTTTCTTGATGTTGGGACAGTTGGAAATGTCGAGAAATCTTAAATGCTTCAAATTACCAATCCATCTGGGCAATACCTCGAGAGTAGACCCAGAAAGATCAAGCATTCGCAAATGTTGGAACCTCTTCAAACATGTTTCAATAAAGGATTCGCTGGTTGGACCGTGTCTCAAATTTGGAAGCCTAAGAGTACGCAAATGCCCTAATTTACCAAGGAATTTGGAAGCATTTTCCTCGGAAGAATCAGAGTTAGTAAGGCATACATGTCGGATCCCTGTGGCAATATTTTGCTCAAAACTGTTGACTGTACAACACTCATTCTTTGCCACTGATAATGCAATATCATGTAAAAGATCATGAATTTTGAATGCATCAAAGAAAAATGCCAAATCATAATCTTGAAAGAAAGATCGTGACAACAGGTCATTCAAATACCGCTTACCAATATCTTCGGGATTTTCATTTTTATGGGAGGATTCAAGAAGACCAAGTGCCATCCAAAATTGGATTAGACCAAAGCTTCTAAAATCAGTATCCTTTGGATAGAGTGAGCAATAAGCAAAACATTGCTTCAGCTGAGGAGACAGTTGATCATAATTTAGTTTCAGAATTGAAAATGTTTGATTTTCCTTTTCCATTAATTCCCACGTCTCACTATCTTTAAAAACTTTCCACTCCTGCTCTGAAGTTTTGGAGAACAGTAAACTCCCCAATGTTTTCAATATTAGAGGAACCCCTTTGCATTTCTTAACAATTTCTGCTCCAATTTCCTCAAGGTTTGGATGTTGTTTTTCTTCACCTTTCTTGAAAGCGAATTTCAGAAACAAAGATAAAGATTTGTCGTACGGAAGAGCTTCCAAATGGTGTGGGGAGATTGTGCCTGAGATATTTGCAACTTGGTTACTCCGAGTGGTGACTACAATTTTGCTTCCGACAGCTCCTCCTGCAAACAACTGTTTCAGTTCCATCCATTTTCTATTATCCTCGTTCCACACATCATCTAAAACAAGCAAATACTTTTTAGCATTCAAGCAATCTCGCAAGGCCTCCTGTAATTGCTCCAAATACATGCTTCCAAGGTCTCCATCACCACCTTTTCCGGCTTTAATGGCTTTTACTACTAATCGTTTCAGATCAAAATCATCGGAAACACACACCCACAGTTTCAACTCAAAGTGAGCATCCACAGCTTCATCATTGAAAACCAGTTTGGCAAGGGCCGTTTTTCCCATACCTCCAATTCCAATTATGGGAAGGACCGGTATGTCTTCCTCGTCAGCTGGATCATCCTGCGTCAACATCTTTACAATTCTTCGTTTCTCTTCATCTCTGCCAATTATCTCTGATTTCTGCACAAAGGAGTGGGTCTCCCTCTCCGAGCGCCGGTCGTGCGCTGGGCCAACATGTCTCTCAACAAGATGAAAATTATTTTTCAAAGCAGCAATCTCATGAAATCTCTGATTGAGTTGTTTAATCTTATGGGCCATCTTAAATCGAAAAGCAAGTGGGTTTGAGCTTGAAAAGAAATAGCTTACCTTCTTACCAATGGTCCTCTGTTTCAGAAGCTGCTTCCTCAATGCTTGAATTTCGAACTCATCCAATACATCTTCTGCATCGTAACAAGCATCCTTCAACTCTTGTAGCCAAACCCGGAGATGATTGTCATCAACCTGTTTTAGTTCAGCATCTAAAAGCACAGCTTTAATAGTAGTTAAAGTCTTGTGAAGCTTTTCAAGGTCCCTGTGAACATCCCAACCTAGGCTGATTTCTTGATAGGCAATTTTGGTTAGTTTAGAAAGGACGTTTTCAGCTATGTTAAAGGCAAAGTATTCAGCCATGACCGCTGGGAACGGGGGAATACGTCTAATTTCTGTGATGATGGGTTATCAATGGAATCAAGTAAGGAAGAAAGTGATCGAAAATGAAGAGAATAATGGACATTTAATTTTGTGAATTAAAAGATTAAATTTAAAAACATGTATGAACATAGAATAGAATTTTAAATTTACGAATGTCCGGTGCGTTTGACTATTTCTTTTCGTTGGTATAACGGTGCCTCTGACCATTATTAATAATTATATAGTCAGTAACTAATGTACACCTATTTGATTTTTATGTTAATTATGGTTGTCGCCCAAACTTTTTATAATTTTCACGTACAATCTCTCACTCTAATATTTTAGACAATTTTGTTATTAGACCATGTAATATGTATAAACTGTTGATTTAAGTTTTATACTTTAATTTGATTAAGTTTAATCCTTAAACTTTTTTATTTTTGATTTTTTTTTCTTCACCCAAATGATACAATCGGTTAGATGAAATTTTGCTATTAGTTTTGTATTATATTTAAGTTTTGGATTTAGTTCTTATTCTTCAATTTAATCATTTTTAGTGCTTTTACTTTTTGAATTTTAAAATTTTAACCTTGATACAAATAATAATTGTTTAATACATATGTCCCTTTCTATAAGTATTATATGAAGATAACAAGTTAACATGATATTATATATTTGATAATATGTTTGTCCCATAAAATTTTGAAATTGTTGAATTTAATGTAACGGATTTAAAGTGTAGAGTAGGTTAGGATTGTATTTTCAAGTAGTCTAACAACCAAGACTAGTTCAACAAAAAAAAAAAAAAATCAAATTGAAAATCAAATTTTAATAATTTTCATGAGCATAGACTGTATTAAGGAGATGAATGGGACATTATGGGTTGGAGATGATGAGAAAAGGAAAGGATGAATAAATTTAGTTCTCTTTTTATTTTTTCTTCTTAAATATTGTACTAGTAATAATGTAGATGAAGTAGCTGATACTTCTATGACTTAAGTAATGGTGAATGAAAAAGAATGTCCAAGAGAATTATTTTGTGTTTACAATTTCACTTTACTCGATTGAAGTGCAACATGTGAGCAACTATTAGGGAAGGTGCCAAACAAGTTTAGGGGTAGCCGTATCGAGATGGGATGGTTGGGATAACGTTAAAACTATCATGACTTTTGGAGTGATATTGAAAAACAAAAATTCACGCATGCATTCACCTTGAGGTTGATTGAAGGTCTGCTTATGTCGGATAAATCTCGAAATATGGTACATTTAAGGTGGCTACTACTGCTAGTCGACTTGAAAGAAGTGAGACGACTTAGTTGAGGATCAACAGTGCTGGTGACATTGTACTGAGAAATGTGTCAAGTGACGAAACCAGAAAAAGTTAAAATCGACGGTTGCATGCTCCTTCTTCAATCGTGGGCATGGTATCCATTTTTACGCTCCCAAGTGGACCATCCTTATAAAATCCCAATCGCAATATGGTAAAATCCATTTCATTATATTATTATTGTTATAAATTTTCATTATTGTAATTTTGAAATAACATATTATTTGAATAGGTGAAACAATCGTACGAGACACACATGTATACTGACCGAGGTTGAGGATATCTGGCTAGCTTAATGGTATTGAATTGGTAGTAATTGATTAATGGTATGAAGTAAATACTATCAAATTGAATGGAAATTAGTGAAATATTGATTCTCGTGATGAATGACTAAACTCTATAGGATGGAAAATAGTGTATTTTGATGCAAGTAAGAAAAAGACAAAGTCGTTGCCGAAATGTTCAAAGTTTTTGGTTTGTGTTTCTATAACCTGAACTACTTTGTAAATTGCTGCACATTGACTTGCTTGTGCATGGTAATAATATAAGATGAGACACTTTGTGATAATGAAATGTTTTAGGACTGATTTCAATCGATTGATGTTCATGAGGACTAAATTAAATATATGTGAAAAATGTTTATGTTTTTATAAATATGAAATTTAATATATATATTGAGATGTTTGATGCTGCTATATGTTTTGATAAATGAATTCATAATAAAAAAAATGATGTGAATTGAAATGTGGTGATTGATATTGAGATGGCATATGGATATTAAATAGAAGAAAAATGTGAAATGGAATGACTATATGTGAAATGAGTTGAACAATGATAAATATGCTCAATGAATACATGAAATTGAAAATTGAGATACTAATGATATGTGAGGTGGTTTTCTATATATTTATATAGTAAGATATGTTAGATTGAACAAAGAATATGTAAATTGGCATAGATGACACGTTAATTACATTTCATTATTCATTTTTAACTTATGCATTTAAAATGATTTATGTTATGTTTCAATGATCAAATTATAGAAATGTCATTGAGTTATACTCAACGTACAATTTTATTTCCCGTGCGCAGGTTAGGTACTTTATGTTTTGATTGTCGACTCAGCATCCATTAGCAAATCCCGAACTTAATCGTTGGTGATATGTTCATGTTGGTCTTGGCATGTACCTATGATGACTTTTGGTTAATGTTTTGGTTTGGACTCTTGTTAGCATTTTGAAGATCATGTATATGATGTATATGGTCATGTTGATGGTTTTGCTCAGTGGTTTTAGCTAAATTCATAATGGATTGATGGTTGAGGGAGTTATATACTTTGTGATGTGTTATTGGTTGATGCATGGATATGGAATGATGGATGATATACGTGGGTCATGTCTTGGAAATGATTTGGTAAGTATTTGATTATGTTGGATAAGAATAGGAATGTCTTTAGTTGATAATTTATGTGAGACCACATATGGGATGTGGCATTGGCGTCGTATTTATGTGAATGACGATGAATAGATATCATCAAGTATCCCAAGTAACTTAGTGAGATAAATGGTTAAGCTTGAAATAGAAATGAGATTAGCGCTAAAATTATGTGATTGAGTGAACACAGGTATCCGTGTGTAATTCACGAGAAATGCTTATAATATGTTACATGGTATGTGTTCAATAAGAACAAGCATGAGTAAGTGTTAGCAAAGTGCTTAAGACTTTACGTTTTTATCTAATGCCATGGTTGGATGACATTATGAGCTTATGTTATTATTTATTTTCATACAAACTTACTAATCTTTATGCTTACCCCTCCCATTTCCCTTTTCCTTATAGCATTGCCAAGTTAGCTCGAGAATTCGTGGAACGTAGGAGTTCGAAAATCACACTATCGACTACTCTTTGGTATAACAAAGTTAGATTCATTTTGAGTATGGCATGTATAGGACTTGTGAAACACCTCTTACCCGTATTCAAGCCAGAACCGAGTTTGGGGCGTTACCTAATTAATCTTGCTTAAATGCCTCAAGTAGGGTTATAAAATTTCGTTTAAACCCATCGTTTGCGCTTACTCGGCCTAACGGGCCCTAAACGTACCTCATAGAGGTTTTATAATTATTTTGGGAACATTTACGAACTCGAGAAAACCTTTCAATAAATCAGGGGCCACTTGCCTGTGTTGGTCTAGGGACACGTCCGTGTGTCCCTAAGACATGCCCGTGTCTTCCTCCCGTGGTCGATTCTGACTAAGGTCACACGGCCTTGACACGCCTGTGGCCCTAGCCCGTGTGTCAACCTTGGCATTCTGACTTATCCACACGGTCTATGAACACACCCATGTGCTTCAGCCGTGTGGCAATTTGTAACACCCTAAATTTGGGCCTAGAAGAATTGGGCCTATTGCGCTTTGGGTCTCATAAAATTTTTAAGTGAGCAAGAAAATGATAAATGACATGATGGCTTTAAAGGTTTAATGAATTTGGAATGTCTAGGTGTGTTGGAGAAGCTCTGGGTTCGAGTTTTGTGGTGGAGGATTCTTAATTTATTTAATTAAGGAATCAGGGTTGTGAGTAGTGGGCTTTTAAATAAAAATAAGTGAAAATGGCACAAAGAAGCCTGTGGTGAAGTGGCTAAGTGACGCCACTAAGGTGTATAGAGGTGGCAACATATGCATGCAGGGAGGTCTGAAGTTCGAGTGCTAGCTTAGTTTTATTTTAGAGTTTAATTTTAGGCTTCTAGAAGGCTGGAAGTGGAGTGTAAAGGGACTCTAAGGAGAAGTGATCAGTAGAGAGAATTTAGGAGAAGGATAAGGGAGATATCATGGAGAAAAATTAGGAGATGAGCAGTGGATGAAATGGTGCCGAATTGGACTCTAAGGGTAGCTAAGTTTCAGCTATAGGCTATATAAATGTGTGTGTGCCGAATCTGGGGTCCTAGGTAATGCCGAATTTTACATTATTTTTCTTTTCCTTGCCGAAACCTTATTTTTCCACAACCGAAAATACCTTGCCTTGTTGCCTAAATATCCTGTAGCCGAATCCCTTTTTTTCCGAACTCTCTCATAGCCAAACTCTTTTATTGCTGAAGTAGCATCATCTTCTCTTACCGAAATCCCTATTAGTGCCGAATCTTTGTTGTTTTCCTTCATCACAAATCGATTGTTATCTACTATTAGTCAAGGTTAAAATTCGAATCTCGTTCAGTAGCTATCTAGGCCGCAGGATCAAAAGTGGATTCGGTAAGTATTCAGTTAACCCCTTAGTGTGTTTTTGTTAAAAGCCGAAGGGCTATCTAACTTCTCATTGTCGTTAATCTTGTATTAACAAGGGTAAGGTTCAGAGATCGCAAGTGTGGTAAGGATCGTTAGCAAAGTGTAAGTGTACTTAACTCGATTATGGCCGAATGTGAGTATAATCTATAGGGGTGACTTGTGTGGATTATGAGTCACTCGAAGTTTGATGGTGTATGTGTGAGTGCAGATCTAGGGGATACTCATGATTAGTAGCTAAGGAAGGGCTATTAGAACCCAGTGGCACACGGTAAGGTGACGGTAAGGCTTTGACTTTTGGTAAATATTTTGATTAAGTATGGGTGATTGATTGAAGGTTGGTTGGTTGTAGGTTCAAGACCAAGGATAGTATAGCACGCCGCAGTAACCAGGTGTGTACAAACACTACACACACATGATATCAGCAATGCCGAAAAGCCGAAAGTGGCTAAATGGGCCTGGTGAGCCCTGAGGCTAAGTTTGATGAAATTGATTGATTTGGTTATATGAATTGAGTTAGTCATGCATGTTACATGATCTGGAATTGTTTTGGGTGTAGTAGGCCATATGAATGAGATCTGGGCCTAATGGGCCATAAGGATGTGATTTGGGCTTAATGGGCTATATGAACGTGAAATGGGCTTGATGGGCTTTATGGGGACGTAAAAAAGTATGATAGGGTTTAATGGGCTTTAGGCCTAGTTCTGAACAACTCTTAAACCACATAAGACTTAATCTAATAATTAAACATGTCGGTGGACAAGTCGCTGGGTTAGAGTGTGGCAATGGACATATGCATGTCTAGGATTAGATCTAGGGAGAGCTTGGTACTTAAGCGGTCCTAGTGGCCTACCTCCTCTTCTCTGGAATCCTACCGGTGCGTAGTGTCTGTTCACTTTAGCCGCAAGGACTTGTTAATGGGCCAAAGTTCATAACTAAAACCCGAGAGGGACAAAAATACCCCTGATTTGAAAATTAGCAAAATACCCTTGATTTGAAAATTACTAAAACACCCTTAGTTTGAAAATTTCCAAAATATCCTTAGATTTGCAAAATTACTAAAATACCCCTAATTTGTATAATTACCAGAATACCCTTGATTTGCATAATTACCAAAATATCCCTGATTTACAAAATTTCTAAAATACCCCTGTTTGGCAAAATTACCTAAATACCCCTATAGGGTAGAATTACGAAAATACCCTTGGATAGTGAAATGACTAAAATACCCCTAAGTGCTTAATGTGTGAAATTGTGTATGTTGCATTCATGAAATATGTGTTGCATTTGGGTGGGTTTTGATGATACGGAGGAAGATTTGAGGATCGCATAGTCGCTTGACAACCGTGGATCCACCGGTGGCTTTAAGCCCATTATAGCAGCTTTGCTGCAACATTTGAGTAGTGTCGCTGCTGGTGCTACCTTTGGAGTGTAGGGATGGGTGGGTTGATATTTATATCCCCACAAGAGTGTAGGGTTGGAAGGGAAATGGAGTGCAGGGTTGGATTTGGGATGGGTGCATTGCATTCATGTGATACTGATGTGATATGAGGTCATTGTGGGCTAAGGCCCAAGACCACCAATTTTGATAGGGCTTAGGCCCAATGTGATAGTTGTATGTTGATTGGATTACCAAGGGTCGTACACACTGAGTTTCAAAACTCACACCCTCTTTATTAAATGTTTCAGGTGTTATTCAATAGACGGCTCGACATGGGAGAGGACTGAGAGATGGCCACACCACAAGATACTTAGGAGTTTTGTTTATTTGTTTCAAAGGACATGATTTTAATTACTTTATTTTCGCTGGTTGTAATAAGGCCTTGTACTCTGATTTGACTTTAGATTTTGTGTTTTGTTATTATTGTTCAACTGTTTACTTAATTGTTAAACTTAAATAAATTTTCTTAAGTTCAAACATGATTTTTGAAATACCTAAAAATGTGGGCTTTTATCATTACTTAGCAAGATTCAAGGATTTTGGGCTTTTAGGCCTTAAATTTTAACTTAGCAAAATTGTTTTGAATTATCCCTTCAATGTGACATCGCCAGATTCGGCCATGACGTCCGGGCCGGGTTTATGGTGTTACATTTAGTGGTATCAGAGCCCATTGAAAAGCTCGGGCTGTGAAATGGGCCTTAGATTTTGGGTTTTAAAAACAAGTAGATTAAAAAGTTTTTGTAGGATTCTTGAAGTGTGGTTCACCGAGCCCTTGACGTTGAGCCAAGTAAGTTTTCTGTGTTTACCTTTGTTTAAATTACGGAACTATATCTAGATATTGGGCTACTTTAAAATAGGTTCTTAGAGATTAAAGCCAGTAGGAAACTTAAGCATGTAGTGGATTTACGACCGCGAAATAACTTTAAAAATTGTTACTTGCATAAGACATGTGCTTTAAACAGTGGAACTATGAACTAAATTCATAAAAATTCCTAATTCAGATAATACGAGAATCAGTGATGAACGCTAGAAGAAGTGCAAGGGGTCACGGCGGAAGCCGTGGAAGTGTTAGGGCTAATGTGCTGACTCAACTAGTTAAAGAGGTACTGGAGGAGGTTAAAGAAATTGGTGAAACAGTTCGGGTTAGGTGCGTGGACTGTAAGAAAAAAGGGAGATCGCAGTTCTCTAGGGCTGCAGTCTCGTTCTGTGAAGCATGTTAAGGTACATCCAAACTTTTCGGCTTGCGAATATTGCAGAAGGCGTCATCCGGGTGAATGTTGGAGGAAGTCAGGAGCGTGTTTCAGATGCGGGCCTGAGGAGCATAAGGCTCGGGATTGTTCAATCACCATTAAGTCGGGAATGTTTTGTGTGGATGCGATATTTTTGGGTATAGAAACTGTATGCGTGCAATGTTTATGTGTTATTAAATCAGAGTGCACAGCGAAAGCATAGTGGTGTGACTTGAGCGATGCGTTTAGTAGTTAGTTGGAAATTTCGAGGAATTTCTTTAATGGGGTAGAATTGTAACACCCCGAATTTGGGCCTAGAATATTTGGGCCTATTGGGCTTTGGGTCTCATAAAATTTTTAAGTGAGGAAGAAAATGACAAATGACATGACAGCTTTAAAGGTTTAATGAATTTGGAGTGTCTAGGTGTGTTGGAGAAGCGATGGGTTCGAGTTTTATGGTGGAGAATTCTTAATTTATTTAATTAAGGAATCAGGGTTGTGAGTAGTGGGCTTTTAAATAAAAATAAGTGAAAAATGGCACAAAGAAGCCTGTGGTGAAGTGGCTAAGTGACGCCACTAAGGTGTAGAGAGGTTGCGACATATGCATGCAGGAAGGTCTGAGGTTCGAGTGCTAGCTTAGTTTTATTTTAGAGTTTAATTTTAGGCTTCTAGAAGGCTGGAATTGGCGTGTAGAGGGACTCTAAGGAGAAGTGATCAGTAGAGAGAATTTAAGAGAATCATAAGGGATATATCATGGAGTAAAATTAAGAGATGAGCAGTCAATGAAGTGGTGCCGAATTGGACTCTAGGGGTGACTAAGTTTCGGCTATAGGCTATATAAATGTGTGTGTGCCAAATCTGGGGTCTTAGGTAATGCTGAATTTTCCATTCTTTTTCTTTTCCTTGTTGAAATCTTATTTTTCCAAAACCGAAAATACCTTGCCTTGTTGTCGGAATCTCCTGTAGCCGAATCCCTTTTTGCCGAATTCTCTCATAGCCAAACTCTTTTATTGCAGAAGTAGCATCATCTTCTCTTGCCGAAATCCCTATTAGTGCCGAATCTTTGTTGTTTTCCTCCATCACAAATCGATTTTTATCTACTATCAGTTAAGGTTAAAAGCCGAATCTCGTTAAGTAGCTATCTATGCCGCAGGATCAAAAGTGGATTCGGTAAGTATTCAGTTAACCCCTTAGTGTGTTTTGCTAAAAGCCGAAGGGCTATCTAACTTCTCATTGTCGTTAATCTTGTATTAACAAGGGTAAGTGATCGCTGGATTGCAGAGTTTTAAATTTATATAAATGAGAATGATCAAACCTAGAAACTAACTCTAACAATGATTGAGGCAAGTGCACCTATCGAACAGTAGTATAGCTTAGGCAAGACCGGATTGTCGAACCCAAAGGAACTAAAAGTACTAATACTAACTTTCTTTTTATTTAGCCTAAAATAAGTGAAGTTGTTGTTTAATCTAAAATTAACTATCTACTAAGCTAAAGACTCAAGACAACAAGAACGAATTTGGGGAAATACTGTTGGGAAAACTCAGTTGATCACGTCGATACCCTTAGGAAGAATCCACCTAGACTTCACTTGTTATCTAACACTGAACCAGACGATTTATTCACTTGACTTGATCCGTAAGACTCCATAAGTTGAAACCCTCTCTCGAGGTGAATAACGTCTAACCCTAGGTTGATTAATTGAAATCTCTTTCTAATTAAAACCCCTAGAATCGCATTAACTCGATCTATGGACTCTCATATTAGGTTTCGCCCTAATCTGGCAAAATCTTGTCACCCTATCTCTAGGCGTGCGATCAACTCCGCTTAATTATGCTAGATCTAATCTTAAGCAGGGACTTTAATCAATATCCCGAAAATATTAACACAAGAATTAATCACACATAATTAAGAACAAATCAAGTATTTATCATATAGTTCAGAAAACAATAACAAGATCCGTCTTAGGTTTCATCCCCTTCAGGTATCTGAAGGGTTTAGTTCATATCAAATAAAGAAAACATCTCAGAAGAAAAGATAAAAGAAAACATAAGAAATCCCTAAAACCCCCTGAAGGAATTGAAGGGGAGATCCGCTGTTTTGATTAGAATTTCGGCTTCTAGAGATGGATCAACTGGCTATCTTCGAGTGAATCCCACAAATCCTACCTTTTCTGCTTATCATGCTTGATTCTCTAGTATCTTAAAATTTCAATCATCAATGCACAATTAACTATGTGATAAACTGTATTAGTAACATATTTTAATCCTACATTTAGCATACTTTCGGATGATTTAGCCCTTGATTTATGTAAAAGGGTGCTCTTAATCCTTTCTTTTCATGTCTTATACTCAAGAAAGCACCCGAGGATAAAAAGAACAAGAAACGGGCCTAAAACGAAACAAATTGGGCCAAGGAAGAAATCGACACGGCCTGGACATAAGCCCACACAGCCATGCCTCATTGATCATCTAGAACACGGCCTGACCCTCGAGTTACACGACCGTGCCTTATTTAAGAAATTCGAACACGGCTTGAAGACTTGTCACACGGGCGTGTGACATGGCCGTGTCCTTGTCGTGGCAAAGAGCAATTTCACTCGGAAAAGGATAGTTAGGGGCAAAAAAGCCTATTTCGGAAGCCTATATAAACCCCTAGGTGTATCCTGAAAGGGGGCGGTTAGCTAGACCAAGGAGCCAAGCCGAAAAGGTCAGAGTTGTGGGAATTACTCAAAGATAGCATGTTGATCCATCTCAAGAAGTCGGAATTCTACTCAAGATGGCGGATCTCTCCTTCAATTCCTTCAGGGGGTTTTAGGGATTTCTTATGTTTTGTTTTATCTTTTCTTCTGAGATGTTTTCTTTATTTATTATAAACTAAACCCTTCAGATACCTGAAGGGGATGAAACCTAAGATGAATCTTGTTATTGTTTTCTAAACTATATGATAAATACTTGATTTGTTCTTAATTATGTGTGCTTAATTCTTGTGTTAATATTTCCAGGATATTGATTCAAGTCAGATGTTCTTAGGTGGAGGAGCAAAAGTCCCTGCTTAAGAATAGATCTAGCATAATTAAAGCGGAGTCGTTCGTGCGCCAAGAGATAGGGTGACTTGATTTTGTCAGATTAGGGTGAAACCTAATATGGGAATCCATAGATCGAGTTAATGCGATTCTAGGGGTTTTAATTAGAAAGAGATTTCAATTAATCAACCTAGGGTTAGATATTATTAGCTTCGAGAGAGGGTTTCAACTTATGGAGTCTTACGGATCAAGTCAAGTGAATAAATCGTCTGGTTCAGTGTTAGATAACAAGTGAAGTCTAGGTGGATTCTTCCTAAGGGTATCGACGTGATCAACTGAGTTTTCCCAACAGTATTTCCCCAAATTCGTTCTTGTTGTCTTGAGTCTTTAGCTTAGTAGATAGTTAATTTTAGATTAAACAACAACTTCACTTATTTTAGGCTAAATAAAAAGAAAGTTAGTATTAGTACTTTTAGTTCCTTTGGGTTCGACAATCCGGTCTTGCCTAAGCTATACTACTGTTCGATAGGTGCACTTGCCTCAATCATTGTTAGAGTTAGTTTCTAGGTTTAATATAGTTTAGGGAATCCTACGGATCAAGTCAAGTGAATAAATCGTCTGGTTTAGTGTTAGATAACAAGTGAAGTTTAGGTGGATTCTTCCTAAGGATATCATCTTAATCAACTGAGTTTTCCTCAAGTTATTTCCCAATTCGTTCTTTTTGTCTTTGCGTCTTTTGCTTAGTAGCAGTTAGTTTAGATTAGATTAAATCAACTTCACCTTATTTTAGGCTAGATAATAAAAAGAAAGTTAGTATTAGTACTTTTAGTTCTTTTGGGTTCGACAATCCGGTCTTGCCTAAGCTATAATATTGTTCGATAGGTACACTTGCCTTTAATCATTTTCAGAGTTAGTTTCCAGGTTCGATCATTCTCATTATAAATTTTAAAGCTCTAATTTCGACAATCACTATGACTTACTCAAAAATCTGTCAACAAAAATCATAAATCATTAGAAATTTCATCCTAATTAGTTATATGAGGAAATTACTTAAGAACAAAGCATAATTCAGGGATTTGAGAGTAATGAAAAAAAGTTTGGCACTTTTATCCTCAGGGATTGAGAATATTGCAAAAAGTTAGGCACTTTTACCTCCCACACTTAAGATGTACATTGCCCTTAATGTACAAAGATAGATAATAACAGTTATTAGATAATCAAAAGAGAGGGTAAAAAGTGACACTTCCTGAATTATGGATGGATTCCTTGGAGGATGTGGAGAATCTGTTCGCGGTGCCGTCTTTTGTTGTGGCGGTTACTAACGAGCTCTGCACTAGATGAAGAAATTGGGGAGCTCATGAAGAATTAGCCAAGATTTATTAAGACACATTTAAAATAAACTAAATATATGATTAAGGACAAGAAAAATAAAAAGAAGTAAAATAGAAAGTAAATTAAAAGAAAAATTGGATGGACCAAGGAGTCCTTATTGTTGGATGGTTCGCGAGGTGGGTGTGACCTCTAGGGCTGCGGGGATGTTGGCGGTGGCGGAAGTGGCATGGTTATGGTCGTGGTCGTGGTGATTCCCTAGTAGCCTTTTGAACCTGACATTAAGAAACTAAAATAAATTACACTAAATTAAGCATAAGATTGTTAAAGGGAAGGAAATTGAAGCAAAAAAGAAAAGAAAAATAGAAACTAAATGGTCTCAAAGACCATTGGCTTGTTGTTTGGATGAAACGACCGGCAAGAACTTATGAATGTCGGTCTCCCTAAGGAGACTACGCTTGCTTTCTTCCGCTTCTTCGTCATGGCTTTGGTGTGGCTAAAGAGTTCTAAGGACTTGTTATGGAGAGGGAAATTTGAGAAAAGGGAATAAGAAAAGAAGGGGAAAGTAAATGACAATAATGGGGAGGGTTGGTGTTTAAATAAAGGTTCAATTCTGGTACTTTCCCACGCCTGTTGACTGAAGGCGTGTTGTTTCACACGGCCGCCTCGCACGGTCGTGTGTCTAAGCGTGTTGATTCTCCATGCCCTTTTTTCAGCCAGCCATGCCCGTTTCTGATAAGTCACTGTTGTCCACGGCCGCCTTGCACAGCCGTGGCACCTTGTCGGTGCCCATGGTGGGGTGGTTGGGTCTGTGATTTTGGATATTAGTTGAGATTTGATTCGTACCGCCTCTGCTATGTCAGTACGGAGATTCTGGACTTCCACACGGTCACGACCACGGTCGTGTGCAAGACCGTGTGGTCTTGAAATCTGTACTTTTGATTAATTTACAACTAGGTATTTAGAAAGGAAAGAAGAAAAGAAAATAAATTAAAAGCAGAATGTGTAAATAAATTGTGTTAGTGCTCGGGTTGCCTCTCGAGAAGCGCTCGTTTATAGTCTTAAGCTAGACTTTCCTCGTATTTGAAAAATTAGGGAGGTTTAAAGGTTTGAATATCTTCCATCATACTTACAGTTCTATTTTCTTGATAGGGTTTGAGTCGAGAAATGTATACCTTAAAAGTGCCGAATATGGGATTTCTTACCTCAACTATTCCGTATGGGAAGATATTGTGTACCTCAAGGGGGATTTCTTCGTTTGCTTTTAGGTCTGACATGGTGGTTCGAGGATCTGATTTATCTAACAATACCTGGTCTCCTATTTTGAAGTGCTTTGATGTTCCTATGAGCTCCTCTGGGGGCTCTTTCGGTTTTACTTCGTACGGTTTCGGTTCCTTTTCAAAGTGTGTCATCCACTTTTCTGATTTGTCGATCTTGAGGCTTCGTTCCTTGTGTGATCTTTCTTTATTGGCATGGGGTCCATGATTCGGCTTAGGTTTGTACTCTTGTGGTGTTTCTTGCGGTGAAGGTTGAACAATTTGGTTGTTAACTGAAATTGCTTTTTCACCTTCATCAGTTGTTGTCCTAGCCAAGTCAAGAGCTTGTAAACTGATCGATTCATCACCTACCTGAAGTATGAGTTTTCCTGAGCTAACATCAATTTTAGTTCTAGCAGTTGCTAAGGGTCTTCCCAAAATTAAGGGAATCGAATTATCCTCATCCATGTCTAAGACAACAAAATTTACTGGGAAAACGAATTTATCAATTTTTACAATAACATCTTCGATAATACCCTTAGGAATTCTAACAGTTTTATCAGCTAATTGAATGCTCATCCTAGTTTGTTTGGGTTTCCCTAGACCTAGTTGTTTAAACATTTTATAAGGCATGACATTTATACTTACCCCTAAATCAGCTAAAGCATTATCAACAGTTAGTCTACCAATTAAACATGGAATTGTAAAACTCCCTGGATCTTTTAGCTTCCGCTGTAGTCTATTCTGTAACATTGCTGAGCATACTGCGTTTAATTCCACGTGTGGCTCTTCGTCTAATTTGCGCTTGTTCGTCAAGAGCTGTTTTAAAAATTTCCTTGAATCTGGAATCTGAAAAAGAGCTTCAAGAAGAGGTAAGTTGATATGTAATTTCTTTAAAAGTTTAAGAAACTTACCGAACTGTTCCTCTATATCATCTCTCTTCACCGCTTCGGGATAAGGTATGCGAGGTTTGTACTCTTTGATTACCGGTTTTGGCTTTTCCTGTGTTACCTCTACTTTACCTTCTTTTACCTCGTTTCCTTGTATTGAATTGGGTTCATCTAACCCTATACTATCATGAGCTGTGATGGCTTGGATTTGCTCTTTTGGGTTAATCTCAGTGTTGCTTGGTAGACGCCCTTGCGGCTTTTTGGGATGAATCAATTGGCTATCTTCGAGTGATTCCCAAAAATTTGACCTTTCCGGCTTGGCTTATTGGTCTAGCTAACCACCCCCTTCAAGGTGGTACTTAGGGGTTATATATAGGCTCTTGAAATGTGTTTCTTCGCCCCAAAGTATCCAAATCTGAATGAAATTGCTCTATGCCACGATAGGGACACGGCCATGTCACACGCCCGTGTGACATGTCTTTGAGCCGTGTTCGGATTTCCTTAATGAGGCACGGCTATGTAAATCGGGGGTCAGGCCGTGTTCTAGATGATCAACAAGGCACGGCCTGTGGGCTTTAGTCCAGGTCGTGTCGATTTCTTCCTTGGCCCAATTTGCTTTGTTTTAGGCTCGTTTCTCGTTCTTGAGGAGATGCTATGAAATTCATCACAGTGACAGACACTCGTCTCCAAAACACCGAAACAACACTTAAAAATTAGCAAGTATCGATTCAAGGGCTTAAGGATCAAATTGGACAACTAACTAAGTTAATTTCTAGGGAAAAGGAACAGGTGCAGGTAGTTACACTAAGAAGTGGAAAGGAATTGGTTGAAACAAAGAAGAAGATACAACATGAAATAGATAAGGCAAAAGATGAGGAAGTTGAGAATGTAATACCGATACGTGAAGAATGTAAACCACCAATCCCATATCTGGCAAAGTTGAAGAAAGACCGATTAGATGCACAATATGGTAAATTTCTTAAACTTTTTAAACAATTACATATTAACTTACCTTTTGTTGAAGTTATTTCATAGATGTCAATGTACGTAAAATTCCTAAAAGAGCTTCTAACAAATAAAAGGAAATTTGAAGAAATAACAATAGTGGAACTTAATGAAGAATGTTTAGCTATCCTCCAAAACAAGCTACCAACCAAATTAAAAGATCCAGAAAGTTTCACTATTCCCTGTTTAATTGGTAGTTTAAATATTAAGAAAGCACTAGCTGATCTAGGTGCCAGTATTAATTTAATGCCTTATAAAATGTTTAAGCAACTTGATCTTGGGGAACCAAAACCCGCTAGGATGAGCATTCAATTAGCTGACAGATCTATTAAATATCCTAGAGGAGTTATTGAAGATATTTTGATAAAAGTTGATAAATTTATATTCCCTGTTGATTTTGTTGTGCTTGACATGGATGAAGACATTGAGGTACCTTTAATTTTGGGGTGCCTTTTTTTAGCTACTGCTAGAGCTATTATTGATGTAGGTGATGGTAAACTCGCATTAATGGTAGGCGATGAGGAAATTATTTTCCAAATTTACAATGCTATGCGATATTCTAGAGAACAAGATGATTCCTGTTATTTTATTGATACCATTGATCATTTTATTCAAGATTCTTTGCAGGAAATCATACATAACGACACGATGGAACTGTGTCTTACCCAAGGTGAGGGGGAAGATGATGATTCCGATGAGTTGAATTCTAATACATCTACCTCCAGAAAAAAAGAGAGGAGGACATTGAAATCAACGACAAATTTAAACAAAAACCTTCTATTGATGAGCCACCGAAATTGGAATTAAAACAGTTGCCAAAACACTTAGAATATGCATTACTCGGGGATAATTCTACACTACCAGTAATTATCTCTTCAGAACTAGAACTCGAAGAGAAAGACGAGTTTCTAAAAGTACTAAGGGAACATAAAAGAGCCATAGCTTGGAAAATTTTTGACATTAAAGGAATAAGCCCATCGTTTTGCACCCATAAAATTTTAATGGAAGATGAGTTTAAACCATGCGTACAACCTCAAAGACGATTGAATCCCAATGTTAAAGAAGTTGTTAAAGCTGAGGTAATTAAACTTCTAGATGCTGGAATAATTTATCCTATTTCTGACAGTACTTGGGTAAGTCTTGTGCAGGTCGTTCCAAAGAAAGGAGGCATGATTGTTGTAGCTAACGAAAATAATGAATTAATTCCTACAAGAACGGTCACAGGTTGGAGAGTCTGTATTGACTATAGAAAGTTAAATGACGCCACTAGAAAAGATCACTTTTCTTTGCCCTTTATTGATCAGATGTTGGAAAGATTATCTGGGCATATGTACTACTGCTTCTTGGACGGACTCTTCGGCTACTTCCAAATCCCAATAGCCCCTGAGGATCAAGAAAAGACAACATTCACATGTCCATACGGTACGTTTGCTTATCGTAGAATGCCTTTTGGATTATGCAATGCTCCTGCTACTTTTTAGCGCTGCATGCTGTCTATCTTTAATGAACTTGCGGAAGACATTATGGAGGTATTTATGGATGATTTTTCAGTATTTGGTAATTCTTTTCATCTATGCCTTAAAAATCTAAAACGAGTTCTAATGAGATGTGAGGAAATGAACCTTGCTTTAAATTGGGAAAAGTGTCATTTTATGGTTCGAGAGGAGATTGTGTTAGGACATAAAATTTCTAGTAAAGGGATTAAGAAAGACAAAGCAAGGATTGAAACCATAGAAAGATTACCTCCTCCTAGTTCAGTTAAGGCTATTAGAAGTTTTTTAGGACATGCTGGATTTTATAGAAGATTTATTAAGGATTTTTTTTAAATAGCTAAGCCTTTAACACAATTACTGGAAAAAGATGTACCTTTTAATTTTGATCAGAAATGTTTAGATGCATTTAATATCCTCAAAGATAAATTAATAAATGCTCCAATTATAATTGCACCTGATTGGAATTTACCCTTTGAACTAACGTGTGATGCAAGTGATTTTGTAGTAGGTGCAGTTTTGGGATAGCGAAGAGACAAACACTTTCAGCCGATTTATTATGCTAGTAAGACATTAACGGCGGCATAAGAAAATTACACCACCACAGAAAAAGAATTGCTAGCTGTGGTTTTTGCATTTGATAAATTTAGACAATATTTGATATTGTCTAAAGTTGTCGTTTACACTGACCATTCAGCTCTTCGTTATCTTTTAACAAAAATCGATGCAAAACCTCGACTTATAAGATGGATTTTACTCTTGTAGGAATTTGATTTAGAAATTAAGGATAAGAAAGGAGCTGAAAATCTTGGAGCAGATCATCTTTCTAGGCTTGAAAATCCACATATCGAAGAACTAGATGAGAATAAGATATATGATTTGTTTCCTGAAGAACAACTATTCGCTATATCTAACTTCGAGGTACCCTGGTTCGCAGACATTGCAAATTACTTAGCTACTAACATCCTACCAAAAAGGTTAATGCATCATCAAAAGAAGTGATTCTTTACCGATGTGGAAAGCTATTTTTGGGAAGATCCTTTTCCTTTTCGTATATGTGCAGATCAGGTAATTCAAAGATGTGTTACAAAAGTAGAAGCAAGCAAAATTTTAGAACATTTTCACTCAGGACCTTCAGGAGGACATTACAGCGGGATTAAGACAGCACATAAAACGCTTGAATCAGGTTTTTATTGGCCAACTCTATTTAAGGAAGCCAACAGGTATGTTGCTTCATGTGATAAATGCCAAAGAATAGGTAATATCTCTAAATGCAATGAAATGCCTCAAACATGCATACTATCATGCGAAATTTTTGATATATGGGGTATTGATTTTATGGGCCAATTCCCTAGTTCATTTGGGGATAAATATATTTTAGTAGCAGTGGACTATATGTCAAAATTGGTGGAAGCCCAAGCTTTACCTACCAATGATGCCAGAATGGTAGTAAGATTTCTTAAGAGACTCTTTTCTCGATTTGGCACACTGATCGCTGGAATCAGAGTCTTAAAATTTATAAAAAAAGATGATCAAACCTGGAAACTAACTCTGACAACGATTGAAGGCAAGTGTACCTATCGAATAGTAGTATAGCTTAGGCAAGACCAGATTATTGAACCCAAAGGAACTAAAAGTACTAATACTAACTTTCTTTCTATTATTTAGCCTAAATAATAAGTGATTGGTTGACTTAACTAATGACTAAGCAAAGACGCAAATACGAAAAAAACGAATTGAAGAAACAACTTGAAGAAAAACTCAGTTGATCAAGACGATACCCTCAGAAAGAATCCACCTAAACTTCACTTGTTATCTAACACTGAACCATATGATTTATTCACTTGCCTGATCTGTAGGACTCCCTAACGTATATTAAACCCTCTCTCGAAGTGAATAATAACTAACACTAGGTTAATTAATGGAAATCTCTTTCTCATTTAATAACCCCCTAGAATAGCAGTAAATCGAACTATGGAGTCCCATATTAGGATTCACCCTAATCCGGCAAAATCTCGTCACCCTATCTCTAGGCACGCGAACGACTCCGCTGTAATTATGCTAGGTCTATGAATAGGTAGGGACTTTTGCTCCACCACCTAAACACATCATACTTGAATTAATATCCCGAAAACATTAATACAAGAATTAAGCACACATAATTAAGAATAAATCAAGTATTTATCTTATAGTTCAGAAAACAATAACAAGATTCATCTAGGTTTCATCCCTTCAGGTATCTGAAGGGTCTAGTTCGTAATAAATAAAGAAAACATCTAAAGAGAGAAGATAAAACAAAACATAAGAAATCCCTAAAACCCCTGAAGGAATTGAAGGAGAGATCTGCCGTCTTGAGTCGAATTCTGGCTTCTTGGGATGGATCAACTGGCTATCTTCGTGTGATTCCCACAAATTTGACCTTTTCGGCTTGGCTCCTTGGCCTAGCTCACCCCCTTCAAGGGTGAACTTAGAGGGTTTATATAGGCTCTTGGAATGTGTTTCTTTGCCCCTAAGTATCCAAATCCGAATAAAATTGCTCTTTGCCACGACAGAGACACGTCCATGTCACTGGCCCGTATGACCAGTCTTTGGGCTGTAACATCCTGAAATTTGGGCCTAGTAGGATTGGGCCCAATGGGCCTTAGGCGTAGTAGCGTTTAAAATTTTTTGGAGAACAAGAGATTGGCTTAAATGCAAGTTAGACCTTTTAGATAAGTGATTTTGGAAGGTTAGAGGGCTTCTATGAAGTCCCTAGATCGAACTTTGGTTTTGGGGAAATTTTGGTTTTAGGTGAAAAAACCCCTGGAAGTTGGTAGGTAGGCCTTAAGAATAAAATGTGGAGAAAATGACACAAGTGGAGTGTGTGGTGTAGTGGCAATGTGATGCCACATAAGAGACAAGGGGGTGACGCCACAAGGAAGGAAGGAGGTCCAAGGTTCAAGTCTTGGCTTTTGCATTTTAGTTTCTTTTACTTGGATCTTAGAATTTGGGCCATAGTTTATATTTAGTTGCGCATGGTTTAAGGCACAAGAGGAGCTTGTGGCCAAGTGGTTAGCGGCGTGGATTATGTTGCAAGGGAGCCTGGGTTCGAATCTCATGAGAAGCAAGGGAGTATTTATTTTGCGGATTGGACGGCAAGAGTTTCAGTTGAATTTAAACTCTACTGACGAAGGGATCCCACATCGGAAAGATACAAAGAAGGAACCTAAGAAGCTAGCTATATAAAGAGCATTCCAGGAGGAGAGTTAACATACCTTGGTGGGCGTTTGGGCACAAGAGTGGTCGCAGCGCGGTTTAACACCAGACTCCTATCAGGTGTGTAACTCTCTCTACTCTAGTTGTAGAGCGACAAATGCCGAAGTGTCGGTCACGACAATAGTAGCCACACGAGCGTGCAAGCGAACATGTGGGGCTTCGACGCGATAGTTGAGGCCATTAGTACTATTCTTGTGGGTTGAGGCTGCTTAGGGCCGCGATGGGCCGAAGTGGGCCAATGGGCCCGTGGGCCCAATTGAATAAATTGTATGATAGTTTGGTATAAAGTGAACTAGACTAGGTGGAACTTATATACGTGGCTAGATTTATGTTAGGTGGGCCACACGAGCGTGTGGGCCCAAATGGGTCGGAATCGGGTTTTAGGCGCAATAGTCCGGTAAAGACAGAATTGGTAATCGAGTCGCTCGGGGCGACATTGGGCCTTCGGAAAGGCCATTCCAGGTACGAAATTACTGAAATACCCTTAGTGGGTAAATTACCAAAATACCGCTAGAAGGTAAATTACTGTTATACCCTTAGAGGTTGGTTGGCTTGATTATGCCGTATTTGTTATTCTGATTATGATGGTAATTCGTTTCATACGTTATCTATAATATATGATTTGCATACATGTCATATTGCATACGAATTTTTATGTCATATTGCATGGGTATGATGAGAGGAGGGGGAAGATATGATTCTAGACTGTCACCAGTGGTTTTGACCACACAGTGGGTTGGCCCCACTTTCTATATTATTTTTGTGACTAAGTCTCAGTGGTTTTGACCACCAGTGGTTTTGACCACACCGATATTATTTGTGACTACGGTCACCAGTGGTTTTGACCACATATTGCTATCTTTGTGACTCGTTTCAGCCACAGTGGGTTGGCCCCACATATCGATATACGGGATTGTCATCAGTGGATATGATTCTAGACTGTCACCAGTGGTTTTGACCACACAGTGGGTTGGCCCCATTTTCTATATATTATTGTGACTAAGTCTCAGTGGTTTTGACCACCAGTGATTTGGTATCACATATTGTTATCTTTGTGACTCGTCCCTGTGGTCTGGCACCACCGTGGGTTGGCCCCACTTATTGATACGGGATTGTCATCAGTGGTTTTGACCATATTGTGGGTTGGCCCCACAGATATTATTTGTGTCTACAGTCACCAGTGGTTTTGACCACACTGATATTATTTGTGACAACGGTCACCAGTGGTTTTGACCACCAATGGTTTTGACCACACGGGGTAGATTTGGGAGTTTCGGATGGATAGGATGGATGGGTTGCATGACATGCATATTTGCACATGGATCTGTGTATGAGCTTAACATACTTTGGATGGGGATTTACACACTGAGTCTCGATGACTTACCCCTTAGTTAATTTTGCAGGTAATCGTTAGATCACAGATTTGCGAGCTGAAGAGGACTCGTGAAGGCCATACATTATTTTCTCGTAAACTTGTTCTCTTATTTCAGCTTATTTTTAATTCGAGATTTTAAGTTGTAATAAGGCCGCTTTAACTGTATTTTTGGTATTTTATCTGGTTTAGCTTTTAATATGATTGCTCCCTATTGTTATCAAATGTTCAATACGGGAATGTCCTAAACCCTTAATAACCATTTTCTAAAATGTTAACAAAAGGATATCAAGCGAATAAATATTTAAACTCGAAATTTTTAACTAACGCGTAGTTTTTAAACAACCCTTTTATGTGACATGCCAGATCCGGTCGTAATGTTTAGGCCGGGTTTGGGGTGTTACATGGGCTGTGTTCGGATTTCTTTCATGAGGCATGGCCGTGTAAATCGGGGGTCAGGCCGTGTTCTGGGTGATCAGAAAGGCACGGCCGTGTGGGCTTAAGTCCAGGCCGTGTCAATTTCGTGATGTGGCCCATTTACTCCCTTTTTCGCCCGTTTTATGTTCTTTTCGTCCTCGGGTGCTTTCATGGGCATAAGACATGAAAAGAAAGGATTAAGAGCACCTTTTTATATAAATCGATGCTTAAATCATCCAAAAGCATACTAAATGTGGGATAAAAATATGTTACTCATAAACCGTAAAAGTAACATATTTTAATCCCACATTTAGTATGCTTTTGGATGATTTATCCCTCGATTTATATAAAAAGGTGCTTTTAATCCTTTCTTTTCATGCCTTATACCCAGGAAAGCACCCGAGGATGAAAAGAACACAAAACGGGCCTAAAACAGAGTAAATGGGCCTTAACATGAAGTTGACACGGTCTGGCCCAAGTCACACACGACCGTGCCTCGATGAACACCTAGAGCACAGCCTCAACCCCATTACACACGGCCGTGCCTCAAGAGAAATCTGAACACGGTCAGGTCTCGATCCACACGGGCGTGTGCCATGGCATGCCTCTGTCGCTGGAAAGAGCAATTTCAGTCGGAAAAGGATACTTGAAGAGAAAGAATCGCATTGCAAAGAGCCTATATATATCCCCCAAGTACCACTCTTTGGGGGGATCGAAAGCTAGGCCAAGGAGCCAAGCCGAGAAGGTCAAAGTTAGGGAGTAACGCGAGGATAGCCAGTTGATCCATCCCAAGAAGCCGGAATTATACTCAAGACGGTGGAATTCTCCTTCAATTCCTTCAGGGGATTTTAGGGTTTTCTTATGTTTTGTTTTATCTTTTCTCTTGCGATGTTTTGTTTATTCATTATGAAATAAACCCCTCAGATACCTGAAGG
This sequence comes from Gossypium australe, assembly GCA_005393395.2. Lineage (NCBI taxonomy): Eukaryota > Viridiplantae > Streptophyta > Magnoliopsida > Malvales > Malvaceae > Gossypium > Gossypium australe. The sequence continues at coordinate 16,090,273 of CM016615.1, forward strand.
GATGAAACCTAGATGGATTTTATTATTTGAATTTTAAGTTATATGATAAATTACTTAGTTTGTTCTTAATTATGTTATTTAATCCAAATCTAATGTGCTTAGGTGGAGGAGGAATAGAGCCTGCCTAAGAGAAGATCTAACATAATTAACCGGAGTTGATCGGACGCCTAGAGATAGGGTTACGAGATTTTGCCGGATTAGGGTGAAACCTAATATGGGAGTCCATTGATCGATTTACTACTATCCTAGGGGGTTATTATAAGTGAACAAGAGTTCCACTAATTAACCTAGGGTTAGACGTTATTCGCCTCGAGAGAGGGTTTAATATAGGTTAGGGAGTCTCACGGATCAAGCTAAGTAAAAAAAATCATATAATTTAGGGTTAATTAATAAGTGAAGTCCAGGTGGATTCTTCCCGAAGGTATCGTCAAAATCAACTGTGTTTTTCTTCAAAGTTATTTTCTAATTCGTCTTCTTGTCTTTGTGTCCTTTGTTTAGTTGTCGTCAATTTAGTTTAAAAGTAATCTTCATTCTAACTTTAAGGCTAAATAATAAAAAGAAAGTGAGTATTAATACTTTTAGTTGCTTTGGGTTTGATTACCGGTCTTGCCTAAGCTATACTACAGTTCGATAGGTACACTTATTTAAAGCTCTGATTTTCAGTGATCAAGTTTTTGGCGCCGTTGCCAGGGAACTAAAATATTAAGAAAACTCTATTTCTATTACTTTAGCCCTAACTTTTATTTTTCGCAATTAATTTTTCTTTTCGTTTCTATTTTTGTTTTTTTGTTTTTTTTCTGTTTGCTGAAATTTTTCTTTCTTGCTATTCCAACAGGTACCTCTAGTTTATGACTAGAAGGAACGCGAGAGGACCTTTGGTATACGACAGTGATATCGAAGCTACCGCTCGTAGGAATCGTCGAAAAACTAAGCGAGCCCTAGATTACATAGAGAGAGAGAGGAAGAAAACAGATCCAATCCTACTGAAGGGATGGACGAAAACAACCTACCCTCACGTGATGTGGGGGAGAACAATGCTCCACGCAGAATGTTCGATTATGCGAAACTGCATTTAACAGGAGCGGAATCTAGTATTGTGAGGTCCGCTATATCTGCTAACAATTTTGAATTAAAGCCTAACACAATACAAATGATTCAACAGTTTGTTCAATTTGATGGTTTGCAGGGCGAAGATCCAAACACGGACATAGGTAACTTCTTAGAGTTCTGTGATACCTTCAAAATAAATGGCGTTTCTGATGATGCTATACGTCTTCGGTTATTCCCTTTTTCATTAAGGAATAAAGCCAAATAGTGGTTAAACTCGTTACAACGAGGGTCAATCACTACATGGGATCAGATGACCGAAAAGTTTTTGATGAAATATTTTCCACCGACCAAAATGGCCAAATTGAGGAATGATATCTCTTCTTTTGTGCAGATGGATTTAGAAACACTATATGATGCATGGGAGAGATTCAAAGATCTCTTGAGGAGGTGTCCACACCATGGCTTACCCTTGTGGCTACAAGTCCAAACATTCTACAACGGTGTAAACCCCTCAACGAGGCAACTTATAGATTCAGCCGCCGGTGGAACGCTGAACAACAAAACTTCAGAAGTACCTACGAGTTCATTGAGGAGATGTCATTAAACAATTATCAGTGGCAAGCTTCAAGGACCAAACCGACAAAATCGGCAGGAGTTTTCATCGTTGATACCATGACCATGCTATCAACGCAACTCGAGATGATGAATAAAAAGCTTGATAATTTGTGTTCTTCACAAGTACATCCCATCATGCAGTGCGACGCAAGTGGAACTGTGGCGAATCCTGAGTGCCCACCCTACCAACCGGAAGCAAAAAACGAACAGATGAACTATATAGGTAATAATTTCCGATCTAATAATAATCCTTATAGTAATACTTACAATCCAGGTTGGAGGAACCACCCAAATTTTTCATGGGGAGGTCAAGGCAATCAAGGAAATCAAAGGCAACAACCTCCTCAAAACTTCCGAAATCAATCCTATCCACAAGAAAAGAAACCAACCCTCGAGGAACGTATCCAAGAAGCTGATAGAACAATCAAAAGCAATGAGATCCGAATTGATGAAATTGCTAAGCCAGTCAAGGAAGTTAGTAATGCAGTTGAATAACACGCAAAGCTAATGTCAGAATGACCGCAAGGACGTCTACCAAGTAATACAGAGATTAACCCTAAGGAGCAAATTCAAGCCATCACAGCTCAGAACAACGAGGAGTTAGATAAACCCAAACCAATTCCAGAAAGTAAGATAGACGAAGGTACAACAGAGGTAGCACAAGAAAAACCGAAACCGGTAATTAAGGAGTACAAACCTCGCATACCTTATCCCGAAGCGTTAAAAAGAGACGATTCAGAAGAACAGTTCGGTAAGTTCCTTAAACTTTTAAAGAAATTACATATTAACTTACCTTTTCTTGAAGCTCTTTTTCAGATGTCAGACTCGAGAAAATTTTTAAGACAACTCTTGACCAACAAACGCAAAATAGATGAAGAGCACCACGTGGAATTAAACGCAACATGCTCGGCGATGCTACAAAATAGACTACCACAGAAACTAAAAGATCCAGGGAGTTTTACAATTCCATGTTTAATTAGTAGTCTACATATTGATAATGCATTAGCTGATTTAGGGGCAAGCATAAAAGTCATGCCTTACTCACTGTTTAAACGACTAGGTCTAGGGAAGCCCAAACAAACTAGGATGAGTATTCAATTAGCTGATAAAACTGTTAGAATTCCTAGGGGCATTATAGAAGATGTTCTCGTCAAAATCAATAAATTTGTTTTACCAGCAGACTTTGTTGTCTTAGTCATGGATGAGGATAATTCAATCCCCTTAATTTTAGGAAGGCTTTTCCTAGCAACTACCAGGACTAAAATTGATGTTGCTACAGGTGAGCTCATACTTCGTGTAGGAGATGAATCGATCAACCTTCAAGCTCTCAACTCAGCCAGGACAATAGTCGATGAAGGTAAGAAAATCACTTCAATAGATAACCATATTATTCAATCTTTATCACAGGAAACAGCACAATGCCTAAACCCTAAGCGAACTCATATCGACAAAGTAGAATTACACGTGGAACAAAACATTAGGGTCGACAATTTAGAAAAGTAGAAGAAACAGATCAAGGGAGAGCTAGACTCACACGAAGTAAAACCCGAGAAACCACAAGAAGAGCTCATGGGGACATCGAATCACTTCAAAATAGGAGACCAAGTAATGTTAGACAAAACCGATCCCCAAATCACTACCACAGACCTAAAGGCAAAGGGAGAAATCCTTCTCAAGGTACATGATATCTTCCCAAACGGAATAGTCGAGGAAAGCAATCCAAAATTCGACACTTTTAAAGTAAACACTTCTTGACTTCAACCTTGTCAAGAGAATAAAACAGTAAGTACGAGGGAAGATATTCAAACTTTTAAACCTCCCTAAAATTTTCAAATAACGAGGAAAAGTCTAGCTAAAGACTATAAACAAAGCGCTTCTCGGGAGGCAACCCGAATACTAATAATATTTCTTTTTACATTTTTCCGGATTAGGGTGAAACCTAATATGGGAGTCCATTGATCGATTTACTGCTATCCTAGGGGGTTATTATAAGCGAACGAGAGTTCCACTAATTAACCTAGGGTTAGACGTTATTAGCCTCGAGAGAGGGTTTAATATAGGTTAGGGAGTCTCACGGATCAAGCTAAGTAAAAGAAATCATATAATTTAGGGTTAATTAATAAGTGAAGTCTAGGTGGATTCTTCCCGAAGGTATCGTCAAAATCAACTGTGTTTTTCTTCAAAGTTATTTCCTAATTCGTCTTCTTGTCTTTGTGTCCTTTGTTTAGTTGTCATTAATTTAGTTTAAAAGTAATCTTCACTCTAACTTTAAAGCTAAATAATAAAAAGAAAGCGAGTATTAATACTTTTAGTTCCTTTGGGTTCGATAACTGGTCTTGCCTAGGCTGTACTACTGTTCGATAGGTACACTTGCCTTAATATCGTTGTCAGAGTTAGTCTCCAGGTTTGATCATTCTTTTATAAATATTTAAAGCTCTGATTTGCAGCGATCAGTTACTATTACGGTTTATCAAATACCCCTACACTTAAGCTTTTGCTTGTCCTCAAGCAAAATTCTCAACTTACAATTAAAACGAACTTTCCATGATTCATAATTCCTATTAACAATGCCTCATCATAATTCATAGATAATTTATGCATGTATAATCTAACTCGAAGAGTCCTAAGGATTCAAACAATATAAGTCATACATTTGTATTACGAAAACTTAGGTGTTTCCCCTTACCTGAATAATTACCTTTAATTCAAAACCTACAAGGACTGACATCCTCACAAAAGATCCACTCAAATCACTCGAAGTGTTTAAGTTTCAAGAAAAGAGCATTCAAAAGTTGAACCTGAAAAGTTAATCCCATAGGCTTGCCTGAAAATCAAATCTCCACCATTATACAATGAGGTGATAAACATATCAAAATGTCTTTAACAGGGTTGTAACGGGGCTTAGGTTAAGGGTACGGATACAGGCTGAATTAGAGAGTTAAAAATCGAGATTGACTTGATAAATTACCTAGCTAGAAAAATTAACTAATCTTAAATAATTACATCAATTGAAAACTAAAAAAACGAGCTTTTTCTTCAAGATTTGAAATTTAAACATGTAAGCTCACTTATCATAGAACTAATAATGAATATATTTCATTTTTTTAATTCAAATCACAAATAATAACAAACTTTAACAACTGAAATATAAAACATAGTTAGGTAACTGCTCAAAATCAAATCTCGACAAAAAGGTAGTCAAGGAATGGTGATAACAAATACAAAGGGTTTTGGGTTAATATTAGTGGGTAAGTCAATAAGAAGGGTTGTTAGGATCAATGGGGTTCACTAGGCGTTAATTTGTAGAGGTAGACTGTTTAGTGGAGTGAGTGGGTTAAAACCTAGGTGCCTTTATCATCTCGGTATGTCAAATCATAGATGTGGTCTCAACATGTATAATCGAGGCAAGTTCTAGAATAACAATTCAGAGTTGACACACTCATAAAAAAGTGAACATGAAAAAAAATATATGCTCATAAGGCTCAAAATCTCACAAAAATTATGGGTGTTTTGATACCAACCTTGTAAATTTCAAATTTCAAAGCAATATTCAAATTCAGGTTAACAACCTAGCAAAAATTTTGATTCTGAAAAATAGAGATTTTCTAGTATTCTTTAAATTCAATTATCAATGTACAATTAACTATGACTTACTCAAAAACATGTCAATAAAAATCATAAATCATCAGAAATTTCATCTTAATTAGTAATATGAGAAAATTGATTAAAAACAAGACTAAATTCAGGGATTTGAGAATAATGAAAAAAGTTTGGTACTTTTACCCCCACACTTAAGATGTACATTGCCCTCAATGTACAAAGATAGATATTCATTTTAAGAGAGAGAGGGAGGTGAGACTTCCTGAATTTGGATGGTTTCCTTGAGGTGGAAGTCGATAAGGGTGGTGGCTGTTACCGAGCTCTACGCTAGATGAAGAAATTGGGGAGCTCGTGAAGAATTAGCCTGGGGTTATTAAGACATAATTAAAATAAACTAAATTTTACATAAGGAGAGAAGGAAAATAAAAGTAAAAGAAAAGGTGGATGGACCGAAGAGTCCTTATTGTTGGATGGTTCGCGAGGTGGGTGTGACCTCTAGGGCTGCGGAGGTGCTAGCGGTGGCGGAAGTGATGTGATTCCCTAGCAGCCTTTTGAACCTGATAGTAAGAAACTAAAATAGATTAAACTAAATAGAGTAGAAGAGAAGTAAAGATAAAGAAATTGAAGCAAAAGAGAAAAGAAAAATAGAAACTAAATGGTCTCAAAGACCCTTGGCTTGTTATTGGAATGAAGCGGCCGGCATGAGCTTATGTGTAACAACCCAAACCCGGCCCAAACTCTATGGCCGAATCTAGTTTGTTACGGGGAAAACCTTTTCGAAAACCATTTTGAAACCCATTAAGTTTTGTTGAAAACTTCTCGTGTTTGATTATCTTGGTGAAATCATACTTAGTGTTTATTTTTAAAAACATATTTAAGTCAAGTTATAAAACAAATTTCAACCGTGCCCGAGGGCATTTTAAAACATTTTCGAGTTAATTTGGGAAAACATGTGATTTTAATTTAATTTTAATAATATACTTTTAAACAAAATATCCAACATATGAGAAAAATAACAAAAATAAAGTATAAGGAGGCCTTATTACATCCAAAATAAAATAAACCAATAATAAAATAAAATAACTAAATTTAAAGTTCAATTAATTCAGGTCCACTGCATGGCCACCTCGAGTCCATCCGGCTCCATATCCGCGATCTACGTGTTACCTGAAAAATATAAAGGAGAAGGTGAGTCACCAAGACTCAGTATGTAACCCTTCCCCCGTTTTAAAAACATTTTTCATACACAACATATAACAATTAATATGCACAATATCATGTGTCCCAACCTAGCCAGCCATACGCCACTGTCTACCCCGTTGTGGTACCAAACCACTGGTGGTGCCAAACCACTGGTGACATATAGTCACAATGTGTTACCAAAACACTGGTGTTCGTAGACACAAATCGGGTGATGGGGCCAACCCATCGTGTGATACCAAATCACTGGCAGACGATCCCATATCTCAAGTGGGGCCAACCCACGGTGGTGTTAACCACATGGATAAGTCGCTATGAGGTGCCAAACCTCTGGAGGTACCAAACCTCTGGTGACCGTAGTCACAGTGTGTTACCAAAACACTGGTGCCCGTCGGCACAATATCGCTGCCCCCTCCACTCAGTCAATCCCACATCAGTCACATAAATATATGTTACATGCCATTATATGTATAAATCAGTACATCATGCTTCCCAAAAGCATTAATAATAATTCACATTAACAGGTACTTACCTGAATTGCCATCTATACCGATATGGTATATCATCCAATGCTACATAAATCAATTAAGCATTTCCAATAATCAGCACATTAAATAGGTTATAGTGTGTATGTACACACCTGTCACCCTTGGATGTTCTAAATCCCGAAAAGAGATGTCGGCCACCTAGATCTACTGGTCCCTATATTCGGCCATAATAGAGTTAGTGATATGGGCCATTCGGCCAAACCAAATAATTCTTTTAGGGTTATTGCTTGAACCCGAATCTTTACCTTATTCTTTCGGTTGCTAACCACAGTACTCAATTTCCCGAATCTGCTTAATCAATTACCACTGATTAGTAAATAAGACTAATAGCCTTCAGCTTAATCGAATGTCAAAATGAAGAGATTAATCTTACCACTTTACTTCCAAAACCGATTGCTAGAGATTGGGGCTCGGATCGAATGCTTCAAAATCGAGTACCTAAATAGATCCGATTCTATCACTGATTAGTCGCTAAAATAATTCAGCTTCCCTATTTAACCAAGTCGACAGAGAGAATGGGACATGGAAAAGAGTTTCGGCATACATACCCTTGCTTTAATAATCGACCAAAGATACACCAAATAGAAAAAGAGAGATTCGGCACCAAGGTGTGGAGTACTTCGGCTAGAGAGAAAAATAATGAGGGAAAAGGTGTTTAAGGTTTCGGCAACAGAGGAGTGAATATTCGGCCAGCAAATGAATAAAGAAAAGGGAATTGAGGATGGGATTTCGGCAAAAGAGAAACAAAAGATTGGGGTTTTGGGACTTTGAACACGTTTATAAAAGAATGAAAATAGAAAAGTTGCTCCCTATGAAATTCGGCTATGTGCAATAATGAAGAAAAGGAATTAAAGTGATAAGTATGTGCCTTAAAAAGGATTCGGCACCCCCTCCCCTCAAGCTTGCCGTCCACTCCTTTCAACAAGGAGTTCAATTTCCAATCAATTCCTTGAAATTCTCCTAGCCACTAACTTGAACTAATTCAAAATAATTTGAATTAGCCACATACCTACTTTTCCTCTGCCAACTTATCATAATTTAATCCAATGATGATCCATTTAAATAAATAAAATAACATCCTTATTATCCTTATCTATCCACATTATCCTATCAAAATAATAGAAAAACAAAAAAAGCCAAAAGCTTGTCAAAATCCAGCCGAATGTTCAGCAAAGAAACAAAAACCACGTGCAGGCCACTCCATTTTCACGCCAGCAAAATAAAATAAAAACCCACCTGCAGCTGCTGAGATTCGAAACCAAGACCTCACGCATCAGCCCTTCTTCCAGCGCCCTTGCCAACTCTTCCAGCCCGCCTTTCATGCCATAAAGCCCCCTTATTTATTTTTAAATCCTTCCTTCTTCAGCCCATCACCACATAACAAAATAAAGATGCCAAAAATGCCGCTCTAGCCCTCGAACCTGCGCCCACGCACACCTCCAGCTCCTAAGTGGCGCATGGGCACCACTTTGCCAATGAGTTCTTTGTGTCTTAAAGTCGCCCCATCTCTTTTTAAAGCCTCCTTCCATTTGTAATGCCACACCCAAAAATTAAAACCCCCCTTGCTGTTGCCGTGCCTTGAACCCAGGCCCTTGCTACCCCCCTTAAACGCACCCAGCCAATTGAACCAAACCTATTCCTTGTGCCACATTTTCCCAAATTTTTACTTAACCCCTATCTCGCCTAACTTCCTCCTTTTAGACACTTAAAAGAAATTTTAACACTAGGTCAAGCCTAACTCGGGGTTAATTCTAGGCCCTTAAATATGCCAAATAAATCCTAGAATTTTAACCCTTCAAGTACGCACATGGGAAAGTATTTAAAATACTTAAATTCTCAGCAACCCCTAATTTAGGGTGTTACATTATGTATAGGGGTCTCCATCAAGGAGACTACACTTGTCTTCTTCTGCTTCTTCGGCATGATTTTGGTTTGGCACAAGAGTATAGAGATTGTATTATATAGAGGGAAATCTGAGAAAAGAAAATAAGAAAAGAGGTGGAAAGTAGAAGAATGGGGAGGGGGTGGTGTTTAAATAGAGGATCAATTATGGTGCTTGCACATGCCCGTGGACTGAGGGCGTGTCAATTAGCATGGCTGCCTCGCACGGCCATGTTAAGGTTCCATTCGTTTCTCTCACGTTCGTCAGATATGGGCGTGTTGATCCACACGGCCGCTTCGTACGGCCGTGTGTCTGGGCGTGTTGATTCTTCATGCCCGTTTTCAGTCAGCCACGCCCGTTGGTGGCAAGTCAATATGTCGGCATGGTTGGAAGGCACGAGCGTGTTCTGCAGGTGGTTGGCAAGTCAGTATCTTCACACGGTTGTAAGGCACGGACGTGCCCTTTGTTGGTGCCTGTGGGGGAGTGGTTGGGTCCGTGACGTCGAAAATTAGTTGGGATTTGATTTGTACGGTCTCTGCTATGTCAGTATGGGGATTCTGTACTTCCACATAGCCATGGCCACGGTCGTGTGTAAGGCCGTGTGGCCTGGAATTCTACACTTTTGGTTAGTTTAAAACTAGGTATTCAGAAAAGAAAGAAGAAAAAGAAGGTAAAAATGTGAAAATAAATTGTGCTAGTGCTCAGGTTGCCTCCCGAGAAGCGCTCGTTTATAGTCTAAAGCTAGACTTTCCCCGTATCTGAATCAGGGAGGTTTAAAGGCTTGAATATCTTCCCTCATGCTTGTAGTTCTAATTTCTTGATAAAGTTGAAGTTGAGAAGCGTTTACCTTAAAAGTGCTGAGTGTTGGATTGCTTACCTCGACTGTTCCGTGTGGGGAGATATTGTGTACCTTAAGAGGAATTTCTTCATTACTTTTAGGCCTAATGTGGTGATGCGAGGGTCGGCTTTGTCTAACAGTATCTGGTCTCCTATTTTGAAGTGGTTTGATGTTCCTACGAGCTCTTCTAAGGGCTCCTTCAGTTTTACTTCATGCGATTCCGGTTTTTCTTCGATTTTTGTTTCTTGCGATAAAGATTGCACAAATTGATCATCAACTAAATTGTCTTTCTTACCTTTATTGATTGTTTTCTTGGCTGAGTCAAGAGCTTGAAGACTGATTGATTCATCACCTACACAAAGTATGAGTTCTCCTGTGGCAACATCAATTTTAGACTTAGTAGTTGCTAGGAAGGGTCTTCCTAAAATTAAGGGGATTGAATTATCCCCATCTATGTCTAAAACAACAAAATCTACTGGGAAAACGAATTTATCGATTTTTACAAGAACATCTTCGATAATGCCCCTAGGAATTCTAACAGTTTTATCAGCTAATTGAATACTCATCCTAGTTTGTTTGGGCTTCCCTAGACCTAGTCGTTTAAATAATGTATAAGGAATGACATTTATACTTGCCCCTAAATCAGCTAACGCGTTATCAGCATTTAGTCTACCAATTAAACATGGAATTGTAAAACTCCCAGGATCTTTTTGCTTTCGCGATAGTCTATTTTGTAACATTGCTGAGTATACTGCATTTAATTCCACATGTGGTTCCTCGTCTAATTTGCGCTTGTTCGTCAATAGCTGTTTTAAAAATTTTCTCGAGTCTGGCTTTTGGAACAGAGCTTCAAGAAGAGGTAAGTTGATATGTAATTTCTTTAAAAGTTTAAGAAACTTACCGAACTGTTCTTCTGTATCATCTCTTTTTATTGCTTCGGGATAAGGTATGTGAGGTTGGTACTCCTTGATTACTGGCTTTTCCCGTGTTACCTCTACTTTACCTTCATCTACCTCTTTTTTTTTAACTGGATTGGGTTAATCTAACCCTTTACTATCATGAGCTGTGATGGCTTGGATTTGCTCATTTGGGTTAATTTCTGTGTTACTTGGTAGACATCCTTGCGGTCATTCGGAAATTAACTTTGCAAGTTGTCTGACTGCCTTAGTGACTTCCCTACTGACTTAGTAAGTTCCCCGACTCAATTCTTGGTCTCTTCAACTGATGTTTGTTGACTTTTAAGTGTTTTCTCGATATCTTGGAGACGATTTTCTGTGGTTGCCATGAATTTTGTCAGCATCTCTTCAAGGTTTGGCTTCTTCTCTTGTGGATATGGCTGATTTTGGAAATTTTGAAGAGGTTGTTGTCTTTGATCTCCTTGATTTCCTTGACCTCCCCACGAAAAATTTGGGTGGTTCCTCCAACCTGGATTATAAGTGTTACTATATGTATTATTATTGGATATGAAATTATTACCTATATAGTTCATCTGTTCACTCTCTACGCTCGGTTGGTAAGGTGGGTACTCAGGATTCGCCACGGTTCCACTTGCGTCGCACTGCATGACTGGGTGTGCCTGCAAAGAACACAAACTATCAAGCTTTTTATTCATCAATTCTACCTGTGTTGATAGCATGGTTACTCCATCGATATTGTAGACTCCGGCTAATTTTGTTGGTTTAGTCCTTGTAACTTGCCACTGATAGTTATTCAGTGACATCTCTTCAATGAACTCATAGGCTATTTTAGGAGTTTTGTTGTTCAGGGTTCCACCGCTGGCTGAATTAATTAGTTGTCTCGTTGAAGGGTTTACACCGTTATAGAAGGTTTGGACTTGGAGCCACAAGGGTAGACCATGGTGTGGACACCTTCTCAAGAGATCCTTGTATCTCTCCCATGCGTCGTATAATGTCTCTAAATCCGTCTGCACAAAAGAAGAGATATCATTCCATAATTTGGCTGTTTTGGCCAGTGGGAAATATTTTAATAGAAATTTTTTGGTCATTTTCTCCCATGTAGTGATTGACCCTCGTGGTAACGAGTTTAACCACTATTTGGCTTTATTCCTTAATGAAAAGGGAAATAACCAAAGACGTATGGCATCATCAGAAACACAATTTATTTTGAAGGTATCACAGAGCTCTAAAAAATTAGCTATATAAGTGTAAGGATCTTTGTCCTACAAACCATCAAATTGAACAAATTGTTGAATCATTTGTATTGTGTTAGGCTTTAATTCAAAATTATTAGCAGCTATAGCAGGCCTAACAATACTCGATTCCGCTCCTGTTAAATGCGGTTTAACATAATCAAACATAGTACGTGGAGCATTATTTTCTCCCACATCATGTGGTTGTGGATTATTTTCGTCCATCCCTTCAGTAGGATTGGATCTGCCTTCTCGATCTTCCACTGTGTAATTTAAGGCTCACCTAATTTTTCTGTGATTCCTTTGAGCGGTAACTTCAATATCGCTATCGTATACCAAAGGTCCTCTCGGGTTCCTTCTAGTCATAAACTAGAGGTACCTGCTAGGAAAAGAAAGAAAATTTAGCAAAATCAAAATCTAACCTAAAAATAAAATAAAAGTAAATTGCGAAAAATAAAAAATAATGGCTAAAGTTATAAAAATAGAGTTTTCTTAATATTTTAGTTACCCAGCAACGGCGCTAAAAACTTGATCACTAGAATCAGAGTCTTAAAATTTATAAAGAAGATGATCAAACCTGGAAACAAACTCTGACAACGATTGAAGGCAAGTGTACCTATCGAACAATAGTATAGCTTAGGCAATTGAACCCATAGGAACTAAAAGTACTAATACTAACTTTCTTTCTGTTATTTAATAAGTGATTGGTTGACTTAACGAATGACTAAGCTAAGACGCAAAGACAAAAAAAAAACGAATTGAAGAAAAACTCAGTTGATCAAGACGATACCCTCAGAAAGAATCCACCTAGACTTCACTTATTATCTAACACTGAACTATATGATTTATTCACTTGACCTGATCTGTAGGACTCCCTAACATATATTAAACCCTCTCTCGAAGCGAATAATAACTAACCCTAGGTTAATTAACGAAAATCTCTTTCTCATTTAATAACCCCTAGAATAGCAATAAATCGAACTATGGATTCCCATATTAGGTTTCACCCTAATTTGGCAAAATCTCGTCACCTATCTCTAGGCGCACGAACGACTCTGCGGTAATTATGCTAGATCTATGAATAGGCAGGGACTTTTGCTCCACCACCTAAACACAACATACTTGAATTAATATCCCAGAAACATTAACACATGAATTAAGCACACATAATTAAGAACAAATCAAGTATTTATCTTATAGTTCAGAAAACAATAACAAGATTCATCTAGGTTTCATCCCCTTCAGGTATCTGAAGGGTCTAGTTCATAATAAATAAAGAAAACATCTCAAGAGAAAAGATAAAACAAAACATAAGAAATACCTAAAACCCCCTGAAGGAATTGAAGGAGGGATCCGCCGTCTTGAGTCGAATTCTGGCTTCTTGGGATGGATCAACTGGCTATCTTCGAGTGATTCCCACAAATCTGACCTTTTCGGCTTGGCTCCTTGGCCTAGCTCACCGCCCCCTTCTAGGATGAACTTAGGGGGTTTATATAGGCTCTTGGAATGTGTTTATTTTCCACTAAGTATCCAAATCCGAATGAAATTTTTATACTCTTTGCCACGACAGGGACACGGCCATGTCACACGCCCGTGTGACCAGTCTTTGGGCTGTGTTCAGATTTCTTAAATGAGGCACGACCGTGTAAATAGGAGGTCAGGCCGTGTTCTGGGTGATCAGCAAGGCACGACCGTGTGGGCTTAAGTCCAGGCCATGTCGATTTCGTGATGTGGCCCATTTACTCCGTTTTGGGACCGTTTTATGTTCTTTTCGTCCTCGGGTGCTTTCCTGGGTATAAGACATGAAAAGAAAGGATTAAGAGCACCTTTTTATATAAATCGAGGCTTAAATCATCCAAAAGCATACTAAATATGGGATTAAAATATGTTAATATTACGGTTTGTCACACACCCAGAGCAATTATAAGCGATAAGGGTACTCATTTTTGCAATACTCAATCTGACAAATTCTTAAAGAAATATGGAGTACACCACAGAACAGCTTCCCCTTATCATTCTCAAAATAGTAGACAAGTAGAAGTAGCAAATTGAGAGCTCAAACGTATTCTAGAAAAGACAGTTGAATCAAATAGGAAAGATTGGGCATTAAAAGTAGACGATGCTTTATGGACTTATAGAACAGCGTTTAAAACTCCCATAGGAACATCCCCATACAAACTTGTCTATGGGAAAAGTTGTCACCTACCATTTGAATTAGAACATAAAGCTTTTTGGGCTATAAAATTTCTAAATTACGATCTTAAAACTGCAGATGAGAAGAGGATGATGGAGTTGAATGAGATAGATGAATGGCGAGCTAACGCCTATGAGAACTCACGACTATATAAGGAAGTAACAAAGCGACGCCATGATGCTCATTTAAAACAACCAAAGAAATTCAAAGTAGGAGACCTAGTTCTATTATACAATTCAAGGCTCAAATTATTCCCTGGGAAGTTGAAATCAAGATGGTTAGGCCCTTTCGTGACCAAAAATATTTTTCCCTATGGCACAGTTGAGGTAACTCATCCAAATTATGGCACATTCAAGGTAAATGGTCAGCGACTAAAAATTTACAATGGTGAAGATTTTAGGGATTTAAGAGAGGAGCTTCAGCTTTGTGAACCTTCATTTAGAAACAAAAATAGGGAAAGTCTAGCTTAAGACTTTAAACGAGTGCTTCTCAGGAGGCAACTCAAGCACTAACTTCACTAATATCATATTTTCAATTTTTAGCACCTAACTACAAACTAACCAATTTAATAAAGCGCAAGTTTTTTCTACCACACGACCATGCACATGGGTGTGGCCGTGGTCGTGTGGATACCACAAACAAGTACATGGGCGTGGCAAAGAGGGTGTAGAAATACAACAAAAATTTTCCCAAAGCCACGGGCTCCGACTAAACGACACGGTCATGCGACGTGACCGTGGTCGAAACTAACTAATGGACACGGGCGTGTCACACGCCCGTGCATCCAACCCGTGGTCGATTCTGAGTAAAAGCACAAGAGCGTTAGACACGCCCGAGCCTCAAAGCCGTGGTCGACACAGACTTATGTAACATGGGCGTAGGACACTAGACATGGGCGTGGGAGAAGAGAACAAGGCTAGGCACGCCCATGTGACACGGGCGTGGAACACAACATATGCACGCTAGACCTCTAAACATTCAAAACACACGGGCTAAAAACGATTTACACGGGCGTGTGACATTCCCGTGTACCCTTATTTCTATATAAACCCCTCACTATTCATCATCTTTTTCCCCAAATTCACCCCCCAAACCTTGGCCGTTTTCCTTTTCAACCATCCTCTGAGTCCGGCCACCATCCTCCTCCTTCCCTCATTCCTTATCCTACTCTATTTTCCTTTTCTTTTTTTTCATTAAGACGCAGTCCATGCCCGTGTAAAGATAACACACCCGCATGTCACCATCACAGCCCGTGCTCTGACCACCGCCTCAAGACTCCCACCCTCCCACGGCCGCACAGCTGTGCTCCAACCACCGCTTCAACAGTGCCTCTTCCCTCCAAAAACTCCATCGAACCATAATGTCATCGTCTCGAAGCAACAAAACTGTCGTTCCCACGTCGAAAAAATGGAAGGGACACAGTGCGACCTCTTCAAGTGCCTCTGCCGAAATACGGCACCCATTCTTAAGTTTTCCTCCAGGGACTCAGGAGGATCTTTATCAGATACTACGCGCAAGACCTCTCGGCGTAGGAAGGTGTATCGATTGAACCGCCTTAGAGCAGGTCCAGCTAGCAGATGAGGTTCAAGGCTTATTATTCACAGACCCGTGGGGGCAATTTTTTGACATCATTGAACCCACATACCAAGAGTTCACTCTGGAACTCTGCTCTACTTTCCACCTCCAGATGGTGATGACTAACTTCGACGACACTGGCACTATCCAATTCTGCCTCGGAGGTCTAGTCCGTGAGATGAGTGTCCCACAGTTCGAAGCTACTCTCGGACTTTGACAAATTTCCTAAAGGATAATGATCTCGTGAATCTCCATCGCCATATCCATATCACCGCGACAAGATGTTGGTACAATATAGCTCCCAACAACCTCACTTATGACCCAGTCGCTCTAAGGCGATGACTCTCACCCAGTCCCTGAGGTACGTACACGCTATTTTAGCTCATACACTGACAGGTAGGCGAGAGAGCACCGGTGTCGTCAACACTCACGACGCCTACTTCCTATAGCGCATGGCAAACGGGCACGTTTTCGACCTAGCCTATTTCATATGCCATTCATCATCAAACGGAGAAACATAGGAGAGAGGCCATACATCACACGCTTGGCTCGATATTTCGAGCTCCTCAATACCGCCGTTCAGATCTCCTCGCTCACACTGATAGGTCAGATATCCCCACAAGGCATCCAGACGATGTTACACATGAGGATGATCCAATGTCGACGTGGGACCAATCCTCCCAAATATCAGCTAGCACCTACCACCGAAGAGGAGGATCTCGAGGACATTACTGACAATGTCCCACACCCACATAAGGAACCACAACCGAGCCATCGACCAGTTCATGCGGCTGCTTCACTTTCGAACATTTCTGCATGTCTCCCTCAATTCGAGCATTATTGTATTCAACAATTCAATGACACCACTCGACGATTCGATAGCATTGAGGCAACCCTTCAACAGATTTGTCATCAGTTTTATATATCGCCGCCTCCACCACCTCGTGACCCAACCAATAATGAGGACTTTTGAGTCCTTTTTATATTTAGTTCTATCTTTAATTTTATTTTAATTTTTGCTTTTATTTGATTTTAATGAACTCTTTTATTATAATTTGTTAGTTCACACCTTTAGTTTTTATTTTATTTTGTTCTAAACTTTTATTAATAAAATTCCAATTTCTTTTATCTTCGACTGCCTAATCTTCGAGTAAATATCAAAACCCCCTAAAAAGTTACTGATGACTCTGCAGTTTCAAAAAGGTTCAAAGTGCTACTAAGAAATTGGAATATTTTCGCATACCTTCACACGTGCTTAGTTCATCATGCATTTCATCTACTCCATACCTACAAGTTTCAATTTCAAGGAATCTGCCCAAAATTCAGGAAGTTTCACTTCTCTCCCTATCTTATTATTTTATTATTATATTTTTATTATCTATATTTGTACATTAAGGGCAATGTACATCTTAAGTGTAGGGGGTGAATATTTATTTCAAGAAAGTGCCTAACTTTCTTCATTATTCTCAAATCCCTGAATTATGCCCTGAATGAAATCTTGTCTTTAAGTAATTTTATCATATTACTAATTAGAATGAAATTTCTTATGATTTATGATTTTTATTAATATGTTTCGAATTAAGTCATTGATAATTGTGTAGTGATGATTTAAACTTTAGGAAACTAGAGAATCAAGCATGATAAGTACATTTTCAAAAATAAAAATTTTCTTAGGTTGTCTACCTGAATCTAATTATTACCTTAAAGTTTGAAATTTACAAGGTTGATATCAAAAACCTATAATTTTTGTAAGATTTTGAGCCTTTTAGAGCAAACATTTTTTCATGCTCACTTTTTGATTATGAGTGTGTCAACATTGATTTGTTATTCTAGAACTTGCTTCGATTATACATGTCGAGACCACATTTTTGAGTTGATATACTAAGATGATAAAGGCACTTAGGATTTAACCCACTCACTCCACTACTAAAAAAGCTTACCCTTACAATTAACCCTTAGTGAACCCCTTTTAATCCTAGCAACGTTTTTATTAACTCACCCACTAATATTAACCCAAAACCCATCTTGTATTTGTTATCACCATTCTGACTCCCTTTTTGTCGAGTTTTGATTTTGAGCAGTTGCCTAACTATGTTCTAAATTTCAGTTGTTAAAGTTCCTCCTTATTACTATATTATCTGATTTGTTCTAAAAAAAAGTGTATCCATCATTAGTTATATAATTAAGTGATATTATACATTTAAATTCCACATCTTGAAGAAGAAGCTCGTATTATTAGTATTACAAGTTTTTAATTGATGTAATTATTTAGGATTAGTTCATTTTTCTAGTGAGGTAAATTGTCAATTCAATCTCGATTCTAACCCTCTAATTCAGCCTTTATCCACAGCTTTAACCCGATCCCCATTACAACCCTTTTGAAAGACCTTTTGATTTGTGTACCATCTCATTTTTTTGCAGTGGTGGAGATTTGATTTTTAGGCAAGCCTATGGGATTAACTTTTCATGTTCTACTTGTGAGTGCTTAATTTTTGAACCTTAAACACTTTGAGTGATTTGAGTGAATCTTTAGTGAGGATATCAACTCTTGTCGATTTTGAATTAAAGGTAATTAATCTGGTAAGAGGAAACACCTATATTTTCATGCTACAAAAACTATGACTTTGATTGTTTGAATCTTTAGGACACTTCTATTTAAATTATCAATGTATAAATTATCTTTGAATTATGATGGAACATTATTGATGAATATTATAAATCAAGGAAGTTCATTTTAATTGTGAGTTGAGAATTTTGCTTGAGGACAAGCAAATGCTTAAGTGTGGGGGTATTTGATAAACCGTAATATGAACATATTTTAATCCCACATTTAGCATACTTTTGGATGATTTAAACCTTGAATTTTGAAATTTGGTGCTCTTAATCCTTTGTTTTCATGTTTTATACTCAGGAGAGCATCGGATGATGAAAAGAACGAGAAACGGGCCTAAAACGGAGTAAATGGGCCAACTTACGAAATTGACACGGCCTGGGCCCAAGACCACACGGCCGTGCCTCCTTAACAGACCCGACCATGGCCTGGCCACGATTCACACGGGCGTGTGTCATGGGCGTATCCCTGCGGTGACAAAGAAAAGTTTTATTCGGATTAGGGTACTTAGAGGCAAAGAAAGCTATTCCAAAAGCCTATATAAACAGCCTAGAGGCCAACCTTCAGGGGGCGTCCAGTGAGGCCGAAGAGCTGAGCCAAAGAGGCCAGATTTGTGGGATTTACTTGAAGAAAGCCAGCTGATTCATCTCGAGAAGCCAGAGTTATACCCAAGACGGAGGATTTTCCCGTCAATTCTTTCAGGGGGTTTTAGGGTTTTTCTTATGTTTTGTTTTATATTTTTCTTCTGAGATGTATTCTTCTATCATTATGAACTAAACCCTCAAAATCAGAGGGGGATGAAACCTAAGACGAATCTTGTTATTGTTTTCTGAAATATATGATAAATACTTGATTTGTTCTTAATTATGTGTTCTTAATTCTTGCTTTGATATTTGTGGATATTGATTCAAGTATTGATGTGCTTAGGCAGTGGAGCAAAAGTCCCTGTTTAAGAGTAGATCTAGCATAATGAAGCGGAGTTGATTGTAACCCTAGAAATAGGATGACGAAAATCTGCCGGATTAGGGTCAAACCTAATATGGGAGTCCATAGATCAAGTTAATCCAATTCTAGGGGTTTTAATTAGAAAGAGATTTCAATTAATCAACCTAGGGTTAGACGTTAGTAGCCTCGAAAGGGGTATTCATATAAATTAAGGAATCCTACGGATCAAGTCAAGTGAATAAATCGTCTGGTTCAGATTTAAATAACAAGTGAAGTCTAGGTGGATTCTTCCTCGGGTATTGTCTTAATCGATTGGTTTTTCCCACAAGTATTTTCCCCAATTCATTCTCTTTGTCTTTGCATCTTTAGCTTAGTTGTCAGTTAATTTTAGATTAAATAACAATTCCCTTAATTCTTAGGCTAAATAATAAAAAGAAAGTTAGTATTAGTACTTTTGGTTCCTTTGGGTTCGACATTCCGGTCTTACCATTAAGCTATACTATTGTTCGATAGGTGCACTTGCCTCAAGTCGTTGTCATAGTTAGTTTCTAGGCTCGATCATTCTTTATATAAAATTTTAAGACTCTAACACACGATCAAGTTTTTGGCACCGTTGCCAAGGAACTAAAATATTATGAACGCTCAGTTTTTTTTTTTTACTTTAGCCATTTTTATTTTTGCAATTTACTTTTATTTTTATTTTACTATTAACTTTTCTAATTTTCCTTCTTTTATTTGTTCCTAGCAGGTACCTCTAGTTTATGACTAGAAGGAACCCGACAATACCCCTGATTTACGACAGTGATATTGAAGGTACTGTTCGCAGAAATCATAGAGAAATAAGACGAAGCTTAAATTACCTAAAAGAAGAGCAAGAAGTCAAAATTAATACCACCTATAACATCCTGGAATAAGGGGTTCTGCATTTTATGTTTTCTGTGTGTTTGGCTAGTTCTGCTTGTTAATTTGGTGTGTTTGGGGGTTCTAGGAAGGCTCGGGGTCAAGCTAGAACCTTGGTAAAAATTTCGCTTTTAGGCACTTTAGGGAGAGTTGTTTGAAGCAGGCTTTAAGAGTATTTTCTTGTGTTTGTTGACACAAGATGGAGTCTGGTAGAGTGGCAAGGTGGCGCCACTTAAGGAGCAAGGGAAGTGGCGTCACAAGGGAGCAGCAGGGGGAAGGAGTTTGAGTCTCGTCAGTAGCATTTAGAAGCTTTGTTTTTTTTGTGCTTAGGGAGCTAAGGTGTTGGCATTCGGCTGGACACTTCATGGTGGTTGGTTGAATGAGTCAAAGCTTTTGAATGGAAGGTGTGGAGGAGTTTGTGGAGGAAGACTTGGTCTACTAATTCAAAATGAGTGAGGGGGAGTGAAACAAGGAGGGAATCGTGGGATTCAAGTTGGTGGAAGTGATGGCCGAATGTGGGGGTCTTGGGGGGAGCATATTCGATTTAGTTGCTAGAAGGTGAGTGTGCCGAAATTCCCAAACGTCTAGGCATTCTTCATTTTGGCATTTTCGGTCCTATGGGGTGAGTGTCGATTCTTGCAAAAGTCTTTTAGAGTTCTCTTTTTTTCTCTCATTCGTTCTTCCTACTTCTCCTTGTGCCGAATTTTGCAACTTTTACTTTTCATCTCTTTTGCTTCTTTGACATTTAGCCAAAATCAGAATGACCATTCGAGCATCTCTTTTCTTCATCTTTTCACCTTTGATTCTTTTGATTTCATTAGCCGAACCCTCTTCTACTTGTTAGCCTAACTTTGGTTTTCTTCTACTCATCTTTTTCACCTTTTTTCCTTCTCTTCTTTTCAAATGCTGAAACTCTCTTCTCCCCTACTTCTACCTTCTCTAGCTTAAACATACTTCCCACTCCTTTCTCTGTTTCATTTCTACACATTTTCACCATAGCCGAATCTCCTTGTCACCACACTAATCTGATCTTACACTTTTACTGTTAGCCGAGCATCGCAAAGCAAGGCACTAGGAATCTTTGGCCAGAAAGTCTTTTCAATCGGTTTCTGTTGATTAAGGTAAGGGGAGATCCTTTTGTTCCTTTCTTTATTTTCTATCGACTCTGTGTGTGGCCATAGCCGAATGGCTATTTTGTTTTGGGTGTTTAGATTTCGGCTAATATCTTTTCCCTTATTCTTTTCTTGTTTTGGGGCGCTACTCTGGGAAAACTCCATTAGCCGAGCGTTTGTAGTCTGAAGCCGGAGGGTCTGTTGATTGCCGAATCGGATCACTCCATTCGGGTTCTTAAGGTAAGGAGCCATCTTTGTGATTTCTTGGCTATTTTATTCCTTTCAATTGTAGTATGCCTTAACCAAATTCCGTTATTAGTCAACCTAAGCTTCTCCTTGAGTACTGATCAAAGATTCTCCATGGATGCGAGTGCTAGCCAATCTAGGGAAGGGAGTGGACCCATAGTCTCTGCTACTAAATTAAAAAGGCGTGCTATGTTGGTGATTCGAGACTATCTGCCAGGTTGTGGCAGAGAGCCGACATCTGCCTGGGTTAGGCAAATAGCCGTTGTCCCTGCAAGTGAGAGCGTCGACGTAGAGAGTTTAGTTCTGCGCGTTATCAGGTGTGTAATCCTCACACTCTGTTTATTAAATTATGTTATTAACTGTGTTGGCTGAAAGCCGAAACGACTGTATTGATAGTTGAGATACCCTTGTGGGTAAGGTTGGAGACACCGGGTATGTTCCACTATGATTTTATGTTCGAAAATATGAGTATGTATGAAATAGTTGACAGTTGTGCATTCGAAGCATGATCGCATTCATCTCAGTATGTTAATATGTGCATGGGCTTGGGATATGATGTGAAAGGGGAAGTGTTATTTAGGGACTGTCACAGTGGTTTGGTACCACAGTGGGTTGGCCCCACATATCTCATTCAGTGACTATGTCTCAGTGGTTTGGTACCACGGTGGTTTGACACCACGTATATGATTCAGTGACTCGTCTCAGTGGTTTGGTACCACAGTGGGTTGGCCCCACATATATTTTTCCAAGATTGTTACAGCGGTTTGGTACCACGGTGGGTTGCCCCCACACACATTATTAGTGACTCTGTCATAGTGATCTAGTATCACGGTGGTCTGGAACCACAGTGGCTTGGTGCCACGGGCGTTTGGCTGATTCAGGTGATGTAGAGGATGGAAAATTAGGTTGGGCTCGGCTGCATTGCATACATGATTAATATGCTATATTGTGTGGGCTTAAGGCCCAGATTGCTTTGTATGGGGATTTACACACTGAGTCTTGGTGACTCATCCCTCTGCTTAATTTTGCAGGTAGTTGCTAGATCCGAATTTGGAGCAGAGGCAGACTCGAGGTGGCCATGCAATATTTTCTAGTAATTTCATTTTCTTTATTTAAACTCACTATTAATTTTTGGGTTTTGATGTTGTAATAAGGCCGCTATAACTTTAATTTGGGATTTGATTAAATGGTGATACTGCAAATTTTATAAACTGTCGAATAAGGGGTTTTTCAGAAAATTTAAAACATAACCAAATAGTTTTCAAGTGTTAACAAAAGATGGTGAATGATTTATGGATTAAAATCGGGAATTTTTCTTAAACCTTTAGACATTGGTTTCAAAATATCACTTCAGAACGCCGCTAGATTTTTGTTGTTATAAAACGAAACTCGGTTTCAACTGCTAGTTCTTTTAAACAGGAGATGGTAAATAACTTTTAAACTTCATAACATTTCCAAATTACAAAAACACTGGTAAAAAAATTTTCAAAACAGCGGTTTTTCCTTTAAAAGTTCAAATTCCTTAAAATAACCTTTCCCTGTAACATACCAGATTTGGTCGTAACGTTTTGACCGGGTTGGGGTGTTACACCACCGAAGAGATAGCTGAGAATAATCCGCTACCTACAGAGGCGGCCGAACATCATACTCCTCGAACTATGTATGATTATGCTAAACCTAATTTAACAGAAACTGAGTCAAGTATTATTAGACCTGCTATTTCTGCAAATAATTTTGAACTGAAACCTAATACTATTCAGATGATACAACAATTTTCAGTTTGACGGTTTGCAGAATGAAGATCCAAACAATCACTTGGCGAATTTCCTAGAATTTTGTGATGCTTTCAAAATAAATGGCATTTCTGGTGATGCCATCCGTCTTCGGTTATTTCCCTTTTCTTTGAGGAATAAAGCTAAACAGTGGTTGCATTCTCTTCCACGAGGATCAATCACTACATGGGAACAAATGACCGAAAAATTTATTTTGTTAAAATATTTTCCACCGGCTAAAATGGCCAAGTTAAGGAATGATATCTCTTCTTTTGTGCAGATGGATTTAGAAACACTTTACGGTGCATGGGAGAGATACAAAGATTTATTGAGAAGGTGTCCACACCATCGATTACCCTTATGGCTACAGGTCAAAACTTTTTACAATGGTGCGAACCCCTCAACAAGACAATTAATTCATTCAGCCGCCGGCGGAACTTTGAACAATAAAACACCTGAGGTTGCCTATGAATTCATTGAAGAGATGTCATTGAATAACTATCAGTGGCAAGTTACAAGGACAAAGCCTACTTGATCGTGTGTCTATCGAGTTTTAGAATTTATAAAGAGAATGATCAAACCTGGAAACTAACTATGACAACGATTGAAGGCAAGTGTACCTATCGAACAGTAGTATAGCTTAGGCAAGACTAGATTATCGAACCCAAAGGAACTAAAAGTACTAATACTAACTTTCTTTTTATTATTTAGCCTAAAATAAGTGAAGTTTCTTTAATATAATTTGACTACTAAGCTAAAGACACAAAGACAAAAAGGATGAATTGGGAAATAACTTTAGGAAAAACTCAGTTGATTAAGACGATACCCTTAGAAAGAATCCACCTAGACTTCACCTGTTATTTAACCCTGAACCATACGGTTTATTCACTTAGTTTGATCCGTAAGACTCCCTAACGTATATTAAACCCTCTCTCGAGGCGAATAACGTCTAACCCTAAGTTAATTAACGGAAATCTCTTGCTCACTTAATAACCCCTTAGAATAGCAGTAAATCGATCCATGGACTCCCATATTAGGTTTCACCCTAATCCGGCAAAATCTCTTCACCCTATCTCTAGGCGTGCGATCAACTCCGCTTAATTATGCTAGATCTACTCTTAGGCAGGGTCTATTCCTCGTCCACCTAAGCACATCAAATTTGGATTAAGCTCACATAATTAAGAACAAACTAAGTATTTATCATATAATTCAGAAAATAACAAGATTCATCTAGGTTTCATCCCCTTCGGGTATTTGAAGGGTTTAGTTCATAACAAATAAAGAAAACATCTCAAGAGAAAAGATAAAACAAAACATAAGAAATCCCTACAACTCCCTGGTGGAATTGAAGGAGAAATTTGCCGTCTTGAGCAGAATTCCGGCTTTTTGGGATGAATCAATTGGCTATCTTCGAGTGATTCCCAAAAATATGACCTTTCCGGCTTGGCTTCTTGGTCTAGCCAACCGCCTCCTTCAAGGTGGTACTTAGGGGTTATATATAGGCTCTTGAAATGTGTTTCTTCGCCCCAAAGTATCCAAATCTGAATGAAATTGCTCTATGCCACGACAGGGACACGGCCATGTCACACGCCCGTGTGACATGTCTTTGAGCCGTGTTTGGATTTCCTTAATGAGGCACGGCTGTGTAAATCGGGGGTCAGGCCACGTTCTAGATGATCAACAAGGCACGACCATGTGGGCTTTAGTCCAGGCCGTGTCGATTTCTTCCTTGGCCCAATTTGCTTCGTTTTAGGCCCGTTTCTCGTTCTTTTTATCCTCGGGTGCTTTCCTGAGCATAAGACATGAAAAGAAAGGATTAAGAGCACCTTTTTATATAAATCGAGGCTTAAATCATCAAAAAGCATACTAAATGTGGGATAAAAATATGTTACTATTACGGTTTATCAAATACCCCCACACTAAAGCTTTTGCTTGTCCTCAAGCAAAATTCTCAACTTACAATTAAAACAAACTTTCCATGAATCATAATTCCTATCAACAATCCCTCATCATAATTCATAGATAATTTATACATGGATAATCTAACTCGAGGAGTCCTAAAGATTCAAACAAGATAGGTCATACATTTGTATTTCGAAAACTTAGGCGTTTCCCCTTACCTGAATAATTACCTTTAATTCAAAACCTACAAGGACTGACATCCTCACAAAAGATTCACTCAAATCACTCGAAGTGTTTAAGGTTCAGGAAAAGAGCACTCAAAAAGTCAAACTTGAAAAGTTAATCCCATAGGCTTGCCTGAAAATCAAATCTTTACCACTGTATAATGAGATGATAAACAGATCAAAAGGTCTTTAACAGGGTTGTAACGGGGCTTAGGTTAAGGGTATGGATACAGGCTGAATTAGTAGGTTAGAATCAAGATTGACTTGATAAATTACCTAACTAGAAAAATTAATAATTCCTAAATAATTACATCAATTGAAAACTAATAAAACAAGTTTTTTCCTTAAGATTTGGAATTTGAACATGTAAGCTCACTTAATATGGAACTAATAATAAACATACGTCATTTGTTTTTTTAAGAACAAACTAAATAATAACGACTTTTAACAGCTGAAATATAGGACATAGTTAGGTAATTGCTCAAAATCAAATCTCGACAAAAAGGTAGTCAAGGAATGGTGATAACAAATACAAAGGAGCTTTGTGTTAATATTAGTAGGTGAGTCAATAAAAAGGATTGTTAGGGTCAATGGGGTTCACTTGGGGTAAATTGCGGAGATAAGATTTTTAGTGGAGTGAGTGGGTTAAAACCTAGGTTCCTTTATCATCTCGGTATATCAAATCATAGATGTGGTCTCATCATGTATAATCAAGGCAAGTTCTAGAATAACAGTTCAATGTTGACACACTCATAATCAAAAAGTGAGCATGAAAAAGAATATTTGCTCTATAAGGCTCAAAATCTCACAACAATTATGGGTGTTTTGACATCAACCTTGTAAATTTCAAATGTCAAAGTAATATTCAAATTCAGGTTAACAACCTAACAAAAATTTTAATCTTGAAAATTAGACTTATCATGCTTGATTCTCTAGTATTCTTCAAATTTAATCATGAATGCACAATTATCAATGACTTACTCAAAAACATGTCAATAAAATTCATAAATCATCAGAAATTTCATCCTAATTAATAACATGAGAAAATTGATTAAAAACAAGACTAAATTCAGGGATTTGAGAATAATGAAAAAAGTTTGACACTTTTATCCCCCCACACTTAAGATGTATAATGCCCTCAATGTACAAAGATAAGTAATGACATATTTACGGGATAAATCAAAAGAGAAAGGGAAATAATACTCCCTGGATTTTGGATGGTGTCCCTGGAGGATGGTAGAGGTCGTGGTGTGTATGTTTGGAGGGGTCGGTCTGGATGACGATCCTGTGCTAGATGAAGAAATTGGGAAGCTCGTGAAGGATTAGCCAGGATTTATTAAGACATAATTAAAATAAAATAAATAGGTAATTAAAGAAAAGCAAGCTAAAGTGGAAGAGACTAAGAAGGAAAATAAAAATAAAAGAAAAGAAGAATGGCCCGAAGAGTCCTTATTGTTTGATGGTTCGCGAGGTGGGTGTGACCTCTAGGGCTGGGGAGGTGCTGGCGGTGGTGGAAGTGGCGTGATTCCCAAGCAGCCTTTTGAACCTGACACTGAAAAACTAAAATAAATTAAACTGAATAGAGTAGAAGAGAAGTAAAGATAAGGAAATTGAAACAAGAGAGAAAAGAAAAATAGAAACTAAATGGTCTCAAAGACCATTGGCTTGTTGTTGGAGTGAAGCGGCCGGCATGAACTTATGTGTTGGGATCTTCCTTGGGGAGACTATAGTTGCCTTCTTCCGCTTCTTTGACATGTCTTTGGTGTAGCTCAAGAGGTTGGAGACTTCGTTATGGAGAGGGGAGAAATTAAAGAAAAGGAAATAAGAAAAGAGGTGGAAAGTAGAAGAATAGGGAGGGGGTTGGTGTTTAAATAAAGGCTCACTTCTGGTGCTTGCCCACGCCCGTGGTTTAAGGGCGTGTCGATTTACACGACTACCTCGCACGGCCGTGTGCCTGGGAGTGTTGATTTCCTTGCCCATTTTTCAGCCAGCCACGCCCGTGGTTGGCAAGTCAGTATGTTGGCACGGCTAAAAGGCATGGGCGTGTTCTGCCCCTGGTTGGTAAGTCAGTATATTCACACGATCGTGGGGCACGGGCGTGCCACTTTGTCGGTGCCCCTAGTGGAATTTGTTGAGTCCGTGATAAAGTTGTTGAAACTGATTTGTACCGCCTCTACTATGTCAGTACGACGATTCTGTTCATCCACACGGCCCCCTTCAAGGATGAACTTAAGGGGTTTATATAGGCTCTTGGAATGTGTTTCTTTGCCACTAAGTATCCAAATCCGAATGAAATTGCTCTTTGCCATGACAGGGACACGGCCATGTTACACGTCCGTGTGACCAGTCTTTGGGCCGTGCTTGGATTTCTTTAATGAGGCACGGTCGTGTAAATCAGGGGTCAAGCCGTGTTCTGGGTGATCAGCAAGGCACGGCCGTGTGGGCTTAAGTCTAGGCCGTGTCGATTTCGTGATATGGCCCATTTACTCCGTTTTCGGCCTGTTTTATGTTCATTTTGTCCTCGGGTGCTTTCCTGGGTATAAGACATGAAAAGAAAGGATTAAGAGCACCTTTTTATATAAATCAAGGCTTAAATCATCAAA
The DNA here is from genome assembly GCA_005393395.2 of Gossypium australe. Lineage (NCBI taxonomy): Eukaryota > Viridiplantae > Streptophyta > Magnoliopsida > Malvales > Malvaceae > Gossypium > Gossypium australe. The sequence goes on from CM016615.1 coordinate 16,118,239, forward strand.
AAGCATACTAAATGTGGGATTAAAATATGTTACTATTACGATTTATCACTACTAAAACAGCCAGTGTTTTCGACCTCGACACAGTAGCCATGCTATCAAATCAGGTAGAGATGTTAAATAAAAAGATTGATGGTTTATGTGATTCTTTGCAGGTGCATCCAATTTTGTAGTGCAATACGAATGGAGGTTGGATGAACAACACAAATTATCCACCTTACAACTCGAGCATTGAGAACGAGTAAGTTAACTATATGGTTAATAATTTTAAATCTCAAAATAACCCTTATAGTACTACTTATAATCCAAGTTGGAGGAACCACCCCAATTATTCATGGGGAGGTCAAGGAAATTAGAGACAACAACCCCCTCCAAACTTCCAACAATAGCCCTACCCACAGGAAAAGAAACCGAACATTGAGGAGATGCTGATGAAATTCATCACAGTGACAGACACTCGTCTCCAAAACACCGAAACAACACTTAAAAATTAGCAAGTATCGATTTAAGGGTTTAAGGATCAAATTGGACAACTAACTAAGTTAATTTCTAGGGAAAAGGAACAGGTGCAGGTAGTTACACTAAGAAGTGGAAAGGAATTGGTTGAAGGCAAAGGATGAGGAAGTTGAGAATGTAATACCGATACATGAAGAATGTAAACCACCAATCCCATATCCGGAAAAGTTGAAGAAAGACCGATTAGATGCACAATATGGTAAATTTCTTGAACTTTTTAAACAATTACATATTAACTTACCTTTTGTTGAAGCTATTTCATAGATGCCGACGTACGCAAAATTCCTAAAAGAGCTTCTAACAAATAAAAGGAAATTTGAAGAAATAACAATAGTGGAACTTAATGAAGAATGTTTAGCTATCCTCCAAAACAAGCTACCAACCAAATTAAAAGATCCAGGAAGTTACACTATTCCCTGTTTAATTGGTAGTTTAAATATTAAGAAAGCACTAGCTAATCTAGGCGCCAGTATTAATTTAATGCCTTATAAAATGTTTAAGCAACTTGATCTTGGGGAACCAAAACCCGCTAGGATGAGCATTCAATTAGCTGACATATCTATTAAATATCCTAGAGGAGTTATTGAAGATATTCTGATAAAAGTTGATAAATTTATATTCCCTGTTGATTTTGTTGTGCTTGACATGGATGAAGACATTGAGGTACCTTTAATTTTGGGGTGCCCTTTTTTAGCTACTGCTAGAGCTATTATTGATGTAGGTGATGGTAAACTCGCATTAATGGTAGGTGATGAGGAAATTATTTTCCAAATTTACAATGCTATGAGATATTCTAGAGAACAAGATGATTCCTGTTATTTTATTGATGCCATTGATCATTTTATTCAAGATTCTTTGCAGGAAATCATACATAACGACACGATGGAACTGTGTCTTACCCAAGGTGAGGGGGAAGATGATGATTACGATGAGTTGAATTCTAATACATCTACCTCCAGAAAAAAAAAAGACTAGGACATTGAAATCAACGACAAATTTAAACAAAAACCTTCTATTGATGAGCCACCGAAATTGGAATTAAAACAGTTGCCAAAACACTTAGAATATGCATTACTCGGGGATAATTCTACACTATCAGTAATTATCTCTTCAGAACTAGAACTCGAAGAGAAAGACGAGTTTCTAAAAGTACTAAGGGAACATAAAAGAGCCATAGCTTGGAAAATTTTTGACATTAAAGGAATAAGCCCATCGTTTTGCACCCATAAAATTTTAATGGAAGATGAGTTTAAACCATGTGTACAACCTCAAAGACGATTGAATCCCAATGTTAAAGAAGTTGTTAAAGCTGAGGTAATTAAATTTCTAGATGCTGTAATAATTTATCCTATTTCTGACAGTACTTGGGTAAGTCTTGTGCAGGTCGTTCCAAAGAAAGGAGGCATGATTGTTGTAGCTAACGAAAAGAATGAATTAATTCCTACAAGAACGGTCACAGGTTGGAGAGTCTGTATTGACTATAGAAAGTTAAATGACGCCACTAGAAAAGATCACTTTTCTTTGACCTTTATTGATCAGATGTTGGAAAGATTATCTGGGCATATGTACTACTGCTTCTTGGACGGACTCTTCGGCTACTTCCAAATCCCAATAGCCCCTGAGGATCAAGAAAAGACAACATTCACATGTCCATACGGTACGTTTGCTTATCGTAGAATACCTTTTGGATTATGTAATGCTCCTGTTACTTTTTAGCGCTGCATGCTGTCTATCTTTAATGAACTTGCGGAAGACATTATGGAGGTATTTATGGATGATTTTTCAGTATTTGGTAATTCTTTTCATCTATGCCTTAAAAATCTAAAACGAGTTCTAATGAGATGTGAGGAAATGAACCTTGCTTTAAATTGGGAAAAGTGTCATTTTATGGTTCGAGAGGAGATTGTGTTAGGACATAAAATTTCTAGTAAAGGGATTAAGAAAGACAAAGCAAGGATCGAAACCATAGAAAGATTACCTCCTCCTAGTTCAGTTAAGGCTATTAGAAGTTTTTTAGGACATGCTGGATTTTATAGAAGATTTATTAAGGATTTTTTTTAAATAGCTAAGCCTTTAACACAATTACTGGAAAAAGATGTACCTTTTAATTTTGATCAGAAATGTTTAGATGCATTTAATATCCTCAAAGATAAATTAATAAATGCTCCAATTATAATTGCACCTGATTGGAATTTACCCTTTGAACTAACGTGTGATGCAAGTGATTTTGTAGTAGGTGCAGTTTTGGGATAGCGAAGAGACAAACACTTTTAGCCGATTTATTATGCTAGTAAAACATTAACGGCCGCATAAGAAAATTACACCACCACAGAAAAAGAATTGCTAGCTGTGGTTTTTGCATTTGATAAATTTAGACAATATTTGAAATTGTCTAAAGTTGTCGTTTACACTGACCATTCAGCTCTTCGTTATCTTTTAACAAAAATCGATGCAAAACCTCGACATATAAGATGGATTTTACTCTTGTAGGAATTTGATTTAGAAATTAAGGATAAGAAAGGAGCTGAAAATCTTGCAGCAGATCATCTTTCTAGGCTTGAAAATCCACATATCGAAGAACTAGATGAGAATGAGATATATGATTTGTTTCCTGAAGAACAACTATTCACTATATCTAACTTTGAGGTACCCTGGTTCGCTGACATTGCAAATTACTTAGCTACTAACATCCTACCAAAAAGGTTAATGCATCATCAAAAGAAGCGATTCTTTACCGATGTGGAAAGCTATTTTTGGGAAGATCCTTTTCTTTTTCGTATATGTGCAGATCAGGTAATTCAAAGATGTGTTACAAAAGTAGAAGCAAGCAAAATTTTAGAACATTTCCACTCAGGACCTTCAGGAGGACATTTCAGCGGGATTAAGACAGCACATAAAACGCTTGAATCAGGTTTTTATTGGCCAACTCTATTTAAGGAAGCCAACAGGTATGTTGCTTCATGTGATAAATGCCAAAGAATAGGTAATATCTCTAAATGCAATGAAATGCCTCAAACGTGCATACTATCATGCAAAATTTTTGATATATGGGGTATTGATTTTATGGGCCAATTCCCTAGTTCATGTGGGAATAAATATATTTTAGTAGTAGTGGACTATATGTCAAAATTGGTGGAAGCCCAAGCTTTACCTACCAATGATGCCAGAATGGTAGTAAGATTTCTTAAGAAACTCTTTTCTCGATTTGGCACACTGATCGCTGGAATCAGAGTCTTAAAATTTATAAAAAAGATGATCAAACCTGGAAACTAACTCTGACAACGATTAAAGGCAAGTGTACCTATCGAACAGTAGTATAGCTTAGGCAAGACCGGATTATCAAACCCAAAGGAACAAAAAGTACTAATACTAACTTTCTTTCTATTATTTAGCCTAAATAATAAGTGATTGGTTGACTTAACTAATGACTAAGCTAAGACGCAAAGACAAACAAAAAAACGAATTGAAGAAATAACTTGAAGAAAAACTCAGTTGGTCAAGACGATACCCTTAGAAAAAATCCACCTAGACTTCACTTGTTATCTAACACTGAACCATATGATTTATTCACTTGCCTAATCCATAGGACTCCCTAATGTATATTAAACCCTCTCTCGAAGCGAATAATAACTAACCCTAGGTTAATTAACGGAAATCTCTTTCTCATTTATTAACCCCCTAGAATAGCAGTAAATCAAACTATAGAGTCCCATATTAGGATTCACCCTAATCCGGCAAAATCTCGTCACCCTATCTCTAGGCGCGCGAACGACTCCGCTGTAATTATGCTAGGTCTATGAATAGGCAGGGACTTTTGCTCCACCACTTAAACACATCATACTTGAATTAATATCCCGAAAACATTAACACAAGAATTAAGCACACATAATTAAGAATAAATCAAGTATTTATCTTATAGTTTAGAAAACAATAACAAGATTCATCTAGGTTTCATCCCCTTCAGGTATCTGAAGGGTCTAGTTCGTAATAAATAAAGAAAACATCTAAAGAGAAAAGATAAAACAAAACATAAGAAATCCCTAAAACCCCTGAAGGAATTGAAGGAGAGATCTGCTGTCGTGAGTTGAATTCTGGCTTCTTGGGATGGATCAACTGGCTATCTTCGTGTGATTCCCACAAATCTCACCTTTTCGGCTTGGCTCTTTGGGCTAGCTCACCCCCTTCAAGGATGAACTTAGGGGGTTTATATAGGCTCTTGGAATGTGTTTCTTTGCCCCTAAGTATCCAAATCCGAATGAAATTGCTCTTTGCCACGATAGGGACACAGCCATGTCACAGGCCCGTATGACCACTCTTTGGGCTGTGTTCGGATTTCTTTAATGAGGCACGGCCATGTAAATCGGGGGTCAGGCCGTGTTCTGGCTGATCAGCAAGGCACGGCCGTATGGGCTTAAGTCCAGGCCATGTCGATTTTGTGATGTGGCCCATTTACTCCCCTTTTGGCCTATTTTATGTTCTTTTCGTCCTCGAGTGCTTTCCTGGGTATAAGACATGAAAAGAAAGGATTAAGAGCACCTTTTTATATAAATCGATGCTTAAATCATCCAAAAGCATACTAAATGTGGGATAAAAATATGTTACTCATAAACTGTAAAAGTAACATATTTTAATCCCACATTTACTATGCCTTTAGATGATTTATCCCTCGATTTATATAAAAAGGTGCTTTTAATCCTTTCTTTTCATGTCTTATACCCAGGAAAGCACCCGAGGATGAAAAGAACACAAAACAAGCCTAAAACGGAGTAAATGGGCCTTAACATGAAGTTGACACAGTCTGGCCCAAGTCACACACGGTCGTGCCTCGATGAACACCTAGAGCACGGCCTCAACCCCATCACACGACCGTGCCTCAAGAGAAATCTGAACACGGTCAGGTCTTGATCCATACGGGCGTGTGCCATGGCGTGCCTCTGTCGCTGGAAAGAGCAATTTCAGTCGAAAAAGGATACTTGGAGAGAAAGAATCGCATTACAAAGAGCCTATATATATCCCCCAAGTACCACCCTTTGGGGGGATCGAAAGCTAGGCCAAGGAGCCAAGCCGAGAAGGTCAAAGTTAGGGAGTAACGCGAGGATAGCCAGTTGATCCATCCTAAGAAGCCGAAATTATACTCAAGACGGCAGAATTCTCCTTCAATTCCTTCAGGGGGTTTTAGGGTTTTCTTATGTTTTGTTTTATCTTTTCTCTTGCGATGTTTTGTTTATTCATTATGAACTAAACCCCTCAGATACATGAAGGGGATGAAACCTAGATGGATTTTATTATTTGATTTTTAAGTTATATGATAAATTACTTAGTTTGTTCTTAATTATGTTGTTTAATCCAAATCTAATATGCTTAGGTGGAGGAGGAATAGACCCTGCCTAAGAGAAGATCTAACATAATTAACCGGAGTTGATCGGACGCCTAGAGATAGGGTTACGCGATTTTGCTGGATTAGGGTGAAACATAATATGGGAGTCCATTGATCGATTTACTACTATCCTAGGGGGTTAGTATAAGTGAACGAGAGTTCCACTAATTAACCTAGGGTTAGACGTTATTCTCCTCGAGAGAGGGTTTATTATAGGTTAGGGAGTCTCACAGATCAAGCTAAGTAAAAGAAATCATATAATTTAGGGTTAGTTAATAAGTGAAGTCTAGGTGGATTCTTCCCGAAGGCATCGTCAAAATCAACTGTGTTTTTCTTCAAAGTTATTTTCTAATTCGTCTTCTTGTCTTTGTGTCCTTTGTTTTGTTGTCGTCAATTTAGTTTAAAAGTAATCTTCACTCTAACTTTAAGGCTAAATAATAAAAAGAAAGTGAGTATTAATACTTTTAGTTGCTTTTGGTTCGATAACCGGTCTTGCCTAAGCTATACTACTGTTCGATAGGTACACTTGGCTTAATATCGTTGTCAGAGTTAGTCTCCAGGTTAGATCATTCTTTTATAAATATTTAAAGCTCTGATTGGCAGTGATCAAGTTTTTGGCACCGTTGCCAGGGAACTAAAATATTAAGAAAACTCTATTTCTATTACTTTAGCCCTAACTTTTATTTTTCGCAATTAATTTTCCTTTTCGTTTCTATTTTTGTTTTTTGTTTTTTTCTGTTTGCTGATATTTTTATTTCTTGCTCTTCCAACAGGTACCTCTAGTTTATGACTAGAAGGAACCCGAGAGGACCTTTGGTATACGACATTGATATCGAAGTTACCGCTCATAGGAATCGTCGAGAAACCAAGCGAGCCCTAGATTACACAGAGAGAGAGGAAGAAAACAGATCCAATCCTACTAAAGGGATGGACGAAAACAACCTACCACCACGTGATGTGGGGGAGAACAATGCTCCACGCACAATGTTCGATTATGCAAAACCGCATTTAATAGGAGCGGAATCTAGTATTGTGAAGCCCGCTATATCTGCTAACAATTTTGAATTAAAGCCTAACACAATACAAATGATTCAACAGTTTGTTCAATTTGATGGTTTGCAGGGCGAAGATAACTTCTTAGAGTTCTGTGATGCCTTCAAAATAAATGGCGTTTCTGATGATGCCATACGTCTTCGGTTATTCCCTTTTTCATTAAGGAATAAAGCCAAATAGTGGTTAAACTCGTTACAACGAGGGTCAATCACTACATGGGATCAGATGACCGAAAAGTTTTTGATGAAATATTTTCCACCGGCCAAAACGGCCAAATTGAGGAATGATATCTCTTCTTTTGTGCAGATGGATTTAGAAACACTATATGATGCATGGGAGAGATTCAAAGATCTCTTGAGGAGGTGTCCACACCATGGCTTACCCTTGTGGCTACAAGTCCAAACATTCTACAACGGTGTAAACCCCTCAACGAGGCAACTTATAGATTCAGCCACCGGCGGAACGCTGAACAACAAAACTCCAGAAGTAGCCTACGAGTTCATTGAGGAGATGTCATTAAACAATTATCAGTGGCAAGCTTCAAGGACCAAACCGACAAAATCGGCAGGAGTTTTCATCGTTGATCCATGACCATGCTATCAACGCAACTCGAGATGATGAATAAAAAGCTTGATAATTTGTGTTCTTCACAAGTACATCCCGTCATGCAGTTAGACGCAAGTGGAACTGTGGCGAATCCTGAGTACCCACCCTACCAACCGAAAGCAAAAAAATTAACAGATGAACTATATAGGTAATAATTTCCGATCTAAAAATAATCCTTACAGTAATACTTACAATCCAGGTTGGAGGAACCACCCAAATTTTTCATGGGGAGGTCAAGGCAATCAAGGAAATCAAAGGCAACAACCTCCTCAAAACTTTCGAAATCAGCCCTATCCACAAGAAGAGAAACCAACCCTCGAGGAACGTATCCAAGAAGCTGATAGAACAATCAAAAGCAACGAGATCTGAATTGATGAAATTGCTAAGTCAGTCAAGGAAGTTAGTAATGCAGTTGAACAACTCGCAAAGCTAATGTCAGAACGACCGCAAGGACGTCTACCAAGTAATACAGAGATTAACCCTAAGGAGCAAATTCAAGCCATCACAGCTCAGAACAACGAGGAGTTAGATAAACCCAAACCAATTCCAGAAAGTAAGGTAGACGAAGGTACAACATAGGTAGCACAAGAAATATCGAAAGCGGTAATTAAGGAGTACAAACCTCGCATACCTTATCCCGAAGCGTTAAAAAGAGACGATTCAGAAGAACAGTTCGGTAAGTTCCTTAAACTTTTAAAGAAATTACATATTAACTTACCTCTTCTTGAAGCTCTTTTTCAAATGCCAGACTCGAGAAAATTTTTAAGACAACTCTTGACCAACAAACGCAAAATAGATGAAGAGCACCACGTGGAATTAAACGCAACATGCTTGGCGATGCTACAAAATAGACTACCACAGAAACTAAAAGATCCAGGGAGTTTTAAAATTCCATGTTTAATTGGTAGTCTACATATTGATAATGCGTTAGCTAATTTAGGGGCAAGCATAAAAGTCATGCCTTACTCACTGTTTAAACGACTAGGTCTAGGGAAGCCCAAACAAACTAGGATGAGTATTCAATTAGCTGATAAAACTGTTAGAATTCCTAGGGGCATTATAGAAGATGTTCTCGTCAAAATCAATAAATTTGTTTTACCAGCAGACTTTGTTGTCTTAGTCATGGATGAGGATAATTCAATCCCCTTAATTTTAGGAAGGCTTTTCCTAGCAACTACCAGGACTAAAATTGATGTTGCTACAGGTGAGCTCATACTTCGTGTAGGAGATGAATCGATCAACCTTCAAGCTCTGAACTCAGCCAGGATAACAGTCGATGAAGGTAAGAAAATCACTTCAATAGATAACCATATTATTCAATCTTCATCACAGGAAACAGCACAATGCCTAAACCCTAAGCGAACTCATATCGACAAAGTAGAATTACACGAGGAACAAAACATTAGGGTCGACAATTTAGAAAAGCAGAAGACACAGATCAAGGGAGAGCTAGACTCACACGAAGTAAAACTCGAGAAACCACAAGAAGAGCTCATGGGGACATCGAATCACTTCAAAATAGGAGACCAAGTAATGTTAGACAAAACCGATCCCTAAATCACTACCACAGACCTAAAGGCAAAGGGAGAAATCCTTCTCAAGGTACATGATATCTTCCCAAACGGAATAGTCGAGGTAAGCAATCCAAAATTCGGCACTTTTAAAGTAAACGCTTCTTGACTTCAACCTTGTCAAGAGAATAAAACAGTAAGTACGAGGGAAGATATTCAAACTTTTAAACCTCCCTAAAATTTTCAAATAACAAGGAAAAGTCTAGCTAAAGACTATAAACAAAGCGCTTCTTGGGAGGCAACCCGAATACTAATAATATTTCTTTTTACATTTTTTTTATTTGTCTTTTCCTTTTCCAAAACTAACCAACAATGCAGGCTTTTCAGACCACACGGCCTTACACACGGCCGTGTTCGTGGCCGTGTTGACCACCTAAACCGCCACACTGACAGGGTAGAGGCCGTGCAGTCAGCCCAACCACCCTCCCCAATGTCACGGATCCAACAAACCTCCCCACGGGCACCGACAGAGAAGGCACGGCCGTGCCCCTCAACTGTGTGAAGCTACTGACTTCCACACCACGAGTACACCATCCCCGTGCCTACAAACCGTACGAAGCTACTAACTTGTCAAACACGGGCGTGGGAATCCAGGACACGGGCATAGGGTAACAGCACACCCATACACACGGTCGTGCGAGGAGGCCGTGTAAATCGACACACCCTAGGACCACGGCCGTGGGGGAGCATAAAATTTGAACTTCTATTTAAACCCCTCACCTCTTCCCCTTCCTCCCATCTGATTTCTTCATTATTTTCTTTGCTTCTCACCCTCCTCCATCTCAGATTCTCCACTTACTAAGGCTCTAGATCGTTGAGCAAATCAACACCATGCCGAAGAAGTGGAAGAAGCTACGCAGAGACTACTTAAAACGATCAACATGAGTTCATGCCGGCAGCTTCGCCTCAACACCAAGCCAAGGATCTTTGAGACCAATTAGTTTTTATTTTTCATTTCTCTTTCCTTTCATTCTCCTTTTCTTTAATAATCTTATTTTTAATTTAGTTTAACTTAATTTAGTGTCGTAGTGTCAGGTTCGCCAGACTGCTAGGGAATCACGCCGACCACCACGATAACCTCTTCACTTCCACCATCGCCCCAGCCTTAGAAGTCACACCCACCTTGCGAACCATCCTTCAATAAGGACTTCACAGTCCATTAATATTTTCTTTTCATTTCAGTTTTCTTCTTTGTTTCCTTCCCTTTAGTTTGTTATTCTATTATTTTATATTAAATTCATTTTTATTAGGTCTTAATAAAGCCTGGCTACTTCTCAAGGTGCTACCCAATTTCTTCATCTAGCGTAGGTTCGTTATCTCGACTGACCATCACCACCACCAAAGACACTCATCCGGGAAAACATCCACAATTTAGGGAGTTATTCTTTCCCCTTCTCTTTTGATTTATCCATTACATGTTATTATCTATGTTTGTACATTGAGGGCAATGTAATTCTTAAGTGTGGGGGGGTAAAAGAACCTAACTTTTTTCATTATTCTCAAATCCTTGATTTAGTCTTATTTTTAGGCAAAGTTGTCATATTACTAATTAGGATGAAATTTATGACGATTTGTGATGATTATTAACATGTTTTAGAATAAGTCATAGTTAATTGTACATTGATGATTAAATTTAAAGAATACTATAGAATCAAGCATGATAAGTCTATTTTTCAGGAATTAAAATTTCTGCTAAGTTGTTGATCCAATTTTGAATATCACCTTGAAATTTGAATTTCGTAAGGATGATGTCAAAACACCCATAATTTTTGTGAGTATTTGAACCTTATAGAGCATACATTCTTTTTCGTGCTCATTTTTTTTTTATTATGAGTCTGTCAACTATGAACTGTTATTCTAGAACTTGCCTCGTTTTTACATGTCAAGACCACAGTTATGATTTGATACTCCGAGATGATAAAGGCACATATGTTTTAACCCACTTACTCCACTTAAAAGCCTACCTGTACAATTAACCCCTAGTGAACCCCGTTGAGCCTAACATCCCTTTTTTTGACTCACCTACTAATTGTAACCAAAAACCCTTTGTATTTGTTATCATCATTTTTTTATTACCCTTTTTTGTCGAGATTTGATTTTGAACAAGTTTCCTAACTATGTTCTATATTTCAGTTGTAAAAGTTCTTCCTTATTATTATGTTAGTTTGTTCTAAAAAAAAAAACAAAGTATATTCATTATTAGTTCTATGATTAAGTGAGCTTGCAAGTTCAAATTCCAATTCTCAAGGAAAAAGCTCGTTTATTTAGTTTTTAATTAATGTAAGATTAAGTTCACTTTTTTTTCTAGTTTGGAAATTTATCAGGTTAATCTCGATTCTAACCTTCTAATTCAGCCTTTATCCATACCCCTAACCTAAGCCCCGTTACAACCCTGTCAAAGACCTTTTGATCTGTTTATCATCTCATTTTCCAGTGGTGGAGATTTGATTTTCAGGCAAGCCTATGGGATTAACTTTTCATGTTTGACTTATGAGTGCTTAATTTTGACCGTTAAACACTTTTTGAGTGATTTGAGTGAATCCTCTGTGAGGATGTCAATCCTTGTCGGTTCTGAATTGAAAAGGTGTTATTTAAAAGAGGGGAGACACCTATGTTTTCGAGGAACAAAATCATGACCTATCTCGTTTGAATCTTTAGCACTCTTTGAGTTAAATTATCCATGTATAAATTATCTATGAATTATGATAAGACATTGTTGATAGAAATTGTGAATCATGGAAAGTTCGTTTTAATTGTAAGTTGAGAATTTTGCTTGAGGACAAGCAAAAACTTAAGTGTGAGGGTATTTGATAAACCGTAAAAGTAACATATTTTAATCCCCCATTTAGTATGCTTTTGGATGATTTATCCATCGATTTATATAAAAAGGTGCTTTTAATCCTTTCTTTTCATGTCTTATACCCAGGAAAGCACCCGAGGATGAAAAGAACACAAAATGGGCCTAAAACGGAGTAAATGGGCCTTAACATGAAATTGAAATGATCTGGCCGAAGTCACACACGGCCGTGCCTCGATGAACACCTAGAGCCGACCTCAACCCCGTCACACACGGCCGTGCCTCAAGAGAAATCCGAACACGGTCAGGTCTCGATCCACACGGACGTGTGCCATGGCCGTGCCTTTGTCGCTGGAAAGAGCAATTTCAGTCGGAAAAGGAAACTTGAGGAGAAAGAATCGCATTCCAAAGAGCCTATATATATCCCCCAAGTACCACCCTTTGGGGGATCAAAAGCTAGGTCAAGGAGCCAAGCCGAGAAGGTCAAAGTTAGGGAGTAACATGAGGATAGCCAGTTGATCCATCCCAAGAAGCCGAAATTATACTCAAGATGGCGGAATTCTCCTTCAATTCCTTCAGTGGGTTTTAGGGTTTTATTATGTTTTGTTTTATCTTTTCTCTTGCGATGTTTTGTTTATTCATTATGAACTAAACCCCTCAGACACCTGAAGGGGATGAAACCTAGATGGATTTTATTATTTGATTAGTTATATGATAAATTACTTAGTTTGTTCTTAATTATGTTGTTTAATCCAAATCTAATGTGCTTAGGTGGAGGAGGAATATACCCTGCCTAAGAGAAGATCTAACATAATTAAGCGGAGTTGATCGGACGCCTAGAGATAGGGTTACGAGATTTTGCCGGATTAGGGTGAAACCTAATATGGGAGTCCATTGATCGATTTACTGCTATCCTAGGGGGTTATTATAAGCGAACGAGAGTTCCACTAATTAACCTAGGGTTAGACGTTATTAGCCTCGAGAGAGGGTTTAATATAGGTTAGGGAGTCTCATGGATCAAGCTAAGTAAAAGAAATCATATAATTTAGGGTTAATTAATAAGTGAAGTCTAGGTGGATTCTTCTCGAAGGTATCGTCAAAATCAACTGTGTTTTTCTTCAAAGTTATTTCCTAATTCGTCTTCTTGTCTTTGTGTCCTTTGTTTAGTTGTCGTTAATTTAGTTTAAAAGTAATCTTCACTCTAACTTTAAGGCTAAATAATAAAAAGGAAGTGATTATTAATACTTTTAGTTCCTTTGGTTTCGATAACCGGTCTTGCCTAGGCTATACTACTGTTTGATAGGTACACTTGCCTTAATATCATTGTCAGAGTTATTCTCTAGGTTTGATCATTCTTTTATAAATATTTAAAGCTCTGATTTGCAGCGATCAGTTACTATTACGGTTTATCAAATACCCCTACACTTAAGCTTTTGCTTGTCCTCAAGCAAAATTCTCAACTTACAATTAAAACGAACTTTCCATGATTCATAATTCCTATTAACAATGCCTCATCATAATTCATAGATAATTTATGCATGGATAATCTAACTCAAAGAGTCCTAAAGATTAAAATAATATAAGTCATACATTTGTATTACGAAAACTTAAGTGTTTCCCCTTACCTGAATAATTACCTTTAATTCAAAACCTACAAGGACTGACATCCTCACAAAAGATCCACTCAAATCACTCGAAGTGTTTAAGTTTTAAGAAAAGAGCACTCAAAAGTTGAACCTGAAAAGTTAATCCCATAAGCTTGCCTAAAAATCAAATCTCCACCACTATATAATAAGGTGATAAACATATCAAAAGGTCTTTAACAGGGTTGTAACAGGGCTTAGGTTAAGGGTATGGATATAGGCTGAATTAGAGAGTTAAAAATCGAGATTGACTTGATAAATTACCTAGCTAGAAAAATTAACTAATCTTAAATAATTACATCAATTGAAAACTAAGAAAACGATCTTTTTCTTCAAGATTTGAAATTTAAACATGTAAGCTCACTTATCATAGAACTAATAATGAATATATTTCATTTGTTTTAATTCAAATCACAAATAATAACAAACTTTAACAACTAAAATATGAAACATAGTTAGGTAACTGCTCAAAATCAAATCTCGACAAAAAGGTAGTCAAGGAATGGTGATAACAAATACAAAGGGTTTTGGGTTAATATTAGTGGGTAAGTCAATAAGAAGGGTTGTTAGGATCAATGGGGTTCACTAGGCGTTAATTTGTGGAGGTAGACTGTTTAGTGGAGTGAGTGGGTTAAAACCTAGGTGCCTTTATCATCTCGGTATATCAAATCATAGATGTGGTCTCAACATGTATAATTGAGGCAAGTTCTAGAATAACAATTCAGAGTTGACACACTCATAAAAAAGTGAACATGAAAAAAATATATGTTCATAAGGCTCAAAATCTCACAAAAATTATGGGTGTTTTGATACCAACCTTGTAAATTTCAAATTTCAAAGAAATATTCAAATTCAGGTTAACAACCTAGCAAAAATTTTGATTCTGAAAAATAGACTTATCATGCTTGATTTTCTAGTATTCTTTAAATTCAATTATCAATGTACAATTAACTATGACTTACTCAAAACCATGTCAATAAAATCATAAATCATCAGAAATTTCATCCTAATTAGTAATATGAGAAAATTGATTAAAAACAAGACTAAATTCAGGGATTTGAGAATAATGAAAAAAGTTTGGTACTTTTATTCCCACACTTAAGATGTACATTGCCCTCAATGTACAAAGATAGATATTCATTTTAAGAGAGAGAGGGAGGTGAGACTTCCTGAAATTGGATGCTTTCCTTGAGGTGGAAGTCGATACGGGTGGTGGCTGTTACTGAGCTCTACGCTAGATGAAGAAATTGGGGAGCTCGTGAAGAATTAGCCTGGGGTTATTAAGACATAATTAAAATAAACTAAATTTTTACATAAGGACAAGAAAAATAAAGAGAAGGAGACTAAGAAGGAAAATAAAAGTAAAATAAAAGGTGGATAGACCGAAGAGTCCTTATTGTTGGATGGTTCGCGAGGTGAGTGTGACCTCTAGGGCTGCGGAGGTGCTGGAAGTGGCGGAAGTGATGTGATTCCCTAGCAGCCTTTTGAACCTGATAGTAAGAAACTAAAATAGATTAAACTAAATAGAGTAGAAGAGAAGTAAAGATAAGAAAATTGAAGCAAAAGAGAAAAGAAAAGAGGTGGAAAGTAGAAGAATGGGGAGGGGGTGGTGTTTAAATAGAGGCTCAATTCTGGTGCTTGCACATGCCCGTGGATCGAGGGCGTGTCGATTAGCATGGCTGCCTCGCACGACCGTGTTAAAGTTCCATTCGTTTCTCCCACGTTCGTCAGACATGGGCGTGTTGATCCACACGGCCGCTTCGTACGGCCGTGTGTCTTGGCGTGTTGATTCTTTATGCCCGTTTTCAGTCAGCCACGCCCGTTGGTGGCAAGTCAGTATGTTGGCACGGTTGGAAGGCACGGGTGGGTTCTGCAGGTGGTTGGCAAGTCAGTATCTTCACACGGTTGTAAGGCACGGGCGTGCCACTTTGTCGGTGCCTGTGGGGGAGTGGTTGGGTCCATGACGTCGAAAATTAGTTGGGATTTGATTTGTACGGTCTCTGCTATGTCAGTATGGGGATTCTGTACTTCCACATAGCCACAGCCACGGTCGTGTGTAAGGCCGTGTGGCCTGGAATTCTGCACTTTTGGTTAGTTTAAAACTAGGTATTCAGAAAAGAAAGAAGAAAAAGAAGGTAAAAATGTGAAAATAAATTGTGCTAGTGCTCGGGTTACCTCCCGAGAAGCGCTCGTTTATAGTCTGAAGCTAGACTTTCCCCGTATCTGAATCAGGGAGGTTTAAAGGCTTGAATATCTTCCCTCATGCTTGCAGTTCTAATTTCTTGATAAAGTTTAAGTTGAGAAGCATTTACCTTAAAAGTTCTGAGTGTTGTTGCTTACCTCGACTGTTCCGTGTGGGGAGATATTGTGTACCTTAAGAGGAATTTCTTCGTTTACTTTTAGGCCTGATGTGGTGATGCGAGGGTCAGCTTTGTCTAACAGTACCTGGTCTCCTATTTTGAAGTGGTTTGATGTTCCTACGAGCTCTTCTGGGGGCTCCTTCGGTTTTACTTCATGCGATTCCGGTTTTTCTTCGATTTGTGTTTCTTGCGATAAAGATTGCACAAATTGATCATCAACTAAATTGTCTTTCTTACCTTTATTGATTGTTGTCCTGGCTGAGTCAAGAGCTTGAAGACTGATTGATTCATCACCTACACAAAGTATGAGTTCTCTTGTGGCAACATCAATTTTAGTCTTAGTAGTTGCTAGGAAGGGTCTTCCTAAAATTAAGGGGATTGAATTATCCTCATCTATGTCTAAGACAACAAAATCTACTGGGAAAACGAACTTATCGATTTTTACAAGAACATATTCGATAATGCCCCTAGGAATTCTAACAGTTTTATCAGCTAATTGAATACTCATCCTAGTTTGTTTGGGCTTCCCTAGACCTAGTCGTTTAAATAATGTATAAGGAATGACATTTATACTTGCCCCTAATTCAGCTAACACGTTATCAACAGTTAGTCTACCAATTAAACATGGAATTGTAAAACTCCCAGGATCTTTTTGCTTTCGCGATAGTCTATTCTGTAACATTGCTGAGCATACTCCATTTAATTCCACATGTGGTTCCTCGTCTAATTTGCGCTTGTTCGTCAAGAGCTGTTTTAAAAATTTTCTCGAGTCTGGCATTTGGAACAGAGCTTCAAGAAGAGGTAAGTTGATATGTAATTTCTTTAAAAGTTTAAGAAACTTACCAAACTGTTCTTCTGCATCATCTCTTTTCATTGCTTCGGGATAAGGTATGTGAGGTTGGTACTCCTTGATTACTGGCTTTTCCCATGTTACCTCTACTTTACCTTCGTCTACCTCTTTTTCTTTAATTGGATTGGGTTCATCTAACCCTTTACTATCATGAGTTGTGATGGCTTGGATTTACTCCTTTGGGTTAATTTCTGTGTTACTTGGTAGACGTCCTTGCGGTCGTTCGAAAATTAACTTTGCAAGTTGTCTGACTGCCTTAGTGACTTCCCTACTGACTTAGTAAGTTCCCCGACTCAGTTCTTGGTCTCTTCAACTGATGTTTGTTGACTTTTAAGTGTTTTCTCGATATCTTGGAGATGATTTTCTGTGGCTGCCATGAATTTTGTCAGCATCTCTTCAAGGTTTGGCTTCTTCTCTTGTGGATATGGCTGATTTTGGAAATTTTGAGGAGGTTGTTGTCTTTGATCTCCTTGATTTCCTTGACCTCCCCACGAAAAATTTGGGTGGTTCCTCCAACCTGGATTATAAGTGTTACTATATGTGTTATTATTGGATCTGAAATTATTACCTATATAGTTCATCTATTCGCTCTCTACACTCGGTTGGTAAGGTGGGTACTCAGGATTTGCCATGGTTCCACTTGAGTCGCACTGCATGACTGGGTGTGCCTGCAAAGAACACAAACTATCAAGCTTTTTATTTAACAATTCTACCTGTGTTGATAGCATGGTTACTGCGTCGATATTGTAGACTCCGACTAATTTTGTTGGTTTAGTCCTTGTAACTTGCCCCTGATAGTTATTCAGTGACATCTCTTCAATGAACTCATAGGCTATTTCAGGAGTTCTGTTGTTCAGGGTTCCACCGGTGGCTGAATTAATTAGTTGTCTCGTTGAAGGGTTTACACCGTTATAGAAGGTTTGGACTTGGAGCCATAAGGGTAGACCATGGTGTGGACAACTTCTCAAGAGATCCTTGTATCTCTCCCATGCGTCGTATAATGTCTCTAAATCCATCTGCACAAAAGAAGAGATATCACTCCATAATTTGGCCGTTTTGGCCTGTGGGAAATATTTTAATAGAAATGTTTTGGTCATTTTCTCCCATGTAGTGATTGACCCTTGTGGTAACGAGTTTAACCACTATTTGGCTTTATTCCTTAATGAAAAGGGAAATAACCGAAGACGTATGGCATCATCAGAAACACAATTTATTTTGAAGGTATCATAAAGCTCTAAAAAATTAGCTATATAAGTGTTTGGATCTTCGTCCTACAAACCATCAAATTGAACAAATTGTTGAATCATTTGTATTGTGTTAGGCTTTAATTCAAAATTATTAGAAGCTATAGCAGGCCTAACAATACTCGATTCCGCTCCTGTTAAATGCGGTTTAACATAATCAAACATAGTACGCGGAGCATTGTTTTCTCCCACATCATGTGGTTGTGGATTATTTTCGTCCATCCCTTCATTAGGATTGGATCTGCCTTCTCAATCTTCCTCTGTGTAATTTAAGGCTCACCTGATTTCTCTGTGATTCCTTTGAGCGGTAACTTCAATATCGCTATCGTATACCAAAGGTCCTCTCGGGTTCCTTCTAGTCATAAACTAGAGGTACCTGCTAGGAAAAGAAAGAAAATTTAGCAAAATCAAAATCTAACATAAAAATAAAATAAAAGTAAATTGCGAAAAATAAAAAATAATGGATAAAGTTATAAAAATAGAGTTTTCTTAACATTTTACTTACCCAGCAACGGCGCCAAAAACTTGATCACTAGAATCAGAGTCTTAAAATTTATAAAGAAGATGATCAAACCTGGAAACTAACTCTGACAACGATTGAAGGCAAGTGTACCTATCGAACAATAGTATAGCTTAGGCAATCGAACCCATAGGAACTAAAAGTACTAATACTAACTTTCTTTCTATTATTTAATAAGTGATTGGTTGACTTAACTAATGACTAAGCTAAGACGCAAAGACAAAAAAAAAAACGAATTGAAGAAAAACTCAGTTGATCAAGACGATACCCTCAGAAAGAATCCACCTAGACTTCACTTGTTATCTAACACTGAACCATATGATTTATTCACTTGACCTGATCCGTAGGACTCCCTAACATATATTAAACCCTCTCTCGAAGCGAATAATAACTAACCCTAGGTTAATTAACGAAAATCTCTTTCTCATTTAATAACCCCCTAGAATAGCAATAAATTGAACTATGGATTCTCATATTAGGTTTCACCCTAATCCGGCAAAATCTCGTCACCTATCTCTAGGCGCACGAACGACTCTGCTGTAATTATGCTAGATCTATGAATAGGCAGGGACTTTTGCTCCACCACCTAAACACATCATACTTGAATTAATATCCCGGAAACATTAACACATGAATTAAGCACACATAATTAAGAACAAATCAAGTATTTATCTTATAGTTCAGAAAACAATAACAAGATTCATCTAGGTTTCATCCCCTTCAGGTATCTGAAGGGTCTAGTTCATAATAAATAAAGAAAACATCTCAAGAGAAAAGATAAAACAAAACATAAGAAATCCCTAAAACCCCCTGAAGGAATTGAAGGAGAGATCCACCGTCTTGAGTCGAATTCCGGCTTCTTGGGATGGATCAACTGGCTATCTTCGAGTGATTCCCACAAATCTGACCTTTTCGGCTTGGCTCCTTGGCCTTGCTCACCGCCCCCCTTCAAGGATGAACTTAGGCGGTTTATATAGGCTCTTGGAATGCGTTTATTTGCCACTAAGTATCCAAATCCGAATGAAATTACTCTTTGCCACGACAGGGACACGGCCATGTCACACGCCCGTGTGACCAGTCTTTGGGCCGTGTTCGGATTTCTTTAATGAGGCACGACCGTGTAAATCAGAGGTCAGGCCATGTTCTGGGTGATCAGCAAGGCACGACCGTGTGGGCTTAAGTCCAGGCCGTGTCGATTTCGTGATGTGGCCCATTTACTCCGTTTTGGGCCCATTTTATGTTCTTTTCGTCCTCGGGTGCTTTCCTGGGTATAAGACATGAAAAGAAAGGATTAAGAGCACCTTTTTATATAAATCGAGGCTTAAATCATCCAAAAGCATACTAAATGTGGGATTAAAATATGTTAATATTACAGTTTATCACACACCCAGAGAAATTATAAGCGGTAAGGGTACTCATTTTTGCAATACACAATCTGACAAATTCTTAAAGAAATATGGAGTACACCACAGAACAGCTACCCCTTATCATTCTCAAACCAGTAGACAAGTAGAAGTAGTAAATCGAGAGCTCAAACGTATTCTAGAAAAGACAGTTGAATCAAATAGGAAAGATTGGGCATTAAAAGTAGACGATGCTTTATGGGCTTATAGAACAGCGTTTAAAACTCCCATAGGAACATCCCCATACAAACTTGTCTATGGGAAAAGCTGTCACCTACCATTTGAATTAGAACATAAAGCTTTTTGGGCTATAAAATTTCTAAATTACGATCTTAAAACTGCAGGTGAGAAGAGGATGATGCAGTTGAATGAGCTAGATGAATGGCGAGCTAACGCCTATGAGAACTTACGACTATATAAGGAAGTAACAAAGCGATGCCATGATGCTCGTTTAAAACAACCAAAGCAATTCAAAGTAGGAGACCTAGTTCTATTTTACAATTCAAGGCTCAAATTATTCCCTGGGAAGTTGAAATCAAGATGGTTAGGCCCTTTCGTGACCAAAAATATTTTTCCTTATGGCACAGTTGAGGTAACTCATCCAAATTATGGCACATTCAAGGTAAATGGTCAGCGACTAAAAATTTACAATGGTGAAGATTTTAGGGATTTAAGAAAGGAGCTTCAGCTTTGTGAACCTTCATTTAGAAACAAAAACAGGGAAAGTCTAGCTTAAGACTTTAAACGAGCGCTTCTCGAGAGGCAACCCGAGCACTAACTTCACTATTATCATATTTTCAATTTTTAGCACCTAACTACAAACTAACCAATTTAATAAAGCGCAAGCTTTTCTACCATATGGCCTTGCACACGGGTGTGGCCTTGGTCATGTGGATACCACGAACAAGTACATGGGCGTGGCAAAGAGGGTGTAGAAATACAACAAAAATTTTCCCAAAGCCACAGGCTCCGACTAAACGACACAGTCGTGCGACGAGACCGTGGTCGAAACTAACTAATGGACACGGGCATGTCACACGCCCGTGCATCCAACCCATGGTCGATTCTGAGTAAAAGCACACGGGCGTTAGACACGCCCGAGCCTCAAAGCCGTGGTCGACACTGACTTATGTAACACGGGCGTAGGACACTAGACATGGGCGTGGGAGAAGAGAACAAGGCTAGGCACGCCCATGTGACACGGGCGTGGAACACAACATATGCACGCTAGACCTCTAAACATTCAAAACACACGGGCTAAAAACGATTTACACGGGCGTGTGACAGGCCCGTGTACCCTTATTTCTATATAAACCCCTCACTATTCATCATCTTTTTCCCCAAATTCACCCCCCAAACCCTGGCCGTTTTCTTTTTCAACCATCCTCTGAGTCCGGCCACCATCCTCATCCTTCCCTCATTCCTTATCCTACTCTATTTTCCTTTTCTTTTCTTAATTAAGACACAGTCCATGCCCGTGTAAAGATAACACACCTGCGTGTCACCATCATAGCCCGTGCTCTGACCACTGCCTCAAGACTCCCACCCTCCCACGACCGCACAGATGTGTTCCAACCACCGCCTCAACAGCGCCTCTTCCCTCCAAAAACTCCATCGAACCATAATGTCATCGTCTTTAGGCAACAAAGCTGTCGTTCCCACGTTGAAAAAATGGAAGGGACATGGTGCGACCTCTTCAAGTGCCTCTACCGAAATACGACACCCATTCCTACGTTTTCCTCCAGGGACTCAGGAGGATCTTTATCAGATACTATGCGCAAGACCTCTCGGTGTAGGAAGGTGTATCGATTGGACCGCCTTAGAGCAGGTCTAGCTAGCAGATGAGGTTCAAGCCTTATTATTCACAGACCCGTGGGGGCAATTTTTTGACATCATTGAACCCACATACCTAGAGCTCACTCTGGAAATCTGCTCTACTTTCCACCTCCAGGCGATGATGACTAACTTCGACAACACTGGCACTATCCAATTCTGCCTCGGAGGTCTAGTCCGTGAGATGAGTATCCCACAGTTCGAAGCTACTCTGGGACTTCGACGAATTTCCTAAAAGATAATGATCTTGCGAATCTCCATCGCCATATCCATAACACCCCCACGAGATGTTGGTACAATATAGCTCCCAACAACCTCACTTATGACCCAGTCGCTCCAAGGCGACGACTCTCACCCGGTCCCTGAGGTACGTACACGCTATTTTAGCTCATACACTGACAGGTAGGCGAAAGAGCATCGGTGTCGTCAACACTCACGACGCCTACTTCCTATAGTGCATGGCAAACGGGCACATTTTCGACCTAGCCTATTTCATAGCTCGTGCTATTCATCATCAAACAGAGCAACATAGGAGAGGGGTCATATCTATGGGCCCATACATCACACGCTTGGCTCGATATTTTGAGCTCCTCAATACCGCCGCTCAGATCTCCTCGCTCACACTGATAGGTCAGATATCCCCACAAGGCATCCAAACGATGTTACACATGAGGATGATCCAATGTCGACGTGGGACCGATCCTCCCAAATATCAGCTAGCACCTACCACCGAAGAGGAGGATCCCGAGGACATTACTGACAATGTCCCACACCCACATAAGGAACCACAACCGAGCCATCGACCAGTTCATGCGGCTGTTTCACTTTCGGACATTTCTGCACGTCTCACTCAATTCGAGCATTACTGTATTCAACAATTCAATGACACCACTCGACGATTCGATAGCATTGAGGCAACCCTTTAGCAGATTTGTCATCACTTTCATATATCGCCGCCTCCACCACCTCGTGACCCAACCAATAATGAGGACTTTTGAGTCCTTTTTATATTTAGTTCTATCTTTAATTTTATTTTCGTTTTTGCTTTTATTTGATTTTAATGAACTCTTTTATTATAATTTGTTAGTTCACACCTTTACTTTTTATTTTATTTTGTTCTAAACTTTTATTAATAAAATCCCAATTTCTTTTATCTCCGACTGCCTAATCTTCAAGTAAATATCAAAACCCCCTAAAAAGTTACTGATGACTCTGCAGTTTCAAAAAGGTTCAAAGTGCTACTAAGAAATTGGGATATTTTCGCATACCTTCACACGTGCTTAGGTCATCATGCATTTCATCTACTCCATACCTACAAGTTTCAATCTCAAGGAATCCGCCCAAAATTCAGGAAGTTTCACTTCTCTCCCTATTTTATGATTTTATTATTATATTTTTATTATCTATATTTGTACATTGAGGGCAATGTACATCTTAAGTGTAGGGGGTGAATATTTATTTCAAGAAAGTGCCTTACTTTCTTCATTATTCTCAAATCCCTGAATTATGCCCTGAATGAAATCTTGTCTTTAAGTAATTTTCTCATATTACTAATTAGAACGAAATTTCTTATGATTTATGATTTTTATTAATATGTTTCGAATTAAGTCATTGATAATTGTGCAGTGATGATTTAAACTTTAGGAAACTAGAGAATCAAGCATGATAAGTTCATTTTCAAAAATAAAAATTTTCTTAGGTTGTCTACCTGAATCTAATTATTACCTTGAAGTTTGAAATTTACAAGGTTGATATCAAAAACCCATAATTTTTGTAAGATTTTGAGCCTTTTAGAGCATACATTCTTTCGTGCTCACTTTTTGATTATGAGTGTGTCAACATTGATTTGTTATTCTAGAACTTGCTTCGATTATACATGTCGAGACCACATTTTTGAGTTGATATACTGAGATGATAAAGGCACTTAGGATTTAACCCACTCACTCCATTAAAAAAGCTTACCCTCACAATTAACCCTTAGTGAACCCCTTTTAATCCTAACAACGTTTTTATTGACTCACCCACTAATATTAACCCAAAACCCATCTTGTATTTGTTATCACCATTCTGACTCCCTTTTTGTCGAGATTTGATTTTGAGCAGTTGCCTAACTATGTTCTAAATTTCAGTTATCAAAGTTCCTTCTTATTACTATATTTTCTGATTTGTTCTAAAAAAAAAGTGTATCCATCATTAGTTATATAATTAAGTGATATTATGCATTTAAATTCCACATCTTGAAGAAGAAGCTCGTATTATTAGTATTACAAGTTTTTAATTGATGTAATTATTTAGGATTAGTTCATTTTTCTAGTGAGGTAAATTGTCAATTCAATCTCGATTCTAACCCTCTAATTCAGCCTTTATCCACAGCTTTAACCTGATCCCCATTACAACCCTTTTGAAAGACCTTTTGATTTGTGTACCATCTCATTTTTTTGCAGTGGTGGAGATTTGATTTTCAGGCAAGCCTATGGGATTAACTTTTCATGTTCTACTTTTGAGTGCTTAATTTTTGAACCTTAAACACTTTGAGTGATTTGAGTGAATCTTTAGTGAGGATATCAACTCTTGTCGATTTTGAATTAAAGGTAATTAATCTGGTAAGAGGAAACACCTATATTTTCATGCTACAAAAACTATGACTTTGATTGTTTGAAACTTTAGGGCACTTCTATTTAAATTATCAATGTATGAATTATCTTTGAATTATGATGGAACATTATTGATGAATATAATGAATCAAGGAAGTTCATTTTAATTGTGAGTTGAGAATTTTGCTTGAGGACAAGCAAATGCTTAAGTGTGGGGGGTATTTGATAAACTGTAATATGAATATATTTTAATCCCACATTTAGTATAGTTTTGGATGATTTAAACCTTGAATTTTGAAATTTGGTGCTCTTAATCCTTTATTTTCATGTTTTATACTCAGGAGAGCGTCGGATGATGAAAAGAACGAGAAACAGGCCCAAAACAGAGTAAATGGGCCAACTTACGAAATTGACACGGCCTGGGCCCAAGACCACACGGCCGTGCCTCCTTAACAGACCCGACCATGGCCTGGCCACGATTCACACGGGCGTTTGCCATGGGCGTGTCCCTGCGGTGACAAAGAAAAGTTTCATTCAGATTAGGGTACTTAGAGGCAAAGAAAGCTATTCCAAAAGCCTATATAAACAGCCTAGAGGCCAAGCTTCAGGGGGTATCCGTGAGGCCGAAGAGCTGAGCCAAAGAGGCCAGAATTGTGGGATTTACTCGAAGAAAGCCAGTTGATTCATCTCAAGAAGCCAGAGTTATACCCAAGATGGAGGATTTTCCCTTCAATTCCTTCAGGGGGTTTTAGGGTTTTTCTTATGTTTTGTTTTATATTTTCTTCTGAGATGTATTCTTCTATCATTATGAACTAAACCCTCAAACATCTGAGGGGGATGAAACCGAAGACGAATCTTGTTATTGTTTTCTGAACTATATGATAAATACATGATTTGTTCTTAATTATGTGTTCTTAATTCTTGCTTTAATATTTCAGGATATTGATTCAAGTATTGATGTGCTTAGGCAGTGGAGCAAAACTCCCTGTTTAAGAGTAGATCTAGCATAATTAAGCGGAGTTGATCGTAACCCTAGAAATAGGATGACGAAAATCTGCCGGATTAGGGTCAAACCTAATATGGGAGTCCATAGATCGAGTTAATGCAATTCTAGGGGTTTTAATTAGAAAGAAATTTCAATTAATCAACCTAGGGTTAGACATTAGTAGCCTCGAAAGAGGTATTAATATAAATTAGGGAATCCTACGGATCAAGTCAAGTGAATAAATCGTCTGGTTCAAAGTTAAATAACAAGTGAAGTCTAGGTGGATTCTTCCTCGGGTATTGTCTTAATCAATTGGTTTTTCCCACAAGTATTTTCCCCAATTCATTCTCTTTATCTTTGCACCTTTAGCTTAGTTGTCAGTTAATTTTAGATTAAATAACAATTCCATTAATTCTCAGGCTAAATAATAAACAGAAAGTTAGTATTGGTACTTTTGTTTCCTTTGGGTTCAATATTCCAGTCTTGCCACTATGCTATACTAATGTTCGATAGGTGCACTTGCCTCAATTCGTTGTCACAGTTAGCTTCTAGGCTTGATCATTCTTTATATAAATTTTTAAGACTCTGACACACGATCATAGGTCTTAAATTTTAACTTAGCAAAATCGCTTTGAATTATCCCTTCAATGAGACATCGCCAGATTCGGCCATGGCGTCCGGGTCGGGTTTGAGGTGTTACACAATTTATTTTCCAAGTGCAAGGTGCAGACTTCACACGGTCTAGGCATACGCCCATGTGCAAGTCGTGTCTCTCACACGGTCTAGACACACGCCCGTGTGTCTGCCCATGTGGACAATTAGAAGGCTATCAACCAAGCCCTTTTCCACTCTACATTGCACACACATATACACCAACTCAATTTAACATAATTAGTAACCCAAAGGCACATCTAAATACTCAATTCCACATATATACACAAGGGCATACACTTCAAGCAATTCACTTTCATTTTAACATAAGAGTTTGCCAAATATCGGCCTAACTTAATAGACCATTACAAAAAGACTTCAATGCTTTACAAAGCCAACACTTTGGCCAACAATTACGACCTAACAAAATACCTGAGTCCTATACATGCCATACTTAATATAAGTCTAAATTGTTATACCAAAGTGATGTTGATAGTGTGATTTCCAAACTCCTACATCCACGATCCCCGAGCTAACTTGGCAATGCTACAAAGAAAATGGGCAATGAAAGAGGGTAAGTATAAAACTAAGTTTACATGAAACTCGTATGGCAATACATTAATTCATTATAACTCAACCATATCGAGATAAGAGCAACGTAAATTACTAGTGCATGGCTTACTTACTCTTCATAAGTTACTTAATAATTCCATACTTGCATCATAATCCTAGTACCTGTGTCACTTGATTACATAAATTAGTACAATTTGCTGATGCACAAGTAAACTTAACTTTCATTTTTCTTATCATGAAATAATGCTTTATATTAACCTTGAATAACTTAGCTTAGTACTATCTTTACTTACTTAGCTTTCTTGCTTGGCTCATTTGCCCGATGAATTACCCAGAATAACTGAGGTTACTCAATCTCATCAAACATAGGTCTCGATGCCAATGCCATGTCCCAAACATGGTCTTACATGGGATCGCCTCATGATGCCAATGCCATATCCCAAATATGGTCTTACATGGGATCCCTTAACTTGATGTCGATGCCATGTTCCAGACATGGTCTTACACGAGTTCCTCCTTTGATGCCGAAGCCATGTCCCAGACATGGTCTTACACAGGACATTCCTTGTATGGTGTCGATGATATGTCCCAGACATGGTCTTACACGAGACCTTCCTTGATCGATGCCAATGCCATGTCCCAAACATGGTCTTACACAGGATCTATGTTCGGTGCTGACGCTATGTCCTAGACACGGTCTTACACAGGACCTACATTCCTTGAGTGTTGATGCCATGTCTTGACATGGTCTTACACGGACTTTCCTTGTCCCATGTTGTGATATTACTATCCTCATTATTCCGAGACTTCAACTAGGACTTTTTTTTACTTATTCTCAATTATTGTTCTCATCATAAAATCCATAATCATAACTTCATGGAATTAGTGTATATTATATATCATGATAAGCAATTTATTGAGAATACAGGTGAAACCTTAAATTCATGCAAACTTACCTCGGTATCCAAAATGTATATAGTTATGCAAATTTAGTCCTCGACTTTATTCTTGCCTCGGTTTCGATTCGGGCTTCGTATTTCTTGATCTACAATAACAATTTAGCTCATTTTAATCATCATATCAATAAGAGCATTTCAATAATCATACTTTGGCAAAAATTACTATTTTGCCTTAGACTTTTGCAAAATGACCATTTTGCCCCTAGGCTCAGAAATTAATTCTAATCACATTTCTACCTTAGACAAGCCTAGGTGAGCATTTAATACTCTTATAGCTATCATCAAAACTCAACATTTCACATAAATTTCTACAAATTTGTAACCTTTTCATCAAGGTCCAATTAGGTGTTTTCAAGACAACACCTTTCGCAAAAGTTGTTCATCTAACAATTAAGACTTAATTTCTTCCGTAAAAATGCAACAAATAACAATGATAACTCTCATGGAAAAACTCTAAACTTTACACTATGTTGCACAATAGTCCCCTCATTTGAAAGCTTAAGCTTTAGGGGTCTCAAAAGTACAATTATTACTAAGAAAAATCATCAAAATCACTTACAACAATGGAGGAAAGTTTGCTGAAAATTTAAGCCTTCAAAACCCCCATTCTTGCTTGCAATTTCAGTGGAAGAGATGAACAATAAAGATGATATTTTCTCTTTCTTTATTCTAATATTAAACTAGTCAAATTTTTATTACCAACTCTTACTAACTTTAACCAAATTTGTCCATCTTTGTCTCCCTTTAAGTCTATGGCCGGCCAAGCACATAACAAGGGCTAAATTGCCTTTTAAAGACCTCAATTTAACAATTTATGGCTATTTGGAACCTTTAGAAATAAAAATGGAACTTTCGCACTTTATGCGATTTAGTCCTTTTTCGCGATTAGACATGAAATCACTAAAATTAAAGTACCAAAAGTCTCACGTACATTTACCATCATGCTATGACTCATAAAATGACATAAAAATAAATTTCTCTAATCTCAGATTAGTGATTCCCGAGATCACTGTTCCGACTAGCCCCTAAATCAGACTGTTACAACTTGGCCATTTTGTTATGTCATATTTGTTAGCCAAAGTGTTGGCTATTTATGATATCAAATTCATTTTGTAAGTGGTCATTGGAATTGGGCCAATACTTGTTAATTTTATATATATTCAATGATGATGAAATTCATTAAGTGTATGTTTGTATGGAAGCCTTGAGTTCGAGTCTTTAGAGGTGCTTTATAGTTTTGGTGCTTGATGGATTGAATTGGTATAAGTATGGTTGCGGTGTAGGGTGACATTTAGCTTGGTAGACAGCCTTTCAAATGTCCACATGGGTAGACGCATGGGCGTGTGTCTAGGCCGTACGTGACACATGGTCGGCCCCATGGGCGTGTGGTTAGCTTGTGTGTCCCCTTGCATGCTAGGTTTACAAGTCAGTATGTTTAGTAGTAAACACACGGGCAGAGACAAGACCGTGTGTCTCAGTCTTGTAGGAGGCACGACCATGGACATGGGCGTATGCCCAAGCCCTGTGAAGCCTGCACCTGAATTTGGAATTTAATTCACCACACAGTCAAAGGTGTGTGATTGGCGTGTGATGTAAGTCAGTGTCGAAAACGGGCCAGACACGCGGGCGTGTGACAAGTCGCGTGATGCAAGTCAGTGTCGACCACGGGTGTAGAACACGGGTGTGTCCTTTCTTCCACACGGGCGTTTGGACTGTTTAGGGAAAATTTTTTAAGTCTTCCAGAAAGCTTCAAAGAAGCTCGATTTGATCTCAAATCATTCTTAAACCGTGAATTGGGCCTCGTTGGCTTGTTTAGGAGATTCTGGTAAAAATTGTAAATAGGAAAGAAAAGTTAAGTTTCTAAATTGCCTGATTGATTGCATGTAAGCTTAGTAATGCCTTGCACCCTGTTCTAATGTTGAATACGGGTAAGGGGTGTTATATTTAGTGGTATCAGAGCTACGATTTAGTCAATTCTCAGACTAACTTAGTGTAAGTATAAGTCTAGCTATACATGCTATATATATGAGTATTTACTTAATGATAATGTGACAACTCCTGACGGTTTGAAATGTGTTTTTATATAGAAATGGATCACGATCGAACTGGAACTGATGATGCTACAAGTAATGCACTGTCTCCTGCGTAAGGGACAGCGCCAATAGAGAGTAGACCCGAGACTTTGGGTCAGGGAGAAGAGGCTCGAGAAGCCTTTCTACATATGATGAGCAATTGGTGCATCGAGTATATTCGAGCAAATCCTAATGCTCAACCCTCTTCACCCCCACCTATTCCTTAGCTCGTTCCTATAGCTCCTCAAGTGGTAGAGGTTGTAAGAAGAGAAAGGCGTCTGGTCGATAAGATCCAGAAATAGAAAGCCGAGAAATTTTGGGGTAGTAAGGATGATGATCCGGAGAGGGCAAAATTTTGGCTCGAGAATACCATCAGGGTATTCGATGAGTTGTCATGCACGCCTGATGAGTGCATGAAGTGTGTGGTATCTCTTTTGAGAGATTCGACCTATCAGTAGTGAAACAACCTTGTGTCGGTGGCACCAAATGAGAGAATAAATTGGGAATTCTTCCAAAAGGAGTTCCGGAAGAAGTATGTTAGTCAAAGATTCATTGACCAGAAGGGAAAAGAGTTCTTAGAGCTAAAGCAGGGCTGAATGACGGTGACTGAATATGAACGTGAATTCGTAAGGCTTAGTAATTATGCCCGGGAGTGCATGTCTACTGAGGCTATCATGTGGAAAAGGTTCGAGGATAGGTTAAATGAGGATATCCGTTTATATATAGGAGTCCTCGAACTAAAAGAATTCGTGGTGTTGGTAGATAGAGCCTATAAGGCTGAGGAGTTGGCCAAAGAGAAAAGAAGAGCTGAGATTGAGTCCCGTGATTCGAGAAAGAGGCAACTGAGTAAGTCATACTGATCGCGTCTGAGAGTTTTAATATTTATATAATGAATGACCGAGCCTAAAAACTAACAATCACCACGATTGAGGAAAGCGCACCTATCGAACAGTAGTATAGCTTAGTGGCAAGATCGGAATGCCGAACCCAAGGGAACCAAAAGTACTAGTACTGACTTTCTTTTTATTATCCAGCCTCAAATAAAAGGGATTGATGTTTATCTAACTAATTCCTAAGCTAAGGATGCCAAGACATAGAGAATGAATTGGGAAAATACTTTTGAGAAAACCAATTGATTAAGACAATACTCGAGGAAGAATCCACCTAGACTTCACTTGTTATTTAACTCTGAACCAGACAATTTATTCACTTGACTTGATCCGTAGGTTTCCCTAATTTATATTAATACCTCTTTCGAGGTTACTAACGTCTAACCCTAGGTTGATTAATTAAAATCTCTTTCTAATTAAAACCCCTCGTGTTGCATTAACTCGATTTATAGACTCCCATACTAGGTTTGACCCTAATTCGGCAGATTTTCGTCGTCCTGTCTCTAGGAGTGCGATCAACTCCGCTTAATTATGCTAGATCTACTCTTAAACAAGGACTTTTGCTCCTCTAAATAAGCACATCAATACTTGAATCAATACCCTGAAATATTAAAGCAAGAATTAAGAACACATAATTAAGAATAAATCAAGTATTTATCATACAGTTCAGAAAGCAATAACAAGATCCATCTTAGGTTTCATCCCCCTCCGGTATTTGAGGGATTTAGTTCATGTTTATAAAAGAATACATCTCAAAAGAAATTAAGAAACAAAACATAAAGAAAACCCTAAAAACCCCCTGAAGAAAATTGAAGGGAAAATCTTCAGTCTTGAGCGTGATTCCGGCTTCTAAGATGGATCAACTGGCTTTCTTCGAGTAATTCCCTGATTTCAGCCCTCTCTGGCTTTGCTCCTGTCCAAAGCCCTGATAGAGGCCTTCTATCGAACTGCCCTTTTATGTTGCCCTCTAGGGTGTTTATATAGGCTTTTGGGATGCCTTACTTTGCCCACAAGTATCCTATTTCGAGTGGAATTAAAATAGGTCACGGCAGGGACACGCCCGTGTGAAACGCCTGTGTGAATCGAGCCCAGGGCCATGTTCGAGTCTGCTAAAGTGGCACGGCCGTGTGGTGAACTCCAAACCGTGTTGATTTCTTACTTTGGCCCATTTTCTCCATTTTTGGCCCGTTTCTCGTTCTTTTCATCTTCCTATGCTCTCCTAAGTATAAAACATGAAATTAAAGGATTAGGAGCATCAAATTCCACCATTCAAGGGATAACTCATCCAAAAGTATTCCAACTGTGGGATTAAAAAATGTATATATTACGGTTTATCAAATGCCCCCACACTTAAGCATTTGCTTGTCGTCAAGCAAAATCCTCAACTCACAATTAAAATTCATTCTTCACAACTTATAACTCCTATCAATAATATTTTGAAATAATCCATAGGTAATCATACATTGAAAATTCAACTAAAAGAACATCAAAGTTTCAAACAATCAAAGTTCAGCATTTTATTCATGAAAACATAGGTATTCCCCCTTATCTAAGTAATCACCTTAGATTCAAAATATCACGGAGTTAACATCCTCACTAAGGATTTACTAGAATCACTCGAAGTGTTTAAGGGACAATAAATTTAAGCACTCAATAGTCAGCATGAAAAGTTATTACCATAGGTTAGCATGAAAATCAAATCTCCACCACTATAAATTGAGATGATACATCGATCAAAAGGTCTTTAAAAAGGGTTATAACGTGGCTTGGTTAGGGGGCGTAGTCACAGGCTGAAAGAGGAGGTTAGAATCAAGATCAAATTGACAAATTACCTAACTAGAAAAATAGACTAATAATGAGAAATTACATTAATAATACGAACTTCTTCTAAAGATGTGAGATTTACTGTTTAAGCTCATAAAAACATAGAACTAATAATGGATATACTTTCAACTTTTTTTTTAAGAACAAATCAAGTACAATAATAAGAATTTAACAACTGAAATGGAAAACATAGTTAGAAAACTTCTCAAATCAAACCTCGATAAAAAGGTTAATAGGAAAAATTCTTAATGAATCAAAAAGAGTAAGTCTTGGGTTAATATTAAGGGTAAATCAATGAATGGTTTATTAGGATCAAAGGGGTTCACTAGGGTTTAATTATGAAGGTAGGTCTTTTAGGAGGTAAGTGGGTTAAATCCTAGGTGCCTTTATCATCTCAATATATCAAATCAAAAGTGTGGTCTCGACATGCATAATTGAAGCAAGTTCTAGAATAACAAATCAATATTGACTCACTCAAAGCAACAATAAAAGTGAGCAAGAAAAGAAAATGCTCTCAAAGGCTCAGTATCTCACAGAAATTATGGTTTTGGATGTCAACCCTGTGAACTTCAAACTTCAAGATAATACCTAAACTTGGGGAAACAACCTAGCAAATTTTTAATTTTCAAAAATCAACTTATCATGCTTGATTCTCTAAAGCCATCAAGTTTAAACAATCAATGCACAACAACTTATGTTTTAATTCAAAACATATCAATAGAAATCATAAATCAATCAGAATTTGTTCTAATAGTGATACGAGAAAGAAAAGACAAAATTCAGGTATTTGAGAATAATGCAAAAAGTTTTCTGAATAAAATTCACCCCCCACACTTAAGATGTACATTGCTCTCAATGTACAAAGATAAATATCTACAATATATAAAATCATAAGATAAGGAGAGAAGTGAACTTCCTGAATTTTGGATGAAGTCGAGGAAAAGAAACGGTCAGTTGGGCATAGATGAATGTGGCGGTGGTGTATATGGTCGTGGTGTGGTGATTCCCAAGCAGCCTTTAGGACTCAAATGTCCTTGGCTTGTCAGATAAATGATACGATCGGCATGAACTCATGTAGATCCGTCTCGCACGGGGAGACTTTTCTAGGGTCCTTTCGCTTCTTCGACATGGGAATGGTGGTGTAAAGAAAGAATGAGGGAAAGGGGGAAAGGAAGATGAAGGGGGTGAAGATAATAGTCAAAGAAGTGGTGTGGTGGCTAAGATTTGATTGAAGAAGAAATTGGGGAGAAAGTGAGAAAAGGGGGGGTTTAAATAGGAAAGAGAGATCTGATGGCTTCCCACGCCCGTGTGCCATGGGCGTATTAGGTCACATAGCCGTATTGCACGGTTGTGTTGTGCTTCGTTCGTTTCTCCCACACCCGTGTAGAGGTCGACACGCCCATGTTGATAAATCAGTGTCGACCACGGCCATATCGCACGGCCGTGGCATTTTATCACCACCCGTGGTTTTGGGGATTTTTCGTCCTTGGTTCGTACAATCTCTGCCACGTTAGTGGGCAAATTCGTGGTGTCCACACAGCCACGGCCACGCCCGTGTGCAAGATCGTGTGGTAGGGAAATCTGCAGTTCAAAATTTTGGTTAGTTCTTAGTTAGATGGTAAAAGCAAAAATATGGATGTTAGTGAGATTAGTGCTCGGGTTGCCTCCCGAGAAGCGATCATTTAAAGTCTTAAGTTGGACTTGCCTCTCATTCGCGTATTCATGGTGGTTTGAAGAGTTGAAACTCCTCCCCTCTGCTATCAGTTCTATGATCATTATATAGTTTGAGTCGAGTAGTGTTTGTCTTAAAAGTGCCGAAGTTAGGATTAGTGACCTCGATTGTTCCGTATGGGAAGACATTGAGTACCTTAAAAGGGGTTTCTTCGTTTGTATTAACGTTTGAAGTTACGATTCGAGGGTCTGTCTTATCCAACAATACCTGATCCTCGATTTGAAATTGGTTTGGCTCATAGAGTCGCTTTGTTTTTGCTTCGTGTCTTCCTAGTTTCTCCTTGAAATGTGTCTTCCACTCATCTAGTTCATCGATCTGAAGCCGTCATTCCTCATGAGTTATTTCTTCGTTGGCACGAGGTCTAGGATATGGCTCAGTCATGTAATTTCGTGGTGCTGCCTGAAAAGAAGGTTGAACCAAATGGTCATTAATAGAATTTACGTTCTCACCTTTATTGTTCGATGCCCTAGCCGTGTCAAGAGCCTGAATAGGATCAAGTCGTCACCTGCTCGAAGTATGAGTTCTCTTGTACCAACATCAATTTTAGTTCTAGCAGTTGCTAAAAAGGGTCTTCCTAAAATTAAAAGAATATTATTGTCCTCATCCATGTCTAAAACGACAAAGTCTACTGGGAATATGAATTTGTCGATTTTTACTAGTACATCTTCGATTATACCCCTAGGAATTCTAATAGTTTTATCAGTTAATTTAATGCTCATACTAGTTTGTTTGGGTTTCCCTATACCTGGCTATTTAAACATTTTATAAGGCATAACATTTATGCTTGCCCCTAAATCAGCTAAAGCATTATCAACAGATAAAGTACCAATTAAGCATGGAATTGTAAAACTCCCTGGATCTTTTAACTTTCGTGGTAGTTTATTTTGTAGAATTGCTGAGCAAACTGTGTTTAGTTCCACATGCGACGCCTCGTCTAACTTCCGTTTGTTTGTCAAAAGCACTTTTAAAAATTTCCTTGAATCTGGCATCTGCGAAAGAGCTTCAAGAAACGGTAAGTTAATATGTAATTTCTTTAGAAGTTTAAGAAATTTACCGAATTGTTCATCTGTGTGGTCTTTCTTCATCGCATTGGTGTGTGGCATACGAGGTTGGTACTTTGTAATTATCGTTTATCATGGCTTAACTCATCCTTACCTTCCTCTACCATATTCTCTTGCCTCACTTTTGGTTTATCTAACCCTTCACTATCGTGAGCAATTATGGCTTGAAGTTGCTCCTTTGGGTTTGTTTCAGTGTTAATTGGCAAGCTACCTTGTGGTCGTTCAGAGATGATCTTAGCAAGTTGTCCTAATTGGTTCTTGAACCCTTGAATCAATGCTTCTTGATTTTTGAGTACTGTTTCAGTGTTTTGGAAATGGGTTTCTAACAACGCAATGAATTTTGTTAGCATCTCCTTAAGGTTCAGCTTCTTTTCTTGTGGGTAGGGTTGCTGTTGAAAGCCTGGGAGGGGTTGATGTCTCTGATTTCCTTGGCCACCCCATGAGAAATTTGGCTGGTTCTTCCAACCTGGATTGTAAGTGTTACAATAAGGGTTATTTTGAGGTCTAGAATTATTACCCATATAGTTCACCTGTTCGCTTTCTATGCCAGGGTTGTAGGATGGATATTTTGTATTGTTTCTTCCTCCTCCATTTGTATCGCACTGCACAATTGGATGTACTTGCAAAGAACCACACAAACCATCAATCTTTTTACTTAACATATCTACCTGATTTGATAGCATGGTTACTGCGTCGAGGTTGAAAACACTGGCGGCTTTTGTTGGCCTTGTCCTTGTAACTTTCCACTGATAGTTATTCAGTGTCATCTCCTCTATAAACTCATAAGCTGCTTCAGGGGTTTTGTTATTCAAGGTTCCACCAGTGGCTGAATCAATCAACTGCCTAGTTGAGGGGTTCACACCATTGTAAAAAGTTTGAACCTGTAGCCACAAAGGTAACCCATGGTAAGGGCACATTCTCAGTAGATCCTTGTACCTCTCCCATGCACCGTAAAGTGTCTCTAAATCCATCTGCACAAAAAAAGAGATATCATTCCTCAACTTAGCCGTTTTAGCCGGAGGAAAATATTTTGACAAAATTTTTTCGGTCATTTGTTCCCATGTAGTGATTGATCCTCGTGGTAATGAGTTCAACCACTGTTTAGCTTTATTCCTCAATGAAAAGGGAAACAACCGAAGGCAAATGGCATCATAAAAAATGCCATTAATTTTGAAGGTATCGCATAATTCTAGGAAGTTTGCTAAGTGATTGTTTGGATCCTCATCCTGCAAACCATCAAACTGAACAAATTGTTGAATCATCTGTATAGTATTAGGTTTCAGTTCAAAATTATTTGTGGCTATAGCAGGTCTAACAATACTTAACTCAGTTCCTGTAAAATTAGGTTTAGCATAATCATACATAGTACGAGGAGCAGGATTTTGATTCACAGGGTTTGTGGCAACCACAGGAGGTACGGATTATTATCAGCCATCTCTGCGGTAATATTTGTATCGTCCTCTTGCTCTTCTTCTATGTATCGTAAGCTTCGTCTTATTTCTCTTTTGTTTCTGCGAACGGTACCTTCTATATCGCTATCAAAAATCAAAGGTCCTGACGGGTTCCTCCTAGTCATAAACTAGAAAAACCTATAAGAACAAATAATAGAGAGATTTAGAAAACTAAAAATAAAAATTAGAAATAAATAAATAAAAGAAAAATGGCTAAAGTAATAAAAATTGAGCGTTCCTAATATTTCAGTTCCCCGGCGACGACGCTGAAAACTTGATCGTGTTTGAGAGTTTTAATATTTATATAATGAATGATCGACCCTAAAAACTAACTATCACCACGATTGAGGCAAGCGCACCTATCGAACAGTAGTATAGCTTAGTGGCAAGACCGGAATGTCGAACCCAAGGGAACCAAAAGTACTAGTACTGACTTTCTTTCTATTATCTAGCCTCAAATAGAAGGGATTGATGTTTATCTAACTAATTCCTAAGCTAAGGATGCCAAAACACAAGATAATGAATTGGGAAAATACTTTTGAGAAAACCAATTGATTAAGACAATACCCGAGGAAGAATCCACCTAGACTTCACTTGTTATTTAACTCTGAACCAGATGATTTATTCACTTGACTTGATCCATAGGATTCCCTAATTTATATGAATACCTCTTTCGAGGCTACTAACGTCTAACCCTAGTTGATTAATTGAAATCTCTTTCTAATTAAAACCCCTAGTGTTGCATTAACTCGATTTATGGACTCCCATATTAGGTTTGACCTTAATCAGGCAAATTTTCGTCGTCCTATCTCTAGGAGTGCGATCAACTCCGCTTAATTATGCTAGATCTACTCTTAAACAGGGACTTTTGCTCCTCTAAATAAGCACATCAATACTTTAATCAATATCCTGAAATATTAAAGCAAGAATTAAGAACACATAATTAAGAACAAATCAAGTATTTATCATACAGTTCAGAAAGCAATACCAAGACCCATCTTAGGTTTCATCCCCATCTGGTATTTGAGGGGTTTAGTTCATAATTATAAAAGAATACATTTCAAAAGAAGTTAAGTAACAAAACATAAAGAAAACTCTAAAAACCCCTGAAGGAAATTGAAGGAAAAATCTTTAGTCTTGAGCGTGATTCCGACTTCTGAGATGGATCAACTGGCTTTCTTCGAGTAATTCCCTGATTTCAGCCCTCTTTGGCTTCGCTCCTGTTAAAAGCTCTGATAGAGGCCTTCTGTCGAACTCCCCTTTTAGGTTGCCCTCTAGGGTGTTTATATAGGCTTTCGGGATGCCTTACTTGGCCCACAAGTATCCTTTTCTGAGTGGAATTAAAATAGGTCACGGTAGGGGCACGCCCGTGTGAATCGAGCCCAGGGCCATGTTTGAGTCCGCTAAAGTGGCACAGTCGTGTGGTGAAATCCAGGCCGTGTTGATTTCTTACTTTGGCCCATGTTCTCCTTTTTTGGCCCGTTTCTCGTTCTTTTCATCCTCCTATGCTCTCCTAAGTATAAAACATGAAATTAAAGGATTAGGAGCATCAAATTCCACAATTCAAGGGATAAATCATCCAAAAGTATGCCAACTGTGGGATTAAAAAATGTATATATTACGGTTTATCACATACCAATCCTCATCTAATAAATCAAGGGATTTTGCTACTCGATCAGCCACTTCAGTCGGGTTTTCAAATAGAAGTAAGGGCAAATAGTTCTCAGGGTCTAAAGCCAAGACAATATCCATTGCTAGTGTTGGCAATGCTCCACTGAGTAGATTGGAATGCCTGCAGTGCGGCTGACGTCATCCTGGGGAGTGTCGAGCAAATGAGAAAGCTTGTTTCAAGTGTGGATCTCTAGACCATTTTATCCGAGATAGCCACGAGGTGGGTGAGAAAGAAAAACCTTATAATGCAAGACCGGGAAGTACTGCTAGAAGAACACCACAGAGGAACCCGGGAAATGAAATGAGTAGCAAGAATTTATGTAGAGAGCAGACTGCAAGAGCTAAGAGTAGAGCACCAGCAAGAACATATGCCATTCGTGCTCGCGAAGAGGCGTCCTCCCCTGACGTGATTACGGGTACATTTTCTCTCTATGATACTCATGTTATAGCTTTAATTGATCCGGGATCTACCCACTTGTATGTTTGCATGAAATTAGTCTCTAGCATGAACTTTCATGTAGTGTTTACTGGATTTGTGATAAGAGTGTCAAATCCCCTAGGCAAATATGTATTGGTCGATAGAGTATGCAAAGGTTGCCCTTTGATGATTAGGGGTCATTGTTTTCTTGCTAATTTCATGCTATTGCCGTTTGATGAATTTGATGTCATCCTTGGGATGGATTGGTTAACTACTCATGATGTGATAGTGAATTGTGGAAGCAAGTTTATTGAGTTAAAATGCGAAAGTGGAGATCTTATTCGTGTTGAATCAGATGAGCAAGACAGATTGCCAGTAGTGATATCTTTCTTGTTGACTCAGAAGTATTTAAGAAAGGGGTACGAAGCTTACATTGCCTTTGTGATGAATACTAAAGAGACTGAGTTGAGAATTGAGTCATTACCCATAGTATGCGAGTATCCAGATGTTTTTCCAAATGAATTACTAGGTTACTTCCGGTTAGAGAGATTGAATTTTGGATTGAGTTAACTCCTGGTACTGCCCCCATTTCTATTGCTCCATACAGAATGATCCAACCGAGCTAAAAGAGTTGAAAACATAGTTGCAAGAGTTAACAGATAAAGGCTTCGCAAGATTGAGTTTTTCTCCATGGGGTGCTCATGAATTATTTGTGAAGAAGAAAGACGGTTCTATGAGGTTATGTATAGATTATCGGTAACTCAATAAGGTAACTGTGAAGAACAAGTACCCGTTGCCAAGAATCGATGATTTATTTGACCAATTGAAGGGAGCCACGGTATTTTCTAAAATAGACTTGAGGTCTGGATATTACCAGTTGAGAGTCAAGGACTCGGATGTGCCAAAAACCGCATTTAGGACAAGGTATGGCCACTATGAATTTTTGGTCATGCCTTTTGGTTTAACAAAAGCCCCTACAGTTTTCATGGATTTGATGAATTGTATCTTTCGGCTGTATTTGGATAAATTTGTTGTAGTCTTTATCGATGATATATTGATCTACTCTCGGGATGAGAACGAGCATGCTAAACATTTGAGAACGGTTTTGCAAATTTTGAGAGATAAACAATTATATGCCAAGTTTACTAAAAGTGAATTTTGGTTTAAGGAAATTTGATTTTTGAGGTGCATTGTCTCGAGAGATGGAATCAGAGTCGACCCAAGTAATATCTCAACAATTGTGAATTGGAAGCCACCAAGGAATGTAACCGAGGTTAGGAGTTTTTTGGGCCTAGCTGGCTACTATAGACGTTTTATCAAGGGATTTTCCATGATAGCAACTCCGATGACGAGGTTACTACAAAAAGATGTAAAGTTTGAATAGAAAGAAAAATGCCAACAGAGTTTTGAGAAACTAAAGGCGTTGTTGACTGAGGCTCCTGTTTTGGTGCAACCTGAGCCGGGAAGAGAATTTGTGGTTTACAGTGATGCATCCCTGAATGGGTCAGGTTGTGTACTCATACAAGAGGGCAAGGTGATAGCATATGCCTCTAGAAAATTAAAGCCGCACGAGAAAAATTACCCAACTCACGACTTGGAGTTAGCTGCAATTATATTTGCACTAAAAATTTGGAGACATCATTTATATGTGAGAGATGTCGGGTGTTTACGGATCATAAAAGCTTAAAGTATTTGATGACTCAAAAGGAGTTGAACCTTAGGCAATGGAGATGGTTAGAGTTGTTAAAGGATTATGAGTTAATAATAGACTATCATCTGAGAAAGGCGAACGTGGTTCTATTCTAGCCGAGTTGAGGGTTAGACCAATGTTTCATCAAGAAATTTGTGAAGCTCATAAAGGCGATAATGATTTGTGCGCTAAAAGAGATCAATGTGAGTCAAATGTTAAGTTAGACTTTCAGATTAATATCGACGGATGTTGAATGTTCTAAGAAAGAGTCTGTGTACCCAGACATGATAAACTTATTCAGAAGATTCTGCACGAAGCTCATAGTGGATGTTTGATTGTACATCCAGGCAGCACGAAGATGTATAATGATTTGAGAAACTGGTATGATGGCTGTGTATGAAGAAAGACATTTCCGAGTTTGTTTCGAGATGCCTAATTTGTCAACAAGTGAATGCTGAACATCAAGTACCTTCAAGTCTATTTCAACCTATTATGGTTCCCGAGTGGAAGTGGGACTGTATTACTATGGACTTTGTGACGGGTTTACCGTTGACACTGAAAAAGAAAGATGCTGTATGGGTCGTGGTTGATAGACTCACGAAGTTTGCCCATTTCATACAAGTACGGGTTGACTACTCGCTAGATAAGTTAGCGGATTTGTATATGGGAGAAATAGTAAGACTTCACGGAGTACCGTTGTCGATTATTTCGGATAGAGATTCGAGATTTATGTCATCGTTTTGGAAAAGTTGCAAGAGGCTTTAGGCCCAAAACTAAGCTTTAGTACAGCTTTCCATCCACAAACCAACGGGCAATCGGAGAGAGTAATACATATACTTGAGGACATGCTTCGATGTTGTGTTTTGGAATTCCAAGGTAATTGGGAGAAATATTTACCGTTGGTGGAATTCGCCTACAATAACAGCTTTCAGTCGAGTTTAAAGATGGCACCTTATGGGGCATTGTATGGATGTAAATGCTGAACACCCCTATATTGGACCTAACTCAGAGAGAATCAGATTCACGAGGTCGACTTAGTTAGAGAAACTGAAGAGAAAGTAAAAGTGATATGTGAATGTCTAAAAGCTGCCTCAGATAGACAAAAGTCCTATTCGGATTTGAAGAGGAAAGAGATTGAGTTCCAAGTAGGTGCTAAAGCGTTTTTGAAAGTGTCACCATGGAGAAAAGTCCTCAAATTTGGCCGAAAAGGCAAATTGAGTCCGCGTTTTATCGAACCATATAAGATCATCGAGAGGATAGGGCCAGTAGCTTATCATTTGACCTTGCCACCTGAACTGGAAAGGATTCATGATGTCTTCCATGTGTCCATGTTACGTCGCTACCGATTAGACCCTTCACATGTGATTGTACCATTAGAGGTAGAAATTCGACCAGACATAACTTATGGTGAGGAACCAGTTAAGATTTTGGCACGAGAAGTCAAACAGTTGAGAAACAAAAGTATATCTCTTCTGAAATTACTATGGCAAAGGCATGGTGTAGAAGAGGCTACATTGGAGCCTGAAGAGACTATGAGAAACCAATACCCAACCTTTTCACCGGTAAGATTTTCGGGGACGAAAATCCTTGAGGGGGAGAATTGTAACAGCCTTATTTAGGGGCTAGTAGGAACAGTGGGTTCAGAACCACAAATCTGAAGTTGAATAAAATTTTTTCAATATTACATTATGAGTTATAGCATGATTATATCGGTGCATGAAAATTTTGGTACTTTAATTTTAGCGATTTCATGCTTAATCGCATAAAAGGACTAAATCGCATAAAGTGCGAAAGTTCTATTTTACAAGCTAAAGGTGTCTAATCACCATAGAATATTAATTTGAGGCCTTTAATGTGCAAATTGACCCTTAGGTATAGGGTGGCCGGCCATAGGGGCACAAAGAAGTCAAAATGAGTCAAAGTTGGTGTAGTAGGTGGATCAAATTGATGAAATAGAATAAAATAAAGAAAAGATGATATCCTTCTATTCAGTCATCTTCTTCCACCGAAACTTAGCAGAAAATAGGGGTTTGAAAACAAAAAAAAATTCAGCAAGCTCTTTACCTCACAAGTAAGTGATTTTAATGGTTTTTCTTGATGATAATTTGTACGTTTGAAACCCCTAAAGCTTAAGCCAGATAAAGAGGGGACTATTTTGCAAAATGGTTAAAAGTTTAGGGTTTTTCCATGTGAGCATGTATGTTTTTTGCTGCATTTTTATGGAAGAAAATGAATCATAGTAGTTAGATAGACAACTTTTGTGAAAGACGTTTTCATGAAAACACTTAAAAGCACCTTTTTGTAAAGTTTGTAAAATAAGAGGTAAATGTGTGAAATATTGAGTTTTGATGGTTGACATAAGAGAAATAAATGTACATCTAGGCTTGTAAGACGAGGAAATTTGATTAGAATTGAATTACGAGCCTAGGGGTAAAATGGTTATTTTGAGAAAGCTTAAGGGCAAAATGGTAATTTTGCCAAATTGTGATTATTGAAATGTTTTTAATAATGTGGCAACTAAATGAGCTAAATTTTTGTTATAGATCAAGTGGAACAAAGAATTAACCTCGATCGAGGAAATGGCAAGGTGTCGGATTAGATCGGTAATTTAGCCTATTTTGGTATCGAGGTAAGTTTTATGTAATAAATTCAACATCATGCTACTATATTTGGGAATGTTTGATATTATAATGATGCATAATATTTCTACGAAATTGGACAATGGTGTTGAATGAGAAAAATGATGAAATACTGTGATGTTGAAGTCCCGGTTGGACTATAACGAATGTGAGAATACTATTAACGAGATAGGAGATGAACAAGGTCCCGTGTAAGACCATGTCTGGGACATGGCCTCGGCACCGAATTGAGATCCCGTATAAGACCATATTTGGGATATGACATCGGCATTGAATAAGAAAATCATATCAGACCATATCTAGGATATGGCATCGATAATTGATATGAGATCCTGTATAATACCATATCTGGGATATGGCATCGGCAATCAGAAGTGACCCCATGTAAGACCACATCTGGTGTAACACCCCTAACCCGTATCCGTCGCCGGACTAGGGTTATGAAGCATTACCAAAGAAGATACCACTCAAAACAGGCATATCCTTTTTTTATT
This sequence comes from Gossypium australe, assembly GCA_005393395.2. Taxonomy (NCBI): domain Eukaryota; kingdom Viridiplantae; phylum Streptophyta; class Magnoliopsida; order Malvales; family Malvaceae; genus Gossypium; species Gossypium australe. The sequence goes on from CM016615.1 coordinate 16,161,713, forward strand.
TAACATTTCATGTACACATACTTTGCTTACCAATCATAACCGGCAGATATATTTTGAAACATTTAAACAGAGTAACTTGCATATTCTGTCAATAAAAATTTCATACCACAACAATAAAACCAAAATCATTCACATCACATCCAACACCTATCTCAAATTTATAACATAATCAATCATTTAAAGTTAACATCATTAGTCTAACTATTTTGTTAAAGTCTAAATAAATAAACATCACTTTTAAAACTTATATATGATTTTTGAACATTGTAACATTAAAACAAAATGGTATCAACCCCCTTATGTATAACATTCAGCTATACTTAATATCTTATATATAACTAAATCAAATATATTCCTCATCATTTTAATTTTAGCAAATTTGAGACCATAACAAATCATAAACAAATCTTTAGATGAACATTCCAATGTGACATTAAAACACATCCGAATACATATGCAAATACATTTATAATATAACACCCCATACCCGGCCTACACGTTATGATTGGATCTAGCGTGCCACATCAGGTGTTGTTTGCAAACTTTATGTATGTTGGAAAACTCTTCTATAGATTAAAAACTTTCTATCATTCAAAAATCTCGAATTTTCATTGCTTGTTAACAAAACTAGTTTTACTCGAAATCGTTTCTTTTCATAGTATTATTATGCATCTATTATTTTGTATTTAAAACCTTTTTAGTTACGGAAGTTTGGTTTAAACAGATGCGGAAACATGATATTTTAAAAGCAGTAGTTATTGTTTTAAAACCCGTGTGTAATAAATCAGCAATTTGTAAGGAAATACCAAATAAAAGTTAAAAACAAATCCAATGGCCTTATTACAAAAATTATTAACCCAGAAATTTAAGTACAGTAAATTAAAATAAAGTAACTAGATTAGCCCAAGAACGTACGGGACGTGTGGCCATCTCCGAGTCCCTCATAGCTCTAAATCCTCTAAAGCTGGGGATTACCTGCACAGTTAGAGAAAAGGGTGAGTTACAAGAACTCAGTGTGTAATCCCCTTATTACAACCACAGTTTGGGCCCAAGCCCATACAGTGTCAATCTGGGCCCAAGCCCTACTCAGTAACGGTCTAGACTGAAGCCCTATTCAATAACAGTCTTGGCCAAGGCCCTAATCAGTAATAGTCTGGGCCGAATCCCTATGATATGCAAAACAAATATGTACCCAACCCAACCCAGTCCAACCAACACACCACCCGTACCAACCGACACACCTATGGGGACCAAGTCAACCCACCCAACCAGCACACCAATAATTCAGACCAGCTGCTAATAACAGTATACGTGGCTGAGCCATTAAATCGGTATAACATGGCATAAGCCACTAAATTAGTATGACGTGGCAGAGCCACCAATACAGTGCTACCTTCCAATCCATAGCCCAACCCATGCAATATGCCATGTCATAATTAAATAATGTAAATAGTGCATCATTAAAGACATCAGCCATCTAGTTACTACTCATACATCGATGATCCTACCACTAAGGGTAAAACGGTAATTTGGGGATAAAATGGTAATTTCGCCTCTCAGTGGTATTTCGGTAATTTACCCATCAAGGGTATTTCAGTAATTCACCCACTAAGGGTATTTCGGTAATTTACCCACTAAAGGTATTTCAATAATTCACCCACTAAGGGTATTTCGGTATTTTACCCACTAAGGGTATTTAGGTAATTTTACACCTATTACAGCCTTTCCAAGGGCCTATTGTCGCCTCGAGCGACTTGGATTCCATTTCCGGTCAAATCAGTGTTATTGGGCCTAAACCCAATTTCGGCCCAAACAGGCCCACACGTTCGTGTGGCCAATTCAGCTCATTTTTAGTCTCGGTTCTGCAGACTTCGCAGTCACATCAAGCATTTGACACTTACCATTGATTTCGCTCATGTGGGCCCATTAACCCATTGGGCCCACTTAGCCACTTCGGCTCATCAAGGCCCATCACGGCTTAAGTCCACGAAAAAGATCGTGGCACACCCAAAGGTCTATTGTCAACATTCGTGGTTCAGTTTATCGCTACGAGCACTTGCTCGCTCGAGCGATCTCAGTTGCCGGCATTCTGGCTTTTCGGCATTTCGGCTTTTAGCCGACTCACATATCTTAGCATATCAGAATAGAAATGGTATGAGATTACACACCTTGATTACAAGTTGTGTTTTCCACCGCTTCCAAGACACCTATAGTGATAGTTGACAACTAGTTAGTCTCAACCTTTGATAACCTTAACTTTGAAACACTTTACCAGACTAACTTCACTTACCACGAATGCGATCTCCTTTAGTGCACCAAGTAGTCGGCCGTATCCCTTGACTACGGAAATCAAGCCCCTAACAACATTCAATGAAAAAAGAAGGTGTTAGTGATAACCATCTTCATGGTAACAGGAATGAAAGCCTTTTTGGCTAAAGAAAACGAAACAAGAAGAACACCAACCCCAGATTCGACTATTGTCACACTTACCAACCACTTTCCGAGACTCGAAGGCTGAATGAAAAGAGAGGAGGGTATGCTTAGACTCTAATATATTCGGCCTACACCAAAGGAGTAAAAGTTTAAGTGCTTCGGCTAAAGCTTTGCAAAGAGAGGGAACAAGAATAATCGGAGATAAAGATAGTGCTTTATTTGGCCAGAGAGAGAAGAATAGTGTGAAGAAAAAAGAAAAGAAAGTGAAGGGCTTATCAATTCGGCAATTTGCAAAAGAAATGAAAGAGAAAGATGAGATGGAGAAGAGTGATTTCGACAATTAGCAAGAGAAATGGAGAAAGAAAATGTGCAAAAGAGTGAATTCGGCAGAGGTCCACAATGAAAAGAAAACAACTTGAAACGTCCAAAAGTGCTAAAATAATAACACTTCCCCAAGAAAAATTTAAAGAAAATTCGGCACTTCCCCTAACACAAACCGAATATGCACAACCCCAAAAGACTCCCTTTTGCCGAAATTGACTAACACGACCATCCCCACATTCGGCCAACTCTTGCTCACTCATTCATCCCTTGATTTTCTCCTTTTTTTCTCTCCTACTATTGCTCCCTTCCAACCATTTGAATTATTTGACCAAGTCTCCAACTCCCCTTGAAGAGTTTGATCTGAACTCTGCTTCCTCCACTCACCTGTCACAAAATAAAAGCCTCTAATTTGTAAACTGAGGGATTCGAACCCCTTCCCCCCTTGCTCTCTTATTGACGCCACAGCCACCTTGGCACATGCTCCACTTGTGTCTCCTAATGCACATAATTATACTTAAGCCCTACTGCCAACAGGCCTCTCCACTAAAGGGCCAAAAATTAAAATTTTTCCAAGGCTCCGACTAGAACCCAGGCCTCCCTAGAACCCCCAAATACACTCAAATAACCAGCTAGACAAGCACAACATGAATTTAAGCAAAACTACAAACCCCTAACTTTTGGGATGTTACATATAATCTCTTAATTAAATTTCTAAGTCAAATGCATAAACACATACTTGCATGAATCTTCTATTCGAATGGCTAACACCTATAAAACCAATTTTATCAGTAACATGTCTATCTTTTCATAACCGCAAATATATATATAAATTTAGAAACTCATAAACAAATTATATAACCAAATTCATATGTAATACATGCATTCATCTATATAATACCACCACCTTGCAGAATACATATATATATATATATATATATATATACATCACCGAAACCAATTCTAACTTATTAACTATCATCCTTACCATTACTTAAATACATGTACAATTTATTAAACACCATTCAATTAATACCTATATACATATTCAAAGATTCATTTAACCATAGTTCACTTAATAAGTAAATCAGCTTTACATAATACATAACAAGCAAACCATTACATATCATTTAATCACATTCAACTTACCTAGGACTTCATCACTTAACATAGATAAAATAACATCATATACATTTAGTTCAAATTCATATATCAACTAAACGATTCCACCAAAATTGACATAACCAAAATATATGTATCAACCACATAACTAAGTTCATTATGCCTAATTTCAGAACATTACACGCAAACATACTTATTATGAACACATATACTCAACCAAATATGCATATGTAACAACTCATTCACAACAACCATTGCAAACCATCAACAAAGATAGTAAATTAATCAATAAAGGATAAGCCATTTTCACATGGCTATTAATTGTATACATAGATACTCAATTCATATCCACCCTTTTACTAAGCTATACATGCCATATATTCGTAATTAACATAACCAAAATACCAAAGTAAGCTGTTGATAGTGTGATAGTCCTGCTGATGATCCCTGAGCTCGTAACGAATCCAAAATCTATAAAATAGAAACCGACAAAGAAACACAAAGTAAGCTATTTAAGCTTAGTAAGTCAATAGCAAAGTAAAGTCAATTAACTTAGCAAAATCACATATACAAAATTTATATCAAGTAACACTTTATACATAATAACAAATAATTACTCAAATCTCAAATCAAAGTCACATAATATACTCTTTGGCTGAATACAAATAGTTGAAGCTTATACACCATTCACATGTTTACACATTTACTTCCGTACAATGTAATGAACATACAACTTACCTTTCATTTCTCAACACGGATATATATATACGTACTTGAGTTCTTTTAATTTAAATATCACATCAGCCTTCACTTACACATGCCCGTTGAACCATTCGAAATTAAAAAGGATACGCGGATAGTTGGAAGCTCGTACAATGCCAATGTCCCAGACGTGGTATTACATGTAATCACATATTGATGCCACTGTCCCAAATAGGGTCTTACACGTAAACACAAACTGATGCTAACGTCCCAGACGTGGTCTTACTCGGTAACACATAATGGATATCCTATGTCATGACATATGTATCCTATTTATTCCTAAGGTTCGTACGGGACTTACGGACGTCGAAACTCGGTCGAATCAAGCTCAGAATTTATTCAATTATACATACCCACATTCGACCATAAGCAAAATAAAATCAAATAATTTAATTCATTTCATAACTAATACATATTCATTGTTATATCAACGTTTAAATGCTAATTGACTTGCCTCGGATGCCATCGACTGTTAAATCGGCTACTCGACCACTTTCGTCTTTCCCCGATCCAATTCTGATTTCTTTAATTCTTGATCTAAACATATTCAAACTAAACTTATTTAAACACCAATACACTCAATTTAGCCTAAAAACACATAAATGGGCAAATTACAATTTTGCCCCTAACATTTTACACTTTTTATAATTTAGTCCTTTTTGCAGAAAACACAAATTACACAAAATTTGACCACACTTCTTTAGGGTCGAATATTCATAGCATTATTACAAGCCCATTTCATTTATTTTACATTTTAGTCCCTCAAAAATTTATTTTTACAATTTAGTCGTAATTACTCAATTTCATCAAAAATTCCAAAGACAAAACTTGTTAATCTAACACACATAATTCATATTTCATCATCAAACATCAAAAACCACAAGGTACCATCAATGGAAAAACAAAAAGTCATCATCGCAATCAAAAATTAAGACATGGGTTTCGTTCATTTCTAAGCAACAATCTCAAAAACGTAAAAATTATCAAAAACTGAACAATTAACATACCTTAATTTGAATAATACCAAGCCGAACCCTAGGTGTTCTTATTTATTTTTCTTTTGTTGATATTCGGCCAAGAGAAAATAAAGATGATAATGGCCTTATTTTTGTTTTATTATTACATATATTATGTTACTACCAAATTACTTAATTAACCTTTTAACTAAAATAATATTAACAAATAAATTAAGGGTATTTGTGACCTTAGCAGCCCACTATCTCTTTAAATGGGCTAATTGCCCTTTAAGGACCTCATATTTAAAAGCCACTATCAAATAAGCACTTTACACTTTAGTTTATAACTTTTATATTTTACGCAATTAAGTCCTTTTATTTAATCAGACACCTAAACGACAAAATTAAGTCACAAAAATTTAACACAAACAAATTCACACATAATAAACACGGAAAATAATTTTAAAATATTTTTCGAACTCAAATTTGTGGTCCCGTAACCACTATTCCAATTAGGGTCAAAATCAAGCTGTTACATCTGGGATGTGGCATTGGCGTCGTATTTATGTGAATGATGATGAATAGATATCATCAAGTATCCCAAGTAACTAAGTGGGATAAATGATTAAGCTTGAAATAGAAATGAGATTAGTGCTAAAATTATGTGATTGAGTGAACACATGTATCCGTGAATAATTCACGAGAAATGCTTATGATATGTGACATGGTATGTGTTCGATAAGAACAAGCATGAGTAAGTGTTAGCAAAGTGCTTAAGACTTTACGTTTTGATCTAATGCCATGGTTGGATGACACTATGAACTTATGTTGTTATTTATTTTCATGCAAACTTACTAAGCTTTATGCTTACCCCTCTCATTTCCCTTTTCCTTATAGCATTGCCAAGTTTGCTCGAGAATATGTGGAACGTCGGAGTTCAGAAATCACACTATCGACTACTCTTTGATATAACAATGTTAGATTCATTTTGAGTATGGCATGTATAGGACTTGACCATTTTGTTATGTCATATTTGTTAGCCAAAGTGTTGGCTATTTATGATATCAAATTCATTTTCTAAGTGGTCATTGGAATTGGGCCAATACTTGATAAGTTTATATATATTCAATGATGATGAAATTCATTAAGTGTATGTTTGTAAGGATACCTTGAGTTCGAGTCTTTAAAGGTGCTTTATAGTTTTGATGCTTGATGGATTGAATTGGTATAAGTATTGTTGCGATGTAGGATGACATTTGGCTTGGTAGACAACCTTTCAAACATCCACACGGGTAGACGCATGGGCGTGTGTCTAGGCCGTGTGTGACACACGGTCAGCCCCATGGGCGTGTGGTTAGGCCATGTGTCCCCTTGCATGCTAGGTTTACAAGTCAGTATACTCAGTAGTAAACACACGGGCAGAGACACGGCCATGTGGGAGGCACGGCCATTGACATGGACGTGTGCCCAGGCCGTGTGAAGTTTGCACCTGAATTTGGAATTTAATTCGCCACACGGTCGAAGGACACGGGCGTGTGACTGGCCGTGTGATGTAAGTCAGTGTCGACCAAGGGCCAGACACACGGATGTGTGGCAGGCCGTGTGATGCAAGTCAGTGTCGACCACGAGTGTGGAACACAGGTGTGTGATATGTCACACGGGTGTGTCCCTTCTTCCACACGGGCATGTGGACTATTTAGAGAAAATTTTATAAGGTCTTCCAGAAAGCTTTAAAGGAGCTCAATTTGATCCTGAACATTCCTAAATCGTGAATTGGGTTTCGTAGGCTTGTTTAGGAGATTCTAGTAAAAATTGTAAATATGATAGAAAAGTTAAGTTTCTAAATTGCCTGATTGATTACGAATAAGCTTAGTAATGCCTCATACCCTATTCTGGCATTGAATATGGTTAAAGGGTGTTACATAGTATGTGAAAGGAATTTATATAAATTGCATATAATTGTTTGAATTTTCTTGTAGCATCTTATTACTTGGGTTTAGCGACCAAAACATTTCAAGGAAATCATCAAATCTTCACTTACAATTGCAACTTCAACCATGCCAAATTATACAACTAAACACATAAGCAATAAAGCATGATTCATCTACCTTTACTTTTTGTAACACCCTAAACCCGGCCTAAACACCATGACCGGATCTGGTGAGTCACATGAAACTTCGCAATCGTCTGAAAATATTAGAAACTCTCTTTTTTTTTTTTTTTACATTTGAAAACTCAGTGTTCATTTTGAAAACTTGTACTTAATTTAGAGACTGCTTTTGTTGTGAAAATCAAACTTGCACCATCGTGGGTAGGTGGTTTTTGAAAACACTTGTTGTCGCTTTAAGTGAGCCTGAGGTGTTGTCCATTATCGTTTGTAGTTCGTTTGTTAAGTTTTGGAAAACAGTCATTTACATTCTATTAGGAAAAACCTCATACAGATTAAATCATAAATTAAAGCGTTTAAAACCAAATCAAAATATTAGTGGCCTTATTACATCACAGAATCCCTAAATTAAAGAAAACTCAAAGATAAGTAAAATTTAGTTTACTAAAACCATGCATGGCCACCACGACGTCCACTCCGGCCCATATCCACTGGACTAAGAATTACATGCAAAAATTTAAGTAGAAGGGGTGAGTCAAAAAGACTCAGTGTGCAATTACCCCACAGGAACCGTAACTGGGCCTGAGCCCATTCAAATACCATCTGGGCCTTAGCCCCTCACAAAATCACCTTGGGCGTAGCCCATTCAGAATCGGACTGGGCCTTAGCCCTATTAGCACAGTATAGCACATAACATATACAATATGATGCAAACCCAACCCAACCTAGATATCCATCCGCTACACACCGCCCATTGCTGCCAAACACACCAGTGAGGTTTTCTACAATCGACCCTTACCGCTACACACCATCGATGGCAGTCGTGCTGCAGTCAGCTGCTCATTGTCGAAATATGTGGCATAGCCACCGAAATAATGTGACAACGTCATCGAAATGTGTAGCAAAGCCACCGAATTACACTGCCCCTTTCAACAATGTCATATCCCTATTCCCATGCAACATACACTCATAGTGAAATGGATGCAACATATATCAGCATACATAGAATATTCAAAGCACATGTATATTCATGCTAACGTATTTAAATGGCATAGTCAGAAAATAACTAACCTGGTATTTCGATTTTACCCTCTAAGGGTAACTCAACAGCCATTACCGAAATTTCGGCTTCCAAACAATGCATATACTTATTACTACACAAACGAAAGAAGGTGTGAGAATTACACACCTTATTACGTGAAGGACTATGCACTCTTGATTGACGTCCCCCTCACTATCCCGAACAACTACGATCTGTCTATTCAGATCCGAAGTCAGCCCACAACCTGGTGGAAAATCCCGAACGGCTGACACTGCACGCCGTTTGAACTTAGGGGCAGGGACTACGAGTCTACCACCTCTTTTGTTTGACTAGCACTTGCATCCATGAAAAAATCTTGATCAATAAAGTATTATAACGAAAACAACGATTATCCAACAAAGATGTTGGGTTATGGCAACGAACAACGAAGAAAGAGACTAATCGTAAAGAACTAGAGAGAACTTCCTTACCTTAGTTGATGAGGAATCACACACACAGATTCGGCCTGAGTGAAAGGGTTAGAAGATTAGTGTTTCGGTTCTATGAGAGAAGTAAGGGAAATGAGAAAATGAATAAAAGAAGGGCACCTTACCACCTCTCTTCGAAGCTCGATAGATCAATGGCCAAAGATGAGAGTTTGCTTGATCCTAACGGTATTTGACCTTAATCAATGGAGAACTACCTAAGGACAAATTCAATTGTGTCATGTTGGAAGAAGAAGAAAAAGGGATTAGTCGTAATCTAAAATTTAGAGAAACAACCACTTTGGCTATGAGCAGGAAAGACTGAAAAGAAAGAAGTGAAATACTTATTGGTACCCTGCGGCTACAGATGATTCGAACAGCTAAGATGGATTCAATGGTCACCAAGATACCCTACTTGAATCTACAAGCATTCGGCTATAGGCAAACATGAAAGAATGAATTCAGTTGTCACAAGAAGAGATTCGGCTTGCAAAAGAAATGAATGGAGAAGAGAAAAGAAGAAGCAAAAAAGGAGAACAAGATTCGACTATGGCACTCACTCAGAAGAGAAACAATTCTAATCGGCTACCAGGGAGGTTCGACTATGAAGAAGAAACAAATAGCAAGAGGTGGGAAAAGAGAGAAGGAATGCGCAAATGACCACTCTAAAATTCCGCTAATACTAAAGAGACAAGAAGGAGAAGAAATGAAGTAAAAGGGTGCTGCGGTTTTGGTAGAAAAGAAGTGAATCAAGGTGACTGAAATGCAAAAGAAAGGGAAGATGGTTTCAGTTCTATTCTACTCTCAAAAGACACTTTAAGAAAAACGGCACACTCCCCACACTTATGACCAAAATGCTCACCCAATTTGCCTAACTAAAGGGAATTTCGGCACACCCCCACTCATTCAAACGAACATGCCTCCTACTTACCCCTTTACTTTCGGCCAACCTCCTTCCCATACCAACTCCCACGATTTTCTCCTCCACTCCCTCCACCGTTCATTCCCCAACCTTCATTTGAAATCACACAACAACCTTGACCCATTCAAACCTCCGACAACTCCTTTTGTCCATCCATTCAAAATATTTGACTCATTTAACACCCACTCATCAGAGTCCAAGCTGAACTCCCCCTTCTCACCTTGGCCACAAAAAAATAACACTCCAAAACGTAGCCTGCAGGATTCGAACCTCACTCCCCCTTGCTACACCATTGGTGCCAACACCACTCCACGACCAACTCATCTTTTGCCATCAAACACAAATGATTAACCTTAAGGCCTGTCTCCCCCTAACTCTCTCTCCCCTTACGCCCAAAAACAAAATTTAACCAAGGCTCTGGCTTGCACTCGAGCCTTCCCAAGACCCCCAAACATATCCAAAACGCAAGCAGAATAAGCCAAACATACAGAAAACATAGAATGCAGAACCCCCTAATTTTAGGATGTTATAGTTCTAGCCCCCTTAAAGAAATTTCGGCCTCGAAATTTACCTGATCAAAAGAGGTGAGGGTATTGATGTCGCATCACATCTTTCAGCTCTCACGTCGCTTCCTCTGAACCTTGATTTCACCATAAGACATTGACCAACGGAACTGATTTCCTCCTCAGTACCTTAACGTCTTGATCTAAGATCTGCATTGGTTCCTCTTCAAAAGACAAGCCTGGTCTTACTTCAATTTCCTTCACTGGCAATATGTGAGATGGACCCGAACGGTAGCGCCTCAACATCAAGACATGGAATACATCATGTATCTGTCTTAATTTCGAAGGTAACTCAAGCTGATAAGCTACTGGTCCCACACGTTTTAACACCCGGTAAGGCTCGATAAATCGGGGGCTCAACCTACTTTTCCGTCCGAACCTTAGAACCTTCGTCCAAGGTGAGACCTTCAAGAAGACTTGATCCCCTACTAAGAATTCTATTTCCTTACGCTTCAGATCTACATACGATTTCTGCCTCTCAGAAGCTTCCTTCAACCGAGCCCGAATCAACTTAACCTTCTCCTCCGTCTCTGTGATCAATTTCGGACCCAATAACTGTCGCTCACCCAACTCTATCCAGCAGGTAGGGGTACGACACCTACGACCATACAGTGCTTCGTAGGGTGCCATCTGGATGCTAGATTGATAGCTATTGTTGTACGCAAACTCCGCCAATGGTAGAAAATCCTCCCAACTACCTCTGAAGTCGATTACACAACCCCTCAACATGTCTTCCAAAATCTGAATAACCCTCTCTGACTGACCATCAGTCTGTGGGTGAAACGCCGTGCTGAAATCCAATCTTGTACCCAGTGCCTGATGTAATGCCTTCTAGAATCGCGATGTAAACCTAGGGTCCCTATCCGATATGATAGACACTGGTACCCTATGCAACCTCACAATCTCTGCTACATACAGTTTAGCTAACCTCTATAATGAATAGTCGATACGAACGGGTATGAAGTGAGCGGACTTCGTTAATCAATCGACATTACCCATACTGAATCTTTCCTAGTAGGCGTAAGAGGTAGGCCACTAAAAAAATCCATCGTTATCCTTTCCCACTTCCAAAGTGGAATCTTTACTGGCTGTAGCAACCCCGAAGGCAATTGATGTTCTGCCTTCACCTGTTGACATGTCAAACACTTACTCACAAACTCAGTAACTTCTTGCTTCAAACCAAGCCACTAGTACAGTTCATGCAAGTCTCGATACATCTTACTTCCACCGGGATGCATAGCGTATGGGCTACTATGCGCTTCCCTCAGAACCCTCTGCCTCAACTCAGAATCCTTCGGCATACAAACTTTTCCATGACAACATAACGCCCCTTCACTGTTTAGACTAGAATCCCCTACCTCACCACTCTGCACTTGCTGAAGTCGAGCACTTAACACATCGTCCAATAACTGCTTCTCTTTAATTTGACTTACCCACGTCGGCTTCACTTGAAGTTCGGCTAACAGACTACCATCTTCATACAGACTAAGATGAGCAAACATTGCCCTCAAATCCATTATCACCTTACGACTTAACGCATCCGCCACTATGTTAGCTTTACCCGGGTGATACTCGATCGAGCAATCATAATCCTCCAACAGCTCAACCCACCTCTGCTGCCTTAAATTCAACTCCTTCTAGGTGAGGAGATACTTCAAGCTCTTATGATCCGTGTAGATAATCAACTTTTCTCCATACAGGTAATGTCTCCAAATCTTCAGGGCGAACACTACCGCAGCTAGCTCCAAGTCATGAGTGGGATAATTCATCTCATGCGGTCTTAATTGCCGAGACGCATACGCAATTACCTTCCCTTCTTGCATTAGCACACACCCTAACCCCTTGTGCGAAGCATCACAATAAACAACGGACTCCTTCCCAGCCTCAGGTTGAATCAATACCAGAGCCTCCGTCAAAATCCTCTTTAGCTTCTCAAAGCTTTCCTACTGCTTATCAGCCCAAACAAATGGTACCCATTTCCGCAACAACTTGGTTAAGGGTGCAGCAATTAAGGAAAATCCCTCCACAAACCTCCTGTAGTATCCGGCTAACCCAAGAAAACTTCTAATTTCTATAGACTTCGGCAGCTTCCAGTCCAGAACAACTTCGATCTTTCGGGGATCCACCCTAATTCCCTTCGGCAGAAACAACATGCCCCAAAAAGGTCACTTCCTTCAGCCAAAATTCACACTTGCTGAATTTGGCATACAGTTGCTTCTCTCTTAATACTTGCAGAACAACCCGAAGATACGAATTATGATCCTCTTCCGTTCTTGAATATACCAAGATATCGTCTATAAACACCATGACAAACCGGTCCAGATAGGGTTGGAATACCCGGTTCATCATGTAATATCCCGAAATTGGGCCTAGTAAGATTGGGCCGATTGGGCCGTGGTCTTTAGGAAAAATTTGTATGTCATCTAGTTATTTGTGTTAGCTCGGGTATGAATTTTTGTGTGCTTAGTATATTTGTATGAAGGCTTGGAAATATTAGGAAGCTAGAATAAATTTTAGTATGGTTCATTTAATGAAGTGGATTAAGTGAGCTTGACACTTAAGTTAATTTAAGTGTTAAATTAAAGCACATGAGGAGTTAGTGGCATAGTGGATAAGGCTCTTGAAAGGTTGCTCGAGGTTAGTGGTTCGAGTATCAAGGAAAGCATTTTGAGGATTTTTATTTCATCATAGCATTTATGGACGGTCAAACTTATTTATGATAGGTTGGACTATTAATTTTGGTAAGTTGAATATATGTTTAAGGAAAGCTTGATATTGGGGATAAGATTCTTAAAGTTATGGTATGATGAGGGGACAAAAGGCATGAAAGATGGAGGATGTTTTGGAAAGTATCCTAGGCCTTTAGTGCATGTATGTGGACGGCATGGGTGTCTAGGGGGGTGGCCGAATGTTGTTAGGTGGTTTGGGGGGTATAGTTAGCCAACTTTTGCATTTGTACATCTTTTGGTATTGTTTTGCTTTCTCTCCAAAAACTCCCACCTTGGCCGAATGTCTATTGTGCATTTTGGTGCAATTTTGCCTTTGGTTTTAGCCTTATTTTGTTTGAACCAAATACCATTTTCTTTCTTTCATTTTATCCTTTTGAAACCGAAACAACATTGGTACTTTTCTGCACTTTTCTTTTTGGCAAACAAGGAGTTGGCCGAATCTCTTAACCCCATTTTCTCTCTTATTCTTTTTCTTCCTTTTTGGCCGAAACTCTCCTCTCCAAACTCCCTTTTCTTTTCTCCATTGTTGCTAAAATCGAACTCTCTCTCTCTTTCGTTCTCTTTTCTACTCACATATTTTTCATCTTCCATAACCATATTGCCGAAACTCCCTACTTTCTTTTAGTCTTTATTTTTGGCTGAATATTCAAGGGTAGGACTTCATTTGATTTCTTCGATTGGTTTTGGTTGTTAAGTAAGTATTATTGGTCGATTTTCCTATTATTTCTTTCTCCTTTCTATATCACTTTCTTGTGGTCATAAGCCGAATCTTTGGGCATTGGTTTGAAAGGTTCTAATCATTCTAGGAATCGATTTCATTTAGGCTTCTCGGGATGTTGGAAGTAATCAATCTAAGCCTCGTTTCTTCGTCAATTGATTTGGGTAAGTTTAGGTAAGACTTGGTATTTCGAAGTGATAACTCATTGGATTTAGTGATATGGCCGAATGGCCTTTGTTTATAATTTAAGTGTTGGCCGATTGTAGGACAAGGTGATCTAGTGTGATAGATCTGATCTCTGGAAGTTAGATTTTTGCTTTGGTGAAAGGTGTGTATCTTACACACTTTATAACTTGGTTTATATATGTATGTATATGTGTGTTATTACTAATCATATTATGAAAGTGGGAAAAACGATGAGATTTGGATTTGATACCATGATGGTATGAATGAGGATTCGGGTAAGTCCGTTTCGATATGTTGTTAATACATGTGGATTGAAATCATGATCTACGATTTATGATATATTTATTATATGATTCATATCATTATATTGACATGATTTGTTTATCTATTGCATTGGTATGGGCAATATGAGAGGAGGGGGAAGATTGTGACTTCAGTCACCAGTGATTTGGTATCACATTTGTGTCTTCGGACACCAGAGATTTGGTATCTCCAGTGATTTGGTATCACATTTGTGTCTTCGGACACCAGAGGTTTGGCACCTCATAGCGTCTTGTCCCTGTGGTTAACACCACCGTGGGTTGGCCCCACTTTTGAGATATGGGATCGACGCCAGTGATTTGGTATCACACGTGGGTTGGCCCCACAACTTGATGATTCGTGTCTTCGGACACCAGTGGTTTTGAACCACCAGTGATTTGGTATCACATTTGTGTCTTCGGACACCAGAGGTTTGGCACCTCATAGCGACTTGTCCCTGTGGTTAATTCCACCGTGGGTTGGCCCCACTTTTGAGATATGGGATCGTCTGCCAGTGATTTGGTATCACACTGGGTTGGCCCCACAGATGGATTATTCGTAACTTCGATCACCAGTGATTTGGTATCACATTTGTGTCTTTGGACACCAGTGGTTTGGCACCACCAGTGGTTTGGTACCACACGGGGTAGAAAAGGAGTTATGGATGGTTAGGTTGGGTGCATTATACATATACATTGCTTGTTATAATTTGTGTATGTGGTATTACCCGGGAGAGGGAATATGCACTGAGTCTTGGTGACTCACCTTCTCCCTTATCATTTCAGGTGATTCGTGAGATCGCGGATGAGGAGCCGGATGAACTCGAGGAGGCCATGCAATAAATTTGGGTTCTACGTGAACTTTGGTTTGAGAACTTTACTTTATTTAAATTTGGTTTTATATTTTTATGGGTTTGTAATAAGGCCTCTTAAATTATGATTTTGGATTATATTTATGCTTTGGAATTGTTTTAAAATATGGCTTATAAATTTCTTGATTATTATAATATTTGAGCCCAAAGTTTTCTAAACTACACAACGCGATGGTTTTTAAAACGTTACCATCGGGTAACATAAATCATTTGATAATTTTAACAACTTAAGTGCTTTCGATAATTTAATGATTTTCAAATGTTAAGTTTCTACATTTAAATGCAAATGGTTTTCAAAGTAATAATTCGAGTTTTCTTAAATGATAAATGTTTTCTAACTTATGATTTATTCACTTATTTTAAGTTTTACATAATTTCAAAGTAAATTATTAGTTTTAACTTATTATACACCTGATTTCTACAAATATAGAATTACAAAGGGTTTTTCACAAAAATTTAATCGTTAACTCGTTTTTCTTCAAAATATTTTCCTCAGTGACATACCAGATTCGGTCGTAGCGTATTGACCGGGTTTGGGGTGTTACAAATTGGTATCAGAGCTAAGTTCAAAAGCTCAGCTGTGGGCCCGAGGCCCAAAAAGTTTTAAAAGTATGGTTTTAAAATGTTATTGTTGAAAATTATATGGTTTGAAAGGCATGGCCCGAGTCTCCGGCATCAATCCGCCCTGGTAAGTACATCAAAACTTTTGATTTTGATGATTTGATATGATGATGTTGGCATGACTGTGTAGTAGTAGGAACTACTTTAGAGACCCAAGACTATAGGTTTGGTGTGCTCGCGAAACAACTTCTTATTAAACTTTTCATAAAACTGTGCTTTAAAGAAAGTGGAATATTGACTAATGCATAAAACTTTTAACTTAGATAAGACGAGACGTTAGACATGAGTACTCGAGGTCGAGGTCGTGTTACTCGTGGACGTGGTCGAGGTAGGATGGCTGTGTCTGAGCCAGTGAGGTCGGGTCAAGGATCCGAGAACGAGGTACCACCAGTTCCACCACCAGCGGTTGGAGTTGAGCATCAGGATCAAACGGGAGATGACGCAGTATCTCAGGCGATGCTGCGAGTTCTTGAGAGGGTAGCTGGAGTAGGTGGAGGCGCGGAAGCTTGGAAGTCAGTACCTGAGCGACTCCGAGCCAATGGAGCCGAGGTATTTCGAGGTGTTTCGGGTGTAACTCCCAGCTCGGCTAAATACTGGTTAGAGGCGACGGAATGAATCATGGATGATCTGGATCTGAATGCCGAGGAAAAACTGAAAGGGATTGTATCGCTTCTTCGTGACGAGTCATATCAGTGGTGGCTCACGGTTCGGAATGTTGCTGCAGCGGAGGATCTCACTTGGGACTTCTTTAAGGCAGCGTATCAGAAGAAATATATCGGGTCTAGTTACGTTGATGCGCAGCGCAAGGCATTCCTGAGTTTGGTCCAAGGGAGTAAATCCGTATCAGAGTATGAGGCTGAGTTCTTAAGATTGAGCCGGTATGCTGGAGGTATTGTGGCTTCGGAGCATGAGCGATGTGTTCGATTTGAAGATGGTTTGAGAGATGAG
Organism: Gossypium australe; assembly: GCA_005393395.2. NCBI lineage: Eukaryota > Viridiplantae > Streptophyta > Magnoliopsida > Malvales > Malvaceae > Gossypium > Gossypium australe. The sequence goes on from CM016615.1 coordinate 16,178,778, forward strand.
CTGAGATTGCTGATTGCTCCACATCAGGAGCGAGAGTTTGCTACTTTGGTTGAAAAGGCTAAGATAGCCGAAGGAATAAAGGAATCTGGAAGACAGAGCTACGACCGAAATAAGCATAAGAGAGGTTTTGAATCATCTGGGTCGGCCGAATATTCTCAAAAAAGGGTTAGGCAGAATGGGCCGAATCAGTCTGGGAGGCCTGTTACTGCTAATCAGGGATCAGCACAGTGTAACAGATGCAGAAAATTTCATTGGGGCGAATGTTGGTGTAACATCCCCAAACCCGGCCCATTCATTACGACCGAATCTGGTTATGTCACTGGGGAAAGTCGGTTGAAAATCTTTCTAATTTAAGATAAAACATTGTAGTTTGTTGAATTTTGGAAAACTTATCCATTGAAGCTTTTGAGTAAAACTTTATTATTAAAACTTATGCATTTTTAAAGCTTTAGTATATGAAAACCGGTTTGAGTAAATAGGTTGCAACCCATAAATCATTTTCACCTAGCAACTTAAATTAAATAACCATAGTTAAAGTAATACCAAAATAATAGAATGGCCTTTATTACAAACCAATACTAACATGAAATACTCGAATCAATATTAAGCATAATATAATTAAACTTGATCTTCGGCATGGGCCACCTTGTCCTCTCCGATCCCGGTCCAGCTTATGCACTACCTGAAACAGTTAAGGAAAAAGGTGAGTCACCAAGACTCAGTGTGCCACCCTTTTTCCCGGATTAGCAAAATATCATCTACAAACATAAACATGATCATCATGCATCTCATTAATATGCACCCAACCTAACCATCCATAACACCTTTTCTCCCGTGTGGTACCAACCACTGGTGGTGCCAAACCACTGGTGACGTATAGTCACAGATGTGATGCCAAATCACTGGAGGTGCCAAACCTGGTGTCCGCAGACACGATATCCGTCAATGTGGTGCCAAACACTGGTGTCCCAAAGACACAAAGTGTGTTACCAAAACACTGGTGACCGAAGTCACAAATCAATTGATGGGGCCAACCCATCGTGTGATACCAAATCATTGGCGTCAATCCCTCAAATACCGCATTGTGGGGCCAACCCACTGTGGTGCGAAACCACGGGGACGAGACGCTGAGGTGCCAAACCTGGAGGTGCCAAAACCTCTGGTGACCCAAAGTCACAAAGTGTGTTACCAAAACACTGGTGCTCGTCAGCAAAAATATCACTGCCCCCTCCACTTATATCACCCGTCATCACCAACTCATGTATAATATTCAAATCATGCAAACATGTTTAACGTTGCATCTCATAGCACATACATCATAATCATGACATCATGTATCAATAACAGTACTCTAATGAAACGGACTTACCTGAATCCGTGCACATACCCCATAGGGTATCATATCACTCAACCATACTATTTCGGTTTTACCAATCAATCAGTTTATCAAACATATACAAAGCAAGAAGTGTGTTAGTTTACACACCTGGTTACTAATGCGACTATCAAATCCCGTAGATTAAGATCTAACGCACTAGATCCCCCTTCCTTAACACTTTTCGAGCACTAGCCACAACCCGAGATATGCAAGATCAAGCCTTCCCCTACAATCGGCCAAAACTAAACAACATAATCATGCTAATCAACCTCTAAGGGTATAATCGTAATTTTACCTACTAAGGGTATTTTCGTAAATTCACACCTGCAATGGCCTTTCTGAAGGCCTAATGTCGCCACTAGCGACTCAGCTACCATTTCCGGTTGTACCGGACGATTGGGCCTAAAACCCGATTTCGGCCCATCCGGGCCCACACGCTCGTGTGGCCCACCTAACACGAATCTAGCCACGTATATAACTTCCACCTAGCCTAGTTCAACATATACTAACCAATCATGCAATTTACTCATATGGGCCCACTTCGGCCCATTGTGGCCCAAGTAGCCCAACCCACAAGAATACTACTAATGGCCTCAACTATCGCGTCGAAGCCCCACACGTGCGCTCGCACGCTCGTGTGGCTACTATTGCCGTGACCGGCACTTTGGCATTTGCCGCTCTACAACTAGAGTAGAGAGAGTTACACACCTGATAGGACTCTGGGCTAATCCGCGCTCTGACCACTCTTGTGCCCAAACGCCCTCTATGATGTGTTAACTCTCTTCCTGGAATGCTCTTTATATAGCTAGCTCTTCACCTTCATTCCTTGTGTCTTTCCGATGTGGGATCCCTTCGTCAGTAGAGTTTAAATTCAACTGAAACTCTTGCCGTCCAATCCGCAAAATAAATACTCCATTGCTTGTCATGAGATTCGAACCCAGGCTCCCTTGCAACATAATCCACGCTGCTAACCACTTGGCCACAAGCTCCTCTTGTGTCTTAAACCATGCGCAACTAAATATAAACTATGGGCCAAATTCTAAGGTCCAAGCAAAAAGAAACCAAAATGCAAAAGCCAAGACTTGAACCTTGGACCTCCTTCCTTCCCTTGTGGCGTCACTCCCTTGTCCCCTAAGTTGCGTCACTTTGCCACTACACCACACACTCCACTTGTGTTATTTTTCTCCATATTTTATTCTTAAGGCCTATCTGCCAACTTACAGGGTTTTTTTTCACCTAAAACCAAAATTTCCCCAAAGCCAATATTTGATCCCGGGACTTCATAGAAGCCCTCTAACCTTCCAAAATCACTTATCCAATGGGTCTAACTAGCATTTAAGCCGATCTCTTGTTCTCCAAAAATTTAAACGCTACTACGCCTAAGGCCCATTGGGCTCAATTCTCCTAGGCCCAATTTTGGGATGTTACAAATCTACCCTCCTTAAAGAAATTTCGTCCTCGAAATTTCCAACTAACTAACAGTCGCACATCCTAACCTACCACACTACGCTCTTGCCTGCGCACTCTAATCTTAATAAAGCTGTCATTCCACCTTGACCCACGTCCGCGACAACCACGTCCCCTAGAACTCATATCTAGCGTCGCGATTTAATCTGATTAAAAGTTTTATGCATTAGAAATTTTGTTCCACTGTTTTATCCACGAGCAAATTTTATGAACAGAAGTTTCTGGAAGTCGTTCTTTCGAGCAATCAAAGTTTCATCTCAAGTTCTCTGTTCTAATTCAAACATTCACATACTTCTAAAAGACATTCATTCATCCATGTCACTTTCTTGAGCATTCCCAACCCAGGGGTAATTTCGACATTTTCCTATAGGGGTATTTTGGTAATAACTCAGGGTCAATTTGAAAATAGTTTTCAAATTAAAGATATTTCAAAGTTTACAAAATCTCAGGAGTCATCTTGAAAATTTTGTTTTTCAAACAAAGTGTGTTGCAAAAATTTCAGAAAGTAGGGTTATTTTTGTAATTTTGGAAATCATGGGCATTTTTAAATTCTCCAAATCATAATTCCACAATATTTCACAAAATGTAATTTATGATATTTGCTAAAATAGGAATATTTCAGTAAAAGTTGAGAAAAATCTGAAAATTTAGAAACCCAAGGGCGTTTTGGTAATTTCATCATCCTGGGTATTTTCGTAAATTTTCACAAACCAAGTTATCTTAATGTTTGAAATTCCGAGATTTTGGTATTTTACAAAGTAAAGAGCATTTATCAAAAATTAAGGTAATACGGTAATTTTATAACAGGGCATTTTTGTAATTTTCCCACTAGGGCATTTTGGTAATTTTGTAAACCGAGAAACATCTTTCAAATCTGATTTAGAGTTTTACAAACCAAAGGGGTAATTGAAAATTTTAAAACAGAGGATTTTAAAAACAAGGCTAATTCCCTTTCGGGTTTTAATAATTGGTTTAGCCTATGAAACAAGTCCTCTTGGTTAAGGTGAACCGTAGCTACGCACCAGGTAGGATTCCTGCGAAGAGGAGGTGACTCACGTGGACTGCTTAAGTACCCAGCTCTTCCGGATCCAATCCTAGACATGCGCACACCGGTTGCCACACCTTAACTCGGCGACTTATTTCACAGGTTTGTTTAAGAGCTTTAAGTTTTATGCACATGTTGAGTAGTCTAGTCCTAGGGTCCAACAGATCTTATTATTCTATTCTACGAGCCCAAACTAAGCCCAAATCAATTCATACAAACAAATCACTTCAAGAAAGTCCGAAGTACTTACCTGGTGGACTTCGAGCCGGAGGTACAGATGCCATGCCAGAAAAACCTGAAAAAGTTTCTTAAAAGCCCATATTTTTGAAAAGCCCATTTTTGAAAATGTTTTTGGGCCCAAAACCCTCAAAGCCGAGTTTTGAACCGGGCTCTGATACCAATCTATAACATCCCCAAACCCGGCCCATTCATTACAACCAAATCTGGTTATGTACTGGGGAAAGTCAGTTGAAAATCTTTCTAATTTAAGATAAAACATTGTAGTTTGTTGAATTTTGGAAAACTTATCCATTGAAGCTTTTGAGTAAAACTTTATTATTAAAACTTATGCATTTTTTAAAGCTTTAGTATATGAAAACCGGTTTGAGTAAATAGGTTGCAACCCATAAATCATTTTCACCTAGCAACTTAAATTAAATAACCATAGTTAAAGTAATACAAAAATAATAGAATGGCCTTTATTACAAACCAATACTAACATGAAATACTCGAATCAATATTAAGCATAATATAATTAAACTTGATCTTCGGCATGGGCCACCTTGTCCTCTCCGATCCCGGTCCAGCTTTATGCACTACCTGAGACAGTTAAGGAAAAAGGTGAGTCACCAAGACTCAGTGTGCCACCCTTTTTCCCGGATTAGCAAAATATCATCTACAAACATAAACATGATCATCATGCATCTCATTAATATGCACCCAACCTAACCATCCATAACACCTTTCTCTACCCCGTGTGGTACCAAACCACTGGTGGTGCCAAACCACTGGTGACGTATAGTCACAGATGTGATGCCAAATCACTGGAGGTGCCAAACCTCTGGTGTCCGTAGACACGATATCCGTCAATGTGGTGCCAAACCACTGGTGTCCCAAAGACACAAAGTGTGTTACCAAAACACTGGTGACCGAAGTCACAAATCAATTGATGGGGCCAACCCATCGTGTGATACCAAATCACTGGCGTCAATCCCTCAATACCGCATTGTGGGGCCAACCCACTGTGGTGCGAAACCACGGGGACGAGACGCTGAGGTGCCAAACCTCTGGAGGTGCCAAACCTCTGGTGACCCAAAGTCACAAAGTGTGTTACCAAACACTGGTGCTCGTCAGCACAAAATAACGCCCCCTCCACATATCACCCGTCATCATACCAACTCATGTATAATATTCAAATCATGCAAACATGTTTAACGTTGCATCTCATCACATACATCATAATCATGACATCATGTATCAATAACAGTACTCATAATGAAACGGACTTACCTGAATCCGTGCACATACCCCATAGGGTATCATTCACTCAACCATACTATTTCAGTTTTACCAATCAATCAGTTTATCAAACATATACAAAGCAAGAAGTGTGTTAGTTTACACACCTGGTTACTAATGCGATCAAATCCCGTAGATCAAGATCTAACGCACTAGATCCCCCTTCCTTAACACTTTTCGAGCACTAGCCAACCCGAGATATGCGAGATCAAGCCTTCCCCTACAATCGGCCAAAAAAACAACATAATCATGCTAATCAACCTCTAAGGGTATAATCGTAATTTTACCTACTAAGGGTATTTTCGTAAATTCACACCTGCAATGGCCTTTCTGAAGGCCTAATGTCGCCACTAGCGACTCAGCTACCATTTCCGGTTGTACCGGACGATTGGGCCTAAAACCCGATTTCGGCCCATCCGGGCCACACGCTCGTGTGGCCCACCTACACACAATCTAGCCACGTATATAACTTCCACCTAGTCTAGTTCAACATATACTAACCAATCATGCAATTTACTCATATGGGCCCACGGGCCCATTGGGCCCACTTCGGCCCATCGTGGCCCAAGTAGCCCAACCCACAAGAATACTACTAATGGCCTCAACTATCGCGTCGAAGCCCTACACGTGCGCTCGCACGCTCGTGTGGCTACTATTGTCGTGACCGGCGCTTCGGCATTTGTCGCTCTACAACTAGAGTAGAGAGAGTTACACACCTGATAGGACTCTGGGCTAATCCGCGCTCCGACCACTCTTGTGCCCAAACGCCCTCCAAGATGTGTTAACTCTCCTCCTGGAATGCTCTTTATATAGCTAGCTCTTCACCTTCATTCTTTGTGTCTTTCCGATGTGGGATCCCTTCGTCAATAGAGTTTAAATTCAACTGAAACTCTTGCCGTCCAATCCGCAAAATAAATACTCCATTGCTTGTCATGAGATTCGAACCCAGGCTACCTTGCAACATAATCCATGCTGCTAACCACTTGGCCACAAGCTCCTCTTGTGTCTTAAACCATGCGCAACTAAATATAAACTATGGGCCAAATTCTAATGTCCAAGCAAAAAGAAACCAAAATGCAAAAGCTAAGACTTGAACCTTGGACCTCCTTCCTTCCCTTGTGGCGTCACTCCCTTGTCCCCTAAGTGGCGTCACTTTGCCACTACACCACACACTCCACTTGTGTTATTTTTTCTCCATATTTTATTCTTAAGGCCTATCTGCCAACTTCCAGGGTTTTTTTTCACCTAAAACCAAAATTTCCCCAAAGCCAATATTTGATCCCGGGACTTCATAGAAGCCCTCTAACCTTCCAAAATCACTTATCCAGTGGGTCTAACTAGCATTTAAGCCGATCTCTTGTTCTCCAAAAATTTAAACGCTACTACGCCTAAGGCCCCATTGGGCTCAATTCTCCTAGGCCCAATTTTGGGATGTTACAGTTGGACCGGTGGGAAAGGATGTTTTGAGTGTGGCTCGCTGATCATCATGTGAGGGACTGTCCATGTAAGCAAGCCAGGAATCAACCTGAAGGTCAAAATCGTGCCCAGTTCAGAAAGGAGGGACCGTCACCGCAGAGAGGTCGTGATAACGGTAGAGGAGGTAATGGTTCTGGTCGAGGTCGCGGAGCATCGGGCAGAGGTGCAGGCAACACTGAGGCAAGACAGCCTGGGTTGGTATTTGCAGCGAGACGTCGAGAGGAGGGCGATGCACCGGACGTCATCACCAGTATCTTCTTGATCATTGGATTTCCTTATACTGCTTTGATTGATGTGGGTTGACGTATTCATATGTCGTTAGTAGTATAGTAGTGTTATTAAGATCAGAGTGCGCAGCAAGAGCGTAGTGCGGTGAGTTAGACTGTACGATTGATCGTTAGTAAGTAATTTCGAGGACGAAATTATTTTTAAGGAGGGTAGAATTGTAATATCCCGAAATTGGGCCTAGTAGGATTGGGCCGATTGGGCCGTGGACTCTAGGAAAAATTTGTATGTCATCTAGTTATTTGTGTTAGCTCGGGTATGAATTTTTGTGTGCTTAGTATATTTGTATGAAGGCTTGGAAATAATAGGAAGCTAGAATAAATTTTAGTATGGTTCATTTAATGAAGTGGATTAAGTGAGCTTGACACTTAAGTTAATTTAAGTGTTAAATTAAAGCACATGAGGAGTTAGTGGCATAATGGATAAGGCTCTTGAAAGGTTGCTTGAGGTTAGTGGTTCGAGTATCAAGGAAAGCATTTTGAGGATTTTTATTTCATCATAGCATTTATGGACGGTCAAACTTATTTATGATAGGTTGGACTATTAATTTTGGTAAGTTGAATATATGTTTAAGGAAAGCTTGATATTGGGGATAAGATTCTTAAAGTTATGGTATGATGAGGGGACAAAAGGCATGAAAGATGGAGGATGTTTTGGAAAGTATCCTAGGCCTTTAGCGCATGTATGTGGACGACATGGGTGTCTAGGGGGGTGGCCGAATGTTGTTAGGTGGTTTGGGGGGGTATAGTTAGCCAACTTTTGCATTTGTACATCTTTTGGTATTGTTTTGCTTTCCCTCCAAAAACTCCCACCTTGGCCGAATGTCTATTGTGCATTTTGGTGCAATTTTGCCTTTGGTTTTAGCCTTATTTTGTTTGAACCAAATACCATTTTCTTTCTTTCATTTTATCCTTTTGAAACCGAAACAACATTGGTACTTTTCTACACTTTTCTTTTTTGCAAACAAGGAGTTGGCCGAATCTCTTAACCCCATTTTCTCTCTTATTCTTTTTTCCTTTTTGGCCGAAACTCTCTCTCCAAACTCCCTTTTCTTTTCTCCATTGTTGCTAAAATCGAACTCTCTCTCTCTTTTGTTCTCTTTTCTACTCACATATTTTTCATCTTCCATAACCATATTACCGAAACTCCCTACTTTCTTTTAGTCTTTATTTTTGGCCGAATATTCAAGGGTTGGACTTCATTTGATTTCTTCGATCGGTTTTGGTTGTTAAGTAAGTATTATTGGTCGATTTTCCTATTATTTCTTTCTCCTTTCTATATCACTTTCTTGTGGTCATAAGCCGAATCTTTGGGCATTGGTTTGAAAGGTTCTAATCATTCTAGGAATCGATTTCATTTAGGCTTCTCGGGACGTTGGAAGCAATCAATCTAAGCCTTGTTTCTTCGTCAATCGATTTGGGTAAGTTTAGGTAAGACTTGGTATTTCAAAGTGATAACTCATTGGATTTAGTGATATGGCCGAATGGCCTTTGTTTATAATTTAAGTGTTGGCCGATTGTAGGACAAGGTGATCTAGTGCGATAGATCGGATCTCCGGAAGTTAGATTTTTGCTTTGGTGAAAGGTGTGTATCTTACACACTTTATAACTTGGTTTATATATGTATGTATATGTGTGTTATTACTAATCATATTATGAAAGTGGGAAAAACGATGAGATTTGGATTTGATACCATGATGGTATGAATGAGGATTCAGGTAAGTCCGTTTCGATATGTTGTTAATACATGTGGATTGAAATCATGATCTACGATTATTATATATTTATTATATGATTCATATCATAGTATATTGACATGATTTGTTTATCTATTGCATTGGTATGGGCAATATGAGAGGAGGGGAAGATTGTGACTTCAGTCACCAGTGATTTGGTATCACATTTGTGTCTTCGGACACCAGAGATTTGGTATCTCCAGTGATTTGGTATCACATTTGTCTTCGGACACCAGAGGTTTGGCACCTCATAGCGTCTTGTCCCTGTGGTTAACACCACCGTGGGTTGGCCCCACTTTTGAGATATGGGATCGACGCCAGTGATTTGGTATCACACGTGGGTTGGCCCCACAACTTGATGATTCGTGTCTTCGGACACCAGTGGTTTGGAACCACCAGTGATTTGGTATCACATTCGTGTCTTTGGACCCCAGAGGTTTGGCACCTCATAGCGACTTGTCCCTGTGGTTAATTCCACCGTGGCTTGGCCCCACTTTTGAGATATGGGATCGTCTGCCAGTGATTTGTATCACACGTGGGTTGGCCCCACAGATGGATTATTCGTGACTTTCACCAGTGATTTGGTATCACATTTGTGTCTTTGGACACCAGTGGTTTTGGCACCACCAGTGGTTTGGTACCACACGGGGTAGAAAAGAGTTATGGATGGTTAGGTTGGGTGCATTATACATATACATGCTTGTTATAATTTGTGTAAGTATGTGGTATTACCCGGGAGAGGAATATGCACTGAGTCTTGGTGACTCACCTTCTCCCTTATCATTCAGGTGATTCGTGAGATCGCGGATGAGGAGCCGGATGAACTCGAGGAGGCCATGCAATAAATTTGGGTTCTACGTGAACTTTGGTTTGAGAACTTTACTTATTTAAATTTGGTTTTATATTTTTATGGGTTTGTATAAGGCCTCTTAAATTATGATTTTGGATTATATTTATGCTTTGGAATTGTTTTAAAATATGGCTTATAAATTTCTTGATTATTATAATATTTGAGCCCAAAGTTTTCTAAACACAACGCGATGGTTTTTAAAACGTTACCATCGGGTAACATAAATCATTTGATAATTTTAAACACTTAAGTGCTTTCGGTAATTTAAATGATTTTCAAATGTTAAGTTTCTACATTTAAATGCAAATGGTTTTCAAGTATAATTCGAGTTTTCTTAAAATGATATAATGTTTTCTAACTTATGATTTATTCACTTATTTTAAGTTTTTACGTAATTTCAAAGTAAATTATTAGTTCTAACTTATTATACACCTGATTTCTACAAAATAGAATTACAAAGGGTTTTCACAAAAATGTTAACTCGTTAATCGTTTTTCTTCAAAATATTTTCCTCAGTGACATACCAGATTCGGTCGTGGCGTATTGACCGGGTTTGGGGTGTTACACATCATATCCATAAACGCAGCTGGTGCATTCGTCAACCTGAACGGCATCACTAAAAACTCATAGTGACCATAACGAGTTCAGACAGCCGTCTTATGGATATCCGCCTCCTTTACCTTAAGCTGATGATAACCTGACCTCAAGTCTATCTTCGAGAACACCGAAGCTCCTCTTAGCTGATCAAACAGATCGTCAATCCTTGGTAACGGGTATTTGTTCTTAATCGTCAACTTATTCAGCTGGCGATAGTCAGTGCACATACGCATCGACCCGCCCTTATTCTTTACGAACAACACTGGCGCTCCCTACGGAGATACACTTGGTCGAATAAATTCGCGATCCAACAGCTCCTGGATATGATCTTTAAGTTCTACCAGCCCTTTCGGTGCAATCTTATACGGGGCGATGGACACCAGAGCTGTTCCCGAAAGTAGCTCAATTCCAAATTCCTGAATGCTGTTCAAGAAAGACATCCATGAACTCCTTCACCGTTCTAACATCCCTTACAGACAACTCTTTTGCATCCAAAGCACCGATGAAAGCTAAAAATGCCCTGCACCCTTTCCGTACCATCCTATCAGCCTTTAGTGCAGAAACCACATTGGACAAATAATCCCTTCTTTCTCCTATCACAATGACTTCTTTATCCTTTGGAGTTCTCAACACCATTCGCTTAGTAGCGTAATCCAAATTTGCACGATGCTTGAACAGCCAATCCATGCCTAAGATAAGGTCAAACTTACTGAATGGTAATTCCATCAAGTCCGCCGGAAATACTACTCCTTGAATTTCTAAAGGCACATCCCTAAACAACTTATTCACTACTACGGATTGTCCTAAAGGGCTAACCACAATCATTTCTCTAGCAGCAATTTCAGATTTAAAGCTCAAAGTCTCAGACACAGTACTAGCAACATATGAATGGGTCGATCCAATATCAATCAAAGCAATAAATGGTTTATCAACTATAAGAAACGTACCGGTTATGACGTCCGGTGCGTCACCATCCTCTCGCTGTCGGGCTGCATAGACTAAACCCGGTTGTCTTGCATCTGCATTACTGACACCCCTGCCCAGTGCTCCAAGACCTCGACCAAAACCATTTTCCCCTCCGACTAGACCACGACCTCTTGGCGGCTGCTGAGCATCCTCCTGGATTGAGCAAAACCTTGTCCTATTGGCCGCTCCTTATCTAATTCTTGTGGATAGTCTTTTATCATATGATCTTTAGATCCACACTTGAAACATCCCCCAGTTCTTCTCCAACACTCCCCCGAATGCATTTTCCCACACAGAGCACATGGTCGAAACTGACCTACCGCAGTAGGCATCGCAACTCGAGCTGGCCCATCAAACCTAGGCCTCTTTTGAAAACCCCCAGATGATCCCGACGACCCAAAACTCCTCTTATTTTTACCTCTATCTTTATCCCTATTTTGCCTCTCAGTTCGCTTTACCTCTTCGGCTATTTTATCTTTTTCAACCAGAATGGCAAAACCTCTTTCCCACTGCAGAGCTATCAATACTCGCAGCTCGTCTCGCAACCCATCTTCAAACCATACACAACGCTCATAATCGGTCGCAACTACCCCTTGGGCGTATCGGCTCAAGCACAGAAATTCCGCCTCGTATTCAGCCACAGATTTACCCCCTTGAACCAGATTCAAGAATGCTTTCCTCTGGGCATCCACATAGCTTGCCCCAACATATTTCCCTTGAAATGCTATCTTGAAGAAATTCCAGTTAATACGATCCGCTGGAGTACCCTCTCTTACCGTGAGCCACCACTTATATGCCTCATCTCGAAGAAGAGACACCACTCCTTTCAATTTCTCCTCTTCCGTGCAGTCCAGATCGTCCATAATTCGCTCAACTGCCTCTAGCCAATATTCAGCTACATTTGGGGCCACACCAAAAATACCCCTAAATGTCTCTGCCCCATTTGCTCAAAGTCGCTCCGGAATAAACTTCCGAGCTACTAACCTAGTGCTTGCCCCAGCAACCCGCTCCAGAACACGCAACATCGCTTAGGACAAAGCATCGTCCCCACCATTTTGGTCTTGAGACCCCGCTTCTGCTATGGGTGATGCTGGCGCTTCACCTTCAGGCTCATGTCTTGATTCTGAGAACTCTGCCTCAGTACCCCGGCCTCTACCACGGTCGCGTGTACCACGTCTGCATCCTCTAGCGCTCATGTATACTAAATCGTCTTAATCTGATTACAAATTTTATGAATTAGCATTTCTTTCACTGTTTACTACCGGATAGTCTTATGGAAATAGAGTTAGAAGTAGTTTTTTTTTCGCAAAACATATATACCTAAAGGTTTCAATCTCTAAAGTTGAATTCCTTAACACTAGCATTCTCAGCATAATATAATCACTTCATGCAAAGCACCCAACAGTCAGAAGACTTACCGTATGAACTAGGTGCCGGAGTCTCGGGTGCCATACTTCCAGAAAACATGTATTTTTTTTACCATTTTCAAACCAATTTTTTTACCATTTTCAAACCAATTTTGAACCCAAAACCCACAGCTGAGTTTTGCAACCAGGCTCTGATACCACAATTGTAACACCCCAAACCCAACCTAAACGCCATGACCAGATCTGGTGCGTCACATGAAACTTCGCAATCGTCTGAAAATATTAGAAACTCTTTTTTTTTTTTTTTACATTTGAAAACTCAGTGTTCATTTTGAAAACTTGTATTTAATTCAGAAACTGCTTTAGTTGTGAAAATCAAACTTGTGCCATCGTGGTTAGGTGGTTTTTGAAAACACTTGTTGTCACTTTAAGTGAGCCCGAGGTGTTGTTCATTATCGTTTGTAGTTCGTTTGTTAAGTTTTGGAAAATAGTCATTTACATTTTATTAGGAAAAACCTCATGCCGATTAAATCATAAATTAAAGCGTTTAAAACCAAATCAAAATATTAGTGGCCTTATTACATAACAAAATCCCCAAATTAAAGAAAATTCAAAGATAAGTAAAATTTAGTTTACTAAAACCGTACATGAAGAATAAACAAATAGCAAGAGGTGGGAAAAGAGAGAAGGAATGCACAAATGACCACTCTAAAATTCGGCTAATACCAAAGAGACAAGAAGGAGAAGAAATGAAGTAAAAGGGTGCTGCAATTTTGGTAGAAAAGAAGTTAATCAAGGTGACTGAAATGCAAAAAAAGGGAAGATGGTTTCGGTTCTATTCTACTTTCCAAAGACACTTTGAAAACAACGGCACACTCCCCACACTTATGACCGAAATGCTCACCCAATTTGCCTAAGTAACTAAAGGGAATTTTGGCACACCCCCAGTCATTCAGCCGAACATGCCCCCTACTCACCCCTTACTTTTGGCCAACCTCCTTCCCATACCAACTCCCACGATTTTCTCCTCCATTCCCTCCACCGTTCACTCCCCAACCTTCATTTGAAAACACACAACAACCTTGACCCATTCAAACCTCCCACAACTCCTCTTGTCCATCCATTCAAAAAATTTGACTCATTCAACACGCACTCATCAGAGTCCAAGCCGAACTCCCCCTCTCCTCACCTTGGCCGCAAAAAATAGCACTCCAAAACACAGCGTGCAGGATTCGAACCTCACTCCCCCTTTCTACACCACTGACGCCAACACTACTCTACCACAAGCTCATCTTTTGCCATCCAACGCAAATGATTAACCTTAAGGCCTATCTTACCCTAACTCTCTCTCTCCTACGCCCAAAAACAAAATTTAACCAAGGCTCTGGCTTGCACCTGAGCCTTCCCAAGACCCCCAAACACATCCAAAAAGCAAGCAGAACAAGCCAAACATACAGAAAACATAAAATGCAGAACCCCCTAATTTTGGGATGTTACACCTTTCATATATGCACTTCTTTGATCAATCAAACATACTCACCAAGCATTCATATGCTCACCTTATCTTTAACCATTCATATGCCAATGTCCTAGACATGGTCTTAGACGTAAAGCTCATATCGATGCCAACGTCCCAGACATGGTCTTACACGAAATTTCTAATCAATGCCAATGTCCCAGACGTGGTGTTACATGATAAAATAGAACAGATACCTATGTCATGACTTAGCTAATCCTATCTATTCCTAGGTTCGTACGGGACTTCTCGAACATTGTCACTGTGTCGATCTTATCTTGGAATTCATGAACACATCATCTTGTAAACATTCATCATTATCAATAGTCATATGAACATACATAATTCAATACAAGTACGTTTATTTGCATAATGACTTACCTCGGATTCGTATATTCGTTCAGACTCTTTTATTCAGCTATCTTCACTTTTCTGTGATCTAAGTCCGTTTTCTTCAGTTCTTGATCTATAAATATTCAAATATAACTCTTTTATTTAACAACACATTCAATTCAATCCAAAATCACATATTTATGGCTATTTACAACTTAGCCCTCACATTTGCACACTTTATCAATTTAGTCCATTTTTCTCAAAACATCAAATATACCAAATCATCATTTAACCATGCTTAGCTGAATGTCCATATACCTCATACAAGTCCAAAAATTTCATCAAATTCATAATTTAAACCCTCAAATTGCTATTTTCATAATTTAGCCTTAATTAGCTAAATTCATTAAACTTTCAAGAACAAAACATGTTCATCAAATACATATCTTACGTATTTCACTATTAAACATCATGAATCACATGAGTTCATCAAAATCTCATTTCACAAACATCATCAATTCTCAAAATTGAAGCATGGGCTTTGTAGTAGACAAAGCAACGATTGCAAAAACGTAGAAATTATTGAAATCTGATTAAAAACATACCTTGAATCGAAGCTTGTAATGACCGAATATAACAAAGCTAAACCCTTTTCTTTTCTTATAAGATGAACACTCATCTCATGACCAATTTCAAGATTTGTTTTTATTATAATTAACATAATTATTAATGTACAAAAATAACCTTGATCGCTGTAAATCAGAGCTTTAAAATATATACTGAGAATGATCGAACCTGGAAACTAACTCTGACAACGATTGAGGCAAGTGTACCTATCGAACAGTAGTATAGCTTAGGCAAGACCGGATTGTCGAACCTAAAGAAACTAAAAGTACTAATACTAACTTTCTTTTTATTATCTAGCCTAGAATAAAGTGAAGTTGCTTTAATCTAATCTAAATTAACTATTACTAAGCTAAAGACGCAAAGACAAAAAAGAATGAATTGGGAAATAACTTGAGGAAAAACTCAGTTGATTAATACGATACCCTTAGGAAGAATCCACCTAGACTTCACATGTTATCTAACACTGAACTAGACGATTTATTCACTTGACTTGATCTGTAGGATTCCCTAAATTATATTAAACCCTCTCTCGAAGCAAATAATATCTAACCCTAGGTTGATTAATTAAAATCTCTTCTAATTAAAACCCCTAGAATCGCATTAACTCGATCTATGGATTCCCATATTAGGTTTCACCCTAATCCAGCAAAATCTCGGCACCCTATCTCTAGGCGCGCGAACGACTCCGCTTTAATTATGCTAGATCTATTCTTAAGTAGGGACTTTTGCTCCTCCACCTAAGAACATCTGACTTGAATCAATATCTCGAAAATATTAACACAAGAATTAAGCACACATAATTAAGAACAAATCAAGTATTTATCATATAGTTAAGAAAACAATAACAAGATTCATCTAGGTTTCATCCCCTTCAAGTATTTGAAGGGTTTAGTTCATAACAAATAAAGAAAACATCTCAGAAGAAAAGATAAAAGAAAACATAAGAAATCTCTAAAACTCCCTGAAGGAATTGAAGGAGAGATCCGCCGTCTTGAGTAGAATTCCGGCTTTTTGAGATGGATCAACTGGCTATCTTCGAGTAATTCCTACAACTCTGACCTTTTCGGCTTGGCTCTTTGGCCTAGCTCACCGCCCCCGAGAAAAGCCCTGGTAGAAGGCTTCTGCCGAACTCCCCTTTCAAGTTGCCCCCTTGGGTGTTTATATAGACTTTGAGATGCCTTACTTGGCCCCTAAGTGTCCTAATTCAACTTGAATTCCTACTAGGGTGTTTGAATAGGCTTTGGAATGTGTTTCTTTGCCTCCAAGTATCCAAATCCGAGTAAAAACTCCTTTTTCCAGTGATAGGGACACGGCCATGGCACACGCCCGTGTGAGTCATGGCCAGGCCGTGTTCGGACTTCTTTACTGAGGCACGACCATGTAAATCGGGATCAGGTCGTGTTCTAGTTGCTCAATGAGGTACGGTCGTGTGGGTTTTGGGCTAGGCCGTGTCAATTTCATGATATGGCTCATTTACTCCATTTTGGGCCCGTTTTCCGTTCTTTTCATCCTTGGGTGCTCTCCTGGGTACAAAACATGAAAACAAAAGATTAAGAGCACCAAATTACACAATTCAAGGTTTTAAATCATCCAAAAGTATGCTAAATGTGGGATTAAAATATGTTACTTTTACGGTTTATCAAATACCCCCACGCTTAAGCTTTTGCTTATCCTCAAGCAAAATTCTCAACTTACAATTAAAACAAACTTCCTCGATCCATAAAATTTATCAATAATGTTTCATTATAATTAAAAGATAATTTATACATGGATAATTCAACTCAAAGGGTCCTAAAGATTCAAACAATCATAGTCATAGTTTTTACAATATGAAAACATAGGTGTTTCCCCTTACCTGAATAATGACCTCTGATTCAAAATCGACAAGAATTGACATCCTCACTAAAGATTCACTCAAACCACTCGAAGTGTTTAAGGTTTAGAATTAAGCACTCAAAAGTCGAACATGAAAAGTTAATCCCATAAGCTTGCATGAAAATCAAATCTCCACCACTTATAATATGAGATGATACACAAATTAAAAGGTCTTTACAGGGTTGTCACGGGGCTTGGGTTAAAGGTGTGGATAAAGGCTGAATTAGAAGGTTAGAATCGAGATTGACCTGCCAAATTACCCAACTAATAATAAGTAATTACATCAAATGAAAAATTGTACTACTAATACTCTAATACGAGCTTCTTCTTTAATATTTAGAGTTTAACGTATAAGCTCCCTTATAACACAAATTGAATATACCTCGTTCATATTTTTCTTTTTTTTAGAACAAATCAATAATAATAAAGGATGAATTTAGCTACTAAAATAATTAGGCAACCGATCAAATCAAATGTCGATATAAGGGTAGTCAAAAAGGAATGGTGATAACAAATACAAAGGGTTTTGGGTTAATATTAGTAGGTGAGTCAATAAAAAGGGTTGTTAGGATTAAACGGGGTTCACTCGAGTTAATTATGAAGGTAGGCTTTTTAATGTAGTAAGTGGGTTAGAACCTAGGTGCCTTTATCATCTCGGTATATCAAATCATAGGTGTCGTCTCGATAAGTATAATCAATGCAAGTTCTAGAATAACAAATCAATGTTGACACGTTCATAATCAATAAAGTGAGCAAGAAAACGAATATATGCTCTATAAGGCTCAAAATCTCATAAAAAATTGGTATTTGATGTCAACCTCGTAAATTTCAAATTTCAAGATATCATTCAGATTCAGGTAGACAACCTAAAAATTTTAAATTTTTTGAAAAATAGGCTTATCATGCTTAATTCTCTAGTATTCTTCAAATTTAATCATCAATGCACAATTATCAATAACTTACTCTAAAACGTATCAATAAAAATCATAAATCAAAGGAAATTTCATTCTAATTAGTAATATGAGAAAATTACTTAAGAACAAGGCATAATTGAGGGATTTTCAAATAATACTATAGTTAACCCCCCCACACTTAAGTTGTACATTGTCCTCAATGTACAAAAATAGATAATAGCAATACAATAATAAAATCATAAGATAGGGAGAGAAGTGAAACTTCTTGAATTATGGATGAGATCCTTGGAGGAGGTGGAAAATACGTTGGAGGTGAATGAGGTGTAGCGTCTTGAAGCGTTTGAAATGGAATCCTCGAAGTAGCCGGTATGATTTTATTGTATCCTAAGCTAAATCTAAATAGCATGAAGAATAAGAAGAAAATAATAAAGAAAATAATAAAAAATAAAAAAATAAAAAAATAAAAGTGAATAATGAAAAATGAAAGAAGAACGATATCGGGAAAAGGAAAGGAAGAAGGGGGTTTGAATAGAGATGCATTCCACACCCGTGTTCCTTCCTGTGGTGCCCACACGGCCACGACCACGGCCGTGTGCAAGGCCGTATGGTAAAGAAATCTGTTCTTTAGTTTATGGTTAGGTGCTAAAAGGAAAAATAAAAGTACAAATAAAAAATAAAAAAATAAAAAATGTAAAAATTAATGGGGTTAGTGCTCGGGTTGCCTCCAGAGAAGCGCTCGTTTAAAGTCTTGAGCTAGACTTTACCTCTTATTCGTATGGTCATGGTGGTTTGAGGAGGTGAAAATCCTTTCTCATGGGATCAATTCTGTTATGGATATATGGTTTAAGTCGAGTAGTGTTTACCTCAAAAGTATTGAATTTAGGATTGCTTACCTCGACTGTGCTGTATAGGAAGACATTAAGTACCTCAAAAGTGATTTCTTTATTTTCCTTGAGGTCTGAATTGGTGATTCGAGGGTCTTCTTTATTCAACAATACCTGATCCCCTATTTTGAAGTGATTTGTTGTTCCTATCAGCTCGTCTGGGGTTTCCTTCGGTTTCACTTCGTGTGGTTTCAGTTCTTCTTTAAATTGTGTTTTCCACTCTTCTAGTTTGTCGACCCTAAGGCTTCATTCTTCATATAATTCTTCTTTGTTGGCACGAGGTCTAAGATCTAGCTCAGCTAAGTGATTTCGTGATGCTTCCTGTAAATAAGGTTGAACCAAATGGTTATCAATAGAATTAACGTACTTACCTTTATTACTTGATGTCCTAGCTGAGTCAAGAGCTTGAAGAGTGATTGTTTCGTCGTCTTTACGAAGTGTGAGTTCACTGAATTCTTCCTCTGTGTGGTCTTTCTTTATTGCATCGGGATATGTCACAAGAGGTTGGTCCTCTGTAATTGCCGGTTTTGGTATAGCATGGCACACCTCAACCTTACCTTCAGTTACCATAGGTTCTTGCCTTGGGTCAGATTCCACTAACCTTTCACTATTATGAGCTTGTACGGCTTGAATTTGCTCTTCTGGGTTAGGTTCGGTGTTGCTTGGCAAGCTTTCTTATGGTTGTTCTAAGATCAGCTTAGCAGGCTGTCCTAACTGATACTCGATCCCTTGAATCGATGCTTCTTGTTTTGTTTCTATATTTTGGCAACGTGCTTCTGTGTTTGCTATGAATTTTGCTAGCATCTCTTCAAGGTTCGACTTATCTTCTTGTTGGTGAGGTGGTTGCTGAAAAATTAGAGGAAGTTCCTGTCTTTGGCTACTTTGATCATCCCACGAGAAATTGGGAATGGTACCTCCGACCTACATTATAAGTGTCATTATAAAAATTATTTTGAGGTCTAGAATAGTTACCCATATAGCGGACTTGTTCGTTCTCCATGCCATATTCGTAGGGTGGGTACTCAAGATTCGCCACGCCTCCTGGATTCGAGTCATATTGCATTACTGGGTGTACCTGTGAGAGACTACACAAACCATCAATCTTTTTATTCATCATCTCTAGCTGGTTAGATAACCTGGTGAACACGTTGATGTTGAAGGCACTGGCTGCTTTAGCAGGAATTGTCCTCATGACTTGCCACTGATAATTATTCAGTGCCATCTTCTCTACAGGCTAAAATTATCTGCCAAAAGCAAATAGAGGAAAAATTAGCAAAGTAGAAATAAAAATAAAAAAATAATAATGAAAATAAATTGCAATAAACAAAAATGGCTAAAGTAATAAAAATAGAGTTTCCTTAATATTTTAGTTCCCCAGGAACGACGCCAAAAACTTGATCGCTGTAAATCAGAGCTTTAAAATTTATAATGAGAATGACCGAACCTGGAAACTAACTCTGACAAAGATTGAGGCAAGTGTACCTATCGAACAGTAGTATAGCTTAGGCAAGACCGGATTGTCGAACCCAAAGGAACTAAAAGTACTAATACTAACTTTTTTTTATTATCTAGCCTAAAATAAAGTAAAGTTGCTTTAATCTAATCTAAATTAACTATTACTAAGCTAAATACGCAAAGACAAAAAGAATGAATTGGGAAATAACTTGAGGAAAAACTTAGTTGATTAATACGATACCCTTAGGAAGAATCCACCTAGACTTCACTTGTTATCTAACACTGAACCAGACGATTTATTCACTTGACTTGATCCGTAGGATTCCCTAAATTATATTAAACCTTCTCTCGAAGCGAATAATATCTAACCCTAGGTTGATTAATTGAAATCTCTTTCTAATTAAAACCCCTAGAATCGCATTAACTCGATCTATGGATTCCCATATTAGGTTTCACCCTAATCCGGCAAAATCTTGTCACCCTATCTCTAGGCGCGCGAACGACTCCGCTTTAATTATGCTAGATCTATTCTTAAGCAGGGACTTTTGCTCCTCCACCTAAGAACATCTGACTTGAATCAATATCCCGAAAATATTAACACAAGAATTAAGCACACATAATTAAGAACAAATCAAGTATTTATCACATAGTTCAGAAAACAATAACAAGATTCATCTAGGTTTCATCCCCTTCAGGTATTCGAACGGTTTAGTTCATAACAAATAAAGAAAACATCTCAGAAGAAAAGATAAAACAAAACATAAGAAATCCCTAAAACACCCTGAAGGAATTGAAGGAGAGATCTGCCGTCTTGAGTAGAATTCCAGCTTCTTGAGATGGATCAACTGGCTATCTTCGAGTAATTCCTACAACTCTGACCTTTTCGGCTTGGCTCTTTGGCCCAGCTCACCGCCCCCGACAAAAGCCCTGGTAGAAGGCTTCTGCCAAACTCCCCTTTCAAGTTGCCCCCTTGGGTGTTTATATAGACTTTGAGATGCCTTACTTGGCCCCTAAGTGTCCTAATTAAACTTGAATTCCTACTAGGGTGTTTGAATAGGATTTGGAATGTGTTTCTTTTCCTCCAAGCATCCAAATCCGAGTAAAAACTCCTCTTTCCAGCGACAGGGACACGACCACGACACACGCCCGTGTGAGTCGTAGCCAGGCCGTGTTCAGACTTCTTTAATGAGGCACGGTCGTGTAAATCGGGGTCAGGCCATGTTCTAGTTGTTCAATGAGGCACGGTCGTGTGGGTTTTGGGCCAGGCCGTGTCGATTTCGTGAGATGGCCCATTTTCTCTGTTTTGGGCCTGTTTTTCGTTCTTTTCATCCTTGGGTGCTCTCCTGGGTACAAAACATGAAAACAAAAGATTAAGAGCACCAAATTACACAATTCAAGGTTTTAAATCATCCAAACGCATGCTAAATGTGGGATTAAAATATGTTACTTTTACGGTTTATCAAACCTCTCATAATAATAAGAAACACATATATATATAACATGGGTATATTTGACCTTTGTCCATCCACTATCTACATATTGGTATATTTGCTTCATAAGGCCACAAATATTCAAAAGTCACAACACTTAGGTACTTTAATAAATAACATGCTAGTTTCGCATTTAATGCAATTCAATCCTTTTGTCAAATTAAGCATACAGACAGGCAAATTAGCTTACGAAAATTTAGCACATGCTTAATTACACATCAAAGACACAGAAAATAATATTAAAATATTTTACTGACTTAGATTTGTGGTCCCGAAACCATTGTTTCGACTAGGGTACAAATCGGACTGTTACACCAACTATTTCATTTCAAAAGATTGACAATTCTAAATAAGACAAATTATGTAGCCTACGGAGTGCTAGGTGCATTTATAACTATTAGTGGAATTGCTCTCATAACTACCTCAACACATACCAATAATTTTAAATACATTGTTTACTTATTTTGTATTTTGGCCTAGTTAGATAAATATATAAAATTAATCTATGAGTAAATAGATATAGATGATTTGCTTTAAATATATCATTTAGAATATTTTTTTTTCTAGACAAAATAAATATGTCTCAATATTAGAGAAAGACTTGATAGAGGAGTTGCAAATCCTAAATGGTTGATATTATTTTCGGATTTTTTAGGGTGATACTTGCCACATTATTTTTGTAATCATTGTTTATTTTTTATTTAGACAAAACAAGATGAGAAGTGGAAAAGAAATAGAGGGTTTTGATTTGAGGTGTGGTAGGTCATGGAGGATTCGTGTGAAGAAGAAGTGAAGTGACTATGGACGTGTAGTTCGGGTACAGTGACTGATAGGCTTCACGCTGTGGGAGTTGGTTTACAAAGGTGGACAGAGGGGATCAAGAAGAAAAGAGTGGGTTTATCAAGGAAATTAATGGCACGTTCGACAGAACTTGATGGGTTGGAAAGAAACGATGAAAACATGACAAAACTACTTGAGATAAAACTACAAATGAATATGGAAATTGATAAAGAAGAGAGGTTTTGGGAGCAATGAGTGAGAGCGAACTAGTTAAAAATGGGGGATAGAAATACATCCTTCTTTCATAATTTTGCATCTCACCAGAGACGTATAAATTGTGTTGATGGACTAGAGAACAACAACGATCAATTGGTAACAGATCTAGAGGAGATGGCTAACTCTGCAAAAAGGTATTTTGAAAACATTTTTTCATCACAAGGGATTGGTAATCTTGACCATATTCTTTCAGGAGTTGAAAGGTGTATATATGAAAGTATGAATCAAGATTTAACTGCCAATTACACTAGAGAGGAGCTAGTTCTTACTTTAAAAGGAATGAGACCAACGAACGCATTAGAAATGGATGGTTTCCCTACTTTATTTTTCCAAAGGAATTGGCATATTTTAGGAGATAAGGTGGGAACGTTCTGTCTTGTCATTTTGAATCATGGTAATTCAATAGAGGTCATTAATATGACAAGTATCGTGCTTATACCAAAAATAGCCCATCTAACAAACTTTAGGTACTTTAGGCCAATCAACTTGTGCGTAGTTTTGTATAAAATAATATCAAAGGAGATTGTAAATTATCTTTATAAATTTCTGGAAGTATGTATTGATGAAGCCCATAGTGCTTTCGTTCCAAGAAGATTGATTATAGATAACGTTCTCCTTGCATATGAATTTATGCATACTTTCAAGTAGAGAAGAATGGGAGGGAAGTGAAGTATGACATTAAAGCTTGATATAAGTAAAGCGTATGATAGGATGGAGTGAGTCATCTTAGAGTATATGATGCTAAAAAATGGGCTTTCACAATGCATGTGTGAACCTTACAATGCACTGTATTAGCTCGGTCTCCTATTCAATATGCCTAAATGGAGAGATGGGGGATAGGTGCAAACCAAAAAGGGGTTTATATGAAGGTGACCCATTAAGCCCTTTTTTTTTATTTGTAGCGAAGGCCTTTCTTCCCTCATGAGATTAGTTATTCGAGAATGAGCAATAAAGAGAGCAAGGGTAAGTCGTAGAAGGCCTCCTATTTCTCACCTATTGTTTGTTGATGATTTTATTCTATTTTGTGGTGTGACTGAAAGAGGGGCTCATATAGTAAAGAATAGCTTGTGAGAAATGAAACTTTTTCAAGGCTTTGAAAAATCATTTACTTATTTTAGCTCAAATATTTTGGAGCAAATGAGGGAATTGGTGTCATCTATCCTTAAAGTCAAATTTTTAGGGACTTAGAGAGATATTTAGGTTTTCCTAATATGGTAGGCAAAAAAAAAAAAAACAAATGGCTTATCAAATCCTGAAGGATTGAATGACAATTAGGATTAATAGATGGAGTGTAAAACATCTTTCACAAGGGGGGAAGGAAGTCTTTATAAAATCAGTACTACAAGTGATCTCAACATATCCAATAGTGTGTTTTTTATTGCCAAATTCGCTTTGTAATGAATTAGAAAGTATAATTGGAAAATTTTGGTGGCAAAAGAAGCATGGAAAGTGAGGAATTCATTGGTGTGAGCTGGAAGAGATTGTGCAATTTAAAAGAAGGCGAGGGTTTAGGATTTCGATGCTTGTCAAAATTTAATCTTGCATTATTAGAAAAGCAAGATTGGTGCCTTATTTTTATCCAAATTCTTTACTGGTAAGATTGTTAAAGGCTAATTCAAAAACAAATTTCTTAAATGCTAGGTTTAGCAATTTACCTTCATATACCTGGAAAAGTGTGTGGGTGGTGAAAGGGCTACTAAAGAAAGCTTTGTGGCAGCAAATCGGATCAGGAAATCAAGTTTTGGTTTGAGAAGATGCGTGGCGTCAGGTGCTGTGGATTTCATAATTCAAACACAAGCAAATAATCAACATATACATTATGTGTCAAATTTAATTGACCAAACTACTTTGGAAGGAAGGGGTAAGTAAAACCACCTTTAATGAAAAAGAGGCTGAAAGGATTTTGTGTATCCCTCTTCCACACACACTACAAGAAGACATGCTGGTATTGTAACAGCCCGACTTAGGGGTTAGTCAGAACAGTGGTTTCAGAATCACTAATCCGAGGTCAGAGAAAATTATTTTTATGTTATTTTATGAGTTAGAGCATGATTATATAAGTGCATGAAAATTTTGTTACTTTTAATTTAGCGATTTCATGTTTAATTGCGAAAAAAGGACTAAATCAAAGTCCGAAAGTTCTATTTTATTAACTAAAGGTACCTAACAGCCATATAATATTAATTGGAGACCTTTAATATGCAAATAGACCCCTAGACATAAGGTGGCCGACCATAGGGGACAAGAAAGTCAAAATTAGTCAAAGTTGGTAAGGATTTGGTGACTAAATTGATTGTTTTATATTAAAATAGAGAAAGATGATATCCCTTACTTCACTCATCTTCTTCCACCAAAAAACACAAGCAAAATAGGGTTTTAAAGCTCAAAAACTTTAGCAAACTCTTCTCCCTACAAGTAATGATTTAATGATTTTTCTTGATGATATTGGTACTTTTGGAACCTCTAAAGCTTAAGCTTTCTAATGAGGGGACTATTTTGTGAAATGGTGAAAAGTTTAAAGTTTTGCCATGTGATCTTTTAAGTTGTTTGCTGCATTTTTATGGAAGAAAATGGGTCTTAGTTGTTAGATGAACAACTTTTGTGAAAGGTGTTACCACGAAAACACCAAAAAGGACCTTTTTGTAAAGGTTGTAAAATGTGAGGTAAATGTGTAAAATAATGAGTTTTGATGGTTTCCATAAGAGAAATAAATGTTCACCTAGGCTCGTTAAAGGGGGAAATTTGATTAGAATTTATTTCTGAGCCTAGGGGTAAAATGGTCATTTTGCGAAAGTCTATGAGCAAAATAGTAATTTTTCCAAAGCATGATTATTGAAATGCATTAGTTAATGTGATAATTAAATGAGCTAATTTGCTTTTATAGATCAAGAAGAATGAAGAATTAACCTCGATTGGGGAAAGAACAAAGCATCGGGCTAGATCGACAATCTACCCTATTTTGAAATCAAGGTAAGTTTGTGTGTAATAAATTCAACATTATGTTATTAAGCTTCTACATGTTTGATAGTAGTGATGTTGTATAAAATCTCTATGAATTTTGAGTTATGATGTTTGATCGCTGGATTTTAGAGTTTTAAATTTATATAAATGAGAATGATCGAACCTAGAAACTAACTCTGACAACGATTGAGGCAAGTGCACCTATCGAACAGTAGTATAGCTTAGGCAAGACCGGATTGTCGAACCCAAAGGAACTAAAAGTCCTAATACTAACTTTCTTTTTATTATTTAGCCTAAAATAAGTGAAGTTTTTTAATCTAAAATTAACTAACTAGTAAGCTAAAGACTCAAGACAAAAAGAATGAAATTGGGGAAATACTGTTGGGAAAACTCAGTTGATCACGACGATACCCTTAGGAAGAATCCACCTAAACATCACTTGTTATCTAACACTGAACCAAACGATTTATTCACTTGACTTGATCCGTAAGACTCCCTAAGTTATATTAAACCCTCTCTCGGGGTGAATAAAGTCTAACCCTAGGTTGATTAATTGAAATCTCTTTCTAATTAAAACCCCTAGAATCGCATTAACTCAATCTATGGACTCCCATATTAGGTTTCACCCTAATCCGGCAAAATCTTATCACCCTATCTCTAGGCGTGCGATCAACTCCTCTTAATTATGCTAGATCTACTCTTAAGTAGGGACTTTTGCTCCACCACCTAAGCACATCATACTTGAATCAATATCCCAGAAATATTACCACAAGAATTAAGCACACATAATTAAGAACAAATCAAGTATTTATCATATAGTTCAGAAAACAATAACAAGATCCGTCTTAGGTTTCATCCCCTTCAGGTATCTGAAGGGTTTAGTTCATATCAAATAAGGAAAACATCTCAGACTAAAAGATAAAACAAAACATAAGAAATCCCTAAAACCCCCTGAAGGAATTGAAGGGGAGATCCGCCGTTTTGAGTAGAATTCCGGCTTCTAGAGATGGATCAACTGGCTATCTTCGAGTGAATCCCATAAATCTGACTTTTTCGGCTTGGCTCCTTGGCCTAGCTCACCGCCCCCTTTCAAGTAACACTTAGGGGGTTTATATAGGCTCTTAGAATGCATTTCTTTGGCCCTAAGTATCCTTTTCTGATTGAAATTGCTCTTTCCCACGACAGGGACAATGGCATGGCACACGCCCGTATGAACGGTCTTCAAGCCATGTTCGGACTTCTTTAATGAGGCACGGCCGTGTGAGTCAGGGGTAGGCTGTGTTCTAGCTACTTAATGAGGCACGGCCGTGTGGACTTGGTCCCAGGCCGTGTAGATTTCTTGATATGGCTCATTTGCTCCATTTTGGGCCTGTTTTACGTTCTTTTCATCATCAGGTGCTTTCCTGAGTATAAAACATGAAAAGAAAGGATTAAAAGCACCTTTTTACATGAATGAAGGAATAAATCATCCAGAAATATGCTAAATGTGGGATTAAAATATGTTGCTTTTACGGTTTATCAATGTTAAATGAGAAAATGATGAGAATTATAATGTGAAAGTCCCGGTTGGACTTTAATAAATGAGAGATTAAGATTATCGTGATATGAGAAAGGTAAGGTCCTATATAAGACCATGTCAGGGACATGGCTTCGGCACCGACTGGAGATCCCTCATAAAACCATATCTAGGATATGGCATCGAAAAACGATATAAGATCCCTTATAAGACCATATCGGGGATATGGCATCGACAATCAGAAGTGACCCCACGTAAGACCACATCTGGGATGTGGCATTGGTGTTGTAATTATGTGAATGAGGATGATTATATAATCTTGAATACCTTAAGTAATTTCCATGTGATAAATGGTTAAGATTATGCTAGAGATGAGATTAATGCTAATACCAAGTGATGAGGTGATACAGATATATATGAGTATTTCATAAGAATGGTTCACGATATGAGGCATGTTATGTAATTGGTAAGAGTAAGTATGAGTAAGTTATGGAAATGAGCTTAAAATTTGTGTTTTATTCAATGAAATAAATAAATGACATTATGAGTTTTATGTTGTTATTTATTCATGCAAACTTACTAAGCTTTATGCCTACCCCTCTCATTTCCTTTTTCCTTGTAGTATTGCCAAGATAACTCGAGGATCATGGGATGTCGGAGTTCAAAATCACACTATCGATATCTCTTCGGTATAACAAAGTTAGATTTATTTTGAGTATGGCATGTATAGGACTTGGGTTGTAACATCCGGGATTTAGGGGCTCTGCATCTATCTTGCTTCTTTGTGTTTGGCATACGTTGTGTGTTCTTTGAGTGTGTTTGGGGTCTCTGGGAAGGCCCGGGGATAAGTCGGAACTTGGCCAAAATTTTAATTTTGGGCACTTTAAGAGGGAAGCTGATTGGGGCAGGACTTAAGGTTTATTGTTAGTGGTTGTTGACACAAGAATTCAATTAGTAAAGTGGCAAGGAGGCGCCACTTAGGGTACAAGTAAGTGACGCCTCAGGGGGAGCAGAGAGGGAGCAGGTTCGATTCGCGTCATCAGCAAAGTGGACGTTTATTTTTTTCTTATGCGCCAAAGGGCTTGGATGATTGTTTCGATTGGGAGCCTTGAAGAGTGGGGTGGACTTGGTCAAGTTTTTTTAAAAAGGGTGGACAAGAGTAAAAAGGGGGATTTGAAACTTTCAAACCATTTTGAATGGGAGGTGGTGAGTGAAGTTAGGAGAGAATCAATGGGTTGAAGGTGGTGTAGGGTGCTAGCCGAATTTTTGAAGGGGTGCTAGGTGGGTTAGGCATTTGATTTTAGGGGGTGTTAGTGCCGAAAATTCTAAAGGGTTAGCTTTAGGTAGTGAGCTCTCTTTTTCGGCATTTGAGTATGTTGCATTTCGGGCAATTTTGATCTTTTCTTTGAGTAGCCGAAATTCCTAAGGGCTTTATTCATTCTTCTTTAGCCTAAACCGAAACTATCTCCTCTTTTTAGCATTTTGGTAACGTGTGAGCAAGCTTTCTTTCCCTCTTGCAGAACCCTCATAGCTTTCATTCTTCTTTTGCTTCTTTCCTCATTTATTCCAAGCCGCAACATCCCTGTTGATCTTACTCCATTGCTGAAATAGTAGTGCTTCATTCTCTAGCCACATTTCTTTTTTTAATCACCATTGTTGCAAGTTTATTCTTTCAAGGCCGAAACTTTTGTGCTTCAAACTCTTTCTTTATCTTCTTGGTAAGCCGAACCTCCATAGCCAATTCTTCTCACATTTTCTCTCTGTTTCTTCATAAACCGAAACCTACTTTCTCTTTTTTCCTCCTAAGTTGTTTTTATCTTCTTGATTTGTCGAATCCCTTGTTGTGTTCACATCTCTTACTCGAATATTGTTTCAGGAAAGTGCCGCCACTCATCCTCCTATCTCCCTTTCAAATCGATTCCATCCTGTTAAGTGGTAAGCACTAGCCTCCTTCTCTTTTCTCTTTTAAAAGTCACCTAATCACGAGGCTCGACTAATTAAATTTCAAAGTCAACTAAACAACGGGTTTTTAGCTAAACCACGAAATTTGAGATTTTAAAATGACTTAGAATTTTTTCGAAACCAGTCAAATTTCCTAAACTTCTTCCTAGTGACATGCCAGATCCGGTCGTAGTGTTTGGGCCGAGTTTGGGGTGTTACAATTTGGTATCAGAGCCCGGTTTAAAAAGCTTGGCCTTGGGTTTTGGGTTCAAAATGTTTTCCAGATTTCGCTTTTAAAAAAAATAAAAAAATAAAAAATATATATGGATCTATTTTTTTTAAGTGTGGCACCCGAGTCTTCGACCCAAGTCTGCCAGGTAAGTTTCTGATTATTAAGTGATTTGTATATTTTATGTGAATATGTTGTTATGGGATTAAGAAACTTTACTGTAGAAATGAAAAACTTTAGGAATACATGTGCTTGTGGAAAAACTACTTATAACCCTATCTTCATAAAACTACTCGGTTAATAAACAGTGGAAAGAAATACGGACGCACGCATAAAATTTGTAATCAGAGTAAGACGGAGTGATAGACATGAGTGGTAGAGGACGTGGACGTGTTACACGCGGCCGTGGGAGAGGCCAAGGTAATGAGGTTGAACTCTCGGAAGCGAGAAATGAGCCTGAGGGCGAAGCGCCAGCATCACCTGTGGTGGAAGTGCGATCGCAAGGCAGAACTGGTGGAGATGATGCCCTGTCTCAGGCAATGTTGTGTGTATTGGAACGGGTGGCCGGGACAGGCAGTGGAACAGCAACTCGAAAGTCCATCCCTGAGCGACTTCTAGCGAATGGAGCTGAAATGTTTAGAGGTATCTCTGGAGTAGCTCCAAACGTGACTGAGTATTGGCTAGAGGCAGTCGATATAATTATGGATGATTTAGACTGCACGGCAGAGGAAACGCTGAAGGGCGCGGTGTCTTTACTTCGGGATGAGACCTATCAGTGGTGGCTCACTGTGAGAGAGGGTACTTCGGTGGACCGATTTGATTGGGATTTCTTTAAGATGAAGTTCCAAGGGAAGTACGTTGGGGCCAGTTATGTGGATGCTCAGAGGAAAGCATTCTTGAATTTAGTTCAAGGGGGTAAATCGGTAGCTGAGTATGAGGCGGAATTTCTGCGGTTGAGTCGGTACGCTCGAGGGATAGTTGCGACCGATTATGAGCATTGCGTGCGGTTCGAGGATGGGCTGCGAGATGAGCTGCGGGTCTTGATAGCTCCACAGCGAGAGAGGGATTTCACTATTCTGGTGGAAAAGGCTAAAATAGCCGAGGAGGTAAAATGGAATGTGAGGCAGAATAAGGACAAGAATAAAGGCATAAATAAGAGGAGTTATGGGCCGCCAGGGTCATCTGGGGGTTTCCAGAAGAGGCCTAGGGCTGATGGGCCGGGTCGTGTTGCAACGCTAGCTGCTGTTGGGCAATTTCGACAGTGTGCTCAGTGTGGGAGGTCAAATGCAGGAGAATGTTGGGGAAGAGAAAGGGTGTGTTTCAGGTGTGGGTCAAAGGATCATTTGATCAGGAACTGTCTGCTAGAAAGGACGAGGGCTCGGATGGTAGGTCAGGGGTATGTATAGCCAGGAAGGGGTGGACAGCAAATGCCGAGAGGTCGTGGACCGATCAGAGGAGGGAATGGTTCTGGTCGGGGTCGTGGAGCACCGATCAGAAGTGCTGGGAATGCAGAGGCAAGGCAGCCTGGGTTAGTTTATGCAGACAAATGCCGAGAAGAGAGGGATGCACCTGACGTTATAACAGGTACGTTCCTCATTTTTGGTTTACCCTTTACTGCATTAATTGGTATTGGGTCGACGCATTCCTATGTTGCTTCTAGGGAGATGACTGTACTTAGTCCCTTAGGACAGACTGTAGTGGTAAATAAACTTTTTAGGAATGTGCCTCTAGAAGTACAAGGGTTGGTTTTCCCGGCTGATTTGATGGAACTACCGTTCGGGGAGTTCGATTTGATCTTAGGCATGGATTGGTTGGTAGGATTTCGAGCAAACTTGGATTGTATTGCTAAGCGCATGGTGTTAAGGACTCCTGAGGATGACGAAGTTTTGGTAATAGGCGAGAGGAGAGACTACTTGTCCAATTTAGTGTCTGCTCTTAAGGCGGAAAGAATGCTGAGGAAAGGGTGTATGGCTTTCTTAACCTATGTCAGTGCCTTGGATACAAAGGAGGCGATCGTGGATGAGGTCAGAACAGTAACGGAATTTGTGGATGTCTTTCCTGAAGAGCTTCCAGGGTTGCCTCCGGATCGTGAGGTGGAGTTCGGAATTGAGCTATTTCCAGGTACGGCTCTGGTGTCCATCGCCCCTTACAGGATGGCGTCGAAGGAGCTAGTTGAACTTAAAGCTCAGATCCAAGAATTGTTAGATCGTGGTTTTATCCGTCCCAGTGTATCTCCGTAGGGAGCGCCGGTGTTGTTTGTGAAGAAGAAAGATGGGTCCATGCGAATGTCCATTGACTACTGCTAGTTGAACAAGTTGACTATCAAGAACAAGTACCTGCTGCCGAGGATAGATGACCTGTTTGATCAGCTTAAAGGGGCCTCGGTCTTTTCAAAGATAGATTTGAGGTCGGGATATCATCAGCTTAAGGTCAAGGAAGCGGATATTTGCAAGACGGCTTTTCGGACTCGCTATGATCACTACGAGTTCCTGGTGATGCCATTTGGGTTGACAAATGCACCAGCTGCGTTCATGGATATGATGAACCGGGTTTTGCAACCTTATCTAGACCGATTCGTTGTAGTGTTCATAAACAACATTATGGTGTATTCCAAGACTGAGGAGGAACACGATACGCATCTTCGGGTGGTTCTGCCGATTTTGAGGGAGAAGTAGTTGTATGCCAAGTTTAGCAAGTGTGAGTTTTGGTGGAAGGAAGTTACTTTTCTGGGTCATGTGGTGTCGGCTGAAGGGATTAGGGTGGATCCCCGGAAGATTGGAGCGGTGTTAGATTGGAAACCGCCTAAGTCTGTGGCTGAGATTCGGAGTTTCCTTGGTCTGGCTGGGTATTACCGAAGGTTCGTTGAAGGGTTCTCATTAATTGCGGCGCCTTTAACCAAGTTGTTGAGGAAAGGGGTACCTTTTGTTTGGGCTGACAAGCAACAGAAAAGTTTTGAGAAGCTGAAAAGAATTTTGACAGAGGCTTCGGTATTGATTCAGCCTGAGGCCGTAAAGGAGTTCGTGGTTTATTGTGATGCTTCACACACAAGATTAGGATGTGTGTTAATGCAGGATGGGAAGGTTGTTGCGTATGCATCTCAGCAGTTCAGATCGCATGAGAGTAACTATCCCACACATGATTTGGAGTTGGCTGCGGTAGTTTTCGCTTTGAAGATCTGAAGACATTATTTGTATGGAGAGAAGTCTGTTATCTACACCGACCACAAAAGTTTGAAGTATCTTCTAACTCAGAAGGAGTTGAACTTAAGACAGCGAAGGTGGATTGAGCTGTTGAAAGATTATGACTGTTCGATCGAATATCATCTGGGTAAAGCTAACATGGTAGCAGATGCGTTAAGTCAGAAGGTAATATCAGACTTGAGAGCGATGTTCACCAATCTTAGTTTGTATGATGACGGAAGCCTGTTAGCAGAACTTCAAGTGAAGCCGACGTGGGTCAGTCAGATTAAAAAGCAACAGTTATCGGATGAGGTCTTGAGTGCTCGACTTCTGCAAGTACAGAATGGTGGGGTAGAAGATTACAGTTTGAACGGTGATGGGGTTTTGTGTTTTCGTGAGAAGATTTGCATGCCGAAGGATATGGAATTGAGACAGATGATTCTTCAGGAAGCGCATAGTAGCCCTTACGCTATGCATCCTGGAGGAAGTAAGATGTATCGGGATCTGCGTGAATAGTTTTGGTGGCCTAGTTTGAAGCGAGAGGTTATGGATTTTGTGGGAAAGTGTTTAACTTGTCTGTAAGTTAAAGCCGAGCATCAGTTGCCTTCAGAGTTGTTGCAGCCGGTGAAGATTCTACAATGGATGGGAGAGGATCACTATGGACTTCGTTAGTGGGCTACCTCTTGCGCCTACTAAGAAAGACTCGGTATGGGTAATTGTGGATCGGTTGACGAAGTCTGCCCATTTCATACCTGTTCGTGTCGACTACTCTCTTCAGAGGTTGGCTAAGCTGTATGTGGCAGAAATTGTGAGATTGCATCAGGTACCAGTATCGATCATATCAAATAGAGATCCTAGGTTTACGTCGCGATTCTGGAGGGCACTGCATCAGGCATTGGGTACAAGACTGGACTTCAGCACAGCTTTTCATCCATAGACTGATGGTCAGTCTGAGAGAGTAATTCAGATCTTGGAGGATATGTTGAGGGGCTGTGTCATCGATTTCAAGGGTAGTTGGGAAGAATTCTTACCGTTGGCAGAATTCGCATACAACAACAACTACCAATCTAGTATACAGATAGCGCCCTATGAAGCGTTATATGGGCGGAGGTGTCGTACTCCTACCTGTTGGATAGAATTAGGTGAATGCCAGATTTTGGGTCCCGAATTAGTTGCAGAGACAGAGAAGAAGGTTAAGCTAATTAGGGCTCGGTTGAAAGAAGTGTCTGATAGACAAAAATCTTATACAGACCTGAAGCGACAGGGAATAGAATTTGTGGTGGGTGACTGGGTTTTCTTGAAGGTATCACCTTAGAAGAAGGTGATGAGGTTTGGACGGAAGGGCAAGCTAAGTCCTAGGTTCATCGGGCCTTATCGAGTTTTGAAATGTGTGGGACCAGTGGCGTATCAACTGGAGTTACCTTCAGAATTGAAACAGATGCATGATGTGTTCCATGTTTCAATGTTAAGACGCTACCGTTTGGATCCGTCTCACATCGTCCCAGTAGAGGAAATTGAGGTAAGGCCAGACTTGTCCTATAAGGAGGAACCAATCCAGATCTTGCAGCTAGACGTCAAGGTGGTAAGGAGGAAATCGGTTCAGTTGGTTAAAGTCTTATGGTGAAATAATGGAATAGAAGAGACGACATGGGAGCCAGAGGATGCGTTGCGTCAGTAGTACCCGCATCTCTTTTGATCAGGTAATTTCGAGGCTGAAATTTCTTTAAGGGGGTAGAACTGTAACATCCGAGATTTAGAGGCTCTGCATTTATCTTGCTTCTGTGTGTTTGGTATACCTTCGCGTCGTCAGCAAAGTGGACATTTATTTTTTTCTTATGCGCCAAAGGGCTTGGATAATGGTTTCGGTTGGGAGCCTTGAAGAGTGGGGTGGACTTGGTCAAGTTTTTTTAAAAAGGGTGGACAAGAGTAAAAAGGGGGATTTGAAACTTTCAAACTATTTTGAATGGGAGGTTGTGAGTGAAGTTAGGAGAGAATCAAGGGGTTGAAAGTGGTGTAGGGTGCTAGCTGAATTTTTGAAGGGGTGCTAGGTAGGTTAGGCATTCAGTTTTAGGGGGTGTTAGTGCCGGAAATTCTAAAGGGTCAGCTTTAGGTAGTGAGCTCTCTTTTTCAGCATTTGAGTATGTTGCATTTCGGGCAACTTCGATCTTTTCTTTGAGTAGCCGAAATTCCTAAGGGCTTTATTCATTTTTCTTTAGCCTAAATCGAAATTATCTCCTCTTTCTAGCATTTTGGTAACGTGTGAGCAAGCTTTCTTTCCCTCTTGCCGAACCCTCATAGCTTTCATTCTTCTTTTGCTTCTTCCCTCAATTATTCCAAGCCGTAGCATCCCTGTTGATCTTACTCCATTGTAGAAACAATAGTGCTTCATTCTCTAGCCACATTTCTTTTTTTAATCACCATTATTGCAAGTTTATTTTTTTAAGGCCGAAACTTTTGTGCTTCAAACTCTTTCTTTATCTTCTTGGTAAGCCGAACCTCAATAGCCAATTATTCTCACATTTTCTCTCTATTTCTTCATAAACCAAAACCTACTTTCTCTTCTTTCCTCCTGAGTTATTTTTATCTTCTTGATTTGCCGAATCCCTTGTTGTGTTCACATCTCTTACTTGAATATTGTTTCAGGAAAGTGCCGCCACTCATCCTCCTATCTCCCTTTCAAATCGATTCCATCATGTTAAGTGGTAAGCGCTAGGCTCCTTCTCTTTTCTCTTTTAATCTCCGTTTGATTGGTAACCGGTGGGGTTAACCATGTTCTGTATATCTTTGGCCGAATGTAGGAGGGGTCTCCATTCACATTCTTTTTGCATCTAAGCGGTATTGAAGGATCTTAGGAAGGGCAATCGGTCAACCAAGGGGTTCCAGTGGCTTACTAATCCAAGTGTAGTAGCCTCCAGGTTCTATCGACTTAGGTAAGAAATTGTTATATTATTCAGCCTATATCCTTAATTTCTCTGCTTGATGTCTTGACTTGGTCTCCTGACCAAGATCTTTTG
Organism: Gossypium australe; assembly: GCA_005393395.2. Taxonomy (NCBI): domain Eukaryota; kingdom Viridiplantae; phylum Streptophyta; class Magnoliopsida; order Malvales; family Malvaceae; genus Gossypium; species Gossypium australe. The sequence continues at coordinate 16,214,452 of CM016615.1, forward strand.
ATGGAATCCAATACCAGTCAGGCAAAGGAGGGGGTTGGACCCGTAAACCCAGCCCTTAAGTTTAAAAAGCGTGCGGTGTCTGATGTTCGAGATTGGCCACCGGGTTGTGGGCCGGCTTCTGAAAGGGATAAACAGATCGCTGTGATCCCTGCAAGTGAGGACGTTAGCGAGATTGATAGTATAGTCTTGCGTATTTACAGGTCTGTAATTACCACACTACTCCTTTTTGTTGTAATAGTCGTGTATGTGTTATGAAAGCCGAAAATCCCAGCAATGGTGATTGAGTTACCTCTGTTGGGTAAGATCGAAATATTAGGTTAGCGTATCTTGATTAAACCTTATAATTTTGATAGCATAAATTTGTGTATGACATCATATAACATGTCTATCATACTTTATTGCATGTGCATGGGATATTAGGATGGTTATGATATGAAGGGGAAGTGCTTATGGGTGACAATGTCACACTAAATAATGGCTTGGTGCCACATTATCGTATCGGTGATTTGGTCACATGGTGATCGGTGGCTAGGCCACGTTATATTGACTTTGAGCAATGTGTCTGTCAGCATGACTGCCAAAGAGGAGTGTAGAGGATGGAGGGTTGATTGTAGAAATCCCCAGGTGTGTTGAGGATGGACATATGGAGTGGAGTGTAGAGGATGGAAAAACTAGGCTGGGTTGGGCTATCATGTTGATTGTTTGCTATACCGTATGATTAGGCTTCGGTCGATGGTGTTTTGGGGCTCAGGCCCACCTGTGGATTATGTGGACTAATTGCACACTGAGTCTCGTGACTCACACTTTTGTTTAACCAATTGCAGGTGATTCCTAGCTTTATGGACTAGGCTGGAGGGAACTCGAGGTGGCCACGCATGGATTTTTTTCGAGTAAATTTTATTTTATTTAACGTTTATCACTGTTGGGGATTCTTCTTTGATTTGTAATAAGGCCACTACAAAATTTGGAAATTTTCTTTCGGGTTTTAAATTTTGGACATATTAATTACGGACTGCTCAATGGGATGTTTTAAAAACTAAATAAAAAACTAAAGTTTTCTTATAATCTACCAAACAACGTTTCTTATAAATTAGAAAGGGCATTTTTTTATTATTAAAAACCTGATAATCAAACAATCGTTAAGTGATTTCAAAAGTCACCTAATCACAAGGCTCGACTAATTAAATTTCAAAGTCAACTAAAAAACGGGTTTTTAGTTGAACCACAAAATTTGAGATTTTAAAATGACTTAGAATTTTTCCGAAACCAGTCAAATTTCCTAAACTTCTTCCTAGTGACATGCCAGATCCGATCGTAGTGTTTGGGCCAAGTTTGGGGTGTTACATGGGTATTTGTTATGTCACATTTGTTATCCAAAGTGTTGGCTATTTATGTTATCAAATTCATTTTGTGAGTGGTCATTGGAATTGGGCCAATACTAGACAAGTTTATATATATTCAATGATGGTGAAATTATAAAGTTTATGCTTGTGTGGATGCTTTGATTTGAGTTATTAGAAGTGCCTTAGGTTCATGAGTTATGATGAATTGAGTTGGTAAGTATGGTTGCTATGTAGGGTGGCATTTGGCTTGAAATATAGCCTTTCTAATGTTCACATGGGTAGACACATGGGCATATGTCTAGGCCGTGTGTGACACACTGTCAGTCCTACAGGAGTGTTGATCGGCCGTGTGTCCCCTTGCATGCTAGGTTTACAAGTAGTATGCTCAGTAATAAACACACGGGCAAAGACACAGCCGTGTGCCTTAGCCGTGTGGGAGCCATGGCCATGGACATGGGTGTGTGCCCAGGCCGTGTGAAGTCTGCACCTAAAATTAGGAATTTAATTTGATACACAATCTAAGGACACGGGCGTGTGTCTTAGCCGTGTAATCATAGTGAGGTGATGACGTCATAAACAAAATGTCGTGGTTTTGGCACACGGGCTAGGACATGGGCATGCCGAGGCCGTGTGAGGGACATGGGCTAGGGACACAGGCATGTGTCTGATCGTGTGAAAACTCCTGTAGGTTCGAATTAGAAAATAAATTCCACACGGGCTAGGGACATAGGCTTGTGTGACCACACGGCCTGCCCACATGGGCGTGTCCCATTTCACACAGGCATGTGGCCCCTGTTTAGGCAAAAAATTTTAAGTGCACAAAAGTTTTCGGTTCAATCCCAAAACCCTCCGTATACATGTTTGAGGCCTTGTAGGCCCATAATAAGGATGTTAAGCATATGAATGAGAAGTCTTAAGTTGGAAATGAAATTTTAAAGCCCAAAGTTGTAAGTTCAAGCAAGTTAAGTCCGGTAATGTCTCATATTTGGTTTCGAAGTTGAATACGGGTAAGGGGTGTTACATGTATGGCGAGGTGAGGCTTCTGGCTAATACTCGATAAGGAGTGGAGACAGCATGCCTTCTTTGATTGTTTAGCTACAAAGGATACCTGGAGGAAGTTAGGCATAGATTGGTCGTCGGAATTAAATGAAGGACAATTTAAAGATTGGATTTTGTACCTTTTCAATAATGGCTCAATAAAGAAATGTTGAATAATAGGATGCTCATTCTAGGCTTTATGGACAACTAGGTGACCGCCTCTAGACGTACCAATGTCTAGAGTAGAAATCCTACAAAAAAAATATGTTAAATAGGCAGTATCCGAAAGTATACGGGTCAGGTTGTAATATAGTTACAACAAAGTATGTGAGTACTCCAAGGACCGTTCCCAAGGGAGGAGAACACTAAATTAATCCTAACCTAAGCACAAATAGAGCTAATTAGTACTTTAGATAAATTATATTACGACTAAACATAAAGATAGAGTTTTTTAGTAACTAAAGAAATAAAATAATATAAATAGAAAAAAAAATTGGGAAATTTTCTATAGAAACTTAATCAGATCTGAGCATGGGTGACTAGCTCACTTTAGTTCATGGATAGACCATACATATTTTGAGTTAATTCCCACCTAAATGACTTCCTAGGGACGTCAAGCCTAGGGTTTAAATTCTTCCTTTCCTAAACAGCTGATTCGCTAAGAAAACCCTATACAACAATCAATTAATCATACCTCCACTTGATAATCCCCCAAAAGAGAATTAGTTCTTAATGGATCTAAAAAATAGAATAAACTTGATATAAAATATGAACATGAATAGTAAATCAAGATACGAAGGTTTAAAATAAGCTTGGATTGTATTTAATTGAAGTACGAAATCCACAAAGAGTTGATTGAGTTCCACAAATCAGATCTCCCGAAAAATGCTAGAATAAAAATAACCTAAAGCCTAAGAAAAGGGAAATACTAAAAACTTCAACTATAAAGAAAATTATACAGTATGAAATGTTGTCCCTAAAAAGTGTTAAATGAACCTATTTATAGAGTTAGGGTTTTCGTCGTCCTCAACCCTAGGTCAACCGACGCTCTTGTGCTTAATATTTGATTGTGCATACCAAAACGCCCTTGGCTCGTAAGTATTTCTTGTACAGGACCGATGTCACGACAACCGAGTGCCTGTGTTGCAACATCGAAGGCAATATGCTCATACTCAAGGTAGCTTTACGGGTGTGTCACGACACTGAAGGTAGTCTTGGAATTCGTGTTCTCTACTCCCTACGTTGCAACATCAAACTCCCCGTGTTGCAACACAATGACTAGTATTGAGTTGGTATACCCTCTAATGGTCTGCTGCACACTCACAAAGTATATTATCTCACCCTTAGGCCTCATTCGGCTCGTAAGGTCAATAAAGGACTCAAATTACACTTTTTATTGAATGTAAACGAAACTAAGAAAACCTAATTAAAACATAACAAAAGTGCTTGTATTCAAGCTCCTCAGATGCGAAAACTGTTTAATCTTCTACACCAAATTACGATAGATCAAACTCTCCCATACTTAAGTCATTGCTTGTCCTCAAGCAAAGCAAACAAAAACAATAATTAAAAGATGTCCCTTGAGCAAATATGATACAAATGTTAGTTTTGAAGCACATGGCTAGGCAGTTCATATATACACATAATCTTGGCATGATATATAGCTAACTTACCCCTTTTAATATCAAACTCCTAAGTTTAGTATATTACAAAACATACAAACATTAACGGTTTCAAATGTAGGGATCCATCAATAAGTTAGACAGATGATTTGATTATCCTATTTGAATACAAACAATTGTAAATACAATTATTTAGTATGATGTCAATTTGTAAATAAGTCTACCTAGATCACATAGGGCTTTTTGGCTTGTAACATTCTGAGGCTTAGGACATGTATGTAACTCAAGAACAATAAGTGTCAAATAGTTTCAAGCACGAAAATAGTTTAGCATATCGTATTGCTCCCTATTCTCCCCCCTTAGTGACCCTTACCCACTTACTACCTTATTTCTCCTTCTATCACCTTCCTTATTTTACAACATAGGAAATCACAACATAATACAACAAACTATAGCTAGCTCATGAGTTTGTGTGCGCTAATGAATGAGTCTCTCTATTTTTTGTACTTTGTCACTTTTTCTTCTTCTGTTTCAATACATTTCTCATTCACGAATGCTTTTACTCTCAAGAACTTTTTCTACTTGTTTTTTATTTTCTTTTTGAATTTTTCTTTTGCTGCACATATTGGCTAACCTATAATTACTCTATCACACTAAACTTTCCTATTTCACTCTATTTTTACAAAATTCCACCGTAATGTATCTACTCAACCCTCAATATGTACTGCTAGATGCCTATAGTTGTGCAGTTTGGGACCAAAGAAAAAGGGTAAATACAAATTATTGTTTTTGGCTCGAGTTTTGAATGAAGATTCAAGAAGTATTTTTTGGCTCAAATGTTAGTATTAAAGATTAGTAAATAGGGTTAGGTCATCCCTAGGTATCTCAATATTCACAAATTTAATCAACCAAAAAATCACAAATCTAACAGTTTATCATACATACTAGCATGCTCATTTCCCTGTATTTCCTATATCATATGGTACATTCAATTGCTCAATGCTTATTTACAGTGTAATATATAGAACTTAGTAGTCTAATAATAAAAAATTTAAAATCATCTACTATCATGCCAAATTTATAGTAAATACAATCAACCTATGGACATGCTTGTAACAAATCGTGTGTATTTCTATAGGCTCAAGCACATAATTGACGAAAAAATTTAAAAGAAAAACATAAAAATTGAAACAAATTTTCTATGTTAGCTGTAACAGCCCAATTTTAGCTAAATCAGAACAGTGGTTTCAGGACCACAAATCCAAGGTCAAAATATTTATTTATTATTATTTTAATGTTTATAGCATGAATATGTGATTGTGTGAAAGATTCGTTTAGAAGTTTTATCGTTTGGTTGGTTAATTCAATAAAAAGTACTAAATTGCGTAAGGTGCAAAAGTGTTGTTCTATTAGCTAATGGTGTTAAATAGCTATAGAATCTTAAAGTTTAAGTCCTTAAATGGTAAATATACCATTAATATTTAGTGGATGTTAATGGTTTGGTATAAATGAAATTTTGAATTAATTTGAAGGTTAAAATTGTAAAATAGTTAATAAATGATAAAATAAATAAAATCAAAACCTTTTGTCATCTTTTAGTTTCTTCACCAACTGAATATTAGAGGGAAAACTCCATTTTTGAACACTCAACATTCGGCCAAGCTCATTTGTGCAATTGTAAGTCCGTTTTTGTTCCGCTTTTGATGATTTCTTTGTTTTTGAGATCGTTGCAGCTAGTACTAACTAGCCCAGGGACTAATTTGCAAAATTGTTTAAGATTTTGAATGATGCCATTGATGAATTTGTATGAGTTTTGATGTTTTATGATAGATTATGAATATTTGTTATGAGTATTACAAGTTTTGTTAAGTGATTTTTAGTAAAAATGCAAATTTGGGGCTAAATTAAGAAATGTTGAAAGTTAGTGCTTAAAATGTGAAATAAATAAAAAATATGGGCTGCTAGGGTTATTATGATAATTTGGCTAGCATGGGTTTATTGTGAATTTCATTAATTTGGGATTTTATGAAATAAGGACTAAATTATAAAAATGTAAAACTTTGGGGGCAAAAGTGTAAATGTGCTCAAATGTGTGTTTTGGATTAAATTGAATAAAGTATTGATTGAATAAGCTGAATTTGATATTATATAGATCAAGAAAAGCAGAATTCAGAGCTAGATCGGGGGAAAACTAAAGTTATCAACTAAACAACTCGATTCGTGTTTTAGCATCCGAGGTAAGTTCGTATGCAATAAGAATTATTATAATTATGCTTTTTAATGCTTTTATATTGTATAAATTGTATATACAGGGCTACATTTATGTTCGATGACAAATTGGCTATTTGTGGCACTTAGTGTGCGATTCGATATAGCTTCGGCTAAATATGGCACTTAGTGTGCGATTCGATATAGCTTCGGCTAAATATGGCACTTAGTGTGCGATTCGATATAGCTTCGGCTAAATATGGCACTTAGTGTGCGATTCGATATAGCTTTGGCTATTTATGGCAGTTAGTGTGCGGTTCGAGATAGCTTCGGCATTTTATGGCACTTAGTGTGCGATTTGGAATAGCTTAGGCTATATATGGCACTTAGTGTGCGAGACTAAGATAGCTTCGGCTATGTAAGGCAGTTAGTGTGCGGGATTATAATATCTTCGGCTTTGCGATGGCACTTAGTGTGTGAAACATCGAGTATTTGATAGTGTTACGAGAAGGTATGAGTTCGTTATGAATTTGTACAGGTATGTACATCTAAGTATGAAGTTCAAATAGAAAAGGTTATGACTTTGCATATAAGCATATGAATAAGCTTATGGAAGGTTTGATATTATCATAAATTATACATTAACTTGTTCAAATTGATGATATGTGTTTTATAAATTGTTGAGTATACTTAGTACAAATTACTAAGCTTTGTAGCTTACCTTGTTTGTTTTTCCCCTGTTTTATAGTGAATTCAAAGCTAGGTCGGATTCGAGGATCGTCAGAGACTACGTCACACTATCCAACCATCTACTTGGTACTTTTGAGTTGTGTATATGTAGTATATGGCATGTATAGGCTTAAGTTATTTTGGTATGTTTCATGAATATATATTTTGAGCCATTTGAGTTGGTTTATGATAATGAATTTGATGATGTTTATAAATGTGTAAATGGTTCTATTTTGAGTTTGGTAATTGACCTATATTGTGTGGTTGAAGTTGAATCTATAATGCTAAATGATATTAGGTAATTTGGGAAGCTATGTGCTTGAAAATTGATGCTTGATAATGTATGTATGTATGGAATGGTTTAGTTGATTGAATTGAATATGTGAATTAGGTATGAAATTAGATGGCAAATTGTAGCATATTTGTACATTATATTGATGGTAAAGAAAGGCTATGATTTGAACATTGGTTGATGTTTTTGGATACATATTAGTGCTTTGTATTGGTACCATTTGTGCTTGTGTAGGTATGTGCAAATTGGGTGGAAAAATGGCATGGTAAATAGCCTATTTTTGTCCACACGGGCGTGTGTCTCAGCCGTGTGTGACACACGGTCAAATTACACGGCCGTATATCCCTTGGTGTTGAAATTAAATTGAAGTCAGTATGCTCCACACGGTCTCCCACACGGGCGTGTGAGTGGCCGCGTGGTACAAGTCAGTATACCCCCTAATTGGCACACGGCCTAGCACGCTGGCGTGTGACTTGGCCGTGTTGCATAAGTTAGTATACCTTACAGGTTTGACACGGCCTAGTGTACGGCTTGGCACACGGGCGTGTGTGGCCACTTCAAAGGGTACATGGGCTAGACACAGGGGCGTGTGATCGGCCATGTGACCCAAGTCAGTATGTATGCCCTATTTTCATATGGCCTGAGACACGGGTGTGTCTACTAGCCGTGTGAGGCACACGGCCTATTCACACGAGCGTGTGAGCCTTGTTTACATGAAAAATTTCTAAGTTTCCAGAATTTTCATATGATATTGGTTTAGTCCCGAACCACTTCTAAAGCATGTCTAAGGCCTCGTAGGCCCTTATAAGGGACAATGTGATTATGTTGAATGATTTATGAGAATGAATACTTATTGTTGCATAAATGTATGTTATATGTGTTGTGAATTGATTGATAATACCTCGTAACCCTATTCCAGCATTGAATACGAGTGAGGGGTGTTACATTAGCCCACTCACTTTAGAAAACACATTGTCCTCAATGTGTAGCCCTGAAAAGATAAGGAAAGAAGTTACTCGATTGATCGTGGTATGTTCGTAAGCTATTGGTGGGTGCTTTCTCCTTTGATCGTTGTGAGTTCTAAATTGTTGTGCTCCTTCATGTGGGTTTCCTGCACAAAAAAATTGAAACAAATATTTACTGTAACATCCTAAAAAAATGAGTATCGATATGTTGCATGTTTTTGTGCTTAGCTTGTGAATAATTAAATTTGTGTGCTTATTATAGTCTTAAGAAGGCACGAGATTTACTCGGAAATAGAATAATTCTTAGAAATGAGTACTTTATTGAAGTGGATCAAGTTACATGATGCTTAAGGTAATTAAGTGTCAAAAACTAGCATAAGTTGAGCTAGTAGCAAGGTGGAGTTGGCGCCATGAGTGTTGCTTGAGGGGAGAGGTTCGAATCCCATGGATAGCATTTTGGTGACTTTTAATTTTTGCACCTTTATAGCATGTGTCGGTCAAGCATTATATTTGGTAAGGTTGGACTATTTTACTTATGGCAAGGTGGCTAATGTTTAAGGTAAGCATGGAACTTGGGGAAAGAAATCCTAAACTTATGGAATGTAGGGGAACATAAGGCTTGAAATAAGGGAAGGTGTTTTGGAAACTTTGGGGTGGCCAAACTTTGACTTTGGTGTCTATGAATGTGGACGGCATAGGGGGCTAAGGGGGATGGCCTGTTTTTGGTGCTAGCTTGGTAGGATTAGGTGCTTGATGAGCACATCTTTCATTTGGTCATTTTGGTGCTTTTCTCAAAACTTTTCTCTTCATTTTTCCCTCTCACTAGCCGAATGTGCCATAAGCTTTAGGGAAGCAATTGTTTCATTTGGCCATTTCTTTCTTTTACCATTTCGGTCTTAGGTGATCATTCTCTCCAAATCTTTTTCTTCCCTTTGTGACCGAAACCACATAGCCATCAAGGATCATTTCTTTTATTCTCTTTTTCCTCTTCATTGCCGAATGCATATTGGTCTCAAAGTTTCTTCTTGATTCATCTTCCATCCTTGTGAACCGAAATACAAACCTCCCATCTCCATTTTCTTTTCTTCTTATTTCTCACAAAAGACTCACAAACATTTCTCTCTTCCAAAAATATTCCACCATGGCCGAATGTTGATGACAATCTCCCTAGCCGAATCCTTCTCTCCACATTTATTCACTTCTCAATCATTCTTCTTATTCATACTTTGATAAATCGTGGTGTAGTGGAGTGTCGACCATTTTTTCATCGATAGTCGATCATAGTCATCATAAGAACGCGTGGAAAAGGATTTCATCATTCAAGGTAAGGGATTCATTTTATTTCGAAGGGGTTCTATGTTACTTTTTATTTGGTTTAAGATGGTATTGATTAATCGATTCTATCATAGGGGCCCTATTAATCGACTTTCTTTTTGTGAACGTAAGAATTTCGTGGCAATCAAGATAGGGTCAAAAAGGGTGGTGTATAGTGTTCGGAAGAGGGGTGGTTCCGCTATTCCCCCTAATTTCAAACGAAGGGCTGTTTCGGGAATCTGAGACTTTCCATCGGGTTGTGGACCCTCATCCGGCGAAAATCAATTATTTGAAGTCATTTGTACTCCTGAGCCTTTGACTGTTCATGGTTCTTCATCAGGTTATGAACCATCAATCGGGGAGAGACCACAAATAATTGTTGTTCGAAATTCCGAAGGTAAAGATCTAGATCGTTTATCTTAATATAAATTTATATTTAGTATCAGTGTTCTAATCGAGTGTGATACGTATTTAGGTATCGACGAGCGGGAAAGTATAGTTCTCATCGTAATCAGGTGTGTAACTTCACACTTATCTCATGGGTTATTCTATGCCGTAGTAATAGAATAAAAATCGTAAATTCGGTAAAATTGGAAAATACAGTATATTAGCACTTTTTGGTGTGAATGCATCAAACCGGTATTAAAGTTGTGAAAAATTACGGATTTGCCCTTAATGGGCTATATTGTTAAAAAGTGATATTTTGGGCCACATGAATTATTTTGATAAATTGGCCAAGTGAGAAAATTTTGAAAAGGGCCTCATGTGTTTAAATGGGCCAAATTTGCTAGATCGATAAATGGGCCAAATTTGCTAGATCGATAAATGGGCCAAATCTTGCTAGATCGAATAATGAGCCAAATTGCTAGATTGCTTAATGGGCCAACTTGTATTATGGGCCTTATGATGAAATTATTATATGAACATTATTATGCTTTGTATATGCATACATGGTTGCATGGGTTGGGATAAAATTGAAGAGAAGTGCTGGTGGCTCTGCCACAATCTAGTTCGGTGACTCTGTCACAATCTAGTTCGGTGACTCTGTCACAATCTAGCTCGGTGACTCTGTCACAATCTAGTTCGGTGACTCTGTCACAATCCGGTTCGGTGGCTCTGCCACAATCTAGTTCGGTGACTCTGTCACAATCTAGTTCGGTGACTCTGCCACAATCTAGTTCGGTGGCTCTGCCACAAATATTTTAAATGGCTTAATGCCTGCGATTTGTGTGTTGGCGGGGTGGGTTGACTTGATCCCCACAGGTGTGATGGTTGGTACGGGTGGTGTGTAGCGGATGGAACTTAGGCTTGGTTGGGAATTGCATATCACATGCATTTTTATATATGATTTATATATTGTACTTTGTAAATGGGCTCAAGCCCAATTGAATGCTTAAATGGTTTTGGCCCAGTGAACAGGGTAAGTGGGTTACACATTGAGTTCTAAGTAACTCACCCTGTTTTTCTTACCCATCTCAGGTAATGATAATTGATGGAGGCTTGGGCCGGGGATGACTTCGTGTGGAGGCCATACTACGAATGATGAGTTATAAAAACTTTGAACTTCTTTTAAGTATTTTTATTTAAGTATATTTTTTTTATTTGCGATGTAATAAGGCCTCTGGTATTATTTTTATGGATTTTTATTTATGGATTGATTTTAATATGTTTTAATTACTTAAATGGGGCTGTTTAAATTTTTATAAATGTTTTTCTTAAACTTCCGTATAAAAAGGGAGTTTTCCTAGATATCACTTACTCGTAAAATTTCTCGAAAAATCTTTTATAAATTTATTTTAACCAATTATTTCTTTGAAAATCAAAATTTCAAACTCTTATGTTTTAAAATCATGGATTTCAAATAAATCTCGATTTTTGATAAACTCCATCTCCAAAATCGTTTTGAAAGAATTGTTGTCATTAAAATCATTGATGATTAGATGTAAGTTCGATTTGTGTGGCATGCCAAGACTGGTCTTAATGCATAGACCGGGTTTAGGGTGTTACATATACAATGTATTGTTAATCATATTCCTAAAATTATTAATTACAATATTTTAAAATGGTCACTTCAATCTTGTTCCTCTTCTTCAGAGGCTATCTCCCCTTATTCTGCTTCTTCTCCTTCCTCTTCATTATCACCTCCCCCTTCACTCCCTTGCTCCTCTTCTTCATAATAATTATGAATTGGATCAAGCAATTCCAACAGATAATTATGAACTCTCATGTTGTTCAGTCTTGCGAATTCTTGAAAGACCAGTCCCGTTTCTTGTGTCCATCATATTATTCTGTCTATTTTTGCTTCACTACTCTCACCTGTTTTTCTTTTTGGCGTCATATTTCCTTTTCTTTTGATTGAGGGAAGGACATCTATCTTTTTCTTTTTCCTCTGGTTCCAGTCTATAATTTATTTCCGGTTGAGTTCCAAATACTAAGTGTACATAAAATAGCAATTAAACTCTTTGTTGGGCACATGAATTACTCGTTCTCTTCCATAGGAACCTCTACGCTTTTGCAAAGCACCGTCACTAGATGGGGAAAGAAAATCCCAACCTTCTGGCAATTGACGCAACACTTCATACTTTGATGGATCCACTCTTCAATGCATATTTGTTTCTCCTGTAAGATGCCATATAACAATATAGCTCTAAAAGTATTTACGTTATAAACATTTAGTGTAGGTGTAACATCCTAAAATAGGGGCTATTTGTGTTTGAATTATTTTGCTTGTGTTTGGATTGCTGTGATATTATTCATAGTGGAATAAGACTTAATTAGGGGTCTTGAGTAGGCTCGGATTTGTAGAAAATTTATTTGTGAAGCTTTAAAGATAGATAGCTTTAGTAAGTAGGAGTTACAAGGTTACATGAGGGAAATATTGTCATTAAAAAGGCCTTAGAAAAAGTGGCAAAGGGAGGCCACTTAGGTGCTAGAGTTGACGCCACAAGGAGCAAGGGGGAAACCTAGGTTCGAGTCGCGAATTTTCCCTTTTTGATATTTATTTTTGGACGGCAATAAGGGGAGGGAATTTCTCAATTTTAAACTTTGGGATAATAAGGAAAGTATGAGAATATTATTTGGCTTTAAATGGATTTTATTTGATTAATCTTGAAAAGTTGGCAAAGAGGAAATTTAGGGATGTGATTTATTCAAATTAAATTTGAATATTTCAAATTAATGGCTTAGAGTGAATTTGGGAAGTTGCCAAATTTTGAATTCCTTGGAGAGGAGTGGACGGCAAGCATAGGGAGGGGGAGAAGCCGAATTTTCTTAGCATTTTTCTTCATAATTTCGGCTAGTCTCCATCTTTTTGTTTTCCTTTTTCATTCTCTCAAAACCAAAAATCCTTCTCTTCTTCTAAAACCTTGGCCGAATCTCCTATACCTTAATCTCCTATCTATTTCTTTCTTTTCTCTTCTTAAACCCTTAGCCGAAACTCTTATTTCATTTTCTTACTCCCTCTCCTTCCATACAAAGCCGAACCTTGGTTGATTGTGTTGAACAATCATAGCCGAATCTACTCCCTTGTTGTGCCAAAATTTCCTTCTCCTATTTTGTGCAGCCTTGGCCGAATATCTTAGCAAGGGTGCCTCTTCTACTTTTTCCTCCAATCGATTCTAAGGTGAGTGTCCAAGGTCGAATGCCTTTTCTTTGGTTCTCTTGTTCTTGTCGACTTCTAAAAGGGTAAGAACCGATTTCGGTATTGGATTGCAAGTGTGAATCGACTGTTTTGGAATCGGTTTGTTGTAGGGCCTTCGAGGTGTTGGAAGCAATCTAGTGAAGCCGTCACCTTTGATTGATTGGTTGGTAAGTGGTGGTAAGAATGTGTTAGTAGTTTAATCTCTTTAGTATTCGTTTAAGCCGAAGGCTATTAACATGTGATTGCCGATTTAGGGAAGCAAAAGCGCTTGGAGTGTGGTGGCTAGTATTCAAAGGCATTTGGGTAAGGTTTCGGGTTCACAAGGAACCCTTTTGCAATTAATTTTTGGTTTGGCCGAATAGGCCATGGCACTAATCTTGTGTTTGGCCGAATATAGGGCAAGAATATTGTGGGTGGCCGATTGGTTATTCCGGGATTTAAGGCTTTCGTTAATTTCAGGTGTGTACATACACACTTTATAATTAATTAACGTGAAAAGTATTATGTGTATGCTAATCGGATTTGTGTAGATTTGAGTTTAATACCATAAAGGTATAGCAAGGCTTCAGGTAAGTCCTTGACAATATGAGTTGTTATTTGATGCTTTTGGGAAGCATGGCATATTTGATATATGTGATTTAAATATATGTTGGCATAAACTCAGTTATATAATTGATTGATGTGGGTTGATGAGAGGAGGGGGCAGTGTTATTCATGTCGACGGACACCAGTGGTTTGGTACCACATTGTGACTACAGTCACCAGAGGTTTGGCACCTCCAGAGGTTTGGCACCTCATAGCGTCTCGTCCCTGTGGCTTAGCACCACCGTGGGTTGGCCCCACTTTGAGATATGGGATTGACGCCAGTGATTTGGTATCACACGATGGGTTGGCCCCATCATTTGATTTGTGACTTCGGGTCACCAGTGGTTTGGCACCACAATATGACGGATTTCGTGACTATACGTCACCAGTGGTTTGGCACCACCAGTGGTTTGGTACCACACGGGGTAGAGAAAGGTGTTCGGATGGCTAGGTTGGGTGCATATTAAACTTGTGCATATTAAATTAATTATGATTTGTGTATGATGTTACATTAGACCGGGAAAAAGGGTTACACATTGGGTCTTGATGACTCACCTTTTTCCTTTAACATTTTCAGGTGACTCGTAGCTGCGGATAAGGAGCCGGATGGACTCGAGGTGGCCATGAAATGAAAATGTGGACTAGGTGGATTTTGAACTATTTTTATTTTATTATGGGTTTGATTTATTTAAGTTGTAATAAGGCCTCCTAATATTGCACTTGGATTATTTTTCATGTTTTGGATAATTTGCTTAAACTACTTCATGATATTAAAATGAGTACACATGTTTTTCTCAAATTAATACGCAAAATGTTTTATCGTGCCATCGGGTACACTTGAACCTGTAACAACCTGACCTAATATATTTTTTAAACAACACTAAGTAATATTTTCTTCATACACCTCAAAATTTTTAAAACAAGACAATATCTTTTATCAAAAATTTAAATTGGCTCAAAGGGATTTTTAAAATGTTTTTCTCTGTAGCATATCAAATTCGGTCGTAATGTTTGGGCCGGGTTTGGGGTGTTACAGTAGGTGTTATCCTAGTACAAATATATTGCATCCACATATTAGCTATTGGAAACATGATTGCTTGGTTGAAATTGGTCATCGAAAGTCCTGTATCTGGTCAAAGGTTCCATTCACCACGATTCTTAGTTAGATATTTTACAATGCTTTCCATGTCTAAGTTCTCAAATTTATTTACATCGCTATTTTCTAGATAATCAATTTCGCAGTACAGAGCATCATAAAATCAAAAATAGTTTTCGGGTTGAAGGATACATCCTTACCTATTACCGTTACTATTTTCATCTGACACCAAATGGCCTCCGTGTCTCTTCATCTCTAAGACTAGCATAAAACTCTAGGACAAGTGAAAAAACAACATTTTCTTTAGAGTGACACAAAATCTCTCCAATATACGATACTTACTAAAGACTAAATTTTGTTGCAAATAACCATAGAGGGTTCGAATCCCTTTCCTGGATAAAGGTTTTTCCTTGAAGCTCAAGGAAATACTTTTTGGCATTTTGGTTTATAAATTTTAAAGGAATTTAAATCGCTGGTGGTTCTTGCATACTAGTTTTTCTATTCTTCCTAAGAGGCATGTTCAACTTAGAAAAACCAAGAGTTTCGGACAATATATTTCAAAGGTAATAGAACAATAAAATTTGAGAGTTGGAACTTTTAACCTTTTACTTGAAATCTTGTTTCCTTCAAAGTAGTTGTTTGTGATCTCCCATATGAATGCTTGATGTATAACCTACACCAATGAAGATGAAAAAAAGAAATTTGCAGTAAAAAAATAAGGAACGATTGAATAAGAGTTTAGGGTTTAAAAGGTTTTTGAGAGAATTAAGCGAATTTAGAAGGTAAGAAAGGTTTAGTTTGAAGTTAAAATAGTTTTTAGGTTTTAAAATGGTGTTTTAAGGTTACATATTAGGTTAAAACATGGTTTATGTTGCAAGGTTGCGCAATCGGGTCAGGTCGACCTTACAAAAATTTACAACGATATCGTGACACAGGGGTTCCGTGTCGTGACATATCTGGCAGTTTGCCGTTGTCGCGACATCAGGATTTGATGTCGCGACACTACATGCATTTAAAATAATCACAAATAGAATGAAACAATAATCTACTCAAAATCAGACCATAGGCATTAGAGATAGTAAAAATTCACCCAAATAATTTCAACCCAATGAGATTTAGCTCATGGATTGGACATTCAAATCCAAAATAAAACCATTAAACATCATCATTGAAGTTGACAATTCATAATGTTCAAATAAAAAACTAAAGGCAGAGCTGTAAGAAGCTCTTGCTACTCTAGTTTTCACTTTAATACTGAATTTTGATGCAAAACCCAGGGAAAATTTCTCTTCCCCTTCACTGCGTCTGTGATTTTTGCTTTGTAGGCTGCTACCCTCTCATATCTTTTCATTGAATTTTTCCACGAGACTTCAATACAGAGAAAAATGCTCTCCAATTCCTTTCTCCCAAAAATCCTCGTCCCCTCTTTTCTTTTCTCTTTCCTCCTTTATAGGATAGGTCCCTCCCTCTCAGCACACACCCTTTGCTTCCTATTTTTTAGGGTGGTTTATCTGGTGCAAGTACAACTGGTTGAAACTGACATGGACTGAGTGTTGCGTCATTTTTCTAGAATTCACATGGCATTCTTGTTGGCAATCTAACCAACATTTTTCCATGGTAATATTTCACTTCATTCATTTCCTTTCTTCTATCTCTCTTCTCTTCTTCATCTTGCACCTGCAGCCAACAATAACCAACACCTTTCTTCCCTAGTAACAAATAATGACATTTATAGCACAATCCAAGCTTTGTTATGAAATTTTCTAAAAATACCCTTAAAATGCAAATATATTTACTTAATTACAAACAATTAATTCAATCTAGAGGCCTGAAATATAACACTTTTCAAGAGTTATCAGACACACTTTGAGATTTTGGAAACCTGGGCAGACTGTCTTCTGTGTCACGAAACAGAGGTGCTGTGTCACAACATCAAGATGATTTTCTCGATTCTTTGCTATTGGACGTGGTGTTGTGACATCAGAAGTTCCATGTTGCGAAACTGGATATGTTTTTTTTACCTAATTTCTGCTTCCAAAGTGTTCTCGGTTCCTATAAAACCCAATGTTAATAAATATTATAATTTAAACTAAGTAGTTAATTAAATATAAAATAATATACATAAAATTATAGTTTTAATTAAAAATGTTAATTTTTGTTTCCAGATTCATCTATCAGCTCGATTAGTGTTCCCGAGGATGCTCTATTTGTCTTATTTTTATTAATGTTTGTCTAGCATCCGTCATGTCATTCTACCTTGTTGTATTGATCCTGCTATTTGAATTTACTTTTTTATGGCCTGCACTTATCACATAAAATAATTCCTCTAGCTCAGGATTGTTAGGGACTTTCACAGATATTTCATAACATTGTCTCTCTGATCTCTTTTTGTCTACCTCGTCTTGTAACACCCTTAACCCGTATCCGTCGCCGGATTGGGGTTATAAGGCATTACCAAACTTAACACAAGTCACCACAACCATTTACTGCTCATGTAATCAAGAACCGAATGTATCTTAAGAAATGCATTATCAAAGCATACTTAAACCATTTCGAGCCTATTTTAAAACCGTTCAACCAAAATCATTTCTAAGCATTTTCCATCAAATAACAAAGGTTACTAAACATTTGGTCATCTAATTTATTTACTGACCGAATATGCACATATCCATAATCATTACAATAAAATAAGTTATCAATTATCAAAAAAACTAAATAATCATATACACACATAAGCATAGACTTTGCTCAATTGAATCTAACATATATCCAAATTTTTCCATACCAAGAGCATACGCATCCAACAAGATATAGATCATTTCTTATTCAAGAGCATACTCGAATTATCAAAACCAAACATATATCTTCCATCGTCCACAATTCATGAATCTAAACCCTTTATTCGCATATACAGATGTATTTCATATTCGAATATACCTATCTAATTACATAACCATTACTAACCACATCTTATCGAATTCAAAGATTATAGTAAAAATGATTTTATAAAGTTGATTCATGTTTCTATATTACCCATCAAAAATAATGTTTAACAAATTATAAACCAAACTTATTAATCAACCACATATGTTAACTTTCCGAATGAGCTAGCAAGAATTCATATATGGTTATTTCCTATCAACACATACATATATATACATATATACTTAACATGAATTAAAACACATCCATATTCACAATCCAAGCAAAACATTCACGCATACTATAATCAAGATTACATAAACCTTATATCATTAACTTTTAAAACAAGCCATTTTCGCATGGCTTATATACATCAACAAAAATATCATCTAAGTATTAGGCTAGCCTATACTTGCCTTAAGTTCAAAACCCAAACTTTAAAAGTACCAAAATAAGTTGATAGTGTGGATGACTTCGTTGACGATTCCCTGAGCTCGTAAGTTGACCAAAATCTATAAAACAGAATAACAGACACACACAGAGTAAGTTAACTTAGCTTAGTAAGTCTTAAGCAATTATATAAATCAATTAAACAATCTAACATCTTGAACCAATCATTTTATAACATTAATATAAATTACAAAACACAACTGATCAATCATAGCCGAATATTACCATCCATACATAGCATTTTAATTATCCCTTATCAAATCTAAAACATCACTATTTTACTTTAAGGACACAACTCATCAGATGCATATAATTCAATATGTTTCCTTATACAACCAAATTAATAGTTCATGTACAATTTAACCACAAATAATCGAATGTATGAGCATATATATATTTCCAGATATCTGAATATATATATATAATCTCACATATCCGAATGTATATGCATAAAATTTTACATAACCGAATGTATATATATACATATATACATGTACATCCATTAAAATAGTCTCATGCTTGCAAGTAAACAATATCGGTTCAAATAACATTTTATCCACATATTCAAGAAGCCAAAATACCAACACATTCATCTATCAACTTACACACTCAACCACATCACATATAACATACACATATGTATATGCATACCTTATGGCCGAATATAATCTAATTCATTTTGATAAGCTGTAGCTTGCTCGATTTTCCACCATAACTTAATCATTTCATAAGCATAAACTTGTAATATAGATCACCGGCATTAAGCCTGTTAGGAAATAAAGCCTGAAACACACACCGACTGTAACACCCCCAAACCCGGCCTACGAGCCTTGACCGGATTTGGTTATGTCACTGCGGAAAGATGGTTGAAAATCTTTTTGTCTTAGAATAATCATGAAAGTTTGTTAACTTTTGAAAACCATGTCCATTTAAAGTAATATGAAAAACCTTAGTGTTATAAAATTGTCTGAATTTAAACTTTATTAAATACTAATTTGAATAAGCAGGTTGCTAAGATAAAATCCTCTTCACATAGTGGTTCAGTTTAATCAAGCCATAATTAGAATAATACCAAAATAATAGTAAGGCCCTTATTACAACCCATACTTAAAACAAAATACTCAATATTAAAAATGCTTAAGATAATCCAAATATCTTCTTCTGCATGGGCCACCTTGTGTCCTCTCCGAACCCGGTCCATCTTTACGCATCACCTGAAAATGTTAAAGGAAAAAGGTGAGTCACCAAGACTCAGTGTGTAGCCCTTTTTCCCGGTTTAGTAAAACATCATACACCAATCATAAACAGGTTTAACATGCACAAGTTACGATATGCACCCAGCCTAGCCTTCCAAACACCTTTCTCTACCCCGTGTGGTACCAAACCACTGGTGGTGCCAAACCACTTGTGACTTAAAGTCACAATATCCGTCAATACTTGTGGTGCCAAACCACTGGTGTCCCAAAGACACAAATGTGATACCAAATCACTGGTGACCGAAGTCACGAATCAAGTGATGGGGCCAACCCATCGTGTGATACCAAATCACTGGCGTCAATCCCATAATGTAAACTGTGGGGCCAACCCACTGTGGTGCTAAGCCACTGGGACGAGACGCTATGAGGTGCCAAACCTCTGGAGGTGCCAAACCTCTGGTGACCGTAGTCACAATGTGGTACCAAACCACTGGTGTCCGTCGACACGAATATCACTTCCCCCTCCTCTCATATCACCCATCATCATACCAACTCATGTATAGTATTCAAATCATGCAAACATGTTTAACGTTGCATCTCATAGCACATACATCATAAATCATGACATCATGTATCAATAACAGTACTCATAATGAAACGGACTTACCTGAATCCGTGCACATACCCCATAGGGTGTCATATCACTCAACCATACTGTTTTGGTTTTACCAATCAATCAGTTTATCAAACATATACAAAGCAAGAAGTGTGTTTTCAGGTGATTCATGAGTTGGACCGGGATCGGAGAGGACACATGGTGGCCCATGCCGAAGGCGTTGTTTTAAGTTTATTTATATTAAGTACTTGATCTTTTAATTATGGATGTAATAAGGGCCTTTTGACTTTTATTTATTTTTATCTACCTTGGAAATTGCTTAATTATTATTTTGGGTACTATTTTATTTTAATTTGATTATGACTTGGTAAAATTAAATTACTAGCTAGTGAAAATGATTTTACCCTAATCTACTTATTTAAAGTATTCATAAGATAATAAAGTGTTTTAATATGGACATTTTTATAATATCAAGTCTAAAGTATATATATATATATATATATATATATATATATATATATATATTTTCCAAAGGAACATAGGTTCCAAGATAAAATAAATTTTTACTATTTTACTCTAAGTCAGAAATATTTTCACTAACATAACCAGATTCGGTCGTAGTGAATGGGCCGGGTTTGGGGATGTTACACCGACACTAGGCCTGCTAGACCCAAGGTCTGATATGTAATTCACCGGCATTAAGCCTGCTAGGCATAAAGCCCGATATAATTCACCAGCACAAGGCTTGCTAGGCTCACAGCCTGAATAATAATACTTTAAACTGTCTCACACGAATCATTTCATATATCGACTCTTTTCTACATTTCGAGCTCATTGTACGAACATTCAGTTAACATATATCAATTGAATAACTTAAACAAATCCAATATTGTACTTAGCCAAATTCGGTTATTCCATAATATAATTACCATACTTCTAAAAATCAACATATATTTGGTTGCATAAATAATTTACGATGTTTATTTGCTTAGAGACTTACCTTGAATAAAGTCGCACGACAAAAACCGACTATTCGATTATTTTTGCTTTTCCCCGATCTAAGTCCGTTTTCTTTTATTCTTGATCTTTAATCAAGCTTAAAGTTGACCGAACCTAGCTTAGGTTTCTTTCTTTTCTTTTTCTTCACTTTCGGCCAAAAAGATGGATGAATGAATAATGTTTCTCTTTCATATTATGTTTTTATTATTTTAAGTATAATATAATGTTTAATATATAATAACATTTATAATAATAAAACTTTACATAACATAATCACTTAAGCTTTAACATGCCGTCCACTATGACTTAAAATGGGCTATTTGCCCTTTAAGGACCTCACATTGAAAAGCCACTATCAACTAAGCACTTTACACTTTAATTTGTAACTTTTATACTTTACGCAATTAAGTCCTTTTATTAAATCGAAGACTTAAACGACAAAATTAAATCACGAAATTTAAACACAAACAAATTCACACATAATAAATACAAAAAATAATTTTAAAATATTTTTCGGAATTGGATTTGTGGTCCTGAAACCACCGTTCCGATTAGGATCTAAATCGAGCTGTTACAACTCTCCCCCCTTAGCGATTTTCATCCCCGAAAATCTTACCGGTAAATAGGTTCGGATAACGCTCTTTCATTGTATTCTCAGTCCCCCAAGTTTCTTCTTCAACTCCGTGCTTTAACTAACGGAATTTTCTTATTTCTCAATTCTTTTATCTCCTGAGCCAGAATACAAATAGGTTCTTCTTCATATGTCATATCAGGTTGAATCTCAACCTCTGTAGGGCAAATCACATGTGAAGGATCAGATCGATATCCTCAAAGCATCGAGACATGAAAGACATTATGAATCTTTTCTACTTCAGGTGACAATTTTAATCTATAAGCAACCGGCCCGATATGCTCTATAATTTCATACGGTCAAATGAATCTCGGACTCAACTTACAAAAATACTCAATCTCCAATCTGAAACTCAATGTCTTTGCGTTTCAAATCTGTGTAAGACTTTTGACGATCTGATGTAGCTTTCAAACTATCACGGATTACTGGCACTTTCTGTTCAGTTTCTATAATCAAATCAACCCCTTGTATCTTGTTCTCATTGAGCTCGGTCCAGTACAATGGTGTACGACACTTACGACCGTATAAAGCTTCGTAGGGTGCCATTCTGATACTAGATTGAAAGCTATTATTGTAAGCATATTCAATCAAAGGTAAGTATCGTTCCCAAGTACCTTCAAACTCGAGGACGCAACATCTCAACATATCCTCAAGTATCTGAATGGTTCATTCGGACTGACCATCTGTCTGCGAATGAAAAGCAGTGCTAAAGTGTAGTTTAGTACCTAAAGCATCTTGTAATTTCTTCCAAAGTCACGACGTGAATCTCGGGTCTCTGTCTGAAACAATAGAAATAGGCACACCATGTAATCTCACAATTTGAGATACGTACAACTTAGCAAGCTTATCGAGAGAATAGTCCATACGAACTGGAACAAAGTGAGCTGATTTGGTTAGCCTATCCACTATAACTCAAATTGCATCTTTCTTGCTCTGTGTCATAGGCAAGCCGGATACAAAATCCATAGTGATTCTGTCTCATTTCCATTCAGGTATCATGATCGGCTGAAGTAATCCAGAAGGCACCTGATGTTCGGCCTTTATTTGTTGACAAACTAAGCACTTCGAGACAAATTCAGATATGCCCCGTTTCATACCAAGCCACCAATAGAACTATTTCAGATCGTTATACATTTTCGTGCTACCCATATGAACAGATAATCGGCTACTATGAGCTTCATTCAGTATTGTCTGAATCAAATCCGAATTCCTCGGAACACATATTCGGCCTTTGAACTTCAAGTAGTCATTCTCATCAATTCGAAACTTTGACTCAACATTACTTTCACACTGAACTCGTTTTACCAACAAATCTTCATCAACTTTCTGAGCATCACTAACTTGTTGAATAAACAACAGTCTTGCTTTTAATTCGGCTACTATCGAACCATCATCAGACATAACCACATGCGCGTTCAACGCACGAAGAGCAAATAATGACTTCCGACTTAAAGCATCCGCAACAACATTAGCCTTTCTCGGATGATAGTTAATCACTAATTCGTAATTTTTCAATAGCTCTAACCATCTGCGTTGTCTCAGGTTCAAATCTCTCTGTGTCATCAAATACTTCAAACTCTTGTGATCTGAATAAACATGACATTTCTCACCGAACAGATAATGACGCCAAATCTTTAAAGCGAACACAATGGCTGCTAGCTCTAAATCATGTGTCGGGTAATTTCTTTCATGTGGCTTCAATTGTCTCGAAGTATAAGCTACGACTTTACCTTCCTGTATCAAAATGCAACCCAAACCATTGAAAGATGCATCACTATAAATAACAAATCCTTTACCCGATTCAGGCTGGACTAACACTGGAGCTTTGGTTAAAAGAGCTTTCAACTGATCAAAATTTTTCTGACACTTTTCTGACCATTCGAACTTAACATCTTTCTGTAATAGCTTTGTCAACGGGGTAGCTATCATTGAAAAACCTTTCATAAATCGTCTATAGTAACCAGCAAGTCCCAGAAAGCTTCGAATTTTGAAAACATTTTTCAGTGGTTTCCAATCGAGTATAGCCGATATTTTATTTGAATCAACCCGAATACCTGATGCTGAAACAACGTGGCCCAGAAAACTGACTTCACTCAACCAGAACTCACATTTACTAAACTTTGCATACAACTGTTTATCTCGTAAAGTTTGTAGCACAAGCCTCAGGTGCTCAACATGCTCGGTTTCATCTCTGGAGTAGATCAGAATATCATCTATAAACACTACCACAAACCGATCCAAATACTGACTGAAAATCCGATTCATCAGATACATAAAAATAGCAGGTGCATTAGTAAGTCCGAAAAGCATAACCAAAAACTCATAGTGTCCGTACCTTGTTCGAAAAGCAGTATTTGGCACATCTGAATCTCTGACTCGCAACTGATAATAACCCAACCTCAAATCTATCTTTGAAAACACTGAAGCCCCTTTCAACTGATCAAACAAGTCATCAATCTGTGGCAACGGGTATTTATTCTTTGTAGTTACCTTATTTAGCTGTCGATAATCAATGCACATTCGCAAAGTCCCATCTTTCTTTTTCACAAATAAAACTGGTGCACCCCAAGGAGAGAAACTCGATCGTGCAAAGCCCCTATCTGTTAACTCTTGCAACTGTGCTTTCAACTCTTTTAATTCTGTAGGTGCCATCCGATACGGAGCTATTGAAATCGAAGTCGTCCCCGATACTAATTCAATACCAAACTCTACCTCTCGAACAGGTGGCAAACCCGGTAATTCTTCAGGAAACACATCCGGATACTCGCACACAACTGGTACAGATTCAACCCTCTTTTCAGTCACTTTACTATCAAGCACATAAGCAAAATAAGCTTCATAACCTTTTCTCACGTATTTCCGGGCTAACATTGATGATATTACTGCTGGTAACCCATTCAGATCATTAGATTCAATCTGAATAATTTCACCGTTTTGGCATCTCAAATCAATGGTTTTTCGTTTGCAATTAACAACAGCATCGTGCAAAGTCAACCAGTCCATACTCAAAATTATATCGAATTCGTCAAAAGGCAACAACATCAAATCAGCTGGGAAACATGAATCCCGAATCATCAACGGGCAACTTTTACACACTTTATCAACCAAAACGCATTGACCCGAGGGGTTTGATACACGAATCACAAACTCAGTAGACTTAATAGGCAGACTCTTACTGGATACTAATGTTTCACACACATAAGAATGAGTCGAACCAGGATCAATCAACGCAATAACACTAGTATCATAAAGAGTGAAAGTACTGGTAATGACATCTGGAGAAGTAGCATCCTTACGAGCGCGTATAGCATGCTCTGGCAGGTGCACGAGCCTCTGATCGAACTGCAATATCCTTTGTTCCTCTCTGACTGCCACCTATATTTCCCAAATGCCTAGGTGGTCTGCCACGCACTGATACATTGCTCGGTCTCGCATTCTGAACAGTATTTTGCTCGGCTAACATCGGACACTCTCTAATAAAATGATCCATCGACCCACATTTGAAACAGGACCGATAATGCATTCTACAACTCCCAGAATTCCATTTGCCACAATGCTTGCACTCAACCCAATTCTGCTGAACATTATCGACGCTAGCAATCGAAGTGGCTCGGTAACCCGTAGGGGGTCAGTCTCGATCTCGTCTAGAAAAGTCTGAAGTAACTTTATGTCGACTAGATTCATCTCTGAACTTATTTGATGCTGAATGAAAGATCTTACTCGATGATCTTTTACGGATGTCTCTAGCTTCAAATTCAACTTTTCTTTTTTCTTTCCCAAGCTCTTCGGCTTTACAGGCTCGTTCAACAAGTACCACGAACTCTTTAATCTCAAGTATGTCGACCAGCAGCTTAATATCTTCATTCAAACCGTCCTCAAATCTTTTACACATGATAGCCTCGGTTGAAACACATTCTCGAGCATATCGGCTTAATCTCACAAATTTCCGTTCATACTCAGTCACGGTCATACGACCTTGTTTCAATTCCAAAAATTCTTTACGTTTTTGGTTGATGAATCTCTGACTGATATATTTCTTACGGAACTCAGTCTGGAAGAATTTCCAGGTCACTTTCACTTTCGGAACCACCGATACTTGTGTATTCCACCAGTGATATGCGGTGTCCCGTAACAAGGATATAGCACATTTTAAGCATTTATCTGGAGTACAAGATAACTCGTCGAACACACGGATAGTATTATCAAGCCACAGCTCAGCTCGTTCTGCATCATCATCATCATTAGCTTTAAACTCTTCGGCCCCATGTTTCCTGATTTTATCAATAGGAGGCCTGCTAAATCTCATCGGATCTATCATCAGAGTACCATAGGTATCGGAGATGGATTACTCGGGGGTGAAGGTTGTTGCACAGCCGGATTAGTCCGAACATATTGAGTAAACCATTCGTTCATCATCTGGAAGAAGGCTTGCTTAGCCTCCCCCTCATGGCTACTCGAGATAGGTCGAGATTCTACAGGCGCTATCTCATGCACGGGATTAGGCGCTACGCTCTCGACATCATCAGCTACGGCTTTATCGGGATCCATTTACTATATAAAAACACAATTCAGATGTCAGAAGTCATCACACTATCGCATTATAAATTAAGGCATGTATAGCTCGACTCACACACACTACGGTAGTCCAAGAATCGATTCAATCGTAAGCTCTGATACCAATAAAATGTAACACCCTTAACCCGTATCCGTCGCCGGATTGGGATTACAAGGCATTACCAAACTTAACACAAGTCACCACAACCATCTACTGCTCATGTAGTCAAGAACCGAATGTATCTTAAGAAATGCATTATCAAAGCATACTTAAACCATTTCGAGCCTATTTTAAAACCATTCAACCAAAATCATTTCTAAGCATTTTCCATCAAATAACAAAGGTTACTAAACATTTGGTCATCTAATTTATTTACTGACTGAATATGCACGTATCCATAATCATTAGAAAAAAATAAGTTATCAATTATAAAAAAAAACTAAATAATCATATACACACATAAGCATAGACTTTGGTCAATTGAATCTAACATATATCCAAATTTTTCCATACCAAGAGCATACACATCCAACAAGATATGGATCATTTCTTATTCAAGAGCATACTCGAATTATCAAAACCAAACATATATCTTCCATCGTCCACAATTCATGAATCTAAACCCTTTATTCGCATATACAGATGTATTTCATATTCGAATATACCTATCTAATTACATAACCATTACTAACCACATCTTATCGAATTCAAAGATTATAATAAAAATGATTTTATAAAGTTGATTCATGTTTCTATATTACCCATCAAAAATAATGTTTAACAAATTATAAACTAAACTTATTAATCAACCACATATGTTAACTTTCCAAATGAGCTAGCAAGAATTCATATATGGTTATTTCCTATCAAAACATACATATATATACATATATACTTAACATGAATTAAAACACATCCATATTCACAATCCAAGCAAAACATTCACACATACTATAGTCAAGATTACATAAACCTTATATCATTAACTTCTAAAACAAGCCATTTTCGCATGGCTTATATACATCAACAAAAATATCATCTAAGTATTAGGCTAGCCTATACATGCCTTAAGTTCAAAACCCAAACTTTAAAAGTACCAAAATAAGTCGATAGTGTGGATGACTTCGTTGACGATTCCTTGAGCTCGTAGCTTGACCAAATTCTATGAAACAGAATAAAAAACACACATAGAGTAAGCTAACTTAGCTTAGTAAGTCTTAAGCAATTATAATAAATCAATTAAACAATCTAACATCTTGAACCAATCATTTTATAACATTAATATAAACAAAACACAACTGATCAATCATAGCCGAATATTACCATCCATACATAGCATTTTAATTATCCCTTATCAAATCCAAAACATCACTATTTTACTTTAAGGACACAACTCATCAAATACATATAATTCAATATGTTTCCTTATACAACCAAATTAATAGTTCATGTACAATTTAACCACAAATAATCGAATATATGAGCATATATATATATTTCCACATATCCGAATATATATATAATCTCACATATCCGAATTTATATGCATAAAATTTTACATAACCGAATGTATATATATACATATATACATGTACATCCATTAAAATAGTCTCATACTTGCAAGTAAACAATATCGGTTCAAATAACATTTTATCGATATATTCAAGAAGCCAAAACACCAACACATTCATCTATCAACTTACACACTCAACCACATCACATATAACATACACATATGTATATGCATACCTTATGGCCGAATATAATCTAATTCATTTTGATAAGCCATAGCTTGCTCGATTTTCCACCATAACTTAATCATTTCATAAGCATAAACTTGTAATATAGATCACCTGCATTAAGCCTGCTAGGCAATAAAGCCTGAAACACACACCGGCACTAGGCCTGCTAGACCCAAGGTCTGATATTTAAGTCACCGGCATTAAGCCTGCTAGGCATAAAGCCCGATATAATTCACCAGCACAAGGCTTGCTAGGCTCACAGCCTGAACTTTAAACTGTCTCACACGAATCATTTCATATATCGACTCTTTTCTACATTTCGAGCTTATTGTACGAACATTCAATTAACATATATCAATTGAATAACTTAAACAAATCCAATATTGTACTTAGCCAAATTCGGCTATTCCATAAAATAATTACCATACTTCCAAAAATCAACATATATTTGGTTGCATAAATAATTTACGATATTTATTTGCTTAGAGACTTACCTCAGATAACGTCGGGCGACAAAAATTGGCTATTCGATTAATTTCGCTTTCCCCCTATCCAAGTCCGTTTTGTTTTGTTCTTGATCTTTAATCAAGCTTAAAGTTGACCGAACCTAGCCTAGGTTTCTTTCGTTTCTTTTTCTTCACTTTCGGCCAAAAAGATGGATGGATGAATAATGTTTCTGTTTCAGATTATGTTTTTATTATTTTAAGTATAATATATTGTTTAATATATAATAACATTTATAATAATAAAACTTTACATAATATAATCACTTAAGCTTTAACATGCCGTCCACTATGACTTAAAATGGGCTATTTGCCCTTTAAGGACCTCACATTAAAAAGCCACTATCAATTAAGCACTTTACACTTTAATTTGTAACTTTTATACTTTACGCGATTAAGTCCTTTTATTAAATCGAACACTTAAACGACAAAATTAAGTTACAAAATTTTAACACAAACAAATTCACACATAATAAATACGAAAAATAATTTTAAAATATTTTTTGGAATCAGATTTGTGGTCTCAAAACCACCGTTCGGATTAGGGTCTAAATCGAGCTGTTACACGTCTTATTAGGGACCACATTTAGAAATTACAACTTCACCATTGATCTTCATAGTTAATTCATTCTTTTCTAGATCAACGATGGACTTTGACGTTGTTAAGAACAGTCTGCCTAACAAGATAGGTATCTCACGGTCTTCTTCAAATTGAGTATCACAAAATCTTCTTGGATGATGAAGCTACACGCTTTGACTAACACATCTTCCAATACTCCTTTTGGATGCTCTGAAGATCTCTCAGCCAATTGTAGCGTGATTTGGGTGTTTTTGAGGTCCCCTAGCACAAGCTTTTTGTATATAGAAAGAGGCATTAGATTT
The DNA here is from genome assembly GCA_005393395.2 of Gossypium australe. NCBI lineage: Eukaryota > Viridiplantae > Streptophyta > Magnoliopsida > Malvales > Malvaceae > Gossypium > Gossypium australe. The sequence continues at coordinate 16,243,780 of CM016615.1, forward strand.
ATACTAGCTCTTAAATCACATAAAGCTTTATTAAAATGACTATCCCCTACCTCTATAGGAAATGTGAAACTTCTTGGGTCTTGGAGTTTTTGGGGAACCTTTCTAGATATGGTCGTACTACATGAAGCACTTACATAAACTTGCTCTTTTATTTTTAATATTCTTACACCTAAAAGTAATTTCTTTCACGAATTTGGTGTACTTGGGGACTTTTTAAATTAAATCAATAAGAGGAAAAATAACATTTAATGATTTAAATAGGTTTTGGAAACTTACAAATTCATCTTCATCCCACACTTGTTTTTCTTCCAACTGTGAAGGGAATGGTACTTTTGCAATTGCAGGCTCCTTAACTGGTTCATCTTTCGGCTCAGCTGCTAACTTGACTATCTCTTTTGGTTTCAGTTCTTTATTAGCTTCTTGGGGTTCTTCTCAAAGATCTTTAGATTCTCTTTGGTTCCCTCTTGTGTCAGGGTCTCTGGAGTACTCACTACTTTGCCCAAATGGAGCGCAATTGCATTCACATGCTCTTTCCCTTCCCGTTGAGGATTATCTTCAATATTACTAGGAATGTCAGTGCCAATTTGTCTCTTAATATCTCCCATCATATTCATCAATCGGCTTATCTGATATTCTAGTTTAGTCTATGTTTTTGCAGAATTGGTGTACTCATATTGCACCTGTTTCACATCTGTCCTCATTAACTGAATTTCCCTCTCGATCTGATCTAAACATTGACAACATATAGTATGGAATTTTGGATTGGCCCTTTCCTGAAGCTTCTATAAATAAGGAGGTCGATAAATGGCATTTTTTTAACTTGGTTAGGATTATTACCTCCTTCATGGTTTCCGCTCCATCTCAGGATTGGGTGATCTCTCCATTTCGGATTATAATTATTCGAGTAAGGGTTTCCGCCCATATTCCCAATGTAGTTCACATCCTCGGTAGGATTATTGATATAATAGAAGAGAGGTTTATCTCCTCCATATATATATGACGCACTGGATGAGGATTTGATAAGGTTTAACCTGTCCACTATCTGTAGGTATATTTCATCTTCTTGAATAGTTTTGACTGTGGATGGCTTTTGGCCATATGTGTAATGTTTTATTGGCCATTAGCAGATTCATTGTCATACTCTCTATTAGTTTATATGCATCATCGTATGTCCTATTCATTAAGGCTCCTCTTATGGCTCTATTCAGTCTTGATCATGCGTGTGCATCCCACTTATTATAAAACATTTTCAGTCTTAACCACTCAGGTAATCCATGGTGTGTGCATCTTTGAATCAACGTTTTAAAATGCTCCCAAGCTTTGTAAAAACTCTCTCCTTCCAATTTTTTAAACATTGCAATCTCTTTTCTCAGTTGGATTGTTTTGCTGATAGGGAAGAACTTTTGTAAGAAATTTATTACTAGTTTGTCCCATGTCGTAATAGATCCTTGTGCCTACAAATCTAACCAAGAGAAAGCATTATCTATTAAGGAGAAGGGTAATAGTTAGAGAAGAATAGTGTCATCAGTTACCCTGTTATATTTGATTGTGTCATAGAGCTGAAGGAACCATTTTAAATATTGGTTCGGATCCTCCATCATTGTTTTTAGATTGTTCAGGATCATTGCTGGTTTGATCTCAAAATTATTAGCTGTGATGGTTGGCTTTGTTATACTTCCTTGAACCATCGGTAGAGTTGGTAGTGCATAGTCCATTAGGGTTCTTTTGTTATGCGCCATATGTATATTAGAGGGTAGGTGAGGTGGTGGTGGTAGACCTTCTGGGTTATTATTGTTATCTTTGTCGAATAGTAGATTGTCTCGTTGTGGTAATTGCTTGCAGTAGGTGGTTGGTTCTATATCTGTTGTGGTTGATGTTGCAGTCGATGGTTCTTACAAATTATTCTTTTTGGATCTGTGGCTAGCTCTATAGGTGTTCCCTTACTACGAGTCATAGACTAACCCCAAAAAGAGAATAAAAAAGTTAGTAAAAATAAGAAAATAAAATCATATCTATAATTTAGGAATTTCCTATTTATTCTATTAAACTGCAAAAATTAAAATTGAACTAGTGACGTTGCCCCCTTGGCAACGACACCAACAACTTGACCGCTTCCAGACATACTAACATCCAGAGTAGAAATCTTGCACAAAATATGTTAAATAAGCGATATTTGCAAGTATACATGTAACAACCCTATTTAGGGCCTAGTCGAAATAATGGTTGTGAGACCACAAATTCGAAGTAGAAAAATGTGTTTTATGATTTTTATGAGGTTTATGGTATGCTTGCATTATTGTGTGAAAATTTCATGAAGAAATTTTATAATTTAGTGATCAATGGGTCCATAAAGATTGAAAAATATGAGATTCTAGAAGATTCAAGTATGAAATAGCAATAGAAAAATTATTAGAGGCCCTCATTTAGCAATTAGATCATTATATGTCAAGATGGACAAAAATAGACATGGGAAGGAAAAACTCAAGAAAGGGGCCTTAAGGGCATTTCTGTCTTTTGGTTAATAAAAGAATTAAAAGGGAAAATAAGCTAAAAATCTTGTCCATCTTCATCCTCCATAGCCGAAAATCACAAGGACTCCATAGCTAGGGTTTCTTCAATTTTCAAGCTTGATTGTAAGTACCTCCTAGCCCCGTTTTTAATGTTCTTCGCATTTTTGAGATCCTCGTTGCTCGATTTAGCTATTTCTAGCTATATTTTAAGCTAGGGTTTATGTTCACAAATTTACCCATGTATAACATGCATGTATTTTGATGATTAATGGATGAATATGAATGTATGATGTATGATAAACACTTTTTCTAAGAGATTTTCATGTAAAATTCATAAAAAAGGACTAAATTGTAAAAGTCATGAAAATGGTCATACATGAGTGAATTAGTGGAAATTGGGGGCTGTTGTAGTTATGAAAATGATACGGCTAGGCTAAAAATTCAAATAAATTGAGTAAAAATCATTTTACGAGCCTAGGGGCAGAAGTGTAATTACGTGAAAGTTTAGGGGTAAAATTGTAATTTTGCCGAAGTATGATTCATGAGTCAATTTAGTCAATGTGAGTATTAAACAAGTGAAATTGCTATTATAGATCATGAAACACGAAGCCCAGACCGAAACCGAGGCAAGGACAAGGTCGTGGACTAAATTGAACAAATCCATATATATTTTGGTACCGAGGTAAGTTTGTGTGAAATTAAAGTTACATAGTACTACTATGTTCTAAATTGTTTGATATCATAAAAAATTTGTATTATCTCTATGAAATTGATTAATGATGCTTCGACAAAAGTACAATGATATAATGTTAAGTCAAAGTCTCGGTTGAACATTCGGAATAATAAGGATACCATTATCACGACATGAGAGAATGTAGGTCCCGTATAAGACCATGTCTGGGACATGGCATAGGCGCCGAATGTAGGTCCCGTATAAGACCATATATGGGACATGGCATCGGCACCGAATGTAGGTTCCGTATAAGACCATGTCTGGGACATGGCATCGGCACTGAATGTAGGTCCCGTATAAGACCATGTCTGGGACATGGCTTCAGTACTGAAAGGAAGATCTCGTGTAAGGCCATGTTTGGGACATGGCTTCGGCACCAAAAGGAAGATCTCGTGTAAGACCATGTCTGGGACATGGCATTGAGATTTATGTACGACCTCGTATAAGACCATTTCTAGGATATGGCATCGGCATCGAGATGTGATCGCATGTAAGACCATATCTGGGATATGACATTGGCATCATGTTACATGTAATATGAGATTGGGTATCCTTCGATATTCCAAATAGTTCAACAGGCAAAGAGCTAAATTTATGTTAAGGATGACAATGAGTTAAGTTTATGTTCAAGATAGCATAAGTGCTAATGTAACACCCCTTACCCGTATTCAATGCCGGAACAAGGTATGAGGCATTACTAGACTTATACGCAATCAATCATACAATACCGAGACTTGGCTTTCCATATAAAATTTAAAACTTTTCGTAACACTTCTTAAACAAGCCTACGAGGCCTAAATCACACATTAGGAATGGTCCGAGATCAAATCGAACTATTTTAAAGATCTCTTGAAAGACTTAGAAAATTTTTCATTAAACAATCCACACGCCCATGTGGAGGAAGAGACACGCTCGTGTGGCATATCACAAGCCCGTGTTCCACACCCGTGTGGAATTATTTCCCATTTCAAACCTACAGGGGTATTCACACGGCCGGACACACGCCCCTGTCCCTCGCACGGCCACGTCACACCTGTGTCTTAGCCCGTGTGCAAAAACCTTGGCATTTTGTTTCTAATGTCATCACCCGATAATTGTCACACGGCCAAGGCACACGTCCGTGTCCTTCGACCATATGGTGAATTAAATTCCTAATTCAAGTGCAGACTTCACATGGCCTGGGCACATGCCCATGGGGCTGACCGTGTGTCACACATGGCCTAGACACACGCCTGTGTGTCTACCTGTGTGGACAAGAACAAGGCTATTTGCTAAGCTCTTTCTATCACCCCAACTCATACAAACATAAATCAGATCAAACCATCAACCTATTCATGCATAATTAAACCAAGTAAATCAACCATGCAACTTGCACATTCATGAATAACCTCATATTTTCATATATTAGTAAGAAAGAACCATCAACTATGGCCTTATACAAAAGAGTTCATCTTTGAATGAGCCAACACATTTGGCCAAAACAATATGAATTTTAACTAAGTCTAGTCCCTATACATGCCATACTCAAAATGCTAAATCTAACTATACCAAGATGTGCTGATAGTGTGGGTGATCCTCTAATTATCTCTGTATCCTGAGGTGGCTCTTCGACACTATAAAACATGGGAAAAGAGAATGGAGTAAGCCCACCTAATCAGCACATCCCAAACACATATCATAAACATTGCTCTCATTTACTTGCATATATACCCTGCACTTATCACCACAAAGCCACATGGAATTTTTTCCTTAAACAAGTTTCTCGATGACCTCTTTGGAATGATACAAAATACCCGGTGGTTTCGCACACAACCCACCATTAATCAATAATAGGGTGGTATCGAGCACAACCCACCAACTATGATAATTATAGTGATATCGCACATAGCCCACCAAAATGATAATAAATACGATGGTATCGCACATAGCCCATCGTTAATAAATAACAAGGTGGTATCGTACATAGCCCACCAATAATTACATATTTACGGATATCTATTCGTACCCATATTTCTATTCCGATGGTTCATCCTGAGAATTTTCCCATTTTCTACCATTTTCAATAAATCTCACGAATAAGCATTTACATCCACACAATGCATTAATAGGTAAAAACACACATAATATGAATGTATCATTTACACATAAACTTACCTCGATACAAAATATGTCAGTTTGTGATTTAGTCTAAAACCTTGCCTTTTCCCTGGTCAAAGTTGATTCTGCGTTCTTCTTGATCTATAATGACATATTTAGCTCATTAAATAATCACATTAATCAAATTACTCCAAAATTCTTATTTTGGAAAAAATGACCATTTTGCCCCTAGACTTTTACAAAATTACGATTTTACCGCTAGGCTCGTAAAATGAAATGTGTTCATTTTCCACACACTCAAGCCTAGCCGATTCATATTCCCTTTTATAGCAACTCATGATTTCAATTATTTCATACATTTATCATCTATTTAATAACCTTTACAAAAAGGTCCTTTTAGGTGTTTTCATGGAAACACCTTGCACAAAAATTGTGTATTTAGCAACCATAATTCATTTTTTTCCCTAAAAACTCAGCAAAAAACATAAGAACTCTCATGGAAAATCCTTAAACTTTCAACCATCTTGCAAAATAGTCCCCTCTTTAGCTAGCTTAAGCTTTAGGGTTCCAAAAGTACCAAAATTAGCATGAAAGACCACCAAAATCACTTACTTTCAAGGGTGAGAAGTTGCTAGAAATTTTTAGCTTCCAAAACCCTTCCTTGGCTGATATTTTCGATGGGAGAAGATGAATGACTAGGGTGATATCATCTATTCTTTATTTTATTTATTTTCCTTCAATTTAATCCACCTAATCCACCAACTTGACCAATTTTGACATATTTTTGTACTCTATAGCCGGCCACTCTATATTCTAAGGGTCTAATTGCACATTAAAGGCCTCCAATTAATATTCTACAACTATTGACACCTTTAGCTTGTAAAATAGAACTTTTGAACTTTATGCGATTTAGTCATTTTTCGCAATAAAGCATAAAATCGCTAAAATTAAAGAACCAAAATTTTTATGCATCCATATAATCATGCTATAACACATAATATAAAAGTAAAATAATTTTCTTCAACCTCGGATTAGTGGTCCCAAAACCACTATTCCGACTAGCCCCAAAATCGGGCTGTTCAGCTAAATTATGTGATAAACTGATACAGGTACCCAAGAGTAAAATACGAGTTATGAATCTGTAATGTGATATGTGATGGGTAAGAGTAAGTATGAGTAAGTATGTCAACGTGCTTGAGAACTTGTGTTGTTATTGTTCAATGAGATGAATAGATTTTATCATGAGCCCTTATGTTGCTATTTTATTTCATGCAAACTTACTAAGCTTTATGCTTGCCCCTCTCCTTTTCCATTTACTTGTAGTATCGCCAAGCTAGCTCAGGGATCAAAGGAAGTCAGAGTTCGGATCACGTTATCAACTATTCTTTTGGTATAGTAAAGTTGATTAATTTTGTGTATGGCATGTATAGGAACTTGGTCATTTTGTGATATGTTATATTTGTTAGCCAAGGTGTTGGCTATTAATTCCACTCATTCATTTTTTAAATGTCCTTTGTGAATGGGCCAATACTTGTTAAGTTTTATATATTTAATGATTATGAAGTTCATGAAATGCATGCTTGTGTGATTGGATGAGTAGTGAGTAAAGTATACACGTGATGAATGTAGTGTGAACGTATTTGTGGATGTCTTGATTTTGGGTATTAGAAGTGCCTAATGGTCATGATGTATGTTGCTTTGAAGTGGTATAAATGTGGTTGCTTTTCAGGGTGGCAATTGGCTTGGTAAATAGCCTTATAGTTGTCCACACGGGTAGACACACGGGCGTGTGTCTAAGCCGTGTGTGACATACGGTCAGCCCCATGGGTGTGTTGATAGGCTGTGTGTCCCCTGCATCAAATTGCGAAAATTCAGTTTGTCACATGGGCTAGGACAAGGGCATGTGACGAGACCATGTGCCTCTAAGTTTTTGCTAACGTCATAAATAGAATACTAAGGTTTTCGCACATGGGTGAGGACACGGGCGTGTCGTGGCCATGTGAAGGACACGGGCCATGGACACGGGTATGTGTCTGGCCGTGTCAAAACCCCTGTAGGTTCAAAATGAAAAATAAAATCCACACGGGCTAGGAACATGGGTGTGTGTGACCACACGGCCTCCCCACACGGGCGTATTCCTTTCCACACGGGCGTGTAGCCCTATTTTGAGCAAAAGTTTTCTAAGTGTTCAAAAGTCTTCGGTTAAATCTTAAGCCGCTCACTATGTATGTTTCGGGTTTCGTAGACCCATAATAGAGACATTATGATATTGAATGAAAAGTTCTAAGTAAAAAAATGAAATTTTATAGCCTGATATTGTACGATGAAAAAAATGAAATTTTATAGCCTGATATTGTACGATGATGTATGTTAAGTCCGGTAATGCCTCGCACTCGGTTTCTATGGATACGGGGTGTTGCATATGTAACGTATGCACGAGTCTAGCTATACATTCCATACATATGAGTATTTACATAATGATAGTGTGACGACTCCAAACGATTTAAATTGTGTTTTTATATAGTAAATGGATCCCGATAGAGCTATGGCGGATGATGTAGAAAGTAACGCACCGGCCCCCGCCTAAGGGACGGTGCCAACCGTGAATGAGAATAAACCAGCAACTACGAATCAAAAAGGAGGAGAAGAGGCTAGGGAAGCCTTTCTCCACATGATGAATGCCTGGTATATGGAGTTCGTTCGTACTAACCCGAATGCTCAACCCCCTCCACACCCACCTATTCCTCAGCTTACCCCTGTAGCTCCCCAAGTGGTAGAAGTGGTGAGGAGAGAAAAGCCTCTGGTTGATAGAATCTGGAAACAAGGAGTCGAGGAATTTCGAGCTAGTAAAGATAGCAATCTGGAAAGAGCAGAATTTTGGCTTGAAAATACCATCAGGGTATTTGATCAATTATCTTGCACACCTGAGGAATGCGTGAAATGTGTGGTGTCTCTCCTAAGAGATTCCGCTTATCTGTGGTGGAACATCCTTGTGTTGGTTATACCAAGGGAGAGAGTTAATTGGGAGTTTTTCCAAGAAGAATTCCAAAAGAAGTACATTAGCTAAAGATTTATTGATTAGAAAAGAAAAGAATTCCTTGAACTGAAACAAGGTAGAATGACAGTAACTGAGTATGACGTGAGTTCGTAAGGCTCAGTAAATACGCTCGAGAATGTGTATCCACTAAAGCCATCATGTGCAAAAGGTTTGAGGATGGATTGAATAAAGATATCCGATTATTTATTGGTGTCCTAGAATTAAAGGAATTTGTTGTGTTAGTGGACAGAGCTTGCAAAGTCGAGGAGTTAGTTAAAGAGAAAAGAAAAGCCAAAATTGAGTCCCGTGATTTAAGGAAGAGACAACTAAGTAAGTCATTTCGATCCTCCTCTAAGAAGTCAAGAGATTTCACTACTCGATCCGCTACTTCAACTGGGTTTTCAAATAGAAGTAACGGTAAACAGTACTCGGGGGTTAAAGCTCAGACCACTTCGTTTGCTAGTGTTGGTAATGCTCAACTGAATAGACCGGAATGTCCACAGTGTGGCAGACGTCACCCCGGTGAGTGTCGAGCACATGAGAGAGGCTGTTTTAAGTATGGCTCCCAAGATCACTTTATTAGAGAATGCCCTGAGATGATTGAAAAAGAGAAAATTTAGAGTACAAGATCGGGAAGTACTACTAGTGGGAGACAGTAGAGAAACCCAAGAAATGGAATGAGTAGTAAGAGTACACCTATGGAGCAGACTGCAAGATCTGAGGGTAGAGCGCCTGCGAAGACTTATGCCATTCATGCTCAGGAAGAGGCTTCATCCCCTGAAGTAATTACGGGTACATTTTCTCTCCATGATACTCATGTTGTTGCTTTAATTGATCCGGGATCCACCCACTCATATATTTGTATGAAATTAGTATCTAATATGAGCATGCCTGTAGAGCTTATAGAATTCGTGATAAAAGTATCTAATCCCTTAGGCAACTGTGCATTAGTTGATAAGGTATGCAAAGATTGCCCATTGATGATTAGAGGTCATTATTTTAAGGCAAATCTCATGCTATTGACATTTTATAAATTCAATATAATTCCTGGTATGGACTGGTTAATCGCTCATGATGTGATAGTAAACTGTGGAAAGAAATACATTGAATTGAGATGTGAAAACGGGAACACTCTTTGTGTTGAATCAGATGAACATGACAGATCGCCTGTAGTGATTTCTCATAAGTCTACCCAGAAATATGTAAGGAAAGGGTATGAAGCTTACCTTGCTTTTGTGATGAATGCCAAAGAGACTGAGTTAAGAATTGAATCAGTTCCGATAGTATGTGAGTATCCGGATGTATTCCCAGAAGAATTGCCAGGGTTGCCTCCGGTTAGAGAGATTGAATTTGGCATTGAGTTAGCTCCTGGTACTGCGCCTATATCAATTGCTCCATACAGAATGGCTCCAATTGAGTTGAAAGAACTGAAGGCATAGTTACAAGAGTTGACGGATAAAAGCTTTGCAAGACCGAGTTATTCCCCGTGGGGTGCTCCAGTATTATTTGTGAAAAAGAAAGATGGTTTCATGAGATTATGTATAGATTATTGATAGCTTAATAAGGTAACTGTGAAGAACAAGTACCCATTGCCAAGGATCGATGATTTGCTTATCAGTTGAAGGGAGCCACGATATTTTCCAAGATAGATTTAAGGTATGGTTATTACCAGTTGACAGTCAAAGACTCAGACGTGCTGAAAACTGCATTTTGAACAAGGTATGGTCACTATGAGTTTTTAGTTATGCCTTTCGGATTGAAAAATTCCCTTTCGTGTTTATGGATTTGATGAATCGTATCTTCCGACCATACTTGGATAAATTTGTTGTGGTTTTTATTGATGATATACAGATTTACTCTCGTGACGAGAATGAGCATGCTGAGCACTTGAGAACGGTCTTACAAATTTTACGAGATAATCAGTTGTATGCCAAGTTTAGCAAAAGTGAATTTTGGCTCAAAGAAGTTGGATTTTTGGGGCGCATTGTCTCGGGAGATGTAATTTGAGTTGACCCTAGTAAGATTTCAACAATTGTTGATTGGAAACTGCCAAGAAATGTATCTGAGGTTAGAAGTTTTTTAGGCCTAGCTGGCTATTACTGAGGGTTTGTCAAGGGATTTTCTATGATAGCTACTTCGATGACGAATTTGTTACAAAAAGATGTAAAGGTTGAATGGACAGAAAAGTGCCAACAGAGTTTCAAGAAACTAAAGGCATTGTTGACTGAGGCTCCGATTTTTGTGCAACCTAAACCGAGAAAAGAATTTGTGGTTTTTAGTGATGCGTCATTGAATGGATTAGGCTGTGTGCTTATGCAAGAGGGCAAGGTGATAGCATATGCCTCTAGACAGTTAAAGCATCACGAGAAGAATTACCCGACACATGATTTAGAGTTTGCTGCCATTGTGTTTGCATTGAAGATACGGAGACACCATTTGTATGGTGAAAAATGTCGGATATTCACCGATCATAAAAGCCTCAAGTACTTGATGACTCAAAAGGAGTTGAATTTAAGGCAACGAAGATGGTTAGAGCTGATAAAGGACTATGAGCTAGTGATTGACTACCATACGGGAAAGGAGAACGTGGTCACCGGTGCCTTAAGCATGAAATCCTTGTTTGCATTGAGAGCCATGAATACATGGATGACTTTTTCAGATGATGGTTCTATTCTAGCCGAGTTGAGAGCTAGACCGATGTTTCTCCAAGATAGCTGTGAAGCTCATAAAGGCGACAATGATTTGCAAGCCAAGAGAATTCAGTGTGAGTCGGGTGTTGAGTTAGACTTTCAGATTAATTCTGAGGGATGTTTACTGTTCCAAGATAGAGTCTGTGTACCTAGAGATGATGGGCTTATTCAGAAAATTTTGCATAAGGCACATAGTGGATGTTTATCTGTACATCCAAGCAGCACAAAAATGTATAACGACTTGAAGAAATGGTATTGATGGCCGAGTATGAAGAAAGATATTTCTGAGTTTGTATCAAGATGCTTGATTTGTCAGCAAGTGAAAGCTAAACACCAAGTACCTTCAGGTCTACTTCAGCCTATTATGGTTCCCGAGTGGAAATGGGACCGTGTTATAATGGACTTTGTGATGGGTTTGCCCTTGACACCAAGTAAGAAATATGTCGTATGGGTTGTAGTCGATAGACTTACGAAGTCGGGCCATTTCATAGCGGTACGTGTTGATTATTCACTTGATAAGTTAGCAGACTTGTATGTGTCAGAAATTGTAAGACTACATGGAGTACCGTTGTCGATTATTTTTAGAGATACGAGATTTACGTCACGATTTTGGAAAAAGTTACAGGAGGCTTTAGGCACAAAGTTGAGTTTTAGTACAGCTTTCCACCCACAAACCGACAGACAGTAGGAGAGATTAATATAGATACTTGAGGATATGCTACGGTGTTGTGTTCTTGAGTTTCAGGGCAGCTGGGAAAAGTACTTACTGTTGGTGGAGTTTGCCTACAATAACAGTTTTCAGTTGAGTTTGAGAATGGCGCCTTATGAGGCATTGTATGGGCGGAGAATTATAACAGCCCGATTTAGGGCCTAATCAATATAGTTTTTGCGAGACCATAAATTCAAAGTAGAAATATGTGTTTTATGATTTTTATGATGTCTATGGTATGCTTCCATGATTGTGTGAAAATTTCATGAAGAAATTTTATAATTTAGTGATAAATGGGTCCATTAGGACTAAATCGTAAAGATTGAAAATTATGAAATTCTAGAAGATTCAAGTATGAAATAGCGATAGAAAAATTATAGAGGCCCTTATTTAGCAATTAATCTGTTATATGTCAAGATGGACAAAAATAGACACGGGAAGGAAAATTCTCAAGAAAAGGGCCTTAAGGGCATTTTTGTCTTTTGGTTAATAAAAGAATTAAAGGGAAAATAAGCTAAAAATATTGTCCATCTTCATCCTCCATAGCCGAAAATCACAAGGACTCCATAGCTAGGGTTTCCGCAATTTTCAAGCTTGATTGTAAGTACCTCCTAGCCCCGTTTTTAATGTTCTTCATATTTTTGAGATCCTCGTAGCTCGATTTAGCTATTTCTAGCTATATTTTGAGCTAGGGTTTATGTTCACAAATTTACCCATGTACGACATGCATGTATTTTGTTGATTAATGGAGGAATATGAAAGTTTGATGTATGATAAACATCTTTTTCTAAGAGATTTTCATGGAAAATTCATAAAAAGGACTAAATTGTAAAAGTCAAGAAAATGGTCATAAATGAGTGAATTAGTGGAAATTGGGGGCTGTTGTAGTTATGAAAATGATTTGGCTAGGCTTAAAATAAAAAGAAATTGAGTAAAAATCATTTTATGAGTCTAGAGACAAAAGTGTAATTGCGTGAAAGTTTAGGGGCAAAATTGTAATTTTGCCAAAGTATGATTCATGAGTCAATTAATTCAATGCGAGTATTAAACAGTGAAATTGTTATTATAGATCACGAAATACGAAGCCCATACCGAAGCAAAGACAAGGCCCTGGACTAAATTGAACAAATCCACATATATTTTGGTACTGAGGTAAGTTTGTGTGAAATTAAAGTTACATAATGCTACCATGTTCTAAATTGTTTGATATCATGAAAAATCTATTATCTCTATGAAAAATGATGAATGATGCTTCGACAAAAGTACAATGATATAATGTTAAGTCAAAGTCCCAGTTGAACATTCGGAATAGCCCCAAAATTGGGCTATTACAGCTAAATTATGTGATGAAGTGATACAGGTACCCATGACTAATATACGAGTTATGAATCCGTAACGTGATATGTGATGCGTAAGAATAAGTATGAGTAAGTATGTCAAAGTGCTTGAGAACTTGTGTTGTTATTGTTCAATGAGATGAATGGATTTTATTATGAGCCCTTATGTTGCTATTTTATTTCATGCAAACTTAATAAGCTTTATGCTTACCCCTCTCCTTTTCCATTTACTTGTAGTATCGCCAAGCTAGCTCAGGGATCGAAGGAAGTCAGAGTTTAGATCACGCTATCAACTATTCTTTTGGTATAGTAAAGTTGATTAATTTTGTGTATGGCATGTATACGAACTTGGTCATTTTGTGATATGTTATATTTGTTAGCCAAGGTGTTGGCTATTAATACTACTCATTCATTTTTTAAATTTCCTTTGTGAATGGGCCAATACTTGTTAAGTTTTATATATTTAATGATAATGAAGTTCATGAAATGCTTGCTTGTGTGATTGGATGAGTAGTGAGTAAAGTATACACGTGATGAATGTAGTGTGAACGTATTTATGGATGTCTTGATTTTGGGTATTAGAAGTGCCTAATGGTCACGATGTATGGTGCTTTGAAGTGGTATAAATGTGGTTGCTTTTCAGAGTGGCAATTGGCTTGGTAAATAGCCTTCTAGTTGTCCACACAGGTAGACACACAGGCGTGTGTCTAAGCCGTGCGTGACACACGGTTAGCCCCATGGGTGTTTTGATAGGCCGTGTGTCCCCTGCATCAAATTGCAAAAATTCAGTTCGTCACATGGGCTAGCACAAGGGCATGTGACTAGACCATGTGCCTCTAAGTTTTTACTGATTTCATAACCAGAATACTAAGGTTTTCACACATGGGTGAGGACACGGGCGTGTCGTGGCCATGTAAAGGACACGGGCCATGGGCACGGGCCATGGACACGGGCGTGTGTCCGGCCATGTGAAAACCCCTGTATGAAATATAAAATCTACATAGGCTAGGAACATGGGCGTGTATGACCACACGGCCTGCACACATGGGCGTGTAGGCCTGTTTTCAGCAAAAAATTTCTAAGTGTTCAAAAGTTTTCGGTTAAATCACGAGCTGCTCGGTATGTATGTTTCGGGTCTCGTAGACCCATAATAGAGACTTTATGATATTGAAAGAAATGTTCTAAGTAAAAAAAATGAACCTTTATAGCCTGATATTGTACGATGATGTATGTTAAGTTTGATAATGCCTCGCACCCGGTTCCGGTGCTGAATACGGGTAAGGGGTGTTACAATAAGGGTCAGGTTATAATATAGTTACAATGAAGTAGGTGAGTAGGTTAGTGCTCCAAGAATCATACACAAGGGAGGCAAGCATTAAATTAATCCTAATCTAAGCACAAATAGAGCTAATTAGAAATAAATTATATTATGTCTAAACATAAAGATAGAGTTTTTTAGTTACTAAAGAAATAAAATAATATAAATAGAAAAACCTTTGGGAAATTTGCTATAAAAACTTAATCAGGTCTGAGCATGGTGATTAGCTCGCTCTGGTAATCATAACTAACTGTTGCTTCGGGTTCCCTGTTCGATGGACTAGTTGTTACCCTAGTAGGATCTCTCGATCTTCCACTAGAATAATGAGTCAGCAAGAACTACTTATTTCTCGACCTCATAGTCCAGACTGGTTTAGGGTGAATGTAACACCCCAAACCCGGCCTAGACGTTACGACCGGATCTGGCATGTCACATGAAAGGAATGTCTAAAAACTGTACGTTCGTTAAAAAGTTCGTATTCTTTATATTTTTTGTGAAAAATCGAGTTTAAGTAATTTTGAATAAGAAACAGTTTATTAATATTTTAGGAAAATCCTGAATTAAACATTTAAAATAATAAGCAGTAACCAAATTAAAAGCTAAAATCAAATAAAATATCATAGGCCTTATTACATAACAGAATCCCAATATAATAAGTTCAAAATAAGGTAATGTAGTTTATAGAAGAAATAGTAACGCATGGCCACCTCGAGTCCGCCTCGACTCCAAGTCCTCAAACTAGGGATTACCTGAAACATTTAAAAAGAGGGGGGTGAGTTTACGAAAACTCTGTGTGTACACCCTCATCAATAAAAACATGCATCAAAACAATCCGGGCCGAAGCCCATTACAATAACGGTGGCAATTGGGCCTTAGCCCAAAATAGCCTCGGTTGGGCCTTAACCCATATCATATGTGACATATCATATATAAATCTGGGCCTAAGCCCATCTCAGTAATATAATCCTTATATGCAATGCATTAATGCCCATACCAACTGAACACTCCGTCTCCTGTCCAACCGTGCACTCCTGTGGGGATTTAATCAACCCACCCATCCGAACACTCCTTATGTAACACCGGTTGCGGCATTACCTTAACGGTGCAACATAGCTGCTCGGTGGCTAAAAAGCCTTCGGTGGATCCACAGTCGTCAAGTGACCATGCGATCCTATTTGCACTTCCCCTTTCAATATCATATCCCAAGCCCATGCAACATGTCATGACATAATAATTCGTGTATGCAGTATGACATGTATGCAAATCATATATCAAATATAACGTATGAAACGAACTACCATCATAATCAGAATAATAATATACGACATAATCAAGCTAACCAACCTCTAAGGGTATAACAGTAATTTTACCTACCGGGGATATTTTCGTAATTTACCTACCAAGGGTATTTCAGTAATCTCACACCTGCAATGGCCTTTCCATAGGCCCAAATGTCGCCCCGAGCGACTCAGTTACCATTTCCGGTCGTACCGGACTATTGGGCCTAAAACCCAATTTTGGCCCATTCGGGCCCACATGCTCATGTGGCCAACCTAACATAAACCTTACCACGTATATGAAATTCACCTAGTCTAGTTCACTACATACTACACCGTCATACATTTATTCAATTGGGCCCATGGGCCCATTGGCCCATTGGGCCCATTTCGGCCCATCGTGGCCCAAGCAGCCTCACCCACAAGAATACTACCGATGGCCTCAATTATCGCGTCGAAGCCCCTTACGTGCGCTCCCACGCTCGTGTGGCTACTATTGCCGTGATCGGCACTTCGGCATTTGCCGCTCTACAACTAGAGTAGAGAGAGTTACACACCTGATAGGAATCTGGTGTTAAACCGCGCTGCGACCACTCCTGTGCCCAAACGCCCACCAAGGTATGTTAACTCTCCTCCTAGAATGCTCTTTATATAGCTAGCTCTTCACCTTCCTTCTTTGTATCTTTCCGATGTGGGATCCCTTCGTTAGTAGAGTTTAAATTCAACTGAAACTCTTTCCGTCCAATCCACAAAATAAATACTCCCTTCCTTCTCATGGGATTTGAACCCAGGCTCCCCTGTAGCATAATCCACGCCCGCTAACCACTTGGCCACAAGCTCCTCTTGTGTCTTAAACCATGCGCAACTAAATATAAATCTATAGCCAAATTCTAAGGTCCAAGCAAAAAGAAAACCAAAATGCAAGAGCCAAGACTTGAACCTTGGACCTCCTTCCTTCCTTATGGCGTCATTCCCATGTCTCTTATGTGGCGTCACTTTGCCACTACACCACACACTCCACTTGTGTCATTTTCTCCACATTTTATTCTTAAAGCCTACCTACCAACTCCCAGGGTTTTTTCCACCTAAAACCAAAATTTCCCTAAAGCCAAAGTTTGATCCTGGTACTTTATAAAAGCCCTCTAACCTTCCAAAATCACTTACCTAATAGGTCCAAACTTGTATTTAAGCCGATCTCTTGTTCTCAAAAATTTTAACGCTACTACGCTCAAGGCACATTGGGCCCAATCCTACTAGGCCGAATTTCGGGATGTTACAGTGAAGGTGTTCACGGATATGCTATACCAATTTTAGGTTAATTCTCACCTAAATGACTTCCTAGAGTAATCAAGCCTAGGGTTTAAATTCTTCCTTTCCCAAACAGTTGATCTGCTAAGAAAACCCTGCACAACAATCAATTAACCTCTACTACTAATCCCCCACAGGAGGATTAGTTCCTCATAGATCTAAAAAACATAATATATTTGATATAAAATATAAACATGAATAGTAAATCAATATATGAAGGTTTAGGAGAAGCCTGAATTGTATTTAATTGAAGTAAGAAAACCACATAGAGTTTATTGAGTTCCACAAATTAGATTTCCCTACAAATGCAAAACTAAAAATAACCTAAAGCCTAAGAAAAATGAAAAACTAAAAACTGAAACTATAAAAAAAATTATACAGTATGAAAAGTTTCCCATAACAAGTGTTCAATGAGCCTATTTATAGAGTTAGGGTTGCCATCGTCCTCAACCTTAGGTCAGTTGACACTTTCATGTTTAATATTTGACTGTGCAGACCAAAACACACTTAGCTTATAAGTATTTCTTGTACAGGACTGATGTTGTGACACCTTAGTGCTTGTGTTGCGACATCGGAGGCAATATTGTTGTACTCAAGGTAACTTCAAAGGTGTGTCGCAACATCCCTTGGTTGTGTCACGATACTGAAGGCTATCTTGGAATTGTGGCGATCTACTCCCTATGTTGCGATATCAAAATCCCCATGTCGCAACATAGCGACCAGTATTGAGTTGGTACACCCTCTAATGGTCTTCTTTACACTCACAATGTATATTAGCTCACCCTTAGTCCTCATTCAGCCCCTCAATTAAAACTAGTAAAACTCAATTAAAACATAACAAAATTGCTTGTATTCAAGCTCCTCAAGTCCGAAAACTAGTTTAATCTACTTACCAAATTATGACAGATTAGTAGGAACAAATACCTACATGAGGGGATAATTCAAAATGAATAAAAAATAACCAGTTTTATAGAGGAGCTTAATAAACGGTTACCTGAACAAAGAATAAATGGGGAGTGTTGGAGACTACTAGAGGAATCATTTGTAAAAATTAAATTTGGTGTTGCGTTTCACAAACAAAGCAATAGTTCATGCTTAGGGGTAATGGTCAGAGATTCAAGTGGGAAGGTGCTAAATTTTACCATGCGCCTAAATGAGCATATACCATTTGGGTTTGCAACAGAAGCGATTGCCTATGTCCAGGTGGTTCAATTAGGGTTGGATCTGAGATTATTAAAAGCTGAAATCGAAGGTAATGCGCTATCAATCATAAAAAAGGTGCAATATGGAAACACAAATAAATCGGAATCAGTGCCTATGTCTTAAGCACAAAAATGCTAAGTTCTGGCTACGAAGCATGCCTGTTTAAACATACCTCGAGAATGGCAAATAAAGTGGTGCATGCATTAGCAGTCGAGGGGCTAAAATGAGTAGAGGTTACTTACTCGCAAAATGAATTTCCCTAGTTAGTTACGATGGAGGCGGAAGAAGATTGTCGAAGGGTATTATCGAGAGAATAAAGCGACATAGTAAAGGCTGCATGTAAGATAAAGAGAATTTATTAAGATTGACAAAGGGATATTGACAGTTGAAGGATTTATTGAGTGAAAATTCAGTCAAAATAAGTTTTCGATAAAATGAAGTAATTGGGTTAGGGGGTACCTCCATTTTTGTCACGAGTTACGGCGAAACGAATGAGCAATTGCAAAGAAAGAATTGGCAAATTCTTAACTGTTCAAGAATTCGATCGTCGGAAAGGTTGGTTTTTATTAGAATGGACTGTTTGGTTTTCTTTTCGTTTTTGTTCTAGAAACCGATTAGGTTTCTTTGGGGATGCATTAGTTTCCTATTTCTTTATTTATTACCTTCTTTTACTTTTTAAATTTAATGAATGCCAACGGCCTTTCTTTTTCCAAAAAAAATATGAAAATTAATTTACGAACTAACTTTACTTTAAATATATTATTTAAAACTAAAATAAAATAATCCAGTAATCAAATAATTAAGTAAAAAAATTAAAAAAATATTGAATCACATGAAAAACGATCTAAAAATTAAATTGATGAAATAATTAAAATATAAAACGAAAAATCTAGAAATTAAAGAACAATCTTAATACATAAAAGTTTCATGCAAGTTTATAATATTTTAAACTCATGAAAGAAATGTTTTTTTTGTTACATTTTCTCCCACTTTCTTCGTTTTCCTCTACTTTTTGTATCTGTTTGTTTTACTTGAGTAAGGGTGTAATCAAGCTGAGCTGAACTTGAATTTTGTTAAGCTTAAGCTCGATTAAAAATTCAGAGCTCGATATTTTATTTTAACTCGATTGCAAATCTATTTTTAAATTTGAGCTCAGCTCAAGACATAATCAAGCTACTAAGCTTGAGTTTGATTAAACTCGTCTGCCAATTTTTATACTCAAGCTTGAACTTAAACACGAGCTCAAGCTTGGCTTAATAATTAAGTTTAGAGTTAATAATATATATTAAGGGCAGTAACATAATTTAATAATATAAAAATGTAAAGCTTAATAAGGCTCGTGAGTTGTTTGAGTCAAGTATTACTAAGCTCGAATTCGGCTTGATTGGTAGCTTGAGCTGCTCATGTAACAGCCCGATCTTGGGTTTAGTCGGAACAGTGGTTTTGGGACCACAAATCCGACAAAGAAAATTTCATTTTATTATATTTTTAAGGTCTACGATTTTATGGAACGATTTCGTGAAAATTTTGACTTTTGGGCACTTAATTTAGTCAAAAGGACTAAATTGCAAAAAGTGAAAAACTTGAATTCTATACGTTAGAGGTGTTCAATTTCTATGATATTTTAAATTGGAGGCTCTTAAATAGTAATTAGACCATTGGTTAAGTTGGTGGACAAAAATGGACATGGTTAGGCATGTTTCCAAAGTTTTTCATTAAGGGCATTTTAGTAATTTGGTAATTAAAATGAATTAAAAAGCAAAAATTAAGCCAAAATTTGTCAATCTTCTACCCCATGGCTGAAACTTACATGAAGAAACCATGGCTAGGGTTTTTCAAGCTCCCAAGCTCAATTTCTGTTATAGCCCCGTTTTTAATGATTTTTACGTTTTTAAAATTCTTGTAACATGATCTATCTATTTCTACCACTAATTTAAGACATAATTAAAGTCTAAAGTTTTACCCATGATGAATATTTGTGTATTTTGATGTTTGATGGTAGAAAATGCATGTTTATGATTTGTTAAACGACTTTTACTAAGTGATTGTCAATGAAAATGCCTAAAACGACTAATTTGTAAAAGTTATAAAATGAGTAGTAAAAGTGTGATTAAATGAAAATGTGGCCTGTTATGAGCATGAAATAGGTTTGGCTAAGCTTGGGCTTTGAAGAAATTGAATGAAATTCATTTTACGAGCCTAGGGACTAAATTGTAAAATGTCAAAAGTTTAGGGGGAAATGTAATTTTTCCATAATAAGATTTTTGGATTGAATTGAATAATATGAATAATAAGTGAGTTAAATGTGATATTATAGATCAGGAAAAACGAGGTTCGGAGTTAGAACGGGGAAAAATGAGTATTTGACGATTTAGTCCTTTTCACCATTTTTATGTCGAGGTAAGTTTGTATGTTTAATAAGCATTAAATTATATGTGTATAAATGCTTAATTGATATAATTATGGTAAATGTTATATTATTGAAACGGAATGTGAATGTTATTGAGTATGATACTACGGAAATGACCAACAGAGATTCAATACAACGAAAGTCCCGGTTGAACCTTAGGAATAGATAGGATATAAATGTCATGACATTAGGGTTACTGAGATTATGTGTAAGACAATATCTGGGATATAGGCATCGATACGAGATTACATGTAAGACCATATCTGGGATATGGCATTGGTACGGTACTATGTGTTATTAAGCTAGCTCGGGTTGGAGATCGCCAGAGATCCTATCACACTATCAAGCTATCATTTTGGGTATAAGTGAATTCAAGTATTTTAAGTCTATGGCATGTATAGGGACTATGTCAATTTGTTATGTGTGTCATTATTAATTTGGCCATATGTGTTAACTTGTAATTACTAATGCCTCATCTTATATATGTAGCCATGAATGATGGCTTATGTTGATCATAAGTTTATTCATATGCTAATGCCCTTTTGTGAATATGAAATTAGTATGTTTTTAATGGGCTAAGTACGATGTTATAAGCATGATAAATGATGGTATAAGAATGACGTGTTATTGTTTTGTTTGTGGTTGTTTAGTTGCATTTATATGCCTGAATTTGTGCCATGTGATGTTGTGTAGATGTGTGCAAGTGAGGGTGGCAAAATGACTTGGTAGATAGCCTTATTTTTGTCCGCATGGGTAGACACACGGTCTGCCCAATGGGCATGTGTTCCGGCTGTGTGCCCACTGCATCTTAATTTTGAAAAAATAGAATGTCCAGAATTGAGCACCATGGCAGAGACACGGGCTTGTGTCTTAGCCGTGTGTGCTACACGGCCTAGCACACGGGCGTGTGGCACGGCTGTGTGGCACAAGTCAGAGAGCACCCCTAAATCGAACACGGTTCGAAGCACGAACGTGTCCCTTGGACCACACGAGCATGTGAGCCCTGCTTCTAGGAAAATTATTTCTAAGTTTTATAAAAATTCCCTGAGTGCTCGGTTTAGTCCCGAACTACTTCTAAAGCATGTTTTGGGCCTTGTAGGCTCGTATAAGGGAATATAAGATTGAATATGAATGATTTTAAGTTGGACAAAAATTTTATGACTCAGAATTGTGTGCCTGCTTGTGATGTGAGTCCGATAATGCCTCGTACCCTGTTCCAGCGTCGAATACGGGTAAGAGGTGTTACATTTAGTGGTATCAGAGCTATGGTTTAGTCGATTCTCAGACTAACCTAGCATATGTGAGAGTCTAGCTATACATGTCATATTACCACATGTGATAGTGTGATATCTCCCGACTTTGATGAAATTGTTTTGTTGAGGCAGAGATGTTTTCCAACTGAGCTATTTTTGAAAACGCTGAAAGTGATGCTAAGATATTTAAAAATGTGTTTGTGGTGAGTTGAAACTTGGAAAAGTATGAATAAAAGTTCATGATATGTATGCGATGACGTACAAATTGAAATGAACATAAGTTGAGAAATATGGATAAAATGTCATTTTTCCAGTTGAACGTTGTATTTCGATGGATTATGGTGATTTTATGAAACAGATAAAATGTTTTAAATGTTGCAAAATGGATTTATCCCAGACGGGTAATCCAGAGTAAGCTCTTTAAAGCATACGTTACTGAAAGGATTTAGCCTGGACTGGCCATCCTGTTATATCATATATTGCTCGAGAGTGTGCTCTATGAATATGTACCAAAAGGGGGCACTTTTGAATATGAATTGACGGACTGTTGACATGCATACCTTGAGTATACTACTCGAGTATCCATCAAAATTACAATAGTTCAATGGAAATTATTCTTGAAATATGAAAAGGTGAAGTGGAATGAAAGTTTATATTATGATAAGCTCATCCATGTTTGTTTGTCATTCATATGATGTTATGTGCATAATTTGTTTGATTAAGTGAATGTGAGAAGTAAACTTGCTCAAATTTATGGAATGTATGTTTAAGTACACTTGTTTGAATAAAGCTAATTAGAAAGTTCGCGTAGCATAAATATGTACATTAATTAACTTGAAGTGAAATATATGATTGTGAAGGTATTATGTTGTTGATGAATGCTAAGTTATATGTGTGTATTTATGAGAGTCTAGTTAGAGGCTTTACGACCTCACCCACTTACCAATGTGGTATTTTATAATGAAATCTTACGAGATTTATGTTGAATGAGCTCACAAGTAAGAAACTAAAGAGTTTAGTAGCGGAATGACTAATAATGTGGTTAGAGTTAAGAATAGTTTGGCAAGTGAATACAGTTCTGGAAAAGATGTCTGGTTATTCTAAAGATCATTCAAATTTCGCGTTGTCACTATTAAAAAAAGTTAATATTGGCTAATCGACTCATTCAGGTATGATGTCTAATGTATTTGCTGGAATTTCTTCCGGATTGATTTTCGTTAGTGAATGGAATAATACAGGATTAGTGATGACAGAATTAGTTAGAGAAATGATATTGAATCGTAAAGATGTCTGAGTGTAACAGTTGTAATTAAATAGATTATGATGATCTCTCCTAGATATTATATATATATATATATATTCATGAATCCTTAGAAATATATGTGATTGTTTGTTTTCTGATGAAATTCTTATCGTATGAGAATGCTAACGGCTTATAATGATAGATGAAAGCGTTGTTAGTCTGGTTGGTTGATGAGCAGCATTTCTTATATCTCTCTTTGGGATTCTATTCTATTATGTTTGAAATAAAAGTTGTTGGTGAAAACTTATGTGAGACTATCTTCTGTTTCTACTGGATGTTGTTTTGTTTTGTATATATATTTGAAAAATATATTATCTCTGTTACAATTGATTCTAAAGCATATAAGCATTGTTTTTCTTTTGGTTTTCTCTGAGGAATCAACAATATCTTTATTATTTCTTATGAGTTATGTTTTCGGACTTCCAGTATGATATCGCATCTTGGATTTCTTTATCTAGGTTTTCTTATGATCCTTATTTTGTAAATTACTAATCATGGCTCATCTTTAAAGTATATTATTTGGCTTGTGATAACTATGTCTATTATGAGTGTATTCTTGGTTCGATCATAAGAACGTGGTGATTTTGGTATCGAGATTTCTCTAATCTTCGTGAAAGGAATTGACATCGGCAAAGGTATAGATAGTGAAAGCTCAAGCTCAAATTGTATGAATGGTTTTCTTCTCTCAGGTAAGTTTGATTAAGGTCAATGAATTCAATCAGGATATTTTGTTTCCTTAAGCTAATGTAGTTGTAAGGATCTTTGATTAGCATGTTAAGGGAATTATAAAAGATTGTATGTTTGAGTTGTTTAACAACATGAAGAAATGAGTATTTTGATATGTTATTATTTGATTGATGAAATCGACTCAGTTGTTTTTATCTGAGTGAGCTGGTTAGTTGAAAGGTAATTTGAGTTATATGCATTTAAGCTTATCCCCAAGTAAGAGAATCAAATCTTGTACATTTATGGGTGAATATACGGAGAGTTTGAAAGAAGAATTCATATTCTAGAAAGTATGATACGGGGATATACTTATTAAATTTGTTCTAATTGAATGGTGTCGTTATGAGTTAAACCTGTTTCAATTGATAAAGTTATCACATTTGTGAAAGTTTGAATGGTCTGTTGTATGTTAGCAAAGTTGAAAATAGTTGAAGGTATTGTTAACCGAAGCACTAATTCTGGGTCCAATTCAAATTGAGTATAGAATTTGTGATTTTTTTTAGCAATGCATTATTGAACAGATTAGAATGTGTTTTAATACAAGCATGTAAAGTGATAGTTTATGCTTTCAAACGGATAATGTCACATGAAAGGAATTGTCCGACGAGTGATTTAAAGTCTGCCATTCTTAGGTCTGTGTTAAGAATTTGATGGCATCGGTTGACTGTCGCAAAATGTCATATGTTTCCTGATCCCAAGAGTTTAAAGTATCTAATGTCACAGAAGGATCTGAATTTAAGACAACGTTGATGGCTTGAACTATTGAAAGCTTGTGAATAATTAACGATTAACCTTTGAGGAAAGCAGAATAGCTGCAAATGCTTGAATTGAAAACCTTTGAATATTTTGCAAGTATTGCATACATGGCTAATCTTAATTGATGATGGTATGTATCTAGCTAAGTTAGAAGCTAAAACGATGTTTTCTTTGCAAGATTGAGAACATCAGGAATGTGATAGTGAGTGGTAAATTGAACGAGTACAGTGTGAGACAATTTTGATTCTGATTATGTTATTATTACTCTGAGATAGAATTCGTGCAATGAATTATCTAGAGCTTATGCAGAAAAGGTTGCACGAGACTCAGTAGTAGCCCGTTTGTTCATTCAGGGGGTAATGAACTGTACAGTTATTTGAAATAGATGTTCTGGTGATCGAGTATATAACTTGATAGATTAGTTGAGTTATATGTTTCTGAGACTATCCGATCAGAAAATGTAGAGAAAGTAAAAGTGATTCGTGGTAATTTGGAATCCACTTCAGATTGTCGGAGAAAGTATGTGAATTTGAAACATGGGGATATGAAATTACCGTTCAGCAATAACATATTTCTGAAAGTATTGCCCTGGAAAAGGCTTCAAAATGTGTTTTGTGTATCTATGTTGCGATGGTATTTGTAATGCCCCGAATTTGGGCTTAGAAGAAATAGGCCTTGAGCGTAGGAACACATAAAAGTTTATATGTGCAAGGAAATAATGCAATTGACTGTCTGCTTCAGTGGTTAAGTGATTTAGCAGTGTTTGAGAGTGTCTAAGAAGTCCTGGGTTCAAACCTGGGCTTTAGCAAAATTTTTATTTTTAGAGTATAAAATCCTTGGGATCTAGATAGAGGGATTTTAAATTATTGTGGTTAAATTATGACACAAGATGAGCTTGTAGTCCAGTGGCTGTGGCGTGATTAAGGTGGCAAGGGAGCTTGAGTTCGAGTCTTCTGTTACGCAAGGGAGTATTTATTTTACTTCCTTGTCGCATAAGAAGTGGACTTTGACTAGAACTCTGCAAAGTTGGAATTTGAATTGGTCAAGGAGAAGTTGGTGGAGAAGATTATAGAGCAATTTGAATGAAGTTCAAATAGGATGGCTGAGTATTTTGTGGAGAGATTTCTGGAGGGATGTTGGGAGAGATTAAGGGAGAAAAATTGGAGTTTGAAGGGGAGTGGAATTTTGCTGAATGGGTAATTGGAGGCTCATGAATTCGGCTATGATTGCCTCCTCTTTTCATTTTTTACCTATTTGGTTTCGGTTTTGTCTACGAGAAGGCTGATTGTGCTAAATGTGCGTCGAGTTTTTAGATTTTGGGACCCTTTTTGTTTATTCTTTGGTAACCAATTTCTTTTTCCTTTGTACCGAAGTTTGTGAGAGACTTCAAGTGTCGTTTGGTTTTGGCAATTCTCTTCCTCTCCTTGCATCTAGAGTTTCTTTTGGTCCGATTCTCTATTCTTTTCTCCCCCACTCTCGAGTTTTGGTGACTTCGTTTTTCCCTCTCACTCAAACACTTTGCTTTGGACGATTATTTCCTCTCCTCCTCTTTTTCATTTCTTTCGGCTTTGGCCTTGGTACATGACCGATTCTTTTCTCTTCAGCCTTTACTTCTTCATTTTGGTTTTCGATTTGACATCTATTATCTGGTAACCGAATTTTGTGAAGAGTGAAGGAGTACTCAAGAAATACTGAAGCATTTTGAAATGTTCGTATGGTCATTCATCTGAAGATATTCGGCAAGCAACGGGTGATCAATCCTAACCAGTGATCTAAGTGGGCTAAGCCACATCTTTTGATCAAGGTTTGGAGTTCTCGTCGATCTTAGTACATTTTCGCAAATAGCTGTGTATCTATATTGTCTTAACCGTAAATCGGCAAAAGCCGAAAAGTCGAAGAATACGACACTTGATGCCACACGGGCGTGTGATCACATGTATGGTAATTCGAGCCCATGAAAAATGGGCGTTTGACTGTAGAGGCCACCATGAGCGATCTCATGGCTTAGGCCCTTTTGGGCCATTTTGGGTCGAAATAGGTCGTGTGGGCCCAATGGGCTCGTGGGCCCTACATTGGTAAATCTAAGGACATGTGGAAATTATTGAACCCGGCTGTGTTGTTCACATGGCTAAGGTCGTTTCTAGGCTTATCGGGCCACATGGGCATGTGGGCCCACAAGGAACACATAATGGGCCTTGGGCCCATTCACTTTGTTGACTGTTGAAGTAAGATTACCGAAATACCCCTGTAGGGTAGAATGACCGAAATACCCCTATAGGGTAGAATTACAAAAATATCATGTAGGGTAGAATTACCGAAATACCTTTGTATGGTAAAATGACCTTAATGCCCCTATAGGGTAAAATGACTGTAATGCCACTGTAAGGTAGAATGACCGTAATACCCCCGTAGGGTAAAATGATCGTAACACCCCTGTAGAGTAAAATGACCGTAATGCTCCTGTAGTGTAAAACGACTGTAATGCCCCTGTAGGGTAAAATGACTGTAATGCCCCTATAGGGTAAAATGACCGTAATGCCCCGTAGGGTAAAATGACCAGAATCCCCCTGTAGGGTAAAACGACCGTAACGCCCCTGTTAAGGTAAAATGACCGTGATGCCCCTGTACGGTAAATGACTATTTTGCCCCTCGAGGGTAAATGACTGACTTGTGCTATAATTTCACTGATTTGACTGTGATTGTATTACTATGATTTGATTGACTTAACTGTGAATGATATGATGATTTATGGGCCAGATATTCTGCATACATGACATACTGTACGGGTCGCACGAGACGACTGTGGACTTGCCGATGGCTTTAAGCCAGTTAATCTGATTATGGCTCTGTGCCAACCTAATTATGGCTCTGTGCCATCTTGATTATGACTTTGTGTCGATCATATTTATCCATGGCTCTGTGCCGTCTTGATTATGACTTTGTGTCGATCATACTTATCCATGGCTGTGTGCCGGTTATATTAGCGTAGCTGATGGCTATGTGCCGATCATATTACAGCTGCTGATTGCGTTTTAGCCATCCAGTTTATAGCTTATAACTATCCTATTTATGGCTCTTAGCCATACTGTTACTGGCAGCTCTACTGCCTTATTATTACTGGCAGCTATGCTACAATATTGGTGTGCTGGCTAGGTGGATTGATTTTATCCCCACATGGTGTGTTGGTTGGTACGGGTGGTGTATTGGCTGGATTGGGAGTGGGTTGCATATTTGCACCGTACTAATTTTGTATTGGGCTTAGGCCCACACTGTTACTATGATGGGCTAGGCCCAATTGATTCTATTATGGGCTGTGACCCAAATGACATTGTTTTAGGCTTTAGCCCACATATACTTTGAATTAAACTGTACTGTTACTGTTAAAGGGCTTGGGCACAGACTGATTATGTTTCTGTATACTGATTGCTTCTTTAATAAGTGGATCACACACTGAGTTTTTGTAAACTCACCCCGTTTTTAATCTTTCAGGTAATCCTCAACGTTAGAAGGTTCAGAGCTGCGAGGGACTCGGAGAGGGCCACACAATTGCACATGTTTTATTCTGTTTTCCTCATTTACTTAAACACTTTGATTTCGATTCGGGTTGTAATAAGGCCTCTATAATTTTTGGATTTTAAATTTGGGATTTTATTGATTGTGATTCGTATCTGCTAGAAGTAGAACACGGTTTTCCAAAACAATAATATTTTCAAACACTACGTTTTCGCAAACACAATTTTTAAATATCACGTTCTCGTAAATCATTTGTTTTAACTGAAGCTTTCACAACAAATAAGGTTTTAAAGGTAATAACGTTTTAAAAGGGAATAACCTTTTAATAAACCACGATTGAAAATAAACAAATGCAAACTGAGGTTTTGTACAAGTTTTAAATTTCAAGAAGGGTTCTTAAAGAAAACATGGTTTTCGAAAAACACTTCAATGTGACACGCCAGATTCGGCCATAACGTCTAGGCCGGGTTTGGAGTGTTACACTTAGTGGTATCAGAGCCAGGTTGCAAAATTCGACTGTGGAATGGGTTTTTAAATTTTTGGATTTCAAGAGGTTGTTTTCAAATATGTTAAGTGTTTTGAGATATTTCTTCTGAAAAGTGTGGCACACCGAGTCTCCGGTGCCGAATCCATAAGTTTTCTGAATACCATTGTTAGTTTAAAATTGAAATGTAGTAGGTTAGGAAATACTATAATTATTTTAGAGATTAGACTATACTACTCTAGTTAGAGTAAATTAAAACACTTGAGTTTAGATTTGGTATTTATTCTGTGTGTGTTTGGAAATGGTTGGATGTGATGATTTAGGTATAGAAATTGTAATCTATCTACTCCAATGGTTAGATGTTTAGGGTGTATGTAAGAGCTTTCAAGATTAAGTTAAAAGTGTATTAGTGTGTTGGGATCAGAGTGCGCAGCGGGAGCGTAGTAGGGTAGTCTAGGTGGTACGACTATCTTGTTATTTGGAAATTTCGAAGACGAAATTTTGTTAAGGAGGGTGAATTGTAACGCCTCAAATTTGGGCATAGAAGAAATAGGCCTTGAGCGTAAGAACACATAAAAGTTTATGTGTGCAAGGAAATAATGCAATTAACTATCTACTTCAGTGGTTAAGTGATTTAGAAGTGTTTGGGAGTGTCTAAGAAGTCTTGAGTTCAAACCTGGGCTTGAGCAAAATTTTTTTTTAGAGTATAAAATCCTTGGGATCTAGGTAGAGGGCTTTTAAATTGTTGTGGTTAAATTATGACACAAGATGAGCTTGTTGTCCAGTGGCAGTGGTGTGATTAAGGTGGCAAGGGAGCTTGAGTTCGAGTCTCTTATTACGCAAGGGAGTATTTATTTTACTTCCTTGCCGCATGAGAAGTGGACTTTGACTAGAACTCTACAAAGTTGAAATTTGAATTGGTTAAGAAGAAGTTGGTGGAGAGGATTACGTAGGAATTTGAAGGAAGTTCAAATTGGATGGCAGAGTGATTTGTGGAGAGCTTTATGGAGGGATGTTGGGAGAGATTAAGGAAGGAAAAAGAGAAGATTGAAGGGGAGTGGAATTGTGCTGAATGGGTAATTGGAGGCTCATGAATTCGGCTATAATTGCCTACTCTTTTCATTTTTTTACCTATTTGGTTCAGTTTTGTCTACTGGAAGGCCGATTGTGGTAAAGATGCGTTCGGGTTTTTACATTTTGGGAACCTTTTTGTTTATTCTTTGGTAACCGATTTCTTTTTCCTTTGTACCGAAGTTTGTGAAAGACTTCAAGTGTAGTTCGGTTTTGGCAATTCTCTTCCTCTCCTTGCATCTAGAGTTTTTTTTGGGCCGATTCTCTCTTCTTTTCTCCCCCACTCTTAGGTGACTTCATCTTTCCCTCTCACTCAAACATTTTGCTTTGGTCGATTATTTCCTCTCCTTCTCTTTTTCATTTCTTTTGGCTTTGGCCTTGGTACATGATCGATTCTTTCCTTCTTCAGCCTTTACTTCTTTATTTTGGTTTTCGATTTGACATCTATTCTCTGGCAACCGAATTTCGTGGGGAGTGAAGGAGTACTCAAGAAATACTGAAGCATTTCGAAATGTTCCTATCGTCATTCGTTTGAAGATATTCGGCAAGCAATGTGTGATCAATCCTAACCAGTGATCTAAGTGGGCTAAGCCACATCTGTTGAGCAAGGTTTGGAGTTCTCGTGGATCTTAGCACATTTTCACAAACATGTGTGTATCCACACTATCTTAACTATAAATCGGCAAAAGCCGAAAAGCCGGAGAATACGGAACTTGATGCCACACGAGCGTGCAATCACATGTATGGTAATCCGAGCCCACGAAACATGGGCGTTTGACTTTAGAGGTCACCATGAGCGATCTCATAGCTTAGGCCGTTTTGGGCCACATTAGGCCAAAATAGGCCGTGTGGGCCTAATGGGCTCATGGGCCCTACACAGGTAAATCTCAAA
The DNA here is from genome assembly GCA_005393395.2 of Gossypium australe. Taxonomy (NCBI): domain Eukaryota; kingdom Viridiplantae; phylum Streptophyta; class Magnoliopsida; order Malvales; family Malvaceae; genus Gossypium; species Gossypium australe. Next base: position 16,274,407 of record CM016615.1, read on the forward strand.
GACATATGGAAATTATTGGATCCGGTTGTGTCGTCCACATGGCTAAGGCCGTTTCTAGGCTTACCGGGCCACACGGGCATGTGAGCCCACATGGACCGCATGAGGGGCCTTGGGCCCATTCACACTGTTGACTATTAAGGTAAGATTACCGAAATACCCCTGTAGGCTAGAATGACCGAAATACCCTTGTAGGGTAGAATTACCGAAATATCCTATAGGATAGAATTACCGAAATGCCCTTGTATGATAAAATGACCGTAATGCCCCTGTAAGGTAAAATGACCGTAATGTCCCTATAAGGTAGAATGATCGTAATACCCTCGTAGGGTAAAATGACCGTAATGCCCCTATAGGGTAAAATGACCATAATGCCCCTGTAGGGTAAAATAACCGTAATGCCCCTGTAGGGCAAAATGACCATAATGCCCTCATAGGGTAAAATGAACTTAATGCCCTTATTAGGGTAAAATGACCGTAATGCCCCTAAAGGGTAAACGACTTTTTCCCCTCGAGGGTAAATGACTGACTTGTGCTATGATTTGACTGTGATTGTATTACTATGATTTGATTGACTTAACTGTGAATGATATGATGATTTGTGGGCCAGATATTCTGCATACATGATATACTGCATGGGGTTGGGATATTGGTTATGGAGGAAGTACTGTTTTGATAGGGTCGCACGGGTCGCATGAGACGACTGTGGACCCAGTAATGATCTGTTAAGGTCGCACGGGTCGCACGAGATGACTGTGGACCTACCGATGGCTTTAAGCCAGTTAATCTGATTATGGCTCTGTGCCAACCTAATTATGGCTCTGTGACGTCTTGATTATGACTTTGTGTTGATCATACTTACCCATAGCTGTGTGCCGGTTATATTACCGTAGATGATGGCTATGTGCTGATCATATTACAGCTACTGATGGCTTTTTAGCCATCCTATTTATAGCTTATAGCTATCCTATTTATGGCTCTTAGCCATAATGTTACTTGCAGCTCTACTGCGTTATTATTACTGGCAGCTATGTTGATTTATTGGTGTGCTGGCTGGGTGGGTCGATTTTATCCCCATATGGTGTGTTGGTTGGTACGGGTGGTCTGTTGGCTGGATTGGGGGTGGGTTGCATATTTGCACCATACTAATATTGTATTAGGCTTAGGCCCACACTGTTACTGTGATGGGCTAGGCCCAATTGATTCTGTTACGGGCTATGACCCAAATGACATTGTTTTGGGCTTTGGCCCACATATACTCTGAACTGAACTGTACTGTTGCTGTTAAAGGGCTTAGGCCCAGACTGATTCTGTTTCTGTATACTGACTGTTTCTTTAATAAGAGGATTACACATTGAGTTTTCGTATACGCACCCCTTTTTTAATTTTTCAGGTAATCCCTAGCGTTAGACGGTTCAGAGTTGCGACGGACTCGGAGAAGGCCACACAACTGCACATGTTTTATTCTGTTTTACTTATTTACTTAAGCACTTTGATTTTGATTCGGGTGGTGATAAGGCCTCTATAATTTCTGGATTTTAAATTTGGGATTTTATTGATTTTGATTCATATCTGCTAGAAGTAGAACACAGTTTTCCAAAACAATAACATTTTCAAACACTACGTTTTCGCAACTCAATTTTTAAATATCACGTTCTCGTAAATCATTTGTTTTAAATTAAGCTTCAGCAACAAATAAGGTTTTAAAGGTAATAACATTTGAAAAGGGAATAACTTTTTAATAAACCAAGATTGAAAATAAACAAATGCATACTGAGGTTTTCTACAAGTTTTAAATTTCAAGAAGGGTTTTCAATGAAAACATGGTTTTCAAAAAACACTTCAATGTGACACGCTAGATTTGGCCGTGACGTCTAGGCCGGGTTTGGGGTGTTACAGTATCGATTGGACTCTTTGGATTTGAATTCTCTGATAGGCATTATGATTCAGCCGATACATTGTATAATGGAGAATCGATCAAAATTTTGACACGAGAGATTAAAAAGTTGGGAAATAAAAGCATAACCTTAGTGAGAGTTCTTTGGCAGTGTCACGAGACAATGGAGTCTACGTGAAATTGAATTTATATTCCGGTAAGATTTTCGGAAACGAAAATCCCTAAAGGGGGAGTTGTAAGAGACCGATTTTGGGTCTAGTCGAAACAGTGATTTCGGGACCACAAATCTGACGAACAAAATTTCATTTTTTATTATATTTTTATGTTCTATTGTTTTATGGAACGATTTCATAAAAATTTTGTTCGAAAATTTTGACGTTTGGGCACTTAATTTAGTCAAAAGGACTAAATTGCAAAAAAGTGCAAAACTTGAATTCTATATGTTAGAGCTGTCCAATTGCTATTAGATTTTAAATTGGAGGTCCTTAAATGGTAATTAGACCATTGGTTAAGTTGGTGGACAAAAATGGACATGGTTAGGCATGTTTCCAAAGTTTTTCATTAAGGGCCTTTTAGTAATTTGGTAATTAAAATGAATTAAAGAAGCAAACAAATCAAGCCAAAATTTGTCCATCTTCTATCCCATGGCCTAAACATACATGAAGAAACCATGGCTAGGGTTTTTCAGGCTTCCAACCTTGATTGTAAGTCCGTTCTAGCCCCGTTTTAAATGATTTTTACGTTTTTAAAATCCTTGTAACATGATCTATCTATTTCTACCACTAATTTAAGACATAATCAAAGTATAAAATTTTACCCATGATGAATATTTTTGTATTTTGATGTTTGATGGTACAAAATGCATGTTTATAATTTGTTAAACGACTTTTGCTAAGTGATTTTCGGTGAAAATGTCTAAAAGGACTAATTTGTAAAAGTTATAAAATGAGTAGTAAAAGTATGATTAAATGAAAAATGTGGGCTGTTATGAGCATGAATAGGTTCGGCTAAGCTTGGGCTTTGAAGAAATTGAATGAAATTCATTTTACGAGCCTAGGGACAAAATTGTAAAATGTCAAAAATTTAGGGGTAAAAATGTAAGTTTTCCATAATAATATTTTTGGACTGGATTGAATAATGTGAATAATAAATTAGTTAATTGTGATATTATAGATCAAGAAAAATGAGGTTCGGAGTTTGAATGGGAGAAAAACGAGTATTTGACGATTTAGTCCTTTCGCCATTTTTATGTCGAGGTAAGTTCGTATGTTTAATAAGAATTAAATTATATGTGTATAAATGCTTAATTGATATTTTTGAAACCATTTTTTCAAAAAAAATGACGTCGACTTTGATTTAAAACGAAAAAATGAGAGTAGCCACCAATCCTTTTTGATGAGGTGTGATCAGGTCACCTCGTAATTCAATCATTTTAATAAAAATTTAAATTTACTAAAACGATGATTTTTGGTCTACGAAATCCAGAAAACGGGTTCAAGAGTCGTTTACGCACGAGGAAGGATTAGCACCCTCGATGCGCCCAAAATTGGTTCCTAGTTGATTAATTGATGTCTTTAGTGTCGAAAATTGAAAATTTGAAGAAATTTTAAAATACGATCCTTTGTTGAAAATTTTTTCGTGAACAGGGCATATTTCACGTTAATCGAAAAAAGAATTACGTCCCGTAAGTTAGGACACAATGCCTTAAATTCCCGACATGAGAATAAACGCCAAAACATTTATTTATTTTAAAAGATATTTGATTATCTTGATTTTAGACAAAAAAATATATTTCGTAAGTTAGAACACAAATTTTCGTATTTCCCGAGATTAAAATTCACATTTTTAATAAAAAAAGTTGGTTTTTTCAGATTTATCGAGAAAGTCGAAACCCCTTAAGTTAGAGTACGACTTTTCGAATCTCAAAACATGAACAGTGCTTATTTTAGAAAACGCAATTGTATGTGTCGAGTAAAAGACTAATGTAATACTAATTTGTTGTAAAAAAAAATCGCAATGATAATATGCATAATAAAATAAATGCATTAATAGAAAATAATAAAAAAGATGAGAATAACATAAAGGAATTAACGAAACAAACGGGAAAATTACAAATGAAAAGAGAAAACTAAACAAATTAATATAAAATAGAAATAAAAGAAACAACTACATAAATAAATGGTATATAAAAGGTTTAAAAATAATAATATTAATAATAATGAGAATAATATTGACAATGATAAAAATAACGAATAATCTAAAGTTTGTAATCATATAAAAGAATGTAAATAACTAAATAATAAAGTGATAAAATAAAATAAATATATTTAAGAGATTTTAGTTAAATAAATATAAAGAGAATAATAATAGTAATAATAATAGTTGTAATAAAAATAAATATAATAAATTTAATAATAGTAATGATAATAATAATAATAATAATATTATTATTATTATTATTACAATTAATTAATTTAATAATAAAGTAGCCAAAATAACCAAAAGGGACTAAAATTAAACTTAAAGTAGAAATTTAGGGCAAATCTGGAATAAAAATAAGGCAAAGGATCGAATTGAAACGCGCGAATAACAAGGAGGTATCAAAAGGGAAATTTTCCCTTCTCCTCTAAAACGCACAGCATCAATAGGGACAAAATTGAAAGTGAAAATAGATTATAGGGCAAAATTAAAAAATAAAATAAACTTAGTTGCAAAACCATAAAAAAACGGAAGGGCTAAATGCCCAAATATCCCATGCGCCAAAAACACGCGGATCCTAGGTGGTCTTGGGTCAGGTCGGATAGAGTCATATGAAACGGCGTCGTTTTGGGCGTTTGAGGCCAGTCCCTAAACAATGTCGTTTTGGGGCCTACAAAAGTCAAGAAACCTTCAAAAAAAAATCATTTCAGTAGCCACTTAAAAAAAACCCTCTTTCACTCGTTTTCACTCTCAAGCTAGCCCAAAATCTGGAGAAGCTCTGGCGAACAGCTGCCGGACTGGCTGCCGGTCGCCGGCGATGGCGCCGCCATACACGGCGATCGAAAACCCGAAAACCTCCCCTTTTTTCGGTGATTTAAAAGTGATGATCACTTCCTTTTTTGTTGCTTTTTTAATATATATATATATATATATATAAGAGAAAAGAAAAAATATCGAAAAAAAAGGAGAAAAAAAGAAAGAAACTACCTCCGAATCTTTTTCTTCTATGTTTGTTGTTGTTTTTTATTTTGAACCCTATTTATTTTATTTATTGTAAAAACCTCTCTTACATTTGTTTTGTAATGGCTTTTATACCCATGTTACAATGCTTTTTTTAAATATACTTTACTGTTTGTTGCCACTTGCATGTTTCTCTTGCAGGTGCAACTTGAGGGCGGTGGAGCAGGTGGCTGGTGTGACGTCGGCACATGGCAGGGCATAAGGGCGACACTACGGTGCGGCGCCTCTTGGGTTAGAGGGCTAGGGTTTTTTGTTTTTTTTTTTCTGAAAATGTTGTGGGCTAGATTTTGGGCTTTGGATTGTTGGGTGAGGTTTTTGGTTGGGATATAGTGGGACCGGGCAGAATTGGGCTTGTACAGCTGCCCCTCTCCGCTCATTGTCGTGTTACGGGAATGGAGCAAAGGCTTTTAAGAAAGACCAATTTTGCCCGGTCTCGTCGAGTCTTGACTTCTTTGGTGCTTTTGTTCTTCAAGTACCCTCATTCTAGTGCACTGCATCTTGTTGCTTCGATCCACTCCACCGTGACTTCAGAGAGATGAGATTTGTGGTTTCACTCTACTCTGCTGCAACTTCAGGGAAATATGGTTTATGGCTTTGATTTGCTCTACTATAACTCTAGAGAGATAAGATCCGTAACTTGTAGCTTCAATTTGCTCCACTGCAACTTTAGGAAAATAAGATTTGCTGTCTTTAGTCTGCTCCTACTGCAACTTCAGGGAGATAAGGCTGGTGGCTTCAATCTGCTCCATTGCAACTTCAAGAAGATAAGATCCACCATAATTTTTAGCTTTAATCTATTTGACTACAACGCCAGGGGAACAAGATTCACTGTCTTCAGTCTACTCAGTTGCAACTTTAGGGAGATAAGGCTAATGGCTTCAATCTGCTCCACTACAGCTTCAGGAATATAAGATCGTCCATAATTCGTAGCTTTTAATAAGATTCGCTGTCTTTAGTCTACTCTGCTACAACTTCATGGAGATAAGGCTGGTGGCTTCAATCTGCTCCATTGCAACTTCAAGAAGATAAGATCCACCATAAATTGTAGCTTTAATCTGTTCCACTGCAATGCCAGGGAAATAAGATTTGCTGTCTTTAATCTGCTCCACTACAACTTCAAGGAGGTAAGGCTGGTGGCTTCAATATGCTCCACTGCAACATCAGGAAGATAAGATCCGTCATAATTTGTAGCTTTAATTTGTTCCACTACAATGCCAGGGAAAGAAGATTCTCTATCTTCAGTCTACTCTGCTACAACTTCAGAGAGATAAGGCTGGTGGCTTCAATCTGCTCCACTACTACTTCAGGAAGATAATATTCGCCATCTTCAATCTACTCCACTACAACTTCAAGGAGATAAGATCTACAACTTCAATCTGCTCCGCTGCAACTTTAAGGAGATAAGGCTGGTGGCTTCAATCTACTCCACTGCAACTTCATGAAGATAAGATTCGCCATATTCGATCTACTCCACAGCAACTTCAAGGAGATAAGATCTACAACTTCAATCTGCTCCACTGCTACTAGAAGGAGATGAGATATGTAGATACATAGATCTTGCTACACTATCCTCTGGAAGACATGACGTGTAGAATCAATTTCATGAGCCTATGCTTATGCCAAATGATTAGGATGTCATGATCAGAATGAATCAAATGCTCCTAACTAGATGTGTATGAATGATATTTGCATGAATGCATGAGAATGACCCATTTTTAATGTTTGGGTTGTCATTGCTCGTGGTTCATCAAAGTTGTATCACTGAGGTGTTATTATGTCCTCTTTGCTCAGCTGGTGTCTTTGACAGAAAATCCAAAGAAGTAGTCACAATTTAGACTCTTCTTTCTCAAATATTTCCAATCCTTAGGTTTGGTGAGTTCTAAACAATAGTCCTTTTATGAAAGTATTATTAGTCCATTAATTGTTATTTCAATGAAAAATGCTTGAAAAAGATTATAATGATGGACAAAACTGAAATTTATCAGGAATAAAATCTGAAAAGAATGGATTAATCAAAGAAAGCAAACATTGCTAGAATACAAAATAGGTGAGAGGAAAAATAGGTGCCTTAGGTGTCGCAGCCTAAGCTTCTCTGTACGAACTTCTTGAGGACCATTTTGAGCTCAACATGTGTTTAGGAGATCTAGAGTACTTTGTTGATGCCCCAAGACATAGCATTCCCCCTTCTTGTTAATTTAGGCATAGCAAAACTACCGCATGCCCCACCTTCGATCAAAATTTGAATTGCCCTTTTCTGGGTTTTCAATTCAAAACCCTTTGGTCTCAAGGCGCCTTTTGCGGGTTTTCGCCTTGGCCTCTCCTTTTTCTTTTTCTTCGTCTTCTTCTTTATTTTCTTTTTTTAAGTGATTATTTCTTGACTGAATCTGAATTTACTGGATTAGGCAGGCTCTTGCCGTCCATCTCAGTTAATATCAACGCTCCTCCAGAAAAGGCCTTCTTTACCACATAAGGTCCTTCCCAGTTTGGCATCCATTTTCCCTTAAAATCTTTTTGTATGGGAAGGATCTTTTTCAATACCAAGTTCCCCTAATGGAATTCTCTAGGGCAAACCTTTTGGTTGTAAGCTCGCATCATTCGCTTTTGGTACATTTGACCATGACGGATAGCTTTCAACCTTTTCTCTTTAATCAAATTTAACTGATCATATCGTGCTTGGATCCATTCTGCTTCATCCAACTTCAGCTTTGACAAGACTCGAAGGGAAGGAATCTCAACTTTGATTGGTAAAAATGCCTCCATTCTATAGACTAATTAGAAATGTGTAACATCCCCAGTTTCGGCCCAGACGTTATGGCCGAATCCAACGATGTCACATCAAAGGGATAATTCAAAATGATTTTACCAAGTTAAAAATCTAGATTTAAAGCTTAGAAACTCAAAATCCTTGCAATTTTTTAAGTTGTGATAAAAGCCCGTGTTTTAAGGTATAGCTATTTTGAAAACCATGTTTACACTTTTACAAAAAAAACAATTTATTCCCGTTTAACAATTAAACAGTTGAACAATAATAAAACCCAAATGTAAAGTCAAATTGGAGATACAAGGCCTTATTACATGAAATGAAAATAAAGTAATTAAAATAAAGTCTTTTGAAACAAATAAACAAAACTTCTAAGTATCTTGTAGTGTGGCCACCTCCGAGTCCTCTCTCACGTCGAGCCGTCTACTGAGGGTCACCTGAAACATTTAATAAAAGGGTGTGAGTTTCGAAAATCAGTGTGTATGACCCTTTGTAATCCAATCAACATGCAAACATCTCATTGGGCCTAAGCCCTAACAAAATCTGTGGTCTTGGGCCTTAGCCCACAATGACCTCATAGCACGTCAGTACCACATGAATGCAATGCTCCCATCCCAAATCTAACCCTGCACTCTATTTCCCTTCCAACCTTACACTCCTGTAGGGATGTAAATATCAACCCACCCAGCCCTACACTCCAAAGGTAGCACCAACAGCGGCACTACTCAAACGTTGTAGCAAGGCTGCTAAGCATATAATGGGCTCAAAGCCACCGGTGGATCCACGGTCGTCAAGCGACTATGCGATCCTCACATATCTTCCTCCATATCATCAAGCCCACCTAAGTGCAACATATATCTCATGAATGCAACATACACATTTTCACACATTAAGCACCTAAGGGTATTTTAGTCATTTCACTATCTAGGGGTATTCCCGTAAATCTACCCTATAAGGGTATTCCGGCAATTTTGCAAATTAGGGGTATCTTGGTAATTTTACAAATCAGGGGTATTTTGGTAATCATGCAAATCAGGGATATTTTGGTAATCTTGCAAATCAGGGGTATTTTGGTGATTTTGCAAATCAGGCGTATTTGTTCCCTCTTGGGTTTTAGTTATGAACTTTGGCCCATTAACAATTCCTCGCGGCTAAAGTGAACAGACACTATGCACCAGGTAGGATCCCAGAGAAGAAGAGGTGGGTCACTAGGATCGCTTAAGTACCAAGCTCTCTCTAGATCCAATCCTAGACATGCATATGTTCGTCGCCACACTCTAACCTAGCGACTTGTTCACAAACATATTTGATTAGCAGATTAAGTTTTATGCGATTTAAGAATTTATCAGAACTAGGCCTAGAGTCCATTAAAACCCTATTCATGTCCATGTAACCCTTTAAACCCCATCATGTTTATATAGCTCATTAGGCCCAATCTTATTCAAACCACACAACCATATCAAACTATCATTCAATTTTCACATATCAATTCCTACAGATTTGAGCCCACAAACTTGGCAGGTCCATTTAGCCCCTTTTGGCCCGGCCGGCCAAATAGTGGCTCGAGCCCAAAAGATCGCTTTCTTGGCCCTGGTAATCATATCGATGTCCCCACACGAACGTTGGCATGCTCGTGTGGTTTCCGGCGCCAACCTTTTAGCTTTTTGGCTTTTTCGGCATTTAGGTTTTTGGGATTTCGACTTTTGCCGATATGTCGTGTGTGAAGTGTGTGTACACACCTGGTTAATGTGATGTGCTATCCTATCCTCAGCCTTGAACCTACAACCAATAACAATCCCAAATCAATGTACACTTAACCACAATATTTACCTAAAAGCCGAAACCTTACCATACCCTTACCGTGTGCCACCGGTTTTAGTAGCCCTTCCTCTGCTACTATTCATGTAGATCTGCACCCACACAAATATTATCAAAGATCAAGTGACTCATATTCCACAAGTCACTTCTATAGGCCATACTTACATTCAGCCACCACCACTAAAACGAGTACACTTACCTCCTTGCTAACGATCTTTATCACGCTTGCAATCTTTGAACCCTACCCTTGTTAATACAAGGTTAACGACAAGGAGAAGTTAGATAGCCCTTTGGCTTTTAACAAAACGCACTATGGAGGTTGACTGAGTACTTACCCTTTGATCCTACAGCCTAGATAGCTACTGAACAAGATCCGGCTTTTAATCACTTGATCAACAGATTTGTGATGGAGAAAAGACAACAAAGATTCGGCAGAAATAGGGATTTCAGCAAATAGGGATGATGGTATTTGGGAATGGAAGAAACCGGTTGAGGGGGAATTCGGCAATGGGAGAAAAGAATGAGGGGCAGAAAAAGAAGAAATAATAGAACCCAAGGAACCTTTCAATGAATTCGGCACCCCCTTTTTATAGCCAAAGCTGAATCCTACCTTCCCCCACAGTCCAATTTGGCACCAACACATCCATACCTCAATCCTCTATCTTTTATCTCTTATCTTTACCTTAAATTTCTCTCCTGAACACTCCCTTCCAGAGTCCACTCTAGGGCCACTACTTTTCTTCCATGTGCAAAAATAAAACTCCTTAATTCACCACTCTTAAGCCTCAAACCTTGAACCTCCTCACCTGCTAGTAACGCTACCTTGTAGCTCTCCAAGTGATGCCACCTTGCCACTGGACCACAGGCCCAATTGTGTCCTATTTTCCCCTTAATCTATTTAAAAGGCCTAAAACCTGAGACTAGGGTCCACTAAGGCAAAAATTAAAATTTTCCCTATGGTCTTCCCTATCCCTAAGACTTCAAATAACCCTTTAAGCCCACATGCCAATTGTCATTTTCTCGCTCACTTAAAATTTTTCTGAGGCCTCAAAGCCCAATAGGCCCAATTCTACTTGGCCCAAATGCGAGACGTTACAATTCTACCCCCTTAAAGAAATTTCGTCCTCTAAATTTCCAACTAACTATTAATCGCACCGCTCAAGTCACACCACTATGCTTCCGCTGCGCACTCTGATTTTAATAACATTAACACACTTTAACTCTAATTGAACCCTTTACACTTACCAAAAAAAACCTACCCAATGGAGCAGAAAAATATTGCACAGATACAGTTTCTATACCCAAAATATTGCATCCATACAAAACATACCACACTTAATGGTGATTGAACAATCTCGAGCTTGATGCTCCTTAGACTCGCATTTGAAACAAGCTCTTGACTTCCTCCGACATTCACCCGGATGACGCCTTCTGCAATATTCGTAAGCCGGAAAGTTTGGACGTACCTTAACATGCTTCATAGAACGAGACTGCAGCCCTAGAGAAATGCGATCTCCTTTTTTCTTACAGTCCACGCACCTAACCCGAAGTGTTTCACCAATTTCTTTAACCTCCTCCAGTACCTCCCTAACTAGCTGAGTCATCTTATCAGCTCTAACACTTCCACAGCCTCTGTCGCGACCCCTTGCACTTCATCTAGCGCTCATCATTGATTCTCATATTATCATAATTAGGAATTTTATGAAATTACTTCATAGTTCCACTGTTTATAGCACATGTCTTATGAAAGTAACAATTTAAAAGTTGTTTCGCAGTCGTAGATACACTAAATGCTTAAGTTTCCTACAGCTTTAGTCTCTAAGAACCTATTGTTTAAAGTAGCCCAATATCTAAATATAGTTCAGTATTTTAAACAAGTGTAATAACAGAAAAACTTACTTGGCTCGACGTCGAGGGCTCGATGAACCACACTTCAATAATCATGCAAAAACTTTTTAATCTATTTGTTTTAAAAACCCAAAATCTAAGGCCCTGATCGCTGTAAATCAGAGCTTTAAAATTTATAATGAGAATGATCAAACCTGGAAACTAACTCTGACAAAGATTAAAGGAAAGTGTACCTATCGAACAGTAGTATAGCTTAGGCAAGACCGGATTGTAGAACCCAAAGGAACTAAAAGTACTAATACTAACTTTCTTTTTATTATCTAGCCTAAAATAAGGTGAAGTTGATTTAATCTAATCTAAACCAACTACTACTAAGCTAAAGACGCAAAGACAAAAAGAACGAATTGAGAAACAACTTGAGGAAAGACTCAGTTGATTAAGACGATACCCTTAGGAAGAATCCACCTAGACTTCACTTGTTGTCTAACACTGAAACAGACGATTTATTCACTTGACTTGATCCGTAGGATTCCCTACACTATATTAAACCCTATCTCAAAGTGAATAATATCTAACCCTAGGTTGATTAATTGAAATCTATTTCTAACTAAAACCCCGAGAATCGCATTAACTCGATCTATGGATTCCCATATTAGGTTTCGCCCTAATCTGGCAAAATCTCGTCAGCCTATCTCTAGGCGCGCAAATGACTCCGCTTTAATTATGCTAGATCTATTCTTAAGCAGGTGATCACTGAAATCAGAGCTTTAAAATTTATAAAGAATGTGATCGAACCTGGAAACTAACTCTGACAATGATTAAAGGCAATTGTACCTATCGAACAGTAGTATAGCTTAAGCAAGACCGGATTGTCGAACCCAAAGGAACTAAAAGTACTAATACTAAATTTCTATTTATTATTTAGCCTAAAATAAAGTGAAGTTATTTTAATCTAAATTAACGGCTACTAAGCTAAAGACACAAAGACAAAAAGAATGAATTAGAAAATAACTTTGAAGAGAAACTCAGTTGATCACTACGATACCCTTAGGAAGAATCCAACTAGACTTCACTTGTTATCTAACCCTGAATCATACGATTTATTCACTTAGTTTGATCCGTAGGACTCCCTAACGTATATTAAACACTCTCTCGAGGCGAATAACGTCTAACCCTAGGTTAATTAGTGGAACTGTCATTCTCTTATAATAACCCCCTAGAATAGCAATAAATCGATATATGGATTCCCATATTAGGTTTCACCCCTATCCGGAAAAATCTCGTCACCTATCTCTAGGCTGTGATCAACTCCGCTTAATTATGCTAGATCTACTCTAGGCAGGGTCTATTCCTCCTCCACCTAAGCACATAAAATTTGGATTAAGCATGCATAATTAAGAACAAACTAAGTATTTATCATATAATTTAGAAAACAATAACAAGAGTCATCTAGGTTTCATCCCCTTCAGGTATTTAAGGGGTTTAGTTCATAAACATCTCAAGAGAAAAGATAAAACAAAACATAAGAAATCCCTAAAACTCCCTGAAAGAATTGAAGGAGAGATCCATCGTCTTGAGTAGAATTCCGGCTTCTTGGGATGGATCAACTGGCTAACGTCGAGTGATTCCCTCAACTCTAACCTTTCTAGCTTGGCTCCTTGGCCTAGCTTGACGCCCCTTCAAAGGTGGTACTTAGGGGATATTTATAGGCTCTTAGAATACGATTCTTTCTCCCTAAGTATCCTTTTCCGTCTAAAATTGCTCATTGCCACAACAGGGACACGGCCATGTCAAACGCGCGTGTGACTCATCTTCAAGTCGTGTTCAGATTTCTAAATTGAGGCACGACCGTGTAAATCAGGGGAGAGGCTGTGTTCTAGATGTTCGACAAGGCACGGCCATGTGGTCTTTGGGCCAGGCCGTGTGAATTTCCTGATATGGCCCATTTACTCCGTTTTGGGCCCGTTTTGTGTTCTTTTCATCATCGGGTGCTTTCCTGAGTATAAGACATTAAAAAGAAAGGATTAAGAGCATCTTTTTACATGAATCAAGGGATAAATCATCCAAAAGTAAGCTAAATGTGGGGTTAAAATATGTTATAATTACGGTTTATCAAATACCCCCACACTTAAGCTTTTGCTTGTCCTCATGCAAAATTCTCAACTTACATTTAAAACGAACTTTCCATAATTCATAACTCCTATCAAAAATGCCTCATTATAATTCACAGATAATTTATTCATGGATAATTCAACTCAAAGTGTCTGTAACACCCCAAACCCGGACAAGACACCACGTCCGAATCTGGTATGTTACGGGGAAAAACGTTTTTGAGAGATCAGATTTTTCGTTTAAAAGCGGGGTGAAAACATAGTGAACTTGAAGCAAATTGGAGTAGGCTTGTTTGAAACCAAATGATGTATTTGAGACCCGGAGATTTTGAAAACTTATCCAAAGTATATAGTTAAAAACGAGTTGATTTCATTTAATAATTCCAATAGTTTCTTAGTGCTACTTTTAAACATTTTTGACTTAGTAGAAAATCGAGTTTGATTTGAAAATCATTTGAGTTTACGTTATAACAAAACATAGTGAGATACCCGATGGTATCGTTTAAAACACTTTGCGTCATAGTTTTGAAAACATTATCTTTCCAAATTTTTAGTAAAATTTCATACCAAGTTTATTTTGTTAAGCATGTTAAGAATCTAATTAAAACATAACCATCATAAAACATAAATTAAAGGCCTTTTACAAATCCAAATTAAAACCCAAATAAAAATAGATAAGCTAAAGTACCCAAATTGGATAGTCTGAGCAAAACTTTATTTAACATGGCATGAGCACCCCGAGTCCATCCCGGCTCCATGTCCGCGTCTACGAATCACCTGAAATGTCAAAGGAGAGGGTGAGTCGTATGACTCAGTGTATAAATCCCGCTCCCGATAAAACAACATGCTAACACACATCATACATAGCAACATGATTAATGCAACCCGATCCTAACCATCCGTATCACCTTTTCTACCCCGTGTGGTACCAAACCACTGGTGGTGCCAAACCACTGGTGACCCAAAGTCACGATATCCATAATTGTGGTGCCAAACCACTGGTGACGTATAGTCACAATGTGTTACCAAAACACTGGTGACCGAAGTCACAAATCCATTGATGGGGCCAACCCATCGTGTGATACCAAATCACTAGCAGACAATCCCATATCTCAAGTGGGGCCAACCCACGGTGGTGTCAAACCACAGGGACGAGTCGCAATGAGGTGCCAAACCTCTGGTGTCCCAAAGACACAATGTGGTACCAAACCACTGGTGACCGTAGTCACGATAATCGAGTGATGGGGCCAACCCATCGTGTGATACCAAATCACTGGCGTCAATCCCGTATAATCAACTGTAGGGCCAACCCACCGTGGTACTAAGCCACTGGGACGAGACGCTGAGGTGCCAAACCTCTGGTGACCCAAAGTCACAATATATCTCTGTGGTACCAAACCACTGGAGGTGCCAAACCTCTGGTGTCCCAAAGACACAGTGTCCCAAAGACACGGATATCATCATCCCCCTCCACTCATATCACCCATGCATGTCATACTAACTCATGTATCATATACAAACGTGTATCTCATGCAAGCATACCCAACGTTGCATCTCATAGCATATACATAGCACAGATCATAATATCCAAGGTATCCATAATAGAACTTGTAATAAAATAGACTTACCCAGGTCCGTACACATACCCCATTTTGGGTATCCAATTATCCATCATACTGTTATGTTTCTAACAGGCAAACAGGTTTATTAATAACATTACTAGGTATCAGTGTGTTAGTTTACACACCTGGTAAATACGAGTCTAAAATCCCAACGAAACGATCTAAGTCCCTCGATTGACTTGCTCCTAGAATCGACCAAACATAGGGGTTAGGCATCTACAACATTCGGCCAATGCTAACAAACCAAAGGGGTTAATATCGAACCCTTACCTTACTCTTGTGAATGGTTTGGTTTCCAACCAACCCTCGAACCAACAGTGGTTCCCCTTCCAACAATTGACCAACCCCTAAAAGAAAACAGTTAAACCTTAATAATCTTGACTCAATCGAGATCAAACGATTGAACGATCAATGATAATACCAATCACTTACCACAACCACTGCCTACCAATCGGTTCAAAGGGTTGAAGACTCTTCTTGGCTACTTTTCAATATCCAAAGACCCTAACACAAGATGATTAACAACAGGTTAATATCCTTCCAACCACCACCAAACATAAGCTTTTAATCCAACCAAATTCAATATAGAACTAGAGAAGATGGACATGGCCATTCGGCCACACACTTACCCCAACACCAACAAAGATTCGGCCAATCACCACACTAGGAGGGAATGGAGATTCGGCCTTACTCACAAAAGAGAACACAAGAAAAGTGGAGAAAAGGAGGGGTTGATATTCGGCCAAGACTTCAAAAGAAGAAAAAGGAAATTCGACTTTAGGTGTTTAACACCCTTGAATTCGGCTACAAACTAGAAAAGAAATAGTAAAAGAAATAGATGTGGTTTAAGAGAAGAAAGAATTCGGTCAATGGTTGAAGAGATATTCGGCTCAAGTGTTTCAAGAAATGGGAGAAAATAAATGGAAATTCGGCTAAGAGGGCAATGTGAATTCGGCACTAGGTGTTTCTAAAGGAGAGTAAAAGGAATTATGAGAGGAAAAGAGCTTGTTTCGGTTTACACAGGTGAAGAGAGAAAGAAAGAAAACAAGGTGTGTTCGGCTACCAAGAAGGTTGAGAGGGACAAAACAATTTCGGCAACTAGGTGTTTGCACTTTTGGCTTCAAAGAGAAAAATGAGAGAAACCCTTAGAGTTTCGGTTGTTTTGACAAAAAGAGAAAATGTGACTTACCAATTGCTTCATTGCCGAAAAACACCCAAAATGCCAAGGTACATTCGGCACTACCCAAACCCCATACCAAACCGTCCACACTCCCATTCCAACACCCACCAATTCGGCCACATCCCCCTATTCACTCCCAACCACAATTTCAAATAAGTTTGAACAAGTCATCTTCCACTAATTGCTCTCCACCATCCAAATCACCACTTGACCAAGTCCATGGTAGAATTCAAGTTGCTCTCAACCTCTTCCTCCATGCCGTCCAAAATGAGTGACAAAAATAGGGGATCCTGCAGCTTGAACTCAGGACCTCCCCCTTGACAAAGGCGTCACACCCAAGCTCCATGTGGCGTCCCCCTTGCCACTTTGCCAGCTCTTCATTTGTGCAATAAAACACCAAAGACAACTCTTATACCCCAGCTCCAACAGCTCCCCTGACTCAACACCCAAAAACCAAAATTTTCCCATTCACTCAGGCACACTCCTAGCCCACAATTAAGCCCCGATACTACACAAACAACAATACAGCACACTAACACATGCAATAACATGCAGCAACAAAACAGCCCCTAACCCGGGATATTACAGTTCTACCCCCCTTAAAAATAATTTCGGCCTCGAAATTACCTGGTCAAAAGAGTTACGGGTATTGCTGTCTCATCATATCCTCGGGTTCCCACGTAGCTTCTTCTACGCCATGATTCCGCCAAAGTACCTTAACCAAAGGCACAGACTTTCTACGCAGAACCTTCACATCCCGATCAAGAATCTGCACAGGTTCTTCTTCCATAGTCAAGTTTGGATTCACCTCGATCTCTTCCACTGCTACCACATGTGACGGATCTGAACGATACCTCCGAAGCATCGAAACGTGAAAAACGTCATGAATCTGGCTAAGCTCCGCTGGCAACTCAAGCTGATACGCTACTGGTCCAACTCGCCTCAGTACTTTATACGGCCCAATAAACCTCGGACTTAGCTTGCCTTTCTTCCCGAATCTCAACACCTTCTTCCAAGGCGAAACCTTCAGGAAAACTCGATCCCCCACAGCAAACTCTATATCTCTTCGCTTAAGATCGGCATAAGACTTCTGCCGGTCCGAAGCTTCCTTTAATCGAGACTGAATCAACTTAACCTTGTCTTCTGTCTCAGCAACCAACTCGGGTCCCAACAACTGACGTTCACCCAACTCCGTCCAACATGTAGGTGAGCGACACTTCCTACCATACAACGCCTCATACGGTGCCATCTTGATGCTCGCTTGATAACTGTTGTTGTAAGCAAACTCAGCTAATGGTAGAAACTCCTCCCAACTACCTCTGAAATCCAGGATGCAACCTCTCAGCATATCTTCCAAGATCTGAATAACTCTTTCTGATTGACCGTCAGACTGCGGCTGAAAAGCCGTGCTGAAATCCAAACGAGTACCCAGAGCCTGATGCAATGCTTTCCAGAACCTTGACGTAAATCTGGGATCCCTATCCGAGATTATCGAAACCGGCACACCGTGCAACCTCACTATCTCTGACACATACAGCTTCGCTAACTTCTGAAGTGAGTAGTCAACCCTCACCGGAATAAAGTGAGCTGATTTAGTCAGACGATCCACCACTACCCAAACTGAATCCTTTTTGCTTGGCGTAAGCGGTAATCCACTGACGAAATCCATGGTTATCCTTTCCCACTTCCACTGAGGAATCTTCACAGGCTGAAGCAAACCCGACGGCAACTGATGTTCAGCCTTGACCTGCTGACAAGTCAGACACTTCCCAACAAACTCTGTCACCTCTTTCTTCAAACCAGGCCACCAAAACTGCTCTCTAAGATCCCTATACATCTTGCTACCTCCAGGATGCATAGCATAAGGACTGCTATGTGCGTCCTGAAGAATCTTCTGCCTTAGCTCCACATCTTTAGGCATACAAGCCTTACCTTGGAAACACAGAACGTCATCACTAGACAAGCTGTAACCCTCCAAACCACCATCCTGCACTTGTAACCTTCGCGCACTCAGAACCTCATCATCTAACTGTTTCTCTCTGATCTGCTCAACCCAAGTAGGCTTAACCTGCAGCTCTGCCAGAATACTCCCGTCGTCATACAAACTCAAATGGGCAAACAATGCTCTTAAGTCCGAAACAACCTTACGGCTCAACGCGTCTGCCACCACGTTAGCCTTGCCCGGATGATACTCAATCGAACAGTCGTAATCTTTCAGCAACTCAACCCATCTGCGCTGCCTCAAATTCAAATCCTTCTGAGTCAGAAGATACTTCAGACTCTTATGATCTGTGTAGACTATCGATCTTTCTCCATACAGGTAGTGCCTCCAAATCTTTAAGGCGAAGACTACAGCCGCTAGCTCCAAATCGTGCGTCGGATAGTTGACCTCATGTGGCCTTAGCTGCCGAGAAGCGTAAGCCACAACCTTACCTTCTTGCATCAGCACACAACCCAATCCCGTATGTGAGGCATCGCAATAAACTGAGTATACCTTACCAGCCTCAGGTTGAATTAAAACCGGAGCCTCAGTCAAAATCTTCTTTAACTTATCGAAGCTTTCCTGTTGTTTCTCAGTCCATACAAACGGAACTTCTTTCCTTAACAACTTGGTCATCGGCGCTGCTATTAACGAGAAACCCTCAACAAACCTTCTGTAGTATCCGGCCAAACCCAGAAAACTCCGAATCTCAGCCACTGACCTAGGCGGCTTCCAATCCAAAACTGCCTCAATCTTACGAGGATCTACTCGAATCCCCTCAGCCGACACTACATGACCCAAGAAAGTCACTTCTCTAAGCCAGAACTCGCACTTACTAAACTTAGCATAGAGTTGCTTTTCCCTCAGAATCTGCAGCACCACTCTCAAATGCGCATCATGCTCTTCCTCTGTCCTTGAGTATACTAAGATGTCGTCTATGAAAACCACGACGAACTGATCCAGATACTGTTGAAACACCCTATTCATCATATCCATAAACGCTGCCGGTGCGTTAGTCAACCCGAACGGCATTACCAGAAATTCGTAGTGCCCATACCGAGTCCGAAACGCTGTTTTATGGATATCAGCCTCCTTAACCTTTAACTGATGATACCCAGACCTCAAATCGATCTTCGAAAATACCGCAGCACCCTTCAGCTGATCAAACAAATCATCTATCCGTGGCAACGGATACTTGTTTTTAATCGTCAGCTTGTTCAACTGGCGGTAGTCTATGCACATCCGCATTGTGCATCTTTCTTCTTAACAAAGAGTACCGGCGCACCCCACGGCGAAACACTTGGCCTGATAAAACCCCGATCCAATAACTCCTGGATCTGAGCCTTAAGCTCTACCAATTCCTTTGGCGCCATCCTATACGAAGCGATAGACACTGGCGCAGTCCCGGATAACAGATCTATCCCGAACTCTACCTCTCGATCTGGCGGCAAACCCGGAAGCTCTTCAGGAAACACATCAGCAAATTCCTTAACAGTACGAACCTTCTCTACAGCAGACTCTCTAGCCCCCAAGGCAAACACATGAACCACATACGCTTCACAGCCCTTCCTGACCATCTTTTCCGCTTTCAGAGCAGATACCACATTAGACAGGTAATCTCTCCTATTACCTATCATAGCCACATCATCACCCTCACCCGTCTTAAGAACCATGCGCTTGGCCGCGCAATCCAACCTCGCCTGGTACTTGACCAACCAATCCATCCCAAGAATCAGATCGAACTCCCCAAACGGTAGTTCCATCAGATCAGCAGCAAACACTACCCCTTGGAGTTCTAGGGGTACCTCTCTAAACAGTTTATCTACTACTACAGAGTGACCTAGAGGGCTAATCACAGTCATCTGCCTAGAAGATATCTCAGAGTCTAAATCCATGGTCTCTATTATACTACTAGCAACATAAGAGTGCGTCGAACCCACATCAATCAAAGCAGTATAAGGAGAACCAAAAATCAAAAGCGTACCGGTTATGACGTCCGGTGCGTCGCCCTCCTCTCGGCGCCTCGCAGCATACATTAATCCAGGCTGTCTAGCATCAGAACTGCCCACACCTCTGCCCGGTGCTCCACGGCCCCGACCAGAACCATTACCACCTCTGCCATTACCACGGCCCCTCTGCGGTGGCGGTCCACTACTCCTGAACTGATTACGGCCCTGACTCTCAGACTGAATCCTGGCCAACTTACGCGGACAGTCCCTCATACGGTGCTCCAGAGAACCACACTCAAAGCAACCTTTTCCTCCAGTCCAGCAACCACCCCAATGAGATTTTCCACACTGATTGCACTGCGGCGGTCCCTGCCTAGCAGCAACAAACCTAGCAGGCTGATTCGGCCCGCTCGGTCTAGCCCTCTTTTGCGGATTACCCGACGACCCAGAAGATCCGAAGCTCCTCTTATGCCTATTTCTGTCCATGCCCTGCCTCACTGACTCCTTAACACCCTCGGCTACCTTAGCCTTCTCAACTAAGACAGCAAACTCGCGCTCCTGCTGAGGAGCGATCAGCAGCCTCAACTCGTCTCGCAGACCATCCTCGAAACGAACACACCTCTCATGCTCAGTGGCCACAATGCCCCTGGCATACCTACTCAGTTTCAAGAACTCGGCCTCATACTCAGCAACAGATTTACTCCCCTGAACAAGCCTCAGGAATGCCTTTCGCTGGGAGTCAATATAACTAGCTCCGATGTACTTCTTTTGATATGCAGCCCTGAAATAATCCCATGACAAATCCTCTGCTGCCACACTGTCCCGAACCGTGAGCCACCACTGATATGACTCATCCTAGAGAAGTGATACGATGCCCTTCAGCTTCTCTTCAGCAGTCAAATCCAGATCATCCATGATCCGCTCAGTTGCCTCCAGCCAGTATTCAGCAGTGCTGGGAGCAACACCCGATACACCTCGAAAGAATTCGGCCCCATTTGTCCGGAGTCGCTCAGGAACAGATTTCCTAACTTCTGCACCTCCACCTACCCTAGCTACCCTTTCCAACACTCGCAGCATCGCCTGTGACACTGCGTCATCCTCGGTCTGATCTTGGAACTCACCACCTCCAGCTGGTGGCGGAACCGGTATCTCATTTTCTGACCCCTGACCAGATCCTACGGGCTCAGAAACTGTCATCCTACCCCTACCTCTACCACGAGTATTACGACCACGTCCGCCTCAAGTGCTCATGACTAATCTTTCTACGTATCTGATTAAAGAATTTTATGAATCAGTACTTATTCCACTGTTTTAAAGCAAGTCTTATGAATATTTAAAGAGGATTTGTTCTCGCGAGTTCACAGAATCCTATCAGTTCCAATCTCTAAAGTAGCATACTATTGCTATTCATCAGATCATATCACATCCAATCAAATCACAAAGAATAGTTCGGGGTACTTACCTGGGCGAACTTGTGCCGGAGACTTGGTGCCATGCCTTTCAAACCATACTTTAAAAACAAAGACTAACAAAATAAACTTTTAAAACATTTTGGGCCTCGGGCCCACAGCTGAGCCTTTGAACTTGGCTCTGATACCACAATTGTAACACCCCAAACCCGGACAAGACACCACGTCCGAATCTGGTATGTTACGGGGAAAAACGTTTTTGAGAGATCAGATTTTTCGTTTAAAAGCGGGGTGAAAACATAGTGAACTTGAAGCAAATTGGAGTAGGCTTGTTTGAAACCAAATGATGTATTTGAGACCCGGAGATTTTGAAAACTTATCCAAAGTATATAGTTAAAAACGAGTTGATTTCATTTAATAATTCCAATAGTTTCTTAGTGCTACTTTTAAACATTTTTGACTTAGTAGAAAATCGAGTTTGATTTGAAAATCATTTGAGTTTACGTTATAACAAAACATAGTGAGATACCCGATGGTATCGTTTAAAACACTTTGCGTCATAGTTTTGAAAACATTATCTTTCCAAATTTTAAGTAAAATTTCATACCAAGTTTATTTTGTTAAGCATGTTAAGAATCTAATTAAAACATAACCATCATAAAACATAAATTAAAGGCCTTTTACAAATCCAAATTAAAACCCAAATAAAAATAGATAAGCTAAAGTACCCAAATTGGATAGTCTGAGCAAAACTTTATTTAACATGGCATGAGCACCCCGAGTCCATCCCGGCTCCATGTCCACGTCTACGAATCACCTGAAATGTCAAAGGAGAGGGTGAGTCGTATGACTCAGTGTATAAATCCCGCTCCCGATAAAACAACATGCTAACACACATCATACATAGCAACATGATTAATGCAACCCGATCCTAACCATCCGTATCACCTTTTCTACCCCGTGTGGTACCAAACCACTGGTGGTGCCAAACCACTGGTGACCCAAAGTCACGATATCCATAATTGTGGTGCCAAACCACTGGTGACGTATAGTCACAATGTGTTACCAAAACACTGGTGACCGAAGTCACAAATCCATTGATGGGGCCAACCCATCGTGTGATACCAAATCACTAGCAGACAATCCCATATCTCAAGTGGGGCCAACCCACGGTGGTGTCAAACCACAGGGACGAGTCGCAATGAGGTGCCAAACCTCTGGTGTCCCAAAGACACAATGTGGTACCAAACCACTGGTGACCGTAGTCACGATAATCGAGTGATGGGGCCAACCCATCGTGTGATACCAAATCACTGGCGTCAATCCCGTATAATCAACTGTGGGGCCAACCCACCGTGGTACTAAGCCACTGGGACGAGACGCTGAGGTGCCAAACCTCTGGTGACCCAAAGTCACAATATATCTCTGTGGTACCAAACCACTGGAGGTGCCAAACCTCTGGTGTCCCAAAGACACAGTGTCCCAAAGACACGGATATCATCATCCCCCTCCACTCATATCACCCATGCATGTCATACTAACTCATGTATCATATACAAACGTGTATCTCATGCAAGCATACCCAACGTTGCATCTCATAGCATATACATAGCACAGATCATAATATCCAAGGTATCCATAATAGAACTTGTAATAAAATAGACTTACCCGGGTCCGTACACATACCCCATTTTGGGTATCCAATTATCCATCATACTGTTATGTTTCTAACAGGCAAACAGGTTTATTAATAACATTACTAGGTATCAGTGTGTTAGTTTACACACCTGGTAAATACGAGTCTAAAATCCCAACGAAACGATCTAAGTCCCTCGATTGACTTGCTCCTAGAATCGACCAAACATAGGGGTTAGGCATCTACAACATTCGGCCAATGCTAACAAACCAAAGGGGTTAATATCGAACCCTTACCTTACTCTTGTGAATGGTTTGGTTTCCAACCAACCCTCGAACCAACAGTGGTTCCCCTTCCAACAATTGACCAACCCCTAAAAGAAAACAGTTAAACCTTAATAATCTTGACTCAATCGAGATCAAACGATTGAACGATCAATGATAATACCAATCACTTACCACAACCACTGCCTACCAATCGGTTCAAAGGGTTGAAGACTCTTCTTGGCTACTTTTCAATATCCAAAGACCCTAACACAAGATGATTAACAACAGGTTAATATCCTTCCAACCACCACCAAACATAAGCTTTTAATCCAACCAAATTCAATATAGAACTAGAGAAGATGGACATGGCCATTCGGCCACACACTTACCCCAACACCAACAAAGATTCGGCCAATCACCACACTAGGAGGGAATGGAGATTCGGCCTTACTCACAAAAGAGAACACAAGAAAAGTGGAGAAAAGGAGGGGTTGATATTTGGCCAAGACTTCAAAAGAAGAAAAAGGAAATTCGACTTTAGGTGTTTAACACCCTTGAATTCGGCTACAAACTAGAAAAGAAAATAGTAAAAGAAATAGATGTGGTTTAAGAGAAGAAAGAATTCGGTCAATGGTTGAAGAGATATTCGGCTCAAGTGTTTCAAGAAATGGGAGAAAATAAATGGAAATTCGGCTAAGAGGGCAATGTGAATTCGGCACTAGGTGTTTCTAAAGGAGAGTAAAAGGAATTATGAGAGGAAAAGAGAGCTTGTTTCGGTTTACACAGGTGAAGAGAGAAAGAAAGAAAACAAGGTGTGTTCGGCTACCAAGAAGGTTGAGAGGGACAAAACAATTTCGGCAACTAGGTGTTTGCACTTTTGGCTTCAAAGAGAAAAATGAGAGAAACCCTTAGAGTTTCGGTTGTTTTGACAAAAAGAGAAAATGTGACTTACCAATTGCTTCATTGCCGAAAAACACCCAAAATGCCAAGGTACATTCGGCACTACCCAAACCCCATACCAAACCGTCCACACTCCCACTCCAACACCCACCAATTCGGCCACATCCCCCTATTCACTCCCAACCACAATTTCAAATAAGTTTGAACAAGTCATCTTCCACTAATTGCTCTCCACCATCCAAATCACCACTTGACCAAGTCCATGGTAGAATTCAAGTTGCTCTCAACCTCTTCCTCCATGCCGTCCAAAATGAGTGACAAAAATAGGGGATCCTGCAGCTTGAACTCAGGACCTCCCCCTTGACAAAGGCGTCACACCCAAGCTCCATGTGGCGTCCCCCTTGCCACTTTGCCAGCTCTTCATTTGTGCAATAAAACACTAAAGACAACTCTTATACCCCAGCTCCAACAGCTCCCCTGACTCAACACCCAAAAACCAAAATTTTCCCATTCACTCAGGCACACTCCTAGCCCACAATTAAGCCCCGATACTACACAAACAACAATACAGCACACTAACACATGCAATAACATGCAGCAACAAAACAGCCCCTAACCCGGGATATTACAGTGTCCTAAAGATTCAAACACAATAAGTCATACATTTGTAGTACGAAAATATAGGTGTTTCCCTTTATCTAAATAATTACCTTTAGTTCAAAATCGATAAGGATTGATATCCTCATAAAAGATTCACTCAAACCACTCTTTAAGTGTTTAAGGTTCAAGAAAAAGCACTCATAAGTCGAACTTGAAAAGTTAATCCCATAGGCTTGCCTGAAAATCAAATCTCCACCACTGTAAAATGAGATGATAAACAGATCAAAAGGTCTTTGTTAGGGTTGTAACGGGGCTAGGGTTAAAGATGAGGATAAAGGCTAAAATTAGAAGGATAGAATTGAGATTGACTCGACAAGTACGTACCTGGAAATACTGAGATAATAATTACATCAACTGAAAATACTAATCCTAATAATACGAGCTTCTCTTTTGGATCATAAACTTTTTAACTGTATAAGCTCACCACTAATACTGAATATACTTTGATATATATATATTTTAAGAACAAACTAATAATAATGAATGAATTCAACTCATAGTACTCGGTAACTAATCAAATCATATCTCGATCAAAGGGTAGTTAATAGTAAGGGTGATGACAAATACAAAGGGGTTTTGGGTTAATATTAGCTGGTGAGTTAATAAAAAGGGTTGTTAGGATCAACGGGGTTCACTAGGGGTTAATTGTGAAGGTAGGCTTTTTAGTCGAGTGAGTGGCTTAAAACCTAGGTGCCTTAATCATCTTTATATATCAAATCAATGGTGTGGTCTCAACATGTATAAACGAGGCAAGTTCTAGAATAACAGTTCATAGTTGACACACTCATAATCAATAAAGTGAGCATGAAAAAGAATATATGCTCTATTTGGATTCAAAATCTCACCAAAATTATGGGTGTTTTGACATCAATCTCATAGATTTCAAATTTCAAGGTAATATTTAAATTCAGGTTAACACCCTAATGAAAATTTAGTTCTGAAAATTAGACTTATCATGCTTGATTCTCTAGTATCTTAAAATTCAATCATCAATGCACAATTATCAATGGCTTATTCAAAACATGTCAGTAAAAGTCATAAATCATCAGAAATTTCATACTAATTAGTAATATGAAAAACTTACTTTAGAAACAAGACTTAATTCAGGGATTTGAGAACAATGAAAACAGTTAGGTACTTTTACCCCCCACACTTAAGATGTACATTGCCCTCAATGTACAAAGATATATAATAACATTTATGGGATAAATCAAAAGAGAAGGGGAAAGTGTACTCCCTGAATTATGAATGAATTCCCGGGGTTGGAAGTGGATAGGTCGTGGTGTTTGCTACCGAGCTCTACGCTAGATGAAGAAATTGGGGAGTTCGTGAAGAATTAGCCAGGGGTTATTAAGACATAATTAAAATAAACTAAATAAGTATATAAGGACAAGAAAAATAAAGAGAATGAAACTAAAAAGGAAAACGAAAATAAAAGAAAAGAAGAATGGACCGAAGAGTCCTTATTGAAGGATGGTTCGCTAGGTGGGTGTGACCTCTAGGGCTGCGGAGGTGATGGCGGTGGCGGAAGTAGAGTGGTTATCGTGGTGGTCAGTGTGATTCCCAAGCAGCTTGGCAAACCTGACACTAAGAAACTAAAATAAGATAAACTAAATTTTGCAGAAAAGAAGTAAAAATAAGGAAAATAAAGAAAACGGGAAAAGAAAAGTAAAAACTAAATGGCCTCAAATATCCTTGGTTTGTCGTTGTAATGAAGCAGCCGACATGAACTTATGTATAGGTTCTCCTTTGAGGAGATTGTGGTTAGCCTTCTTACGTTTCTTCGACATGATATGAGATGGCTCAAGGATATAGAGTTTTAGTAAAATGAGTTAAAAGTCTGGTAAGGATAAGGGATAAAAGAAAAGAAAGAAGAAAGTAGTTGGGGAGAAGGGGAAGGGCTGTGGGGTTTAAATAGGAGTTCAAATCTGCCACATTCATACGTCCGTGGTCCAAGGGCGTGTCGATTTACACGGCCATCTCGCACGACCGTGTGCATGGGTGTGTTGAGTCTCCATGGCTGTTTTTCAGCCATCCACGCCCGTGGGGCACAAGTCAGTATGTTGGCACGGTTTCAAGATACGGGCGTGTTCTGCCCGTGGGTTGCAAGTCAGTAGCTTCACACAGTTGTGCAGCACGGCGGTGCCACTTTTGCGGAGCCCGTGGGGGAGTAGTTGGATCCGTGGTGTTGAAAAGTGGTTGGGACTGATTCGCACGGCCTCTGATCAGTTAGTACGGGGATTCTAGTGGTCCACACGGTCACGGCCACGGTCGTGTGTAAGACCGTGTGGTCTGAAATTCTGCACTTTTGGTTAGTTTAAAAGAAAAGAAAGATGGGAAGAAAAGAAACTGAAAGTAAATTTGAATGGAAATAGTGTTAGTGCTCGGTTTGCCTCCCGAGAAGCGCTCGTTTATAGTCTTAAGCTAGACTTTCCTTGAAATTGAAAGAAATCAGGAAGGTTTAAATGTTTGAATATCTTCCCTCATGCTTACAGATCTGTTTTCTTGATAAAGTTTAAGTCGAGAAGCGTTTTCCTTGAAAGTGCCGAATGTTGGATTGCTTACCTCGACTATTCTGTGGGGGAAGATATCGTGTACCTTAAGAGGAATTTCCTTGCTTACGTTCATGTCTGATGTGATGATGCGAGGATCAGCTTTGTCTAGCAGCACCTGGTCTCCTATTTTGAAGTGATTTGATGTTACTACGAGCTCTTCTGGTGGTTCTTTAGGTTTTACTTCGTGTGGTTCTTGTTCTTCTTTGACGTGTGTCTTCTGCTCTTCTAATTTGTTGACCATAAGGCTTTGTTCCTTATGTAATTCATCTTTGTGGGTTTGGGGTCTAAGATTTGGCTTAGGGTTGTATCCTTGTGGTGTTTCCTGCGATGAAAGTTGCACAAATTGATTATCAAATGAATTGTGTTTCTTACCTTCATCGATTGTTGTCCTGGCCGAGTCAAGAGCTTGAAGACTGATTGATTTGTTACCTACACAAAGTATTAGTTCGCCTGTGGTAACATCAATTTTAGTTGCTAAGAAGGGTCTTCCTAAAATTAAGGGGATTGAACTATCCTCATCCATGTCTAAGACAATAAAATCTACTAGGAAAACAAATTTATCAATTTTGACAAGAACATCTTCGATAATGCCCCTAGGAATTCTAACAGTTTTATCAGCTAATTGGATGCTCATCCTAGTCTACTTGGGCTTCCCTAGACCTAGTCGTTTAAATAGTGTATAAGGCATGACATTTATACTTGCCCTTAAATCAACTAACGCATTATCAATAGTTAAAATCCCAATTAAACATGGAATTGTAAAACTCCCTAGATCTTTTTGCTTCTGTGGTAGTCTATTCTGTAGCATTGCTGAGTATGCTACGTTTAATTCCACATGTGTCTCTTCATCTAATTTGCGTTTGTTTGTTAAGAGTTGTCTTACAAATTTCCTCGAGTCTGGCATTTGAAAAAGAGCTTCAAGAAGAGGCAAGTTAATATGTAATTTCTTTAAAAGCTTAAGAAACTTACCAAACTATTCTTCTGTATCGTCTCTTTTCATCGCTTCGGGATAAGGTATGCAAGGTTGGTACTCTTTGATTACCGGTTTTGGCTTTCCTTGTGTTACCTCTACCTTACCTTCGTCTACCTTGTTTTCTTGTATTGGATTTGGTTCATCTAACCCTTTGCTATCATGAGTTGTGATGGCTTGAATTTGCTCATTTGGGTTAATCCCAGTGTTACTTGGTAGATGTCCTTGCGGTCGTTCTGACATTAGCTTTGTGATTTGTTCGACTGCATTAGTGACTTCCTTGACTGATTTAGTCATTTCCCCGATTCGGTTCTCGTTGTTTATAATTGTTCTCTTAGTCTCTTTGAAACAGCTTTCCGTGTTTGCCATAAATTCTGTCAGCATCTCTTCGAAGGTTGGCTTCTTTTCTTGCGGATAAGGCTGATTTTGGAAATTTTGTGGAGGTTGTTGCCTTTGGTTTCCTTGATTTCCTTGTCCTCTCCATGAAAAATTTGGGTGGTTCCTCCAACCTCGGTTATAACTATTACTATAAGGATTATTATTGGATCTGAAATTATTACCTATATAGTTCATTTGTTCGTTCTCTGTTTCTGGTTGGTAGGGTGGGTACTCGGGATCCGCCATAGTTCCACTTGTGTCGCACTGCATAACTGGATGTACCTGAGAAGAACACAGACTATCAAGCTTTTTATTCATCAATTCTACCTGATTTGATAGCATGGTCACTGCATCGAGGTTGTAAACTCCGGCTGTTTTTGTTGGCCTTATTCTATTAACTTGCCACTGATAGTTATTCAGTGACATCTCTTCAATGAACTCATAGGCTGCTTCAGGAGTTCTGTTGTTCAAGGTTCCACCAGTGGATGAATCAATTAATTGCCTCGTTGATGGATTCACACCGTTGTAAAAGGTTTGGACTTGGAGCCACAAAGGTAAGCCGTGGTGTGGACACCTTCTCAAGATATCCTTGTATCTCTCCCATGCGTCGTATACTGTCTCTAAATCCATTTGCACAAAAGAAGAGATATCATTCCGTAATTTGGCCGTTTTGGCCGGTGGAAAATATTTTAATAAAAACTTTTCGGTCATTTGTTCCCATGTAGTGATTGACCCTCGTGGTAACGAATTTAACCACTGTTTGGCTTTATTTCTTAGTGAAAAGGGAAATAACCGAAGACGTATGTCATCATTAGAAACGCCCATTTATTTTGAAGGTATCACAGAACTCTAAAAAGTTAGCTATATGAGTGTTTGGATCTTCGTCCTGCAAACCATCAAATTGAACAAACTGTTGAATCATTTGTATTGTGTTATGCTTTAATTCGAAATTGTTAGCAGCTATAGCAGGCCTAACAATACTCGATTCTGCTCCTGTTAAATGTGGTTTAGCATAATCAAACATTGTAAGTGGAGAATTATTTTCTCCCACATATCATGGTGGTGGATTGTTCTCGTCCATCCCTTCAGCAGGATTGGATTCTCGCTCTTCTTCTGTGTAATTTAGGGCTCGCCTGATTTATCTGCGATTCCTTCGAGCGGTAGCTTCAATATCACTGTCGTATACTAGTGGTCCTCTTGGGTTCCTTCTAGTCATAAACTAGAGGTAACTGTCAGGAAAAGAAAGAAGAACAGAAAATTTAGCAAAATTAAAATTTACTTTAAAATAAAAGTAAATTGAGAAAAATAAAAATAATGGCTAAAGTAATAAAAATAGAGTTTTCTTAATATTTTAGTTCCCCGGCAACGGCGCCAAAAACTTGATCACTGAAATCAGAGCTATAAAATTTATAAAGAATGTGATCGAACCTGGAAACTAACTCTGACAACGATTAAAGGCAAGTGTACCTATCGAACAGTAGTATAGCTTAGGCAAGACCGGATTGTCGAACCCAAAGGAACTAAAAGTACTAATACTAACTTTCTTTTTATTGTTTAGCCTAAAATAAAGTGAAGTTATTTTAATCTAAATTAATGACTACTAAGCTAAAGACACAAGGACAAAAAGAACGAATTGGAAAATAACTTTGAAGAGAAACTCAGTTGATCACGACGATACCCTTAGGAAGAATCCACCTAGACTTCACTTGTTATCTAACCCTGAATCATACGATTTATTCACTTAGTTTGATCCGTAGGACTCCCTAATGTATATTAAACCCTCTCTCGAGGCGAATAATGTCTAACCCTAGGTTAATTAGTGGAACACTCGTTCTCTTATAATAACCCCCTTAAATAGCAGTAAATCGATCTATGGATTCCCATATTAGGTTTCACCCTAATCCGGCAAAATCTCGTCACCCTATCTCTAAGCGTGCGGTCAACTCCGCTTAATTATGCTATATCTACTCTTAGGCAGGGTTTATTCCTCCACCTAAGCAAATCAGATTTGGATTAAGCATGCATAATTAAGAACAAACTAAGTATTTATCATATAATTCAGAAAACAATAACAAGATTCATCTAGGTTTCATCCCCTTCAGGTATCTGAGGGGTTTAGTTCATAACGAATAAAGAAAACATCTCAAGAGAAAGGATAAAACAAAACATAAGAAATCCCTAAAACTCCCTAAAGGAATTGAAGGAGAGATCCGCCGTCTTGAGTAGAATTCCGGCTTCTTGGGATGGATCAATTGGCTAACTTTGAGTGATTCCCTCAACTCTGACCTTTCTGGCTTGGCTCCTTGGCCTAGCTCGACGTCCCTTCGAAGGTGGTACTTAGGGGATATTTATAGGCTCTTGGAATGCGATTCTTTCTCCCTAAGTATACTTTTCCATCTAAAATTGCTCATTGCCACAACAGGGACACGACCATGTCACACGCCCGTGTGACTCGTCTTCAAGCCATGTTCAGATTTCTAAATTGAGGCACGGCTGTGTAAATCAGGGGAGAGGCCGTGTTCTAGATGTTTGACAAGGCACGGCCGTGTGGTCTTTGGGCCAAGCCGTGTGGATTTCGTGATATGGCCCATTTACTCTGTTTTGGGCTCGTTTTGTATTCTTTTCATCCTCGGGTGCTTTCCTGAGTATAAGACATGAAAAGAAAGGATTAAGAGCACCTTTTTACATGAATCAAGGGATAAATCATCCAAAAGTAAGCTAAATGTGGGGTTAAAATATGTTATAATTACGGTTTATCAGCAGGGACTTTTTCTCCTCCACCTAAGAACATCTGACTTGAATTAATATCCCGGAAACATTAACACAAGAATTAAGCACACATAATTAGGAACAAATCAAGTATTTATCATATAGTTCAGAAAACAATAACAAGATTCATCTAGGGTTCATCCCCTTCAGGTATCTGAAGGATTTAGTTCATAACAGATAAAGAAAACATCTCAAAAGAAAAGATAAAACAAAACATAAGAAATCCCTAAAACTCCCTAAAGGAATTCAAGGAGAGATCCACCGTCTTGAATGAAATTCTGGCTTCTTGAGATGGATCAACTGGCTATCTTCGAGTAATTCCCATAACTCTGACCTTTTCGGCTTGGCTCTTTGGCCTAGCTCACCGCCCTGACAATAGCCCTGGCAGAAGGCTTCTGCCGAACTCCTCTTTCAAGTTGCCCCTTGGGTGTTTATATAGACTTTGAGATGCCTTACTTGGCCCCTAAGTGTCCTAATTCAATTTGAATTCCTACTAGGGCATTTGAATAGGCTTTGGAATGTGTTTCTTTTCCTCCAAGTATCCAAATCCGAGTAAAAACTCCTCTTTCCAGCGACAAGGACACGGCCACGGCACATGTCCGTGTGAGTCATGGCCAGGCCAGGTTCGGACTTCTTTAATGAGGCACGGCCGTGTAAATCGGGATCAGGCCGTGTTCTAGTTTCTCAATGAGGCACGACCGTGTGGGTTTTGGGCCAGGCTGTGTCGATTTCGTGATATGGCCCATTTACTCCGTTTTGGGCCTGTTTTTCGTTCTTTTCATCCTTGGGTGCTCTCCTGGGTACAAAACATGAAAACAAAAGATTAAGAGCACCAAATTACACAATTCAAGGTTTTAAATCATCCAAAAGCATGCTAAATGTGGGATTAAAATATGTTACTTTTACGGTTTATCAAATATGTAACATCCTAAAATTTGAATTTTTATATGTTGCATTATTTTGGTGCTCAGCTAGTTAAATTATCCAATGTGTGTGTTTAAATAGTCCTGAGAAGGCTCGGGATTTATTTGGAATTGGTAGAATTATTTTGGCAATTAGTACTTTAAGGAAATGGAATAAGTGACCTTAAAGCTTAAGGTAATTAAGTGGTAAAAAGTAAGCATAAGTGAGCAATTGGTAAAGAGGATATGGCGCCATGTGTGTTACCTTGAGGGAAGGAGTTCGAATCCCTTTGTGTGCATGTGAGAATTTTTTTTTTTTTGCTTTCCTTCCTCATAGTGTCAGTCAAGCATTGAACTTATGGTAAGTTGGACTTTTAGTTTTATGGCAAGATGGCTAAGAGAAAAGGCAAGATTGAACTTAGGGAAAGGAATCAAATGGAAAAGGCATGTAGGAGGAACATAAGGCTTATAACAAGGGAGATGTTTTGGAAAGTTTGGGTGGCTAAACTTTGACCATTTGGCCATGCACTTGGACGATTTTAGGGGCTAGGGGGGATGGCCAAATTTTTGGGTAGCATTTGGTAAGGTAGGTGCTAGTTTTGGTCATTTTTCATTTTGGCATTTTGGTGTATCAATAGTTTTCCTCTCCAAAATTTTTCTCTCCAAATTCTTCTCCCTAGCCGAATATGTCATGAGCAATAGGTAAAACTTTTGTTTTCTTTAGGCCATTTCATTTTTGACCATTACGGTATTATCTTTCTTTCTCCCCAAAGTCTTTTCCTCTTTGTACCGAAACCATACATCTTGAAGGCCATTTTTCTTTTCTTTTCTTTTCTTCTCTTGCCGAATGCACACTAGTCTCAAGACTTTTTCTTTGTTCATCTTCCATTCTTGAAAAACCGAAACATAAACACCGTATTTTCTTCTTCTTTTTCTTCTTGCAAAAACTCTCAAACATCACTCCCTCTTTATTATTTTTACCATGGCCGAATGTCATTGATCACCATCCTCTCCAATATTTTCACTAATGCCGAATCTCCCTTCCTTCCATTGAACTTTCTTTTTCATTCGAGTGGTCATCTTTGAACAATAGGTAAGAACACCCTTTTTCAATTCTTTTATTTTTCCTCTATTGTCGAAATTCATATGTTGGCTTCGGAGGGTCTTTTTGACCGAAAACATCATCTTTTCTCTTTTAAACAAAACCCTTTCTTCTTGTAGTGGTATAGTGGAGTGCCGATTATTTCTACATCGTTTAATCGACTCTAGCCATAGGAAGATCGTGTGAAAAAGGGGATTTCATCATTCAAGGTAAGGAATTTTTTTCGAAGGGTTCTATATTACTTTTTATTCATTAAAGATAGTATTGATTAACTGATTTTATCTTAGGGACTCTATCACTCGATTTTCATCCTGTGAACGTAAGGATTTTGTGGTAAGCCGACTTCGCTCATAAGATCAATCGGTTATAATAACGTAATGTTAGTTTGGAGTGATATTTATTTTCAATGGAGGCAAGCAAGATCTAATCAAAAGGGGGTGGTGATTGGTGATCGAAAAAGGAGCCGATTTGCGATCCCTTCTAGATTCAAGCGAAGGGCTGTTTTGGCAATCCGAGATTTTCCACCAGGTTGTGGACCCTCATCCGGTGAAAATCAACTATTCAAGGTTGTTCGCAATCGTGAGGCATCAACGATTCGGGATTTTCCATCGGGTTGTGAACCGTCAACCGGGGAGAACCGGCAAATAGTTGTTATTCGCGATTCCGAGGGTAAAAACCTAGACCGTTTATTTTAGAGTAGATTTACTATAAGTGTTAACGTTCTAATCGAGCCCAATGTGATATTTGATATATGGGCCAATTGTGATATTTGATATATGGGCCGGATTGTGATATGGGCCAGATTGTGATAATATTTATAATGGGCCTTATTGTTCGTATTAAATATTTGAATGAATTGTTGTAAATGAATATGCATTATATATATGGATTGCATGGGATGGGATATTGACGAAGAGAAGTTCTGGTAGCTCTGCTACAAAATTCTGGTGGCTCTGCCACAAATCTAAAATAAATGGCAATGCCATGTAAACTCTGTAAATCTGGTGGCTTGTCCACAAATTGATATAAACGGCTTAATGCCTATTTGGTGTGTTGGCGGGGTGGGTGACTAAAGCTCCCCACAGGTGTGCTGGTTGGTACGGGTGGTGTGTAGCGGATGGAAATTAGGTTTGGTTTGGGAATTGCATATCACATGCATATTATATATATGTTATAAATGTTATATTTGTAAATGGATTTTGGCCCAATAAATGCTTAATTGAATTTTGGCCCAGTGGACAACGGTAAGTGGGTTACACACTGAGTTCTAGTAACTCACCCTATTTTCCTTACCCTTTTCAGGTAATGGACAGTAATGGAGACTTGGGCTATGGATATCTTGGTGGAGGCCATACTTCGTAAACGGTTAAAATTTGGATTCTGGATTTCTTTTAGTATTTTAATTACTTTTGCTATTTTGGGTTTTATGTTGTAATAAGGCCTCTAGATAAATTTTTAATTGTTTTATGTCTGATGGATTTATAATTTGCTTTAAATGCTTCAAAGAGGGATTTTTCTAAAACATAAATAAATGATTTTCTCAGGTGGATATACAAAAGGGTTTCGTAATAACTTTCGTAAATATTAACTCAGTAAATTTTTCTTTTTAGAATGTTCATCAATTTTATTATCATCTATCAAATTCTTTTAAATCTTCTCGAAGTATTGAATAAATTTCCTAAAGTTTCGATTTATAAACTATTACGTCTCAAATTGTTTGATTTATCAATCAACCTTAGTTTTCAATAAATTCCATGTTAAATTTTTGAAAATCTATTTTACTTAAATCTAAAAACACTATATGTACATTTATTTCGCGTGACATGCCAAATCTGGCCTTAACGCATGGGCTGGATTTAGGGTGTTACAAAATACCCCCACACTTAAGCTTTTACTTGTCCTCAAGCAAAATTCTCATCTTACAATTAAAACAAACTTCCTCGATCGATAAAATTTATCAATAATGTTTCATCATAATTCAAAGATAATTTATACATGGACAATTCAACTCAAAGGGTCCTAAAGATTCAAACAATCAAAGTCATAGTTTTTATAGTATGAAAACATAGGTGTTTCCCCTTACCTGAATAATTACCTCTGATTCAAAATCGATAAGAATTGACATCCTCTGTAACACCCCAAACCCGGTCAAAACGCTACGACCGAATCTGCATTTTACGGGGAAGAAAATTTAGAAATCCAGATTTTAAACCATGTGCTGAGAGAAATTTTGCATATCATTATGCCTTTGGTGAAGATTGAAAAAAAAGATTTGGTTTTATCCATAATATAGTTCAGTTTGATTAAAAATCGAGTTTTTAAGAAAAATCCCATTAAGCGGTTATTTGAAAATAATATTGCGGTTTTAGTTGAAAAGTTCGAGTCATTTTGTTACTAGAACCCGTCGTCAATTAATCAGTTAAAAATCCGAGGTTTATTCCTGTTTATTAATTTTAGAAAACATCCACTTCGGTAATTTAAAAAAAACATGTTATGGCAATTTCATAAAAAGAAAACCCAAGTTAACCATTAAGTGGCTTTATTACAACACCCAAAATCCAAACTCGAATAGTAATAATCTAGAGTAAGTATTTGAAATAAAATTACTTAGAACATTATGCATGGCCACCTCGAGTCCTCCTCGGCTCCATATCCACAGTCTAAGGATTACCTGTAAGATTTAACAGAAAGGGTGAGTCACCGAGACTCAGTGTGTAAATCCCCGTCCCAATGAGCCTTGGGCTCTCACACAAATCCATATGTCATGTGCGTATGTAATGCAACCCAACCAACCTACTATGTCCAACCTCCATCTCCTAAGCCTACCTAATATCTGTGGCACCTAGCCACTGGTGGTACCTAACCACTGGTGGTTCCAAACCACTGGTGACAAACGTCACAAAATATAATGCGTGGGGCCAACTCACTTGTGGTACCAAACCACTGGTGACAATCCCGTAATGAATATATGTGTGGCCAACCCACTGTGGTACCGAACCACGGGGACGAGCCACAAAATGATATATGTGGTACCAAACCACTGGTGGTCCCAAACTACTGAGACTTAGTCACAAAGGTAATATGTGGGGCCAACCCACTTGTGGTACCAAACCACTGGTGACAGTCTAAAAGAGTTCATGTTTTCTCCCTCTTCACATCATACCCCAAGTCTATGCCATTCTTAACAGTCAATATGATATGATCATGCTCTCAAATGCATAACAATCAACCATTTCATTCATACATACTTTTACTAACAACAGAGCATTATGGAACTTACCCGGAGTCTTCGATCCAACCCACGAGGGTATCTCAGTGATTCATGCCATCATTCAGCATTTTCCATCAAGTTAATAACATAATTAGAATACAAAGTGTGTGAGAGTTACACACCTGATAACACGTAATACCATACTCTCTATGTCGAAACTATTGCCAACCGAAACTACTGCTATCTGTCTACTATTCTGCTCAGAAGCCGGCCCACAACCCGGTGGCCAATCTCGGACTGCTGACACCGCTCGCTTCTTAAACTTAGGGGCTAGGTTTACGGGTCCAACCCCTCCTTAGAATTGCTGGCATTCGAGTGCATGAAATAGATCTTGGTCAGAAGACCGAGTTAAACCGCAGAATAAGGTAATAGTGAAATTAGTTGTTTAAAACGAAGAGGTTCTTACCGAAATTAACAGAACCCGTAGGTTTCAACACTTGGGTTAGAAGAAAATCGCTTGATGCCCCTACATAATTCCATGTTAGCCCCAACCTTCCACAATATGGTGTTAAAAAAGGTGGCCTTCGGCCAAACAATGATACAAATCATTTACCCTGATTGATCGAACCCGACTGATCCCAGAAGCCCTTCACACACTAACCGAAAGCAAGAGTAACGAAACTAATCCCTCATTATATTCGGCCAAAACCCAAGGATAGGATTAATGCCTTTGGTCAACAATTAACAGAGAAAAGAGAATTATAAAGAAAAGAGAAAACAACACTTACCCCACTGAGAAAAATTCGTTTGAGAGGCTTAGAAGGAGAAGTAGGTTTCGGCTTCAATGACCCATAAAAGAAAAGGTTTTAATTAGGGGGGATTAAGAGATGAGTTCGGCCAAGAAGAACGATTGAGGGGACATAATAACGAAGTGGTGGTAGAGTTTGAGAAGTTATGGCTAAGGGGGGTTTAGGGGTATGATAATGATTTGAGCAAACGAGAAGTGAAGAAATAGAAGAAGGATGAGAAATGTAGAGAGTGTCGGGGTTCGGCTTTGAAGAAATAGATGGAGAAAATGTGTTACACGAAGAGAAAAGAAAAAGAGAAAACCGAGAGGGATGCTACAGTATTCGCCTTGACAATTGAGAGTGAAGCAAGCTGCGGTAATTAAAGAAGAAAGTTGAGAGGAGAAGAAGCAGTTATGAGTTTCGGTTTTGGTGTCTAAAAGAATGAAGAGAAGATGCAAAGAATGAGAAAGAAAATAACAAAAGATCCACCCTATGAAACTAAGGAAAATTTCTGCACAACAAGGCACTCAGAAACCGATTGAGCCATAACTAGGTGAGGGACCTTGGCTACCAACATACCAATTCGGCTCACACCCTCCTAGCACCCAACCGAACCTCCCCCCATCCAACCTTTATGCAAAATTCGGCTAGCATCACAATTCCTTGATATTCTTCTAACTTCACTCTCCACCCCCTATTCAAAATAGTTTGAAAGCTTCAAGCTCCTCCTTTTTCTCTCAGCCCCATATTTGAAATACTTGGCTTGATCAACATCCCCCTTTCAAGCTCCCTAGCCGAATCCGTCACCTCCCCCTTGACGCCAAAAAGATTTCTCCCAAAATGACAACTACGCGACTTGAACATGCTCCCTCATGCTCCCTTGTGGCATCACTCTCTCACCTCCTAAGTGGCGCCTCATAGCCACTCTACCATCTTTATTTTTGTGTCAACATATCTTACTTAAATACCCTTAAGGCCCAACTCAGCTAATTTTCCCCCAAGTGCCCAAAACAGAAATTTTTAGCAAGGCTCAGGCTTAACCCCAAGCCTTCCCGGAACCCACAAACATACCAACACAACACACTGAGCATAGCATACACACAAAAACACATCAAATGCAAAGCCACTAACTCAGGATATTACAGTTCTACACCCCTTAAAAATAATTTCGGCCTCGAAATTACCTGGTTAAAAGTGTTGAGGGTATTGCTGTCGCATAACATCCTCTGGCTCCCATGTAACTTCTTCTGATCCATGATTCCGCCACAACACTTTAACCAAAGGAACTGATTTCTTACGCAATACTTTGACGTCACGATCCAAGATCTGCACTGGTTCTTCTTCAAAAGACATGTCTGGGCTCACTTCAATTTCTTCCACTAGTACCGCATGAGATGGATCCGAACGGTAGCGTCTTAGCATCGAAATGTGAAATACATCATGAATCTGACTTAACTCTGACAGTAGCTCGAGCTGATAGGCAACCGGTCTCACACGCTTCAACACACGATAAGGCCCGATAAATCTGGGGCTCAACTTACCCTTCCGTCCAAACATTAGCACCTCTTTCCATGGTGACACCTTTAAGAAAACCTTGTCACCCACTGCAAATTCTATGTCCTTACGTTTCAGATCAGCATAGGACTTCTGCCTGTCCGAGGCTTCCTTCAATCGAGTCCGAATTAACTTAACCTTATCTTCCATTTTAGAAACCAACTCTGGACCCAACAATTGACGTTCACCCAACTCTGTCCAACATGTAGGAGTGCGACACTTCTGACCATACAACGCTTCGTACGGTGCCATCTGAATACTAGATTGGTAGCTGTCGTTATATGCGAATTCCGCTAACGGCAGAAATTCTTCCCAACTACCTCTAAAGTCTAAGACACAGCCCCTCAACATATCTTCCAAGATCTGAATCACCCTCTCCGACTGTCTATCAGACTGTGGATGAAACGCTGTGCTGAAATCCAACTTCGTACCCAATGCTTGATGCAATGCCTTCCAAAATCTTGACATAAACCTAGGGTCCCTGTCTGAAACGATAGACACTGGTACCCCGTGCAACCTCACGATCTCCGCTATATACAACTTAGCTAATTTCTGTAGAGAGTAGTCAACATGAACTGGTATGAAATGGGCAGACTTCATCAGACGATCCACAATCACCCATACCGAATCCTTCTTAGTAGGCGTAAGGGGTAGCCTACTAACAAAATCCATCGTAATCCTTTCCCACTTCCACTGCAGAATCTTGATCGGTTGCAACAACCCCGAAGGTAATTGATGTTCTGCTTTTACCTGCTGACACGTCAGACACTTACTCACGAATTCAGTTACTTCTCTCTTTAGACCTGGCCACCAAAACTGTTCCCGAAAATCCTGGTACATCTTACTTCTTCCAGGATGCATAGCGTATGGACTGCTATGTGCTTCCTGAAGAATCTTCTGCCTCAAATCCACATCTTTCGGCATGCAAACCTTCCCTCGGAAACATAAATCTCCATCGCTGTTCAAACTGTAATCCACTAATCCACCATCCTGTACTTGCAGAAGTCGAGCCCTCCAAACATCATCTGATAACTGTTTCTCTTTAACCTGACTTACCCATGTCGGCTTCACTTGCAGTTCCGCTAATAAACTCCCGTCGTCGTATAAACTAAGGTGGGAAAACATTACTCTCAAGTTTGATATTACCTTACGGCTCAACGCGTCTGCCACCACATTAGCCTTACCCAGATGATACTCAATTGAACAATCATAGTCCTTCAATAGCTCGATCCACCTCCGCTGTCTCAAATTCAAGTCCTTCTGGGTAAGAAGATATTTCAAGCTCTTGTGATCCGTATAGACGATGGACTTCTCCCTATACAAGTAATGTCTCTAGACCTTCAACGCGAAAATCACTGCGGCTAGCTCTAGGTCATGCGTCGAATAATTTACCTTCTGCGGTCTCTATTGCCGAGAAGCATACGCTACCACTTTCCCCTCTTGCATCAGCACACCTCCTAACCTCGTATGCGACGCATCACAGTAGACGGTAAACTCCTTCCCCGCCTCTGGCTAAATTAACAGCGGCGCCTCTATCAGAATCCTCTTCAATTTCTCAAAACTTTCTTGCTGTTTATCTAACCAAATGAATGGTACCCCTTTCCGTAATAGATTGGTTAATGGTGCCGCAACCAAAGAGAACCCTTCAACAAACCTTCTGTAATATCCTGCCAGCCCAAGAAAACTCCGAATCTCCGCCACAGACTTAGGTGGTTTCCAATCCAACACAGCTTCAATTTTTCGAGGGTCAACCCTAATCCCCTCAGCTCATACCACATGGCCTAAAAAGGTAACTTCCTTTATCTAGAACTCGCACTTACTGAACTTAGCAAACAATTATTTTTCCCTCAGAATTTGCAAAACCACCCGAAGATGCGAATCATGCTCCTCCTTATACTTTGAATACACCAGGATATCATCTATAAACACCACGATGAATCGATCCAGATAGGGTTGAAAACCCTGGTTCATCATGTCTATAAATGCTGCTGGTGCATTGATCAACCCAAACGGCATCACCAAGAATTCGTAGTGACCATAGCGAGTACGAAACGTCGTCTTATGAATATCCACCTCCTTGTCCTTAAGCTGGTGATATCCCGACCTCAAATCTATCTTGGAAAAGACTGATGCTCCCTTAAGTTGGTCGAACAGGTCGTCTATCCTCGACAACGGGTACTTATTTTTTATCGTCAACTTGTTCAACTGACGGTAATCAATGCACATTCGCATTGATCCATCCTTCTTCTTAACGAATAGCACAGGTGCTCCCCAAGGCGATACACTTGGTCGAATAAAACCCCGGTCTAGCAATTCCTGAATCTGAGCTTTAAATTCCACCAAATCCTTGGGTGCCATCCTATATGGGGCAATAAACACTAGCGCTGTTCTCGGTAGAAGGTCAATACCAAACTCTACCTCGCGATCCGGAGGTAATCCTGGAAGCTCTTCTGGGAAGGCATCAGAATATTCCTTCACCGTTCGAACATTCCCCACAGCTGATTCCTTGACCTCCAAAGCACAAACATAAGTTATAAACGCCTTACATCCTTTTCTCACCATTCTCTCAGCCTTTAACACAGATACCACATTAGATAGGTAATTCCATCTCTCACCTATCACCACCACCTCTTCACCTTCGACAGTTCTTAACACCATTCGCTTGGCTGCACAGTTCAAATTTGCCTGATACTTCACTAGCCAATCCATACCTAAGATCAAATCGAACTCCCCGAACGGCAGTTCTATCAGATCAGCCGGAAAAACTACCCCTTGAACTTCTAGAGGTACATCCCTATACAGTTTATTCACTACTATCGATTATCCTAGAGGGCTAATTACAGTCATCTCCCTAGAAGAAGTCTCAAAGTCTAAATTCAGAGTTCCCGATATAGTGCTAGCAACATAAGAGTGTGTTGAACCAATATCAATCAAAGTAGTATAAGGCAACCCATAAATAAGGAACGTACCGGTTATGACGTCCGGTGCATCGCCCTCCTCTCGGCGCCT
Source organism: Gossypium australe (assembly GCA_005393395.2). Lineage (NCBI taxonomy): Eukaryota > Viridiplantae > Streptophyta > Magnoliopsida > Malvales > Malvaceae > Gossypium > Gossypium australe. Next base: position 16,316,899 of record CM016615.1, read on the forward strand.
AGCTGCATAGACCAACCCAGGCTGTCTTGCATCTGTATTCTCAGCACCTCTGCCCGGTGCTGCACGGCCCCGTCCGAACCCATTACCTCCTCTGGCTGGACCACGACCCCTCTGCGGTTGCTGACCATCTCTCCTGAACTGTGCGCGTCCTTGACCCTCTGATTCTGTCCTGGCTGGCCTCTGTGGGCAATCCTTTATCCAATGATCCAAAGACCCACATTCGAAACATCCTCTATTACCTGCCCAACACTCTCCCGAATGAAATTTTCTACATCGAGTACACTGCGGTGGCCACTGAACAGCAACAGGCTTTGCAGCTTGACTCGACCCACCTACTCTAGGCCTCTTCTGAAAACCCCCAGTAGACCCTGATGGCCCAAAATTCCTTTTATTCCTATTACTCTCCTGATTCTGCTTTTCGGACTACTTCACCTCCTCAGCTATCTTAGCCTTTTCCACAAGAATGGCAAATTTTGTCTCCCGCTGTGGAGCTATCAGCACTCGCAGATCATCTCTCAGCCCATCCTCAAACCGAACACAACGCTCATGGTCTGTGGCCACAATACCCCGGGCATAACGGCTCAAATGTAAGAATTCTGTCTCATACTCGGACACCGACTTACTCCCCTGAACCAGGTTCAAAAATGCCTTACGCTGCGCATCCACATAACTTGATCCGATGTACTTCCTCTGGAATGCTGTTTTAAAGAAATCCCAGGTGATATCATCAGCCATTGTGCCATCCCTGGCCGTGAGCCACCACTGATAGGCCTCGTCTCGAAGAAGAGACATGATCCCTTTCAACTTCTCCTCTGCCGTGAAGTCAAGATCGTCCATTATACGCTCAGTTGCTTCTAACCAGTACTCAGCTACTTTGGGGGCTACGCTAGAAACGCCCCTAAATATTTTCGCTCCATTGGCTTGGAGTCGTTCAGACACAGTTTTCCGAGCCCCTGTGCCCATGCCTGCCCCAGCAACTCTCTCCAAGACCCGTAACATTTCCTGAGACACCGCATTGTCTCCCCCTGTTTGGCTCTGACACTCTTCTTCCGCAGCTGGCGGTAGCGGTACCTCATTTCCTGACCCATGACCAGACCCTACTGGTTCCGATACAGTAATCCTACCCCTACCACGACCACATACATTACGCCCACGTCCTCGAGTGCTCATGACTAATGTTCGCGATTTAATCTGCTTAGGAGTTTTATGAGTTAGTCTTTCTTTCTTCCACTGTTTATTAATCGAACAGTCTTATGAGTATATTACAAAAGTAGTTGTTTTCGCGTACACATGCATTCCTACAGGCTTTAGTCTCTAGGGTAAATTTCCTATTACTAACAATCATATCACGGAAAAATTAAATCACACAACCAATGATTAGAAAACTTACTGTCACGGATCGGTGCCTGAGACTCAGGTGCCATGCTTCCCGAAAACATGTTTTTTATCCAAATTATTTTTCAAACCATCTACTGAAAATAATTTGAGCCTTATACTCACAGCCACGCTTTTGAACTTGGCTCTGATACCAAAATTGTAACACCCCAAACCCGGTCAAAACGCTACGACCGAATCTGGCGTGTTACGGGGAAGAAAATTTAGAAATCCAGATTTTAAACCATGTGCTGAGAGAAATTTTGCATATCATTATGCCTTTGGTGAAGATTGAAAACAAAGATTTGGTTTTATCCGTAATATAGTTCAGTTTGATTAAAAATCGATTTTTTAAGAAAAATCCCATTAAATGGTTATTTGAAAATAATATTGCGGTTTTAGTTGAAAAGTTCGATCATTTTGTTACTAGAACCCGTCATCAATTAGTCAGTTAAAAATTCAAGGTTTATTCCTGTTTATTAATTTTAGAAAACATCCACTTTGGTAATTTAAAAAAACCATGTTATGGCAATTTCATAAAAAGAAAACCCAAGTTAATCATTAAGTGGCCTTATTACAACACCCAAAATCCAAACTCGAATAGTAATAATCTAGAATAAGTATTTGAAATAAAATTACTTAGAACATTATGCATGAGGTGAGTCACCGAGACTCAGTGTGTAAATCCCCGTCCCAATGAGCCTTGGGCTCTCACACAAATTCATATATCATGTGCGTATGTAATGCAGCCCAACCAACCTACTATGTCCAACCTCCATCTCCTGAGCCAACCCAATATCTGTGGCACCTAGCCACTGGTGGTACCTAACCACTGGTGGCTCCAAGCCACTGGTGACAAACGACACAAAATATAATACGTGGGGCCAACCCACTTGTGGTACCAAACCACTGGTGACAATCCCGTAATGAATATATGTGGGGCCAACCTACTGTGGTATCGAACCACGGGGACGAGTCACAAAATAATATATGTGGTACCAAACCATTGGTGGTCTCAAACCACTGAGACTTAGTCACAAAGGTAATATGTGGGGCCAACCCACTTGTGGTACCAAACCACTGGTGACAGTCTAAAAGAGTTCATGTTTTCTCCCTCTTCACATCATACCCCAAGTCTATGCCATTCTTAACAGTCAATATGATACGATCATGCTCTTAAATGTATAACAATCAACCATTTCATTCATACATACTTTTACTAACAACAGAGCATTATTGAACTTACCTGGAGTCTTCGATCCAACCCACGAGGGCATCTCAGTGATTCATGCCATCATTCGACATTTGCCATCAAGTTAATAACATAATTAGAATACAAAGTGTGTGAGAGTTACACACCTGATAACACGTAATACCACGCTCTCTATGTCGAAACTGTTGCTAACCGGAACTACTGCTATCTGTCTACTATTCTGCTCAGAAGCCGGCCCACAACCCGGTGGCCAATCTCGGACTGCTGACACCGCTCGCTTCTTAAACTTAGGGGCTGGGTTTACGAGTCCAACCCCCTCCTTAGAATTGCTGGTATTCGAGTCCATGAAATAGATCTTGGTCAGAAGACCGAGTTAAACCGCGGAATAAGGTAATAGCGAAATTAGTTGTATAAAACAAAGAGGTTCTTACCGAAATTAACAGAACCCATAGGTTTCAACACTTGGGTTAGAAGAAAATCGCTTGATGCCCCTACATAATTCCATGTTAGCCCTAACCTTCTATAATATGGTGTTAAAGAAGGTGGCCTTCGGCCAAACAATGATACAAATCACTTACCCTGATTGATCAAACCCGACTGATCCTAGAATCCCTTCACACACTGACCGGAAGCAAGAGTAATGAAACTAATCCTTCCCTATATTCGGCCAAAACCCAAGGATAGAATTAATGCCTTTGGTCGACAACAAACAGAGAAAAGAGAATTATAAAGAAAAGAGAAAACAACACTTACCCTACTGAGGCAAATTCATTTGAGAGGCTTAGAAGGAGAAGTAGGTTTCGGCTTCAATGACCCATAAAAGAAAAGGTTTTAATTAGGGGGTAGGCCAAGAAGAACGATTGAGGGGACAAAATAACGGAGTGGTGGTGGAGTTTGAGAAGTTACGGCTAAGGGGGGTTTAGGGTATGATAATGGTTTGAGCAAATGAGAAGTGAAGAAAAAGAAGAAGGATGAGAAAGGTAGAGAGTGTCGGGGTTTGGCTTTGAAGAAATAGATGGAGAAAATGTGTTACACAAAGAGAAAAGAAAAAGAGAAAACCGAGAGGGATGCTACAGTATTCGCCTTGACAATTGAGAGTGAAGCAAGCTGCGGTAATCAAAGAAGAAATTTGAGAGGAGAAGAAGCAGTTATGAGTTTCGGTTTTGGTTTCCAAAAGAATGAAGAGAAGATGCAAAGAATGAGAAAGAAAATAACAAAAGATCCACCCTATGAAACTAAGGAAAATTTCTGCACAACAAGGCACTCATAAACCGATTAAACCACAACTAGGTGAGGGACCTTGGCTACCAAAATACCAATTCGGCTCACACCCTCCTAGCACCCAACTGAACCTCCCCCCTTCCAACCTTCATGCAAAATTGGGCTAGCATCACAATTCCTTGATATTCTCCTAACTTCACTCCCCACCCCCTATTCAAAATAGTTTGAAATCTTTAAACTCCTCCTTTTTTCTCTCAGCCCCATATTTGAAATACTTGACTTGATCAACATCCCCATTTCAAGCTCCCTAGCTGAATCCATCACCTCCCCCTTGGTGCCAAAAAGATTTCTCCCAAAATGACAACTACGCGACTTGAACCTGCTCCCTCATGCTCCCTTGTGGCTTCACTCTCTCACCACCTAAGTGGCGCCTCATAGCCACTCTACCATCTTTATTTTTGTGTCAACATATCTTACTTAAATACCCTTAAGGCCCAACTCAGCTAATTTTCTCCCAAGTGCCCAAAACAGAAATTTTTAGCAAGGCTCAGGCTTAACCCCAAGCCTTCCCGGAACCCCCAAACATACCAACACAACACACTGAGCATAGCATACACACAGAAACACATCAAATGCAAAGCCCCCAACTCAGGATATTTCATCCTCACCAAAGATTCGCTCAAACCACTCGAAGTGTTTAAGGTTCAGAATTAAGCACTCAAAAGTCGAACATGAAAAGTTAATCCCATAAGCTTGCATGAAAATCAAATCTCCACCACTTATAATATGAGATGATACACAAATCAAAAGGTCTTTACAAGGTTGTAATGGGGCTTGGGTTAAAGGTGTGGATAAAGGCTAAATTAGAAGGTTAGAATCGAGATTGACCTGCCAAATTACTGAACTAATAATAAGTAATTACATCAAATGAAAATTTGTACTACTAATACTCTAATACGAGCTTCTTCTTTAATATTTGGAGTTTAAAATATAAGCTCACTTATAAAACAAACTGAATATACCTCGTTCATATTTTTCTTTTTTCAAAACAAATCAATAATAATAAAGGATGAATTTAGCTACTAAAATAATTGGGCAACCGGTCAAATCAATCTCGACATAAGGGTAGTCAAAAAGGAATGGTGATAACAAATACAAAGGGTTTTGGGTTAATATTAGTAGGTGAGTCAATAAAAAGGGTTGTTAGGATTAAACAGGGTTCACTAGGGGTTAATTATGAAGGTAGGCTCTTTAATGGAGTAAGTGGGTTAGAACCTAGGTGCCTTTATCATCTCGGTATATCAAATCATAGGTGTGGTCTTAATAAGTATAATTAATGCAAGTTCTAGAATAACAAATCAATGTTGACACACTCATAATCAATAAAGTGAGCAAGAAAAAGAATATATGCTCTATAAGGCTCAAAATCTCACAAAAAATTATGGGTATTTTATGTCAACCTCGTAAATTTCAAATTTCAAATTATCATTCAGATTCAGGTAGACAACCTAAAAATTTTAAAATTTTTGGAAAATAGACTTATCATGCTTGATTCTCTAGTATTCTTCAAATTTAATCATCAATGCACAATTATTAATGACTTACTCTAAAACATATCAATAAAAATCATAAATCAAAGGAAATTTCATTCTAATCATAATATGAGAAACTTACTTTTCAAACAAGGCATAATTCAGGGATTTTCAAATAATACTATAGTAAACCCCCCCACACTTAAGATGTACATTGTCCTCAATGTACAAAAATAGATAGCAGCAATAAAATAATAAAATCATAAGATAGAGAGAGAAGTGAAACTTCCTCAATTATGGATGAGATCCTTGGAGGAGGTGGAAAATACATTGGAGGTGAATGAGGGGTAGCGTCTTAAAGCGTTTGAAATGGAACCCTCAAAGTAGCCGTTATGATTTTATTGTATCCTAAGCTAAATCTGAATAGCATGAAGAATAAGAAGAAAATAATAAAAAAATAAATAAAAGATAAAAATAAAAATAAAAGTGAATAATGGAAAATGAAAGAAGAACGATATCGGGAAAAGGAAAGGAAGAAGGGGGTTTGAATAGAGATGCATTCCACACCCGTGTTCCTTCCTGTGGTGCCCACACGGCCACGACCACGGCCGTGTGCAAGGCCGTGTGGTATAGAAATCTGTTCTTTAGTTTATGGTTAGGTGCTAAAAGGAAAAATAAAAGTAAAAATAAAAAATAGAAAAAATAAAAAATGTAAAAATTAATGGGGTTAGTGCTCGGGTTGCCTCCCGAGAAGCGCTCGTTTAAAGTCTTGAGCTAGACTTTACCTCTTATTCGTATGGTCATGTGGTTTCAGGAGGTGGAAATCCTTTCTCACATGATCAATTTGGTTGTAGATATATAGTTTAAGTCGAGTAGTGTTTACCTCAAAAATGTTGAATTTAGGATTGCTTACCTTGACTGTGCCGTATAGGAAGACATTAAATACCTCAAAACTGATTTCTTTGTTTGCCTTGAGGTCTGAATTGGTGATTCGAGGGTCTTCCTTATTCAACAATACCTGATCCCCTATTTTGAAGTGATTTATTGCTCCTATCAGCTCGTCTAGGGTTTCCTTCGGTTTCACTTCGTGTGGTTTCGGTTCTTCTTTAAATTGTGTTTTCCACTCTTCTAGTTTATCGACCTTAAGGCTTCTCTCCTCATATAATTCTTCTTTTTTGGCACGAGGTTTAAGATCTAGCTCAGCTAAGTGATTTCGTGATGCTTCTTGTAAAGAAGGTTGAACCAAATGATTATCAATAGAATTAACGTTCGTACCTTTTTTATTCGATGTCCTAGCTGAGTCAAAAGCTTGAAGAGTGATTGTTTCGTCGTCTATACGAAGTGTGAGTTCATCGAATTTTTCCTCTGTGTGGTCTTTCTTTATTGCATTGGGATATAGTACACGAGCTTGGTACTCTGTATTTACCGAGTTTGGTAAATCATGGCTTACCTCAGCCTTACCTTCACTAACCACAGGTTCTTGCCTTGGGTCAGATTCCACTAACCTTTCACTGTTATGAGCTTGTATGGCTTGAATTTTCTCTTTTGGGTTAGTTTCAGTGTTGCTTGGCAAGCTTTCTTGTGGTTGTTCTAAGATTAGCTTAGCAGGCTGACTTAACTGATCCTCGATTCCTTGAATCGATGCTTCTTGTTTCGTTTCTACATTTTGGTAGCGTGCTTCTGTGTTTGCTATGAATTTTGCCAGCATCTCTTCAAGGTTCGACTTATCTTCTTGTTGGTGAGGTGGTTGTTGAAATATTGGAGGAAGTTCCTGTCTTTGGTTACTTTGATCATCCCACGAGAAATTGGGATGGTACCTCCAACCTGCATTATAAGTGTCATTATAAAAATTATTTTGAGGTCTAGAGTAGTTACCCATATAGTGGACTTGTTCGTTCTCCATGCCATATCCGTAGGGTGGGTACTCAGGATTCGCCGCGCCTCCTGGGTTCGAGTCATATTGCATTACTGGGTGTACCTGCAAAAGACTACACAAACCATCAATCTTTTTATTCATCATCTCTAGCTGGTTAGATAACCTGGTGAACACGTCGAGGTTGAAGGCACTGGCTGCTTTAGTAGGAATTGTCCTCATGACTTGCCATTAATAATTATTCAGTGCCATCTTCTCTATAAACTAAATTATCTGCCAAAAGCAAATAGAGGAAAAATTAGCAAAGTAAAAATAAAAAAATAAAAATAATTGCAATAAAAAAATGGCTAAAATAATAAAGATAAAGCTTTCTTAATATTTTAGTTCTCCGGCAACGACGCCAAAAAAAACTTGATCGCTATAAATCAGAGCTTTAAAATTTATAATGAGAATGATCGAACCTGGAAACTAACTCTGACAATGATTAAAGGCAAGTGTACCTATCGAACAGTAGCATAGCTTAGGCAAGACCAAATTGTCAAACCCAAAGGAACTAAAAATACTAATACTAACTTTCTTTTTATTATCTAGCCGAAAATAAGGTGAAGTTGATTTAATCTAATCTAAACTAACTACTACTAAGCTAAAGACGTAAAGACAAAAAGAACTAATTGGGAAATAACTTGAGGAAAGACTCAGCTGATTAAAACGATACCCATAGGATGAATCTACCTAGACTTCACTTGTTATCTAACACTGAACCGGACGATTTATTCACTTGACTTGATCCGTAGGATTCCCTAAACTATATTAAACCCTCTCTCGTAGCGAATAATATCTAACCCTAGTTTGATTAATTGAAATCTCTTTGTAATTAAAACCCCTAGAATCGCATTAACTCGATCTATGGGTTCCCATATTAGGTTTCACCCTAATCCGGCAAAATCTCGTCACCTTATCTCTAGGGGCGCGAACGACTCCGCTTTAATTATGCTAGATCTTTTCTTAAGTAGGACTTTTGCTCCTCCACCTAAGAACATCTGACTTGAATTAATATCCCAGAAACATTAACACAAGAATTAAGCACACATAATTAAGAACAAACCAAGTATTTATCATATAGTTCATAAAACAATAACAAGATTCATCTAGGGTTCATCCCCTTCAGGTATCTGAAGGATTTAGTTCATAACAGATAAAGAAAACATCTCAAAAGAAAAGACAAAACAAAACATAAGAAATCCCTAAAACTCCCTGAAGGAATTGAAGGAGAGATCCGCCGTCTTGAGTAAAATTCCGGCTTCTTGAGATGGATCAATTGGCTATCTTAGAGTAATTCCCACAACTCTGACCTTTTCGGCTTGGCTCTTTGGCCTAGCTCACCGCCCTGATAAAAGCCTTGGCAGAAGGCTTCTGCCGAACTCCTCTTTCAAGTTGCCCCTTGGGTGTTTATATAGACTTTGAGATGCCTTACTTGGCCCCTAAGTGTCCTAATTCAACTTCAATTTCTACTAGGGTGTTTGAATAGGCTTGGGAATGTGTTTCTTTGCCGCCAAGTATCCAAATCTGAGTAAAAACTTCTCTTTCCAACGACAGGGACACGGCCATGGCACACGCCCGTGTAAATCATGGCCAGGCTGTGTTCGGACTTCTTTAATGAGGCACGGCCGTGTAAATCTGGATCAGGCTGTGTTCAAGTTGCTCAATGAGGCACGGCCGTGTGGGTTTTGGGCCAGGCCGTGTCAATTTCGTGATATGGGACATTTACTTTGTTTTGGGCCCGTTTTCCCTTTTTTTCATCCTTGGGTGCTCTCCTTGGTACAAAATATGAAAACAAAAGATCAAGAGCACCAAATTACACAATTCAAGATTTTAAATCATCCAAAAGCATGCTAAATATGGGATTAAAATATGTTACTTTTACAATTTATCAGGCCCATTTTACAGTCCGAGCTTTGCAACCTGGCTCTGATACGACTAAATGTAACACCCCCAGATCCGGCCCAGACGTTATGGCTGAATATGGCAATGTCACATCAATGGGATAATTTAAAACGATTTTACCAAGTTAAAAATCTAGATTTAAAGCTTAGAAACTCAAAATCCTTGCAATTTATTAAGTTGTGATAAAAGCCCATGTTTTAAGGTATAGCTATTTCGAAAACCATGTTTAAACTTTTACAAAAAGCAATTTATTCCCGTTTAACAATTAAACAGTTGAACAATAATGAAACCCAAATGTAAAGTCAAATTGGAGATACACGGCCTTATTACATCAAATGAAAATAAAGTAATTAAAATAAAGTCTTTTGAAACAAATAAACAAAACTTCTAAGTATCTTGCAGTTTGGCCACCTCCGAGTCCTCTCCCATGTCGTGCCGTCTACTGAGGGTCACCTGAAACATTTAATAAAAGGCTGTGAGTTTCGAAACTCAGTGTGTACAACCCTTGGTAATCCAATCAACATGCAAATATCTCATTGGGCCTAAGCCCTAACAAAATCGATGGTCTTGGGCCTTAGCCCACAATGACCTCATATCACATCAGTTTCACATGAATGCAATGCTCCCATCCCAAATCCTAGACTCTTGTGGGGATATAAATATCAACCCACCCAGCCCTACACTCCAAAGGTAGCACCAACAGCGGCACTACTCAAACGTTGCAGCAAGGGTGCTAAGCATATAATGGGCTTAAAGCCACTGGTGGATCCACGGTCGTCAAGCGACTATGTGATCCTCACATATCTTCCTCCGTATCATCAAACCCATCCAAGTGCAACATATATCTCATGAATGCAACATACACATTTTCACACATTAAGCACTTATGGGTATTTTAGTCATTTCACTACCTAGGGGTACTCCCGTAAATCTACCCTACAGGGGTATTCTAGTAATTTTGCAAATCAGGGGTGTCTTGGTAATTTTGCGAATCAGGGGTATTTTGGTAATCTTGCAAATTAGGGGCATTTTGGTAATCTTGCAAATCAGGGGTATTTTGGTAATCTTGCAAATCAGGGGTATTTTGGTGATTTTACTAATCAGGGGTATTTGTTCCCTCTTGGGTTTTAGTTATGAACTTTTTCCCATTAACAAGTCCTCGCGGCTAAAGTGAACAGACACTATGCACCATGTCGGATCACTAGGACCGCTTAAGTACCAAGCTCTCCCTAGATCCAATCCTAGACATGCATATGTCCGTTGCCACACTCTAACCTAGCGACTTGTTCACAGACATATTTGATTAGCAGAATAAGTTTTATGCGATTTAAGAATTTATTAGAACCAGGCCTAGAGTCCATTAAAACCCTAGCGTGAATTTCTAAAACCCCATAAGGCCCACTAAGCCTATTCGTGTCCATGTAACCGTTTAAACCCCATCATGTTTATATAGCCCATTAGCCCCAATCTTATTCAAACCACACAACCATATCAAACTATCATTCAATTTTCACATATTAATTCCTACTGATTTGGGCCCACAAACTTGGTAGGCCCATTTAGCCCCTTTTGGCCCGGTTGGCCAAATAGTGGCCCGAGCCCAAAAGATCACTCTCTTGGCCTTGGTAATCATATCGAATGTTCGTACGCTCGTGTGGTTGCCGGCACCAACCTTTCAGCTTTTCGGCTTTTTCGACATTCGGGTTTTTAGGATTTCGACTTTTGCCGATATGTCATGTGTGAAGTGTATGTGCACACCTGGTTAATGCGATGTGCTATCCTATCCTCAGCCTTGAACCTACAACAAATACAAATCCCAAATTAATGCACACTTAACTACAGTATTTACCTAAAAGCCAAAACCTTACCATACCCTTACTGTGTGCCACCAATTTTAGTAGCCCTTCCTTAGCTACTATTCACGTAGATCTGCACCCACACAAATATTATCAAAGATCAAGTGACTCATATTCCACCCAAGTCACCTCTATAAGCCATACTAACATTTGGCTACCACCACTAAAATGAGTACACTTACCTCTTTGCTAACGATCCTTATCCCACTTGCGATCTTTGAACCCTACCCTTGTTAATACAAGGTTAATGACAAGGAGAAGTTGGATAGCCCTTCGGCTTTTAACAAAACATACTAAGGAGGTTGACTGAGTACTTACCCTTTGATCCTGCGGCCTAGATAGCTACTGAACAAGATTCGGCTTTTAATCACTTGATCAACAGATTTGTGATGGAGAAAAGACAACAAAGATTCGGCACAAACAGGGATTTCGGCAAATAGGGATGATGGTATTCGACAATGGAAGAAACCGATTGAGGGGGAGAAAAGAAGAAAAAGAAAAAACAGAAACTCAAAGAACCTTTCAAGGGAATTCGGCAATGGGAGAATTCGGCAATGGGAGAAAAGAATGAGGTGAAGAAAAAGAAGAAATAATAGAACCCAAGGAACCTTTCAATGAATTCGACACCCCCTTTTTATAGCCAAAGTTGAATCCTACCTTCCCCCACAGTCCAATTCAGCACCATCACATCCACACCTCAATCCCCTATCTTTTATCTCTTATCTTTACCTTAAATTTCTCTCCTGAACACTCCCTTCCAAAGTCTACTCTAGGGCTATTACCTTTCTTCCATGTGCAAAAATAAAACTCCTTAATTTGCCACTCTTAAGCCTCGAACCTTGGACCTCCTCACCTGCTAGTAACGCCACCTTGTCGCTCCCCAAGTGACGCCACCTTGCCACTGGACCACAGGCCCAATTATGTCCTATTTTCCCCTTAATCTGTTTAAGAGGCCTAAAACTTGAGACTAGGGTCCACTAAGGCAAAAATTAAATTTTCCCTATGGTCTTCCCTATCCCTAAGACTTCAAATAAGCCTCAAAGCCCACATGCCAATTGTCATTTTCTCGCTCACTTAAAATTTTTCTGAGACCCCAAAGCCCAATAGGCCCAAATCTACTTGGCCCAAATTGGGGCGTTACAAAAAGAGTTGCCCCGATAGAGGTCTTGACCTATGTTCGATAAGCATAGAAATCAAATGGTAACTTCTCATGCTGGTCTCTGTAAGTCTCAGTCATTTTTCCCACAATCTTCTTGATATTCTTATTAGCCACCTCAACTGCATTATTTATTTTTGGGCGATATGGTGATGAGCTGTGGTGTTTAATTTTGAATTGATTGCAGACCTCTACCATTGTGCTGTTGTTCAAATTCAATGTATTGTCCGATATGATCCTTTTTGGCATTCTATATTTATATATGATATTTTTCTTCAAGAATTTGCTGACTGTCGACCTTGTGACATTGACATACGAAGCAGCTTCCACCTACTTAGTGAAGTAACGGACGACCATAAAGATGAATCGATGCCCGCTAGAAGCCTTTGGTGAGATTGGCCCACTGACATCCATGCCTCACATAGAAAAAGCCCATGGAGATTTCATAAATGAAGAGATGAAGGAGGCATAAGAATCTTGTCTCCATAAATTTGGCACTTATAGCATTTCTTGATATAATTGATGCAATCCCCTTCCATGGTGGACTAGCAGTAACCGAACCTCATGATTTTCCTGGCCATTGTAAAACCATTAGCATGTGTTCTTCAGACACCCTTATGGACCTCTTCTAATATTTTCTTAGACTTAACAGCGCCTACGCGTCTTAGTAGCCCAAGCATCTCTTGATACGATCATGCAAAAACATCTATGAATTTTTAGAATAACTCAATGACGTCTCGCTTTGTCTCTGTAGTGATACAAGCTTCGATCTTCACCTCTTTCTCTTCTCCTAGGCTTACAATGTCTAATGACTCTTTGTAAGGTAGGATTTGTTTTTCACCTTGTTCTACCATCCTTAACAAATTAGGAGATAGGTTACAATCTCTGTTGTCTTCAAAGTCCTGAGATCACTCTAGACACATTTCTTGCTCAAAAGGAGATTCTAAGTCAGTAGCAGCATCTCTCATGTCGTTGATATCTGGAGACGTGTTGTAGGTACGAAGGAATATTCAAAGAAAAAATGAATCTAAGAATAATTATTTATGTGGTATGAACATGAATGAAATGAAGGAATAAAAGAATATTTACTCAAAGTGAGACGCAAAAATGCATTTTTCATTGAAATAGAGATGTTGGACATGAGCTTATTTCACAAAAGGATTCTTATTGCTTCTAGGCTTAATGCAACAAGCGTGTTTTGAACATTACTCTGAATCAACTCTAAAAACTACAGGAATCTCTTCCGCAGTACAATTTTTCAGAACACTTCTAGGCTCATAAGAGCAAATGCCTAATAAATTTTCTCTTCCAATTCCTTCTTCCAATATAGTATTGATGCTCTAGTTTCCAAACATTCCTTTCGGGCCTTCAGTATATTCAAAGAATTCTAGTTCCTTATTATCCATCAGACCTTTCACCAAGGCTCTGAATTTACTGCACTTTTGAATCTCGTGACCTTCTTCATTGTGGAACTCACAGAAGTTCCTTGCTTCTCCAGGTTTCTCCCCTGAGTCCTGTGTGATTAATCCACTTTCTACCATTTTTTTCCAAACCCCTTTCAGTGGGGTTTTTAGTTCCACTATATTAATCTTGATTCTCTTCCCTGCTTCTCGATTATCGCGTTTACCCCTTTGTTAGAATGGTTGGGTAACGAATTTTCTGCACCAAATGGATCATCGAATTTCACAATACCCATTTTGATAAGTCTTTCGATTATCTTTTTGAAAGCGGTGCAGTTCCCGATCGAGTGTCCTGTGATTCCCGTGTGGTACTCACATTGGGTGTTCGCGTCGTACCATTTGGGGAACGAAGACTGCATAGGTTTTAGGTAGAAAGGGGATACTATATGTGCATCAAACAAACTTTGGTACAACTCCCCATACGTGATTGGGATGCTCGTGAACCAGAGTGTTTCTGAGTTCAGTCTTGGATTAGAATATTGCATTTGGGGGACCTGATGGCTAGTAGTTGCCATCCTCGGCTGGCTTACAAAAATCGGCTTTGAATAGCCTTTGTTATATGTACTCGCATTATTCACCTCATTTTCCTTATTTTTCAGGACCTTTAAAGTATTGATTTGGGAGCTCCTCTCTCACCTTTTCCATTTGTAACGATCTTCAAATTGTTTTGGGAGCTCCACTCTCACCTTTTTTGTTTCCGCTAGGTCACCCAAATCAAGGACAACAGGATTGATTGGATCATCCCCTAGACTAGAACCTGAACCTATCGGGAAGTTCACCGGTGTTGAGGTACCGATCTGGTATTGGAGTCTGATATTAACGGACACCCTTTGTGGATACATGTTTGGTTGTGCTTGGGTGTTTGTTGGGGTAAAGCTTGAATGATAAACGGGGTCCTCGTTATCGTCCCCAGAATTAACCATAGGGCTTTTTCCTTTTTCTAACCCTCCAGCTAGCATCTGGGTTAACTGGCTCATCATGTTTCTTTGAAATTCGAGCATCTAATTCCTTATATTTTGTTGAATTTTGGCCAGTTGCCCTTGCATTTGTTTTTTCATTTGCTCTAATCTCTTTAACCTTTGGTCCATTGCTTCAATTTTTCCTCGTGCACTGTAATGATATTCTAGGGTAAGGATCTTTCACGAGTTTTATTGTATATGATGCAATGCAATGCTAATGGATGAAATGAAAGTAAAAAAGAGACGTTGATTTTGATTCAATTATATTAGAACAACTTTTAAAACAAATTTCTTTACAAAAAATCGATACCTATATGGCCTTTCCCTCATACTCTAGGCGAATACATCGATTCTTTTCTTCATATCCAGATGTTAAGATCAAATCTCGTGAATTTTCTAATGGATGCCTCTAGTATCTCCTTTTTGCTCGATCTGGTCTGCGACCCATTGCTCACTCATACCCATGAGGCTCATTAGCTTCTTTAAAAAGTCGGGACGTTGATGGCTCTTGAATGATCTTTGTCAGCTTGAATTTTTGGGCAACGAAGCAAAGTCGTGTACTCCTCTGTCAGACTATCACCCTTCTCTCGTGTTTTCTAGACCCATATTTGGACGGCTGTATTGTCTTCCATTGTATCAAGAAATCCATTTTCCATGACAAGCTCTCTATTTAGGAACTGAACGTGAATCAACACTTCTTTTCCAATGATGAAAATGCAATGCAATCATAACCAATACAAAAGAAACACGCCAGTACTTCCTTGAAACACAATACTTCCTCGTCATTAACACCATAATCTTCCAACTTACCATTCTGTACCTGCCGTAACTTAGTACTTAGATCCTCATCCATCAACTGACTTTCCTTAACCTCATTCAACCATGTCAGTTTGACTTGCAATTCTGCCAGCAGACTCCCATCATCATACAAGCTTAGATGTGCAAACATTGCCCTCAGATCCGACACTACTTTCCGACTTAGGGCATCAGCCACTACATTTGCCTTGCCCGGATGATACTCTATCGAACAATCATAGTCCTTCAGTAACTCTTCCCACCTTCCCTGTCTCAGGTTCAACTCTTTCTGAGTCAACAGATACTTAAGACTCTTGTGGTCTGTGTAAATCACTGACTTCTCTCCATAAAGATAGTGCCTCCATACCTTAAGAGCAAAGACCACAGCCGCTAGCTGCAAATCATGCGTCGGATAATTAACCTCATGTGGCCTTAATTGTCGAGACGCATAAGCGACTAATTTCCCGTCTTACATCAAAACACATCCTAATCCGGTATGAGAAGCGTCACAATACACCACGAAATCCTTTCCTGCCTCCGGTTGAATCAAAACCAGAGCTTCAGTCAAGACCCTCCTAAGCTTCTCAAAGCTCTCTTGTTGCTTATCCGTCCATACGAAAGGTACTTCTTTTCTCAACAACTTTGTCATAGGTGCGGCTATCGACGAGAATCCTTCCACAAACCTTCTGTAGTAGCCTGCCAATCTCAAGAAACTACGAACCTCAGCCACAGACTTAGGTGGTTTCCAATCCAACACTGCCTCAATCTTCCTAGGATCCGCCCTTATTCCTTCTGCAGACACTACATGTCCTAAGAACGCAACTTCTTTCAGCCAAAATTCACACTTGCTGAATTTGGCATAGAGCTTCTTCTCCCTTAACACTTGCAACACTATCCGGAGATGCTCATCATGTTCCTCCTCAGACTTGGAATACACCAGAATATCGTCGATGAACACAACGACGAACCTATCCAAGTATGGTTGAAAAACCCGGTTCATCATATCCATGAACGCAGTTGGGGTGTTCGTCAATCCGAACGGCATTACTAAGAACTCATAATGCCCGTATCTTGTTCGGAAAGCTGTCTTATGAATATCCACTTCCTTCACCTTAAGCTGATGATATCCCGACCGTAAATCTATCTTTGAGAATACCGCCGCTCCCTTAAGCTGATCGAACAAGTCGTCTATCCTAGGCAAAGGGTACTTGTTCTTGATGGTCAGCTTATTCAACTGACGATAATCTATGCACATGCGCATAGTTCTGTCCTTCTTCTTCACAAACAAGACCGGTGCTCCCCATGGAGACACACTAGGTCGGATAAACCCACGATCAAGCAACTCTTGGATCTGAGCCTTGAGCTCAACCAACTCCTTTGGTGCCATTCTGTACGGTGCAATTGACACAGGAGCTGTACCAGGTAGCAAGTCAATTCCGAACTCCACCTCCCTATCCGGGGGTATTCTAGGTAATTCTTCTGGAAAAACATCCACAAATTCCCTTACGGTTCTAACTCCACTAATTCCCCCTTCTTTTGCATCCAACACACTAACGAAAGCCAAGAATGCCTCGCATCCTTTCCGAACCATCTTATCAGCCTTTAGTGTGGAAACTACATTGGACAAGTAGTTCCTTCTTTCTCCTATCATGATTATCGCCTCATCCTCCGGGGTCCTTAGTTCCATTCGCTTACCTGCACAATCCAATACAGCTCGATGTTCCACTAACCAATCCATGCCAAGTATGAGATCAAATTCTCTGAAGGGTAATTCCATCAAGTCAGCCGGAAATACTACTCCTTGAATCTCTAAGGTACTTTTCGAAACATCCTATTCACCATTACAGTTTGACCTAGCGGGCTTACTACAGTCATCTCCCTATCAGATAGTTCACAGGCTATATCTAGAGTTTCAACTACTCTACATGCAACATAAGAATGGGTAGAACCCACATCAATCAAAGTGAAGTAAGGCTTGCCAAAAATAAGGAACGTACCGGTTATGACGTCCGGTGCATCTCCATCTTCCCTACGGCGAACAGCATACACCAGACCTGGCTGTCTTGCCTCTGTATTACCAACACCTCTGCCCGGGGTTCCTCTTCCTCTTCCAGCACCATTACCTCGGCCATTCGCACCTCGACCCCGCTGAGGCTGCTGTCCACCTCTTCCAGCCTGATTAACACCCTGAGCTACTGGTCGATTCCCATCTGATTTCATAAGACAGTCCTTAATCATGTGATCCTTAGACCCGCACATAAAGTATCCTCCCGTTTTCTTCCAACACTCCCCTAAGTGCATTTTCCCACACTGAGCACAAGTACGATACTGCCCTCCTGACGCGGCCTGCTGACCTCGCGGCCCATCAACTCTAGGCCTCTTTTGCACATTCCCAGACGATCTTACTGATCCAAAACCTCTCTTCTGCCTATTCTGATCAGTGTTCTGTTTCACAGAGTCCTTGATTCCTTCGGCTACCTTAGCCTTCTCTACCAACAAAGCAAATTCCCGCTCTGGCTGTGGGGCTATCAATAACCTCAGATCATCTCTCAGTCCGTCCTCAAACCGGACACATCGTTCATGCTCCGTAGCCACGATTCCTCGAGCATACCGGCTCAACCTTAAAAATTTAGCTTTGTACTCCGCTACGGACTTGTTCCCTTGGACCAGTCCCAGAAATGCCTTTCTCTGCGCATCAATATAACTGGTTCCGACATACTTCTTCTGATACGCTGTCTTAACATACTCCCAAGTGAGTTCCTCAGCCGTAGCACCATCCCGAACTGTGAGCCACCATTGATATGACTCATCACGAAGAAGCGACACCATTCCTTTCAACTTCTCCTCAGCAGTTAAATCGAGCACATCCATAATTCGTTCGGTCACCTCCAACCAATACTCAGCAGTACTGGGTGCCACACCAGATACACCACGGAACACCTCAGCTCCATTGGCTCGGAGTCACTCGGGTACATATTTCCGAGCTCCCATACTTCCACCTGCTTCAGCCACCATCTCAAGAACTCGCAGCACCGCCTGCGATATAGCATTATCCCCCATCTGATCTTGCTGCTCAACACCAACAGCTGGTGGTGGTGGTACCTCATTTTCGGACCCTTGACCAGACCTAACAGGTTCCGATACAGCCATTCTGCCTCTACCACGTCCTCGCACTTTACGACCACACCCCTTAGAATTCATTTCTACGATCGCGCTTTAATCTGATTTAAGAAATTTTATGCATTAGTATTTGTTCCACTGATTATTCGCGAACAATTTTATGAAAAAGAGGTTAATAGTTGTTCTTTCGATCATTACAAAGTTTCAAGTCTTCTATCCTAGTTCAGAGAAACACATCCATTCGGTAGTACCAACTACACACACACATTCACCACTCAAGCATTTTCATTCATTCTAATCCCAGGGGTATTTTCGTATTTTGTCTTATAGGGGTATTTTGGTAATTTTCCAAATCGGGGTATTTTGATATTTTGAAAATTAGGGGTTTTGGTATTTTTGTAAAGTAAGAATATTTTAACAAAAGTCAAGGGTATTATGGTAATTTTATAATCCAAGGGTGTTTTAGTAATTTTTACAAACCAGGGGTATTTGGGTAATTTTGTAAATCAGAAATATTTTGGAAAAATTTTCAAAAAAGTAATTTTCCTACAAATCAAAGAGGTAATTTGGTGAATTTAAAACTAAGGTTTTTATAAAAAAAATATGGCTAATCCCTTTCGGGTTTTAAATTATGGAGTTTGGCCCGTGAATAAGTTCTCTTGGTTAGGGTGAACCGTTGCTACGCACCAGGTAGGATTCGAGTGAAGAGGTGGTGAGTCACTAGGACTGCTTAAATACCAAGCTCTCACCGAAACCAATCCTAGACGTGCGCACAATGGTTGCCATACCCTAACTCGGTGACCTAATCACAGGTTTGTTTAATTAGGCTTTAAAATTTTATGCAATTTTGTGTTGGAGTAAGCTAATCCTAGGGTTCAATAACTTAATAGACTAATCTACGTTCCCGTTATACCCACATACAAACCATATAATAAGTCATACAACAGTTAAGGGTACTTACCTGGTGGACTTCGGGTCGGAGACTTAGGTGCCATGTCAGAAAACCTGTTTAGTTCCAAAATTTTCACAAAATCTTAATTGGGCTTAATTTTGAAAACGTTGTGGGAATTAAACCCAAGGCCAAGAGTTTAAAACTAGGCTCTGATACCAAGTTGAAACACCCCAAACCCGGCCCACGAGCCTTGACCGGATCTGGTATGTTCCTTGAGTAAAACGATTCAAAAGTTGTTTGCTTCTTTGGAAAAATTTGGATGGTTTTGAAGTCAAGACTTGAAGTCTAGATTTTAATAAAACTTTATTTACGAAATATTAAGTCAAAAATATTTTAAGATTTATTCTTAAGAAAAGTTACTTAAAGTTTGAATTGATAAAAATTCGTACCATAAAAAAAATAATTAAAATACATGCATAAACAGTTCATACTAGTGGCCTTATTACATCAAAAACAAAACCCAAAATAAATTCAAAGTACTTAAAAATAGAAAGTCTAAATAAAATAAATTTCGTGCTGAGCATGGCCACCACTAAGCTCCTGCTGACCCGGTCCATCACTGAGCGTCACCTGAAAAATATCCCACAATGGGGTGAGTCAAACAGACTCAATGTGTAACAACCAACACTAAGTCTCAACAATTCAGGCATATCAGACCGTACATATACATATAGCAATTAAGTATAATGATGCAATCCCAAACCCAAACCTAGAAACCATCCGCTACACATCACCCGTACCAACCATCACACCGTAGGGACTACTAAGTCTACCCTCCATCCGCTACACACCATCAAAGGCAGTCGCTGCAGTCGACTGGCACATCGCCCTTATAAATTCGTGGCATAGCCACCAGATAATAATAATTTTGTGACATAAGTCACCACATACAGATTTCGTGACATAAGTCACCACATTCAGATATTGTGGAATAAAACCACCAGATCACTTCCCCTTAATATAACACCCATATGCCCCATATATCATACATATCATGCAATCTCATGCCATAGGCCTTATTCATCTTTCATAACATTTTCACATTTGTGTCATAACAGATATATATTATTGACATAACTTTAGAGAATAACGTACCTGAGTACTCTGTACCATTTGTATGGTACCTTTGGTCACTTCCATATTATTATTAACATACACATAATATTAGAAATAAATCTATCAGGAAATAGTGCGGGGTTACACACCTAGTTTACTTAGCGAGATCACTGAATCCCGAAAATCTACCAAAACCGATTGCACTCCTTCCTAATACCCATAGGTGAAATTGGTTAGGCACTAATACTAAAATATGGCATTGGTCGAATGTTCATATACACTTACCTTATGATTTTAAATCCCGAAAGTAGTCTCTTGGCTATGAAAATGTCGAAATCCCTATAGGTTTATGTTAGATTCCATTCTAACATTTAATCACAAATAAATGGCCCTTTGGCGGAATACCACATAGAGCTTACCTTGGATTCTTGAAATCCCGATGATCTTTCCTTGTAGTCGACTACTTCAAAAATCCCGAGAGATCCTTCAAGGTTTTGGCTAAAGCAATAATGGGATTAGTACCCTGATTTTCGACAATTAGAGGAAGAAAAGAACAAGAGTTCGGCTAGAGAGATCCTTACCAATAAGATGACTAAAACGAAATTAATCACTACTTCAAGAAATCTTCAAAAGAGCTTGCAGGAGAAATCGATTCAAAGGGGTGGCAATGAAGTGAACTTTCGGCTTTAGGAAAAGAATAACAAGGGTTAAAGATTCGGCTTTAACAAAATAGAAAGAAAAGAAGAAAGGAAAGAAAAAGAAGAAGAGAAATGATCAAAAGGCTATATGGTTTCGGCTATGGAAAAAATTGAACAAAGAAAACGTTTTTAATATTGATGCGCATTCGGTCAAATAAGAAAAGAATGAAAGAGAAATGTCCCCTTTCAAAGGTAGTGATATTTCGGTACCAAAAAGAAAAGAAGAGTTTGAGAGGAAAGAAGAAAAAGAGAATACCAATATGGTCAAAAATGATAGCCAAAACAAAAACAAAGTTTTCACCTAAAGCCAATGAAACATTCGGCTAAGGAGAATAATTTTGGAGAAGAGGGAAAAAGATGCACAAAATACCAAGAATTTGGCCAACTATCTTCCCCCTAATCCGAAACAATATTCGGCCAACCCCCCTAGCCCCTTAAGCCGTCCACATTCATGGTCAAAATGACCATGAAAAATTTCCAAAACATCACCCATACATGAAGCCTTATGTCCCCTTATCCTTCCATAACAACTTGATTCCATACCTTAACTAATAACTTGCCTTATTCCCTTAGTCTACTATCCATAAATTATAAAGTCCAACCTTATCTTAAATAGAGTTGACCGACACATGCCATACACATGCAAAAATAAAAGTCACCTTATTGCCATCCATGGGATTCGAACCTCTTTCCTCATGCAATTACTCATGCGCCAACACCACTTTACTACTAGCTCATTTATGCTAACATTAAACACTTAAATTAACTTAAGCATCATAATCACTTGATCCACTTCACTAAATTCTTCATACTAAAAATTATTCTAAACCAATTAATTCCAAGCCTTCACAAGACTATATTAGGCACACAATAAAAATCATATCCGAGCTAACACAATCAACAAGATGATACTCAAATTTTAGGATGTTACATATTACCGTCATTCCGGCTTTTGAATAACACATAACATAAAACATATTACGTAAGAAAGTGTGTAAGAGTTACACACCTGGTTTTCGTACTACCGCTTTTACTGCTTCTATGCTACTTTGGCGTTGGGTTTACAGATCCAACCCCTCCTACTGCTCAACTGTTATTAGCGGCCATAATAACCCTTTGGTCACTAAACCAATCAGATCGATAAGATCTAATAAATAGTAATAGCGTTTAAAAGAACCCTTACCTAACTTTCAAATCCCGAAAAGTCCTTACGAACCTGTCACCTTCCAACCTACATTCGGCCATCCTCAAAATATTAAATAAACCGATAATCACCACCAATCTAGCCCATATGGCATTCGGCCAAATAAAAGAAATCAAGAAAGGCCATTCGGCCGAACCTACCACTACCTACCTTCGGCTTTTCCACCAAATCGACACAGGGGACTTTTAATGAGATAAATTCGGCTTCTAGGGGTAGAGAGTGAAATCGACAGGACCTTTGAACAACCGATTCAGATCATAACTTGATAAAAATAGAGGAATCGCAGAGGAAAGAAATCCCGAAACTCACCAGATTACTAAGGAGTATGCGGCTTATGGTGCACATTCGAGAAACAGAGATCTCACCTGATGATTCGGCTATAGAAGAGGAAGATGGAGACCAGGGTATTCGGCTTTTAGAAATATAATGGAGAGGGATAATAGGCTAGGAACTTTCGGCTTGAAGAAAGAAAAATATGGGAAGGGGGAAGAAAGGGATTCGGCCAGAGAGAAAAGATAAGAAAGTGAGAAAAACAAATGGAAAAAGATGATCACTTGGCCAACCAATTTCGGCATATCACACCCACTCACAGAGTTGGAGTTTCGGCTAACTAGCCCCCTCCTGATAGCCTTTATCCCTTATCTCATCCATTTATCATCACATCCCTTATCCATTTAATCCTTATCTTTCCTTCCTAATTATCACCTTTTATCACTTAGCTAAAAAGAATGAAGCTCCTAAAATGTAGCCTAATTACCGTCCACCCCCTTTCCCTTCTCAGTGCCAAAATTTGACCCATCCATTTGGGCCCCAAGCGGCCACACTAGGCCCAAACTCCTCCCCCTTGTGACGCCACCTTAATGCTCATCTAAAGCACCTCAAATTTTTGGGCCACAAGCCCAGCTTGCTACTAAACATAATATGTAATATCCTGGACTATGGCTTGTGCATTTATGCTTAATTATATGAAATAGCATGTCTTATGTGTTATGAATGTGTTGTGTGCATTTTTAGAACCTTGGAAATGTAAGGAAATGCCTTAGAAAATATTAAGTTTAAAGTTTAAAAGAGGGAACTGAAGAAAGGTGGCCTTAAGAAAATTTATAGAGGAAATATGACACACAGTTGGGCTTGGAAAAGTGGCTTGGAGGTGCCACTTAGGGCTCTGGAAATGACGCCAAATGTTAGGGGGAAGGACTTGTGTTCGAGTCGCGTGGGAAGCAAAATGTTGATGTTTTTATTTTGCTTGTGACGTCAATAAGAGGGGAATAGGGGGACGGCACCAAGGCTAGATTTTAGGAGCTTTAATTCTTTTATTTTTAAGAGATAAAAGGGGTGATAAAATAGTTAAGATAAGGGATAAATAAAGGATTATTTCTTTTTATTTTATTTATTTTAGATGAGGTGATAAGAGGAGAAAAATGAGGGATTTGATGAGGGAGCATGTGATGGCCGGCCAAGGGACTCTCTTGGTGTATTTTCGGCCAAAAGGAGGAGTGTGAGGCCAATCTTCATTCTTTCTTTTCTTGTTCATCTGCTGAAATCTCTAGCAAACTTTCTCCTCTCTCTTTTATTTTGTTAAGCCGAAAAATGCCTGTGCTAGCCGAATCTATATTCCAACCATTGCCGAAACCCTCAAGCTTTCCTTTTCATCTTTGTTGAAACCGAATCTCTTCTATAAACCTTTCCCTTCTTCTTTTCATAATCTTTCAAAAGCCGAAAGCAAGTTCTCTCTAGGCCATAGTCGACTATTCTCCAAGTCTCAAAATCGAATTCTTGTGGTGTCTGGCATAGGTGCTGTCGATTTCTTCAGGTAAGGGTAAGATCCAAATTCGGTTTCCATTCTTTTTCTTTTAGGTCTGTCGAAATTTAGGAACTAATCCCTCATATTGTTCTTTGGCCGAAACTATGAAGGAAGTTTCGAGATTTAGGTGTTGTCGACTTCAGAGAAGGATCTTTTGGGATTTTTTTTTTTTAAGATTCAAGGTAAGATGACATTCGGCCATAGGCCATTTTTAATGTGTTTAATGTTAGAAATTGATCTAACATGTATCCAGGGGTATTTCGACAGACACCTAAGACAAGGGATACTTTTCGGGATTTAAAATCGTAAGGTAAAGTACACATGTATATTCGGCCAAGGCTTATTTAGCAACTTAGATTTATTTCTTACTTATGCAAAAGCTGGAAACTAACTCTTTAAGTGACCTAATGTTAGCCGATTACAAGGTAGAAGGATTTGCGAATTTCGGGTTTTGGTTGGAGGCAAATTGGCAACAAGGTAAGTTTCAGGATTTGATTAATTGGCCGAATGGCCTTTAGCTAAAATATTGCATGTTGGCCGAATGTAGGAACTTGAGATCTAAGGCTTTAGATCGGGCTTTTCGGGATTTGGAGTGAACTCGATAAGTATACCAGGTGTGTACCCCACACTATCTCTTGATAAGATTTATGGCAATGTTATATATATATGTATGTGGTATTAAGAATGTGGAAAATATGGCTAAGTACCATGCTATGGTACAAAGTACTCAGGTACGTTTTCATACTCCTATTAGGATTATAATTTGATCTGTTATGCCACAAATGCGAACCTATATGAATGTGAAATAAGGCTTAAGGCATGATATGTATGACATGGGGCATTTGGGTGTTTATGAAAAGGGGAAGTGAATGTTGTGACTATTGTCACGATATAAGAATGTGGTGACTTCAGTCACATTATCCGAATGTGGTGACTTCGGTCACATTATCTGAATGTGGTGTCTCATGACACGAAATATTATCTGGTGGCTATGCCACAACTTTTATAAGGGCGATGAGCACTCGACTGCAGCGACTGCCTTGGATGGTGTGTAGCGGATGGAGGGTTGACTTAGTAGTCCCCATGGTGTGCAGGTTGGTACGAGCGATGTGTAGCGGTTGGTAACTAGGCTTGGGTTCGGGAATGCATCATTTATTGTGAATTATGATATGTATGTGTATGATTTGTTATGCCTGAATCTGTTTGGACTTAGTGTTTGTGTACACATTGAGTCTGTTTGACTCACCCCGTTGTGGGAACATTTTTCAGGTGACGATCAGTGATGGACCGGGCCGGCAGGAACTTAGTGGTGGCCATGCTCAGCAATGAAATTATTTTATTTGGACATTTTATTTCATTTAAGCACTTTAAATTTATTTGGGTTGTTTTTTATGTAATAAGGCCATAGTAAGAACTATTTTATGCATGCATGTTATTTATTTCAGTACGATACAAATTTTATCAAATCTAAAGTCAAGTAATTTTTATTAAAATAAACCTTCAAATATTACGACATCTAAATTCAAATGTTTTCAATTCAAAGGTAAAATCTTTAAAACAAAAATCGGCATGTATGTTAATATTAAAAGCAAAGTTTTAATAAAATCCTGACTTCAAAAGAATAACTTGGTTTTCAATTTGAGCCCAACCCATTTCAAGTTTTCTTCAAAAGAAAATCACTTAATGTTTTTCAAAGAACAAATGAATTTGAACCGGTTTTTCCTAAGGAACATACCAAATCTGGTCGTGGCTCGTGGGCCGGGTTTGGGGTGTTTCATAATATTTTAAATTAAATTACTACTAACACTATTTTTAATCATTTTAACCCAGATTTTAAGCCCAAACCTGAGCCCAATACACGCCTTAAAGCCTTAGCCTACTAACTTAGCCATGCAACATACCAAATGCATAGACCCACACAATCAGGATATTACATAAATTAAATGCATTAATAGAAAATAAAAAAAAAAAGACGAGAATAAAATAAAGGAATTAACGAAACAAACGAGATAATTACAGATGAAAAGAGAAATCTAAAAAAAATTAAAATAAAATAGAAATAAAAGAAAAAACAACATAAATAAATGGTATATAAAAGGTTTAAAAATAATATTATTAATAATAATGAAAATAATATTAACAATAATAAAAATAACGAACAATCTAAAGTTTGTAATCATATACAAGAATGTAAATAACTAAATAATAAAGTGATAAAATAAAATAAATATATTTAAGAGATATTAGTTAAATAAATATAAATGAGATATGATAATAATAGTAATAATAGTAGTAGTAATAAAAAATATTAAAAAATGATGATAATAATAATATTATTATTATTCAAATTAATTAATTTAATAATAAAGTAGCCAAAATAACCAAAAAGGACTATAATTAAACTTAAAGCAGAAATTTGGGGCAAATCTAGAATAAAAATAAGGCGAAGGATCGAATTGAAACACACGAATAACAAGGAGGGAAAGAATAGAAAGAGTATGTAAAAATTACGAATTGGTATAGGTATGTACGTAAAGTTTATATACATTGACTTCATGAAATTGTGAGTTCATGATTTTCACAAGAATGATTTTATGAAAACATTGTGATTATTGGTCTATAGTTGTGATGTATGAAATACATGATAAATTCTATTAATGATTATGTGATTGGCTTTCGGGCCAAATTGAGTTAAGATATAGCATGTTATATTCATGCAAATTGTGATTTGTCAGGATATGTGAAAAACGAAAGATTGGCATAATTGCCAATTAAAATGGTTATGAAAGTAAGTAAAGATAAGAGTTTATGCAATTGAGTGATGTTAAAGTATATGCTTGCAATGTAAATACTCATAATTAATATGCATGTTTATTATGTGGTTTGAAATGATTTGTTAATTGTTGTAATATGTTACAATAGAAAGATTACTGTTGTTGGGCTAATGCCAGGATATGTCAAATTATGCTTATAAGTTGATAGAGCAAACATTGTGACTGAATAAAATTATAACCATGAGAATTTGGTAGATTATAAAATTTGTGTTCATATTGTTGAACATGATAAACACTTAGTAAGATGTGATTGAGTAAGTTATACTTATGAGACTTAAATGACATTCGTAAGGATTTACATTAGGTTGATAGTATGACATATGTATGGTTGAGGTTGATGATTATTTAAATATCAACTTACTAAGCTATATACATAGCTTACCCCCTTCCTTTCCTATGTCTTATAGGGTTATTAAGCTAGCTCAGGTTGGAGATCGCCGGAGATCCTATCACACTATCAAGCTATCATTTTTTGTATAAGTGAGTTCAAGTATTTTAAGTCTATTGCATGTATAGGGACTATGTCATTTTGTTATGTGTGTCATTGTAGCGCCCCGAATTTTGGGCCTAGAAGTATTGTGCCTTGTGTACGGATCAGTAAGGAGGTTGTACATAAGTATTTAATTGTGCAAGGAAATGACACAATTAAATGTTTGCTCAAGTGGTTAAGGGTCCTGAGAGGAGTTGGAAAAGTCCTAGGTTCAAACCTGGGCTTTAGCAAAAATTTTGGTTTTAAGTGGATAAAACCCTGGATGGTTGGATGTAGGCCTTTTAAGTTATTGTGTTAAAAAAAGACACAATGAAGCATTTGGTCTAGTGGCAAGGTGGCGTCAGGAGTGTGTATGTGGTCAGGGGTTCGAGTGTTAGCATAGTATTATGATGGGTATTTATTTTGCATCTGTGACACCTAGTGTTTGTGTTGTAGTGGAATTCTGCTGAGGTGGTTGTGGAATTGGTCTTGGGGGAGAGATTCAATGGATATGGATAAAGTTTGGTGTTGGAGGAGTTTGAAAGTGATGCAAATTGGTTGGATGAAAGATTGTAGGAGTGGATTATGGGAGGTTGAGGGGAGTGATAGTAGTCGGCCGAAAAAGGGATTTCCCCATTATGCAAATTTGGTCAAAGGCTTTTAGGTGCCGAAAAGGTAAGTGAAGACACTTTTTGCATTCGGCTAGGGGAATGGTTTTTCGAGAAATTGGTCTTTGATGTGCTTATTGATCACGTTTTGGTCACTTTTCTTTGGGAGTCGAAATTATCTTACTTCTCTTTTTCATCCATTCGGGTTTTATCTTTTGTATTTTCGTTCGCTTACTGCTCTTCCTACCACTCTTTTCTCACCATCTTTTGTGAACTAATTCTTTTCCTTCTCCTCTTTGGTTGCTTATGCACTCTCTTCCTCTCTCCATCCTTTAGCCATTGTGACCGAATTCATCCTTCTTCCCTTCTATATTGATTCTTTTCAATTGCTCTATCACCATCTTCCTTTTTAATACATTGGCCGAATACCGTGTTGCTTGGGATTCTCTGCTCCTACATTCCGTACTCTCTCCATTCCTGTTTCTGATTTGGCAAGTAATCTCTGTTAATCGGTAAGTCTCTTGGTTTTTTTCAGTTCTCTCTTTTACTGTTTAAGCTAAATGGTGCGATCCCTTATTACCGATTCTTCTCATTTCTCCTATGTGTATGTTCTTTTGGGTTCTAGAACTTCTAATGGGTGAAGAGGGTGGTAGTAATAAAGTGATGGCAAAGGTATCGGCTGAGTTTGAGCGTGTAGCCTCTACTCCTAAGTTTAAGCGGCGTAAGGTGTCGGCTGTTCGGGATTTTCTGCCAAGAAGCAGAAGGGTGGCTGCACCGAACTCTAGAATAAGTAAGCAAATCACAGTCGACCGATGAAGATTTTGGCGCTCATGGATTTTTAGTACTCTACGTAATCAGGTGTGTATCTCTACACCGTAAATCATTATTGTCGTAAAGCTGAAAGAGTGTGTGTAATTGTTTTCCGTAAATGATAAGCGACTTAAAAGTCGAAAAGGGTGTGTAACCGTGAACCCGATTTCATGACTGTCAAACGCGGGATAAATGTGTGTATTCACACCCCTGTCTATCTGTGAATCGACAAAAGCCGATAAGCTGAACTGCTGGAACCTCGACATTCGAGGCTTCATGAGCGTGCAAACGTGTAACACCCCAAACCCGGTCAATACGCCATGACCGAATCTGAAATGCCACTGCAGAAAACGTTTGAAAAACTTTTGACTTAGAGTTAAAAACATAAAAATTTGTTGTCTTTACTAAAACATTGTGTAAATAAAGTTCCAAATAAAATTAAGTTGTTTAGAATAAAACATTTTCAAATAATAATATAATCGACAATCCAACTTAAAACATAATAAAAAGTCCTTAAATACATAAAGTGGCTCTTATTACAATAAATAACCTTTCATAAATAAAATGTGTAAAACAAATAAAATATCTTCTGCATGGGCCACCTCGTATCCACTCCATCCCGGTCCAAGCTTTATGCATCACCTAAAATGTTGGTAAAAATTTGGGTGAGTCAAACAGACTCAGTGCATAGTTATTTCACATGTCTCCACGTATGGACTTGGCCCATATCCACACATCAATCACATATCAGATGATAAGGCATTATATCCACATAATTCCACATGTTGGGCTTGGCCCATATCCACATTGATCCACATAATTATCATGCAAAATGCATAAATATGCAACATGAAGCCCAACCCAACCTAGAGTCCATCCGTTACTCCTACCTTAGCAGACTCCCTGCCCAAGGCCGTGGCTAATCCGCCGATCACATAGTGATCCACATATCTTACCTTGGCAGACTTGCTGCCCAAGGCCGTGGCTAAGCCACCGATCACATAGTGATCCACATATCTGTATCCACGAGGTGACTCGAGGTCATCCTTAATCTACGGTGATGCACACAGCTATCATCTACCGAGATGGGCACCTAGCCAACACCTCCCTTGATGGAGCACATAGCCACCATCAAGCGCCAATGTAGCACAAGGCTAACATCGGACCACGTACATAATGTACACCCATTCCTTCGATAGTCACATCCCAAGTCCCATGCATATATGTGTATCATGGAAACATATCACTTGAACAATTATGCATCACATGCCATCACATTTCATATATTCATCAAAGATCATTTAATATCGTAAATCACTGACCTGAGTATTCGATCACCCACCATGGGTATTCACAATCTTAGCCCTTAATTCGGCTACTATTAACATCATATCACATATACATAAATATAACATACACACAATCAAGAGACAGTGCGATAACTACGCACCTATTTGGTACAGTCGATTAAATCTCGAAAATGCCACTTGATTATGAACTCTTGAAGAATCGAATCCCGAAAGCTTCTCCTTTAATGCTCCTTAATGCTAGCTACCATCACAAGAAACACATATCATGGCACAAGCATAATCGGCCATCCCTAAACCAAGGCTTAATCCTTGATTCGGCACACTTAAAAGAAAGAGAACCTACACCGATTGCTAGGATAGAAATTACTTACCACCTCGTTGCTTGAAGAGATCAAATAAGAGAAAAAGGTTTCGGCTAAACCTTCCCAATGGTAATGGGATATTCGGCTAACACAAAGATAGGTATAGAAATGAGGTTGAGATGGTGTTTCGGCACTTTAATGATGAAAAGAGTAAATGCAAGAGTGGAGAGAGTTGAAAGCTTAGAGGATTCGGCCAAGAATAAACTAGATCAAAGTTTCGGCTTTAAAGTTTCAAGAAAAGAAAAGAGAACAAAAGAACTTACAAGATTCGGCTATGACTCATATTGAATAAAAATAGGATATTCGACCACAAGAGAATAGGTATGGATTTGGGGTTGAGAGAAAGAAATGATGAATAGGAGAAGATTAGAAAAATATTGACAACACACCTTAATGCACCAAATACCCAAATGACTTGCCTATAACCCTCTTGACCGAAACTTGGAGAAAAAGAGAAAAACCAAAACTATTAACTATGAATTTTGACACACCTATCTTACTATTACCAAACCGAAAATGCCATCCTACCAAGTCCCAAATTCGGCCAACACCAATTCTTTCACCCAAATCCCATATTTCCTCTTTAATTCCTCCTAATTCCTTCCAAAAATTCGGCCAACCCCCCTAGCCATCTATGCGTCCACATTCATAGTCAAAATGACCATAAAAATATTTCCAAAACAACTCTCCATCATCCTAGCCCTTTGTCCCCCCATCCTACCATAAATCATAAGAATCTTATCCCAAAATACTAGCTTTCCTAAACTAATATTCAACTTACCATAAAATCTAAAGTCTAACTTACCATAATTAGAGCTTGACCGTTCATTAATGCTAGGATACATAAATATAAAGTCTTCAAAATGCTAATCATGTTACTCGAACCACTTCCCTCAAGCAACTCTTCATACATCTTAACCACCTTGCCACTAACTCCACATGTGCTAGAATTTAACACTTAAATTAACTTAAGTGTCAAGTTCACCTAATCCACTTCACTAAATTTTTAATACTAAGAATTATTCTAGCCTTATTTATAAAATCAAGCCTTCACAAGACTATGCTAAACACACATAATTCATACCCAAGCTAACACAAATAATAAAATAATACTCAAAATTTTCCTAAAGCCCAAGGTCCAATCGGCCCAATCCTACTAGGCCCAATTTCGGGATGTTACAATTCTACCCTCCTTAAAGAAATTTCGTCCTCGAAATTTCCAACTAACTAACAATCGTACATCCTATCTCGCCACACTATGCTCTTGCTGCGCACTCTGATCTTAATAAAACCAATATTCTTTCTAGGTACAGTCTCCAAGTTCACACTCAAGGTTCTAGATGCTTCACTAGCGATGGTTCCGACACAGCCATTTAGCCTCTACCGCGTCCATGACGACCACGTCCCCTAGAACTCATATCTAGCGTCGCGATTTAATCTGACTTAAGAAATTTTATGCATTAGTACTTTTGTTCCACTTGTTTATGCGCGAACAATTTTATGAGAAGAATTTTCAGGAGTAGTTCTTTCGATCAGTCCAAGTTTCTAGTTCCAGTTCACTATTCTAGCTCAGAGAATCACACATTCACATTCATTCACATCAATAGTAACACATTCACTCATCCACAACATTTACCATGCTACTATGGGCATCCTTGTCCATTCCCAACCCAGAGGTAATTTCGTCATTTTTTCCTACAGGGGTATTTTGGTAATAAACCGGGGTAAATTCAAAAATCACCAAAAGTCATTTCGAAATTTTCCAAAATCATGGATATTTTTTTTAAAGAAAGATTTTCCAAATCAAGATATTACAAAAAAAAATTTAAAATTCAGGGGTTATTTCGGTAATTTGAAAGTTAGGGGCATTTTCGTAAATTTTCCCAAATCAGGGTATCTTGAGTTTTCACAAAATAGGGTTTTTGGATACTTTTGCAAAGTAAGAAAATCTTATTAAAATTGAGGATAGTATGTAAATTTTAGAAACCAAGGGCATTTTAGTAATTTTACCACTAGGGGTATTTGGGTAATTTTGTAAATCGAAATATTTTGAAAAATTTTCCAAGTATAAAATGGTTTTACAAATCAAAGGAGTAATTTTGAAAACTTAAGGTTTTTATAAAATAGTATGGCTAGTCCCTTTCGAGTTTTAGTTATCGGGTTTAGCCCGTGAATAAGTCCTCTTGGTTAGGGTGAACCGTAGCTACGCACCAGGTAGGATTCGAGTAAAGAGGAGGTGAGTCGCTAGGACTGCTTAAATACCAAGCTCTTACCGAATCCACTCCTAGACATGCGCACAATGGTTGTCACACCTTAACTCGGCGACTTACTTCACAGGTTTGTTTGATTACACTTAAGTCTTATGCATGTGTTTGAGTGCACTAGCCCTAGGGTTCAATAGCTCCTAGTTCACTAATCGACGAGCCCCAAATAAGCCCATAATATATAAATCACTTCAATAGTCAGAGGTACTTACCTGGTGGACTTCGGGTCGGAGATACAGGTGCCATGCCAGAATAACCTGAAAATTTTATGAAAGCCCAAATCTTTGAAAAGCCCATCTAAAAAAATGTTTTTGGGCCCAAAACCCTCAAAGCCGAGTTTTGAACCGGGCTCTGATACCAATTTGTAACACCCCAAACCCGGTCAATACGCCATGACCGAATCTGAAATGCCACTGCAGAAAACGTTTGAAAAACTTTTCACTTAGAGTTAAAAACATAAAAATTTGTTGTCTTTACTAAAACATTGTGTAAATAAAGTTCCAAATAAAATTAAGTTGTTTAAAATAAAACATTTTCAAATAATAATATAATCGACAATCCAACTTAAAACATAATAAAAAGTCCTTAAATACTTAAAGTGGCCCTTATTACAATAAATAACCTTTCATAAATAAAATGTGTAAAACAAATAAAATATCTTCTGCATGGGCCACCTCGTATCCATTCAAACCTATCCAAGCTTTATGCATCACCTGAAATATTGGTAAAAATTTGGGTGAGTCAAACAGACTCAGTGCATAGTTATTTCACATGTCTCCACGTATGGGCTTGGCCCATATCCACACATCAATCACATATCAGATGATAAGGCATTATATCCACATAATTCCACATGTTGGGCTTGGCCCATATCCACATTGATCCACATAATTAGTCATGCAAAATGCATAAATATGCAACATGAAACCCAACCCAACCTAGAGTCCATCCGTTACTCCTAGCTGAGCAGACTCCCTGCCCAAGGCCGTGGCTAATCCGCCGATCACATAGTGATCCACATATCTTACCTTGGCAGACTTGCTGCCCAAGGCCGTGGCTAAGCCACCGATCACATAGTGATCCACATATCTGTATCTACGAGGTGACTCGAGGTCATCCTCAATCTACGGTGATGCACACAGCTATCATCCGCCGAGATGGGCACCTAGCCAACACCTCCCTTGATGGAGCACATAGCCACCATCAAGGGCCAATGTAGCACAAGGCTAACATCGGACCACGTACATAATGTACACCCTTTCCTTCGATAGTCACATCCCAAGTCCCATGCATATATGTGTATCATGGCAACATATCACTTGAATAATTATGCATCACATGCCATCACATTTCATATATTCATCAAAGATCATTTAATATCGTAAATCACTGACCTGAGTATTCGATCACCCACCACGGGTATTCACAATCTTAGCCCTTAATTCGGATACCATTAACATCATATCACATATACATAAATATAACACATACACACAATCAAGAGATAGTGCGATAACTACGCACCTATTTGGTACAGTCGATTAAATCTCGAAAATGCCACTTGATTATGAACTCTTGAAGAATCGAATCCCGAAAGCTTCTCCTTTAATGCTCCTTAATGCTAGCTACCATCACAAGAAACACATATCATGGCACAAGCATAATTGGCCATCCCTAAACCAAGGCATAATCCTTGATTCGGCACACTTAAAAGAAAGAGAACCTACACCGATTGCTAGGATAGACATTACTTACCACCTCGTTGCTTGAAGAGATCAAATAAGAGAAAAAGGTTTCGACTAAACAATGCCAATGGCAATGGGATATTCAGCTAACACAAAGATAGGTATAGAAACGAGGTTGAGATGGTGTTTCGGCACTTTAATGATGAAAAGAGTAAACGCAAGAGTGGAGAGAGTTGAAAGCTTAGAGGATTCGGCCAAGAATAAACTAGATCAAAGTTTCGGCTTTAAAGTTTCAAGAAAAGAAAAGAGAACAAAAGAACTTACAAGATTCGGCTATGACTCATATTGAATAAAAATAGGATATTCGGCCACAAGAGAATAGGTATGGATTTGGGGTTGAAAGAAAGAAATGATGAATAGGAGAAGATTAGAAAAATATTGACAACACACCTTAATGCACCAAATACCCAAATGACTTGCCTATAACCCTCTTGACCGAAACTTGGAGAAAAAGAGAAAAACCAAAACTATTAACTATGAATTTTGACACACCTATCTTACTATTACCAAATCGAAAATGCCATCCTACCAAGTCCCAAATTCGGCCAACACCAATTCTTTCACCCAAATCCCATATTTCCTCTTTAATTCCTCCTAATTCCTTCCAAAAATTCGGCCAACCCCCGAGCCATCTATGCGTCCACATTCATGGTCAAAATGACCATAAAAATATTTCCAAAACAACTCTCCATCATCCTAGCCCTTTGTCCCCCCATCCTACCATAAATCATAAGAATCTTATCTCAAAATACTAGCTTTCCTAAACTAATATTCAACTTACCATAAAATCTAAAGTCTAACTTACCATAATTAGAGCTTGACCGTCCATTAATGCTAGGATACATAAATATAAAGTCTTCAAAATGCTAATCATGCTACTCGAACCACTTCCCTCAAGCAACTCTTCATGCATCTTAACCACCTTGCCACTAACTCCACATGTGCTAGAATTTAAGACTTAAATTAACTTAAGTGTCAAGTTCACCTAATCCACTTCACTAAATTTTTAATACTAAGAATTATTCTAGCCTTATTAATAAAATCAAGCCTTCACAAGACTATGCTAAACACACATAATTCATACCCAAGCTAACACAAATAATAAAATAATACTCAACATTTTCCTAAAGCCCAAGGCCCAATCGGCCCAATCCTACTAGGCCCAATTTCGGGATGTTACAGAACGCACGTGGGGCAAACTGAGCCCCAAATCATGGATAGCAGACTGCAGAGGCCGCCACGTGCGTTTTTGTGGACTATGGTCGTTATGGGCCTCGATAGGTTGAAATGGACCGCATGGGCCCAATGGGCTTGTGGGCCCATACGGGTAAAATCCTCGGTAAGTGATCATTGATAGGTTTGTTTATGAGGCTCGCAATGCCGTATGTGAATCTGGACTAAAGGGGCCACACGAGCATGTGGGCCCACTTGGGCCCAATAGCGGGTTTTGGGCCCACATACGCTGTTTTGGCCGTGTAGGTTATCTGAGTTGCTCGAAGAGACAATAAACCCTCTAAGAGGTCGTAATAAGTGCCGAGACCCCAATATTTGTAAAATTATCGAAATACCCTTATAGGAAAAAATAATTGTTTTGCCCTTGTGGGTAAATGACTGACTATGACTATGATTTGACTGATTTGACTATGATCGTATGACTGTGTTTTAACTCACTTGACTGTGGTCGTGTGATTGATATGCTTTTAATATATGTTTAAATGACTGTTACTGAGTATGGCCATTCTGCATCCACCTGTGATGATTAAGCATGACTACACGACATATTGCATGGGGTTGGGACATTGTTACGGAGGAAGTGTATGGCCCGTTGCCGTTCTGTACAAGGCTTCCAGCCTTTCTACAATATTTATGGTTTTTAGCCATTCTGTCTACGGCACCGAGTCGTTCTGTTGACTTAGTGCCGCAACCGGTGCTAAGCTTAGTGTGTTGGCTAGGTGGGTCGATTTTATCCCCACATGGTATGTTGGTTGGTACGGGTGGTGTATTGGTTGTAATGGGCTGGATTTCTGTCTGCATATCTGCATCTGATACTGATTCTGTAATAGGCTTAGTCCACCTGGTTTTGTTATGGGCTAAGGCCCACCTAATACTGTGTCTGTGATGGGCTCAGGCCCAGTCTGTTTCTGCATACCGTATATCTGACTGTTTGTATTATAAGGGATTACACACTGAGTTTTCGCAAACTCACTCTTCTGTCTAACTATACAGGTAATCCCAGCCTTAGGCGATTTGGAACCGCGAGAGACTCGGAGGTGGCCACATGACCGCTGATGCTCTGCTGTAGACTTTTTATATGAATTTTATATTTTGGTTTTTAATTCTGTTATAAGGCCTTGGAGGGATTAAATTTTTAAATGGGATTTAGATTTCCATATTTAAATTTGCTAAACACGAATTTTCAAAATTAACAACTATTTTCGAAAACACTTAAAAATAGACATTTTTATATTTCAAACTTTAGGAGCTTCCGTGATTGGAATAACCTAAAGTATCAATGCCAGACATTAAGTAAACGTTTTTGATGAGATAATTTCTAAACTCGAGCAAAAGGATTTAAACATAGAAATGAACTTTTAACAACAAACTAAGTTTTTGAATGACGCTTTGATGTGACACACCAGATTCTACCATAACGTTTGGGTCGGGTTTCGGGGTGTTACAGTCATTATTAATTTGGCCATATGTGTTAGCTTGTAATTACTAAGGCCTTATCTTATATATGTAGCCATGAATGATGGCTTATTTGATCATAAGTTTATTCTAAGTTTTATAAAAATTCCTTGAGTGCTTGGTTTAGTCCCGAACTACTTCTAAAGAATGTTTTGGGCCTCGTAGGCTCATATAAAGGAATATATGATTGAATATGAATGATTTTAAGTTGGACGAAAATTTTATGACTCGGAATTGTGTGCTTGCTTGTGATGTAAGTCCGATAATGCCTCGTACCTTGTTCCAACGTCGAATACGGGCAAGGGGTGTTACAGGTCAAGTTGAGAGCTCAATAATTATTGAATTGAGGACTAGTTATAAAATCTGAGATAATTACTTTGAAAATTTTCATTTTAATCCTAATTATAAAAAAAAATTAAAAGTCCTAAATTTTTTTAAAATGTAAATATAAATTATAAAAAATTTAAAAATGTAAATAAGTAAATGCAAAAATATTTTTAAGATTTTTGTACCCAAAATACTTTCAACAGTATCTTCCACTTTGTTATTTCTTTCATTCAATTGATGAAGTTGGAAATATCAAGTGCCATGGTCTTGACTTGCAATTTCTCTCCAATGCTTGAGTTAGAAATGATAAAGACACGAGAACCTAAAACTGGTATTATCTCTGCAGTAAAGAGTAAGACAGTTAGAGTTGGTGTCGTTAACCCAACCATTTTAATATTTAATATGTTATTAGTCCAACAAAAAAAACCCATGCTATGCTTTTGTTATTAAATTAATGATAAGAGTGACTAAATATGTTTTATTTCAAAAAATTAAGTTATTATAGAAAATAGTAATTAAATAACCAAAATAAAACCTGTCACACCCCAAATTTTCTAACTCGCATTTTGGATGGTTGACCAAGTGGGATAGAGGAAGACTTGTGTATGTGCTAGTCAAATTCATGAGATTAAACTAGTTTTATTTTGGTGCATTCCCTTGCATATTGTTACGCTATCTCACCATCTTCCGAACTCCTATTCCTCATTTGGCGAGCTCTTTCGTTTGCGAACCCTCCAACAACGAGTTTAATTGTGGTGAACTTGTTTGCTTGTTTGAAAACCCACAATAAGTGGGACACGTACTGGATGTGTGTCATGTCTTCAGAAGGGAAATGTGTAATTGTCCAAGACACTTGGAGAGCCTCGATAGTTGTGTCTAATTATTGGAATTGTGTGTGCATGTAATGTGATTAAGGATCCTGTTTAGAATGGGATTATGGGCTAAATTTTATATAAATAGAATAGAAGTTGAATAGATAAAATACTTTATTTTTGCTTTTCTCTGTCCATCTTTGCTATCTCCGAAGAAACTTAAGAGTGTTCTTCATTGCTTGAAAGAGGAACCAGTTATTATAGCTTGATTAGAAACTATCCTTATCAAGCCAATTGCTGGTAATTTCTTTAGTTCAATATCAAGGAACGAAAGGGTAGTTGGAATCATTTATATAGGTTTTCAGCGAAAGTTCTGAAGGGAAGGAAACTTCCTTTTGGTTAAATGATTGCATGTTATCGATTCTTATTCTTACGTTAAAGTTTCGATTGTTTCTGTATTTAATATAGCTGTTTGATTATATTTAGCTAAAGAAATGAGAGAAGGCCCTAGTACGAAAGGGAAAGAACCCGTAGAGTAGATAAACTTTTTTCTAGAGATTTCTGGTGAGTTCCTTTCAGTTTTTGTTTTGTTGAATTACAACTAGCTGAGTGTTGTCTTTCAGGTTAGTTAGTTTATTTTTAGAAGTCACATGTGCATGAGTGTGTTAAAAAACTAGAAAGATAGTAATTGAATGTGCATGAATGATTGAAATAGGTACTCATTCCTTGGTGCACAAGCTCCGTATCCAAAATGATAGAAGGGGGAAAATAGAGGTAATTATTGAAATGTGAATGTGATGGGAGAAATGTATAGAGAATATGAAATTATATGTGATTTGCCTTTGGTAGGGCATGTAAATGCAAATTGAGATTGGTGAATGACCCTGACCTTGCGGGGGAACATGTAAGTGTTCGAATTAACAAGGAGGATTTGTAGAGGTTCGGTTGGATAAATGGAATACTGGCTCTATGGAGTAATATCATGAAAGTGGAACTGTAGCTCTTCGGAGCGTTGAAAGGATCATAAGCTAGCACAAGGAAGGGTCTATGAACTATCCATGCAAAGTATGTGTGTATTACGAAAATTTTTGCATGTGAATTATACCTAGCTAGGATAGTTATCCGCATGAAATGTACTTAGTTGTGATAAGTATCTGCATGTAAATTGAAGTTAGTGGTGACTTGTATTTGCCAACGATTTGTACTTAAAAGTGGACAGTATCTGCCTTTGAATAGTAATTTATTTACGATATGTGTCGGTCAATGGATTGTACACAATTGTAATGTTGCATCCTCACCGCCTCCGAACGTACGAACATCTAGAGTAGAAATCTTACACAAAATATATGAAAAGGCAGTATCTACAAGTATACTGCCAGGTTGTAATATAGTTACAACGGAGTAGATGAGTACTTCGAGGATCATACCAAAGGGAGGCGAGCAATAAATTAATTCTAATCTAAGCAGAAATAGATCTAATTAGTACTTTAAATGAATTATATTATGATGAAATAAAAAGAAAGATTTTTATAATATATGCTAATAATAATAAAATAAAGAAAAGAAATAAATAAATCATGAGAAACCAAATAATATAATATATCAAATATGGGCATGAGTGATTAGCTTGATTCGGGAAAAAGTAAGGTTATCGAGTAATCGATTCGATCCATCAATTCCGAATACTAGGTAAGTTCGTATAATTGAACTTCAATGTATATCTATTTATTGAATGAATGAAATTGAGATAGTATTTATTCTATTGGATGAATGCTGTGATATTAAATAAAATGTATGAGTTGAGTAAGGCAAGTTGCCGAATAAGACCATAGTCGGGCTATGGCAACCGAATAATAAGACCATAACTGAGTTATGGCATGTGAATGAAAGACCACGGCAGGGCCTTGGCAATGTATGTGAAAGACCATAGATTGACTATGGCATCGAGAGAATCTACGAATTTGTATCGAAATCATTTGTAAACTGGAGTGGTTTGATACGAGAAATGATGAGAAATAGAAATGTATCGGTACAGGTATGTACGGAAAACTATTCAAGTATTGCGATAGATGAAGTTGAGAACTCATGGATGAGGACATGGATAAGTTTTATGTTAATTCATAAATTGATGCTATAAATGTTAATAATATTATTTATTTTGAATTGTTATATGAATGTTGTGATTATTTCATGTTCACATATGAACTTACTAAGCTTAAAGCTTACTTAGTTTAATTGCTTTTATGTTTTACGTTTCTACAAAGCTAGCTCAGATCCGGGAATCGGCAGAGACTTCATTGCACTATCGATCATTTGTTTTGGTACTTTTGAAGTCATGTTTATATGGTATATGGCATGTATAGGTTTGTGTCATTTTGGTATGTTTAATGGATATGTATTTTGGCCATTTGTGTTGGCATAAAATGATGAACTTGATGATGCTTATGAATGTGCAAATAGTTTTGTTTTTAATGTTAGTAATAGACCTATAATGGATGAATGGAATTGAGGTGGTTATGAATGTTTGGATTAGCTTTGCCAGATGAATTATACAATGTGAATTAGGCCAAGAAAAGCAAGTTAAATTGCTTGGTAATTGAATAGGTAAATGATATGAAATTGAGTATTGAAATGGTTGAAATGGATTAGGTATGTTTGTGAATTTTTGATGACTTTTGGTGCATATTTGTGTCTTAAAATGATGCCATTTGAGCTTGTGTAGGTATGTGCAAAAAGGGTGGCAAATTGGCTTTGCAAATGGCCTATTTTTGTCCACATGGGTAGAGACATGGGCGTGTGTCTCCGTCGTGTGTGACACACAGTCATACGACACAGCCGTGTGTCCCCTCGTGTTGAAATTGAATTGAATTCAATATGCTCCACAAGGTCTCACACATGGGCGTGTGACTGGCCGTGTGGTATAAGTTAGTATACCCCCTCAATGTCACACGACCTAGCACACATTTCGTAGGGCACACTGGCTAGACACACGGGGGTGTGGTTGGCCGTGTGACCCAGGTCTGTATACTCTCGAGATTTCACATGGCCTGGCACATGGGCGTGTCCTCGACCGTGTGATATAAATTAGTATGTATGCCCTATTTTCACACGGCCTAAGACACGGGCGTGTCTACTAGCCATGTGAGGCACACGACCTGTTCACACGGGCGTGCAACCCTTTTATGATTGAAAAATTTCTATGTTTTCTGAGAAATGTATATGTTATTGGTTTAGTCCTGAACCACTTCTAAAACATGTTTAAGGCCTCGTAGGCCCTCATAAGGGACAATATGAATATGATTGAATGACATTTGAGTTTGAACGCATAAATGTATAAATTATGTATGTTAAATGATGTTAATTGATCAGTAATAACTCGTAACCCTATTTTGACTGTGAATATGGGTGAGGGGTGTTACATTTATTGGTATCAAAGTTACGGTTTAGTCGATTCTAGGACTAACATAGCGTTTGTGAGAGTCTAGCTATACATGCCATATATACTCTGCGATAGTGTGATGATTCTTGACAGCTTAAATTGTGTTTTCGTATAGCAATGGATCCTGAACGAGCTATAGCGGATGATGTGGAGAGTAATGCTCCTGCTCCCGCTCAAGGGACAGTGCCTACTAAATCTAGACCCGTTTCGAGTAGTGACGGAGGTGAGACTAAAGAAGCCTTCTCCAGATGATTAACGAATGGTTTAGTAAATATATTCGTACAAATACGGCTGCTCAACAACCTCCACCCCCACCTATACCTCAACGAATCGATGTTGTTCCTCAAGCTGTAGATCCAATAAGGTTGAACAAGTCGCCAGTGGATAAAATTCGTAAACATGGGGCTGAAGGGTTCCGGGCTACTGTTGATGATGATGCAGAGAGAGCTGAGTTCTATCTCAAAAACACAATCTGAGTATTCGATAAATTATCTTGTACTCCTAATGAATGTATAAAATGTGTAGTATCTTTGCTGAGAGACACTGCGTACTAATGGTGGAACACGTTGATATTTGTGGTTTCGAAAGAACAAGTTACTTAGGAGTTCTTCCAATATGAATTTTGAAAGAAATACATAAGTCAACGATTCCTTGATCAATAGCATAAAGAGTTTTTAGAGTTAAAACAAGGCCACATGACTGTCACTGAGTATAAAAGAGAATTCATACGGTTAAGCAAGTATGCTCGAGAGTATGTGTCTATTGAATGAAGATATAAAACTACTAGTTGGAATTCTAGAATTGAAAGAATTTGTAGTTCTGGTTGAAAGGGCTTGTAAAGCTGAGGATCTTAGCAAAGGAAAAAGAAATGTAGATTCAGAAGCTAAAGATTCAAGAAAAAGATCAATAAGTAAGCTGTATCACTCTTCATCAAAGAAATCTCGAGATTTGCTTAGTCGATCAAATACAAAAGTGGAATACTCTAATAGAGATCGTGGGAAGCAAATTATGAGTTCAAAAACTCCAGCTGTGTTAGTGGCTAGTGTGGGTAGTGTTAGATCAAATAATCCGAAATGTGGACATTGTGGAAAACGACATTTTGGAGAGTGTAGATTGAATGATAAAGCTTGTTTTAGATGTGGCTCGCATGAACATTTCATTCGGGATTGTCCTGAGATAGATGAGAAAGATAAGTCTCAGAATGTGAAATCGAGTAACCTTACTGTGAGAGGAAGACCATTTCATAATGTTGGAAATGCGAGTGGTGGTAGAGGTGTGACATGAAATACTGCTGCGAGATCCGATGCTAGAGCACCTGCCAGAGCACACGCAATTCGCGCTCGCGAAGAAGCATCATCTTTAGACGTTATCACCGGTACTTCCACTCTCTATGATACTAATATGATTGCATTGATAGATCCAGGATCAACACATTCTTATATATTGATAAACCGTAATAGTAACATAATTTAATCCCACATTTAGAATGCTTTTGGATGATTTAAGCCTTGATTTATATAAAAAGGTGCTCTTAATCCTTTCTTTTCGTGTCTTATACCCAGGAAAGCACTCGAGGATGAAAAGAACATAAAACGGGCCCAAAACGGAGTAAATTGGGCCAAGGTGGAAATCAACACAGCCTGGACTTAAGCCCACACGATCATGCCTTGTTGATCATCCAGAACACGGCCTGACCCCCGATTTACACGGCCGTGCCTCATTAAAGAAATCCAAACACGGCCCAAAGACTGGTCATACGGGCGTGTGACATGGCCGTGTCCCTGTCATGGAAAAGAGCAATTCCATTCGGATTTGGATACTTTAGGGCGAAAAAACACATTCTAAGAGCCTATATGAACCCCTAAGTACATCCTTGAAGGCGACGGAGAGCTAGGCCAAGGAGCCAAGCCGAGAAGGTCAGATTTGTGGGAATCACTCGGAGATAGCCAGTTCATCCATCCCAAGAAGCCGAAATTCTACTCAAGACGGCAGATTTCTCCTTCAATTCCTTCAGGGAGTTTTAGGGATTTCTTATGTTTTTTTTTATCTTTTCTCTTGAGATGTTTTCTTTATTTGATATGAACTAAACCCTTCAGATACCTGAAGGGGATGAAACCTAGATGAATCTTGTTATTGTTTTCTGAACTATAAGATAAATACTTGATTTGTTCTTAATTATGTGTACTTAATTCTTGTGTTAATGTTTCCGAGATATTAATTCAAGTATGATGTGTTTAGGTGGTGGAGCAAAAGTCCCTACCTATTCGTAGATCTAGCATAATTAAAGCAAATTCGTTCACGCGCCTAGAGATAGGGTGACGAGATTTTGCTGGATTAGGGTGAAACCTAATAAGGGAATCCATAGATCGATTTATTGCTATTCTAGGGGGTTATTAAATGAGAAAGAGATTTCCGTTAATTAACCTAGGGTTAGTTATTATTCGCTTC
The DNA here is from genome assembly GCA_005393395.2 of Gossypium australe. Classification (NCBI taxonomy): domain Eukaryota; kingdom Viridiplantae; phylum Streptophyta; class Magnoliopsida; order Malvales; family Malvaceae; genus Gossypium; species Gossypium australe. The sequence continues at coordinate 16,361,232 of CM016615.1, forward strand.
GAGAGAGGGTTTAATATACGTTAGGGAGTCCTACGGATCAGGTCAAGTGAATAAATCATATAGTTCAGTGTTAGATAACATGTGAAGTCTAGGTGGATTCTTCCTGAGGGTATCGCCTTAATCAACTGAGTTTTTCTTCAAGTTATTTCTTCAAATCGTTCTTTTTGTCTTTGTGTCTTAGCTTAGTCATTAGTTAAGTTAACCAATCACATAATATATAGGCTAAATAATAAAAAGAAAGTTAGTATTAGTAGTTTTAGTTTTTTTTTGGTTCGATAATTCGGTCTTGCCTTAGCTATACTACTATTTAATAGGTACACTTGCCTTTAATCGTTGTCAGAGTTAGTTTCCAGGTTCGATCATTCTTTTTATAAATTTTAAGACTCTGATTCTAGCGATCAAGTTTTTGGCGCCGTTGCCGGAGAACTAAAATATTAAGAAAACTCTATTTTTATTACTTTAGCCTCTATTTTTTTATTTTCAATTTACTTTGAGGATAAATTTCTTTCTCCGCAGTTACCTCTAGTTTATGACTATAAGGAACCCAAGAGGACCTTCAGTATACGACAGTGATATTTAAGCGAGCCCTAAATTACTCAGAGGAAACTCGAGAAGGCAGCTCCAATCCTACTGAAGGGATGGACGATAATAATCCACAACCACATGATGTGGGAGAAAACAATGCTACACGTACTATGTTTGATTATGCTAAACCACATTTAACAGGAGCGAAATCGAGTATTGTTAGGCCTGCTATAGCTGCTAATAATTTTGAATTAAAGCCTAACACAATACAAATGATTCAACAATTTGTTCAATTTGATGGTTCGCAGGACGAAGATCCAAACACTCATATAGCTAATTTTTTAGAGTTCTGTGATACCTTCAAAATAAATGGCGTTTCTGATGATGTCATACGTCTTCAGTTATTTCCCTTTTCATTAAAGAATAAAGCAAACAGTGGTTAAACTCGTTACCACGAGGGTCAATCACTACATGGGAGCAGATGACCGAAAAATTTCTATTAAAATATTTCCCACCAGCCAAAACGGCCAAATTACAGAATGATATATCTTCTTTTGTGCAGATGGATTTAGAGACATTATACGACGCATGGGAGAGATACAAGGATCTCTTGAGAAGGTGTCCACACCATGGTCTACCCTTGTGGCTACAAATCCAAACCTTCTATAACGGTGTAAACCTCTCAATGAGGCAACTAATTGATTCAGCTGCCGGTGGAACCCAGAACAACAGAACTCCTGAAGCAGCCTACGAGTTCATTGAAGAGATGTCACTGAATAACTATCAGTGGCAAGTTACAAGGACGAAACTGACAAAATCAGCCGGAGTTTTCAACCTCGATACAGTAACCATGCTATCAACACAGATGGAATTGATGAATAAAAAGATTGATAGTTTGTGTTCTTTGGAGGCACACCCAGTCATGCAGTGCGACGCAAGTGGAACTGTAGTGAATCCTGAGTACCCACTCAACCAACCGGGCGCAGAGAGCGAACAGATGAACTATATAGGTAATAATTTCAGATCCAATAATAATCCATATAGTAACAATTATAATCCAGGTTGGAGGAACCACCCAAATTTTTCGTGGGGAGGTCAAGGAAATCAAAGACAACAACCTCTTCAAAATTTCCAAAAATCAGCCATATCCACAAGAGAATAAGCCAAACCTTGAAGAGATGCTGACAAAATTCATGGCAGCCACAGAAAATCGTCTCCAAGATACTGAGGAAACACTTAAAAGTCAACAAACATCAGTTGAAGAGACCAAGAACCGAGTCGGGGAACTTACTAAGTCAGTAGGGGATGTCACTAAAGCAGTCAGACAACTTGCAAAGTTAATGTCCGAACGACCGCAAGGACGCCTACCGAGTAACATAGAGATTAACCCAAAGGAGCGAATCCAAGTCATCACAGCTCATGATAATAAAGGGTTAGATGAACCCAACCCAATTAAAGAAAAAGAGGTAGACGAAGGAAAAGTTGAGGTAACCCAAGAAAAGCCAAAACCAGTAATCAAGGAGTACCAACCTCGCATACCTTATCCCGTAGCTATAAAAAGAGATGATACAGAAGAACAGTTCGGTAAGTTTCTTAAACTTTTAAAGAAATTACACATTAACTTACCTCTTCTTGAAGCTCTTTTTCAGATGTCAGACTCGAGAAAATTTTTAAAACAGCTCTTGACGAACAAGCGGAAATTAGACGAAGAACCACATGTGGAATTAAACACAGTATGCTCAGCAATGTTGCAGAATAGACTACCACGGAAGTAAAAAGATCCAGGGAGTTTTACAATTCCATGTTTAATGTTGATAACGCGTTAGCTGATTTAGGGGCAAGTATAAATGTCATGCCTTATACATTGTTTAAACGACTAGGTCTAGGGAAGCCAAAACAAACTAGGATGAGTATTCAATTAGCCGATAAAACTGTTAGAATTCCTAGGGGCATTATCGAAGATGTTCTTGTAAAAATCGATAAATTCGATTTCCCAATAGATTTTGTTGTCTTAGACATGGATGAGGATAATTCAATCCCCTTAATTTTAGGAAGACCCTTCCTAACAACTGCCAAGACTAAAATTGATGTTGCTACAGTAGAACTCATACTTTGTGTAGCTGATGAATCAATCAGTCTTCAAGCTCTTGACTCGGCCAGGACAACAATCGATGAAGGTAAGAAAGACAATTCAGTTGATAATTGATTTGTACAATCTTCATCGCAGGAAACACAAGTCAAAGAATAATCGGAACCACATGAAGTAATCTGAAGGAGCCCCCAGAAAAGCTCGTAGGAACATCAAATCACTTCAAAATAGGAGATCAGGTACTGTTAGACAAAGCCGACCCTCGCTTCACCACATCCAGCCTGAAAGGAAACGAAGAATCCCTCTTACGGTAGGCAATATCTTCCCACACGGAACAGTCGAGGTAAACAATCCAACATTCGGCACTTTTAAGGTAAACGCTTCTCGACTTAAACTTTATCAAAAAATAGAATTGTAAGCATGAGGGAAGATATTCAAACCTTTAAATCTCCTTGATTTAAATACGAGGACAGTCTAGCTTAAGATTATAAACAAGCGTTTCTCGGGAGGCAACCCGAGCACTAACACAATTTATTTTCACATTTTGCTTTCAATTTATTTTCGTTTATGAATACTTAGTTTTAAACTAACCAAAAGTGCAGATTTCCAGGCCACACGGTCTGGCACATGGCCGTGGCCGTGACCGTGTGGAAGTACAGAATCCCCATACTAACATAGCAGAGACGGTACAATTCAGATTCAACTACTTTTCGAAATCACAGACTCAACCACTCCCCCACGGACACCGACAAAGTGGCACGCCCGTGCCCCACGACTGTGTGAAGATACTGACTTGCCAACCACGGGCAGAACACGCCCGTGCCGTCCAGCCGTGCCAACATACTGACTTGTTACCAACGGGCGTGGCTGACTGAAAACGGGCATGGGGAATCAATACGTCCAGACACATGACCATGCGAGGTGGCCGTGTGAATCGACACGCCCTTGGTCCACGGGCGTGTGCAAGCACCAGAATTGAGCCTCTATTTAAACACGAGCCCCCTCCCCATTCTTCTACTTTCCATCTCATTTCTTATTTTCTTTTCTCAGATTTCCCTCTATATAGAACAGTCTCTATACTCTTGTGCCAAACCAAAATCATGCCGAAGAAGCGGAAGAAGGAAAGCATGTAACACCCCAAACCCGGTCAAAACGCTACGACCGAATCTGGCATGTCAAATTTAAAACCATAAGTTGAGAGAAATTTCCGCCACAGACTTAGGTGGTTTCCATTCCAACACAGCTTCAATTTTCTGAGGGTCAACCTTAATCCCCTAAGCTGATACCACATGGCCCAAAAAGGTAACTTCCCTTAGCCAGAACTCGCACTTACTGAACTTAGCGAACAACTGTTTCTCCCTCAAAATTTACAAAACCACTCGAAGATGTGAATCATGCTCCTCCTCAGACTTTGAAGAAACCAGGATATCATCTATAAAAACCACGACGAATGGATCCAGAGAGGGTTGAAAAACTCGGTTCATCATGTTCATAAACGCTGCTGGTGCATTGGTCAACCCAAACGGCATCACCAGGAATTTGTAGTGACCATAGCGAGTACGAAATGTCGTCTTATGAATATCCACCTCCTTGACCTTAAGCTGATGATATCCCGATCTCAAATCTACCTTTGAGAAGACTAATGCTCCCTTAAGTTGGTCGAACAGGTCATCTATCCTCGGCAACGAGACTTATTTTTTATCGTCAACTTATTTAACTGACGGTAATCAATGCACATACACATTGATTCGTCCTTCTTCTTAACAAATAGCACCGGTGCTCCCCAAGGCGATACACTCGATCGGATAAAACCCCGATCTAACAATTCTTGAATCCGCGCTATCAGCTCCACTAACTCCTTCGGCACCATTCTATATGGGGCAATAGACACTAGCGCTGTTCCCAGGAAAAGATCAATACCGAACTCCATTTTGCGATCCGGAGGTAATCCAGGAAGCTCTTCTGGAAAAACATCAGAAAATTCCTTCACTGTTCAAACATCCCCCAAAGCTGATTCTTTGACCTTCAAAGCACAAACATAAGCTACAAATGCCTTGCATCCTTTTCTCACCATTCTCTCAGCCTTTAAAACGGATACCACATTAGATAAGTAATTTCTTCTCTCACCTATCACCATCACCTCTTCACCCTCGAAAGTTCTTAACACCATGCGCTTGGCTGCACAGTCCAAATTTGCCTGATACTTCACTAGCCAATCCATACCTAAGATCAAATCGAACTCCCCGAACGGCAGTTCCATCAGATCAGCCAGAAAAACTACCCCTTAAACTTCTAGAGGTACACCCCTAAAAAGTTTGTTCACCACTACAGACTGTCCTAGTGGGCTAATTACAGTCATCTCCCTAGAAGAAATCTCAAAGTCCAAATTCAGAGTTCCTGATATAGTACTAGCAACATAAGAGTGTGTCAAACCAATATCAATCAAAGCAGTATAAGGCAACCCATAAATAAGGAACGTACCAGTTATGACGTCCGGTGCGTCGCCCTCCTCTCGGCGCCTAGCTACATAGACCAACCCAGCCTGTCTCGCGTCTGTATTCCCAGCACCCCTACCCGGTGCTCCACGGCCCCGACCGAAACCATTACTTACTCTGGCTGGACCACGACCCCTCTACAGTTGCTGACCATCTCTTCTGAATTGTGCACGGCCTTGACCCTCTGATTGTGCCCTAACTGGCTCTTGTGGGCAATCCCTTATCCGATGATCCATAGACCCACATCCGAAACATCCTCTATTACCTGCCCAACACTCTCCCGAATGAGATTTTCCGCATTGAGTACACTGCGGTGGCCACTGAACAGCAATAGGCTTCACAGCTTGACTCGGCCCGCCTAATCTGGACCTCTTCTGAAAACCCCCAGTAGACCCTGATGGCCCAAAACTTCTTTTATTTCTATTTATCTCCTGATTCTGCTTTTCGGACTGCTTCACATCCCCGGCTATCTTAGTCTTTTCCACAAGAACAGCAAATTCCCTCTCTCGCTGTGGAGCTATCAGCACTTGCAGCTCATCTCTCAGCCCATCCTCAAACCGAACACAACGTTCATAGTCCGTGGCCACAATACCCCAGGCATAACGACTTAGACGTAAGAATTCTGCCTCATACTCAAACACCGACTTACTCCCCTGAACCAGATTTAGAAATGCCTTACGCTGCGCATCCACATAACTTGATCCGACGTACTTCCTCTGGAATATTGTTTTAAAGAAATCCCAGGTGATATTATCAACCATCGTACCATCCCTGACTGTGAGCCACCACTGATAGGCCTCGTCTCGAAGAAGAGACACGACTCTTTTCAACTTCTCCTCTGCCGTGAAGTCAAGATCATCCATTATACGCTCCACTGCTTCTAACCAATATTCAGCTGCGCTGGGAGCTATACCAGAAATGCCCCTAAATATTTCCGCTCTATTGGCTCGGAGTCGTTCAAACATAGATTTTCGAGCCCCTGTGCCCATGCCTGCCCCAGTAACTCTCTCCAAGACCCGTAACATCGCCTGAGACAATGCATTGTCTCCACCCGTTTGGTCTTGAAACTCTGCTTCCGCAGCTGGCGGTATCGGTACCTCATTTCCTGACCCATGACCAGACCCTACTGGTTCCGACACAGCAATCCTGCCTCTACCACGTCCACGCACATTACGTCCACGTCCCCTAGTACTCATGACTACTGTCGCGTTTTAATCTGATTAAAAGTTTTATGAGTTAGTATTTCTTTCTTCCACTGTTTATTACTGAACAGTCTTATGAGTATATTACCAAAGTAGTTGTTTTTGCGAACGCATGCATTCCTACAGGCTTCAATCTCTAAGGTAAATTTCTTAATACTAGCAATCACACCACAGAACAATTATATCATACAACCAATGATTAGAAAACTTACTGTCGCAGATCAGTGCCAGAGACTCAGGTGTCATGCTTCTCGAAAACATGTATTTTATCGAAACCATTTTTCAAACCATCTATTAAAAATAGTTTGCGCCTTACACTCACAGTTGAGCTTTTGAATCTGGCTCTAATACCACAATTGTAACACCCTAAACCCGGTCAAAACGCTACAACCGAATCTGGCATGTTACAGGGAAGAAAATTTTAGAAATCCAAATTTAAAACCATGAGTTGAGAGAAATTTTGCATATCACTATGCCTTTGGCAAAGATTTAAAACAGTTGCTTAACTCTAGCCGTAATACAGTTCAGATTTCTTAATCAAAAATCAATTTTTTTTAAAAAAATATCCATTAAGCGATCATTTGAAATCAATATTGCTTTTTTAGTTGAAAATTTGAGCCAATTTGTTACTAGGAACCCGTCATTAATTATCCAAGTATAAATTCAAAGTTTTTTTTATTAATTTTAGAAAACACCCACTTTGGTAATTTGTTAAATATGCCATAGCAATTTCATAAGAAAACCCAAGTTAACGTTTAACCGGCCTTATTACAATACCCAAAGTCCAAACTTAAATAGTAATAATCTAAAATAAATATTAAAAATTAAATTACTTAAAGCGTTATGCATGGCCACCTCGAGTCCACCTCGGCTCTATATCCGCGGCCTAAGGGTTACATACAAAAATTCAACAGAAGGGGTGAGTCACCGAGACTTGGTGTGCAAATCCCTATATCAATGAGCTTTGGGCTCTCACACAAATTCATATACTATGTGTGTATGTAATGCAGCCCAACCAACCTATTATGTCCAGCCTCCATATCTCCTGAGTCTACCCAATATCTATGGCACCTAGCCACTGGTGGTACCTAACCACTGGTGGTTCCAAACCACTGGTGACAAATGTCACAAAATATAATACGTGGGGCCAACCCACTTGTGGTACCAAACCACTGGTGACAATCCCTTAATGAATATATGTGGGGCCAACCCACTGTGGTACCAAACCACTGGGACGAGTCACAGAATTAATATATGTGGTATCAAACCACTGGTGGTTCCAAACCACTGAGACTTAGTCACAAAATGTAATATGTGGGGCCAACCCACTTGTGGTACCAAACCACTAGTGACAGTCTAAAAATCATATTTTCTCCCTTTTTACGTCATACCCCAAGTCCATGCCATGTTTAACAGTTAATATGATATGATCATGCTTTCAAATGCATAATAATCAACCATTTCATTCATACATACCTTTGCTAATAACAGAGCATAATGGAACTTACCCGAAGTCTTCAATCTAACCCTCAAAGGTATTTTAGTGACCAATATCGTCACTTCGGCTTTTAGTCATAACAATTAATAACATAAATAATATACGAAGTGTGCAAGAGTTTCACACCTGATAACACGTAACACAACACTCTCTATGTCGACACTATCGCTAACAGGAACTACTGTTATCTGTCTACTACTCTGCTCAGAAGCCGGCCCACAACCCGGTGGCCAATCTCGAACAGCAGACACCGCGCGCTTCTTGAACTTTGGGGCTGGGGCTATGGGTTTAACCCCTTTCTTCGTTTGGCTAACGCTTGGGTCCATGAAAAGATCTTGGTCAATGACCAGATTAAAGCATTAAACAGAGAACAAATTAGAATATATGCTCAAAACGTAAAGATCCCTTACCTAGATCGACAAATCCCAGAGATTATCAGACTTGGATTAGGGCACCGATTGAATACCTAAATCGACTAAAACCGATTATTCCTTAACACCCTTCAATCACAGATCAGATGATGAAAGAACGTAAAGACAAGCCCCTCCTTCAATCGGTCAAGAATCATAAGACAAGGTTAATGCCTTCGGCATCCAAAAAGAGAGAAAAGAGAACTGAAACAAAAAGAAACACTTACCACGATAATAAAGAATCCGCTTGTCAAAGTTGTGGAACAGAGAGAGACGGCAATTCACTGAACAAAGAACGAAAGAAGAAGATGAGAAGAAGAAATGAAGAACGGAGTTTTGGCTTTTCGATGATGCAAATGAAAAGAAAGAAAAAAAGAAGTGGTAAGATGGTAGGAGGGTTCGGCTACAAGAATGGAATGGAATGAAGCGCAGTCTAGAGTACCTGAGGGTTTTCAGCTTTTGATGGTAGAGGTAGAGAACCTAAGTTACCGAAATACAAAGAGAGGAAAAGAGAAAAGAATTGACTTCGGTTTAGACTAAAGAAGAATGAATGATGCTCTTAGGAATTTCGGCTACTCAACACTGCTCGAAATGCCTTACACTCAACTGCTGAACTAAACACCACAAAAGAGTTTAAATCCTAAAGCTAACCCCTTTTAATTTTCGGCACACACACACACACCCCTAAAACCGAATGCCCAACTTCGCCTAGCCCATTTCAAAATTCGGCTAACACCCAATACCACCTTCAATCCCTTGATTCTCTCCTAACTTCACTCATAACCTCGTATTCAAAATAGTTTGAAAGTTCAAACTCCTCTTTCTTCTCTCAGCCTCATATTTGAAATATTTGACTTGTTCAACATCCCCCTCTTCAAGGTCCCTAACCGAATCCACCACCTCCATCTGACTTCAAAAGCAAAATTTCCAAAATGTAACCCATGTTACTCGAACCTGCTCCCTCTCCTTGTGGCGTCACTCCAAGCCCCCAAGTGGCGCCTCCTTGCCAGTACACCAACTTGATTTTTGTGTCGACATCACTTACTCAAATACCCTTAAGACCCAACTCAGCTAACTTTCCCCCAAAGTGCCTAAAACAAAAAAATTTTTTAGCAAGGCTCAGGCTTAACCCCAAGCCTTCCCGAAACCCCCAAACACACTAATACCACACACAGAGCATAGCATACACACAGAAACACATCAAATGCAAAGCCCCCAATACAGGATGTTACACGTAGTCTCCTCGATAGAGATCCCAATACATAAGTTCATGCCGGACGCTTCATCCAAACAACAAGCCAAGGGTCTTTGAGACCATTTAGTTTCTATTTTTCTTTTCTCTTTTGCTTCAATTTCCTTATCTTTACTTCTCTTCTACTCTTTTTAGTTTAATTTATTTTAGTTTCTTAGTGTCAAGTTTAAAAGGCTGCTAGGGAATCACGTCACTTCTGCCACCGCTAGCACCCCCGCAACCCTAGAGGTCACACCCACCTCGCGAACCATCTATCAATAAGGACTTCTCAGTCCATTAGTATTTTCTCTTAATTTTATTTTCCTTCTTAGTTTATTTTAATTATGTCTTAATAACCCCTGGTTAATCCTTCACGAGCTTCCCAATTTCTTCATCTAGCTCAGGATCGTCATCCAAACAGGCACCTCCCACATCCTCCAAGGAAATTATCAATAATTCAAGAAGTGTCACTTTTTCCCCTCTCCTTTGATTTTTCATATTAACTGTCATTATCTATCTTTGTACATTGAGGGTAATGTACATCTTAAGTGTGGGGGGTAAAAGTGTCTAACTTTTTGCATTATTCTCAAATCACTGAGGATAAAAGTGGGATAAAAGTACCAAACTTTTTTCATTATTCTCAAATCCCTGAATTTAGTCTTATTTTTAATCAATTTTCTTATATTACTAATTAAGATTAAATTTCTGATGAATTATGATTGTTATTGACATGTTTTTGAGTAAGTCATAATTAATTGTGCATTGATGATTAAATTAGAAGATATTAGAGAATCAAGCATGATAAGTCTATTTTCAGAGTTAAAATTTTTGCTAGGTTGTCTACCTGAATTTGAATATTACCTTGGAATTTGAAATTTACGAGGATGATGTCAAAACACCCATAATGTTTGTGAGATTTTGAGCCTTATGAGCATATATTCGTTTTCATGCTCACTTTTTTATTATGAGTGTGTCAACTTTGAACTGTTATTCTAGAACTTGCCTCAATTATACATGTTGAGACCACATCTATGATTTGATATACTGAGATGCTAAAGGCACCTAGGTTTTAACCCACTTACTCCACTAAACAGCCTACCTCCACAAATTAACCCCTAGTGAACCCCGTTGATCCTAACAACCCTTTTTATTGACTCACCCACTAATATTAACCCAAAACTCCTTTGTATTTTTTATCAACATTCCTTGATTACCTTTTTGTCAAGATTTGATTTTGAGCAGTTACCTAACTGTGTTCTATATTTCAGTTGTTAAATTTCATTCTTGTGTAAAAAAAAATCAAAGTATATTTAGTATCAGTATCTTGAAAAGTGAGCTTATACAGTTAAAGTCTATTTATCAAAAGAAAAAAAGCTCATATTAGAGTATTTTCAAAAGTAGTATTATTAGTATTCAATTGATATAATTATTTATGGTTAGTATTTTTCTAGTCAGGCAACTTGTCAATTCAATCTCGATTCTAACCTTCTAATTCAGCCTATATCCATACCCTTAACCTAAGCCCCATTACAACCCTACTAAAGACCTTTTGATCTGTTTATCATCTCATTTTACAGTGGTGGAGATTTGATGTACAGGCAAGCCTATGGAATTAACTTTTTAAGTTCGACATTTGAGTGCTCTTTTCCTGAACCTCAAACACTTCGAGTGATTTGAGTGAATCTTTCGTGAGGATGTCAATCCTTGCAGGTTTTGAATTAAAGGTAATTATTCAGGTAAGGGGAAACACCTAAGTTTTCAAAATACAAACGTATGACTTATATTGTTTGAATCTTTAGGATTCTTCGAGTTAGATTATCCATGTATAAATTATCTATGAATTATGATGAGACATTGTTGATAGGAATTATGAATCATAGAAAGTTCGTTTTAATTGTAAGTTGAAAATTTTGCTTGAGGACAAGCAAAAGCTTAAGTGTGGGGGTATTTGATAAACCGTAATAGTAACATATTTTAATCCCACATTTAGTATGCTTTTGGATGATTTAAGCCTCGATTTATATAAAAGGGTGCTCTTAATCATTTCTTTTCATGTCTTATACCCATGAAAGCACCCAAGGACGAAAAGAACATAAAACGGGCCCAAAATGGAGGAAATTTGGCCAAGGTGGAAATTGACACGGCCTGGACTTAAGCCCACACGGCCGTGCCTTGCTGATCATCTAGAACACGGCCTGACCCTCGATTTACACGGCCGTGCCTCATTAAAGAAATTCAAACACGGCCCAAAAACTGGTCACACGGGCGTGTGACATGGCCGTGTTCCTATCGTGGCAAAGAGCAATTCCATTCGGATTTGGATACTTTGGGGCGAAGAAACACATTCCAAGAGCCTGTATAAACCCCCTAATTACATCCTTGAAGGGGGCGGTAGGCTAGGCCAAGGAGCCAAACCGAAAAGGTCAGATTTGTGGGAATCACTCGGAGATAGCCAGTTGATTAATCCCAAGATGCCGGAATTCTACTCAAGACAGTGGATTTCTCCTTCAATTCCTTCAGGGAGTTTTAGGGATTTCTTAGGTTTTGTTTTATCTTTTATCTTGAGACGTTTTCTTTATTTGATATGATCTAAACCCTTCAGACACCTGAAGGGGATAAAACCTAGATGAATCTTGTTATTGTTTTCTGAACTATAAGATAAATACTTGATTTGTTCTTAATCATGTGTACTTAATTCTTGTGTTAATGTTTTCGGGATATTAATTCAAGTATGATGTGTTTAGGTGGTGGAGCAAAAGTCCCTGCCTATTCATAGATCTAGCATAATTAAAGCGAAGTCGTTCGCGCGCCTAGAGATAGGGTGACGAGATTTTTCCGTATTAGGGTGAAACCTAATATGGGAATCCATAGATCGATTTATTGCTATTCTAGGGGGTTATTAAATGAGAAAGAGATTTTCGTTAATTAACCTAGGGTTAGTTATTATTCGCTTCGAGAGAGGGTTTAATATACGTTAGGGATTCCTACGGATCAGGTCAAGTGAATAAATCATATGGTTCAGTGTTAGATAACAAGTGAAGTCTAGGTGGATTCTTCCTGAGGTTATCGCCTTAATCAACTGAGTTTTTCTTCAAGTTATTTCTTCAAATCTTTCTTTTTGTCTTTGCTTCCTAGCTTAGTCATTAGTTAAGTCAACAATCACTTAATATATAGGCTAAATAATAAAAACAAAGTTAGTATTAGTACTTTAGTTCCTTTGGGTTCGATAATCCGGTCTTGCCTAAGCTATAGTACTGTTTGATAGGTACACTTGCCTTTAATCATTGTCAGAGTTAGTTTCCAGGTTCGATCATTCTTTTTATAAATTTTAAGACTCTGATTCTAGCGATCATATATGCATGAATTTAGTATCTAGTAAGACTTTGCCTGTAGAGTCTACTGAATTTGTGATTAGAGTATCGAAGCCCTTAGGCAAATGTGTTTTGGTTGACAAAGTCTAGAAGAATTGTCCGTTAATGCATTGGGCTTTTTTTCCTGCTAATCTGATGTTGTTGCCATTCGATGAATTTGATGTGATTTTGGGTGTGGATTGGCTAACGATGCATAATGCTATAATGAATTGTCGACGAAAGACAATTAAACTGAAATGTCATAATAGTGAGACTACTAGTATTGAATTTGATGATCTGAATAGTTTGTCAGTTGTGATCTCGTCTATGTTAGCTCAGATATTTATGAGAAAGGAGTGTGAAGCTTACCTTTCTTATGTACTTGATATGAAAGTGACAGAAACAAAGATTGAACCAGTACTAGGTGTGTGCGAGTATTCAGATGTATTTCCCGAAAAGTTACCGAGTTTACCACCTATCAGAGAAGTTGAATTTGGTATTGAATTAGTACCAGAAACAACGTTGATATCAATAGCTCCGTACCGAATGGCCCCGACAGAGTTAAAAGAATTGAAAGCTCAGTTGAAAGAGTTGACAGATAAAGGTTTTGGTAGATCGAGTTTCTCACCTTGTGGTGCACCGGTATTGTTTGTGAAAAAGAAAGATGGTACTATGAGAATGTGTATTGACTACAGAAGCTGAATAAAGTGTGTAACACCCCAAACCCGGCCTAAACGTTACGACCGGATCTGGTATGTCACATGGAATGATGGTTTTAATGAACTTCTGAAATAAAAGATACTTCGCGATGTGTTAGCATTTTGAAAATCAAATTCAGCTTTGTGGCTTCCTTGCACAAAATTTTATGAATAATCTTAATAGTCGAAATCAGGTTTGTTTTTCGACAAATCGAAAAACTAGAGGTATTCCGAAACATGTCATTTTGAAAACAATGTTTGTGGTTTTAAGTGACTTTCCGTATTTAATTATTAATCCGCATGTTATCCGCTTGTTAGTATTTTGGAAAACGTTTAATTATATTTTTAGGAAAACTTTGTGTTTAGCATTTCAAAATATAATAATAACTGCATTAAAACAAAACCCAAATTAAAATTTTGGAGGCCTTATTACATTGCAAAGTCCCATAATTAAAAAAAAGTAGGTTTAAATAAGAACCGAAAGTTTATGAGAAAATATTGCATGGCCACCTCAAAGTCCGCCTCGGCTCCAAATCCTCTGTCTAGGGATTACCTGTAAAATTAAACAGAGGGGTGAGTCACCGAGACTCAGTGTGTAAAACCCCTTGTAACGCAATTTGGGCCTTAAGCTCACAGATGCACATTGGGCCTTAGCCCACACAATATAGCATATTAAAAATGTATGCAATGCAACCCAGCCCAACCTAGTTCTCCACCCTCTAGGTCACCTGAACCGGCCAAACACCCGTGGCATCAAGCCACTGTGGTCCCAAACCACTTGTGACAGAGTCACAAAATATATAAACGTGGGGCCAACCCACTGTGGTCCCAGACCACTGTGATAATCTCTGATAAGTATATGTGGGGCCAACCCACTGTGGTTCCAAACCACTGAGATAAGTCACTGATAAATATATGTATACGTGGTTCCAAACCACTGTGATCCCAGACCACTGTGATAGAGGTCACTAAATGACACTTCCCCTGTCAATCATATCCCACAGCCCATGCAACATATTATCATACTGAGATGAATGCAAACATGCTTTCAATGTACAACAGACAATTAATTCATACATACATATCTTCGAAAGTAAAATCATAGTGGTACTTACCTGGTGTTTCCAAGCTTACCCACAACGGTATCTCGACTATCTATACAGTCGTTTCGGCTTTCAGACAATATAGCTATTAACGTAAATTAATAAGGTAAAGTGTGAGTATTACACACCTGATTATGTGTAGGACTAAACTATCTAGATTTTCGACACTCTCACTAGAAGAAACAACCACGATTTGTCTATCCCAAGCAGATGTCGGCTCTCTACCACAGCCTGGCTGAAAGTCTCGAACCGCCGACACAGCACGTCAGTTAAACTTAGGAGTAGAGACTACGAGTCCACTTCCCTCCTTAGTTTGGCTAACACTCGCATCCATGGAGAGAATCTTTGATCAGTACTCAAGGAGTAACATAGGTTGACTAACAAAAGAATTTGATTAAGGCAGCCTATAATTGAAAGGGATGAAATAGCCAAGAAAGCGCAAAGATGGCTCCTTACCTTAAGAACCCAAATGGAGTGATCAAATTCGCCAATCAACAGACCTTCAGGCTTTGGACCTCAGACGTTCGACTAATGGGGTTTTCCGAAGTAAACGTTCCAAAACGAGAGAAGAAGAAGAAGGGATTAGCCAAAAACTTAACCAACCGAAACTGATTGAACAGACTTCCTGCGGCCAAAGATTCCTAGCACCTTGCTTCGCGATGTTTGGCTAACATAAAAAGAGTGTAAGAATAGATTTAGTATGGTTTCAAAGGAGATTCAGCTATGGTGAAAAGGTGTAGAAACGAAACACACAAGAGAAAAGAGTGAGAAGTATGTTTCGGCTAAAGAAGAAAAGAGTGTAGAAGAGAAAAGATGAAGAAGATTGTTTCGGCTTTAGAGTAAAACAAAAGAAAACCAAAAAGAAGGGAAAAGCAAATGGAAACTGAGATTTGACTATGAGCGGCTAGAAGAGAAAATCGTTAGAGAAAAAGAATGAAAGGAAAAAGAAATGCCCGAGTCGTCACCCTAGTTTCGGCTAATGTCAAAGAAGTAAGAAGAGATGAAGAGAAGAAAGCTGAAAGTTTCGGCACAAAGAGAAGTAGAAAACTGAATGAGAGAAAAAGAAAGAACTCCCTAATACCCTTGCAAAAATTTGGCACTCTCCCTATATGACCGAAAATGCCAAAACGAAAATGCCTACTTGATCGCTGAAATTAGAGCTTTAAAAATTTATAAAAGAATGATCGAACTGGAGACTAACTCTGGCAACGATTAAAGGCAAGTGTACCTATCGAACAGTAGTATAGCTTAAGCAAGATCGGATTATCGAACCCAAAGGAACTAAAAGTATTAATACTAACTTTCTTTTTATTATTTAGCCTTAAAAACGGAGTCAGGTTGCTTTTAAACTAAATTGTCGAAGACTAAGCTAAGGACACAAAGACGAAAAGATGATTTGGAAAATAACTTGAAGAAAAACTCAATTGATCACGACGATACCCTCAGGAAGAATCCACCTAGACTTCACTTGTTATTTAACCCTAAACCATATGATTTCTTTACTTAGCTTGATCCGTAGGATTCCCTAACCTATATTCAACCCTCTCTCGAGGCGAATAACGTCTAACCCTAGGTTAATTAGTGGAACTCTCGTTCGCTTATAATAACCCCCTAGGATAGCAGTAAATCGATCAATGGACTCCCATATTAGGTCCTAATCCGGCAAAATCTCATAACCCTATCTCTAGGCGTTCGATCAACTCCGCTTAATTATGTTAGATCTTCTCTTAAGCAGGGTCTATTCCTCCTCCGCCTAAGCACATTAGATTTGGATTAAGCAACATAGTTAAGAACAAACTAAGTAATTCATTATATAACTTAAAAATCAAATAACAAGATTCGTCTAGGTTTCATCCCCTTCAGGTATCTGAGGGGTTTAGTTCATAATGAATAAAGAAAACATCGCAAGAGAAAAGATAAAACAAAACATAAGAAATTCCTAAAACCCCCTGAAGGAATTGAAAGAGAATTCCGCCATCTTGAGTATAACTCCGGCTTCTTGGGATGGATCAACTGGCTATCCTCGTGTTATTTCCTAACTCTAACCTTCTCGGCTTGGCTCCTTGGCCTAGCTTCCGATGCCTTTCAAAGGTGGTACTTGGGGGATATATATATATAGGCTCTTGGAATGCGATTCTTTCTCCCTAAGTATCCTTTTCAAATTGAAATTGCTCTTTCCAGCGACAGAGGCACGGCCATGGCACACGCCCGTGTGTATCGAGACCAGACCGTGTCTGGATTTCTAATTTGAGGCACGGCCGTGTGAGGCAAAGTTGAGGCCGTGCTCTAGGTGTTCGTCGAGGCATGACCGTGCGGGATTTAGACCAGGCCGTGTCAATTTCATGCTAAGGCCCATTTACTCTATTTTGGGCCCAATTTGTGTTCTTTTCATTCTAGAGTGCTTTCTTGGGTCTAAGACATGAAAAGAAAGGATTTCAAGCACCTTTTTATATAAGTCAAGGAATAAATCATCAAAAAGCATCATAAATGTGGGATTAAAATATGTTACCTTTACGGTTTATCAAATACCCCCACACTTAAGCTTTTGCTTGTCCTCTAGCAAAATTCTCAACTTACAATTAAAACGAACTTTCCATGATTCATAATTCCTATCAACAATGCTTTATCACAATTCATAGATAATTCATACATGGACAATTCAATTCAAAGAGTCCTAAAGATTCAAACGAGATAAGTCATGAATTTGTACTTCAAAAAAATAGGTATCTCCCTTTATTTAAATGACTACCTTTTCAATTCAAAACCGACAAGGATTGATGTCCTCACTAAGGATTCACTCAAATCACTCTAAAATGTTTAAGGTTTAGGAAAAGATCACTCATAAGTCGACCCTGAAAAGTTAATCCCATAGGCTTGCCTGAAAATCAAATTTCCACCATTGTAATATGAGATGACAAACAGATCAAAAGGTCTTTGTTAGGGTTGTAACGGGGCTAGGTTAAAAGGTGTGGTTAAAGGCTGAAATTAGAAGGTTAGAATCGAGATTGAATTGACAAGTACCTCCCTAAACATACTGAAATATTATCAATTGAAAAGTAATAATCCTACTAATACGAGCTTTTCTTTTGAAAATAGACTTTGATTTGGTAAGCTCACTATTAATATTGAATACTTTAAATTTTTTTTTTTAATAACAACCAAAGTAATACAAGATAAATTTAATTACCAGAATAATATACCTAGGTAACTTGATTAAATCAAATCTCGATTACGGGGTAGTCAAAAGAAAGGGTGAATACGAAGAGGCTTTGGGTTAATATTAGTAGGTGAGTCAATAAAAAGGGTTTGTTAGGATCAATAGGGTTTACTAGGGGTTAATTGTAAAGGTGGGCTATTTAGTGGAGTTAATGGGTTAAAACTTAGGTGCCTTTATCATCTCTGTATATCAAATAAAAAATGTGGTCTCAACATGCATAAACGAGGCAAGCTCTAGAATAACAGTTCATGGTAGACACACTCATAATCAAGGAAATAAGCACGAAAAAGAATGTATGCTTTATAAGGTTCAAAATATCAAAAGAATTATGGGTGCTTTGGCATCATCCTTATAAATTTTAAATTTCAAGGTAATATTCAAATTTAGGTTAACAACCTAGCAAAATTTTAATTCGTGAAAAAGTGACTTATCATGCTTAAGTCTCTAGTATTCTTCAAACTTAATCATCAATGCACAATTAACTATGATATTCTAAAACATGTCAATAATCATCACAAATCATCAGAAATTTCATCCTAATTAGTAATATGACAACTTTGCATAAAAACAAGACTAAATCAGGGATTTGAGAATAATGAAAAAGGTTTGGAACTTTTATTCCACTTTTACCCTCAGGGATTTGAGAATAATGCAAAAGGTTAGGTATATTTACCCCCTACACTTAAGATGTACATTGTCCTCAGTGTACAAAGATAGATATTTTTATAGAAATCAAAAGTGAGGGTGAAAGGTACTCCTTGTACTCTTGGGCGGGTTTGGTGGAGGAGGTGGTACCTACGGCGAAGGCATCGGTATGGTAGTGGTGTTGGTTCCCGAGCTCTGTGATAGATGAGGAAATTGGGGAACTCGTGAAGGATTAGCTAGGGGTTATTAAGACATAATATAAATAAACTAAAGATAAAATTAAAGAAAAGCAAGCTAAAGTGAAGGAGACTAAGAAGAAAACTGAAATGAAAAGAGAATACTAATGGACTATGAATTCCTTATTGAAGGATGGTTCGCAAGGTGGGTGTGACTTCTAGGGCTAAGAAGGTGGTGGCGGTGGTGAGAGTGATGTAGTCATTTTGGTGGTCGGCGTGATTCCCTAGCAGCCTGGCAAACCTGACATTAAGAAACTAACAGAGAAGTAAACGAAAAGAGCAGTAGAGAAGCTTAGATAAGGAAAATAAAAGAGAAGAGAAGGAAACTAAAGCAAAAGAGAAAGAAGAAATAAAAACTAATTGGTCCCAAAGATCCTTGGCTTGGTGTTGAGACGAAGCTGCCGGCATGAACTCATGTTGATCATTGTTTGAGGAACCTATGCTTAGCTTCTTCTGCTTCTTCGGCATGGTGTTGGCTTGCTCAAGGATCTAGAGCCTTAGTAAGTGGAGAATCTGAGATGGAAGAGAGTAAAAAGCAAAGAAAATAATGAAGAAATCAGATGGAAGGACGGGGAAGATGTGAGGGTTTTAAATAGAGGTTCAAATTTGGTGCTGCTCCACGGCCGTGGTCCTAGGGTGTGTCGATTTACACGGCCATCTCACACGGCCGTGTTATGGAGTGTGTTTGTCAGCCAATGCCCGTGCTTCGGATCCGCACGCCCGTGTTCGTCAAGTCAGTAGCTTCGCACGGTTTGGAGGCACGGGCGTGTTCTGCCCGTGGTGTGGAAGTCAGTAGCTTTACACGGTTGAGGGCACGGTCGTGCCCTATCTGTCGGTGCCCGTGGGGAGGGTGGTTAGGTTTGTAACGTTGGGGGTTGGTTGGACTGAGTTGCACGGCCTCTACCCTGTCAGTGTGGCGGTTCAGGTGGTCCACACGGCCACGGACACGCCGGTGTGTAAGGCCGTGTGACCTGGGAAACTTGTACTATTTGTTAATTTAAAAGGAAAATAAAAAGAAATAAAAATAAAAAGGAATGAAAATGACTTTTAAAAAGAAATAAGGTTAGTGCTTGGGTTGCCTCTCGAGAAGTGCTCGTTTATAGTCTTAAGCTAGACTTTCCTCGTAAAATTTTTAGGGAGGTTTAAAGGTTTGAATATCTTCCCTCATGCTTAAATTACTTTTTCCTTGACAAAGTTGGAGTTGAGAAGCAGTTATCTTGAAATTACCAAATATTGGATTGCTTACCTCAACTACTCCGTGTGGGAAGATATCTTGTACCTTAAGAATTATTTCTCCCTTTGCCCTCAGTTTTGTTGAAGTGTTGTGCGAATCGACTTTGTCTAACAATACACGATCTCCTATCCTGAAGTGGTTTGATGTTCCTACGAGCTCTTCTGGCAGTTCCTCTGGTTTTACTTCGTATGGATCCGGCTCTTCTTTGACGCGTGTCTGTTGCTCTTCTAATTTGCCAATCCTAAGGCTTTGTTCCTTGTGTAATTCCTCTTTGTCGATTTTCGGTCATTGAATCGGCTCAAGTTTTTTGCCTTGTGATGTTTCCTGCGATGAAGTTTGAACAATTTCATTATCTATTGAAGTGACTTTCTTACCTTCATCGACTGTTTTCCTGGCAGAGTCGAGAGCTTGAAGATTGATCGATTCATCTCCTACACGAAGTATGAGTTTGCCTGTGGCAACATCAATTTTTGTTTTGGCAGTTGCTAGAAAAGGCCTTCCTAAAATTAAAGGGATTGAATTATCCTCATTTATATCTAAGACAACAAAGTCTACTGGGAAAACAAATTTATCAATTTTTACAGGAACATCTTAGATAATGCCCCTAGGAATTCTAACAGTTTTATCAGCTAACTGACTACTCATCCTAATTTGTTTGGGCTTCCCTAGACCTAGTTGTTTAAACATAAGGCATTACATTTATGCTTGCCCCTAGATAAGCTAACGCATTATTAATATTTAGACCGATTAAACATGGAATTGTAAAACTCCCTGGATCTTTTAGTTTCTGAGGTAGTCTATTCTGTAGCATTGCTGAACATGTTGCTTTTAGTTCCACGTGGTGCTCTTGATCTATTTTGCGTTTGTTGGTCAAGAGCTATTTTAAAAATTTCCTCGAGTCTGGCATCTGAAAAAGAGCTTCAAGAAGAGCTAAGTTAATATGTAATTTCTTTAAAGTTTGAGAAACTTACCGAACTGTTCCTCTGACTCGTCTCTTTTTATTGCTTCGGGATAAGGTATGCGAGGTTGGTACTCTTTAATTACCGGTTTTGGCTTTTCCTATGTTACCTCTACTTTACCTTCGTTTACCTTATTTTCTAGAGTTGGATTGGGTTCATCTAACCCCTTACTATCCTGAGCTGTGATGGCTTGAATTTGCTCCTTGGGGTTAATCTCGATATTACTTGGTAGACGTCCTTGCAGTCGTTTTGACATCAGCTTTGCGAGCTGTTCTACTGCATTAGTCACTTCCTTGACCGACTTAGCAATTTTATCGATTCGGCTCTCGTTGCTTTTAATTGCTCTATCAGTTTCTTGGATACGTTTCTCTGTGGCTTCCGAGAATTTTGCCATCATCTCCTCGAGAGTTGGTTTCTTCTCTTGTGGATATGGCTGATTTTGGAAGTTTTGAGGAGGTTGCTGCCTTTGATTTCCTTGATTGCCTTGACCTCCCCACGAAAAATTTGGGTTGTTCCTCCAACCTGGATTGTAAGTATTATTATAAGGATTATTATTGGATCGGAAATTATTACCTATATAGTTCATCTGTTCATCCTCTGCTCCTGGTTGGTAAGGTGGGTACTCAGGATTCGCCACGTTTCCATCTGTGTCGCACTGCATGACTGGATGTGCCTGTGAAGAACATAAGCTGTCAAGCTTTTTGTTCATCATCTCGATCTGTGTTGATAGCATGGTCATGGCATCGACGTTGAAAACTCCCACTGATTTTGTTGGTTTGGTTCTTGAAGCCTGCCACTGGTAATTATTCAGTGACATCTCTTCGATGAATTCGTATGCTACTTCTGGAGTTTTGTTGTTCAATGTTCCACCGGCGGCTGAATCAATTAGTTGCCTCGTTGAGGGGTTTACACCGTTATAGAAGGTTTGAACTTGTAGCCACAAGGGTAGGCCATGGTGTGGGCACCTCCTCAAGAGATCCTTAAATCTATCCCATGCATCCTACAGCGTCTCTAAATCCATCTGCACAAACGAAGAGATATCATTTCGTAATTTGGCTATTTTGGCCGGTGGAAAATATTTCATTAAAAACTTTTCGGTCATTTGATCCCATGTAGTGATTGACCCTCGTTGTAACGAGTTTAACCACTTTTTAGCTTTATTTCTCAATGAAAAAGGAAATAACCGAAGATGTATGGCATCATCAGAAACGCCATTTATTTTGAAAGTATCACAGAACTCTAAAAAGTTAGCTATATGCGTGTTTGGATCTTCGTCCTGCAAACCATCAAATTGAACAAACTGTTGAATCATTTGTATTGTGTTAGGCTTTAATTCAAAATTGTTAACAGATATAGCAGGCCTAACAATACTTGATTCCGCTCCAGTCAAATGCGGTTTCGCATAATCAAACATTGTGCGTGGAGCATTATTGTCCCCCATATCACGTGGTGGTGGGTTGTTTTCCTCCATCCCTTCAGTAGGATTGGATTCGTCTTCTTCTTCTCTTTCTATGTAATTTAGGGCTTGCCTGGTTTCCCAACGATTCCTATGAGCGGTTGCTTCAATATCACTGTCGTTTACCAAAGGTCCTCTCGGGTTCCTTCTAGTCATAAACTAGAGATACCTGCTGGAAAAAGAAAGAAAGAAATTTTCAGCACAATAGAAAAAAAAATAAAAATAAAAATAGAAAGAATAAAGTGCGAAAAATAAAAATTATGGCTAAAGTAATAAAAATAGAGTTTTCTTAATATTTTAGTTCACCGACAACGACGCCAAAAACTTGATCGCTGAAATTAGAGCTTTAAAAATTTATAAAAGAATGATCGAACCTGGAGACTAACTCTAACAACGATTAAAGACAAGTGTACCTATCGAGCAGTAGTATAGCTTACGCAAGACCGGATTATCAAACCCAAAGGAACTAAAAGTATTAATACTAACTTTCTTTTTTTTATGTAGCCTTAAAAACGGAGTGAAGTTGCTTTTAAACTAAATTGTCGAAGACTAAGCTAAGGACATAAAGATGAAAAGACGATTTGGAAACTAACTTGAAGAAAAACTCAATTGATCACGACGATACCCTCAGGAAGAATCCACCTAGACTTCACTTGTTATTTAACCCTAAACCATATGATTTCTTTACTTAGCTTGATTCGTAGGACTCCCTAACCTATATTAAACCCTCTCTCGAGGCGAATAACGTCTAACCCTAGGTTAATTAGTGGAACTCTCGTTCGCTTTTAACAAACCCCTAGGATAGCAGTAAATTGATCAATGAACTCCCAAATTAGGTTTCACCCTAATTCGGCAAAATCTCGTAACCCTATCTCTAGGCGTTCGATCAACTCCGCTTAATTATGTTAGATCTTCTCTTAAGCAGGGTCTATTCCTCCTCCATCTAAGCACATTAGATTTGGATTAAGCAACATAATTAAGAACAAACTAAGTAATTCATTATATAACTTAAAAATCAAATAACAAGATTCGTCTAGGTTTCATCCCCTTCAGGTATCTGAGGGGTTTAGTTCATAATGAATAAAGAAAACATCGCAAGAGAAAAGATAAAACAAAACATAAGAAATTCCTAAAACCCCCTGAAGGAATTGAAGGAGAATTCTGCCGTCTTGAGTATAACTCCGGCTTCTTGGGATGGATCAACTGGCTATCCTCGTGTTATTTCCTAACTCTAACCTTCTCGGCTTGGCTCCTTGGCCTAGCTTCCGATGCCTTTCAAAGGTGGTACTTGGGGGATATATATATAGGCTCTTGGAATGCGATTCTTTCTCCCTAAGTATCCTTTTCAAATTGAAATTGCTCTTTCCAGCGACAGAGGCACGGCCATGGCACACGCCCGTGTGTATCGAGACCAGACCGTGTCTGGATTTCGAATTTGAGGCACGGCCGTGTGAGGCAAAGTTGAGGCCGTGCTCTAGGTGTTCGTCGAGGCACGACCGTGCGGGATTTGGACCAGGCCGTGTCAATTTCATGCTAAGGCCCATTTACTCTATTTTGGGCCCAATTTGTGTTCTTTTCATCCTCGGGTGCTTTCCTGGGTCTAAGACATGAAAAGAAAGGATTTCAAGCACCTTTTTATATAAATCAAAGAATAAATCATCAAAAAGCATCATAAATGTGGGATTAAAATATGTTACTTTTACAGTTTATCACTACTACTCAAGAGAAATTCGGCACACTCACCTATCTTAGCAACTAAACCGAAATCCCCCCTCCAAGCTCCCCACATTCGGCCAACACCTCCACCATCACCAAATCCCTTGATTTGCTGCACCAAATTCTCCCCATCACTCATTCAAATTGGTTTGACCAATTCAAACTCCTCCAAGCTCTCTTGCCCATCCATTTGAATGCATTGACCCATTCAACCACCACCGTTGAATAGTCCCAACTGAAACCATCTCCTCTCCATCCTGGCGCCAAAAATAAAGCTTCATAATGAGGCTAATGGGATTCGAACTCCTCCCTTCCACTTGGATACAAGCTTCTTTTGTGTCACAAACACACACAAATAAACTTAAGGCCTGCTCCTACTAGCTCTCCCCCCTTAGGTGCCAAAAACAGAAAATTTTACCAAGGCTCTGGCTTGAACTCGAGCCTCACCAGGACCCCCAAGCACATTTAAATAACAACAGAATAAACCAAGCACACAGAAAAGCTTAAAATGCAGAACCCCAATTCTAGGATGTTACAAAGTGACTATAATGAATAAATACCCTCTATCGCGGATTGATTATTTGTTTGATCAATTAAAAGGGGCAACAGTATTTTCAAAAATCAATTTGAGATCAGGTTATTACCATTTGCGAGTTAAAGACTCAGAGGTACCAAATACTGTATTTAGAACAAGGTACAGACACTATGCATTTCTTGTTTCTTGTTATACCTTTCGGATTAACGAATGCACTTCCTGTTTTTATGGACCAGATGAACCGAATTTTTAGGCTGTATTTAGATCAATTTATAGTTCTGTTTATTGATGACATTTTGATTTACTCTTGTGATGAATCTGAGCATGCTGAGCATTTGAGAATCGTGCTACAACTTTTAGAGATAAATAGTTGTTTGCAAAGTTTAGCAAATATGAGTTTTGGCTACGAGAGGTTGGTTTTTTGGGATATATAGTTTCAACCGCGGGTATCCGAGTAGACCCGATCAAAATTTTTGTGATTATAAATTGGAAGCCTCCGTGAAATGTAACCAAAGTCCGTAGTTTTCTGAAACTAGCTAGCTATTGTAGATGATTTGTGAAAGCCTTCTCGATGATCGTGACGCCAATGACGCGATTAATTCAAAAAGATGTTAGATTTGAGTGGTCAGAAAAGTGTCAACAGAGTTTCGAATAGTTGAAAGCATTATTGATAGAGGCCTTAGTGTTAGTTCAGCCTGAGTCAAGTAAAGAATTTGTAATTTTCAGTGCTTCATCGTTAAATGGTCTGGGTTGTGTTTTGATGCAGGAAAGAAAAGTTGTAGCTTATGCCTTGAGACAATTGAAGCCACACAAAAAGAATTATCTGACACACGATCTTGAATTAGCCGCGATAGTGTTTCCATTGAAAATTTGGCACCATTACTTGTTTGGTGAGAAATTCAATATTTATACCGATCACAAAAGCTTGAAATATCTGATGACTCAGAAAGACTTGAATTTGCAATAGCAGAGATGGTTAGAATTGCTAAAAGATTATGAATTAGTGATTGACTATCATTCGGGAAAAGTGAATGTAGTTGTTGATGCTTTGAGTCAAAAGTCCTTATTTGCTTTACGTGCTTTGAACACACAGTTAGCTATGTCTGATGACGGTTCGACAGTAATCGAATTGAAAACAAAACCGTTGTTTCTACAGTAGATTTGTGAGGCTAAAAAATTTGATAATGAATTGCAAGCAAAACAAGCTCAGTGTGAGTCAACTTCTGATTTCGAGTTTTGATTAGGGTCTAGTGATGTTTGATGTTTCCTTATAGAATATGTGTACCAAAGAATTCTGAACTCATTCGAAAGATTCTAAACACAACACACAATAGTCGTTTATTAGTACATCCGGGAAGCACAATAATGTATAATGATTTGAAACAGTTTTATTAGTGGCATAGCATGAAAAGAGATATCTCAAAATTTGTTTCGAAATGTTTGGTTTGTCAGCAAGTCAAAGCTAAGCATCAAGTACCATCAGGTTTATTACAGCCTATTATGATTCCTGAGTGGAAGTGGGATAGAGTAACAATGGATTTTGTATCGGGTTTGCCCTTATCTTCGAGAAAGAAAGATGCGATCTGGGTTGTTGTTGACAGACTGACGAAATCAACTTATTTTATTCCTGTACGTACAGATTACTCACTTGACAAATTGGCAGAGTTGTATATCTCAGAGATTGTTCGATTGCATGGAGTACCACTATCAATTGTTTCAGATAGGGATCCGAGATTTACTTCACGATTTTGGAAGAAATTGCAAGAAGCTTTAGGTACAAAGCTACATTTTAGCACTGCATTTCACCCGCAAATGGATGGACAATCCGAGCGAGTTATTCAAATACTTGAGGATATGTTGCGTTGTTGCATTCTTGTGTTTGAAGGTAGCTGGGAGAAATATCTACCATTGGTTGAATTTTCTTACAATAATAGCTTTCAATTGAGTATAAAGATGGCACCATACGAAGCTCTTTACAGTCGTAAATCCCGATCACTGTTGTACTGGAATGAGCTTAGCGAGAATAAGATTCCTGGAGTTGACCTGATTAAAGAAACAGAAGAAAAAGTGAAAGTGATTCGTGATAGTTTAAAAGCAGTTTCGGATCGACAGAAATCGTACGCAGACTTGAAATGGAAAGTTACTGAGTTTCAGATCGGGGATAGAGTGCTTCTGAAAGTGTCACCGTGGAAAAAGATATTACGGTTTGGTCGAAAAGATAGTTAGTTTCCAGGTTCAATCATTATAAATTTAAAACTTTGAAATCAACGATTAAGTTTTTGGCGCTGTTGCCGGGGAACTAAAATATTAAGAAAGCTCTATTTTTATTACTTTAGCCATTATTTTCCACAATTTACTTTTATTTTTTGTTTAAATTTTAACTTTGCTAAACTTTCTTTCTTTCTTTTCTTAGCAGGTACCTCTAGTTTATGACTAGAAGGAACCCGAAAGGACCACTAGTATACGACAGTGATATTGAAGCTACCGCTCACAGGAATCGTAGAGAAATTAGGCGAACCTTAAACTTCACAGAAGAAGAGCGAGAAGGCAGATCCAATCCTACTGAAGGGATGGACGAGAATAATCCACCACCACAAGATGTGGCAGAAGATAATGCTCCGCGTACTATGTATGATTATGCTAAACATCATTTAACAGGAGCAGAATCGAATATTGTTAGGCTTGCTATAGCTGCTAATAATTTTGAATTAAAGCCTAACAGTACACAAATGATTCAACAATTTTTTCAATTTGAAGGTTTGCAGGACGAATACCCAAATACTCATATAGCTAATTTTTTAGAGTTCTGTGATACCTTCAAAATAAATGGCATTTCTGATGATGCCATATGTCTTTGGTTATTTCCCTTTTCATTAAGGAATAAAGCCAAACTGTGGTTAAACTTGTTACCACGAGGGTCAATCACTACATGGGATCAAATGACCGAAAATTTTTTATTAAAATATTTCCCATCGGCCAAAACGGCCAAATTACGGAATGATATCTCTTCTTTTGTGCAGATGGATTTAGATACATTATACGACGCATGGGAGAGATACAAGGATCTCTTGAGAAGGTGTCTGCACCATGGTTTACCCTTGTGGCTCCAAGTCCAAACTTTCTATAATGGTGTGAACCTCTCAACGAGGCAACTAATTGATTCAGCCGCCGGTGGATCCCTGAACAATAGAACTCATGAAGCAGCCTATGAGTTTATTGATGAGATGTCACTAAATAACTATCAGTGGCAGGTTACAAGGACAAAACCAACAAAATTAGCCAGAGTTTTCAATCTCGACGCAGTAACCATGCTATCAACACAAGTAGAGATGATGAATAAAAAGCTTGATAGTTTGTGTTCTTCGCAGGTACATCCAGTAATGCAGTGCGACGCAAGTGGAACTGTGGCGAATCCTGAGTACCCACCCTACCAACTGGGCATAGAAAGCGAACAGATGAACTATATAGGTAATAATTTCATATCTAATAATAACCCTTATAGTAGTAATTATAATCCAGGTTGGAGGAACCACCCAAATTTTTCATGGGGAGGTCAAAGAAATCAAGGAAATCAAAGACAACAACCTTCTCAAAATTTCCAAAATCAGCCCTATCCACAGGAAAAGAGGCCGAACCTCGAAGAGATGCTGACAAAATTCATGGCAACCACAGATAACCGTCTCCAAGACACTGAGACCACCCTTAAGAATCAACAGGCATCAATCAAAGGGATCGAGAGCCAAGTTGGGGAACTTACCAAGACAGTTGGACAACTTGCAAAGATAATTTCTTAACGACCGCAACCCAAAGGAGCAAATCCAAGCCATCACAGCTCATGATAGTATAGGGTTAGATGAATCCAATTCAATACAAGAAAATGAGGTAGAAGAAGGTAAAGTTGAGGTAACACAAGAAAAGCCAAAACCAGTAATAAAAAAGTACCAACCTCGCATTCCTTATCCTGAAACGATGAAGAGAGACGATACAGAGGAACAGTTCAGTGAGTTTCTTAAACTTTTAAAGAAATTACATATCAACTTACCTCTTTTTGAAGCTCTTTCACAGATGCCAGATTCGAGGAAATTTTTAAAACAACTCTTGACAAACAAGCGTAAGTTAGACGAGGAGCCACATGTGGAATTAAACGCAGTATGCTCAGCAATGTTACAGAATAGACTACCGCGAAAGCTAAAAGATCCAGGGAGTTTTACAATTCCATGCTTAATTGGTAGTTTAACTATTGATAATGCGTTAGCTGATTTAGGGGCGAGTATAAATGTCATGCCTTATAAAATGTTTAAACAACTAGGTCTAGGGAAACCCAAACAAACTAGGATGAATATTCAATTAGTTGATAAAACTATTAGAATTCCTAGGGGCATTATCGAAGATGTTCTTGTAAAAATTGATAAATTTGTTTTCCCAGTAGATTTTGTTGTCTTAGACATGGATTAGGACAATTCGATTCCTTTAATCTTTGGAAGACCTTTTTTAGCAACTATTAGGACTAAAATTGATGTTGGCACAGGAGAACTCATACTTCAGGTAGGTGATGAATCGATCAGTTTACAAGCTCTTGACTCGGCCAGGACAACAATTGATGAAGATGAGAAAGTAAATTCAGTTGATAACTAGATTGTTCAATCTTTGCCATAGGAAACACCACAAGGTTACAAACCTGAGCCGAGTCATGGACTCCATGCCAACAAAGACGAATTATATAAATAACGCAGGCTTAAGATCGACAAATTAGAAGAGTGAGCGATACACTTTAAAAAAGAACCGGAACCACACGAAGTAAAACCGAAAGAGCCCCCAGAAGAGCTCATAGGAACATCACACCACTTCAAAATAGGAGACCAGGTACTGTTAGATAAAGCAGATCCTCGCATCACAACACCAGACCTGAACAAGAACAAAGAAATCCCTCTTGAGGTACACAATATTTTCCCATACGAAACAATTGAGGTAAACAATCCTATATTCGGCTCTTTTAAGGTAAACGCTTCTTGACTTAAACTTTATCAAGAAAATAGAACTGATAGCATGAGGGAAGATATTCAAACTTTTAAACCACCATGATTTTTACGAATACGAGGAAAGTCTAGCTTAAGACTTTAAACGAGCGCTTCTCGGGAGGCAACCCGAGTACTAACCCCGTCAACTTTTACATTTTTATTTTTACTTATTCCGCTTTATTCTTTCCTTTTTAGCACCTAACTTTAAATTTTAAAAAAAAGTGCAGAATTCCATGCCACACGGCCTAGCACACGGCCGTGGCCATGTGGACCTTAAGAATCTCCGTACTGACAGGGCAGACACGGTACAAGTCAGAAAGAATCAAATCTCCCAGTCACGGGCTCCAACCACCTCACCACGGGTACCGACAAAATCCCACGGTCGTACGACGCGGCCGTGGACGACACTGACTTATCACAAACGGGCGTGGCAATCAGAAAAACGGGTGTGGGAGGAACAACGCACTTCACAACACGGCCGTGCGAGGCGGCCGTGTGAATCGACACGCCCACAGTCTACGTGCGTGGGGGAACGTCAAACCCCAAAACTCTATTTAAAACCACTCTTCTTCTCACCTACTCCCCAGCTTCTTTCTTTCTTCTTTTTCTCAGTTTTCTCCCCTCCGTAACAATTCTCTATACTCTTGAGCTATATTAACACCATGTTGAAGAAGCGGGAAGAGCTAAGCACAATCTCCTCAATGGAGACCCCTATACATAAGTTCATGCCGGCCACTTCATCCAAACAACAAGCGAAGGGTCTTTGAGACAATTTATCTTTTGTTTTACTTTTATCTTCTCCTTTATTTTCCTTCTCTTTAACTATCTTATGTTTAATTTAGTTTATTTTGTTTTAGTTTTTTAGTTTTAGGTTCTAAAGTCTGCTAGGGGATCACCACGACCACGACCATAGCCACGACAAGCAGCCCTAAAAATAACACCCACCTCGCGAACCATCCATCAATAAGGACTTACCAGTCCATTAATCTTTTCGTTTACTTTTATTTTCCTTCTTAGTCTTCTTCTCTTTATCTTTCTTGTCTTTAATTACATTATTAGTTTATTTTCAATGTTTCTTCAGATTTCTTGGCTAAATATTCCCATGTTCCCCAATTTCTTCATCTAGCGCAGAGCTCGTTAGTAACCCCACAACAAAAGATGGCTTCTCCAACTTATCTTTTACCTCCAAATCAAGCTTCCACACCATCCTCCAAGGATCTCATCCATAATTCAGGAAGTTTCACTCCTCTCCCTCTATTTTGATTATCTACTGAATGCTATTATCTATCTTTGTACATTGAGGGCAATGTACATCTTAAGTGTGGGGGGTAAAAGTGCCTAACTTTTTGCATTATTCTCAAATCCCTGAATTATATCTTGTTCTTAAGTAATTTTCTCATATTACTAATTAGGATGAAATTTCTGATGATTTATGATTTTTATTGATATGTTTTTAAGTAAGCCATAGTTAATTGTGCATTGATGATTTAAATTTGAAGATACTAGAGAATCAAGCATGATAAGTCTGTTTTTCAGAATTAAAAATTTTGTTAGGTTGTTAACCTAAATTTGAATATTACTTTGAAATTTGAAATTTATGAGGTTGATATCAAAACACCCATAACTTTTGTGCGATTTTTGAGCCTTATAGAGCATATATTCTTTTTCTTGCTCACTTCTTGATTATGAGTGCGTCAACATTGAACTGTTATTCTAGAACTTGCCTCGATTATACATGTTGAGACCACACCTATGATTTGATATATCGAGATGATAAAGGCACCTAGGTTTTAAGCCACTCACTCCACTAAAAAGTCTACCTTCATAACTAACCCCTAGTGAACCCCGTTTAATCCTAACAACCCTTTTTATTGACTCACCCACTAATATTACCCCAAAACCCTTTGTATTTGTTATCACCATTCCTTTTGACTACCCTTATGTCAAGATTTGATTTGATCGGTTGCCTAATTATTTTATTTCTATAAGAAAATTCTTTATTTGATTTGTTATTGTTTTCAAAAAAAAAGGAAAAAGAAAAATCAAAGTATATTCAGTATTAGTATTATGAAAAGCGAGCTTATACAGTTAAAGTCTATTTATCAAAAGAAAAGCTCGTATTATTAGGGTTATTACTTTTCAGTTGATGTAATTATTTATTATCGTCTCAGTATTTCTAGATAGGTAACTTGTCAATTCAAACTCAATTCTAACCTTCTATTTCAGCCTTTATCCACACCTTTAACCCTAGCCCCGTTACAACCCTGTTAAAGACCTTTTGATCCGTTTATCATCTCATTTTACAGTGGTGGAGATTTGATTTTCAGGCAAGCCTATGGGATTAACTTTTCAGGTTCGACTTATGAGTGCTCTTCTTTTGAACCTTAAACACTTCGAGTGATTTGAGTGAATCTTTTGTGAGGATGTCAATCCTTGTCGGTTTTGATTTAAAGGTAATTATTCAGGTAAGGGGAAACACCTATGTTTTCGTGATACAAATGTATGACTTATATTGTTTGAATCTTTAGGACTGTTTAAGTTAAATTATCCATGTATAAATTATCTATGAATTATTATGAGACATTTTGATAAGAATATTGAATTATGGAAAGTTCGTTTTAATTGTAAGTTGAGAATTTTGCTTTAGGACAAGCAAAAGCTTAAGTGTGGGGGTATGTGATAAATCATAAAAGTAACATATTTTAATCTCACATTTAGCATACTTTTGGATGATTTATCCCTCGATTTATGTAAAAAGGTGCTCTTAATCCTTTCTTTCCATGTTTTATACTCAGGAAAGCACCCGAGGATGA
Source organism: Gossypium australe (assembly GCA_005393395.2). NCBI lineage: Eukaryota > Viridiplantae > Streptophyta > Magnoliopsida > Malvales > Malvaceae > Gossypium > Gossypium australe. The sequence goes on from CM016615.1 coordinate 16,393,662, forward strand.
AAAGAATGTAAGACGGGCCCAGAACAGAGTAAATGGGCCATCTCACAAAATCCACAAGGCCTGGGCCCAAGACCACACCGTCGTGCCCCATTCAACAGGTTTGAACACGACCTAGCCACGATTCACACGGGCGTGTTCTATGGGCGTGTCCCTGTCGTGGAGAAGAGCAATTTCACTCGAAAAAGGATACTTAGGGGCAAAGAAACTTATTTAAAAAGCCTATATAAACACCCTAAGTATAACCTTCAAGAGGGTGGTTAGCCAGGCTAAGGAGCCGAGCCAGAAAGGTCAGATTTGTGGGAATCACTCGAAGATAGCTAGTTGATCCATCTCAAGAGGTCGGAATTCTAGTCAAGACAGCAGATCTCTACTTCAATTCCTTCAGGGATTTAGAGATCTCTTATGTTTTGTTTTATCTTTTCTTCTGAGATGTTTTCTTTTATTGTTATGAACTAAACCCTTCAGATACTTGAAGGGGATGAAACCTAAGATGGATCTTGTTATTTTTTTCTGAACTATATGATAAATACTTGATTTGTTCTTAATTATGTGTGCTTAATTCTTGTGGTAATATTTCCGGGATATTGATTCAAGTTGAATGTGCTTAGGTGGTGGAGCAAAAGTCCCTGCTTAAGAGTAGATGTAGCATAATTAAGTAGAGTTGATCGCGCGCCTAGAGATAGGGTGACGAGATTTTGCTAGATTAGGGTGAAACCTAATATGGGAGTCCATAGATCGAGTTAATGCGATTCTAGGGGTTTTAATTAGAAAGAGATTTTAATTAATCAACCTAGGGTTAGACGTTATTCGCCTCGAGAGAGGGTTTAATATAACAAGTGAAATCTAGGTGGATTCTTCCTAAGGGTATCGTCTTAATCAACTGAGTTTTTCCAATAGTATTTCCCCCAATTCATTCTTTTTGTCTTTGCGTCTTTAGCTTAGAAGTTAGTTAAATTCAGATTAAATAACAACTTCACTTATTTTAGGCTAGATAATAAAAAGAAAGTTAGTATTAGTACTTTTAGTTCCTTTGGGTTCGACAATCCGGTCTTGCCTAAGCTATACTACTGTTCGATAGGTGCACTTGCCTCAATCATTGTCATAGTTAGTTTCGAGGTTCGATCATTATAAATTTAAAACTCTGAAATCAATGATCAATTTTAAGGCATAATTTAAGGATTTAAGAATAATGCAGAAAGTTAGGCACTTTATCGAAATAAATATTCAGCCCCCCACACTTAAGATGTACATTGCCCTCAATGTACAAAGATATATAATAACAATATAGTGTGAAAATTAAAAGATAGGGAGAAGTGAAACTCCCTGAATGTTGGATGAAATCCTTGGAGGATGGCTAGTGATGGTGATTTAGGCATGGGTGAATATGGTGGTGAATACTCCGGTGCTGTGTTCGTTCTTGGAGTGGCAATTTGAACCTTTTAAATTGTGAAGTTATCAGTTAGATGTTCAGGGAGTATTTATTTAATGAGTGTTGTTAGAGATAATCGAGAATTGGACAGCCAGTGATAAAAGAAATAAAACTGTACTAATAAGAGTTTTAAACAAGAAACGCAAAATGTTTTAATTAAAAACGAAAATAAGCTAAACATAAACTAAAATTAAAAACTGAAAAATAAATAAAATCAAAGGACTCAAAGGTCCTCGTCATCGGCTGGGTCACGAGGTGGTAGAGGCGGCGAAATGTGAAAGTGATGACAAATCTACTGAAGAGTCGCCTCAATGCCATCGAATCGTCGAGTGGTGTCATTTAATTATTGAGTACAGTAATGCTTGAACTGAGTGAGACGTGCAGAGATGTCGGAAAGTGAAGCAGCCGCATGAGCTGGGCGATGGCTTGGTTGTGGTTCCTCATGTGGGTGTGGGACATCGTCAGTAATGTTCTCAGGATCCTCTTCTTCGGTGGCAGGTGCTAGTCGATATTGGGGGGGATCGGTCCCACATCGACGTTGGATTATCCTCATGTGTAGCATCGTCTGAATGCCCTGCGGGGACATCTGACCTATCAGTGTGAGGGAGGAGATCTGAGCGGTGGTGTTGAGGAGCCCAAAATATCTAGCCAAACATGTGATGTATGGACCCATAGATATGACCCCCTCCTATGTTGCTCCATCTGATGTTTAATTGCACGAGCTATAAAATAGGCTAGGTCGAACACGTGCCCGTTTGCCATGCACCATAGGAAGTAGGCGTCGTGAGTATTGACGACACTGGTGCTTTCTCGCCTACCTGTCAGTGTATGGGCTAAAATAGCGTGTACGTACCTCAGGGATGGGTCGAGAGTCGTCGCCTTGGAGCGACCGGGGTCATAGGAGGCAATATGGGGTGCTATATTCTACCAACATTGTCCTCAATGTGTAGCCCCGTAAAAGATAAGGAAAGAAGTTACCCTATTGATCATCACAATTTTGTGTGAACTATTGGTGGGTGCTTCCTCCTTCGATTGTTGACAACTCAACTAATAATCCACTATTACTCCTACTCCTAACAATTTAAATAAATTAAAAATCATCCTATATTTAATACAATTTTTAAAAACAAAAATTAGAAGTTCAATCATCCTCCTCAAAATCCATCTCATCATCTTCTTCCTCTTTTCTCTCCTGTTCTTTTTCTTCTAGATGCGTTGGCCCAAACATATCTGGCATATAATTAGGTACCTTGATATTGTTTTGCCATGCAAATTCCTAAAAAATGGGCCCGGCTCTTGCATCTAGTGTATCATCCAATCTAGCTTGGGGATGACTTCTATCGTTAATTTCTTGTTGAGTGGTCAATTTTTCTTTCTTTGAGACTAAGCTGAAGCGGCCATCATCTCTTGCTTTCCTTAATTTGTTTAGCCCGAAGCTCAGTGTACTATGTATACAAAGTGTTGCCAATTATGCTTCGGGATGGCTTCATTAATTACTTTGTAGACGCCACAGGAATGCCTGCTCTTGTGCATAATGTCGTCACTAAGTGAGGAAAGAAGATTCCCACTTTCTTGCCACTAACGAATCATTACATATTTTGGTATATCCATCTTCTAATGCATATCTGTTTTTCCTGCAAAACCGCTTGAAAGGTATTGACATTAGACACATTTAAGGCAAGAGATTTTCAAGTGCACACAAATTGAATCCACATTTTTGCCTCAAGGAATATCATCGCTTGATTAAAGGAAGTTGGGATATCAGTACCTGGGCGACATTTCCATTCACCTCTTCTTTAAGAAATTTCTAATGTTATCCATGTTTATATCTTGAAAATATTCTATATTATTTTGTTCTATAAAATATTTTTCATAAAATGGAGCATTATAAAATTCAAAAATAGTCCGATGGGTAACTCGTATTTCCTTCCCTCGTACTGGTATCGTTTCCTACATATGTCATTCAGTGATGCATATAAGGATGTTTCTCTAGTTCTTTTGATGCTAGTCCATCGTTCCACTCCACTTTCTTCCACTTATCTCTTTCCCTAAACCTATTCTTTTGTCCTGCATTGATTATATGAAGTACATCCATTGATTCGGGATTATTGGGGTTAAAGATAGATAATTCATTACAATGCTCCTCTAAGTTCCTTTTATTTTTCCCACTCTGTTCGTGACCACATTTAAAAGTTTATGTTTCACCATTGATCTTCATGGTCAATTCATTTTTCTCTAGATCAATGGTGGACCTTGAAGTAGCTAGAAAAGGGCTATCTAACAGAATTGGTATCCCTCGATCTTCTTCAAAGTCTAAAACTACAAAGTTTGCCGGAATGATAATGCTGTACACTTTGACTAACACATATTCCAATACTCCTTCTCGAATGCACCAAATGTCTATCAGCCAATTGTAGTTTAATTTTTGTGCTCTTGAGGTCCCCTAACTTGAGTTTGTCACATATTGATAGAGGCATTAGATTGATGTTGGTTCCTAAATCACAGAGGGCTCTATTGAAATGAATTCTCTCTATCTATATGGAAAATCTAAAGCTTCCTGTGTCTTTCAACTTTTGGGGATCTTGTCTAGAGATAATAATATTATAAGAAGCGTTTATGTTAACTTGTTCACCTACTATAATTTTCCTACGCCTAGACATGATTTCCTTTAAAAATTTGACATACTTAGGGACTTTCTCAATTAGTTTAATTAAAGGCAGGTTGACATCTAATGTTTTGAACAAGTTTAGAAAGCTTACAAACCCGTCGTCATCTCGTTTTTGTTTCTCTTCCAACCTTGAAGGGAATGGTATCTTTACAATAGCAAGTTCTTTAATTGTATCTTTCTCCAGTTCAATTTCTGGTTTGATTACTTCCTCTGGTTTTAGTTCATCATCAATTTCTAAGGGTTCTTCTTGAAGATCATCAGTATTCCCCTTATTTACCTCTTGAGTTGATTTCTTCGGGCTACTCAGCACTTTACTTGATTGGAGCGTGATTACTTTCACTTGATCCTTTCCCTCTATTTGAGGATTATCTTCAGTGTTACTAGGGGTACCAGTGCCACCTTTTCACTTCATATCTCCCATCATGCTCATTAATTGGCTCATCCGATCCTCAAGCATAGTCAATGTTTTTGTTGAATTGGTGCACTCAGATTGCACATGTTTCACGTCTGTCCTCATTGGCTACATTTCCCTTTCAATTCGATCCAAACATTGACCACATGGTCATTTGGGTCGGCCCTCTGCTAAGGTTTCTATAAATAAGGAGATTGATAGTTATTATTTTTAACTTGATTAGAATTATTTCTCAGATTTGGGTGAGCTCTCCATCCAGGTTTATAAGTATTTGAACAAGGGTTTCCACCCCTATTCCCTATGTAATTCACATCCTCGGTAGGATTATTGATGTAATGGAAGAGTGGTTTGTCCCCTCCATATATAGATGGTGCACTATTGACTCTATATGGTTGATTTTGTACACTAGCTGTTGATATTTGTCATCCTCTTCGATAGCCTTTACCGTGGATAGTGTAACGCCCCGAATTTGGGCCTAGTAGAATTGGGCCTATTGGGCCATGGGCATGGGAGCGTTTAAAATTTTTGAGAACAAGAGAACAGCACTGACCAAGTTGTAACGCCCCAAAAATCCTGAAACTTTAAATTTCTGTGTATTGAGGTTGGTATGTATGAGTAGCACTTAGAATATTAATTTTAAGGTATTATCGGGATTATTTGAAGCCTTAGAGATAGGAAAGACCATAGGGAAAAAATTATTTTTCTTGCTTTAGTGGACCTTAGTCTCAGGCATTAGGCCTCTTAAGTAAATTAAGGGGAAAATAGGACACAAATGGGCTTGTGGTCCAGTGGCAAGTAGCGTCACCTGGGGAGCTATAAGGTGGCGTGTTGTCAGCTGAGAAGGTCCAAGGTTCGAGCATTAGGAGTGGTATTTTTGGAGTGTTTTATTTTGCATAGGTGGATGGCTAGAGTTGTGTTGAATATGAACTCTTGCGTTGGAGTGTTTGAGTGGTAAGAGGAACTGATAATGGAGGAAAATTCAGATAAGGCTAAGGTGTTATCAGGATAAAAGTTAGGAGATGAGGAGAGGGAGGAATTGGTGCTGAATGGAACTGTGGGGAAAGGAGTATTCAGTTGGTGGCTATAAAAGGAGAAGTCGAATGCTTTGAAGGGTTTTTGAGCTTTCATTAGTCTTTCTTTCCTTCCCTTAATCGGTTTCCCGTAGCCAAACTCTCCCAATTGCCGAACTCTCTTATAGCCGAACCTTTTTTCCAAATTCTCTCATAGCCAAACTTTTCTATTGCTAAATTACCACCATCTTCTTCCTTGCTGAAATTACTATTTGTGCCAAACCCTTGTTGTTTTCCTTCATCACAGATCGATTATTATCTACTATTAGTCAAGTGTTGAAAGCCGGATCTAGTTAATAGCTGTCTAGGCCGTAGGATCGAAAGGGGATTTGGTAAGTATTCGGTTAACCTCTTTTGTACGTTTTGCTAAAAGCCAAAAGGCTATCCAAATGTCTTGTCATTAACTCTGTGATAACAAGGATAAGGTTCAAAGATTGCAAGCGTGGTAGGATCGTTAGCAAGGGTAAGTGTACTCAACTCGATTGTGTTTTAAGTGAATGGTCGAATGTATGTATGATCTACAGGGGTGAATTGTGTGGATTATGAGTCACTCGAATTTTGATGGTGTATGTGTGAGTGCAGATCTAGGGGATACTCCTGATTAGTAGCTAAGGAAGGGCTATTAGAACCCGGTACCCGGTAACTCGGTACTCCTGATTTAGTGATTGATTGAAGGTTGGTTGGTTGTAGGTTCGAGGCTAAGGATAGTATAGCATGTCGCAGTAACTAGGTGTGTACAAACACTACACACACATGATATCGGCAATACCGGAAAGCCGAAAAGCCGAAAGTGGCTAAATGGGCTCAATGGGCCCTGAGGCTAAGTTTGATGAAATTGTTTGTTTGGTTATACGAATTGAGTTAGTCATGCATGTTACATGACATGGAATTGTTTTGGGCCTAATAGGCCATATGGATGAGATTTGGGCCTAATGGGCCGTAAGGATGTGATTTGGGCTTGATAGGCTTTATGGGGACGTAGACAAGTATGCTAGGGTTTAATGGACTTTAGGCCTAGTTCTGAACAACTCTTAAACCGCATAAGACTTAATCTAATAATTAAACATGTCCGTGGACAAGTTGCTGGGTTAGAGTGTGGCAACAGACATATGCTTGTCTAGGATTGGATCTAGGGAGAGCTTGGTACTTAAGTGGTCCTAGTGGCCCACTTCCTCTTCTCTAGAATCCTACCTGGTGTGGAGTGTCTATTCACATTAGCCGCAAGGACTTGTTAATGGGCCAAAGTTCATAACTAAAACCTGAAAGGGACCAGAATACCCCATTTATTTATAAAATTACCAGAATACCCTGATTTGCAAAATTACTAAAATACCCCTAATTTGTAAAATTACCAGAATATCCTTGATTTGCGGAATTACCAAAATACCCCTATTTTGCAAAATTACCTAAATACCCCTGTAGAGTAGATTTACAAAAATACCCTTGGGTAGTGAAATGACTAAAATACCCCTAAGTGCCGAATGTGTGAAAATGTGTATGTTGCATTCATGAAATATATGTTGCACTTGGGTGGGTTTTGATGATACGGAGGAAGATTTGAGGATCGCATAGTCGTTTGATGATCGTGGATCCACTGGTGGCTTTAAGCCCATTATAGCAGCTTTGCTGCAACGTTTGTGTAGTGCCACTGCTGGTGCTACCTTTGGTGTGTAGAAATGGGTGGGTTGATATTTATATCCCCACAGGTGTGTAGAGTTGGAAGGGAAATAGTGTGCAGGGTTGGATTTGGGATGGGTGCATTGCATTCATGTGATACTGATGTGATATGAGGTCATTGTGGGTTGGCCAAGACAATCAATTTTGATAGGGCTTAGGCCCAACGTAATATTTGCATGTTGATTGGATTGCCAAGGGTCGTACACACTGAGTTTCGAAACTCACACCCTTTTTATTAAATGTTTTAGGTGATCCTCAGTAAGCGGCTCGACGTGGGAGAGGACTCGGAGATGGCCACACTACAAGACATTTAGAAGTTTTATTTATTTGTTTCAAAATACATTATTTAAATTGGTTTATTTTCATTGGATGTATTAAGGCCTTGTACTCCATTTTGACTTTGGATTTTGAGTTTTGTTGTTTCAACTGCTTACTTAATTATTAAACTTGAGTAATTTCTTATGTTTAAAAATGGTTTCCGAAATACTTCAAATAATAAAATGAGCTTTTATCATTACTTAACAAGAATCAAGGATTTCAGGCTTTTAGGCTTTTAACTTTAATTTAGCAAAATTGTTTTGAATTGTCCCTTTGATGTGACATTCCCGGATTCGGCCATAATGTTTGGGCCAAGTTTGGGGTGTTACAGATAGTCTATGGTCATATGTCTCTCTTAGTTGGCCATTGGCAGGAGTTCATCATCATATTTTCCATTAATTCAGATGCATCCTCATACATTTGGTTCATTAAAACACCTCCTACAACTCCATTTAATCTGAATCTTGTGTGTATATCCAACCCATTGTAGAAAATTTGCAGTTGTAACCATTCAGACAATCCATGATGTGGCCATTTCTGAATCAGTGTTTTAAAATGCTCCCAAGCTTCATGAACAATATTTCTTTAATTGTTTGAACATGGAAATTTCCCTTCTTAGCTGGATCGTTTTTCTAATAGGAAAGAACTTTTGTAGGAACTTTCTTGCAAGTTCGTCTCATGTTGTGATAGATCTTGATGCCTACGAATCTAACCAAGAAAAGGCGTTATCAATTAATGAAAGGGGGAACAACCGAAGAGGTATAGCATCATCGGTGACCCCATTGTATTTAAAGTATCACAAAGCTGGAGGAACCATTTTAGATGCTGACTCGAATCTATTATCACCGTTCCTCGAAACTGTAAATTATTTAAACTGCAAATTATTTAGGATCATCTGGATCATAATTGGATTGATCTCAAATTTATTGGTCGTGATGGCTGGCCTCGTTATACTCCCTTGAATCATATCCAGATTCAGTTAGGCATATTCTTTCAAAGTCCTTTCGTTACTCGCCATAAGAGTTGATAAGTGCTAAAAATAACATGTTCTAAACTTGTCCTTAATGTGTTTTTAGGTGATTATTAGAGGTTAAATTATGAATATTATGCTTCTAATCCTTTAAATTCATGTTTCTATACGTAGGAGAACATTTAGGAGCAAAAGGAGTGAAAAACAAGCGAAAATAAAAAAAATCGGAGCAAGTTTTAGGAGCCACATGGGCTGGGCCATTCCACACAGTCGTGTGAGCCACACGGGCTGCCACACGACCGTGTGCCAGATTGTGTGGAAATCATGATCTGCACTCCAAATGTAACAACCTGATTTTGACCCTAATCGGAATAGTGGTTTCGGGACCACAAATCCGTGTCCGAAAAATATTTTAAAATTATTTTCAGTGTTTAATATGTGTGAATTTGCTTGTGTTAAATTTTCGTGTTTTAATTTCGTTGTTTGAGTGCCTGATTAAATAAAAGGGCTTAATTGCATATAATGAAAATTTGATGGTTAGTTGTGAAAGTTGTCTTTTTAATATGGAGGATTTATGTTGCAATTAGCCCATTTTTTTTTAAAGTAGTGGACGGCATCATGTTAAAGTATATAATATATTATATAAATTATAATGGTTAAATAATTTATAATATATTATAATTATAAAGTTATTATAATAAGACAAAAACATTAAAGAAACCCATTTTTTTTCATCTTTTATTTTGTTTATGACCGAATAGAGAAAAGAAAAAGAAAATAGAAAAACTTTGAACATTCGGCACCTATCTAGCTTGATTAAGGTAGGTAATTGAGTTTGGTTTTTGATAATTTTTACATTTTTGAGATCGTTGCTAAGTTATCTACAAAACCCATGCTTGAATTTTTGATTTTGGTGAATATTTTGAATTATGCCATTGTTGAAAGCTTGTGATTTGTGTTGTTTGATGTTGAAATATGAAAGATATGTTTTAGATTAACATGTTTTGTGTTGGAGTTTTTGATGATTTTGAGTAATTAGGACTAAATTGAAAAAATAATAATTTGAACGACTAAAATGTAAAATAAATGAAATATGTGGATTCGTTTGGGAGTGGATAAAATTCGACTCAACATGGGTATGCTGAAATTTTGTGTATTTTATGTTTTGTGCAATACGGACTAAATTGTAAAAAGTGTAAATGTTAGGGGTAAAATGGTAATTTGCCTATTCATGTGTTCTTAGACTAAATTGAATGAAATTATATTGAATTAGTTTATTTCGAATACATTTAGATCAAGAACCAAAGAAATCGGATTTGGATCGGAGGAAAACTAAAATCGTCGATTAATCGTCCTGCTCCGATTACCGTTGTCCGAGGTAAGTTTATAAGTAAAAACACATACTAAATTTTATAAAATGTGAAGTATACATGTAGAAATAAATATATGAATTTTTATTTGATTTAGCCAAATGTATAAATGTTTATGAGATTTGGGAACAAGTTCGATTCAATTGAGATAGGATGTTTGAAAAGCTTCGTATGAACCATAAGGATTAGTTAAGATTTCTGATATATGAATTATGTGTAAGATGACTTTGTATCAGTAATATCGGGCTTTATGCCTAGCAGGCTTAGTGCTGGTGTATAATATCGGGCTTTATGCCTAGCAGGCTTTGTGCCGGTGTATAATATAGAGCTTTACGCCTAGCAGGCTTTGTGCCGGTGTATGATATTAGGCTTTATGCCTAACAAGCTTTGTGCTGGTGCATGATATCAGGCTTTATGATGGTGAATTATATCAGGCTTATTGCCTAGCAGGCTCTGTGCCGGTGTATTATATTATGCTTTATGCCTAGCAAATTTTACGTGAGCAACAGTAAAAATAATCAAATGTGTTAAATGAGTTAAACTGAACAGGTATGTGACAATTTATTTCCATTTCAGAAATAAGGTATGTAACATCCCGAAATTGGGCCTAGTAGGATTGGGCCCATTGGGCCTTAGGCTTAGGAGTGTTTAAAATCATCGACAATATGAGAATGGTGTTATTGCAAATTGGACTTATTAGTTAAGTGAATTTGGAAGGTTACGAGGTTTCTATGAAGTCTCGGGTTTAATTGGGATTTAGGAAAAATTTGGTATTTTAGCACTTTAAGGAGAGATGGTAAGTAACTACAAGACATATGGAAATTTATGAGTAAATAGCTTGCATAAATGAGCAATTGGAGGATATGATGCCACATGAAGCACCTTGAGGGAAGAGGTTCAAATCCCATTATGTGCAAATTTTGATTATTTTTGCATGCTTTCCTTAAGTGTCGGTCAAGAGGTATTTATGGTAAGGTGGACTTCTTATTTTTGGCAAGATGGCTAAGAGAAAAAGGCAAGGTTGAAGTTGGGGAAAGGAATCAAGCGAAATAGGAATGAAAGGGGGACATGAGGCTTATTCCATGGGTGATGTTTTGGAAAGCTTGGGTGGCCAAACTCTTATCCTAAGGGGGATGCATGTGGACGGTTTTGAGGTAGATAGGTGGCTAAAAAATTTTATTTGGCATTTGGTAAAGTCTTAGCTTTGTTTTGGCCAAAATCCCTTGACAACTTTGTGTCATCCTCTCCCAATTTTTGCAACTCTCCTTGTCGAAACCTATTAGCACAATAGTGCATTTTCTTTCTCTTTTGTTTGACCAAAAACTCATTTTCTTTCCACCTTCTTTGATAGCCGAAATTCTCCATTTGCCTTTTGATTTAATTTTCGGTGCTTGTTAGGCCAAAAAATCTTTCTCTTTGCACTATTTGGTACTCTCCAAATTTCTTTTGCTTTGTGCCGAATTTACAAGCCATTGGTAAGCACACTTTCTTCATTTTTTCCTTGGGGGCCGAAACCTTAATCCATATTTCACCATTCTTTTTGTTTCCGAATTACTCACATTTCTTTTTGGTTCATGTTTCTTTTAGTGTCGATCGAAACACCCCAAACACCTTGATACACCTTCTCCATTCTTTTAATCATTTCTTCTCATTTGTGTTTACATACACTCCTTTGATCAATCGAGTAATAGTGGAAGGCTGAAACTTTGACTCATCCGTAGCCATTGTACAATCGTTAGAAATCGGAACTAATATCGTTAAGGTAAGGGATTCACCATGGTTCTTTTTGGATCTATTTCTTTGACTACTTTGCTTAACGAAATAGTGGTTGTGACTAATCGATTATATTTTTAGGGACTAAATCGCTCGATCTATCCCTCGTAACAAGAGACTCGGATTTGTTGGTAAGTGATAGATTGTTAATCAATCGCAATAATTGGTTGAAGTGGTAAATTCGGTTTTGGATTAATTGTTGACCGATTGTATCTTTAGGTGCCGCGGAGAATATCGTGTTACGGATTCCGAATAAGGTGTGTAATCCCGTACCCTTTCGAATATATGTTTGAATTGGTGAGTAAATCTCATCTCTCTCTGAAAGTTTACATGAAATATTCTGTGATTCGATAGAAATACCGAAGAAAACCGATAACCGGCACCCGTGATCACTCGGACGTGCGTATGCTCGTAGTCGTAATCATGTTTTGTAATAAAACAATTTTAGTCAGAAACAGTGGCATGTATTTGAAAATTCACGAAAAAATTGGATAAAAGGAATTACAAAGTGAGTAAGATATTAGATTAAAGCTTACTGTGTCTATTTTCATATGGAAGAAACAGATAAGGAAAAGGAATACTATATTCTGAGATATGTAAATTTTAGTGAGACTGGTTCTGAATGATTTCGGGGTGTTCTGTTCTGTCTTGGAAAAATAGTATAAAATTGTACAAAGTGAATTAAGGGTTATAATTGATATGTATGGATTCCTTAGTGAACCTATTTTCAATAGAAATAAGTGAGGGCAGTATATGAAAAGCGTACAGTACGATATTTGATATTAAGTTAAGAGAGGTCAGAATCATTGGATCGTGAAACAAGGGAAAATTTAAGGAATTAACTGTACTAAATGGTTAAGCTAAAAATTCTAGAAAAATTATAGTATAAAGATATACAAGTCTAGTTTCAAGGAAAGTTTACGGATTTAGTTTTCGAGTTTCGTAACTCGAGTTATAGTCAGTTTAGTCAGTTCGATGCAGATGGACAGTTTCGATTTTATGCCCCAAATTAGTAATTAAGCATAGGTTGCGAAATTACCATCATACCCTTAGAGGGTAAATTACCGAATTACCCTTAGTGGGTACGATTACCAAATTACAAAAATGCCCCTAATGGGCTAAATTATGAAATGTCCCTATGGATCGAATTACGAAAATACCCTTTTGGGGCCAAATGTGATATTTGGTATATGGGCCAAATGTGATATTTGCTTAATGGGCCAACTTGTATTATGGGCCTTATGTTGAAGTTATCTTATGAATATTGTTATGCTTTGTATATGCATACATGATTGCATGGGTTGGGCTGAAATTGAAGAGAAGTTTTGGTGGCCCTGCCACAATCTAGTTCGGTGGCTCTGCCACAATCTAGTTCGGTGGCTCTACCACAATCTAGTTCAGTGGCTCTGCCACAATCATTTTAAATGGCTTTATGCCTGCGATTGGTGTGTTGGCGGGGTGGGTTGACTTGATCCCCACAGGTGTGCTGGTTGGTACGGGTGGTGTGTAGCGGATGGAAAACTAGGTTTGGTTGGGAAATTGCATAACACATGCATGTTATATATATGATATTATGCTATGATTGTAAATGGGCTTAGGCCCAAAATATTGCTATGTGTGTTCCGACCCAGTGGTTGATGGTAAGGGGATTATACACTGGGTTCTTGTAACTCACCCCCCCTTTCTCTTAACCCTTGTAGGTAATGCTCCGTAGTGAGGACTTGGGCCCATGGATGACTCGGTGGAGGCTATACTTCCGAAATGGTGTTATCGAATTTTAAATTTTCTATTTCCGTTTATTTTATTATTTTGCTATTTTGGTTTAAGTTGTAATAGGGCCTCTAGAGTATTTTATTATTTGCTTTATGGTTGTTATACTTATTATTTTGCTTAAATTGCTTAAAGCGGGAATTTTTCTAAAAACGTAAATAAAGGTTTTCCAAAATCGATCCGTAAATGGATTTCAAAATAAACTTTTACAAATATGATTTAACTCGAACTTTATTAATGACATTTTCAAAAGTCCCGGATTTAAAGTTCAATTCCTTGATTAGTGATTCCTCAATCACTCTTTCAAAAATACTTGTATTTTATCAACGTTTCCGCAATGTTTCAAGATGCTTTCGCAGCTCTATTTCAAACGTTACATTTTTGTAAATCATTTATTTCAAATATGCTTTCGCAACCAAAACGGTTTATTAAAGATAGTTATGTTTTCACGTAGACACAATTGCTTAAGTGTTTTGGGTTTTTAACAAAGAGGCTGTAATTCTCAAACAAGATTTTAACAATTGCAAATATGGTTTTGAAAAACACTTCCATGTGGCACGCCTGATTTGGGCCTAACTTCTAGGCTGGGTTTGGGGTGTTACATTTTATGGTATCAGAGCCCGATTTCAAAACTCGGCTGTGGTTTGGGTTCAAAAACATTTTCAAAATTGATTTGAATTTTAAATTATAAATCCATGTTCTGAAGGAAGTATGGCACCAAGGGTATCCGGCACCAAGTCAAGTAAGTATTTGTTTTCGTTTTATGATTATTGTGATATGACTATAGGAACACTCTAGAACTTTTAGTTTTAGATGTGGAAACTATAGAGATTGAGACTTTAGGATGCGTTTTGCGAAAACAACTTTACTTCTTGTACTCCATAAAACATTGTTTAATAAACACTGAAATAGCATAATGATTCATAAAACTCTTAATAAGATTATATCGACTTAGCAAACATGAATGCTAGAACACGTTGACGCGGTAGGCGTGGACGCAGTAAAGGCCGAGGTGCTAGGGCTAGATCTTCGGCATCGAGGCATATTTCCGAAAGGGAGGCGTTAGCATCGCTAGTGGCTGAGACGGGGTCTCATGATCGAGTTGGGATTGATGAGCTGACTCAGATAGTTAAAGAAGTATTGGAGGAGGTTAAAGGAATCGGTGAAGCAATTCGAGTTGGGTCTGTGGACTGTAAGAAGAAAATAGATCGCGGTTCTTTTGGGTCGCAGTCTCGTTCCATAAAGCATGTCAAGGCACGACCAAACTTTTCGGCTTGTGATTTTTGCAAGAGGCGTCATCCGGGAGAATGCTGGAGGAGGTTAGGAGCATGCTTGAGATGCGGGTCTAAGGAGCATAAGGCTCGGGATTGTTTCATCACCATCAAGTCAGGTATGTTTTGGTTGGAAGTGATGATTTAATGTAAGAAACTTTTTGGTGTAAGTGGTAGACAATAGTTTGCTACTGTGGTTAGATGTTTGGTTGTGTGAAAAAGGATTCAAGATTATGTTAAAAAGTACATTGTGGTTTTTAAGGTCAGAGTGCGCAGCGAAAGCATAGTGGTGTGATTTGAGCGGTGTGTTAGTAGTTGGTTGGAAATTTCGAGGACGAAATTTTTTTAGGAAGGTAGAATTGTAACATCCCGAAATTGGGCCTAGTAGGATTGGGCCTTGGGCTTAGGAGTGTATAAAATCTTCGAGAATATGAGAATGGTGTTATTGCAAATTGGACTTATTAGTTAAGTGAATTTGGAAGGTTACGAGGTTTCTATGAGGTCTCGGGTTTAATTGGGCTTTAGGAAAAATTTGGTATTTTAGCACTTTAAGGAGAGATGGTAAGTAGCTTCAAGACATATGGAAATTTATGAGTAAATAGCTTGCATAAATGAGCAATTGGTAAAGAGGATATGATGCCACATGAAGCACCTTGAGGGAAGAGGTTCAAATCCCATTGTGTGCAAATTTTGATTATTTTTGCATGCTTTCCTTAAGTGTCGGTCAAGAGGTATTTATGGTAAGGTGGACTTCTTATTTTTAGCAAGATGGCTAAGAGAAAAAGGCAAGGTTGAAGTTGGGGAAAGGAATCAAGCGAAATAGGAATGAAAGGGGGACATGAGGCTTATTCCATGGGTGATGTTTTGGAAATCTTGGGTGGCCAAACTCTTATCCTAGGGGGGATGCATGTGGACGGTTTTGATGTAGATAGCTGGCTGAAAAATTTTATTTGGCATTTGGTAAAGTCTTAGCTTTGTTTTGGCCAAAATCCCTTAACAACTTTGTGTCATTCTCTCCCAATTTTTGCAACTCTCCTTGCCGAAACGTACTAGCACAATAGTGCATTTTCTTTCTCTTTTGTTTGACCACAAACTTATTTTCTTTCCACCTTCTTTGATAGCCGAAATTCTCCATTTGCCTTTTGATTTAATTTTCGGTGCTTGTTAGGTCAAAAAACCTTTCTCTTTGCACTATTTGGTACTCTCCAAATTTCTTTTGCTTTGTGCCGAATTTACAAGCCATTGGTGAGCACACTTTCTTCATTTTTTCCTTGGGGGCCGAAACCTTAATCCATCTTTCACTATTCTTTTTGTTGCCGAAATACTCACATTTCTTTTTGGTTCATATTTCTTTTAGTGTCGATCGAAACATTCCAAACACCTTGATACACCTTCTCCATTCTTTTAATCATTTCTTCTCATTTGTGTTTACATTCACTCCTTTGATCAATCGAGTGATAGTGGAAGGCTAAAACTTTGACTCATCCGTAGCCATTGTACAATCATTAGAAATCGGAACTAATATCGTTAAGGTAAGGGATTCATCATGGTTCTTTTTGGATTTATTTCGTTGACCGGTTATTTTGCTTAACGAAATAGTGGTTGTGACTAATCGATTATATTTTTAGGGACTAAATCGCTCGATCTATCCCTCGTAATAAGAGACTCAGATTTGTTGGTAAGTGATAGATTGTTAATCAATCGCAATAATTGGTCGAAGTGGTAAATTCGGTTTTGGATTAATTGTTGACCGATTGTATCTTTAGGTGTCGCGGAGAATATCGTGTTACGGATTCTTAATAAGGTGTGTAATCCCGTACCCTTCCGAATATATGTTTTAATTGGTGAGTAAATCTCACATCTCTGTGAAAGTTTACATGAAATATTCTGTGATTCGGTAGAAATACCGAAGAAAACTGATAACCGGCATCCGTGATCACTCGGATGTGCGTATGCTCGTAGTGGTAATCATGTTTTGTAATAAAACAGTTTCAGCTAGAAACAGTGGCATGTATTTGAAAAATCACAAAACATTGGATAAAAGGAATTACAAAGTGAGTAAGATATCAGATTAAATCTTACTGTGTCTATTTTAATATGAAGAAACAGAGAAGGAAAAGGAATACTATATTCTGAGATATGTTAATATTAGTGAGACTGGTTCTGAATGTTTTCGGGGTATTCTGTTCTGTCTTGGAAAAATCGTATAAAATTGTACAAAGTGAATTAAGAGTTATAATTGATATGTATGGATTCCTTAGTGAACCGTTTTTCAATAGAAACAAGTGGGAGCAGTATATGAAAAGCGTACAGTAAGATATTTGAGATTAAGGTAAGAGAGGTCAGAATCATTGGATAGTGAAACAAGGGAAACTTTAAGGAATTAACTGTACTAAATGGTTAGGCTAAAAATTCTGAAAAAAATTCTAGCATAAAGACATACGAGTGTAGTTTCAAGGAAAATTTACGGATTTATATTTTGAGTTTCCTAACTCGAGTTATAGTCAGTTTAGTTAGTACGACGCAGATGGACAGTTTCGATTTTATGCCCCAAATTAGTAATTAAGCCTAGGTTGCGAAATTACCATCATACCCTTAGAGGGTAAATTACCGAATTACCGTTAGTGGGTACGATTACCGAATTACAAAAATGCCCCTAATGGGATGAATTACGAAATGTCCCTATGGACTGAATTATGAAAATACCCTTTTTAGGCCAAATGTGATATTTGATATATGGGCCAAATGTGATATTTGCTTAATGGGCCAACTTGTATTATGGGCCTTATGTTGAAATTATCTTATGAATATTGTTATGCTTTGTATATGCATACATGATTGCATGGGTTTGGCTGAAATTGAAGAGAAGTTTTGGTGGCTCTGGCACAATCTAGTTCGGTAGCTCTGCCACAATCATTTTAAATGGCTTTATGCCTGCGATTGGTGTGTTGGTGGGGTGGGTTGACTTGATCCCCACAGGTGTGCTGGTTGGTACGGGTGGTGTGTAGTGGATGGAAAACTAGGTTTGGTTGGGAAATTGCATAACACATGCATGTTATATATATGATATTATGCTATGATTGTAAATGGGCTTAGGCCCAAAATATTGCTATGTGTGTTCCGACCCAGTGGATGATGGTAAGGGGATTATACACTGAGTTCTTGTAACTCACCCCCCTTTCTCTTAACCCTTGTAGGTAATGCTCCGTAGTGAGGACTTGGGCCCATGGATGACTCGATGGAGGCTATACTTCCGAAATGGTGTTATCGAATTTTAAATTTTCTATTTCCATTTATTTTATTATTTTGCTATTTTGGTTTAAGTTGTAATAGGGCATCTGGAGTATTTTATTATTTGCTTTATGGTTGTTATACTTATTATTTTGCTTAAATTGTTTAAAGCGAGAATTTTTCTAAAAACGTAAATAATGGTTTTCCAAAATCGATTTGTAAATGGATTTCAAAATAAACTTTTACAAATATGATATAACTCGAACTTTCTTTCAAATTATTAACGACATTTTCAAAAGTTACGGATTTAAAGTTCAATCCTTGATTAGTGATTCATCAATCACTCTTTCAAAAATACTTGTATTTTATCAACGTTTTCGCAATGTTTCAAGATGCTTTTGCAACTCTATTTCAAACGTTACATTTTTTTAAATCGTTTATTTCAAATATGCTTTCGCAACCAAAAATGTTTATTAAAGATAGTTATGTTTTCACGTAGACACAATTGCTTAAGTGTTTTGGGTTTTTAACAAAGAGGCTGTAATTCTCGAACAAGATTTTAACAATTGCAAAGATGGTTTTGAAAAACACTTCCATGTGGCATGCCAGATTTGGGCCTAACTTTTAGGCCGGGTATGGGGTGTTACAAGGTATGTTGATTATTTGATATGTGATACAAGTTATAAATGACGTTAATGGTAGTGAATGTGTATATGAAAATCTATATGTGGATTAATGCATAAATATGTGATATTAATGTTTGATTTTTGAGCTTATATTCGGCTTAATGTTACATGAGAAATAAATTGAAATGTGAAATTCATATTGATATTAAATGATTTATGTGCATTCGATTAGTAGGTATTTGAAATGTGAACCATAAACGTGTTTATAAGTATATATATATATATATATATATTCGGCAAAATAAGGTCTATGGGATATTAAACATGTTAATGAATCAATGTGTGCTTGGAAATGTTTTAATTTATGTGTAGATAAATGTTTGGTAATTAAATTTCATGAGTATGGCTTGGTTATACCTTAATAAATTGTCAATGCCATTGAGATAATATTTGAATTAAAAATTAAGCTATGAATTAAGTGAATGAAACCATATGTTTAAGTATATAATTGGTCATATTCAGTTTAATGATATAAATATATGTATGATATGGAAATGTGAATTTCATATTCATGCCATAGTTTATATGTGCATTTGTCTATATGGTAATTGAATGTGAAATTATGACTAAGGAAATGTGAATTGTATAAAGATATTATGATAGTATGTATTCGGTCAAATGAAATTTCTATTGATATCGAGTATGAAAGATGATTTTGGATAAAGAACGGATGCGTGTGTGGACAAAACTTATTTCATGTTTAGTTATATGTGCATATTTGAATTTATAAGTATGGTTTAGTCATGTTTTATTAAATTATTATTGTTATTGAGTTAATATTTGCTTATGACTTCCTAAGCTATGATAGCTTACTCTGTGTGTGTATTTTTACTTCTATTTATAGATTTTGGAGACTAGTTGCAGTCTCGGGGATCATCAGCGAAGTTTATCACACTAACGACTGATTTTGGTATTTTTAAAAGTTGAATTAGAAATTTATGGCATGTATAGTCTATACTACTTTTTGAACATGGTTGAAGCTGTATATATATGTATAAGCCATGCGAAAATAGCTTGTCCATCTTGTTAATCTTGGACTTTATATTTTGGCTTGGTGATTATGTTTGGTTGTGGTTTTGGTTGATTTGGTTTTGGTATATATAAGTATGTTTAATGTATAGAGTTTAAATGAAATGGAGTAAAGATGTTACAAACTAGTTAACCATATTTTGCAATGAAACAGTTTTTGGATAGCAGCAGTGATGTGATTTCTAGAAATCACCAAAAATAGGCAAAATGGAATTAGAAAGTGAATAAGATATAGAATTAAAGCTTATTATGTCTATTTTTATATGAAAGAAACAGAGTAGGCAAAGTAATTTTATATTATGAGATATTTAAATTTTAGTGAGACTGGTTCTGAATGACTTTGTGATCCTTTGTTCTGTCTTGGAAAAATTATTAAAAATTGTATAAAAATAATCATGGAACATAGTTTATATTCTTAGAATCCTTAATGAGTCTATTTTTTATTGTAATAAATGAGAACATTATTTGAATTCTGTAAAATGAGATAACTAAGTTTTTGTAAAGATAGGTCAGAACCATTAAATAGTGAAACATGGGAAAATTAATGAATAAACTATACTAATTGGCCAGATGAAAAATTCTGGATAATTTATAGTAAGAAGATATATGAGTCTAGTTTCAAGGAAAATTTACAGATCTAAATTTCAAGTTTTGTAACTCGAGTTATAGTCGATTTAGTCAACATGATGCAGATGGACAGTTTCAATTTTTATGCCCCGAATTAGTAGTTAAGTTTAGTAATGTCTCGTGCTCGACTCCGGCAACCGTCTCGGGTAAGGGGTGTTACACCAAACACACGAAAAATGCAATTTTTAGGTTTTTCAGGCATTCTAAGACTTATATATACCAAATATGAGAAGAGAAGAGTAAGTCGTCATATAATATTGAAGAAAACAACTTGAAAACACCATTGAAGCCGACTCCAAAGCAGATTTCCATCAAGATTGGAGATCTCTTTTTGATATCTTTGAAGTTTATTATGAGTTTCTTTATTAGAAGAACCCTAGGATGGATTTTATCTTTTGATTTCTATTTTACATAATAAATACTTAGATCTTGTTCTCAATTATGTGTGCTTCATTCTTGGTTTAATATTTCTGAACTATTAATCCATGTTTGATGTGTTTAAATTAGAGGAGGAATAAATCTTTTTTAAGAGTATATCTAGCATAATTGAGTGGAGTTGCATGCAATCTTAGAAATAAGACGACTTAAATTAACCAGATTAGAGTCAAATCTAATAAGGGGATCTATAGATCGAGTTAATGTGATAATAGAGATTTTAATTAGAAAGAAATATCAATTAATCAACCTAGAGTCAGTTGCTCTTACTCTCGAAAGAAATATTAACATAATTTAGGGATTTCTATGGATCAAGCTACTAAGTGAAGAAATTGTTTAATTTAGATGAAATCTAGGTGGATTCTTTCCTGGGTATTGTTTCGCTCTTGATTGTTAATCGTTTGTTTTTTTGATTTGTTCTTTGTGGTGTTATTTAGTTAATTTTAGTTTTAGTCAATCTCTCAAATTTGTCAGTTAAATAATAGAAAGACAATAATTACCAGTACTTTAAGTCATCATTGAAATGATAACTATGCTCACAGTAGCTATACTATTAATTGATAGGTGCACTTGCCTTTGTCAAATTTTTAGTTGGTTTACGACTACAATCAAGTTTTTGGCGCCATTGCCGGGGACTAAAATATTAGGAAAACTTTATTTCTATGAATTTAGCCATTTTTTATTTTAATTTTATAATCAGTAGGCTCTTGAATGTCATGTTCCTTGGACTATGTATGATTATGCTAAGCCTACTCTGGTTGGGGTTGAATCGAATATTGTCAAACCGACAGTTAATGCAAATAATTTTGAGATCAAGCCGAACACAATTTAGATGGTGCAGAAATATGTTCAGTTTGATGGGCTGCAAGATGAAGATCCGAATGTTCATTTGGCTAACTTTCTAAAGGTTTGCAACACTTTCAAGATTAATGGTGTTACTGATGATGGCATACGTTTACGGTTGTTCCCATTCTCTTTGAGGAGCAAGGCAAAAACAATGATTAAATTCATTGCCACAAGGTTTTATCCCAACTTAGGCTTAAATGACCAAGAAGTTTTTGTTAAAATATTTTCCACCGACAAAAAAAAAAAAGGTTGAGGAACGACATATCTTCTTTTGTTCAATTTGATATTGAGACACTTTATGATACATGGGAGAGATTTAAAAGTTTTTTGAGAAGATGTAACAACCCGTTTTTAATCAAATCAGAATAATAGTTTCGGGACCACAAATTCAAATTCAAAATGTTTATTTTATTATTTTAATAAGGTCTACAACATGATAGAATTTTTGTATGAAAGTTTCGTAAAGAAATTTTACTATTTGAATGGTTAATTCGAGAAAAAAAGACTAAATCGCGTAAACTGCAAAAGTGTCATTCTATTAGTTAAAAGTATTAAATAGCTATGAAATTAAATTGTTGGAGTCCTTATGTTGAAATTAGACCATTGTTAAGGTTCGTGGACATTTATGTCCATGGTTTATGTGATATATTAATGTTTTATTACTAAGGTTAATGTAGTAAATTATGTATTAAGTTAATAATAATAAAACAAACAAAGTAATTTTAATGCTTTCATCTTCATCTCTTGCCGAAATTGAAGAGAAGAGAAAGCCATTCTAGGGTTTTAACATTCGCTACTTACATGGTTAATTAGGTATGTATTTTGACTTGATTTTTAATGATTTTTACGTTTTTGAGATCGTTGCTTCGTATTCTAGCTAGCCCGTACCATAGATTTCAAAACTGTTAATGATTTAACATGTTGCCTTTGTTGAATGTTTGAGTAAACTGATATCGATAATAGATTATGAAGGTTTATTGATAGATTTACTAGTTTTGTAGAGTGATTTTTGATAAAAATGTCAAAAAGGGATTAATTTGTGAAAATGTAAAATTATGTGGGTGAACGAATTGAAAGTATGGGCTGCTAGTAACACATGGAAAATTTGGCTACACATGGGTTGGCGATTAATTGCATGAATTTTCAATTTTGTGTAATAGGGACTAAATTATAAAAGTGTGAAACATTAGGGGAAAATATGTAAATTTGCCAAAATATGTATTAAAGGCTAAATTGAATAAATTGAATATTGAATGAGTTAATTTTGATATTATATAGATCACTATAAGTCGAGATCGAAATTAGATCGAGAAAAAAAAGGTGGACGAATAGCCAATATTTGCTATCCGAGCGATACAAGGTAAGTTCGTATAATTAGAATCAAACTTTTAAGTTCTTGTAGTTATTTGAAATGAATTTATGTAATTGAGTAAATGATTTACTTGAAATTCAAATGCATTATTGATATATTATGATGGTTACCGAGCCCCGTTTGAACCGTAAGAATTCGTAGGATACGAGTGACATATCACTAGGGTTACCGTTTTGGTAGAGCTCCCGCATTTGTTGCAGACTCACCATAGCTCGTATGAGCTCACCGATATACCAGCTCATAAGAGCTTACTATTTTTAGCTCATCAGAGCTTACTATTTTCAGCTCAATAGAGCTTACTGTCCATCAGCTCAGGAGGAGCTTACTGATCATAGCTTGGAAGAGCGTAAATGATAATAAATTGACGGATTACCGATTATATGTTATGTATATCACCCGAGTTTCTCTCGATATTCTAATAGGTTCAAAGGGCATAAATTATGTTATTGGTTATGTGAAAAAGATATGTGTTATATGGATGAGTTACTGTTACTGTTGTCGAATGAATTACAGTTTATATGATTAAGAATGAAATGTTATAAATGATGTACATGATATATGTGAATTTGATATGATACAATGTTTGAGTATTAAATTGAGATAATGGATGATTACATGCACTTATATGACTAACTTGTTGATGAATGCTTGTGTATAGGAATTTGGTAAGTGAATTTCGTATACTTCATTTACTTGTTTGATTATGTATAAATGGTAAGCTTAATTTTGAATTATACGGACTTACTAAGCTTTAAAGCTTACTCTGTTTCTATTCCATGTTTTATAGAGGTTTGGTAGCGCACTCGATCTGGATAAAGTAGAAGTTACGCATCACACTATCCAGGTTTTGTTGGTACTTTTGAACTCTCAAATATTTGTAAATATGGCATGTATAGGCTAGTTATAAATATGATAGTTATGGTTACTTGAGATAGAGATTTTGGTACATGTTGTGGTATAAGTTTAAGCCATGTGATTTAGCTTATCTTGGTGTAATATTTTGGTTGTGTATAAGTGTTCAAATATGGTATGTTTTGGCAAGTAGTAGATGGAATGGAAATATGGAAATGTTGTCTTGTTTTGTAATAGGCATATGAATGGAAAATGCATGATATTAATTAGGTATTTGAATACTATGTCAAATTGGTATAAAATGTGTATGAAATGTTGTGGATTGGCTGTCTATTAGATTATAAAATGTTGCAATCTATGCTTGTGCATGCATGTATAAATGGGGTGGCAAGATGGCTTCGCAAATAGCCTATTTTTGTCCACACATGCAGAGACATGGGCGTGTCTCTCAGCTGTCTGCGACACACGGTCATGTTACACGGCTGTGTGTTCCCTGGTGTTAATATTAGAACAAAGTCAGTATGCTCTACACAGTCTCACACAAGGGCATGTGACTGGCCGTGTGGTACAAGTCAGTATACCCCCTAATTGACACACGGCCTAGCACACGGGCGTGTGACTTGGCCGTGTTGCATAAGTTAGTATACCCTACATTTTTGGCATGGCCTAAAACACGGCCTGGCACACAAGCGTGTGTGGCCACTACGAAGGGCACACAGGCTAGACATATAGGCGTGTGGTTGGTCGTGTGACCCAAGTCAGTATGTACCCCCTGTTTTCACACGGCTGGAGACATGAGCGTGTCACTTGGCCTGCTCACACGGGCGTTGTCCTCTGTATTGAGAACAATTTTCAAAGTTTCGTAGAAGTTTTATAAGTTATCAGTTTTGTCCCGAATCTCTCCTAAAGCATGTTTAAGGTCTCGTAGGCTATTGTAAGGGACAAATAGAATGATGAATGTTTGAAATGATTGAATGCATGAGAAAAATATAGTTATATGTATTATAAGTCCGGTAATGCTCTGTAATCCTATTTTGGCGTTGAATATGAGTGAGGGTGTTACAATTATTGGTATTAGAGCTATGGTTGGGTCAATTCTAGGACTAACGTAGCGTATGTTAGTCTAGCTATACATGCCATATACATATAAACTGTGATAGTGTGATGACTCTTGACATTTTCAAATGTATTTTTATATAGTAAATGGATCTTGATCGAGCTGTAGTAGTTGAGGTTGAGACTAATGCGCCTGTTCCTGCTCAAGGGACAACGCCTTTTGATTCTATACCAGTAATGGGTAGCCAGGGAGGAGAGGATAAAGAAGCCTTCTTCCAAATGATGAACGAGTGGTTCACACAATACATTCATACGAATCTGGCTACTCAACAACCACCACCCCCACCTATTCCCCAACCAATCCCTTTAGTTCCTCAGGGTATGGATCCTTTGCGATTGAATAAACCACCTGTTGATAAGATACGGAAACACGGGGCTAAGGAATTCAGAGCCACTATTAACAATAACCCTGAGAGAGCCGAGTTTTGTCTTGAGAACACGATTCGGGTATTTGACGAACTGTCTTGCACACCTGAAGAATGTTTAAAGTGTGTTATATCACTGTTGAGAGACATTGCGTATCAGTGGTGGAATACCTTGATATCAGTAGTTCCGTGAGAAAGAGTTACTTGGGAGTTCTTTCAAGTTGAATTCAGAAAGAAATACATCAGCCAAAGGTTCATTCAACAAAAATGAAAGGAATTTCTTGAACGAAAATAGGGTCGTATGTCAGTAACAGAATATAAAAGAGAGTTTGTAAGACTCAACAAATATGCTCGTAAATGTGTATCTTCTGAGGTTATAATGTGTAAAAGGTTTGAGGATGGATTAAATGAAGAAATCAGACTATTAGTTGGGATTCTTGAGCTGAAAGAGTTTGTCGTTCTATTTGACAGAGCTTGTAAAGCCAAAGAGCTTTGCAAAGAGAAAAGAAAAGCCGATTTTGAGGCTAGAGACTCTAGAAAGAGATTTGCGGGCAAATCACATCAGTTAGCATCAAAGAAATCTAGAGAATAGCATCCTTGTTCTACTGCTTCTGTGAGGATTTCGATCAGAGATAGAGATACGAGACATTTTAGCTCTAAACCTCAGATGACACCTGTTGCCAGTGTGGGTGTAACATCCTGAATAATTGGGTCTGTGCATTTTATGTGTTTGACTACTTAAAATACTAATTTGAGAATTTAAGGTACAATTGGGGCTCAAATTGGGCAGAGGTCTTGTTTTAAATATTTTGTTTAGACACTCTAAGGGCTTAAATTAAAGTTTCAATAGTTTAAGTGACATATTGGGCTTGTGGCCCAGCAACTAGGAGCACAGTAGAGGGAAGAGTTAAGTGGTGCCACTTGAGTAGAAGGAAGGCCCAAAATTTGGCTGCTTGGAGCCGAAGTTTAGGGCTGAAATTCTGTAATATCCCGAAATTGGGCCTAGTAGGATTGGGCTGATTGGGCCTTGGGCTTTAGGAAAATTTTGAGTATTATTTTATTATTTGTGTTAGCTTGGGTATGAATTATGTGTGTTTAGCATAGTCTTGTGAAGGCTTGATTTTATTAATGAGGCTAGAATAATTCTTAGTATTAAAAAGTTAGTGAAGTGGATTAGGTGAACTTGACACTTAAGTTAATTTAAGTGTTATTTTCTAGCACAAAAGCAGCTAGTGGTAAGGTGGTTAAGATGCATGAAGGGTTGCTTGAGGGAAGAGGTTCGAACAGCATGGAGAGCATTTTGAAGACTTTATTTTATGCACCTTACATTAAGTGTTGGTCAAACTATACATATGGTAAGTTAGACTTTAGATTTTATGGCAAGTTGAATATTAGATTAGGAAAGCTTGTATTTTGGGAAAAGAATCTTAAGATTTATGGAAGGATGGAGGGATAAGGGGCTTGAATGATGGAGAGTTGTTTTGGAAATATTTTTATGGTCATTTTGACCATGAATGTGGACGCATAGATGGCTAGGGGGGTTGGCCGAATTTTTGGAAGGATTTAGGAGGAATGAAAGAGGAAATATGGGATTTGGGGTGAAGAAATTGGTGTTGGCCGAATTTGGGACTTGGTAGGATGGCATTTTCGGTTTGTTAATAGTAGGTTAGGTGTGCCAAAGTGATTTTTTTCTCATCTTTTTCATTTGTGCCAAAAAATTAGAGTTTTCTTTTCTCTCTAAGTGTCGTTCTTGTGCATAAGCCATTTAGTTTCAGTTTCCCTTCTCTTTGTTTTGTGTTCGAAACTTCAAAGACCATTAAGGTCACTAGCGTTTTCTTCTTCTCTCTATTTGCTAGTTTGGCCGAATCTATCTCCTTTCCCAAACTCTTTCTTTTCCTTTTGATAGTCGATTTTGTCATCACCTTTGGTAAGGCTTGGCCAAACCCTATAGCCTCTTTCTCTCTTGTCTTTGCTTGAAATTTTAAGAAACACCATAGCCAAATCCTCTAAGCATTCTACTCCCTCCACTTTGGCGTAATCCCTTTTCATCAGTAAAGTGCCAAAACACCATCTCAACCTCGTTTCTATACCTATCTTTGTGTTAGCCAAATATCCCATTACCATTGGGAAGGTTTAGCCGAAACCCTTTTCTCTCATTTGATCTCTTCAAGCAACGAGGTGGTAAGTAATTTCTATCCTAACAATCGGTGTAGGTTCTCTTTCTTTTAAGTGTGCTGAATCAAGAATTAAGCCTTGGTTTAGGGATGGCCGATTATGCTTGTGCCATGATATTTGTTTCTTGTGATGGTAGCTAGCATTAAGGAGCATTAAAGGAGAAGCTTTCGGGATTCGATTCTTCAAGGTAAGTAACTGTAGCATTCGACCAGGGGCCATTCTTTTGGATTATTGCTTAAAGACGATTCTAATGTGGGTTGTTTAAGGAATTTCGACAGAGTTCATAATCAAGTGGCGTTTTCGGGATTTAATCGACTGTACCAAATAGGTGCGTAGTTATCGCACTGTCTCTTGATTGTGTGTATGTGTTATATTTATGTATATGTGATATGATGTTAATGGTAGCCGAAATAAGGGCTAAGGTTGTGAATACCCGTGGTGGGTGATCGAATACTCAGGTCAGTGATTTACGATATTAAATGATCATTGATGAATATATGAAATGTGATGGCATGTGATGCAAAATTGTTCAAGTGATATGTTGCCATGATACACATATATGCATGGGACTTGGGATGTGACTATCGAAGGAAAGGGTGTACATTATTTACGTGGTCTGATGTTAGCCTTGTGCTACATTGGCGCTTGATGGTGGCTATGTGCTCCATCAAGGGGGTGTTGGCTAGATGCCCATCTCGGGGGATGATAGCTGTGTGCATCACCGTGGATTGAGGATGACCTCGAGTCACCTCGTGGATACAGATATGTGGATCACTATGTGATCGGTGGCTTAGCCATGGCCTTGGGCAGCAAGTCTGCCAAGGTAAGATATGTGGATCACTATGTGATCGGTTGATTAGCCACGGCCTTGGGCAGGGAGTCTGCTAAGGTAGGAGTAACGGATGGACTCTAGGTTGGGTTGGGCTTCATGTTGCATATTTATGCATTTTGCATGACTGATTATGTGGATCAATGTGGATATGGGCCAAGCCCAACATGTGGAATTATGTGGATATAATGCCTTATCATCTGATATGTGATTGATGTGTGGATATGGGCCAAGCCCATACGTGGAGACATGTGAAATAACTATGCACTGAGTCTGTTTGACTCACCTAATTTTTCTCAAACCTTTCAGGTGATGCATAAAGCTTGGACCGGGTTGGAGTGGATACGAGGTGGCCCATGCAAAAGATAAATTTATTTGTTTTACACATTTTTCTTATGAAAGGTTATTTATTGTAATAAGGGCCATTTAAAGTAATTAAGGACTTTTATTATATTTTAAGTTGGATTGTCGATTATATTATTATTTGAAAATGTTTTATTTTAAACAACTTAATTTTATTTGGAACTTTAATTACACAATGTTTTAGTAAAGACAACAAATTTTTATGTTTTTAGCTCTAAGTCAAAAGTTTTTCAAACGTTTTTCGTAGTGGCATTTCAAATTCGGTCATAGGGAATGGGCCGGGTTTGGGTTGTTACAATTTGGTATCAGAGCCCAGTTCAAAACTCGGCTTTGAGGGTTTTGGGCCCAAAAACATTTTCTTAAGATAGGCTTTTCAAAAATATAGGCTTTCATGAAGTTTTTAGGTTGATTCTGGCATGGCACCTGTATCTCTGACCCGAAGTCCACCAGGTAAGTACCTCTAATTGTTGTGTGAATTATGATATGATTGGTATGTGGGTATGATGGGAACGTAGATTAGTAGATTAGGGCTATTGAACCCTAGGACTAGTCTACTCCAACATAAGATACATAAGACTTAAGAACAGCTAAACAAACCTGTGACTAAGTCGCCGAGTTAGGGTGTGGCAACCATTGTGCGCATGTCTAGGAGTGGATTCGGTAAGAGCTTGGTATTTAAGCAGTCCTAGCGACTCACCTCCTCTTTACTCGAATCCTACCTGGTGCATAGCTACGGTTCACCCTAACCAAGAGGACTTATTTAGGGCTAAACTCGATAATTAAAACCCGAAAGGGACTAGCCATACTGTTTTATAAGAACCTTAGTTTTTAAAATCACTTCATTACCCCTTTTGATTTGTAGCAAAATTTATTTTGAAAATTTTTCAAAAATGATTCCGATTTACAAAATTACCTAAATACCCCTAGAGGTAAAATTATTAAAATGCCCTTGGTTTCTAAAATTTCCATTCCATCCTCAATTTTAATAAGATTTTCTTACTTTGCAAAAGTATCCAAAAACCCTATTTTGTGAAAACTCAAGATACCCTGATTTGGGAAAATTTACTAAAATGCCCCTGACTTCCAAAAATACCAAAATAACCCCGATTTGGTAGAATTTTCAAAATAACCTCGAGATTTGTATATTTTGGAATGCCTTTGATTTGTAAATATTTTCAAATTGACCCCGATTTATTACTAAAATACCCCTGTAGGGAAAAATGACGAAATTACCCCTGGGTTGGGAATGGACAAGGATGCCCATAGTAGCATGGTAAATGTTGTGGATGAGTGAATGTGTTTCTATTGATGTGAATGAATATGAATGTATGATTCTCTGAATTAGAATAGTGATCTTGAGCTGAAACTTTAGTGGATCGAAAGAACTACTTCCGAAAATTTCTTTTCATAAAATTGTTCGCGCATAAACAAGTGGAACAAAAGTACTAATGCATAAAACTTTTTAATCAGAATAATCATGACGTTAGACATGAGCTCTAGGGGACGTGGTCGTAATGTGCGAGGACGCGGTAGAGGCAGAAAGGCCGTGTCGGAACCCGTTAGATCGGGTCATGAGTCTGACAATGAGGTACCCCCACCAGCTGTTGGTGTTGAGCAGCAAGCTCAGGCTGGGGATGATGCTGTATCACAGGCTGTGCTACGAGTTCTTGAGATGGTGGCTGGAGCCGGTGGAATTATGAGAGCTAGGAAGTCCGTACCCGAGCGACTCCGAGCCAATGGGGCTGAAGTGTTTCGTGGAGTATCTGGGGTGGCACCCAGTACTGCTGAGTATTGGTTGGAGGCAACTGAGCGAATTATGGATGAGTTGGATCTGACCCCTGAGGAGAAAGTGAAAGGAATGGTGGCGCTGCTACGCGATGAAACGTATCAATGGTGGCTCACAGTTCGGGATGGGGCCACAGCTGAGGATCTCACTTGGGAGTACGTTAAGACGGCATACCAGAAGAAGTATGTGGGTACTCATTATATTAACGCCCAGAGGAAGGCATTTCTGGGACTGGTTCAAGCGAACAAGTCCGTGGCGGAGTACGAGCCTGAATTCCTAAGGTTAAGCCGATATGCTCGAGGAGTAGTGGCTACGGAGCATGAGCGATGTGTCCAATTTGAGGATGGACTAAGGGATGACCTGAGGTTATTGATAGCTCCACAGCAGGAACGAGAGTTTGCCGTGTTGGTGGAGAAGGCTAAGGTGGCCGAAGGAATTAAGGACTCTGTGAGGCAGAATAGAGATAAGGATAGGAACCGAGATAAAAGGAGTTTTGGACCGTCAGAATCGTCTGAGAGCTTTCAAAAAAGACCAAGGATGGAGAATTCTGTTCGTGCTACTAAGCCAGCTACTGGAAATCCGGACCGTCCGTGTGCTCGGTGTGGAAGGTATCATTTTGGCGAGTGTTGGAATCGAGAACGGGAATGTTTTAGGTGTAAGTCCAAGTCTCATTTGATTAAAGACTGTCCTCAGGATCCGAGTAGGGCTCGGACAGTAGGCCAGGGTTATGAGCAGCCGAGTAGGAGTAGTCAACAAGCGACGAGGGGTCGTGGTCCGAACCATGGAGGAAATGGTTCTGGCCGAAGTCGTGGAGCTCCAGGCCGAGGTAATGGTAACATTGAGGCAAGACAGCCAGGTCTGGTGTATGCAGTTCGTCGGAGGGAGGATAGTGATGTGCCAGATGTGACAACGGGTAAGTTTCTTGTTTCTGGAATATCTTTTATTGCCTGTTCGTTGTAGAATCAGCTTGTTCTTATGTTGCTAGTGAAGTGTATGAAACCCTGATTGTGAAATTAGAGAATGTGCCTGGTAAGTATGATAGTTCTTTAAGATCAGAGTGGGCAGCTAGAGCGTAGTGTGGCGAGATAGGATGTACGACTGTTAGTTAGTTGGAAATTTCGAGGACGAAATTTCTTTAAGGAGGGTAGAATTGTAATATCCCGAAATTGGGCCTAGTAGGATTGGGCCGATTGGGCCTTGGGCTTTAGGAAAATTTTGAGTATTATTTTATTATTTGTGTTAGCTTGGGTATGAATTATGTGTGTTTAGCATAGTCTTGTGAAGGCTTGATTTTATTAATGATGCTAGAATAATTCTTAGTATTAAAAATTTAGTGAAGTGGATTAGGTGAACTTGACACTTAAGTTAATTTAAGTGTTATTTTCTAGCACAAGAGGAGTTAGTGGTAAGGTGCTTAAGATGCATGAAGGGTTGCTTGAGGGAAGAGGTTCGAATAGCATGGAGAGCATTTTGAAGACTTTATTTTATGCACCTTACATTAAGTGTTGGTCAAACTATACATATGGTAAGTTAGACTTTAGATTTTATGGCAAGTTGAATATTAGATTAGGAAAGCTTGTATTTTGGGAAAAGAATCTTAAGATTTATGGAAGGATGGAGGGATAAGGGGCTTGAATGATGGAGAGTTGTTTTGGAAATATTTTTATGGTCATTTTGACCATGAATGTGGACGCATAGATGGCTAGGGGGGTTGGCCAAATTTTTGGAAGGATTTAGGAGGAATTAAAGAGGAAATATGGGACTTGGGGTGAAGGAATTGGTGTTGGCCGAATTTGGGACTTGGTAGGATGGCATTTTCGGTTTGGTAATAGTAGGTTAGGTGTGCCAAAGTGATTCTTTTCTCATCTTTTTCATTTGTGCCAAAAAAATTAGAGTTTTCTTTTCTTTCTAAGTGTCGTTCTTGTGCATAAGCCATTTAGTTTCGGTTTCCCTTCTCTTTGTTTTGTGTTCGAAACTTCAAAGACCATTAAGATCACTAGCGTTTTCTTCTTCTCTCTATTTGCTAGTTTGGCCGAATCTATCTCCTTTCCCAAACTCTTTCTTTTCCTTTTGATAGTCGAGTTTATCATCACCTTTGGTAAGGCTTGGCCGAACCCTATAGCCTCTTTCTCTCTTGTCTTTGCTTGAAATTTTAAGAAACACCATAGCCAAATCCTCTAAGCATTCTACTCCTTCCACTTTGGCGTAATCCCTTTTCATCAGTAAAGTGCCGAAACACCATCTCAACCTCGTTTCTATACCTATCTTTGTGTTAGCCGAATATCCCATTACCATTGGGAAGGTTTAGCCGAAACCCTTTTCTCTCATTTGTTCTCTTCAAGCAACGAGGTGGTAAGTAATTTCTATCCTAGCAATTGGTGTAGGTTCTCTTTCTTTTAAGTGTGCCGAATCAAGGATTAAGCCTTGGTTTAGGGATGGCCGATTATGCTTGTGCCATGATATGTGTTTCTTGTGATGGTAGCTAGCATTAAGGAGCATTAAAGGAGAAGCTTTCGGGATTCGATTCTTCAAGGTAAGTAAGTGCAGCATTCGGCCAAGGGCCATTCTTTTGGATTATTGCTTAAAGCCGATTCTAATGTGGGTTGTTTAAGGAATTTTGACAGAGTTCATAATCAAGTGGCGTTTTCGGGATTTAATCGACTGTACCAAATAGGTGCGTAGTTATCGCACTGTCTCTTGATTGTGTGTATGTGTTATATTTATGTATATGTGATATGATGTTAATGGTAGCCGAAATAAGGGCTAAGGTTGTGAATACCCGTGGTGGGTGATCGAATACTCAGGTCAGTGATTTACGATATTAAATGATCATTGATGAATATATGAAATGTGATGGCATGTGATGCAAAATTGTTCATGTGATATGTTGCCATGATACACATATATGCATGGGACTTGGGATGTGACTATCGAAGGAAAGGGTGTACATTATGTACGTGGTCTGATGTTAGCCTTGTGGTACATTGGCGCTTGATGGTGGCTATGTGCTCCATCAAGGGAGGTGTTGGCTAGGTGCCCATCTCGGCAGATGATAGCTGTGTGCATCACCGTGGATTGAGGATGACCTCGAGTCACCTCGTGGATACAGATATGTGGATCACTATGTGACCGGTGGCTTAGCCACGGCCTTGGGCAGCAAGTCTGCCAAGGTAAGATATGTGGATCACTATGTGATCGGTGGATTAGCCACAGCCTTGGGCAGGGAATCTGCTAAGGTAGGAGTAACGGATGGACTCTAGGTTGGGTTGGGCTTCATGTTGCATATTTATGCATTTTGCATGACTGATTATGTGGATCAATGTGGATATGGGCCAAGCCCAACATGTGGAATTATGTGGATATAATGCCTTATCATCTGATATGTGATTGATGTGTGGATATGGGCCAAGCCCATACGTGGAGACATGTGAAATAACTATGCACTGAGTCTGTTTGACTCACCCAATTTTTCTCAAACCTTTCAGGTGATGCATAAAGCTTGGACCGGGTTGGAGTGGATACGAGGTGGCCCATGCAAAAGATAAATTTATTTTTTTTACACATTTTTCTTATGAAAGGTTATTTATTGTAATAAGGGCCATTTAAAGTATTTAAGGACTTTTATTATGTTTTAAGTTGGATTGTCGATTATATTATTATTTGAAAATGTTTTATTTTAAATAACTTAGTTTTATTTGGAACTTTAATTACACAATGTTTTAGTAAAGACAACAAATTTTTATGTTTTTAACTCTAAGTCAAAAGTTTTTCATACGTTTTCCGTAGTGGCATTTCAAATTCGGTCATAGCGAATGGGCCGGGTTTGGGGTGTTACAAATTCGGCACTCCAAGGGGGGAAGGGAGGACGGCACACTAGCTACAAAGTAGGGGATTTAATTCTTTTATTTTGATTATTGAATGATGATAATAGGAAGGGAGGAGTTGGTTTCAAGGAAGTCTCTTCTAGTATGAGTAAATTTAGAAAGATAGGAGCTATCCTTAGGAGTTTAATGTTAGCCGAAATTATTAAGAATTTGAAAGGGAAATGGCATTCGGTTTTGGCTTAAGGTATGTGTGCCGAAATTCCTAGCTAGTTCTCTCATCTTTCTCTTTACTTTGCCGAAATTTCTATACTATTCTCCCTCTCTTTCCTTTTCTTCTCTTCAGTTGGCCAAACCTCTGACAGATTCTTTTCTCATCTCCTTCAAACACTTTAGCCGAAACCTCTAAGCTTCCCTCACTTTTTGCTTACTTTCTTTAAAGCTGAAACACCTCGCTTAGATTTTCTAAAAGCCGAAAACATGAGATCTAGTCTTTTATATGTGTGCCGAAATCATTCTAGGGTACCTACCTGTGCCGAAATTTTGAAGAAATCAATAGGTATGTGTCGATTTTGAGTTTCTAATATTTCTCCGGCTTTTCAAAGTCTCTAGCCGAATGGCTATTTAAGTGACTAATCAAAGGTTTTTCTTATTTTTCGATATTTTGGGATCTGAAGAGGAGTCCAACGCCTAGATCTTTAAGTCAAGGTTCAGTAACCTTCGAGTCGTGTTATTTTCGGGATTTCAAGGCTTTAGATTGAGGATAATAGACCCGGATAACAAGGACATCGATTAAGCGTATTGGATTCCGCGATATCAGGTGTGTAATTCTCCACACCATCTAGATCTGTTTGATTAATATTTGATTATAAGTCTTGTATGTCTTGATAAATGCTGAAATCCCGGCAGAATGACGGAAACACAAAGAGGGTAAAGCAAATCATCAGGTTAGTGAATGTTCTGATTAAATGATACAAGAATAATTGATTTTATGTGCTTGCATGGGTTGGGTTTGATGAAAGGAGGAAGTTATATGTTGTAGTAGTTTTTACCGTGAACTGTTGTAGCGGTTCCTTACCGTGATCTGTTGTAGCGGCTTTTGCCGTGATCTGTTGTAGTGGCTACGGCCATGATCTGATGATGAGCAGCACGACTGCCATCAAGGCGTGTAGCGCTATGGGTTGATTGTAGAAATCCCCAATGGTGTGAATGGCTGGTATGGGGGCGTGTAGCGGATGGACACCTAGGATATGGGTTGGGCTTTGCATATTATTTTTGTTATGTATATTTTGACTATTCTGTTTTATGGGGCTAAAGCCCAAATCTAATGGTGCATGAGGGTTGCACACTGAGTCTCGCGACTCACCCTTTTATTTTAACCATCTCAGGTGACACTAAGGGCATCGGACCGGGCTGGAGAGGAAAGCAAGGTGGCCATGCGACAGAGCTTGGAGGATTCAGTAAAAAGACTTAATTTAATATTTGATTTTCATTTAATTAATGGGTTTAAATTTTCTTGTAATAAGGCCATGGGCCACTAGATTACCATTTATGTTTTAGGATTTTGTTGGGCTTTTATCTTAAATTTTATGTTTTCAATTAAGTTAAGACTTGTATGAAATTTCAGTTTTCATTTAAAATCCACCAAGATAATTTACAACTTAATATTTTATTCTTTAATAAATTCTTAAGCTTTTGGAATAAAGGTGTAAACCTAGTGATACGGGTCGGCTCGGGATGAGTCGAAACGTATACGGGTTGCCCAATCGTCTACGAGGAGGAATCAAGCCTTAGGAAGATAATCGGAAAATATGGATGAATTTACGGAAGCTTAAGTGAATAAATTAGGTGATGGTTCGGTTTGGAGGAACAAAATAAAAATAAAAATAGATAAAAGATAATTTTGATGGAAGCGGATAAACGAACTTAAACGAGAAGCGATTCAACACTAAAAAGTGTCACCCCGGGTTCTATAATGTTTAAGGTGGATGAATGGAATCGATGATGGAAATGGAAATACGAACTTAACTTTAAGAAAGATTCAACACTGTATAGCAGTGTCACCCCGTTTCTTATATCGTTAAGGTGGATAGGTGAAGATATGTAACATCCCGAAATTGGGCCTAATAGGATTGGGCCGATTGGGCCTTGGTCTTTAGGAAAATTTGAGTATCATCTTGTTGCTTGTGTTAATTTAGGTATGATTTTATTGTGGGCTTAATATAGTCTTGTGAAGGCTTGGAATTAATTGGTTTAGAATAATTTTTAGTATGGAGAATTTAGTGAAGTGGATCAAGTGATTATGATGCTTAAGTTAATTTAAGTGTTTAATGTTAACATAAGTGAGCAAGTAGTAAAGTGGTGTTGGCACATGAGTTATTGCATGAGGGAAGAGGTTCGAATCCCATGGATGACAATAAGGTGACTTTTTATTTTTGCATTTATATGGCATGTGTTGGTCAAACTCTAATTAAGATAAGGTTGGACTTTGTCTTTTATGGTTAGTAGACTAAGGAATAAGGCAAGTTTTTAGTTAAGGTATGGTATCAATGAAAATGGTATGATGAGGGGACAAAAGGCATGGATTATGGAGTGTTGTTTTGGAAACTCTTCTATGGCATTTTGTCCATGAACATGGATGGTTTCATGGACTAGGGGGGAGTTGGCCGAATTTTTGGAAGGAATAGGATTAGGAGGAAATAAAGAAGAAATTGTGGGATTTGTGATGAATATGTGAGTTGGATGGCCAAGGGGGATTTCTTTTATGACCATTTCGGTTTTGTGAGTAGAGGGGAGTAGCCAAATTTCTCTTAAGGAGTTTAGGTGTTTTCTTTTCGGGTTTATTCTTCTTTCTCTAGTGTGGTGCCGAAATCCTAATGCCATCAAAGTGCCGTTTTTGTGCATAAGCCATTTAGTTTCGATTTCCCTTCTCTTTGTTTTGTGTTTGAAACTTCAAAGACCATTAAGGTCACTAGCGTTTTCTTCTTCTCTCTATTTGCTAGTTTGGCCGAATCTATCTCCTTTCCCAAACTCTTTCTTTTCCTTTTGATAGCCGAGTTTGTCATCACCTTTGGTAAGGCTTGGCCAAACCCTATAGCCTCTTTCTCTCTTGTCTTTGCTTGAAACTTTAAGGAAACCCTATAGCCGAATCTTGTAGCCTTCTTTGTGTACCCTTTTCTCTTGGTTTGAAGCCTTAAAGAAACACCATAGCCAAATCCTCTAAGCATTCTACTCCCTCCACTTTGGCGTAATCCCTTTTCATCAGTAAACTGCCGAAACACCATCTCAACTTCGTTTCTATACCTATCTTTGTGTTAGCCGAATATCTCATTACCATTGGGAAGGTTTAGCCGAAACCTTTTTTCTCTTATTTGGTCTCTTCAAGCATCAAGGTGGTAAGTAATTTCTATCCTAGCAATCGGTGTAGGTTTTCTTTCTTTTAAGTGTGCCGAATCAAGGATTAAGCCTTGGTTTAGGGATGGCCGATTATGCTTGTGCCATGATATGTGTTTCTTGTGATGGTAGCCAACATTAAGGAGCATTAAAGGAGAAGCTTTCGAGATTCGATTCTTCAAGGAATTTCGACAGAGTTCATAATCAAGTGGCGTTTTCGGGATTTAATCGACTGTGCCAAATAGGTGCGTAGTTATCGCACTGTCTCTTGATTGTGTGTATGCGTTATATTTATGTATATGTGATATGATGTTAATGGTAGCCGAATTAAGGGCTAAGATTGTGAATACCCGTGGTGGGTGATCGAATACTCAGGTCAGTGATTTACGATATTAAATGATCATTGATGAATATATGAAATGTGATAACATGTGATGCATTATTGTTCAAGTGATATGTTGTCATGATACACATATTTGCATGGGACTTGGGATGTGACTATCGAAGGAAAGGGTGTACATTATGTACGTGGTCTGATGTTAGCCTTGTGCTACATTGGCACTTGATGGTGGCTATGTGCTCCATCAAGGGAGGTGTTGGCTAGGTGCCCATCTCGGCGGATGATTGCTGTGTGCATTACCGTAGATTGAGGATGACCTCGAGTCACCTCGTGGATACAGATATGTGGATCACTATGTGATCGGTGGCTTAGCCACGGCCTTGGGCAGCAAGTCTGCCAAGGTAAGATATGAGGATCATTATTTGATCGGTGGATTAGCCACGGCCTTGGGCAGGGAGTCTGCTAAGGTAGGAGTAACGGATGGACTCTAGGTTGGGTTGGGCTTCATGTTGCATATTTATGCATTTTGCATGACTAATTATGTGGATCAAAGTGGATATGGGCCAAGCCCAACATGTGGAATTATGTGGATATATTGCCTTATCATCTGATATGTGATTGATGTGTGAATATGGGCCAAGCCCATACGTGGAGACATGTGAAATAACTATGCACTGAGTCTGTTTGACTCACCCAAATTTTTACCAACATTTCAGGTGATGCATAAAGCTTGGACCGGGTTGGAGTGGATACGAGGTGGCCCATGCAGAAGATAAATTTATTTGTTTTACACATTTTTCTTATGAAAGGTTATTTATTGTAATAAGGGCCATTTAAAATATTTAAGGACTTTTATTATGTTTTAAGTTGGATTGTCGATGATATTATTATTTGAAAATGTTTTATTTTAAACAACTTAATTTTATTTGGAATTTTAATTACACAATGTTTTAGTAAAGACAACAAAATTCTATGTTTTTAACTCTAAGTCAAAAGTTTTTCAAACGTTTTCCGCAGTGGCATTTCAAATTCGGTCATAGCGAATGGGCCGGGTTTGGGGTGTTACAAGATAGGTTGATGAACGCCACACCAAACGAAATTTGGTGATAAGTTCAAACAAGCCGAAGACGCCACAAGCAAAGCTTGATAAGTCTATCGAAACTTGTACGAAAATGAAGAGGAGATAAACTCACTCAAAATGAACAAAGTTCATAAAAATTTTCATTCATCAAATTCTGTATTGCAGATGAAAATAAACATCCTATTTATAGCTACTAGCCGACTGGCCAAAATACCAAGCTTGAAAGTGTTTTATCTTCAATTGTTTAATTCTCGTCGGTGCCTTCAATTTGCATTATCTTCATGAAGTTGCCGTCCAAGATTTTGAGCACCAAAGCTTTATGTTGTCCACCACCACCATCATTCCCACCATTGTTTATGCTTGCCATCCATGCACCTTTAGTTTAGCACATGTCTTTTAAATACTTTTAAATTTCAAGCTCCCCAAACATTAGCTTGCCGTCCACATTAACTAATTGTTCCACTAAACTCCACACAATCAATTGTTTACTCCATCATGGTTTGCACTCCAATTTATTTATTCCCAAGCATTGCCGTCCATATAGGCTCCCAATAACAAGTGCATTTTTTTTATTTAATTCAAGGATAAACCCCATACTCCATTTATTTTCAATTTAAAAATCCCTTCCTTCAAGCACTACCCCTTTGCCGTCCACTATGGTCTCCACTACATATGCACATTTCATTTGTTTATAGCTCCCATATTGCTGTCCATACTTTGAAGCACTAAGTATTTTATTCACCCTAAAAATCATGCTCATTCCAAAGCCATGCATGCTTTATTCTTGTGCCGTCCAACATGCCCTTAAATAATACATGTTTAATTCCTCATGCTTCATGGTTCTTTGCAATTCACGCATGTTTTAAAAATTCAGCCCCTTTGTGCCATGCATTCATGCCCCCATATTTTATTCTTCCACCAAGTTCCCTTTGCATTATTTAATCTCTCATGCCTTCTTTTAACCCCATGTTGCCGTCCTTTACAATATTCCCAGAGCTCCAACTTTGCTTCAATCATTTTATAATTCTTTAATCCCCCATTTGCACATTTGTTAATTCCAATTATCTACCATCAAATCTCCATGCCGTCCATGCATTCCCTTCTGGCCTCAATTATTTATTCATGATTTGTCTTTCTCTCCCCAAGTGTGCCGAATATTCCTATTGCAACATAAAAGTGCAACAATTAAAATTAACCCATTGGCTCATAAAATTAACAATAGACATCTAGACTTATTTAATATGATACTAATTATTTGGCAAATTAATTTGCTATAGAAAATCAATTAAACAAATTAAGATGTTTAATTCATTTAATTAAAATTCAGCAATTTAATTTTCAACAAATTCAAAGACTCGATTTATTTAAAGCAATAAAAAATTAAAATTTGGCGTCGAGCTTCGTCGACTTGAAAATTCGGTGGGTGCCCCGGGCGTGCCCGTATCATCCCCTCCCTCTTCAAGACGATTCGTCCTCGAATCGACCCGTTGGTTATTCGAACAAAACTCCTTGTTCGTCTTTTCTCGATCAAATGGGAAGGATGATAATAGTAATACCTGAAAAGAAAATTCAAGAATTAGCAAGCAATGTTTTAAACATACTTGCAACCCGAATAAAAACAACACCAAACAAATAACTCGCATGCGATCGGGCAGCACCCAATTATCGTACAAAAGAAGTAATGCCTTGTCAAACATTTGCAACAAATTTGAAAAGATCTCAAGGCGTGCATATGATCTACTTGGAATCCAAAAATTATGCTTATCATGTAAATAGTAAATTAAATGATATACATAAGCATCACAAGTAGATAGGTGACAAAATTCACATGGAACACATAATTGAACAACCAAACCTTGCATTGTTCGATATGTGGGCTCTCTCATACACGAATGATAAAAAGTATCATACACAAGAATCCTTTTGTCAACCATTAAAACAAATAGACCATCAATAGGTAATATAAGACAATTAATCATAACATGATCTAGATGTTTGGCAAAAACAAAGTTAGCAACACAAAGCTTATCGTAATCCGAAGAGAGTAACAACGCATCAACAGTTTCAGAAGACTTACCCTTATACTCAGAAAGATAAAGATCAGTCTTACCTTGATCGAGTAATACAAACCTTCTCTCCACGGTCAAGTAGTATAATCGAAGCTTCGCGTTCAACTCAACCATTTTCAAATGGAAAGTGAATTTCAAATACAGCCATAAAAATTGTTTAAGGAAGGAATAAAAATTAAAAACAAAATTGACAAAATTCGTTACCTTATTTAAAAACCAAGTATCGAAACAATAGGAATTTCTCACACATATTTGATGATACTTGCTTTTTCCGCAAAGCAAATCTAAACAACTTCCCGGTTTCGAGAAATCACACATGTTAGACCAAAAAGAATTATGTATGTTCAAGATCGACTGATCAAAATTCTTAACATATTTTAATACAAATTTACAAAAACTCAATGATTTTATTTTGGACAACGAATTAATCTCGTAATATCTACAATCAATCAAATTGGGGTTAGAAGAAAAATCATCTTTATACAAGAAATTCGATGCTTCAAAACGCTTACCTTCCTTACCTTTCGTCTCGGGAGGTTCAACTTCATCTTCAACTTTACCTCTTTCAATCAAAGAAATACGTCGCTCTTCCGGGAGGAGTTGAAGTGGTAGGCTCTTGTGCGATACGTCAGGAACCTGAAATGAAGAAGAAAAAGAAGAACATACTCCAAATGAGTTAGTTAAATCAACACTCTCTTCTACTTGCTCATCTCGTTTTCTCGTTTCTTTTTCACGCACTTTTTCATTTTCTCTCTCTTTTCCTTGTTCTTTTCCAGTGATCTTCTCAGTGGCCTTTTCAAGCTTTCTCAAAACTTGCTCATTGTCTCTCTTTCTTGCCTCTTTTATTTTTATTTCTTTTTCTTTCTCTTTTTCTTTGTTTTTATTACATGAAGTTACAAAAGAATCACAATAATAAGAATTTCTAAAAGAAGAAAAATTATTTACGGATGAATCACGATAATTCTTTGGGAAGAGCACTCCAAAGACGTTTTCTTGGAAGTTTCTGAATGAATATATAGATCAACTCGCGTGTTTTCTTGGAGGGAATAAGAATCAGAATATGTACCACTTCGAGAATAATCTTTCGTGGGTGAATTTCGTCTCGAACTTCTTGAGGAATAAGAATTTCGATTACAGTCTCTTCTCGAATATTCTTCGAAAGTGTGTCTTCGGGATGATCTTGACTCCGTCCTTCGACTTGAAGAAAGTCGATCTCGTTGGTCTCATTCCTCGATCTGATCCAAGTTCTTTTCCAACTTGTTTATGGCTCTTCGCATACCATTCAACAAGTATTGGTAATCATTGGATGAGAACTCTTCTTGAGACATATTTATTACTGAAAAAGAACCTATTATAACAAAGGGAAATAAACCGACAAAAAATTAAAATACCACAAAATCTCACAAGTCACTCGTAAAGAAAAATCGCACACACTCGTTTTTTTTACTCGAATATTGCTTTTTTTTAATGAATCACTCTTGTCTTTTACCACTCAATCTCGTCTCACAAATTCGTACTTTGTTTCAAAAAGACTTATTGCAGCTTGAGGGTCGGCTTCAAGATTGGTAACAAAGGTTTTGGTGTCGGGTAGGCTGAACAAAAGAAAAATTTTGGGTATCGAGTAGGCTTAAAACAAGAAAAAAAAATTTCGGGGGTCGGGTAGAAGGAAAGAGGGTTGAGGGGTGGTTTTGAGATCGGGGTAAAAAGTAATGAACAAAACTTGCAAACTTAAAAAAAAAATTCCACACGTTTTTTTTTTCTCTCTTTTTTTTTTTAATTTTTGTATTTCTCTCTTTTTTTTTTTTGATTTTTTTTTGAACTTCAAATAAGGAACAAAAATTACAACTTGATTTTTTTTTTTGATCTTTTTTTTTATTTTTTTTAACTTACGGACTAACTTCCGGCTTCTCGA
This sequence comes from Gossypium australe, assembly GCA_005393395.2. Classification (NCBI taxonomy): domain Eukaryota; kingdom Viridiplantae; phylum Streptophyta; class Magnoliopsida; order Malvales; family Malvaceae; genus Gossypium; species Gossypium australe. The sequence goes on from CM016615.1 coordinate 16,436,718, forward strand.
TGGTCGTCGGAATTCCTCGTTTTGTAGCTCTGATACCAGATGATACAGGCCGGCTCGGGATGAGTCAAAACGTATACGGGTTGCCCAATCGTCTACGAGGAGGAATCAAGCCTTAGGAAGATAATCGGAAAATATGGATGAATTTGCGGAAGCTTAAGTGAATAAATTAGGTGATGGTTCGGTTTGGAGGAACAAAATAAAAATAAAAATAGATAAAAGATAATTTTGATGGAAGCGGATAAACGAACTTAAACGAGAAGCGATTCAACACTAAAAAGTGTCACCCCGGGTTCTATAATGTTTAAGGTGGATGAATGGAATCGATGATGGAAATGGAAATACGAACTTAACTTTAAGAAAGATTCAACACTATATAACAGTGTCACCCCGTTTCTTATATCGTTAAGGTGGATAGGTGAAGATAGGTTGATGAACGCCACACCAAACGAAATTTGGTGATAAGTTCAAACAAGCCGAAGACGCCACAAGCAAAGCTTGATAAGTCTATCGAAACTTGTACGAGAACGAAGAGGAGATAAACTCACTCAAAATGAACAAAGTTCATAAAAATATTCATTCATCAAATTCTGTATTGCAGATGAAAATAAACATCCTATTTATAGCTACTAGCCGAATGGCCAAAATACCAAGCTTGAAAGTGTTTTATCTTCAATTGTTTAATTCTCGTGGGTGCCTTCAATTTGCATTATCTCCATGAAGTTGCCGTCCAAGATTTTGAGCACCAAAGCTTTATGTTGTCCGCCACCACCATCATTCCCACCATTTTTTATGCTTGCCATCCATGCACCTTTAGTTTAGCACATGTCTTTTAAATACTTTTAAATTTCAAGCTCCCTAAACATTAGCTTGCCGTCCACATTAACTAATTGTTCCACTAAACTCCACACAATCAATTGTTTACTCCATCATGGTTTGCACTCCAATTTATTTATTCCCAAGCATTGCCGTCCATATAGGCTCCCAATAACAAGTGCATTTTTTTTTATTTAATTCAAGGATAAACCCCATACTCCATTTATTTTCAATTTAAAAATCCCTTCCTTCAAGCACTACCCCTTTGCCGTCCACTATGGTCTCCACTACATATGCAAATTTCATTTGTTTATAGCTCCCATATTGCCGTCCATACTTTGAAGCACTAAGTATTTTATTCACCCCAAAAAAATACTCATTCCAAAGCCATGCATGCTTTATTCTTGTATCGTCCAACATGCCCTTAAATAATACATGTTTAATTCATCATGCTTCATGGTTCTTTGCAATTCACGCATGCTTTAAAAATTCAGCCCCTTTGTGCCATGCATTCATGCCCCCATATTCTTCCACCAAGTTCCCTTTGCATTATTTAATCTCTCATGCCTTCTTTTAACCCCATGTTGCCGTCCTTTACAATATTCCCAGAGCTCCAACTTTGCTTCAATCATTTTATAATTCTTTAATCCCCCATTTGCACATTTGTTAATTCCAATTATCTACCATCAAATCTCCATGCTGTCCATGCATTCCCTTTTGGCCTCAATTATTTATTCATGATTTGTCTTTCTCTCCCTAAGTGTGCCGAATATTCCTATTGCAACATAAAAGTGCAACAATTAAAATTAACCCATTGGCTCATAAAATTAACAATAGACATCTAGACTTATTTAATATGATACTAATTAGTTGGCAAATTAATTTGCTATAGAAAATCAATTAAACAAATTAAGATGTTTAATTCATTTAATTAAAATTCAGCAATTTAATTTTCAACAAATTCAAAGACTCGATTTATTTAAAGCAATAAAAAATTAAAATTTGGCGTCGAGCTTCGTCGACTTGAAAATTCGGTGGGTGCCCCGGGCGTGCCCGTATCACCTAGTAATTGTTTTCCAAAATGCGACATGTTTTGTAAAATCTCTTAAGTGACATACTAGATCCGGTTGTAGCGTTTGGGCCGAGTTTGGGGTGTTACAGTGGGTAGTGTTAGAAATGTTGGACCTGAATGTAAGCACTGTAATAAGCGACATTACGGTGAATGTAGAATATTGAGTGGAGCTTGTTTTAAATGTGGATCTCTTGATCATTATCTCCGCGATTGTCCAGAAAATCCTATAGCTGAAAGTGATCAACTGGAAAAAGTAAGTATTACGGCTACTAGAGGGAGACCACCTTGAAACACTGGGAATGCGAGTGGTAATCGAGGTGCTACGAGAGATTCTATTGTCAGATCTGGGGCGCGAGCACCTGCTCGAGCTTATGCTATTCATACACAGGAGGAGGCATCATCGCCAGACATTATTACCTATACTTTTTCCTTTTTTTATATTGATATAGTTGCGTTGATAGATCCTGGATCAACTCATTCATATATCTGTTTGAATTTAGTATTTAAAAAGAGTTTACATGTCGAATCTACAGGGTTTGTAAGTAAAGTATCGAACCCATTAGGCAGGTCTATTTTAGTTGATAAAATTTGGAAGAATTGTTCTTTGATGACTCAGGGTTACTGTTTTCAACCTGACTTGATGCTTCTATCATTGATGAGTTTGATGTGATTTTGGGTATGGACTAGTTGACTATGTATGATACAATTGGGTATTGTAGATGAAAGATTATCGAATTGAAATGTCAGAATGATGAAATTCTTCAGATTAAGTCTGATGATTCGAATGAATTACCTACTATGATATCGTCTATGTTAGCTCAGAAATGTATAAAAAAGGGTTGCGATGCATATCTTGCATACGTATTGGATATAAAGGTTTCTAAATCAAAGATTGAATATGTACATGTTCTTTGTGAGTTTTCAAATGTATTTCCAGAAGAATTACCGGGTTTGCCAATGATAAGAGAGGTGGACTTTGGTATTGAATTAGTACTGGGAACAATGCCGATATCGATAGCTCCATACAAAATGGCTCTAATAAAGTTAAAAGAATCGAAAGATCAGTTGCAATAGTTAACAGATAAAGGTTTTGCTAGACTGAGTTCCTCTCCCTGGGGTGCACCAGTGTTATTTGTGAAAAAAGAAAGATGGCACGATAAGAATGTGTATAGACTATCGACAGCTCAACAAAGTGACGATCAAGAATAAATACCCTTTGCCACGAATAGATGATTTGTTTGATCAGTTAAAAGGGGAAACAGTGTTTTGAAAAATTGATTTGAGATCGGGTTATTACTAGTTGCGACTTAAAGACTCAGATTTGCCAAAGGCTGCATTTAAAACAAGGTACGGACACTACAAATTTCTTGTTATGCCTTTTGGACTAACAAATGCACCTGTTGTTTTTATGGACTTGATGAACCGAATTTTCAGACCATACTTAGACCGATTCATAGTTGTATTTATTGATGACATTTTGATTTACTCTCGTGATGAATCTAAGCATGCTGAGCATTTGAGAATCATGTTACAAACTTTGAGAGATTAACAGTAGTTTGCAAAGTTTAGCATATGTGAGTTTTGGCTAAGAGAGTTTGGTTTTCTGGGACATCAAGTTTCAACCGTCGGTATCCGAGTTGACACGAGGAAAATTTCTGTGATTATAGATTGGAAGCATCCAAGAAATGTATTCGAAGTCCGTAGTTTTCTGGGACTAGCCAGCTATTATAGACGATTTGTGAAAGGCTTCTCGATGATTGCGACACCAATGACACGATTACTTCAAAACAATGTTAAATTTGAGTGGTCAGAAAAGTGTCAGCAGAGCTTTGAGCAGTTGAAAGTATTATTGACAGAGGCACCAGTGCCAGTTCAGCTTGAGTCGGTAAAGAATTTGTAGTTTTTAGTAATGCATCGTTAAATGGCCTGGGTTGTGTTTTGATACAGGAAGGCAAATTTATAGCTTATGTCTCGAGAATGTTGAAGCCACACGAAAATAATTATTCGACGCATGATCTAGAGTTAGCTGCGATAGTGTTCGCATTGAAAATTTTGCGTCATTACTTGTTTGGTGAGAAATGCCATATTTATATCGATCACAAAAGCCTGAAATATCTGATGACTTAAAAAGATTTGAATTTATGATAGCGAAGATGGTTAGAATTGCTAAAACACTATGATTTAGTGATTGACTATAATCTGGGGAAAGTGAACGTAGTTACTGATGCTTTGAGACAAAAGCCCTTATTTGCTTTATGTGCTTTAAGCACACAATTAGCTTTGTTTAACGATGGTTCGATAATAGCTGAGTTGAAAGCGAGATCTTATTTCTACAGCAGATTTGTGAGGTTAAAAAATTTAATAATGAATTGCAAGGAAAACGAGCTCTGTGTGAGTTGACTTCTGATTCAGAGTTTCGAATAGGGCCCGATGATTTTTTTATTTTTTGTGATAGAATATGTGTACCAAGAAATTTTGAGCTCATTCGGAAGATTTTAAATGAAGCATATAGTAGTTGTTTATCAGTACATCTGAGAAGCACGAAAATGTATAACAATTTGAAACAGCTTTATTGGTGGCACGGCATGAAAGAAGATATCTCGGAATTTGTTTCAAAATGTTTGATTTGTCAGTAAGTCAAAGCTGAGCATCAAGTGCCGTTAGGTTTATTAGAGCCTATTATGATTCTTGACTGGAAGTGGGATAGATTAACAATGGATTTTGTATCGGGTTTGCCCTTATCTCCAAAAAAGAAAAATATGATCTGGGTTGTTGTTGACAGATTGACGAAATCAACTCATTTTATTCCAGTACGTATTGATTTCTCGCTTGATAAATTAGCTGAGTTATATATTTCCAAAATTGTGAGATTACATGGTGTTCCCCTATCTATTGTTTCGGATAGAGATCCGAGGTTTACATTGAGATTTTGGAAGAAATTACAAGAAGCTTTGGGTACAAAGCTGCATTTTAGCATTGCGTTTCACCCGCAAATAGATGGTCAATCCGAACGAGTTATTTAGATACTTGAGGATATGTTGCATTGTTGCATTCTTGAGTTTGAAGGTAGTTGTGAGAAATATCTACTGCTGATTGAATTGCTTATAATAATAGATTCCAATCGAGTATAAAGATGGGACCGTACGAAGATCTATACGGTCGTAAATGTAGAACACCATTGTACTAGATTGAGCTTAGAGAAAATAAGATTCACGGGGTTGATCTGATCAGAGAGACTGAAGAAAAAGTGAAAGTAATTCGTGATAGTTTGAAAGTAGATTCGAATCGATAGAAATCGTACTCGAATTTAAAATGTAAAGAAATTGAGTTTCAAGTCAAGGATCGAGTGTTTCTAAAGGTGTCACCATGGAAAAAGGTTTTTCGATTTAGCCGTAAAGGAAAGCTGAGTCCGCGATTTATCGGACCGTATGAGATCGTCGAAAGAATAGGGCCTGTAGCGTATCGACTAACGTTACCGTCAGAACTTGAAAAGATTCATAATGTCTTTCACGTTTCTATGCTACATCGATAAAGATCCGATCCGTCACATGTGATTTCTACAGTAGATGTTAAGATACAGACTGATTTGATGTAAAATGAAGAACCGATCAAGATTTTAGCTCGTGAAGTCAAAGAATTGAGAAATAAATGCATAGACCTAGTAAAGATTCTTTGGCATAAACACAGGATCGAGGAAGCTATGTGGGAACCCGAGGAAGCTATGAGAAAACAATACCCTAACCTATTTACCGGTATGATTTTCGGGGGCAAAAATCCCTAAGGGAGGAGAGTTGTAACAGCCCGTTTTTAGTCAAATTGGAATAGTGATTTTAGGACCATAAATATAAAGTCAAAATATTTATTTTATTGTTTTAATAAGGTCTACAGCATGATAGATTTTTTGTGTGAAAGTTTCGTAAAGAAATTTTACTATTTGAATGGTTAATTCGAGAAAAAAGACTAAATCGCGTAAAGTGCAAAAGTGTCATTCTATTAGTTAAAAGTATTAAATAGCTAAGAAATTAAATTGTGGGAGTCCTTATGTTGAAATTAGACCATTTTAAAGGTTAGTGGACATTTATTTCCATGGTTTATGTGATTTATTAATGTTTTATTACTAAGGTTAATACAGTAAATTATGTATTAAGTTAATAATAATAAAACAAACAAAGAAATTTTAATGCTTTCATCTTCATCTTGCCGAAATTGAAGAGAAGAGAAAGACATTCTAGGGTTTTAACATTCGACATTTACATGGTTAATTAGGTATGTATTTTGACTCGGTGTTTAATGATTTTTACGCTTTTGAGATTGTTGCTTCGTATTTTAGCTAGCCCATTCCTTAGATTTCAAAACTGTTAAAGATTTAACATGTTGCCATTGTTGAATGTTTGACTAAATTGATATGGTAATAGATTATGAAGGTTTATTGATAGATTTACTAGTTTTGTAAAGTGATTTTTAACAAAAAAATAACAAAAAGGGATTAATTTGTGATGAAGATTATGTGGGTGAAAGTGTGAATAAATTGAAAGTATCGGGTGCTAGTAACACATGGATAATTCGCTAAAACATGGGTTGGTGATTAATTTCTTGAATTTGCAATTTTGTGTAAAAGGGACTAAATTGTAAAAGTGTGAAACATTAGGGACAAAAATGTAAATTTGCCAAAATATGTATTAAAGGCTAAATTGATTAAATTGAATATTGAATGAGTTAGTTTTGATATTATATAATCAAGATAAGCCGATATTAGAATTAGATCGGGGAAAAAGAAAAGTGGACGAATAGGATATTTGCTATCCGAGCGATACAAGGTAAGTTCGTATAATTAGAATCGAACCTTTAAATACTTGTAATTATTTGAAATGAATGTATGTAATTGAATAAATGATTTACTTAAAATTCAAATGCATTATTGATATATTATGATGGTTACCGAACCTCGTTTGAACCGTAAGAATTCGTAAGATACATGTAACAGTCCGGTTTAGACCCTAGTTAGAACAGTGGTTTCAGGACCACAAATTTGAGGTCGAAAAAATATTTTAATTTTATTTCTAGTGTTTACATTATGTGATTAAGCATGTTTAAAAATTCTATGTGAAAATTCTATTGTTTGTGTGTCGATTTGGGAAAAAGGTCTTAATCGCATGAAATGCAAAAGTTGTGTGCTAATTGTTAAAGTGCTTAATTTCCATGGCTTATTAAATGAAAGGTCCTTATGTTGATACTAGTCCATTGATAGTTGAATTTGACATAAATGACCATTAGATGAATGAAATATTAATGTTTTATTAAAGGATATTTTATTAATTGGTGAAACTATATGTTTAATTAATAAAACAAATATGAAAATGAAGCCATTATCATCTTGTTCATACCAAAAATTCAAAGGAAGAAGAAAAGAAAAGAGTTTTAGGTTTCGGCTAGGATATATCTTGATTGAGGTAAGTTTTGAGCTCGATGTTTTGTAACATCTGAGAATTAGGGGTTCTGCATTTTAGGTTTTTCTGTGTGCTTGGCTTGTTCTGCTTGTTATTTGAATATGTCTAGGGGTCCTGGGGAGGCTCGGGGTCAAGCTAGAGCATTGGTGAAATTTTGATTTTTGGGCTTAAGGAGGGAGAGCTAGTAGAAACAGGTTTTAAGTATATTTACTCATAACTGTTGACACAAGCAAGGGAGTGGTGTGGTGGCAAGAGGACGCCACTTAAGGAGCAGGGGAGTGGCGTCACTAGGGAGCATGAAGGGGAAGGAGTTTGATTCTCAACTGCATCATGTGGAACTTTATTTTTATGCCCAAGAGGGTGGATTGTTGGCTTTCGGCTGGGACTCTTCATGGCGGTTGTTGAAGGAGTCAAAGCATTTAAAATGGATGGACATGAGAGCTTGAAGAAGTTTGAATCGGTCAAGCCAATTCAAATTGGTGACGGGAAGTGAAACTAGGAGCAAATCAAGGGATTTGAAGTGAGGGGGAGGTATTGACTGAATGTAGGGGCCTTGGAGGGGAGAATTTCGGTTTAGTTGCCAGAGGTGTGTGCCGAAATTCTCGTTAGTCTTAGGTTCCTCCCATTTTGGTATTTTCGACTAGAGGAGGTGAGTGTGTGTCGAATTGCAGAGAGAGGTCTTCTGATTCCCATTTAGAGTTTTCCTATTCTTTGTATGTGCCGGAAAGTCCATAAGTGCATTTTAGTTCTTCTACTCCTTTTTACATTTTCCTTCTTGAGTGCTTTCGTGTTTCTTTTGGTCATTCTTCTCATCCCTTTCTTCAATTCTTCACAAGCCGAAACCTCTTGAAACCACTCCTTGCCGAATCACCTTTCTACCTTTCTCTTTCGATTATCACCAGAACCGAACCATTCTGCTTACTGTTAGCCGAATCTCTCCTCGTTATCTTTCCTTCCCATTCTTCTTTTTGTTCGACATTCTTTTCACAATAGCCGAACCTCAGCCTAACCATTTTCTTTTCTTTTCATCTTGTTTTTTCTTGTTTTCTTCTCATAGTCGAAATCTTGAAGGAGCTTCTTATCATCCTTGTATTCTCTTCTGAAGCTGAATAATCCTTGTGGTTTGCCGAAAGTCTCCTCTTCAATCGGGTCCTATCGTACAAGGTAAGGGAGACTCTTTCGTTTCTTTCTCATTCTTTTTCGGTTCTGTGTGGTCATAGCCGAATGGCTATTTCGTTTTGAAGGTTAGAATTTAGCTAATCCCTCCTCTTTTCTCTCGTTTTGGAACGCTTACTCCAGGAAACCCCAGTAGCCAAATGTTTTGTAGTCCGAAGCCTGAAGATTTGTTGATTGCCGAATCTTACCTTTCCATTCAGGTTTTAAGGTAAGGAGCCCTCTTTTGTTCTTTGTGATCAGCCTCTATTCATTACTCTGTCATAATCAAACCCATTCTTGGGGAAATTATTGTTTCACTATAGTACTATACTGATCAAGTCTCTTCATGGATGCGAGTGCTAGCCAATCTAAGGAAGGGAGTGAAGCCATGGTCTCTGCTCCTAAGTTTAAAAGACGTGCTGTGTCGGTGGTTCGAGACTTCCCTTCGGGGGTGGTAGAGAGCCAACGTCTGCCTGGGATAGGCAAATTGCTGTTATCCCTACTAGTGAGAGTGTCGACGTAGAGAGTCTAGTTTTACGCATAATCAGGTGTGTAATGCTCACACTTTTCTTTATTGTTTGCATAAATAACTGTGATGGCTGAAAGCCGAAACGACTGTACAAACAGTGAAGATACCCTTGTGGGTAACGTTGGAGACACCAGGTAAGTACCGTTATAATTGCTTTGCATATAATATGATTATGTATGACTTGATTAATGGCTGTACATGGATAATATGTTTGCATCGGGTTTTGAGATGTGAACGAAAGGGGAAGTGTGATTCAGTGACTATTGTCACAGTGGTTTGGGACCACAGTGGTTTGGAACCATGTATACATATGTTATTAGTGACTTGTCTAAGTGGTTTGGTACCACCGTGGGTTGGCCCCACATATACTTATCAGAGATTGTCACAGTGGTCTGGGACCACAGTGGGTTGGCCCCATGTTTATATATTCTGTAACTCTATCACAAGTGGTCTGGGACCACAGTGGTTTGGAACCACGGTGGCTTGATGCCACGGGTGTTTGGCGGATTCAATTGATGTAGTGGATGGAAAATCTAGGATGGGCTGGGTTGCATTGCACGCACTCTTTGATATGCCATGTTGTTAGGGCTTAGGCCCAAATTGCTTTCGTAAGAGGAATTACACACTGAGTCTCGGTGACTCACCCCTCTGCTTAATTTTACAGGTAACCCCTAGTTGCGGATTTGGAGCCGAGGTGGACTTTGAGGTGGGCATGCATTACTACTTCCGTAAATTTTCATTTCTTTAAATTAAACCTACTTTCACTTTGGATTTTTGTTGTAATAAGGCCTCCATAACTTTAATTTGGGTTTTTGTTTTAATATTGCTATTACATATCTTATGAAATGTCAAATAAGGAGTTTTCTAAAATAAAAATGTAAACAGTCATATTTTTAAAAGTATTCACACAAGATGACAAGCGACTAAATGTCTAAGCTAAATAATCCAGAGATTTTCTTAAAAACCTCAACATTGTTTTCAAATGTCACGATTATGCAATCCCCTAATTGTGACTCTAGTAAAACAAACCTGTTTACGATTTTAAATTTTTTATGAGAAGTTGGTAAGAAACCTTCGAACAAAATTTTAATTTATTTTCAAGATGGAAACACTAAACGAAAGCTTTTCTAAAATTGAGATGTTTTCCCTAAAATTTCAAAACTACCTTTCTTGTAACATACCAGATTTGGTCGTAACGTATTGACCGGGTTTGGGGGGTTACATGTTTAGTGATTTTTAAGTTTTTGTGATCGTTGCTTCGTGTTTTAGCTAGCCCATGTCCTAACTTTTGAGTTTGTTGGTGATTTTGTAAGATGCCATTGATGAATGCTTGAGCTTTGTGATAGTCGATGATGAAATATGAAAGATATGTGATAGATTAACATATTTTGTCTTTGAATTTTTGAGGAATTTGAGTATTATGGGCTAAATTGTAAAAATGAGAAATTGAAGGATTGAAATGTGAAATAAATGAAATATGTGGGCTTGTATGAGCTAGGGGAAAATTTGGCTAAGCTTGTGTGAAATAAAATTATGTGTATTTGGTGATTTTATGAAATAGGGACTTAAATGTTAAAATGTGAAAATGTGAGGGCTACTTTGAAAAATGCCCAAAATATGTGTATTTGGATTGAATTGAATGATTTGATGAATGAAAGAGTTAAATTTGAATATGTATAGATCAAGAAAAGAGAAATTCGGACTTAGATCAAGACAAGAACAAGGTGCTCGATTGATCGACTTGTATCGTGTTTCTACGTTCGAGGTAAGTTCGTGTATAATACAAATTGCTTAAACAATGTTTATTTGTTATGAAATAAATAGAAATGCGATTGTTGAACTAGAAATATGAAATGTGAATTCAAAGAAATGTAGCACTATGTGTGCGTAAATTAATGGTTACTACGATGAATTGCACTAAGTGTGCGAGATAAAGAAATGCATTGGTTATAATAGTTGGCACTTTGCGTGCGATATTGATATATCTTCGATTTAAGGTGATGGCACTAAGTGTGCAATACTATCATAGCTTCGGCTAATTAAATGGCATTCAATGTGCGAATTCATCAAACGTTGAAGGAGAACTGAACGAATTATGGTATTGAGCACTGAATGGGAAATGTGATTGATAATTACGTGATGGTACAAGCATGTACAAAACCTATGTGGTTGATGATATTGTATATGAGATAAATGGATGTTTATGTGAGTATTAACTATGGATGAGATTGAGTATTAATGTGAATTGAACCATGTGATAGTTAATTTTGTATAATGAATTTGAATTGTTAAGTTAAATGTGATAGTTAAATGTGAACTGAACCATGTGAGTATTACTAAGCTTTAAAGCTTACCGTGTGAAGTCTTTCACTGTTTTACAGTGCCATTAAAGCTAGCTCAGATTTGGAGTTTGTGAGCGATTCAATCAAACTATCGATCATGTATTCTGGGTACCTTTTCAAAATGTACATATTAAAGTATTGTAATAGTCCGGTTTAGACCCTAGTCTGAATAATGGTTTCGGGACCACAAATCTGAGTCAATAAAAAATTTTAATATTATTTTCCGTGTCTTTGATATGTGATCAAGCATGTGCTAAAGTTTCGTAAGTTAATTTTATCATCTGTGTGCTTAATGTGATAAAAGGATTAAATTGTATTAAATGCAAAACTAACATGATATTTTTAAAAGTGCCTATTTGATGTGGCTTTTGAAAGTAGTGGCCTTAAGAGGCAATTAAACCATTATTTAGATAGTGGTTGATTAATAGACAAAAATGGCCTTGAATTATATGTTATTATATATTTTGTAATAAGGTTAATTTGGTAAATTGATTAATAAGTTTAATAAAGCTTATAATAAAACAAAAGAATTAGATAGTGGAAAATGTTCATCTTTTCCACGAAATATAGAAAAAAGAATAGGTTTCATGAGCTTGAAGCATTCGGCCCTTGTTTCCGTTGATTAAGGTAATTTGAAGAATTGATGTTGTTTATGAGATGTGCCATTGATGAAATGATGAGCTTTGTGATGAGTATTGGTGTTAAATGAAAGATATGTGTTTAATGAACATGTTTTGTTCTTGAATTTTTGATGAATTTAGCTAATTAGGGCTAGATTGTGAAAATAGCATTTTGGGGGATTAAATTGTGAAATAAAAGAAATGTATGGATTGATATGAACATAGTGTGTATTCAGTTAAGCATGAGTAAAAACAAATTTGTTGTATTTTGTGATTTTGTGAATTAGGGACTAAATTGTCCAAATGTGAAAATGTAAGGGCTAAATTGCAAATTGCCCTAAATGTGTGTTGTTGGATTGAATTTGATGAGTTAGTGAATAAAACGGGTTAAATTTGAATATGTATAGATCAAGAATCGAAGAAAACGGACCTAGATCCCGGGAAAGCAAAAGTAATTGAATAACCGAGTCCGAACGAATATCCAAATCCGAGGTAAGTCGATATACAAATAAACGTATTTGTACTAAATTATGTATGTTCATATGACTATTGATAATGATAAATGCATATGAGATGATGTATACATGAATTTCGAGATAGAATCGACATAGTGTCAATGTCCGGGAAGTCCCGCTTGAACCTAGGAGTAGATAGGAATTATGATGGAGCTCGAAACTAATTATTATTTTGACAAAGGAAAGCGCACCTATCGAACAGTAGTATAGCTGTGGTGAGTCCGGAATATCGTATCCTCAAGGACCAAGAGTACTGGTATTAACTATCTTTTTATTATCTAGCCTAATAATTAAGGGGATTTATTTTTAATCTAAAATTAACTAACTAATTTAACTAACTATGAATGCGACAGAGAGTAAATTGGGAAAATACTTTTAGACAACTTTTATATGAGATAGGCAATACCTAAGGAAGAATCCACCTAGACTTCACTTATTACTTTTGATTCATGCGATTTATTCACTTGGTTTAATCCGTAGAAATCCCTAAATTATATTAATACCTCTTTCGAGGCTACTAACAACTGGCTCTAGGTTGATTAATTGAAATCTCTTTCTAATTAAAACCCCTATTGTCGCATTAACTCGATATATGGATTCCCTTATTAGGTTTGACCCTAATCCGACAGATTTTCGTCGCCCTATTTCAAAGGTTGCAATCAACTCCGCTTAATTGTGTTGATCTACTCTTAAACAGGGACTTTTGCTCCACTACATAAGCACATTCGACTTGAATCAATAACCTGAATTATCAAACAAGAATAAGAACACACAATTAAGAATAAGCATAAGTATTTATCTCATAAATCAAATAATAATAAGATTCGTCTTAGGTTTCATCCCCTCATGTATTTGAGGGATTTAGTTCATACTAAAATAGGGAAACATCATAAAAGAGGAAAAACAACAAAACAAAAGAAAACCCAAAAAATTCTAAAGAACTTGAAGGGAGATCCTCAGTCTTGATGGAGATCCTTCTGCTAAGCTGTTCCCGATGGCTGTCTTCGAGTATCTTCTCCTTCTACTCGGCGTCTATTCGACGTCCTATCGAACCCCTTTTTAGGTTGCCCCCTAGGGTGTTTATATAGGCTTCGAGATGCCTTTCTTGGCCCACAAGTGTCCTATTCCGAATAGAATTCATCCTTATTTCGGTAGGGACACACCCGTGGTCAATAGCCTAGTCTGTGTTCGATCTGGCTTGCCACACACGGCCGCGTGATTTTGCTCGTGTGCGGTGGTCCAAGCCATCTAGGCCCGTTTTGTCCCTTTTTGGCCCGTTTCTCGTTCTTTTTGACTCCCTAAGCTCTTGTATAAAACATGAAATTAAGAGATTAGGAGCATCAAATTCATCAAATTCAATGGAAAATCATCCAAAATTAAGCCAAGCCTGGGGTTCAAATATGTGTAAAATAGGTGTCCGATATGTGAAATAATGTAAGACCACATCTGGGACATTGGCATTGATTTGTGATTTCGTGTAAGACCACATCTGAGACGTTGGCATCGATATGAGATTTATGTGTAAGACCATGTCTGGGACATTGGCATCGTATTTGATTCGTGTAAGACCCTGTCTGGGACAGTGGCATCGATATTTGATTACATGTAAGACCACATCGGGGATGTTGGCATTGTACAATTATTCCGAGCACTCTTAGTATTCTATTAGATTCTGAATGGTTCAACGGGCAAGTCTGAAATATGAATGACTATGTGATTTGTATGTCCGTTTCAGGTACGTTCGATATTTACACTAAGTGTGTATGAAAGGTAAGTGTCTATATGAACTTACTAAGATAAATATATATATTGAAATAATGAGGCAATATGTGAAGATATGCTTGAATGAACCATGTGTATATGTGATATTTAAGTTGAAGAATGTGGTAAACTATGGTTAAGCAATTGAGCCAAAGAATATGTGATGAATTTGTATTGAGAAACCATAATGTTATTGTATCAATATGTTTATGTGCATTTTATGCTAAGTTTATTTGTATATGGCTTATTAAGCTTTTGAAAGCTTACTCTATGTGTGTGTTTGCTCTGTCATTTTATGCTAAGTTTATTTGTATATGGCTTACTAAGCTTTTGAAAGCTTTCTCTATGTGTGTGTTTGCTCTGTTTTCCAGATCGTCAAAGCTACTGAAGGCTCGAGGACCGTTGAGGGTCATCATCACACTACTCAACTTGTTTTGGTACTTTTAAAATATGTACATAGCTAGATATGGCATGTATAGGCTAGTCACTTTGAATTGAATTTGAAATGTGTATAAATAGCTATGAGATATGGCTAGATAAGTGATTGTGTTTTTGGAATGTGATGTTAAGCCATATGATGTTGGTTTTGGTATGATCTCTAGATTATGAAATGGTCAAGTTTATGATAAGCTTATGAATGCATTATGAGTTTGTATGTTTGAGAAAAGAAATGGTTATATGAAAGGTATATGTAGGTGAATCATGCTTGAATGTATATATGTTTTAGTTGGGCAATGTGGTATGATTAGAAATGAGTTTAAATGTGAAGACTTGTTGATTGTTTGACATGTTTTTGGATGTCAAATGTGCATAAAATGAATTGGTAATTTGCTTGTAGGGTTGACTCTTGTTTGGGTGGCATTTTGGCCTTACAAGTGGCCTGTTTTGCCTACACGACCATGGCACACGGGCGTGTCTGGTGGCCGTATGAATAAGTCAATAGCTGGCCTAATTTTACAAGGCTATGGCACATAGGTGTGTCTGGTGGCCGTGTGAGTAAGTCAGCAGCTTGCCTATTATACACGGCCATAGTACACGGGTGTGTCTAGTGGCCATGTGCATAAGTTAGTATACATGCTCTGTTTTGGCACGGCCAGGGCATATGGATGTGTCTAGTAGCCGTGGGAGGCACACGGCTTGCCCACACGGGCGTGTGGTCTCTATAACTTAGAATAGTTTTAATTTTTTAAGAATTTTAGTAGGTGTTCGGTTTAGTCCCGACCCTATTGTAAAGCATGATAGAGGTCTCATTGACCTATAGAAGGGACACGTTGATTGTGATTGATGACTTATATTATGAAATGTATGTAAAAGTTTTTGATCTATCCGGCAACGCCTTTAATCCTAATCCGGCGATGGATACAGGTTAGGGGTGTTACATTTAATTGGCATCAGAGCTACGATTTAGCCGATTCTCAGACTAACGTAGCATGTGAGAGTCTAGCTATACATGCCATATATCTGACCTGTGATAGTGTGATGAAATCCTAACGTGTAAAATGTGATTTACGTATAGTAATGGATCCCGAAAGAGTCGTAGCTAACGATGTAGAAAGTAATGGCCTGCTCCCGCTCAAGGGGCTGCACCATCTGATTCGAAACTGGCTACGAGCAATCAAGAGGGAGAAGCTAAACAAGCTTCCTTCCAGATAATGAGTAAGTGGTTCACTCAATTTGTGAGAAATAATCCAACTGTTTCACAACCTCCGCCCCCGCTTAATCCCCCTCAGACATCTGTTATGCCTCCGACTACAAATCTGAAACTGTTGAATAAGCCTCCGGTAGAAAAAATCTGCAAGTGTGGAGCTGAAGAGTTCAGGGCTACCAGTGATGATGATGCTGAGAGAGCCGAGTTTTGGTTAGAAAACACTATTCGGGTATTTGATGAGATGTCTTTGACTCTTGAAGAAAGTATTAAATGTGTTGTTTCTTTGTTACGAGACGCGGCTTATCAGTGGTGGAAAACTTTAGTTTTTGTTGTTCCGAAGGAACGAATTACTTGGGAATTCTTTCAGTCTGAATTTTGGAAGAAATATATCAGTCAGAGATTTATTGATCGAAAATGGAAAGAACTTCTAGAATTGAAACAGGGTCGCATGTTTGTTACGGAATACGAGCGAGAATTCGTGAGATTGAGTCAGTATGCTCGAGAATGTGTATCGTGTGAAGCAATAATGTGTAAGAGATTTGAAGATGGTCTTAATGAAGATATCCACTTACTAGTCGGGATTTTGGAAATAAAAGAGTTCATACTGCTTGTTGATCGAGCGTGCAAAGCTGAGGCACTCGAGAAAGATAAAAGAAAAGCTGAGTCTGAAGCTAGAGATGTAAGAAAGAGATTTTTGATCAAATCATTTCAGTCTGCTTTGAAGAAATTCAAAGATGAACATAGTTGTTCCAGGACTAATGTGGGACATTCTAGTAGAGATCGAGCTAGATTACAGTTGAGCTCCAAAACTATAGCCACTTCGATGGCTAGTGTTGGAAATGTTCGATCTGATAGACCTGAATGTAAACATTGTGGAAAAAGGCATCCTGGAAGTTGTAGATGAAATGATCGAGTCTATTTCAGGTATGGATCGTTAGACCATTCAATCCATGATTGCCCAGAGTCTGTTGAGCCAGAAACTGCCCATAATCCGAGATCCGATAATGCTCCAGTGAGATGTAGACCTTCCCGAAATGTAAGAAATGTTAGTGGTAGTCAGAGAACTACAAGAGATACTGTTGCTAGATTCAAAGCTAGAGCGCCTGCCAAAGCGTATGCTATTCGAGCTCGGGAGGAAGCTTCATCTCTAGATGTTATAATGGGTACATTTACACTTTATGATACTTTTGTGATTGCATTGATAGACCTTGGTTCTACTCATTCGTATATAAGCATGAACTTAGTATCCAGTAAGACTTTGTCTGTAGAGTCTACTGAGTTTGTTATAAAAGTATCGAACCCCTTAGGTAAAAGTGTCCTGGTTGACAAAGTATGCAAGAACTGTCCGTTAATGTTTCGAGATATCTATTTTCTTACTGATCTGATGCTATTACCATTTGATGAGTTTGATATCATTCTGGGTATGGATTGGTTGACATTACATGATGCTATTGTGAGTTGTAAAAGAAAGACTATTTATTTGAGATGTCTGAACGATGAAATAGTCAGGGTTGAATATAATGATTTGAATGGATTGCCTGCTGTGATATCTGTATTGAAAGCTCAAAGATATGTGAGAAAGGGATATGAGGTATATTTTGCTTCTGTGATTGATTCGAAAGTGTTTGAAAAGAAAGTTGAATTAGTGCCAGTTGTTTGTGAGTTTTCTGATGTATTTCCTGAAGAATTACCGGGATTACCTCTAATACATGAAATCAAATTTGGTATTGATCTGTTGCCTGGTACGACACCTATTTTGATAGCTTCGTATAGAATGGCACCAACAGTGTTGAAAGAGTTAAAGTCACAGTTGCAAGAATTGACTAACAGAGGGTTCGCCAGACTAAGTTTCTCACCTTGGGGTGCTCCAGTTCTGTTTATGAAAAAGAAAGATGGCACGATGAGAGTGTGCATTGATTATTGTCAGTTGAACAAAGTAATCATAGAGAACAAATATTTGTTGCCCAGATTGACGATTTGTTTGATCAGTTAAAAGGAGCTACTGTGTTTTCAAAGATAGATCTCAGATCGGGATATTATCAGTTGTGAGTTATTCAGACATTCCGAAAACTGCCTTCAGAACAAGGTACGGGCATTATGAGTTTTTAGTTATGCCTTTCGGACTAACGAATGCTCCTACTTTTTTTATGGGTCTGATGAAAAGAATTTTTAGACCGTACCTAGATCGATTTGTTGTTGTATTTATTGATGACATTTTGATTTATTCACGGGATGAAACTAAACATGCTGAACATCTGAGAATCGTGTTGTAAACTTTGCGGGATAAGCAATTGTATGCAAAGTTCAATAAATGTGAATTCTAGTTGTGTGAAGTTAGTTTTCTGCGGCATATTGTGTTAGTATCTGGAATACGAATTAATCCGAGCAAGATTTCTGCTATTTTGGAATGGAAACCTTCGAAGAATGTATCTGAAGTCCGCAGTTTTTTGGGACTTGCTGGTTATTATCGAAGATTCCAAAAAGCCTTTTCGATGATTGTAACTTCATTGACTAGATTGCTTCAGAAAGATGTTAGATATGAATGGTCCGATAAATGTTAGAAAAGCTTTGATCAATTGAAAACTCTGTTGACTGAAGCTCCAGTTTTAATACATCCAGAATCGGGTAAAGAATTCGTGATATACAGTGATGCTTTGTTAAATGGTTTGGGATGTGTTCTGATGCAAGAGGGCAAAGTCATAGCTTATGCCACTAGATAATTGAAACCTTATGAAAAGAACTATCCGACTCATGATCTTGAATTAGCTGTTATTGTGTTTGCCTTAAAAATTTTGCGTCATTATCTGTCGGTGAGAAATGTCATGTGTTTTTAGATCATAAAAGTCTGAAATATCTGATGACTTAGAAAGATTTGAATCTGCGTTAGAGAAGATGGTTAGAGTTGTTAAAAGACTATGATCTTGTGATAGACTATCATCCGGGTAAAGCAAATGTTGTTGCCGATGCACTGAGTAGAAAATCATTATTTTCATTACGTGCTATGAATGCTAAATTAGATCTGTCTGATGATAGTTCAGTGTTAGCTGAATTAAAAGCAAAACCGTTGTTCTAACAACAAATATGTGATGTTCAGAAAGTTGATAATGAAATGTTAGTAAAATGAGCTCAGTGTGATTCAAATTCAGATTCTGAATTTAGTGTAGATGTTAATGATTGCTTGAGATTCCAAAATCGAATTTGTGTTCCGAGAAACACTGAGTTGATTCAGTTGATTTTAAATTAAGCTCATAATAGTCGTCTATCTGTTCACCCGGGCAGTACGAAGATGTATCAGGATTTGAAGCAACACTATTGGTGGTCTGGTATGAAATGAGACATATCTAATTGTGTTTCGTAGTGTTTAGTTTGTCAACAACTTAAAGCATCAGGTACCATCTGTTACAACCAATTCTGATTCCCGAGTGGAAATGGGATAGAGTGAAGAAATCTGCCCATTTTATTCCAGTGAGATCTGATTACTCACTTGATAAGTTAGTTGAGCTTTACATTTCTGATATTGTGAGATTGCAGGGAGTGCCGTTGTCTATTGTGTCAGATAAAGATCTGAGGTTTACATCACGATTCTGGAAGAAATTGCAAGTAGCTTTGGGTATGAAATTGCATTTCAGTACAGCTTTTCATCCGCAAACGGATGATCAATCCTAGTGGATCATTCAGATTCTCGAGGACATGTTGAGATGTTGCATCCTTGAGTTTAATGGTTTGTGGGAACAACATTTGCCATTAATTGAATTTGCATATAATAATAGTTTTCAGTCGAGTATCAAAATGGCACCATATGAAGCTTTGTATGGACGAATGCCGTACACCTCTGTATTGGACTGAGCTCAGTGAAAATAAGCTACACAGGGTTGATTTGATAAAAGATACTGAACAGAAAGTAAAAGTAATCCGTGATAGTCTGAAATCAGCATCTAATCATCAGAAGTCTTATGCAGACTTGAAACGAAAAGAGATTGAATTTGAGATCGGTGACAAAGTGTTTCTGAAAGTGTCTCTGTGGAAGAAAGTATTCCGATTTGGACGTAAAGGCAAGTTGAGTTCGAGGTTCATCGGACCTTATGAGATTATCAAGCGTGTTGGGCCAGTTGCATACAAATTGTTGTTGCCATCTAAGCTTGAAAAGATACACAATGTATTCCATGTTTTGATGCTCCGTAGATATCGTTCCAATCCGTCACATGTGATTGCTCCGTCTGAAATTGATATTCGATCTGATATAACATACGAGGAAGAACCGATCCTTATTTTAGCTCGTGAAATGAAAGAGTTGAGAAACAAGAAAATTTCGTTAGTTAAAGTTTTATGGCTTCGTCACGGAGTAGAAGAGGCTACGTGGGAGCCTAAAGATTTAATGAAACAGCAATATCTGAATCTGTTTAATGGTAAGATTTTCGAGGATGAAAATCCCTAAGGGGGGAGAATTGTAATAGTCCGTTTAGACCATAGTCGGAACAGTGGTTTCAGGACCACAAATTCGAGTCAGTAAAATATTTTAATATTATTTTCCGTGTCTTTGATATGTGATTAAGCATGTGTTAAAATTCCGTAAGTTAATTTGATCATCTGTGTGCTTAATATGATAAAAGGATTAAATTGTATTAAATGCAAAACTAGAATGATATTTGTAAAAGTGCCTATTTGATGTGGCTTTGGAAAGTAGTGATTTTAAGAGGCAATTAAACCATTATTTTGATAGTGGTTGAGTAATAGACAAAATGGCCTTGAATTATATGTTATTATATATTTTGTAGTAAGGTTAATTTGGTAAATTGATTAATAAGTTTAATAAAACTTATAATAAAACAAAAGAAAATTAGATAGTGGAAAATGTTCATCCTTTCCACCGAAATATAGAAAGAAGAATAGGTTTCATGAGCTTGAAGCATTTGGCCCTTGTTTCCTTTGATTAAGGTAAGTTTTGACTTCGGTTTTTGATAATTTCTATGTTTCTGCAATCGTTGCTTCGAGTACTTTAAAACCCATGTTGTAATTTGAAGAATTGTTGATGATTATGAGATGTGCCATTGATGAAATGATGAGCTTTGTGATGAGTATTGGTGTTAAATGAAAGATATGTGTTTAATGAACATGTTTTGTTCTTGAATTTTTGATGAATTTAGCTAATTAGGGCTAAATTGTGAAAATAGCATTTTGAAGGACTAAATTATGAAATAAATGAAATGTATGGATTGATATGAACATAGTGTGTATTCGGTTAAGCATGAGTAAAAGCAAATTTGTTGTATTTTGTGATTTTGTGAATTAGGGACTAAATTGTCCAAATGTGAAAATGTGAGGTCTAAATTGCAAATTGCCCTAAATATGTGTTCTTGGATTGAATTGGATGAGTTAGTGAATAAAAGGGGTTAAATTTGAATATGTATAGATCAAGAACCAAAGAAAACGGACCTAGTTCGCGGGAAAGCGAAAGTAATGGAATAACCGAGTCCGAACGAATATCCAAATCCGAGGTAAGTCGATATACAAATAAACGTATTTGTATTACATTATGTATGTTCATATGACTATTGATAATGATAAATGCATATGAGATGATGTATCCATGAATTTCAATATAGAATCGACATAGTGTCAATGTTCGAGAAGTCCTGTTTGAACCTAGGAATGATAGGAATTACGTATGTCATGACATAGGTGTCCGATATGTGAAATCATGTAAGACCACGTCAGGGACGTTGGCATTGATTTGTGAATTTCCTGTAAGACCATGTCTGGGACGTTGGCATCGATATGAGATTTAGGTGTAAGACCATGTCTGGGACATTGGCATCGTATTTGATTCGTGTAAGACCCTGTCTGAGACAGTGGCATCGATATCTGATTACATGTAAGACCACATCTGGGACATTGGCATTGTACGATTGTTCCGAGTAGTCTGAGTATCCTATTAGATTTCGAATGGTTCAACGGGCAAGTCTGAAATATGAACGACTATGTGTTCTGTATATTCGTTTCAGGTACGTTCAATATTTACACTAAGTGTATATGAAAGGTAAGTGTCTATATGAACTTACTATGATGAATATGTATATTGAAATAATGAGGCAATATGTGAAGATCTGCTTGAATGAACCATGTGTATATGTGATATTTAAGTTGAATAATGTGGTAAACTATGGTTAAGCAATTGAGCCAAAGAATATGTGATGAACTTCTATTGAGAAACCAAAATGTTATTGTATCAATATTGTTATGTGCATTTTATGCTAAGTTTATTTGTATATGGCTTACTAAGCTTTTGAAAGCTTACTCTATGTGTGTGTTTGCTCTGTTTTATAGATCGTCAAAGCTACTGAAGGCTCGGGGACCGTCGAGGGTCATCATCACACTACTCAACCTGTTTTGGTGCTTTTGAAATATGTACATAGCTAGATATGGCATGTATAGGCTAGTCACTTTGGATTGAGTTGGAAATGTGCATAAATAGCTATGAGATATGGCTAGATAAGTGATTGTGTTTTGGAATGTGATGTTAAGCCATATGATGTTGGTTTTGGTATTATCTCTAGACTATGAAATGGTCAAGTTTATGATAAGCTTATGAATGCATTATGAGTATGTATGTTTGAGAAAGCAAATGGTTATATGAAAGGTAAATGTAGGTGAATCATGCTTGAATGTATATATGTTTTAGTTGGGCAAAGTGGTATGATTAGAAATGAGTTTGAATGTGAAGATTTGTTGATTTTTTGACATGTTTTTGGATGTCAAATGTGCATAAAATGAATTGGTAATTTGCTTGTAGGGTTGACTCTTGTGTGGGTGGCATTTTGGCCTTGCGAGTGGCCTGTTTTGCCTACACAGCCATGGCACACGGGCGTGTCTAGTGGCCGTGTGAATAAGTCAGTAGCTGGCCTAATTTTACACGGCCATGGCGCATAGGCGTGTCTGGTGTCCGTTTTAGTAAGTCAGTAGCTTGCCTATTATACACGGCCATAGTACACAGGCTTGTCTAGTGGACGTGTGGATAAGTCAGTATAGATGCTCTGCTTTGGCATGACCAGGGCACATGGATGTGTTTAGTAGCCATGGGAGGCACATGGCTTGCCCACGCGGGCGTGTGGTCTCTATAACTTAGAAAAGTTTTAATTTTTTGAGAATTTTAGTAGGTGTTCGGTGTAGTCCCGACCCTATTCTAAAGCATGATTAAGGTCTCACTGACCTATAGAAGGGACACGTTGATTGTGATTGATGAATTATATTATGAAATGTATGTAAAAGCTTCTGATCTGCCCGGTAACGCCTTTAACCCTAATTTGATGATGGCTACGGGTTAGGGGTGTTACAAGTATGGCATGTATAGGTTAGAGAACTTAAGTTATATTTGAGATGTGTAAAATAGCCATGTGATATGGCTTGTTAATGAATGTGTTTATGGATGAGTTTTGCTCTTGTTTTATGATGCATAAGTAAGATTGTTTTGATGTGCTCATAAATGGCTAAATGAGATGGTCTATATTGATAAGTTCATGGTTGATTTGGGTTATTGATATGATGAAAGATTCTAAGAATTGGTAAGGATTAAATGTTGTATGGAATACATTTTTTTGATGTGAAGTTGATACTTTGGATTGGTATGTTTGAGTTGGAATTGAATATGGAAATAAATGATATAGTTGAAGGTTAAATGGTGCATATTTTGGTATGTTTTGGATGCATTTGATATATGAATTTAGAATTGCTTGATGCTTGTAGGTGTGACCCAAAATGTAACACCCCAAACCCGACCCAGGAGTTAGGCCCGAATCTAGCGTGTCAAATTGAAGTGTTTTTCGAAAACCATGTTTTCATTAAAAACCCTCCTTAATATTTCAAAACTGAAGCCTTAGTTTGTGTTCGTTCAATTTCAAAACGTGGTTCACTGAAAAGTTAATCACTGTTAAAATTGTTATTAACTTCGTTAAAAATCCCTTTTAGTTGTGGAAACGTGATATTTTGAAAAACAATTGTTGTTTTGGTGTTCAACTTCTAGCAAATATAAACCAATAAATAAGGTTCCAAATTTAAAACCCAGAAATTAGACAGGCCTCATTACAACCCAAAAATAATAAATAAGATAAATAAAATCCAAAACAAGTTTAAATGTGTGGCCAGCTCTAAGTCCCCCACAGCACCGAACCATCTATGCATGGGGATTACCTGAATAGTTAAACAGTTGGTTGAGTTTGTGAAAACTCAGTGTGCACCCCAAATAATAAAAAAAATAGCGATCAATCAGATCAGTGTGGGCCTGGGCCCATCTCAGAAGTAGTGTCTAACTGGGCTAAGCCCATTACGGAACAGATGCAGTGTGGGCCTTAGCCCTAAACAGAACAGAATCAGAATAATCAAGCATGCAAAAACCCTATCCATCCAGCCTCTACACACCAGCTCCGCCCAACTGTACACACCATGTGGGGATATAATATTGGCCCACCCATCCCTACACATAACATAATAGTACCGATGCGGCACTAAATAGGATTTTGTAGCAGAGCTTCCAGATGGGTAGGCTAATAGCCATCAAAGATATACAGCAGTGCTGCCGAAACATAATACTTCCTCCAATCACATAACCCAACCCCATGTTATGGAACATACACCAGTGGCATGCTATTAAATTTTATCATGCATGTAAACAAAACAAATATACATATACAAATCATCTCATGGCATACATAGTCATCCATATATCCTATAGAGTCAAAATAGACCTTTTACCCATGAGGGGTATTTCGGACATTTTTACCAGTTCAAGCCTATATATGTTTAGGCCCATCAGTAAGCCCACAGTCGTCTTGAGCGACTCGTGCGACCAAAGTAATGCAATCAGTGGTAATGGGCCTATGCCCAATGAAAAGGCCCATGTGGGCCCACACGCTCTTGTGGCCCCCCAAGCCTAAAGTTGACTTAGGCCATGCGCGCGACATTGCCAGTCCAGTTCTCTAAAGTTGACTTAGGCCATGCACGCGACATTGCCAGTCCAGTTCTATTTATTTCATGGTGAGATTTACTCACATGGGCCTACGGGCCTATTCTAGCCCTACTTGGCCAAAAAACGGCCTAAGCACATGAGAGCGCTCAAGATGTCCTCTACTATAGCGTTGGATTCTCCACACGTGTGTTCGCACGCTCGTATGGCAACCGTTGTCGTACTTTCGGCTTTTTGGCATTCCAACATTCCGGCATTTGCCGAACTATGGTTTGGGTGGTAAGTGTACACACCTGTTACGAAGTACACTACGAATCCCTAGCACCGCCCCTCAATCAAACTAGCTTTGCTAAGTCCTCCCAACCTATTAGCGACTATTAAACCTCTTGTCGAATTCTGCATTCAATAAACCTTATTAAAAGAGATTATAACTATATAATTAAAACCACACTTGACAGTTAACAGAGCCATCAGGAATATTCGGCCTCTAAACAAAACAAGGCAAGAACACTTACTTTGGTCAAGAACCAAAAGTAGTATGTCGATTGCTTCAAGCCACTTGCCCCCTCTATCAAACCTCGAGCAACCCTAGGTACCAACAACCATCAGACTAAGAGAAAAGAAGGGAGCTTCGACAGAAAGGAAAAGAATAATACCAGTAACGAAAACTAAATAAAAGAATCGCTATTACTTACTCTCGATATCGGAAAACAGAGAAGAAAAACTGCAACTTTATGAAAGGAGAAAGAAATGAGAACAGATTCGGTAATAGTTGATAGCGAGAGAGAAGAGGTATTCGGCTTCTGCATACATTACGACCAAAAGAAACTAGGGTTGGGGAAAAAGGTTGTTCGACTCAAAAGAGGATATTCGGCTATGAAGGATTAATGGGGAAAGTAAAGGAGAGAAAAAGAGTGCCATAGTTGTAATGCCCCGAATTTGGGCCTAGTACAATTGGGCCTATTGGGCTTTGGGCTTTGAGTCTCAGAAAATTTTTAAGTGAGCGAGAAATTGACAATTGGCATATGGGCTTTGAGGGTTTTTGGAGTGTCTAGGGGTGTTGGAGATGTCTTGGGATCAAATAACGGTATAGGAAAAAAATTTGGTTTAAGCCCCAAGGGAACTGTGACTTCAGTTAGTAGGCCTTTTAAATAAATGAAGAAGAAAAATGACACAAAAGAGCTTGTGGTATAGTGGCAAAGTGGCGCCACTTAGGGAGCAGGGAGGTAGCGTCATTAGCAGGCAAGGGAGTCCAATGTTCGAGTAGTGGCATGGTATTTTATTGGAGTGCTTATTTTGTAGATTCGACGGCCAGAGTTTGTGTTGGATTTGAACTCTTGCATTAGAGAGTTTGAATTGGTCTTGTGAGATGGTTGTGGAGGAAATTTAGGATGAGATTGAGGAGTTATCAGGGAGAAAAGTTAGGAGTTGAGAAGTGTGAAGAGTTGGTGCTGAATGGAACTTTTAGGGAAAGTAATTTCGGCTTTTAGCTATAAAAGGGGGGGTGTCGAATTCCTTTGAAAGGTTCCTTGGGTTTTCCATTACTTTTCTTTTCTCCCCCTGATAAACCGTAAAAGTAACATTTTTTAATCCCACATTTAGTATGCTTTTGGATGATTTATCCCTCGATTTATATAAAAAGGTGCTTTTAATCCTTTCTTTTCATGTCTTATACCCAGGAAAGCACCTTAGGAAGAAAAGAACACAAAAAGGGCCTAAAACGGAGTAAATGGGCCTTAGCACGAAAATGACACGGCCCGACCCAAATCACACACGGCCATGCCTTGACGAACACCTAGAGCACGACCTGAACACAGTCGCACACGTCCGTGCCTCAAGAGAAATCCGAACACGGTCAGGTCTCGATCCACACGAGAGTGTGCCATGGCGGTCCCTCTGTCGCTGGAAAGAGCACTTTCAGTCGGAAAAGGATACTTAGGGAGAAAGAATCGCGTTCCAAGAGCCTATATATATATCCCCCAAGTACCACCTTTTTAAAGCAGCGAAAGCTAGGCCAAGGAGCCAACCGAGAAGGTCAGAGTTAGGGAAAAACGCGAGGATAGCCAGTTGATCCATCCCAAGAAGCCAGAATTATACTCAAGACGGCAGAATTCTCCTTCAATTTCTTCAGGGGGTTTTAGGGTTTTCTTATGTTTTGTTTTATCTTTTCCCTTGCGATGTTTTGTTTATTCATTATGAACTAAACCCCTCAGATACCTGAAGGGGATGAAACCTAGATGGATTTTATTATTTGATTTTTAAGTTATATGATAAATTACTTAGTTTGTTCTTAATTATGTTGTTTAATCCAAATCTAATGTGCTTAGGTGGAGGAGGAATAGACCCTACCTAAGAGAAGATCTAACATAATTAAGCAGAGTTGATCGGACGCCTAGAGATAGGGTTACGAGATTTTGCCGGATTAGGCTGAAACCTAATATGGGAGTCCATTGATCGATTTACTGCTATCCTAGGGGGTTACTATAAGCGAACGAGAGTTCCACTAATTAACCTAGGGTTAGACGTTATTCGCTTCGAGAGAAGGTTTAAATAGGTTAGGGAGTCTCACGGATCAAGCTAAGTAAAAGAAATCATATAATTTAGGGTTAGATAATAGGTGAAGTCTAGGTGGATTCTTCCCGAAGGTATCGTCGAAATCAACTGAGTTTTTTTTTTCAAAGTTATTCTCCAATTCGTCTTCTTGTCTTTGTGTCCTTAGTTTAGTTGTCGTCAATTTAGTTTAAAAGTAATCTTCACTCTAAATTTAAGGCTAAATAATAAAAAGAAAGTGAGTATTAATACTTTTAGTTCCTTTGGGTTCGATAACCGGTCTTGCCTAAGCTATACTATTGTTCGATGGGTACACTTGCCTTAATATCGTTGTCAGAGTTAGTCTCCAGGTTTGATCATTCTTTTATAAATATTTAAAACTCTGATTTGCAGCGATCAAGTTTTTGGCGCCGTTGCCGGGGAACTAGAATATTAAGAAAACTCTCTTTCTATTACTTTAGCCCTAACTTTTATTTTTCGCAATTTAATTTTCTTTTCTTTTCTATTTTTTTGGTTTTTTTTTTGTTTGCTAAAATTTTTATTTCTTCTTTTTCCAGTAGGAACCGCTAGTTTATGACTAGAAGGAACCCGAGAGGATGGTATACAACAGTGATATCGAAGCTACCGCTCGTAAGAATCGTCGAGAAACCAAGTGAGCCCTAGATTACACAGACAGAGAGGAAGAAAACAGATCCAATCCTATTCAAGGGATAGACGAAAACAACCTACCACCACGTGATGTGGGGGAGAATAATGCTCCAGGCACAATGTTCGATTATGCGAAACCGCATTTAATAGGAGCAGAATCTAGTATTGTTAGGCCTGCTATATCTGCTAACAATTTTGAATTAAAGCCTAACACAATACAAATGATTCAACAATTTGTTCAATTTGATGGTTTGCAGGACGAAGATCCAAACACGTACATAGCTAACTTCTTAGAGTTCTGTGATACCTTCAAAATAAATGGCGTTTCTGATGATGCCATACGTCTTCGGTTATTCCCTTTTTCAGTAAGGAATAAAGCTAAACAGTGGTTAAACTCGTTACAACGAGGGTCAATCACTACATGGGATCAGATGGCCGAAAAGTTTTTAATGAAATATTTTCCACCGGCCAAAATGGCCAAATTAAGGAATGATATCTCTTCTTTTGTGCAGATGGATTTAGAAACACTATATGATGCATGAGAGATTCAAAGATCTCTTGAGGAGGTGTCCACACCATGACTTACCCTTGTGGCTACAAGTCCAAACATTCTACAACGGTGTAAACCCCTCAACAAGGCAACTGATTGATTCAGCCGCCGGTGGAACTCTAAACAACCAAACTCCAGAAGCAGCCTACGAGTTCATTGAGGATATGTCATTAAACAATTATCAGTGGCAAGCTTCAAGGACCAAACCGACAAAATCGGCAGGAGTTTTTAACGTTGATACCATGACCATGCTATCAACGCAACTAGAGATGATGAATAAAAAGCTTGATAGTTTGTGTTCTTCACAAGCACATCCAGTCATGCAGTGCGACGCAAGTGGAACTATGGCAAATCCTGAGTACCCACCCTACCAACCGGAAGCAGAAAACGAACAGATGAACTATATAGGTAATAATTTTCGATCTAATAATAATCCTTATAGTAATACTTACAATCCAGGTTGGAGGAACCACCCAAATTTTTCGTGGGGAGGACAAGGAAACCAAGGAAATCAAAGGCAATAACCTCCTCAAAACTTCCGAAATCAACCCCATCCACAAAAAAAGAAACCAACTCTCGAGGAACGTATCCAAGAAGCTGATAGAACAATCAAAAGCAACGAGAGCCGAATTGATGAAATTGCTGAGTCAGTCAAGGAAGTTAGTAATGTAGTTGAACAACTTGCAAAGCTAATGTCAGAACGACCGCAAGGGCATCTACCAAGTAATACAGAGATTAACCCTAAGGAGCAAATTCAAGCCATCACAGCTCAGGACAGCGAGGAGTTAGATAAACCCAAACCAATTCCAGAAGTAAGATAGACAAAGGAACAACAGAGGTAGCACAAGAAAAACCGAAACCGGTAATTAAGGAGTACAAACCTCGCATACCTTATCCTGAAGCGTTAAAAAGAGACGATTCAGAAGAACAGTTCGGTAAGTTCCTTAAACTTTTGAAGAAATTACATATTAACTTACCTCTTCTTGAAGCTCTTTCTCAGATACCAGACTCGAGAAAATTTTTAAGACAGCTCTTGACCAACAAACGTAAAATAGATGAAGAGCATCACGTGGAACTGAACGTAACGTGCTCAGCAATGTTACAAAATAGACTACCACAGAAACTAAAAGATCCAGGGAGTTTTACAATTCCATGTTTAATTGGTAGTTTAAATATTGATAATGCGTTAGCTGATTTAGGGGCAAGCATAAATGTCATGCCTTATACATTGTTTAAACGACTAGGTCTAGGGAAGCCCAAACAAACTAGGATGAGTATTCAATTAGCTGATAAAACTGTTAGAATTCCTGGGGGCATTATTGAAGACGTTCTTGTCAAAATCAATAAATTTGTTTTTCCAGTAGACTTTGTTGTCTTAGACATGGATGAGGATAACTCAATACCCTTAATTTTAGGAAGACCATTCCTAGCAACTGCTAAGACTAAAATTGATATTGCTACAGGTGAGCTCATACTTCGTGTAGGAGATGAATCGATCAATCTCCAAGCCTTCGACTCAGCTAGATCATCAAAGAATCAAGGTGAGAAAGAAAATTCTTTTGATAATCATTCAATTACACTATCTTTACAGGAACCACCAAAAAAGGGAACGACTGAACCGGATCCTCAGTTCAGTGCCAACAAAGAAATAACTCACGAGGAGCAAAGAATTCAACTCAATGACTTAGACGAGTGGGAAACACACTTCAAGGAAAAACAAGGGTTACACGAGGAAGAACCGAAATCATACAAAGTAAAACCGGAGGAACCACTAGAAGAGCTCGTGGGGACATCAAATCACTTTAAAATAGGAAACCAAGTTCTGTTAGATAAAGCCGAGTCTCACAACCCCACAACAGACCTAAAGGAAAAGGGAGAAATCCTTCTCAAGGTACATGATATCTTCCCAAACGGAATAGTCGAGGTAAGCAATCCAAAATTCGACACTTATAAAGTAAACACTTCTCGACTTCAACCTTGCCAAGAGAATAAAATAGTAACTACGAGGCAAGATATTCAAACTTTTAAACCTCCCTAAAATTTTCAAATAACAAGGAAAAGTCTAGCTAAAGACTATAAACATAGCGCTTCTCGGGTGGTAACCCGAATACTAACAATATTTCTTTTTACATTTGTTTTTATTTGTCTTTCCCTTTTCCAAAACTAACCAACAATGCAGGCTTTTCAGACCACACGACCATGTCCGTGGCCGTGTGGACCACTTAAACCACCACACTGATAGGACAGAGGCCGTGCAGTCAGCCCAACCACCCTCCCCATCGTCACGGATCCAACAACCCTCCACACGGGCACCGACAGATAGGGCACGGCCGTGCCCAAAACCGTGTGAAGCTACTGACTTACACACCACGGATAGAACACGCCCTGCTGGCAACCATGCGAACACCATGAGAGAACCACGCCCGTGCAGGGAAACCGTGTGAAGCTACTGACTTATCAAACACGGGGGAGACACGCCCGTGGAGAACAACCGTGCCAAAAGAAAAGACTTCACAAGCACGGGCATGGGAAGAGCAAGCACGGGCATAGGGTGACAACAACCTCTATAACACGGCCGTGTGAGATGGCCGTGTAAATCGACACACCCTGTGACCACGGCCGTAGGGGAGCACAAAATTTGAAATTTTATTTAAACCCCCACCTCTTCCCCTTCCTTCCATATGACTTCTTCTTTATTTTCTCTTCTTTTTATCTCAGACTCTTCAAGACCCTAGATCCTTGAGCAAATCAACACCATGCCGAAGAAGCGGAAAAAGCCACGCATAGACTCCTTAACAAAGAACGATCAACATGAGTTCATACCGGCAGCTTCGTCCCAACACCAAGCTAAGGGTCTTTGAGACCAATTAGTTTTTATTTTTGCTTTCTCTCTTGCTTCATTTTCCTGCTCTTCTCCTTTATTGTCCTCATCTAAGCTTCTCTACTGCTCTTTTCGTTTAATTATCTTTTAGTTTTTTGATGTCAAGTTCGCAAGGCTGCTAGAGAATCACGCCAACCACCACGATAACATCATCACTCTCACCACCGCCACCACATCCCCAATCTTAACATTGATTCCCACCTTGCGAACCCTTCTTTAATAAGGACTTCATAGTCCATTAGTATTTTCTTGTCATTTCAGTTTTCTTCTTAGTCTCCTTCACTTTAGCTTGCTTTTCTTTAATTTCATCTTTAGTTTATTTATATTATGTTTCAATAACCCCTGGCTAATCCTTCATAAGTTCCCCAATTTCTTCATCTAGCACAAAGCTCAGGAACTAACACCACCACCATACCGACGCCTTCGCCGTAATTGCCACCATAACCCCTACTCTCCTCCAAGAAGACAGCCCACACCTCAAGGAGTATTCTATCCCCTCCCTTTTGATTTCAAATATAAATGCATTATCTATCTTTGTACATTGAGGACAATGTACATCTTAAGTGTGGGGTGGTAAAAAGACCTAACTTTTTGCATTATTCTCAAATCCTTGAGGGTAAAATTGGAGTAAAAGAACCTAACTTTTTTCATTATTCTCAAATCCCTGATTTAGTCTTGTTGTTATGCAAAGTTGTCATATTACTAATTAAGATGAAATTTCTGATGAATTGTGATGATTAGTAACATGTTTTAGAATAAGTCATAGTTAATTGTACATTGATGATTAAATTTAAAGAATACTATAGAATCAAGCATGATAAGTCTATTTTTCAGGAATTAAAATTTTTGCTAGGTTGTTGATCCAATTTTGAATATCACCTTGAAATTCGATTTTTATAAGGATGATGTCAAAACACCCATAATTATTGTGAGTATTTGAACCTTATAGAGCATACATCCTTTTTTGTGCTCATTTTTTGATTATGAGTGTGTCAACCATGAACCGTTATTCTAGAACTTGCCTCGTTTTTACATGTCAAGACCATAGTTATGATTTGATATACCGAGATGATAAAGGCACCTAGGTTTTAACCCACTAATTCCACTAAATAGCCCACCATTACAATTAACCCCTAGTGAACCCCGTTGAGCCTAACAACCCTTTTTATTGACTCACCTACTAATTGTAACAAAAAACCCTTTGTATTTGTTATCACCATTTTTTTTAATTACCCTTTTTGTTGAGATTTGATTTTGAACAAGTTTCCTAACTATGTTCTATATTTCAATTGTAAAAATTCTTCCTTATTATTATGATAGTTTATTTCAAAAAAAAAATATTAGTAGTGTGAAAAGAGAGCTTGCACAATCAAAAGGCTGTTTTTAAAAGAAAAGCTCGTATTAGTAAGATTATTACTTTTCAGTTAATGAAGTTTCTTTCGGTAGGTACTTGTCAAGTCAATCTCGATTCTAACCCTCTAATTTTAGCCTATGACCACACTTTGTACCCTAGCCCTGTTACAACCCTGTCAAAGACCTTTTGATCTGTTTATCATCTCATTTTACAGTGGTGGAGATTTGATTTTCAAGCAAGCCTATGGGATTAACTTTTCATGTTCGACTTATGAGCGCTTAATTTTGACCCTTAAACACTTTTTGAGTGATTTGAGTGAATCTTTGTGAGGATGTCAATCCTTGTCAGTTCTAAATTGAAAAGGTAGTTATTTAAAAGAGGGGAGACACCTATGTTTTCGAGGTACAAAAATTATAACTTATCTCGTCTAAATCTTTAGGACGTTTTGAATCAAATTATCCATGTATGAACTTTCTATGAATTAGGATAAGACATTGTTGATAAGAATAATAGATCATGGAAAGTTCGTTTTAATTGTAAGTTGAGAATTTTGCTTGAGGACAAGCAAAAGCTTAAGTGTGGGGGTATTTGATAAACCGTAAAACTAACATATTTTAATCCCACATTTAGTATGCTTTTAGATGATTTATTCCTCAATTTATATAAAAAAGGTGCTTTTAATCCTTTCTTTTCATGTCTTATACCCAGGAAAGCACCTGAGGAAGAAAAGAACACAAAAGGGCCTAAAACGGAGTAAATGGGCCTTAGCACGAAAATGACACGGCCGGCCCAAATCACACACGGTCGTGCCTCGATGAACACATAGAGCACGGCCTCAACACAGTCACACACGGCCGTGCCTCAAGAGAAATCCAAACACGGTCAGGTCTCAATCCACACGGGCATGTGCCATGGCCGTGCCTCTGTCGCTGGAAAGAGCAATTTCAGTCGGAAAAGGATACTTAGGGAGAAAGAATTGCGTTCCAAAAGCCTATATATATCCCCCCAAGTACCAACTTTTTAAAGTAGCGAAAGCTAGGCCAATGAGCCAATCCGAGAAGGTCAGACTTAGGGAAAAACGCGAGAATAGCTAGTTGATCCATCCCAAGAAGCCGGAATTATACTCAAGACGGCGGAATTCTCCTTCAATTCCTTCAGGGGGTTTTAGGGTTTTCTTATGTTTTGTTTTATCTTTTCTCTTGCGATGTTTTGTTTATTCATTATGAACTAAACCCCTCAGATACCTGAAGGGGATGAAACCTAGATGGATTTTATTATTTGATTTTTAAGTTATATGATATATTACTTAGTTTGTTCTTAATTATGTTGTTTAATCCAAATCTAATGTGCTTAGGTGGAGGAGGAATAGACCCTGCCTAAGAGAAGATCTAACATAATTAAGCAGAGTTGATCGGATGCCTAGAGATAGGGTTACGAGATTTT
The DNA here is from genome assembly GCA_005393395.2 of Gossypium australe. Taxonomy (NCBI): domain Eukaryota; kingdom Viridiplantae; phylum Streptophyta; class Magnoliopsida; order Malvales; family Malvaceae; genus Gossypium; species Gossypium australe. Next base: position 16,471,002 of record CM016615.1, read on the forward strand.
GCCGGATTAGGGTGAAACCTAATATGAGAGTCCATTGATCGATTTACTGCTATCTTAGGGGGTTATTATAAGCGAACGAGAGTTCCACTAATTAACCTAGGGTTAGACGTTATTCGCTTCGAGAGAAGGTTTAATATAGGTTAGGGATTCTCACGGATCAAGCTAAGTAAAAGAAATCATATAATTTAGGGTTAGATAATAGGTGAAGTCTAGGTGGATTCTTCCCGAAAGTATCGTCGAAATCAACTGAGTTTTTCTTCAAAGTTATTCTCCAATTTGTCTTCTTGTCTTTGTGTCCTTAGTTTAGTTGTCGTCAATTTAGTTTAAAAGTAATCTTCACTCTAACTTTAAGGCTAAATAATAAAAAGAAAGTAAGTATTAATACTTTTAGTTCCTTTGGGTTCAATAACCGGTCTTGCCTAAGCTATACTACGGTTCGATAGGTACACTTGTCTTAATATCGTTGTCAGAGTTAGTCTCCAGGTTTGATCATTCTTTTATAAATATTTAAAACTCTGATTTGCTGCGATCAGCCCCTCATTCTATTTCTTCCGTTGTCGAATTCTTCCATTGCCGAAAAACCATCATTCATTTTTACCGAAATCCCTATTGGTGTTGTGTTCTTCTTCTTTCTCTGAAAGCCGAATACTCCCTTATAATCGAATAGCCCTATCTTTTTGCCGATTCTTTGTTGTTTTCCTCTATCACAAATTGGTTGATGTTATCTACTCTTAAACTAGTTTTAAAATCCGGATCCCGTTCAGTAGGTATCTAGTCCGCAGGATCAAAGGTTGGATTCGGTAAGTACTTAGTCAACCTCCTTTAGTGTGTTTTGGTAAAAGCTGGAGGGCTATCTAACTCTTTCTTGTCGGTAACCTTGTATTAACAAGGGTAGGGTTCAAAGATCATAAGCGTGGTAAGGATCACTAACAAGTGGTGAGTGTACTCGTCTCAATTGTGGATTAGTAAATGGCCGAATGTAAGTGTGGCTTATAGAGGTGACTTGTATGGAATATGAGTCACTTGATTTTTGATAGTATATGTGTGGGTACAGATCTAGGGGATGTTCGTAAATAGTAGCTAAGGAAGGGCTACTAGAACTGGTGGCACACGGTAAGGTTATGGTAAGGCTTCGGGTTTTGGGTAAATACTATGGTTAAGTGTGTAATTGATTGGAGATTGGTATTGGCTGTAGGTTCAAGGTTGAGGATAGTGTAGCACGTCGCATTAACCAGGTGTGTACATACACTTCACATACGACAATTGATAAAAGCTGAAATACCGAAAAAATCCAGAATGCCGAAAAGCTGAAAAGCCGAAAGGTTGGTGCCAGCAACCACACAAGCGTGCAAACATTCATGTGGAAACACCGATATGATTACCGGGGCCAAGAGAGCAATCCCATGGTCTCGTGCCACTGTTTGGCCGACCAGAACAGACGGGGTTAAATGGACTTTTCGAGCTCGTGGGCCCAAATTGGCAAGAGTTGAGATGTGAAATTGAATGATGGAATGATATGGATGGCTATATGATTTGATTAATATTGGACTTAATGGGCTATATGGACATGATTAGGCTTAGTGGGCCTTATGGGATTTTAGAAATGCATGCTAGGGTTTTAATGGACTCTAGGCCTAGTTCCGATAAATTCTTAAATGGCATAAAACTTAAGTTAGTAATCAAACATGTCTGTGGACAAGTCGCTAGGTTAGAGTGTGGCAATGGACATATGCATGTGTAGGATTGGATCTAGGGAGAGCTTGATACTTAAGCGGTCCTAGTGACCCACCTCCTCTTCTCTAGGATCCTACCTAGTGTATGGTGTCTGTTCACTTTAGCCGCAAGGACTTGTTGATGGGCCAAAGTTCATAACTAAAACCCGAGATGAAAGAAATTACGAAAGTACCCCTGTATGGTAGAATTACGAAAATACCCCTATAGGGTAGATTTACAAAAATACCCCTGGGCAGTGAAATGACTAAAATACCCCTAGGTGCTTAATGTGTGAAAATGTATATGTTGCATTCATGAGATATATGTTGCACTTGGGTGTGTTTGATGATAAGGAGGAAGATATGTGAGGATCGTATAGTCGCTTAACGACTGTGGATCCACCGGTGGCTTTAAGCCCATTATATGCTTACCAGCCTTGCTGCAACATTTGAGTAGTGCCGTTGTTGGTGCTACCTTTGGAGTGTAGGGATGGGTTGGTTGATATTTATATCCCCACAAGAGTGTAGGGTTGGAAGGGAAATGGAGTGCAGGGTTGGATTTGGGATGGGAGCATTGCATTCATGTGATACTGATGTGATATGAGGTCATTGTGGGCTAAGGCCCAAGACCACCGATTTTGATAGGGCTTAGGCCCAATGTGATAATTGCATGTTGGTTGGATTACCAAGGGTCGTACACACTGATTTTCAAAACTCACACCCTTTTATTTAATGTTTCAGGTGACTCTTAGTAGACGGCTTGACGTGGGAGAGGACACGGAGATGGCCACCTGCAAGCTACTTAGAAGTTTTTAATTTAGTTTCGAATGACTTAAATTTAATTACTTTTTTTTCATTGGGATGTAATATGGCCTTGTATCTCCAATTTGTCTTTACATTTGGGTTATTATTGTTTCAACTGCCTAATTATTAAACTTAAATAAATTTCTAAAGTTTAACATGGTTTTCGAAATAACTATAACATATGGACGTTTTCTTAAAACATGGGCTTTCATCGTAACTTAACAAATTGCAAGGATTTTGGGTTTCTAAATCTTAAACTTAAGTTTTTAACTAAACAAAGTCGTTTTGGAATTATCTCTTTGATGTGACATAACCAGATTCGGCCATAACATCTGGGTCGGGTCTGGGGGTGTTATAATAGTTTAGAAGAGAAAAGAGGAACAATATTCGGCATAAGAAAGAAGAAAAGAGGGAAGAGAGTGAAATCAGCCAAAGATGAATGAAGCATCCCAACGCGTAAATGCCCGAATGGTCACAAAAATATTCGGCTACCCCACAAATACAAATGAACAACACTCGATCCAAGTAAAGCAAGCTTAGAAAGACAGCGAAAAGAGAAATCGAAGACCCCAAATGCCCTTTAAAGAAAACGGCTACCACAAGAAAATGCCAAACTGAAATAGCATAAGGAAATTTGAAACTCCCCCCTACACCACCCAAAATCGAAATCTATGCATTCCTAGAGTCCCATTTTGGCTCGAACCTCCCAACAACTCAATCCCCTTGATTTTATCCAATTATCACTCCATAATCCACTCCTTAAATCACTCACTTGACCAATTCAAACCTTCTCTACCAGAGTTCAATTCCAACTCAACTACTAGCTTAGCAAACGAGTAAAATAAATACCCCTTTGAGTAAGGAGTGATTCGAACCTAGGCCAAATGCATACTCCTAACGCCACCTTGCCACCAGACCACATGCTTCCTTGTGTCACATTTTAGCCTCAATTATTTAAAATACTTATTACCTGAAATTACGATTCCCCTAACGCTAAAACAAAAATTTTTCCATATGACAAGACTTGAACCCAGGACTTCGCCAAGACCCCAAAATTCGGGGTGTTACACAAAATTTTGGTGGCAAATTGGCTTTGCAAATGGCCATATTTGCCCACACGGTTGAGTACATGGGCGTGTGTCTCGATCGTGTCTCTTAAGTTTGCATTTCGAAATAAGTCAGACTCACACACGGGCTAAAAACACGGGCATGTGACAAGTCGTGTGAATTAAGTCAGTGTTGCCCACGGGTCAAGAACACGGGCGTGTCTTCGGCCGTGTGGGCAAGTCAGTATGTATGCCCTGTTTTGCCATGGCTTGGACACACGGGTGTGTCTAATGCCGTGTGAGGCACACAGCCTACCCACACGGGCGTGTGACCTCTGTAACTTTGAAAAATGTTTGATTTTCGAAAAAATTTTGTATGTGCTCAGTTTAGTCCCGACCCTTTCCTAATGCAAGTTTAAGGTGTCATAGAGCTTTTAAAGGAACTCTACGTATATGATTTGCTATGATATGTTGATGATGTATTTATGTTTGAGAAATGATCGTAAATGTTCCGTTATGTTTGGTAATGCTTCTTAACCCTAGACCGGCAATGGTTACGGGTTAGGGGTGTTACAATACGAGTGACATGTCACTAGGGTTACCGTTTTGGTCGAGCTCCTACATTTGTTGCAGACTCACCATAGCTCGTATGATCTTACCGATATATTAGCTCGTAAGAGCTTATTGTCCATCAGCCCAAGAGGAGCTTACTGATCATAACTCAAAAGAGCAGAAATGATAATAAATTGATGAATTATCGATTTATATGTTATGTATATCACCCGAGTATCTCTCGATATTCTAATGGGTTCAACGGGCATAAATTTTGTTATTAGTTATGTGAAAAAGATATGTGTTAAATGGATGAGTTACTGTTATCAAATAAATTTCCATTTATATGATTGAGAATGAAATGTTATAAATGATGTACATGATATATGTGAATTTGATATGATACAATGTTTGAGTATTTAATTGAGATAATGGATGATTACATGCACTTATATGACTAACTTGTTGATGAATGCTTGTGTATAGGCATTTGGCAAGTGAATTTGGTATACTTTATTTAATTGTTTGATTATGTATAAATGGTAAGCTTAATTTTGAATTATACGGGCTTACTAAGCTTTAAAGCTTACTCTGTTTATTTTCCCTGTTTTATAGGGGTTCGATAGCTCACTCGATCCGAATAAAGTAGGAGTTACGCATCACACTATCTAGTTGTTGTTGGTACTTTTGAACTCTTGGATGTTTGTATATATGGCAATGTATAGGCTAATTATAAAGATGATAATTATGGTTACTTGAGATAGAGATTTCGGTACATGTTGTAGTATAAGTTTAAGCCATGTGATTTGGCTTATCTTGGTGTAATATTTTGGTTGTGTATAAGTGTTCAAATATGGTATGTTTTGGCAAGTAGTAGATGAAATGGAAATATGCAAATGATGTCTTGTAATAGGCATATAAATGGAAAATGCATGATATTAATTAGGTATTCAAATACTATGTCAAATTGGTATAAAATGTGTATGAAATGTTGTGGACTGGCTGTCTATTGGATTATAAAATGTTGCAATCTATGCTTGTGCATGCATGTATAAATGTGGTGGCAAGATGGCTTTGCAAATAGCCTATTTTTGTCCACACAGGTAGAGACACGGGCGTGTCTCAGCTGTGTGCGACACACGGTCATGTTACACGGCCGTGTGTCCCCTGGTGGTGATATTAGAACCAAGTCAGTATGCTCCATACGGTTTCACCCATGTGACTAGTAGTGTTGTACAAGTTAGTATGCCCACTAATTGGCACACGCCCTAGCACACGGGCATATGACTTGGCCGTGTTGCATAAGTTAGTATACCCTACAATTTTGGCATGGCTTGTCACACTGGCATGTGTGGCCACTTCGAAGGGCACACGGGTGTGTGGTTGGCCTTGTGACCCAAGTCAGTATCTACACCCTATTTTCACACGGCTAGAGACACGAGAAACTCTGGTGGCCGTGTGAGACACACAGCCTTGTCACGCGGGCGTGTGTCCTCTGTATTGAGAAAATTTTTAAAAGTTTCGTAGAAGTTTTATAAGTTATCGGTTTAGTCCCAAACTACTCCTAAACCATGTTTAAGGTCTCGTAGGCTATTGTAAGGGACAAATTTAATGATGATTGTATAAAATGATTGAATGCATGAGAAAAATACGGTTATATGTGTTATAAGTGTGGTAATGCTCCGTAACCCTATTCCGGCGTTGAATTCTTATGAGGGGTGGTATAGAATGTGTCCTCACCATGGACTCCCTTTGTGGCTCTAAGTTTAAACCTTTTACAATGTTTTGAATCCCTTGACTAGATAGATGATTCATGTAGTAGCTAGTGGAACATTGAATAATAGAACACCTAAGGAAGCTCAAAAATTTATTGAGGAGATGGCACTGAATAATTATCGGTGGCAAGTTACGGGAGTAAAACCTATCAATGTAGCCAAAGTTTTTTATATTGATGCAGTTTCTATGTTGGAAAATCAATTTGAAGCTCTTGGTAAGAAAATTGATGGTTTAATTTTTTCTAAGCAGTTGAATCCGATGATGCAATGTAATGCGAATGGAATGAGGATAATTAATTTAGATATATTCGCCCTTCAAGTCCAACATGAAGCATAAGCAAGTCGAATTTATGGGTAATAATTCTAGATCTCAAAATAACCGTTATAGCAATAACTATAATGTAGGTTTCAGGAATCACCCAAATTTCTCTTGGGGGTCAAGGAAATCAAAGGCCAGAACCCTTTCCAGGTTTTCAGTAACCTTATCAGCAAGAGAATAAATTGAAACTTGAGGACATGTTGGCTAAATTTATTTCGGTGTCAGAAACTCAATTTCAAAACACTAAGACAACTTTGAAAAATCAGCAAGCAATAATTCATGTGCTTGAAAATAAAATTGGATAGCTTGCCAAACTTCTTCCGGGAAAACCACAAGGTAGTTAACTTAGCAACACTGAAACTAACCGAAAGGAGCAAATCCACGTGGAAGGGATAGTCGAGCCTGAAAAAAAGTCGAAGCTTGAAGTTGTTGTGAAAAGTGTTGAGGTTGAAAAAGGTAAGTAAAAGCATAAGCTGATAATTAGAGAATACAAATCTCGAATTCCATATCTAGTAGCATTGAAGAGAGACCACATAAAAGAGCAATATGGTAAATTTCTTGAACTCTTAAAAAAATTGCACATTAACTTATAGTTTGTTGAAGCCCTTTCATATATGCCAAAGTATGTACAGTTTTTAAAGGAGTTGTTAACAAATAAAAGGAAGTTAGGTGACTTGTTGATTATGGAGCTTAATGCAGTTTGCTTGGCCATTCTCCAAAACAAACTACCCAATAAATTTAAAGATCCAGGGAGTTTTACTATTCATTGTCTCATTGGTAGTTTAAATGTTGAAAAAACTTTGGTTGATTTAGGGGCTAGTATAAATGTCATGCCTTAAAGATATTCAATTAGCGGATAAATCAATTAGATATCCTAGGGGTATTGTTGAGGATTTACTTGTGAAAGTCGATAAATTTATATTCTCTATTGATTTTGTTGTATTGGACATGGGTGAGGATATTGAGGTACCTATGATCTTAGGTTGACCCTTTTTAGCCACTTCTAGAATTGTTATTGATGTGGGTACTGGTGAACTTGTGCTTCATGTAGGTGATGAAAAGATTATTCTTCCAGCATGTGATTTTATGAGAGTCCCTAGTGAACAAGATGATACTAATTGTTATGTTAATGTTAGTAATCATGTGGCTCAACGTTCTTTGCAAGAAATTCCTCATTAAAACGTGTTGGAGCCATATTTTATTCAAAGTGATAGAACTCGAAGGACAAGTGAAGTGTGAATGGTGCAGCTCAATGAACTAGATGAATGGCGAACGAAGGTTGATGAGAAACTGAGAAAGCAAAAGGAAGTGACAAAATAACACCATGATGTGCATGTAAAGACAATGAACCAATTCAAAGTTGGGGACAAAGTACTATTGGACAAATCAGATCCATGGATTTTTTCGTCAATGTTTAAGTCAAGAGGGTCCAACCCATGTGTGGTAAAAATCATATTTCCATACGGAACCATTGAGGTAACACACTCTGTTTAAAACACATTCAAGGTAAACATTCATCGTATCAAACTTTTTTTTGTGTGGTAATACTGATAATGAGAGAGAGGAGCTTCAACTTCAGGATCTGCCTTAACCGCGAGCTTAAAAAGGAAAGTTGAGCTTTGACTCTCAATAAGTGCTTCTCGAGAGGCAACCCGAGTGTTTTTATTTTTATTTATTTATTTTACTTTCATGTTAATTTAAAAAAAAAATAAAAATATTTTTTTAAAACAATATTTTTTTAAAAAAAGTGGTCTAAATGGTTTGGGGTAATCCACATGTCTCTAGTAACCACACGGCCTAGACACACCAGCGAGTCTCAAGCCGTGTGGTTACTAGAGCTAATTTTTTTCAATTTTAATTTGACCCACATAGGCACAGTCATAGGCTGGAGCCTGTCACATGGGCATGTGGTAGACCGTGTGGCCCACATGGGCTTGCACACGGGCGTGGGAGAAGCGAAGGAGCATCGCATACGGCTTGAGACATAGCCTAGACACAAGGGCGTGTCTTATGTTGTGTGGTTACTAGGCTTACCGTTTTTTATCACACACGGTCTAGGTGATTCCACACGACCTGGCCACACAGCCGTGTGGTGTGCATGACCTAGCCACACGACCATGTGGCTCACACAGCCTGGCACATGGAAATATATTTTTTTTCCTTTTTAAAGCTATTTTTTTCTTTTGTTTCCTTCCTAACCCAACCAAAGTGATTTCGTTTAGTTTTATATTTTTGTTTTTGTTTTTGTTTTTTTTTGTTTTTGTTCTTAGTTTTTGGATTTTGGTTTTTGGTTTGGTTTTTGGTTTTTGTTTTTGGTTTTATTATGCATTGTACTTTTATGATTTTATTGGTTGTTTTTCTATTTTATTATCTCTTTATCTTCTTATTCATTTTGTCTATTTTTTATTAGTTTTCTTAGAAACATGCACTTCATTTAGAATTTCTCACGATTCCGATTTTCAATATTCCAATGAATTCATCCAAATTCAGGACAGTTTCAATCCCCTTCCTCTCTTATGATATTATGCTTCTTCTGTGATTATATTTGTTTGTACATTAAAGATAATGTACATCTTAAGTGTGGGGAGGTTGTTTGTATATTTTTGATAAAATCCCTAAATTATTTGTTGTGTTTAAATAATTTTGTAACATCCCGGAATTAGGGGCTCTGCATTTTTATGTTTATGTGTGTTTGGCATGATTTGTCTGTTAATTTGGTGTGTTTGGGGGTCCCGGGAAGGCTTGTGGTTAAGTTTGAGTGTAACACCCCAAACCCGGCCCAAACACCACCACTGGATCTAGCATGTCACTAAGAAGATTTTATAAAACATGTCACGATTTTGGAAATCATTTGTTGAGTTTAAACATTTATACCGGAAAACTTAATAATTTGATAATGTATATAAGATATGAATTTTAATATGATGCCTTTATGAATTAAAACCGAAGTTTGGTACATGCCTTAATTTCCATTTTTCATCAAATAATTCAAGTGTCTGAAAATAAGCCCAAAAACCGAAAATATAAAGTAAATAGCCCGTGGCCTTATTACAATAAAGTAGAACCCAAAATATTAAATATAAATAAACAAAATAATGTCTTTTGCTAAATCCAAATAATATCTCGCATGGCCACCTCGCGCTCCTCTCCAGCCCGGTCCGATGCACTAGGTGCTACCTGTAGTTGTTAAATAATAGGGTGAGTCGCGAGACTCAGTGTGCAACCCTCATGCACCATTAGATTTGGGCCTTAACCCCACAGAACATATAACAAAATATAATATATCAGAAAATACGCGAAGCCCAACCCAAATCCTAGGTTTCCATCCGCTACACGCCACCCTTACCTGCCAGTCACACCATTGGGGATTTCTACAATCAACCCACACCGCTACACACCATTGATGGTAGACATGCTGCTCATCGTCAGATCATGGCGGTAGCCACTACAACAGGTCATGGCAAAAGCCACTACAACAGGTCACGGCAGAAGCCGCTACAACAGGTCACGGCAGAAGCCGCTACAACAGGTCACGGCAGAAGCCGCTACAACAGGTCAAGGCAGAAGCCGCTACAACAGGTCACGGTAGAAGCCGCTACAACAGGTCAAGGCAGAAGCCACTACAACAGGTCACGGTAGAAGCCGCTACAACAGGTCACGACAGAAGCCGTTACAACAGAACACTTCCCCTTTCAATAAGCCCAACCCCATGCAATCACAGAAACATAATACTTATCACAGATGTCACCTTAACAGGAACATTCACTTAGGAATGACAGAGATCACTAACCTGGTGATTCGCTTTTACCCTCCTCGGGTTTCAACCATGATGCCGGGATTTCGGCATTTATCAGAATATAACAGATTTATAACATGATCCCGGGATTTTGGCATTTATCAGAATATAACAGATTTATAACATGATGCCGGGATTTCGGCATTTATCAAAATATAACAGATTTATAACATATTTTAAAAGGCAAACTAAGGGGTGTGGAAGTGTTACACACTTGATATCGCGTAGTTTTACTCCCTTAGTTAAATCCTTACTATTTGGATCTACAACCCTTAGTCTAAAACCTTGCTCAAAAGCCGGAAGAATACAAAGATTTGGGCTCCCCTACATTTTGCCAAGGGTTAATAAATACCCCAAATTTACACGTTAAAAATCAATAGATCTCCTTACCTTGAAATCCCGAAAGTAACACGATTTGAGTGTTACTGAACTCTATCTTAGAAATCTAAACGAGTGACTCCCCTTCAAATCCTGGAATGCCACAAATAAGAGAAAAACTTAAGATTAGTTCCTTATAGCCATTCGGCTAGAGTCCCTAAAAAGCCGAAAAAGATTGAAATCTTACGAATCACTACTTATTGAAATCTTACGAATCACTACTTACCTTTAGTTTCCTTCGAGATTCGGCACAAGCAGATACCTTAGAGAGAATTCGGCAAACACAGGAGATGAGATCTAAGGATTTCGGCTTTTATGGAAATCTTGGAAAAGATGAACTGATGCGTTTTCGGCTTTTAGAAGATCTGAATAGAGTGTTTCGGCTTTGGCTTAGAAAGGAAGTAAAAAGAAATCTTAGAGATTTTGGCTAAAATATTTGAAAGAGATGAGGAAGAGATTGTCAGAGAGTTTGGCCAAAAAGGGAAAAAGAAAAGAAAGAAAGTTGAGAGGGAGAATGGAGTGGAGGTTTCGGCAGAGAAAAGAAAAAAGATGAAGAGAACTATACAGCAAATTTCGGCACAAGGAAAGAAGAAAAGAGTAGGGTTCAATTGCCAGAATTGATGAGATATCCCCCCCTATTTATAGAAATTTCGGCACTTACCTAACCTTGCAGATAAATCCTATTTTTTCTCCTTTATCTTAATCTACTAACTCATCCAAAAGAGGCTTAATTAGCTCCAACTCCTCCCTCCTTTATCAGCTTATTATCCACAAATTAAAAATATTAAAAATTTCCTAAATTATAGCCTTGTGCCGTCCCCCCTAGCTCCTCTTTAAATGCCGAATTTGGCCCAAAAACATGGGCTCCAAGTGGCCAAAACTTGGGCCTCCTCATTTGCCAGTGACGCCAACTCCCTTCCCTCTTAGTGGCGCCATTTTGCCACTGGGCCACAAGCCCAATCTTGATATTTTTAACATAGATAACTATCTTTAAAACTTATAATGCCCAAACAGAATATTTTAACTGAGGTCTCAGCCCATTCCTGAGCCCAATTAATACCTCAATTCTCAATTTTTCATATTTAATCATTCATTACACAAAATGCACAGGCCCTAAAATTCAGGATGTTACATTGAGCCTTGGTGAAAATTTTGGGTTTTAGGCATTTTAGGGGAGAGCTAGCTGAGTCAGGCCTTAAGGGTAATTACTTGTGTTTGTTGACACAAGAAGAGGAGTGGTAAAGTGGCAAGGAGACGCCACTCAGGATGTAGGGAAGTGGCGACACAAGGAAGCAGCAGGGGGAAGAGGTTCGAATCCCATAAGTTTCACTTTGAAGCTTTATTTTTGGCACCTGGAGGGGGAGAAGGTGGATTCGGCAGGGACTCTCCAAGGATGATGGTTGAATGGGTCAACATATTCAAATGAGTGGCCATGAGGTGTTTGTGGGGTTTGAACGGGTCAACAAGTTTGAATGATTGAAGAGGAGTGAAAGTAGGAGGAAATTGTAGGTTGGTGCTGGTTGTAGTGGTGGCTGAATGATGGAGAGTGGGGAGGGGAGTTGCAGCTATGGGTGTGTTGTTTGGACTAGGGGCTGACGCATTTGAGGGGTGTTGGCAAAACCGAGAGCTCTTAGTATGTGTGAGCCGAATTTGTGAGCTTTTGTTTTCTTTTGTGTTGCTTAGCTTTTGTGTGCCGAAATTCCCTAAGTTCATCTAAGGGTTCTTCTCTTTTTTTTTTTTTTTTTGGTGTTTTCAACTCTTTTTCTTATCTTTTTCTCTTGGATACAAACTTCCCCATTTGTTTACTTCTTTTTCATCAAGGTTACAAAAACACCTTTGGCTGAATCTCTTCCTTCTTCTTTGCTCTCCTCTTGAACACCATAACCGAACCTAGTTCAACTCTCATCCCCTTTCTTGCCAAGCCGAAACCTTTCTTCTCCTCTACCATTTTCTGTGTTAGCCGAACCATCTCCTAAAACTTTCTTTTATTCTGCATATTCTCTTCTTCGTTCATATCTTGTGGAAACCAAATCTGTACCCTCTCCAATCGGCATCTTCTTATTGTGGAGGGGCTCATTCTCATATTCTCTGCTTCATCTAGCCTCCTTTCGGGTGGTCTTTGGTAAGTTGGATGTTGGCCAATTAGATGATAAGGGGGTCCCTTCTCATTTTTGGTTTGGCCGAAAGGCCGTTTCTTTTGATTCAATTTTGGGAATCAGTTCTAACTTGGTTTTATCTAGGGACTCATTCTGTAACACCCTTAACCCATATCCGACGCCAAATAGGGTTAGAAGGCATTACTGAGCAAAACACAACTTTTAACTATGTGAACAATCATGGCGATCAAATAAACCTATAAGAAGTCACAGGTACATTTATTAAGCCAAAACTCAATAGAACCAATACTCAATCAATCCAATATACACTTTAATCCATTAATATGCACATAATCAAGCTTCAATTACTTATGCAACTTATTCATTTCTATTGCATACACTAATCGTACCTACTATGCAAATCATTCAAGCATATAATAGTTTCTCAAATGTAACCTCCTTTTTGTCCCAATATGCATAATAAGATTTATATATATAAAAAAAATGGAAGTTTATAAATGTTCATGCATATGGCCGAATGTCATCAATTTCATATTTCTAACATTTAGCTATCTCTTTACTAATCCATATAAATTGAATTTAAAACACATATACCCATGATTTTCATACCCGATTATGCCATAAAAAAAATATGTCTATCCATATCCCATGCTATCAACAATATATACAAATTTAACTTATAATTCTAACATTCACATGTAATCTTAACATCATTAACATATGAACAAAACATAACAATGGTTCAATATAACCGAATATACAAATGCTTATTCTTACCACATTATCCAATTCATATATTCATTACACAACATATATTTTCTTACTATATTCAATTAAACTTTGATTGAATTTGCACAAACATTAGCGATATAAACCAACAATTATATCAAAAGCATGGAAAACGACTTAACCAAAAATTTAGCCATATTCGCATGGCTATTATATACATAGACAAAAGTTTCCATCTTAACAAAGTCAAAGTCTTTCCTATACATGCCTCTATCCGAAAACCAAAATAAAAGAGTACCAAATTAGATTGATAGTGTGGACGACTTTCTTGACGATCCCTTTTTGAGCTTGTAGCCTTAACCGAATCTATAAAACAGAGGAGAACATTTCACACAAGTAAGCTTACTAGCTTAGTAAGTCCTAAGCTCATGATAATATAACATTCAAACACTTAAACATTTAAATCTTTCAACTAATGACATTGCATATAAACCTTTAAATATGTTGATTTATACAAGGCCGAATACTAACAGTTCATTAACCTAAGTAATTGTACTCCATTTCCATAAACTTGTATCACTTCGAAACACAAAATAAATATATTACAAGAATCACATGCTCCAAATCGTAGAAGTGCCGCATTCATATCAACCATGTTATCGTACTAAAATTCCTTTCCCTCTTAACATTTCTATTTGAAAACCGAATCTCCACAATAGTACATTCAAGCTCAAATTCAATCATATAATACTCATGCACATCAGTCTTAATCTCAAAGGTACATAACACTGTTCTCATAGTATTAACTCGACTCAAGTAACATTAAACATAACATACCTTACTTGCTTACCTGAGCCTTTAACTAGATACATTAGCTATGTTTTGCCTTGAACAAATTTCGGTTTCTCCTTTGTAAAACACATCACCGGCATCAAGCCTGCTAGGCGTCAAAGCCCGATAAGTAACACCGGCACAAGGCCTGCTAGGCTTAGAGCCTGAAATAAGTCACCGGCACTAGGCCTGCTAGGCTTAAAGCCTGAAATAAGTCACCGGCACTAGGCCTGCTAGGCTTAAAGCCCGAGATACCAACATTTTCAACATTTAAGTGAACATTTCAATAGTATCACAACCACTTATATCATTTAAATTTCATAATTCTATCACATTTCAAATTCAACTAAGCTTATTCACTTTTCACAAATAAAATATACACATTCACATTGTATTAACCAAACATATCCAATTCAATGTAATATCTTTACATTCGGCTATCACATAAAAATATACCCAAATTTATCAAACATTGTCATTAAGTACATTCATAATGCATTCTTTAATATAATCCAGCTTAGGGACTTACCTCGACTGTCGACGGACCGCGTAGACCGACTATTCAATAACCTTCGTCTTTCCCCGATCCAAATCTGTTTTTCTTTGTTCTTGATCTGAACACATTAAAATTGAGCTCATTCAAGTACATTTCATTTCAATTTAGTCCCTTGAATTTGGCTTGAATATTGCCGAAATCTCAAAGAACCTAGCTCCCCTTTTCTTTTTCAATATTCGGTCAAGAAAGATGAGTGAGCATGTTCATATTTTGTGTTTTATTTAACATATATATTAAATAATTATTGGTTTACCAAATTAACCTTTATACTAAAATAAAAACCATATAATACTTAAGGGTATACTTGACTTTTGCCGCCCACTAACTATTAAATTGGGCTAATTGCCCTTTTAATACCCCATTTTAAAAAGCCATCATCAAATAGGCACTTTTCACTAGAGTTTGCAACTTTTACTTTTTACGCACTTAAGTCCTTTTTCTAAATTAAACACACAAACAATAAAATTTTTCTACGAGACTTTCACACACATTAATTCACATGTAATAAACACAAAATATACTATAAAAATATTTCTCGGACTCGGATTCGTGGTCCCGAAACCACCGTTCCGATTAGGGTCAAATTCGGTCTGTTACAACTCTGCCCCCTTAGGATTTTCGTCCCTGAAAATCTTACCGTTAAACAAAGTCGGATATTGTTGCCTCATTGAATCCTCAGGCTCCCACGTAGCCTCTTCAACTCCGTGACGATTCCATAGTACCTTCACTAATGGAATTCTCTTACTTCTCAACTCTTTCATTTCCCGAGCTAAGATACGGATCGGTTCTTCATCATATGTCAAATCGGATCGGATTTCAATCTCTAACGGTGTGATCACATGAGACGGATCTGATCTGTACTTACGAAGCATCGAAACGTGAAATACGTCATGTATCTTTTCTAACTCAGAGGGCAACTTCAATCTATAAGCAACAGGCCCAATACGTTCAGCAATTTCATAAGTTCCGATGAATCTCGGACTAAGTTTGCCTTTCCGACCAAATCGGAGTACTTTTTTCCACGGAGAAACTTTCAAGAATACTCGATCTCCAACTTGAAATTCAACATCTTTACGTTTTAAATCAGCATAAGACTTTTGTCGGTCTGAGGCAGCTTTCAAAGTATCTCTGATCACAGCCACTTTTTGTTCAGTTTCTTTGATCAAATAAACCCCGTGTATTTGATTTTCACTGAGCTCAGTCCAATACAACGGTGTTCAACATTTACGACCGTACAAAGCTTCGTAGGGCGCCATTTTGATACTAGATTGAAAGCTATTATTGTAAGCAAATTCAATCAAAGGTAGGTATCGTTCCCATGTACCTTCAAACTCGAGAACGCAACATCTCAACATGTCCTCAAGTATCTGAATAGTTCGTTCAGACTGACCGTCTGTCTGCGGATGAAAGGCTGTACTAAAATGAAGTTTGGCATCTTGCAACTTCTTCCAAAACCGCGATGTGAATCTCGGGTCTCTATCTGAAATAATGGAACTCGGTACACCATGCAATCTTACAATCTATGATACGTACAATTCAGCAAGTTTATCGAGTGAATAGTCTGTACGTACTGGCACAAAATGAGCTGATTTAGTCAGTCTATCAACTACAACCCAGACGGCATCTTTCTTACTTGGTGTCATAGGGAGACCGGATACAAAATCCATTGTAATTCTATCCCATTTCCATTCAGGTATCATGATTGGCTGAAGTAGTCTGGATGGCACTTGATGCTCAGCTTTTACTTGCTGACAAACTAAGCATTTCGAAACAAATTCAGATATATCCCGTTTCATGCCCGGCCACCAATAGAACTATTTCAAATCATTATACATCTTTGTGCTACCCGGATGTATCGACATTTGACTATTATGAGCTTCATCCAATACCATCTGAATCAATTCAGCATTTCTCGGTACACACAATCGGCCTTTATAACTCAAACAATCATTTTTATCAATTCGAAACTCTGACTCGGTATCATTTTTACATTGTGCTCGTCTAGAAGTCATATCTTTGTCAACTTTCTGTGCATCGCTAATTTGCTGAATAAACAACGGTCTAGCCTTCATCTCAGCTATGATCGAACCATCTCTAGACATAACCATATGTGCATTCAACGCACGAAGAGCAAACAGTGATTTTTGACTTAATGCATCCGCAACAACATTAGCTTTTCCCAGATGATAGTCAATTACCAATTCGTAATCTTTTAGCAATTCCAACCACCTGCGCTGTCTTAAATTCAGGTCTTTTTGAGTCATCAAATACTTCAGACTTTTGTGATCCGAGTAAACATGGCATTTCTCGCCGAATAAGTAATGACGCCAAATCTTCAGTGCGAACACAATGGCTGCAAGCTCTAAACCATGCGTCGGATAATTTCTTTCATGCGGCTTCAATTGCCTCGATGCGTAGGCTACTACTTTGCCTTCCTGCATCAATACGCAGCCCAAACCACTTAAGGAAGCATCGGAATACACAACAAATTCCTTACCTGATTCAGGTTGAGCTAACACTGGAGCTTCCGTCAAAAGGGCTTTCAACTGATCGAAACTCTTCTGACAATTTTCCGACCACTCGAACTTTACATCTTTCTATAGTAGCTTTGTCATAGGTGTAACTATCACAGAAAAACCTTTCACAAACCTTCTGTAGTAGCCCGCAAGTCCCAGAAAACTTCGAATCTCGGAAACATTTTTCGGTGGCTTCCAATCAAGTATACCTGAGATTTTGTTCGGATCGACTTGAATACCTGATGCTGAAACAACATGTCCCAAAAAGCTAACCTCTTTCATCCAGAACTCACACTTACTAAACTTCGCATACAACTATTGATCTCTCAAAGTTTGTAGCACTAATCTCAAATGCTCGGCATGCTCGGTTTCATCTTTGGAGTAGATCAGTATATCATCAATAAACACTACTACAAACCGATCCAAAAACTGTCTGAAAACTTGATTCATTAGATCCATAAAAACAGCAGGTGCATTAGTGAGTCCAAAAGGCATAACCAGAAACTCAAAATGTCCGTACCTCGTCCAGAATGCAGTCTTTGGCACATCTGTATCTCTGACTCGCAACTGATAATAGCCTGATCTCAAATCTATCTTTGAAAATACTAAAACCCCTTTCAACTGGTCAAATAAGTCATCAATCTGAGGTAACGGGTACTTATTCTTTATAGTTACCTTATTCAGTTGCCGATAATCAATACACATTCGCATCGTTCCATCTTTCTTTTTCACAAAAAGAACTGGTGCACCTCAAGAAGAAAAGCTCGGTCGTGCAAAGCCCCTATCTGTTAACTCTTGCAACTGTGCTTTCAACTCTTTTAACTCAGCAGGTGCCATCCGATACGGAGCTATCGAGATCGGAGTCGTCCTTGGTATTAATTCAATGCCAAACTCAATCTCTCGTACTGGTGGTAAACCTGGTAATTCTTCAGGAAACACATCTGAGTATTCATTCACAACCGGTACTGATTCAATTTGCTTTTTAGACACTTTATTATCCAACACATAAGCCAAGTAAGCTTCGCATCCTTTTCTCACATACTTTTGAGCTAACATCAAGGATATTACTGTAGACAATCCATCCGAATTATTGGATTCAACCCGAATGATCTCACCGTTTTGGCATCTCAAATCAATGATCTTTCTTTTACAATTCACCACTGCATCATACAAAGTTAGCCAATCCATTCCCAGAATTATATCAAACTCGTCGAAGGGCAACAACATTAGCTCAGCTGGGAAATAAGAATCTCGAATCATCAACGGGCAACTTTTACACACTTTATCCACAAGTACACAGCGACCCAAAGGGTTGGACACACGGATCACAAACTCAGTAGACTCAACAGGTAGAGTCTTACTGGATGCCAAAGTTTCACACACATATGAATGAGTCGAACCAGGATCAATCAATGCAATCACAGTAGTATCATAAAGTGTGAAAGTACCAGTAATAACGTCTGGGGACGAAGCATCCTCTCTAGCTCGTACAGCATAAGCTCTAGCTGGTGCTCTAGCCTTGGATCGAACTGCAGTGTTCTTTGTTCCTCTCTGACTACCACCTACATTGCCTGAATGTAGGGGTGGCCTGCCTCGCGCTGACGTGTTGGTCGACTTAATGTTCTGAACTGTATTCTGCTAAGCTAACATCGGATATTCTCTAATAAAATGATTTGATGATCCATATTTAAAGCAAGACCGATCATGGAATCTACAACACCCGGAATGCCATTTCCCACAGTGCTTGCATTCAACTCGATTCTGTGGAGCGTTACCAACACTGGACATCGAGGTAGCTCGTGAGCCCACTGGAGGTCGATCACGTCTAGGTAAATCTGAAGTAGCTTTATGTCGATTGAAGTCATCTCTGAACTTCTTAGATGTGGAATGGAAAGTCTTACCCGACGTTCTCTTACGAGTGTCTCTAGCTTCTGTCTCAGCCTTTCTTTTCTCCTTCCCGAGCTCTTCAGCTTTGCAAGCTCGTTCGACTAGTGTCACAAACTCTTTGATTTCAAGAATGCCAACAAGCAACTTTATATCTTCATTCATACCGTCTTCGAACCTCTTGCACATAATGGCTTCAGTTGATACACACTCTCGGGCATATCGGCTCAATCTGACAAATTTTCGCTCATATTCAGTAACGGTCATTTGCCCCTGTTTTAGTTCAAGAAATTCTTTACGTTTCTGGTCGATGAACCTCTGGCTGATATATTTCTTGCGGAATTCATTCTGGAAAAAATCCCACGTCACTTTTTCTTTCGGAACCACTAATACTAGTGTATTCCACCAGTGGTATGCAGTGTCCCTAAGTAAAGATATAGCACACTTCAGGCATTCATCTGGAGTACAAGATAGCTCATCGAGTACCCGAATAGTGTTATCAAGCCACATTTCGGCTCGTTCTGTGTCATCATCATCATTGGCCCTGAATTCTTCGGCCCCAAATTTCCTGATTTTATCAACTGGAGGCCTACTAGATCTCATTGGATCTATCATTGGGGGTGCTGAAGGTATCGGAGTTGGATTATTCGGGGGTGGAGGTTGGTGTACAGCCAGGTTAGTCTGAATAAACTGGGTAAACCACTCGTTCATCATCTGATAGAAGGCTTGTTTAGCCTCCCCCTCGTGGCTACCCGAAACTGGTCGAGAGTCTACCGGCATTGATCCGTGTGCACGGTCAGGCGCTACACTCTCTACATCATCCGCTACAGCTCTTTCAGGATCAGTATCCATTTACTATATAAAACACAATTCAGAATGTCAGAAGTCACCACACTATCATATATACAATAAAGGCATGTATAGCTAGACCCTCACGCGCTACGGTAGTCCTAGAATCGACTAAACCGTAAGCTCTTATACCAATAAAATGTAACACCCTTAACCAATATCCGACGCCAAATAGGGTTAAAAGGCATTACTGACCAAAACACAACTTTTAACTATGTGAAAAATCATGGCGATCAAATAAACCTTTAAGAAGTCACAGGTACATTTATTAAGCCAAAACTCAATAGAACCAATACTCAATCAATCCAATATACACTTTAATCCATTAATATGCACGTAATCAAGCTTCAATTACTTATGCAACTTATTCATTTCTATTGCATACACTAATCGTACCTACTATGCAAATCATTCAAGCATATAATAGTTTCTCAAATGTAACCTCCTTTTTGTCCCAATATGCATAATAAGATTTATATAAAAAAAAAATGGAAGTTTATAAATGTTCATGCATATGGCCGAATGTCATCAATTTCATATTTCTAACATTTAGCTATCTCTTTACTAATCCATATAAATTGAATTTAAAACACATATACCCATGATTTTCATACCCGATTATGCCATAAAAAAAAATATGTCTATCCATATCCCATGCTATCAATAACAATATATACAAATTTAACTTATACTTCTAACATTCAGATGTAATCTTAACATCATTAACCTATGAACAAAACATAACAATGGTTCAATATAATCGAATATACAAATGCTTATTCTTACCATATTACCCAATTCATATGTTCATTACACAACATATATTTTCTTACTATATTCAATTAAACTTTGATTGAATTTGCACAAACATTAGCGATATAAACCAACAATTATATCAAAAGCATGGAAAACGTACTTAACCAAAAATTTAGCCATATTCGCATGGCTATTATATACATAGACAAAAGTTTCCATCTTAACAAATTCAAAGTCTTTCCTATTCAGGCCTCTATCCGAAAACCAAAATAAAAGAGTACCAAATTAGGTTGATAGTGTGGACGACTTTCTTGACGATCCCTTTTTGAGCTTGTAGCCTTAACCGAATCTATAAAACAGAGGAGAACATTTCACACAAGTAAGCTTACTAGCTTAGTAAGTCCTAAGCTCATGATAATATAACATTCAAACACTTAAACATTTAAATCTTTCAACTAATGACATTGCACATAAACCTTTAAATATGTTGATTTATACAAGGCCGAATACTAACAGTTCATTAACCTAAGTAATTGTACTCCATTTCCATAAACTTGTATCACTTCGAAACACAAAATAAATATATTACAAGAATCACATGCTCCAAATCGTATAAGTACCGCATTCATATCAACCATGTTATCGTACTAAAATTCCTTTCCCTCTTAACATTTCTATTTGAAAACCGAATCTCCACAATAGTACATTCAAGCTCAAATTCAATCATATAATACTCATGCACATCAGTCTTAATCTCAAAGGTACATAACACTGTTCTCATAGTATTAACTCGACTCAAGTAACATTAAACATAACATACCTTACTTGCTTACCTGAGCCTTTAACTAGATACATTAGCTATGTTTTGCCTTGAACAAATTTCGGTTTCTCCTTTGTAAAACACATCACCGGCATCAAGCCTGCTAGGCGTCAAAGCCCGATAAGTAACACCGGCACAAGGCCTGCTAGGCTTAGAGCCCGAAATAAGTCACCGGCACTAGGCCTGCTAGGCTTAAAGCCTGAAATAAGTCACCGGCACTAGGCCTGCTAGGCTTAAAGCCCGAGATACCAACATTTTCAACATTTAACTGAACATTTCAATAGTATCACAACCACTTATATCATTTAAATTTCATAATTCTATCACATTTCAAATTCAACTAAGCTTATTCACTTTTCACAAATAAAATCATTATAACATGGTATAACCCGTATATCATATCGATTATACACATTCACATTGTATTAACCAAACATATCCAATTCAATGTAATATCTTTACATTCGGCTATCACATAAAAATATACCCAAAATTTTCAAACATTGTCATTAAGTACATTTATAATGCATTCTTTAATATAATTTAGCTTAGGGACTTACCTCGACTGTCGACGGACCGCGTAGACCGGTTATTCAATAACCTTCGTCTTTCCCCGATCCAAATCCGTTTTTCTTTGTTCTTGATCTAAACACATTAAAATTGAGCTCATTCAAGTACATTTCATTTCAATTTAGTCCCTTGAATTTGGCTTGAATATTGACGAAATCTCAAAGAACCTAGCTCCCCATTTCTTTTTCAATATTCGGTCAAGAAAGATGAGTGAGCATGTTCATATTTTGTGTTTTATTTAACATCTATATTAAATAATTATTGGTTTACCAAATTAACCTTTATACTAAAATAAAAACCATATAATACTTAAGGGTATACTTGACTTTTGCCGCCCACTAACTATTAAATTGGGCTAATTGCCCTTTTAATACCCCATTTTAAAAAGCCATCATCAAATAGGCACTTTTCACTAGAGTTTGCAACTTTTACTTTTTACACACTTAAGTCCTTTTTCTAAGTTAAACACACAAACAATAAACTTTTTCTACGAGACTTTCACACACATTAATTCACATGTAACAAACACAAAATATACTATAAAAATATTTCTCGGACTCGGATTCGTGGTTCCGAAACCACCATTCTGATTAGGGTCAAATTCGGTCTGTTACACATTCAGTTTGACAAGCCAACCTTTTAGTGTTTGGTTTTCGTTAACCAAGGTAAGGTATTCCTTTTGGTTTCTATCCATCTCATTTATTTTGTATTCAACAAACCGACTACTCATTCTTCCGTAACGTGTTCTTTCATTTTTCATGGCTAGTAGCCGAATATTAGGAAGAGGAGTGCTAAGAATTCTTAAGTTGCCGAAAGCTCTTTTCCACGCAGTCTTGCTTATTCGCGTTAGTAACAAAGGTAAGGAGTTACCCTCTGGTTCTATTTGTTTGGTCATTCATTGATTGATTTGCCGCCTTAGTCTGATATCGTTGTTAGATGACCGTTGTTTCCGTTATAGTATCCTATTGATCAAGTTTCTCCATGGATGCAGGTGTAGGTCAATCAAGAGAAGGGAGTGAACCCATATTTTCGGCTCCTAAGTTTAAAAGGCGGGCTGTGTCGGCGGTTTAGGATTATCCGCCAGGTTATGGTAGAGAGTCGACGCCTGCCTGGGATAGGCAAATAGCCGTCGTCCCTGCTAGTGGAAGCGTCGACGTAGAAAGCTTGGTGTTACGCGTTATCTGGTGTGTATTACTCACACATTTCTTTACTGTTTGCGTGGTTAACTGCATTGGCTGGAAGCTGAAATGACTGTATCGATAGTCGAGATACCCTTATGGGTAAGGTTGGAAATACCAGGTAAGTTCTACTATGATGGTAGTTTCGATATTATGCATGTATGTATGTTCGATGCTATGCATGCATGAAATAGTTATTTGTTACACATGGTGATTATATTTGCATTCATATTTGGCATGAAGAAATGAGCATGGGCTCGGGAATGAATGGAAGGGGAAGTGTGAATTAAGTGACTACGGTCACGGTGGTCTAAGAACCATAGTGGTTGAAACCACGTATACGTAAATCAGTGACTTGTCTCGGTGGTCTAAGACCACAGTGGGTCATGTATGCACAAACTTATTAGAGATCGTCACGGTGGTCTAAGACCACAGTGGGTTGGCCCCACGATTATATATTTAAGTGACTTTGTCACGAGTGGTCCAGGACCACGGTGGTCAAGAACCACAGTGGCATACTGCCACGGGTGTTTGGATGGAACGCTAGATTGGGCTGGGTTGCATTGCATGCATGTGATATATGCCATATTGGGTGGGCTAAGGCCCAATGTGCATCCGTGGGTTTAAGGCCCAGTTTGCGTTATACGGGGATTTACACACTGAGTCTCGATGACTCACCCCTCTTCTAAATTTTGCAGGTAATCAGTAGTTCGCGCGTTACTATTTCATTCGTAAACTTCGTACTTTATTTTGAACTTATTTTAATTCGGGTTTTTTATTATGTAATAATGCTGCTATAACTTTAATTTGGGCTTTTATTTAATGCTGATATTGCATATTTTATAAACTGTCGAATATGGGGTTTTTTCGAAAATCTAAAACATAAACAAATAGTTTTCAGAGTATTAACAAAAGATGAATTGCGAGTAACTAATTAATTCGGAGATTTTATTAAAAATCGCAACATCGTTTTCAAATGTCACTCTTTTGAGAATAGTCGGTTTTTGTTGTAGTAAAATAATGAATTTGCTTACAACCTATTGATCTGATTAATAAGTAGTCGGCACAAACTTTCAAGCAAAACTTTAAAACATTTTATTCAAACAAAGACATTCAATTGAAATGGTTTCTAAATCACGTTGTTTCGTTAAAATTTCAAAACTACCTTTCCTGTAACAATCTAGATTTGGTCGTAACGTATTGATCGGGTTTGGGGTGTTACAATTGTGGTATCAGAGCGAGGTTTCAAAATCTCGGCTGTGGGTGTGGTGTTCAAAAATATTTTCAAAGGTTGGTTTAGAAAATGGTTTGGAAATATATATGTTTTCTGAAAGCATGGCACCCGAGTCTCTAGCACCCAAATCCGCACGGTAAGTCTTCTGACTATTGGTTGTTGTGCATGAAGTGATTATGTTGTGTTACGATAGCTAGTACTAAGAAACTCAACTTTAGAGACTGAAACCTTTATGTGTAGATGTATTTGCGAGAATGACTTTTAATGCTTTTTTAATAAGACTGTTCGGTAATAAACGGTGGAAGAAAATACTAATTCATAAAACTTTTAATCAGATTAAGTCGAATCAATAATTATGAGTGCTAGAGGACGTGGACATGGTGTGCACTGCCGTGGTAGAGGCTGAGAAGTTGGGGCTAAACCTTCGGAATCAGGGCATGGGCCGGAAGGTGAGGTGCTAGCATCACCTGTTGCGGAGGTAGAATTTTAGGATCAAACTAGTGGAGTTGATGCGGTGCCTCAGGCTATGTTATGCGTTCTGGAGAGAGTTGCTGAAGCGAGCATGGGATCAGTGGCTTGAAAATCTGTGTCGGAGCGGCTCCGAGCCAATGGGGCTGAGGTGTCTAGGGGCATTTCTGGCGTAGCTCCTAACGTAGCTGAGTACTGGCTAGAAGCGGTGGAGCGTATCATGGATGATCTTGACTGTGCCGCGGAAGAGAAATTGAAAGGGGTGGTGTCTTTTCTCCAAGATGAGGCATACCAGTGGTGGCTCACAGTAAGGGATGGTACAATAGCTGACCGCATTACTTGGGACTTTTTTAAGTCTGTGTTCCAAGGGAAATACATTGGGTCGAGCTATGTGGACGCTCAGCGAAAGGCATTCCTTAACTTGGTTCAGGGGAGTAAGTCAGCGGCTAAGTATGAGGCGGAATTCCTACGTCTAAGTCGTTATGCCTGGGGTAACGTGTCAACAGATCATGAACGTTGTGTCCGCTTTGAAGATGGTCTGAGGATGAGTTACGAGCACTTATAACTCCGCAACGGGAAAGGGAATTCACTGTTTTGGTGGAGAAGGCTAAGATAGCCAAAGAGGTAAAGTGATCTGAAAGGCAGAACCAGGATAGGGACAAGGGTAGAAATAAAAGAAGTTTTGGATCATCAGGATCTATTGGGAATTTCCAGAAGAGGCCTAGGTTGGATGGGCCGAGTCGAGTTGCGTGGCATGTTGTTGTTAGACGGCCTCAGCAATGTGATACGTGTGGGAAGTTTCACTCAAGAGAGTGTTAGGCAAGAAGTAATGGATGTTACAGATGTGGATCAGTGGATCATCGGGTAAGGGACTGTCCGCAAGAGCCAAACAGAGCGCGGCCAGTGGGTCAGAATTATATTTAGCCTGGTAAAGGTGGTCTGCAACCATCGAGAGGCCGTGGTCTCTGGCCAGAGGAGGAAATGGCTATGGTCGAGGGCGTGGAGCACCGGGCAGAGGTGCTGGGAATACAGGTACGAGATAGCCTGGGTTGGTTTATGCAGCCAAACGCGGTGAGGAGGGCTATGCACCGGACTTCATAACCAGTACATTCCTTATTTTTGGTTTGCCCTTTACTGCACTGATTGATATTGGGTCTACGCATTCCCATGTTGCTAGTACTTTGTCTGGAACTCTGAACATGGACTCTGAGGTTGCTTCTAGGGAGATGACTATGCTTAGCCCTTTAGGACAACCTGTAGTGGTGAGCAAACTCTTGAGGAGTGTGCCTTTAGAAGTACAAGGGATGGTTTTCCCGGCTGATTTGATGGAACTGCCGTTCAGCAAGTTTGATTTGATCTTAGGCATGGACTGGCTAGTGAGATATCGAGTAAACTTGGATTGTGCTGCTAAGCGCATGGTGTTAAGGACTCCCGAGGATAGTGAGGTCTTAGTGATAGGCGAAAGAAGAAACTACTTGTCTAATGTAGTGTCTGCTTTAAAGGCTAAAAAGATGGTGCGAAAAAGGTGTGAAGCGTTCTTAGCTTTTATCAGCGCTCTGGAGGCCAAGGAGTTGACGGTAAAGGACGTTAGAACAGTGAGGGAATTCTCTGATGTTTTTCCAGAAGAGCTTCTAGGGTTACCTCCGGATCGCGAGGTGGAATTCGGTATTGATCTGCTCCCGGGAACAGCACCAGTGTTCATTGCCCCATATAGAATGGCACCGAAGGAGCTGGTGGAACTTAAAGCCCAGATTCAGGAACTATTGGATCGGGGTTTTATCCGACCAAGTGTGTCACCTTAGGGAGCGCCAATGTTATTTGTTAAGAAGAAGGACGGGACGATGCGGATGTGCATTGACTATAGGCAACTGAACAAGTTGACAATTAAGAACAAGTACCCGTTGCCTAGGATAGACGATCTGTTCGATCAATTACGAGGCGCTTCAGTCTTTTCAAAGATAGATTTGAGGTCAGGCTATCATCAGCTTAAGGTCAAGGAAGCGGACATTCATAAGACAGCTTTTCGAACTCGTTATGGTCACTACGAGTTCTTGGTGATGTCGTTTGGGTTGACGAATGCACCAGCTGCATTTATGGACATGATGAACTGAGTACACCAACCCTATCCGGACCGGTTCGTCGTGGTGTTCAAAGGCGATATTTTGGTTTATTCAAGTGGAAGAGGAACATGATTCGCATCTTCGGGTGGTTCTACAGATTCTAAGAGAAAAGCAGCTGTACACCAAATTCGGTAAGTCTGAATTTTGGTTGAGAGAAGTTACTTTTCTGGGACATGATGTGTCTGCTGAGGGAATTAGGGTTGATCCCCAGAAAATTGAAGCAGTGTTGGACTGGAAACCGCCCAAGTCTGTGGCGGAAATTTAAAGTTTCCTTGGTTTCGTTGGGTACTATAGAAGGTTTGTTGAGGGGTTCTAGTTAATAGTTGCACCGTTAACCAAGTTGTTACAGAAAGGGGTACCGTTTGTCTGGTCAGATAAGCAGCAGGAAAGTTTTGAGAAGTTGAAGAGGATTTTGACGGAGGCACTAGTGTTGATTCAGCCTGAGGCAGGGAAGGAGTTTGTCGCCTACTGTGATGCATCGTACACAGGGTTAGGATGTGTGTTGATGCAAGAGGGGAAAGTGGTGGCATATGCGTCTCGGCAATTGAAACCGCATGAGGTGAATTATCCCACGCATGACCTAGAGTTAGATGCGGTAGTGTTTACTCTGAAGATCTGGAGACACTACCTATATAGGGAGAAGTCCATTATCTACACCGATCATAAGAGCCTGAAATATCTCCTTACCCAGAAGGAGTTGAATTTAAGGCAGCGGAGGTGGATTGAGTTCTTGAAGGACTATGATTGTTCAATTGAGTACCACCCAGGTAAATCTAACGTAGTGGCAAATGCATTGAGCTGTAAGGTAATCTCGGACTTGAGGGCAATGTTTGCGCATCTCAGCTTGTATGATGATGGAAGTTTGTTAGCGGAACTTTATGTGAAGCCTTCTTGGGTCAGTCAGATTAGAGAGAAGCAGTTGGCAGATGAATCACTAAGTTCTAAATTTCAGTTAGTGGCAGGTGGGGAGATAGAGGGTTTTAGTGTGAACGGTGACGGGGTTTTGCACTTTCGAGGAAAGGCTTGTATGCCGAAGGATTCCGAGTCGAGGCAGAAGATTCTACGGGAAGCGCATAGTAGTCCATACGCTATGCACCCTGGTGGGAGTAAGATGTATCAGGATCTACGCAAACAGTTTTGGTGGCAAGGTTTGAAGCAGGAAGTTACCAAATTTGTGGGTAAGTGCTTGACGTCATGGGGTACCTGTGTCTATCATATCAGACAGGGACCCAAGGTTTACGTCACGATTCTGGAAGACTTTACATCAAGCGTTGGGTACAAGACTAGAGTTCAGCACAGTGTTTCATCCACAGACTAATGGACAGTCTGAGAGAGTAATTCAGATCTTGGAGGACATGTTAAGAGGCTGTGTTATTGATTTTAGGGGTAGTTGGGAGGATTTTCTACCGTTGGCAGAATTCGCATACAACAATAGCTATCAGTCTAGCATTCAGATGGCACCTTATGAAGCGTTGTATGGTCGGAAGTGTCGCACTCCTACTTGCTTGATAGAGTTAGGAGAGCGACAGTTTTTGGGTCCAGAACTGGTTTCAGAGACAGAGAAAAAGGTGGGCTCGGTTGAAGGAAGCCTCTGATAGACAAAAATCTTATGCGGATCTGAAGCGTAAGGATATAGAGTTCTCTGTAGGTGATCGGGTTTTCCTAAAAGTTTCACCGTGGAAGAAGGTTTTAAGGTTTGGACGGAAGGGCAAGTTGAGCCCCAGGTTCATCGGGCTTTATCGAGTGTTGAAACGTGTGAGACCAGTAGCTTATCAGCTCGTGTTACCTCCGGAATTGGGGAAGATACATGATGTATTCCATGTCTTGATGTTAAGGCGCTACCGTTCGGATCCATCTCACATAGTGCCAGTAGAGGAAATTGAAGTGAGGCCGGATTTATCATTTGAAGAGGAATCAGTTCAGATCTTGGACTGAGATGTTAATGTGCTGCGGAGGAAAACGGTTCCGTTGTTTAAGGTGTTGTGGCGAAATCACGAGTCAGAGGAAGCCACGTGGGAACCAAAAGATGTGATGCGGCAGCAGTACCCTCATCTCTTTTGACCAGGTAAATTTCAAGGCCGAAATTTCTTTAAGGGGGTAGAACTGTAACATCCTGGAATTAGGGGCTCTGCATTTTTATGTTTCTGTGTGTTTGGCATGATTTTTCTGTTAATTTGGTGTGTTTGGGGGTCTCGAGAATGCTCGGGGTTAAGTTTGAGCCTTGGTGAAAATTTTGGTTTTTAGGCATTTTAGGGGAGAGCTAGGTGAGTCAGGCCTTAAGGGTAATTACTTGTGTTTGTTGACACAAGAAGAGGAGTGGTAAAGTGGCAAGGAGACGTCACTCAGGATGCAGAGAAGTGGCGTCACAAGGAAGTAGTAGGTTCGAATCCCATAAGTTTCCCTTTGAAGCTTTATTTTTGGCACCTGGAGGGGGAGAAGGTGGATTCGGCAGGGACTCTCCAAGGATGATGGTTGAATGGGTCAACATATTCAATTGAGTGGCCATGAGGTGTTTGTGGGGTTCGAACGGGTCAACAAGTTTGAATGATTGAAGGGGAGTGAAAGTAGGAGGAAATCGTGCGTTGGTGCTGGTTGTGGTGGTGGCTGAATGCTGGAGAGTGGGGAGGGGAGTTGCAGCTATGGGTGTGTTGTTTGGGCTAGGGGCTGACGGCATTTGAGGGGTGTTGGCAAAATCGAGAGCTCTTAGTATGTATGAGCCGAATTTGTGAGCTTTTGTTTTCTTTTGTGTTGCTTAGCTTTTGTGTGCCGAAATTGCCTAAGTTCATCCAAGGGTTCTTCTCATTTTTTTTTTGGTGTTTTCAACTCTTTTTCTCATCTTTTTCTCTTGGATACAAACTTCCCCATTCGTTTACTTCTTTTTCTTCAAGGTTACCAAAACACCTTTGGCCGAATCTCTTCCTTCTTCTTTGCTGTTCTCTTGAACACCATAACCAAACCTAGTTCAACTCTCATCCCCTTTCTTGCCAAGCCGAAACCTTTCTTCTCCTCTACCATTTTTTGTGTTAGCCGAACCATCTCCTAAAACTTTCTTCTCTTCTTCATTCATATCTTGTGGAAACCGAATCTGTAGCCTCTCCAATCGGCATCTTCTTATTGTGGAGGGGCTCATTCTTGTATTCTTTGCTTCATCTAGCCTGCTTTCGGGTGGTCTTTGGTAAGTTGGATGTTAGCCGATTGGATGATAAGGGGGTCCCTTCTCATTTTTGGTTTGGCTGAAAGGCCGTTTCTTTTGATTCAGTTTTGGGAATCGGTTCTAACTTGGTTTTATCTAGGACTCATTCGGTTTCACAAGCCAACCTTTTAGTGTTCGGTTTTCGTTAACCAAGGTAAGGTATTCTTTTTGGTTTCTCTTCATCTCCTTTATTTTGTATTCAACAAACCGACTACTCATTCTTCCATGACGCGTTCTTTCGTTTTTCATGGCTAGTAGCCGAATATCAGGAAGAGAAGTGCTAAGACTTCTTAAGTTGCCGAAAGTTCTTTTCCAAGAAGTTTGCTTATTCGCGTTAGTAACAAAGGTAAGGAGTTACCCTCTGGTTCTATTCGTTTGGTCATTCATTGATTGATTCACTGCCTTAGTCTGATATCATTGTTAGATGACCGTTGTTTTCGTTATAGTATCGTATTGATCAAGTTTCTCCATGGATGCAAGTGTCGGTCAATCAAGAGAAGGGAGTGAACCCATAGTTTCGGCTCCTAAGTTTAAAAGGCGGGCTTTGTCGGCAGTTCAAGATTACCCACCGGGTTGTGGTAGAGAGCCGATGCCTGCCTGGGATAGGCAAATAGCTGCTAGTGGAAGCGTCGACGTAGAAAGCTTGGTGTTACGCGTTATCAGGTGTGTATTACTCACACATTTCTTTACTTTTTGCGTGATTAACTGCGTTTGCTGGAAGCTGAAATGACTGTACCGACAGTCGAGATACCTTTATGGGTAAGGTTGGAAATACCGGGTAAGTTCTACTATGATGGTAGTTTCGATATTATGCATGTATGTATGTTCGATGCTATGCATGCATGAAATAGTTATTTGTTACACATGGTGATTATATTTGCATTCATATTTGGCATGATGAAATGAGGATGGGCTCGGGAATGAATGGAAGGGGAAGTGTGAATTAAGTGACTACGGTCACGGTGGTCTAAGAACCACAGTGGTTGAAACAACGTATACATAAATCAGTGACTTGTCTCGGTGGTCTAAGACCACAGTCGGTCACGTATGCACAAAATTATCAGAGATCGTCACGGTGGTCTAAGACCACAGTGGGTTGGCCCCAGGATTATATATTTAAGTGACTTTGTCATGAGTAGTCCGAGACCACGGTGGTCAAGAACCACAGTGGCATACTACCACGGGTGTTTGGATGGAAAGCTAGATTGGGTTGGGCTGCATTGCATGCATGTTATATATGCCATATTGAGTGGGCTAAGGCCCGATGTGCATCTGTGGGCTTAAGGCCCAGTTTGCGTTATATGGGGATTTACACACCGAGTCTCGATGACTCACCCCTCTGCTAAATTTTGCAGGTAATCTGTAGATCGCGGGTTTTGGAGCCGGACGGACTCGAGGTTTCCATGCGTTACTATTTCATTTGTAAACTTCGTACTTTATTTTAAACTTATTTTAATTCGGGTTTTTATTATGTAATAAGGCCGCTATAACTTTAATTTGGGTTTTTATTTAATGCTGATACTGCATATTTTATAAACTGTCGAATATGGGGTTTTTCCGAAAATCTAAAACATAAACAAATAGTTTTCAGAGTTTTAACAAAAGATGAATCGCAACATCGTTTTCAAATGTCACTCTTTTGAGAATAGTCTGTTTTGGTTGTAGTAAAATAACGAATTTGCTTACAACCTTTAGATCTGATTAATAAGTAGTCGGCACAAACTTTCAAGCAAAACATTAAAACATTTTATTCAAACAAAGACACTCAATTGAAATGGTTTCTAAATCACGCTGTTTCGTTAAAATTTCAAAACTACCTTTCCTGTAACAATCCAGATTTGGTCGTAACGTATTGACAGGGTTTGGGGTGTTACAAATTTTCTCATACCCTCCATTAGAGTGAATTCCTTTTACTTTGGAGTTTTTATTGATTCGGTTTTGGAATAATTTGTGGATTTTTGTGCATTATGTGATTTATAGTTTAAGAAATGAGATAGTCAAACATAATAAGTTGGTTTTCAAAAATTAAAATTGTAGGTTGTCTCCCTGAACTAAAGAATTATATTGAAATTTTGTATTTATAGGGTTGACATCGAAACCATAATTTTTTGTGAGTTTTTGAGCCTGTAGAGCATATATTTTTCGTGCTTATTTTATTTTTGGTTGTGAGCATGTCAACTTGATTTATTATTCTAGAACTTACTTCGATTATGCATGTAGATACCACATTATTGATTTGATATACTAAGATGATAGACGAACTTAGGATTTAACCCATTTAACTTGTAAAAAGCTTACTATTGAATTAACCCCTAGAAAACCCCGTTAATCCTAACACATTTTTTAACTCGTTAATGTTAACCCATAATCCATATCTATGTTGTAAAATTATCCTTTTTACTGACTCTCTGTTTGTCGAGATTTGATTTGGTTTGTTGTCTAACTATGTTTTATTTTTTGAATTGCTGAATTTTTGTTCTAAAAAAAATAAAAAAGATTGAAAAAAACCAAAAGAAAAGGAAAAAAAAAAACATAAAAAGAGAAAAAAAATAATTGATTGAGCTTGAATAATTAGTTTCATAAAAAGAGAAAAAAAACATTGTGCTCGTCTAGAAGTCATATCTTTGTCAACTTTCTGTGCATCGCTAATTTGCTGAATAAACAACGGTCTAGCCTTCATCTCAGCTATGATCGAACCATCTCTAGACATAACCATATGTGCATTCAACGCACGAAGAGCAAACAGTGATTTTTGACTTAATGCATCCGCAACAACATTAGCTTTTCCCAGATGATAGTCAATTACCAATTCGTAATCTTTTAGCAATTCCAACCACCTGCGCTGTCTTAAATTCAGGTCTTTTTGAGTCATCAAATACTTCAGACTTTTGTGATCCGAGTAAACATGGCATTTCTCGCCGAATAAGTAATGACGCCAAATCTTCAGTGCGAACACAATGGCTGCAAGCTCTAAACCATGCGTCGGATAATTTCTTTCATGCGGCTTCAATTGCCTCGATGCGTAGGCTACTACTTTGCCTTCCTGCATCAATACGCAGCCCAAACCACTTAAGGAAGCATCGGAATACACAACAAATTCCTTACCTGATTCAGGTTGAGCTAACACTGGAGCTTCCGTCAAAAGGGCTTTCAACTGATCGAAACTCTTCTGACAATTTTCCGACCACTCGAACTTTACATCTTTCTATAGTAGCTTTGTCATAGGTGTAACTATCACAGAAAAACCTTTCACAAACCTTCTGTAGTAGCCCGCAAGTCCCAGAAAACTTCGAATCTCGGAAACATTTTTCGGTGGCTTCCAATCAAGTATACCTGAGATTTTGTTCGGATCGACTTGAATACCTGATGCTGAAACAACATGTCCCAAAAAGCTAACCTCTTTCATCCAGAACTCACACTTACTAAACTTCGCATACAACTATTGATCTCTCAAAGTTTGTAGCACTAATCTCAAATGCTCGGCATGCTCGGTTTCATCTTTGGAGTAGATCAGTATATCATCAATAAACACTACTACAAACCGATCCAAAAACTGTCTGAAAACTTGATTCATTAGATCCATAAAAACAGCAGGTGCATTAGTGAGTCCAAAAGGCATAACCAGAAACTCAAAATGTCCGTACCTCGTCCAGAATGCAGTCTTTGGCACATCTGTATCTCTGACTCGCAACTGATAATAGCCTGATCTCAAATCTATCTTTGAAAATACTAAAACCCCTTTCAACTGGTCAAATAAGTCATCAATCTGAGGTAACGGGTACTTATTCTTTATAGTTACCTTATTCAGTTGCCGATAATCAATACACATTCGCATCGTTCCATCTTTCTTTTTCACAAAAAGAACTGGTGCACCTCAAGAAGAAAAGCTCGGTCGTGCAAAGCCCCTATCTGTTAACTCTTGCAACTGTGCTTTCAACTCTTTTAACTCAGCAGGTGCCATCCGATACGGAGCTATCGAGATCGGAGTCGTCCTTGGTATTAATTCAATGCCAAACTCAATCTCTCGTACTGGTGGTAAACCTGGTAATTCTTCAGGAAACACATCTGAGTATTCATTCACAACCGGTACTGATTCAATTTGCTTTTTAGACACTTTATTATCCAACACATAAGCCAAGTAAGCTTCGCATCCTTTTCTCACATACTTTTGAGCTAACATCAAGGATATTACTGTAGACAATCCATCCGAATTATTGGATTCAACCCGAATGATCTCACCGTTTTGGCATCTCAAATCAATGATCTTTCTTTTACAATTCACCACTGCATCATACAAAGTTAGCCAATCCATTCCCAGAATTATATCAAACTCGTCGAAGGGCAACAACATTAGCTCAGCTGGGAAATAAGAATCTCGAATCATCAACGGGCAACTTTTACACACTTTATCCACAAGTACACAGCGACCCAAAGGGTTGGACACACGGATCACAAACTCAGTAGACTCAACAGGTAGAGTCTTACTGGATGCCAAAGTTTCACACACATATGAATGAGTCGA
Organism: Gossypium australe; assembly: GCA_005393395.2. Classification (NCBI taxonomy): domain Eukaryota; kingdom Viridiplantae; phylum Streptophyta; class Magnoliopsida; order Malvales; family Malvaceae; genus Gossypium; species Gossypium australe. The sequence goes on from CM016615.1 coordinate 16,505,727, forward strand.
ACCAGGATCAATCAATGCAATCACAGTAGTATCATAAAGTGTGAAAGTACCAGTAATAACGTCTGGGGACGAAGCATCCTCTCTAGCTCGTACAGCATAAGCTCTAGCTGGTGCTCTAGCCTTGGATCGAACTGCAGTGTTCTTTGTTCCTCTCTGACTACCACCTACATTGCCTGAATGTAGGGGTGGCCTGCCTCGCGCTGACGTGTTGGTCGACTTAATGTTCTGAACTGTATTCTGCTAAGCTAACATCGGATATTCTCTAATAAAATGATTTGATGATCCATATTTAAAGCAAGACCGATCATGGAATCTACAACACCCGGAATGCCATTTCCCACAGTGCTTGCATTCAACTCGATTCTGTGGAGCGTTACCAACACTGGACATCGAGGTAGCTCGTGAGCCCACTGGAGGTCGATCACGTCTAGGTAAATCTGAAGTAGCTTTATGTCGATTGAAGTCATCTCTGAACTTCTTAGATGTGGAATGGAAAGTCTTACCCGACGTTCTCTTACGAGTGTCTCTAGCTTCTGTCTCAGCCTTTCTTTTCTCCTTCCCGAGCTCTTCAGCTTTGCAAGCTCGTTCGACTAGTGTCACAAACTCTTTGATTTCAAGAATGCCAACAAGCAACTTTATATCTTCATTCATACCGTCTTCGAACCTCTTGCACATAATGGCTTCAGTTGATACACACTCTCGGGCATATCGGCTCAATCTGACAAATTTTCGCTCATATTCAGTAACGGTCATTTGCCCCTGTTTTAGTTCAAGAAATTCTTTACGTTTCTGGTCGATGAACCTCTGGCTGATATATTTCTTGCGGAATTCATTCTGGAAAAAATCCCACGTCACTTTTTCTTTCGGAACCACTAATACTAGTGTATTCCACCAGTGGTATGCAGTGTCCCTAAGTAAAGATATAGCACACTTCAGGCATTCATCTGGAGTACAAGATAGCTCATCGAGTACCCGAATAGTGTTATCAAGCCACATTTCGGCTCGTTCTGTGTCATCATCATCATTGGCCCTGAATTCTTCGGCCCCAAATTTCCTGATTTTATCAACTGGAGGCCTACTAGATCTCATTGGATCTATCATTGGGGGTGCTGAAGGTATCGGAGTTGGATTATTCGGGGGTGGAGGTTGGTGTACAGCCAGGTTAGTCTGAATAAACTGGGTAAACCACTCGTTCATCATCTGATAGAAGGCTTGTTTAGCCTCCCCCTCGTGGCTACCCGAAACTGGTCGAGAGTCTACCGGCATTGATCCGTGTGCACGGTCAGGCGCTACACTCTCTACATCATCCGCTACAGCTCTTTCAGGATCAGTATCCATTTACTATATAAAACACAATTCAGAATGTCAGAAGTCACCACACTATCATATATACAATAAAGGCATGTATAGCTAGACCCTCACGCGCTACGGTAGTCCTAGAATCGACTAAACCGTAAGCTCTTATACCAATAAAATGTAACACCCTTAACCAATATCCGACGCCAAATAGGGTTAAAAGGCATTACTGACCAAAACACAACTTTTAACTATGTGAAAAATCATGGCGATCAAATAAACCTTTAAGAAGTCACAGGTACATTTATTAAGCCAAAACTCAATAGAACCAATACTCAATCAATCCAATATACACTTTAATCCATTAATATGCACGTAATCAAGCTTCAATTACTTATGCAACTTATTCATTTCTATTGCATACACTAATCGTACCTACTATGCAAATCATTCAAGCATATAATAGTTTCTCAAATGTAACCTCCTTTTTGTCCCAATATGCATAATAAGATTTATATATAAAAAAAAAATGGAAGTTTATAAATGTTCATGCATATGGCCGAATGTCATCAATTTCATATTTCTAACATTTAGCTATCTCTTTACTAATCCATATAAATTGAATTTAAAACACATATACCCATGATTTTCATACCCGATTATGCCATAAAAAAAAATATGTCTATCCATATCCCATGCTATCAATAACAATATATACAAATTTAACTTATACTTCTAACATTCAGATGTAATCTTAACATCATTAACCTATGAACAAAACATAACAATGGTTCAATATAATCGAATATACAAATGCTTATTCTTACCATATTACCCAATTCATATGTTCATTACACAACATATATTTTCTTACTATATTCAATTAAACTTTGATTGAATTTGCACAAACATTAGCGATATAAACCAACAATTATATCAAAAGCATGGAAAACGTACTTAACCAAAAATTTAGCCATATTCGCATGGCTATTATATACATAGACAAAAGTTTCCATCTTAACAAATTCAAAGTCTTTCCTATTCAGGCCTCTATCCGAAAACCAAAATAAAAGAGTACCAAATTAGGTTGATAGTGTGGACGACTTTCTTGACGATCCCTTTTTGAGCTTGTAGCCTTAACCGAATCTATAAAACAGAGGAGAACATTTCACACAAGTAAGCTTACTAGCTTAGTAAGTCCTAAGCTCATGATAATATAACATTCAAACACTTAAACATTTAAATCTTTCAACTAATGACATTGCACATAAACCTTTAAATATGTTGATTTATACAAGGCCGAATACTAACAGTTCATTAACCTAAGTAATTGTACTCCATTTCCATAAACTTGTATCACTTCGAAACACAAAATAAATATATTACAAGAATCACATGCTCCAAATCGTATAAGTACCGCATTCATATCAACCATGTTATCGTACTAAAATTCCTTTCCCTCTTAACATTTCTATTTGAAAACCGAATCTCCACAATAGTACATTCAAGCTCAAATTCAATCATATAATACTCATGCACATCAGTCTTAATCTCAAAGGTACATAACACTGTTCTCATAGTATTAACTCGACTCAAGTAACATTAAACATAACATACCTTACTTGCTTACCTGAGCCTTTAACTAGATACATTAGCTATGTTTTGCCTTGAACAAATTTCGGTTTCTCCTTTGTAAAACACATCACCGGCATCAAGCCTGCTAGGCGTCAAAGCCCGATAAGTAACACCGGCACAAGGCCTGCTAGGCTTAGAGCCCGAAATAAGTCACCGGCACTAGGCCTGCTAGGCTTAAAGCCTGAAATAAGTCACCGGCACTAGGCCTGCTAGGCTTAAAGCCCGAGATACCAACATTTTCAACATTTAACTGAACATTTCAATAGTATCACAACCACTTATATCATTTAAATTTCATAATTCTATCACATTTCAAATTCAACTAAGCTTATTCACTTTTCACAAATAAAATCATTATAACATGGTATAACCCGTATATCATATCGATTATACACATTCACATTGTATTAACCAAACATATCCAATTCAATGTAATATCTTTACATTCGGCTATCACATAAAAATATACCCAAAATTTTCAAACATTGTCATTAAGTACATTTATAATGCATTCTTTAATATAATTTAGCTTAGGGACTTACCTCGACTGTCGACGGACCGCGTAGACCGGTTATTCAATAACCTTCGTCTTTCCCCGATCCAAATCCGTTTTTCTTTGTTCTTGATCTAAACACATTAAAATTGAGCTCATTCAAGTACATTTCATTTCAATTTAGTCCCTTGAATTTGGCTTGAATATTGACGAAATCTCAAAGAACCTAGCTCCCCATTTCTTTTTCAATATTCGGTCAAGAAAGATGAGTGAGCATGTTCATATTTGTGTTTTATTTAACATCTATATTAAATAATTATTGGTTTACCAAATTAACCTTTATACTAAAATAAAAACCATATAATACTTAAGGGTATACTTGACTTTTGCCGCCCACTAACTATTAAATTGGGCTAATTGCCCTTTTAATACCCCATTTTAAAAAGCCATCATCAAATAGGCACTTTTCACTAGAGTTTGCAACTTTTACTTTTTACACACTTAAGTCCTTTTTCTAAGTTAAACACACAAACAATAAACTTTTTCTACGAGACTTTCACACACATTAATTCACATGTAACAAACACAAAATATACTATAAAAATATTTCTCGGACTCGGATTCGTGGTTCCGAAACCACCATTCTGATTAGGGTCAAATTCGGTCTGTTACACATTCAGTTTGACAAGCCAACCTTTTAGTGTTTGGTTTTCGTTAACCAAGGTAAGGTATTCCTTTTGGTTTCTATCCATCTCATTTATTTTGTATTCAACAAACCGACTACTCATTCTTCCGTAACGTGTTCTTTCATTTTTCATGGCTAGTAGCCGAATATTAGGAAGAGGAGTGCTAAGAATTCTTAAGTTGCCGAAAGCTCTTTTCCACGCAGTCTTGCTTATTCGCGTTAGTAACAAAGGTAAGGAGTTACCCTCTGGTTCTATTTGTTTGGTCATTCATTGATTGATTTGCCGCCTTAGTCTGATATCGTTGTTAGATGACCGTTGTTTCCGTTATAGTATCCTATTGATCAAGTTTCTCCATGGATGCAGGTGTAGGTCAATCAAGAGAAGGGAGTGAACCCATATTTTCGGCTCCTAAGTTTAAAAGGCGGGCTGTGTCGGCGGTTTAGGATTATCCGCCAGGTTATGGTAGAGAGTCGACGCCTGCCTGGGATAGGCAAATAGCCGTCGTCCCTGCTAGTGGAAGCGTCGACGTAGAAAGCTTGGTGTTACGCGTTATCTGGTGTGTATTACTCACACATTTCTTTACTGTTTGCGTGGTTAACTGCATTGGCTGGAAGCTGAAATGACTGTATCGATAGTCGAGATACCCTTATGGGTAAGGTTGGAAATACCAGGTAAGTTCTACTATGATGGTAGTTTCGATATTATGCATGTATGTATGTTCGATGCTATGCATGCATGAAATAGTTATTTGTTACACATGGTGATTATATTTGCATTCATATTTGGCATGAAGAAATGAGCATGGGCTCGGGAATGAATGGAAGGGGAAGTGTGAATTAAGTGACTACGGTCACGGTGGTCTAAGAACCATAGTGGTTGAAACCACGTATACGTAAATCAGTGACTTGTCTCGGTGGTCTAAGACCACAGTGGGTCATGTATGCACAAACTTATTAGAGATCGTCACGGTGGTCTAAGACCACAGTGGGTTGGCCCCACGATTATATATTTAAGTGACTTTGTCACGAGTGGTCCAGGACCACGGTGGTCAAGAACCACAGTGGCATACTGCCACGGGTGTTTGGATGGAACGCTAGATTGGGCTGGGTTGCATTGCATGCATGTGATATATGCCATATTGGGTGGGCTAAGGCCCAATGTGCATCCGTGGGTTTAAGGCCCAGTTTGCGTTATACGGGGATTTACACACTGAGTCTCGATGACTCACCCCTCTTCTAAATTTTGCAGGTAATCAGTAGTTCGCGCGTTACTATTTCATTCGTAAACTTCGTACTTTATTTTGAACTTATTTTAATTCGGGTTTTTTATTATGTAATAATGCTGCTATAACTTTAATTTGGGCTTTTATTTAATGCTGATATTGCATATTTTATAAACTGTCGAATATGGGGTTTTTTCGAAAATCTAAAACATAAACAAATAGTTTTCAGAGTATTAACAAAAGATGAATTGCGAGTAACTAATTAATTCGGAGATTTTATTAAAAATCGCAACATCGTTTTCAAATGTCACTCTTTTGAGAATAGTCGGTTTTTGTTGTAGTAAAATAATGAATTTGCTTACAACCTATTGATCTGATTAATAAGTAGTCGGCACAAACTTTCAAGCAAAACTTTAAAACATTTTATTCAAACAAAGACATTCAATTGAAATGGTTTCTAAATCACATTGTTTCGTTAAAATTTCAAAACTACCTTTCCTGTAACAATCTAGATTTGGTCGTAACGTATTGATCGGGTTTGGGGTGTTACAATTGTGGTATCAGAGCGAGGTTTCAAAATCTCGGCTGTGGGTGTGGTGTTCAAAAATATTTTCAAAGGTTGGTTTAGAAAATGGTTTGGAAATATATATGTTTTCTGAAAGCATGGCACCCGAGTCTCTAGCACCCAAATCCGCACGGTAAGTCTTCTGACTATTGGTTGTTGTGCATGAAGTGATTATGTTGTGTTACGATAGCTAGTACTAAGAAACTCAACTTTAGAGACTGAAACCTTTATGTGTAGATGTATTTGCGAGAATGACTTTTAATGCTTTTTTAATAAGACTGTTCGGTAATAAACGGTGGAAGAAAATACTAATTCATAAAACTTTTAATCAGATTAAGTCGAATCAATAATTATGAGTGCTAGAGGACGTGGACATGGTGTGCACTGCCGTGGTAGAGGCTGAGAAGTTGGGGCTAAACCTTCGGAATCAGGGCATGGGCCGGAAGGTGAGGTGCTAGCATCACCTGTTGCGGAGGTAGAATTTTAGGATCAAACTAGTGGAGTTGATGCGGTGCCTCAGGCTATGTTATGCGTTCTGGAGAGAGTTGCTGAAGCGAGCATGGGATCAGTGGCTTGAAAATCTGTGTCGGAGCGGCTCCGAGCCAATGGGGCTGAGGTGTCTAGGGGCATTTCTGGCGTAGCTCCTAACGTAGCTGAGTACTGGCTAGAAGCGGTGGAGCGTATCATGGATGATCTTGACTGTGCCGCGGAAGAGAAATTGAAAGGGGTGGTGTCTTTTCTCCAAGATGAGGCATACCAGTGGTGGCTCACAGTAAGGGATGGTACAATAGCTGACCGCATTACTTGGGACTTTTTTAAGTCTGTGTTCCAAGGGAAATACATTGGGTCGAGCTATGTGGACGCTCAGCGAAAGGCATTCCTTAACTTGGTTCAGGGGAGTAAGTCAGCGGCTAAGTATGAGGCGGAATTCCTACGTCTAAGTCGTTATGCCTGGGGTAACGTGTCAACAGATCATGAACGTTGTGTCCGCTTTGAAGATGGTCTGAGGATGAGTTACGAGCACTTATAACTCCGCAACGGGAAAGGGAATTCACTGTTTTGGTGGAGAAGGCTAAGATAGCCAAAGAGGTAAAGTGATCTGAAAGGCAGAACCAGGATAGGGACAAGGGTAGAAATAAAAGAAGTTTTGGATCATCAGGATCTATTGGGAATTTCCAGAAGAGGCCTAGGTTGGATGGGCCGAGTCGAGTTGCGTGGCATGTTGTTGTTAGACGGCCTCAGCAATGTGATACGTGTGGGAAGTTTCACTCAAGAGAGTGTTAGGCAAGAAGTAATGGATGTTACAGATGTGGATCAGTGGATCATCGGGTAAGGGACTGTCCGCAAGAGCCAAACAGAGCGCGGCCAGTGGGTCAGAATTATATTTAGCCTGGTAAAGGTGGTCTGCAACCATCGAGAGGCCGTGGTCTCTGGCCAGAGGAGGAAATGGCTATGGTCGAGGGCGTGGAGCACCGGGCAGAGGTGCTGGGAATACAGGTACGAGATAGCCTGGGTTGGTTTATGCAGCCAAACGCGGTGAGGAGGGCTATGCACCGGACTTCATAACCAGTACATTCCTTATTTTTGGTTTGCCCTTTACTGCACTGATTGATATTGGGTCTACGCATTCCCATGTTGCTAGTACTTTGTCTGGAACTCTGAACATGGACTCTGAGGTTGCTTCTAGGGAGATGACTATGCTTAGCCCTTTAGGACAACCTGTAGTGGTGAGCAAACTCTTGAGGAGTGTGCCTTTAGAAGTACAAGGGATGGTTTTCCCGGCTGATTTGATGGAACTGCCGTTCAGCAAGTTTGATTTGATCTTAGGCATGGACTGGCTAGTGAGATATCGAGTAAACTTGGATTGTGCTGCTAAGCGCATGGTGTTAAGGACTCCCGAGGATAGTGAGGTCTTAGTGATAGGCGAAAGAAGAAACTACTTGTCTAATGTAGTGTCTGCTTTAAAGGCTAAAAAGATGGTGCGAAAAAGGTGTGAAGCGTTCTTAGCTTTTATCAGCGCTCTGGAGGCCAAGGAGTTGACGGTAAAGGACGTTAGAACAGTGAGGGAATTCTCTGATGTTTTTCCAGAAGAGCTTCTAGGGTTACCTCCGGATCGCGAGGTGGAATTCGGTATTGATCTGCTCCCGGGAACAGCACCAGTGTTCATTGCCCCATATAGAATGGCACCGAAGGAGCTGGTGGAACTTAAAGCCCAGATTCAGGAACTATTGGATCGGGGTTTTATCCGACCAAGTGTGTCACCTTAGGGAGCGCCAATGTTATTTGTTAAGAAGAAGGACGGGACGATGCGGATGTGCATTGACTATAGGCAACTGAACAAGTTGACAATTAAGAACAAGTACCCGTTGCCTAGGATAGACGATCTGTTCGATCAATTACGAGGCGCTTCAGTCTTTTCAAAGATAGATTTGAGGTCAGGCTATCATCAGCTTAAGGTCAAGGAAGCGGACATTCATAAGACAGCTTTTCGAACTCGTTATGGTCACTACGAGTTCTTGGTGATGTCGTTTGGGTTGACGAATGCACCAGCTGCATTTATGGACATGATGAACTGAGTACACCAACCCTATCCGGACCGGTTCGTCGTGGTGTTCAAAGGCGATATTTTGGTTTATTCAAGTGGAAGAGGAACATGATTCGCATCTTCGGGTGGTTCTACAGATTCTAAGAGAAAAGCAGCTGTACTGTAATATCCCGGGTTAGGGGCTATTTTGATGTTGCATGTTATTGCGTGTTGGTAGTGTGCTATGTTGCTATTTCGATGTTCTTGGGGCTCAATTTTAGCCTAGGTGTAGGCCTGAGTTAATGGAAGAATTTTAGTTTTTGGGTGTTAAGTGAAGGGAGCTAGGGAAGCTGGGGTTTAAGAATTTTCTTTGTGGTTTTATTGCACAAATAAGTAGCTGGCAAAGTGGCAAGGCATGGGGCATTTGGGAGCTAGGTGTGGCGTCATCTTCAGGTGAGGGAGGTCCAGTGTTCGAGCTTCAGAGTCCTCCCTTTTGACTTCTTTTTGGGACGGCATGAAGGAGTGGTAGAAGGCTAGTGAAACTCTAACTTGGACTTGGTAAAAGGGGTGACTTGGATGGTGGAGAGCAAATCAAGGAGGAGGACTTGTTCAAACTACTTTGAATGAGAGGGGTGGAGTGAATGGGGGGATTCTTGGCCGAATTTTGTGGGGTTGGAGTGGGGGTGTGTACGGTTTGGTTGAGGGAAGGGAGTTGTGCCGAAATGCACTTCTCATTTTGAGCATTTTCGGCCAAAAGCCTTTGTGAAGCAATTTTCTCTTTTGGCCATACCAAAACCGTAAGTGTAAGCTCTCAATTGCCGAACCTGTGTTGCCCTTTAGAAGGTGTTAGCCGAAATTCATCTTGGTATTTTTGGGCATTTTCATTCGGTCACCTTGTTTTCAAAACAAAGTCCTTTCTTTTGTCAAGAGCCTAAGCCGAATTTCCTTCAAGTAAGTCTTCTTTTCTCTTTTCAAAACCGAAAGCTCTCAACCATATCTCTCCCTCTTTCATTGGTGTATGCCGAATGCCCTTCCCATTGTGGTCTTTTTGTTCCTTGATGTTGAGCCGAAACTAGTCTCTTTTTCTTCTCAACTTTCTTGTTTTCTTAAAATCTACATTAGCCGAAACTTTAACCTCCAAGATATTCTCTCTACTCCTTCTCTTGCAAACCGAATACACTTTCTTTTCTTCTTTTTCCATCTTTTTGGGTGTTAGCCGAATACCACCCTTATTTCTCCCCATCTATATTCTCTTTTCCTTGTATTCAAAGCCGAAAGAAGGGTGTGGAACACCTAGGCCGAATCCTCTTCCCTGGTGTTGGGTTGGCCGAATTTTGGTGTTGGGTGTTGGTAAGTTCTTGACCGAATGGTCATTTCTTTGACCTCAATATGTTAATTTTTGTTATGGAAGGATGTTAACCTTTGGTAATCATCTCGTATAGGATCGTTGGAGCAAGGAATCAGTGTTCTTTGTTAACCGATTGGTGAGGGCCGATTGTCTTAGAAGAACCACTATTGGCTCGGGTTTATTTGGGAAACCAAATTATTCGCAAGTGAAGGTAAGGGAGTGATACAAACTCTTTTGGTTTAAAATGATGGTTGGCCGAATGTCTTTGGTGCCTAACCCCTATTATTGGCCGATTGTAGGAGTTAGCAGACGAGGGATTTAGATCGTTTCGTGGGATTTTAGACTCGGTTTATCAGGTGTGTATACTAACACACTTATATTTAGTAATATCATGGTTAAACCTGTATGCCTATTAAAACTTATGGCAGTTGATGGATTGATATGATACCCATTTGGGTATGAGCTTGGAATCGGGTAAGTTATTACTAATATCATTATGAGTTATTGATGATTTATATGATATCATGACCTATGTTATTTATGGATGCCATGAGAGTTTATGCTGGATATGTGGGCATAATATGCATGATAGTATGATATGCATGATTACATGAGCTTGGCATGTTGATGGGTGATATGAGATGAGGGAGTATGATATTTTGTGCTGACGAGCACCAGTGCTTTGGTAGCACACTTTGTGACTTTGGGTCACCAGAGGTTTGGCACCTCCAGAGGTTTGGTACCTCAGCGTCTCGTCCCAGTGGCTTAGTACCACAGTGGGTTGGCCCCACAGATGATTGTACGGGATTGACGCCAGTGTTTTGGTAACACACGATGGGTTGGCCCCATCACCAGATTTGTGACTACGGTCACCAGTGCTTTGGTAGCACATTGTGTCTTTGGGACACCAGAGGTTTGGCACCTCATTGCGACTTGTCCCTGTGGTTTGACCACCGTGGGTTGGCCCCACTTGAGATATGGGATCGTCTGCTAGTGTTTTGGTAACACACGATGGGTTGGCCCCATCATCATTGGATTCGTGACTTCGGTCACCAGTGCTTTGGTAGCACAACTGTGTCTTTGGGACACCAGTGCTTTGGTAGCACATTGATGGATTTTGTGTCTTTGGGACACCAGTGCTTTGGTAGCACATTGTGACTATATGTCACCAGTGGTTTGGCACCACCAGTGGTTTGGTACCACACGGGGTAGAAAAGGAGATACGGATGGTTAGGATCGGGTTGCATTGATTATATTGCTATGTATGATGTGTGTTAATATGTTGATTTATCGGGAGCGGGATTTACACACTGAGTCACTCGACTCACCCTCTCCTTTGACATTTCAGGTGACTCGTAGACGCGGACTTGGAGCCGGGATGGACTCGGGGTGCTTATGCCATGCTGAATAAAGTCTTTACTCAGACTCTATATTTTGGGTACTTTAGTTATTTACTTTTATTTGGGCTTCTATTTGGATTTGTAAAAGGCCTTTTAAGTTATATTTTATGTTGCTCATGCTTTAAATTGATTTTTAATATGCTTAACAAAGTAACTTGGAATAGATTTTTACTAAAACCTGGAAAGATAATGTTTTCAAAACTATAACGCAACGTGTTTTAAATTTTACCATCGGGTATCACACAAAGTCTCTTGATAAACAAATACAAATGGTTTTCAATTTCAAACTTGTAGTTCTTCTAAGTTTAAAAGTGTTTTATGTATCACTAAGAAACTAATAAGGTTTTAAATGGTAATAACTCGTTTTAACTACAAATTCTGGCAAAGTTTTCAAAATCCCTGGATTTCAAATACATCAACTGTTTTTCAAACAAGACTGCGCAAATCTGTTCAAACACACTGTGTTTTCACTCAGTTTTTAAACGAGAAATCTAGTTTTCCAAAATGGTTTTCCCCGTAGCATACCAGATTCGGACGTGGTGTCTTGTCCGGGTTTGGGGTGTTACATTTGTGGTATCAGAGCCAAGTTCAAAGGCTCGGCTGTGGGCCTGAGGCCCAAAATGGTTTTCAAAAGTCTGTTTAAATGGTTGTTCGAAAGTATGGTTTGAAAGGCATGGCACCGAGTCTCCGGCACCAGTTCGCCCAGGTAAGTACCCCGGACTATTCTTTGTGAATTGATTGGATGTGGTATGATTGATTATTAGTCATAGTATGCTACCCTAGAGATTGAGACTGATAGGATTCTGTGAACTTGCGAGAACAAATTCTCTTTAATATTCATAAGACTTGCTTTTTAAACAAGTGGAATCAACACTGATGCATAAAATTCTCTAATCAGATACGTAGAAAGATTAGACATGAGCACTCGAGGTGGACGTGGTCGTAATACTCGTGGTAGAGGTAGGGGTAGAATGACGGTTTCTGAGCCCGTAGGATCTGGGCAGGGTTCAGAAAATGAGGTACCGGTTCCGCCACCAGCTGGAGGCGGTGAGTTCCAAGATCAGACTGGGGACGACGCAGTGTCACAGGCGATGCTGCGAGTGTTGGAAAGGGTAGCTGGGGCTAGTGGTGGTGCAGGAGTGAGGAAATCAGTTCCTGAGCGACTCCGAGCTAACGGGGCCGAATTCTTCCGAGGTGTATCGGGTGTTTCTCCTAGCACTGCTGAGTACTGGCTAGAGGCAACTGAACGGATCATGGACGATCTGGACCTGACAGCTGAAGAGAAGCTGAAGGGTATCGTATCGCTTCTTCGAGATGAGTCATATCAGTGGTGGCTCACGGTACGGGACAGTGTGGCCGCGGAGGATTTGACATGGGATTACTTCAGAGCTGCTTATCAAAAGAAGTACATCGGGGCTGGTTACATCGACTCCCAGAGAAAGGCATTTCTGAGGCTTGTTCAGGGGAGTAAATCTGTTGCTGAGTACGAGGCTGAGTTCCTGAAGCTGAGTAGGTATGCCAGGGGCATTGTAGCCACTGAGCATGAGAGGTGTGTTCGTTTCGAGGATGGTCTCCGAGACGAGTTGCGGCTGCTGATTGCTCCGCAGCAGGAGCGCGAGTTTGCTGTCTTGGTTGAGAAAGCTAAGGTGGCCGAGGGTATTAAGGAGTCCGTGAGGCAGAGTATGGATAGGAGTAGGCTGAAGAGGAGCTTCGGATCTTCTGGTTCGTCGGGTAATCCGCAGAAGAGGGCTAGACCGAGTGGGCAGAATCAGTCTGCTAGGTTTGTTGCTGCTAGGCAGGGACCACCGCAGTGTAATCAGTGTGGGAAATCTCATTGGGGTGGTTGCTGGACTGGAGGTAAAGGTTGCTTCGAGTGTGGTTCTTTGGAGCATCGCATTAGGGATTGTCCGCGTAGGATGGCCAGGATTCAGTCTGAGAGTCAGGGCCGTAATCAGTTCAGAGGTAATGGACCGCCACCGCAGAGAGGCCGTGGTAATGGCAGAGGTGGTTATGGATCTAGTCGGGGCCGTGGAGCACCGGGCAGAGGTGCAGGTAGTTCTGAGGCTAGGCAGCCGGGATTGGTGTATGCTGCGAGGCGCCGTGAGGAGGGCGACGCCCCGGACGTCATAACCGGTACGTTTTTGATTTTTGGTACCCCTTATACTGCTTTAATTGATGTGGGTTCTACGCACTCTTATGTTGCCAGTAGTATAGTAGAGACAATGGACTTAGACTCTGAGATATCCTCTAGGCAGATGACTGTGATTAGTCCTCTAGGTCACTCTGTCGTAGTAGATAAGCTATTTAGAGAGGTACCCCTAGAACTCCAAGGGGTAGTGTTTGCTGCTGATTTGATGGAACTGCCGTTTGGGGAGTTCGATTTGATTCTCGGGATGGATTGGCTGGTTAAGTACCAGGCGAGGTTGGATTGCGCGGCTAAGCGCATGGTTCTTAAGACGGTTGATGGCGATGAGGTGGCTATGATAGGTAATAGGAGAGATTACTTATCAAATGTGGTATCTGCTCTGAAAGCGGAGAAGATGGTCAGGAAAGGCTGTGAAGCGTATGTGGTTCATGTGTATGCCTTGGAGGCTAAAGAGTCTGCTGTCGAGAAGGTTCGTACTGTTAAGGAATTTGCCGATGTGTTTCCTGAGGAGCTTCCGGGTTTGCCGCCAGATCGAGAGGTAGAGTTCGGGATTGATCTGCTACCCGGGACTGCGCCAGTGTCTATTGCTCCGTATAGGATGGCGCCAAAGGAATTGGTGGAGCTTAAGGCTCAGATCCAGGAGTTATTGGATCGAGGTTTTATCAGGCCAAGTGTTTCGCCGTGGGGTGCGCCAGTTCTGTTTGTCAAAAAGAAAGATGGCACAATGCGGATGTGCATAGACTACCGCCAGTTGAACAAGCTGACGATTAAAAACAAGTATCCGTTGCCACGGATAGATGACTTGTTTGATCAGCTGAAGGGTGCTGCAGTATTCTCTAAGATTGATCTGAGGTCTGGGTACCATCAATTGAAGGTTAAGGAGGTTGATATCCATAAAACAGCGTTTCGGACTCGGTATGGGCACTACGAATTCCTGGTAATGCCATTCGGGTTGACTAACGCACCGGCAGCGTTTATGGATATGATGAATAGAGTGTTTCAGCAGTATCTGGATCAGTTCGTGGTGGTTTTCATAGACGATATTTTAGTGTACTCGAGAACAGAGGAAGAGCATGATAAGCATTTGAGGGTGGTGCTGCAGATTTTGAGGGAAAAGCACCTCTATGCTAAGTTCAGTAAATGCGAGTTCTGGCTTAGAGAAGTGACGTTTTTGGGTCATGTAGTGTCAGCTGAGGGCATTCGAGTAGATCCTCGCAAGATTGAGGCAGTTCTGGATTGGAAGCCACCTAGGTCAGTGGCTGAGATTCGTAGTTTTCTGGGTTTGGCTGGATACTACAGAAGGTTTGTTGAGGGTTTCTCGTTGATAGCAGCGCCGATGACCAAGTTGTTAAGGAAAGAGGTTCCGTTTGTATGGACTGAGAAACAGCAGGAGAGCTTCGATAAGTTAAAGAAGATCTTGACTGAGGCTCCGGTCTTGATTCAACCTGAGGCTGGTAAGGAATACACAGTCTATTGCGATGCATCACATACGGGTCTTGGTTGTGTGCTGATGCAAGCAGGTAAGGTTGTGGCTTACGCTTCTAGGCAGCTGAGGCCACATGAGGTCAACTATCCGACGCACGATTTGGAGCTAGCGGCTGTAGTTTTCGCCTTAAAGATTTGGAGGCACTACTTATATGGAGAGAGATCGATAGTCTACACGGATCATAAGAGTCTGAAGTATCTACTGACTCAGAAGGATTTAAATTTGAGACAGCGTAGATGGGTTGAGTTGCTGAAAGATTACGACTGCTCGATTGAGTATCATCCGGGCAAGGCTAACGTGGTGGCAGACGCGTTGAGCCGTAAGGTTGTTTCGGACTTAAGAGCTTTGTTTGCCCATTTGAGTTTGTATGACGATGGGAGTATTCTGGCAGAGCTGCAGGTTAAGCCTACTTGGGTTGAGCAGATCAGAGAGAAACAGTTGTTGGATGAGGTTCTGAGTGCGCGAAGGTTGCAAGTGCAGAATGGTGGTTTGGAGGGTTACAGCTTGTCGAGTGATGAGGTTCTGTGTTTTCAGGGTAAGGCTTGTATGCCTAAGAATGTTGAGCTGAGGCAGAAGATTCTTCAGGACGCACATAGCAGTCCTCATGCTATGCATCCTGGAGGTAGCAAGATGTACAAGGATCTTAGAGAGCAGTTTTGGTGGCCTGGTTTGAAGAAAGAGGTGACAGAGTTTGTTGAAAGATGTCTGACTTGTCAGCAAGTCAAGGCTGAACACCAGTTGCCGTCGGGTTTGCTTCAGCCTGTGAAGATTCCTCAGTGGAAGTGGGAAAGGATAACCATGGATTTTGTCAGTGGGTTACCGCTTACGCCAAGCAAGAAGGATTCAGTTTGGGTAGTGGTGGATCGTCTGACTAAATCAGCTCACTTTATTCCGGTGAGGGTTGATTACTCACTTCAGAAGCTAGCAAAGCTGTATGTTTCGGAGATCGTGAGGTTGCACGGTGTGCCAGTTTCGATAATCTCGGATAGGGATCCCAGGTTTACTTCAAGGTTCTGGAAAGCATTGCATCAAGCATTGGGTACTCGGTTGGATTTCAGCACGGCTTTTCACCCGCAGTCTGACGGTCAATCAGAAAGGGTTATTCAGATCTTAGAAGACATGCTGAGAGGTTGCGTCTTGGATTTCCGAGGTAGCTGGGAGGAGTTTCTACCGTTAGCTGAGTTTGCCTACAACAACAGTTACCAAGCGAGCATCAAGATGGCTCCGTACGAGGCGTTGTATGGTAGGAAGTGTCGCTCACCTACGTGCTGGACAGAGTTAGGTGAACGTCAGTTATTGGGACCCGAGTTGGTAGCTGAGACTGAGGACAAGGTTAAGTTGATTCAAGCTAGATTGAAGGAAGCTTCGGACCGGCAGAAGTCTTATGCCGATCTTAAGCGGAGAGATATAGAGTTTGCTGTTGGGGATCGAGTTTTCTTGAAGGTTTCACCTTGGAAGAAGGTGCTGAGGTTCGGGAAGAAAGGCAAGCTAAGTCCGAGGTTCATTGGGCCGTATAAGGTTTTGAGACGAGTTGGACCAGTAGCGTATCAGCTTGAGTTGCCAGCAGAGCTTAGTCAGATTCACGATGTTTTTCATGTTTCGATGCTTCGGAGGTATCGTTCAGATCCGTCGCATGTGGTAGCAGTGGAAGAGGTCGAGGTAAATCCAGACTTGTCTATGGAAGAAGAACCTGTACAGATTCTTGATCGGGATGTGAAGGTTCTACGTAGGAAGTCTGTGCCTTTGGTTAAGGTACTTTGGCGGAATCATGGCGTAGAAGAAGCGACGTGGGAACCCGAGGATACGATGAGGCAGCAATACCCGCAACTCTTTTGACCAGGTAATTTCGAGGCCGAAATTATTTTTTTAGGGGGGTAGAACTGTAATATCCCGGGTTAGGGGCTATTTCGATGTTGCATGTTATTGCGTGTTGGTAGTGTGCTATGTTGCTATTTCGATGTTCTTGGGGCTCAATTTTAGCCTAGGTGTAGGCCTGAGTTAATGGAAGAATTTTAGTTTTTGGGTGTTAAGTGAAGGGAGCTAGGGAAGCTGGGGTTTAAGAATTTTCTTTGTGGTTTTATTGCACAAATAAGTAGCTGGCAAAGTGGCAAGGCATGGGGCATTTGGGAGCTAGGTGTGGCGTCATCTTCAGGTGAGGGAGGTCCAGTGTTCGAGCTTCAGAGTCCTCCCTTTTGACTTCTTTTTGGGACGGCATGAAGGAGTGGTAGAAGGCTAGTGAAACTCTAACTTGGACTTGGTAAAAGGGGTGACTTGGATGGTGGAGAGCAAATCAAGGAGGAGGACTTGTTCAAACTACTTTGAATGAGAGGGGTGGAGTGAATGGGGGGATTCTTGGCCGAATTTTGTGGGGTTGGAGTGGGGGTGTGTACGGTTTGGTTGAGGGAAGGGAGTTGTGCCGAAATGCACTTCTCATTTTGAGCATTTTCGGCCAAAAGCCTTTGTGAAGCAATTTTCTCTTTTGGCCATACCAAAACCGTAAGTGTAAGCTCTCAATTGCCGAACCTGTGTTGCCCTTTAGAAGGTGTTAGCCGAAATTCATCTTGGTATTTTTGGGCATTTTCATTCGGTCACCTTGTTTTCAAAACAAAGTCCTTTCTTTTGTCAAGAGCCTAAGCCGAATTTCCTTCAAGTAAGTCTTCTTTTCTCTTTTCAAAACCGAAAGCTCTCAACCATATCTCTCCCTCTTTCATTGGTGTATGCCGAATGCCCTTCCCATTGTGGTCTTTTTGTTCCTTGATGTTGAGCCGAAACTAGTCTCTTTTTCTTCTCAACTTTCTTGTTTTCTTAAAATCTACATTAGCCGAAACTTTAACCTCCAAGATATTCTCTCTACTCCTTCTCTTGCAAACCGAATACACTTTCTTTTCTTCTTTTTCCATCTTTTTGGGTGTTAGCCGAATACCACCCTTATTTCTCCCCATCTATATTCTCTTTTCCTTGTATTCAAAGCCGAAAGAAGGGTGTGGAACACCTAGGCCGAATCCTCTTCCCTGGTGTTGGGTTGGCCGAATTTTGGTGTTGGGTGTTGGTAAGTTCTTGACCGAATGGTCATTTCTTTGACCTCAATATGTTAATTTTTGTTATGGAAGGATGTTAACCTTTGGTAATCATCTCGTATAGGATCGTTGGAGCAAGGAATCAGTGTTCTTTGTTAACCGATTGGTGAGGGCCGATTGTCTTAGAAGAACCACTATTGGCTCGGGTTTATTTGGGAAACCAAATTATTCGCAAGTGAAGGTAAGGGAGTGATACAAACTCTTTTGGTTTAAAATGATGGTTGGCCGAATGTCTTTGGTGCCTAACCCCTATTATTGGCCGATTGTAGGAGTTAGCAGACGATGGATTTAGATCGTTTCGTGGGATTTTAGACTCGGTTTATCAGGTGTGTATACTAACACACTTATATTTAGTAATATCATGGTTAAACCTGTATGCCTATTAAAACTTATGGCAGTTGATGGATTGATATGATACCCATTTGGGTATGAGCTTGGAATCGGGTAAGTTATTACTAATATCATTATGAGTTATTGATGATTTATATGATATCATGACCTATGTTATTTATGGATGCCATGAGAGTTTATGCTGGATATGTGGGCATAATATGCATGATAGTATGATATGCATGATTACATGAGCTTGGCATGTTGATGGGTGATATGAGATGAGGGAGTATGATATTTTGTGCTGACGAGCACCAGTGCTTTGGTAGCACACTTTGTGACTTTGGGTCACCAGAGGTTTGGCACCTCCAGAGGTTTGGTACCTCAGCGTCTCGTCCCAGTGGCTTAGTACCACAGTGGGTTGGCCCCACAGATGATTGTACGGGATTGACGCCAGTGTTTTGGTAACACACGATGGGTTGGCCCCATCACCAGATTTGTGACTACGGTCACCAGTGCTTTGGTAGCACATTGTGTCTTTGGGACACCAGAGGTTTGGCACCTCATTGCGACTTGTCCCTGTGGTTTGACCACCGTGGGTTGGCCCCACTTGAGATATGGGATCGTCTGCTAGTGTTTTGGTAACACACGATGGGTTGGCCCCATCATCATTGGATTCGTGACTTCGGTCACCAGTGCTTTGGTAGCACAACTGTGTCTTTGGGACACCAGTGCTTTGGTAGCACATTGATGGATTTTGTGTCTTTGGGACACCAGTGCTTTGGTAGCACATTGTGACTATATGTCACCAGTGGTTTGGCACCACCAGTGGTTTGGTACCACACGGGGTAGAAAAGGAGATACGGATGGTTAGGATCGGGTTGCATTGATTATATTGCTATGTATGATGTGTGTTAATATGTTGATTTATCGGGAGCGGGATTTACACACTGAGTCACTCGACTCACCCTCTCCTTTGACATTTCAGGTGACTCGTAGACGCGGACTTGGAGCCGGGATGGACTCGGGGTGCTTATGCCATGCTGAATAAAGTCTTTACTCAGACTCTATATTTTGGGTACTTTAGTTATTTACTTTTATTTGGGCTTCTATTTGGATTTGTAAAAGGCCTTTTAAGTTATATTTTATGTTGCTCATGCTTTAAATTGATTTTTAATATGCTTAACAAAGTAACTTGGAATAGATTTTTACTAAAACCTGGAAAGATAATGTTTTCAAAACTATAACGCAACGTGTTTTAAATTTTACCATCGGGTATCACACAAAGTCTCTTGATAAACAAATACAAATGGTTTTCAATTTCAAACTTGTAGTTCTTCTAAGTTTAAAAGTGTTTTATGTATCACTAAGAAACTAATAAGGTTTTAAATGGTAATAACTCGTTTTAACTACAAATTCTGGCAAAGTTTTCAAAATCCCTGGATTTCAAATACATCAACTGTTTTTCAAAAAAGACTGCGCAAATCTGTTCAAACACACTGTGTTTTCACTCAGTTTTTAAACGAGAAATCTAGTTTTCCAAAATGGTTTTCCCCGTAGCATACCAGATTCGGACGTGGTGTCTTGTCCGGGTTTGGGGTGTTACATGTACACCAAATTCGGTAAGTCTGAATTTTGGTTGAGAGAAGTTACTTTTCTGGGACATGATGTGTCTGCTGAGGGAATTAGGGTTGATCCCCAGAAAATTGAAGCAGTGTTGGACTGGAAACCGCCCAAGTCTGTGGCGGAAATTTAAAGTTTCCTTGGTTTCGTTGGGTACTATAGAAGGTTTGTTGAGGGGTTCTAGTTAATAGTTGCACCGTTAACCAAGTTGTTACAGAAAGGGGTACCGTTTGTCTGGTCAGATAAGCAGCAGGAAAGTTTTGAGAAGTTGAAGAGGATTTTGACGGAGGCACTAGTGTTGATTCAGCCTGAGGCAGGGAAGGAGTTTGTCGCCTACTGTGATGCATCGTACACAGGGTTAGGATGTGTGTTGATGCAAGAGGGGAAAGTGGTGGCATATGCGTCTCGGCAATTGAAACCGCATGAGGTGAATTATCCCACGCATGACCTAGAGTTAGATGCGGTAGTGTTTACTCTGAAGATCTGGAGACACTACCTATATAGGGAGAAGTCCATTATCTACACCGATCATAAGAGCCTGAAATATCTCCTTACCCAGAAGGAGTTGAATTTAAGGCAGCGGAGGTGGATTGAGTTCTTGAAGGACTATGATTGTTCAATTGAGTACCACCCAGGTAAATCTAACGTAGTGGCAAATGCATTGAGCTGTAAGGTAATCTCGGACTTGAGGGCAATGTTTGCGCATCTCAGCTTGTATGATGATGGAAGTTTGTTAGCGGAACTTTATGTGAAGCCTTCTTGGGTCAGTCAGATTAGAGAGAAGCAGTTGGCAGATGAATCACTAAGTTCTAAATTTCAGTTAGTGGCAGGTGGGGAGATAGAGGGTTTTAGTGTGAACGGTGACGGGGTTTTGCGCTTTCGAGGAAAGGCTTGTATGCCGAAGGATTCCGAGTCGAGGCAGAAGATTCTACGGGAAGCGCATAGTAGTCCATACGCTATGCACCCTGGTGGGAGTAAGATGTATCAGGATCTACGCAAACAGTTTTGGTGGCAAGGTTTGAAGCAGGAAGTTACCAAATTTGTGGGTAAGTGCTTGACGTCATGGGGTACCTGTGTCTATCATATCAGACAGGGACCCAAGGTTTACGTCACGATTCTGGAAGACTTTACATCAAGCGTTGGGTACAAGACTAGAGTTCAGCACAGTGTTTCATCCACAGACTAATGGACAGTCTGAGAGAGTAATTCAGATCTTGGAGGACATGTTAAGAGGCTGTGTTATTGATTTTAGGGGTAGTTGGGAGGATTTTCTACCGTTGGCAGAATTCGCATACAACAATAGCTATCAGTCTAGCATTCAGATGGCACCTTATGAAGCGTTGTATGGTCGGAAGTGTCGCACTCCTACTTGCTTGATAGAGTTAGGAGAGCGACAGTTTTTGGGTCCAGAACTGGTTTCAGAGACAGAGAAAAAGGTGGGCTCGGTTGAAGGAAGCCTCTGATAGACAAAAATCTTATGCGGATCTGAAGCGTAAGGATATAGAGTTCTCTGTAGGTGATCGGGTTTTCCTAAAAGTTTCACCGTGGAAGAAGGTTTTAAGGTTTGGACGGAAGGGCAAGTTGAGCCCCAGGTTCATCGGGCTTTATCGAGTGTTGAAACGTGTGAGACCAGTAGCTTATCAGCTCGTGTTACCTCCGGAATTGGGGAAGATACATGATGTATTCCATGTCTTGATGTTAAGGCGCTACCGTTCGGATCCATCTCACATAGTGCCAGTAGAGGAAATTGAAGTGAGGCCGGATTTATCATTTGAAGAGGAATCAGTTCAGATCTTGGACTGAGATGTTAAGGTGCTGCGGAGGAAAACGGTTCCGTTGTTTAAGGTGTTGTGGCGAAATCACGAGTCAGAGGAAGCCACGTGGGAACCAAAAAATGTGATGCGGCAGCAGTACCCTCATCTCTTTTGACCAGGTAAATTTCAAGGCCGAAATTTCTTTAAGGGGGTAGAACTGTAACATCCTGGAATTAGGGGCTCTGCATTTTTATGTTTCTGTGTGTTTGGCATGATTTTTCTGTTAATTTGGTGTGTTTGGGGGTCTCGAGAATGCTCGGGGTTAAGTTTGAGCCTTGGTGAAAATTTTGGTTTTTAGGCATTTTAGGGGAGAGCTAGGTGAGTCAGGCCTTAAGGGTAATTACTTGTGTTTGTTGACACAAGAAGAGGAGTGGTAAAGTGGCAAGGAGACGTCACTCAGGATGCAGAGAAGTGGCGTCACAAGGAAGTAGTAGGTTCGAATCCCATAAGTTTCCCTTTGAAGCTTTATTTTTGGCACCTGGAGGGGGAGAAGGTGGATTCGGCAGGGACTCTCCAAGGATGATGGTTGAATGGGTCAACATATTCAATTGAGTGGCCATGAGGTGTTTGTGGGGTTCGAACGGGTCAACAAGTTTGAATGATTGAAGGGGAGTGAAAGTAGGAGGAAATCGTGCGTTGGTGCTGGTTGTGGTGGTGGCTGAATGCTGGAGAGTGGGGAGGGGAGTTGCAGCTATGGGTGTGTTGTTTGGGCTAGGGGCTGACGGCATTTGAGGGGTGTTGGCAAAATCGAGAGCTCTTAGTATGTATGAGCCGAATTTGTGAGCTTTTGTTTTCTTTTGTGTTGCTTAGCTTTTGTGTGCCGAAATTGCCTAAGTTCATCCAAGGGTTCTTCTCATTTTTTTTTTGGTGTTTTCAACTCTTTTTCTCATCTTTTTCTCTTGGATACAAACTTCCCCATTCGTTTACTTCTTTTTCTTCAAGGTTACCAAAACACCTTTGGCCGAATCTCTTCCTTCTTCTTTGCTGTTCTCTTGAACACCATAACCAAACCTAGTTCAACTCTCATCCCCTTTCTTGCCAAGCCGAAACCTTTCTTCTCCTCTACCATTTTTTGTGTTAGCCGAACCATCTCCTAAAACTTTCTTCTCTTCTTCATTCATATCTTGTGGAAACCGAATCTGTAGCCTCT
The DNA here is from genome assembly GCA_005393395.2 of Gossypium australe. Lineage (NCBI taxonomy): Eukaryota > Viridiplantae > Streptophyta > Magnoliopsida > Malvales > Malvaceae > Gossypium > Gossypium australe. The sequence goes on from CM016615.1 coordinate 16,528,522, forward strand.
CCAATCGGCATCTTCTTATTGTGGAGGGGCTCATTCTTGTATTCTTTGCTTCATCTAGCCTGCTTTCGGGTGGTCTTTGGTAAGTTGGATGTTAGCCGATTGGATGATAAGGGGGTCCCTTCTCATTTTTGGTTTGGCTGAAAGGCCGTTTCTTTTGATTCAGTTTTGGGAATCGGTTCTAACTTGGTTTTATCTAGGACTCATTCGGTTTCACAAGCCAACCTTTTAGTGTTCGGTTTTCGTTAACCAAGGTAAGGTATTCTTTTTGGTTTCTCTTCATCTCCTTTATTTTGTATTCAACAAACCGACTACTCATTCTTCCATGACGCGTTCTTTCGTTTTTCATGGCTAGTAGCCGAATATCAGGAAGAGAAGTGCTAAGACTTCTTAAGTTGCCGAAAGTTCTTTTCCAAGAAGTTTGCTTATTCGCGTTAGTAACAAAGGTAAGGAGTTACCCTCTGGTTCTATTCGTTTGGTCATTCATTGATTGATTCACTGCCTTAGTCTGATATCATTGTTAGATGACCGTTGTTTTCGTTATAGTATCGTATTGATCAAGTTTCTCCATGGATGCAAGTGTCGGTCAATCAAGAGAAGGGAGTGAACCCATAGTTTCGGCTCCTAAGTTTAAAAGGCGGGCTTTGTCGGCAGTTCAAGATTACCCACCGGGTTGTGGTAGAGAGCCGATGCCTGCCTGGGATAGGCAAATAGCTGCTAGTGGAAGCGTCGACGTAGAAAGCTTGGTGTTACGCGTTATCAGGTGTGTATTACTCACACATTTCTTTACTTTTTGCGTGATTAACTGCGTTTGCTGGAAGCTGAAATGACTGTACCGACAGTCGAGATACCTTTATGGGTAAGGTTGGAAATACCGGGTAAGTTCTACTATGATGGTAGTTTCGATATTATGCATGTATGTATGTTCGATGCTATGCATGCATGAAATAGTTATTTGTTACACATGGTGATTATATTTGCATTCATATTTGGCATGATGAAATGAGGATGGGCTCGGGAATGAATGGAAGGGGAAGTGTGAATTAAGTGACTACGGTCACGGTGGTCTAAGAACCACAGTGGTTGAAACAACGTATACATAAATCAGTGACTTGTCTCGGTGGTCTAAGACCACAGTCGGTCACGTATGCACAAAATTATCAGAGATCGTCACGGTGGTCTAAGACCACAGTGGGTTGGCCCCAGGATTATATATTTAAGTGACTTTGTCATGAGTAGTCCGAGACCACGGTGGTCAAGAACCACAGTGGCATACTACCACGGGTGTTTGGATGGAAAGCTAGATTGGGTTGGGCTGCATTGCATGCATGTTATATATGCCATATTGAGTGGGCTAAGGCCCGATGTGCATCTGTGGGCTTAAGGCCCAGTTTGCGTTATATGGGGATTTACACACCGAGTCTCGATGACTCACCCCTCTGCTAAATTTTGCAGGTAATCTGTAGATCGCGGGTTTTGGAGCCGGACGGACTCGAGGTTTCCATGCGTTACTATTTCATTTGTAAACTTCGTACTTTATTTTAAACTTATTTTAATTCGGGTTTTTATTATGTAATAAGGCCGCTATAACTTTAATTTGGGTTTTTATTTAATGCTGATACTGCATATTTTATAAACTGTCGAATATGGGGTTTTTCCGAAAATCTAAAACATAAACAAATAGTTTTCAGAGTTTTAACAAAAGATGAATCGCAACATCGTTTTCAAATGTCACTCTTTTGAGAATAGTCTGTTTTGGTTGTAGTAAAATAACGAATTTGCTTACAACCTTTAGATCTGATTAATAAGTAGTCGGCACAAACTTTCAAGCAAAACATTAAAACATTTTATTCAAACAAAGACACTCAATTGAAATGGTTTCTAAATCACGCTGTTTCGTTAAAATTTCAAAACTACCTTTCCTGTAACAATCCAGATTTGGTCGTAACGTATTGACAGGGTTTGGGGTGTTACAAATTTTCTCATACCCTCCATTAGAGTGAATTCCTTTTACTTTGGAGTTTTTATTGATTCGGTTTTGGAATAATTTGTGGATTTTTGTGCATTATGTGATTTATAGTTTAAGAAATGAGATAGTCAAACATAATAAGTTGGTTTTCAAAAATTAAAATTGTAGGTTGTCTCCCTGAACTAAAGAATTATATTGAAATTTTGTATTTATAGGGTTGACATCGAAACCATAATTTTTTGTGAGTTTTTGAGCCTGTAGAGCATATATTTTTCGTGCTTATTTTATTTTTGGTTGTGAGCATGTCAACTTGATTTATTATTCTAGAACTTACTTCGATTATGCATGTAGATACCACATTATTGATTTGATATACTAAGATGATAGACGAACTTAGGATTTAACCCATTTAACTTGTAAAAAGCTTACTATTGAATTAACCCCTAGAAAACCCCGTTAATCCTAACACATTTTTTAACTCGTTAATGTTAACCCATAATCCATATCTATGTTGTAAAATTATCCTTTTTACTGACTCTCTGTTTGTCGAGATTTGATTTGGTTTGTTGTCTAACTATGTTTTATTTTTTGAATTGCTGAATTTTTGTTCTAAAAAAAATAAAAAAGATTGAAAAAAACCAAAAGAAAAGGAAAAAAAAAACATAAAAAGAGAAAAAAAATAATTGATTGAGCTTGAATAATTAGTTTCATATTTTGTTGAAAAGCTTGTTTCCATTTGTGAGTATTCTTGTTGAAGTAGCTTCTTTTAATTTAGCAACTGATTGTTTTTCTAGTTTGATAACTTATTAACTCGATCTTGATTGTAACCAAATTTTCTAGATTTTTCCATACCCTTAACCTATGCCTCATTACAACCTTTTAAACACCTCTTGATTGGTGTGCCATCTCATTTTATAGTGGTGGAGATTTGATTTTCAAGCAAGCATATGGTAATAACATTTCTCATTTGACTGTTGAGTGCATATTTCATGAACCTTAAACACTTTGAGTGTTTGAGTTAATCTTAGTGAGGATGTCAATTCTTGTTAATTTTGAATTTAAGGTAATTATTTAGATAAGGGGAGACACCTGCGTTTTTGTGCTTTAAAAATATATGCTTGAATCATTAGTGTCCTTTTGGTTGAATTTTCAATGCATGATTGTTTGCGAATTATCTTGAAACATTACTAATGAAAATGACAAATTGAGAAAAGTTACATTCAATATAGGTTGAGGATTTTGCTTGAGGAGAAGCAAATGCTTAAGTGTGGGGATATCTAATAAGTGCTAAAAGTAACATGTTTTTAATCCCATTCTTAATGCATTTTTGGGTGATTATTCAAGGTTATAATGTGTATTTTATGCTCTTAAACCTTTAAATTCATGTTTCTATACTTAGGAGAGCATTTGGGAGCAAAAGGAGTGAAACACAAGCGAAAAACAAGCGAAAATAAAAAAAATCAGAGCAAGTTTCAGGAGCCACATGGGATGGGCCATTCCACATGGCCGTGTGAGCCACATGAGCTACCACATGGCCATGTGAGCGACACGGGCTGCCACACAGCCATGTGCCATACAGTGTGGAAATCGCAATCTGCACTCCAAACACATAGAAAAACGCAATTTTTAGGTTTTTCGGGCATTATAAGACTTATATATACAAAATATAAGAAAAGAGGAGTAAGCTGTCACAGGATATTGAAGAAAACAACTCAAAAGATACCATTGAAGCTGACTCTGATGTAGATTTCCATCAAGTTTGAAGATCTCCTTTTGATTTCTTTGAAGTTTTATTATGAGTTTCTTTCTTTATTGTGGTGATATTGTCTTGGAGATGTTTTTATTTGAGATTATAAACTAATTTTCTAAACACCTAGGGAGATTAAACCTAGGATAGATTCTATCTTTTGATTTTTGTTTTACACAATAAATACTTGGATCTTGTTCTCAATTATGTGAGCTTAATTCTTGCTTTAATATTTCTGGACTATTAGTCCATGTTTGATGTGCTTAAATCAGAGGAGGAATAGACCCTGTTTAAGAGTAGATCTAGCATAATTGAGTGGAGTTGCATGCAATCCTAGAAATAGGATGACATAAATCTACCGGATTAGAGTCATATCTAATCCATATATCGAGTTAATGCAAAAATAGGGGTTTTAATTAGAAAGAAATTTTAAGTAATCAACCTAGAGTCAGTTGCTCTTACTCTCGCAAGAGATATTAGCATAATTTAAGGATTTCTATGGATCAAGATACTAAGTGAAGAAATTGTTTAATTCAGATTGATAATGACAGATGAAATTTAGATGGATTCTTTCCTGGGTATTGTTTCACTTCTTGGTTGTTAATCGTTTGTTTTCCTAATTTGTTATTTGTCGTGTTATTTAGTTAATTAATATAGTTAATTTTAGTTTTAGTCAATCTCTCCAATTTTCCAGTTAAATAATAGAAAGATAGTAATTACTAGTACTTTTAGTCTTCGTGGGAATGATATATGTGCTCATTATAGCTATACTATTAATTGATAGGTGCACTTGCCTTTGTCAAATTTTTAGTTGGTTTACAACTACAATCAAGATTATTTGCAGGTTGGTGGTAGTGGTGGGTCTTCTAGGTTGTTATTGTTAGCTTTGTCGAATAATGGATTCTCGCGTGGTGGTAAATTACCTCCAGTAGGTATATGTTCTGCATTGTTTATTGTTGACGGTTCCTTTGGATTATTATTTCTGGATATCTGACTGGCTCTATAGGTGTTCCCTTAGTATGAGTCATACACTAAACCCAAAGAGAAAAGTTTCTTAATTATTAGTAGGAAATAATAAAATAAAATCATAGCTATAATCTAAAAATTTCTTAATTATTATATTAACATGCAAAAATTAAAATTAAATCAGTGACGTTGCCTCCCCAACAATGGTGCTAACAACTTGATCGCCTCCGGACGTACCAACATCCAAAGTAGAAATCCCGCGCAAAATATTTGAAAAGGTTGTATCCATAAGTATAAGGGTCATATTGTAATAGAGTTACAACGAAGTAGATGAGTACTCCGAGGATCGTACCTAAGGGAGGCGAGCACTAAATTATTCTAACCTAAGTACAAATAGATCTAACTAGTACTTTAAATAAATTATATTAGGATGAAATAAAATGAAAGGTTTTTGTAATCTATGCTAATAATAATGATAAAAGAAAGAAAATAAATAAATAAATAAATCACGAGAAATCAAATTGTAACACCCCTTACCCGTGTTTGACGTCGGAAACAGGTTACGAGGCGTTACTAACTTAAACATATACTAACATATCTTTCCGGGTCATAAGAGTTCGTTCAAATTTAAAAATTTTCAAACTTTGTCTTAAAATCCCTAATATGAGCCTACGAGGCCCAAAACATACATTAAAAGCAGATCAGGACTAAACCGGGAACCTTAGAAAACTTTAGAAAATTTCATTGAAAAATAGGCACACATGCTCGTGTGGACTTGGGGCACGGCCGTGTAGCTAGCATGGCCGTGTCCTTAGCCCATGCGTGAGCCTGACTTGTGCTTCGCTAGAAGTCAGTATGTCACACAGCTTGACACACGCCCGTGTCTATGGCCAGTGTCTCAGCCCGTGTGCAAAAACCTTGACATTCTGTTTTACCAAATTAAGGTGCAGGGGACACACGGCCGAACTACATGCCCATGGGGCAGACCGTGTATCACACACGGCCTAGACACATGCACATGTGTCTACTCATGTAGACAAAAACAAGGCTACTTACCAAGCCCTTTTTGCCACCCTTACTTTCACCAACATAAGCCACATTCAAGACATACACACATCAAGGCCACTACACTCCATTCACATGAAAAACTTATTGATCGTACGTCTCAGAGTTTTAATTTTATAATGAATGGGATGATCGAACCTAGAAACTAACTCTGACAACGATTGAGGCAAGTGTACCTATCGAACAGTAGTATAGCTTAGGCAAGACCGGATTGTCGAACCCAAAGGAACTAAAAGTACTAATACTAACTTTCTTTATATTATCTTGCCTAAAATAAAGTGAAGTTACTTTAATCTAATCTAAATTAACTACTACTAAGCTAAAGACGCAAAGACAAAAAGAATGAATTGGGAAATAACTTGAGGAAAAACTCAGTTGATTAAGACGATACCCTTTGGAAGAATCCACCTATACTTCACTTGTTATCTAACACTGAACCAGACGATTTATTCACTTGACTTGATCCGTAGGATTCCCTAAATTATATTAAACCCTCTCTCGAAGCGAATAATATCTAACCCTAGGTTGATTAATTGAAACTCTTTGTAATTAAAACCCCTAGAATCGCATTAACTCAATCTATGGCTTCCCATATTAGGTTTCACCCTAATCTGGCAAAATCTCGACACCCTATCTCTAGGCGCACGAACGACTACGCTTTAATTATGCTAGATCTATCCTTAAGCAGGGACTTTTGCTCCTCCACCTAAGAACATCTGACTTGAATCAATATCTCAGAAATATTAACACAAGAATTAAGCACACATAATGAAGAACAAATCAAGTATTTATCATATAGTTTAGAAAATAATAACAAGATTCATCTAGGTTTCATCGCCTTCAGGTATCTGAAGGGTTTAGTTCATAACAAATAAAGAAAACATCTCAGAAGAAAAGATAAAACAAAACATAAGAAATCCCTAAAACTCCCTGAAGGAATTGAAGCAGAGATCCGCCGTCTTGAGTAGAATTCCTGCTTCTTGAGATGGATCAACTGGCTATCTTCGAGTAATTCCTACAACTCTGACCTTTTCGGCTTGGCTCTTTGGCGTAGCTAATCGCCCCCTTTTCAGGGTACACCTAGGGGGTTTATATAGGCTTTCGAAATAGGTTTCTTTGCCCCAAAGTATCCTTTTCCGAGTGAAATTGCTCTTTGCCACGACAGGGACACGGCCATGTCACACGCCCGTGTGACTAGTCTTCAAGATGTGTTCGGATTTCTTAAATGAGGCACGGCCATGTAACTCGGGGTCAGGCCGTGTTCTAGATGATTAATGAGGCACAGCTGTGTGGGCTTATGTCTAGGCCGTGTCGATTTCTTCCTTGGCCCAATTTGCTTCGTTTTAGGCCCGTTTCTTGTTTTTTTTATCCTCGGGTGCTTTCCTGAGTATAAGACATGAAATGAAAGGATTAAGGGCACATTTTTACATAAATCAAGGGCTAAATCATCCGAAAGTATGCTAAATATGGGATTATAATATGTTACTATTATGGTTTATCAAATACCCCCACACTTAAGCTTTTGCTTGTCCTCAAGCAAAATTCTCAACTTACAATTAAAACGAACTTTCTGTAATTCATAGTTCCTATCAACAATGTCTCATCATAATTCACAGATAATTTTTACATGGACAATTTCACTCAAAGAGTCCTAAAGATTCAAACAAGATAAGTCATACATTTGTATTTTGAAATTATAGGTGTCTCCCTTTATCTAAATATTTACCTTTAATTCAAAATTGACAAAGATTGACATCCTCTCAAAAGATTCACTCAAATCACTCTAAGTGTTTTAAGGTTCATGAAAAGAGCACTCATAAGTCGAACTTGAAAAGTTAATCCCATAGGCTTGCATGAAAATCAAATCTCCACCACTGTAATATGAGATGATACACAAATCAAAAGGTCTTTACAGGGTTGTAACGGGGCTAGGGTTAAAGGTGTGGATAAAGGCTGAATTAGAAGGTTAGAATCGAGACTGAATTGACAAGTTACCTATCTAGAATAATGAACTAATCTTAAATAATTACATCAATTGAAAATTAATAATCCTAATAATACGAGCTTTTTCTTTTGATAAATCGACTTTAACTGTATAAGCTCACTTTTCATAATACTACTGATGAATATACTTTGATTTTTTTTAAGAACAAATCAATAAAGGATGAATTCAACTGTTGAAATAATTAGGTAAGTAATCAAATCAAATCTCTATATAAGGGTAGTCAAAAAGGAATGGTGATAACAAATACGAAGGGGTTTTGGGTTAATATTAGTTGGTAAGTCAATAAAAAGGGTTGTTAGGATCAATGGGGTTCACTAGGGGTTAATTTGTGGATGTAGGCTGTTTAGTGGAGTAAGTGGGTTAAAACCTAGGTGCCTTTATCATCTCGGTATATGAAATCATAGATGTTGTCTTAACATGTATAATCGAGGCAAGTTCTAGAATAACAATTCAAAGTTGACATACTCATAATCAATAAAGTGAGCATGAAAAAGGAATATATGCTCTATAAGGCTCAAAATCTCACAAAAATTATGGGTATTTTGACATCAACCTCGTAAATTTCAAATTTCAAAGTAATGTTCAAATTCAGGTTAACAACCTAGCAAAAATTTTAATTGAAAAATAGACTTATCATGCTTGATTCTCTAGTATCTTAAAATTCAATCATCAATGCACAATTAACTCTGACTTACTCAAAAACATGTCAATAACAATCATAAATCATCAGAAATTTCATCCTAATTAGTAATATGATAAAATTACTTAAGAACTAGATATAATTCAGGGATTTGAGAATAATGAAAAAAGTTAGGCACTTTTATCCTCAGGGATTTGAGAATAATGTAAAAAGTTAGACACTTTTATCCCCCCACACTTAACATGTACATTGCCCTCAATGTACAAAGATAGATAATAACAATTAATATAAAATCAAAAGAGAAGGGAAAAAGTGACACTTCCTGAATTATGGATGAATTCCCGGAGTTGGAAGTTGATAGGGGTGGTGTTTGCTACCGAGCACTACGCTAGATGAAGAAATTGGGGAGCTCGTGAAGAATTAGCCAGGGATTATTAAGATACATAAATTAAATATATAACTAAATATAAGAAAAATAAAGGTTATAAAAATAGGAAGTAAAACAAAGTTAAAAGAAAAGGTGGATGGACCGAGGGGTCCTTATTGGTGGATGGTTCGCGAGGTGGGTGTGACCTCTAGGGTTGCGAAAGTGCTGGCGGTAGCGGAAGTGGCGTGGTTATGGTTGTGGTCATGGTGATTCCCTAATAGCCTTTTGAACCTAAAACTAAAACAAAATAAACTAAATTAAGTAGAAGAGAAGTAAAGACAAAGAAAATTGAAGCAAAAGAGGAAAGAAAAATAGAAACTAAATGGTCTCAAGGACCCTTGGCTTGTTGTTGAGATGAAGCGGCCGGCATGAACTTATGTATAGGGGTATCCATCGAGGAGACTACACTTGCCTTCTTCCGCTTCTTCAGCATGGTTTTGGTGTGGCTCAAGAGTGTTAGAGACTTGTTATGAAGAGGTGAATCTGAGAAAAGGGAATAAGAAAATAGGTGGAAAGTAGAAGAATGGGGAGGGGGAAGTTGGTGTTTAAATAGAGGCTGAATTCTGGTATGTTCCCACGCCCGTAGGCCGAGGGTGTGTCAATTAGCACGGCCACCTCGCATGGCCGTGGTGATGCTTCATTTGATTCTCCCAAGCTCGTCAGCCATGGGCGTGTTGATTCACACGACAGCTTCGCACGACCGTGTGTCTAGGTGTGTTGATTCTCCATGCCCATTTTTCAGCCAGCCACACCCGTTGGTGATAAGTCAGTATGTTGGCATGGTTAGAAGGCACGGGCGTGTTCTACCCGTGGTTGGCAAGTCAGTATCTTCACACAGTCGTAAGGCACAGTCGTGCCACTTTGTCGGTGCCCGTGGGGGAGTGGTTGGGTTCGTGACATCAAAAATTAGTTGGGATTTGGTTCGTACTGCCTCTGCTTATATCAGTTTGGAGATTCTGTACTTCCACACGGTCACAGCCATGGCCATGTACAAGACTGTGTGGTCTGGAATTCTGCACTTTTGGTTAGTTTACAACTATGTATTTAGAAAAGAAAGAAGGAAGAAAAGAAAAATGTGAAAATAAATTGGGTTAGTGCTCGGGTTGCCTCCCGAGAAGCACTCGTTTATAGTCTTAAACTAGACTTTCCTCACATTTGAATCAGGGAGGTTTAAAGATTTCAATATCTTCCCTCATGCGTACAGTTCTATTTTCTTGATAAAGTTTGAGTCGAGAAGCGTTTACCTTAAAAGTGCCGAATGTGGGATTGCTTACCTCGATTGTTCCGAATGGGAAGATATTTTGTACCTCAAGAGGAATTTCTTCGTTCTTGATCAGGTCTGATGTGGTGATGCGAGGATCTAATTTATCTATTAGTACCTGGTCTCCTATTTTGAAGTGGTTTGATGTTCCTACGAGCTCTCCTAGATGCTCTTTTGGTTTTACTTTGTGTGGTTCCAGTTCCTTTTCAAAGTTTGTCATCCATTTTTCTTCTAGTTTATCGACCCTAAGGCTCTTCTCCTCAAATGCTTTTTCTTTGTTGGCACGAGGTGCATGATCTGGCTCAGGTTTGTAACTTTTTGGTGTTTCCTGTGGTAAAAGTTGAACAATTTGGTTATCAACTGATTTTACTTTCTCACTTTCATCACTTGATGTCCTGGTCGAGTCAAGAGCTTGTAAACTGATCGATTCGTCACCTACACGAAGAATGAGTTCTCCTGTACCAACATCAATCTTAGTCCTGGCAGTTGCTAAAAAGGGTCATCCTAATATTAAGGGAATTGAATTATCCTCATCCATGTCTAAGACAACAAAATCTACTGGGAAAACGAATTTGTCAAATTTTACAAGAAAATCTTCGATAATACACCAAGGAATTCTAACAGTTTTATCAGCTAATTGAATACTCATCCTAGTTTGCTTGGGTTTCCCTAGACCTAGTTGTTTAAACAATGTATAAGGCATGACATTTATGCTTGCCCCTAAATCAGCTAAGGCATTATCAACAGTTAGTCTACCGATTAAACATGGAATTGTAAAACTTCTTGGATCTTTTAACTTTCGTGGTAGTTTATTCTGTAGTATTGCTGAGCATGTTGCGTTTAAATCCACATGTGACTCTTCGTCTAATTTGCGCTTGTTCGTCAAGAGCTGTTTTAAAGATTTCCGCAAATCTGGCATCTGAAAAAGAGCTTCAAGAAGAGGTAAGTTAATGTGTAATTTCTTTAAAAGTTTAAGGAACTTACCGAACTGTTCTTCTGTATCATCTCTTTTCACTGCTTCGGGATAAGGTATGCGAGGTTGGTACTCCTTGATTACTGGTTTTGGCTTTTCTTGTGTTACCTCAACTTTTTCTTCATCTACCACTTTTTCTTTAATTGGATTGGGTTCATCTAACCCTATACTACAATGAGCTGTGATGGCTTGAATTTGCTCCTTCGGGTTAATCTCGGTGTTGCTTGGTAGATGCCCTTGTGGTCGTTCGAAGATCTCTTATCGAATTTCAGAAACTATCTTAGCGAGTTGTCCAACTGACTTAGTAATTTCTCCGACTTGGCTCTCGATCCCTTTGAGTGATGCTTGTTGGTTACCAATCGTTGTCTCATTTTTTTGTAGACGGGTTTCTGTGGCTACTATAAATTTTGTCAGCATCTCTTCGAGGTTTGGCCTCTTTTCCTATGGATATGGCTGATTTTGGAAGTTTTGCGGAGGTTGTTGTCTTTGATTTCCTTGGTTTCCTTGACCCCCTAATGAAAAATTTTGGTGGTTCCTCCAACCTGGATTATAATTGTTTCTATATGGGTTATTATTAGATCTGAAATTGTTACCTATATAGTTCATCTGTTCGTTCTCTGTGCTCGGTTGGTAGGGTAGGTACTCAGAATTCGCCACAGTTCCACTTGCGTCGCACTGCATGACTGGATGTACCTGCGAAGAACACAAACTATCAAGCTTTTTATTCATCATCTCTACCTATGTTGATAGCATGGTTACTGCATCGAGATAGTAGACTCCGGCTGATTTTGTTGGTTTTGTCTTGGTAACCTACCACTGATAGTTATTCAGTGGCATCTCTTCAATAAACTCGTAGGCTGCTTCAGGAGTTCTATTGTTCAGGGTTCCACTGGCAGCTGAATCAATTAGTTGCCTTGTTGAGGGGTTTACACCGTTTTAGAAAGTTTGGACTTGTAGCCACAAGGGTAGACCATGGTGTGGACACCTTCTCGAGAGATCCTTGTATCTCTCCCATGCGCCGTATAATGTTTCTAAATCCATCTGCACAAAAGAAGAGATGTCATTTCGTAATTTGGCCGTTTTGGCCGGTGGGAAATATTTTATTAAAAATTTTTCGGTCATTTGCTCCCATGTAGTGATTGACCCTCGTGGTAACGAGTTTAACCATTGTTTGGCTTTATTCCTTAATGAAAAGGGAAATAACCGAAGACGTATGTCATCATCAGAAACGCCATTTATTTTGAAGGTATCACAGAACTCTAAAAAATTAGCTATATGCGTATTTGGGTCTTCGTCCTGCAAACCATCAAATTGAACAAATTGTTGAATCATTTGTATAGTGTTAGGCTTTAATTCAAAATTATTAGCAGCTATAGCAGGCCTAGCAATACTTGATTCTGCTCTTGTTAAATACGATTTAGCATAATCAAACATAGTACGTGGAGCATTCTTTTCTCCCACATCTTGTGGTGGTGGATTATTCTCGTCCATCCCATCAGTAGGATTGGATCTGCCTTCTTGATTTTCCTTTGTGTAATTTAGGGCTCACATGATTTCTCTGCGACTCCTTCGAACGGTGGTTTCAATATTACTGTCATATACTAGAGGTCCTCTCGGGTTTCTTCTAGTCATAAACTAGAGGTACCTGCTAGGAAAAGAAAGAAAGAAAATTTAGCAAAATTAAAAATTTAAAATATAAGTAAAAGTAAATTGCGGAAAATAAAAATAATGGATAAAGTAATAAAAATAAAGCTTTCTTAATATTTTAGGTCCCCGGCAACGGCTCCAAAAACGTGATCGTGTGTCTCAGAGTTTTAATTTTATAATGAATGGGTTGATCGAACCTGGAAACTAACTCTGACAACGATTGAGGCAAGTGTACCTATCGAACAGTAGTATAGCTTAGGCAAGACCGGATTGTCGAACCCAAAGGAACTAAAAGTACTAATACTAAGTTTCTTTTTATTATTTAGCCTAAAATAAAGTGAAGTTGCTTTAATCTAATCTAAATTAACTACTACTAAGCTAAAGACGCAAAGACAAAAAGAATGAATTGGGAAATAACTTGAGGAAAAACTCAGTTGATTAAGACAATACCCTTAGGAAGAATCCACCTAGACTTCACTTGTTATCTAACACTGAACCAGACGATTTATTCGCTTGACTTGATCCGTAGGATTCCCTAAATTATATTAAACCCTCTCTCGAAGTGAATAATATCTAACCCTAGGTTGATTAATTGAAATCTCTTTGTAATTAAAACCCCTAGAATCACATTAACTCGATCTATGGATTCCCATATTAGGTTTCACCCTAATCCGGCAAAATCTCGACACCCTATCTCTAGGCGCTCGAATGACTCCGCTTTAATTTTGCTAGATCTATCCTTAAGCAGGGACTTTTGCTCCTCCACCTAAGAACATCTGACTTGAATCAATATCTCGAAAATATTAACACAAGAATTAAGCACACATAATTAAGAACAAATCAAGTATTTATCATATAGTTCAGAAAATAATAACAAGATTCATCTATGTTTCATCCCCTTCAGGTGTCTGAACGGCTTAGTTCATAACAAATAAAGAAAACATCTCAGAAGAAATGATAAAACAAAACATAAGAAATCCCTAAAACTCCCTGAAGGAATTGAAGCAGTGATCCGCCGTCTTGAGTAGAATTCCGGCTTTTTGAGATGGATCAACTGGCTATCTTCGAGTAATTCCTACAACTCTGACCTTTTCGGCTTGGCTTTTTGGCGTAGCTAACCGCCCCCTTTTCAGGATACACCTAGGGGGTTTCTATAGGCTTTCGAAATAGGTTTCTTTGGCCCTAAGTATCCTTTTCCAAGTGAAATTGTTCTTTGCCACGACAGGGACACAGCCATGTCACACGCCTGTATGACTAGTCTTCAAGTTGTGTTCGAACTTCTTAAATGAGGCACGGCCGTGTAACTCGAGGTCAAGCCGTGTTCTAGATGATCAATGAGGCACGGCCGTGTGAGCTTATGTCCAGGCCGTGTCGATTTCTTCCTTGGCCCAATTTGCTTCGTTTTAGACCCGTTTCTTGTTCTTTTTATCCTCAGGTGTTTTCCTGAGTATAAGACATGAAAAGAAAGGATTAAGAGCACCTTTTTACATAAATCAAGGGCTAAATCATCCGAAAGTATGCTAAATGTGGGATTAAAATATGTTACTATTACGGTTTATCACTTATCACATACTTTATCAATCCAATCATGCAACCTACTCATTCATGCATTAACACACCATATATTTCACTATGCACATTGCACACTCATGAAAAACATCATCATTTTCATATATCAATAAAAAGTATTAGCCATCATCCATGGCCTTATACAAAATGAATCAATCTTCAAGACAAGCCAACACATTTGGCCAAAACAATATGACACTTGACAAAATACCAAGCCCCTATACATGTCATACTCAAAATGATAAATCTAACTATACCAAATGTTCATATTGATAGTGTGATCGATGCCTCCGACGTCTGTTGATCCCTGAGCTAGCCTGGCGGCACTATAAGAAAATAAAAAAGAGAAGGAGTAAGCATAAAGCTTAGTAAGTCGCATGTAAATAATCAACAACAATTACTATGCATTATCATACTCATAACGCATTATAAACTTGCACATGATTTAAGGCATAACTTACTCATTTTCATCCTTACTAATCTTACAACATAAATCGAGCTCATTTCTTATGAATTTCGTGTAGGTACCTGTATCACTTACAACATAGTTATAACTTTTCTCACTTTTAACACAAGCTTTAAATTACCCGTTGAACCAATTGGAATACCAAAGGATACCCGACAAGCCTCACACAAGAGAGTACGATGCCGATACCATGTCCCAGACATGGTCTTACACTAGCTCACATATCAAGGCCGATGCCATGTCCCAGACATGGTCTTACACTAGCTCTCATCTCAATGTCGACGCCATGTCCCAGACATGGTCTTACACTGGCTCTCATAATGTGGCCGATGCCATGTCCCAGACATGGTCTTACACTAGCACACATATCACCCAAATGTCATGGCGTGGATATCCAATCTATTCCTAAAGTCCAACCAGAAGTATACCATATCAATTTTCGTTAAGCATATCATAACAATAATCAAACATTTTATGCAATATCAATATTTTTAATGCATAATAACAATAGAGTTGTATTATTTACGTGCAACTTACCTCGATATACAAATATGGGATACTAATTCGATTTAGTCCAATAACTTGGTTTTTCCCTGGACTAAGTCTGGATTTCATTTTTCTTGATCTATAATGACAAAATTTACTAATTTAATCACCATATTAATCAAGACATTCCAAAATTCCTACTTTGGCAAAATAATTATTTTGCCCTTAGACTTTCACATAATTATGATTTTGCCCTAAGCAAAATTCCAAAATGATTTTAATCAAATTTCCTTCCTTAACAAGCCAAGCCGAACCTTTATTACTCTTAAAGTAACTCACAATTCCAATTATTTTATACATTTGCTACCCATTTTATAACTTTTACAAAATGGTCCTTTTAGGTGTTTTCATGAAAATTTCCTTTCACAAAAGTTGTTTATTAAACAACCAAGATTCATTTTCTTCCATAAAAATTCAACAAACAACACTAATGCTCTCATTGAAAAACCCTAGACTTTCAACCATAGTGCAAAATAGTCCCATCATTAGCTAGATTAAGCTACAAGGGTTCCAAAAACACAAAAATCAACTAAAATGACCATCAAAATGACTTACTTGCAGGGGTTGTAAGTTGCTGAAAATTTTCAAGCTTCCATGGTTGTTTTCTTGGAGAAAAATCGGCGGAGAGAAGAAAAGATGATAGCCTTTTCTTTTTGTTTTATGTTATTATTAGACAAGTCACCTAATGTCACCTAATTTTATGACTTTGTCTCCAATTAAAATTTCCATGTCCAGCAACCATAATTTTATTGGTCTATTTACTCAATAAGGACCTCTACTTTAGTGTTCCATAGCTATTTAACACATTTAGCTTGTAGAACAAAACTTTCGCACTTTATGCGATTTAGTCTTTTTTTTCAAAATTAAGCATACAATCACTAAAATTAATTTTCAAAAATTTTCTTGCACTCATATAATCATGCTATAACACATAAACTAATATTTAAAATAATTTCTCTGTCCTCGGATTAGTGGTTCTGAAACCACTATTTCGACTAGCCCCAAAATTGGGTTGTTACACAAATAATAGAATATATCAAATCTGGGCATTCGCTTCAGCAATCATAACTAACTATTGCTTTGATTTTTCTTGTTCAATCAACTAGTCAATAGTAGGATCTTCCAATCCTCCACTAAAATAACAAGTCGACAAGAATTACTTATCTTGTAACCTCACAATCTAAATCGATTTAAAGTTAAGGTGTTCACCGATAAGCTATACCAAATTTGGGTTAATTTCCACCTTAATTACTTCACAAGGTTGTCAAGCCTAGGGTTTAGGTTCCTCTTGTAACACCCTTAACCCGTATCCGTCGCCAGATTAAGGTTATAGACTATTACCATACAAACAGAACATTCAAACTTACATTTCATACATTATCATAAACACAATATAAAATAGACATTCACATACATATTATCTCTAAATCGAGCCCTCGAGGCACTAAAACTATATTAGAAATGATTCGGGACTTAATCAAAAAATTTGGAAAGTAGAAGAAAAAGTTGCAAAAATTAGATTACAGGACAACAATTGATGAAGGTAAGAAAGACAATTCAGTTAATAATCGATTTGTACAATCTTCATGTAACACCCCAAACCCAGCCTAGACGTTATGACCGAATCTGGCATGTCACATGAGAGGAATGTCTAAAAACTGTGCGCTCATTAAAAAGTTCGTATTCTTTATATTTGTTGTGAAAAAATCGAGTTTAAGTAATTTTGAATAAGAAACGGTTTATTAACATTTCAAGAAAATCCCGAATTAAACATTTAACAATAATAAGCAATAACCAAATTAAAAGCTAAAACCATAGGCCAAATTACATAACAGAATTTCAAAAATAAAATGAAATAAGTCCAAAGTAACCATTTAAAATGAAAGAAACGCAATCTTGAGCATGGCCACCTCGAGTCCACCCCGGCTCCATATCCACGGTCTAGGAATTACCTGCAAAATTAACTAAAGGGGTGAGTTATCGAGACTCAGTGTATAAATCCCCATCCCGAAGATAACAAACCCTTACACAGTTCCATAAGCAAATATGTATGTCATGCAACCCAAACCTAACCATCTGAAACTCCCAATTCTACCCCGTGTGGTACCAAACCACTGGTGGTGCCAAACCACTGGTGACCCAAAGTCACAAATAAATATATATGTGGTACCAAACCACTGGTGGTGCCAAACCACTGGTGACCCAAAGTCACATATAATCATATGTGGGGCCAACCCACTGTGGTGCCAAACCACTGGTGACAATCCCTTTTAATATAATATGTGGGGCCAACCCACTGTGGTGCCAGACCACTGGGACGAGTCACGAAGATAACATATGTGGTACCAAACCACTAGTGGTGCCAAACCACTGGTGACCCAAAGTCACAAATAATCATATGTGGTACCAAACCACTGGTGGTGCCAAACCACTGGTGACCCAAAGTCACAGATAATCATATCTTCCCCCTCCTCTCATCATACCCAAGCAATATGACATAATAATTCGTGTATGCAGTATGTCATGTATGCTAGACATATATCAAATATAAGTATAACATGAATTACCCTCATAATCAGATAGACATAAAACAACATAGTCACGCTAATCAACCTCTAAGGGTATAACCGTAATTTTACCTACCAAGGGTATTTCCGTAATTTACCTTCCAGGGGTATTTTGGTAATTTACCCACAAAAGGGTATTTCAATAATTTCGTACCTGGAATGGCCTTTCTGAAGGCCCAATGTCGCCCCGAGCTACTCAACTACCATTTCTGGTCGAAATGGACTATTGGGCCTAAAACCCGATTTTGGCCCATTCGGGCCCACACGCTCGTGTGGCCCACCTAACACAAATCTACCACGTATATAAGTTCCACCTAGTCTAGTTCACTATATACTACACAATCGCACAATTTACTCATAAGGGCCCACGGACCCATTGGGCCCACTTTGGCCCATCGCGGCCCAAGCAGCCCCAACCCACAAGAATACTACTGATGGCCTCAACTATCGCGTCGAAGCCCCACACGTGCGCTCGCACGCTCGTGTGGCTACTATTGCCGTGACCGGCACTTCGGCATTTGCCGCTCTACAACTAGAGTACAGAGAGTTACACACCTGATAGGAATCTGGTGTTAAACCGCGCTGCGACCACTCCTGCGCCCAAACGCCCTCCAAGGTACGTTCACTCTCCTCCTGGAATGCTCTTTATATAGCTAGCTCTTCACCTTCCTTCTTTGTATCTTTCCGATGTGGGATCCCTTCGTCAGTAGAGTTTAAATTCAACTGAAACTCTTGCCGTCCAATTCGCAAAATAAATACTCCTTTGCTTCTCATGAGATTCGAACCCAGGCTCCCTTGCAACATAATCCACGCCGCTAACCACTTGGCCACAAGCTCCTCTTGTGTCTTAAACCATGCACAACTAAATATAAACTATGGGCCAAATTCTAAGATCTATGTAAAAAGAAAACCAAAATGCAAGAGCCAAGACTTGAACCTTGGACCTCCTTTCTTCCCTGTGGCGTCATCCCCCTTGTCTCTTATGTGGCGTCACTTTGCCACTACACCACACACTCCACTTGTGTCATTTTCTCCACATTTTATTCTTAAGGCCTACCTGCCAACTTCCAGGGTTATTTTCACCTAAAACCAAAATTTCCCCAAAGCCAATGTTCGATTCCGGGACTTCATAGAAGCCCCCAAATCTTCCAAAATCCCTTATCTAATAAATCTAACTTGCATTTAAGCCGATCTCAAAAATTTTAAACGCTACTATGCCTAAAGCCCATTGGGCCCAATTCTTCTAGGCCCAATTTCGGGATGTTACACTTCATTGTAGGAAACACAAGTCAAAGAAGAACCGGAACCACATGAAGTAATACCGAAGAAGCCCCCAGAAAAGCTCGTAGGTACATCAAATCACTTCAAAATAGGAAATCAGGTACTGTTAGACAAAGCCGACCCTCGCTTCACCACATCAAGCCTGAAAGTAAACGAAGAAATCCCTCTTACTGTAGGCAATATCTTCCCACACAGAACAGTCGAGGTAAACAATCCAACAATCGGCACTTTTAAGGTAAACACTTCTCGACTTAAAATTTATCAAAAAATTAGAACTGTAAGCATGAGGGAAGATATTCAAACCTTTAACCTCCTTGATTTAAATACGAGGACAATCTAGCTTAAGACTATAAACAAGCGCTTCTCGGGAGGCAACTCGAGCACTAACACAATTTATTTTCACATTTTGCTTTCAATTTATTTTCTTTTATGAATACCTAGTTTTAAACTAACCAAAAATGCATATTTCCAAGCCACACAGTCTTGCACACGACCGTGGCCGTGACCGTGTGGAAGTACAGAATCCCCATACTGACATAGCAGAGACGGTACAATTCAGATTCAACTACTTTTTGAAATCACGGACTCAACCACTCCCCTACGGACACCGACAGAGTGGCACTCTTGTGCCCCACGACCGTGTGAAGATACTGACTTGCCAACCATGGGCAGAACACGCCCGTGCCGTCCAGCCGTGCCAACATACTAACTTGTTACCAACGGGCGTAGCTGACTGAAAACGGGCATGGGAAATCAATACGCCCAGACACACGGCCATGCGAGGCAGCCGTGTGAATCGATAGCCCCTGGTCCACGGGCGTGTTCTAGCACAAGAATTGAGCCTCTATTTAAACACCAACCACCCTCCCCATTCTTCTACTTTCCACCTATTTTCTTATTTTCTTTTCTCAGATTTCCCTCTATATAGAACAGTCTCTATACTCTTGTGACAAACCAAAATCATGCCGAAGAAGCGAAAGAAGGAAAGCGTAGTCTCCTTGATGGAGATCCCAATACATAAGTTCATGCCGGCCACTTCATCCAAACAACAAGCCAAGGGTCTTTGAGACCATTTAGTTTCTATTTTTCTTTTCTCTTTTGCTTCAATTTCCTTATCTTTACTTCTCTTCTACTCAATTTAGTTTAATTTATTTTAGTTTCTTAGTGTCAGGTTCAAAGGGCTACTAGGGAATCACGTCACTTCCGCCACCGCCAGCACCCCCGTGGCCCTAGAGGTCACACCCACCTCGCGAACCATCCATCAATAAGGACTTCTCAGTCCATTAGTATTTTCTTTTACTTTTATTTTCCTTCTTAGTCTCCTTCCCTTTAGCTTGCTTTTCTTTAATTATATATTTAGTTTATTTTAATTATGTCTTAATAACCCTTGGCTAATCCTTCACGAGCTTCCCAATTTCTTCATCTAGCTCAGGATCGTCATCCAGACCGGCACCTCCCACATCCTCCAAGGAAATCATCAATAATTCAAGAAGTGTCACTTTTTCCCCTCTCTTTTGATTTTTCATATTAACTATCATTATCTATCTTTGTACATTAAGGACAATGTACATCTTAAGTGTGGGGGGTAAAAGTGTCTAACTTTTTGCATTATTCTCAAATCCCTGAGGATAAAAGTGGGATAAAAGTACCAAACTTTTTTCATTATTCTCAAATCCCTAAATTTAGTCTTGTTTTTAATCAATTTTCTCATGTTACTAATTAAGATGAAATTTCTGATGAATTATGATTGTTATTGACATGTTTTTGAGTAAGTCATAATTAATTGTGCATTGATGATTAAATTAGAAGAATATTAGAGAATCAAGCATGATATGTAACAGTCCGAATTTGACCCTAATCGGAACGGTGGTTTCGGGACCATAAATCCGAGTCCGAGAAATAATTTAATATTATAATTTGAGTTAGTTATATGTAAATTAATGGGTGTGAAAGTTTCGTATAAAAATTTAACTGTTTGTGTGCTCAATTAGTTAAAAAGGACTAAATTGCGTTACTGGTAAAAGTGGCCTTTTATTTGATTTATGGTTAAATTGATGTAGCTTTATTTTAGTGAAGTCCTTAAAGGGTAATATACCCATTTTAAATTGTAGTGGACGGCAATGTGGTCTTATAACATGTTTTTAAGTATTATTTTATATGTTAAAGATTATATTATAATTGTTTTATAATTTATAACTATATTATAATAAAACCAACATGAAAGTGGGATTTTATTCATCCTTCTTCCACCGAATAACAAAGAAAAGAAAAGAATGTTGGAGCTTGGTACATTCGGCCATTTTGCTAGCTAAATTAAAGGTTAGTTTTTAATCGGTTTTCAATAATTCCTACGTTTTTGAAATCGTTGCTTCGAATACTACAAGACTCATGCTTGAATTTTTGATTTTTGATGAATATTTTGAAATGTTCTATTGATGAGTTCATGAGTTTTATGATGATGGTTGATGAATTATGAAAGATTTATGTTAGATTAATATGTTTTGTATTGAGATTTTGGTAATTTTGAGTGAATAAGGCTAAATTGAGTGGTCTTTCTTGATATGAGTATTCTAGTTGCAAATTGACCTTTTTGAAATTCATAGTGGACAGCAATATGGTCTATTAATATATATATATCATATGTTTGCTTATGTGTTAAATATATAATAAGGATATAATATATAAATGTATTATAAGTATATTATAATAAAGCCAAAAAGGAGAATAGAGTTTGCATGTTCATCTTTTTACTTACTTGACCGAAACAAAAGAAATAAAAGGGGAGAAAAGAAGCTTCAAGGGTTTCGGCAATATTAAGGCTTAATTAAGGTAGGATTTAACTTTGGTTTTTGATAATTTTTGTATTTTTGTGATTGTTGTTCATTTTATTTTCAAGCCCATGTGTTAATTTTGTGAAATGGTCTTGTATGTTGGTTATGCCATTGATGATAACTTAAGTTTTAGGATGATTTTTGGTAGTGAATGGAGATTTGAGCTAGATGAAAATATTTTACTCTTGGGTCTTAGGTGAATGTAGCTAATTTAAAATTTGGTTGTGAAAACATTATCATGGAAGGGCCAAATTGAGAAAATATTAAAGTATATGGACTTATATAATCCTTAGGATGATTCGGGCCTAAAGGAAGTTGGGTAAATTTTGAGTAATTCATGAGTATGGTATTAGGGACTAAATTGTATAGATTGTAAAAGTTAAGGGTATATTCGTAAATTTGCTAAATTAAGTATTTATGGATCAAATTGAATGAATATAAATTTATTGAGTTTAAATTGGAATTATTTAGATAAAGAATAAAAGAAAACGGGTTTGGATCGGGGGAAGGCAAAGTTGAATGAATAGTCGGAAAGCTCAATACGTCAAATTTCGAGGTAAGTTTTTAAGCAATCGAATTAATTTGAATTATCGCTATATTAAATTGTATATGTTTGAGTGACATAACAAATTTTATTGTCAAATTGCCGAATAAGGCATAGGAATTATTATATGTGATAGCCGAATACGGATTAATAAATACATGTATATATAGCTATAACCATTGAATAATTGAGTTGGCAAAATATATGCACTTGTGATAGGGGATAAGTATATATTATATATATATATGGGAATAGAATATTCGGATATGTGTGAGTGTATATATATTTGATGATGCCAAATGTGGTATGGTGACTTTAAATGTGTTTGCCGAATATGATAGTATCATTAACATGTGTTTATTATATAAATACCTTGGATGGTTGAAATATGTATAAAGATATATATATATATATATATATATATATATATATATATAAATGTTACCAATGTGATAGGGTATAAGATTAAATATTGGTATTGGCCGAATGTATGTTTGCCTTATGTATGAAATTTTGATATGTTTGGACTGGATAAATAATTATGAGTTGAGTAGTATTTAATAGTGGACCATGAAATAGGTGATGGTGGTGATTGAATAAATAAATATGTGTTTATTTGAGTGTGACTGAATGTGATGGTAAATTATAAGAGGAAAGAGTTGATTTGAATGTGCGTATTGGTGTATGTTCATATTTATAATATGTGAATATATATATATATGTTAAAGGGTGGCTTAGATGGATCGTTATTTTTAAAAAGTATAATTTAATATGATTACGTTTAGTTCGATTGAGATATGATGTTCGAAAAATTTGTACAAGGATCATGAAGTATATAAAGTTTCGATATATGAATTGGTTGCGAAACAGCTTTATAAATATGATAGTATCGGGCTTTAAGCCTAGCAGGCTTTGTGCCGGTGGATAGTATCGGGCTTTAAGCCTAGCAGGCTTTGTGCCGGTGGATAGTATTCGGGCTTTAAGCCTAGCAGGCTCTGTGCCGGTGTATTACATGATGCTTTATGCCTAGCAAATTTTATGGAAGCAACGGTAAAAACAATCAAACGTGCTAAATGAGTTAAAGTGAACAGGTATGTAACAATTTATTTCCTTTTTAGAAATAAGGTAAGTTAATTATTTGATATGTGATACAAGTTAAAAAATAAATAAATAAATAAATGATGTTAATGGTGATGAATGTGTACATGAAAAGCCATATATGGATTAATGCATAAATATGTGATATTAATGTTTGATTTTTGAGCTTATATTCTGTAACACCCCAAACCCGGTCTATGCGTTTAGACAAGATTTGGTTTGTCACACAAATCAAACATTCGTTTATTCTCAATGGTTAAAATAGAATAGTGCTACAAAACTTTTTGAAAATAGAGTTTAATAAAATTAAATTCGAGGATTTGAAAATTTGATGTTTCAATAAAATACTTGTTTGAAAACTTATCGTCAAAATATAAATATCAAATTCTTATGATAGTTTAAAAGAACTTTGAAAGAATTTAAAATAATTAAAGTGTCCAGAAATTTTGTTATAAAACCAATGTTCTTAAGAAAACTTAACATATTTAAGATAAAACCATATTAAAAGTTTGATAATAAGATTCAAAACCATCCACACATTAAATCCATAAAAACATAATAAGAGGCCTTATTACATAAAACCCATAACAGAAATTTAAAATAATAACTTAAATAGAGTCATAGTTTATAAAAACCCAAGTTTGTAGCATGGCCTCCACCAAGTCATCTCCGGCCCAAGTCCACGTCAATTTCCATTACCTGAAATGGTTAATAAAAATTGGGTGAGTTACAAAGAACTCAGTGTGCAACTCACTTACCACCATTATTGGGCCAGATCGTCAAGATCTCATGCTGGGCTTGAGCCCATTTACAGAATTCAATAATATAACATAATGTAAATTAAAATAAATTAAAATGCATGTAAGATGAGTTTCCCAACCAAGCCTAATATCCATCCGCTAACACCCCCGTACCAACCAACACACCTGTGGGGATCAAGTCAACCCACCCCGCCAAACACACCAATTATAAGCTTTAAGCCTTTAAATAATTTTTTAGTGCACTACTGAACTAGATTGTGACATTGTCACCGAACTAGAGGCATTTAGCCGAATTTGTGGCAGAGCCACCGAACTAGAGGCATTGAGCCATATTGTGGCAGAGCCACCGAACTAGAGGCATTGACCCATATTTGTGGCAACTGGCCATTCTTCTCTTCATATATCCCACCCCATGCAATTATGCGTGTATAACAAAAATATAGTCATATAACAATTTTTTTTCAATTAATCCGTAACATCGGTGGGTTTATCATTAAACAGTTCATTTGGCCCAAAAATAATTTAGCAACTAGCCCATTTAGCAGTTTAGTGGGCTTAGGCCCATTTATCGAACTAGAGTATTTTGGCCCAATTTATCGAACTAGAGTATTTTGGCCCATTTTATCGAACTAGAGTATTTTGGCCCAATTTATCGAACTAGAGTATTTTGGCCCAATTTATCGAACTAGAGTATTTTGGCCCAATTTATCAATCTAACGGGTTAACGGCCCATTTTAGCAATTTAACAGTTTTTCGCATAATTCTCGGTTTCCACCCTTTTCATGTATTTACCAGAAAATATTGATTACTACCAAAATTTCCGTTTTTACCATTTTTACGATTTAAGCACAGTACTCACAACTTGATGTCTAACCCGAAAATGAGTGTGAAGTTACACACCTGGTTATTGAGAGAACTACACTTTCCCGCTCTTCAACACCTATACGTATCGCGATAATTAGAACACTATAATCTAATAATAAAATCGGTCTAAATATAGCGATCTAGAATTTACCCTCGGATTTCCGTAGTACTTCTACTTGCGATTTCTCCCCGATTGATGGTTCGCTAACCGAATCGAATCCACGAACGAATAATGGTTCGGGAGTACGAACGGCTTCGAACAGTTGATTTTCCTCGGTTGAACGTCCGCAACCCGGTGGAAAATCCCGGATTCCCGAAATAGTCCTTTGCTTGTACTTAGGGGGAATAACAGAACCTCCCCTCTTCCGAAGACTAAACACTGCCCTTTTCTTCCCTATTTTGAATGTCTTCAAAGATAAAGGAACATTAATCCAATCTAACATAATTTCGAAATAATTCTAAGGTTTTAAAGATGTGATTTCCTTACCACAAAAATCGATTCCAACGATTTGTGTCACCCACGACTTCTTGATTTCCAAACTTCCGTTATCGCACTAAGGTATAACAAAATAAACGTTAATAGAATGAACGTTTATTTTGATCTAATAAAGTCTTCAAACCATCATCAATATTTGGCCATAACCACTATTAACTAATCGAAACGAAAAGAATCTCTTACCTATTTTCCACGTCGAAAAGAAAGGATTGAGAATGGTATTGATTGATGAAGGATTCGGCTATGAAGAATCAAAGAAAAAGAGAAAATGGTTCGGTTAAGGTACACTAATATTCGGCCATTGGAGAAAAAAAAAAAGAAATTATGAGTGAAAAGAAAGAAAAAGAGAGAAGAGAAGAATAATGATGATATTGTTTTGATTTTCAAAGAGAATGGAGAAGAAAGAATGAAATAGATGAGCTTTAAGATAGGTGTATATTCGGCAATGGTAAAAAGAAAAGAAAAGAAAAGCCTTTTAGGTATTGGCAAAATCGGCACAAAGAGAAAGGCACAAAATTGACACTAAAGTGAAAAGGAAAATAACCAATTGATCAAAAGAATCAAGGCTTACCAAATGCACAAATTCGGCCAAGGGAGAGAGGTTGAGAGAATTTGCAAAACTATGCCAAAAACTAAGAAAATGACCAAAACAAAAGACTAAAATTCCTAGCCAAACTATCACCAAAAATTCGGCTCCCCCCTAGCCATATTGCCGTCCATATGCTTGGTCTATTGGCCAAGATATTGTTTCCATAAACAATTCCTTGATTCTTGCCTCATATCTTTACAACTTTCCTCATTTTCTTGATTCCCTTCCTTAAGTTAACTATTTCCTTATTCCCTTGATATACTAACCAAAAATAACATGGTCAACTCTTTCCATAAATAAGCTCTTGGCCGACACTTGCTATATATGTGCAGAAAAATTCAAAATAAAATTCACCTAGATGCTAAACAAGGGATTCGAACCTTCTCCCTCGTGCTTAAACCCATGCGCCATCACCACTTGGCCATTAACTCATCTTATGCTTCACTTTGACACTTAAATTAATTTATGTGTCATAGTCACTTAATCCACTTCCATAATTTCTCAAAATTAATATTATTCCATCCCAATAAATTTTAAATTCTTCTTCAGGACTATACTAAACACAGAATAAATAAAGAAATTCCACCTTCTAGAATAATTATTCAAAGCACACAATGAAAATAAATTACTCAAATTTTCAGGGTGTTACAACTCTACCCCCCTAAAAGAAAATTTCGTCCTCGAAATTTACCTGGCTGAAAAAGGTGAGGGTATTGTTGCCGAATTGCATCCTCAGGCTCCCACGTAGCTTCCTCCACTCCGTGGTTACGCCATAACACTTTGACCAACGGCACAGTCTTCCTTCTTAGCACCTTAACATCTCGGTCTAAGATTTCCACTAGTTCCTCCTCAAAAGACAAGTCCGAATTCAACTCCACTTCTTCTACCGGTACTATGTGCGAAGGATCCGATCTATAGCGCCTCAGCATGGAAACATGAAAAACATTATGAATTTGGATCAATTCTGGAGGTAATTCAATCTGATAGGCCACTGGACCAATTCGCTTCACCACACGATATGGTCCAATGTATCTGGGACTCAACTTGCCCTTCTTCCCGAATCTAAAAATCTTCTTCCAAGGTGAGACCTTCAAGAAAACTTGATCTCCTACGACATACTCGATATCATTACGCTTCAGATCCGCATATGACTTCTGTCTATCCGAAGCTTCCTTTAACCGTGCTCGAATAGCTTTCACTTTTTCTTCCATTTTAGAAATCATCTCAGGACCTAACATCTGCCGATCGCCCAACTCAGTCCAACAAATTGGAGAACGACATCTACGACCATACAATGCCTCGTAGGGTGCCATCTGAATACTAGACTGGTAGCTGTTGTTATACGCAAATTCTGCCAACGGTAGAAAATCCTCCCAACTACCCTTGAAATCAATCACACATCCCCTTAACATGTCTTCCAGAATCTGAATCACTCTCTCCGACTGACCATCTGACTGAGGATGAAAAGCCGTACTGAAGTTTAGCTTTGTTCCCAGAGCTTCATGCAAAGCTTTCCAAAATCGAGATGTAAACCTAGGATCTCGATCCGATATAATCGACACGGGTACCCCATGCAACCTCACGATTTCAGATACATACAGCTTCGCCAACTTCTGCAACGAGTAATCCGTACGCACTGGTAGGAAATGAGCAGTCTTCGTCAAACGATCAACAATTACCCAAACAGAGTTTTTCTTAGTAGGTGTTAAAGGTAACCCACTAACAAAATCCATTGTTATCCGCTCCCATTTCCAAAGGGGAATCTTTACCGGTTGTAAAAGTCCTGACGGCAATTGATGCTCCGCTTTCACTTGCTGACAAGTTAAACATTTTCCCACAAATTCTGAAATCTCACGCTTCAACCCAGGCCACCAATACAGTTCACGAAGATCCCGATACATCTTATTTCCTCCGGGGTGCATAGCATAAGGGCTACTATGCGCCTCCCTCAAAATCATTTGCCTCAGATCTAAGTACTTAGGCATACAGACCCTTCCACGAAAACACAACACACCTTCCGGGTTTATTCCAAATTCCTCTATTTCACCATTTTTAACTTGCTGAAGTAAAAGTCCCAACTTCTCATCTAATATCTGTTTTTCCTTGATTTGATCCAACCACAGAGGCTTCACCTGAAGTTCCGCTATCAGACTACCATCATCATACAAACTCAAATGGGCAAACATAGCTCTCAAATCAGATACCACCTTACGACTTAATGCGTCCGCCACCACATTAGCCTTTCCAGGATGATACTCAATTGAGAAATCATAGTCCTTTAACAGCTCCACCCATCTTCGTTGTCTCAAGTTTAATTCCTTCTGAGTAAGAAGATACTTAAGACTCTTGTGATCCGTATAGATGATAGACTTTTCACCATAGAGGTAATGCCTCCAAATCTTTAAGGCAAACACCACTGCTGCTAACTCCAAATCATGAGTAGGGTAGTTTACTTCGTGCGGTCTCAACTGACGAGAAGCATAAGCTACCACTTTCCCACTTTGCATCAATACGCAACCTAAACCCGTATGTGACGCATCACAATAAACTGTAAACTCTTTTCCAGCCTCAGGTTGAATCAATACAGGCGCTTCCGTTAAAACCTTCTTCAATCTCTCAAAACTTTCTTGCTGTTTGTCGGTCCATACAAACGGCACTCCCTTCCGCAAAAGCTTAGTTAGGGGTGCAGCAATCAACGAGAACCCCTCAACAAAGCGTCTATAGTAACCAGCCAAACCTAAGAAACTCCGGATTTCAGCTACCGACTTTGGTGGTTTCCAATCCAATACAGCTTCAATCTTCCGAGAATCCACCCTTATTCCTTCGGCTGATACCACATGACCCAAGAAAGTCACTTCTCTTAACCAAAATTCACATTTACTGAATTTGGCATACAACTGATTATCTCGAAGCACTTGCAATACAATTCGCAAATGCGAGTCATGCTCTTCTTCATTCCTCGAATAAACCAGAATGTCATCTATGAATACCACCACAAACCGGTCTAAAAATGGTTGAAAGACCCGGTTCATCATATCCTTAAATGCAGCTGGTGCATTGGTCAACCCAAACGGCATCACCAAAAATTCATAGTGTCCGTAACGGGTTCGAAATGCCGTCTTGTGAACATCCGCTTCTTTCACCTTAAGCTGGTGGTAACCCGACCTTAAATCAATTTTGGAGAAAACTGAAGCTCTCTTCAATTGATCAAATAGGTCATCAATCCTCGGCAGAGGGTACCGATTTTTGATCGTCAGCTTATTCAATTGCCTGTAATCGATACACATACGCATCGACCCATCCTTCTTCTTAACAAACAAAACCGGTGCTCCCCACGGAGACACACTCGGTCGAATAAAACCCCGATCTAGCAGTTCTTGAATTTGGGCTTTAAGCTCCGACAACTCCTTCGGTGCCATTCTATAAGGAGCAATGGACACTGGGGCAGTTCCGGGCAAAAGCTCAATACCAAATTCCACTTCCCGATCTGGAGGTACACCAGGAAGTTCTTCGGGAAAAACATCAGGGAACTCCTTCACAGTTCTCACATCTTCCACTGACAGCTCTTTGGCATCTAAAGCACTAATAAATGCTAAAAATGCTCCGTACCCTTTTCGCACCAACTTCTCCGCTTTTAACGCAGAAACACGTTTGCCAAGTAATTTCTCCGCTCGCCTATCATAATTATCTCCTTATCCTCCACAGTTCTTATCGACATTCGCTTTTCCGCACAGTCCAATTGCGCCCGATGTTTAACCAACCAATCCATGCCCAGAATGATATCAAATTCGCCAAATGGCAATTCCATCAAATTTGCCAGGAATGTTTCTCCTTGAATTTCTAAGGGCACGTCTCTAAATAGTTTATTAACCAACACCGTCTGTCCTAAGGGACTAATTACCTTCATCTCACTATCGAAAATTTTAGATTCTAATTTCAAGTTTCCAGTTATGGTGCTAGCAACGTACGAATGAGTAGAACCAATATCAATCAAGGCAATAACGGGTACATCAGAGATGAAGAACGTATCAGTTATCACATCAGGTGCATTGCCATCCTCACGGCGTCTGACTGCATACACCAGTCCTGGCTGTCTTGCATCCGCGTTACCTCTAGGACCATTGCCTCGGCCCGCTGCACCTTGACCGCGTCCAGCCCCATTACCACCACGACCCGGTCCCCGACCTCTCGGTGGTTGCTGAGCTCCTCTTGCCGGTGGTGCATCAGTAGTACGAACTTCTTGAGTTGTATCCATACGTTGAGGACAACTCCTATATTGATGATCCGTCGATCCACATTTATAGCAAGCACCCGTTTTCCTCCAACATTCTCCCGAATGCCTTTTTCCACATTCCGCACAGTCTCGACTCTGATTAACAGTTACAGGTGTTCTTCCTTGAGCTAGTTCCCCATTCCGAGGCCTCTTCGGAAACCTTTTTGAAGAACCCGAATTCTTCAGATCTCTCTTGCTTCGAACTTGCTCCCGATTTTGACGTTCCGAGTTCTTAACCTCTTCGGCTATCTTGGCCTTCTCCACGAGCGTGGCAAAAGTTCTAACTTGCTGTAGGGCTATCAGAACCCGCAACTCATCCTTTAAGCCATCCTCAAAGCGTACACAACGCTCATGATCCGTTGCCACTATCGTTCGAGCATAGCGACTCAAACGTAAGAACTCAGCCTCATATGCTGCCACTGTCTTATTTCCTTGCACCAGGTTCAAGAATTCCTTCCTTCGAGCATCCACATAGCTTGTTCCCACATATTTCCCTTGAAAGGAAGCCTTGAAGAATTCCCAATTAACTAATGCAGCATCAGTTCCTTCTCGGACAGTAAGCCACCATTGGTAAGCTTCTTCCCTTAACAAAGATACCGCTCCTTTTAGCTTTTGTTCCACAGTGCACTCAAGATCGTCCATAATTCGCTCCACTGCCTCAAGCCAATATTCAGCGACATTGGGAGCTACACCAGAGACACCTCTGAAAACCTCAGCTCCACTGGATTTCAATCGCTCCGATATCGACCCACGAGCTGTTGGCCCAGTTCTGGATCCAGCAACCCTTTCAAGTACTCGCAGCATTGCTCGTGTCACAGTATTATCCTCTTCCATATGGTCGTGCGATCCTGTCTCACTCTCGAGCGACGCAGGTGCATCCATTTCCGGCATATGACCCGGTGCTTCAGTTGTGCCCCTAACACCTCGTCCTCTACCACGGCCACGTCTACTGCGTCCACGACCACGTCCTCTAGTGCTCATAGCGACTAATTCGATTTAATCTGATTAAGAGTTTTATGAATCAAAATAATATTTCAGTTGTTTATTAACGATGTCTTATGATATGAAAGAGATAGAGTTGTTTTCGCAACCATATCCTATTGTCTCAATCTCTACGGTTTTCAACACCTAAAACTAGAAGTTCTAGAGTGTTTCTTAAGATCATATCATAATCATAACAGACAATCAGTATACAAATACTTACTTGACTTGGCGCGGGATGCTCATGGTGCCATACTACCTATAAATCAAAAAGTCTAGAAATTTAAATTATTTTTCAAACAGATTTCATTGTCGAACCCAAACCACAGCCGAGTTTTGAACAAAGCTCTGATACCACTAAATGTAACACCCCAAACCCGGTCTATGCGTTTAGACAAGATTTGGTTTGTCACACAAATCAAACATTCGTTTATTCTCAATGGTTAAAATAGAATAGTGCTACAAAACTTTTTGAAAATAGAGTTTAATAAAATTAAATTCGAGGATTTGAAAATTTGATGTTTCAATAAAATACTTGTTTGAAAACTTATCGTCAAAATATAAATATCAAATTCTTATGATAGTTTAAAAGAACTTTGAAAGAATTTAAAATAATTAAAGTGTCCAGAAATTTTGTTATAAAACCAATGTTCTTAAGAAAACTTAACATATTTAAGATAAAACCATATTAAAAGTTTGATAATAAGATTCAAAACCATCCACACATTAAATCCATAAAAACATAATAAGAGGCCTTATTACATAAAACCCATAACAGAAATTTAAAATAATAACTTAAATAGAGTCATAGTTTATAAAAACCCAAGTTTGTAGTATGGCCTCCACCAAGTCATCTCCGGCCCAAGTCCACGTCATTTCCATTACCTGAAATGGTTAATAAAAATTGGGTGAGTTACAAAGAACTCAGTGTGCAACTCACTTACCACCATTATTGGGCCAGATCGTCAAG
The DNA here is from genome assembly GCA_005393395.2 of Gossypium australe. NCBI lineage: Eukaryota > Viridiplantae > Streptophyta > Magnoliopsida > Malvales > Malvaceae > Gossypium > Gossypium australe. The sequence continues at coordinate 16,561,055 of CM016615.1, forward strand.
ATCTCATGCTGGGCTTGAGCCCATTTACAGAATTCAATAATATAACATAATGTAAATTAAAATAAATTACAATGCATGTAAGATGAGTTTCCCAACCAAGCCTAATATCCATCCGCTAACACCCCCGTACCAACCAACACACCTGTGGGGATCAAGTCAACCCACCCCGCCAAGCACACCAATTATAGGCTTTAAGCCTTTAAATAATTTTGTAGTACACTACTGAACTAGATTGTGACATTGTCACCGAACTAGAGGCATTTAGCCGAATTTGTGGCAGAGCCACCGAACTAGAGGCATTGAGCCATATTGTGGCAGAGCCACCGAACTAGAGGCATTGAGCCATATTTGTGGCAACTGGCCATTCTTCTCTTCATATATCCCACCCCATGCAATTATGCGTGTATAACAAAAACATAGTCATATAACAATTTTTTTTCAATTAATCCGTAACATCGGTGGGTTTATCATTAAACAGTTCATTTGGCCCAAAAATAATTTAGCTAAACTAGCCCATTTAGCAGTTTAGTGGGCTTAGGCCCATTTATCGAACTAGAGTATTTTGGCCCAATTTATCGAACTAGAGTATTTTGGCCCATTTTATCGAACTAGAGTATTTTGGCCCAATTTATCGAACTAGTATTTTGGCCCAATTTATCGAACTAGAGTATTTTGGCCCAATTTTATCGAACTAGAGTATTTTGGCCCAATTTTATCGAACTAGAGTATTTTGGCCCAATTTATCAATCTAACGGGTTAACGGCCCATTTTAGCAATTTAACAGTTTTTCGCATAATTCTCGGTTTCCACCCTTTTCATGTATTTACCAGAAAATATTGATTACTACCAAAATTTCCGTTTTTACCATTTTTACGATTTAAGCACAGTACTCACAACTTGATGTCTAACCCGAAAATGAGTGTGAAGTTACACACCTGGTTATTGAGAGAACTACACTTTCCCGCTCTTCAACACCTATACGTATCGCGATAATTAGAACACTATAATCTAATAATAAAATCGGTCTAAATATAGCGATCTAGAATTTACCCTCGGATTTTCGTAGTACTTCTACTTGCGATTTCTCCCCGATTGATGGTTCACTAACCGAATCGAATCCACGAACGAATAATGGTTCGGGAGTACGAACGACTTCGAACAGTTGATTTTCCTCGGTTGAACGTCCGCAACCCGGTGGAAAATCTCGGATTCCCGAAATAGTCCTTTGCTTGTACTTAGGGGGAATAACAGAACCTCCCCTCTTCCGAAGACTAAACACCGCCCTTTTCTTCCCTATTTTGAATGTCTTCAAAGACAAAGGAACATTAATCCAATCTAACATAATTTCGAAATAATTCTAAGGTTTTAAAGATGTGATTTCCTTACCACAAAAATCGATTCCAACGATTTGTGTCACCCACGACTTCTTGATTTCCAAACTTCCGTTATCGCACTAAGGTATAACAAAATAAACGTTAATAGAATGAACGTTTATTTTGATCTAATAAAGTCTTCAAACCATCATCAATATTCGGCCATAACCACTATTAACTAATCGAAACGAAAAGAATCTCTTACCTATTTTCCACGTCGAAAAGAAAGAATTGAGAATGGTATTGATTGATGAAGGATTCGGCTATGAAGAATCAAAGAAAAAGAGAAAATGGTTCGGTTAAGGTACACTAATATTCGGCCATTGGAGAAAAAAAAGAAATTATGTGTGAAAAGAAAGAAAAAGAGAGAAGAATAATGATGATATTGTTTTGATTTTCAAAGAGAATGGAGAAGAAAGAATGAAAGAGATGAGCTTTAAGATAGGTGTATATTCGGCAATGGTAAAAAGAAAAGAAAAGAAAAGCCTTTTAGGTATTGGCAAAATCGGCACAAAGAGAAAGGCACAAAATTGACACTAAAGTGAAAAGGAAAATAACCAATTGATCAAAAGAATCAAGGCTTACCAAATGCACAAATTCGGCCAAGGGAGAGAGGTTGAGAGAATTTGCAAAACTATGCCAAAAACTAAGAAAATGACCAAAACAAAAGACTAAAATTCCTAGCCAAACTATCACCAAAAATTCGGCTCCCCCCTAGCCATATTGCCGTCCATATGCTTGGTCTATTGGCCAAGATATTGTTTCCATAAACAATTCCTTGATTCTTGCCTCATATCTTTACAACTTTCCTTATTTTCTTGATTCCCTTCCTTAAGTTAACTATTTCCTTATTCCCTTGATATACTAACCAAAAATAACATGGTCAACTCTTTCCATAAATAAGCTCTTGGCCGACACTTGCTATATATGTGCAGAAAAATTCAAAATAAAATTCACCTAGATGCTAAACAAGGGATTCGAACCTTCTCCCTCATGCTTAAACCCATGCGCCATCACCACTTGGCCATTAACTCATCTTATGCTTCACTTTGACACTTAAATTAATTTATGTGTCATAGTCACTTAATCCACTTCCATAATTTCTCAAAATTAATATTATTCCATCCCAATAAATTTTAAATTCTTCTTCAGGACTATACTAAACACAGAATAAATAAAGAAATTCCATCTTCTAGAATAATTATTCAAAGCACACAATGAAAATAAATTACTCAAATTTTCAGGGTGTTACATATTCGGCCTAGTGTTACATGAGGAATAAATTGAATTGTAAAATTCATATTAACATTAAAAGATTTATGTGCATTTGATTGGTAGGTAATTCAAGTGTGAATCTTTAACGTGTTTATAGGGATTATATATATGTATATATATATATTTGGCAAAAATAAGATATATGGGATATTAAACATATTAATGATCAATGTGTGTTTGGAAATGTTATAATTCAGGCATGGATAAATGTTTGGTAGTTAAATTTCATAAGTATGGCTTGTTTGTACCTTAATAAATTATTAATGCCATTGAGGTAATATTTGAATTAAATTAAGCTATGAATTAAGTGAATGAAACCATATGTTTAAGCATATGATTGGTTATATTCGGTTTAATGTTATAAATATATATATATGATATAGAAATGCGAAATTCATATTCATGCCAAAGTTTATATGTGCATTTGTTTATAAGGTAATTGAATGTGAGATTATGACTAAGGAAATGTGAATTGTATAAATGTATTATGATAGTATGTGTTCGGTCAAATGAAATTTCTATTGCTACCGAGTAAAAAGAGATGCTTGTTTGGACAAAACTTATTTCATGTTTAGTTACATGTGGATAATTGAATTTACAAGTATGGTTTGGTTATGTTTTATTAGATTATTATTGTTGTTGGGTTATTATTTGCTTATGACTTACTAAGCTATGATAGCTTACCCTGTGTGTGTATTTTTACCTTTATTTATAGATTTTGGAGACTAGTTGCAAGCTCGGGGATCGTTAGCGAAGTTTATCACACTATCGACTGCTTTCGGGGTTTTAAAAACTGTATTAGAAATTTATGGCATGTATAGGTTATAGTACTCTTTGAATATGGTTGAAGTTGTATATATATGTATAAGTCATGCGAAAATGGCTTGTCCATCTTGTTAAATCTTGGGATTTATATTTTGGTTTGATTATCATGTTTGGTTGTGGTTATGGATGATTTGGTTTTGGGTATGTATAAGTATAAAAAAAAAAATTGTAGTTAAGTTTAGTAATACCTCATACTCGACTCTGACAACGGTCTCGGGTAAGGGGTGTTACATGATAAGTCTAAATGTCAGAATTAAAATTTTCCCTAGGTTGTTAACCTAAATTTGAATATTACTTTGAAATTTGAAATTTACGAGGATGATGTCAAAACAACCATAATTTTTTTGAGATTTTGAGCCTTATGAGCATATATTCTTTTTCATGCTCACTTTTTGATTATGAGTGTGTCAACTTTGAGCTATTATTCTAGAACTTGCCTCAATTATACATGTTGAGACCACATCTATGATTTGATATACTGAGATGATAAAGGCACCTAGGTTTTAACCCACTTACTCCACTAAACAGCCTACCTCCACAAATTAACCCCTAGTGAACCCCATTGATCCTAACAACCCTTTTTATTGACTCACCCAATAATATTAACCTAAAACCCCTTTGTATTTGTTATCAACATTCCTTGATTACCTTTTTGTCGAGATTTGATTTTGAGCAGTTACCTAACTATGTTCTATATTTCAGTTGTTAAAGTTAATTCTTGTGTAAAAAAAATCAAAGTATATTTAGTATCAGTATATTGAAAAGTGAGCTTATACAGTTAAAGTCTATTTATCAAAAGAAAAAAAAAGCTCAAATTAGAGTATTTTCAAAACATAGTATTATTAGTTTTCAATTGATGTAGTTATTTAGGGTTAGTTTATTTTTCTAGTCAGGTAACATGTCAGTTCAGTCTCGATTCTAACCTTCTAATTCAGCCTATATCCATACCCTAAACCTAAGCCCCATTACAACCCTATTAAAGACCTTTTGATCTGTTTATCATCTCATTTTACAGTGGTGGAGATTTGATGTGTAGGCAAGCCTATGGAATTAACTTTTCAGGTTCGACTTTTGAGGGCTCTTTTCCTGAAATTTAAACACTTCGAGTGATTTGAGTGAATCTTTTGTGAGGATGTCAATCCTTGTAGGTTTTGAATTAAAGGTAATTATTAAGGTAAGGGGAAACACGTAAGTTTTCAAAATACAAACGTATGACTTATATTGTTTGAATCTTTAGGATTCTTCGAGTTAGATTATACATGTATAAATTATCTATGAATTATGATGAGACATTCTTGATAGGAATTATGAATCATAGAAAGTTCGTTTTAATTGTAAGTTGAGAATTTTGCTTGAGGACAAGAAAAAGCTTAAGTGTGGGAGTATTTGATAAACCGTAATAGTAACATATTTTAATCCCACATATAGTATGCTTTTGGATGATTTAATCCTCGATTTATATAAAAAGGTGCTCTTAATCCTTTCTTTTCGTGTCTTTTACCCAGGAAAGCACCCGAGGACGAAAAGAACATAAAATGGGCCCAAAACAGAGTAAATTGGGCCAAGGTGGAAATTGACACGGCCTAGACTTAAGCTCACATGGCCGTGCCTTGCTGATCATCCAAAACACAGCCTGACCCCCGATTTACACGGCCATGCCTCATTAAAGAAATCCGAACACGACCCAAAGACTAGTCACACGAGCGTATGACATGGCCGTGTCCCTGTCGTGGCAAAGAGCAATTCCATTCAGATTTGGATACTTTGGGGCAAAGAAACACATTCCAAGAGCCTATATAAACCCCCTAAGTACATCCTTGAAGGGGGCGGTAGGCTAGGCCATGGAGCCAAGCCGAAAAGGTCTGATTTGTGGGAATCACTCGGAGATAGCTAGTTGATCCATCCCAAGAAGCCGAAATTCTACTCAAGACGGCGGATTTCTCCTTCAATTCCTTCAGGGAGTTTTAGGGATTTCTTATGTTTTGTTTTATCTTTTCTCTTGAGATGTTTTCTTTATTTGATATGAACTAAACCCTTCAGATACCTGAAGGGGATGAAACCTAGATGAATCTTGTTATTGTTTTCTGAACTATAAGATAAATACTTGATTTGTTCTTAATTATGTGTACTCAATTCTTGTGTTAATGTTTTTAGGATATTAATTCAAGTATGATGTGTTTAGATGGTGGAGAAAAAGTCCCTGCCTATTCATAGATCTAGCATAATTAAAGCGGAGACGTTCGTGCGCCTAGAGATAGAGTGACGAGATTTTGCCGGATTAGGGTGAAACCTAATATGGGAATCCATAGATCGATTTACTGCTATTCTAAGGGTTATTAAATGAGAAAGAGATTTCCGTTAATTAACCTAGGGTTAGTTATTATTCGCTTCGGGAGAGGGTTTAATATATGTTAGGGAGTCCTACGGATCAGGTCAAGTGAATAAATCATATGGTTCAGTGTTAGATAACAAGTGAAGTCTAGGTGGATTCTTCCTGAGGGTATCGCCTTAATCAACTAAGTTTTTCTTCAAGTTATTTCTTCAAATCGTTCTTTTTGTCTTTGCGTCTTAGCTTAGTCATTAGTTAAGTCAACCAATCACTTAATATATAGGCTAAATAATAAAAATAAAGTTAGTATTAGTACTTTTAGTTCCTTTGGGTTCGATAATCCAGTCTTGCCTAAGCTATACTAGTGTTCGATAGGTACACTTGCCTTTAATCATTGTCAGAGTTAGTTTCCAGGTTCAATCATTCTTTTTAAAAATTTTAAGACTATGATTCTAGCGATTATTTCCTTACGAGTGTAACTCATTGAGTAGGGTCCCATGCCAGTTTGTCAGGCCGTGAAACTCTCGAAATTGCCTCATATGCTCTTGTGTTAGGCCATGTAAATGACTGACTTCCATGCAAATGAACCTGCAAGGGACACACGGCCTTATCTCCAGGCCATGTGTCGCACACGACTGAGTCACACGCCCGTGTCTCAGGGTGTGTGGACATAAATTTGCCCAAAATCAAGCCATTTTCAACATCATAACATGCATAAACCTATAGGCATTTTGTGCACATAATCAAGGCATCAAAACATACCTAAAGTGTTAATATATTTTCCATTCCACAAGAAATTCACACCTAACCTATCTAATCATTTACACATGTTTTCAATGAACATAAACATCATTCACCACTACACAAACATACCATTTTAACGTCCTAAAATCAACCAACCAATGTGCCATTCATAGACACCACAAGTATGTCAAAACATCAACAACTAAAACATGTCAACATTGATCCATTCCTTGCATAGCAACTTAATTAAATTAGAAACCAAAACATACTACAAGTGTTCACTTTCATACCATTCTAATTATACCAAAAAGAAACCTATTTACAAGCATGATAAAATACCTAATGGCATAGCTTAGTATAGTATCAAATTGTACCAAAACAACCTATTTAGACACATATACATGCCACTACCTTAACAGATACAAAAACTACCAACATTGATGGATAGTATGAGCTGATTGATTTATCCGTCCAAGTGTCAGCAACAAAACTCTACAAAATAGTCCACAAGAACTGGCAAGTTTACATAACTTAGTAAGATCATAGTATTACTCACAATCTAACACAATTAGATACAATTCATACACTATTAGATATTAGGGCTACTAAAGTATAACAACACATGTAAATGTGTTCAGGGGTACTAAAGTACAAGTAGGGGCACGTATGTGTAAACAGGAGTATCGACGTACAAACAGTGACACGTATGTGCAAGCTGGTGTACTGAAGTACAATCAGGGGCACGTATGTGCAAATATGGATTCTGAAGTACAATCAGGGGAATGTATGTGCAATTCGGGGCACCGAAGTACAATTAGAGGCACGTATGTGCAAACAGGGGTACCAAAGTACAATCAGTCACCAACTAAATATGAACATTTAACTAAGAAATCATAATATAAAAGTACAATTAGAAATTCATTTACATAATGAAAAACTATGAACTTACCTAATATTCAATTCTGAACAACTCGTAGGGCCTAGTCTGCTATTTTTCCTTTTTCCTCTGTTACTGTCTTTTTGATCCAAATTTTGATATATAATAATTAATTAGATACATTAATTTCATCTATATTCTATATTTCAAATAACATACACAACTATGATGGGCTCGAAACTAACTAATATTTCGACAAAGGCAAGCGCCCCTATCAAACAATAGTATAGTTGTGGTGAGTCCGGAATATCGTATCCTCAAGGACTAAAATTACTAGTAATAACTATCTTTTTATTATCTAGCCTAATAATAAAGGGGATTTATTTTTAATCTAAAATTAACTAACTAATTGACTAACTAAATGACTATGAACGTGACAGAGAGTGAAGAGAATAATCGATTGAATAAAGACAATACCCAAAGAAGAATCCACCTAGACTTCACTTATTATTCTGACTCTGAATTAAATGATTTATTCACTTGACTTGATCCGTATAAATCCCTAAATTATGTTAATATCTCTTTCAAGACTAAGAACAACTGACTCTAGGTTGATTAATTGAAATCTCTTTATAATTAAACCCCTATCTTCGCATTAATTCGATCTATGGAATCCCTTATTAGTTTTGACTCTAATACGACATATTTATGTCATCCTATTTCTAGGGTTGCAATCAACTCCGCTTAATTATGTTGGATCTACTCTTAAACAGGGACTTTTGCTCCACTGAATAAGCACATTAAATGTAACACCCCTAACCCGTATCCGTCGCCAGATTAGGGTTACGGGCGTTACCGGATAAGTCATAACTTCTGTTCAATCGATTAAATCTTAGCTAAACATCTTTATCAAATAATTCAATTATAAACAGACAAATCACACATGTATAATACATGCTTAATACTTTAATCCAAATCATATACAATATAATCATCAGTGAACACAAAATGACCCTAAAATGTACATTACGATAATGTCACACAACAATACCAATTTCATATACCACATTCGACAAGTTGATCTTAATATGTAAAGTTTATAAACAAGTAAACCATTTGTAACTGATTAATAAAGTAATCCCATTTCAAAAGTCAATTCATTTTAATTACTAATGAAAACAAACCCTATGATCAAATCTTTATGCTATATGGTCAAGATACATAAGTTCATTACATTATCATAAACGCAATTAATAGCTTAGCCGAACTCACATGAATATTGCATAACATGTTTCATGTTTCATAAAATAATTAAGGTTAACGCACATACAAAATTTTCAATTGATACCTATCCAATACCCACTTGTCTTCCATACATAACTTAAACTATGACCGTATATAAACATCCATATAATCCTTGCATCATAATAACATAAACATATACAACATTCGATCATTACAATTCATATGTCTCAACCTCAAACTAGCACAAGATAAAAGCCATATTCGAATGGCTATATTACTTATAAAACAAAATCTCCAACCCAAACATGAACGTTATCCATCCTGTACATATTAAACCCAAAGTAGATAGAATCATTTTAGCCGCAAACATACCCTCGATATAACATACATCAACCTAGATATGCATGAACAGGCCAGGGATAAATTTGCCAAGAACCAAACACATTAAGCATTCAACCATTCACACATACAACTAAGCTTAACTTTCGAAATCCAACCATTATGTCATAGAGCATAAAGACTTAAGTTAACCAAAGGAAATAAGCCTTTTTCGCAAGGCTAGGCTATACCAATATACAAGCCAAAACTCATTGGTTTTACAACTTAGTCTAACCTATACATGCCTTTGATTCAAAAACCAAGTATATATAAGTACCAAAAAGGGATTGATAGTGTGGTTGATTCCTCTGACGATCCTTGGAGCCCGTAGCTTGAACGAAATCTATAAAACAGACAATGTGCACACACAAGGTAAGCTCACTAGCTTAGTAAGTCTTAAGCAGAAACATATTCACATACAATTAATTAAGCATTTTTAAACAACTAACTCCTGACATTAAATAAGCATAACTTAACTATATATATATATAAACATTACAGCCGAATATGTATATATAATATTCACATATAAAACACTAACTTGTACACATCCATATACCTTTGACTACTTATGCATTCATCTAACCAAATCTTTCTTATCATTTCATTTACTCAATAACATCACATACATACATACATACATATATATATATATATATACATTATATATACATGTATATTCGTACAACACTTGAGTATGAATAACACACGCTTAAACATACTTATTTCATTTCATAAATTCATTAGCACATAATCAAATCTTAAAATAGCAACTCACTAGTTAGAACCTACTAAATATTACCTCAAATCTCACACACTGGCACTAAGCCTGCTGAATTCAAAGTCCGAAGTCAAAACACCGGCATTAAGCCTGCTAGGCAATAAGCCTGAAATATGTCACCAGCACGAAGCCTGCTAAGCATAAAGCCCGATACAGATCACCGGCACAAGGCCTGCTAGGCTCGAAGCTCGGATATCAATATGATTAATCTTTCAATTCACATTTCATAATGTTAACTTCACAACAACTCATATATCACATATCACATTTATACATCAAACCCAATACATTTATTCACATCACATTAAATAAAATTCCAATCAATCCAATTTAGTACCATTACATTCGGCTACTTCATGGATTCATGCTAAAAATATTCGAAATTCATCATTCATTAGATTCATAATTAATTCTTTAACATATATTCGCTTAAGGACTTACCTCGACTGTCGACGGACCGCGTAAACCGGCTATTCGATAACATTCGTCTTTCCCTGATCCAAATCTATTTTTCTTTGTTCTTAATCTAAACACATTAAAATTCAGCTCATTCAAGTATATTTCATATCAATTTAGACCCTAAGCATATAAATAGGTAAATTACGATTTTACCCCTACTATTTCACATTTTTACAATTTAGTCCTAATTGCACAAAACACAAAATACACAAAATTTCAATATGGTACCTTAGGGCCGAATATTCATAAGAACTATACTAGTCCATATCTTTCATTTATTTTGCATTTTAGCCCCCTCAAAAATTCATTTTTTGCAATTTAGCCCAAAAATACTCAACTTCACCAAAATTTCCAATACAAAATATACTAATCTTTAACATATCTTTAAAATAAAATCATCAAACATCAAAAACTACATGAACACATCAATGGCCGAATATCAAGCATGCTTAGATTCAAAAATTTCAACATGGGTAAGCTACCGTTTGAAGCAACGATCTAAAAACGTAAAAATTATCAAAAACCGCCTAAAAACTCACCTTGAATTTTAGCCTAGAATTGCCGAAAATCAAAAGGATTCAAAGCTTCTTTCTTTCTGCAATATTCGGCCAAGGAAGAATTAAAAGATGATAGCCTATTTTTTTTATGTTTTTTTAACATATAATATGTTATTTAGCTAATTACTTACTTAACCTTATAATACAAAATTTCATAACATATAACTTAAGGTTATTCTTGTCATAAACCACCCACTAAGTTAAAAACGGGTTATTTACCCTTTTAATACCTCATATTAAAAAGCCACTATCATTCTAGCACTTTTCACTATAGTTTGCAACTTTTACATTTTACGCGATTAAGTCCTTTTTCTAAATTAAACACACAAACGATTAAATTTTTCTACGAAACTTTCACACACATTAATTCACATATAATAAACACAGAATATGTCATTTAAAAGATATTTCAGACTCAGATTTGTGGTCCCAAAACCACCGTTCCGATTAGGGTCAAGTTCGGTCTGTTACATTAATCTTGAATTAATATTCCTGAAAACATCAAAACAAGGATTAAGAACATATAATTAAGAACAAGAATAAGTATTTATCATGTAATTCAGTTTTATTAAATAATAAGATTCATCTAGGTTTCATCCTCCCTAGGTATTTAGGTAGTTTAGTTCATAATGTAAAAGGAAAACATCATAGAATTAAGAAAACAACAAGACATAAAGCACCCAAAAACTTCTAAAGAACTTGATGGAGATCTTCAATGTTGGAGTGAATCCGCCTTCTAGATGATTACGACGGCTTCCTTCGAGTAATTTCTTCGATCTACTCTGCGTGCTCCCTTAGGTCTTCCTCTAATGTGTATTTATAGACTATAGAAGGCTCAGAAACCCTAAAAATTGGCTTTTTCCGCGTGAAAACAAAGTAGGGTACGACAGGGACACGGGCGTGTGATGAACCCGTGTGAGGAGGCCCAGGCCTTGTGGGAATTTACATGGCTCTCGATCGACACGTGCTGGCACACGGGCTTGTATCCAGCCTATGTGGTTCACACGGCCATGTGTTTAGCCCGTGTGGTGCGGGCTTTGGCCGTGTGGATGCTTAAGATGGTCTGTTTTGTCCGGTTTTGGCCCGTTTTTCGTTCCATTTGCTTCCTTATGCTCTCCTAAGTATAGAAATACAAATTTAAAGGATTAGGAGCATCGAATTCACCAAATTCTATAAATAATCATCCAAAAACACGCTAAGCGTGGGATTAAAATGTGTTACTTTTATGGTTTATCAAACTCTTAACATCTTATTATTTACACATTTTCCCTAATCTTTTACAATTTTTGCAATTTAGTCTTTTAACCCAAAAATCCTCAAATTGACTATATCCTTGAAATCAAGTTACAGCCAAATATTATAAGCCTTTTAACAGTCCCTATTATACATCAAAATTCACTATTAAACCTTGAGATTTTGACATTTTTACAATTTAATCCTAAAATCAAAATCTATTGATCGTGTCTGTCAGAGTCTTAAAATTTTATAAAAAGAATGATCGAGCATAAAAACTAACTGCGACAACGATTGATGCAAGTGCACCTATCGAACAGTAGTATAGCTGTGGTAAGACTGGATTGTCGAACCCAAAGGAACCAAAAGTACTAATACTAACTTTCTTTTTATTAGTTAGCCTAAGAATTAAAGGAATTTTTATCTAATCTAAAAGTAACTAACAACTAATCTAAAGATGCAAAGACAAAGAGATTGAATTAGGGAAATGCTTGTGAGAAAAACCAATTGATTAAGACAATACCCAAGGAAGAATCCACCTAGACTTCACTTGTTATCTAAATCTGAACCAGACGATTTATTCACTTGACTTGATCGGTAGGATTCCCTAATTTATATTAATACCTCTTTTGAGGCTACTGACGTCTAACCCTAGGTTGATTAATTGAAATTTCTTTCTAATTAAAACCCCTAGAATTGCATTAACTCGATCTATGGACTCCCATATTAGGTTTGACCCTAATCCGGCAGATTTTCGTCACCCTATTTCTAGGCGCGCGAGCAACTCCGCTTAACTATGCTAGATCTACTCTTAGGCAGGGACTTTTGCTCCACCACCTAAGCACATCAATACTTGAATCAATATCCCGGAAATACCAAAACAAGAATTAAGAACACATAGTTAAGAACAAATCAAGTATTTATCATATAGTTCAGCAAACGATAACAAGATTCATCTTAGGTTTCATCCCCCTCAGGCATGTGATGGTTTAGTTCATAATAATAAAAGAATACATCTCAAAAGAAAAGATAAAACAAAACATGACAAAACCCTAAAACCCCCTGAAGGAATTGAAAGAGAGATCCTCTGTCTTGAGTATAACTCCAACTTCTTGAGATGAATCAACTGGCTATTCTTCGAGTGAATCCCAGAAATCTGGCCTCTCTGGCTCGGTTCCTTGGCCTAGTTGGACGCCCCTTGAAGGTTGGCCTCTAGGGTGTTTATATAGGCTTTTGAAATGGCTTTCTTTGCCTCTAAGTACCCTAATCCGAGTGAAACTCTTCTTTCTCACGGCAGGGACACACCCATGGCACACGCCCGTGTGAACCGTGGCCAAGCCGTGTTCGAGTCTGTTAAGGAGGCACGTCCATGTGATCTTGGGCCCAGGCCGTTTTGATTTCGTGATATGGCCCATTTACTCCGTTTTGGGTCCATTTCTTGTTCTTTTCATCATCCGGTGCTCTCCTGAGTATAAAACATGAAAACAAAGGATTAAGAGCACCAAATTACACAATTCAAGGCTTAAATCATCCAAAAGTATGCTAAATGTGGGATTAAAATATGTTCATATTATGGTTTATCATCTAGCAAAAATCACTCCAAAGTTCAACCAAATACCTCAATCAAAGCTTCAAACACATGATTATCATAAAAAAAAAAACATTTAAGATTCATTAATGGCAACTTCTAAAATTTTTAGCAAATCCAAAAATGAAGGCACGAGTTAGATAAACCTAGTTGCAATGATCTCAAAAACATAAAAATAATTAAAAACGGGCTTGAATTCATTTGCATGCAATGAATCAATTTGACCGAATGTCTTAGCTCCTTTCTAGGGTAAATTTCGATAGAGATGAGATGAATTGAAGAAGATGGACATGTTTTCTCATGTTATTTTTTTGTTTTTAATTACTAATTTACCTTTTTGCGCTTTAAAAATTATCACAATTTCAATAATAACAAATCAATGTACATCCACTATTAACATATATGGTATAATTACCAATCAAATCTATTAACATTCACTTATAAAACTATTTGACTCTCTTAACAATTAGTACTCAACTTTTTCACCTTTTATGATTTAGTCCTTTCTACTAAATTAAGCATTTTAACATTAAAATTTCTTAACGAAATTTTAATATGACCCTAATAAAGTCCCGTAGACACTAAATAAGTAATAAAATAATAAATTTACTCATCAAAATGGTGGTCTCGAAACCACTATTCAAATATCACTGAAAAATGGGTTGTTACTCTCCCCCCAAAGGAATATTCGTCCCTAAAAATCTTACCAAAATATAGGTTCGGGTATTGCACTTTCATAGCTTCTTTCAGTTCCCAGGTAGCCTTTTCCGTTCTATGTCGCTACGAGAGAACTTTAACTAAAGCTATATTTTTATTTCTCAATTCTTTAACATCCCAAGCTAGAACTCTAATTGGTTCTTTTTCATACGTCATATCAAACTAAATTTCAACATCAACTGGGAATATTACATGTGAAGGATCTAATCGATACAATCGTAATATTGATACATGGAATACATTATGAATCTTTTCTAATTCTGATTGTAAAACTAACCGATAAGCTACTGGTCCAATCCTCTCAATCATCTCGTATGGTCCGATAAACCGAGAAACTAAACTTTCATTTTCGACCAAATCGAAGAACTTTAATCCAAGGGGATACTTTGAGGAATACTTTGTCACCAATTTGAAATTCTATATTTGTTCTTTTCAAATCTGCGTAAGATTTTTGATGATCAGAAGCTACTTTCAAACTATCACGTATCACTTTGCCCTTTTCTTCGGTTTCTCATATCAAATCAACACCGAACAACTTTTTCTCACTCAGCTCAGTCCAGTATAACAGAGTTTGACACTTTTGACTATACAGAGCTTCATACAATGTCATTTTAATGCTTGTTCGATAACTATTATTGTATGCAAATACAACTAATAGAAAAAATCTCTCCTAGTTACCTTCGAACTTTAAAACACAACATCGAAGCATATCGAAATTTAACTTGTTGACTGATCAAGCATTTTGGTACAAACTCTGAAATTTCTCGTTTCATACCTACCCACCAATACATCTGTTTCAAATCACTGTACATTTTATTGCTACCAGGATAAAATGATAAGCTACTACAGTGAGCTTCTTATAGAATCTTCTGAATGAGATCAGAACATCTTGAAATACAAATTCTATTCTTGAAGTACAAATTGTCGTCTGAACCAACATGAAAATCCAAATCTAGTGTCGACTCAATCTGTTTTCGTTTAGCCATTAAATCATCATCACTTTTCTAACAAATCTATTGTAAAAACGTCGGTCTAGCTTTCAGTTCAGCCAAAATTGAACCATTATCAATCAATGACAACCGTGTGTTCCATACTCGTAAAGCAAACATATATTTTCTACTTAAAGCATCAGCAACAATATTATCTTTTCCTAGATGATAATTGATAATCAAACTGTATTCTTTTAATAACACAAGCCATCTACGCTGTCTCAAATTCAAATCTTTCTGCGACATCAAATACTTCAAGCTTTTATGATCTGTGAAGATGTGACATTTTTCTCCGTACAAATGGTGTCGCGGAATATTTAAAGCAAACACAATAGCTGTAAGCTCTAAATCATGAGTCAGATAACTCTTTTCGTGCGATTTCAACTGTCGAAAAGAATACGGTATCACTTTATCTTTTTGCATTAAAACACAACCCAAACCATTCAATGAAGCATCACTATAAATCATGAATTCTTTACCGGACTCAGGCTGAACCAACACAGGTGCCTCGATTAATAAAGAATTCAGTTGATTAAAACTTTGCTGACAGTTCTTAGACTATTCAAACTTAACATATTTTTGCAACAGTTTTGTCAACGGTGTAGCAATCATCGAAAATCCCTTAACAAATCTCCGATACTATCCGGCTAAGCCAAGAAAACTTTTGACTTCAGATACATTTCTCAGAGGTTTCCAATCCACCACAATTGAGATTTTATTCGAATCGCTCGAATACTGTCTACTGACACTACATGTCCCAAAAGTCTGACTTCTGGGAGCCAGAATTCACATTTGCTAAACTTAGCAAACAGATGTTTTTCACATAAAGTTTGCAAAACAATTCTCAAATGTTGAGCATTAACTGCCTCATCTCGTGAATAGATCAAAATATCATCAATGAATACAACAACAAATCTATCTAAATACGGTTTGAATATTCTGTTCATCAAGTCCAAAAATGCAACAGGTGCATTAGTTAAACCAAATTGCATCACAAGAAACTCATATTGTCCATAGTCGGTTTTGAACGCAGTTTTTGGCACATTAGAATCTTTAACCCGTAGCTGATAATAACCAAAACAAAGACTAATCTTTGAGAATACGATCGCATCTTTCAACTAGTCAAACAAATCATTAATACATGGCAATGGATACTTATTCTTGATCATGACTTTGTTAAGTTGTCGATACTCGATACATAGTCACATTAACCCGTCCTTTTTTCTTAAAAAATAACACAGGAGCACCCCAAGGAGAAAAGCTACATTGAGCAAAGCCTCTATCTGTTAAATCTTGCAATTGTGCTTTCAACTCTTTTAATTCTGCAGGTGCCATTCTATATGGAGCTATCGATATCGGAGATATTTCTGGCACTAAATCAATAGCAAACTTAACCTCTCTAACTAGCGGTAACCCTAGTAATTGGTCTGGGAGAACATCAGCATACTCTTTGATTATTGGTACTTGCTCAATTTTTCACTCAGCCACCTTCGAATCAAGAACATAGGCTAAATAAGCTTCACATCCCTTTCTAATCAATCTTTGAGCCAATAGTGCCGAAACTACATTTGATATACAATCGACCCCATCTGCCCTAACATAAGCAAATTTTCCATTCTGAAGTTTCAAACTAACTTGCTTCCTTCAGATAACCAATCCATTCCCACAATGATATGAAAATCATCAAAAGGTGACAGCATCAAATTAGTGGGAAAGTTATAACCCCTAACTTTTAGTGGACATGTTTTACATATCTGGTTAACTAAAGCACACTAACCCAGTGGATTCATAACTTTGACATTATATTCAATGAATTCAACAGGTAATTTCTTTTTGTCTACTAATGTAGTACATATATACGAGTGAATTGATCCAAGATCAATCAATGCATATACATTAATATCAAAGATAGAAAAATGGGCAAAAGCTTCCTCACGAGCTCTGATTGCATTGGCTCTAGTTGGTGTTCTCAATTCAAATTGTTCATTCATCTCGATATTCTTTCCTTGACCAGGAGTATTACTCCTAGCGTTTTGAGATTGTCTACCTCTCTGAGAAGTTGCTTTAGGCTTATTTGATTTGTTTTTTGCTTCATCGGACAATCACGAAGAAAATGGTAGGTGGACCCACAACTGAAACAAGTTCTCGACTTTGATTGATATTCTCCAAAATGCCTTTTATTGCAATCATCACAAACAGGGACGGTTCTCTCAACATTTCTTACAATTCCAACACTAGCCACTAGGGAATTAACTAATTGGAAATTTCTTTGCCTCGGTTTCTTTCTACAGTGAACTCTAAAGAGGCAGCTGGTCGACTTGTGTAATTTCTAAATCTCTTCGATGGAAACATTTGAGTAGGCTTGAACAACCCTCTTTTATTAAAGTCTTGAAATTTTGATTCTGGCTGTCGTTTACTTTTACAAATTTCTTCAACTTTCTCAGCCCGCTCTAAAAGTTCTACAAATTCTCGTAACTTTAATGATGCTACAGACATACGGATATCATCATTCAACCTGTCTTTGAATCCCATACACATTTCCTCTTCATTTGATACGATATTACGGGCATACTTTCTTAACTACACAAATTCACGTTCATACTCAACTACAGTCCGATTTCCTTATTTTAACTCGAGAAAATCTTTCTTCTTCTTGTCAATAAATAATCGGCTAACATACTTCTTTTTGAATTCGGTCTAAAAGAAATCCCAATTAATGTGATCACCCGATGTCATCGTGCTCAAAGTGTTCCACCATAAATACACTTCATCTTTTAATAATGACACCGCGCATCTCAAACAATCTTCAGGAGTGCACATCAACTCCATGAAGACTCTCTTTGTATTCAATAGCCAATACTTGGCTTTTGCATGATCATCCACCTAGCCTCTAAATTCTTTCGCTCTAAATTTCTAGATTTATCCACTGATACAAGATTTATCGTCACTGGTACAATATTTTGAGGACCTAGGGGTGCCGAATGAGGCACATTAGGGAGTAGAGGTGGCGGAGTTTCAAGATTCGCTTGCTTGAATTCAGTGAACCATTGATTCATCATTCTAAGAAATACATTTTTCATTTCATCACCAAAAGACTGTGAAATTGACGTACTATTACTTGCTTCAGGGTTCAAAGCTTGAATGTTACGTTTAGCTTCGTAAACTACAGCCCGGTTTGATTCATCTGACATTTTGAATCTATAAGAAAATACAATGTTAGGACGGATCAAAAGCATCACACTATCACAGGTTATATGTGGTATGTATATTCTAACTCTACTCTGCTATGTTAGTCCTAAAATCAACTAAATCGTAGCTCTGATACCACTAAATGTAAGCCCTCTAACCCGTATCTATCGACAGATGAGGGTTACGAAGCATTACCGTACAAATAGAACATTCAAACTTACATTTCATACATATCATAAACACAATATAAAACAGTCATTCACATACATATTATCCCTAAGTCTAGCCCACAAGGCTTTAAAACTACATTAGAAATGATTCGAGACTTAATCGGAAACATTTGGAATGTATAAGAAAAAGTTACAAAAATTTGATTACTGGGTCACACGACCGTGTCGCCATGCCATATGCCTCAGACGGTTTAGAAACCCCCCGTGTCTCAGGTCATGTAACAATCGAACAAGGGACACACGGTCGTGTCCTAGCCCATGTCCTTACCGCGTAACTTACTAAGTAGAGTCACACGGCCGTATTACACGCCCGTGTGCTAGGTCTTGTAACTGACTGACTTGTATGCAAAAAAACCTATAACGGACACACGGCCGTGTCTCTAGGCCATGTGTCACACACGTGATCGTGTTTGAAAGTCTTAATATTTATATAATGAATGATCGAGCCTAGAAACTAACTTACGACAACAATTGAGGCAAGAGCACCTATCATTTGGTAGTATAGTTATGGCAAGATTGGAAGTATCGTATCCTCAAAGACCAAGAGTACTAGTAATTACTATCTTCTATTATTTAGCCTACAAATTAAGGGAATTGTTGTTTAATCTAAAACTAATCAACTAATCACTAAGCTAAAGATGCTAAGATAAAGAGAATGAATTGGGGAAAATACTTTTGGGAAAAACCAATTGATTAAGACAATACCCGAGGAAGAATCCACCTAGACTTCACTTGTTATTTAACCCTGAACCAGACGATTTGTTCACATGACTTGATCCGTAGGATTCCCTAATTTATATTAATACCTCTCGCGAGGCTACTAATCTCTAACCCTAAGTTGATTAATTGAAATATCTTTCTAATTAAAACCCCTAGAATTGCATTAACTCGATCTATGGACTCTCATATTAGGTTTGACCCTAATCCGGTAGATTTTTGGCATCCTATCTCTAGGGTTGCGATCAACTCCGCTTAACTATGCTAGATCTACTCTTAAACAGGGAATATTTGTAATATCCCGGGCTAGGGGCTGTTTTGTTGTTGCATGTTATTGCATGTGTTCAGTGTGCTATGTTGCTATTTTTATGTTTTGGGGGCTTGGTTGTGGGCTAGGAGTGTGCCTGAGTAGGTAGGAAAATTTTGGTTTTGGGTGTTAAGTGAAGGGAGCTGAGGAAGCTGGGGTTTAAGAGTTTTCTTTGTGGTTTTGTTGCACAAAAGAGGAGTTAGCTTAGTGGCAAAGCATGCGTTACATGGGGAGCTTGGTGTGGCGTCATCTACATGTGGTGGAGGTCTAGTGTTCGAGCTGCAGAGTCTCCATTTTGGCTTCATTTTGGGACGGCATGGAGGAAGAGGTTGAGAGCAATTTGGATTCTACTTGGACCAAGTCTTCACATTCAAATGCAAGGTGGAGAGGAACTTTAGGAGAAAGACTTGGTCTTGTTGTTTGAATGTGAGGATGGGAGTGCATGGGGGGATTTGGCCGAATTTGTTGGGGTGTGTGTTGGGAAAGTGGACGGCTTAGTGTGGTGAGGTGCTAGCCGAATGCATTTTGGCATTTTTTTGGGGGGTGTTCGGTCACTTTTTGAGTCAAGAGCAAAAGTTCCCCTTAGTCTTTTGTTAGCCGAAATTCCATTGGTCTTCTCTCATTATTTTGTTTTCTTTGCTTCCTAAAACCGTAAGTCAAAAGGTGTACTTGCCGAATTTCTTTTGCACTTTGTCTTCTACATTTGGGTTGTTGGCCGAATGTTTTCCTTCCTATCTTCCTCTTCTCTATTTTGTGCAAACCGAAGCTAGTATTCCCTCTTCTCATATCTCATATTTTTTTCTTCCCTTTTGAAACACTAAAGCCGAAATTTACCTTGCCTAAACCGAAAATTCCCATTCACTCCTTCCATTTCTTTTCATCTCAAAACCGAAAAGCACCTACCACTTTTCCATTTTTTCTTTCTTCTCTTCTCAAAACCTTGGCCGAATCTTTATTCTTCTTTTGGCATAAGTCTTGGCCGAATCTCTTGTGGTTCTCTTCTAGTGTTGGGTGGCCGAATATAGTATGTTGGGTTTCTTGCTTCAATCGTTCGGAGGTTGGTAAATCCATGGCCGAATGGTCATTTATGTTCTTTCTTTTTCTTAATCGATTTGAGTTGGTTAAAGGGTCGATTTCAGCTTTAGTGGAGGGGTATTAATCTCTTGTGTTTAATCGACTCTTGTTATAGGACATTTGGATTTTGGAGGCAAGCAGGAGGAGCCTTCATTCTCTGTTAAGCAATCGGTAAGTAATGGTAAGGCTAGTTCTTTTAGTTAATTCTTTGTATCCTGTTAAGGCAAGTTGTTAAGGTGTGATTGTTGTTGTTTTAAGGGCTGGCCGATCATCAGTAGAATCACTGCTTGATTCAAGATTTGGTAGGAAACCAAATCAAGCATAAAGGTAAAGAGTTAGCATTAACTCCTATTGGTTTGTTAGCATTGGCTGAATGTTGTAGATGCCTAACCCCTATGTTTGGTCGATTCTAGGAGCAAGTCAATCAAGGGACTTAGATCATTTCGTTGGGATTTTAGACTCGTGATTACCAGGTGTGTAAACTAACACATTAATACCTAGTAATGTTATTAATAAACCTGTTTGCCTGTTAAAAACCATAACAGTATGATGGATAATTGGATACCCAAATGGGGTATGTGTACGGACCCGGGTAAGTCTATTTTATTACAAGTTCTATTATGGATACCTTGGATATTATGATCTGTGCTATGTATATGCTATGAGATGCAACGTTGGGTATGTTTGCATGAGATACATGATTTGCATATTGTGCATGAGTTAGTATGACATGGATGGGATTGATGAGAGGAGGGGGATATGATATCCGTGTCTTTGGGACACTGTGTCTTTGGGACACCAGAGGTTTGGCACCTCCAGTGGTTTGGTACCACAGTGATATTTTGTGACTTTGGGTCACCAGAGGTTTGGCACCTCAGCGTCTCGTCCCAGTGGCTTAGTACCACGGTGGGTTGGCCCCACAGTTAATTATACGGGATTGACGCCAGTGATTTGGTATCACACGATGGGTTGGCCCCATCACTCGATTATCGTGACTACGGTCACCAGTGGTTTGGTACCACATTGTGTCTTTGGGACACCAGAGGTTTGGCACCTCATTGCGACTCGTCCCTGTGGTTTGACACCACCGTGGGTTGGCCCCACTTGAGATATGGGATTGTCTGCTAGTGATTTGGTATCACACGATGGGTTGGCCCCATCACTCGATTATCGTGACTACGGTCACCAGTGGTTTGGTACCACATTGTGTCTTTGGGACACCAGAGGTTTGGCACCTCATTGCGACTCATCCCTGTGGTTTGACACCACCGTGGGTTGGCCCCACTTGAGATATGGGATTGTCTTCTAGTGATTTGGTATCACACGATGGGTTGGCCCCATCATCTGATTTGTGACTTCGGTCACCAGTGTTTTGGTAACACATTGTGACTATACGTCACCAGTGGTTTGGCACCACAATTATGGATATCGTGACTTTGGGTCACCAGTGGTTTGGCACCACCAGTGGTTTGGTACCACACGGGGTAGAAAAGGTGATACAGATGGTTAGGATCGGGTTGCATTAATCATGTTGCTATGTGTGATGTGTGTTAGCATGTTGTTTTATCGGGAGCGGGATTTATACACTGAGTCATACGACTCACCCTCTCCTTTGACATTTCAGGTGATTCGTAGACGCGGACATGGAGTCGGGATGGACTCGGGGTGCTCATGCCATGTTAAATAAAGTTTTGCTCAGACTATCCAATTTGGGTACTTTAGCTTATTTATTTTTATTTGGGTTTTAATTTGGATTTGTAAAAGGCCTTTAATTTATGTTTTATGATGGTTATGTTTTAATTAGATTCTTAACATGCCTAACAAAATAAACTTAGTATGAAATTTTACTAAAAATTTGGAAAGATAATGTTTTCAAAACTATAACGCAATGTGTTTTAAACTATACCATCGGGTATCTCACTATGTTTTGTTATAAAGTAAACTCAAATGATTTTCAACTCAAACTCGATTTTCTACTAAGTCAAAAATGTTTTAAAGTAGCACTAAGAAACTATTGGAATTATTAAATGAAATCAACTCGTTTTTAACCATATACTTTGGATAAGTTCTCAAAATCTCCGGGTCTCAAGTACACCATTTGTTTTCAAACAAGCCTACCCCAATTTTCTTCAAGTTCACTATGTTTTCACCCCGCTTTTAAACGAAAAATCTGATCTCTCAAAACGTTTTTCCCCGTAACATACCAGATTCGGACGTGGTGTCTTGTCCGGGTTTGGGGTGTTACAATTGTGGTATCAGAGCCAAGTTCAAAGGCTCGGCTATGGGCCTGAGGCCCAAAATGTTTTCAAAAGATTGTTTTGTTAGTCTTTGTTCTTAAAGTATGGTTGGAAAGGCATGGCACCGAGTCTCCGGCACCAGTTCGCCCAGGTAAGTACCCAGAACTATTCTTTGTGATTTGATTGGATGTGATATGATCTGATGAATAGCAATAGTATGCTACTTTAGAGATTGAAACTGATAGGATTCTGTGAACTCGCGAGAACAAATCCTCTTTAATATTCATAAGACTTGCTTTAAAACAGTGGAATAAATACTGATGCATAAAATTCTTAATCAGATACGTAGGAAGAGTAGTCATGAGCACTCGAGGCGGACGTGGTCGTAATACTCTTGGTAGAGGTAGGGGTAGAATGACAGTTTCTGAGCCCGTAGGATCGGGTCAGGGTTCAGAAAATGAGATACCGGTTCCGCCACCAGCTGGAGGTTGTGAGTTCCAAGATCAGACCGGGGATGACGCAGTGTCACAGGCGATGCTGCGAGTGTTGGAAAGGGTAGCTGGTGTAGGTGGTGGTGCAGGAGTTAGAAAATCTGTGCCTGAGCGACTTCGGGCAAATGGGGCCGAATTCTTTCGAGGTGTATCTGGTGTTGCTCCTAGCACTGCTGAATATTGGCTGGAGGCAACTGAGCGGATCATGGATGATCTGGACTTGACAGCTGAAGAGAAGCTGAAGGGCATCGTATCGCTTCTCCGGGATGAGTCATATCAGTGGTGGCTCACGGTTCGGGACAGTGTGGCAGCAGAGGATCTGACATGGGATTATTTCAGGGTTGCATATCAAAAGAAGTACATCGGAGCTAGTTATATTGACTCTCAGCGAAAGGCATTTCTGAGGCTTGTTCAGGGGAGTAAATCTGTTGCTGAGTATGAGGCCGAGTTCTTGAAACTGAGTAGGTATGCCAGGGGCATTGTGGCCACTGAGCATGAGAGGTGTGTTCGTTTCGAGGATGGTTTGCGAGACGAGTTGAGACTGCTGATTGCTCCTCAGCAGGAGCGCGAGTTTGCTGTCTTAGTTGAGAAGGCTAAGGTAGCCGAGGGTGTTAAGGAGTCAGTGAGGCAGGGCATGGATAGAAATAGGTATAAGAGGAGCTTTGGGTCTTCTGGGTCGTCTGGTAATCCGCAGAAGAGGGCTAAACCGAGTGGGCTGAATCAGCCTGCTAGGTTTGTTGCTGCTAGGCAGGGGCCGCCGCAGTGCAATCAGTGTGGGAAGTCTCATTGGGGTGGCTGCTGGACTGGAGGAAAAGGTTGCTTCGAGTGTGGTTCTCTGGAGCACCGTGTGAGGGACTGTCTGCGTAAGTTGGCCAGGATTCAGTCTGAGAGTCAGGGCCGTAATCAGTTCAGAGGTAATGGACCGCCACCGCAGAGGGGCCGTGGTAATGGCAGAGGTGGTAATGGTTCTGGTCGGGGCCGTGGAGCACCGGGCAGAGGTGCGGGTAGTTCTGAGGCACGACAGCCTAGTTTAGTGTATGCTGCGAGGCGCCGAGAGGAGGGCGACGCATCGGACGCCATAACCGGTACGTTTTTGATCTTTGGTTCTCCTTATACTGCTTTGATTGATGTGGGTTCAACGCACTCTTATGTTGCCAGTAGTATAGTAGAGACCATGGATTTAGACTCTGAGATATCTTCTAGGCAGATGACTGTGATTAGCCCTCTAGGGCACTCTGTAGTAGTAGATAAACTGTTTAGAGAGGTACCCCTAGAACTCCAAGGGGTAGTGTTTGCTGCTGATCTGATGGAACTGCCGTTTGGGGAGTTCGATCTGATTCTTGGGATGGATTGGTTGGTCAAGTACCAGGCGAGGTTGGATTGCGCGGCCAAGCGCATGGTTCTTAAGACGATTGAGGGTGATGAAGTGGCTATGATAGGTAATAGGAGAGATTACCTGTCTAATGTGGTATCTGCTCTGAAGGCGGAGAAGATGGTCAGGAAGGGTTGTGAAGCGTATGTAGTTCATGTGTATGCCTTGGAGGCTAAAGAGTCTGCTGTAGAGAAGGTTCGTACTGTTAAGGAATTTGCTGATGTGTTTCCTGAGGAGCTTCCGGGTTTGCCGCCAGATCGTGAGGTGGAGTTCGGGATAGATCTGTTACCCGGGACTGCGCCAGTGTCTATTGCTCCATATAGGATGGCACCAAAGGAATTGGTGGAGCTTAAGGCTCAGATCCAGGAGTTATTGGATCGAGGTTTTATCAGGCCAAGTGTTTCGCCGTGGGGTGCGCCGGTACTCTTTGTCAAGAAGAAAGATGGCACAATGCGGATGTGCATAGACTACCGCCAGTTGAACAAGCTGACGATTAAAAACAAGTATCCGTTGCCACGGATAGATGATTTGTTTGATCAGCTGAAGGGTGCTGCGGTTTTTTCGAAGATCGACTTGAGGTCTGGGTATCACCAGTTAAAAGTTAAGGAGGCTGATATCCATAAAACAGCGTTTTGGACTCGGTATGGGCACTACGAATTTCTGGTAATGCCGTTCGGGTTGACTAACACACCGGCAGCGTTTATGGATATGATGAATAGGGTGTTTCAGCAGTATCTGGATCAGTTCGTCGTGGTTTTCATAGACGACATCTTAGTATACTCAAGGACAGAGGAAGAGCATGATGCGCATTTGAGAGTGGTGTTGCAGATTCTGAGGGAAAAGCAACTCTATGCTAAGTTCAGTAAATGCGAGTTCTAGCTAAGAGAAGTGACTTTCTTGGGTCATGTAGTGTCGGCTGAGGGGATTCGAGTAGATCCTCGTAAGATTGAGGCAGTTTTGGATTGGAAGCCGCCTAAGTCAGTGGCTGAGATTCGGAGTTTTCTGGGTTTGGCCGGATACTACAGAAGGTTTGTTGAGGGTTTCTCGTTGATAGCAGCGCCGATGACCAAGTTGCTGAGGAAAGAAGTTCCGTTTGTATGGACTGAGAAACAGCAGGAAAGCTTCGATAAGTTAAAGAAGATTTTGACTGAGGCTCCGGTTTTGATTCAACCTGAGGCTGGTAAGGAATACACAGTCTATTGCGATGCATCACATACGGGACTGGGTTGTGTGTTGATGCAGGAAGGTAAGGTTGTGGCTTACGCTTCTCGGCAGCTGAGGCCACATGAGGTCAACTATCCGACGCATGATTTGGAGCTAGCGGCTGTAGTCTTCGCTTTAAAGATTTGGAGGCATTACTTGTACGGAGAGAGATCGATAGTCTACACCGATCATAAGAGTCTGAAGTACCTCTTGACTCAGAAGGATTTGAATTTGAGGCAGCGCAGATGGGTTGAGTTGTTGAAGGATTACGACTGTTCGATTGAGTATCATCCGGGCAAGGCTAACGTGGTGGCAGACGCGTTGAGCCGTAAGGTTGTTTCAGACTTAAGAGCTTTGTTTGCTCATTTGAGCTTGTATGACGACGGGAGAATTCTGGCAGAGCTGCAGGTTAAGCCTACTTGGGTTGAGCAGATCAGAGAGAAACAGTTATTGGATGAGGTTCTGAGTGCGCGAAGGTTACAAGTGCAGGATGGTGGTTTGGAGGGTTATAGCTTGTCTAGTGATGAGGTCCTATGTTTCCAAGGTAAGGCTTGTATGCCTAAAGATGTTGAGCTGAGGCAGAAGATTCTTCAGGACGCACATAGCAGTCCTTATGCTATGCATCCTGGAGGTAGCAAGATGTATAGGGATCTTAGAGAGCAGTTTTGGTGGCCTGGCTTGAAGAAAGAGGTGACAGAGATTGTTGGGAAGTGTCTGACTTGTCAGCAGGTCAAGGCTGAACATCAGTTGCCGTCGGGTTTGCTTCAGCCTGTGAAGATTCCTCAGTGGAAGTGGGAAAGGATAACCATGGATTTTGTCAGTGGGTTACCGCTTACGCCAAGCAAAAAGGATTCAGTTTGGGTAGTGGTGGATCGTCTGACTAAATCAGCTCACTTCATTCCGGTGAGGGTTGACTATTCGCTTCAGAAGTTAGCGAAGCTGTATGTGTCAGAGATAGTGAGGTTGCACGGTGTGCCGGTTTCGATAATCTCGGATAGGGATCCCAGATTTACGTCAAGGTTCTGGAAAGCGTTGCATCAGGCTTTGGGTACTCGTTTGGATTTTAGCACGGCTTTTCACCCGCAGTCTGACGGTCAATCAGAAAGAGTTATTCAGATCTTGGGAGATATGCTGAGAGGTTGTGTCCTGGATTTCAGAGGTAGTTGGGAGGAGTTTCTACCATTAGCTGAGTTTGCTTACAACAACAGTTATCAAACGAGCATCAAGATGGCACCGTATGAGGCGTTGTATGGTAGGAAGTGTCGCTCACCTATTTGTTGGACGGAGTTGGGTGAACGTCAGTTGTTGGGACCCGAGTTGGTTGCTGAGACCGAAGACAAGGTTAAGTTGATTCAGTCTCGATTAAAGGAAGCTTCAGACCGGCAGAAGTCTTATGCCGATCTTAAGCGGAGAGACATAGAGTTTGCTGTGGGGGATCGAGTTTTCCTGAAGGTTTCGCCTTGGAAGAAGGTGTTGAGGTTCGGAAGGAAAGGCAAGCTAAGTCCGAGGTTTATTGGGCCGTATAAGGTTTTGAGGCGAGTTGGACTAGTGGCGTATCAGCTTGAGTTGCCAGCAGAGTTAAGTCAGATTCATGACGTTTTTCACGTTTCGATGCTTCGGCGTTATCGTTCAGATCCGTCACATGTGGTAGCAGTGGAAGAAATCGAGGTGAGTCCAGATTTGACCATAGAAGAGGAACCTGTGCAGATTCTTGATCGGGATGTGAAGGTTCTGCGTAGGAAGTCTGTGCCTTTGGTTAAGGTACTTTGGCGGAATCATGGCGTAGAAGAAGCTACGTGGGAACCCGAGGATATGATGAGACAGCAATACCCGCAACTCTTTTGACCAGGTAATTTCGAGGCCGAAATTATTTTTAAGGGGGGTAGAACTGTAATATCCCGGGCTAGGGGCTGTTTTGTTGTTGCATGTTATTGCATGTGTTCAGTGTGCTATGTTGCTATTTTTATGTTTTGGGGGCTTGGTTGTGGGCTAGGAGTGTGCCTGAGTAGGTAGGAAAATTTTGGTTTTGGGTGTTAAGTGAAGGGAGCTGAGGAAGCTGGGGTTTAAGAGTTTTCTTTGTGGTTTTGTTGCACAAAAGAGGAGTTAGCTTAGTGGCAAAGCATGCGTTACATAGGGAGCTTGGTGTGGCGTCATCTACATGTGGTGGAGGTCTAGTGTTCGAGCTGCAGAGTCTCCATTTTGGCTTCATTTTGGGACGGCATAGAGGAAGAGGTTGAGAGCAATTTGGATTCTACTTGGACCAAGTCTTCACATTCAAATGCAAGGTGGAGAGGAACTTTAGGAGAAAGACTTGGTCTTGTTGTTTGAATGTAAGGATGGGAGTGCATGGGGGGATTTGGCCGAATTTGTTGGGGTGTGTGTTGGGGAAGTGGACGGGTTAGTGTGGTGAGGTGCTAGCCGAATGCATTTTGGCATTTTTTTGGGGGGTGTTCGGTCACTTTTTGAGTCAAGAGTAAAAGTTCCCCTTAGTCTTTTGTTAGCCGAAATTCCATTGGTCTTCTCTCATTATTTTGTTTTCTTTGCTTCCTAAAACCGTAAGTCAAAAGGTGTACTTGCCGAATTTCTTTTGCACTTTGTCTTCTACATTTGGGTTGTTGGCCGAATGCTTTCCTTCCTATCTTCCTCTTCTCTATTTTGTGCAAACCGAAGCTAGTATTCCCTCTTCTCATATCTCATATTTTTTTCTTCCCTTTTGAAACACTAAAGCCGAAATTTACCTTGCCTAAACCGAAAATTCCCATTCACTCCTTCCATTTCTTTTCATCTCAAAACCGAAAAGCACCTACCACTTTTCCATTTTTTCTTTCTTCTCTTCTCAAAACCTTGGCCGAATCTTTATTCTTCTTTTGGCACAAGTCTTGGCCGAATCTCTTGTGGTTCTCTTCTAGTGTTGGGTGGCCGAATATAGTGTGTTGGGTTTCTTGCTTCAATCGTTCGGAGGTTGGTAAATCCATGGCCAAATGGTCATTTATGTTCTTTCTTTTTCTTAATCGATTTGAGTTGGTTAAAGGGTCGATTTCAGCTTTGGTGGAGGGGTATTAATCTCTTGTGTTTAATCGACTCTTGTTATAGGACATTTGGATTTTGGAGGCAAGCAGGAGGAGCCTTCATTCTCTGTTAAGCAATCGGTAAGTAATGGTAAGGCTAGTTCTTTTAGTTAATTCTTTGTATCCTATTAAGGCAAGTTGTTAAGGTGTGATTGTTGTTGTTTTAAGGGCTGGCCGATCATCAGTAGAATCACTGCTTGATTCAAGATTTGGTAGGAAACCAAATCAAGCATAAAGGTAAAGAGTTAGCATTAACTCCTATTGGTTTGTTAGCATTGGCTAAATGTTGTAGATGCCTAACCCCTATGTTTGGTCGATTCTAGGAGCAAGTCAATCAAGGGACTTAGATCGTTTCGTTGGGATTTTAGACTCGTGATTACCAGGTGTGTAAACTAACACACTAATACCTAGTAATGTTATTAATAAACCTGTTTGCCTGTTAAAAACCATAACAGTATGATGGATAATTGGATACCCAAATGGGGTATGTGTACGGACCCGGGTAAGTCTATTTTATTACAAGTTCTATTATGGATACCTTGGATATTATGATCTGTGCTATGTATATGCTATGAGATGCAACGTTGGGTATGTTTGCATGAGATACATGATTTGCATATTGTGCATGAGTTAGTATGACATGGATGGGATTGTTGAGAGGAGGGGGATATGATATCCGTGTCTTTGGGACACTGTGTCTTTGGGACACCAGAGGTTTGGCACCTCCAGTGGTTTGGTACCACAGTGATATTTTGTGACTTTGGGTCACCAGAGGTTTGGCACCTCAGCGTCTCGTCCCAGTGGCTTAGTACCACGGTGGGTTGGCCCCACAGTTAATTATACGGGATTGACGCCAGTGATTTGGTATCACACGATGGGTTGGCCCCATCACTCGATTATCGTGACTACGGTCACCAGTGGTTTGGTACCACATTGTGTCTTTGGGACACCAGAGGTTTGGCACCTCATTGCGACTCGTCCCTGTGGTTTGACACCACCGTGGGTTGGCCCCACTTGAGATATGGGATTGTCTGCTAGTGATTTGGTATCACACGATGGGTTGGCCCCATCATCTGATTTGTGACTTCGGTCACCAATGTTTTGGTAACACATTGTGACTATACGTCACCAGTGGTTTGGCACCACAATTATGGATATCGTGACTTTGGGTCACCAGTGGTTTGGCACCACCAGTGGTTTGGTACCACACGGGGTAGAAAAGGTGATACGGATGGTTAGGATCGGGTTGCATTAATCATGTTGCTATGTGTGATGTGTGTTAGCATGTTGTTTTATCGGGAGTGGGATTTATACACTGAGTCATACGACTCACCCTCTCCTTTGACATTTCAGGTGATTCGTAGACACGGACATGGAGTCGGGATGGACTCGGGGTGCTCATGCCATGTTAAATAAAGTTTTGCTCAGACTATCCAATTTGGGTACTTTAGCTTATTTATTTTTATTTGGGTTTTAATTTGGATTTGTAAAAGGCCTTTAATTTATGTTTTATGATGGTTATGTTTTAATTAGATTCTTAACATGCCTAACAAAATAAACTTGGTATGAAATTTTACTAAAAATTTGGAAAGATAATGTTTTCAAAACTATAACGCAATGTGTTTTAAACTATACCATCGGGTATCTCACTATGTTTTGTTATAAAGTAAACTCAAATGATTTTCAACTCAAACTCGATTTTCTACTAAGTCAAAAATGTTTTAAAGTTGCACTAAGAAACTATTGGAATTATTAAATGAAATCAACTCGTTTTTAACCATATACTTTGGATAAGTTCTCAAAATCTCCGGGTCTCAAGTACACCATTTTTCAAACAAGCCTACCCCAATTTTCTTCAAGTTCACTATGTTTTCACCCCGCTTTTAAACGAAAAATCTGATCTCTCAAAACGTTTTTCCCCGTAACATACCAGATTCGGACGTGGTGTCTTGTCCGGGTTTGGGGTGTTACAATATTCCTCCACTGCCTAAGCACATCAATACTTGAATCAATATCCTGAAATATTAAAATAAGAATTAAGAACACATAGTTGAGAACAAATCAAGTATTTATCATATAGTTTAGAAAACAATAACAAGATCCATCTTAGGTTTCATCCCCCTCAGGTATTTGAGGGGTTTAGTTCATGTTTATAAAAGAATACATCTTAGAGAAAAGTATAAAACAAAACATGAGAAAAACCCTAAAACCCCTTGAAGGAAATTGAAGGGAAGATCTTCCATCTTTAGTATGATTCTGGCTTCTTGAGATGAATCAACTGGCTTTATTCGAGTAAATCCCATAATTTGGCCCTCTCTGGCTTGGCTCCTCGGCCTACCTGAACGCCCCTTTTTAGGTCACACTTAGGGTGTTTATATAGGCTTTCAGAACGTCATTCTTTGCCCCTAAGTATCTTAATCCAAATGGAATTAAAACAGGTCACGGCAGGGACACGCTCGTGTGGCACGCCCTTGTAAATTGAGTTCAGGCCGTGTTCGGGAGGCACGACCGTGTGGATTCCTCCAGGGCGTGTGGATTTCGTTCTTTGGCCCATTTGGCCCGTTTCTCATTCTTTTCATCCTCTAATGCTCTCCTAAGTATAAAATATTAAATGAAAGGATCAGGAGCATCAAATTCCACAATTCAGGGGATAAACATTTTCTCATGCTATTAGTTCTACGATTACTATATAGTTCGAGTCGAGTAGCGTTTACCTTAAAAATGCCAAACTTGGGATTGGTTACCTCAACTATTCCGTGTGGGAAAATATTCAGTACCTCAAAAGGGATTTCTTCGTTTGTATCAAGGTCTGAAGCGGTGATTCAAGGGTCTGTTTTGTCCAACAATACCTGATCTCCGATCTTAAATTGATTTGGCTTATCCTTCAATTTGACATGGTTTTGCGTTGGTTCTTCTTTGTTTGTTCCTAATTTCTCTTTGAAATGCATCTTTCACTCGTCTAGTTCATTGATCAGAAGCCTTTGTTTCTTATGAGTTATTTCCATGCTTGTGTGCAAGGCCGTGTGGGTAGAGAAACCTGCACTTTGGTTAGTTTATAGTTAGGTGCTAAAAAGGAAAAGTAAAAGTAAAAAAAATGTAAAAATTAATGGGGTTAGTGCTCGGGTTGCCTCCCGAAAAGTGCTCGTTTAAAGTCTTAAGCTAGACTTACCTTGTAACACCCCAAACCCGGCTCATGCGTTATGACCAGATCTGACATGTCACATAAGAAAAACGTGTTAAATCTTTTTTATTCGTACTAAAATAGGTATTATTTTGTTATAATCAATAAAACAAGTTGGATTTAAAATATTTGATAAAATACTACTAACCTCGAAGGTTGATAAATCGATAATTTGAACTAGTGATCTTATAAAACCGTGACTTTTGAAAATATCGTTGATAATTTGAGAGAAAATTTACGAGTTAAAATATCTGTATATGTTTGTTATGAAATCCATTTGTTAATCAATTTTGGAAAACCGTTGGTTATGCTTTTAGAAAATCCCCTTTTAAAAATAATTCAAGCAACATAATAAATACGTCAAACATAATGCAAAAATAAAATATTCCAGAGGCCTTATTACAACTTAAAAACTCAAAATAGTAAAAGTAGTAACGTCAATGGAAATAGAGATCTAAAGTTCAAAAAAACACCATTTCTGAAGTATGGCCTCCACCGAGTCATCCATGGCCCAAATCCACATTACTGAGCATTACCTGCAAGGCTTAAGGAAAAGGGGTGAGTTACTAGAACTCAGTGTATAATCCCCTTACCGTCATCCACTGGGTCTAAACCCGTTTAGAATCATCTTGGGCCTAAGCCCGTTTACATAACAAAATATATGATGCAACCCAACCCATCCATCCATCACACCCCCGACCAGCCAATCACACCTGTAGGGATCAAGTCAACCCACCCCACCGCTCACACCAATTCGCAGGCAAGTTACCATTTATAATATTTTTATTGTGGCCAAGCCACCGATTCACGATGGCACAAAGCCATATTCACGATGGCACAAAACATATTTAGGTTGGCACATAGCCATTATCAGAATTTGTGGCAGAACCACCAAGCTACACTTCTCTTCAACATTTTTCCCATCCCATGCAAAATATGTAAATGCAACATACATAATAAAGCATAATATCCACACATATAAACAACAATCATTAATCCAGTAATTTATTATGGTAAATCGGCCAATTAAAGAACTTTGTATTTCAGCCCACTAAAGCATTCTAGCAATTCGGCCCATAGGGGCATTTTCGTAAATCGGCCCATAGGGGCATTTTCGTAAGTCGGCCTATAGGGGCATTTTCGTAATTTTAACAATTTTAATACCGATTTTGACAAATCTATAGAAATAATGTAATTTACGCAAATTTCCCAGTTTATGCCATATTACGATTTTAATCATATAAATAAGAACGATCTATTTTTCCAATGTGATATCGAATCATGAATCTACGGGATTTCGGTGTGAGATTACACACCTGATTACGGTAAGTATTAAACCCTCTTGATCGTCGGCACCTATGACAACATAATACTCGATTAATCTAATGAACGAGATTTTTCTTAATCCAAATATTTAAATCTAATGATCTAATAAAATTCTTACCCTTAGAATCATGTACGACCACGATTTGCCTATTCTCACCGGATGATGGTCAACAACCCGATGGAAAATCTCGAACCACCGATACCGCTCTACGCTTGAACTTAGGAGTAGGAATCGCAAATCCACTCCTTTTGTGTTCTCCAATCGTTTTTCCTTTCAAATCGGTTCCACTTGCCTCTATTGGAAGAAGTCTTAATCAAAACTATATTACAATGATATATATCGATTGTCTAAGGAAAAAGGGTTCGGCTTACCACTATTTCCGTAGAATCCACGAGTGGATAAGAACGAGCGATTAGTTCCTAAAATAAACGATTAGTTACAACCATCATTCCGTTTAGCAAACTAATCAAGCAACGAGATAGATCAAAATGATCCATGACGAATCCCTTACCTTAACGATAATAAATTAGATTCCTAACGGTTGACTTAAAGCTAGAATTCAACCGGCTAGGATGATATTCAGCCACCCACTTCGAACACTACGAAAAAGAGGATGATCACGTTTTGAGAGAGTAGAAGAAATGATGTTTTCGGTTAAGAAAACCATCCCATGTCAAGGGCACATATTCGACATGAAGAAAGGAAATTGAAAAGAAGAGTATTACTTACCGATTCGGTCAAGAAGATAGTGTCAATACGAACGAGAAAGAAATAATGAAGAATGTATGAAGGTTTCAAAAGTTTGGGTATGGAGGGAAAATAAGCAAGAAAATTCGGCTTCAAGCAATATTGATTTAAGAGAAAAGGAGAATGGTTGAGAAAATGGTGAAGAAGAAATGAGGTGATGGTAAAAAGAGTATTAGAGAGGTTCGGCTATCAAAGGGAAAAAGGAGCAAAAATGTATTGAGGGTTTCGGCCAAAACAAGAGAAAATGAGATGATCAATTGGCTTTATAATTTCGGCAAGCAAGGGAAAAATTGGAAGAGAAAACATCAAAATGCTAAGAGAAGAAAAGTAAGCCTTACAAGCACCAAAAATTTGCCAAATGCCCAAAGAAAATTCGGCTCATATATATGAACTGTGATAGTGTGATGAATCCTAATGTATAAAATGTGTTTTTGTAAAGTAAATGGATCCCGAAAGAGCTATAGCTGATGACGTTGAAAGTAACACGCCTACTCCCGCTCAAAGGACAGCGCCATCTGATTTGAGACCGGCTACTAGTGGTCAGGAAGGAGAGGCTAAACAAGCCTTCTTCCAAATGATGAATGAGTGGTTCACTCAATATGTTAGAATAAATCCGGTTGTTTCACAGCTTCCGCCACCGTCTAATCCTCCTCAGACTTCTATTGTGCCTTCGGTTACGAATCTAATGAATTGGCCTCCGATCGATAAAATCTAAAAATATGGGGTTGAATAGTTCAGGGCCACTAGTGATGATGATGCTGAGAGAGCTGAGTTTTGGCTCGAGAACACAATCCGAGTGTTCGAGAAAATGTCACTGACTCCTGAGGAATGTGTGAAATGTGCTATTTCTTTGTTATGGGATGCAGCTTATCAGTGGTGGAAGACTTTGATTTCTATTGTTCCAAAAGAACGGGTTACATGGAAATTCTTTCAGTCCAAGTTCCGGAAGAAATATATTAGTCAGAGATTTATAGATTAAAAGCGAAAAGAGTTTATAGAATTGAAACAGGGACGTATGTCTGTCACTAAATATGAGTGAAAATTCATGAGATTAAGTCAATATGCTCGGGAATGTGTTTCGACTGAAGAAATAGTGTGTAAAAGATTTGAAGATGGCCTGAATGGAGACATCCGTTTGCTGGTTGGAATTCTGGAAATAAAAGAGTTTGTTATGCTTGTTGATCGAGCGTGTAAAGCTGAGGCACTCAGGAAAGATAAAAGAAAAGTTGAGTCTGAAGCCAGAGATGTGAGAAAGAGATTTTCAAGTAAACCGTTTCAGTCTGTTTCAAAGAAATTCAGAGATGAGCATAGTCGTTCAAAGATTAATGTGGGACATTCAAACAGAGATCGTGCTAGATCGCAGTCGAACTTCAAAGCTCCAGCTACTTCAATGGCTAGTGTGAGAAATGTCTAATTCGAGCGACCTGAATGTAAACATTGTGGTAAAAGACATTCGGGTAATTGTAGATTGAATGCCCGATCTTGTTTTAGATGTGAATCATTAGACCATTTCATTCGAGATTGTCCCGAGTCTATGGAACAAGAGATTGTGCAGAATCTGAGGCCAGAGAATGTTTCAACTAGAGGTAGAACTTCTCGAAATGCAAAGAATGTCAGTGGTAGTCAGAGAGCTACAAAAGATACAGTTGCGAGATCTGAAGCTAAAGCACCTGCTAGAGCTTACACCATTCGAGCTCGTGAGGAAGCTTCGTCTCCAAATGTTATTACGGGTACATTTACTCTTTGTGATACTTCTGTGATTGTAGTGATAGATCTAGGGTCTACTCATTCATATGTATGCATGAACTTAGTATCCAGTAAGACTTTGCCTGTAGAGTCTACTGAATTTTTAATTAGAGTATCGAACCCCTTAGGTAAAAGTGTCTTGGTTGACAAAGTATGCAAGAATTGTCTGTTAATGTTTCAAGATGTTTGTTTTCCGGCTGATCTGATGCTATTACCTTTTGATGAGTTTGATATAATTTTGGGTATGGATTGGTTAACATTGCATGATGCTGTGGTGAACTGCAAAAGAAAGACCATTGATTTGAGATGTCAGAACGATGAAATGGAACGGATTGAGTCTAATGATTTGAATGGGTTATCGGCTGTGATATTAGTGTTGAAAGCTCAGAATTATGTGAAAAAGGGTTATGAAGCTTATTTTGCTTATGTGATTGATTCAGAAGTGACTAAAAAGAAAGTTGAATCAGTGCTAGTTGTTTGTGAATTCCCTGACGTATTACCTGAAGAATTATCGGGATTACCTCTGATACGCGAAGTTGAATTTGGTATTGATTTATTGCCGGGAATGACTCCTATCTCTATAGCTCCGTATAGAATGGCACCAACAGAATTGAAAAAGTTGAAGTCACAGTTGCAAGAGTTGACTGATAGAGGGTTTGCACGACCAAGTTTCTCACCTTGGGGTGCTCCCGTTCTGTTTGTGAAAAAGAAAGATGGCATGATGAGAAAGTGCATTGATTACCGTCAGTTGAACAAAATGACTATAAAGAACAAATATCCTCTACCCAGAATTGATGATTTGTTTGATTAGCTGAAAGGAGCCGTCGTATTTTCAAAGATAGATCTGAGATCGGGGTATTATCAGTTGCGAGTAAAAGATTCAGACATTCTAAAAACTGCTTTCAAAATGGGATACTGGCATTATGAGTTTTTAGTTATGTCTTTCGAACTAACAAATGCTCCTGCTGTTTTTATGGACCCAATGAACAGAATTTTCACACCATATTTAGATCGATTTGTTGTTGTATTCAATGACGACATTTTGATTTATTCGCGTGATGAAATTGAGCATGCTGAACATCTGAGAATCGTGTTACAAACTCTGTGAGATAAGAAATTGCATGCAAATTTTAGTAAATGTGAGTTCTAGTTGCGTGAAGTTGGTTTTTTGGGACATATTGTGTCAGCATTTGGTATACGAGTTGATCTGAGCAAGATTTCAGCTATTTTGGAATGGAAACCTCCGAAAAATGTGTCTAAAGTTTGTAGTTTTCTAGGACTTGTTGGTTATTATCGACGGTTTGTAAAAGGTTTTTCGATGATTGCTACTCCGTTAACTAGATTGCTTCAAAAAGATGTAAAATTTGAATGGTTTGATAAGTGTCAGAAATGTTTTGATCAGTTAAAAGCCCTTTTGACTGAAGCTCCAGTTTTGGTACAACCAGGATCGGCTAAAGAATTCGTGATTTATAGTGATGCTTCGTTGAATGGTCTGCGATGTGTTTTAATGCAGGAATGCAAAGTTATAGCTTATGCCTCGAGAAAATTGAAACTGCATGAAAAGAATTATTCGACGTATGATCTTGAGTTAGCTGCGATTGTTTTTGCTTTGAACATTTGGCGTCACTATCTTTTCGATGAAAAAAGTCATGTGTTTTCGGATCCTAAAAGTCTGAAATATTTGATGACTCAGGAATACTTGAATCTGTGACAGAGAATATGGTTAGAACTGTTGAAAGACTACGAGCTTGTGATAGATTATCATCCGGGCATGGCAAATTTTGTTGTTGATGCATTGAGTCGAAAATCACTATTTGCATTACG
The DNA here is from genome assembly GCA_005393395.2 of Gossypium australe. Classification (NCBI taxonomy): domain Eukaryota; kingdom Viridiplantae; phylum Streptophyta; class Magnoliopsida; order Malvales; family Malvaceae; genus Gossypium; species Gossypium australe. The sequence goes on from CM016615.1 coordinate 16,599,138, forward strand.
TGCGATGAATGCTCATTTAGATTTGTCTGGTGATGGTTCAGTTTTGGCTGAATTGAAAGCGAAACCGTTGTTTTTACAGCAAATATGTGATGCTCAGAAAGCTGATAACGAAATGTTAGCTAAAAAGCTCAGTGTGATTTTAACTCTGATTCTGAATTTTGAGTTGATGTTGATGATTGTTTGAGGTTTTGAGATCGATTATGTGTTCCGAAAAATCCAAAGTTGATTCAGTCAATGTTGAAAGAAGCTCATAGCAGTCGTCTATCTATTCATCCGGAAAGTACAAAGATGTACCATGATTTGAAGCAACTTTATTGGTGGCCTAGTATGAAACGGGATATTTCAGAGTTTGTATCGAAATGCTTAATTTGTCAGCAAGTTAAAGCTGAACACCAAGTGTCATCTGGTTTGTTACAACCAATGTTGATTCATGACTGGAAATGGGATAGAGTGACGATGGATTTTGTTTCAGGGTTGCCTGTGACTTCGAGAAAGAAAGGCAATTTGGGTCGTAGTTGACAGATTTACGAAATCAGCTCACTTTATTCTGGTACGATCTAATTACTCACTTGATAGATTAGCTTAGCTTTATATTTCCGATATTGTGAGATTGCACGGGGTGCCACTATCTATTGTGTCTGATAGAGATCCGAGGTTTACTTCACGATTCTGGAAGAAACTAAAAGAGGCTTTAGGTACTAAATTGCATTTCAATACAGCTTTTCACCCACAGACAGATGGTCAATCCGAGCAGATCATTCAAATACTCGAGGATATGTTGAGATGTTGCATTCTTGAGTTTGATGGTACATGGGAGCAATATTTGCCATTAATTGAATTTGTGTACAATAATAGTTTTCAGTCGAGTATAAAAATGGCACCTTATGAAGCTTTGTACGGACACAAATGCCGAACACCTTTGTATTAGACTGAGCTAAATGAAAGTAAGATACACGGGGTCGATTTGATTAAAAAAACTGAACAGAAAGTGAAAGTGATTTGTAATAGCCTGAAAGCCACATCAAATCGTCAGAAATCTTATGCAAACTTAAAACAAAAAGATATTGAGTTTGAGATCGGTGATAAAGTGTTCTTGAAAGTGTCTCCGTGGAAGAAAATACTCCGATTTGGGCGTAAAGGCAAATTGAGTCCGAGATTCATCGGGCCGTATGAAATTATTGAGGGCATTGGACCTGTTGCATATAGATTGTTGCTACCACCTAAGCTAGAAATGATTCATAAAGTATTTCACTTATCAATGCTTCGTCGATACAAATTTGATCCATCACATGCAATTTCTCCGTCTGCGATTAAGATCTGTTCCGATATGACTTTCGAGGAAGAACCGATTCGGATTTTAGATTGCGAGGTGAAAGAATTGCGAACTAAGAAAATTTCATTGGTCAAAGTACTATGGTATCGACATGAAGTAGAAGAGGCTACGTGGGAACCTGAAGATGTTATGACGCAACAATATCCGAACCTGTTTAACAGTAAGATTTTCGGAAACAAAGATCCCTAAAGGGAGAGAATTATAACTGTCCGGTTTAGACCCTAGTCAAAATAGTGGTTTCAGGACCACAAATCCGAGTCAGAAAAAACTTTTAATATTATTTTCTGTGCCTACAATATGTGATTAAGCATGTGTGAAAGTTTCGTGAATTAATTTTGTTGTTTGTGATAATTGTTAAAGTGTTTTAATGCTATGTTCTTTTAATATGAAGGCCTTAAAATGGAATTAGACCATTGTATTAAGTGATGGACGATAATAGGCATAAGATATAATGCTTTCATATTAAATTATAAAAGATAGTATGGTAATTTAGTAAATTAATGATAATATAATAAAAAATCATAAAAATGGCCATTTCACGCATCTATATTGCCGAATGTGAAAGAAAAATAAAGAAAAGAAGAACAATTAGATTCAGCCATTAAAGAGCTTGACTAAGGTATGGATTTTGATCGTTTTTTATAATTTCTACGTTTTTGTAATCGTTGCTCTGAGTACTACAACACCCATGCCTTAATTTTGGAATTTGATGATTTTGAAACGTTTCATTGAAGAATACTTGAGTTTTTGATAGTTGATGATGAAATATGAAATATATGTGTTAGATTAACATGTTGTCTTTGGATTTTTGGTGAATTTGAGTAATTTGGACTAAATTGTGAAAATAATATTTTGAGGGACTAAAATGTGAAATAAATGAAATGTATGGACTTGTATGATAATGATGAAAATTCGGCTAAGCATGGGTACAAGGAAATCATGTGTATTTTGTGATTTTATGAAATATGGACTTAAATGTCAAAATGTGAAAATATGAGGGCTAATTTGCAAATTTCCCTAAATGTGTGTTTTTGGATTGAATTGAATGATTTGGTGAATAAATGAGTTAAATTTGAATATGTATAGATCAAGAACCAAAGAAAACGGATTTAAATCGAGGAAAGTCAAAAGTGATCGAATAGTCGAATCCGTCTGTCTATATCCATACGAGGTAAGTCTATATACAAATAAATGTATTTAAGTTGAATTATTCATGTTCATATACTATTGAATTATGATGAATGGTTTTGGATGAGATCCGTGTTAAATCCAAGAAAGTATCTGTAATATCCCGAATTTGGGCCTAGTAGGATTGGGCCGATTGGGCCATGGGCTTTAGGAAAAATTTGTGTGTCATCTAGTTACTTGTGTTAGCTCGGGTAGTATTGTTTGTGTGCTTAGTATATTTGTGTGAAGGCTTGGAAATGTTAGGAAGCTAGAATAATTTTTAGTATGGTTTATTTAATGAAGTGGATTAAGTGGGCTTAGCACTTAAGTTAATTTAAGTGTTCATTTAAAGCATAAGAGGAGTAAGTGGCAAGTTGGTTAAGGAGTTTGGAAGGTGGCTTGAGGTTAGAGGTTCGGGTAGCATGTTTAGCATTTTGAAGGTTTATTTTTGAATCCTTGCATTGATGGACGGTCAAACTTATTTATGATAGGTTGGACTATTTCTTTTGGTAAGTTGAATATGTGATTAAGGAAAGCATGAAATTTGGGATAAGATTCTTAAGCTTTTGGAAAGATGGGGGGACAAAAGGCTTGGCTTTAGGAGAATGTTTTGGAAACTTTGTCAAGGCTTTAGTGCATGTATGTGGACGGTATGTATGGCTAGGGGGTGGCCGAATTTTTGGTTGGTTGGTAGCTAGTTAGTGCCAATTTTCTCTTTGGTTAGTAGGCATTTTCGGCTAGCTAGGTAGACATTCAGCTTTTGTTTTGTGTCAAAACCGAAACTCCTTTGAACTTTACCAATTCTTCTCTTTTGTGCACCATTTGGTATTTTTATTTCTTTCATCTTCAAAGTTATTCTCTTTAGCCGAATGCACTTTGATCTTTTGGTGCAATTTTGAGCACTTTTCTTCTTTGGCAAATTAAGTGTTTGGCCGAACCTCTCTCTCCCTCATCTCTCTTTTCTTTTCTTTTGACATTGGTTCATAAACATTTTCTTTTTCACTCTCTTGGCCGAATATCTCTCCATCTCTAATACCATTTCTTTTTCATTTGTTCAAAGATAAAACATCTACTTCCATTCTATTTTTTCTTTTCTTTTTCACTTCACCATAGCCGAATCTTCTACTTCCTTTTAGTATCATTTTGGCCGAATATTTAAGGGTAGACTCTCCTTGGTTTTCTTCTATTGATTTTGGATAAAAAGGGGTAAGTGTTCATGGACGTTTTCTTTCTTTTCTTTCTCGTTTCTGTGATGTTTTCTTATGGACAAAGGCCGAACCTTTGGGCATTGTTTTGCAAGGTTCTAACCATTTAGGATTCGATTATTCTCTTAGGCTCTTTGGGATTTCGGAAGCAATCTATTTAAGTCATTCCTTTAGTGAATCGGAGTTGGTAAGTCAAGTGGTAAGGATTCTATACTTTTAAAGTTGGTTGAGGAAGCCTAAGATTGATTGGATATTGTGATATGGCCGATTGTAGGACAAAGTGATCTACTGCGTTAGATCGGATCTTCGGAAGATAGTTTTTGCTTTGGTGAAAGGTGTGTATCTTACACACTTTATAACTTGGTTTATATTTGTATGTTTATGTGTGTTATTACTAATCATATTATGAAAGTGGGAAAAACGATGAGATTTGGATTTGATACCATGATGGTATGAATGAGGATTCGGGTAAGTCCGTTTCGATATGTTGTTAATACATGTGGATTGAAATCATGATCTACGATTTGTGATATATTTATTATATGATTCATATCATAGTATATTGACATGATTTGTTTATCTATTGCATTGGTATGGGCAATATGAGAGGAGGGGGAAGATTGTGACTTCGGTCACCAGTGATTTGGTATCTCCAGTGATTTGGTATCACATTCGTGTCTTCGGACACCAGAGGTTTGGCACCTCATAGCGTCTCGTCCCTGTGGTTAATACCACCGTGGGTTGGCCCCACTTTTGAGATATGGGATCGACGCCAGTGATTTGGTATCACACGTGGGTTGGCCCCACAACTTGATGATTCGTGTCTTCGGACACCAGTGGTTTGGAACCACCAGTGATTTGGTATCACATTCGTGTCTTCGGACACCAGAGGTTTGGCACCTCATAGCGACTTGTCCTTGTGGTTAATTCCACCGTGGGTTGGCCCCACTTTTGAGATATGGGATCGTCTGCCAGTGATTTGGTATCACACGTGGGTTGGCCCCACAGATGGATTATTTGTGACCTCGGTCACCAGTGTTTTGGTAACACAATTGTGTCTTTGGACACCAGTGGTTTGGCACCACCAGTGGTTTGGTACCACACAGGGTAGAAAAGGAGTTATGGATGGCTAGGTTGGGTGCATTATACATATATGTTGCTTTGTTATAAATTGTGTAAGCATGTGGTATTACCCGGGAGAGGGAATATACACTGAGTCTTGGTGACTCACCTTCTCCCTTATCATTTCAGGTGATTCGTGAGATCGCGGATATGGAGCCGGATGAACTCGAGGAGGCCATGCAATAAATTTGGGTTCTACGTGAACTTTGGTTTGAGAACTTTACTTTATTTAAATTTGGTTTTATATTTTTATGGGTTTGTAATAAGGCCTCTTATATTATGATTTTGGATTATATTTATGCTTTGGATTTGATTTAAAATATGGCTTATAAATTACTTAGTTAATTTAATAATTGAGCCCAAAGTTTTTTTTAAACTACACAACGCGATGGTTTTTAAAACGTTACCATCGGGTAACATAAATTAATTAACAAATTCAACAACTTAAGTGTTTTCGATAATTTAAATGATTTTCAAATGTTAAGTTTCTACATTCAAATGCAAATGGTTTTCAAAGTAATAATTCGAGTTTTCTTAAAGTGATATAAATGTTTTCTAACCTATGATTTATTCACTTATTTTAAAGTTTTACGTAATTTCAAAGTAAATTATTAGTTTTAACTTATTATACACCTGATTTCTACAAATATAGAATTTCAAAGGGTTTTTCACAAAAATTTAATCATTAATTCGATTCTCTTCAAAATATTTTCCTTAGTGACGCACCAGATTCGGTCGTGGCGTATTGACCGGGTTTGGGGTGTTACAGTATCAACAATGTGTCAAGGTTCGAAAAGTCCCATACGAACCTTAGGAATATATAGGATTCATATGTCATGACATAGGGTTCCGATATGTGATATCGTGTAAGACCACATTTGGGACTTTGGCATCGATTTGAGATTTGCGTGTAAGACTATGTCTGTGACATTAGCATCGTATTTGATTCGTGTAAGACCCTGTCTGGGACAGTGGCATCGATATTTGATTACATGTAAGACCACGCCTAGGACGTTGGCATTGTACGGTTATTTCAAGCATTCCAAGTATCCTATTTGTTTCTGTATGGTTCAACGGGCAATTTTGAGAATTGAAAGACTATGTGAAATATGTAATCATTTCAGGTACGCTTGATAAGTATACTATGATTGAGTACGAAAGGTAAGTATATGTGGATGTGCACAAGAGAGATATGTGCATAGATTAAATGAGACCAAATGTGATTTATGTATGAATGTGCTATGAACAAAATAGATATTTGGAGATATGATGTATTGTTAAGCAATGGCTAAACAAATGAGCCAAAGAAGAATTATGAATTTGAAATTGAGATATGTTAATGATCTTGTATTAGATATGGTTATGAGTGTTTATATGTTAAGTTTATTTGTATATGGCTTACTAAGCTTTTGAAAGCTTACTTTGTGTGTGTTTGAATTGTTTTATATATTGTTAAAGCTATAGAAGGCTCAGAGACCGTCGAGGATCATCACCACACTATCAAACTCTATTTTGGTACATTTTGAATGTGTACATATTTAAGTATGGCATGTATAGTCTAGTTGAAATGAATAATGTTTTGAGTTGTATATATAAGCTATGTGATATGGCTTGTAAATGGGATGTGAATGTGGTAAATGCTATATATGTCTTGTGATACAAAGTTAGTATGCTTTGATGAATGGCTAGGATATTGAATTGGTAAGTTTTGGTTGATATATATTTGGAAATGCTTGTGATGAGAATGAGATCAATGATACATAAGTTATGGTATGCTTGATATGTTCTTGAATGGTTAGGAAGGATGGTTATTTTGGTATTTTTGTTTGCATTGGAGATGTGATTTGAATTGGTAAAATGCTTGTAGGTATAACCCAAAGTGTGGGTGGCAAATTGGCCTTGAAAATGGCTTATATTTGCCCACACAGTTGAGCACACGGGCGTGTGGCTCGACCGTATCCCATAAATTTGTAATTCGATTCAAGTCAGGCTCGCACATGGGCTGGACACATAGGCGTGTGACTGGCCAGGTGAAACAAGTCAGTTTCGACCACGGGCTAGACGCACGGACGTGTGACTAGCCGTGTGGTGCAAGTCAGTGTCGACCACGGGTGAGGCACACGAGTGTCTCAGGCCATATAGATAAGACAGTATGTATGCCCTGTTTGGCCACAGCTTGGACACATGGGCGTGTCTGAGGCCGTGTGAGGCACACGGCCTACCCACACGGGCGTGTAACCTCTGTAGCTTTGAAAAATGTTTGAATTTCAGAAAATTTCGTATGTATTCGGTTTAGTCCCGACCCTTTTCTAATGTATGTTTAAGGTCTCGTAGACCTATTTAAGGGACTCATTGTATATGATTTACTTTAATATGATAATGATATATTTTGTGATGTGATAAGTTTGTAAAAGTTCCGATTCGTCCGGTAATGTCTCTTAACCCTAGACCAGCGATGGTTAAGGGTGTTACACCACAAATATAAGGTCGAAAAAAATTATTTTATTCTTATTTTAATGTCTATGGCATGATAGTATGATTGTATGAAAATTTCGTTAAGAAATTTTATTGTTTGAGTGCTTAATTTGATAAACAGGACTAAATCGCGTAAAGTGTAAAACTTGTGATCTATTAGCTAAAGGTGTCTAATAGATATGGAATATTAAAGTGGAGGTCCTTATGTGGTAATTAGCCCATTTAATATGAGTGGACAAATATGGCCATTAATTAAGTGATTTTAATGATTTGTTATTAAGGTTAAATTTGTAATTTAGTTATTAAAGATTAATTGAATAAAACAAATAAAATTTTAATGCTTTCATCTTCTTCAAGAAAAGCCATATTTTAGGGTTAAAGCTTCGATCACTTGCTAGCTTAATTGTAAGTTTTTTTTGTCCTGTTTTTAATGGTTTCTATGTTTTTGAGATTATTGTAGCTTAGTCTAGCTAGCCCAGGGACTATTTTGCAAAATTGTTATAGGTTTAGGGTTTTGCCATTGATGAATCTATATGTTTTTTTATGTTTAATGGTAGAAAATGCATGTTTGTTGTTAGATAAACAACATTTGTTAAGTGATTTTTAGTAAAATGTCCAATTAGAAATTAAATTGTGAAATGTGTAAATTTTGTGGTTAAATTGTGAAATAAATAAAAAATATGGACGACTAGGGACCTAATTGAAATTCAGCTAGCATAGGTTTTGGTTGAATTGCATGAATTTGTAATTTATGAAATAAAGACTAAATTATAAAAATGTTGAAATGTTAGGGGCGAAAATGTAAAATTTCCTTAATATGTGTTTTGGATTAAATTGAATAGAGAGGTTATTAAATAAGTTAATTTTGATTACATTTAGATCAAGAAAAGCGAAATTTAGATTTAAATTGGGGAAAGAACAAAATATCAGACTAATCGACTTATCTCGTAGTTTTTGTATTCGAGGTAAGTTCGTGTGTAATAAGCATTATTATATTTGTATTTTAAATGCTTTGATATTGCATAATTTATGAATACGACCTTGCGGACATATTCGATGATGATTCGGTAAACGAGAAATCTCGATTGAACCTTAGGAATAGATTAGGATACAAATGACATGTCATTAGGGGTTATGTGATTTGGGTGTTGGTCCGTACGTCCTACCGATGGCTGAGTTATCCGGCATGTGTTGCAGATACTCGTCAGCTTGTGTGAGCAGCATCGTGTAGCTTCGTCATGACCGTCAGCTTGTGTGAGTAGACTCGTTGATAGCTCGAGAGTGAGCATTATATGTGATACAAGACTGAGATAGCTTCGGCTATATATATATGTGTGTGTGTGTGTGTGTGTGTGTGTGTGTGTGTGTGTGTGTGGCACTTAGGGTGCAAGATTCCTGAGTATCCGATAGTATTTCGAATGGTTCAATGGGTATATTAGAGATGTGGTTGCGTAAATGTTAATACGAGGTGGTATAGGTATGCACATAAACCGTACAAGCATTGAATCGAAAAAACTTTTGAAATTTATGTCTAACTTTGGGAATGGAAATTTTGGTAGGTTGATGGTTCAAAATGAGATATGTTATGATATGTTTTAATTGCTTAATTTTTGCATATCTGGTAAGTTAAGTTTATTGCTATACGAATAAGTTTATTGTTATACGAACTTACTAAGCTTTATAGCTTAATTTGTTTATTTTCTTTGTTTTATAGTGAAATCAAAGCTAGCTTGGATTCGGGAATTGTCAGAGACTTCATCACACTATCCAACTGTCACTTTGGTACTTTTAAACTTAAGTATTTTTAGTATATGGCATGTATAGGAACTTTGGTCATGTTGGTATATGTGTTGTTAATGAATTTAGTCATTTGAAATGGCTTGTAAATATTAAGAGTTTGGTTCTATACATAGCCATGAGAGTTGGCTTAATTTTGTTGGTTTGGTTGTGTATATATATGTGCATATGGCTTGTGTTGTGAGTTTTTTTATGGATGTATGATGTTTGTTGATTATAGGTATTGTAGATGTTAAGTGGTTGATATTTCAGAATTAGTATGCTTATTTGTTTAGGCAAAATGATGCATAACTGTAAGGTGCCATTTAGGTGATTTGTGATTGTGAGTTAGAATGAATGAGATTGTCAAATTTGATACTTATGTATATTGTGGTTAATGGTATGAGATTATCATGAATTGAGATTGATTGGAGTTGATTTGGAATGCCAATTATATGACATGTTTTGGTGTCAATTGGGTTAATGTAGGTGTAAGCAAGTTTGGGTGGCAAATGGCTTGGTAAATAGCCTATTTTTTGTCCACACGGGCGTGTGTCTCAGCCGTGTGTGACACACGGTCAGGTTACATGGACGTGTGTCCCTTGGTGTTGAATTAAAAATCAAGTCAGTATGCTTCACACGGCCCAGCACATGGGCGTGTGACTTGGCCATGTGGCATAAGTCAATATACCTTACAGGTTGTGCACAGCCTAGCACATAGCCTGGCACACGGGCATGTGAGGCCATTTCGAAGGGCACATAGGTTGGTCACACAAGCATCTGGTTGGCCGTGTGACCCAAGTTAGTGAGTTGCACGGGGTCGGACACGGGCTGGGACACGACCATGTGATCCCATTTTGAATGTCCACACGGCCTATGACACGGGCGTGTCTTTGGCCGTGTGAGACACACGACTGGGCCACACAGGGGTGTGTCTCCTGTATTTTGAAAAATTTTCTAAGTTTTCTAAAAGTTTCCTAAGTTATCGGTTTAGTCACGAACCACCTCGAATGCATGTTTTTGGGCCTCGTAGGCTCATATTAGGGACAATGTGATTGATTATGAATGACTTGTATATGAAATTGATAATTTTATTATAAATGTTTGTTTAATTGTGTAATAAGTCCGGTAATGCTCCATAACCCTATTCGATGTTGAATACGGGTGAGAGGTGTTACACCCCGTGTGTCCCACACAGCTCGCACACGGCTGTAACGCGTAGGTTTGTGCAAGTGTACACAGTCATTATCAAGTAATAAGTAAGTATCGAGTTATCGTCTCCATAGGGATTGTATTTGTGTCAAATCACTTAATTGTAAAATTATATTAACAACTTGGTAAATAAAAACACAATATGATTGAGAAGTGATGATTAAAATTAAATATATTAAACTAAATGCAATGATCCCCCAATGCAAATTATCCTAAATATGCAAACTATATGAATGAAATAGATTTTAGCAAAATTAAACACAATTTGCAACAATTATAACATAAGTAAACTAGGACAATTACTTTAACTGAACTCAATTTATTATCAACATGCTTAGTAACATTCGGAAAAACATTCCATGGCAACTCGATCTTTCATGAGTTTGGAAACCACATTAGGTCCTTTCGAAATCCTTTACTTAGTAAATATGCATTTTACTGATCCTTATTTACTAAGGGTTTCTTAGCATTCGTGTGAGGTAACAGGAACGTGTTAGGTTTGAAACAATTTAATCACACAAATCTAAAAACTATGCAGATAACAGAGCTTGGTTAAAGTTGTTGTGCAACCTGCAATTTAATTGGGTTAGGATCAAAACTGAGCATGCACATTTCAATTATGTGTCCACTAGCCGTTGTCTGGTTACGATCGCTCAGCTAATTCAAGTGCATTTCAATCACGTATGAATGAAATACAGACTTGATTTTAATTGAAAACATGATCGATTGAGGCACAAACATTATAAGCATGAATCAAATAAATATTATTTAATCAAAGCAATCATCCTAGCTTAAATAAAATTAAGCTAACATTGTTGTAAACAAGAACAAAGAACACATAGCAAACATTTTCATTTTAAATCAAAGAAAAGAAAGATTAAACCCAAATCAAAGTGGCTGTCACCCAAGACTCTGATCGACAAGGCTCTTTCGCTTTGTTCCTTTGCTGATGGCTCTCTAAGGTGGCCGACCAAGGGCTCTTTAAGAGGCTTAACTGCTAAAATCTCTATGAAGAGATGATGCTAGGCGTGGGGAATGGAAAATGCTAAAGAGAATTGAGAGAAAAGAGAGAATGATGAGGGATGATGGTGAAATGAAGTCTTATTTATAGGTGAAGAGAGGAGAGTAGTTTGCTAAAAATAGGGAGGTTTTAGTCTCTTCAAGCTTCTTCAATGAGTGTTCGGCCATGATTAGTGGATTTTGAGTTGAATTTTTCTTGATTTTTAAGCAATTTAAATGCCATAACAACTCAGGACTGAGACTCGATCAAATGTAAATCTTTGGGAAAATCTCTAATTTCTTCAACATTGCAAGGACCTTGTGTAATTAAACCAAAAAGTGGTTTATATAGACAGCCATGTGCATGTAACACCCCAGACCCGGCCTAGAAGTTAGGCTCGAATCCGGCGTGTCACATCAAAGGCATATTTCAAAACGATTTTGCTAAGTTAAATTTTAGGGCCCAAAACCCATGAGCCTTATTAAGTAATGATAAAAGTCCATTTTATAGCTTTAAGTATTTCGGAAACCAAGTTTAAGCATAAGAAATTTACTTAAGTTTAACCATTAAGTAAATAGTTAAGACATCAAAACCCAAAATCTAAAATTAAATCAAAGCACAAGGCCTTATTACATCCAACGAAAGTAAAGCAACTAAAACCATGTGTAAGAGTATGCCAAAAGATCAATCATGAGATGGTTGTAATAACATACTTTATTTACCATATTTATTAATATAAAGCGTTGTCATTATTATTTCAGTTTTTCTATCTGTGTATACAAATAAACTGTTTTATAATAATGTCCTGAGAATAATATGATTATTCTTAAAAGATCCTTAGTCGAGTATTACTGTTGACTAGGACAACAATAATGCATTAAGACTAACATGTAGTTGATTGATGATAAAGAGTTGTCATTGATGTGGATTGTCAAAATCAATGCATGAATATGTGTGTTAGAGAACAACATATTGGATTGACCCGTTATGAGTATGTTTATTGGATTATTATGTAATTGTCACAACATTACTCATAGTGATTAATATGTATATGATCCTCAGACTTGAGATAATTATTATCTCAACATCGTGAGTTGTATATTTTGATACAGTCAAACGTACACCGTAACTGGTTGTTCTATAAAGGCTGATGTTGGATATACCACAATCTATGTAAAGGGATATGGTTGATCAATATAGGATAAGTCCCTCCTACATAATGGGAGTAATATCTTGGGCCACTTGATTGAGTGAGACTAGAAATGCATGGCCATGCTCAAATAAGTTGACATGAGATGTCATACTAATTTGTATATCATAGTCTACTCAAGATATCAAGAAACATGGGAAGGACTATACAAGTGTGACTATTCCATGACTTGTGTCCATTCCAGAGATAAAGGACTTAAGGATTAATGCATGAAAGGTTAATCACAAAAAGTTATGTGGAATCATGACTTCTTGTAACTTAGGTAGCAATGATGCATTGCTAGATGCCACTCATTGTTTGTGACATTAGAATCGTTCTATTATTACTGCTAACGTTGCAAGAACCTACAGGGTCACACCCTATGGTTTAAATGAACGGAATAAAATAAAATTGGTATTGTTTTTGGTTGTCACATGAATTAAATTAATTAAAGAATTAATTTAATTGGGCAATCAAATATTGAACATATTATATGTACAAGGATGTTGTACACATAATGACAACATAATTCTATTAATATATGAATTTGATTCATATATAAATTTAAATAAATATAGTTTACCGAAATCCTTATTATAATTAATGTAATTATAATTTTCGGATATAATTAATGTAATTATAATTTTCGGTTAAAAACTTTATTGTATTTATTTAATCTTATGATACATTCAAGAGATACCAATTATAAAAGGGTATTAAAAGGATACCAATTAAATGGGCCCAATGAAAAAGATACCCATTATAAAAGGCTCAATTAAAAGGATACCCAATATAAAAGGTATTTAAAAGAGACAAAGCTTAAGGGAAAACCCTAAGTGATTGCTTGTTAGGTCTAGCAGCCGTCAAGCAAATAAACCTCCAAAACAGTTTTGGAGATTTCTTCCGTTCATAGTCAAACCGGGTGGATTACGTAGAGGCCGACATCGGAAAAGGTTGTGGCTTGATTCAACAGTAGATCAAAACTCTTGTTGACAAGGCGTCGCTGTCTACTCAGATTGAAGTTTTGGTAATTTTGAAACCTTTATTTCGCCCCGATTCGTTCCTCACACATGGATTCCTGATTTGGATCGCCGGATTGCGATCCAACAGTGGTATCAGAGCCACTTGTGTGATACGAACTCGGGTTTAAATACTTGGGTGATGCAATTGTATGAGATGCATGTTTTGATCTTATTGTATTTTCGATTGTTTAAATCGTTTAAGCATAACCTGATAACTGTTCCTTTCGGTAATTGATTAAATGTTAATCATGGTGTTGTGGCCTATTCGATTTTATGTTATTACTGTTAACTATTAACAAATCTGTAATAATGCGACGGTGGTATTTATAGTTTCCAGTAAGTGTTAACTGGCTACTGGAACAAGGGTTGTTCCGATATGAAACCTCAAGGATTAAAATCCTAAAAACACGATTCTGTTGATAAAAAGTTATCAAATCGTGAGGTTTCATTTGACTAGGGTATGCGATTCGTACCGCGGAGGCTCTGCCCCGTACCCCTGGTCCATACCGTGGGGGCTCCGCCCCCGCACCCCCAGGGATTTTGGCCCGCTTCCTCCGACCTCCTCAGACCCCCGCAAAAAGTTTTGTTAATAAAAGAAATTTATAAACTTGATGGGCCACAAAAGGTTGAAAGGATATTTTATAATTCACCTTAGCAAAAACAAAAACCATTGAATTATGTATGCTACTTTTGACATGCACGGTGTTTGAAATGCATAGTTATAGCCCAATGACCCATTCGATAAAAGGTTGTATTTTTTTTTAAATACGGTCTGCGTGTCGTGCTTTACTACTATTCTCTTGTATTTCTCTTCTCATCTTATTCCCTCGTATGTAAAACGAGTTTCTGCATATTGTAATTTGCAAGAGTTGCTGTGGGCCAAACGAGAAGGAAGGTGGGAGAATGATTGTGAATGATAGCTTGTGAAATGGCTTACACCTTTAGGTTTCTTTTTGGTTTTCCCATTGGCTTGGGTTGAACCACTTTAGTTTATGGGCTATAACTATTGCATTTATTTATTGCTTTATTTATTCATGTATGAGATGCTATGGATGTCTAAAGCATGCCAATTATATATATTAAAACTTGATGATAATAAACCCTATTAATTGATGAGATCGATTAGAAGACTAAATGGGCTAAAGTAGACCATAATTGGTGAGATGCAACAACCTTAATAAAATCCCTCTATTAAAATATTAAGTCAATATGGCCTTCCAATTTTGCCCTCGTTAAGGCCTCGATCAGTACTATGTAGGTTCTGCCAAAGCGAAGTACTAGTATTTATCTTGGTTAAACGCGAAAAATAAACAAGTGATATTTACTGGTTAAAAAATTGGTTAATGACTTAACTAGGTTACTCTAATAGGATTAGAAACCTAGAGGCAAGTAAATTGAATAAATCATAAGATGATTAGAACAAGAGTTGTTCACCAAATATTAGGAGTTACATATGATGTAATTAGCAAATGTTGCTTACCTAAATAACCATAATCTTAAGAGTAAAGCCAAAGCTGACTTAAGAGGTGGTGAAATATGGATCCTTGACCTACTAGAAATACTTTTGAGAAAGTTTTTCCGAAATTAATATACGAGGGTTATTAATTTTGAAATAAAATAGTGGGAATATCATTTAATAAAGTCTTTTTGATGATTGATATAAAATTGGTAAATTTACTCACATGCATATTTAATTGTTGTAGATATATTATGGCTGCAAACACTAGTACACTCTCATTGCGATCGGTCCTTGAGAAGGACAAATTGAATGGTTTGAATTTTCTTGATTAGTTCCGTAAATTGAGGATTGTCCTTAAACAAGAACGGAAATTATATGTCATTGAACAACCACTTCCTAATGAACCACCCGCTAATGCCTCGAGGACTGATAGAAATGCTTACAAGAAGTATCTCGATGACATGATAGATGTTGGATGTCTTATGCTTGCCACTATGAATCCTGAACTTCAGAAGCAACGAGGACATGGTTGCTTATGATATGATCGAGCACCTGAAAGAACTTTATCAGGGACAAGCATGGCAAGAGAGGTTTGATATCTCTAAGGCCCTATTCCAATGTAAGTTGGCTGAAGGAAGCCCAGTAGGACCTCACTTCCTTAAGATGATTGGCTATATTGAAAGCCTGTCTAAGCTTAGGTTTCCATTGAGCCAAGAGTTGGCCACTGATGTTATTTTACAATCGTTGCCGGATAGCTTCAGCCAGTTTGTCCTCAATTTCAATATGAATGAAATTGACAAGACTCTACCACAATTGCTCAATATGTTACGAACTGCTGAAGGCAACTTGAAAAAGGTTAGACCCAAGCCCATACTGATAGTCCGTAATAACAAGGGCAAGGGAAAGGCCAAAGTTCAAACAAAGCCCAAGGGCAAAGGTAAGCCCAAATTTGGAAAAAGGAAAGGCTGCACTGAAACCTAAAGGTGGGGTGTCTAAGGAAGGAAACTGTTTTCATTGTGGTGTGACTGGACATTGGAAACGGAACTGCCCTGTCTATCTTGAGGAAGTCAAGAAGGCTAAAGCAAGCGAAATGTCTGCTTCAGGTATTTATGTTATTGATATTAATTTATCAACTACTACTTCTTGGGTATTAGATACTGGTTGTGGTTCTCATATTTGTACTTCTGTACAGGGACTACAAAGGAGTAGGACTTTGGCTAGAGGAGATATGGACCTACGAGTTGGAAATGGAGCAAAAGTTGCTGCATTAGCTGTGGGAACATATACTTTATCTTTCCCTAGTGGACTTGATTTATGTTTAGAGGATTGTTATCTTGTGCCCAGTTTGACTAAAAACATTATTTCAATTTCTTGTTTAGACAAAATTGGTTTTGAGATAATTATTAAGAATAATTGTTGTTCCTTTTATCTCAATAATGTTTTTTATGGTTCGGCACAATTGATAAATGGCCTCTATATTTTAGATCAAACGAATCCCATTTACAACATAAATACTAAAAGATCTAAAATAAATGACTCAAATCAAACTTATCTTTGGCATTGTCGTTTGGGCCACATCAGTGAGAAACGCATATCCAAACTCCATAAAGATGGTCTCCTGAATTCATTTGTTTTTGAACAATTTGAAGTATGTGAATCTTGCTTATTGGGAAAAATGACTAAATCTCCTTTTTCTGGAAAAGGTGAACGAGCTAGTGATTTATTGGGCCTAATACATTCTGATGTATGTGGACCAATAAATACACATGCCAGAGGTGGATTTCACTACTTCATTACTTTCACTGATGATTTCAGTAGATATGGGTATGTTTATCTCATGCGCCATAAGTCTGAGTCCCTTGAAAAGTTCAAGGAATTCAAAAATGAAGTACAAAATCAACTAGGCAAAACTATCAAGTCACTTCGATCTGATCGAGGTGGAGAGTATTTGAGCCTAGAGTTTGATGATCTTTTGAAAGAATGTGGGATTGTCTCACAACTTACTCCTCCTGGTACTCCTCAATGGAAGGGAGTATCTGAGAGAAGAAATCGAACTTTGTTAGACATGGTTCGATCCATGATGAGTCATGCTGATCTACAGACTTCCTTTTGGGGACATGCACTTGAGACTGCTGCTTTCACACTAAATCATGTTCCATCTAAATCGGTTCAGAAGACGCCATATGAGATGTGGACTGGGAAACGTCCTAGTATGTCTTTTATGAAAATTTGGGGTTGTGAAGCTTATGTTAAATGTCAAACGTCTACTAAGCTTGAACCCAAATATGAAAGGTGTATTTTTGTGGGGTATCCAAAAGAAACCAAAGGATATTATTTTTTTAATCCCACTGAGAACAAAATTTTTGTTACTCGGACTGGTGTCTTCCTAGAGAGAGAATTTACTTCTAGAAAAGGAAGTGGGAGAAAGATTGAACTTGAAAAAATTCAAGAATCACAAGATACCACTGAACCAGAGATTGAACAAAAGCAAATTCCACAAGAAATTGAGGAACAAACAACTGCTGTAGAAACACAACCACCGCGCAGATCTTTAAGAGAACGCCGTGCACCTGAGAGATATGGATTTCTCATTACAACGCATGGTGACGTTCTTCTTATAGATCAAGATGAGCCTAGGACTTATCAACAAACGGTGACGAGCCCAGACTCTGAGAAATGGCTTGAGGCCATGAGATCTGAGATGGATTCCATGTATGAAAACCAAGTATGGACTTTGATTGACCCACCCGAAGGTGTTAAACCTATAGGGTGCAAATGGGTTTTCAAAAAGAAAACAGACATGGATGGTAATGTACAAACATACAAAGGGCGATTAGTCGCTAAAGGTTTTCACCAAATTCATGGTGTTGACTATGATGAAACCTTTTCTCCTGTAGCTATGTTTAAATCCATCAGGATCTTGCTCGCCATAGCTGCATTTCATGATTATGAAATCTGGCAGATGGACGTCAAAACAGCTTTCCTTAACGGGAAACTTGAAGAGGATGTGTATATGACACAACCTGAAGGTTTTGTAAATCCAAAGGATGCTAGAAAGATATGTAAGCTACAAAGATCCATTTATGGATTAAAGCAAGCTTCTCGAAGTTGGAATATTCATTTTAACGATGCAATCAAAGAGTTTGGTTTTATCAAAAATGAAGATGAACCATATGTTTACAAGAAAGTTAATGGGAGCACTATCACATTCTTGGTACTATATATGGATGACATACTTATCATGGGAAATGACATACCTACCTTGCAGTCTATTAAGACTTGGTTAAGAAGTTGTTTTTCTATGAAGGACTTGGGCGAAGCCACTTATATCTTAGGAGTCAAGATCTATAGAGATAGACCAAGACGACTACTAGGTCTAAGCCAAAGTACATACATAGATAAAGTACTGAAAAGGTTCAGTATGGAAGAATCTAAAATAGGATTCCTACCTATGAGACATGGTATTTCACTTTCGAAGGAAATGTGTCCTTCAACTCCACAAGAGAGAGAACGCATGAGTAAAATTCCATATGCTTTCGCTATTGGATCTATCATGTATGCTATGTTATGTACCCGTCCAGATGTCTCGTATGCCTTAAGTATGACGAGCAGGTATCAAGTAGATCCCGGTGAAGGTCACTGGACCACAGTCAAGAGTATCCTTAAGTACTTAAGAAGAACTAAGGATACGTTCCTATTATATGGAGGTGAGGAAGAGTTAAGTGTAAAAGGTTACACTGATGCCAGATTCCAAACTGACAAGGACGATTCTCGATCGCAATCAGGTTTTGTGTTTTGCCTTAATGGTGGTGCTGTGAGCTGGAAGAGTTCAAAGTAAAGTACAGTAGCCGATTCTACAACAGAGGCTGAGTATATTGCAGCCAGTGAGGCAGCAAAGGAAGCGGTTTGGCTCAAGAAGTTCATTACTGGACTAGGGGTTGTGCCTAGCATATCAGATGCTATAGAACTCCGATGTGATAACAATGGAGCTATTGCACAAGCTAAAGAACCCAGATCTCACCAGCGATCCAAACATATACTTAGACGCTACCATCTTATTCGAGAGATTATCGATCGAGGGGATGTAGAGATATGCAGAGTACCTTCAGATGATAACATTGCTGATCCCCTGACCAAGCCTCTGACACAGCAGAAGCATGATCGTCACACTAAGTCACTTGGTATTAGATATATGAGTGATTGGTCTTAGTACTAGTGGGAGATTGTAAGAGTATGCCCAAAGATCAATCATGAGATGGTTGTAATAACATACTTTATTTACCATATTTATTAATATAAAGCGTTGTCATTATTATTTCAGTTTTTCTATCTGTGTATACAAATAAACTGTTTTATAATAATGTCCTGAGAATAATATGATTATTCTTAAAAGATCCTTAGTCGAGTATTACTGTTGACTAGGACAACAATAATGCATTAAGACTAACATGTAGTTGATTGATGATAAAGAGTTGTCATTGATGTGGATTGTCAAAATCAATGCATGAATATGTGTGTTAGAGAACAACATATTTGATTAACCCGTTATGAGTATGTTTATTGGATTATTATGTAATTGTCACAACATTACTCATAGTGATTAATATGTATATGATCCTCAGACTTGAGATAATTATTATCTCAACATCGTGAGTTGTATATTTTGATACAGTCAAACGTACACCGTAACTGGTTGTTCTATAAAGGCTGATGTTGGATATACCACAATCTATGTAAAGGGATATGGTTGATCAATATAGGATAAGTCCCTCCTACATAATGGGAGTAATATCTTGGGCCACTTGATTGAGTGAGACTAGAAATGCATGGCCATGCTCAAATAAGTTGACATGAGATGTCATACTAATTTGTATATCATAGTCTACTCAAGATATAAAGAAACATGGGAAGGACTATACAAGTGTGACTATTCCATGACTTGTGTCCATTCCAGAGATAAAGGACTTAAGGATTAATGCATGAAAGGTTAATCACAAAAAGTTATGTGGAATCATGACTTCTTGTAACTTAGGTAGCAATGATGCATTGCTAGATGCCACTCATTGTTTGTGACATTAGAATCATTCTATTATTACTGCTAACGTTGCAAGAACCTACAGGGTCACACCCTATGGTTTAAATGAACGGAATAAAATAAAATTGGTATTGTTTTTGGTTGTCACATGAATTAAATTAATTAAAGAATTAATTTAATTGGGCAATCAAATATTGAACATATTATATGTACAAGGATGTTGTACACATAATGACAACATAATTCTATTAATATATGAATTTGATTCATATATAAATTTAAATAAATATAGTTTACCGAAATCCTTATTATAATTAATGTAATTATAATTTTCGGATATAATTAATGTAATTATAATTTTCGGTTAAAAACTTTATTGTATTTATTTAATCTTATGATACATTCAAGAGATACCAATTATAAAAGGGTATTAAAAGGATACCAATTAAATGGGCTCAATGAAAAAGATACCCATTATAAAAGGCTCAATTAAAAGGATACCCAATATAAAAGGTATTTAAAAGAGACAAAGCTTAAAGGAAAACCCTAAGTGATTGCTTGTTAGGTCTAGCAGCCGTCAAGCAAATAAACCTCCAAAACAGTTTTGGAGATTTCTTCCATTTATAGTCAAACCGGGTGGATTACGTAGAGGCCGACATCGGAAAAGGTTGTGGCTTGATTCAACAGTAGATCAAAACTCTTGTTGACAAGGCGTCGCTGTCTACTCAGGTTGAAGTTTTGGTAATTTCGAAACCTTTATTTCACCCCGATTCTTTCCTCACACATGGATTCCTAATTTGGATCGCCGGATTGCGATCCAACACCATGTCCTTTGAAACAAATAAATAAAAATAAAAATTTAAACATCTTATAGTGTAGCCATCTCCGAGTCCTCTCCCACGTCGAGGCGTTTACTGTGGATTACCTGCAACATTAAATAAAGGGTGTGAGTTTCGAAACTCAGTGCGTACAACCCTTGGCAATCAAATCAACATACAAATATTCTCATTGGGCCTAATCCCTATCGAAATCGGTGGTCTTGGGCCTTAGCCCACAATGACCTCATATCATATCATATCATATCATATCATATGCAAGACAAAGTAATGCAAAACCCTCCCAAAAATCCATCCGCTACACACCATTTCCCTTCCAACCCTACACACCTGTGGGGATTTCTAAATCGACCCACCCATCCTCTACACACCAAAGGTAGCACTCACAGCGGCACTACTCAACGTTGCAACAAAGCTGCTAATCATATAATGGGCTTAAACCCACAGGTGGATCCACGGTCGTCAAGTGACTATGCGATCCTCAAATCTTCCTCCGTACCATAATTCCCACCCATATGCATCCTAAGCAGAATATCATATGAATGCATCAAACACATAAGTAACATCCATAAACTTATACTCATCACATAGGGGTATTTTTGTCATTTCACAACCCAATGGTATTTCCATAAATCTACTCTACAAGGGTATCTAAGTAATTTTACAAATCAGAGGTACTTTATAAATTTTGTAAATCAGGGATGTTTTGGTAATTCTACAAATTAAGGGTATCTTGGTAATTTCACAATTTGGGGCTATCTTAGTGATTTTCCAAACCAAGGGTATTTTGGTAATTTTAAATCAGGGGTATTTTAGTAATTTTACAAATCTAGGGTATTTGGTCCCTCTCGGGTTTTAGTTATGAACTTTGGCCCATTAGCAAGTCCTTGCAGCTAAAGTGAACAGACACTATGCACTAGGTAGGATTCCAGAGAAGAGGAGGTGGGCCACTAGGACCGCTTAAGTACCAAGCTCTCCCTAGATCCAATCCTAGACATGCATATGCCCGTTACCACACTCCAACTTAGTGACTAGTCCACGGACATGTTTAATGATTAGAAAGTCTTATGCGGTTTAAGAGTTGTTTAGTACTAAGCCTAAAGTCCATAAAACCCTATCATACTAGTCTACGTCCCCATAAAGCCCATCAACCCATTTCACGTTCATATAAGCCTTAATGGCCACATCACATTTTTTTATGGCCCACTTGTAACATCCTGAAATTGGGCCTAGTAGGATTGGGCCCAATGGGCCTTAGGCGTAGTAGCGTTTAAAATTTTTGAGAACGGCATCAATGCAAGTTAGACTTATTAGATAAGTGATTTTGAAAGGTTAGAGGGCTTCTATGAAGTCCCGGGATCAAATATTGGCTTTGGAGAAATTTTGGTTTTAGGTGAAAAAAACCTGGAAGTTGGCAGGTAGGCCTTAAGAACAAAATATGGAGAAAATGACACAAAAGGAGTGTGTGGTGTAGTGGCAAAGTGATGCCACTTAGGGGACAAGGGAGTGACGCCACAAGGAATGAAGGAGGTCCAAGGTTCAAGTCTTGGCTTTTGCATTTTGGTTTCTTTTTACTTGGATCTTAGAATTTGGGCCATAGTTTATATTTAGTTGCGCATGGTTTAAGACACAAGAGGAGCTTGTGGCCAAGTGGTTAGCGGTGTGGATTATGTTGCAAGGGAGCCTGGGTTCGAATCTCGTGAGAAGCAAAGGAGTATTTATTTTGCGGATTGGACGGCAAGAGTTTCAGTTGAATTTAAACTCTACTGACGAAGGGATCCCACATCGGAAAGATACAAAGAAGGAAGGTGAAGAGCTAGCTATATAAAGAGTATTCCAGGAGGAGAGTTAACATACCTTGAAGGGCGTTTGGGCACAGGAGTAGTCGGAGCGCGGATTAGCACCAGACTCCTATCAGGTGTGTGTGTAACTCTCTCTACTCTAGCTGTAGAGCGGCAAATGCCGAAGTGCCGGTCACGGCAATAGTAGCCACACGAGCGTGCGAGCGCATGTGTGGGGCTTCGACGCGATAGTTGAGGCCATCAATAGTATTCTTGTGGGTTGGGGCTACTTGGGCCTCGATGGGCCGAAGTGGGCCCAATGGGCCCAATGGGCCTGTGGGCCCATATGAGTAAATTGTATGATTGTTTAGTATATGTTGAACTAGACTAGGTGGAACTTATATACGTGGCTAGATTTGTGCTAGGTGGGCCACACGAGCGTGTGGGCCCGGATAGGTCGAAATCGGGTTTTAGGCCCAATTGTCCGGTACGACTGGAAATGGTAGCTGAGTCGCTAGTGGCGACATTAGGCCTTCGAAAAGGCCATTGCAGGTGCGAATTTACGAAAATACCCTTGGTGGGTAAATTACGAAAATACCCTTGGTAGGTAAAATTACGATTATACCCTTAGAGGTTGATTAGCTTGATTTTGTTGTTTTATGTCTATCTGATTATGATGGTAACTCATGTTATTCTTATATTTGATATATGTTTTGCATACATGACACATTGCATATATCTGAATAATATGTATGTTGCATGGGCATATGGGTGATATGATATGAAAGGGGAAGTGTTCTGGTGGTTTTTACCACATTATCTGGTGACTCATGTCACATAATATGAATCTGGTGACTAATGTCACAAATTGTTATCTGGTGACTCTGTCACATTATCTGGTGGCTATGCCACGATTATAAGGGCGATGTGCAGTTGACTGCAGCAACTGCCTTCTATGGTGTGTAGCGGATGGAGGGTCGATTTAGTAATCCCCACGGTCTGATTGGCAGGTACGGGTGGTGTGTAGAGGATGGATACCTAGGTGGGTTCGGGATTGCATTTTCATCCTTATATGTACATGTGATTTAATATGCTATGGTTCGATATGATATGTTATGGGCTTATGGCCGAATATGACTAGAGAATGGGTTTTACATCATTTGGCATGTGTTATCTGCTATACTGTGATGTTAGGGCTACAGCCCGATTCGATTTATACGGGCTTCGGCCAAGTATGTTATTGTGAGGGCTAAGGCCCAATCTACTTCTGTGGGCTTAGGCCCAGTTATCACTTGTAAGGGGAAACACACACTGGGTTTTCGTAAACTCACCCCCTCTTTTTAAATGTTTCAGGTAATCATTAGATCGCGGATTTGGGGAGCCGAGGCAGACTTGTGGTGGCCCTGCAATGTTTTCTCGTAAACTCGTTTCTTACATTTAAACTTACTTCTAATTTTGGGATTTTGTTATGTAATAAGGCCTTTGGTATTTTATTTGGTTTTAGCTTTCAATTTGGTTACTGTTTATTATTAAATGTTCAATATGGGATTTTCCTAAAATGATAATAAACTGTTTTTTTATTCAAAATTACTTAAGCTCGATTTTCACAACAAATACAATTTTATTCAAATTAATAACAACTTTGTAAAATAGGCATTGAAATGAATCGGCTTTTATAAACAAACCACAAAACGCGGAGTCTCAAAAAGAATACGAACTTTTTAACGAACACACAGTTTTTTTTAGACATTCCTTTCATGAGACATGCCAGATCCGGTCGTAACGTCTAGGCCGGGTTTGGGGTGTTACAATTATGGTATCAGAGCCTGGGTTCAAAAAATCGGCTATGGGTTTGGGTTCAAAAATGTTTTCAAAGGATGGTTTGGAAAATGGTTTAGAAAAAATATATATCTGTTTTCTGGAAGTATGGCACCCGAGTCTCCGGCACCAAATCCTTAAGTTTCCTTTTTACTATTTTTTATTATATGCTGAATGATTGTATTTATTCTGCGATGTGTGGATGTGATGCTTGAATATAGGAGTTGTATGTATGTGGGAAAAATATCTGTTTGCTCCGGTGTTAGATAGTTGGTTATGTGAAGGGGTTCCAATATTTAGTTAGAAAGGGTATTAGTGTTATTAGAATCAGAGTGCGCAGCGTGGGCGTCGTTTGTAAGTTAGGATGTACGACTGTTAGTTAGTTGGAAATTTCGAGGACGAAATTTCTTTAAGGAGGGTACATTTGTAACATCCTGAAATTGGGCCTAGTAGGATTGGGCCCAATGGGCCTTAGGCGTAGTAGCGTTTAAAATTTTTGAGAACGGCATTAATGCAAGTTAGACTTATTAGATAAGTGATTTTGAAAGGTTAGAGGGCTTCTATGAAGTCCCGGGATCAAATATTGGCTTTGGGAAAATTTTGGTTTCAGGTGAAAAAAACCCTGGAAGTTGGCAGGTAGGCCTTAAGAACAAAATATGGAGAAAATGACACAAAAGGAGTGTGTGGCGTAGTGGCAAAGTGACGCCACTTAGGGGACAAGGGAGTGACGCCACAAGGAAGGAAGGAGGTCCAAGGTTCAAGTCTTGGCTTTTGCATTTTGGTTTCTTTTTACTTAGATCTTAGAATTTGGGCCATAGTTTATATTTAGTTGCGTATGGTTTAAGACACAAGAGGAGCTTGTGGCCAAGTGGTTAGCGGCGTGGATTATGTTGTAAGGGAGCCTGGGTTCGAATCTCGCGAGAAGCAAAGGAGTATTTATTTTGCGGATTGGACGGCAAGAGTTTCAGTTGAATTTAAACTCTACTGACGAAGGGATCCCACATCGGAAAGATACAAAGAAGGAAGGTGAAGAGCTAGCTATATAAAGAGCATTCCAGGAGGAGAGTTAACATACCTTGAAGGGCGTTTGGGCACAGGAGTAGTCGGAGCGCGGATTAGCACCAGACTCCTATCAGGTGTGTGTGTAACTCTCTCTACTCTAGCTGTAGAGCGGCAAATGCCGAAGTGCCGATCACGGCAGTAGTAGCCACACGAGCGTGCGAGCGCACGTGTGGGGCTTCGACGCGATAGTTGAGGCCATCAATAGTATTCTTGTGGGTTGGGGCTGCTTGGGCCTCGATGGGCCGAAGTGGGCCCAATGGGCCTGTGGGCCCATATGAGTAAATTGTATGATTGTTTAGTATATGTTGAACTAGACTAGGTGGAACTTATATACGTGGCTAGATTTGTGCTAGGTGGGCCACACGAGCGTGTGGGCCCGGATAGGTCGAAATCGGGTTTTAGGCCCAATTGTCCGGTACGACTGGAAATGGTAGCTGAGTCGCTAGTGGCGACATTAGGCCTTCGAAAAGGCCATTGCAGGTGCGAATTTACGAAAATACCCTTGGTGGGTAAATTACGAAAATACCCTTGGTAGGTAAAATTACGATTATACCCTTAGAGGTTGATTCGCTTGATTTTGTTGTTTTATGTCTATCTGATTATGATGGTAACTCATGTTATTCTTATATTTGATATATGTTTTGCATACATGACACATTGCATATATCTGAATAATATGTATGTTGCATGGGCATATGGGTGATATGATATGAAAGGGGAAGTGTTCTGGTGGTTTTTACCACATTATCTGGTGACTCATGTCACATAATATGAATCTGGTGACTAATGTCACAAATTGTTATCTGGTGACTCTGTCACATTATCTGGTGGCTATGCCACGATTATAAGGGCGATGTGCAGTTGACTGCAGCAACTGCCTTCGATGGTGTGTAGCAGATGGAGGGTCGATTTAGTAATCCCCACGGTGTGATTGGCAGGTACGGGTGGTGTGTAGAGGATGGATACCTAGGTGGGTTCAGGATTGCACTTTCATTCTTATATGTACATGTGATTTAATATGCTATGGTTCGATATGATATGTTATGGGCTTATGGCCGAATATGACTAGAGAATGGGTTTTGCATCATTTGGCATGTGTTATCTGCTATACTGTGATGTTAGGGCTA
This sequence comes from Gossypium australe, assembly GCA_005393395.2. NCBI lineage: Eukaryota > Viridiplantae > Streptophyta > Magnoliopsida > Malvales > Malvaceae > Gossypium > Gossypium australe. The sequence goes on from CM016615.1 coordinate 16,625,757, forward strand.
CGGCCCTATTCGATTTATGTGGGCTTCGGCCAAGTATGTTATTGTGAGGGCTAAGGCCCAATCTGCTTCTGTGGGCTTAGGCCCAGTTATCACTTGTAAGGGGAAACACACACTGGGTTTTCGTAAACTCACCCCCTCTTTTTAAATGTTTCAGGTAATCATTAGATCGCGGATTTGGGGAGCCGAGGCAGACTTGTGGTGGCCCTGCAATGTTTTCTCGTAAACTCGTTTCTTACATTTAAACTTACTTCTAATTTTGGGATTTTGTTATGTAATAAGGCCTTTGGTATTTTATTTGGTTTTAGCTTTCAATTTGGTTACTGTTTATTATTAAATGTTCAATATGGGATTTTCCTAAAATGATAATAAACCGTTTTTTTATTCAAAATTACTTAAGCTCGATTTTCACAACAAATACAATTTTATTCAAATTAATAACAACCTTGTAAAATGGGTATTGAAATGAATCGGCTTTTATAAACAAACCACAAAACGCGGAGTCTCAAAAAGAATACGAACTTTTTAACGAACACACAGTTTTTTTTAGACATTCCTTTCATGTGACATGCCAGATCCGGTCGTAACGTCTAGGCCGGGTTTGGGGTGTTACACCACTAGGCCCAAATCTCTATCATATGACTCATTAGGCCCAAAACAAATCCAGATCATGTAACATGCATGCCTAACCCAATTCATATAATCAAATTAATCCATTTCATCAAACTTAGCCTCAGGGCCCACCAGGCCCATTTGGCCACTTTGGCCTTTCGGATTTCCGACGTTGCCGGTATGTGTGTGTAGTGTTTGTACACACCTGGATAACGCAACATGCTATTCTATCCTTAGACTTGATCCTACAACCATCCAACCTTCAATCAACCACTCATACTTAATCAAAATATTTACTCAAAAGTCGAAACCTTACTGTAACCTTACCATGTGCTACCTGGTTCTAATGGCCCTTCCTTCGCTACTAATCACAAGTGTTCCCTAGATCTGCACTCACACATACACCATCAAAATTTGGGTGACTCGTAATCCACACAATTCATCTACACATTCAACCATTCACTTCAACCATAATCGAGTTGAGAATCCTTACCCTTGCTAATGATCCTACCACGCTTGTGATCTCTTATCCTTACCCTTGTTAATACAAGATCACCGATAATGAAAAATTAGATCGCCCTTCGGCTTTTAACAAAGCATACTAAGGGGAGTTAATAGAATACCTACTGAATCTAACCTTAGATCCTACAGCCTAGATAACTACCGAACGAGATTCGGCTTTTAACCTTGACTGAGAGTAGCTACCAACTGATTTATGATAGAGAAAAACAAAAAAGATTCGGCACTAATGGGGATTTTGGCAAGGAAGGATGATGGTAATTCGGCAAAAAAGAGAATTTGGCTATAGGGGAATTTGGCTTTTAGAGAAAGAAGAAGAACACAACTCTAATAGGAATTTCGACAAAAAGAATGATAGGTTTTCTTTTCAGCAAATGAAAGAATTCGACTGAGGGGGAGAAAAGAAAAGTAATGGAAACCCAAGGAACCTTTCAAAGGAATTCGGTAAAAAAAAAAAAAGAAAGACTGGCCTATTTTCAAAACTCTCCAAATGCTGAAAGCCACAATGAAAATTCGTAATACCCCCTAAAAGACCCAAAAACGGCACTCATCTACCCTCCTAAGCTGAATTTATACACTCTCCACTTCCCAAAACAGCACCAACTCTTCACACTTCTCAGCTCCTAACTTTTCTCCCTGATAACACCTTAGCCTTTTCCGAATTTCCCTCCATTATCAGTTCCACTTACCACTGAAACACTCCAACGCAAGAGTTCATATTCAACACAACTCTGGCCGTCCACCTATGCAAAATAACACACTCCAAAAATACCACTCCTAATGCTCGAACCTCCAACCTCCTCAGCTGACAACACGCCACCTTATAGCTCCCCAAGTGACGCCACTTGCCACTGGACCACAAGACCATTTGTGTCCTATTTTCTCTTAATCTGATTAAGAGGCCTAATGCCTGAGACTAGGGTCCGCTAAAGCAAGAAAAATAATTTTTCCCTATGGTCTTCCCTATCTCTAAGACTTCAAATAATCCCGATATTACCTTAAAATTAATATTCTAAGTGCTACTCATACATACCAACCTCAATGCACAGAAATTTAGAGTTTCGGGATTTTTGGGGCATAAACCAAAATTTTTCCTATACCCTTACTTGATCTCAGAACATCTCCAACACCCCTAAACACTCCAAATTCAATAACCCTCAAAGCCCACATGCCAATTGTCATTTTCTTGCTCACTTAAAAATTTTCTAAGACCCAAAGCCCAACGGGCGTTACAATGCAGCTGAAATTGGGTTGACTTGGTCTTCAATTTGGACGGTTTTTGTAATCCAACAAAGCTATCATAAAATAAATAATTAATGAAATATTTTCACATATTTCATTAATTTAGTTCAATAAATTAAAGGACCAAAGAATAAAACAATTAATTAATTAAAACCCAAATTATTAATGAAATATTTTTAAATGAATTATTTAAATATAATTTTATATTTTATTATTTAATTTAACCATGCATGGCCCATTTTATGTCTTAAAAATATAATATGCTCAAATAAATATAAAATAAGCCATTTTATGCATGAAAACTATATAATAAAGCATAAATCACATTTTAATAATTTCTATGTCCTAATTTCATATTTTCACATATTTCATTAATTTATTAAACAATTACTTAGTTTTAGCAACGAATTTAAGTAAAAAAGATGATAAATTACATAGGAAAAATCCTATATATTTTTTAGTTTACACACCTCCAAACTTAAATCGTTGCTCGTCCCGAGTTATGTTTATGCACAGCAAAAGGTCTTACTAAGGCAAAATTGCTAACTATGTAAACAGCATCAATTTTTTTCCCATAATCATGCATTAATAAATTCATGTTCATATATCTCATTTATTAACAAGTAATTCATATGCAAACATTTTTAGAATTTTATACTAAGTTTCAAAATATGCCAACATGAATCACAGTTTTTATGTATGTCACAGCCACAGATAACATTCTTCATTCAACATAATTTCTTATCAATCAAGCAAATAATCATAAGGCTTATTTATGATCTTCATATGTTGAACTTAGTACTTCTTCTCCACTAATGTAGGTGACATAATCTTTAAATCAATAGGTCTTTTATAAGGTTGTAATGGGGCTCAGTTACAGGTAGGGATTTTAAGAGATGAAACATTTCGGTTTCAAAATCTTAACCTTTAACTTTGTCTTGGACTTTTAGAAATACAACCTTTTTCTTTAAGTGAACCTTTGCAACACCCCCAAACTTATTTTGAACTCATGCTCATACGTTTTTCTTTTTGGAGACTGAGCAAACTTTTCTTCGCTCTTTCTTCGTCTCTTTCTTTTTTTAAGCATGAGCACATACATCTTTTTGAAAATTTCCTCAAATGTTGATTACCAAGACAACTTTAGTTAATATGGGTGCACAAAATTAAGATAACTTAAAAAGATGGTAATGTGGCTTATAATGTAGGTTCATTGCAATAAACAGGCCTTTAAGCTCAAAATTACAATTTCAAAGGTTGAATATCATAAGGTTAGCTTGAAAAGGCTCAAATGATCCAAAAAAATAGTGCCTATATCATTTTAGATTTTTATGTCTCCTAGGATTTCGCCTCAAAAACGTTACTAAGTCAATTCTAAAGATATAAACCTTCATGCATGTCTAATATCAAGAGAAACTAAGTTTTCATGGCAAACATTACTAAGACTAAGATCATACAAGCATTCCATTCTTCATGATTATATACTTTCACTCGAATAAAATCATCATTCATAATTGTATACAAAATATCTCATTAACAAAAAAAATATCTCTAAACATTCATTTATTAAAACATACTTATGAAAGATATGATTGAAACATACTTGAAAATTTTTAAAATTTAAGCAATTTATTTGCCTTAGCCCCCTTTAAAAGAAGCAATGTCCTCATTGCAAGAACAAAGTAATGAATGAAAACTGAACACCAAGTAGGGTTGTAAAGAAAAAGAGGTGAGTCATTAAGACTGCTTAAATACCAAGTCTTTCCTAATAACCCAATCCTAGACATGTTCATTCCCATTACCACATCACTTAGTCTTTTTCTTTCTAAAGAAGTGTTAAATTTATTCATGCTTGTTATGTTTTATTCTGTAAAAATTAAATCATAATTATGAAAGAAATAAATTCCTAAAGACCTAAAAATAATTAAATAAATAACAATATAAGAATTCCCCCTTTTATTTTTCTAACTCATTCCCCTTGTCATTTTCAGCTCCATCTTCGCTTGCATAGTTAGTATCTTCCGTCCATGTCTCAAAGTTGGCATCTGGGAACTCAGGAACAAAAGTATTATATATATTCTTAAAAGTATTTCGAATTGAGTCATCTCTAATTTTTGCATATTTCCAGTAAGTTTGTTGTTGATTGTGCATGAACTTGCACATATCCATCATAATTAACAACTCCGATTTCTTTAAAGTACTTTCAGAAGTCGGCATAGGAGTTGTAGATTCAGGTTCAACATTTAGCTTGACTGTTTCTGAAACACCCCAAACCCCGCCCACGAGCCTTGACCGGATCTGGTATGTTCCCCGGTGTAAACCGTTTCAAATTCTTTTGTGACTTAGGAAAAACTTGGGTGTTTTGAAAGAAAGTTTGTTTTGGGTTGGGCTTGAGTTGAAAACGAGTTTATTTGAGGTGACAAAATGTTTAGAGTTTATTTGAAAATAAATTTCACATGATCTTTAATTAATAAAAATTTGTACCGTAATAAATAAAGGAAAAATAAAGTAGTTCAACTATGGCCTTATTACATCAAATAATTCCCAAAAATGAATTAAAGTGCTTAAATAAAATAAAAGTCCAAATAATAAAATTTTCCTTGCTGTACATGGCCACCTTTAAGCTCCTGCTGAACCCGATCCATTACTGCTCGTCACCTGAAAATAGTCCCACAACGGGGTGAGTCAACAGACTCAATGTGTACACAACACTAAGTCCAAATAGATTTAGGCATACCATACATATCAAACCATATAATAACTCATATAGCAAATAGTAATGCAACTTATTCACATGTGCTCACTTATTGGGCTTGGCCCATAACCATATCACTTTCTTATAATAGGGTAGTTAACCACATAATTTCCACATACTGGGCTTAGCCCATTTCCACACTGATCCACATTCATATACTGGGCTTGGCCCTTTTCTTAATAATCCACATATCAACTGGGCTTGGCCCATTTCCACATTAAATATTCATATCAGATATAATATGCAAAGTGCACCCAACCCAACCTAGGGTCCATCCTCTACACACCCCCGTATCCAGCCTACCACACACCAGGGGATTAACAAATCACCCTCTCCTTTTCACTCCAAAGGCAATCAATGCCGTCCACGTGCAATTAAGCACAATAATCCACAACGCGACCTCAGTCAGCGCCAATCCACGATGTAGCCGTAGCTAACACCAAAACCACGATGGGACACATAGTCACTCATCAACCACGATATGGCACATAGCCTATATCAACCACGATTAGGCACAGAGCTACTCATCAAACCACGCGAACTTAATCGCAAATAAATCCACGACGTGACCTCAGTCAACATCAATCCACGATGTAGCTCAAGGCTAACATCAAACCACGTACTCGAAGTACACCCGTACCTTCTTTCATATCCCAACCCATACATATGCAACAAGTAATAGTGGCATAATAATAAATGCATGCACATGTTATTAAGGCAATCAATCACATTTCCACAGGCATAGTCACATTCACATCGGCACCTTCACATTCTTATCATTATTCTCATGTTACACATAACATATTTCATAATCCTAGTAGGAGTAGGAAACGTACCTGAGTACTTTTGTACCATAGCATGGTACTTAGCCATATTCACATTCTTATAACATACATGCATATTTAAATATTGCCATAAACTTATTAAGAATTAGTGTGGGGTACACACATGATTCGTTTAAGGTTTCCAATCCAAATCCCGAAAAGCTTGATCTAATGCCTTAGATCTTAGATCTCTACATTTAATCAATCATTTAATACTTAGTAAAGAGCCATTCGGCCATAAATCCAAATCCTAGTAGGATTAGTATACTAAAACTTACCTTGTTGCCAATTGACTTAAGAATCAAGTCCCGAAACTTTGTTGTATTCCTTCTTGTATTCGGCCAAACATTAAATCACATCCTAGGTTAGTTTCGGCTTTTTAAACAATTATGAAATAGATCTAGATATCAAAATAAGCCTTGGCCGAATGCTATAGACACTTACCTTGTGGATTTTAAATCCCGAAACTCACCGAATAACTAGGGAACACGCGGCCTATTGTGTACCTTCGGGAAACGAACTTCTCCTTCCTTGTAGTCAACACTTAGTAAATCTCGAAAGATCTCTTCAAAGTTTTGGCAACAAGATATTAAGGGTATTAGAATCTTAATTTCGACAGCCTTAAAAGAAATAGAATGAGAATCTAACCTAATCTTACCCTTACTGAAGAATTCGATAGAACTCTTGCTTGAACCCTTAGCAGTATTCGGCTATGGCTTTGATGTGGATAACAATTTCGGCTCTTGAGGCTTAGTGAGAAATCGACTAGGGCTATTGGCATCTTCGGCTTTTGATTGTGTTTGTAATAGAAGAAGAAAAGAAAAGAGAAAAAGAGAATAATGGCAGAGAGAATTCGGCAGAGAGAAGAGGAGAAACTTTAGAGAATTTCGGCAGAGGTTTTCTTGAAGAGAAAAGTATGAATGAAGAATAGCCTTACTCTCCCTTTTATAGCCGAAATTACTAGGCTAGAGTCCCTTACTTGGCCACCACTCTTCTATTTTGATAGCTTTATCCCTTGAATTATCACTTTATAAAAAGAATTTAATCCAACTATTATCTCTTGAAAATAATGATAAATAAATCCTTTATTTATCCCTTATTTATCCACTAATTATAAAAGAATAAAAGCTCCTAGAATTTAGCCATGTGCCGTCCAACTCCCTTGCTCCTTGCAGCAAAATAAAACTCTTTTATTTGCTCCCCAAGTGACTCGAACTCAGGCCCACTTGCATAGCTTGTGGCGTCACCTACCTGGGCCTTAAGTGATATCTTCAGGCCACTTTTCCAAGCCTGTTTGTGTGTCAAATTCCTCCTATTAATTTTCTTAAGGCCACCCTGCCTTAGTTTCCTCTTTTTAACCTTTAAAACTTGACATTTCTTTACATTTCCAAGTTTCCAAAAATTTTCGTTTGCCTCCTTTAAACTTAACATTTCCATACATTTCCAAGTTTCCCGAAATGTTTACTTTCCTCTTTTTACACTTAACATTTCCATACATTTCCAGGTTTCCAAAAACGTTCAAAACACATTCATAACACATAGGCCCTTTTCAGGATGTTACAGTTTCTTCTTCTGGCTCAACCTTTGGTTCAGAGTTTGCAGATCCTTCAACTAGTTTAGGACTGTTCAATTCCTTATCAGATTCTTCTTCTTCAGTGTCTGTAACTGCATTAGCTTCAATTTTAGTTTCATTTGTTGACTCCTTGGTATCTGGCTCAATTGGCTCTTCTTGCTCACCTTGATTCAGCTCATGCACCTTCTCAACTAACATTTGAAAATCATGATTTGTAATGCACCCTTGAACATATTGCCCATTCAGATTTGCTTGTGTGTTAACATGGCCCTTTAAGTAAAGTGAAGTGATTAATGATGGGAAATAAGCACTTCCTGTCTTCTTTTTAGCACAATCATGAATCTCCTTGAGAATAATTTTTCCAACATTAATGGACTTTTCTGTCAAAATTGCATATAACAAGAGCATCCGTTCCATCGAGATGGTAGAACTATGTGAGATAGGCATAAAACTGTAGCAAACGAAATAAAACCATACCTTTGCTACTGGTTTTAGGTATTCCCTTCGGCAAGAATGGCTCCCATACTTTCTTATAATCCATTGGGATCGTGGATTTGTCACAACATCAAGCACTTGTTGAAGAAAATCCCAATTGATATTGTTCATCATAGGGTAGTACTCATCTTCTTCAACATCAGGTAAGTTAAACAAATCATTGATGGACTTAGAAGTAAGAGGTACCTTTTTCTTTCGAACGATGACCTCAGTAGCATCTTGCACAGTCAAATTAGCATAGAATTCTCAACTAGTTCATCATCGGGAAGTGAACGAGCATCACAAAATCGTTCCCACTTGAGAGTATTGATTTTCTTTCTAATCGGTATAGGAACAACCATCAAATCATGACTCTTCAAATTAAAACCTTTTTTCGGCATCATAGGTTGATGCTTGATGATGGAATCAAATCTCTCTTTCACTTCTTCATCGATCAAAATCGGGTTTTCAGGAGTAGTCTTTGAAGATCTAGTTCTTTTGCGAGACATGGAATCTTTTCTAGAGAACTTGGGAAAGTTTTTGCAAAAGGGGGGAAAGAGAAATCGGCAAGGTGAGTAAGGACTTGCTACGACGAAAATCTTGCAACATCAAGGATGGTGTGGCAGCAACGACAGCATGTGACAACAACGATGGTGTGCAATAGCGACAATAGCAATGTGCAACAGTATCGTTGGTGCTTAGGCAATCTTCTTGCAGCGGCAATAGGCGATTTCAACAAAAAGGGAAGAGAAACTAGGGTTTCTTTCGGGATTTGAGGCTAGTGGCACAAGAGGGAGATTTAGGGATTTTTAGGGTTAAGCAAATTACTTTAAGGGATATGAAAAATAGTAGAATGAAGAGGAGTTTATATAGGGAAGAATTAGGGAAAAATGTAGCGAAAATTTAGCTACATTAGGGTTACTTGGGCGGGAAGTAATGGGAGTGGCGGCAAAGTATGGATTTTTCCTTCCTTTTTGCTGTCTTGGGCCTCAAACTCAAACTGTATTTACAAACTTACTCAAGAAAAATAACTGATTAGTACTTAAGCCAAATTTGAACCCTTTATTAACATTAAAATTTAAAATTTAAACAAAACACTTCAATTTTTTAAATCTTAATTAGAAATTTTTTTCTAAATAAATTACATTAAATTAATTCCCAAGAAAGGTTGGAGGGGTCACAGCGGTCCCGCTTAAGTTCCAATCTCCTTAGACAGAATTAATTAAATGTAATAAGTTAAGAAAATAAGTTCTAATTATTTATTTATTTACAAAACGAGTTCATGAAAAATCAAGGGTCTGTTAATTTGAACGAAGATTCAACTCGCTCAACTTCACCATCCCAGTAGTGTTTGAGACGTTGATCATTAACTTTAAACATACCTCCATAATTTTCGTATAATTCAATAGCTCCATAAGGATAAACTCAATAGATGGTATAGGGTCCTTTCCATCGGGATTTAAGCTTCCCAGGAAATAACTTCAACCTTGAATTAAACAAAAAACCTTCTGACCTTCTTTAAACTCGCGAGGTTGTATATGACTATCATGCCATCTCGTTGATATTTCTTTACACATTTTGGCATTCTCATAGGAAAACAACCTCAGCTCTTTCAACCCATCAAGTTGTAAGATCCTTCTCTCACCGGCTTACTTAAGATCAAAGTTCAACTGCTTCAAAGCCCAGTGAGCTCTATTCTCCAACTCTAATGGCAAATGACATGACTTTCCAAAGACTAACCGATAAGGAGTCATTCCTAATGGAGTCTTAAATGATGTTCAATTGGCCCATAATGCATCATTAAGCCTTCGAGACAAATCTTTTCTGATAGGGCGTACTACCCTTTTAAAGATACCTTTGATTTCACGGTTCACTCTTTCAACTTGCCCATTGACTGGGGGTGATAGGCAGTAATGAGAACCTTCATCACTAATAATAGCTCTTGGTGTCCCAAATCGTGTAAACACATGCTTATTTAGGAATCGCATGACTACCTTAGCATCATTTGTAGGGTATGCTTCAGCTTCAACCCACTTGGATACATAGTCCACAACAACTAAGATGTATTTGTTCCCATACGAAGAAGGAAATGGGCCTAAGAAGTCAATGCCCCATACGTCGAATAATTCAATCTCCAAAATGTTTGTCAAGGGCATCTCATTCCTTCTTGATATGTTTCTAATCCTTTGACATTTATCATAGTTCTTCGCATAAGCATAAGCATCTTTAAATAGTATAGGCCAAAAGAAACCTACTTGCAAAATCTTTGCTGCAGTACGTGAACCACCAAAGTGTCCCCTACTTGGAGATGAATGGCAATGATACAAGATCTCAACAATCTCACTTTCAGCTACACACTTTCGGATTATATTATCTGCACACTATTTAAACAAAAACGAATCCTCCCAAAAATAATACCGACTATCATGAAGGACTTTTTTCCTTTGTTGGTATGTCATTTCTCAAGGAATTATTTCACATGCAAGATAATTAGCAAAATCAGCAAACCAAGGTGTTTCATGAATTTGACTTACCTCAAGTAAGTGTTCATCTGGAAAATTCTCGTTGATAGGCACACATGATCGAGTTACCTTATCTTGCTCCAACCTCAACAGATGATCAGCTATTTGAATTTCAACACCTTTTGTCTTGGATCTCAAGGTCAAATTCTTGGAGTAAAAGTATCCAACGAATTAGCCTCAGTTTCGTATCTTTCTTCGTGAGCAAGTATTTAATGGTCGCATGGCCAGTAAATACTGTAACTTTGGTACCTATAAGATATGAGTGGAATTTGTCAAAAGCAAAAACTATAGCAAAGAGTTCCTTTTCAATTACCGTATAATTGAGTTGGGCTCCAGTCAAAGTTCTACTTGCATAGTAAATAGGGTGAAACACTTTGTTTCTTTTTTAACCCATCACAGCTCCAACGGCATAATCACTTGCATCGCACATCAACTCAAAAGGTGAGCTCCAATCAGGTGTAACAATTATTGGGGCTGAGATTAACCATTTTTTTAGATCTTCAAAAGCTTCCAAACATACTTTGTTGAAATCAAACAATGTATCTTTCTCTAACAACAAACACAATGGTTTAGAAATTTTTGAGAAATCTTTGATAAACCTTCAATAAAAATCGTCATGGCCTAAGAAACTTCTAACTCGTTTTACATTAATTGGGGCCGGTAATCTTTCAATTACGTCCACCTTTTCTTTATCGACTTCAATTCCTCTCTTTGAGAGTTTATGCCCTAAGACAATCCCTTCATTAACCATAAAATGGCATTTTTCCCAGTTAAGGACAAGATTCGTATCTTCGCATCTCTTTAATACCTTAGCCAAATTGCTCAAACAAATATCATAAGTGTTACCAAAAATAGAAAAATCATCCATGAAAACCTCAACAAAATTTTCAACCATATAAGTGAATATTTCCATCATGCATCGTTGAAATGTTGCAGGTGCATTGCATAAACCAAAAGGCATTCGCCTAAAAGTAAAAGTACCGTATGGACAAGTAAAGGTTGTTTTATGTTGGTCCTCTATAGCTATAACTATTTGGTTATATCCCGAATAGCCATCTAAAAAACAATAGAATCATTACCTACCAGTCGATCTAACATCTGATCCATAAAAGGCAATGGAAAATGGTCCTTCTGAGTGGCTTTATTCAACTTCCTGTAATCAATACAAATTCTCCAACCAGTAAGAGTTCTCATTAGAATCAACTCGTTAAGCCCATTTTCAACAATCGTGCTTCCACCTTTCTTCGGCACACACTGCACCGGACTTACCCACGAACTATCTGAAATAGGATAGATGATTCTGGCATCTAACCATTTGATCACTTCCTTTCTCATAACTTCTTTCATAATAGGATTGAGCCTCATTTTCCCATCAATTTGAGCTCTTTCACCTTCTTCTAAAATAATTTTATACATGCAAAAAGAAGGGCTTATACCTCGAATATCAGCTATGGTCCAACCAAACGCTTTCTTAAATTTCTTTAGAACAACAATTAGTTGCTCCTCTTGACCTTTTGTCAGTTCTACTAAAATAGTCACAGGTAAAGTGGAAAAGTCACCTAAATAAACGTATTTCAAATGGGAAGGAAGTACCTTCAGTTCGAGTTTAGGTGGTTCTTCAATTGACAACTTGGTTTGCACAAATTCTCTGACTTCTAACTCCAATAGTTCAAACCGTGTGGATTGAATAAAATTCCTCAAATTGGCTTCAATCAAAGCCATGTTTTCTTCACCTTCTTCATCCTCCAAAGGGTCAAGATCTAAGGCTTTCTCCAATGGATCTTTTTAAAAATTGCTTTCCATAGAAACCAAGGTTTCTATCTCTTCCATAACTGAACACTCTTCTGTCCGATCGGGAAATTTCATCGCTTTAAGAATGTTAAAGGTTACCTGATCGTCTTGAACTTGCATGGTGAGTTCACCTTTCTACACATCAATTAACGTTCTTCCCATGGCTAAGAAAGGTCTCCCAAGGATGATCGGCACTTCTTTATCTACTTCAAAATCTAAGACAATGAAATCAGTAGGAAAAATAAATTTATCGACTCTTACCAAAACATCCTCGATCTTTCCTTCGAGATATGCTAAAGATCGATCCACTAGTTGAAGCGTCACAGTGTTAGGTCTTACTTCACCTATCCCTAGCATCTTGAAAATATACTTAGGCATCAAGTTGATACTTGCTCCTAAATCACACAAAGTTTTACCATAGTAAGATTCACCAATGTTACAGGGTATGGTAAAGCTTCCTGGGTTTTTCAATTTCAGTGGCAATTTGTTCTGCAAGAACGCACTGCACTCCTTTGTCAAGGCAACAGTCTCATACTCACTCATTCATTTCTTCTTGGACAATATATCCTTCATAAACTTCACATAATTTTACATTTGTTCTAAAGCCTCAACCAATGGAATATTGATGTGTAACTGATTCAGAACATCCAAAAACTTCTTGAATTGCACCTCATGTTTTTGCTTGTGTTGCTGCAATCTTTGTGGATATGGAGGTGATGGAACTTTCGATTGAATCGGATAACTCTTCTGGGTAGCTAAATCTGTATCCAAAAAAGATGTTAAAGTATCTAAATTCACTAAGTTAGGATTTACCTTGTCAATCTTTGCATATTTTGACTCTTTTGGTGTAGGAATTTCAACAGCTGGTTGATTTTTATCAACGGGCTTATCTTCAACATCAATCAATTGGGGTTCCATAATTTTACCACTTCGCAATGCCACTGCCTTGATATGTTCTTTACCCAAATTTCTTGGATTCTCAGTATTGATAGACAAGGTTTCTTGCGGTCTATTACGATGCTCCGTAGCTAACTCACCCATTTGGTTTTCCAAATTTTTCAATGTTGATGCTTGGCTTTGGATCAAAGCGTCATTATTTTCCATGTACGCTTTCAACAAGTTCTCCAAACTATTTGATGCCTCAGCTTGAGGTGGTTTTGAAGCTGGCTGATTATACCCTTGAGATTGGTTGGGTCTATGCTGCAATAAGTTATTGTTCGATCCATTTCTTTGGTTGCTCCAAGAAAAATTAGGATGATTACGCCATGAAAGATTTTAGAAGTTGGACTGGGGTCCTTGTCCGCTCCTATTTTGATATTGGTTCCCCATATAGTACACTGACTCAGGATTTGATGGACAATTCTCAAAAGAATGACCTTCCCCACAGTACACATAGAAAACTACTTCAAACGGACTTGGTGGCTGTGCTGCAAAATTATTAGCATTATTAGTAGTAAATTGTTTTAACATAGAGGAAATAGACGATACTTGAGCTGATAATGAAGTGAGGGCGTCAACTTCATGAACTCCAGCTACACGTCTTCCTGAATCTGTTCGATTTGTTGTCCATTGATAGTTATTACTAGCGATCCTCTCAATGATCTCATAAGCCACATTATAAGACTTAGACAAAATTGCACCATTCGCAGAAGCATCTACCATCAATCTTTTATGTGCATTGAGACCATTATAGAATGTCTCCAACTGGATACAATAAGGAATCCCATGATGAGGACACTTACGAAGTAACTCCTTGAATCGCTCCCAAGCCTCATACAAAGCCTCGTCATCCAATTGTTGGAAAGTTGTGATCTCGTTCCTCAACTTAGCGTTTTTGCTAAGCGGGAAATACTTCACCAAAAATCTCTCTGCTAATTCTTGCCGTGTAGATATGAAACTTGATGGCAATGAATTGAGCCATGCTCGTGCTCGATCTTGCAACGAGTACAGAAACAACTTCAACCTCAATATGTCTCCAGTCACACCGGCTATCTTGAATGAATCACTCACCTCCATAAACAATCGAAGGTGGAGATATGGATCTTCCGTGGGCATACCACTGAATTGGCCCACCGTTTGGAGCATTTGAAACATCACTGGTTTCAATTCAAATTGGTTGCCTCAATGTCTGGCCTTCTAATTCCTAGATTTAACTCACTGAAAAGTGGCACAGAATATTGTCTGATGCATTGATCCCTATCATCGGTAATAAGGATGGGATTTTGTACATGATCAGCTTCATTACCTTAGTCTTGATTCTGATTTCCAAGGTCTATCTCAACTTGTCTTTGAGCTGTCCGTTCACGTGTTCTTTGTTTGAAAGTTTGCTCAATTTCAGGGTCTACAGGGAGTAAACCGATAATCCATTCTGAAAAGAAAATCACAAAATTAAAAAGAATAAGTTAGTAATGTTAGAAATAAACCAAATTGGAAGTAAATAATTTCACAAAAAAAATGACTATGGCAACAGTTAACAATCCCCAGCAACGACGCCAAAAACTTGTAATACGTAAGTTTGTGCAAGTATACACAGTCATTATCAAGTAATAAGTATCAAGTTATCGTCTCTACATGGATTGTATTTGTGTCAAATCACTTAATTGTAAACTTATATTAACAACTTGGTAAATAAAACCACAATATGATTAAGAAGTGATTATTAAAATTAAATATATTAAACTAAATGCAATGATCCCCAATGCAAATTATCCTAAATATGCAAACTATATGAATGAAATAGATTTTAGAAAAATTAAACACAATTTGCAACAATTATAACATAAACAAACTAGGACAGTTACGTTAATTGAACTCAATTTATTATCAACATGCTTAATAACATTCGGAAAAACATTCCATGGCAACTCAATCTTCCATGAGTTTAAAACCATATTAGGTCCTTTCGGAATCCTTTACTTAGTAAATATGCATTTTACTGATCCTTATTTACTAAGGTTTTCTTAGCATTTGTGTGAGGTAACAGGGACGTGTTAGGTTTGGAACAGTTTAATCACACAAATCTAAAAACTATGCAGATAACGGAGCTTGGTTAAAGTTGTTACGCAACCTGCAATTTAATCGGGTTAGGATCTAAATTGGGCATGCACATTTCAATTATGTGTCCACTAGCCATCGTCTTGTAATACTCCTTACCTGTATTCAACACCGAAACAGGGTACGAGGCATTACCGAACGTAAACACAAGCAAACATGCAATACCGAGACATGAATTTCCGTCCAAATTTAAAACTTTTCATTTACATTCATATCGTCCCTATTATGCGCCTACGAGGCCCAAAACCATGCATTGGGGGTGGTTCGGGACTAAACCGATATCTTAGGAAGACTTTATGAAACTCAAAAAAAATTTGAGGTTTTAGGGGCACACACCCGTGTGGGTCAATGGACACGCCCGTGTGGCATGTCACATGCCCGTGTGCTTAGGCCGTGTCGATTTTAGGGTGTATTCTATTTATGGCGTCAGCAACAAATGGTAGCCACACGGCCAAGTCACACGCACGTGTGCTAGACCATGTGATCGATTTTATTTTCATGATTTTTCATAAATCAGGTGCAGACTTCACACGACCAGGGTACTTGCCCATGTCCCAAGGCCGTGTCACTCACATGGCCGAGACACACTGTAGCATCCTAAATTTATGGGCCTATGCATTTAGTGTAGGGATAGGTTCAATAGGTTAATTTAAGTGATAGGGGTCCAAATTGGCTCAGGATTAGGCTAAGGCTTTGATTAAATTATTAGATTGGACATTAAAGAATTAAAAAGGTGGTAATTATGTTTAAAATGCCAAACATGGGCTTGTGGCCCAACAATAAGTGGCATTATAAGGGAATTAAAAGTGACGCCACACACAAGGGAATTAGGGGCCCAAAATTTAAGTTTAATGAGGCCCAGATCTTTTAATTTAAGTGAGTTAAATTTGGCATTAGGGTTAGTAAGAGGTGGACGGCTACAAGGCTATAAAATAGGAAAAATTATGTGGATTTTTAAGTGATAATATCATAGATAAAAAGGAGAAAAGTTAGGAACTTATCTTCAAAGGAAGTGTTGGCCGAAAATCCACCACCTAGAGGAGTGTAAAATTCAGCTACTGCATGGCATAGAGGGTGCCGAAATTCTCCTCCCTTCTAGCTTAAATTTTAAAGGCGTTTTTGGTATTTAGTAGTAGGTGTCAAAAATCTATAAATAGGGGGGGGCTAGCTCCTTGTTTCTGTCATTGAAAACCTTAAAATTCTCTCCCTTAGTGCCAAAATTCCCTAGCCTCTCCCTCTCCAAATTTCTTTCTTCAATTACTTCAAAAGCCGAAACTTCTCCCCACTTTCTTTTCTCTTGTGTCGATTTCTCTAAAAAGCCGAAGCATCCATCGCTTTTTCTTTTATTCATCCTATTTTGAGGAATTATTCTATACTTCCGGCATTTAAATCTTCCATTGGCATTGCCGAATCATCTCCCTAGTGCTAGCCAAATCTCCTAAGCTAAGGTAAGAGTCGATTTTTGATTAGTTCTCATAATCTATTTTAGAAAGGTAAAAGCCGAAAGCTAATAGTTAATGGTTTTATGATGGGCGGCAATTCGGGATTTGAAGGAAACTTAGTCGACTAGATCTAAAAGCCGGAAATCATAAGTCTCCAATTTCAGGATTTTAAGGTAAGAAGATTATCCCTAGATTTTTATTAAATTCGTTCAATATATATATGATTTTAACTCTATAAGGAGGATTAATGATTAAATATTGTTATAGTAGCTCTGATAAGGATTTGATGGAATTAAATATGGATCAGGCAAAGGAAAGAATCCCTAAGTTTAAGAAACGAGCAGTATCTACTGTTCGAGATTGGCCAATTGGTTGTGGACCGGCTTCTGAACAACACCTTAGGCAGATAGCAGTAGTGTCGACTAAGGATAGCGTCGACATAGAAAGCATCGTTTTATTGGTAACCAGGTGTGTAGATCTCTAACACATTACTGATAAACCTGTATGTATATCTATTTATGTATGTTATGGGCTAAAAAGCCGGAATAAGGCTGTATAGACAGTCGAATGGAACCCTAAAAAGGGTTAGGCAAGGATGTCAGGTACGTAAACATAGAACTCCCTATGTGTATCCAAGAATATATAAGTCTGCTTGACATTTTCTTTATGTATGTATGCATGGGGTGGGAATGATGATAATTGAAGGGGAAGTGCATAATAGGTCACTTGGTGATCGGTGGTAGAAATCCCACATAATTTAAATATAAGGTCACATAGTGATCGGTGGCTATGCCACGTTTAATGATTCCTACTTAATAGGAATAGGCAGTACGGCTGTCGTTTTGGTGTGTAGCGGATGGAGGGTTGATTGTAGAAATCCCCAAGGTGTGATGGTTGGTACGGGTTGGTGTGTAGAGGATGGAAACCTAGGATGGGTTGGGTTATTCATTCTTTATTATTATTACGTGATTATGATTGATGCATTCCTGTATGGGCCAGGGCCCATAATGAGTTTGTGGGATCAGGTCGATGTGTGTCTTGAGATTTATACACTGAGTCTTTGTGACTCACGCTTTCCTTTTCTCTACTCTTCCAGATGAACAGTAGATCGTGGACATGGGAGCCGAGACAGACTCGAGGGGCCATCAAGTTTTTTTTGACAAGTTAATTTGGAGTTTCTTTAAGTTTATTTTTATTCCATTATGGGAATCTTTTTGTAATAAGGCCCCTAGTTTTTATTCAACTTAGGAGTTTTCAATGTTAAGCAACTTATGAATGTTATGATAAGGTTTGTTTATACTTTTAATAATAATAATAATAATACAAAGGTTTCCATATTTTTAAAATGCCATCTATCTATCCAAATAATGTTCAATTTACTTATGATTTCCATAACACACAAACAAAAGTTTTCAAAGTACAAGTCGTGACATACCAGATCCAGTCGAAACGCATGGGCCGGGTTTGGGTGTTACACACACGGTTGTGTCTCGTGCCCGTGTGATCACTACTAAGTATTCTGTTTCTCAAAACTAAGGTGCAGAGGACACACGGCCGGATCACACGCGTATGGGGGCAGACCGTGTGTCACACACGACCTAGACACACGCCCGTGTGAACAAATACAAGGCTATTTTCCAAGCCATTTTGTCGCCCTCACTTGCACACATTTGCACAACATCACATAGCATCACACATAGCATACTTAGGCAAGCAAATGACCACAAATAAGTCAATAACATGTCATTCTCATATCATCATTTTTCATACTTAATCATCATATTTAGCTCATTATAAACATACTAGCTTCACATTCACAAGAGGGCATTAACACATGCATAAGCATATAATCAACATAAGCCAACATTCATGGCTATATACAAATTGAACCATAAACCATTTTAGGCCAACACATTTGGCCACATTGACAATGGCATAGTTAATCAAAAAACAAAGTCCCTATACATGCCA
Organism: Gossypium australe; assembly: GCA_005393395.2. Taxonomy (NCBI): domain Eukaryota; kingdom Viridiplantae; phylum Streptophyta; class Magnoliopsida; order Malvales; family Malvaceae; genus Gossypium; species Gossypium australe. The sequence goes on from CM016615.1 coordinate 16,644,530, forward strand.
TATCTCAAAAGTGCTTGAATACTTATACCCAAAATGACAGCTTGATAGTGTGATAGCATCTCCAGCAATCTCCAACCCGAGCTAGCTAAATTAACCTATAAGAGATGGGAAAGGAAGGGGAGTAAGCTACAGAGTTTAGTAAGTTCGTATGTAAATAATAAGCATCAATAGACATACATTTTTCATACAACTAACATAACATAACACAACATAAACGACATTAAATCTTCATAGGCATAACTTACCCAATCACAATGGTTACCCCCTTCAATTCATAAGCCTAATTTAATACATCTTATCATTTGCCAAACATTCGTAATCTCTCCATTATAACATACCATAATAATCATTAACAAATCATTTCAAGCCTCATAGTAACATGCACATTAATTATGTGTATTCATGCTTTAAAGCCTAGAGCTTAACATCTTTCAATGATTAAAACTCTTAACTTCTCATACTTTTATACCCCTTTTAATAGGCAATTATGCAAATCTTTCCTTTTTCACACATAACCGATAAATCACAATTCAAACAAAAAACATTTACTATCTCACCAATCGATTTGGCCCCAAAGCCTTACATATGTTCGTCAACCGAATCTACCATGAATTTACACATCATAAACATAAACACTAAATCACAAGATTTCATAAATATTTTTAATAGATATTAATACCAATCTTTCCTTCATTTCATATTCATTGAGTCACAATCAAGGAAATAAAACATTTCATATCTCAATTCCATTTGGCCGAAAAGCCTATTTTTCATACGTTTCAATAAACTTTACCATGTATTTATTCATCACACACATAAACCAATAATTACATGGTTAACTTAAATTCACATTCATAGTGATCATGAATTCATAATATCATGAAGCCAATACTTATAAACTTTACGTACATGCTTGTACCAACTCATAACATAATCATTTACTTTGTCATCTTTGGCATAATCTTTGAATTTATCATTGAATCACTTGGAATACTAAAGGATACTCGGGAATCACATACTCATAGAACCATACCAATGTCATATCCCAGATATGGTCTTACATGGGATCACATATCGATGCCTATAGCCCAGCTATGGTCTTACACGATTCTCATATCGATGCCATGTCCCAGACATGGTCTTACACGAAATCTCATAACGATGCCATATCCCAAATATGGTCTTACACGTAAACTCATAACCCTAATGTCATGACATTTGTATCCTAACTATTCCTAAGGTTCAACCGGGACTTCTTCGTTATCTTGACATTATCGAACTTGCTCATACTATCAATCATATAATTCATATAATATTAAAGTAATTTAAAACATAAATATAACATTGCATTATCCACATACAAACTTACCTCGATACCAAAAATGGCGAAAAGGACCTAACCGTCAAATACCTGTTTTTCTCTCATTCTAGGTCCAAACCTCGTTTTCCTTGATACATAATATCAATTTAGCTCACTTATTAGTCACATTATTCAATAAGACTCAAAAATCACATTTTGGAAAAATTACATTTTTGTCCTTAAAGTTTCACATATTTACATTTTGCCTCTAGGCTTGAAAAATGAAATTTATTCAATTTCTCTAACATACAAGCCTAGCCGAATCATTTTCATAACTTAACAGTCCACAATTTTCATTAAAACACACTTTTACTTCACATTTTATAACTTTTACAAATTAGTCCTTTTAAGCATTTTCACCGAAAATCACTTAACAAAAGTCGTTTAACAAACAACTAACATGCATTTTCTACCATCAAACATCAAAATACACAAATATTCTACATGGTTCGAAACCCTAGACTTAAACCATATTTCAAAATAATGGTAGAAATAGGTAGATCTTGTTACGAGGATTTCAAAAATGTAAAAATCATTAAAAACGGGGCAAGAACGGACTTATATAAAGCTTGGAAAGCTTGAACGAAACCCTAGCCATGGCTTCCATGGTATATTCGACCAAGGCATGAAGAAGATGGACAAATTTTGGCTATTTTGGCTTTTTAATCTTTTATTTACCAAATGACTAAAATGCCCTTAATGCCTTTCTTTGAAATTTTGCCTACTCATGTCCATTTTTGTCCAACAAATTATCAACTAGTCTAATTACCATATAAGGACCGCTAATTTAAAGTTTCACAGCAGTTAGACACCTCTAGCTTCTAGAACTCAAGTTTTGCACTTTTTACGATTTAGTTCTTTTGACTAAATTGAGTGCCCAAACGTTAAAATTTTCGAACGAAATTTTCATGAAATCATTCCATGAAACTATAAACCATAAAAATATAATAAAAATTAATTATCTTATGTCGGATTTGTGGTCCCGAAACCACTGTTATGACTAGGCTCTAAATCGGGCTATTACACGTCTGGTTAGGATCGCTCAGCTAATTCAGGTGCATTTCAATCACATATGAACGAAATACATACTTGATTTTAATTGAAAACATGATCGATTGAGGCACAAACATTATAAGCATGAATCAAACAAATATTATTTAATCAAAGCAATCATCCTAGCTTAAATAAAATTAAGCTAACATTGTTGTAAACAAGAATAAAGAACACATAGCAAACATTTTCATTTTAAATCAAAGAAAAGAAAGATTAAACCCAAATCAAAGTGGCTGTCACCCGAGACTCTGATCAATAAGGCTCCTTCGCTCCTTCGCTTTGCTCATTTGCTGATGGCTCTCCAAGGTGGCCGACCAAGGGCTCTTTAAGAGGCTTAATTGCTAAAATATCTATGGAAAGATGATGCTAGGCGTGGGGAATGGAAAATGCTAAAGAGAATTGAGAGAAAAGAGAGAATGATGAGGGATGAGGGATGATGGTGAAATGAAGTCTTATTTATAGGTGAAGAAATGAGAGTAGTTTGCTAAAAATAGAGAGGTTTTAGTCTCTTCAAGCTTCTTCAATGAGTGGTCGACCATGATTAGTGGATTTTGAGTTGAATTTTTCTTGATATTTAAGCAATTTAAATGCCATAACAACTTAGGACTGAGACTCAGTCAAATGTAAATCTTCGGGCAAATCTCTAGTTTCTTCAACATTATAAGGACCTTGTGTAATTAAACCAAAAAGTGGTTTATGTGGACAGCCATGTGCAGCCGAAATTGGGTTGACTTGGTCTTCAATTTGGATGGTTTTTGTAATCCAACAAAGTTATCAGACCTGTCCAAAATAATTCAATAAATTAAAGGACCAAAGAATAAAATAATTAATTAATTAAAACCCAAATTATTAATGAAATATTTTAAAATGAATTATTTAAATATAATTTTATATTTTATTATTTAATTTAATCATGCATGGCCCACTTTATGTCTTAAAAAATAATATGCTTAAATAAATATAAAATAAGCCATTTTATGTATGAAAACTATATAATAAAGCATAAAATCACATTTTAATAATTTCTGTGTCCTAATTTCATATTTTCACATATTTCATTAATTTATTAAACAATTACTTAGTTTTAACAACGAATTCAAGTAAAAAAGATGATAAATTACATAGGAAAAATCCTATATATTTTTCAGTTTACAACGGCCCACACAGGCCGTTTGGCCCACATAGTCCAAAATGGCCTAAACTGTGTGTCACACACAGCCTATCACACGGCCATGTGGCATCGATAGGTCTCAATTCTTGCTTTCACCGTTCGTTGTTTTTCGAGTTTCTTGTTACACACCTCACCCGATTTCGATGCCAAAACTCCCATGAGTCATCCAGAACCTAAAGAAGACCATTAAAGCACCAAATCAGTCACTTACCATTACCAAATCTGAATCACAAAGTCATTATAATCAACCTGACATCTCAAATTAATCTCTTACCTTCAAACAAAAAACCGCAGCCCACCAACAAAAATTAGGTCGCCGGAGGGAAACCCAATGATTCTCGATCCTCTCCTAAACAATACATTCATAGAATTAAACTCCTAACTCACACGCCTTTTTGCCACCACCCACCTAAACACAATAATCACAAGAAGAAATAAAACTTAAACCTTATAATCATAAGTAGAAATAAAACTTAAACCTTAACTTGCACTAAGAACCACCACAGAAGGAATTAATGAAACAAGAATAAAGTCTCACAGCCAAGTATCGAAAAGAGAAATTTTTTTTTTAAGAAAAAGAAGTCAACAGACAACAACAGAAAAAAAAAACAACGTCCGGAAACAAAATGGAATAATGGAAATATTTTTTTAAAAAAAATAAATATGAGAGGCTTGGGGATAAAATTGAGGGATTTTGGGAATAAAATTAGCACCCCATTACTAACCAAAATCCCAACATGACCCCACTTCTACTGCATGGCCAACCCACGTGGAAACAAAATAAATAAACTCCCACAAGTCTCCAACTCAAGACCTCACCCTCCTAATCAAGACTCACAACCATTAAGACACACATTTAATTATTGATTAAATCCAACAAATCAATTACTTGAATTCCTATGCGTTACAATTACACACGAAACCCATTCATTTATATGCCATTTGTATTTGTTTAATTTCATTATTATATTTCATGTTTTATTTTAGTTTTTTTATTCCCTGCAATTAATTTTAAAATTTTATATTTATTAATTAAAAAATTTGTAACATTTCAATAATATTTTGATTAAGAAAGTAAAATAAATGGTATTAAAATTAAGATAATTTGTATTATTATCAATATAAATTAAGAGCAGAATAAGTTGAATGTTTAAAATAAACTTAAATTAATTGTTGATATTCATTAAAATGAGAATTTTAAAAATGAACTTATGATGTTAATGTTTCATATATTCAATATCTACTCTAAATAGTTGTTTAAAAATATTGTTATCAGTCTGATTTTAGAAAATAAAACTAATAATTAATTAACATGTGTTATCTCTTGACAATGCGTGTTTACTTTAATTAAAATAACATAGTATCATTTATTGCAATATTAGCATAACAATAATTATATAATAAAATGTGTAATATTCTAGGGTATTACACATTTTGTATAACAAAACTAATAATCTTTTGTATACTTTGTGTTCAAAAAGTTGACAATAATGAAATAGTTGTAATATGGATGGTTACTATGAGAAAGTGATGGAAAAATTTAAAGGAGTACTTAACACAAGAGAGGAAGATAACTAAAATCAATTCACTGTTATTAACTTCAACAATTATGCCTTTATATAGGCTTACAGAGAAATTAAATCATGGAAGTAAGATTCTCCACTAACAGACAAATGAAAACAGAATAATCCCATAAAGATTAGACAAACTTATTTGACTAACAAACTTGCTAAAAATAGGAGTCAACAAACTAACCATAACACTTAATCAAAAAAAATAGAAACGTGGTGTGATTAATTTTCCATCAATCCCTCCCTTAAACTGAAAGCAGATTTCTAGTTTAAGCATGTAACGCCCCAGTTTTTGCTTAATTTCGGCTTTTGTAATTTTAAAACACAAATCTGTATCTGCTTCAATGGCTAAGTGGTTTGGGTGTGTCTGAGAGGTCCCAAGTTCAAGTCTCAACTTGGGTAAATTCTGGTATTTTTATGAATAAAGCCCAAACTCTGGTTAATAGGCTTATAAGTTTAATTGTGCAAGTAATTAACAGAATGGGCCTACTGGTCTAGTGGTTAAGTGGAGTGTTCATGTGCAAGGGGACTGGAGTTCGAATCCCTACATGAGCATTATTTTTACCTGTCACGTCTAGAGTGTTTGTGTTGGACTGAAAATCTGATTGTAGGAAGTTTAGGAGAAAAATAAGGGATTAGGGAGGGGGTTATCAATTTTCTGATTACTTTGCTTCTTCTTTTGAAATTTTCGGCCAGCACCCTGCCTCTTCTTTCCCTTGCTGCCGAAACTCTTCCCCACCTCTTCCTTTTTCTTTCAGTTTCTTTTTCAATTACTCGTTTCGTTCGGTGTAACGTCGGCGTGATTGGTGTTTCGTTATGTTGTATCCTGGTTATGATTGTGGATAAGTGACTTAAGAAAAGTGGTTATTTTGATTTTTAGGAGTCAATCGAAGGGCTGGAGATTAGCCTTTTACGGTGTGAGGTTGTAAAGTTCCTGCTGTTCATTGGAGGTAAGTGTTAAGTGATTATGTTGATTCATTGTTGGAATGATGGGTTTATTTAAACCGTGGTTATAGTCTAATTCTGAGATTTCTAATGTCAATTATAGGTTTGGGATTGCTCAGGATTGTGTTAGCATCGATTCAATACCAGGTGTGTACCCGAAAACATAGAAAACGAGGTTTCAGTGAAAGCCGAAAACTATTCTGTCGACGCCACACGGGCGTGTGGTAGGCCGTGTGCAAGACTGTTAGTCACCACACGGCTGTGTGATCGACGAGCCAGGCCGTGCGCGAGCGACACAGTCGTGTGATGGCTGGGCAAGGCCGTGTGCGACACACGGGCTCTACCAATTAGGCCGTGTGGGCCACACAGGCGTGTCGGCCCACACGGGTGAACCACACGAGCGTATGGGATTCTGGGCAGGCCGTGTGATCAACGAGCCCGGCAATGCGCTGGCTGAACGAGGCCGTGTAATCCACACAGCCAAGGCCAATTTGGGCCGTGTGGGCTCACACGGGCAGGCCACATGAGCGTGTGAGCCCATTTTTCTGTAATGTTCTGTAAGGTTACACGGGTCGCCCTAGTCGACTGTGGGCCTAATGTAGGGTCGGTAAGCTTTACCTAAACCCCTAATTATGTGACTTGACTTTCTGATTTCTGTACCGAGCATGAATTCTGATATCTGAATGTATGAAGTACGTTTGCATAATAGAATGACATCCTATGTATGTTGCATTGCATCGGGGTGGGATTGATGATATTCGGAGGAAGTATCTGAAAGGCTTTTAAGCCTGTTATCTGGCAGCTCAGCTACAAATTCTGATTATGTGCCGTATTCGGTACAACATGGTGTGTGGGGTTGGGTGGGTTGATTTTATCCCCACATGGTGTGTTTGGTTGGACGGAGTTGGTGTGTAGAGACTGGTGGGTAGGACTCTATTTTCTGCATATTCTGACTGAAATGGGCTAAGGCCCTGTAATATATCTGATTCTATATCTGAGTGGGCTAAGGTCCACACCGTTTCTGTAATGGGCTCAAGCCCGCACTATGAATTTCTGTCTATTTTCTGATATGACTGTGTGTATGTTTTTTGTGGGGATTACACATTGGTTTCTAAAAACTCACCCTTTTCTATTTAATCTATTCAGGTAATCTCTAGCAGTAGACGGATCGGTGCGACAGAGGACTCGGCGGTGACCACGGTTCTAGACATTTTAATTATGGTTTTATTTTTCATTATGGTTTGATTAAATCTTGGTAAATTTTTATGTAATAAGACCTTTACGTATTTTGTTTTAAATTTGGAATTTATGACGTAGTGGTATTGCGGTTAGAAATAGGAAAACTCAAGTTTTCAAAGTAAACAAAGGTTTTATTAAAATACATACGAATTCGAAAATTATTTTTGAAAGCTTTCGCGAATGTATAAGGTTTTGAAACTGGATAATAAATAAATAAACGAGACGTTTTGACGTTAGCCTAAGATACCTAAAAATGGTTTTAACGTAGTTACGTTTTTTAAAGCATTATCATGTGACGCCGCCAGATTCGGCCATAACATCCATGCCGTGTTTGGGGTGTTACAAAGCAATTTCATCATGCGATCCCTCCCTCAATGTGCAAACTCCCAGCAGCTTTCTCAACTTCATGAACCATTCAATCTTGAGAGGTTTGGTGAAAATATCAGCAGTTTGATCCTCACTTCTGCAGTAAACAACTTCGATAATTTGCTTCTTCGTGAGATCTCTCAAGAAATGAAATTTTACATCTATGCGTTTCGTTCTTCTTTGCAAGACAAGATCCTTTGACAATTTTATAGCTGAACTGTTGTCACAATAAATTGGAGTAGGTTCCTTCTATGGAAAAAAAAAACATCCGTAAGAATGTTTCTTAGCCAAATTGCTTAAGTAGCGCCTATAGTGGCTGCAACATACTCTACTTCGGTGGTTGACAGAGTAACAATCGATTGTTTTTTAGATGACCAAGAAATAGCCCCTGATCCTTACAGGAACATATACCCCGAAGTGATATTCCGATCATTTGTATCCCCTACAAAATCACTATCAGTGAATCCAATGAGATTAGACTTTATTCCTTTCTTGTATAACATCCCATAATCCGATGTCCCTTGTAAGTAGAGAAGAATTCTTTTAGCAGCAAGAAAATGCATCTCCTTTGAGTGTTCCATGAACCTGTTAATAAGATTAACGGAATGCATAATATCATGTCGTGTGGCTGTCAAGTACAACAAACTTCCCACGAGTTTTTTGTATAAAGTGCTGTCAATCTTCTCACCAGAAGGATTTTTCTCCAATTTCAGCCCCAGCTCAGTGGGAGTGGCCACAGAATTGTAATTCTTCATCCCAAATCTGTCTAAAATTTCACATACTTCTTTTGTGAAATAAAAATTCCACTATCTGATTGATATACTCCAATACTAAGAAAATAATGCCTTAACCCAAGGTCAGACATATCAAATTCTTTCATCATTGATTACTTAAATTTATCAAGCATCATTGAATCAATCCCAGTATCAATTAGATCATCCACATACAAGCACACAATAACAATCTTCTCATTCTCAACTTTGCAGTAAAGAGTATACTCATATGGACACTTCTTAAAACCTGCTGAAATGAAATAAGCATCTATTCGACTATACCAGGCTCTCGGAGCTTGTTTCAGCCCGTATAGTGCCTTTTTTTAATCTATATACCTTCTGTTCACTACCATATTTCACATAACCAGGAGGTTGATCAATAAATACCTACTCTTCCAACTCTCCATGTAGGAAAGCTGACTTTACATCAAGTTGTAGAATTAGCCACGAGTTTTGTGCTGCTACTGCCACCACCGATCTGATTGTGTCAAGCCGAGCCATATGAGCATATACTTCTTTTTAATCAAAACTAAATTTCTACTTGTAGCCTTTAGGTACTAAACGAGCTTTATACTTGTCAATCTCAATATTTTCTTTGAATTTGGTCTTGTAAACCCATTTAACTCCGATTGGCTTTTGTCTTCTTGAAAGATTAGTTAACTCCCAAGAGTCATTTTTTTCAATTGCAGCAATCTCGTCATTCGTAGCTTCCTGCCATTTCAACTCTTTACAAAAATTGTCGAAATTCACAAGATCACAATCTACAAATAAAGCAAAAAGTGTCTGAGGATCTTCATCATATTCAAATTGATTCTTACTAACCACATAATCTTTCATCCACACCTACTTTCTTCTGTTTCTTTTACCACGTCCATTCTGTTGATCTACTTGAATTGTAGGTTGTTCCATTGCTGGTTCTGTGATCTCATCACTAAAATCAGCTGGAATTTGCCTCAACTGCTGGTTGTCATTATTTTCTTCTTACGGCTAGAACACCTGATCATCAAAAACTACATCACGACTGGTAATAACTTTTTTGGTGGTGGGGTTATATAATTTATAGGCTTTAGACGTATTGCTAATACCAAGAAAAGCACACTTCTCAGCCTTGTCATCAGGCTTTGTCCTCTTCTAATCCGGCACATGAAAATAAGCAACACATCCGAACACCCTGAAATAAAGCACATCCGGTTGTCGACCTGACTAAGCTTCTTCCAGTGTCATGTTTCGAATAGCATGTGTAGGGCTTCTGTTTAAAACATGAACACTCCAACTCACTGCTTCCGGCCAAAAAACTTTTGGAGCATTACTTCTTCGTAAGAGACTTCAAAAATATTTAAGATTGTTTGATTCTTCCTTTCACTCACTCCATTTTGTTGAGGAGTATAAGCTGCAGTGAGTTGTCTATGAATCCCATTAGAGTCACAAAAGCTTACAAATTCTTGAGGTAGATATTCTCCTCCACGATCACTGCTAAGAGCTTTAATTAACATTCCAACTTTCTTTTCAACTAGCGCTTTAAAGCTCTTAAAAGCTACAAAGGCTTCAGATTTTTTATGTGGAAAGTAAACCCAACTCTTTTGACTAAAATCATCTGTGAATGTTATAAAATAACGCTTACCTCCATTTGAAGTTGGATTCAGTGGTCTGCAGATGTCAGAGTGAACCAATTCAAGCTGTTTTGAGGCTCTCCAGGCTTTTTCTTTTGGAAAACTATCTCGAGGCATTTTTCCCATAACAAAATCTTCATATACTCTTAAAGGAATTTCAAATGTAGGGAGACCAGCAACCATCTTTTTTTGTTGTAGCGTTTGCAGTCCTCTAAAGTACAAGTGCCCGAACCTGTAATGCCAAAGCCACACCAAACTTGTTTCATGTGTTGAAAAACAAGAATGGTCATGTTTTATATGTTAGATATGCAATGGAAAAAGCTTATTGGCCGTCATGGTGACTTTAACTATTAACCCAAGATTGACGTCTTGGATTTTGCACACTCCATCCTTGATAATCACCTCATAACCCATTTCTTGGAGTTGACCCACGCTAAGTAAATTTGTCTTTAGATCCGGAACATAGAAAACATCAGAAATACTTTGGACAAATGAGAACTTTTTTTTGGATCTTTACCTTTCCTGTAACACCCCAAACCCGGTCTACACGCCACGACCGAATCTGGCATGTTACAGAAGAAAGCGTTTTGAACTAAATCTAATTACCGATTAAATTTTAGAAGGCAGGTGCATGATTAGTTTAAAAACAGGTGGTTTACCTTGAAATCCCGTAAATAAATTTTTCATATTTAGATGTTGATCAATAGATTAGAAAATATTTATGTCATTTTAAGAAAACCAGAATGATTACTTAGAAAACCGTTTGCATTCGAGTGTAGAAACTTAAATTTGGAAATCATTTAAGTTGTCGAAAACACTTAAGTTGTAATTTTACTATCAAATGATTTATATTACCCGATGGTAAGATTTTGAAAACCATTGCGTTTTTTTATAGTTTAGAAAACCTTGGGCTCAATTATTAAATCAACCATGATATTTATTTAGCCATGTTTAAAACAAATCCAAAGCATATAAATAATCCAAGAACATAATTTAAAAAGGCCTTATTACAAATCCAAATAAAGATGAAAACCGAATTAAAATAGAGTATAGTACCCAAACCAAAGTTCATGTAAAACCAAATTTTTATTTCATGGCCACCACGAGTTCATCCGGCTCCTCATCCGCGACCTACGAATCACCTGAAAAGATAAGGGAGAAGGTGAGTCACCAAGACTCAGTGCGTAAATCCTTCCCCCGATTAATGCAACATACTTACACAATTCATAACCGAGTAATGTAAATAATGCACCCAACCTAGCCATCCATAACTTCTTTTCTACCCCGTGTGGTACCAAACCATTGGTGGTGCCAAACCACTGGTGACCCAAAGTCACGATATCCAATAATAATGTGGTGCCAAACCACTGGTGACCCAAAGTCACGAATAATCCATCTGTGGGGCCAACCCACGTGTGATACCAAATCACTGGCGACGATCTCCTAATATCAAATGTGGGGCCAACCCACTGTGGTGCTAAGCCACTGGGACGAATCGCTATGAGGTGCCAAACCTCTGGTGTCCCAAAGACACGGATATCAAATCCTTCCCCCTCCTCTCATATCACCCATAACAGTGCAATTATTATGCAAATCATGCCATCATGCTTTATTATGAATCATATAGAAATATATATCACTTATCATGGTAATAAGTATCATATAGCAAAACATATCGAAACGGACTTACCCGAATCCTTGTTCATACCCTTACGGTATCATATCGAGAATCTCATAGTTTTCGGCTTTTAATCAAGATTAGGTTATTAACAAATACCAAGTTATAAAGTGTGTAAGTTACACACCTGTCACTAACGCAAGTTCTAAATCTTGAAGACCCGATCTACCGCACTAGATCTCCTTGCCCTACATTCGGCCAACAACAACCTTAGTCTCAAAAGCCTTCGGCTTTACATCCACTTAAAGAATAATGAAACAACATAAATCCTTACCACTTTACTTACCAAATTCAATTGCTAGAGAAATAGGGCTTAGATCGATTGCTTCCAAAGTCCCGAAGAGCCTAGAAGAAATCGGTTCCTAAGAATGGTTAGAACCTTGCTAACAAATGCCCAAAATTTGGCTTTTGTCTTATGTGAGTCGACAGAGAGAAAGAGAAAAATAAGAATGGAGTTTCGGTCAAGAATACTTACCCTTCTCAAAATCAATTGAAGAAGAACCCAAAAGAGATTTATCCTTGTTGATATTCGGCCAAGGCAAAACAAAAAGGAAATGAAAATTTCGGCAATATGGTTGAGTGATGAAGGGAATTTTGGCTATGGTTGATTAGAGACAACAATTAGGATTCGGCTAGAGTGGAGAAAGAGAAAAGAAAAGAAAAGTGAAAATAGGAGAGGGAGAATTCAGCAATAGAAGAAAGAAGAGAATGGAGAGAAGAAAATAGAATGGGAGAGGGATGCTTTCGGCTTTGAGCAAAAGTGGAAGAAAGAAAAGAGAGTTGGGGAGGAGGAAGATTCGGCCAACCACTAGAGAAGAAGAAAAAGATGAAGGGGAGAGGGTTAGTTTTCAGCTACAAAGAAAATAAAAGGTGAGAAAGGCTCAAATGGAAATTCGGCCAAATGCCTAAGAGAAAATTCGGCAAACAACTATGGTCTTTTCGGCTTTGACACAAAACAAGAAATAATGCCAAAACTAAAACAAAATTTCACCTTATTGCCAAAAACACATTCGGCTAGAGAGAGTGTTTTTGGAGAGAAAAGAAAATGATGGTCAAATGCTAAGGAAATTTTTACCAACTAGCTACCAACCTACCAAACCTTCAACAAACTCGGTCACCCCCCCTAGGCCATAATGTCGTCCACATACATGGACAATTAACCATTAAAAAAACTTCCAAAAACCTCATCCTTAATCCAAGCCTTATGTCCCCTTATCCTTCCTTAATCAATATGATTCTTATCCCAAAGTTCAAGCTTTCCTAATATATTATTCAACTTGCCATAAAATTTAAAGTCCAACTTACCAAATGTAGAGCTTGGCCGACACTTAATGTAAGGATGCATAAAAATATAGTCTTCAAAATGCACTCCATACTATTCGAACCACTTCCCTCAAGCAACCCTTCATGCGCCATATCCACTATGCCACTAACTCCTCATGTGCTAAATTTAGACACTTAAATTAACTTAAGTGTCAGGATCACCTAATCCACTTCACTAAATTCTCAATACTAAAAATTATTCTAGCTTCGCTAATAATTCCAAGCCTTCACAAAACTATACTAAGCGCACAATAAAATCATACCCGAGCTAACACAAGTAATAAGATGATACTCAAATTTTTAGGATGTTACATTTCCTCTTCCTTGGACAGAAACGAGAAAGTTGTCACCAAACTTTACTGTTGTTCGAAACATCTCATCGAGCTCAGAGAATGCTGATAGGTCTCCACACATATGATTGCTACAACCTGTATCAAGATACCATAAATTATTTCGAGTCTCCTCATTCAAATCACACACCATTAATAGGGTAACTTCTTCCTCTTCCTTTTCATCAGTTGCTACTACAAAATTTACCTTTTCTCTGCCACGGTCTCTACCATTCCCTCTCCAATAGCCTCGACCTCGACCTCCGTCACTATTTCCATTCAAGTTGGTATAGCATTCACTACAATAATGACCATACCTATAACATCGAAAACATTCAATTTGGGATTTGTTTATAGCTTTTGGCTTCCTATTAGGTATGCGATGATCCCAAACATTTCTTCTCTCATCGGCACTTCTTCCCATCCATTTGTTATTACCATGCCCAGAATCTTTGTGAGTCGATAGCGCCTGCAGTGCTTGCTCATCACTCTCTTGTAAAATAAATTTTGACTTATGAATCATTAATGAGTTCTCTAATTCATCAATGGAAAAAGCATCGAGGTCTTTTGATTCCTCAATTGAGCAGACAATAAAATTATATTTCGACAACAAGGATCGTAAAATTTTTTCAATGACAACAACATCTCCAAGATGTTCTCCATGAGTATGCATCCTATTGACGATTGTCATTGTTTTGGAGAAATAATCTGAAATAGTCTCTCCTGGCTTCATGCGCAAATTCTCAAATTCCCCTCGTAACGTTTGAAGCAGTGCACGCTTTGCCCTTACATTGCCTTGATACTTCTTTTTCATTGAGTCCCAAATATGTTTTGTCGTATCCTTGCAAAGAATCGTTTTAAGGATTGAACGATCAATTTCTTGGAACAAATAATTTTTGGCCTTCAAATCTTTCAACTTTTGTGCATCAAACTCCATCTTCTGTGCATCTATCAAATTGGTTCTAGCTTCTAGCTCTTGGATTCCATCCTCAACGACAGACCAATATTCTTTTGACCTTAAGAAATTTTTCATCAACATGCTCCAATGATCATAATGACCATCAAAGCGAGGAATAGTAGGTTGAACAAATCTATTGGAATCACTCGGATGTTGCTACATCATATCTGGAACACAACACAAAACACTCTAAACCTAGCTCTGATACCACTGATGGAAAATTTTAAAGGAGTACTTAACACAAGAGAGGAAGATAACCAAATCAATTCACTATTATTAACTTCAACAATTATGCCTTTATATATGCTTACAGAGAAATTAAATCGTGTAAGTAAGATTCTCCACTAACAGACTAATGAAAACAGAATAATCTCATAAAGATTAAACCAACTTATTTGACTAACAAACTTGCTAAAAATAGGAGTCAACAAACTAACCATAACACTTAAACAAAAAAATAGAAACGTGGTGTGATTAATTTTCCATCAGAAAGAAAATAGTTATAATTTGTATGGTAATAATGACCCCTTATAAATATCATGTGAGAAGCAAATTTTTAAAAGAAAATAGTTGTAATATGTGAGTAATGAAATTTTTTATTTATTAAATAAATGTAGTATACGAAGTAAATAGAATTTTGTATAGTTGATAATGTTAATAAAATTATGATTTTCATAATTAAGAATTATGTGTATGTATGTATTAGAAATCAAATGTGAATATAAACAACAATTATAATATAATATTGGTTACCATAAATTCAAATGTAAACATAAATAAAATTTTATTTAAATACAGTTAAAACTCAATTAAATGCAATACTAAAATAGTTAATTTAACTAAAAAAATATTTTTTAACTCAAATAACTAACTCAAAACTTAATATTTCCATTATACTTTCGTGCATTTTTTATATTATATATATAATTTATCTATCTCTATAAAATATATTTCAATTATTAATCATAATATTAAAAAAAGCCGAGTAATATATAAATTATACCTAAAGATGTCGGATAAATTTTATAAAAATATATAAAAACTAATTTAATTTTACATTAATAATAATAAATCTCTAATAATATATTATCCATATTGTAACCTCGTTTCAACTATTCATTTACAAAATATAATTTGACGCTAATATTGTATTTTATTTTCTCTACTCAAAAAATTGATAATTTGATCCTTATAGGTTAGATCAAAGAGTGAATTAGTCATTTCTGTTAAAATTTTTATTTATTTATTTTGTTAGCTAATTGAATAACTAGACAATGATACATGGCGTGTCACGTGTTCTCATGTTAACGTACATGGATCAGTTTTTAACAATAGAAATTGATGAAATTTTTAATAGAAAGATCAATTTGCTCTTTGATCTAACGTAAAAAGGATTAATTTGTCCATTTTTAGTAGAATGAGCAAAATGCAATCTGACACTCAGTACAACAGCTTCCATGGCATTTTTACTTAATTTGAGATCGGTATTTTATGTTGATATTAAACAAATATATAATTAAACCATGACACATTCATAATATGAGTAAAAATAATTATAGAATAAACTTATAAAAATGATATTAAAACTAATATGAATTTGGTTGAATGATTATAACTTATTAAACATGTAACACCCCAAACCCGGCCCATACGTTTCGACCAGATCTGGTATGCTATGGGTTGAACGTTAAAATATTTTGCTAAGTTGGTTTTGGAAATCGTAAGTTAATTAGAAAATATTTGAATAAATAAGTGACATTTGAAAAGAAACCTTGTATTATTATTATTAGGTATAAATAAACCCCTGACATAAATTCATAAGTTGCAAATATTAAAAATAACTACTTAGGCGAATATAAACTATGGGGCCTTATTACCTAAATTTTCCCAAAATAAAACTTAAAGGAAAAACCAAAAATAATCTATAGAAATAAAAACTTGATGGCCCCTCGAGTCCGTCTCGGCTCCCATGTCCACGATCTACTGCTCATCTGAAAAGTTAGGGAAAAATAATAGGGTGAGTCACCAAGACTCAGTGTGTAAATCCCGAAAACACATAAAAGGCTTGGGCCCACAAACACATTATGAGCCATGGCCCATACACAATGGCAACAATCATAATCACATGACAGATAATAAATGATGCAAAGCCCAACCCATCCTAGAATTCCATCCTCTACACACCAACCCGTACCAACCATCACACCTTGGGGATTTCTACAATCAACCCTCCATCCGCTACACACCAAAACGACAGTCGTACTGCCTATTCCTATCAATCAGGAATTTTAACGTGGGTTTTCTACCACCGATCACCAAGTGACCTAACATTTCATTTCATGGGTTTTCTACCACCGATCACCATGTGATCTAACATTTCATTAGGTGGGTTTTCTATCACCGATCACCATGTGATCTAACATTTCATTAGGTGGGTTTTCTACCACCGATCACCATGTGATCTAACATTTCATTAGGTGGGTTTTCTACCACCGATCACCATGTGATCTAACATTTCATTACGTGGGTTTTCTACCACCGATCACTATGTGACCAATCATGCTCTTCCCCTTTTCATATCAAACCCATCCCATGCATACATTCATGCAAAATCAGACAATATACTACCTAAGAGATTGCAGTCTTTCACATACATCGATACACATAGAGAAGTTTCTATGGTTACATACCTGGCATCCTTTGCCTACCCTTTCTAGGTATCGCGACTGTTTACACAGCCCATTTTCCGGCTTTTAGCCCATAACATAAACATATATATATTCATACAGATTATTAGTGTGCTAGAGATCTACACACGACTGTTCATACAACCTCATTTTCCGGCTTTTCAGCCCCTAACAGGTATAATACAAAATAAAACTTATGTGATAAGGATCTACACACGACTGTTCATACAGCCTCATTTTCCAGCTTTTCAGCCCCTAACAGGTATAATACAAAATAAAACTTATGTGATAAGGATCTACACACGACTGTTCATACAGCCTCATTTTCCGGCTTTTCAGCCCCTAACAGGTATAATACAAAATAAAACTTATGTGATAAGGATCTACACACCTAATTACCATTATAACGAGACCCTCTAAGTCGACGCTATCCATAGCCAACACCACCGCTATCTGCCTTGAAATCCCGAAAAGAGATATGAGATCCAGGGACTAGTGTTTTCGGCTTTTAGATCTAAGAGATCTACTTACTAGAGAAGATTCGGCTACTCCTAGGGGATTCCGGCTTTTTGTGAAAATCAGGAAGAGAAGATGATTCGAAGAAATCTATAGAGATTCAACTTTTTAGAAGAAAGAAGAGAAGAGAATAATGGAGTTTTCGGCTTTTAGAAGAAAGAAGAGAGTAATGGAGTTTTCGGCTTTTAGAAGAAAGAAGAGAATAATGGAGTTTTCGGCTTTTAGAAGAAAGAAGAGAATAATGGAGTTTTCTGCTTTTAGAAGAAAGAAGAGAGTAATGGAGTTTTCGGCTTTTAGAAGAAAGAAGAGAATAATGGAGTTTTCGGCTTTTAGGAGAAAGAAGAGAAAAGAATAATGGGGTTTTCGGCTTTTAGAAGAAAGAAGAGAAATGAATAATGGAGTTTTCGGCTTTTAGAAGAAAGAAGAGAAAGAAAAGGTGGAAACCCTAATTGTCGCAAAATAAAGAAGAGAACCCTCCCTATTTATAGAAATTTCGGCTAACTCCTAGCCTTGTAGATAGCTCCTATCTTTTCTCCTTTTATTCCATATTATCAACTATAATTTCTACATTATCTTATTCATATAAATCCTCCTATTTTTTAGCCTTGTTGCCATCCACTCCACCTAACCCAAATGCCGAAAATTAGCTAACTTAAACTAAAAGAATTGGGCTCCATGAAACTTAAATTTGGGCCTCTTATTCCCTTGTGTGGCGTCACCTCCTTGCTCCCTAAGTGGCGCCACTGACCACTGGGCCACAAGCCCATTTTGATGTTTTAAACACAGATACTACCTTTTAAACCCTATAATGCCCAAACAGATAATTTTAACCAAGGCCTCTGCCTAAGCCTGAGCCCAATTTGGACCCCTAACACTTAAATTAACTCATTACACATGTTCACCCATTAAATGCATAGGCCCAAAAATTTAGGATGTTACAGTTCTACCCCCTTAAAGAAATTTCGTCCTCGAAATTTCCAACTAACTATTAATCGTACTACCCAAGTCTTACCACTACGCTTTCGTTGCGCACTCTAATTCTAAAGCCAAAAGAAACACTTAGTATACTATGGTAGAGTACACACCGATATTCGCATCTAGAGCGTCCTCGTCCCCTTGTACTCATTCTACCGATTCGCGTTTATCTGATTAGAATTTTATGAATTATTAGTTTTCTTCCACTGATTAACCCTGAACAGTCTTATGAATAGTAGTTTTAAGGGTAGTTCTTTCGAATTCGCAGTTATATCTACAATTCAGTCTCAAGTTCACATTTCCTAGTTCTAAGAAGCACATACATTCAATCATCACACACCAACATACATATAACATCCGTGAACTCACCTTCCTCACTTAAAGAGTATTTTCGTCATTTCACTACCCAGGGGTTTTTCCGTAGTTTTGCCCTACAGGGTATTTTCCAAAATAAAGTATCTTGGTGATTTTCTTTGAATTAGAGGTACTTTGGTACATATTTTTTTTAAAGCAAGGGTATTTTTGGAAAACAAGTTTTTTTTAAACAAAACGAGGGTATCTTGGTAATTTTCTCAAAATAGGGTATATTGGTTTTGTTCCCGAAATAGAGATATTTTGATGTTGTTGTTGTTGTTTGTTTTTTTTTAAAGCAGGAGTACTTTGGAAAATTTAATTTCCCAAACCGGGTTACTCTTATAAATATAGGGGTTTACGGGTAAATTTGCAAAACATGGGTATTTCATAAAATCACGGTCGTTTTGAAAATTTTCACAAACCAAAGGTATTTTGGAAATTTTGCCAACCGGAGTGTTTCGATAATTTCTCAAATTTTGGTAGTTTTACAATTCTGGGGTATTTTGGGAAATTTTCACAAATCAAGTGTATTTTGGAAATTTTACAAAACTTAGGGGTATTTTGATTGTGAAATAGGGTAGCTGGTCCCTTTCGGGTTTTAATTATAGATTTTGGCCTGTCAACAAATCATCATGGCTAAGGTGAACAGTCACTACGCACCAGGTAGGATTCCAGCGAAGAGGAGGTGAGTCACTAGGATTGCTTAAGTACCAAGCTCTCCCTGAATCCAATCCTAGACATGCGTATGCCTGTTGCCACACCCTAACCTATTGACTTGTTCACGGGTTTGTTTAGTTGGATTAAATCTTATGAATTTAGAGAGTGATTTAAACTAAACCTAAAGTCCATCAATGTCTAATATTCTAGCCTACATCCTTCAAGCCCATTAAGCCCACATGTATATCACAACAAGAGTTTAGAATACTTACCTGTGTGGATCGGGTGTCGGTAGACTCGAAGGCCATATCTTCAACTAAAACATTTTTTTTTCAAACTTACATCATTTTACAAAACATTGCTAAGCCCATTTCATAGCCCGAGTTTTGAACTAGGCTCTGATACCAAATTGTAACACCCCAAACCTGGCCCATACGTTTTGACCAGATCTGGTATGCTACGGGTTGAACGTTAAAATATTTTGCTAAGTTGGTTTTGGAAATCGTAAGTTAATTAGAAAATATTTGAATAAATAAGTGACATTTGAAAAGAAATCTTGTATTATTATTATTAGGTATAAATAAACCCCTGACATAAATTCATAAGTTGCAAATATTAAAAATAACTACTTAGGCGAATATAAACTATGGGGCCTTATTACCTAAATTTTCCCAAAATAAAACTTAAAGGAAAAACCGAAAATAATCTATAGAAATAAAAACTTGATGGCCCCTCGAGTCCGTCTCGGCTCCCATGTCCACGTCTACTGCTCATCTGAAAAGTTAGGGAAAAATAATAGGGTGAGTCACCAAGACTCAGTGTGTAAATCCCGAAAACACATAAAAGGCTTGGGCCCACAAACACATTATGAGCCATGGCCCATACACAATGGCAACAATCATAATCACATGACAGATAATAAATGATGCAAAGCCCAACCCATCCTAGAATTCCATCCTCTACACACCAACCCGTACCAACCATCACACCTTGGGGATTTCTACAATCAACCCTCCATCCACTACACACCAAAACGACAGCCGTACTACCTATTCCTATCAATCAGGAATTTTAACGTGGGTTTTCTACCACCGATCACCAAGTGACCTAACATTTCATTTCATGGGTTTTCTACCACCGATCACCATGTGATCTAACATTTCATTAGGTGGGTTTTCTATCACCGATCACCATGTGATCTAACATTTCATTAGGTGGGTTTTCTACCACCGATCACCATGTGATCTAACATTTCATTAGGTGGGTTTTCTACCACCGATCACCATGTGACCAATCATTTCATTACATGGGTTTTCTACCACCGATCACTATGTGACCAATCATGCTCTTCCCCTTTTCATATCAAACCCATCCCATGCATACATTCATGCAAAATTAGACAATATACTACCTAAGAGATTACAGTCTTTCACATACATCGATACACATAGAGAAGTTTCTATGGTTACATACCTGGCATCCTTTGCCTACCCTTTCTGGGTATCGCGACTATTTACACAGTCCATTTTCCGGCTTTTAGCCCATAACATAAACATATATATATTCATACAGATTATTAGTGTGCTAGAGATCTACACACGACTGTTCATACAACCTCATTTTCCGGCTTTTCAGCCCCTAACAGGTATAATACAAAATAAAACTTATGTGATAAGGATCTACACACGACTATTCATACAGCCTCATTTTCCGGCTTTTCAGCCCCTAACAGGTATAATACAAAATAAAACTTATGTGATAAGGATCTACACACCTAATTACCGTTATAACGAGACCCTCTAAGTCGACGCTATCCGTAGCCAACACCACCGCTATCTGCCTTGAAATCCCGAAAAGAGATATGAGATCCAGGGACTAGTGTTTTCGGCTTTTAGATCTAAGAGATCTTCTTACTAGAGAAGATTCGGCTACTCCCAGAGGATTCCAGCTTTTTGTGAAAATCAGGAAGAGAAGATGATTCGAAGAAATCTATAGAGATTTGGCTTTTTAGAAGAAAGAAGAGAAGAGAATAATGGAGTTTTCGGCTTTTAGAAGAAAGAAGAGAGTAATGGAGTTTTCGGCTTTTAGAAGAAAGAAGAGAATAATGGAGTTTTCGGCTTTTAGAAGAAAGAAGAGAATAATGGAGTTTTCGGCTTTTAGAAGAAAGAAGAGAATAATGGAGTTTTCTGCTTTTAGAAGAAAGAAGAGAGTAATGGAGTTTTCGGCTTTTAGAAGAAAGAAGAGAATAATGGAGTTTTCGGCTTTTAGGAGAAAGAAGAGAAAAGAATAATGGGGTTTTCGGCTTTTAGAAGAAAGAAGAGAAAAGAATAATGGAGTTTTCGGCTTTTAGAAGAAAGAAGAGAAAGAAAAGGTGGAAACCCTAATTGTCGCAAAATAAAGAAGAGAACCCTCCCTATTTATAGAAATTTCGGCTAACTCCTAGCCTTGTAGATAGCTCCTATCTTTTCTCCTTTTATTCCATATTATCAACTATAATATCTACATTATCTTATTCATATAAATCCTCCTATTTTTGAGCCTTGTTGCCATCCACTCCACCTAACCTAAATGCCGAAAATTAGCTAACTTAAACTAAAAGAATTGGGCTCCATGAAACTTAAATTTGGGCCTCTTATTTCCTTGTGTGGCGTCACCTCCTTGCTCCCTAAGTGGTGCCACTGACCACTGGGCCACAAGCCCATTTTGATGTTTTAAACATAGATACTACCTTTTAAACCCTATACTGCCCAAACAGATAATTTTAAACAAGGTCTCTGCCTAAGCCTGAGCCCAATTTGGACCCCTAACACTTAAATTAACTCATTACACATGTTCACCCATTAAACGCATAGGCCCAAAAATTTAGGATGTTACAAAACATGCATATATTTTTAAAATTTTATATAAAAATATAAAAAAATAACTATCAAATAATATTTATTACTTTAAATCATAATAGTTTTGTAATAAATTTATGACGGATTTAACTCAATTAAAATATTAAATAATTGTATAGATAGGATTACTTATTTCACAAGCTTACAATGTCTGAACGATTGTAAAGCAGTCATGAGACCAAGTAACTATAATAATATTGACACGATAAGGTTACGGCCTCTAGTTTCACACCACTTCCTAATCATTACATATAATTCAATTATTTTATTCTGTTTATTAATATATATTAGATTACGACACATGAGTGAAAAAAATTTTTGTAATAAATTTATAAAAGTTAGTTGAGTTTATAATGTAATAGTTTAACTTATTATTTAGCCCTTAAAATATATCTAATTTTCTATTTTAGTATCTAAAACATCATGTTAGAAAAATGGTGGTCAATTAGTAAATAAAATATTTCCTTCAAACAAAGAAGTTGTAATTACATAAATAATCATCTAATTATAAAACTTTTCATTCTAATTATTTAAAATAAAAAATTTACAATTTAAGCATTTATGTTACATAGTTTAATCATTTTGGTCACTAATGTTAAATTCATAAACGACAAGTTGACGTGACACTTAAAAATCAATATAATAACAAATTTAACTCTCAACTTTTACATATTTTATTGATTTAGCTATAAATTTAAAAAATTAACCCTTTGAATTTACAAATAGTGTCTATCAATCTGTATTTTCTTTTTCTAACTTAAGAAAAAAATGATAAATCTAGATATGATCCTAGATGTATATTTTCTATTTGATATTGATTGATACAAGTCATATTATACTATTGAATAACAAACCTTCAATTATTTAATTCTAGAGGATTTGTGCGCTTGAAAGTCCCCGATAATTAAATAAACCAAAATTTTACTATAATTGCAATTTTAGACAGATGTGAAAGTGTATATAGAGTCATTTGATTCTAATTTTAAAAAAATTCAAATAAATATATAAAAATATATAAATAATTTCAAAAAATATAATAATAAATTTAAATTTTATATAAATTTATTTTTATATTAATATTAAATAAAATAAAAATCCCTACCCCACCCCTGTCCCTCTCCCTCTCCCCCCACCCCACCCCACCCCCTACCATCGTCCCTCCCCTCTCAAAATCTCGGCCGCGGCCACCATCTTACAGAACAACTGAAGAGGGTCCCGACATGTGGCTGATGCAAAATGGGGCGAGTTGGCATGGAATAGCGCTTCTTCAACTAAACATGCCTTTGCCTTGTATTAATTAAAGGTTTGATAATTTTTGTTAAATTTGGTTACCATTTCTTCATATTATCTAACCCCCACTGATATGATTATGAAGCCAAGCAAAAATCCGAAAATGGAAGAACTTCCAACTTCTATCGTAAATTCAAGAGTAAGATACAATAATAAAAAAGGTAAATGATTTTTAAGGATGGCATTTAAAGTCTGATGTTAATCCATTATTAAGCAATATAATGCACTAACCCTCTTCCACCTCCCATTGTTTCTGCTTCTGATGTTTTGAGAGGGGAGGGGTTGGGTTGGGGATTTTTATTTTATTTAATATTAATATAAAATTCAAATTTATTATTATATTTTTAAATTTTTTTTATGTATTTTTATATTTTTTTTAAATTAAAATCAGATTAAAACTATTTATAAATTTTAAAAGTTAAATTTATTATTGTACCCATTTTACCAAATTATGTATAAAAGTTTTGATAGTTGAGTGTATGTGTAGGCAACTTCGTACACACGTAGGCCTTTCATAAAAAGAAAGCCTAAGAAGAGAGGGAGGAAAGGAAAGGACACGGTTGTTTTGGCATTAAAAAAGAACCTTTTAGAAGTCATAAATGATAGTCTTATGTGTGAGCTTGCATTGGTCCCTACGTTTGCAGTGTGTGAACTGTCATCTGCCCAATAAGTAACATTGTTTACTAGTTGACCCAATCCCATGCATTTTTTGTATTTTTGTTCTGTTATGGAAGCTAACTACCACCTGCCCAACCATCTGTAATTAACCCCCTCCCCCCTCAACCTAACTTCCCTCTACTTTTTCTCTTCTAATAAATACCATCCTTCCCCTCTCCCCTTCTCCCATATACCCCATTTCTTCTTCTTCAATTCTTGTTTTTGTGGCAAACACATGGCAAGCTCAAGGACTGTTTGTGTAATGGATGCTTCCGGCCACCTTGGCTCCGCCCTTGTCCACTTGCTCTTACATAGAGGCTATACTGTCCATGCTGCCCTTCAACCCCATCCAAATGGGTTCCAATCAGTTGAGGAGCTATTGCCTAGTAGTAATAAAAATTTGAAGATATTCGATGCAGACCCTTTTGATTACCACAGCATTACAGCTGCATTGAAGGGATGTTGTGGTTTATTCTACTGCTTTGAGCCTCCATCTGACCATTCTACTTACGATGTATGTTTTACCTTTTTTTCCATCTCTTCTAACTAACCATGTTGTAATCGAGTTCATTGCATGTTAACAAAAATTGAATTTTTGCATGTGGCGCAGGAATTCATGGCGGAAATTGAGGCGAGAGCTGCACACAATGTGTTGGAAGCATGTGCTCAAACAGATACAATAGAGAAGGTGGTTTTCACATCCTCCGTAACCGCCGTCATATGGAACGAAAGTCGAACTGGTTCCGACCTGGACGAAAAGAACTGGACCGACATCAATTTTTGCAAGAAGTTTAAGGTACTTAAACATGACATCTTCAATTATGTTTAGTTGTTGGACATAAATTGATTGTTGGACTTGCAATATTTTGAGCAGTTATGGCATGCACTGTCGAAAACGTTGGCGGAAAAGTCAGCTTGGGCACTGGCAATGGACCGAGGCATAAACATGGTGACCATTAATGGAGGATTGTTGATGACGCCTGACCTAACCATCACAAATCCTTATCTAAAAGGAGCAGCTGAGATGTATGAAGATGGGGTATTTGTTACAGTGGATCTAAGGTTCATAGCCGACGCTCATATTTGTGTGTTCGAAGATGTATCATCGTATGGACGATATCTATGCTTCAACCATGTAATCAATTGCAGCCATGATGCTGATAAACTTGCTCAAATGCTATTACCATCCTCTGATTCTTCACCTCCTCAAAGGTTAGTACTTGGTTAAGAATAATATTTTTAAATAATTGTCTGGAATAACTTTATTTTATTGATTTATATATGCTTTGTGTCTGCAGTTGGAAGAAGGCGAGAATCTACCAGCAAAGAATAAGCAATAAGAAGTTGAACAATTTGATGATGGAGTTTGAGAATGATCAACTTTTAAGCAATTGATTTATGGATTGCTGCATTTATTATTTTAGAGAATATTATGTTACTCAGACACAGATGATGTATTTACCACAAATCGAATACGGGTATTTTAGGGAAAAAAATAAGTCTTTGTAACATGGGTTACATAAATTTAGGATATCCACCAATTTTTTATATTCTTTAAAGATTTGAAATTGTTTGAATTTAGTAGTAAAAAGATTTTACTCATTCAATCCCTTGGCCTGCAAACATGACAATTGACCATTGTCTTTTAGTAGTGATATTCTTTTGCTATTTTGGGCAGTTCTATCTCTAAACAAAGGGAGTCGGCCATCAAATATTCGATATAGCAGAAATGTACAACTAGCTCTTTATTTAATATTCACATTCACTTTCAGGACTTGTTGAATGAATCCCCACACAAAAATTTGATTCATTCCAAGGATGCATCCTTAGGCACTTAGAGACATAGACATGATCGAAGAAAGCTTGAATTTGCAGACTTTGGTAGAATTTTGAGGCTGGAATATGACCTCTGTACTTGATCTTACGCTTACTTCTTTCCACTCGGAAGCCGAAGCTCCTCCACTTCGATAATCTCGAGGAGAGTACAAAACCTGAAGCTTTGAATGGGCTGCATCAACAAAGTATAACATGATGGAACAAAAATATGGCAACAGTTAAACCAGTCGATAATGTCAGCAATAAAATTAAACATGACTATGAGAGAATATTAATCCAAAAGAAAATTGCAGATTACAATAAAATTATGGGGATTACCTAATCCAAACATGCTAATCTTTTGGAGGACAAGGCGACTAACTTTTGATCTCTTGATATTTCTCAAAGCTAGGATGTCCTCTTGCTTCCCTTTAAATTCCAGAAATTCTCCAAGAACATATTTGTTATCTTTAACCTCCAGCCTGCAGACATCATTGGAAATCAAGTTTTCTCAAGCTAAAACTTGCTGCTGATGAGAATATAACATTCAAACGAATCTTGAAATCTACTCGTATAATAAAAAATTTATCTTCCTATATGTCTGCAACATAGGAACAATTTACTTCCTACTTAATCCCTAATGCTTAATTCAAAATTTCTTGTGTTAGATATTCTTTGCAGTATCATTTTATTTACAAGTGCCTGACAGATGGAGAATCTTGCAATTGGTTCAGAGAAAACAAAGTGAAATTATGTAATGGAGTTCCAGTGTCACATAGCAATATGCATTATCAAAATTATTGACCAAAAATGACATGATAGTTATGATCCTATGCGAATGAAGTTAAAAGCAAAATCGTTAGCACATTTAGTGACAAACCTGTCCCATATGGGAGCTGTGCTGAGAATAAAGTTAAGTTGCTGATGAAAAGATTCCTGCATCTCCTTCTTCCCACCACGAAAGGCACTTTTAATCCATCCAGATAACATACTTCTTGGTTCTGGTTTTAGTTGCACCCATTGATCATAAGTGATAACCTCGGATGGAAAATTGTTATAAAAGGTACTGCAAGTGAAATCTATTTAGTAAATAGTCTTATATGGATTTTTCTTTTAAGAAAAAAGGGGGAAAAATGGTTATTCAGAACAAACCGGAATTTTGGATTAGGAATTACAACTTTGTATGAAAAATATCCTTCAGGTATAGCAACTCCCCTTTGTTCAATATATGATTCGAGGACTGAAGCTTGGTTTTTAGCCTCTGAAACCTGAAGCAATAGATAATTTATAATTATCTTCACTACTCTCTAAAGTTAGAATGCTTTCCTATTAGCCAAAAATAAAAGAGTTAGAATGTTTTTTCTCATCACTAGCAGTAGAAAAGTTTTACACTCATACTAAAGGGTGTGTTTGATAAAATATTAAAAAAATTCATTAAATTAAAAAAAAAAAAATCAACATTTAGTTTTTCCAAGTGTGTTTGATAATGCTTAATGCAGAAACTATTACGTTAATTTTATTTTTTAAAAACACATTTGAAATAAACAAGCTCTTAATTTTTGTTTAAAAATAAATATTCAAATGATTATATTTAACTTTTATTGATAACTATTTAAAATAATATAAAATACCATATTAATAAGACTGAAATTATGAAATAAAGAACTATGAAATATAAAATACTATCATAATAAAAAAATTATAAATTACTTTATTAATAAGATAAATTATAAAATAAAGAATTTTAAAATCAAGAATTTTAAAATCAAGATTTACTATTATCAAACAACATAAATATAATCCTTTTGGACTTAATTTTTACTAATATACCAAACAATTATATCATATAAATTCAGTACTAAACATTCAAAACTTAAATTTTCACTTAATTAAACATCTAACATACCAAATAGTTTTATAATATAAATTTAGTATTTATAAAATTCTACCAAAAAGTCAGTACTTACTTTTTTTGGTACAATTGTGATTTGAACCAAGCTATTCCCGGGGAAGGGGATCGTTCGGCCAATAGGTCACAACTTGGGGTTCCAAAAATTCAATTCTTAATTTTTCAACATTTTAATTGTTTAGTTGATCAAACAACACTTACGGCTTTGCTTGAACCTAAAAGGTAGCATGTATACATTCATGATACTAAAAGCCAACTTGGAACCAGACATTAAGGTTTAAAAGACTCAACCAGAGGTGAAACTGATCAGACTTCCAATACTAGTCCAACCAGTTGAACCGACCGCTTCAAAATAGTTTATTTTTTGTCTTTAATATAAAAAAAGTTTTGATTATAGTTTTTCCTTATACATTTAAGTTTACCAGGATCTGATTATTGATCACTAGAACTAAAAGTGCAGCACTCTACAAATAGACCACATAGTTATTGGCAATATAAAATATAGTTAATAATTAACAAAAGTATGTTTTTGATTTAATAGTATAGATTTCAACATAAAATTAAGAGGTTAGGGAAAAAAAACAAACAAAAAGAAGATAAAACCGATTTTTAACCGGTTCAAATGGTTTTGTGCTTGTTTGGTTACTAAGTGACTTAATATGCTAGCTGAACTCGACAGTCCACCAGCTCACCAACCAGTCCAAATTTTTTAATCTATGCTAGACATCTCCCCCCCCCCTCTTCCCCCCTCTCCTCCCCACCAAAATGCTTAGTAGAACATTAAGTAACTATTATCGGTTTTGAAGGTGCTTGTCAATAAAAGATGTCTGGTAATACAGAGAAGAGTGAGAACTCAGAAAATAAATGCAGTTAATATGCATCGTGACACTGAGAATACAACCCATCAGAAAAGCCTTTATGGCAATCAACATTCAC
The DNA here is from genome assembly GCA_005393395.2 of Gossypium australe. Classification (NCBI taxonomy): domain Eukaryota; kingdom Viridiplantae; phylum Streptophyta; class Magnoliopsida; order Malvales; family Malvaceae; genus Gossypium; species Gossypium australe. Next base: position 16,673,599 of record CM016615.1, read on the forward strand.
CCTCCCCACAATAAAAATGCAAACATGCAGTACATATTGAGTTCCTGAAGAAGTAGATATGGTGACTTACGGGATCAGGATTACACACTGCACTTTGGCTACTGCCACCTTCACAGGTCCAGCTACCATCCTCATTTATAGAAATGAACCCTGCTAGATTCTGGACAGAAATAACTGCTGCTTCTCTGCACATATGGATCAAAATTTCAAGAAGTAAAATAAAAAAGCACCAGAAAGTTTACATCAACGGAAACTCCAGTGATTACATAATTTTGCAACATTAAACAGAGATGAGAAATAAGAAAAAGAATTTTAAAATACTAAAAATCCCATTCTCAATGATATTAGCATCTTTGTACGCAATTTAAACAAGCCAATTATAGCTTTTATAAAATATATATAACTAATAGCTACTAAAACATACTCAAAGCAAATGCAATGAAGCTGGCAAAGCATAAACACCTTACCTTTTAGTAACAAGAACAATATCGATATTCTGTCGAGAGCCAGTGTTGACATCCGGAATGTGAAGCCCCACATACACCTTTCCACCATAAAGCTTTTCAAGTCTACAATGAAGATGCATCAAAAGAAGCAATTAGTTGAGGACTGGAGGGATTTGATTACGGCCACTTAGAACTTACCGAAATACTCCGTTTTAAATTTAGCATTAATGTCAATTTTGGTCCCAAATAAGCTAACAAAATAACCTAAGACTATGTTTGATTGTTGCTTCTGCTACTTGATTTGTGCTACACAAAAGAGAGAGAGAATTAACACAAAATCCCGCTCCATATAACAGTAAAATCATGGACTTCGTTATTCAAAAGATCTGAAAATCAATTTTTAATTCTTCACATTCAAAAGCATTAATCCTTTTCACTCACAAAGCCCAATAGCAAGTTGATAAAAGCAACAACAAAACAAGTGTCAATTTACAACATTTTTTCCATGGGAAAGAAGTAAACACTACTTCAAAACTCGTTCTAAGAATTCAATTCTCCATGAAACCAAACAAACCTTAACAACCTAATACTTGCACAATCAAGCTCAGCTCAGAAACAAGCTCTACTAAAATCAAGAAAGTATCGCTCTTTTTTTTTTTTTTTTTCCCCTTTGGGGGGAGGGGAATTTATTAGAAAATCATGAAAATAGAAAAAAGTTGAATGAGTAAAAGTAGCACCTATTGGCGACGGAGAAAATAGCATTAAAATCAGAGGTTTCGAACTCCAAAGCGTCGTCGGCGCCGTAGAAGAAGTGGCGGAACAAGCGGTAAAAGACAAGTCCACAGATGATCTCCACCCACATGGTGGACTCCTTTATTCTAATTTTGTCGCCGTAAAATATAAAACTTGAAAATGAAAACTAAAATGAAATTGGAAGTTCCAACACAAACAAACGCCACAGCCACAGGATCCTATTTCGTTCCTATCTTCTCTACTTTCTTTAGAAATAAAAATTGACGGGATTTTAACGTGGGAGTAAAAGCGACGGCGTGTTGACTACCGCTTTCTCGTAGGAGAGAAAGGGCTGACCACCGGATCAGCTTAACGCCTTAACCACTAAGCAAGAAAACAATTTTCTTTATTCTAGCTAGTTGGTCACCTAACGTAAGGGGTTTTTTTTATTTTGTTCACTTAAAATTAATTCCTTGCAATTTGGTCGCTTTCGTTTATCACACAATAGTTTAATCTCTATATTAAGCTCGAATAAATCCATAGCCATGAAGCTGAAAAGAATAAAAAGAAGGGTCGAGTTGATTTTTTCTTTTTTTTTTTTTTGGATAATAAGGGTTTAATAGGATGAATTTTTTTTTCTATGTATTTTTATTTTTTTATTTAAGCTAATAAATTATTAAATTTTTTTATCCATTGATAATGTCGACCAATTTGTTACTATAATAATAAAATTAATTAATTTAATCTCTATTTAGATTTTAAAATTTTATTTTATGTTTCGAGATTATCCTTAACGAAATCAACTCAAATAACGAAACTTAAACTTATTTTGATAATATAAACCTGTGGAAAAAATAATTGCAATTAATTAAATTAATTGTTTGTTCTTAGTTTGAGAAAAAAGTAATGGAAAAATATGAGCTTTATTTGGAATGGAAGATAAAATTAATTAATTGCTTAATATCTTAACATAGAAGATTCAATATCTATTAATAAAAAAGTTGGCTTAATATAATATTTGGTACTTGAAATTGACATTTTTTTTAATTTGGTACCTAAACTTTTTTTGTCCAATTTCGTACTCAAACTTGACACTTTTTCTTAATTTGGTACCTAAACTTGACATTTTTTCTTAAGTTGATACTTAATCTTTTTTGGGGTCCAATTTGATACCTGAACTTGACTCTTTTTCTTAATTTGGCACCTAACCTTTTTTTTGTTCGGTTTGGTACTTGAACTTGTCAAACATTTTACAAATTATTCCAATATACTAACAATGTTATTTTTTATCAGGTAGAAAAAATAATCAATGTATGACCAACATATGACACATGATATGATTTTTTTTTTGTATTTTATATGTTCAATTACTTTTAGTTTTATTTATTTATTTATTTATTTTATTAATTGAAAATAATGAATTTCTTTTCATTTGGAATTTTTAAAACTCTTTTTTTTCTTATTGAATATTAATTCATTAAGCATAGTTCAATTCCTATTTTTTTAACATGAATTTCCTCTAACACTAACTATATTTTTGTGGCATAACAAAAAAAAAAAAATTAACACTGTTACATCAGGTTTGGTTGGGGGAAATAGAATAAGGATGTAATAGAATAAGGTTGTAATGGAATAGAGCTATAATGGAATAGAGTTGTAATTAGTAATTTATTTGTTTGGTTGAATGGAATTGAATAGAGTTGTAATAGCATTATTGTGCTTGGTTGAATGGAATAGAGCTGTAATAGCATAAGGAAAAATGTTTAAATGACCAGAATGCCCTTAACAAAAAAAATTTTTATGTAGATATTATTGTTATTGATATTAATGTATAATAGGATTATTATTAAATATAATTTAATAATAAATAATTTAATCATACTTTAATATAATTATGATTAAATATAATTTAATAAAGATAATAATATATAATTTAATAACATTCTTAATATAATTATTATTAAAATATGAATGAAGAAAAATCATAATATATAATATTAGAAAAATAATATATAACTATTTTATTATTTTTAAACTGTAATGCATATTTAATGTGTTAGAATATCATTAGCGAAACAAATAATTTAATTATCTTCTATAAATTAATCTTCTTATAAATTAATCTCAATTTTATGGTTTCATCTAAAGTTTCATTTGAACTATAATAACTTGTGTCATTATCTTCCTATAAATTAATCCCAAATTTATGGTTTCAACTAAAGTTTTATTTGTTATTTACATAATTTTTTATATAATTTTTTCATCTGTGTTATAATCTAAAATTGATAAATTGTATTAAACATGAAATTTTTATTTAAAAAAAAGTGCATCTTTTTATTTTTCTACTTGTCCACCATTGGTATTAGTATTGCTGAAACATTTGTATAAATAGTCTAAAATTTGGTACCAACATAATAAAATTATATAAATAGTTTGAAATTTTTATTTTTTTACTTGTCCATTGGTATTAGGATCACTGAAGCATCGAAAAGAAAAGGTACAAACATTTTATTCTATATATTCAACACTCAGAATCTTGTCAAGTTGCAATATCTCCTCTGTTTCCAAATAGACCAATTGGGGACAATCCGCAATCATAATAAAATGATGTCAAAACTTAACCCATATTGTGATAAAGATTCCAACTCTTTCTAACCAGAGATGCCAAAATTTATTAAGTTTGCGAATCTCAACAATGCCTTCTCTGCTGAAATATCAAACTTTGAAATGTTTTTAAAAGACACCTTTTCAAAGAGGTAACCGCATCTACAGAAGAAGAGGCTTCATCCACCAATTCTTGACACCCTTCAATGCTTAATTCACATAGAGACGAAATACCTGAAATTGAACATTGAACATTGAAAACCAAATAACTATATTCTTAATTACTCTTAGAGTCACCCCAAGCCCATATGGAAAGCTTCTTGCTGGGTCTAACTATGTTTTATCCCTTACTCGGCCTTGCCTTTGCTAGTTTACCTGTTATCAGTAATTTAACACAAAGGCAAGGTTAGAACATCCAAGAAAAGAAAATCATTACTTAAGGTAATTAAAACGAATACTATTGCTAGCAGCAGCAGGTAACATCCTTCATTACATCATTTTAATCTGACAGAACAAAATACAGCTCCATTTGGCAAATATGATCGTTAATTTGTTAAATAGCCAGCCCCAGCCAATATGTCTGAATATGCTATTCCCCCTCCCCTCCCTACTTTTTTCTCATATTAAAATCAGTTGCCATTGATTCAGATTAAAAAGAATATGGTTCATCATCATGGACTTAACTGAGACAAAGAAGCACAAATTAGGGAAAATAAAACAGTTAACGGGTGGCTTACTAGCTGATATGAACAAAGAAGCTAATTTATCAGCTGCTTTTGGAGTTGAACCCAGTTGCTATAATCTTGCACTAGTTGTTGAAGAAGCAAAGGAACAAGTCTATCCAGTAGAGCTTGTATCATTCTGGCTCATATCACTCTATATTAAACAGCGAGAAAGATGAAAAATGAAATAATTAAACACGTTAACATACTAGAACAGAAATACAATCACATTATCATGCTGACATTCTAAAAAATATGACTAGAATCAAGATTCTACATAACTAAAATATAAATCGAATCTTATGAGCCAAAATTATCTAGTCAAAGGGGCTCCCAAATTAAGGTAACGCACCAGGAGCTTGAAAATTTTGAAATTCAATAAACCTAAAATGAACTGCAAAACTTAACAATTTCATATTATTTTGGAAGGAAAAACATATACAGATGGATATTCTGGACAACCCAAAAGAACAATGTTTTGTCACGGGGTAGAATTGAAGTTAAATATCCAGGTAACTATCATGATCTTTGAAGCCAATAAGATAACAACTTCAAGACATAGATTCAACTTCACATCAACCTCTAAAAATGGTTCAGACATATTTGTGTCCCAAGTAATATGATTTATCATAGTAGCTGTAAAATTCAAAGCAACATTAATAGTTACAACATGGTACCAAATACTCGCTTTGTATAGCACAACATGCATTCTTAAATATTTTGAAAAGAAAAATCTTCATAGGTTGTCCATCTTAATTTTGTTATCAATGATACAACTAAATGAAATCTATCCAAACACACACACAAAAAAGGTCGTACCCAGTGCACAAGAATATTGGCTATAAACAGGGGCAGGTCTAATGTATGCTGCCTTCCTTTGTTCACAGATGCTGTTTCAAGGGTTTGAACCCATAACCAAGCAGATAGAAAGTCAGGGATGACCTTCAAAATCTTGCCTATTATAACACAAAACTTGTAGCTATAGTTTGTATCCAATTGGGTGATAAGAGGATAGCAGCTAGGGACCAAATGAAAAGTTTAGCCGCAGTCTTAAAAATCCAAAAGAGCATACATTTTAAGTTTAAAATGATTGGTTTTTCAAACAATAGGTTTAGCACTATGAAATAAGCATTTTAGTTCATATAAACAACATCTGTCACTCTAAATAAAACCAAACCTATATTACCTCAGAGGTATACAAATGCCATAATAAGTACTTGAAAAATGGTCATTTTGGCGTTCCACAACTTTTGAACCCTTGAACTGCATACAATTTTAGCAATAAGTATACACGCAATTTTCACGTCATCAAACAGAATATGAATAACAGTAACTATTTTCTTTGTAATACTTGACAAATCTTTCATTTTCAGGATTCAGTGAAAATAGACATTGTCATTCCCATCTAATAAGCACAATAGCAAAATTTGGCATTTTGATGTTGATGTTACTTATGAATGTGTAAGCTTCTGAATTGTGACCAACTAGAAATCAGCATGACAAAGCACTGATGTCTTTCCATACAGTGTAATTTTTATAGATTAATCTGTTCAAATTTTGAGCATTCTTCACTTTTGCTGTAGAGGCTTCAACGCTAAAAGGAATCACTGGATGATGCATTTTATGGATGACATCAAATTTTCAGTAGAACTTAGCAGTGTACTTGCAAAATATAACCTCTGCTGGCAGGTTCTGAAAATAAAATCAAACACGAAAAAAGGGTTATGAAATTTATGTACCTCAAGAGGACAATCGTTTAAATAAGTAAGAGATTTAGAGAGATTGTTGAAGAGTTTAAGGTTCTGTTCCAAAAGATTTTTGAGTTTGATTTTTAGATTTTTGGGTTTCCAATTCTTTTTCGAGCTTGAAAGCATCATTATTTTTAGGAGAATCATCATCGGGGTTGTGACTGTGGTGGCAACATTCCATGGCGGTCCAAGTGACGTTGGCGACTTCGAGAACCATCTTGGCAACCTCTAGAGCTTCATGGCCAACCGTCTAGGAGGAACTGAAGGTGAAGATAATATCGAGTGAGGAACAGAAAAAAAAGGAAAAAAAAAAGAAAGAAAGAACGAAGAAGGAGGGTAAAAATTGAAAAGGGAAAAAAGGATCCTATTCAATGCCCATTCGGTGGTGAGTAAAAGGAAAGGCTATGCAGCCTTTTCCCTGAATAAGAATAGATTCAATGCAGGCTATAATAGGCATTACAATCAACCAAACATTGGTTTGGTGGTGGGCCCACTGAATTAGGCTGTAATCTATTACTATTACACCCAACCAAACATACTGTTAGTGTTTTTATAACACCCCATACCCAGCCTAGACGTTATGACTGAATCCTGAGGAATTACATACGTATGTTTGAAAAACAAAAATCTAAAATTTGAAAACATTTCATAAAACTATACTTGATAATGGTATTTCCAATTTTTAAAGTAAAATTACCTTATCTGGTTACTTCATTTAAATTCTAGAAAAACACACATAAATTTTTTTTTTTTTTGCAGTGGAAACCTAAAGTCAAAACAGAGTTTTGAATACCATAATTTGGTTTTGAAGTTTAGTGCATTGCAGTTTGAATTAAAATAATCTAAAACATTAGAGTAGTTCAAAATGAAAAAATAAAATCCAAAATATAAACAGTCCTCAAAAGTAGTCCAAAAACAATCCAATGGAAAATAATATTTAAACTGAACAAAATAATTAAAAAGAAAAACCAACAATTTTTAACCAAGCTCCCGCCACACCGATCCGTCCTAAGTCAGTTGGTTACCTGAAAGAAAAACAAATAGAAAGTGAGCTTACGGCTCAGTTTGTAACACATCTCAAACAACAAATCATACAATATAAATTAACAGATAGTATTTCAATTTATGCTCAGATACAAAATCAGATATATTTTCATTAACAAAATTAGATGCAGAATCAAATTTACTCCCATCCGCTACATACCATCTCCGTCCATTCCTACACACCAATTAGGGCATCAACTACCCATCCAACCCCATACACCAATAAGTGAGCGTATGTCACTTTTCAGAAGTAGTGCAGTCAAGCTACCAATTATATGCGGTAAACTGCCAGAAGCACGTATATATATATATATATGTGTGTGTGTGTGTGTGTGTGTGTGTGTGTGTGTATGTGTGTGTGTGTGTGGCTGAGCCACTATAACATATATATGTGGTTTTAAACCATCAGATAAGGCAGATAATTAAAATGCCAACACTTCCTCCGTCATATCACATCCCAACCCAATGCTCATGTACATACTAACATAAATTCAATTACAGATCTCATGTATGCTTTTCGTATGTAATCATGCTTTCAAAATTGTCAGTGCACAAATCATACTTATATAATTCACATACCTTAATCATATCGCATACAGAAGCATACTAACAGATATCATGTTTTCAAGTCTTATCTAAGCAGTATGGACCCTACAAAGAGTCTAAATACGAATCACATATCAAATTGGCCTTAAGTGACAATTTTCAGAAAATGAGCCTACACGGCCTAAACAACCCAGACCGTGTGGGCACACGGTTGTGTGGCTCACATGGCCTGGCACACAGTCATGTGGCTCATACGGTCTGGCACATGACCGTCTGGCTCACACAGCTGTGTGACATCGATAGTGGGGTTTTTAGCTTTTTGTCGTTCGTTATTTTTACGAGTTCGAGTCACACACTTGGATAATTTCTTATGCGAATTCAACCACGAGATTTTTAGAACCTAAAAACAACATTTAAACGACTAATTTTAGTAACAATTTACTAATTTCCAAATAACTCATTTGGTCACAATCGTTAACATACGCCTTAATAAACTAGAAATTAGCCTTTTGGGTGTTCAATTATTTACCCAAATAGTCAAGACAATCCTCCGAAACTCCTAATTCACTGGAAGTAAGTCGTGCGATTCATAAACCACACCTAAACCACCGATTTTAGAGTAGTAAAAAATTACATCACATAAAGAAGATAACAAACTAATACCGCAGCCATGAAAAACTCAATAAAGCGCAAATCTTTGTACATATTCCTTACCCTCACACTGTCAAGATTGTTCCAAACCAAACATGGCACCAACCTTCGTCATGTGAAATTGAAAACAAAGCAACAAGGATTAAGTAATGATCGTTATCAAGAAAGATTATTGAGGCAATGATGGATGGGAAAAATCAAGAATAAGGATTTGGGAAAGGTCACAAACAACAAGAGAAAGAAGTGGAGAAAAACGTGAAAAGTGAGAAGAGTGGAAGGTGAAGGAACGTGAGAACAAAACAATTTCCTTTTTTTAGGGAAAGTTTAATAAAATAAGATAAAATAAAAATAAAAATATTATATAACCAATTGATTTTCTGATATCCTATCAGATTTCCCCAAAGTTCGAATTTAACTAAACTAATAACACAGAGCAGGACAATGAATAGGACTAAAAATATATTTCCACTTACACACACATGGATTCAAACACGAGACCTTTAGGTAAGCTAAAGTCTTACCACTAAACTATTAGGCTCATTCTTGTCAACATACGTGCACAAATAGTTTTTAGACCATATACTCAAAGTTAGGGGGTTTAGACAAAATTTAACAAAAATACAAGGGAAATGATTCGAACGCAGAACCTCACACACAAAAGCAACACACTTAACCACTGAACCAAATTACTTCACTTGTCATATTCTAACAATTCAAAAACTTAAAATTTTGGGGCGTTACAACTTTCCCCAATAAAAGAAATTTCGGCTTCGAAATTTACCTGATTCAAACAAATGTGGGTATTGTTGTCGAATCGAGTCCTTAAGAATGATTTCACCACAAAACCTTAACCAACAGAATGGTATTCCTCCTCAAGACCTTAACTTCACGATTCAGAATTTGTACCGACTCCTCAAAAATCAAATTCGATTTCACCTCAATCTCCTCAACAGATAAAATATGAGATGGATCAAACTAATATCGCCTCAACATAGAGACATGACACATCATGTATATGATCTAACTCCGGAGGCAACTCTAGTTGATAAGCGACCAACCCAACTTTTTTCAGAATCCGATAAGGCCCAATGAACTTAGGACTCAACTTACCCTTACATCCAAACTGTAACACCCCTAACCCGTATCCGTCGCTGGATTAGGGTTACAAGGCATTACCTGACAAAACACTGTTTAGCACGCTTATATAAATCATTTCATGTTCACAAATTGTTCAAATCAAATATCAACCATCTATTCGTTCATATAAATTAAATTCGTACATATGAATCACTTAATCAACTAAAACCCGATCATACTTTATTATTATTAATACACAAAGAATCCATGCTTCAAAATTCAAACATTTACATACCATATATTTAATCAAATTATTATTTGTTTTAAAAACCAACTAACATGCATTAACATTAAACTACTTATACTTATTAAGTATAATATTCAAAACATACCAACATTTCATACATAATATTCGAATACCTAGTTTATAGACAAGCATACTTCACTTTTTAAACCAAGTGCACATAACGGAACATTTATTTATAAAACATTATGATATTCATTTGACAACTTATAACATAACCAAATTCTTTTAATGTTCACTTGGCTTACATTGACCATTTTCTATATACTTAGCCGAATCAAAACATACCGATTATATATACTTTAAACCATGCCATTTAACAACACCTTTCAATATTAGTTATTTCATTCAATTAAGCACATATAACAAATCCAAACTATGTTCAATTCGGATCATATTAATGTATCCATTTTGAAATGCATTTTGCTTAAACCGAACATACCAAAATCGGACAGCATATATATATATATATATACAAGGTATCAACTAACACATAAAATTCCAGTAAAAACATACCAATTCATAAAACATTATGACCCCATCTTAAACCATGTAACATATTTCCCAAAATAAGTTAAGTAACAAGACCGAATTTACACCAACCTAACACCATCTTTAAGCCAACTCATAATGCAAATTATACATTAACACATAGGTCTTTAATAAATCATACTAAATATACAAATCCAAGACATAACATAGTTATTCCAAGGCAAATACAAATACATATCATAGGTAAAAAATGCGTTCATTATTTACTTCATTGCTTAACCAAATTATAAGACCATTCATGTCATTTTCAATCAAACCAAATAATGACAAATTATACCAACTTTTGAGACTACATTTTCATTCATATACTAAATACATCATATTCCTATAATACATATTGTCGTAACCATTTTTTAAAAAAAAACAAGAATCGACTTGGTTTTGAAAATGAAAATAAAACAGGAGTCGCCACCAACCCTTTTTGATGAGGTGTGATCGGGACACCTCTTAAAACGGTTGTTTTTAATAAACAGTTTGATTTATCAAAACAACAATTTTGGTCTACGAAACTTAGAAAATGGATTCGGGAGTCGGTTACGTACGAGGAAGGGTTAGCACCCTCGATACGCCCAAAATTGGTACCTAATTAATTAATTAGTGTTTTAATGTCGAAAATTGAAATTTTGAAATACGAATCCTTTTGGAAAATGTTTGGATGACTCGGATTTGGATATCGAAATTCTCTTGTTCCAAAAGATGAAATATCACATCCTGCACGATAGGATACGATGTTTCAATCCTCGATACCAAGATCATTTCATGACTTCCAAAATTCATATGTTGCGATTTTAAAAGGGGTATTCCGATATGTGGCCAAACCAAAAACCGAAACCCACCGATTCTTTGAATGTCCAAACACGCAATATTGCCTTATTTAGGAAAACATGATCAAAATCTTAGAATGATATTTAGTCGTTTAGATGAACGGGAAATCGAAACCCAGCACGATTGGGCACGATTCCTCGAACTTCTAAACACAGAATATCGATCCCTTTTGAAATTTAATATATCGAATAGACGTTGATATGACGAGTAACAATGTGAAGGATATAATATGACCGTATAAATACGTCAATAAAATAATGTTATGAAATTTGAAAATAAACGAGCAAGATAGGATGTATGTATTGCATAAACTTCGAGTAAATAAATAAAGACATGTAATAACAGTAATATAGAACAATAATAATACTGTATAAATATGGATAATACATATCTGGTCTTAGTATAAAACTATAGTGATAAAAATAGTAGCGATAACAATAGTATATAAGAAATATAATAGTGATAAAATAAAGATAATAATAGTAATAATAATAATATCAGGTAATAATAAAAACAGTATGATTACTAAACAATAGTAGAAATGATAGCAATAAAGATAATAGTAAGTAAAGCAGTAGTAAAAACAAAAATATAAAATAAGTAAATAAATGAATACAATGGTAATAGAGATAATAAAGTAATGACAATAATAATAAGTAGTAACATATATAGGTAGGTATAAAAATGATGATATAATAGTAATAACAAATAATGGTGGAAATAAAATAATAGTAATGATGTTTAGAAATAAGATGAACATAAAGTAATACTAGTGATAATAAGGGTATTTAGTAAACCAACAGTAAAACACATATATAATAATATAGTAATAGTAAACCAATAATAAAATATGTTTATATATGTATAACTATAATGATAGTAATAATTATAATAAACAAAACAGTGATGACGATAATGATTCAAATGATCATAATAATAAATAATTGATAATAATAAAAGGTGAAAACATTAAGTAATTAATAATAAAAATTTCGAAATAGTTATAGAAATGGGCTAAATTAGAAAATAAAGGAAACTTAGAATCTAAAAAAAAATGAATTAGGGCCCAATTAGACGCACGAAAAAAATAAGGAGGGCCATTCGGGCAATTATCCCTAGCCTCCATGCGCAGCATTTTGCTCGGGACCAATTTAGAGCAGAAGAAAATCTATTGGAGCAATTTTGGAAATAACAAAAACAGGATTAAAGGCGTGGAAAAATGCGGAAGGACTAAAGAGGCAAATAGCCCACTAGTACAAAACGCGCGGATCCTTCCCCGGGTCGGGTCATGTGCGCGAGTTGTGGCCTCGTACGACGCCGTTTTGGCATTAGGGACCCTTGCCCAAAACGACGTCGTTTTTGATCATTATAAAAACAGGTTTTTGTTCCAAAAATCATTTCAGCTGCCCCCTTTTTTTTCCTCTCTCATTTTTCTCTCTGCAGAAAGGGGGAACTCCGGCCTGGGCCTGTCGCAATGCCACCACCGGCCACCGCGCACGGTGGCTGGAGCAGGTAAAATCTGACTTTTCTCCTTTTTTCTTTTTAAAATATATGTATATATGTATGCGTTAAAAAAGAAGCAGAAACGAAAAGGAAGGATTTCGAGAAGAAAAGTAATCACTTTCCTTAGTCTCCGATTTGATTTTTTAATGGTTTTTAGCGTTTATAATGCTTTCTTACTTCTCTAATTCTGTTGGTGTTCGAACTTCTCCTTTGGTATTATATTTCGAATCTGTTTCTATTGGGTAAAACCGGAAAAAAAAATCCCCCATTACAAAGAAATGCAAATCGACTTTTATAGCCATGTGTTTTACAACTTGGACTCGGTTATCCTTTCTTATTTAATGCTTGCAGGTAAGTGGCCAAGTGGAGCCGGTGGCGGTGTTGTTCTGACAGTGGCTGTGGATGGGACAAGAACGGACAGGGGTCAAAAGGGCAGAGGGCAGAAGACCCTAGGTGCGGCGCACCTAGGGTTTGGCTTTATTTCTGAAAAAAAAAATGCAAGTTGGGCTAGGGTTGTTTTTGGTTTTACTTTTGGGCTTGTTTGGGCTTTAGTAGATTGGGTCCTTTTGTAACCGAGTTTGGGGGTTTAAATTTGGGTTTTATTTTGGGTATGCAAATGAGTGTTAATTCTTTGTTGGGCCCGGGCAATAATTGGGTTCTACAGCTACCCCTCTTTGCTCATTGTTGTGTAACGGGAATAGAGCAAAGACTTTAAAAGGACCAATTTTGCCCGGTCTTATTGAGTCTTGACTTCTTTGGTACTCTTCCTCAGGTAGCCTCCTGTCCACCGTATCTTGTTGCTTTGATCCATTCTACCGCCGCTTCAGAAAGATGGGACTTGTAGCTCCAATTTGTTCTGTTGCGACTTTAGAGAGATAAGACTTATATCTTCAATCTGCTCCTTCAATCTGCTCCTGCAACATCAGGATTGCCAGACTTGCCATCTTCGATCTGCTCCACTGCAAACTCAAGGAGGCAAGATCCGCTATCTTTGATCTGCTCCTGCAACATCAAGATTGCCAAACTTGCTATCTTCGATCTGCTCCACTGCAAACTCAGGGAGACAAGAGCTGCTATCTTCAATATGCTCCTGCAACATGTTATCTTCGATCTGCTCCACTGTAAACTCAGGGAGATAAGATCTGATCTTCGATCTGCTCCTGCAACATCAGGATTGCCAGATTTGCTATCTTTGATCTGCTACAGCAACATCAGGATTGCCAAATTTGCTAACTTCGACCTGCTTCACTGCAAACTCAGGGAGACAAGATCTGATCTTCGATCTGCTCCTGCAACCTCAGGATTGCCAGATTTGCTATCTTTGATCTGCTCTTGCAACATCAGGATTGCCAGACTTGCTATCTTCGACCTGCTCCTGCAACATCAGGATTGCCAGATCTGCTATCTTCAATCTGTTCCTGTAACATCAGGATTGCCATATTTGCTATCTTTGATATGCTCCTGCAACATCAGGATTGCCAGATCTGCTATCTTTAATCTGCTCCTGTAACATCAGGATTGCCAGATTTGCTAACTTCGATCTGCTCCTGCAACATTAGGATTGCCAGACTTGCTATCTTCGACCTGCTCCTGGAACATCAGGATTGCCAGATCTGCTATCTTCAATCTACTCCTGTAACATCAGGATTGCCAGATTTTCTATCTTTGATCTGCTCCTGCAACATCAGGATTGCCAGACTTGATAACTTCGATCTACTCCTGCAACATCAGGATTACCAGACTTGCTAACTTCGATCTGCTCCTACAACATCAGGATTATCAGACTTGCTATCTTCGACCTACTCCTGCAACATCAGGATTGCCAGACTTGCTATCTTCGACCTGCTCCTGCAACATCAGGATTGCCAGATCTGCTATCTTCAATCTGCTCCTGTAACATCAGGATTGCCAGATTTGTTATCTTTGATCTGTTCCACTGCAAACTCAGGGAGACAAGATCTGATCTTCGATCTACTTTACTACGCCGTCCTCTTGTGGACATAACCTGTAGAATGGGTACATGCTTATGCCTAATAATTAGGATGCCATGATTGAAATGAGTCAAAATTTTATGAGTATGATTTCTATTCAAGGTGTAATCACTCATTTATCCGTCAAGGTTTCATCTCCGTTTTCCTTGCAGTAACATTTTCTTGCTCAAATAGTTTGCCCCTATAGAGATTTTAGGGCTCATTCCTTTTAGACCTCGGGACACGGGCAAACATTGACTTTCAACCATCTCCCCCAAGAATCACAACTTTCACTATCGAAACTCGAAGAATACACGACTAGTTTTGACTTCGATTCACTCCACAACAATTTTTGAATCTTGCTGTCAAATTTCCCTGTCGTGCCATTTTCTGGACGACTAGGTAACATTGTTTATCTCCGTCACAATTACTTAATTGGACAAGGAGTTTTGAAGAAATAGTCTCCATTAAGACTCTTCTTTCTCAAATGTGGAAATTCTCAACAATTGTCCTGTTTCAGTTTCTTGTTTTATCTAGAGATTTCCAAAGTAATATGTAGAACTTTCTTTTGTGAAATTATTAGTTCATCAATTATTATTTCAATGCAACATGTATATGAATGACGGGTAACAGGAAATTGATTTTAAGGAGAGTTAAAATGAATTATCAACGATACGAGGAAAAATTGACTGGGAATATATCCTTTTTTTGCGGAGAAAAAGAACCCAAAAATAGTAAAATGAACGAAACAAAGATCAGATGCCCTAGACATCGCCAATTGGGCTTCTATATACAAACTTCATGAAGACTGCTTTGAGCTTGACATGTGTTTAGAAGACTCAAAGTACTTTGTCGATGCCTCAACATGCAACGTGCTTCCTTTCTCATTGATTCAACATTGCAAGATCGCTACATGCATATTCAAAATTCGAGCCGCCCTTTTCGGGTTTTCAACTCAAAAGCCCTTAGTCTCAAAGTGCCCTTTGCGGGTTTTCGCCTTGGCCTCTCCATCATTTTTTTTAGAAGTCTCAAAGTGCCCTTTACGGGTTTTCACCTTGGCCTCCCTTCCCTTTCTAGCAAAGTATTTTTTGACTGAATCCGAGTTTATAGGATTGGGTAAGCTTTTCCAGTCCATTTCAGTTAGAATCAGTGCGCCTCCAGATAAAGCTTTCTTCACCACATATGGTCCTTCCCAATTCAGCCTCCATTTCCCTCTGTAATCCTTTTGTATGGGAAGGATCTTTTTCAACACGAGGTCCCCCTCATGAAATTCTCTTGGGCCAACCTTTTTGTCATAGGCTCGCATCATTCATTTTTGGTACATCTGACCGTGACGAATAGCCTTCAATCTCTTTTCTTCAATTAAATTTAACTGATCATATCGAGCCTGGATCCATTCAGCTTCATCCAGTTTTACTTCTGACAACACTCGAAGAGAAGGTATTTCCACTTCAATAGGTAGAACTGCCTCTATTCCATAGACTAATGAGAAAGGCGTTGCCCCAGTAGAGGTTCTAACGGATATCTAATAAGCATAGAGTGCAAACGGTAACTTCTCATGCCAATCTCTATAAGTCTTGATCATCTTTCCCACTATCCTTTTGATGTTTTTGTTGCCCACTTCTACTGCCCCATTCATTTTTGGATGATACGGCGACGAATTGTGGTGTTTAATGTTGAATTGGCTACAAACCCCTGCTATTGTACTGTTGTTCAAGTTCAATGCGTTGTCTGATATGATCCTCTCAGGCATTCCATATCGACAAATGATCTCTTTCTTCAAAAATCGACTAACCGTTGATTTGGTGACGTTAGCATATGAAGCAGCCTCTACCCATTTTGTGAAATAGTCAATGACCACAAAGATGAATCGATGCCCATTCGAAGCCTTCAGTGAGATTAGTCTAATAACATCCATGCCCTACATGGAAAATGGCCATGGGGAAGTCATCACGTGTAAATGTGATGGAGGCACATGAATCTTGTCTCCATAAATCTGGCATTTATGACATTTTTTGGCATAGTTGATGCAGTCTTCTTCCATGGTGGACCAATAATATCCAAACCTCATTATTTGTCTGGCCATTGTGAAACCATTGACATGAGTTCCGCATACACCCTCATGGACTTCTTCTAGGATTTGCTTAGCTTCGGTGGCGTCCACACACCTCAGTAGTACTTGATCCTTTCTCTTTTTGTATAGGACCTCTCTATCCAAGACATAGTCACAGGCTAGTCTTCTTAGCGTCCTTTTGTCGTTCTCAGTCGCTTGATCAGGGTACTCATGATTTTTCACGTATTGCAATATGTCGTGGTACCATGGACGATCAATTTTCTCTTTTTCTTCGACATTGTGGTAATGGGCTGGGATCTGATAAATGCTCAT
Organism: Gossypium australe; assembly: GCA_005393395.2. NCBI lineage: Eukaryota > Viridiplantae > Streptophyta > Magnoliopsida > Malvales > Malvaceae > Gossypium > Gossypium australe. The sequence continues at coordinate 16,690,709 of CM016615.1, forward strand.
TTGTATAGGTTTCATATCCTCATTTTCGTTTATTCGGACCATGGAAGCCAAGGTGGCCAAAGCATCAGCCATCTGATTTTCGTCTCTTGGCAGATAACTGAAAGTGATGTTGTCAAACTCTTTGATCAATTCTTGGGCCAATCTTTTGTAGATAACCAGCTTAGGATCTCTTGTTTCCCATTAGGATCTCTTGTTTCCCATGCTCTTTTGAGTTGATAGATTACCAAAGCAGAGTCTCCATATACCTCCAATACCCTAATTTTGCGCTCAATAGTGGCACGTATACCCATGATACAAGCTTCGTATTCTGCCATATTATTAGTGCAATCAAAATTCAATTTGCAAGTAAATGGATAATGGTCTCCATTTGGGGCTATCAGAACTGCCCCAATTCCATTGCCCACAGCGTTTGATGCCCTGTCAAAATTCAGTTTCCAAGGATGATCTTCTGAGGTACCCTCTTCGGTGACTGCCACATACATCAAATCTTCGTTAGGGAAATCGAAGTCTAAAGGCTCGTAATCTTCGAGGGCTCTACTGCCTAGAAAATCCGCTATTGCACTCCCTTTCACCGCCTTTTGGTTTACATAAACTATGTCGAATTCAGAAAGCAGAATCTGCCATCTGGCCATCCTTCCATTCAAAGCGGTAGACTCCATCATATATTTTAGAGGATCTAGCTTCGAGATGAGCCAAGTTGTATGATACAACATATACTGCCTCAATCTCCGAGTTGTCCAAATCAAGGCACAACATAGTTTCTCGATTAGCGAGTACCTTGTTTCACATTCAGTGAATTTTTTACTAAGGTAGTATATTGCCTTCTCTTTCTTTCCCAACTCGTCGTGTTGACCAAGCACACATCCCATTGAATTATCAAGCACTGTCAAATAAAGGATTAATGACTTGTTTGGATGAGGCGGCGTCAATACTGGGGCATTGGAAAGGTATTGCTTTACTTTGTCAAAGGTCTTCTGGCATTCTTCATCCCACATGCCTGGATTGTGTTTCTTGAGAAGACGGAATATGGGGCCACATCTCTCAGTTAGTTGTGAAATAAACCGAGCGATGTAATTTAATCTTCCTAAGAAACCTCTAACTTCTTTTTGGGTACGTGGCGGAGACAATTCTTGTACGGCCTTGACTTTGTCTGGGTCAACCTCAATCCCCTTTTCACTGACTATGAATCTAAGCAACTTCCCAGACCGAGCTCCGAAGGTATACTTTGCTGGATTAAGCTTCAGCTAAAATTTCCTTAACCTCAAGAATATTTCTTTAGGACCTGCACATGCTCTTTTTCAGTTCGGGACTTGGTGATCATATCGTGGATGTAAACCTCAATTTCTCTGTGCATCATATCATGGAATACGGTTACCATGGCTCTCTGATATGTCGCTTCCGTATTTTTTAGTCCAAATGGCATCACCTTATAGCAAAACGTTCCCCACATGGTTACAAACGTTGTCTTATCCATGTCTTCAGGATGCATCTTTATTTGGTTGTTTCCTGAGAAACTATCCATGAAGGAGAACAACGAATAGCCCGCAGTATTGTCTACCAAGGTGTCAATGTGAGGCAACGGGGAAATTGTCTTTCGGGCTAGCCTTATTTAGATCCCTGTAATCCATGAATATTCGCACTTTCCCATCTTTCTTAGGGACAGGGACGATATTGGCTACCCAGTTCGAGTACTTAACCACTTGCAAGAACCCAGCGTTAAATTGCTTCTCGACTTCTTCTTTTATTTTTAACAAAACATCCAGTCTCATTCTTCGAAGCTTCTGTTGGACCGGCTTGCATTCTTCTTTTATGGGCAACCGGTGTACTGCGATATCTGTGCTTAATCCGGGCATATCTTTATACGACCACGCGAATACATCCTTGAATCCTTAGAGTAACTAGATGAGGTCTTGCTTGGTCTCTGCTGTGATACAAGCTCCGATCTTCACTTCCTGTCCTTCTCCCAGGTTCACCATCTCTACTGACTCTTTATGCGGTAGGATCTATTTTTCTTCTTGTTCTACCATTCTTAACAAATCTGGAGGCAAGTCACATTCTCTGTCATTTTCAAAATCCCAAGATTCTTCTGAACACATGTCTTGCTCGAAACAGACTTCTGAATCTGTAGTATCATTACTCATATCATTGATGTCTAGGGACCTGTGATGGGTATCAAAAGATGTACAAAGAACAAATGAATTTGAGGACAACTATTCACATGATATGAATGGGAATAAAGAATAAAGAACCAAAATGAGAGAATGTTTGTTAGAATTGAAGATGTATTTCATTAAAACTAAATATCCGAACATGAGCCTATTTCACAAAAGAAATATCATTGTTTCTAGGCTTGAAAACAACAAGTGCGTTCTGAATATTACTCTTTATAATCTCTAAAAACTACAGGAAATTCCTCCGTAGTCCAATTGTTCAAGACGCTTCCAAGTTCATACGGGCGAATGCCCGACAGGTTTCCTTGATCGGTTTCCTCGTCATGTATGGCATTGATGTGAGGATGTCCATCTCTAGAAGATTCTTTTTCTGGGTAACTTACTCCTCCTGACACGAAGGTATGAGATATGTGGGGAAATGTCATCGGTTCCTACTTAACGTCTTCTCCGTTCAACCGTGCCCTTCTCCTTTCTTGCTTATTCTCTATTTCCTTCTTCATTTGTTTAGCATCTGGTTTGAAACCCAAGCCAAAATGGTCTCTCTTCTCTTTCAGCATCAGGATCTGAACTTTCCCTTGGAGATGTTTGCCCAATCCTTTTCCTGGTAGGGCCCCTTTTCCTATCATCATTCGTAGGCCCATCCTTGTGGTTTTGGATAGCTTAGACACCGGGACTTCATTCCCCTCCGAGATGAAAGTCGCATTTATGAACTCTAAGGATTGAAAGGAACATTCAATGGCCTCCTCATTTGTTTCTAGATATGGCGCTTCATTGGTAACAGTCGCTATGATGTCTTTTTCAGCGTTTATAGTTACCAGTCGATTTTTCGTTACTAGTTTCAGTTTCTGGTGCAGCGACGAGGGTACTGCTCCCGCAGAATGAATCCAGGGCCTCCCCAACAAGCAGTTGTAAGAGGGCTTGATATCCATGACCAGAAAGTCTACTTCATATGTGTTAGGTCTGATCAATAAAGGTACGTCCATTCTCCCCATTACTCTTCTTTCAGTGCCGTCAAATGCTCTCACTATGTTCTGGCATGCTTTCATGTGAGAACTGTCTATAGGCAACCTCTTTAGTGTAGCCAATGGTAAAAAATTTAATGCTAATCCATTATCTATTAGCACACTCGGTAGAGTGTATCCCTTGCAACGAGTAGTTATGTGCAAGGCCTTTGTTGATCCCATGCCTCCCAGTGGAATTTCGTCATCACTGAAGTAAATGAAATTGTCAGCGCTTATGTTACTAACCAGGCAGTCCAACTTATTGACGGATATATCCTTAGTAACATAAGTCTCATTTAGTACTTTCATTAATGCTTCACGGTGCACTTCTGAGCTTAGAAGTAAGGCTAGCACGGATATACGAGCCAGTTTTCTGTGCAGCTGTTCCACCGCGCTATACTCACTGTGCTTCAAGAATTTCAAAAATTCTTTGGCCTCTTCTTCCTTTACAGGTTCATTTACGAGGGCCTCAGGTTTCTTTTTTCGCCCAATTGTCACAGTCTTCGATCTCACTGGTTCTGCTCTAATATTTTCCGATCGTAACGCTTCCCACTACGCGTATAGGATCCTTCATTCTTGACTTCCTCAAGAAGTGCTAGCGGAGCTTTCTACCCCTGGTATTGTCACATTACAATTGTAATTCTAGGGCACCCTTTTGTTGTCATTGTAAGGAACGGAAATAGGTATCTGAATTATAATCTTCGGCATTCCCTGTGCTCCACCTTCCACGTTTCTTGGTCAGGAGATAATGATCCTCGGATAGTTGACTCCTGGCTTCGTCAATTCTCCCTCGATTGCACGTATGTTTCCTTTCTCTAATCCTTCTTCATAAAACTCTAGTTCCTTATTGTCCATAAGGCTTTGTACTAAGATCCTAAACTCGACACACTCTTGGATCTCATGCCCTTCTGCCTTATGGAATTCGCAGTAGTTCTTTATTTTCCCCCATCTTTCCGCAGAATCTGAATCTGCCAATCCTCTTTTCACCATTTCCTTCCAGACCACTCTCAATGGGATTTTCACCTCCGTGACGTCCCTCTTGATATTTCTCACGCCGTTTTCACCAATCGCATTTATCCCTTTATCCTCGTGGCTGGGTAATGGGTTCCCCTTTCCTACCATATCATCTAGTGTTACAACCCCCATTTTGATTAGCCTCTCGACTGCCTTTTTCAAGGCGAGGCAATTCTCTATCGAATGCCCCGCTACTCCTGCATGGTAATCGCAGTGAGCGTTTGAGTCATACCATTTAGGGTATGGGGGCTGCAATGGTTGTAGATAAAATGGGGACACGATGTGCTCATTAAATAAAGTCTGGTATAGCTCTTTGTACGTTATCGGAATTAGCGTGAATTGGATCTTTTCAGTATTTTGTCTAGTTCCCGATTCCTGTCTTGCTAGCCCTTGTTGCCCAGTTGTAATCGCCTTTGGCTGGCTAACTGTGATTGCCTTGAGTACCCTTTATTGTAGGTACTCACGTTATTTACCTCACCGTCCTTTTTATTAGGAGCGGCCCTCCTGGCGCTTTCTCATGCTTTGATCTTGCCACCCCTTATGGCATGTTCGATCATTTCCCCTGCCATTACTATGTCGGCAAAGCTCTTAGTTGTGCTCCCTATCATATGGGTTATGAAAGGAGCCTTCAGGGTGTTGATGAAAAGCATGGTAGTTTCCTTTTCTAGGAGAGGTGGTTGGACTTGCATGGCAACCTCCCTCCATCTTTGCGCATACTGTCTGAAACTTTCATTTAGTTTCTTCTCCATGTTTTGCAAAGTAATTCTGTCTGGCACCATGTCCGTGACATGATTGTACTGTTTCATGAAGGCTTGAGCCAAATCTCTCTAGGAACTGATGTTAGCATGGCTAAGCTGGTTATACCATCTGGCTGCTGCGCCCACTAAACTTTCTTGGAAACAATGAATCAAAAGTTGATCATTGATCAAGTAGCCAGTCATTCGTCTATAGAACATGGTGATGTGGGCTTCCGGGCAGCTAGTCCCACTATATTTCTCAAACTTTGGCATTTTAAACTTAGGGGGCAGCACCAGATCTGGAACTAGACTTAAATCTTTCGCGTCAATCCCATGATGATGTTCGATATTTTCTAGCACCTTGAATTTTTCCTCCAACCATTTGCAACGATCCTCTAACTGCCTCGAGGATTCTATTCTCGACCCTATTTTCTCTGCTATATCTAAATCGAGCACAACAGGATTGGCTGGGTTATCTCCTAGTTGGGATCCTGAGCCTACGTGAAAGCTCATGGGAGGTCTGATGTCATCCTGCCCCTGATGGGGCCTGATTATAACTGGTGGTCTTTGGAGATACTCCTTAGGCTGTGCTCTTACGTGTGGAGGGGTAAAACCCGGGGGAATGCCTTCACTATCCTTTTTGATTGGAGGCATGGGGCTTTTCCCCTTGTCCGTTACCCCATTCAGTATTTGGGCCATTTGGGCTATCATGTTTCTCTGAGCCTCCAACATTTGGTCCCTCATCTCCTGTTGGAGCTTTGACATTTGCTCTTGCATTTGGTCTTGTATGTCTTTCTGGAATTATTCAAACCTTTGATCCATTTTCTTGGTTTTGGCACGTGTCCCGTAGTGATGTTCAGTTTCCAGATTTTCTCTTTTCTCTCTCTTTTTCTATCTGATGATTTCAACTAATTAGGCTCTCTTTATAGACTTAGATGCATATGATATGATGCAATGCACATGCATGAATGCAAGAAGAAGGCATCGATTCAGATTCAACTTCATTTTAGAAAACTTTATTAGAAAACAAAATCCTTTACATAAAACAGACTACAAATATGCTTTCGCCCTAAGGCCTAAGGTTTTGATTTTCCCAAGTAAAGAGATTAGCTCTTGACTACGACCCGTCTGTAGCTCATATTTCATACTCAATATATTAGCCTCTGCTCCCAGAGTCCGTAGGTGATCAGCTGCTTCTCGAATCTGAACTATTGCTTCACCCATGAGGTAATCTCGATTTCTAACTTGATCATGAAAATGGTGAAGCTCCTCCTTCTAACGCCCTTATCTTGTTTCAAGAAGCTCAATCCGGAGTTCACAACTGTGCAATACTGATTCTAGCTCTTCGATCTTACCCTTCATTTCCTTGATCTTGTTTAGACTTGATTTCAGTTCACTTTCCGAGTTCGACTTCGGTAGTGATGAAGAGACCGCCCAAGCTCAGCCACTCTAGCTTTTAGTCCCTTTTTCTCTTTTTGGCTTTCTGCCATGTTCTTCTCTAAGGCCTCGTTTTGTGTTTGCATTTCTTGAAACTTCTTCTCCTAACTGCTAGCTTTGGCTTTTTCCTCTCGGATCTCTTGTCGCCACTGCTCCAGAGTTTTTCCTAACCTAGCGTTTTTCATTGTCAGACGCATCTTCTTATATTCTGTCTTCAAGCTATCTCGGTCTTCCTCTATCTTCCATTTTTCCTTTCTTAGTTTCTCGGCCTCTGATTTTTGACCATCCATATCTAATTTGAGGAGCATATTTTCTTCTTCCAACTTTTCTATTCTCTTTCCCAGCTCCGAACTCATCCTTTCAAAATCTTGTTTCACAATCTCTAATTCTGATGGGACCACTCGCAAGCATTCTTCTCTCAATCGGGCACCTTCTGGATTTGGTTCGGGGATATTATCATTAATCCTTTTAATCTCCATCTACTGTACTCCGGGTCGTCATCGGGCCTGTGGACAACCTTTTCATTCTATGAATCTGATTCCTGGCACCAGCAATCTCTTTAACCCTCTTCTTATAGCTTTCCCCTCTATATGAAAACTCGCTTTCAGCCAACCCATATGTGGTTGGTACAAACTGTCTTGAACCATACTGCCTCAAAACGAGTAAAGGGGCATACCCAATGGCCCCCCAAATTCCGAGCAAGGGAACCCAATCGAAATCTCCACATCGATAAAGGATTTCATTGGGGATCATCCAAGGAGCCCTCCACTCGATGTCTTCTTCTTGGAGATTTTGAAGAAGCGCTATCTAGCCTTCCTCGGATATGTCTTCTCTCCTTGGCATGGCAACTATCTCTTTCAACGGAGAGTAAGTCTCATAGAAGACCCGGTAAGACACTTTTTCCACTTTCCAAAAATGACTATGAAACCAAGCCATCAATAACTATGCGCAACCGATGAACCTGCCTTCACTTGTTCTCCGACATGCATTCAAGGATCTGAATGTCTCGGCTAAAATTACAGGTACCAGTGTAACCCCTTTGTCTAGTCGGTCGAATAAATCCGTAACTGCTTCATCTACATGTCTGAGAGCCTTAGGAAATATTACCAAGCCGTAAATACATAGGGCAAAGACATCAATCTTCTTTTTTATATCGGGATGTGTCAGGATCAGGCTCCTCAAACTTTCCCAATGTATGCACTTACCCTCACCTTTACTATGAATTTTGGTCGAGACCCACTGTTCACTCATTCCTATGATATTCATCAATTTCTTCATAAAACTAGGGGCATTGGCAGCCCTAAAATAAGCTTTGTCAGTTTGGATCCTTGAACAGCGCAGCAGGGTTGTATATTCCTCCACTGTGGGTGCTAAATCTACTTTCCCGAAAGTGAAACAACTGTAAGCAACATTCCAGAACTGAGTCATAGCCCAGAATAGATGTTTATCGACCTTAATGTCGAGCAGGTAGTGTATATCGCCATAACTATAACAGAACAACTATTTTGCCTCGTTGTCCTATTGGTTCCATATTGTTTTCAACTCGCAAAACTCATTTTGCGTGATGCTAATACGAGTAAAATCCCACAGTTCTGATACATACCCGTCGGCTAAACTGTCCCCTTTCTCTAATTGGCTTTGTTCTGACCATATACGGATGATTGCATTGTCTTCTACTTTATCAAGGAATTCGTTCTCCATAACCAGCTTTCTAATTTAGAAACTGACCGTGAATCGATACTTCTTAAGAGATGACATGATATGCATATAAATGAAACATAACGAGTTAGTATCGTAGCATGAAATATATAAAACAAGTAAAATAAACGAATCTTCATCTAGGTGACCATTAAGGTTTGACATAGTTCTGCCTAAGGTGGGCTCTTAGGGTTCACTATATGTGGTTTAGTTCTATGGTTTGAGGTACCCGAACCAGCAGATTCCTCGATCCTCACCCATCATAGGCTCATACGGACCGAGTTCAGTTCAGGGGAATACATTTCCTTATGGCCATGCGGAAGTGAAAACTTTACGAGGACATAGGTAAGGATGTATTCCGGAAGCGATCCACTAGCCCATGCGGAGGTGAAAACCTCACGAAGCAATAGCTTCTTGCTCCCACTTAAGGGTGCGACCACGACGGTCATGCAATGCAATGCCAACGTATACCAAAAGCTTAAAGCCAATAAGGGAATATAAATACAGTGATGAAGATCATAACACAACGTAGATGAAATGCAAAGAAAAGGATCGTATATTAAAACTGAATTTCAATTTTTGACAAAAGAAAAAAATTAATCAGCTCGTGGCTTGACTCTCTTTTTAACATGTCCCCAGTGGAGTCGCCAAGCTGTCGTAACCATTTTTTGAAAAAAAGGGGTATCGACTTGGTTTTGAAAATGAAAATAAAACAGGAGTCGCCACCAATCCTTTTTGATGAGGTGTGATCGGGACACCTCTTAAAACGGTTGTTTTTAATAAACAGTTTGATTTATCAAAACAACGATTTTGGTCTACGAAACTTAGAAAATGGATTCGGGATTCGGTTACGTACGAGGAAGAGTTAGCACCCTCGATACGCCCAAAATTGGTACCTAATTGATTAATTAGTGTTTTAATGTCGAAAATTGAAATTTTGAAATACGAATCCTTTTGGAAAATGTTTGGATGACTCAGATTTGGATATCGAAATTCTCTTGTCCCAAAAGATGAAATATCACATCCTGCACAATAGGATACGATGTTTCAATCCTCGATACCAAGATTATTTCATGACTTCCAAAATTCATACATTGCGATTTTAAAAGGGGTATTTCGCTATGTGGCCAAACCAAAAACCGAAACCCAGCACGATTGGGCACAATTCTTTGAATGTCCAAACACGCAATATTGCCTTATTTAGGAAAACATGATCAAAATCTTAGAACGATATTTAGTCATTTAGATGAACGGGAAATTGAAACCCAGCACGATTGGGCACGATTCCTCGAACTTCTAAACACAAAATATCGATCCCTTTTAAAATTTAATATATCGAATAGAGGTTGATATGACGAGTAACAATGTGAAGGATATAATATGACCGTATAAATACGTCAATAAAATAATGTTATGAAATTTGAAAATAAACGAGCAAGATAGGATGTATTGCATAAACTTCGAGTAAATAAAAAAAAGACATGTAATAACAGTAATATAGAACAATAATAATACTGTATAAATATGGATAATACATATATGGTCTTAGTATAAAACTATAATGATAAAAATAGTAGCGATAACAATAGTATATAAAAAATATAATAGTGATAACAATAGTATATAAGAAATATAATAGTGATAAAATAAAGATAACAATAGTAATAATAATAATAATAATATCAGGTAATAATAAAAATAGTATGATTACTAAACAATAGTAGAAATGATAGCAATAAAGATAATAGTAAGTAAAGCAGTAGTAAAAACAAAAATATAAAATAAGTAAATAAATGAATACAATGGTAATAGAGATAATAAAGTAATGACAATAATAATAAGTAGTAACATATATATAGGTAGGTATAAAAATGATGATACAATAGTAATAACAAATAATGGTGGAAATAAAATAATAGTAATGATGTTTAGAAAGAAGATGAACATAAAGTAATACTAGTGTTAATTCTTTGTTAATTCTTTGTTGGGCCAGGGCAATAATTGGGTTCTACAGATATATATTGTTTTCGAATAGGCACTAAATATAATTAAAATATACATCCATTAACAAATAAGCTAAACACATCACACTTATATAAATACATAATAGTTGTTGAAACCATTTTTATAATTTAAAAAAAAACTGCGTCGACTTTTAAAAAACGAAAGTGGAAGTCGCCACCCATCCCTTTTTTACTTAGGTATGATTGGATCACCTTGCAAAACGTTTTATTTTAAAAAGTCTGATTTTTGGTCCACGAGAAACAAGAAAACGGGTTCGGGAGTCGGTTACGTATGAGGAAGGGTTAGCACTCTCATAACGCCCAAAAATTGTAACACCCCAAACCCGGCCTAGAAGTTAGGCCCAAATCTGGCGTGCCACATGGAAGTGTTTTTCAAAACCATCTTTGCAATTGTTAAAAACTTGTTTGAGAATTACAGCCTCTTTGTTAAAACCCAAAACACTTAAGAAATTGTGTCTACATGAAAACATAATTATCTTTAATAAACCTTTTTGGTTGCGAAAGCATATTTGAAATAAACGATTTACGAAAATATGACGTTTGAAATAGAGTTGCAAAAGCATCTTGAAACATTGCGGAAACGTTGATAAAATACGAGTATTTTTGAAAGATTGACTGATGAATCACAAATCAAGGAATTGAACTTTAAAACCATGACTTTTGTAAATGTCGTTAATAATTTGGAAGAAAGTTCGAGTTAAATCATATTTGTTAATCGATTTTTGGAAAACCTTTATTTACGTTTTTAGAAAAAAATTATCGTTTTAAACAATTTAAGCAAAATACTAAGTAAACCAACCATGAAGCAAATAATAAAATACTCCAGAGGCCTTATTACAATTTAAACCAAAATAGCAAAATAATAAAATAAACAGAAATAGAAATTTAAAATTTGATAACACCATTTCGGAAGTATAGCCTCCACCGAGTCATCCATGGGCCCAAGTCCTCACTACGGAGCATTACCTACAAGGGTTAAGAGAAAGGGGGGTGAGTTACAAGAACTCAGTGTATAATCCCCTTACCATCATCCACTGGGTCGGAACACACATAGCAATATTTTGGGCCTAAGCCCATTTACAATCATAGCATAATATCATATATATAACATGCATGTGTTATGCAATTTCCCAACCAAACCTATTTTTCCATCCGCTACACACCACCCGTACCAACCAGCACACCTGTGGGGATCAAGTCAACCCACCCCGCCAACACACCAATTGCAGGCATAAAGCCATTTAAAATGATTGTGGCAGAGCCACCAGAACTTCTCTTCAATTTTTATCCCAACCCATGCAATCATGTATGCATATACAAAGTATAACAATATTCATAAGATAATTTCAACATAAGGCCCGTAATACAAGTTGGCCCATTAAGCAATCTAGCAATTTGGCCCTTTAAGCAGACTAGCAATTTGGCCCATTAATCAATCTAGCAATTCGACCAATTATTCAATTTAGCAAATTCGGCCAATTAATCAATCTATCAAAACGGCCCATTAACACATGAGGCCCATATAGTAAATATCACATTTGGCCCATAAAGCAACATATTTCAATTTGGCCCATAAAAGGTATTTTCGTAATTCGGTCCATAGGGACATTTCGTAATTCGGCCCATTAGGGGCATTTTCGTAACTCGGCCTGTAAAGGCATGTTCATAATTCGGTAATCGTACCCACTAAGGGTAATTCGGTAATTTACCCTCTAAGGGTATGATGGTAATTTTCACAACCTAGGCTTAATTACTAATTTGGGGTATAAAAATCGAAACTGTCCATCTGCGTCGTACTGACTAAACTGACTATAACTTGAGTTAATAAACTCTAAATATAAATCCGTAAATTTTCCTTGAAACTAAACTTATATATCTTTCCACTATAATTTTTCTAGAATTTTTAGCTTAACCATTTAGTACAGTTTATTCCTTAAAGTTTCCCTTGTTTCACTATCTAATGATTCTGACCTCTCTTAACTTAATCACAAATATCTTACTATACGCTTTTCATCTACTGCTCTCACTTGTTTCTATTGAAAATAGGTTCACTAAGGAATCTATACATATCAATTATAACTCTTAATTCACTTTTTACAATTTTATACGATTTTTCCAAGACAGAACAGAATACCCCGAAGTCATTCAGAACCAATCTCACTAAAATTAACATATCTCAGAATATAGTATTCCTTTTCCTTCTCTATTTCTTCCATATTAAAAAAAGACACAGTAAGCTTTGATTTGATATCTTATTCATTTTGTAATTCCTTTTATCCAATTTTTCATGATTTTTCAAATACACACCACTATTTCTGACTGAGACTGTTTTATTACAAAACATGATTACCACTACAAGCATACGCACGTCCGAGTGATCACGGATGCCGATTATCGGTTTTCTTCGGTATTTCTACCGAATCACAGAATATTTCATGTAAACTTTCAGAGAGATGTGAGATTTACTCACCATTTCAAACATATATTCGGAAGGGTACGGGATTACACACCTTATTCGGAATCCGTAACACGATACTCTCTGCGGCACCTAAAGATACAATCGGTCAACAATTAATCCAAAACCGAATTTACCACTTCAAACAATTATTGTGATTGATTAACAATCTATCACTTACCAACAAATTCGAGTCTCTTATTACGAGGGATAGATCGAGCGATTTAGTCCCTAAAAATATAATCAATTAGTCACACCCACTATTTCGTTAAGCAAAATAACCGGTTAACGAAATAGATCCAAAAAGAACCATGATGAATCCCTTACCTTAACGATATTAGTTTCGATTTCTAACGATTGTACAATGGCTATGGATGAGTCAAAGTTTCAGCCTTCCACTATCACTCGATTGATCAAAGGTGTATCAAGGTGTTTGGAATGTTTCGATCGACACTGAAAGAAATATGAACCAAAAAGAAATATGAGTATTTCGGCAACAAAAAGAATGGTGAAAGATGGATTAAGGTTTCGGCCCCCAAGGAAAAAATGAAGAAAGTGTGCTCACCAATGGCTTGTAAATTCGGCACAAAGCAAAAGAAATTTGGAGAGTACCAAATAGTGCAAAGAGAAAGGTTTTTTGGCCTAACAAGCACCGAAAATGTAACATCCTGAAATAGGGGCTATTAGGTTTGAATTGTTTTGCATGTGTATGGCTTGATTGTGCATTAATTAAGGTGTTTTAAGATCTAGATATAAGCCAAGGGTAGGCCCGAGCTGTAGGAAAAATTTTTGTTTTAAGTGTTAGTTAAAGGGAGCTAAGGGAGCTAGGCCTTAAGGGAATTAATGTGGAGGTTAAGACATAAGTAACCAGTTGGCAAAATAGCAAGGGAGGCGCCACTTAGGGCCTTGGAAAGTGACGCCACAAGCAGTGTGAGGGGGGCTTAGGTTCGAATCCCATGGATGGCAATAAGGTGACTTTTATTTTTGCATTTGTATGGCATGTGTTGGTCAAAATTTACTTATGGTAAGGATGGACTTTGTTATTTATGGATAGTAGACTAAAGGAAAAAGGCAAGTGTTAACTTAAGGAATGAAATCCTAAGCTTTTGGTATGATAAGGGGACATAAGGCATGGATTAAGGGATGAGGTTTGGAAACTTTTTAATGGCATTTTTTCCATGAACATGGACGGTTTTATGGACTAGGGGGTGGCCGAATTTTTGTGGTATATTTTGGTAAGGATGAGTGGTTAGGTGTTTTTCCCATTTGGTCATTTTTTTTTTTGTATTTTTCCAAACACCTTTTCTTTTGTAGCCGAATTTGCATAGGGAGGTTTAGGCATTTCCTTGTGCGATTTCTTTTCCCGAAAGCTTTTGTGTTCTTTTTCCTTTGAGACTGTAAACCAAATAAGTGACCTCTCGTGCACCTCTTTCTCTTTTGATCATCTTTTGATATTTCTTTTCTTCCTTAATTTTCTTTGTGCCGAAAATGTGTTTCACTCATCTCATTCAACTTGTTTCTTTTTCTTTTCTCTTCTATTGACCAAAGCCGAAATTGTGAGTACCTATTCTTTTTATTTTCTTCCCTTTTGCTATTCACTTTCAAAAGCTGAAATATTTCTTGTGTTAGCCGAACCTCTATTGAACCTCTCAACCATTTCTTTTCTTCACTTCTTTTCTTCAAAGCCGAATGTACCATAGGCTGGAATCTGCTCCAATCGTTTCACAATAGTGGGTAAGAGTTCTCTTCTAATCGTTTTCTTCTATCTCTTTTGATTACCGAAAGTCAAGAAGTCTAACTCCATTTTCTTGTTATGGCCGAATCTATGAAAGGTGATATCGGGATTTCTGTAGGCTAAAGTTAGTAAAGTAGAGATCTTTCGGGATTGGAGTGATCAAGGTAAGCAAGGATTATTGTGGGGCCGAAGGCCATTTCATGTGTTCTTTTGGGTTGAGCCGAATCTAACATAAGGTTGTGTAGGAGGATTTCGGCAAGTTTCGGGTGCAAATCGTTTAGGCTTTGGGTTTCGGGATTTAGTCGACTGTGCCGAAAAAGGTGTGTAGTTATCACACTGATCTCCTGTTGTTTGTATGTTGCTATGAATGTATATATGTATACTGTGTATGATACCCGGAAATAATGGCTGAGATGGTGGCTACCCATGGTGGGTATTCGGTTAACCAGGTCAGTTTTATGATATTATTTTACCATGGTATATGTGTGGAATTGTGGTAAGCATGTGATGTATGCTCATTGGAATTTTACTGTTATTTGGCCATGATACTGACATATGCATAGGGATTGGGATATGAGTATTGAAGGACAGGGTGTACATTTATGTACGTGGTCCAATGTTAGCCTTGAGCTACATTGGCGCTTGATGTTGGCTATGTGCTTCATCAAGGTGGGGTGTTGGCTATGTGCCACATCGTGGGCGGATGATAGCTGTGTGCATCACCGTGGATTGAGGATGACCTTGAGTCACCTCGTGGATACAGATATGTGGGGTCACTTAGGTGATCGGTGGCTAAGCCACGGCCTTGAGCAGCAGGTCTGCCAAGGAGGTGTGTAGCGGTTGGAGGGTGATTTAGTAATCCCCTGGTGTGTGCGGCAGGTACGGGGGTGTGTAGCGGATGGACACTAGGTTGGGTTGGGATTCATTTTGCATGATTACGTATGTGGACTGTGTGGATGTGGGCCAAGCCCATTTGTGGAGGCATGTGAAATAATTACACACTGAGTCGGTTTGACTCACCCTATTTTTCCAAAAAAAATGCAGGTGATACATGATTCTTGGACCGGGCTGGAGCGGATACGAGGTGGCCATGCAGAAGATGTTTTATTTGTTTTAAGCATTTTATATTTTTAGTACTTTTGGGTAAATCATTATTGTAATAAGGCCATTTAAAGTATTTTGGGGATTTTATTATGTTTCCGATGGATTAATTATCGAGCTAATAACTGGGAATGTTTTCTTTCAAACAAATCATATCTTAGAAAGTTATATTAAAGTTTTAATTCCGGAAATTTGTAACAACATAGTTTTACTTAGAATTTTAAATATACCATGTTTTATAAATGACGGAAAATTATTAAGTTTTCACCTTATGTCAAATTCTTTTCAAACTTTTTCCTCAGTAGCATTCTAAATTCGGCTGTGGTGTTTGGGTCGGGTTTGGGGGTGTTACAGAAAATTAAATCAAAAGGCAAATGGAGAATTTTGGCTATCAAAGAAGGTGGAAAGAAAATGAGTTTGTGGTCAAGCAAAAGAGAAAGAAAATGCACTATTGTGCTAATAGGTTTCGGCAAGGAGAGTTGCAAAAATTGGGAGAGAATGACACAAAGTTGTCAAGGGATTTTGGCAAAACAAAGCTAAGACTTTACCAAATGCCAAATAAAATTTTTCAGCCACTTATCTACCTCAAAATCGTCCACATGCATCCCCCCTAGGATAAGAGTTTGGCCACCCATACTTTCCAAAACACCTCCCCCGATATTAGCCTCTTGTCCCCCTTTCTTTCCTATTCCTCTTGATTCCTTTCCCAAACTTTAACATTGCCATATTCTTTTAGCCACCTTACCAAAATAATGAAGTCCACACCTACCAAAAATACTTCTTGGCCGACACATAAGGAAGGAAAGCAAAAATAATAGTCAAAATTTGCACACAAAGTGATTCGAACCTCTTCCCTTCAAGTCCATCATGTGGCATCATATCCTTCTTACCAATAGCTCATTTATACAAGCACATTACTCATTTATTTCTATAAGTCTTGAAGCTACTTACCATCTATCCTTAAAGTGCTAAAATACCAAATTTTTCTTAAGGCCCAATTAAACCCGAGACTTCATAGAAACCTCATAACCTTCCAAATTCACTTAACTAATAAGTCCAATTTGCAATAATGTCATTCTCTTGTTCTCAAAATTTTTAAACACTCCTACGCTCAAGGCCCAATGGGCCCAATCCTACTAGGCCCAATTTCGGGATGTTACAATTCTACCCTCCTTAAAGAAATTTCATCCTCGAAATTTCCAACCAACTACTAAACTCACCATTCAAATCACACCACTATGCTTTCGCTGCGGACTCTGATCTTAATAACACTATTGTACCTTTAACATAATCTTGAATCCTCTTTCACACAACCGAACATCTAACCACAGTAGCAAACCGTTATCTACCACTTATACCAAAAATTTTCTTACATTCAATCATCACTTCCAACCAAAACATACCTGACTTGATGGTGATGAAACAATCCCGAGCCTTATGCTCCTTAGACCCACATCTCAAGCATGCTCCTGACCTCCTCCAGCATTCTCCCGGATGACGCCTCTTGCAAAAATCACAAGCCAGAAAGTTCAGTCCTGCCTTGACATGCTTTACAGAACGAGATTGCGACCCAAAAGAACTGCGATCTATTTTCTTCTTACAGTCCACAGACCCAACTCGAAGTGCTTCACTGATTCCTTTAACCTCCTCTAATATTTCCTTGACTATCTGAGTCAGCTCGACAACCCCAGCTCGATCATGAGATTTCGTCTCAACCATCGGCGATGCCAACGCCTCCCTTTTGGAAACATGCCTCGGTGCCGAAGATCTAGCCCTAGCACCTCGGCCTCTACCATGTCCACGTCTTCTAGCGCTCATGTTCACTAAGTCAATTTAATCTTGATTACGAGTTTTATGAATCAATATACTATTCGATGTTTATTAAACGATGTTTTATGGAGTATAAGAGTAGAAGTTGTTTTCGCAAAACGCATCCTAAAGTCTCAATCTCTATAGTTTCAACATCTAAAGCTAAAATTTCTAGAGTGTTCCTATAGTCATATCACAACAATCATAAAACGAAAACAAATACTTACTTGACTTGGTGCCGGATACCCGTGGTGCCATACTTCCTTCAGAACATGCATTTATAATTTAAAATTCAAAACAATTTTGGAAACGTTTTTGAACCCTAACCACAGCCGAGTTTTGAAATTGGGCTCTGATACCATAAAATGTAACACCCCAAACCCGGCCTAGAAGTTAGGCCCAAATCTGGCGTGCCACATGGAAGTGTTTTTCAAAACCATCTTTGCAATTGTTAAAAACTTGTTTGAGAATTACGGCCTCTTTGTTAAAACCTAAAACACTTAAGCAATTGTGTCTACGTGAAAACATAATTATCTTTAATAAACCTTTTTGGTTGCGAAAGCATATTTGAAATAAACGATTTACGAAAATATGACGTTTGAAATAGAGTTGCAAAAGCATCTTGAAACATTGCGAAAACGTTGATAAAATACAAGTATTTTTGAAAGATTGATTGATGAATCACAAATCAAGGAATTGAACTTTAAAACCGTGACTTTTGTAAATGTCATTAATAATTTGGAAGAAAGTTCGAGTTAAATCATATTTGTAAAAGTTTATTTTGAAATCCATTTGTTAATCAATTTTTGGAAAACCTTTATTTACGTTTTTAGAAAAAAATTATCGTTTTAAACAATTTAAGCAAAATACTAAGTAAACCAACCATGAAGCAAATAATAAAATACTCCAGAGGCCTTATTAAAATTTAAACCAAAATAGCAAAATAATAAAATAAACGGAAATAGAAATTTAAAATTTGATAACACCATTTCGAAAGTATAGCCTCCACCGAGTCATCCATGGGCCCAAGTCCTCACTACGGAGCATTACCTACAAGGGTTAAGAGAAAGGGGGTGAGTTACAAGAACTCAGTGTATAATCCCCTTACCATCATCCACTGGGTCGGAACAC
This sequence comes from Gossypium australe, assembly GCA_005393395.2. Classification (NCBI taxonomy): domain Eukaryota; kingdom Viridiplantae; phylum Streptophyta; class Magnoliopsida; order Malvales; family Malvaceae; genus Gossypium; species Gossypium australe. The sequence goes on from CM016615.1 coordinate 16,709,022, forward strand.
ACATAGCAATATTTTGGGCCTAAGCCCATTTATAATCATAGCATAATATCATATATATAACATGCATGTGTTATGCAATTTCCCAACCAAACCTAGTTTTCCATCCGCTACACACCACTCGTACCAACCAGCACACCTGTGAGGATCAAGTCAACCCACCCCGCCAACACACCAATTGCAGGCATAAAGCCATTTAAAATGATTGTAGCAGAGCCACCAGAACTTCTCTTCAATTTTAATCCCAACCCATGCAATCATGTATGCATATACAAAGCATAACAATATTCATAAGATAATTTCAACATAAGGCCCATAATACAAGTTGGCCCATTAAGCAATCTAGCAATTTGGCCCTTTAAGCAGATTAGCAATTTGGCCCATTAATCAATCTAGCAATTCGGCCAATTATTCAATCTAGCAAATTCGGCCAATTAATCAATTTATCGAAACGGCCCATTAACACATGATGCCCATATAGTAAATATCACATTTGGCCCATAAAGCAACATATTTCAATTTGGCCCATAAAGGGTATTTTCGTAATTCGGTCCATAGGGACATTTCGTAATTCGGCCCATTAGGGGCATTTTCGTAACTCAGCCCGTAAGGGCATGTTCATAACTCGATAATCGTACCCACTAAGGGTAATTCGGTAATTTACCCTCTAAGGGTATGATGGTAATTTTCACAACCTAGGCTTAATTACTAATTTGGGGTATAAAAATCGAAACTGTCCATCTGCGTCGTACTGACTAAACTGACTATAACTTGAGTTAATAAACTCTAAATATAAATCCGTAAATTTTCCTTGAAACTAGACTTATATATCTTTCCACTATAATTTTTCTAGAATTTTTAGCTTAACCATTTAGTACAGTTTATTCCTTAAAGTTTCCCTTGTTTCACTATCTAATGATTCTGACCTCTCTTAACTTAATCACAAATATCTTACTATACGCTTTTCATCTACTGCTCTCACTTGTTTCTATTGAAAATAGGTTCACTAAGGAATCTATACATATCAATTATAACTCTTAATTCACTTTTTACAATTTTATACGATTTTTCCAAGACAGAACAGAATACCCCGAAGTCATTCAGAACCAATCTCACTAAAATTAACATATCTCAGAATATAGTATTCCTTTTCCTTCTCTATTTCTTCCATATTAAAAAAAGACACAGTAAGCTTTGATTTGATATCTTATTCATTTTGTAATTCCTTTTATCCAATTTTTCATGATTTTTCAAATACACACCACTATTTCTGACCGAGACTGTTTTATTACAAAACATGATTACCACTATTTCTACCGAATCACAGAATATTTCATGTAAACTTTCAGAGAGATGTGAGATTTACTCACCATTTCAAACATATATTCGGAAGGGTACGGGATTACACACCTTATTCGGAATCCGTAACACGATACTCTCTGCGGCACCTAAAGATACAATCGGTCAACAATTAATCCAAAATCTAATTTACCACTTCAACTTATTGCGATTGATTAACAATCTATCACTTACCAACAAATTCGAGTCTCTTATTACGAGGGATAGATCGAGCGATTTAGTCCCTAAAAATATAATCGATTAGTCACAACCACTATTTTGTTAAGCAAAATAATCGGTCAATGAAATAGATCCAAAAAGAACCATGATGAATCCTTTACCTTAACGATATTAGTTCCGATTTCTAATGATTATACAATGGCTACGGATGAGTCAAAGTTTTAGCCTTCCACTATCACTCGATTGATCAAAGGAGTGAATGTAAACACAAATGAGAAGAAATGATTAATAGAATGGAGAAGGTGTATCAAGGTGTTTGGAATGTTTCGATCGACACTAAAAGAAATATGAACCAAAAAGAAATGTGAGTATTTCGGCAACAAAAAGAATGGTGAAAGATGGATTAAAGTTTCGGCCCCCAAGGAAAAAATGAAGAAAGTGTGCTCACTAATGGCTTGTAAATTCGGCACAAAGCAAAAGAAATTTGGAGAGTACCAAATAGTGCAAAGAGAAAGGTTTTTTGGCCTAACAAGCACCAAAAATTAAATCAAAAGGCAAATAGAGAATTTCAGCTATCAAAGAAGGTGGAAAGAAAATGAGTCTGTGGTCAAACAAAAGAGAAAGAAAATGCAGTATTGTGCTAATAGGTTTCGGCAAGGAGAGTTGCAAAAATTGGGAGAGAATGACACAAAGTTGTCAAGGGATTTTGGCTAAAACAAAGCTAAGACTTTACCAAATGCCAAATAAAATTTTTCAACCACCTATCTACCTCAAAATCGTCCACATGCATCCCCCCTAGGATAAGAGTTTGGCCACCCATACTTTCCAAAACACCTCCCCCGATATTAGCCTCTTGTCCCCCTTTCTTTCCTATTCCTCTTGATTCCTTTCCCAAACTTTAACCTTGCCATATTCTTTTAGCCACCTTACCAAAATAATGAAGTCCACACCTACCAAAAATACTTCTTGGCCGACACGTAAGGAAGGAAAGCAAAAATAATAGTCAAAATTTGCACACAAAGTGATTCGAACCTCTTCCCTTCAAGTCCATCATGTGGCATACTCATTTATTTCTATAAGTCTTGAAGCTACTTACCATCTATCCTTAAAGTGCTAAAATACCAAATTTTTCTTAAGGCCAAATTAAACCCGAGACTTCATAGAAACCTCATAACCTTCCAAATTCACTTAAATAATAAGTCCAATTTGCAATAATGCTATTCTCTTGTTCTCAAAATTTTTAAACACTCCTACGCCCAAGGCCCAATGGGCCCAATCCTAGTAGGCCTAATTTCGGGATGTTACATGCATCATGCTCATCCTCGGTTCGCGAATACACCAGGATATCGTCTATAAACACTACTACGAACCGATCCAGATAGGGCTGGAACGCTCGGTTCATCAGATCCATGGAAGCAGCTGGTGCATTCGTCAGCCCAAACAGCATCACTAGGAACTCGTAATGACCATAATGAGTCCTAAACGCAGTCTTATATCAGCCTCTTTAACCCTTAGCTGATGGTACCCAGAATAGAGATTTATTTTGGAGAAAATCGAAGCTCCTCAAAGTTAATCAAACAGATTGTCAATTCTCGGCAAGAGATACTTATTTTTTATAGTCAGTTTATTCAATTACTGATAATTGATGCACATGCGCATGGATCCATCATTCTTCTTCACAAACAAAACTGGTGCTCCCCATAGAGACACACTCGTTCGAATGAATCCTCGGTCCAACAGCTCTTGAATTTGAGCCTTTAACTCCACCAGCTCCTTCAGTGCCATGCAATAAGGGGCAATGGACTCCGGAGCTGTTCTAGGCAGGAGTTCAATACCAAACTCAACTTCGCGGTTCGGGGGCGACCTAGGGAGCTCATCCGGAAATATATCAGAAAAATCCTTAACTATTCTGATATCTCCAACAGAAGGACCCTTAAAACCAGATACGCCAAAGTAGGCTAGAAACACCTCACAACCCTTGCGAACTAGTTTTTTGGCCCTTAATGCATAAATCACATTAGACAGGAAGTCCCTTCGCTCCCCAATTACCGCCACCTCCTCATCCTCAGTAGTCCTCAATACCATATGCTTAGCAGCATAATCCAAACTTGCACGATGTTTCACCAGCCAATCCCTACCCAATATAAGGTCGAATTCACCAAACGACAGTTCTATCAAATGCGTCGAAAAGACAACCCCTTGAACCTCTAGGGGCACATTTCTAAACAATTTATCCACTCTTACTGACTGTCCCAGTGGACTTAACACCTTCATTTCATTAATAGTACTCTCACACATAATACCCAAGGTGCAAGACACAGTGCATGCAATATATGAATGCGTAGACCCTATATCAATCAGAGCAGTGTAAGGTACATTATGAATCAGGAACGTACTGGTTATAACATCTGGAGCGTCACCATCCTCTCGGCAACGAGTAGCATATATCAGAGCTGGCTACCTCGCTTCAGTGTTACCAGTACCTCTTAGTGGTGCTCCACGACCTCGTCCCATACCGTTTCCACCTCTGGCTTGCCCACGGCCTCTCGGTGACTACTGACTACCTCTTACTGGCTGAACATGACCCTGTCCTACAGCTTGCATCTGAATAGGCCTCTAGGGACAATTCTTAACTTGATGATCCATGGATCCGCATCTGAAGCACGCCCCAATCCTCTTCCAGCACCCACCTTAGTGAGATTTCCCACACACCGCGCAAGGTTACGGTCTAGCAACAGCAACAATAACTCTAGTTCGAATCGGCCCATCTAATCTGGCCTTCTTTATAGGCCTCCCAGAAGAACCTGAGGGCCCAAAATCCCTCTTAATTCTGCCCCTATTTTTTTCACGGTTCTGGCTCTTAGAGTGCTTCACATCCTCAGCAATCTTTGCCTTTTCTACAAGGGTAGCAAAATCCCGCTCCCTCTGCTGAGCTATCAATACTCTTAACTCATCTCGAAGGCTATCCTTAAAACGCACACAACGTTCATACTCAGTTGCTACTATCCCACGAGCATAGCGACTCAACCGCAAGAACTCTGCCTCATATTCTACCACTGTCTTATTCCCTTAGGTCAGGCTCAGAAATTCCCTTCTTCGGGTGTCCACATAACTTGCGCCTACATACTTCCCTTGAAAGGCCACCTTAAAGAAATCCCATGTCAATCATCGGCCTGTGTAGCCTCTCTCACGGTGAGCCACCACTATAGGCCTCGTCTCGCAGTGTGGACACTTCTCCTTTTAACTTTTGTTCCGCACTACAGTCGAGGTCGTCCATTATTCTTCCAGTGGCCTCCAGCCAGTATTTTGCCACATTTGGCGCTACTCCAAAAATACCCCTGAAAATTTCCACTCCATTCGACCGGAGTCGCTCTGAAATTGACCCTCGGCCCACTGCACCATTGTTATATCCAGCAACCCTCTCTAGCGAAGCATAGCTTGGGACAGGGCATCATCCCCAACCGCTTGATCGTAAGACCCCGCCTCAATTATCGGCGAAGTTGGTGCTTCCCTAGCAGGCATATGGCCCGATGCCGAAGACCTAGCCCGAGCATTTCCTCGGCCTCTACCGCGATCTTGTGTACCCCTTCCGCGAGTTCTTCTTGTGCTCATTTCGATATACGCTTTATCTGTTTTAAAAGTCTTATGCATCAGATTATAATTTTAGTAATTATTAACAAAATGTGTTATGAAAAACATTCATTAGGGGTTTGTTTTCGCAGATCGAGATCTCGCTATAGTTTTCAGTCTTCTACGGTCTCAGTTTCCTTTATCTAGAGTTTCACAGTATAGTCCTACTATCCATAGTGGTTTTTCAATATAACGTCTCAGTCTATAACAGTAAACAGTATTAGAGAACTTACAGATTTGGCGCCGGAGACTCAGTGTGCCACACTTGTGAATCTTCCCAAAATGTTTCGAATCCTTAGAATCCACTTTCAGAAAAACTTTTCAAAAACCCATTCAATAGTTGAGCTTTACAACCTGGCTCTGATACCACTAAATGTAACACCCCAAATCCGGCCTAGACATTACGATCGAATCTGACACGTCACATCAAAGTATCTTTCAAAATTAAGGCTTGTTGATAGAGAACCGTTTTTAAGTTAAAACCCATTTAGCTTTTATTTCCTGGAAAAAAACATTTGGTAAGTTAACTTATTAAGTTTGAAAAATCACTTATTAAAATGATTGCCATGTTGGTTACCGTTGGTTCCTTAATTGATTTAAATCCGCGGAAGCTACTTAAATTAAACCAACTTGGAGTTTAAAAAATGCGTGTTTGTCTTTAAAACAGTTATTATTTTTGAAAACTTGTTTGTATCAGTTTGGCAGTTCAAATAAGAAATTAAAAACCCAATAAAAAAGGAATTAAATCCACCAAAGGCCTTATTACATAAGCGAGAACCCAATATAAAATTTAAATAACTAAGTCCAAAACAAAATATTAACGAACGTGTGGCCACCTCCGAATCCCTTGCGACTCCAAATCGTCTAAGGCTGGGGATTACCTGTACAGTTAAAAGAAAGGGTGAGTTTATGAAAGTTAGTGTGTAATCCCCTATCGTTCAGTCAGTAATATATGCGGTAACAGTCTGGGCTTGAGCCCTATTCAGTAACAGTACAGTGTGGGCCTTAGCCCATTACAGTAACAATGTGGGCCTAAGCCCAATACAGTACCAGTATGGTGCAAATATGCAACCCACCCCAATCCAACCAACACACCACCCGTACAAGCCAACACATCATGTGGGGATAAAATCGACCCACCCAGCCAACACACCAATATTGCAGCATAGCTACCAGTAATAACGCAGCAGAGCTGCCAGTAACAGTATTATGTGGCGAAGCCACCAGTAGCAGTGATTGTGGCAGAGCCACCAGTAATAGTGAATGTGGCAGAGCCACCAGTAACAGTGAATGTGGCAGAGCCACCAGTACAGTACTTCCTCCATATCAGCATCCCAACCCCATGCAATATGTCATGTCATAAAGGTTTCTTGTATGCAAAATGTTCTACTCAGTACAGTCACACAAATAATATACATTCATCAGTCAACCTACCTCTAGGGGTAAAATGATCGTTTCCATGCATTAGGGGTAAAATAGTAAATTTTCTCTTTAGGGGTATTTTGGTCATTTTACCTATTTTGGGGTCTTGGTGCAATTAACGACCTTTCTGAAGGTCTACAGTCACCTCGAGCGACACAGGTAACATATATGGTTAAAACGGTGTAAATGGGCCCAAAGCCCAATATTCGATCCAAGTGGGCCCACAAGCTCATGTGACCCATCCAGCTCAAATTCAGTCATGGCTATGCGAACTACGTGGCCCAATCCAGTATCTGTCACTTTTCGTGTATTTTATTAGTGTGGGGCCCAAGAGCCCATTCGGCCCACACGACCCATTTTAGCCCAACGAGGCCCATAATGGCCCAAGAGCACGAGAGCGCTCGTGGTGGCCTCTATAGTTTATCGCCCATGATTTGTGGCTCAGTTTACCACACGAGCGATCGCACGCTTGTGAGGCCCCAAATGCTGATGTTTCGACTTTTCGGCTTTTCGGCTTTTGCCGACTCACAAAAGCGATAGTGTGATTACACATCTGTTTACGAAATTGCTCCAAATTCCACGAGCACCCAACCTAGATTCAAACGAGATCTAATTTTAGTCCTTTTCATTGTTAGGGCAAAGCACCCTCTTATTGACGCTTAATCCGAAACACTCTTCCTACCTTATTTGAATGAGGGTGACCTTAGTCTCTCTACGATCGTTGTTCAGAAACGATTACACGACCTTGTTGATTTCCTAAAATACAATCAAAATCTGTTTAGTGAATGATAGGGCACATTCGGCCTAACCCCAAAGAACATAAGGTAACGTTTTTACCTTAACTGAATGTTGAGAACGAAGGTGTGACTCCTCCAAGACTGTTCACACTCCACCGCTCCTTAAGGAAGACCTTAGAATCGCAATGAGTAAAGTACATGAAGGAGGAAATAACAATCGGTTAGTAAAGGGGTATTCAATTTTGGAAAAAGAAAAGAAGGGCATAGGTGTATTCGGTTTTAAAAAGGAAGCAGGGGATAGATTTAATCCAAAGGTGAGGAGTATGATCACTTAATAGTCAGAACCTTTGCAGTAGATCGACGTAGAGAGGGATTAACAATAGTGATATTCGGCCTGACTAGAATAGAAGACGAATAGAAATTAATGGGGCAAAAGGGGAGGTTCGGCTATGAGAGAAACTGATTGATGAAGAAAAAGGGCAGGGGAGAGTAGGTGCTAGGTTCAGCCAAGAAGAGAAAGAGGATAGCAAAGAAGAAGAGAAAAATGACACAAATGGTTGAAGGGAATGACACGAGTGGTCAGTTTCGTAGCACAAGGAAAACTAGAGAGAACCCAAAATGTAAAAAGTAAAAACCCCAAATTGTCAGCAAGAAAATTTGGCAACTCTCCTATCAACACCCTAAAAGCCAAAACCAAGAAATGACTACAATCAAAATTGCTCTCTATTTCCCCTAGTCGAATTCCAATAGAGCCTTAGAGTCCCAATCGGCCACAACACCCTACCAACCTCCCATTTCGAAATTCCTTGATTTTCTCCGCAATCTCCTCCTTGATTTGCTCCAGAAATCCCTCCATGACCAGTTTAAACTCCTCTCAATAGTGTTTCAGTCCAACTCTTCTACCTACACAGCTCAAGTAGCAAAATAAACACTCCATTGCACAACCCAGGACTTGAACCTCAGACCTCTCAGTTACACCACATGCTCTTTTTGTGTCATAAAACAAGCATTATTACTAATAAGGCCTAAGTGTCAGTGTCCAGGTTCATTTAAGAGAAAAATTAAAAATTCTACAAAAGTCAAGACTTGAACCCAGGCTTCTCACACACCCTCATACACACCCAAATCACTTAGCCATTAAAGAAAACAAGCAATTTGTGTCAGAACATGCAAAATTAAAGACCCTATATTTTTGGGGCGTTACATTAAATTATGTTGATATTTGTTGTTACTTAGGCCTAGAGATTTCAAGAGTTTGAACTTAGTGATTAAGTTTTATTTCAGCTCATAACCGCTCATTAAAGTTGAATTCAAGTGACTTTTCGGCTAGGTCTCTTGTAGCACTATAAATATTTTGTAATCAGCTTGCTTAGAGGACCTTTTGCTGAATTTATGATAAATTTGAAACTTGTGAGATTTCCAATTCTCCTTGTTCTTTCGGGACTGAATTGACTTATCAAGTATTCTTGTGGCGTCAATCTGTTATTTGTTAAACCGAACTTATCACCTTTGGTGTGGCGTTCATATACCTTTGGTTTCTATCTCTTTAGGTAACGGGTCAAGGTCCATCTACCTTTATCATCTTCACCTTAGGCAATATAAGTCCCGGGGCAATACTCTTTATAGTATTGAATCGTTCTTGAAGCATGAGTTCTATTTTTCATTCCACCCAATCTATAAACTATCTTTTAATTCTTTTGTTAGCCGAACCTATCCATAAACACTTAACCAATTTTCTGAACTGATATTTCATTATTATTTCCTATACTTAGCCGATTCAAACATTTTGAAGAATTTGGAACGATATTTCTCGTTGACGATCGGACATTTAAGATCGACACGACTCTCAACATCAAGCTAGATCGCATCATTTGGTTTCAGAGCAATTAAAACAAGGAGTACCGACATTCGTATTCATCCCGAAGTAGGTTTGTGAGAAAAAAAATTGTGAATTCAAAGAGTTTATTGAAAATTAGCATTTTGTATGCGAAATTAAAAAAATAGAAAGTGTTCAAGTTTTTTGTTGCCAAGTTGATATTCTGTTTTCTGCCTAAAACATCCATTCAATATCCTACTATTCAGCCACACCCAACCCTTTCCATTTCTTTGTTTCAAGCCTACCTTCTTTGTCCTACAACATTCCTACGAAAACCGTATATCAATTTTGCCAACCAACCCACAACGACTACTTTTAAGTCTAACTAGTCCCTTTAAGAACTTAGAGAGGTGGAGTGAGCGGAAAAAAGTAAGAGAGTGGTGAGTCTATTCGAGTGAACAAAAGCCAAGTGAGTGAATTTTCTTTGGATAGAAATAGTGAGGTTTTTGTTTGTGAGAACTTAAGATGCCAAAAAGTCCGGAAAGAAACCCAAACGAGGGAAGTGGTTTTCAAACTATAAGAAATGTTGGTGGAGGCATGCTAGATTTTACACTCCAAGCCTTCACGCGTAGAATGGAGCATCTATTTGATCGAAAACTCAAACCCATCAAGAAACGATTATATCGTGTCGGAGAGCATGGCCAGCAAGCAAGAGCCCAACGAGAGCGAATTTCACCAAGCCGAGGAATGGAGATAAGTTCCTCACGAGGACTAGCATCCCATGAACATTGAAGAAGAGATCCATATTACGAGTCTTATATCCTGATGAATTCAAGACAAAGTAAAGCAAGCTTCGAGTTTAAGTCCTTCTGAGATGACAAATGAAAAGGTAGATATGTCTCTACAAGTGCATCAATTTATTCATCCGTGGGGGATTGCTTACGAGGTGGCGAACGTGTTTCAAAAGCATCAAAGTACTCGACCACGAGGGATCTATCACGAAGAGATAATCGTCTTTTTACTAGACCAAAAGGTATCTATCAGGAAGAGATGATCGTCTTTTGTATGAAGACCCCTTCTCTTATTCTCAACGAAAGGTTTCTCATTTTGATGATTCCTTTTTGTTGTCCTCCTTTTGTAATGAAATTGAAAAAGCATGTGAAAAAGATAAAGAAATTGAAAAAGAAGAAAAAGATAATGAAAGAGAGTAAAAATAGATCGAGATTTAAAAAGGAAAAGAGTGCAAGCCAAAAAAGCATATCGAAAAAGAGAGAGAGAGAGTAAAAGAAACGAGTGAAAAGGAAGAAAATGAACAAGAAAAAGTGAGGAGTGTTTTTACTAACCATTCTGTGAGTTCTCCTTGTATTATTTCTTCTTTTCAGGTTTCTGAAGATCCCATTGACAAATTTCAACTTCGATATTTTCGGAAGGAGAGAAGATTCACGTTGGTTGAAAAAGGTAACGTTATCAACGAACCTAGTTTACCTATGCCAAAGGGTAAGCATGGTATGGAATCTGAAGTTTTTAAGTTATATCAGCCCCATTCGATTGTTGAAGATTTGGTTTCTAAAAAATGTTTGAACTTTGACTTGGTTAATTACTCTTCCTTGATTAATAATGATTCGTTTGCTTTTGAAGATCACAAGGAGAGTACCATTACTGGAAATTGTGGTATTGATGAGATTGTTGGTGAAGTAGTAATCAATCAACAATTGCAAGGATTGGATGTGCAAAATAATGAATCATATAAACTTTTCTATTTGCTTGATTGTGGTGAAAATGTGCGGATGAGATTTGAGGCATATGAATGTCTGAAAACATACATGCCTATTCGAATTAATTGTGATGGGTTTGACTATTTGAATGTTTGTATGTTCACATCTTCTTTGTTTGGCATATGTGGTAAAATGTTTTCGCATAAAATGTTTAATTTGTTTGATTGTGATGTTCATGAGAAATCTTTAAACCTTTGTGCAAAATTTTCATGCTTTTGCCTGCCTATTCTACTAAGATTTGAGAAGCTTGAATGTTTGCATGTTTGTTTGTCTAAATTCTCTTTGCTTTCCTTTTATGAATTAATTGAGAAAATGAAATTCTTGTTGTATTTTGGGACAAGCGATCAAAATCGTGTGTTTAAGCCCGGAGCAAGTCATTTTGAGTTGTTACTAAGAAAAGGTGAGCATCGTAATTTCATTTTAAATAAATGTGCTGAACCTTTTCATCTGCTTCGAATTTTGTCATTTTTTTGAAAATAAAAGAAGTGAATTTTGTTGGCTTGTAAAGTCAAACTCAAACCTTTGACTCCAGAGGTTGTTCTAAATTATGGCTTAAAAGATTCAGTCGTGTTTTGCAAGATTATACTACTCAATTACTACATGTTCTATCTAAGTTGTTGGTCATGGCACTTTGGAAAGGCTCCCTCCAAAAGAGGGAGGGCGTGCAAACAATCTGTTTTGTGTTCAAATTGTGTGTAAATTTCAGGTTACTGGTAGCAACTTTGCCAACTTTATCAACCAAGGGAGCTATGACCTTGAAAGTTTCTTCGCGAGCAAATGGCCCGATTTGAGGACAAATCGTCTTCAAGAGGGAGGGTATGATGCGATCTCAGCCGCATCATGTTTCGATACAACTCGACGACATCAGAATTGGCCTAAGCTCGAGGGGCCCATGTGCAAAATGAAGCTTAATATCAGCTCAATGAGCTCAATTCTAGCTTCTTCAAGCTCCTCTAGTTCAACCCGAGCTCATTTAGCTTAACTTCAACCCATTTTTAATTTGCTGGAATAAACTAAAATAATATTTAGTTTAAGTATTAAATGTGTTTAGTTAATTTAGTTTAATTAATTAAGTTGCTGGAATAAATTACTTATCTTAGTTAATTGAGTTTATCTTAGTTAATTAAGTTTAATGTGTTTAATGTGTTTAATATGTTTTAATGTGTTTGTTAATGAATGCTTGTAGGTGACTATTTAGCTTGAATCGGTTATATGCAAGGGGCTGTTACAACATTTAAAAAAAAAGCATTATTCACCATTTAAATTCGGCAGCCTATTCTTCTTCTCCAAGGAGCTGTTCATGAATAGCAATGGACAAAGGAGTGATTACACATTCCATAACCAATTGCCTCTTAATGATCACACCGTGGTCTGTTTGAATGCCCAAAATGTTATCCATGTTGCTGGTGTCTATTCGGCTGCCCAAGCATTCAAGTTCAATTAAATTAGTTGAATTAGAACAATAAATTATGTTGATAGTTGCTGTTACTTAGGCCTAGAGATTTCAAGAGTTTGAGCTTAGTGATTAAGTTTTATTTTAGCTCATAACCACTCATTAAAGCTTAATTCAAGTGACTTTTCGGCTAGGTCTTTTGTAGCACTATAAATATTTTGCACTCTAAATTCAAGTGACTTTTTCTGAACCAATATTTCATTATTATTTCCCATACTTAGCCGATTCAAACATTTTGAAGAATTTGGAATGATATCTCTCGTTGACGATCGGGCATTTAAGATCGACTCGACTCTCAACATCGAGTCGGATCGCATCATTCAGGCTGTATCCGAACGGGTGTTTGAGTCAAAATAGACTTGAGCTTCTCAATGCTCAATTACTGCTCATCAATCCAAACAAAATGTGCGTTCTTATGCAACAACTTAGTCAAGGAAGCCGCGATAAGCAAGAAACCCTCCACAAATCTCCGATAATAACCCGCTAAACCAAGAAAACTCTGGATCTCAGACACATTCCTAGGCTATTTCCACTCGAGAACAACCTCAATCTTTTTAGGGTCTACACGGATACCCTCAACAGAAACCACATGTTTCAAAAAAGTGACCTTTCTTAAACCAGAACTCAAACTTGCTTAACTTAGCGTAGAGCTTTTTATCGTAGAGTATTTGCAGGATCACTCTAAGATGTTCATCATGATCCACCTCAGTCTTAGAGTATATTGGAATATTGTCGATGAAAACTACGACAAATTGATCCAAATACTGCTGAAGAACCAGATTCATTAGATCCATGAATGCAGTCGGAACATTGGTTAAATTGAATGGCATGACAAGGAACCTGTAGTGCCCATAATGAGTCCTAAAAGCAGTCTTATGCACATTAGCTTCTTTAACCTTTAATTGATTATACCCAGAACGAAGATCAATCTTCGAGAACACTGATACCCCACGGAGCTGATCAAATAGATCATCAATATTCGGAAGTGGGTACTTATTCTTTACCATAAATTTATTCAACTATTGATAATCCATACACATCCTCATCGTACCATTTTTCTTTTTCACAAAAGAACTGGTGCTCCCTACGAAGACACACTAGGTCGGATGAACCCTCTATCGAGAAGTTCTTGAAGTTGTGCTTTCAACTCTTTTAGCTTTATTGATGCCATACGGTAAAAAGCAATGGACATCGGATCTATCCCAGGAAAAACCTTAATACTAAACTCGACTCCCTATCCAGGGGTATCTGATGTCCACGAAACCAACTAAAAATCTGACTAAGGCAAGTGCACCTATCAATTAATAGTATAGCTACAGTAAGCAAAGATATCATTCCCACGAAGACTAAAAGTACTAGAAATTATCGTCTTTCTATTATTTAACTGGTAATTTTGAGTGATTGATTAAAACTAAAATTAAATTAATTAATTAACTACGAACGCGATAAAGAACAAATTAGGAAAATAGTCGAATAATAACCAAGAAGCAAAACAATACCCAGGAAAGAATTCACCTAGATTTCATCTGTCATTATCAATCTAAATTATGCAATTTCTTCACTTAGTATCTTGATCCGTAGAAATCCCTAAATTATGCTAATATCTCTCTTCAAGAATAAGAGCAACTGACTCTATGTTGATTAGTTGAAATTTATTTCTAATTAAAACCCCTATTATCGCATTAACTCGATTTATGGACTCCCCTATTAGATTTGACTTTAATCTGGTAGATTTATGTAGTCCTATTTCTAGGATTGCATGCAACTCCACTCAATTACGCAAGTTCTACTATTAAACAAGGTCGATTCCTCCTCTGATTTAAGCACATCAAACATGGATCAATAGTTTAGAAATATTAAGCTAAGAGTTAAGCACACATAATTGAGAGCAAGGTCTAAGTCTTTATCGCATAAAATAGAAATCAAATGACATAATTGATCATAGGATTGATCTCCCCTAAGTATTTAGAAAATTAGTTAATACTTGCAAATAATAACATCCCAAAGACAGTATAACCACAACAAACAAAGAAACGCATTACAATCTCCTAAGAAATCATAAGGAAATCTTCAATCTTAATGAAAATCTACTTCAAAATCTACTCCAATGGTGTTTTTCAAGTTGTTTTCTTAAGTATTCTATTATGGCTCTCTCCTATCTTCTTATTTTTGTCATATATAGGTCTCAAAATGCCTGAATTCCTAAAAATTGCATTTTTTTGCTGTTCGAAGTACAATTCACAAATTCAACACGGCCTGCCACATGGCCATGTGGTAGCCCGTGTGGCTCAAACAGCCGTGTGGTCAGGCCGTGTGGAATGGTCCAGCCCATGTCGCTCATGTAACTCGCTATAATTTTTCAGTTTTTGCTCGTTTTTCACTTCATTTGCTCCTAAATGCTCTCCTAAATATAAAAACATGAATTTGTAGGATTAAGAGCATAAAATTCACCATTAATATCGAATAATCTCCCAAAAATGCATTAAGAATGAGACTGAAACATGTTACTTTTAGCACCTATCAGTATCCTCGGTAATTCCTCTGGAAAGACGTCTAGAAATTCTCTAAGTATTCGAATATCCTCAATAAAATATCCCACAGAACTTGTATCATACACAGACGCCAGAAACTGTAACACCCCTCACCCATACTCAAAGCCAGAATAGGGTTACGGAGCATTACCGGACTTTCAATACCTTTAAACATACATTTTATATACAATTTATCATTTCATATACAATTTAATCACAACCAATGATAGTGTCCCTTAAACGAGCCTATGAGGCCTTAAACATGCATTAGAATTGGTTCGAGACTAAACCGGTAACTCAAAAATTTTTCAACACTTAGAAAATTTTGCTTTAAACAGAGAACACACACTCGTGTGGCCAGGCCGTGTGTCTCACATGGCCACCAGACACGCCCGTGTCACAGGCCGTGTGAAAACAGGGGGTACATACTGACTTGGGTCATACGGCCAATCACACGCCTATGTGTGAGACCATGTGGAGCATACTGACTTTATTTTAATATCAACACCAGCGGACACACAGTCGTGTAACATAATTGTGTGTCATACACGGCTGAGACACACACCCGTGTCTCTGCCCGTGTAGACAAAAATAGGCTAATTGCAAAGCCATTTTGCCACCCTATTTTCATATACCTGCACAAGCATAGTTTGCTACATTTTGTAACTCAATAGCCAGCCAATCCATAACATCTCTTACACATATTTGAATAATTATATGCAACCAAAGCATTATATCAAGTTAAACCAAAACAAATGGCTTTATCATAGGCCACAACATGTACCAAAATCACTAATTTAAGTAACCATAACTATTATCCTTATAACTAGCCTATACATGCCATATTTACATATATCCATGCGTTCAAAAGTACCAATCAGTAACTAGATAGTGTGATGCGTAACTCCGACTTTATCCAAATCGAGCGAGCTATCGAACCTCTATAAAACACAGAAAAAGAAACAGAGTAAGCTTTATAGCTTAGTAAGCCCATATAATTCAAAATTTAACTTACCATTCATACATAATCAAATAATTAAACAAAGCATATCAAATTCACTTGCCAAATGCCTATACACAAGCATTCATCAATATGTTAGTCTCATAAGTACATATATAATCAACTTTTATCTCAATTTCATACATCAGTGTATTATATCATATCAAATTCATATAACATGTATAACATATGTAACAATTCATCCTCATTCATATAACGACAATCCATTTATATAACCAATAATTCATCCGTATAACCATTAGTCGAATTATGCCTGTTGAACCTATTAGAATGTCGATAGATACACGGGTGATACACACTAAGTGTATTAATCAGTAATCTATCAATTCATCATCGTATTCACTGTTTCAAGCTATGATCGGTGAACTCCTCCTGAGCTAATGAACAGTAAGCTCTATCGAGCTAGAAACAGTAAGCATTGACGAGCTGAGAACAGTAAGCTCTTACGAGCTGATATATCGGTAAGCTCATATGAGCTGCGGTGAGTCTGCAACACATGCAGGATCTCAACCTAAACAGTAACCCTAGTGACATGTCACTCGTATCCTACGAATTCCTAAAGTTCAAATGGGACTCGGTAACCATCAAACTATATCAGTAAGGCATTCGAATTTTAAGTAGATCATTTACTCAATTACATACATTCATTTCAGACAATTACAAGTATTTAAAAGTTTGATTCTAATTATACGAACTTACCTCGTATCGCTTGATTAAAAACTATCGGCTAATCGTCAACTTTTCCTTTTTCCCGATCTAGTTCCGATCTTTGCTTTTCTTAATCTATATAATATCAAAATTAACTTATTCAATATCCATTCCATCCAATTTAGCCCACAATTCACCTTTTGGCAAATTTACACAATTATAACATAACCCATGCTAGCCGAATTTTAATGGAGTCCCTATTATCCCATATATTTCATTTATTCACACTTTAGACCACAAAATTCCAACATTTCACAATTTAATCCCTAAATAACAATTTTGTCAAAAATTACTTTACAAAAGCTGGTTATCTATCATTAAACCTTCATAATCTATCATCAAACATCTATTTATTCAAACATTCAACAATGGCAACATTCAAATACTTTAACAGTTTCGAAATCAAAGGTACGGGCTAGCTAGACTAAGCTGCAACGATATCAAAAACATAAAAATCATTAAAAACCAAGCAAAAACCAGTCACCAATTAAGCTTCAAATCTTGGCCGAATGAAAACCTTCAAAAATGGCTATTTCATTCTCTAGTTTCAGTGGAGAAAACAAAGAAAGAAGACCACTTTTATTTTCATGTTATTTTACTTATGTTAATTTATAAATTACTATTATATCCTTGATTAAAACATGTAAAAATCATTTAAACCGTGTACAAATATGTCCACTCATGCTATCAATACGTTAATTACAACATAAATCCCTTAACTATTTAATTTCATAGCCATTTAATACCTTTAGCTATTAGAATTCAAGTTTTACGTTTTATATGATTTAGTCCTTTTTACCGAATTACCCAACCAAACGATAAAATTTTTGAACGAAACTTTCACACAATCATTCAATCATGCTAAAAAACTTGAAATAATAATAAAATAAATATTTTGACATCAGATTTGTGGTCCCGAAACCACTGTTCTAATTTGAATAAAAACAGACTATTACAACTCTCCCCCTTAGGGATTTTCTCCCCAAAAATCTTACCAGTAAATAGGTTAGGGTACTATTTTAGAATAGCTTCCTCGGGTTCCCATGTAGCTTCCTCGATCCCGTGTTTATGCCAAAGAACCTTCACTAAGGCTACGCGTTTATTTCTCAATTCTTTGATTTCACGAACTAAAATCATGATCGGTTCTTCACTATACGTCAAATCGGTTTGTATCTCAACATCTATCGGAGAAATCACATGTGACAGATCGGATCTGTATCAACGTAGCATAGAAACGTGAAAGACGTTATGAATCTTTTCAATTTCTGAAGGTAAAGCTAGTCGATACGCTACAAGCCCTATTCTTTCGACGATCTCATACGGTCCGATAAATTGCGGACTCAATTTTCCTTTACGGCCAAATCAAAGAACCTTTTTCCATAGTGACACCTTTAGAAACACTCGGTCCCCGACTTGAAACTCAATTTCTTTACGTTTCAAATCCGCGTATGATTTCTGTCGATCTGAAGCTGCTTTTAAACTGTCGCGAATCGTTTTTACTTTTTCTTCGATTTCTCTGATCAATTCAACCCTGTGAATCTTTTTCTCACTTAATCCATCCAGTCCAGTATAACGAAGTTCAACATTTGCGACTGTATATAGCTTCGTACGGTGCCATCTTTATACTCGTCTGAAAAATGTTGTTATACGCGAACTCAATCAACAGTAAGCATTTTTCCCAACTGCCCTCAAACTCTAAAATACAACATCTCAACATATCTTCAAGAATCTGAATAACTCTCTCGGTCTGACCATCAATCTAAGGATGAAAAGCAGTACTGAAATTCAATCGTGTTCCCAGAGCTTCTTGCAGTTTCTTCCAGAATCGCGACGTAAATCCTAGATCTCTATCAGAAATAATAGATAGTGGCAACCCGTGCAATCGAAAAATCTCAGAAATGTACAATTCAGCTGGTCTGTCAAGTGAGTAATCTGTACGTACCGGTATGAAATGAGAAGATTTTGTTAATAGATCAACAACAATCCAGATAGCATCTTTCTTTTTCAGAGTTAAAGGCAATCCCGACACAAAATCAATTATAACTCTATCCCATTTCCACTAGGGAATCATCATAGGTTGTAGTAAACCCGATGGTACTTCATGTTTAGCTTTGACTTGCTGACAAATCAAACATTTAGAAACAAACTCTAATATATCTCGTTTCATGCCTTGCCACCAATAAAACTATTTCAAATCGTTGTACATTTTGGTACTCCCTGAATGAACAGATAAACAGCTATTGTGCTTTCATGCAAAATCTTCTGAATGAGTTCTGAATTTCTCGGTATGCAAATTCTATTTCAGAACCTTAAACAATCATCGGCTCCAACCTAAAACTCTGAATTAGGAATAGTCTCACATTGAGTCCGTTTAACTTGCAATTCACAATCATCTTTCTGAGCTTCACAGATTTGTTGAAGAAATACCAGTTTAGCTTTTAATTCAGCTAAAATAGACCCATCATCACAAATCATCAACTGGGTATTCACTGCTCGTAGTGCAAACAAATATTTTCGGCTCAGGGCATCAGCAACAACATTAGCTTTTCTCGGGTGATAATCAATCATAAATTCATAATCTTTCAATAATTTGAGTCATCTTTGTTGTCGTAGATTCAAATCTTTCTGTGACATCAAATATTTTAAGCTTTTTTGATCCGTATAAATGTGGCATTTATCATCGTATAAGTAGTGTCGCCAAATTTTCAATGCGAACACAATTGCAGCCAACTCTAAGTTGTGCGTCAGATAGTTCTTTTCATGCAGTTTCAATTGTCGAGAAGCATAAGCTATAACTTTTCCTTCTTGCATCAAAACACATCCCAGACCGTTTAATGACGCATCACTATAAATCACAAACTCTTTCCCCAATTCGGGTTGAACCAGAACTGGTGCTTCAGTTAGCAATACTCTCAACTGTTCGAAACTCTGCTGACATTTTTTTGACCATTTGAATTTCAAATCTTTCAGAAGTAATCGTGTCATTGGTGTCACAATCATCGAAAATTCTTTCACGAACCTTCTGTAATAGCCCGTTAAGCCCAGAAAACTACAGACATCAGACACATTTCTCGGAGGTTTCCAATCAACAATAGCACAAATCTTACTCAGGTCAACTCTAATGTCTTCGGCTAAAACAATATGTCCTAGAAATCCAACCTCTCGTAGCCAAAATTTACATTTACTAAACTTTGCAAACAATTGCTTATCACGTAAAGTTTGTAACACAATTCTCAAGTGCTCGGTATGTTCAGATTCATCTCGCGAGTAGATCAGAATGCCGTCAATGAATACCACAACGAATCTGTCTAAATACGGTCTGAATATCCAGTTCATCAAGTCCATAAAAACTGTAGGAGCATTAATCCGAAAGGCATAACAGGGAATTCCTAATGTCCGTACCTCATTTTGAACGCTGTCTTCGGCACATCTGAGTCGTTAACTCGTAACTGATAATAACCCGATCTCAAATCAATCTTTGAAAACACTGTTGCACCTTTCAACTGGTCAAATAAATCATCAATCTGTGGTAGAGGGTATTTATTCTTTATAGTCACTTTATTCAGCTGTCTATAATCGATACACATTCTCATCGTGTCGTCTTTCTTCTTTACAAACAATACCGGTGCACCCTAGGGCGAATAACTCGGTCGTGCAAAACCTCTGTCTGTCAATTCTTGCAATTGAGCTTTCAACTCTTTTAATTCTATTGGAGCCATTCTATACGGAGCTATCAATATCAGTGTTCTT
The DNA here is from genome assembly GCA_005393395.2 of Gossypium australe. Lineage (NCBI taxonomy): Eukaryota > Viridiplantae > Streptophyta > Magnoliopsida > Malvales > Malvaceae > Gossypium > Gossypium australe. The sequence continues at coordinate 16,729,380 of CM016615.1, forward strand.
CTCGATATTAATTCAATACCAAATTCAACCTCTCTGATCGGTGGCAAACCCAATAATTCTTCTGGAAATATATCCGAAAACTCACACAGATTCAATCTTTGATTCGGACACCTTTGTATCTAGTACGTATGCAAGATATGCATCATAGCCCTTTTTCATACATTTCTGAGCTAACATAGACGATATCATAGTAGGTAATTCACTTGAATCATTAGATTCAATTCGAATAATTTCACCGTTTTGTCATTTCAATTCGATAATCTTTCGTCTACAATTCACAACTGCATCATGCATAGTTAGCCAGTCCATACCCAGAATTACATCAAACTCATCGAACGGTAGAAGCACCAAGTCAGCCAGAAAGTAGTAACCCCGAGTCATCAAAGGACAATTCTTACAAATCTTATCAACTAAAGCAGGCTCGCCTAAGGGGTTTGATACTTTAATTACAAACTCTGTAGACTCGACATGTAAACTCTTTTTAAACACTAAATTCATACAGATATATGAATGGGTTGATCAAGGATCTATCAACGCAACTATATTAGTATCGAAAAGAGAAAAAGTACCGGTAATAATGTCTAGCGATGATGCATCCTCCCGTGCATGGATTGCATAAGCTCGGGTAGGTGCTCGTGCCTCAAATCTTACAGTAGAACCTCTCGTAGCACCTCGGTTACCACTCGCATTTCTAGTGTTTCGGGGTGGTCTCCCTCTAGTAGCTGTATTACTTGCTTTCGTTGGTTGATCTCTTTCAGCTATAGACTTTTCTGGACAGTCCCAAAGATAATGATCAAGAGATCCACATCTAAAACAAGCTCTGCTCATTATTCTACATTCATTGTAATGTCACTTATTGCAGTGCTTACATTCAGGTCCAACATTTCTAACACTACCCACATTGGTAACAGATGTCGTTTGAGGTTTAGAGCTGAAATGTCTCGTATCTCTATCTTTGATCGAAATCCCCCGCAGAAGCAGTAGAACGAGGATGGTATTCTCTAGATCTCTTTGATACTGACTAATGTGATTTGGCCACAAATCTCTTTCTAAAGTCTCTAGCCTCAGAATCGAATTTTCTTTTCTCTTTGCTAAGCTCGCCGGCTTTACAAGCTCTGTCAACTAGAATGAAAAACTCTTTCAGCTCAAGAATCCCAACTAACAGTCTGATTTCTTCATTTAATCTATCTTCGAATCTTTTACACATTGTAGCCTCGGAAGAAACACATTCACGAGTATATTTGCTGAGTCGTACAAACTCTCTTTCGTATTCTGTTACTGACATATGGCCCTGTTTCAGTTCAAGAAATTCCTTTCGTTTCTGATCGATGAACCGTTGACTGATGCATTTCTTTTTAAATTCAACTTGAAAGAATTCCCAAGTAACTCTTTCTCAAAGAACTATAGATATCAAGGTATTCCACCACTGATACACAGTGTCTCTCAACAGCGATACATCACATTTTAAACATTCTTCAAGGGTGCAAGAAAGTTCATCAAATACCCGAATCGTGTTCTCCAGCAAAAACTTGGCTCTCTTAGGGTCATCACTAACAGTGGCTCTGAATTCCTCAGCCTCGTATTTCTGTATCTTATCAATAGGGGGTTTATTCAATCTCAAAGGATCCATACCTTAGGGAACTACAGGGGTCGGTTGGAGAATAGGTGGGGGTGGAGGTTGTTGCATAGCCGGATTAGCTCGGACGTACTGTGTGAACCATTCATTCATCATTTGGAAGAAGGCTTCTTTAGCCTCTCTTCCCTGACTACACGTCACGGGTCTAGATTCAGACGGTGCTATCCCTTGCGCGGGAGCAGGCGCATTACTTTCAACCTCATCAGCTTTCGCTTGATTGGGATCCATTTGCTATATAAAAACACATTTTACATGTCAGGAGCCATCACACTATCACAGTTTATATATGACATGTATAGCTAGACTCTCACATACGCTACATTAGTCCTAGAATAGACTAAACCGTAGCTCTGATACCAATAAATGTAACACCCCTTACACGTATTCAATGCTGGAATAGGGTTACAGAGCATTACCGGACTTTCAATACCTTTAAACATACATTTCATATATAGTTTATCATTTCATATACAATTCAATCACAACCAATGATAGTGTCCCTTAAACGAGCCTATGAGGCCTTAAACATGCATTAGAAATGGTTTGGGACTAAACTAGTAACTCGGGAAATTTTTCAACACTTAGAAAATTTTACTTTAAACAAAGGACACACGGCCACCAGACATGCCCGTGCCACAGGCTGTGTGAAAACAGGGGGTACATACTGACTTAGGTCACACGGCCAATCAGATGCCCGTGTGTTTAGCCCGTGTGCCCTTCAAAGTGGCCACACACACACTTGTGCCAGGTCATGTGCCAATTAGGGGGATATACTGACTTGTGCCACACGGCCGATCACACGCCTGTGTGTGAGACCGTGTGGAGCATACTGACTTCATTTTAATATCAACACTAGGGGACACACGACCGTGTAACATAACCGTGTGTCACACACGCTGAAGCACACGCCTGTGTCTCTACCCGTGTGGACAAAAATAGGCTATTTGCAAAGCCATTTTGCCACCCTATTTTCATATACTTGCACAAGCATAATTTGTAACATTTTGTAACTCAATAGGCAGCCAATCCATAACATCTCTTACACATATTTGAATACTTATATGCAACCAAAGCATTATACCAAGTTAAACCAAAACAAATGGCTTTATCACATGCCATAACATGTACCAAAATCACTAATTTAAGTAACTATAACTATCATCCTTATAACTAGCCTACACATGCCATATTTACATATATCCATGAGTACAAAAGTACCAATCAGTAACTAGATAGTGTGATGTGTAACTCCGACTTTATCCGAATTGAGCGAGCTATCGAACCTCTATAAAACACGGAAAAAGAAACAGAGTAAGCTTTATAGCTTAGTAAGCCCGTATAATTCAGAATTTAACTTACCATTTATACATAATCAAATAATTAAACAAAGTATACCAAATTCACTTGCCAAATGCCTATACACAAGCATTCATCAATATGTTAGTCTCATAAGTACATATATAATCATCCTTTATCTCAATTTCATACATCAGTGTATTATATCATACCAAATTCATGTAACATGTATAACATATGTAACAATTCATCCTTATCCATATAATCGACAATCCATTCATATAACCAATAATTCATCTGTATAACCATTAGTAGAATTATGCCCATTGAACCTATTAGAATATCGATAGATACACGGGTGATACACACTAAGTGTATTAATCGGTAATCCACCAATTCATCACCGTATTCACTCTTTCAAGCTATGATCGGTGAACTCCTCTTGAGCTAATGAACAGTAAGCTCTATCGAGCTAGAAACAATAAGCTCTGATGAGCTGAGAATAGTAAGTTCTTACTAGTTGATATATCGGTAAGCTCATACGAGCTGTGGTGAGTCTGTAACACATGCAGTATCTCGACCTAAATAGTAACCCTAGTGACATGTCACTCGTATCCTACGAATTCCTACGGTTCAAATGAGGCTCGGTAACCATCAGACTATATCAGTAAGGCATTCGAATTTCAAGTAGATCATTTACTCAATTACATACACTCATTTCAAACAATTACAAGTATTTAAAAGTTCGATTCTAATTATATGAACTTACCTCGTATCGCTCAGGTAACAACTATCGGCTAATCGTCAACTTTTCCTTTTCCACGATCTAGTTCTGATATTTGCTTTTCTTGATCTATATAATATCAAAATTAACTCATTCAATATTCATTCCATTCATTTAGCCCACAATTCACCTTTTAGCAAATTTACACAATTACCTCTAAAATTTCATCTTCTTTACAATGTAGTCCTTAACACATGAAAATGCAGATTTACACAATTAGACCATAACCCATGCTAGCCGAATTGTAATGGAGTCCCTATTATCCCATATATTTCATTTATTCACACTTTAGACCACAAAATTCCAACATTTCACAATTTAATCCCTAAATAACAATTTTGTCAAAAATCACTTTACAAAAGTTGGTTATCTATCATTAAACCTTCATAATCTATCATCAAACATCTATTTATTCAAACATTCAAAATGGAAACATTCAAATACTTTAACAGTTTCGAAATCAAAGGTATGGGCTAGCTAGACTAAGCTGCAACGATATAAAAAACGTAGAAATCATTAAAAACAGAGCAAAAACTAGTCACCAATTAAGCTTCAAATCTTGGCCGAATGAAAACCTTCAAAAATGGCTATTTCATTCTCTAGTTTTTCGGTGGAGAAAACAAAGAAAGATTACCACTTTTAATTTCATGTTATTTTACTTATGTTAATTTGTAAATTATTATTATATCATTTATTAAAACATGTAAAAATCATTTAAACCATGTCCAACTATGTCCACTCATGCTATCAATGGGTTAATTGCAACATAAATCCCTTAACTATTTAATGTTATAGCCATTTAATACCTTTAGCTATTAGAACTCAAGTTTTACGCTTTATGCGATTTAGTCCTTTTACCGAATTAACTAACCAAACGATAAAATTTCTGAACCAAAATTTGTCATGCTGTGAACCTTGAAATAATAATAAAATAAATATTTTGACATTGGATTTGTGGTCCCGAAGCCACTGTGGGCTGTTACAGAAATGCTTCACACCCTTTTCGGATTAAATTATTGGCTACTAGAGCAGAGATTACATTAGAGAGGTAATCTCGATTCTCACCAACCATAATAAACTCAATATCATCCTCGGTTCTCAAAGTTACTCTCTTAGAAGCATAATCCAAACTGGCTCGAAGTTCCACAAACCAGTCCATACCCAGAATCAAATCAAACTCCCTGTATCAAATCACCCAGAAATACAACCCTTTGTTTCTTAAGCAGACACCTCCTACCTCCTATAAACTTTATTAACTCACACTGACTGACCCAACGAACTAATTATAGAAATCTTACCAAAAGTACTATCAATAGGAATTCCCAAATTAACAGAAATAATGCTAGCTATGTATGAATGGGTCAAACCAATATCTATCAATGCAAAATAAGGAACAAAATAAATGAAAAATGTACCGGTTATCATGTCGGTGACATCCATGTGCTCGCGATGCCTTGCCGTATATAATAATGTAGGTTGTCTGGCATCAGTCTGATTTGCACCTCTGTTCGATGCTCTTTACCCTCAACCCATACAATTATCACCCCTAGCCTAACCACGACCCCTAGGTGGCTGCTGAACTGTTCTCTTTAGCTGAACCAAGCTTGAAGCTGGAGCTTGCACCTGATTGACCCAAAGAGGATAGTATTTAATGCGGTGTTCCATATACCCGCATCTAAGACAAACTCCCAACCTCCTCCAACACTCGTCCGGATGGCGCCTACCACAATCTCCACACAACTGAATCCCAACAGTAGCAACTAGTGCCTTAACTTGCAGAGGCCCATCAAACCCAGATTGTTTCTTAAGCCGCTGAAGAGAACTAGAAGGACTTGAATCCCTCTTATTCCTATTTTAACCCCTCTCATTGTCTCTCTTTTCGTGCTCTGCGTGCTTAATTTCCTCAGTGATCTTTGCCTTCTCCATCAAAGTTTCGAAGACTCACTCTCGTTGTAGAGCTACCAATTGTTGGAAAAAAACGAGTTTGGAAAACGCAGTAAAAATAAATTTAGGGAAAAACTAAAATTTTAAAAATTTTTCCAAAATAATATATTGGTTGTGATATCTAAAGCAATAAATACTTAATCAAAATTGTACATTTTCGATTCATCTAGGATGAGCGCTTCGACCAAGTAGTCTTCTCCGCTATCCTCAAGCTCACGTTTGCAAAGTGTGGGCTCGGTTCAAATCAGAAAATTTTTCACAAAAATTACCAATAAGGCAAATTTACAATTTCTTTAAACTTTTGGGTAAAGTTGTAAATCAGAAAAATATCCCTAGAAATTTTCTGGAATAATCTCTTCCAAGAATTTTCTCTCTATAACTTTCTCTTGAATTTAAGTGTGTGTAAATAATGACCCAACGCTATCTTTATATAAGGAGAGTTTAGAGAGTTCAATTATGATTGAACTTAATCACTTTAATATTAAATTAATATAATATAATATTTATCTTAATAAATATTAGATTAAATTTAACATTAAATCTTATTAAAATAAAATATTTATCTACAATATAAACATTAAATTTAATTTAATATTAAGATAACCACTTTAATATTAAATTAATAAAATACTATTAAGATAAGTATTAAATTTAATTTAATATTAAAATATTAAAATAATATTATTTTTAGAATAATTAATCTGAAATCAAATTCTCTAGTAGATTCCAGTAGGAGTGTAACTCTTCCACTGCTTAACCACCGAAGACCAATCGCCACCGGCTATCGGGAAGCCGCCGTTGCAGCCGCCGTGTCTGATGATGTAGGTGTGACACCCTTACGGCACCCTGAGCTAATTCGGTTGCTACTGGTTCAGTCCGAGTCAATGACAACTCGATTGTTCTGGTCTAGCCACTAGTTGGACCGTTGACCCGGTTTCACAGACTGGCCCCCATTAGACCAGAGTTGTTCAGTTATCAATCCTCGGCTACCATATCCAGTTTGGGCCCTGGTGACCCTCTCAAGCACTCTTAACATAGCTTGAGGCAGTGTATCATCCTCAACAGTCTGAACCTGAGACTCGATCTCAACAGTAGGCATCCCAATAATCTCACTCGTGTCTAAACTGGACATACTGCCCATCGAAAATGGCTCAAATCGAGCCCCTTTTTGGCGCCCTCTGCGTCCATGGGTTCCACACGTAATCATTATTCTAATTTATCTATGATTAAGAATTTTATGTATCAGTTTGAGTTTACTATCTGAAATTTTATAAGAAACTTTTGCAGAGTTATCATAGTCTTTAGTTAAAGCAAAGTAATTCTAACACTACAAATTTTTTTTCTATACTACGAAGTATAGCTAAAGCGGAAGTACTTAAAGGGGCAGGACATTACTTTTATTGGGTAGCGCACAAATGTTGTTTTTAGGCAATTGAAGACTTTTGAGACAGCGGTAGTCACGTGGGCGCCTAGAACTAGCAACAGGATTGCTGATTTTATATGTAAGTTTGTTCTTAATAATAATTGCACGTGGGCTTTCGATGTGAACTATCCTAGGGAGCTCCATGATCTTGTTATTCAAGATGTTATAAATGAAAGTTAGGCCTTTTGGGTTGTTTTTTGTTCAAAAAAAAGCAAAAGTACTTATAGGATTGACGTCAAAGACTCGAAAATTTTTTACAAACTCATTTATCAAAATAAATAAAAATACAAATTATTTTAAACATTTTTTGTAACAACCCAATTACGACCCTAATTGGAACAGTGGTTTCGGGACCACGAATCCGAGTTAGAAAAATAATTTTATATTTTATTTAATATGTTTGATATATGTAGGAGCATGTGTTAAAAATCGTGAAATAATTTGATTGTTTATATGTTTAATTTAAGAAAAAGAATTTAATTGCAAGAGTGGTAAAAATTGCCAATTGCTTGATTAGGAGGATTAAAACAAAGTGTCTTTTTAAATAAGGGGATTAGTATTGCAAGTGTCCCTATTATTAATTGAGTGGGCGGCATAATGGTGTAATATAAGCAAATATACTATATTATGTTTTAGTTAGTGGCATGTGTTATTATTATATTATTATTAGTTAAGCATAATGGAATAAAAACATAAAAAAAAAATAAGGGAGCCATTGCATGTTCATCTTTTTGGAGCTCCTTGGCCGATTATAGCAAAAGAAAAAGGAAGAGAAAAGCTTCTTAGGGTTCGGCATATATCTACTAAATTTTGGTAAGCTTAAGCCTTGGATTTTTAATAATTTTTGCATTTTTAAGATGTATATTCACTTTATTATCAAGCCCATGTGTTAATTTTGCATAATGATCATGTATGTGTGAAGTGCTATTGATGATAAGATGAGCTTTGTGATGATTTTTAGCTTATAATGGAAGATTTACGTAAGATGAACAATTGTTGTTTTTGAGTTATTGATGACTGATACTAATTAAGGGTTTATTTAAATATATATATATATATATATATATATATATATATAGGGGTTAAAATGTTAAAGAAATGAGTTGTATAGGGTTATAATAGAAGGATGAAGATTCGGCCCTTAGGGGAAAAGTTCAAATTTTGAGTAAAATTGTGAGTTGTGCATTAGGGACTATTTTGTAAAAGGGACAAATGCTAGGGGTAAAATAGTAAATTGTGTAATTATATGTTTTGGATCAAATTAAATGAATATATATTTGAATGAGTTTAACTTAGAATTGTTTAGATCAAGAACAAAAGGAAATCGGATTGGATCGGGGGAAAGCAAAATTAAACGAATAGCCGGGAAGTGTAATTCGTCAACTTTCGAGTTAAGTTTTTAAACAATTGAGCTAATCCAAATGTCTTCTATACATGTAATTATGTAATAAAATTTAATATAAGAAAATGGCACATGGCCGAATGTGATAGTGAATTTTTGGGTACAATAGCTTGGTATGATAATTTGTGGAACTTGGATATGATTTCTTGAGATAAATTTTTAATTATAAATGTTGTAATTGAATTTAGAAATTCTTAATTATGACATGAATATACATAATGATAATTTGGTTACATGATTTTAGTTGGCCGAATGTGATATGCTATTTGGGGTTTGAGATATTGAATTGTGTTTATAAGTATATGATTATGCACATGGTGATGAATTGAATTTTTGGATAATTATATAGGTGTATATATATATATATATATGTATATATGTATATGTACAGGTTGATGAAAGGTACTAGGTGTACGAGCTTATAATCGGGCACTATGTGTGCGAGACCGGACACATGGCACTACGTGTGCAAAAATGTAAAGTAACGGCACTAAGTGTGCGATACGTTACTAGAGATGGCACTGAGTGTGCGATTCAATATATACCGAGCACTAAGTGTGCGAAACTGGCGGAGGAGCACTAAGTGTGCGATTGACTTTAATATCGAAAGGTTGAAATTTGTAAGTGGATTTTATAAAGTTTTATTATTCAATCCGTATATACATATATATATATATATATGTATGTATGTAAAGGTAAAGTGCAAATTGAATGGAATGTTATATTCGTTTTTAATTTTAAATTTTAAATACCTGAGTTAGTATGGAGTATATTTACTAGGGTGATGAAATGTTGCTAAATTCATATGGAAGATTCGATTATATGGGATAGAAAAGTATGATTTGTGTTAACAGCTTGAATTTTTTTTTTTTTTTTTGTAAACGAAATTGAATGACGATAGAAATATATTACATATCAAAGTTAAATGTGTGCAATAATAGATGATCTATGGTTTATTTTACATTGAGTAATGTTGATATTATATGGCAAATTGTTTAAAGCTTACTAAGCTATATTAGCTTATTTGGGTGTTATTGTCTTATTCTTTAGATTTTAAAGGTGGAAGCTTGAGCTCAGGGATCCTCTTGAAGTCAATCACATTATCATCAAATTTTGGTATCTTTTGTGCTTGAATTTAAGTCCTATGGCATGTATAGGCTAAACTATTTTGGTTTAGATTTAAATGATGTAAATATGTATGTAATTAAATGCCATTCGAAAATGGCTTTGGTCCTATGCATGAAATGGTTGCATATGTTTTGGAATGTTATGAATATAATTATGCATATTCGGTTTTAATATAAATTTGATGAGGTATGCTTGTATTTCATAGGAATTCGAAAGGTATATTATCTATAAGCTACAGATGAATGTTCATTATATGACTTGTAATCTTAATTTGGAAATTATTTTATATTAAGTTGTATGTGATATTGATATTATGATTTCGGTATGAATAAGGTATATGATATACTTTGGTTGATGGATATACTCATGCTTTTTTTTTTTGAGGTATTTATGAGATAGGACATGAAAGGAATAAGTCTTACATTATGTATGTGATTATTGAGTGTGTTACATAAATAAATATCCTATTATAGTTATCGATTAATTATGATATGCATGTGAACGAAATAAGTAAAGGTAGTTGATTTGTACAAATTGATTAAGAATAAATATACATATTCGGCCATGTTATTCAAAAAGACCAAATGAATAGTGTTTTGTTCTTTGAATGGAATTACTTATATTTTTTTTATAATGCAAATGGTATTTTTTTTTAGATGGCTTGTTGATTTGTGACATTATTATTTAAGTATTATAATGTATGTGAATGGATGAACTTGATGGTTAGTTGAGTAATACCTCGTAACCCTAATCCGGCGACGGATACGGCTTAGGGGTGTTACATTTTATTGGTATCAGAGCTACGGTTTAGTCGTTTCTCGGACTAACGTAGCGCGTATGAGTCTAGCTATACATGCCATATTTTGTGATACGATAATGTGATTGCTTCTGACAGAGAAATGTATTTGTTTCTTTTATATAGTAATGGATCTTGATCCCGAACAAGCGATAGCAGATGATGTCGAGAGCGTGGCACCTGTTCCCACGCAAGGGACCGTGCCAGAGGAATCTCGACCAACTGCGAGTAACCCTGAAGAGGGGGCTAAACAAGCCTTCTATAGCATGATGAATGAGTGGTTTAGTCAGTACGTACTAACCAATCCAGCTGTTCAACCACCCCTAAATCTGAATATTCCCCTTGTAGTACCGGTGGTACCCCCGATTGTAAATCCTGAGAGAGTAAGCAAGCCTCCGGTTGATCGTATCAGAAAACACGGGGCCCAAGAATTTAGAGCCGAAGATGATGATGACGCAGAGCAAGCTGAATTTTGGCTCGATAATACTATTCGAGTTTTCGATAAACTGTCTTGCACACCTGATGAGTGTCTGAAGTATGTTGTATCCTTATTACGGGATTCTGCCTACTATTGGTGGAATACTCTCGTGTCAGTTGTTCCGAAGGAGAGAGTTACCTGGGACTTCTTTCAGATGGAATTTCGTAAGAAGTACATAAGTCAGCGTTTCATAGACTCAAAGCGTAAAGAATTTCTCGAGCTTAAACATGGCCATATTACTGTGTCTGAATATGAGCGTAAGTTTGTGCAACTTAGTCACTACGCTCGTGAATATGTTTCATCTGAGGCTGCTATGTGCCGAAGATTTGAAGATGGTCTGAATGAAGATATAAAGCTTCTGGTTGGCATTCTTGAAATTAACGAGTTCGTTGTGTTGGTTGAACGAGCTTGTAAAGCTGAAGAGTTGGGGAAAGAAAAACGGAAAGCTGAGTTTGAATCTAAAGATTTTCGAAAGAGATCTACAAGTAAATTTTCGCAGATGGCAACAAAGATGTTCAAGAATGATGGTAGCCGATCCAAACCTAACACCGGGATTTCTATATGAGAACGACCACCAGTGTGTTATCGGGCTACATCAGTGGCTAGTGTTGGCAATACTCGATTGAGCAAACCTGAGTGTCAACAATGCGACAGATGGTATTTCAGAGAGTGCTGGGGTAAATCTATTAATCGCACTTGCTATAGGTGCGGTTTGCAGAATCATTTTATTTGGGATTGCCCGGAGACTGTTAAAAAGGGTACTGCTCAGAGTGCGAGACTGAGCAGTACTACAACTAGTGGCAGAACATGTCGTATTGGAGGAGGTAGGAGTGGTGCACAGAGGGGGACTACAGATGCGGTTGTTCGATCAAATGCTCGTGTACCGACTAGAGCTTACACCATCCATGCTAGAGAGGAGGCCTCATCCCCAGATGTCAATATCGGTATTTTCACCCTCTTTGATACGAGTGTTACTGCTTTGATTGATCCCAGCTCAACTCATTCGTATGTATGTGAAACATTAGTATCCAGTAAGACTCTACCCGTTGAGTCTACTGAGTTTGTGATTCGGGTTTCAAACCCCCTGGGTCAATGTGTATTAGTTGATAAAGTGTGTAAGAATTGCCCTTTGATGATTCGAGACATGTGTTTTCCGGCTGATCTGATGCTATTACCTTTCGATGAGTTTGACATTATTCTCGGTATGGATTGGTTAACGGTTCATGATGCAGTAGTGAATTGCAGACGAAAGACTATTGATTTAAGATGCCAGAATATCGAGATAATCCGAATTGAGTTTGGGGATTTAAATGGACTACCTACTGTGATATCTTCAATGTTGGCTCGGCAGTATTTGAGAAAGGGTTGCGAAGCCTATCTTGCTTACGTGATCGACAACAAGGTAACAGAAAAGAAGTCAGTATCGGTTGTTAGTGAATATTCGGATGTGTTCCCGGAGGAATTACCGGGGTTGTCACCTGTTCGTAAAGTAGAATTTGGGATTGAGCTAGTGCCAGGGACCACTCCGATATCAATAGCCCCGTATAGAATGGCACCGACTGAATTAAAAGAATTGAAGGCTCAGTTGCAAGAATTGACAGATAAAGGTTTCGCTCGACCGAGTTTCTCTCCCTGGGGTGCACCCGCTCTATTTGTGAAAAAGAAGGACGGAACTTTGAGAATGTGCATTGATTATTGGCAGCTCAATAAGGTAACAGTAAAGAACAAATACTTGTTGCCACGTATCGATGATTTATTCGATCAGCTTAAAGGATCCTCGGTATTTTCAAAAATTGATCTGAGGTCAGGGTATTATCAGTTGCGGGTTAGAGAATCGGACGTGCCGAAGACTACTTTTCAGACGAGATACGGTCATTACGAGTTCTTGGTGATGCCATTTGGGCTCACTAACGCCCCTGCAGTTTTTATGGATTTGATGAATCGGGTATTCAGATAGTATCTAGATCGATTTGTGGTTGTTTTCATAGATGACATACTAATCTATTCACGGGATGAGACCGAGCATGCTGAGCATTTGAGGTTGGTGTTACAGACTTTGTGTGATAAGCAATTGTACTTGAAATTCATCAAATGTGAGTTTTGGTTGAGTGAAGTTAGCTTCCTGGGGCATGTTGTTTCAGCATTGGGCATTCGGGTTGACCCGAGTAAAGTTTCAGCTATACTTGATTGGAAACCTCTACGGAATGTTTCTGAGGTTCGTAGCTTTTTGGGGCTCGCCGGATATTATAGATGCTTTGTGAAAGGGCATTCTATGATAGCATCACCGATGACAAAGCTATTACAGAAAGACGTTAAATTTGAATGGTCAGAAAGGTGTCAGAAGAGTTTTGATCAACTAAAGACCTTACTAACGGAAGCTCTAGTGCTAGTTCAGCCAGAGTCGGGTAAGGAGTTTGTTGTTTACAGCGATGCATCCTTAAATGGGTTGGGTTGTGTTTTAATGTAGGAGGGTAAAGTTGTAGCCTATGCTTCGAGACAGTTCAAACAGCACGAGAGGAATTATCCGGCGCATGACCTTGAGTTGGCCGCTATAGTTTTTACTTTAAAAATATGGCGTCACTATCTATTCGGTGAAAAATGCCACGTCTATTCGGATCATAAGAGTCTTAAGTATTTAATGACTTAGAAGGATCTGAATTTGAGATAGTGACAATGGTTGGAACTGTTGAAAGATTACGAGCTCGTGATTGATTATCACCGGGGAAAGGCTAATGTGGTTGCAGATGCACTTAGCCGAAAGTCGCTATTTGCTCTACGCGCAATGAATGCGGATATAGCTATGACTGAGGATGGTGCAATCATTGCTGAGTTGAAAGCGAAACCATTGTTTGAGCAACAGATTTGAGAAGCCCAAGAGGTTGATGATGATTTAAAAACAAAGAAAAGTCATTGTGGCTCGTGTGCGGATTTAGATTTTTAGATAGATGCCGAAAGATGTTTACGGTTCAAGAATAGGATCTGTGTACCGAAGAACCCTGAGTTGATTCGAATGATTTGTAATGAAGCTCATAGTGGTAAATTGTCGATTCATCCGGGTAGCACGAAAATGTTTAACGATATGAAATAGCATTACTGGTGGCATGGTATGAAACGAGACATTTCAAACTATGTGTCAAAGTGTTTAGTGTGTCAACAAGTGAAAGCTGAGCATCAAGTGCCTTCGGAACTACTTCAGCCGATTATGATACCTGAGTGGAAGTGGGATCGAGTCACTATGGACTTCGTATCAGGTTTACCTCTGACGCCCAGCAAAAAGGATTCAATCTGGGTTATTGTTGATAGATTGACGAAATCGGCTCATTTCATTCCAGTACGTACGGATTTCTCACTCGATAAATTAGCTGAGTTATACCTATCGCAGATCGTATGGTTACACGGAATACCTGTTTCTATTGTTTCGGATAGAGATCCGAGGTTCACATCGTGGTTTTGGAAGAAACTGCAGGATGCTTTAGGTACCAAGTTACATTTCAGTATAGCTTTTCACCCTCAGTCGGATGGTCAATCCAAGAGTGTTATTCAAATACTCGAGGATATGTTGAGATGTTGCATTCTTGAGTTTGAGGGTACGTGGGAAGGATACTTGCCCTTGATTGAATTTGCGTATAATAACAGTTTTCAATCAAGTATTAAAATGACACCCTACGAAGCATTGTACGGTCGAAAATGTTGTACACCATTATATTGGGCCGAACTAAGTGAAGGCAAGATTCACGGGGTTGATTTGATCAGAGAGATAGAGCAGAAAGTTAAAGTAATTTGAGAAAGTCTGAAAGCCGCGTCAGATCGTCAGAAATCGTACACGGATTTAAAACAGAAGGATATAGAGTTTCAAGTGGGCGATCGATTGTTCTTGAAAGTATCGCCGTGGAAAAAGATACTTAGATTTGGTCATAAGGGAAAACTGAGTCCGAGGTTTATTGGGCCATATGAGGTTATTGAGCGTATCGGGCCGATTGCGTACAGATTGAGGCTGCCGTCTGAGTTAGACAATATTCATAATGTTTTTCACTTGTCGATGCTTCGACGATATAGATCCGACTCTTCTCATGTGATCAGTCCATCCGAAATTGAAATTCAGCCCGATTTGACTTACGAAGAAGAACCAATTCGCATATTAGCTCGTGAAGTAAAAGAGTTGTGAAATAAGAAGATATCGTTGGTTAAAGTGATGTGGCATAAACACGGGATAGAGGAAGCAACCTGGGAAACCGAAGAATTAATGAAAGAGCGTTACCCTCACTTATTCGCGGGTAAGATTTTCGGGGACGAAAATTCTTTAAGGGGGGAGAGTTGTAACAACCCAATTACGATCCTAATCGGAACAGTGGTTTCGGGACCACGAATCTGAGTTAGAAAAATAATTTTATATTTTATTTAATATGTTTGATATACGTAGGAGCATGTGCTAAAATATCGTGAAATAATTTGATTGTTTATATGTTTAATTTAAGAAAAAGGATTTAATTGCAAGAGTGGTAAAAATTGCCAATTGCTTAATTGGGAGGGTTAAAACAAAGTGTCTTTTTAAATAAGGGGATTAGTATTGCAATTGTCCCTATTATTAATTGAGTGGACGGCATAATGGTGTAATATAAGCAAATATACTATATTATATTTTAGTTAGTGGCATGTTTTATTATTATATTATTATTAGTTAAGCATAATGGAATAAAAACATAAAAAAAAATAAGGGAGCCATTGCATGTTCATCTTTTTAGAGCTTCTTAGCCGATTATAGCAAAAGAAAAAGGAAGAGAAAAGCTTCTTAGGGTTCGGCACATATCTACTAAATTTTGGTAAGCTTAAGCCTTGGATTTTTAATAATTTTTGCATTTTTAAGATGTATATTCACTTTATTATCAAGCCCATGTGTTAATTTTGCATAATGATCATGTATGTGTGAAGTGCTATTGATGATAAGATTAGCTTTGTGATGATTTTTAGCTTATAATGGAAGATTTATGTAAGATGAACAATTGTTGTTTTTGAGTTATTGATGAATGTTACTAATTAAGGGTTTATTTAGAAAATATATATATGTATATATATAGGGGTTAAAATGTTAAAGAAATGAGTTGTATAGGGTTATAATAGAAGGATGAAGATTCAGCCCTTAAGGGAAAAGTTCAAATTTTGAGTAAAATTGTGAGTTGTGCATTAGGGACTATTTTGTAAAAGGGACAAATGCTAGGGGTAAAATAGTAAATTGTGTAATTATATGTTTTGGATCAAATTAAATGAATATATATTTGAATGAGTTTAAATTGGAATTGTTTAGATCAAGAACAAAAGGAAATCAGATTGGATCGGGGAAAAGCAAAATTAAACGAATAGCCGGGAAGTGTAATTCGTCAACTTTCGAGGTAAGTTTTTAAACAATTGAGCTAATCCGAATGTCTTCTATACATGTAATTATGTAATAAAATTTAATATAAGAAAATGGCACATGGCCGAATGCGATAGTGAATTTTTGGGTACAATAGCTTGGTATGATAATTTGTGGAACTTGGATATGATTTCTTGAGATAAATTTTTAATTATAAATGTTGTAATTGAATTTAGAAATTCTTAATTATGACATGAATATACATGATAATTTGGTTACATGCTTTTAGTTGGCCGAATGTGATATGCTATTTGGGGTTTGAGATATTGAATTGTGTTTATAAGTATATGATTATGCACATGGTGATGAATTGAATTTTTGGATAATTATATAGGTGTGTATATATATATATATATGTATATATATATGTACAGGTTGATGAAAGGTACTAGGTGTACGAGCTTATAATCGGGCACTATGTGTGCGAGACCGGACACATGGTACTAAGTGTGCGAAAATGTAAAGTAACGGCACTAAGTGTGCGATACGTTATTGGAGGTGGCACTGAGTGTGCGATTCAATATGTACCAAGCACTAAGTGTGCGATATCGGTCAAGTTGCACTAAGTGTGCAAATAAGATGGCCGGGCACTAAGTGTGCGAAACTGGCGGAGGAGCACTAAGTGTGCGATTGACTTTAATATCGAAAGGTTGAAATTTGTAAGTGGATTTTATAAAGTTTTATTACTCAATCCGTATATACATATATATATATATATATATGTATGTAAAGGTAAAGTGCAAATTGAATGGAATGTTATATTCGTTTTTAATTTTAAATTTTAAATACTTGAGTTAGTATGGAGTATATTTACTAGGGTGATGATGTTGCTAAATTCATATGGAAGATTCGGTTATGGGGGATAGAAAAGTATGATTTGTGTTAACAGCTTGAATTTTTTTTTTTTTTTTTGTAAACGAAATTGAATGACGATAGAAATACATTACATATCAAAGTTAAATGCATGCAATAATAGATGATCTATGGTTTATTGTACATTGAGTAATGTTGATATTATATGGCAAATTGTTTAAAACTTACTAAGCTATATTAGCTTATTTGGGTGTTATTGTATTGTTCTTTAGATTTTAAAGGTGGAAGCTTGAGCTCGGGGATCCTCTTGAAGTCAATCACATTATCATCAAATTTTGGTATCTTTTGTACTTGAATTTAAGTCCTATGGCATGTATAGGCTAAACTATTTTGGTTTAGATTTAAATGATGTAAATATGTATGTAATTAAATGCCATTCGAAAATGGCTTTGGTCCTATGCATGAAATGGTTGCATATGTTTTGGAATGTTATGAATATAATTATGCATATTCGGTTTTAATATAAATTTGATGAGGTATGCTTGTATTTCATAGGAATTCGAAAGGTATATTATCTATAAGCTACATATGAATGTTTATTATATGACTTGTAATCTTAATTTGGAAATTATTTTATATTAAGTTGTATGTGATATTGATATTATGATTTCGGTATGAATAAGGTATATGATATACTTTGGTTGATGGATATACTCATGTTTTTTTTTTTTTTTTTGAGGTATTTATGAGATAGGACATGAAAGGAATAAGTCTTACATTATGTATGTGATTATTGAGTGTGTTACATAAATAAATATCCTATTATAGTGATCGATTAATAATGATATGCATGTGAACGAAATAAGTAAAGGTAGTTGATTTGTACAAATTGATTAAGAATAAATATACATATTTGGCCATGTTATTCAAAAAGACCAAATGAATAGTGTTTTGTTATTTGAACGGAATTACTTATTTTTTTTATAATGCAAATGATTTTTTTTTTTTTTTTTGAGATGGCTTGCTGATTTGTGACATTATTATTTAAGTATTACGCTGTATGTGAATGGATGAACTTGATGGTTAGTTGAGTAATACCTCGTAACCCTAATCCGGCGACGGATACGGGTTAGTGGTGTTACAGTTTTCATAAAAATTTAAACCCAAAAATCACAGACCAAGTTTTGAACTTGGTTCTGATACCTCAAAATGTAACACCCCATACTTGGCCTAGACGTTATTGTCGAATCCTAAGGAATTACATACGTACATTTGAAAACATTTCATAAAACAATACTTGATAATAATATTTCCAGTTTTACAGTAAAATTACCTTATTCAGTTACTTCATCTAAATTCTAGAAAAACACACATAAAATTACTTAATTTTTGCAATGGAAACCTTAAGTTAAAATAGAATTTTGAAAATCGTAATTTGGTTTTAAAATTCAATACATTGCAGTTTGAATTAAAATAATCTAGAACATTAAAGTAGTTCAAAACGAAAAAAAAATCCAAAACAAAAACAGTTCCCAAAAGTCAAAAAATAGTCCAACGGAAAATAATATTTAAACTGAACAAAATAATTTAAAAAAAATCCAACAATTTTTAATCGAGCTCTCGCCACACCGATCCGTCCTAAGTTTGTTGGTTACCTGAGAGAAAAACAAATAGAAATTGAGCTTACGGCTCAGTGTGTAACACATCTCAAACAACAATCATACGCATATAAATTAACAGATAGTATTTCAGATTTATGCTCAGATACTGAATCAAATATATTTTCATTTACAAAAACAAATGCAGAATCAAATCCTACCCCCATCCACTACATACTATCTCTATCCATCCCTACACACCAATTAGGGTATCAAGTACCCATCCAACCCCACACACCAATAAATGAGCGTTTGTCACTTTTCAGAAGTAGTGCAGTCAAGTTGTCAGTTAATAATATGTGGTAAACCACTAAAAGCATATATATGTGCCTGAGCCACCAGAACAAATTTATGTGGTTCTAAACCACCAGATAAGGCAGATAATTAAAATGCCAACACTTCCTCCATCATATCACATCCTAACCCAATGCACATGTAAATACTAACAGATATTCAATATACAGATGTCATGCATGCTTTTCGTATGTAATCATGCTTTCAGAATTGTCAGAACACAGATCATACATATATAATTCGCATACCTAAATCATATCACATACAGAATCATACTAACAGGTATCATGTTTTCAAGTATTATCTAAGCAATATAGACCCAACAAATAGTCTAAATACGAATCACAGATCAAATCGACCCTAAGTGACAATTTCCAGAAAATGGGCCCACACACCCGTGTGGCCCATATGGCCCAAACAACCCAAAATTGTGTGGTCCACATAGCCATATGACATCGACAGTAGGGTTTTCAGCTTTTTGTTGTTCACTGTTTTTACGAGTTCGAGTCACACACCTGGATACTTTCTTATGTGAATTCAACCATGAGATTCCAAAAACTATAAAAAAAAAAAAATTAAACGACGAATTTTAGTAACGATTTACTAATTTCCAAATAACTCATTCGATCACAACCGTTAACATACGCCTTAATAAATCAGAAATTAGCCTTTTGGGTGTTCGATCACTTACCCAAACGGTCATGACAGTCCTGCGAAACTCTTAATTCACTGGAGGTAAGTTCTGCGATTCACAAACCACACATAAACCACCAATTTTAGAGTAGTAAAAAATTACATCACATAAAAAAGATAACAAACTAATACCACAACCATGAAAAACTCAATAAAGCATGAATCTTTGCACACATTCCTTACCCTACACCGTCAAGATTGTTCCAAACCAAAGATGGCACCAACCTTCGTCAAGTGAAATTGAAAACAAAGCAACAACGATGGAGTAACGATCATTATCAAGAAAGATTATTTAGGCAAGAATGGACGGGAAAAATCAAGAATAGGGATTTGGGATAGGTCACAAACGACAAGAGAAAGAAGTGAGGGAAAAAATGTGAAAAGTGAGAAGAGTGGAAGGTGAGGGAATATGAGAACAAAACAATTTCCTTCTTTTTTGGGGAAAATTAAATAAAATAAAATAAAAATAGAGATATTATCTAATCAATTGATTTTATGATATTCTATTATATTTCCCTAAAGTTCGAATTTAACTAAACTACTAACACATAGCAGCACAATGCATAAGACTAAAAATATAATTTCCACTTGCACACACATGGATTAGAACACGATACCTCTAGGTACATTGAACCAGTTAGCTCATTCTTATCAACGAATGTGCACAAATAGTTCTTAGACCAGATACTCAAAGTTAGGGGTTTAAACAAAATTTAGCAAAATACAAAGGAAATGATTTGAACCTAAAACCTCACACACACAAGCAACACACTTAACCACTAAACCAAATCACTTCACTTGTTATATTCTAACAATTCAAAAACTTAAAATTTTGGTGCGTTACAGTTTTGCTTAAGTACCAAATTAGGGGAAAAAAACCAAATTCGGGTACCAAATTAAGCCCAAAAAAGTTTAGATACCAAATCAGAAAAAAAATACCATGTTCAAGTACTAAATGTTATATTAAGCCAAAAAATTAGGGTTTCTCATACAATTATTAAACACAATAATTTTCATTGACGATTTTTTAAAATAATTTCAAAACATCAAAATAAATTAAATAAATTGTTGAAATTTTTTCATCCATTGATAATGTCAATCAATTTGCTACTATAATTTTGAATCTTAATATTTAAAATTTTATATTTCAAAACCCAAATTTAGAATTTCCGGCAATGGGATAAACAAGTAAAATTTGACAATTTTTGTGTATTATTTTAGTTTCTACCATTTTTTTCACTTTAATCCTTTTTCTTTTTTTTTTTTACCTCAACCAATACTTGAAAAAAATATTTTTTGGGTGAGCAAATGAAAGTACAAACATGATGTAGTCTATATAGTTAACTACCATTAGAGATTTAATGCTTGAGTGATTAATGTCCTAAAAGTTAGGTGACCAAATTGCAAGAATTTTATTTTAAGTGACCAAAATGAAAACGTCCTAAAAATTGGATCACCAACTAGATAATTTACCCTTTATAATATAATATTATTTGAAATTTAAATTAGTCAAAATAAAAAATGTCTTTCTATTAAAAAATTTATCATCTGAATTTATTTAAACAGAAAAAAGCTAAATCAATTATAAATATTATTTTATTTAATTTTAAAAAATTAAACCCCTTTTGTTTATGAGATAATTTAAAATGAAAATTACTAAATAAAGTATATTTGATTAAAAATTTTAAAAATAATTTTTGAAAGATGAAAACATGTGAAAATTAAAATATTAATAAAAAAATTCCATTATTTTCCATAAAAATGCTTTTGTAAAAATGAAAATTGTTGAGGGGAATCAACTCTCTTATTTGGAGAAGTCTTTGAAGTATCATCCTCTAAGATACTGACCTGGACCTCGAACACTAGAGATATTATATCCTGGGTGTCTATGCTCGATTTTAGCCTTGGGATTTTCTCTCAATTGCCCAAAAGAGTTCATGGAGTTTATCGAGAGCGCTTATGGTCCACTAAGACCACCAAGGAAATGTTTTATCATTTGGCCTTGGTGGGGTTCGAACTAATGCCCTTAAAGGGTAAGGACATACCAAGTATACTAAGACAAGGCATATAAAGCCTTGGTTGATAGTTTGATCTCCCGTAAGGCACTTTCCATAATTAATATTTCTAACAATATTAACACCTCTTGTGAGCTTGCAGGTTGTATCTATACCAACCATTGACCAAGCGCTCCCCTGAGTGGGACAATACCTTCTATTGATGGTTTGAGACTCAACTCCCCTCAACAAATACAATAGCTTTTACTTTTAAATTAAATCAATAAATTTACCCTAGTTCAAATCCACATACATTTTAATAATTTTAGCTTTAAATTTAATTAATAAATTGTCCTTGATTTAAATTCGTTTAAATGTAAAAATAATTTTTTTACAATTTTTATTTATTAAATCTCTTACCCTAATTTGAACCCATATAAATATAATAATTTTTTAAAAAAAATCGTGTTTCTATTGTAGATAAATATGTACCAAACATGTTTTTAATATTCTAGTCAATAAAAAAAATTAAATCATAATTAATTATAGAGTTTGTTGAAACAGACAATTATTAATTGTTTAGAAAACAAAGTGCTTGAATTAAAATGATGACTATAGTAGCCACTTCAGATGCTCATGCAATAAAACAAAGAAGACAATAACACAGAAGATTATTTGTGCAATTCGTTCTCAGCTTGAGCAAATCTACCATCTTTAATCCCAAAGCAATAAATGATTCAAATTCTATCATAACATGATCTAAGAACCTCACTCGAGAAAACACAATTTATTTACTCTCTTAAATGCACTCAAGAACTTAGGCAATAAACACAATTTGTATAATTTCTTAAATGCACACACAAAATACGTTTCAAATAAATAGATAAGTCATTCCAATGAATAAAAACTTCAAGATTTACTAATATTCTAGAAATCAATTATAATCCAATCTCTATTTAAAATGGGCTAAAACAATAAGATAAAGTTAATAATGAAGACCAATGTAAAATGGACAGTTGCAGAAATGTCTTCAATGCTAACCTAACCCAATCTTCACAATCCAATCTAATCTTCATACTCGAACTTATTTATTTTCACAATATCAGCATCATTCGAAGTATAGAGATTTTATCTAGAAGATTAGCAACTTCCATTGTCAAAATTACTTGCTTCAACCGGGCTAGATACAAGAGTAGTAGTAGCAATCATTTAGCAAATCCCCAAGGTGACAAAGCAAAGAATCAAGCAATTCAAGGTGGCTAATCCCAAAAATATACATACAATTACAAATTTGTAAATTGTCAACAATTTTGAAATATGAAGAATATGTATCATGGACCTACATTTATTATATTGGATTTGAAAATAAAAGTTTACATTTTTTTAGTCTGAAAACAAACAACTTTAAAAGAAAAAATATTGGTCAACAAAAAAGCAGTTTACTTAAAGAAGGTAATTGGATTAAAAAAATTAACCATATCATTCACAATATATCACCAACTATAATTAAATAAAAAAAATATTTTATTTTCCATCACATCACCATCTGCCTCTTATTTTTTCTCCCTTTTATTTAGATATTTCATAGACGTATTCATAAATTAGGTCGTCTCAAGTCAATATTCGGTTCTAAAATATTTTTCAAATTTAAATTCATTTTTAGATTCCATCGTACAGTCTATAAAACCCATTCTACTATTTAAAAGTTAATAAAATATTAAAAAATATTTTTTATTTACTATTTTATATATTTTTATAATTAAATTTCAATTCAAAAATAATTTTTATTATTTAAACTGAGTTTAGGTCTAGAAATCTTTATTAAAACTCGGCCCAAATCAAGCTGAGCCTATCTAATCGGACGGCCTACCCAAAGGTCTAATATTTTTTTCTTTTTCTGTGGGCTATAAAGAGACTAAAAAGTCGAATCATTGGAAAATGTGAAAATAAAACCATCTCCTCCATTACATGGATGGTTACTAGTCTAATGTTTACTAGATATAATTTATGGCATCATTTATTGGATATTGTATCACTGATTTTTGTTTCCATCAGTTTAATTGATTTATTTGGTTTAATTGAATAAATTATTAAATTTTTTAAAAATATATTTAAAAGGTAGAGAAAATTAATTCAACTAATTTTTAGCCTAATTCAATCAATTCATACTAATTTGTGGGTCAATTAATCCAATCACTTATTCAAAACCAATACCTGGTTAATCCAGTCAAACTCTGAAGAAAAGTGTTACTACTACAATCTATTTTTTTACATAAACCAAGCATTCCCTTAGCATTTGGAACCATCATCACTTTTAAATTCGGATATTTTTATAATAAAGCCAAAAACAAGAAACAAAATCACCAACAGAGATTAATCGTCATGCACATGTTAAGTTAGTTTAGCAATGATGAATTCATAACATTTAGTTAAACAAAGAAATCACAAATGAAATACAACTTAAGTAACCACATTTTTTTTTTTTATGAATTTTAGATATGAAGAACAAGCAAAAAAGAAAAAAGAATTATCTCCATCACATACAAGATTCTATCCAAGTATCTAACATGAAGAATCAAATGTAGAAATCTAAAAAAGAGGGAGAAAATATAAGACACTAAACATTATACAAGCCTCTTCAAATTAAAACCTATTGGGAACATTAGAAGCAAATCAGCAAATTAAGCAAACACATTCAGCTGCAAGATAGTATCCAATATACCTGTCTGTTGGTAGGGACTAAATCATGCCATGGCTGATTTTGGTTATCTACTTCTGGTTGCTGCTTCCCTTCTTCTTCAGTAGACTTCCGAATTTACGTAGTAATGGCTTCTTCTTTTTCTGTTGCTGTTGCTTTGATGGTGAGTTTCCGCCATCATCAGTGTTTTCTGTCGAACCATTTATATCAACACTCTCACTACCCTCCACCTTTGATTCCACTTCCTCCTCAAGGGATTCTTGTTCAGCTTCTCTTTCTGGAGAAAATTCTTTCTTTTCGATTTTGCAGCTTTCCCACATTTTGAATTCAAATTCAACTGAATCATCGCCTTTTCCTTTCTTCTCATCTTCCTTCACTTCTCCGTTCACATTCTCCACTTTGGCACCCTCATCTCGAAGAGATTCATCCTTTGAGTCATCGTTAACCTCCAGGGAATTCTCATTTTTGGGCTCCTTGGGTTGTTCTGATGGCAGCTCTAACTTGGGTTTCTCTTCACTTCCATGGCCATTCTCTTCTGAGAATTCAACCACCTTAGGCAGCAAATCATAGTCCTTCTCACTGTCAGTTGGCTCACCATTTTCCTCGCTTTGCTTTTTCATTGTAGCTTCTTCCAACAACTTGGACAACTCCTCAGCCTTCTTAAGTGAAGCACCTTCCCTAGCTCGGAGTTCCTCGTTTTCTTGAATCACACTCTGCAATTCATTTTCTTTGTCCAACAAACTTTCCTTCAATTTCAAGCTTTCAGTCTTGACCTCCTTTAGAGTTTCTTGTAGATAAATCACCTCAGATTCAACTTCCTTTAGGCTCTCCTTCAACTGAGCTTCTTCCTCCTTGGATGCAGAAGCTTCCTCCTCAGATTGTTTCAGCAAGTTTACCAGCCTATTAATTTCCTTTTCCAGAGAAGAATTTTCTTCTTCTGATTTTTTCAAGCAATCTACTAAATGCATTTCTTCTTGTTCCCACATAGCTTTGGAATTTGCATGTTCATTCTTGGACTGCTCAATGGTATTTTTAAGAAGATCAATCTCATTTTTCGCATCATCGAGCATGCTTTCATACTTACCATTTGTTGCTTTCAGGACCAACCTTATATCCTCTAACTGAGTCTCATAATTTTCATGCTCTTTTTCACTGCATAACAGCTTCTCCTTAGCTTCCCTAGCTTCTGCAGTAACTTCATGTAAGGCAGAAGCTAAGCTTTCCATTGCTTTCTTGCTCTTCTCTTCCTCGTCCCGAGAATTTTTCAACTCATTAATGAGCTTGTTTTTCTCTTCTAAAAGAGTTTGAACACTGGAAGCTGCAAGCTTCTCATTATTTAAAGCTTGGGTCTTTTCTTCCTTCACTGTTTCTAACTCGGACTTCAGAGACTCAACCAGTTTTTCCACTTCTGCAGTTTCTTCCTTAGCCATATTGATATGATGTTCTGATTCCTCAAGATCTCCTCTTTGTCTAACAATGGTCATTTCCAATAATCCCACCTTCTCTTTAAGAGCCGCAATTTCAGATACTGCACCATGCAATGAATCATTGTTGCTCTCTAATTGCTTCATGACTGAGTCCAGAGATTCTGATGCAGATCTTTCCAGCTTCTTAGCTTCCTCAATCTGCATTTCTAATTCGTTGACCCTATTTTTCCATTCCTCTACGACATTGCGCGCATAAGATTCAGCCATTCTCGCCGCCTCTAAATCAACATTAAGTTGTTCAATCTGAGCCTCCTTTCCCATCAACTTCTCCTCATATGTCTTTGCTTTCTCAAGTTCTTGTTTCAATGACTCTATCTCTGCCTTGAGCTTGAACTCCATTTCCATGTTTTCATTAGTCTCCATTTCATGCTTCGAATCAATCAAGGACTTCAACCTAACCAATTCAGCTGAAAGAATCTCCACCTTCTCAGCATGGATTTCAGCAATCTTGGTTGCATCATCAGCATGGTGCAGCGCTTGGTTCTTAGCATCACATGTCATGGCTAGTTCCTGTTTCACCCTTTGAAGCTCCTGAGTGTTAGAGAGAAGGGCAGCCACATCCAAAGCATGCTGGTTCCTCACTGATTCAATTTCTTTCTGCCATTCTTCATCTTTCTTCTGAGCAGCTTCGATTCCTGCTTGTTCCAACTCAACTGCTCGGAACTTCTCAATCTCAGAGCTCTCTTCAGCTCTCTTTTGTGCAACCAAAGCCTCTCTAAGCTTTTCATTTGCATCGTCTACTGCTTTCTGCACTTCTTTCAGCTCATCAATTGCTTGTGCCTTCTCTTTCTCAATCAATGATATCTGCTCCTTTGCTTTCTTTAAATCTTCCTGAACCGAGTTCAATTGAGTTTGCAACTCCGATCCCTTAGCCACCCGTGTTTGTGGTTTCTGAAAATCAAAACAACACATAATGCAAATGAAATTCCACTAGTTTCGTAATTGAAATAATAGGTATAAGTTTGATTCTCTTTCATGAAACCAGTTTTCCTCTCTAAACATCAAAGGATACAAAATGCTTAGGAACTCATTTAAATAGAACTTCATTTCCTCAAAATTACTTGAAATACAACACATTATCTGGAAACATCGAGAAAAACTTCCCTTGCCTCCAAATCCTCTTAACCAGAATCCAATATCAATAAAAATCCCTTTTCAACTGTCAATCTTCTCGCGAATCAGAAATGTATAAAGATCAAATGCAGTAATATATGACAGCGTTGACGAAGAAACTTACATCAGGCGTGGTGGCAACCTTTGGTGATCTACGATCAATTGTAGGCTTCGAGTTGAGGGATGTTCGTGGTGAACGCTCAACTGAATGGCGAGTACTTTGCAAGGGAGAGGGTGAATCAGGTTCTGGTTTAGCCAGTCCCCTGCTTACTTTGCTCGCCACTTTAGGCGTTGCAGGTGAAACCTTGGTAGGAGTTTCAAATAACCCAGATCTGTTTAAATGTTCAAAGGAATCATATTCTGAGCATAAGATCAAAGTCCCATTATTTTAAACACATAATGCAAAGAATATAAACAAAATTCATGTGGAAATAAAATTAAGCATGGATCTATGACCAGTATGGCAACATTTTCAACATAATTTATCAAGATCAGCAGATTATTCTACTGAATTATACATGTTTGCATATGCATTTTAAATATATGAACCTAACAAGCAAGGGAACTAAGAACAGAACAGAACAGAACAGAACACTCATAAAACAAGCTCAGGATTCAGGATTATGAATACAGAAAAATGAAGTAAACCCCATTTGAAAAAGAGAATCAAAGAACAAACTTAACTAAAAACAAAAGGGTGGGAATTACAGGTAGGCTGAGTGATTCAATTTCCAAAACACGAGCTCTAAAAAGCATAAAAAAGCAGATCCAACATAATCCCAGAATTTAAGATTAAAAAAAAACATCAAATGAAATGAAAAGAAAAACCCCCTAAAACAAGGCCTCGAACAAAGAACCAAAAAAAAAAAAAACCCAAAGCAGATCTAGTCTAAAATAAAAGAATTAAGGAAGAAAGCTTAAAAGAACAGGGAAAAAAAAGCGAGTGAGTGAGTGATACTTACTTTGTTTTAGCAGACATGTTGTTAATGAAAAGCAGCAGCGGATAGGTGATGAAGCTTTGGAGTTTTAAACAAGGAAAAACAAAAGAGAAGAGTAATGGTAGCTAATTTGTAGACATTTTTGGAGAAGAAAATGTAAGTGATGAAGTTTAGTTTTTCTTGTTCAGCTTTGCTTGGTTTTGTAGAAAATTCAAGAAAGCAAATTATATAGGATGGTATTTTCTTGTCTCCACGACATAAAAAGAAACACCATCAGCCTGTTATTTCTTCTATCCTTTTTTGAATCCTTACTTTTTTTTTTGCTGCTTTGTTTCTTTTTAGGTGTGAAGATGATGTGGGAAATTACAGAAATGACCCTGGGCTGTTCCTTTGGATAGATCTAATTAAAAATTTATATTATCACGCCTATAGATAATACGGACATGACCGTTGAATATAGGTTAGTTGGTTGATTATTAATTATTGATTTTTTTATTAAAAATAATGATTTAATATGAAAATTACTAATTTCAGGAATTATTTGGTACAATGTCGGTTAGAGATGAGCGTTCGATCGAATTAAGTAAAAATATTTTTAGTAAATCTAGTTCACGAGTCCTATTTTATCATCCTAATTTAATTTGAAATTTTTTCGAATTGAGTCGAATGAAATTGTTGAAGTTAAATTAAAAAAATTAAATATGCCAAATAAAAATATTGTTACAATATAAATAATTCTATATTAAAGTACATAAATTTAAAACCTACAAAAAAAAATTCAAAGCAAAATAAGATACTTGAGTTGAGTATAATAAATTTCAATCATTAATTAGTTCCCAAAATTATTATTTTAAAAAAATTTTAAAATTTTAACTTTTTTATATTTTTAGAATTTTTAAATATTTTTAAAAATATAAATTTTGAATTTTTTATAAATATTTAAAAATTATTTTAAGATTTTGAAAATTTTTAATTTTTTTGTAATTTTTATTATGAGAGACCAATTTGCTTATTTTCAAAGTTGACAGGGACTAAAAAGGTATTTACACCAATCTGTTATTTGAATTATTCGAATTACTCGAGTTAATCTAATTGTAAAATTCAACTTGACTTGAACTCAAAACTCAAATCGAGTTATTTGAGTTGACTTGAATAACTCGATTTGATTAACTCAAAATTCAAAATTTTTTTATTTAAAAAATACATATATTAAAATTTTAAAATTGCTTGTAGAATAAAAAGTATACTACTAATGTATCAAATATTTACTTTTTTTATTATAAAAAAATATTTTTAATTATTTAAGAAAAGCATAATTTAAATTTATATGAAAATCTTTTAAAATTATTCATTTGTGTTTTAATTTAATGAAATATCATATAAATTATTTATATATAACTTAACAAAAAAAATAGTGTCACATAAATAACAATATTAACTGTAGATGAAAATTAAATTAAAACTAAAATTTCATGTATATATTTATACCAAATTAAAATTGATGCATGAGATTGCAAATTAGAACAAAGTTAATGTATAATTTTAAGATTTATCCATTTTATATATTATTCAGTATAATATTTTATACTATTAGATTCGTTTATCTAAAGTACATTTTACTAACTTTTCCTAATATATATATATTTAAAATTCTAAAAACTTAACCTCATCATTATAACCGAAACCTCATTAGTTATAATACAAATTATTAATACTAAATTATATCAAACCCATTGGACTAAACACAAAAAAATATATAATATCTATAGGAGTTTTATTCATCAATTACATCAAAAGTGGGACAATAAAGGTGTACTTTTAAAAGTAAGTTTTTAGTTGTTTTATTTAAATAATTGATATAAAAATATTAAAAGATAAATGCATTATTATTATAATATTTTTTATTTATATTAAAAAATAATATTTAAATTATTTTTAATTGAATCAATATTTAATTAACTCATAACACCAACTCAATCAAAGATTTCATAATATAAATATAAAACTTATATATAAATATAAATGTATTAAATATGGTATATAAATACAAAAAATAGGTCAAAGATTGTGAAGGTAACTTTTTCAAAGGCAAAATCCTATTATGCTCTTTTCAAGAAAGAAAAATGGCGGAGGGGGTTTCATTAACAATTTTTTTTTTTAGCATATTCATTAGCAAAAAGAAAAAAAAAAGATTAATGCGCTCATTATACTTTTGAATTTCTATTTTATTGCTTCTCTTTTTTTTTCCAAAAAAATAATTTGTTGGCTATTTTTATTTGGGTAAATCTCAAAATTATATATTAATTATGATTTAATGTGTAATTGTATACATGAAATTTTGATTTGATCCAATTCTTATAAATTATTAACACAATTATTTATATAATTATATTTATTTAATATAAAAATAAATAAATTTATTTATTTATTTAATGTGTATGATTAAATCATAATCAAAGTTTCAAGCATACATTTAAACCATAATTAAAATTTTCTGTGTATAGTTACATCAAATTAAAATTTATGTATACAATTGCATGTTAAATAAAAATTCATGTATAATTTGATATTTATCCTTTTTCGTTTTAATAGATAAGAGTTATAACTTCTTGCAAAATAAAAAAGTCAATAAATTAGTTCTAATTTTATTTAATTAATAAAGATTTTATGTATTTTTTATAAATATTATATTATAAAAATATATATTTCGAGGCTCAAAGGTCAGGGCCACCTTAAGCAAATGATATCAATTCAATTAAAAATAATAAAAATTAAATTACATGTTTTTAAATAGATAATTGTATCTATTTCTCTTTATATTAAAAAAATAGATTCTTTTCTCCTATATATTTTTAGATATATTTTTTATTATTTTTTTAACATTAAAATTATTTATCGTTTCATTACCTTATGTGTGAACTGCTAGTAAAATTTAAAGTATTTACATAAAAATATATGTATGTAATTTATATTCTTTGATATTTATTTATTTTTTAAGTTAAATTTAGTTCAACTTTTTAAAACGAGTTTAACTGTTATTTTTTAATGGAAATACTAGTTAAAACATTAATTTTTTAAACATGACAATCTACATGGCAATTCACATGTATTTCATGCTATTTTTTTTTAAAAAAAATTATGAACTTTTTATATATTTTTTGAATTTTGAAAATTTTAATAACTTTTAAATTATTTGATGATGTGACATATAAGATAAATAGTATCATGTTAGTATTGTCACGCCCCAAAATATATGGGGTTAACTGAAATAATTAACCAAGAAATGACTTAGGCTTGATGGTTAAGTTGTTAGTGCACTTCTTAGAGATATTAGGTTCAATCCACTCCTCTCTTATTCCTTTTCTTTGTAATTTCAGCAAACTAGGATGACAATCACACTAAAACAAATGTTATTTGTAGTTGAAATTAAATAAGAAATGGGCAATAGCCTAATGGTTAACATGCCTAACCTCTCTGCTTACCCATTTCGAGCCACCCTTTACTAAATTTCTGCTTTCTTTTTTCCCTCATTCTTTTTCCTTTTCTTTTCCATCTTCTTCTTTGCAAAATATTTTCTATCCATTGCAGAATTACTATTGCTTTCCCGAATCAAAGTCAATCTCCGTTAACTCGTTTTTCCTACTGGAATCGCAATTGTCGTTAGAAACACCTCTAATTTTTTCCAAAAAGCGGTAAGTATGTCTCAATCCCGATTTTGATATCGATATTTATAGAATTTCTATTTAATACTAATCTTGCTATGGATAAAATAATTTTTTACGAATCTTGCCAAAGATCTTTAGGAAATCTTGATTTATCTTGAAATCAACCATTGATTCTTGTGTAAATGTCGTTTGAAGGAACCGTTTTAGGAGAATCGAATCGGATTTGTTCGCGAGGAACGTCGTTTGGGCTCTCGGTGAAAGGTGTGTGTTCTTTTAAAAGTGAGTCAGGGCAAATCACACCTCGGATTAGGGCCACACGGGCATGTAGACCACACAACCCCTCACATGACCATGTGCCTCTGAAATCCTAAGCTAGTTCGAATCTTACATGACCAAGAACCCTCTATACGGCTTGCCATATGATTGTGTCTCCTCTGTAGCTTAAGTTTGCATGTTCCACACAGCCACAGTTTGTTACATGGCCTATAACAGCCCGGTTTAGGGGCCAGTTGGAATAGTGGTTTCAGGACCACTAATCCGAGATTGAAGAAAATTATTTTAATTCTATTTTATGTGTTATAGCATGATTATATGGGTGCATGAAAATTTTGGTGCTTTAATTTTAGCGATTGCATGCTTAATTGCGAAAAAGGACTAAATCGCATAAAGTGCGAAAGTTCTATTTTACAAGTTAAAGGTGTCTAAAAGCTATAGAATCTTATTGGAGGCCCTTAATGTGCAATTAGACTGTTAGAAAATAGAGTGGCTGGCCATAGGGGACAAAAAATGTCAAAATTGGTCAAGTTAGTGGTTTAGGTGGATTAAATTGAAGGAAATAAATAAAATAAAGAAAAGATGATATCACCCTATTCATTCATCTTCTTCCACCGAAAATATCAGCCAAGGAGGGGTTTTGGAAGCCTAAAAATTTCAGCAACTTCTTACCTTTGAAAGTAAGTGATTTTGGTGGTCTTTCTTGATAATTTTTGTACTTTTGGGAACCTTGTAGCATGATCTAGCTAATGAGGGGACTATTTTGCAAAATGTTTAAGAGTATAGGGTTTTTCCATGCGACTAATTATGTTGTTTGCTGAATTTTTATGAAAGAAAATGAATCTTGGGTGTTAAATACACAACTTTTGTGAAAGGTATTTCCATGAAAACACCTAAAAGTACCTTTTTGTAAAGGTTGTAAATAGGTGGTAAATGTGTGAAATAATGAGTATTTGAGAGTTTCTATAATAGTAATAAATATTCAGCTAGGCTTGTTAAAGGAGGAAATTTGATTAGAATCTATTTACGAGCTTAGGGGTAAAATCATAAATTTTGTGAAAGTCAAAGGGCAAAATGGTAATTTTGCCAAAGTATGATTTTTGAAATGTATTGATTAATGTGGTAATTAAATGAGTGAATTTATTATTATAGATCAAGAAGAACGAGGAATTAACCTTGACCGAGGAAAAGGCAAGGTTTCGAACTAGATCTCAAAATTTCATATTTTTGGTACTGAGGTAAGTTTGTGTGAAATTAAGCTACATAATGCTATTATGTTTTAATTGCTTGATATCATGAGAAATCCCTATTATTTTTATGAAAATGATTATTGATGCCTTGATAAAAATTATAATGAGATTATGATAAGTTGAAGTCCCGGTTGAACATTCGGAATATCAAGGATACTATTATTACGACATGTGAGAATGTAAGTCCCGTATAAGACCATGTCTGGAACATGACCATGGCACCGAAATGAGATCTCGTGTAAGACCATGTCTGGGACATGGCATTGACATCGATGTACGATATCGTATAAGACCATATCTGGGATATGGCATCGACATTGACATGAGATCTTGTGTAAGATCATATCTGGGATATGGCATCGGCATCGAGATGTGACCCCATATAAGACCAT
Organism: Gossypium australe; assembly: GCA_005393395.2. Taxonomy (NCBI): domain Eukaryota; kingdom Viridiplantae; phylum Streptophyta; class Magnoliopsida; order Malvales; family Malvaceae; genus Gossypium; species Gossypium australe. The sequence continues at coordinate 16,762,945 of CM016615.1, forward strand.
ATCTGGGATGTGGCATTGGCATCGTGTAACACCCCTTACCTGTATTCAACTCCGGAATCGGATACGAGGAATTACCAGACTTAACTTGCTTGAACTTACAACTTGGGGCTTTAAACTTTCATTTTCGACATCAACTTCTCATTCATATGCATAACATTCTTATTATGGGCCTACGAGGCCTTAAACATACATTCGGAAGGTCTCAGAATTAAACCAGAAACTTTTACGTATTTAGAAAAATTCTGCCTAAACAGGGGCCACACGCCCGTGTGAAACGGAACACGCCCGTGTGGGCAGGCGGTATGGTCACACATGCCCATGTCCCTAGCTTGTGTGGAATTTATTTTCTAATTCGAACCTACAGGGGTTTTCACACGGTCGAACACACGCCCGTGTCCCTGGCCTATGTCCTTCACACGGCCTCGACACGCCCGTGTGTCAAAACTATGGCATTCTGTTTATGACGTCATCACCTCACTATGGTCACACGGCCAAGGCACACGCCCGTGTCCTTAGACCGTGTGTCGAATTAAATTCCAAATTTTAGGTGCAGACTTCACACGGCCTGGGCACATGCCCATGTCCATGGTCGTGCCTCCCACAAGGCTGAGACACACGGCCGTGTCTCTGACCGTGTGTTTACTACTGAGCATACTGACTTGTAAACCTAGTTTACAACTGAACAACACGCCTATGAGGCTGACCGTGTGTCACACACGGCCTAGACACACACCCGTGTGGACATTAAAAAGGCTATATTCCAAGCCAAATGCCACCCTACATAGCAACCATACTTATATCATCTCATTACAACATAACTTATGACTCTAAGGCACTTCCAAGAACTCAAGTCAAAGCATCCAAACAAGCATAAACTTCATAATTCATCATCAATAAATATATATAAACTTGTCAAGTATTGGCCCAATTCCAATGGCCACTTACAAAGCAAATTTGATGACATAAATAGCCAACCTTTTGGCTAACAAATACGACAAAACAAAATAAACAAGTCCTATACATGCCATACTCAAAATAAATCTAACTTTGTTATACCAAAGAGATGTCGATAGTGTGATTTTTGAACTCTGACGTCCCACAATCCTCGAGTTATCTTGGCAATACTACAAGGAAAAGGGAAATGAGAGGGGTAAGCATAAAGCTTAGTAAGTTTGCATGAAGATAAGTAGCAACAATAAGCTCATAATGACATCAATCCATGGCATTAGATAACCACACAAAGTCATAAGCACTTTGCCATAACTTACTCGTACTTGTTCTTATCTAGAACATACCATGCCACATATCGTAAACATTCCTCGTAAATTACTCACGGGTACCTGCATTCACTCATACACATGGCTTTAGTACTAAATCTCATTTCTATTTCCAAACTTATCTATTTATCCCGCTAAATCACTAGGGATATTCAAAGATGCATATTCATCGTCATTACATAAACATGAAGCCAATGCCACATCCTAGATGTGATCTTACATGGGGTCACTTCTGAGTGCTGATGCCATATCCCGGATATGGTCTTATACGGAATCTCACATCAAGTATCGATGCCATATCTCGGATATGGTCTTATATGATTCTCATATCCAATACCGAAGTCATATCCTAGATATGATCTTATACGGGATCTCAGTTTGGTGCCGAAGCCATGTCCCTGACATAGTCTTACACGGGACCTGATCCATCTCATGTCTCGATGATAGTATTCTCACATTCGTTATAGTCCAACCGGGACTTCAACATCTCAACTTTCATCATCTTTCTCATTCAACACCAATACTCGATTTCATAGAATATTATGTATCGTTGTAATATCAAACATTATCAAACATACTAGCATAAATGTTGAATTTATCACATACAAACTTACCTCGATTTCAAAATAAGCTAGATCGTCGATCTAGTCCGATACTTTGTTCTTTCCCCGGTCGAGGTAAATTCTTGGTTCTTCTTGATCTATATTAGCAAATTAGTTCATTTAATTATCACATTAATAGATGTATTTCAATAATCATGCTTTGACAAAATTACTATTTTGCCCTTAGACTTTTGCAAAATGACCATTTTACCCCTAGGTCAGAAATCAATTCTAATCAAATTTATCTCTTTAACGAGCCTAGGTGAACAGTTATTTCTCTTATGGTTACCATCAAAACTCAACATTTCACACATCTACTACATATTTACAACCTTTATAAAAAGGTCCTTTTAGGTGTTTTCTTGGTAACACATTTCACAAAAGTTGTTCATCTAATAACTAGGACCGATTTTCTTCCATAAAAATGCAGCAAACAACTTAAAAGCTTTCATGGCAAAACACTAAACTTTTCACCATTTAACAAAATAGTCCCATATTTAGAAAGCTTCAGCTTTAGAGGTTCCAAAAGTATAATTTTTATCAAGAAATGATCACTAGAACACTTACTTGTAAAGAGAAGAGTGTGCTAAAATTTTTGAAGCTTTCAAGCCCCTATTTGCTGCTAATTTTCGGTGGAGGAATGAAGAAGAAAAGATGATATCTTTTATTTCTTTATTTTAATAAAAAATCCTAATTTAGTCCACCTAATTGACCAAATTTTGACCTCTATTGTCCCCTATGGCCGGCCAACCTTTATTTAAGGGGATAATTGCCCTTTAAAGACCTCCAATTAATATTCTATGGCTATTAGGTACCTTTAGATAGAAATTTTGAACTTTCACACTTTATGTGATTTAGTCCTTTCTTGCGATTTAGCATGAAATCGCTAAAATTAAAGCACCAAAATTTTCATGTACTTATAAAATCATACTCTAACTCATAAAATATCATGAAAATAATTTTCTCTAACCTTGAATTAGTGGTTCCAAACCACTGTTCTGACTTGCCCCTAAATCGGGCTATTACACATAGTGTTATATATATATGGTGAGATTAAGTATCCTTCAATATTGCAAGTAGTTCAACGGGCAAAGAGCTAAGCCTATGTTAAAGATGAAAAGAGCTGAGTCTTTGTTCAAGAGAATAAAAGTACTAAAGTTATGTGATGAAGTGATACATGTACTCATGAGTAACTTACGAGAAATGAATGCAAAATGTGGTATGTGATTTGGTAAGAGTAAGCATGAGTAAGTTAAGTAGATGTGCTTGAGACATGTGTACTATTTAGTGTGATGAATGAATGTTATCATGAGCCTTTATGTTGCTATTTATTCATGCAAGCTTACTAAGCTTCATGCTTACCCCTCTCATTTCCCTTTTCCTTATAGTATCGCCAAGCTAACTCGGGGATCTTGAGACGTCGGAGTTCGGAATCACACTATCAATTTCTCTTTGGTATAGCATAGTTTGATAAATTTTGAGTATGGCATGTATAGGAACTTGGTTATTTTTGGTTATATGTCATATTGGTTAGCCAATGTGTGGCTATTAATGTTATTCAATTCATTTTGTAAATGGCCATTGGAAATTGGCCAATACTTGATAAGTTATATATATATTCAATGGTGAAAAAGTTCATGAAGTGCATGCTTGTGTGTTTGGGATGATAATTGAGTAAAGAATATGCATGATGAATGTAGTTTAAACCTATGTTGAATGTCTTGATTTTGGGCATTAGGAGTGCCTTATGATCATGTAGAGTGTTAAGATAAAATGGTATAAGTGTGGTTGTATTTCAGGGTGGCAATTGGCTTGGTAGATAACCTTACAATTGTCCACACGGGTAGACACATGGGCATGTGTCTAGGCTGTGTGTGACACACGGTCAGCCCCATGGGCGTGTTGATAGGCCGTGTGTACCCTTGCATGCTAAGTTGGTAAGTTAGTATGCCTGGTAGTAAACACAAGGGTTGAGACATGGCCGTGTGTCTCAACCGTGTGGAAGACACGGCTATAAAGCATGGGCGTGTGCCCAGGCCGTGTAAAGTCTGCACCTGAGTTGGGAATTTAATTGGCCACACGGTCTAAGGACACGGGCGTGTGACCTAAATGGGATGATGACGTCATAAATAGAATGTCAAGGTTTTCACACACGGGTGAAGACACGGGCGTGTCATGGCAGTGTGAAGACACGGGCCATGGACACGGGCGTGTGTCTGGCCGTATAAAAACCCCTGCAGGTTTGAAAGGAAAAAATAAAATTCATACGGACTAGGGACATGTGCGTGTGTGACTACACGGCCTGCCCACACGGGCGTGTTCCATTTCACACGGGTGTGTGGCCCTGTTTTGTGTAAAAATTTTCTAAGTGTTCAAAAGTTTCTAGTTTAGTCCCGAATCATTCCGTGTGCAAGTTTAGGGTCTCGTAGACCTTTAATGAGGACATTAAGGTCTCGAATGAAAAGATTTAATTTGAAATAAAATTTTATGGATCGATGTTGTATGTTTGAGCAAGTTAAGTATGGTAATGCCTCGTACCCGGTTCAGGTGTCGAATACGGGTAAGGGGTGTTACATGGCCTGGCCACACGGCCATGTCCCCTCTATTTTACAGTTTTGCCCAGAATTTTTGTAAACTGATCAAATTAGTCCTTTCTCGAACTGTTTTTAGAAGTTTATCTCTTCTAATTGAGTCCCTGATATTATGAATAATGCTGGAAGCCATGATTTGATTGACTAAGTTATTACTGTATATGCATGATATGTAATTAGTACATGCCTTCTATGACTAGATTACTGATAAATTATTACTGATGCTCGAATCATTATATTATTGATTGCATGAACAACATGCCTACTATTACTGATAAATCGAAAACATGACATACATGTCTATTGCTACTGTTAATCTAATTATATGCTGAGCATGTCTACTATTTTTGTACTATACTGTTAATAACATGTCATTCTCATTGCATGAGGTGGGATGTTTTGAATGGAGGAAGTACTCACGGTTATCTACAAACACTAGTGGTTTATCTACAAACTTATTGGCAACTTTTATCTGCAAACCTTGTGCATTCACAACCTACTGACAACATATTAACTTGCAAACATTGGTGGTTTATCCACAACTTTTACTTGCAACTTTTATCTTCAAACCCGTTGTGTATTCACAACTATTGGCAGCGTATTAACTTGTAACACTTGTGGTTCATCCAAAAACTGGAGTGTCTGGGATATAAAAGTTCTAGGGAACTCTTACTGTGGAGTGTAGCGGTGGGGTAAGCATGCTCGAATGAACTGTCAATTTCTGCTATGCTATATGATTGTTACTGTACTGAACACTGTTATTATATGCTTGGTTTACTACTTTGCAGTGATTTTTTTGTGATGGAACTCACACTGAGCTTTATAGCTCAACCTTCCTTTAATTTTCATCATTACATATAACCCACTAGTTAGGATGTGGACACGACATCTGGAAGGTCTCAGCTCGGTTTTTGTTAATAATAAATTTTAGAATTATTATTTGGTCTTTTAATTATTCAGAGATTGTATATCTTATTTTGAACTGTGACATGAGACATAAGATTTGAGTTTTTTTTATGGCTTGCAAAACATTTAATTTGAGTTTAGGATATCAGATTATGAATATTAATTAGTTATGCATGAACCCTGATTTTTATTAAAAACATAAAAAAAATATATAACTTTTCCACTGCTAAGATACAATTTAAATTTTGAGTAATAAATAAACTAATAATTAACTAAGTTTTCTTCTAAAACAAACAAATGCTTTTAAAATGACAGTTTATAAACTTTGATAGCTTATTGGGCCATTTCAGTGGCTAATATAATCTTCCGACTTTGGGTCTAACATCTAGGCCGGGTTGGGGAGGTTACAAGCATGAAGTACATGTAGATTTCCACGGGTGTTGCCACACCAACATTATCAAAAAATGTTTCAGCCAACATTTTCGTTAAAAAAAAAAGTAATTTGTTTCCTCTTAAAAGGTTAATAGATAAATTTAGCTAATAATAATGGTTTGATAAAGGATATAAATATTAAAGGCTAAATTTATCATTATGCCAAATATATATATGAGTATTTTAAAGAAAGATAATAAGCTTGTAGCTTATTAAAAACTGTATTTTTTTAATGCAAACTAACTTGCTCTTATTAGTAAAGAAAGAGAAAAGTAACAATCATAAAGCAAAGATAATACACGTTCTTGAGCAAATTGAAAAAAAAATATTAAAGATAACCAGATCCTTTCCTCTTCTCTGCCCTATGGACCTCTCCATACCAGTACGAAATCTCATATTGCAAATTAAAGCAATGAACCAAATCAAATATGAGATAATCACTGTCGAAACCATTTTTTTAATCAAGTTTTGAAAAAACGGGAATCGACTTTAAAAATATGGAGTCGCCACCAATCCTTTTTGATTAGGTGTGATCAGGTCACCTATAAAATAAATTTTGGTCTACGAGTTCCAAAAAGAAAACAGGTTCGGGAGTCGGTTACGTGCGAGGAAGGATTAGCACCCTCTCAACGCCCAAAATTGGTACCAAATTGATTAAATGATGTCCTAATGTTGAAAAGTCTGAAATGATTTTGAAATTCTGTTTTTTTAATAATTTTAAATAACTTGATTGAGTATTGAGATTCCCTTGTTCCGAAGGTATAGAGTATCACATCCAGCACGATTGGACACGACAATCTGAGTCCTCGGATTCAAGATCATCCCCAAAATTCTCCAAGCACATGTGTTGAAATTTTGAAAGGGTATTTGGTTATTTAGACAAACAAAAAAACCACACCCAGCATGATTGGGCACGATTTCTTCGAATTTCCAAACGCACAAATATTACCTTATTTTGAAAATGTGGACGAAATTTGAAAGGATATTCGCTTATTTGGTCAAGCAAAAAACCACGCCCAACACGATTGGGCACGATTTCTTCAAATTTCCAAACGCACAAATATTACCTTATTTTGAAAATATGGATGAAATTTGAGAGGATATTCATTTGTTTGGTCAAACAAAAAAAAATCACACCGAGCACGATTGGGCACGATTTTTTCGAATTTTCAAACGCATAAATATTACCTTTTTTGAAACTTTAAGTAAAAATGATTTTAGAGCTCAAATAGTGTTTGAACATGACATTTTTGAGTGAATATAATGCTATGACATAATAACATATAATATGGAGCAATTATTTACAAATGAAATATAATGCTATTGAATTTCAAGCAACAAATAAATATAAAACGAGAATTAAAACATACATAATGGCAATAATTATCAAACATTAGATCAGTGACAAGCAAAATAATAAGAATAATAAAATACATAGTAGTAGTAGTAGTAGTAGTAGTAGTAGTAGTAGTAGTAGTAGTAGTAGTAGTAGTAGTAGTAGTAGTAGTAGTAGTAGTAGTAGTAGTAGTAGTAGTAGTAGTAGAACGCTGCGTTCGAATAGGACTAAATGGAAACAGAACAAAGATTAAAGGCTAAATTAAAATCAAATAGAACTTGATTAAAAAGAAATAAAATACGAAAGGACTAAAAGGGAAATTAACCTAATTCCAGAAAATGCACGGATCCTTCCCTAGGTCAGGTCACTCGCGCGGGTTGAGGTTAAAACGATGCTGTTTTGCTATGAATATTAATCTTCTAAAAGCAGCGCTAACCTATCTGCTCACCCCTTCCTGAATCGCAACCCTAGCCTCCTTTCTGTCTATGTTCTCAGCCGCACTTAAGGTTTTCTCTGTTCAACCACTAAAAACGCCATCATAATCGGCGCGTAGTGGTGCACGGGGATCAGATTTACAAACGTCTTCGTCTGAACCCGATGGTGACGGATAAAACGAAGACGCACAAAGATAATCTTTCTTTTCTTTTTATTTTTTATTTCTCGTATGCAAAGGAAAGAAACGAAACGAAAGCTCACAGAAATCAATTCGAAGTTTTTAAGAAATTGAAATCGAAAATAAACCTTTGAGTTTCTATTTCTGCTTTGTATTTTCTCTATTTTTGATTTGTATTTCTTGCGTAAGTAATACAAATGAATCCTCCCCCTACAATAGTTTGTTTCGGCCTCTTAAATGCTGAAAATCGGAAATAGAAATAAAAATAATGATAAATACAACTATTTTTCTCTTTTTTTGTTTTTACGCTGCTTGCTGTCATTTGTTCTCTTGCGCAGGTACAAAAGTGGGCCAACATGGGCACATGGTGTGCGTGGCTGAGTACGGAGGCCGTACGCACGGACGTGGCGAGCACTGGAAGCTTGCGGCGCTGGAGGCTGTGGCGCGAAAGGGGAAACCCTAGGGTTTCTGTTTAGCTAAATCTGTTGGGCCGTTTGGGCTAGTCTGGATAGTGGGTTATTGGTTTAGGGTTAAATTTGGGCTAGGATCAGGTTTATTGTAAATAGGTTTTTAATTTTGGGCCACAATATGAATCTGGGCCTATGTAAATTGTAATTGGACTGTTGGATTTATTAATGGTTTTTAAATTTAATTTTGGTTGTTTTTGGTTAATGAATGGGCCCGGCCAGATTTGGGCTCCTACAATCACTCCTCTGTTAGAGAATGAATAAGACCTTCTAGCTCCTCAATACATTGTTTCGTGACATTCAGCTAGGATGATGGATATTCTACCTCTCTGTCTTCGTAACCTCATGAACCACCGTCGGAGGTTCTTCAATCCACCAAACATCCCATTTTTTCTGAAATCCTTTCTTGACCAGTAAGTGGGCTACTCGATTTCCCCTTCTCTTTAAAAATGGTATTTGGACCAATAAGTGGTTGCAAGAAGTGGAACTGAATCTCTTCTCACAACAAATTTAAGTCTTGGAGTCGACATCAGTAGGAGGCTTTAATTGAATATCATTCTGGCCCAAATAGAACTAAGTTAAAATTGTAAACTAAATAATAATAATTGTAACACCCCAAACCCGACCTAGACGTTATGGCTAGATCTAGAGATGTTACTGCAAGTTTATTCTAAAACCCAAAATTCATTGATTTTGAAAAGGCGTTATTAGTTTTTGTTACATAAAAATCCGATTTATTTGAAAAAACATCCTTATTTCTCATTTTGTAAAACGTTGTTTGTTTACATTTTCCAAAACTGTATAACTTTGCAACGGAAGTTCTTAGAAAGTTAAATTATGGAAAAAAAACCAGTTTGTTATTTTGAAATCCGTTGTTTTGCAGAAAAATGAACATTGTCGATAAAACGTTTAAATGGATAATGTGGAAATTGAAATTAATGTCCAAAACCAAAACAGCCCAAAATTTACAAAAAGCTCAAACCCAAATTTAAATAAATTAAATTTACAAAATATTGTTATGACCGAGCTCTCGTAGCACTGACCTGCCTAAGTCTAAGGGTTACCTGAAAGTGATAGACAAATAGAAAGTGAGTTTTTCAAACTCAATGTGCAACATATAGTATATAAATCAAACAAATGTATTTAAAGGTATATTGTAACAGCCCGATTTTGGGGTTAGTTAGAACAGTGGTTTCGGAACCAGTAATTTGAGATCAGAAAAAATTATTTTAATATTATTTTATGGGTTATAGCATGATTATATGAGTGCATGAAAATTTTGGTACATTAACTTTAGTGATTGCATGCTTAATTTTGAAAAAGGACTAAATCGCATAAAGTGCGAAAGTTTTATTCTACTAGCTAAAGGTGTCAAATAGCTATAGAATATTAAATTGGAGGTCCTTAATGTGCAATTAGGCCTTATTTAGGGTGATGGCCAGCCATAGGGACAAAGAAAAGACATGGTCAATGGTTAGGTAGAGTTTTGGTGACTTAATTGAGTAATAATAAAAAAAGAAAGCTATCATCTTTTTCATTTTTCTTCTTCTTCCACCGAAAATATCAACAAGGAGAGGAGTTTGGAAGATTGAAAATTTTTAGCAACTTCAACCTTTGCTAGTAAGTGATTTTTGTGATCATTCTTGTTAATTTTTGTACTTTTGGGACCCTTGTAGCATAATCTATCTAATGAGGGGACTATTTTACAAAATGATTGAGAGTTTAGGGTTTTGCCATGTGAATATTCGTGTTGATTTCTAAAATTTTATGGAAGAAAATGAATCTTGGTTGTTAAATACGCAACTTTTGTGAAAGGGGTTTCCACGAAAACACCTAAAAGGACCTTTTTGTAAAAGTTATAAAATAGGTGGTAAATGAGTGTAATAATTGGAATTTTGAGTTTCTATAAGCTTAAAATATATTCGGCTAGACTTGGTTAATAAGGAAATTTGATGAAAATTGATTTACGAGCCTGGGGGCAAAATCATAATTTTGTGGAAGTCTAAGGGCAAAAGGGTAATTTTTCCAAAGTATAAATTTTAGAATGTCTTGATTAATGTGGTGATTAAATGAGTGAATTTTATCATTATAGATCAAGAAGAACGTGGAATCAACCTTGACCGAGGAAAAGGCAAGGTTTCGGACTAAACTTCAAATTGACATATTTTGTACCGATGTAAGTTTATATGTAAATGATACATCCTTTTTACTTATGTTTTTACATAATAATGCATTGTGTGAAATGTGAATGGATATCATAGACATCTATTAAAATGATAGAAAGTGAGGAAATCCTCGGATGAACCTTCGGAATAGGAAAAGGATATGGATAAACATCCGTGAATAAATGATTGTTGGTGGGCTGTGTGTGATACCACCGTAATTATTATTATTGGTGGGCTGTGTGCGATACCACCGTATTTATTATTATTGGTGGGCTGTGTGCGATACCACCATGCTATATGCTTATTGGTGGACTGTGTGCGATACCATCGTGTTATTTATTAAGGGTAGGCTGTGTGCGAAACCATCGTATATCCGGTATTATTTCAAAGTGTTCATCGAGAAACTTTGACTAAGTGAAATTATGTGTGGCTATGTGGTGTTAAATGCAGGGTATAAGTGCATGTAAATGTGAGCTATGTTTATGTTATGCATTTGGAATGTGGTAAGATTTGAAATGAGTAAGTACAATTACGAGGATCTAAATTGTTCTTGATTAGTACGTAATGTTCTTGATTGATAAGTATGTGGTATGATGTTCTTTGTTTACATATAGACTTACTAAGCTTAAAGCTTACTCCCTTCTCTTTTCCCTTGTTTTATAGTGTCAAAAAGCCAGCTCGGGATACGGAGACTATCAGAGGATCACCCACACTATCCACACCTTTTGGTATAGTTAGATTTAGCATTTTGAGTATGGCATGTATAGGGACTTAGTCTTTTATCGAATGTCATATCCTTTTGGCCAAACATGTTGGCTTATTTGAAGATGAATTCTTTTGTATAAGGCCATATTTGATGGCTATTGTTTTTATTAATATATGAAATGATGATGTTTTTCATGAATGTGCAAGTTTCATGGCTGAGTAAATGGTATAGTTATACATGAATACATAGGTTGCTTGATGTGGCTTATGATGGTGCAAGTAGGGGTGGCAAAAAGGGCTTGGTAAATAGCCTTGAACTTGTCAACACGGGTAGACACACGGGCGTGTGTCGAGGCCGTGTGTGACACACGGTCTGCCCCCTGGGCTTGTGGTTTGGCCATGTGTTCCCCTGCATCTTAAGTTGGCAAAACAGAATACCCAGTAGTAACCACACAGGCTGAGACACGGCCGTGTGTCTCAACCATGTGGAAGACACGACCATAGGACATGGGCATGTGCCCAGGCCGTGCGAAGTCTGCACTTGAATTTAAGAATTTAATTCACCACACGGTCTAAGGACACGGACGTGTGCCTTGGCCGTGTGACCTTATTAGGTTGATGACGTCAGAAACAGAATGTCAAGATTTTTGCACACGGGTTAAGACACGGGCGTGTCATGGCCGTGTGAGGGACACGGGCCATGGACACGAGCGCGTGCCAGGCCATGTGAAAACCTCTGTAGGTTCGAATTGAGAAATAAATCCACACAAGTGTGGAACACGGGTGTGTCCCTAAAGGTTTAAGTCGTGTGAGTCACACAATCCTTCGACATGGCCATGTTATTAGGACACACGGGAGTGTTGCCTTTCCACACGGACGTGTGCCTCTGTTTTTAGTAAAATTTTCCAAAGTCTTCTAAAGAACTCGGTTTGGTCCTGAACCGTTTCTAAGATGTGTTTTAGGCCTCGTAGGCCCATATTAATGACGTTGTGAGGAGGTTTGAAAAGTTTTAAATTTTGGTCGGAATTTTATGACCGTAAATGTATGTTAGTATGTGATTGAGTCTGGTAACACCTCGTACCCTGTTCTGACGTCGAATACGGGTAATGGGTGTTACATATATAGATAAAAAACAAAACTTATCAGAACATAACAGATGCAGAAACAAATAATCCTACCCCTATCCGCTACAGACCATAGGGTATTATACCCATCCAGCCTTACACACCGCTTAGTGTCGGTTTGACACTTTTTAGAATATTTGCAGTAGAGCTGTATTATGCAGTTTATCGCCGTTTACGAAAACATATATATGTGATTGAGCCACCAAATACGGAAAGTTTAATATTGCCCACACTTCATATATCAAATCATAACCCAGATGTAGATGCAATACTAATAGATATCAGATATGTTTACAGATGTACATGCTTACCATGACAGATACAGAACATATATAACGTTTTTTAGGATAAACATGACATATTACATGTTTTACCTAACTCATATCAATTCAACATACATATTTATATCCAATTTTACACTAACAAATGATCAAAATTTGTGTTTCAGAGCTTATTTAATAGCATACCAACCCTACAGAAGGCCTACGTTCGATCTAAACGATGTTTACGACCCTAGGGAAAAAAATCAGAATTTTGAGCCCATATGGCTTGGCACACGACCTCACACACACCTGTGTGGCCCACACAGCCCAAATAGCCCAGACACATGCCCAAATAACCTAGACCGTGTGCCCCACACGGTCTAGCACACGACCTACTGCACGGCTGTTTGATGTCGACTATGCAATTTTCAGCTTTCGCTGTTTGCTATTTTTCGTATTTTTCATTAGACACTTAGTTTGATTTCGATACCAAAGCAACCATGAGAGCCTCATAACCTAAAAATAGGATTCAATTGACTAGATTAGCGATGATTCACGAATTTAAATCAAATAAATATTGAACACAATGCCCACAATCGACCTCCAAAATATATTCGAATCCTTACCAATGAATGAAAAACAACAATGTGACTTAAGTTGTTGAAGGGACGCTAATCGTCTCACAATCTTCTCGTAAAATGATTTAGTTAAATTAGATAACACACAATACATATTTTCCCTACAATCTCGAAATCCCAATAATCCCCAACATCCAACGAAGAATTTCAGTATAAGAACAGAAAAGACCAATGGAACCTTACCTTCACGGATTGAAAACCAAATAAAAAGAATCCTGAACGGATTGTGAATACTTGCAAAATTAAAAGATTGAACGCTAGGATTGCATGCACAAAAGAAAGGAAAGAAACAAGAACAGACGTGAAAGGCCCATAGGAGAAACAAAATTGAAAAAGAACTGTAACAAAAAAAAAAAATGAAACAAATCGCAATAGCAGAGAGGGGGGAAAACGGTGTAAAGAAAGAAAATGGGAAAAAAAAAAAGAAGACAAACCTGACAAAATGGGGCAACTTTTTGGGATAAACTAATTAATTAATTTATATCAAAATAAAACCATCCAAATCTAGTCATCAACTAACAAATTTATTTAAAACAGCTTCAAATTTATTTCCCTTACAAAATTTTACTTTATAAAAAAATTTAATTTAAAGAATAGGTAAGTTTATCTCCAAGAAATTACACAAAAAATAGAAAAATGATCCCAAAATATATTCTGAAAAGAATTTATTTTTAAAAATAAATTAATTTATATAAAAATAAATTATACTCTTCCTTCCCTAAAACTTTAAAATCCCTAAGTTTTTCTTTTCAACATCTATCACTTTTCTCTCAAATTTCTCTTACTTTTTCATACAAATTCCCTATAGAATTTTTACAATACATGTGATCTAGTTTTCAAAACTTTTGAGTCTCTAATCTAGTAACAACTCCTCTTTTTCTTTTCAAGATTTATTAATTAATCTCTAGGAAATTAGGATTGTGATTATTCTTGTAATAAATTAATATTTGTATGTAATATTCAATTTTTATTTTTTAGATGATTTGAGATATTAATTTTATTTGAGATTCCTAATATTAGTGATGAAGGCATGTATAGTATTGTAGGGTCAATTGATCCCAAAAAAAAACTTACAAAAATTTCCTTATAATTTTTTTAATTATATAATTGATGCATTGACCCCACAAATATTTGAAAAGTTTCATAGAAAAACGATTTCGTGAAAACGCCTCCTAAATTTTTTTCAGAAATAATTTTTATATAATTATTATTTTATAAAAAATAAATGAATCTCTTTTATATTCTTCCAACCCTCATCACTTTTTGTTTTCAAAATTATCTTATTTTCTTATACACTCTCAAGAATTTTTTACAAGATAGATGTTCAATCTTATGATACTTTCAAGTAGGTCTCCCTAATTTGGTAAGAACTCTATTTTTCTTTTCAAGCTTCATTGATCAATCTCTAGAAAACTAGTACTGTAGTTTTTTTTTTTTTTTTGTGATCGATTAGTATTTTTATGCAATATTTAGTTTTTTATTTATTAAATGATTTTGGAATATTGATTTTGTACAAGATTCCTAACATAGTAATTGACTAATAATTTATAAATGTTGATTAATACAAATCCTTGAAGAAATTAGGATTGATTGTATTTATAATCTTGAAATTCTTGAATATTGATTAGAAATTTAATGTTTTTATTTAGAAATTGTTGTTACTAGTGTGATTATTGTGAATCCTGTGTTTGAAATTTTGATATACTGCATTCTCATGACAACAATAAGCATTTAAGTGATTTTTTTATTTTGTAAAAGAAAATTACTAGTTGTATATTGACTTCGCGAACACATTTATGTGTTTAAGACTTAAATTTATTTGTTCTAAATGTTTAATAGGAATGGAAAAATATTTTAAAAGGAAATCTAGTAAAGTGGAGGAAGAACAACAAGAATATATATATATATATATATATATATATATATATATATAAATTTTATAAACATTTTAATTTAAAAAAAGTTGACCCCACAATCTAAATTTCTTGTCTTTGCTCCTGTCTAACATCTTGATTGAGTAATAATTTTAGAAGTTGATTAATACAAATCTTTGAAGAAATTAAGATAGATCGCATTTTTAATCTTGAATTTATTGAATTATTGATTATAAATTCTTTTTTTAGTTTAAAAATTATTGTTTCTAGTGTGAATCTTGTATTTATGTTCATCTTCTGTTTGAATTGCATTTCCATGACACCAAAAAGTACTTAAAAAGTTTTTATTTTTGTGAAAGAAAATTTTTTGTGTTGTGCCTCAATTTATCTTATATTTTGTATAATTTTTCATAGCAATTATATTTTCTAAGTTGTTATTTGATAAATGAAAATAATTACATATTGAACTTTTATCATAGAATTTTATAAATATTGAGTTTATATTATAAAATTATTTGGTATATTAGTAAAAATTAAGTATCACATATCATTTTATTATTCGATAATAGTAAATCTTGATTTTTTTAAAATTATTTATTTAACATCTTAAAAGCATTGACAAGGATAAAATTTAATAGTTTCAACACATGAGAAAAATGTTGCAAACACGTTAGTAAAATAAACAGTAATATAAAATATTTATTTAAATCATAAGATCGAATGAGAACAATATAAATATACATACATACATACATACATATATATATATATATATATATATATATATAATCAAGAAAAATAAAAATAAAGATTGAATCGAAATATTATACTCGTAGGTAGGTAGGAAAAATGGATTGGTAGTTGAGGCCTGTTTTCACAGTTTCCTTAACACAGATTCGGCAGCTCCTTTGGTGCTGGAGAAACGTTGGTCGATTGTCTCCCAAGATACAACAACAAGATGAGCATGACAGTAGCATGACTGTAACAGTAGCATTGCCTTCGTCTATCACTGAAAACGATTTGAAAAATATGCAAGTAAAAGATCTCTCGAAATTTTAGAAAAATCAGTTTGTATCTTTTCCTGCAAATTATTTGATTTTAAATAAAATTCAAATAAAGAAATTATGGAAAATCTTGACTAATGGAGCCAATAACATGTCCATGAATTAATGAGCCATTAAACCCAAATTAACGTTTGAATTAAAGGAGCCATCAACTCCTTTTAATTGCAAACAGATAAGCTCTGTTGAGGAAAACAAATAAGATTACAAATTGGGCTAAAATATCCACAGGCCTAGAAGGCTCGACCGGTCCAAACATTTCGCGTCGCCCACGTCGTGCGGGTGCGCCTCAAACCCCGGCGGGTTTGGATTTGCACCTCCTCTGCATGAGGGAGAGTATTAGTTTAATCATTCAATAACCACCAAGTTGGTTCACATATATAAACATATTCCACACTTGATATCTAACCAATGTGGGACTAAGCTTTCCATTTTGCTCAACATAATTCACAAGTGGCTTACTTTGAGCATCAATTTCTCATTCATCACTTAACCATTTTGAGCACATGATATACTGTTGTAAAGGTCTCATGGGATACAATATAAAACCATAATTTTATGATAAAAATCACCACCTTTACTAATCAAGAATATGCCTCAAAGCTTCCAAGAATCTATTTTTTCCAACAATCCCCCACATGAATGAAAATTGATAGTTTTAACGAAAAACATTGACTCGATGTGGTGATAGAATCTACGATTGATAGTTGCATAGGATAGGTAGGCATCAACCCTTGAACCTTCCCTTGTGAAAGTATATTTACTTTACTAGCTGACCAGTAGACGTGATGTCCTTGAATTGTTCTACCATTTGTGTAAACGATGATATACCTCACACAACTACCTTTCTTGCAAGGTTTTAGTTCTCATGGATATGTTCATATGGCCGTGAACATCTCCTAGTTCTACAAGAATTTGAGAGAACTATGCCCTAGTAGTCTCTTCGAAGCGAGCCCACTTCACTTTCACATAGGAGACTTATGTTGCTTGGCTTATCGAAACACACAACGATCATTAAAAGCATTGCTTAACCTTTCCCACTTTTAATCATTGTTTATATCATAGGAATGGACTTGGGATAAGAACCCCTACAGTGACTTCATAAGGTTTATGCAAGTAGGTTGTCCCTTTAAACCTAGATATTGAGATCTCCAATCAACTAGGTTGGATTTTCCTTCACATAGCGCATTTAATTTTCATGGGATTTAGTCATATTCCTTTCGATGTTTTATCAACCTGATCTCGATCTAAGCCTTTAGTTAGCGAATTTGCAATGTTATCTTTTGATTTTACAAAATCAATAAACATAACTCCATTTGAGATCAGTTGTCTAACGGTATTGTGTCGATGACGCATATGTCTCGACTTACCATTATACATTACGTTCTGTGCTCTACTAATTGTTGCTTGGTTATCATAATATATGCATATTGTAGGCACATGCTTTAGCTAGTCAGGCATATCCTCCAAGAAGTTTCAAAGCCATTCAGCCTCTTCTCTAGATTTTTCTAGAGCTACAAACTCAGATTCTATTGTAGATCTGGTTATAATCGTTTGCCTTGAGGATTTCCATGACACAGCACCTCCTCTCAATGTAAAAACATATCCACTTGTGCCTTTTGTATCTTGAATATCAGATATCCAACTAGCATTAGAGAATCCTTCTAAAGCAGCAGGATCTCTAATGCAGTCTGTAGTCCCGAGTGTATCTGAGATATCTCACTACCCTTACAATTGCTTTCTAGTGGTTTTCTCTTGGATTGTTTGTGAATTTGCTTAAACTTCTCACAGTGAAAGCAATATCTAGTCTAGTACAGCTCATAAGGTACATGAGACTGCCTATGGCCCTTGCATATTCCACTTGGTCAACACTTTCACCTTTGTTTTTGGACAGATGTTGGCTTGTATCTATTGGAGTTCTGGCTATACCAGAATCATCCTTGCTAAATTTTCCAAGATCTTGCCCACATAGTGTGACTGAGTCAATATGAGACCTTTAGATGACCTCTTGATTTGGATGCCCAAAATCACATCAGCTAGTCTCATATCTTTCATGTCAAATCTTGAATTTAACATGTCTTTGGTACATTTTACCATTTCATTGTTACTTCCAACAATAAGTATGTCATCAACATATAAGCATAGGATTATATATCCAATATTGGTAGTTTTGACATACACACATTTTTCACACTCATTAATCTTAAAGCCATTTTTCATCATGACATTATTGAACTTCTCATGCCATTGCTTTAGTGCTTGCTTAAGTCCATACAAAGACTTCACCAATTTACAAACTTTCCTTTCTTGTCCTGGAACTACATGACCCTCAGGTTATTCTATGTAAATCTCTTTATTAAAATCTCCATTTGTACTTCTAGATTCTGCAAGACGGCAATTGCAAGTATCATCCTTATAGAAGTTATCCTGGATACTGGAGAAAAAGTAAGACCTTTTTGTCTATAGCCTTTTACAACCAATCTGGCCTTGTACTTATTAATTGTTCCATCTTCTTTCATTTTTCGTTTGAAAATCCACTTAAAATTTAATGGTTTAATTCCTGGAGGAAGATCCACTAGTTGCCACATATGATTTTGCATGATGGAGTCAATTTCACTTTTAATAGCATCTTTACATAAAGTGATTTTGGATGAATGTATATCATCATTATATGTTTGAGGTTCAACCTCTAGCATAAAGGTTAAAAAATTTGATCCAAAATATTTTTCCACCCTTGCTCGTTTAATCCTTCTTGGTTCATCTTAGTTCAACCTCTAGTTGAACGTCTTGACTATTTTCATCTATAGTCCCTGAAGTTCATTTCGTTGAACTTGAATCTACTTCCTTAGTTTTACAAGGGAAGATATTTTCAAAGAACGAGACATTCTTTGATTCCAATATAGTATTCTTATGAATGTTAGGATTCTTTGATTCATACACAAAAAACGATATGCATTGCTATGTTCTGCATAGCTAATGAAAATACAATCCACCATTTTAGGACCTATTTTCATTTGCTTTGGTAACGGAGCCATTACCTTCGCAAGACTCCCCCCACACTTTCAAGTGGTTGTAGGAAGGTTTTCTACCTTTCCGTAACTCATATGGTGTATTGTCCCTTTTCTTGCGGGGAACCTTATTTAAAAGGTAATGAGCTAATAGAATAGCTTCCCCCTACATGTTCTGTGATAACCTAGAGCTTCCTAGCAATGCGTTCATCATTTCCTTTAGAGTCTGATGTTTCTACTCGTCTACTCTATTTGATTGAGGAGAGTATGGTGGTGTCACTTCATGAATAATACCATGTTGTTTCGGTATTCACCAAATGGTTCAACATATTCACCACCACGATCACTTCTCACCATCTTAATCTTTTTATTAAGTTAGGTTTCAACTTCCTGTTTGTAAAGAATAAATTTCTCTATAGCTTCGTCTTTGCTCTTAAGCAAATATACATAGCAATATTTTATGCTATCATCAATAAAGGTAATAAAATATTTATTCCTTCCTCTGGTTTGAACAAACTTTAAATCACAAACATCGCTATGTATTAGATCAAGTCATTTTGTACTTCTTTCAACAGTTTGAAATGAAGACCTTGTTAATTTTGCCTCAACACAAGTTTCACATTTGTAATTATAATTAATGTGAAATGAAGGAATATGCTCTAGATTAATTAATCTATGTAAAATATCATAATTAACATGTCTAAGCCTACCATGCCATAAATTAAATGACTTAAGTATAAAAACAGAAGAAGAAGCAATATTCTTATTCATTGATTTTACTTTTACAGAGATTGCATTAAGTTTCCACATGTCGTTTAATACATATCCCCTTCCCAAAAACATTCCCCCTTTAGACAAAATTAGCTTTTGGGATTCAAACACTATCCTAAAGCCGTGTACACTGAGGAGTGTCCCAGAAACAAGGTTCTTGCATATGTTAGGCACGTACAACACACTTCAAAGCTTTAGTTTTTTGCAAGAAGTCATCTTCAAGACCACGTACCCTTCTCTTTGATATTGGAAGTCACGACATTTCCCATATAGAGCTTCTCCTTTTGTCACAAGGCACCATCTCAGAAAAGGAGTCTTTGTCGCAGTAAATATGACGTGTGACACCAGTATCAAGCCACCATTCTCTTGGATTTGAGTCAACCATGTTGAGTTCAGAAATTATAGCACATAAGTCCATATCAGACACTTCCTTTGAAATTTCTTCCACAACATTGGCTTCGTTAGCTCTAACTTTTTTTGGCAGCCTATAGTCAGATGACTTGTTCCCCATCTTGTTGCAATTGAAGCATTTTCCTTGAAATTTTTGCTTTTTGAAAACGCCACCTTTTGGTCCCAATTTAGACCCATTCTGAGGTTGTTTTCCCTTCTTGAAGTCTTTAATTCTACCATGTTTGCCTTAGCACTATTGACATTTGCTACTTTGTTGAGGTTTTTGCCAATACCTTTATTGTCTTCTTCAATCCGAAGTCTGACAATCAGGTTTTGCACCAACATTTCCTTTCTTTTGTGCTTTAGGTAGTTCTTGAAGTCATTCCAACATGGGGTAGCTTCTCAATAATGGTTTCCACCTAGAAGGATTCACTTATGGCCATCCCTTCAGTAAGAATTCCGTAAATGATTAGTTGAAGTTCCTACACTTGATTTACAACTAGTTTAGAATCAACCATTATAAAATTCAATTTTGTAAATGATTAGTTGAAGTTTCTGCACTTGATTCACAACTAGTTTAGAATAAACCATTATAAAATTCAAGAATTTAGCAACTAAAAACTTTTTAGCTCCAACATCTTCGATTTTGTATTTATGGTCCAATGACGTCCATAATTCCTTAGCCATCTTCTTGACACTGTATACTTCGTACAATACATACGTCAACCCATTTAGGATTTAATTTTAGCATAGGAAATCAGAATGCTCCAAAGCTTCAACAGCAGTAAAGGCGATAACATTATCTACCTCACCCTTTTTAATAGTAGGAGGGTCATCCTCCAAAAAATTTGGCCAAGTTCAACATGGTCAAATAAAGCAACATCTTCTGTTGCCATGTCTTGAAATTTTTTAAGAGAACTTCACAGGCTTCTTATTGTGGTTATATCCACCGACAACATTGAGTTTTGATTCAAAGCTTGAGTTGGAACCAACACTCTAGATTGTGAATTGGTGGAAGTTTGTATTTTTTCTATTTGTGCCGAAGAAATTTATAAATCACAGGCTGAAACAGGTGAAATCAAAGGGCATTACTTGAATGCTACTGCAGGTACATGTGAAGAAATGATCAAAAGGGCCGTGTGTGCTAGAGAATTGGGAGTTCCTATCGTAATGCACGACTACTTAACAGGTGGGTTCACTGCAAATACTAGCTTGGCTCATTATTGCCGAGATAATGGTCTACTTCTTCACATCCATCGCGCAATGCACGCAGTTATTGATAGACAGAAGAATCATGGTATGCACTTTCGTGTACTAGCTAAAGCTTTACGTATGTCTGGTGGAGATCATATTCACGCTGGTACAGTAGTAGGTAAACTTGAAGGAGAAAGGGACATAACTTTGGGCTTTGTTGATTTACTACGTGACGATTTTTCAATTTCAGAAACGGAACCAAAATTAGTAATAATAATAACAGAAAATTTAATTTCCAATTTATACTACCCTTTGATTCTATTAAATGACATAATTTTAAAAATTCTGAAACAAAATCAATAACCAATTTCTGGTAATAGAATTGTTACTCTCAAACGATTACTGTTAACAATAGAAATCGAACAAATCCTGTTAACCAGAAGGAATAAAATCTTGAAACATAATTATTTAATTGATTTCTGTTTGAAAAAAAAAATTGAACAAATCTTGTTAAACGATAGGAATAAAATCCTGAAACAAAATTGCTCAGTTGTTTTTTGTTTGAAACAAAAAATCAAAAAAATCTTATTAAACGAAAAGAATAAAATCGTGAAATAGAATTGTTCAGTTGTTTTTGTATTTACAAACATAATACAATTTCTCGACAGTGTCTGTTCGTCTCAAATTAGAAAATGTTAAAGGGGTCTATCTTAAGATCGTTGCAAACACGTTAGTAAAATAAACAGTAATGTAAAATCTTTATTTAAATCACAAGATCGAACGAGAACAATATAAATATACATATATATATAATCAGGAAAAATAGAAATAAAGATTGAATCAAAATATTATACTCGTCGGTAGGCAGGAAAAACGGACTAGTAGTTGAGGCCTGTTTTCACAGTTTCCTTAAGATAGATTCGACCGCTCTTTTGGTGCTAGAGAAACATTGGTTGACTGTCTCCCAAGATACAATAACAAGATGAGCACAATAGTAGCACAGCTGCAATGATCAACGAACAATAGCCTTGCCTTCGTCTATCACCAAAAATAGTTTGAAAAATATGCAATGAAAAGATCTCTCGAAATTTTGGAAAATTCAGTTAGTATCTTTTTCTACAGATTATTTGGTTTTAAATAAAATTCCAATGAAGAAATTTTGGAAAATTTTTGACTAATGGAGCCAATAACGTGTCTGTGAATTAATGAGCCACTAAACCCAAATTAACGTTTGAATTAAAGGAGCCATCAACTCATTTTAATTCCAAACAGATAAGCTCTGCTGGGGAAAAAAAATAAGATTACGTATTGGGCTAAAATATCTACTGGCCCTGAAAGCTTGACCGGTCCGGACATTTCGCGTTGCCAACGTCGTGCGGGTGAGCCCCCAACCCCAGCGGGTTTGGATTTGCACCCCCTACACGCGAGGGAGAGTACTAGTTTAGTTACTCAATAACCACCAAGTTTATTCACATATATAAACATATTTCACACTTGATATCTAACCAATGTAGGACTAAGCTTTCCATTTTCCTCAACATAATTCACAAGTGGCTTACTTTGAGCATCAATTTCTCATTCATCACTCAATCATTTGGAACATATGATATACCGTTGTAAAGGTTTCATGGGATAGAATATAAAACCATAATTTTATGATTCAAATCTCCATATTTACTTATCATGAATATGCCTCAAAGCTTCCAAAAATATATATTTTTTCCAACAAAAAAAGTCATGGACAACTGTTAAAATGGTATGAATTCTTAAAATTTATTTGATGTACCTTTTCTTTTAGTTATTATTTTAATATTTTTTTAATAGTCTTACATTTAATTATTTTATAACATTGATTTATAGAGTATTAATATTATATATTAATTTGTATGACTTATTTTTAGATGTTTTAATATTTTGAAATTTGAACCCCTCAATCCAAATTTCTTGGCTACGCTACTAGCAACAAATAGGAGAATCACATGATTTTCATAATCCTAGAAAATACATGCTGTCAAATCCAGATCCCATGAAATCTTTACATCTGGAATTAAGTTTTTAGCTTCATGTCTCCAAGAGATTAAAGATCAGAAACCTATTAAAGAAAGGGAATAACTATAGGCCAATGCCCTCCAAACAACTTGAGTTTACTCATATCATGTGATTTTTGCATAGTCGGTTGAGTTATAGTTGAATTTATCATACGAGAAAGAACTGATAGATATTTTGGCTCGAGAGCCAAAGAGCTGAGGAGGAGACAATTCCTTTAGTTATAGTACTTTGGAGGAACCATAACACTAAATAGGCTACATGAGAGCCAAAGGAAGTACTGCGTCAACAACATCCACAACTGTTTACTTAAGTAAATTTTGAGGATAAAATTTCTTAACGAGGGAATAATAGTAATGCCTCCAAATTTCTGGTACAAATTTCACCAAAATTTCAATAAAAGACCGTGAGGTTCACCAAGATTTATTATTGTAAAGAGGATTTAATACTAGAAATTAAATTTGGAGTTAGTACATATTAGATATTAAATTAAACCAATGATTGTTTTGAAAGAAATGGGAAATTGGGAGTTCTTAAGTCTAAAGCCTAATTTGAAGAAGGAAGATGTAACACCCTGAAAATTTGAGTAATTTATTTTCATTGTGTGCTTTGAATAATTATTCTAGAAGGTGGAATTTCTTTATTTATTTTTGTGTTTAGTATAGTCCTGAAGAAGAATTTAAAATTTATTGGGATGGAATAATATTAATTTTGAGAATTTATGGAAGTGGATTAAGTGGCTATGACACATAAATTAATTTAAGTGTCAAAGTGAAGCATAAGATGAGTTAATAGCCAAGTGGTGATGGCGCATGGGTTTAAGCATGAGGGAGAAGGTTCGAATCCCTTGTTTAGCATCTAGGTGAATTTTATTTTGAATTTTTCTGCACATATATAGCAAGTGTCGGCCAAGAGCTTATATGGTAGGTGTTGACTTGTTATTTTTGGTTAGAATATCAAAGGAATAAGGAAATTGTTAACTTAAGAAAGGGAATCAAGAAAATAAGGAAAAATGTGAAGATATGAGGCAAGAATCAAGGGATTATTTATGGAAACAATATCTTGGTCATTAGACCATGCATATGGACGGCAAAGTGGACTAAAGGGGGAGCCGAAATTTTGGTGATAGTTGGCTAGGAACTTTAGTCTTTTGTTTTGGTCATTTTTAGTTTTGTGCATAGTTTTGCAAATTCTCTCAACCTTTTCTCCCTTTGGCCGAATTGTGCATTGATAAACCTTGATTATTTTGACCATTTGGTCATTTTTGTTTATTTCTTTAGCTTTTGTTTTGTGCCTTTTACCTTGAGTGCCGAAAATCACCTACACCAAAAGTCATTCTTTTTCTCTTTTATTCTCCCCATTGCCGAATATACACCTATCTTAAAGCTCATCTCTTTCATTCTTTTCTTCTCCATTCTCTTTGAAAATCAAAACAATATCATCATTATTCTTCTCTCTTTTTCTTTCTTTTCACTCATAATTTCTTTCTTTTTCTCCAATGGCCGAATATTAGTGTACCTTAACCGAACCATTTTCTCTTTTTCTTTGATTCTTCATAGCCGAATCCTTCATCAATCAATACCATTCTCAATCCTTTCTTTTCGACGTGGAAAATAGGTAAGAGATTCTTTTTCGTTTTCGGATTAGTTTATAGTGTGGCCGAATATTGATGGTGTCATAAAGGATCATTGGATCGAAATAATCGTTCGTTTTAGTAACGTCTTCTTTGTTACTCCTTAGTGCAATAACGGAAGTTGGAAATCAAGAAGTCGTGGGTGACACAAATCGTTGGAATCGATTTCTGTGGTAAGGAAATCACATCTTTAAAACTTTGGTATTATTTCGAAATTATTTTAGATTGGAGTAACGATCTTTGTCTTTGAAGACATTCAAAATAGGGAAGAAAAGGGCGGTGTTTAGTCTTCGGAAGAGGGGAGGTTCTGTTATTCCCCCTAAGTACAAGCAAAGGACTATTTCGGGAATCCGAGATTTTCCACCGGGTTGCGGACGTTCAACCGAGGAAAATCAACTGTTCGAAGTCGTTCGTACTCCCGAACCATTATTCGTTCGTGGATTCGATTCGGTTAGTGAACCATCAATCGGGGAGAAATCGCAAGTAGAAGTACTACGGAAATCCGAGGGTAAATTCTAGATTGCTATATTTAGACCGACTTTATTATTAGATTATAGTGTTCTAATTATCGCGATACGTATAGGTGTTGAAGAGCGGGAAAGTGTAGTTCTCTCAATAACCAGGTGTGTAACTTCACACTCATTTTCGGGTTAGACATCAAGTTGTGAGTACTGTGCTTAAATCGTAAAAATGGTAAAAACGGAAATTTTGGTAGTAATCAATATTTTCTGGTAAATACATGAAAAGGGTGAAAACCGAGAATTATGCGAAAAACTGTTAAATTGCTAAAATGAGCCGTTAACCCGTTAGATTGATAAATTGGGCCAAAATACTCTAGTTCGATAAAATTGGGCCAAAATACTCTAGTTCGATAAAATTGGGCCAAAATACTCTAGTTCGATAAATTGGGCCAAAATACTCTAGTTCGATAAAATTGGGCCAAAATACTCTAGTTCGATAAATTGGGCCAAAATACTCTAGTTCGATAAATTGGGCCAAAATACTCTAGTTCGATAAATTGGGCCAAAATACTCTAGTTCGATAAATTGGGCCAAAATACTCTAGTTCGATAAATTGGGCCAAAATACTCTAGTTCTATAAAATTGGGCCAAAATACTCTAGTTCGATAAGTTGGGCCAAAATACTCTAGTTCGATAAATGGGCCTAAGCCTACTAAACTGCTAAATGGGCTAGTTGCTAAATTATTTTTGGGCCAAATGAACTGTTTAATGATAAACCCACCGATGTTACGGATTAATTGAAAAAAAAATTGTTATATGACTATATTTTTGTTATACACGTATAATTGCATGGGGTGGGATATATGAAGAGAAGAATGGCCAGTTGCCACAAATATGGCTCAATGCCTCTAGTTCGGTGGCTCTGCCACAATATGGCTCAATGCCTCTAGTTCGGTGGCTCTGCCACAAATTCGGCTAAATGCCTCTAGTTCGGTGACAATGTCACAATCTAGTTCGGTAGTGCACTACAAAATTATTTAAAGGCTTAAAGCCTATAATTGGTGTGTTTGGCGGGGTGGGTTGACTTGATCCCCACAGGTGTGTTGGTTGGTACGGGGTTGTTAGCGGATGGATATTAGGCTTGGTTGGGAAACTCATCTTACATGCATTTTAATTTATTTTAGTTTACATTATGTTATATTATTGAATTCTGTAAATGGGCTCAAGCCCAGCATGAGATCTTGACGATCTGGCCCAATAATGGTGGTAAGTGAGTTGCACACTGAGTTCTTTGTAACTCACCCAATTTTTATTAACCATTTCAGGTAATGGAAATTGACGTGGACTTGGGCCGGAGATGACTTGGTGGAGGCCATACTACGAACTTGGGTTTTTATAAACTATGACTCTATTTAAGTTATTATTTTAAATTTCTGTTATGAGTTTTATGTAATAAGGCCTCTTATTATGTTTTTTATGGATTTAATGTGTGGATGGTTTTGAATCTTATTATCAAACTTTTAATATGGTTTTATCTTAAATATGTTAAGTTTTCTTAAGAACATTGGTTTTATAACAAAATTTCTGGACACTTTAATTATTTTAAATTCTTTCAAAGTTCTTTTAAACTATCATAAGAATTTGATATTTATATTTTGACGATAAGTTTTCAAACAAGTATTTCTCTTAAGCCAAAAATTTTCAAATCCTCGAATTTAATTTTATTAAACTCTATTTTCAAAAAGTTTTGTAGCACTATTCTATTTTAACCATTGAGAATAAACGAATGTTTGATTTGTGTGACAAACCAAATCTTGTCTAAACGCATAGACCGGGTTTGGGGTGTTACATTTAGTGGTATCAGAGCTTTGTTCAAAACTCGGCTGTGGTTTGGGTTCGACAATGAAATCTGTTTGAAAAATAATTTAAATTTCTAGACTTTTTGATTTAAAGGTAGTATGGCACCATGAGCATCCCGCGCCAAGTCAAGTAAGTATCTGTTGTTTATTATGATTGTGATATGATCTTAAGAAACACTCTAGAACTTCTAGTTTTAGGTGTTGAAAACCGTAGAGATTGAGACAATAGGATATGGTTGCGAAAACAACTCTATCTCTTTCATATCATAAGACATCGTTAATAAACAACTGAAATATTATTTTGATTCATAAAACTCTTAATCAGATTAAATCGAATTAGTCGCTATGAGCACTAGAGGACGTGGCCGTGGTAGAGGACGAGGTGTTAGGGGCACAACTGAAGCACCGGGTCATATGCCGGAAATGGATGCACCTGCGTCGCTCGAGAGTGAGACGGGATCGCACGACCATATGGAAGAGGACAATGCTGTGACACGAGCAATGCTGCGAGTACTTGAAAGGGTCGCTGGATCCAGAACTGGGCCAACAGCTCGTGGGTCGATATCGGAGCGATTGAAATCCAGTGGAGCTGAGGTTTTCAGAGGTGTCTCTGGTGTAGCTCCCAATGTCGCTGAATATTGGCTTAAGGCAGTGGAGCGAATTATGGACGATCTTGAGTGCACTGTGGAACAAAAGCTAAGAGGAGCGGTATCTTTGTTAAGGGATGAAGCTTACCAATGGTGGCTTACTGTCCGAGAAGGCATTGATGCTGCATTAGTTAATTGGGAATTCTTCAAGGCTTCCTTTCAAGGGAAATATGTGGGAACAAGCTATGTGGATGCTCGAAGGAAGGAATTCTTGAACCTGGTGCAAGGAAATAAGACGGTGGCAGCATATGAGGCTGAGTTCTTACGTTTGAGTCGCTATGCTCGAACAATAGTGGCAACGGATCATGAGCGTTGTGTGCGCTTTGAGGATGGCTTGAAAGATGAGTTGCGGGTTCTGATAACCCCACAGCAAGTTAGAACTTTTGCCACGCTCATGGAGAAGGCCAAGATAGCCGAAGAGGCTAAGAATTCGGAACGTCAGAATCGGGAGCAAGTTCGAAGCAAAAGAGATATAAAGTATTCGGGTTCTTCAAAAAGGTTTCCGAAGAGGCCTCGGAATGGGGAACTAGCTCAAGGAAGAACACCTGTAACTGTTAATCAGAGTCGAGACTGTGTGGAATGTGGAAAAAGGCATTCGGGAGAATGTTGGAGGAAAACGGGTGCTTGCTATAAATGTGGATCGACGGATCATCAATATAGGAGTTGCCCTCGACGTATGGATACAACTCAAGAAGTTCGTACTACTGATACACCACCGGCAAGAGGAGCTCAGCAACCACCGAGAGGTCGGGGACCGGGTCGTGGTGGTAATGGGGCTGGACGTGGTCAAGGTGCAGCGGGTCGAGGCAATAGTCCTAGAGGCAACGCGGATGCAAGACAGCCAGGACTGGTGTATGCAGTCAGACGCCGTGAGGATGGCAATGCACCTGATGTGATAACTGGTACGTTCTTCATTTCTGATGTACCCGTTATTGCCTTGATAGATATTGGTTCTACTCATTCGTACGTTGCTAGCACCATAACTGGAAACTTGAAATTAGAATCTGAAATTTTCGATAGTGAGATGAAGGTAATTAGTCCCTTAGGACAGTCGGTGTTGGTTAATAAACTATTTAGAGACGTGCCCTTAGTAATTCAAGGAGAAACATTCCTGGCAAATTTGATGGAATTGCCATTTGGCGAATTTGATATTATTCTGGGCATGGATTGATTGGTTAAACATCGGGCGCAATTGGACTGTGCTGAAAAGCGAATGTCGATAAGAACTGTGGAGGATAAGGAGATAATTATGATAGGCGAGCGGAGAAATTACTTGGCAAACGTGATTTCTGCGTTAAAAGCAGAGAAGTTGGTGCGAAAAGGGTGCGGAGCATTTTTAGCATTTATTAGTGCTTTAGATGCCAAAGAGCTATCAGTGGAAGATGTGAGAACTGTGAAGGAGTTCCCTGATGTTTTTCCCGAAGAACTTCCTGGTGTACCTCCAGATCGGGAAGTGGAATTTGGTATTGAGCTTTTGCCCGGAACTGCCCCAGTGTCCATTGCTCCTTATAGAATGGCACCGAAGGAGTTGTCGGAGCTTAAAGCCCAAATTTAAGAACTGCTAGATCGGGGTTTTATTCGACCGAGTGTGTCTCCGTGGGGAGCACCGGTTTTGTTTGTTAAGAAGAAGGATGGGTCGATGCGTATGTGTATCGATTACAGGCAATTGAATAAGCTGACAATCAAGAATCGGTACCCTCTGCCGAGGATTGATGACCTATTTGATCAATTGAAGGGAGCTTCAGTTTTCTCCAAAATTGATTTAAGGTCGGGTTACCACCCGCTTAAGGTGAAAGAAGCGGATATTCACAAGACGGCATTTCGAACCCGTTACGGACACTATGAATTTTTGGTGATGCCGTTTGGGTTGACCAATGCACTAGCTGCATTTATGGATATGATGAACCGGGTCTTTCAACCATTTTTAGACCGGTTTGTGGTGGTATTCATAGATGACATTCTGGTTTATTCGAGGAATGAAGAAGAGCATGACTCGCATTTGCGAATTGTATTGCAAGTGCTTCGAGATAATCAGTTGTATGCCAAATTCAGTAAATGTGAATTTTGGTTAAGAGAAGTGACTTTCTTGGGTCATGTGGTATCAGCCGAAGGAATAAGGGTGGATTCTCGGAAGATTGAAGCTGTATTGATTGATTGGAAACCACCAAAGTCGGTAGCTGAGATTCGGAGTTTCTTAGGTTTGGCTGGTTACTATAGACGCTTTGTTGAGGGGTTCTCGTTGATTGCTGCACCCCTAACTAAGCTTTTGCGGAAGGGAGTGCCGTTTGTATGGACCGACAAACAGCAAGAAAGTTTCGAGAGATTGAAGAAGGTTTTAACGGAAGCGCCTGTATTGATTCAACCTTAGGCTGGGAAGGAGTTTACAGTTTATTGTGATGCGTCACATACGGGTTTAGGTTGCGTATTGATGCAAAGTGGGAAAGTGGTAGCTTATGCTTCTCGTCAGTTGAGACCGCACGAAGTAAACTACCCTACTCATGATTTGGAGTTAGCAGCAGTGGTGTTTGCCTTAAAGATTTGGAGGCATTATCTCTATGGTGAAAAGTCTATCATCTACGGATCACAAGAGTCTTAAGTATCTTCTTACTCAGAAGGAATTAAACTTGAGACAACGAAGATGGGTGGAGCTGTTAAAGGACTATGATTCTCAATTGAGTATCATCCTGGAAAGGCTAATGTGGTGCGGACGCATTAAGTCGTAAGGTGGTATCTGATTTGAGAGCTATGTTCGCCCATTTGAGTTTGTATGAGGATGGTAGTTTGATAGCAGAACTTCAAGTGAAGCCTCTGTGGTTGGATCAAATCAAGGAAAAACAGATATTAGATGAGAAGTTGGGACTTTTACTTCAGCAAGTTAAAAATGGTGAAATAGAGGATTTTGGAATAAACCCGGAAGGTGTATTGTGTTTTCGTGGAAGGGTATGCCTAAGGACTCAGATCTGAGGCAAATGATTTTGAGGGAGGCGCATAGTAGCCCTTATGCTATGCACCCCGGAGGAAATAAGATGTATCGGGATCTTCGTGAACTGTATTGGTGGCCTGGGTTGAAGCGTGAGATTTCAGAATTTGTGGGAAAATGTTAACTTGTCAGCAAGTGAAAGCGGAGCATCAATTGCCGTCAGGACTTTTACAACCGGTAAAGATTCCCCTTTGGAAATAGGAGCGGATAACAATGGATTTTGTTAGTGGGTTACCTTTAACACCTACT
The DNA here is from genome assembly GCA_005393395.2 of Gossypium australe. Classification (NCBI taxonomy): domain Eukaryota; kingdom Viridiplantae; phylum Streptophyta; class Magnoliopsida; order Malvales; family Malvaceae; genus Gossypium; species Gossypium australe. The sequence goes on from CM016615.1 coordinate 16,794,237, forward strand.
AAGAAAAACTCTGTTTGGGTAATTGTTGATCGTTTGACGAAGACTGCTCATTTCCTACCAGTGCGTACGGATTACTCGTTGCAGAAGTTGGCGAAGCTGTATGTATCTGAAATCGTGAGGTTGCATGGGGTACCCGTGTCGATTATATCGGATCGGGATCCTAGGTTTACATCTCGATTTTGGAAAGCTTTGCATGAAGCTCTGGGAACAAAGCTAAACTTCAGTATGGCTTTTCATACTCAGTCAGATGGTCAGTCGGAGAGAGTGATTCAGATTCTGGAAGACATGTTAAGGGGATGTGTGATTGATTTTAAGGGTAGTTGGGAGGATTTTCTACCGTTGGCAGAATTTGCGTATAACAACAGCTACCAGTCTAGCATTCAGATGGCACCCTACGAGGCATTGTATGGTCGTAGATGCCGTTCTCCTATTTGTTGGACTGAGTTGGGCGATCGGCAGATGTTAGGTCCTGAGATGATTTCTGAAACGAAAGAAAAAGTGAAAGTTATTCGAGCACGGTTATAGGAAGCTTCGGATAGACAAAAGTCGTATTCGGATCTGAAGCGTAAAGATATCGAGTATGTCGTAGGAGATCAAGTTTTCCTGAAGGTCTCACCTTGGAAGAAGATTTTTAGATTCGGGAAGAAGGGCAAGTTGAGTCCCAGATACATTGGACCATATCGTGTGGTGAAGCGAGTTGGTCCAGTGGCCTATCAGATTGAATTACCTCCAGAATTGAGCCAAATGTTTTTCATGTTCCATGCTGAGGCGCTATAGATCGGATCCTTCGCACATAGTACCGGTAGAAGAAGTGGAGTTGAATTCGGACTTGTCTTTTGAGGAGGAACCAATGGAAATCTTAGACCGAGATGTTAAGGTGCTAAGAAGGAAGACTGTGCCGTTGGTCAAAGTGTTATGGCGTAACCACGGAGTGGAGGAAGCTACGTGGGAGCCTGAGGATGCAATTCGGCAACAATACCCTCACCTTTTTCAGCCAGGTAACTTTCGAGGATGAAATTTTCTTTTAGGGGGTAGAGTTGTAACACCCTGAAAATTTGAGTAATTTATTTTCATTGTGTGCTTTGAATAATTATTCTAGAAGGTGGAATTTCTTTATTTATTTTTGTGTTTAGTATAGTCCTGAAGAAGAATTTAAAATTTATTGGGATGGAATAATATTAATTTTGAGAATTTATGGAAGTGGATTAAGTGGCTATGACACATAAATTAATTTAAGTGTCAAAGTGAAGCATAAGATGAGTTAATGGCCAAGTGGTAATGGCGCATGGGTTTAAGCATGAGGGAGAAGGTTCGAATCCCTTGTTTAGCATCTAGGTGAATTTTATTTTGAATTTTTCTGCACATATATAGCAAGTGTCGGCCAAGAGCTTATATGGTAGGTGTTGACTTGTTATTTTTGGTTAGAATATCAAAGGAATAAGGAAATTGTTAACTTAAGAAAGGGAATCAAGAAAATAAGGAAAAATGTGAAGATATGAGGCAAGAATCAAGGGATTATTTATGGAAACAATATCTTGGTCATTAGACCATGCATATGGACGGCAAAGTGGACTAAAGGGGGAGCCGAAATTTTGGTGATAGTTGGCTAGGAACTTTAGTCTTTTGTTTTAGTCATTTTTAGTTTTGTGCATAGTTTTGCAAATTCTCTCAACCTTTTCTCCCTTTGGCCGAATTGTGCATTGATAAACCTTGATTATTTTGACCATTTGGTCATTTTTGTTTATTTCTTTAGCTTTTGTTTTGTGCCTTTTACCTTGAGTGCCGAAAATCACCTACACCAAAAGTCATTCTTTTTCTCTTTTATTCTCCCCATTGCCGAATATACACCTATCTTAAAGCTCATCTCTTTCATTCTTTTCTTCTCCATTCTCTTTGAAAATCAAAACAATATCATCATTATTCTTCTCTCTTTTTCTTTCTTTTCACTCATAATTTCTTTCTTTTTTCTCCAATGGCCGAATATTAGTGTACCTTAACCGAACCATTTTCTCTTTTTCTTTGATTCTTCATAGCCGAATCCTTCATCAATCAATACCATTCTCAATCCTTTCTTTTCGACGTGGAAAATAGGTAAGAGATTCTTTTTCGTTTTCGGATTAGTTTATAGTGTGGCCGAATATTGATGGTGTCATAAAGGATCATTGGATCGAAATAATCGTTCGTTTTAGTAACGTCTTCTTTGTTACTCCTTAGTGCAATAACAGAAGTTGGAAATCAAGAAGTCGTGGGTGACACAAATCGTTGGAATCGATTTCTGTGGTAAGGAAATCACATCTTTAAAACTTTGGTATTATTTCGAAATTATTTTAGATTGGAGTAACGATCTTTGTCTTTGAAGACATTCAAAATAGGGAAGAAAAGGGCGGTGTTTAGTCTTCGGAAGAGGGGAGGTTCTGTTATTCCCCCTAAGTACAAGCAAAGGACTATTTCGGGAATCCGGGATTTTCCACCGGGTTGCGGACGTTCAACCGAGGAAAATCAACTGTTCGAAGTCGTTCGTACTCCCGAACCATTATTCGTTCGTGGATTCGATTCGGTTAGCGAACCATCAATCAGGGAGAAATCGCAAGTAGAAGTACTACGGAAATCCGAGGGTAAATTCTAGATCGCTATATTTAGACCGACTTTATTATTAGATTATAGTGTTCTAATTATCGCGATACGTATAGGTGTTGAAGAGCGGGAAAGTGTAGTTCTCTCAATAACCAGGTGTGTAACTTCACACTCATTTTCGGGTTAGACATCAAGTTGTGAGTACTGTGCTTAAATCGTAAAAATGGTAAAAACGGAAATTTTGGTAGTAATCAATATTTTCTGGTAAATACATGAAAAGGGTGAAAACCGAGAATTATGCGAAAAACTGTTAAATTGCTAAAATGGGCCGTTAACCCGTTAGATTGATAAATTGGGCCAAAATACTCTAGTTCGATAAAATTGGGCCAAAATACTCTAGTTCGATAAAATTGGGCCAAAATACTCTAGTTCGATAAATTGGGCCAAAATACTCTAGTTCGATAAAATTGGGCCAAAATACTCTAGTTCGATAAATTGGGCCAAAATACTCTAGTTCGATAAATTGGGCCAAAATACTCTAGTTCGATAAATTGGGCCAAAATACTCTAGTTCGATAAAATTGGGCCAAAATACTCTAGTTCGATAAAATTGGGCCAAAATACTCTAGTTCGATAAGTTGGGCCAAAATACTCTAGTTCGATAAATGGGCCTAAGCCTACTAAACTGCTAAATGGGCTAGTTGCTAAATTATTTTTGGGCCAAATGAACTGTTTAATGATAAACCCACCGATGTTACGGATTAATTGAAAAAAAATTGTTATATGACTATATTTTTGTTATACACGCATAATTGCATGGGGTGGGATATATGAAGAGAAGAATGGCCAGTTGCCACAAATATGGCTCAATGCCTCTAGTTCGGTGGCTCTGCCACAAATTCGGCTAAATGCCTCTAGTTCGGTGACAATGTCACAATCTAGTTCGGTAGTGCACTACAAAATTATTTAAAGGCTTAAAGCCTATAATTGGTGTGTTTGGCGGGGTGGGTTGACTTGATCCCCACAGGTGTGTTGGTTGGTACGGGGGTGTTAGCGGATGGATATTAGGCTTGGTTGGGAAACTCATCTTACATGCATTTTAATTTATTTTAATTTACATTATGTTATATTATTGAATTCTGTAAATGGGCTCAAGCCCAGCATGAGATCTTGACGATCTGGCCCAATAATGGTGGTAAGTGAGTTGCACACTGAGTTCTTTGTAACTCACCCAATTTTTATTAACCATTTCAGGTAATGGAAATTGACGTGGACTTGGGCCGGAGATGACTTGGTGGAGGCCATACTACAAACTTGGGTTTTTATAAACTATGACTCTATTTAAGTTATTATTTTAAATTTCTGTTATGGGTTTTATGTAATAAGGCCTCTTATTATGTTTTTTATGGATTTAATGTGTGGATGGTTTTGAATCTTATTATCAAACTTTTAATATGGTTTTATCTTAAATATGTTAAGTTTTCTTAAGAACATTGGTTTTATAACAAAATTTCTGGACACTTTAATTATTTTAAATTCTTTCAAAGTTCTTTTAAACTATCATAAGAATTTGATATTTATATTTTGACGATAAGTTTTCAAACAAGTATTTCTCTTAAGCCAAAAATTTTCAAATACTCGAATTTAATTTTATTAAACTCTATTTTCAAAAAGTTTTGTAGCACTATTCTATTTTAACCATTGGGAATAAACGAATGTTTGATTTGTGTGACAAACCAAATCTTGTCTAAACGCATAGACCGGGTTTGGGGTGTTACAGAAGAACTGTAAACACTTGTGTGTTTGAACAAATTTCCCCATACCATTACTTGGCCATCTAAAAAGCATGAAAATTGTGTGACATAAATGCTAAAAAAAGACTTATTAATAATTGCTTTGAATTAGAACTTTGTTTGTTGTTTTTGATTAATGTTTGTATGAATAATATTCTCTTAGGTTAATTTTTGTGATTTGAAATGGTTAGAATGTATTAGATTACCACTGAAGCTTGTAAAAGTTCAGTGTTTCAGTTTGTTTTTGTAATGACCTGATTGCTAGTGGTTTTAGAAAAGATGATTTTGAGGTCCTATTTTCGTAAACCAAGCCTGTAATTATTAAATAAAGATTATTATGGAGTTATTAAATAGATTAATTGAAATTTAGATGGCCAATTTAGCCGAAATTATGGTCAATTAGGGCCTAAGGATTAAATCGTAAAAGTTTAATTGCTATAATTTTTTAATTAGAATAATGCTTGGGGACTTAAATAGCAATAACCCAATGAATTAAAATGGCAAATAAACCAAATTACAATAGATGTTAGTGGGATTTGACATTATATGTCATTAGTTTAAGTAATTAAAGGGTTATACTTAATTAATCATAATTAATTTAATAAATTAAGCTTACTTAATAAATAAACTACGTATATATTTATGTTATATTAGTATGAAAAGATGACAGGAGTCATTTTCTTCAACCCCTTGCACTATCCTCTATTGAAGTAACCTTGAAAACCTAGTTTTAACTTTTGGCCAACATTACAAGTAAGTCTCTAGCCATTTTTCTTTGAATTTTTTTTTTGTAGATTTGAGGTCATGAGAGCTTGATTTAGCTAGCCTATGCAACAATTTATAAAACCGTTAAAATTTTTTGAAAGTTTTCATTGTTTAGAATTGAATGAAATTGGTGTGAAATTGTTAGAAATTAAGCTTAGTTTATGAAAAGGACTAAATTGTAAACCTTAATTGTTAGTTTCATACATTAGGGACCAAATTGAATAATATGAAAATTTTTCAAGAATTGTTGTTAGGGACAGAAAATAGAGTATCCGTAATGAGTTTTGGTGAAATTGGATTTTAATCTGAAGCTTTAAATTAAAAGTTATGTTTATCCCAATTTTAGGGACTAAATTGAATAATTTAAAAATTTGTAAAAATTGGTATTTGATTTTGATTCAGATGGAATTTGATAAAGTGATGTGTTTTATAATTATTCATAGCTAACGACAAAATCAAATCATCGAGTGGGAAAGGAAAAGCGAAAACTATCAACAAGTGACTCGCGAAATCCTCGATTTGTACTTTTATAATTCGGGATAGAAATATTTGAGTCTTGTATGCATGTTTATTGATTTACAAGTTGCTAGAAGGATTTTATGGTGACTATATGAAATGTTTTATTGAATTGATTTGGTTGAATCTGAATATCGAAACAGAGACTAAATTGAATAGAATAGAAAGTAATATGATTAAACTGATAAAGTACGATTGGTATGAAATTGATTTGAAACCTTCCATATATATGATAAATTGATGATGAATGGTGGTTAATGTATTGTAAATTGAATATTAATACCCTATTAACTAGTCGGCTGAGTTGGATATAGTTGGCATGCAAATAGGGTCGTATGCGTGCTTGTATACAATATGTGTTTGTAAGAAGATCGTTACAAGTTGTAATGGGATCTATAATTGCTTGCAAATCATCTAGTATAATATGGTGTGGTGGAGGGATGTATTAGCATATGATAATGCTTTTGAAGCCTTCGGTCTTTACACTTCAATGCCCTGGTGTGTTGTTGTAACACCCCAAACCCAGCCTAGAAGTTAGGCCCGAGTCCGACGTGTCACATTGAAGTGTTTTAGTGAAAACCTTGTTTTCATTAAAAACCCTTCATAAAGTAAAATGTTGAGTATAAACCCCTTTTTAGTTGCGAAGTTTTAAAAACAAACAATTTATAAAACTTGGTATTTAATAATGGAGTTGCGGAAACGTAATAATTGAAAACAGCCATAGCTTAGGAAAAACTTGTTAAGTTATGATGAAAGCCGATGTTTTAAGAAAACGTCCATATGTTGTAGTTATTTTAAAACCATGTTAAACTTTAGAAATTTATTTAAGTTTAATAATTAGGCAGTTGAAACAATAATAAAACCCAAATGTAAAGTCAAATTATAGATACAAGGCCCTTTTTACAATCCAAACCAAAATAATTTCAAAATACTAGGAATTTTAAAGAAAATCCAAATAATAATATCTTGCTAGCTGGCCAGCTCTAAGTCCCACCATTCGTCGAACCGCCTACTGAGGGTCACCTGAAAAGTTTGAAAGGAGGGGGTGAGTTTCGAAAAACTCAGTGTGTACAACCCTCAACGAGTATAAAACAATCATCAATCATTTTGGGCCTGAGCCCAACTTAGTAGCGGTGGTCTTTGGGCCGAAGCCCATATCACATTAATATCACAATAATATCACAATAATATCGTACATGCAATGCTGTGCAAACCCTCCCCAATAGTCCATCCGTTACACAAAATTTCCCTTCCAACCTTATACACCTGTGGGGATTTCTAAATCGACCTACCCATCCGCTACACAGCAATGGTAGCCCGGTTGCGGTACTACCTAACATTGCAGCAAAGCTGCTAATCATATATTAGGCTTAAAAAGCCAACGGTGGATCCACGGTCGTCAAGCAACCATGCGATCCTCAAATTCTTCCTCCGTACCATACTTCCCACCCATATACAACCTAAACAGAATATCATATGAATGCAGCATATCATACATGTAACATAAATCCTACATTTAACCTATAGGGGTATTTTGGTAATTTTTTAATAGCATGGGTTTTAAATTACAAACTTTTGGTCCGTCAACATGTCCTCGTTGGCTAAAGTGAACAGACACTATGCACCAGGTAGGATTCCGGAGAAGAGGAGGTGGGTCATTAAGACCGCTTAAATACCAGGCTCTCCCTAGATCCAATCCTAGACATGCATATGCCTATTGCCACACTCTAACCTTATGACTTGTCCCCAGACGAATTTGATAAATTAATAAGTTTTATGTTGTTTAAGGATTTATTAAGCTTGGCCTAAAAGTCCATTATAAAACCCCAGCAAGTCTACGGGCTTTCACACACTCATATAGCCTATCAGACCCAATCACATTTTTATGTCCCATTAGGGTCAATCACACTCATATGGCCCATTAGGCTCGAATCCATTCCAAATCATTCAATAAACTTAATTAGCTTATCACATATCACCAAGTTATCAACATTTGCTTATATAGGCTCATGGGCCCGTCGGCCTATTTGGCCCATTCTGGCCAGTTGGCCAAAACGTGACCCAAGTCCATGAGATCACTCATGGGGTCTCTAGTATCATATCGAATACCCTCTTACAAGTGTTCGCGCACTCACAAGACTACCGTAGCCAAACTTTCGACTTTTCGGCATTTCAGAATTTGCCGATCTATTGTGTGTGTAGTGTATGTACACCCCGTCGGCTTTATATTAAACTATCGAATCATCGGGTAGAAGTACACACCTTACCACCTAGACTCATAATCATCAGAATCTATATTCAAACATTACACTCCATTAGTCACTTACTTAATAAATTAAAATAAATCCACTACAACCACTCACCGAAGGGCAACCTATACTTGCCTTGATCGACTGCGATTTGCCTATTTAATTCGAGGTCCGTTGTAGTCCCCTTCCGCATCCAGGCGAAAAGTCCCAAACCGTCGACACCTTACGTTGCTTAAACTTGGGAGTAGTGGTCACTTGCTCACACTCAGTCGGCATCTTTACTGACACTTTACTAGATCCCCCTTTGCTTATCGTAAATTCCTTATCAATCGGCCAAATGAGTGCAATAGCTAGTCTTAGAAGATTTACCCAACGCGAGGAGAATAAAAGATTTGAAAGAGGGAGAGAATGAATATTCAGTTAAGTAACTGAAAAAAAAAAGATTGCTTTGATCAAATTGTGGAAGAAAAGGGGTGGCACACAAGGGATTCGGCAAAAAGGAATACTAAACTTTAGGGACCAAGAATATTTGGCACAAAAAAAATAGACTAGAAGCAAAGGAAAGAAAAGAGTTTGATGAGAAGGAAGGGAAGAAATCAGCACAAAATAGAAGAGGAAGAATAAGAGATTTCGGCTTTCAGGTATTTGGAGAGAAAAGTAGTTTTCGGCAAAATAAAAAGAAAGAATTTGGCATTAGCCTAGAACCCTAAAATCGACACCCATTTATAGCCTATAGTCGAATTTCCTATCCCAAAATTCCCAATTCGGCTCAACCTCTTCCACATATCTCATCTCCTAATTTTTCTCCACGATAAGCTCCTCAATCCCTTCCTAACTTTTCTCTTCTGATCACTCTCCTTAGAGTCCATCATCACATCACTTCCAACCTTCTAGAAGGCCAAAATTAAACTCCTAAAAATACTAAGCTAGGATTTGAACCTAGGATCTCCTTACTAGCCCATAACGCCACCTTCCTATACCCTAAGTGGCGTCACTTAGCCACTCCACCACAAGGCTCTTTGATGCCATTTTTCCCTATTCTTACGTAAAATCCCATCTACTCACCACTTGGCTCCTTTAATAATTAATTAAAAGTTCCTTCTCCTCAAAGTTCAAACCCAACACTTCTCCAACACCCTTAGACACTCCAAGTTTATTAAACTTTAAAGCCAACATGTCATTTGTCATTTTCTTGCTTAAAAAAATTTATGAGACCCAAAGCCCAAAGGCCAATTCATCTAAGCCCAAAATTCGGGGCGTTACAGTTGTAGTTTAAGCTCCTACAAGCTGTCTGGTGTGGTGTAGTTTACTCGTGTATCCGTCTGAGTCCGAATTGGGTTAATAGGGATCAATAATAATAATTTTGATTGTTTATATTGAAATGAACTAATATGATGATTGAAAATGTGAATGTGTGCATATTTGAATTTGAAATGGAAGTAAACATCCTACTATGCAAGGCAAAATGGATCAAACCCTAGGGGCCAAAATGGATGTGAATGAGTTGATAGACTTTAGAACTGGATTAATTGATAAGTGTAAGGTAAGTCATAGAGTAGATCATAATAGTTTGATTGAATTTATGCCTTGATATGTAACTAAAAGGGGTGATTAGTAATAGTGCAAAAAAAATTAATGATAATGTTGAAAGGTTAAGAAAACTTGTTTAACTAATGAGTATTGCACATTTTCATGTACACATGTATGGACTTATGTAGGTTGCATTTTGAGATTTCCATGTTCTATGTTATGCTATGGGTATTTGTCACATCCCGAAAATGGGCCTAGAAGAAATAGGGATAAAAAAATAGATTTTAAATTTTTTTTAAAACAAAGGGTAAGAGAATTTAGTATGCCTTAGGAATTATTTGTGTTAAGAATTAGTAAGAATGAGCTTGCTACTTCAGTGGTAAGACTTTAGCTTACCCATAGGTTTTAAGTTTGAAACCCTTTGTGTGCATTCAATCAAAATATTTGTTTTTTACATTTTTACCCATAAAAGAGTTGAATTAGCAAAATATCCTAACCAAAACCTATATTTTTTAATTTAGTCCTTGATTTAAAATAATCCTAATTCTACATGAATTTTAAAAACTATTTCGATTAGGGAAAACAAGTGTAATAAATGGTCAATTTTATTCAAACCCTAGAATTTTATCTAAAGGTTTTTCGAGAAAACATCCAACACTTCTTTCTTTTCCTCCTCTGTTGTCAAATTAATTTTCAATCGAAGAATTCAAAGTTTTCAAAATCATCCCTCTCCTCCCGAGTAGATTTCCAAATCTCCTCATTCCATTAAGGTTTTTGTGTCTTCAAATCAGGTGTGCAATCTAATTTAAAATCATTATGTATGATTAATTATGTTGAATCATTGAGGAATTAGGGTTAAAGTACATAAAGATCAATCATGTGAGCCCTTTTTTGTAACACACCTATGAACCCTTAGAGAATTATGTGCGAACACTTAAGTAGATACTAGGTGAGCCCTAACATGTTCATGGGAACCCTTAGTAGATAACATGCAAAATCTCGTAGTGGTGAACCCTATGGTATGTGAAACCCTTCGGAGTGACGAACCCTATGGTAGACAAAATCTCTTGTAGTGGCAAACCCTATGGTATGCGAAACCCCCTATAGTGGTAAACCCTATGTTGTATGCGGACCTATATGTTGACATATATGAACCTAAATGTTTATATATGCGAGCCTATATGTTATACCATACAAACACTTTTGTTAGTTATACGAACTACTTATATGTTATTACATGTGAAACTATATACATGCGAGCCTAACCTTTATGTGAACCTTAGGAGAAATGCACATGCGAACTTAGTCATTAATTTTGAAAACCCCACATGTAGAAACATGCGAACCCATATAGGCGAGACCCTTAGTACGAGCCCTTGTGTGTGAGCCCTTAGGGTGAGCCCCTGGGTACGAACCCTATTTGTGAGCATATGAGCAAACCTTTTGATGAGAGCTTGTATGCTAAACCCCATATGTAAACCTATGCACGAGACCCTTTGATGTGAGCCTGTGTGTGAACCCCCTATGTGCGAGCCTATGAGTGAACCCTTTGATACGAGCCTGTGAGCTAACCCCCGTGTGTGAACTTGTGTGTGAACCCCTTGTGTGAACCCCTTACTTGTGAACCCTTGTATCGCAAACCCCTGTGTTGCAAACCCTTATGCAAAACTATATAGGATTATTTACGCGAACCCTTATTATATTTATGCAAATCCTATGTACTATGTAAGCTATATGTATCACACGAACCTTAAGTAAACATGTGAACCCTTATATGTGTTATCATGCGAGCCTTAGTTAATACATGTGAACCTAAATTGTTAATACATGTGAAACTAAACTGCTAATGCATGTGAACCCTAGGTGGTTAATGTGCGAATCCCTAGGTGACTACATGTGTAACCCTACATGCGAACCTATATGTATGTGCTATGAAACACTATTTTTAACTTGCATAAATTATATTTGCATGGGAAATTGATGTGGATAAATGCATGAATCCATGCCATTAAATTTTAATATATTATAATAAATGTGCTCGATAAGCATAATATCAAACGTTGATAATGAGTATGATATAATGAGTATATGTGCATAGATACATGAAATCGGGTATAAAAGACGGATGAGTTTCGTAGGAGATAGTGGCAATTTAAGTCCACACTGAAAGTTAGTATTACACGAAGTAGGCAGTAATGTCATTAAAACTGGATAAGCCAAGATGGTAGGTTAAAAAGCCACTAAACCGGAACGACCAAGATGATAGTTATTGTAGTAAAAAGCCATCAAAATTGGGCAACCGAGATGATAAGTTATTGTAGTAAAAGTAATCATCATGGATGACAAGTGAACAACCATCGTCACAGAAAAAAATCCAAGATGGTCAATTTTTTATGCATTTTTTGTGTGTCAAGCAATGCTCAAGGGCGGCTAGGATGGAGGGGTGGAAAATTTGCATTTGCATTACATCATAAATATATTCTGTATATGCATTGATTTACTATATGTTTCTTGCGTTATGCTTAAAATGTTATTATGCTATTAAGTAAATATTTTACTATTTGGATGATAATATATAATGATATAAGATTAGTCTCACACTATGCCGTTGTAAGCTCATTCCCCCTTTCTTTTCCTTTCAAGTAGCATAGAAAATTAGGACTCAGAATGGCATCGGAGGAACCTCGAATTAGTAGCTCGTTTTTCTTTATTATTTCAAAGCTATCTTTACTTGTTTTGTTTCCTGGATTGTAATTCATAAATATTTCTCGCTTTTATATCTAGGGTAAAATTGTTCAACTTATTTATTTTAAGGCATGACACTTAGCTAATACTTCGATATTTGCATGCTTTTCAGTTTAGAAAACCATTACTTTAAATGTTTTCCCCTGCTTTATAAAATACTTCAAGTATTATTAAGTCCTTTCTTAAAAGAAACCTTAAATCATTTTTCAAAAACTTCACATTAACAATATTGTAATTGAATTACTAAGTAAAGTAGGTTTAAATTAATGGATTTTTTTCCTAAAAACAAATGAGCATTTTTTATACAAAACAACTAAAGTAAAAATAATAGCTTTACAGAATCACTTCGTGACTGAATGTAACGCCTTCGACTTAGCTAAAACTCCTAGGCCAGGTCGGGGGTGTTACAATATTAAAATGTAATATCTTGAATTATGAAAGTACCATTGAGCCTATTGCTCAATGTACTATTTTTTTTATCCGTGTGTAGGTTTAGATATTCCTCGAAGCCCTCGGGCTTGAAAATCAACATATAAACTACTATTTATAACTCAACAAAGTTTGTATATTGTGGTTCATTTTGGTCATTTTGCATGTACCTAGGGGTAATTTGGTTTAATGTCTCAAATGATTAGGTTGTCAACTTGTGATCTTATATATATGTTTAGAAATCATGTTTGAATATGTTTTTAAAGTTGATTTGGAGCCTTAGAGTAAAGGCTATGAGATTTTATATGTGTTTTGGTTTGTTTTTGGAAATATGAATGATATAAGATAGATCGATTAGTTGATGTTAGAAGTTGGTAGTTTGATGGTATTTTGAAGTACCAATTTTACATAATTTGATTTGAATGCTTTGATATGTAATTGAAATAGTAGTATGCAAAGTGTTTATATATGAATTCAGTGTTGGATCTAGTGCCTTGAGTGTATTATATTCGTTTGTAAACTTGTAATTTTTTTTCGAACAAATTGGTTAATAAAACAAATTCATTTATATGCTTTGTATAATTTTTCTCATATTGGTTTTGCATGCAAAGAAAAATGGAAGCAAATCTTGCTCATTGGTTGTCTAATGTTAAACTGATACTAAGTGGTATTACGTGGTCGGATTGTAATACAAAAAAGACAATTTATATTAGTAGACGAACCTAAACATGTCTTTAGTTTAATTGAAAATGAGAAAACCATTTGAAAGACTAATATATCTTCTATCAAGTCCAAATGGGGAGATGCTTTGTCTTGGGCATCGGAGCAGATGACTGCCAAAAGATAGAGACATAGATGTGGCTGATAGTACATCGAACTGAACCTAAAAAGAATAGATCCTAAATTTGTTTATGGGTTTATTCAATTGCAATGTTCATAGTGTGGCATAACTAAATCTTGAGTGGATGACGAAATATGTATATGTAACTCGTATATTTTGATATAAGTAAAAACTTGAGTTTGAATAGATAAGGAACTGAAAGCTGTGCATTGGGTGTATGACTTCTGTAGTATGTAGCATCATTCACAACAGTGGAATTCATAGCCCAAGACATGGGTAAATGATATTCTCTCAATGGAATTACATGATTGATGAAAAGTAAACGTGGTCACGGGTCCTTCGTCTTTATGATGAATGACTTGATTACTATTTGATAGTAATTGACTTTTCATGGAAGAAGATGTAATGATTACCACAAGATAAAAGAGAATCATGTTGGGATAACAGATTTTTCCCAAAGAGATTAAGGATATCTTATGAGGGTAACACACTTATGACAAGGTAATTGGACGAGCACTGATCAAGTTGTATGCTGTTAGGGAGAGCTCAATCACGATACTATGGTGGAATGACTTCGTGACTAAATGAGATTATTATTAATGGTGAAAAGATGGAACTTAGTTATAAATTAATTGAGCCGCAATTGCACATGTCCAATCTGTCCCTTCGCTAGCTCGTTGAAACCATAAATGAATTGCAAGATGAATCAAATGAAAAAAAATGATAGAAATTATAAAGTTAGAGAAATGTGTTACATTCAGAAATGAATGTGGTTTTCTCACTAAGTATGGAAATGATTTGAGAAGTAATTTATGGTTTTTTGAATTATTAATTAATTAACCAAAGTTTAAAATGGATTTAAATTAATTAGTCAGTGTGAATCCAACTGAATGTAGAAAAATTAAATATATTTTCTCATAGACTCTTTTACGGTAAAGTTGTCATGATTTTAACTGGATTAGAATTGGGTTAAGAAAATTATTTAATTGAGAAATTAATTTATTTAAATTTATTAGACAAATAATATATAATTTGGGAAATATAAAGAAACATGTACTGGGTTGAAATAAGTTATAAAGTATTGAGTTAAAATCCAAAAAACACATATAATTGGACCAAGTACAGGAGAGGCCCAACTCCTTTTATATGGAATACATGGGACAACAGACCTTAGTATTCCCATCTAGGGTTGCCGCCCATTCCCTAAATAATAGGGAGTTGGGTATTTTTTTTCTATCAAAATAATATTATCTGTATTATAGCACTTCAACTAGGATTCTACCAACTCTCCTTATAAATAGATGACACTAGTAGGCTTCAAGTCACATCAATAGAAAGAGAAAAACACAAGTTTCTCTGAAGTTTTTAATATTTCTATTCTGGCAAAAAGAAGTGAAAATATATTTTAAGAATAAATTATATTTTCTGGGAATCGTAATTTTTACCGATTTCTATTTAAGAGATGTTTACTTTCCCACTGAAAGTAGATAAAATATTTCTGGTTTTGTGTTTGATTCGATTTGTTTAAGCACACACTCAAAGAAGTTCGTAATATGAGAATAGCAGAGAAGATCGTTTGGTCAAAAGTCGAGAACGACAAGGATCCGCCTATCTAAAAATACAAGTACGATTTCAGTTTAGGCTTTATTGCTATAAATATCACAAACTGGGTCGATTTTCAAAATTTTTTATTTTTCGCTATGCAAGAAAACCGTTTTCGAACTGGATTTTTTCCAACATTCAGGTCTCCCAAACTCGTACCAACATAGTTCATGTGAAAACAGTAAGTTATGTCGCGACAAAAAACCTCTAACATCGCGACAAGAAGCAGAGTAAGGTCCAAGTGACGACATTTTTGACTCAAGCTGATGTGATCCGACTCGGTGTTGTAGAGTCGAGTCACTTAGGTTGCCCGATCGTTGACGAGAAGTTTCATTCGTATTGTTGAAAGGGGTAAATTGGCTAAGTAAAAGCGAAAGTTTGACAAAGAAGTTATATATGAATAAGATAGGTTCGATTTAATAAGAAAATAAACATAGGTAAATTTGGATAGTGGGTGGAATGGAAATCAAACTCAAACGTCAAGAATGATTCAACACTATAAAGAGTGTCACCACTGTTCTTATATTGTTTAAGGTGGTAGGATGGTTTGTTAGAAGAATAGGTGAACGCCACACCAAATGAATGGTGATAAGTTCAAAAACAAGTTCGATAGACGCCACTAGCAAGCTAGATAAGTCACTCGAGACTCGTACGAAATTGAGAGGAAGTTAACCTTAAAGAAACAAGGTTTCATTCAAATAAATTTGTAACACCCCAAACCCGGCCCATGAGCCATGACCGGATCTGGTATGTCACAGAGTACAAGCATTTTGAAAGATTTTGATTAATAGGTGAAAATCTGAAAATATTGTTTATAAAACGGTGTCTAAGAAAAAAAAACATTTGGTGGGATTGATTTGTAACATGGTTGAGTTGAAACCCCTTTTTGTTTTCCTTTGAAAATATTTGATCATTTAAATTTTTAGAAAACCTCAGAGTTATCGTTAACTTGGAAATTTTGCTACCCAATAGTAACATCTTGAAAACATTACTTCTAACCGATTTGTTTAACAATTTATAAATTCTTTAGTAATATATGGAGATAAGGTAAAAACAACTACTTAAACATCCAAAATAACAACTAGCGGCCATATTACAAACCAAACCAAAATTTAGTAAATAATAATAAACTTTAACGGTGCAAAATAAAATTTCAAAACCGAGGAACAAGCATGGCCGCCTCGAGTCCTCTCCGGCTCCATCTCCGCGATCTACTCACCTGCAAAATAATATGGGAAGGGGTGAGTCACCAAGACTCAGTGTATAAATTCCCAGCCCGAAAATGCAGCTCATACACAAGATATTAGTAAGACATGCAAACATGCAACCCAAGCTAGCCATCCATACTCCTTTTTACTACCCCGTGTGGTCAAAACCACTGGTGGTCAAAACCACTGGTGACCGGAGTCACAAATCAAATGATGGGGCCAACCCATCGTGTGGTCAAAACCACTGATGACCATAGGTCACAAATATCAATATGTGGTCAAAACCACTGGTGGTACCAAACCACTGGGACTTAGTCACAATTTATATCACGGTGTGGTCAAAACCACTGGTGACCGAAGTCACAATTAATCCGATGGGGCCAACCCATCTTGTGGTCAAAACCACTGGTGACAGTCCATAGAGATCATCCCCCTCCTCTCATCAATCCCACCATCATCATGCTCACATAACAAGTATCATGATCCCATATATCATGCATTTTTATATAGCATAGCATTTAACAGCATATGATGGCATACACGAACATACATCGTAGATCACGTAATAGGGGACTTACCCGGAATCCAAGCTTATGCCCACAAATTTACTACACGAGAGGTTATACAACAACATAATGAACAGTCTATACTAATAGAGTGTGTAAGAGTTTACACACCTACTTAACCGAAGATCTAAGGAGAATTCCCAAATCCATGCGATATCACAAACTCCCGAAATGTATGCCTTTACTCCTCCAAGGCAAATTGAAATCCCGAAATTGCCACTTGTGCCTTGAGTAGTTGAGATTCTACACACCATATGTCAGATTCGACTTTAATACATATATCCATATTCAAAGCCCTTGGTCGAACCACATGTCACCTTACCTTGAAGAAGCGAAACCCGAAAGACTCCTTCAAAGCCCCTTAGCGTCGGCTACCTTCAATAGAGACACCTAGAATGGCTTAAAGAACATTCGGCCATCCCTAAGGCCTAACAACAAGATTCGGCACACTCAAAATTAAAGAGGGGAAATCGATTTCTAAGGAAGAAATATACTTACTCCTATATGTTTGAAGAGACTAGAGGAGAGTAGGTTTCGGCTTCCTGCTTCGGCTTTAAGACAGATTCGGCTATGCCCTTAAATAATGATGGAGAAGTCGGCCACAAGTGGAAAAGATGTATTCAGCTATGGTGTTCCTTTAAAGTACCAAGCAAAGAAAAGAAGGATAGGAGAGGCTTCTGAGGATTCGGCAATGTTGAAAGAATGGTGGAGTTTCGGCCATAGCAAAATGTATGAGAGAAAGAGAGGTTGATTAAAGAGCAAAAGTGCACTAGAACAAAGAACCAAAAATGCCAAAACTTCACTTATGCACATACGGCTCCCACCACCCCTTCACTTGGCCGAAAATACCATCACAAGGAGCCCTTCATTCGGCCACTTCTCCCTTTTTGTGATAATTATCTTTTAATTATTACCCATTTGAAATAAAAACAACATTATTTATCAATTTTCCCATCACTTAATCCCTTCTTCCAATAAATAAAATAAAAAATTTTACCCATACTTTCCAGCAAAATTTTTAAAAACAACAACCCATCAAGCTTTCTTCCTCTACTTAAGTGCCCATGTGCAGGCCACAAGCTTCTCTCCTTCACGTCAGCAATAAAAAAAATAAAACTATCCATGCTGCTGCCCATAGGTTTCGAACCCAAGACCTGCTGGAGACACCCCATGCCTCCAGCCACTCTGCCATGGCGTCTTTGTGTGACATAAGCTCCCTATAACTCCTTTTAAGAGATCCTTCCTTAGCTCCCCCTTATCTTAACGCCAGAAGCCAAAAATAAATCATCCTTCCCTACTGCCCACGTTGCTCGAACATGGGACCTGATGGAGCAGCTGTACTAATGCCCGTAGCCACTCTGCCAAGGCATTCATTTGTGACACAACTCGCCACAATTTCTTTTAAGCGCTCCTTCGTTAGCTCCCTCGTCTCAACGCCAAAAACCAAAAATAAAAACACACCTTGCGCTTCCATGGTGACTCGAACCTGAGTCCATTCGCTAAGACCCTTAAGTGGCGCCCTAAGCCACTCTATCAAGCCAACTTTCATGCCGAAGCTCCTTACCATTTTATCTTTAAGACCTTCCCAGCCCATCACTCGACTCATAACGCAAAAATAAAAGCCCCAAGCGCAATCTTGGCAGCTCGAACCCTTGCTTTGCCGCACCATTCTAGCTCCCTAAGTAGCGTCCCAACCACTCTACCAGCTGCTTCCTTGTGTCATGCTTCGCCCCAATTAATATTTAAAGCCTCCTCACTTAGCCTTCTCTTCTCATGTGCTAAAAAGAAGTTTTCAGCCCTAACTCCGACCTAACCCGGGGTTATGACTAGGCCCTAGAATATATCAAACAACCATAACATACGCATTTCTTCAGGCAATCACATGAAAATAAATAAATCGCAAACAACCCCTAATTCAAGATGTTACAGTTCTACCCCCCTTAAAAATAATTTCGACCTCGAAATTACCTGGATCAGAAGAGTTGGGGGTATTGCTGCCGCATCACATCCTCGGGTTCCCATGTGGCCTCTTCCGTGCCATGGTTCCGCCATAACACCTTTACCAACGGTACCGACTTTCTCCTCAGAACTTTGACATCTCGATCTAAAATCTGTATCGGCTCCTCCTCGAAGGTTAAGTCTGCATTTACTTCAATCTCTGCAACCGGCACGATGTGTGATGGATCTGATCGATAGCGCCTAAGCATTGACACATGGAAGACGTCATGAATCTGACTTAATTCTGCCGGCAATTCGAGCTGGTAAGCTATTGGTCCCACACGTTTCAACACTGTGTACGGCCCAATGAACCTAGGGCTTAGCTTGCCCTTCCGGCCAAACCTCAGCACCTTCTTCCAAGGTGATACCTTCAAAAAGACCTTGTCACCCACTGCATACTCCACATCCCGGCGCTTAAGATCAGCGTATGATTTCTGCCTGTCCGATGCCTCCTTCAGACGAGTCCAAATTACCCTAACCTTATCTTCCGTCTCTGCCACCAACTCAGGCCCCAATATCTGACGCTCACCCAGTTCTGTCCAACAGGTAGGAGTACGGCATTTCCGACCATACAGCGCCTCATACGGTGCCATCTGAATACTCGCTTGATAACTGTTGTTATAAGCAAATTCTGCCAAAGGTAGGTACTCCTCCCAACTACCACGGAAGTCCAAAACACAGCCCCTTAAAATATCTTCCAACACCCGGATTACTCTCTCAGATTGTCCATCAGACTGCGGATGAAAGGCCGTGCTGAAATTTAACTTCGTACCCAACGCCTGATGTAAGGCCTTCCAAAATCTCGACGTGAACCGGGGATCTCTATCTGAGATAATGGACACAGGTACTCCATGCAACCGCACTATCTCAGCTATATACAGCTTGGCCAACCTTTGAAGCGAGTAGTCAACCCTTACCGGTATGAAATGGGCCGATTTAGTTACCCGGTCTACTATCACCCATATTGAGTCTTTCTTACTGGGCGTAAGGGGAAGCCCACTTACAAAATCCATCGAAATCCCCTCCCACTTCCACTGTGGGATCTTCACCGGCTGTAACAGCCCTGATGGAAACTGATGCTCAGCCTTAACTTGCTGGCATGTCAGACACTTGCCCACTAACTCGGTTACTTCCCGCTTAAGACCCGGCCACCAAAACTGCTCCCTTAAATCCCGATACATCTTGCTGCCTCCAGGGTGCATAGCGTATGGGCTGCTATGAGCTTCTTTAAGGATCCGCTGCCTCAAATCATCATCTTTAGGCATACATACTCTCCCCTGAAAATACAACACTCCATCACTACCCAAGCTGAATCCTTCGGCCTCAACACTCTGTACTTACAACCTCCGAGTACTCAAAACTTCGTCAGTCAACTGCCTCTCTTTAACCTCATCGATCCAAGACGGTTTTACTTGCAATGCTGCCAGAAGACTCCCATCCTCAAAGAGACTTAGGTGAGCAAACATTACTCGCAAATCTGCCACCACTTTACGACTCAAAGCATCAGCGACTACATTAGCCTTGCCCGGATGGTATTCGATAGAGCAGTCGTAGTTCTTCAGCAACTCAATCCACCTCTGCTGCCTCAGATTTAAATCTTTTTGGGTCAAAAGGTACTTCAGGCTCTTGTGATCCGAGTACACCACCGACTTCTCCCCATACAGATAGTGCCTCCAAATTTTCAAGGCAAAAACCACAGCAGCCAATTCCAAATCATGTGTCGGATAGTTACCTTCGTGAGGCCTCAACTGCCGTGACGCATAAGCGACCACCTTCCCTTCTTGCATCAACACACACCCTAAACCAGTATGCGATGCGTCACAATACACAGTAAATTCCTTTCCTGACTCAGGCTGAATCAAGACTGGTGCTTCTGTCAAAAACTTCTTTAGTTTGTCGAAACTCTCTTGCTGTTTCTCAGACCACACAAACGGAACTCCTTTTCTCAGCAACTTGGTCAACGGTGCTGCGATTAAGGAGAAATTTTCCACGAATCTTCTGTAATATCCTGCCAACCCCAGAAAACTCCGGATTTCCGTAACTGACTTTGGTGGTTTCCACTCCAATACTGCCTCAATCTTACTAGGATCCACCCTGATTCCCACAGCTGAAACAACATGCCATAGGAAAGTTACCTCCTTAAGCCAGAACTCACACTTGCTGAATTTGGCGTACAACTGTTTCTCCCTTAGAACTTGCAGAACCAGATGAAGGTGTGCGTCATGCTCCTCCTCAGACTTCGAGTACACCAAAATGTCGTCTATAAACACTATGACGAACCGATCCAGATAGGTTGGAAAACCCGGTTCATCAGGTCCATAAACGCGGCTGGTGCATTTGTCAAACCAAAAGGCATTACCAGAAACTCGTAGTGCCCATACTGAGTACGGAATGCCGTCTTATGGATATCAGCTTCCTTCACCTTAAGCTAATGATACCCCGACCTAAGGTCGATCTTAGAGAAAATCGATGCACCCTTGAGTTGATCAAACAAATCATCAATCCTGGGCAAAGGATACCTGTTCTTTATTGTCAGCTTGTTCAGCTGTCGATAGTCTATGCACATCCTCATTGTTCCATCCTTCTTCTTGACAAAAAGCACTAGAGCTCCCCAAGGCGATACACTCGGTCGGATGAACCCTCTATCCAACAACTCTTGGATCTGAGCCTTCAACTCCACTAATTCTTTCGGTGCCATCCGGTACGGAGCTATAGATACCGGCGCGGTTCCGGGTAACAAATCTATACCAAACTCAACCTCACGATCAGGAGGTAGACCCGGGAGTTCTTCTGGAAACACATCAACATATTCCCCTACGGTCCGCACATCCCTCACAACTGTATCCTTGGCTTCCAAAGCACAAACATGCACCACATATGCTTCACAACCTTTCCTAACCATCTTTTTCGCCTTCAATGCAGAAACCAAATTAGATAGGTAATCTCTCCTCTTACCTATCATCACTACCTCATCTCCTTTCATGGTCTTTAACACCATGCGCTTAGCTGCGCAATCCAGGCTAGCCTGATACTTTACTAGCCAATCTATCCCGAGGATCAGATCAAACTTCCCAAACGGTAGTTCCATCAAGTCAGCCAAGAACACGACCCCTTGGAGTTCTAGGGGTACGTTCTATAGAGTTTATTTACTTTTACAGAGTAACTTAGAGGGCTTAACACAGTCATCTTCTTAGAAGTAAGCTCAAAGTCTAAGTTCAGAGTTTTCACTACGCTACTAGCAATGTATGAGTGAGTTGAGCCAACATCAATCAAGGTGCTATAGGGTACTCCAAAGATCAGAAACATACCGGTTATGACGTCCGGTGCGTCGCCCTCCTCTTGACGCCTCGCGGCATAGGCCAAACCAGGTTGCCTAGCCTCAGTACTACCGGTACCTCCACTCGGTGCCCCACGACCTCTGCCAGCACCATTACCTCCCCTTCCTGCACCACGACCTCTCGGTGGCTGTTGGTTATCCCTCCTATTCAGTGGACGTTCCTGACCCTCAGACCTTAGCCTAGCTGCCTTTTTCGGACAGTCCCTAACTCGATGTGTCATGGATCCACATTCGAAGCATCCCCGATTACCATTCCAACACTCCCCCGTGTGAGACTTTCCACACCGAGCGCACCGTGGCGGCCATTGAGTATTAGCAGCAGCAGCAGCAGGCCTAGCAGCTTGATCTGACCCACCATACCTTGTCCTCTTCTGCTGATTACCAGTAAACCTCGAAGGTCTGGAGCTCCTCTTATTCCAGCTCCTATCCTGATTCCGTCTAAAAGACTGTCTTACCCCTTCAGCAACCTTAGCCTTTTCTACTAGAACAGCGAACTTCCGTTCCTGTTGCGGAGCTATCATCATCCTCAGCTCATCCCTCAGCCCATCCTCGAATCTGACACAGCGTTCATACTCAGTACTCACAATACCACGAGCATACCTACTCAATCGGAGAAATTCAGCCTTATACTCTGCCACCGTCTTATTACCCTGAACTAGGTTCAAGAAAGCCTTCCGTTGCGCATCCACGTAGCTAGCTCCATATATTTCCTTTGGTAGGCTGCCTTAAAGAATTCCCATGTGAGATCCTCCGCTACCGCTCCATCCCTTACGGTGAGCCACCACTGGTATGACTCATCCCGAAGTAGAGAGATTATACCCTTCAGCTTTTCCTCAGCTGAAAAATCCAGGTCATCCATGATCCTTTCAATTGATTCCAACCAATACTCTGCCGTACTGGGGGCCACACCTGATACACCCCGAAATATCTCCGCCCCATTCGCTCGGAGTCGCTCAGGTACAGATTTCTGAGCTCCCATACCTCCGCCTGCTCCAGCCATCATCTCTAGAACTCGCAGCACAGCCTGCGATACTGTCTCACCCCCTGTCTGATCCTGTTGCTCAACACCAAAAGTTGGGGGTGGTGGTGGCGGTGGTATCTCATTATCAGACCCCTGGCCCGATCTAACGGGTTCTAACACAGCCATCCGGCCTCTACCGCGTCCACGACGGCCACGTCCTCTAGAATTCATCTCTTATCGCGCGATCTGTTTTAAAATTTTTATGAGTTAGTCATTGTTCCACTGATTATTAGCGAAGAAATTTTATGAACGAAGTTTAAAAGTTGTTCTTTCGATCAATCAAGTTTCAAGTCGTCTATCCTAATTCAAAGATACACATTCATTCAGCAGCGCCTACCACACACATTCACTTATTCCATCACCTTTTTGTCCTATTCCTATTCCTATCCCGGGGGTATTTTCGTCATTTCCCTATAGGGGTATTTTCGTAATTTGTCAAAATGAAGTTCCTTGGTGATTTTGTCAATAAGGGTATTTTGGTAAATTTTGAAATCCTGGAGTGTTTTGGAAATTTTAAAATTTCGGGGTTTTTCGGTAATTTTAAATTTCCGGGGGCATTTCGGTAACTAACCAGGGTAAATTTATAAATCTTAATAAGTCAAGGGTATTTCAAAATTTGTAAAACTTGGGGGTTCTTTTTGAGAATTTGTTTTCCAATTTGATAATGTTGCAAAAATTTTGAAACCAGGGTTATTTTGGTAATTTTGTAAGTTAGGGGCAAATTTCGTAATTTTTTTTAAAATCATGGCATTTTTGATATTTGCAAATTAAGGGTTTTGGGGTTCGTTTGTAAAATAAGAAAAATTTTGTTGAATTTGGGGGGTAGCTTAGTAATTTTAGAAACCAGGGGCATTTTTGTAATTTTACCACTAGGGGTATTTTTGTAATTTCCATAAATCAAAATTTTTCCGACCAATTTTTGTAAAAGAGTCCTCACAAGTTAAAGGGTAATTTTTTAGAGTTTTAAGACTAGAGTTTTTATAAAAATACGGCTAGTTCCCTTTCGGGTTTTAGTTATTGGGTTTAGCCTATGAACAAGTCCTTACGGTTAGGGTGAACAGAAGCTACGCACCAGGTAGGATTCCTGTGAAGAGGAGGTGAGTCACTAGGACTGCTTAAGTACCAGGCTCTTCCGGATCCAATCCTAGACATGCGCACAAGGGTTACCACACCCTAATTCGGCGACTTAATCATAGGTTTGTTTAATTAGGCATTTAAAATCTTATGCGATTATTGGGGTAAACTAGTCCTAGGGTTCACATACCTTCCATACCATCTACGTTCCATTTCTACCCCCTACAGATAATAATTCACACAGTAGTTAGAGGTACTTACCCGAGCGGATTGGTGCCGGAGACTCGATGCCATGCTGTTCAACACAAAACCATTTCTATAATATTTCACAGAGGCCTATCAAGAAAACATTTTTGGGCCTTGGGCCCCCACAGCCGAGTTTTGAACCTGGCTCTGATACCAAATTTGTAACACCCCAAACCCGGCCCATGAGCCATGACCGGATCTGGTATGTCAATGAGTACAAGCGTTTTGAAAGATTTTGATTAATAGGTGAAAATCTGAAAATATTGTTTATAAAACGGTGTCTAAGAAAAAAAAAACATTTGGTGGGATTGATTTGTAACATGGTTGAGTTGAAACCCCTTTTTGTTTTCCTTTGAAAATATTTGATCATTTAAATTTTTAGAAAACCTCAGAGTTATCGTTAACTTGGAAATTTTGCTACCCGATGGTAACATCTTGAAAACATTACTTCTAACCGATTTGTTTAACAATTTATAAATTCTTTAATAATATATGGAGATAAGGTAAAAACAACTACTTAAACATCCAAAATAACAACTAGCGGCCATATTACAAACCAAACCAAAATTTAGTAAATAATAATAAACTTTAACGGTGCGAAATAAAATTTCAAAACCGAGGAACAAGCATGGCTGCCTCGAGTCCTCTCCGGCTCCATCTCCGCGATCTACTCACTTGCAAAATAATATGGGAAGGGGTGAGTCACCAAGACTCAGTGTATAAATTCCCAGCCCGAAAATGCAGCTCATACACAAGATATTAGTAAGACATGCAAACATGCAACCCAAGCTAGCCATCCATACTCCTTTTTACTACCCCGTGTGGTCAAAACCACTGGTGGTCAAAACCACTGGTGACCGGAGTCACAAATCAAATGATGGGGCCAACCCATCGTGTGGTCAAAACCACTGATGACCATAGGTCACAAATATCAATATGTGGTCAAAACCACTGGTGGTACCAAACCACTGGGACTTAGTCACAATTTATATCACGGTGTGGTCAAAACCACTGGTGACCGAAGTCACAATTAATCCGATGGGGCCAACCCATCTTGTGGTCAAAACCACTGGTGACAATCCATAGAGATCATCCCCCTCCTCTCATCAATCCCACCATCATCATGCTCACATAACAAGTATCATGATCCCATATATCATGCATTTTTATATAGCATAGCATTTAACAGCATATGATGGCATACACGAACATCCATCGTAGATCACGTAATAGGGGACTTACCCGGAATCCAAGCTTATGCCCACAAGGCAAAATTTACTACACGAGAGGTTATACAGCAACATAATGAACAGTCTATACTAATAAAGTGTGTAAGAGTTTACACACCTATTTAACCGAAGATCTAAGGAGAATTCCCGAATCTATGCGATATCACAAACTCCCGAAATGTATGCCTTTACTCCTCCAAGGCAAATTGAAATCCCGAAATTGCCACTTGTGCCTTGAGCAGTTGAGATTCTACACACCATATGTCAGATTCGACTTTAATACATATATCCATATTCAAAGCCCTTGGTCGAACCACATGTCACCTTACCTTGAAGAAGCGAAACCCGAAAGACTCCTTCAAAGCCCCTTAGCGTCGGCTACCTTCAATAGAGACACCTAGAATGGCTTAAAGAACATTCGGCCATCCCTAAGGCCTAACAACAAGATTCGGCACACTCAAAATTAAAGAGGGGAAATCGATTTCTAAGGAAGAAATATACTTACTCCTATATGTTTGAAGAGACTAGAGGAGAGTAGGTTTCGGCTTCCTGCTTCGGCTTTAAGACAGATTCGGCTATGCCCTTAAATAATGATGGAGAAGTCGGCCACAAGTGGAAAAGATGTATTCAGCTATGGTGTTCCTTTAAAGTACCAAGCAAAGAAAAGAAGGATAGGAGAGGCTTATGAGGATTCGGCAATGGTGAAAGAATGGTGGAGTTTCGGCCATAGCAAAATGTATGAGAGAAAGAGAGGTTGATTAAAGAGAAAAAGTGCACTAGAACAAAGAACCAAAAATGCCAAAACTTCACTTATGCACATACGGCTCCCACCACCCCTTCACTTGGCCGAAAATACCATCACAAGGAGCCCTTCATTCGGCCACTTCTCCCTTTTTGTGATAATTATCTTTTAATTATTACCCATTTGAAATAAAAACAACATTATTTATCAACTTTCCCATCACTTAATCCCTTCTTCCAATAAATAAAATAAAAAATTTTACCCATACTTTCCAGCAAAATTTTTAAAAACAACAACCCATCAAGCTTTCTTCCTCTACTTAAGTGCCCATGTGCAGGCCACAAGCTTCTCTCCTTCACGTCAGCAATAAAAAAAATAAAACTATCCATGCTGCTGCCCATAGGTTTCGAACCCAAGACCTGCTGGAGACACCCCACGCCTCCAGCCACTCTGCCATGGCGTCTTTGTGTGACATAAGCTCCCTATAACTCCTTTTAAGAGATCCTTCCTTAGCTCCCCCTTATCTTAACGCCAGAAGCCAAAAATAAATCATCCTTCCCTACTGCCCACGTTGCTCGAACATGGGACCTGATGGAGCAGCTGTACTAATGCCCGTAGCCACTCTGCCAAGGCGTTCATTTGTGACACAACTCGCCACAATTTCTTTTAAGCGCTCCTTCGTTAGCTCCCTCGTCTCAACGCCAAAAACCAAAAATAAAAACACACTTTGCGCTTCCATGGTGACTCGAACCTGAGTCCATTCGCCAAGACCCTTAAGTGGCGCCCCAAGCCACTCCATCAAGCCAACTTTCATGCCCAAGCTCCTTACCATTTTATCTTTAAGACCTTCCCAGCCCATCACTCCACTCATAACGCAAAAATAAAAGCCCCAAGCGCAATCTTGGCAGCTCGAACCCTTGCTTTGCCACACCATTCTAGCTCCCTAGGTAGCGTCCCAACCACTCTACCAGCTACTTCCTTGTGTCATGCTTCGCCCCAATTAATATTTAAAGCCTCCTCACTTAGCCTTCTCTTCTCATGTGCTAAAAAGAAGTTTTCAGCCCTAAGTCCGACCTAACCCGGGGTTATGACTAGGCCCTAGAATATATCAAACAACCATAACATACGCATTTCTTCAGGCAATCACATGAAAATAAATAAATCGCAAACAACCCCTAATTCAAGATGTTACAAAAATGGCAAAAGTCCATTGCAATTGGAAAATGCTAAGTATTTATACCCTAATAAAAGATATTTGAATGGACAAATGACAATGCCTAAAGAATAAGTACTCGGCTAGTAATGTGCTTGAATATTCTAGAATAAGTCATTAATATTGCTGAGTCTATGTTCGGCTGAATGGAGCACCAATGGGCAGCTTCTTGATTAAGCAAATCAGCTTGGATGTATTTGGAGGCATGAGGAGTTCAATGAATTTGTTTAGGTTCGGCCATGAGCTTAATAAGCTCATTCAATTTACAATCTTTGGCTGAATAGGTATAAGCATTAATTGTAACACCCCAAACCCGGCCCATTCGTTACGACCGAATTTGAAATGCCACTGCAGAAAAACGTTTGAAAATATCCTGACTTGTGGTGGAACTTGAAAATTTTGTTCTTATTCAAAAGCCATGTCCATTTAAAAATTTTAGGTAATATAAGCTTGATAAAAATATCCGGATTAAAACTTTATTATATATATATAGATTTAAATAAAATCATTTGCAAATGATATTTCAATTGTCAATCCATAATAAATCAAAACATTAAACTTAATGAAAAACACTTAGACAAACTCTAAATACTTTTAGGGGCCTTATTACAATAATTGAATAATCAAAATACTGAAAATATAAATACTTAAATAATTAAAATATCCTTCAGCATGAAAATCTACTTCTGCATGGCCACCCTTGTATCCACTCCAACCCGGTCCAACTTCACGATCACCTGCGATGTTGGTAAATATTTGGGGTGAGTCACATGGACTCAGTGTGTAATTAATCCACTGGATTCCACCCACATGTTATACCACAATTTAACCCATATAACAGATAACAAGATAACATGTTCAGATAATATCACATACTGGGCTTGGCCCATGTTCATATCACTTATCAGATAAATAGGTAACTAACCACTTGATTTCACATATTGGGCTTAACCCATTTCCACACTGATCCATATTCTTATACTGGGCTTGGCCCTTTTCACATTAATCCACATATCACTGGGCTTGGCCCATTTTACATTAAATATTCATATCACATTAATTCACATATCATATTGGGCTTGGCCCATTTTCACATATGTTCACGTACGAAATCATGCAATTATGAAGCCCAACCCAAACCTAGGGTCCATCCGCTACACACCCCCTTATCCAGCCTACCACATACCAGGGGATTATCAAATCACCCTTTCCTTTTCACTCCAAAGGCAATCACTGCCGTCCACGTGCAATTAAGCACAATAATCCACAACGCGACCTCAGTCAGCGCCAATCCACGATGTAGCCGTAGCTAACACCAAAACCACGATGGGACACATAGTCAACCATCAACCACGATATGGCACATAGCCGATATCAACCACGATGAGGCACAAAGCCACTCATCAAGCCACGTGAACTAAATCGCAATTAATCCACAACGTGACCTCAGTCAACGTCAATCCACGATGTAGCTCAAGGCTAACATCAAACCACGTACTCGAAGTACACCCGTACCTTCTTTCATATCATATCCCACCCATGCACATGTAACATAAATAATGATATAATATAATGATGCATGAGCATGTTCATCAAGCATAGTTATAACACATATTCATATTAATAGTCACATATCATCAGGTTTGGTACTTACCGGATTATCGACATACCCCTTTAAGGGTATCCATCTCATAACTTTTACTGCACTTGTTAGTACACAATCAACACATACAGATAATAGCAAAAACCCAGAAAACGGTGGGTTAATCACACACCTTATAACTTGGAGAACTACGCTTTCGATACTGACGCTATCACTAAGCGAGACTACGGCTATCTGCCTACTTTCTTGTTCTGACGTTGGTCCACACCCCGGTGGCCAATCCCGAACTGCAGAAACGGATCTCTTCTTAAACTTGGGGATAGGAACTACGCCTTGGCCTCCTTGACTGGTATTCACATCCATTAATGATATCTAATCAAAACCCGATTAAACGATAACGTACTAAATCTTAATCGAATAAACTACCACTTATCAACCTTACCAGAGATGGATCAGAATCCCGAAGACTTCTCTTAACTCCTATCGATTTGCTCCTAAAAATAAGACACAATCGGTCATCACTTGGAACTCTTAATGTGGCCTATGGCCGAATATCACAAGTCACTTACCAAGCTTACCTATTTCCCGAATCACCACTTATTCCTGTCGAAACCCTTGCGCAATCACCCGTTTGAAGTGCAAGAGAGAGTGTATTCGACAAAAGAGAGAAAACGCTTGATCTTCGGCTTTTGAGACTTGCGACAAAAGAATAGGAATAAGGGTACTTGATATTCGGCTATGGTTTTCAAAAGAAGATGGGGTAGTCGGCTATTCAAGAATTAAAAAGAAAGGATTTGGGGTTGAAAGAAAATAAAAAGAAAAGAAGACTAGGAGAGACTAAATTTCGGCACAAAGAAGAAAAAGATATGAAGGATGATTACTCCCCCTTATAAAGAATTCGGCTACTACATCCTTGTTCTTATCAAACTCCAAATCCATCTCCTATTTTACCTCTTGATCACTTATCCAAGATAATTAAAATAAATCCATATTCATCTCTTCTTTATCTTGCACAAAAATAATTAATCCACAATTATCCTACCTATTTAAAATAAAATAAACCATCACATTATCTTTTATCTATTTATCTAAAATAAAATATAAAAAAATCTCATTTAATCTAAATAGAACCATAATTATCCTATATTAAAATAAATAAATAAAACTACAATTATCTATTATCTAAAATAAATAATACAACTATTATCCCTTACCTATTCAAAATAAACAAATAACAAAAATAATTCCAGCAATTATCCTTACTCCAGCTGAATTTTAAAAGGATAAAAAGCTTAATCCTCTTTCAATTAAAAGTCTAATTGCCGTCCAATGCTTCCTTCTCTCTTGGCGCCAAAAGCCAAAATTAAAACATCAAAATACTGCTTCCCGCGTGACTCGATCTCCCGACCTGCTGGAGCCCTGAGACACAGGATGCAAATAACGCCCAAGCCACTGTGTCATGGCATCTTTTTGTGACATGAGTCACCCAAAACTTCTTTTAAGACCTATTTCCCTAGCTCCCCTTGCCTTAACGCCAAAAGCAAAATAACAATTCTATTTGCTTTCCTCGCTACTCGAACCCAAGACCTGCTGGAGCAAGCTTACAGGTAATGCCCAGCCACTCTGCTGCTGGTTCTTTTGTGACATAATCCCGCCACGATTTATTTTAAAGCCTCCTTCACCCTTAACGCCCACTTAAAAAATAAAAAACTCCTTCCTGCTACCAACAAGACTCGAACCAAGGCC
Organism: Gossypium australe; assembly: GCA_005393395.2. Classification (NCBI taxonomy): domain Eukaryota; kingdom Viridiplantae; phylum Streptophyta; class Magnoliopsida; order Malvales; family Malvaceae; genus Gossypium; species Gossypium australe. The sequence continues at coordinate 16,825,263 of CM016615.1, forward strand.
CTTGTTGGCATCATACCCAGGCCCTTAAGTGGCGCATGGAAGCCACTTTACCAAGGCCTGTTTTATGCCAAACACGCCTAAGATTTTTCCTTTAAGGCCTCCCTGGCCTTGCTCCCCTTTAACGCCAAAAATAAAACTCCCAAGTGCGATTCCTGCCGTTCGAACCCCTTCCCTCCTGAAGTTCCCTTGCACCTTAGCGCCCCAAGCCACTTTGCCAATTAATTCCTTATGTCCTAAACCCCACATAATTTCTTTTAAGGCCTCCTTGCCTAGTTTCCTCTTTTTAACCTAAAATCCAATTATTTCCCAAAAGCTTTCACCTTCATTCCTAAGTTCTAAAAACTCTTAAAACATCTCTAAATACCCTTAAAACCCACTAGCACTTGGATTATGCTCCAAACGCATAACCCTTAATCTAGGATGTTACATTAATGGCCAGCTTTGAATAGTCACTTGGAGTGTGAACATCCATCTTTGAAGGGTCTCCTTAATGTGAAAGCTCATAGCCGAATGGACACCAAATGTAAATGGGAATTACGGCTAGTGTGAGCACCTTGATGGTTGCCTTGGGGAGGTGTACGGCCAGCTTGGGGAATGGAAGAGGCAGCTACTTCTTGGCCGAATAGACACCTTGGGAAATCAATGGATGAGCCACCATGCATTGTAGCCGGCCATGCATGCATCTCTTCATTCATTGCATTGAGCCGTGCATGCACCTTGTCTTTAATGCACCTCTTACATTCGGCTGCACCTACAAAAGCCATGAACCGATATTACAGCAAGCCAAATTCGGCAGAACCAAATAATAAAACACTTTAGACATATTAATTAACACACTAATTAAATTAAGACATAATTATTATAAACTAGCTAACATAATAAATTCGGCTAGCTCAAACTAAGTGAAAACAATTTAATAAACTGATTGAGCTAGGAAATTTCGGACATGAGCTGTGTCAAATTAATTAGATTAACACAAACATTTAATTTATTTAAATGATTAAAGAAACAAGTTGAAAGTAAGTTAAATTGAGCTCAAACGAGCTTAAATAAGCTCAAGTGAGCTGATTCGAGCTGAACTGAGCTCGGGGATCTGAAGATGAGCTAAAATCAACTCGTACTAAGGTGCAATGAGTCTTTAAAGTGCTGGCCTGAGCTTTTCCATCATCATCGAGATGGTCTTCACTCCAAAGTTGAATGACTAAAGCTGAAACAGCTTCTTGAAGTCACTTAGCTCGAGCTCAAGTCATGGGACCTTTAGAGAGCCTAAGGGGATCAGAATTAGAACTTGTTGAACTCCCGGTGTAACACCCCTAACCAGTATCCGTCGCCAGAATAGGGTTAAGAGGCATTACCGATCAAATCATAACATTTAACGTTCATTGTTCATACATTATTAAATCATAATCAAACAATGTCATTAAGTCCCTTAATAAGATCTATGAGACCTTAAACATGCATTGAGAAGGGGTCGAGACTAAGCCGAGCACATACAAAATTTTTCCAAAAACTTAACATTTTTCAAAGTTATAGAGGTCAAATGCTCGTGTGGGTAGGTTGTGTGCCTTACACGGCCTCAGACACACCCGTGTGTCCAAGCCGTGGCAAAACAAGGCATACCTACTGATTTGTCCACATGGCCGAAGACACGCCCGTGTGCTTGACCCGTGGGCAACACTGACTTATTTCACACGGCTTGTCACACGCCTGTGTGCTTCACCCGTGCTCGACACTGACTTATTTCACACGACCTGTCACACGCCCGTGTGCTTCACCCGTGGTCGACACTGACTTATTTCATACGGCCAGTCACACGCCTGTGTGTCTAGGCCGTGTGCGAGTCTGACTTGTTTTGATTTGCAAACTTAAGAGACACAGTTGAGCCACACGCCCGTGTGCTCAACCGTGTGGGCAAATATAGGCCATTTGCAAGGTCAATTTGCCACCCACACTTTGTGTCACACCTACAAGCATCAAACCATATAATTTCATACCCCAAATGGCATCCAAACATACCAATATAAGGACCAATTAACCTTATACTATATCATTTATTTCCATACTCAATTCCAACTCAAGCATACTCATCCAAAGTATCAATTTCACATCAAAAATCATATAATCCATTCATCATTCAATCCTTACCAAATCTAAATATGAAACATACCATTTCCATTTTTCTAATTTATGCCAAAATGATCATTCACATAGAACACTGATGTGTCTAAAACTAACTATGATCACAATAAAGGCAAGCGCACCTATCGCTTAATAGTATAGTTATGGTAAGATCGGTAATATCGTATCCACAAGGACCAAGAGTACTAGTAATTACTATCTTTCTATTATCTAGCCTAAGAATTGGGGTGATTTCTTTTTAAACTAAACTAATTAACTAGAAGCATGACAGAGAATGAATTGGGAAAATACGTTTTAGACAACTTCATGAGATAGGCAATACCTAAGGAAGAATCCACCTAGACTTCACTTATTCATTTTGATTCATATGATTTATTCACTTGACATAATCCGTAAAAATCCCTGATTTATGTTAATATCTCTTTCAAGGCTAAAAAAAACTAACTGTAGGTTGATTGATTGAAATCTCTTTCTAATTAAAACCCCTATTGTCGCATTAACTCGATCTATTCCCTTATTAGATTTGACTATAACCCGGCAGATTTTTGTCCCCCTATTTCTAGGGTTGCAATCAACTCCGCTTAATTGCGTTGATCTACTCTTAAACAGGGACTTTTGCTGCACTGAATAAGCACATTCGACTTGAATCAATAACTTGAATTATCAAAACAAGAATAAGAACTCACAATTAAGAATAAGAACAAGTAGTTATCTTATAAATCAAATAATAATAAGATCTGTCTTAGGTTTCATCCCCTTAGGTATTTAAGAGATTTAGTTCATATTGATAGAGGGAAACATCTTAAAATAAAGAAAACAACAAAACAGAAGAAAACCCAAAAACTTCAAGAGAAATTGATAGGAGATCTTCAGTCTTGAAGGAGATCCCTCTTCCAAGCTACTCCCGACGGCTGTCTTCAAGTATTTTTCTTCCTTCTACTCGGCGTCCCCTTTTAGGTTGCCCCCTAGGGTGTTTATATAGGCTTTGGGATGCCTTTCTTGGCCCATAAGTAGCCTTTTCCGAATAGAATTAGACTTGGGTTAGGAAGGGACACGTCCGTGTGTGATGGATTGGGTCGTGCTCAATTCTGCTCATCACACACGGCCGTGTGGTCTGCCCGTGTGCGGAAGTCCAGGCCGTGTTGATTTCCGAGGTAGGCCCATTTTGTCCCTTTTTGGCCCATTTCTTGTTCTTTTCTGCTCCCTAAGCTCTCCTGAGTGTAAAACATGAAATTAAAGGATCAGGAGCATCGAATTCATCAAATCTAATGAAAATTCATCCGAAAATAAGCCAAGCAAGGGGTTAAAATATGTATAAATTATGGTTTATCAAATATCCCCACACTTAAGGATTTGCTTGTCCTAAAGCAAAATCCTCAACTCATAATTAAAATTAACTTCCTTAATTCATAATTCTTATCAATAATATCTCATCATAATTCATAGATAATTCATACATTGATGATTTAACTAAAAGAGTCTTAAAAAATTCAAACAATTTAAGTCATAAATTTTTATAGCACAAAAACATAGGTGTTTCCCCTTACCTAAATAATTACCCTTGATTCAAAATCAACAAGAATTGACATCCTCACTAAAGATTCATTCAAATCACTCAATGTGTTTAAGGTTCAGATTAAGCACTCAAAAGTCAAACATGAAAAGTTAATCCCATAGGCTTGCATGAAAATCAAATCTCCACCACTATAAAATGAGATGATACACAAATCAAAAGGTCTTAAAAAGGGTTATAATGGGGCTTGGGTTAAAGGTGTGGATAAAGGCTGAATTAGAGGGTTAGAATCGAGATTGAATTAACAGTTTACCTAACTAGAAAAATAACTAATACTGAATGATTATATAATTGAACTTATCACTAATAACACGAGTTTCTTTTCAGAGTATGAAATTAACCATTTAAGCTCAAATAACATAGAACTAAGTAGTGATATATTTTTTTAGAAATAACATGTGCAAATATAACAACTGAAATAAAGAACATAGTTAGGCAATTGCTCGAATCAAATCTCGACAAAAAAGGAGCTAAAAGAATAGGAGAAATTCACGATCAATCAAAAAGAATATGTCTTGGGTTAATATTAAAGATAATTCAAGAAATGGTTTATTAGGATTCAAAGGGGTTCACTGAGGGTTAATTATGAGGGTAGATTTTTATGGAATAAGTGGGTTAAAACCTAGGTGCCTTTATCATCTCAGTATATCAAATCAAAAGTGTGGTCTCGACATGCATAATCCAAGCGAGTTCTAGAATAACAAATCAATGTTGACACACTCATAATCAATAAAGTGAGCAAGAAAAATATATGCTCTAAAAGGCTCAAAATCTCACAAAAATTATGGTTTTTGATGTCAACCTTTGTAAATTTCAAACTTCAAAGTAATATTTAAATTTAGGGAAACAACCTAGCAAATTTTTAATTCTGAAAATAGACTTATCATGCTTGATTCTCTAATGTCTTAAAGTTTAAACCATCAATGCACAATTATCTATGACTTAATCCAAAACATATCAATGAAAATCATAAGTTAATAGAAGTTTCATTCTAATTAGTAATATGAGAAAATTACTTAAGAACAAGGCATAATTCAAGGATTTTCAAATAATACTATGGTTAACCTCCCCACACTTAAGATGTACATTGTCCTCAATGTACAAAGATAGATAATGATAATATAGTAATAAAATCATAAGATAGGGAGAGAAGTGAAACTTCCTAAATTTTGGATGGAGTCAATGAAAAGAAACCTGATAAAATCGGGCAGAGGTGGGGGAGGATACTCCGGTGGTGTGGTCGTTCCTTAACAAAAAACAGCCAGAGATAAAAATAAATCAAAATATACTAATATAAATTAAAGATAAGAAAGGTAAAGAAAGAGAATTTAAAAATAAAGATAAAAGAAAGAGAAAAAATGAATGGACTTAAAGGTCATTGTCTTGTCGAGTAAATGAAGCGGCCAGCATGAACTTCTGTAGAGTGGTCGCTCACGGGGAGAATGCGCCAGGATCCTTTCTTTTTTTCGACATGGGGATGGTGGCCTTGGTCTTGCCTCTAGTATTAGTCATTGTGTATGGTGGCAAGGATGGTGGTTGGTGTGGTGGCAGGGTAAAGAAGGAATAAGGGAAAGGGAAATATAAGGAAAATAAGGGAGAAGGACAATGGGAAAAGAAAAGGGGAAGAGGGGGTTTTCGGGCTGAAGAATGAGTGAGAAAGTGAAGTAAGTGGAGTGAGGAGGCGGTGGCCAGTGGTAGGAAGGGAGAAAAGCTATGGTGGCTAGGGTTGGGGAGGAAGGGAGTTGGGGAAGAAAGTGAACAGAAAAAGAGGTTTAAATATAGATTGGGACACATGGTCGCAGCCCACGCCCGTGTGCCGTGGCCGTGTTAGGTCACACGGCCGTTTCGCACGGTCTTGTGGTGCCTCGTTTGTTTCTCCCATGCCTGTGTAGAGGTTTCCACGCCCATGTTGATTGATCAGTATCGACAATGACCTACAGACACGGGCGTGTCGCACGTCCGTGTAGATTTCTCAGTTTCAACCACGGTTTAAGGACATGGGCGTGTCGCTCGCCAGTGTTACTTTCTTAGTGTCGACCACGACCGTATCGCACGATCGTGGCATTTAGTCGGAGCCCGTGTTTTGGGGATAATTTTCGTCCTATTTCCGTACGATCTCCACCATACCCATGTACCTACCCGTGGTGGCCATACGGCCACGGCCACGCCCGTGTGCTAGACCATGTGGGTAGGGAATCCAGCGCCTATTAATTTGGTTAGTTATTAGTTAGAAGCTAAAAATAAAAAATATAGATGTTAGTGAGGTTAATGCTCGGGTTGCCTCCCGAGAAGCGCTCGTTTAAAGTCTTAAGCTAGACTTACCTTTCATTCGCATAATCATGGTGGTTTGAGGAGTTGAAACTCCTCATTCCTGCTATCCATTTTGGTAAAATAAGGTTTTAGACGAGTACAATTTACCTTGAAGGTGCCAAATTGAGAATGAGTTACCTTGACTGTACCGTATGGGAAAGTATTAAGTACCGTGAAAAGAGTTATTCCGTTAGGTTCAGAAGTGGCAACACGAGGATCTGTAGTATCCATTAGAACTCGGTCTCCAACCTTGAAGTAGTTTGCTACATCTTTAAGTTTGTTATGGAGTTGCCTCAGTTCTACTTTGTGTGTTCTTGGTTTCTCCTTGACATGTGTCCTCCACTCGTCTAGTTCATCGATCTAAAGCCTTCGCTCCTCATGAGTTATTTCATTGTTGGCACGAGATCTAGGATGTGGCTCAGTTGTGTATTTTCGAGGTGCTTCCTGAAAAGAGGGTTGAACCAAATGGTTATTAATAGAATTTATGTTCTCACCTTTATTACTCGATGTCCTAGCCGAGTCACGAGCCTGAAGAGTGATCGTTTTGTCACCTACACGAAGTGTGAGTTCACTTGTACCAACATCAATTCTGGTTTTAGCGGTTGCTATAAAGGGTCTTCCTAAAATTAAAGGAACGTTACTATCCTTATCCATGTCTAAAACAAAAAAGTCTACTGGGAATATGAATTTGTCAATTTTCACTAGTACATACTCAATTATACCCCTCGGAACTCTAATGGTTTTATCAGCCAATTGAATGCTCATCCTAGTTTGTTTGGGTTTCCCAAGACCTAGCTGTTTAAACATATTATAAAGCATAACATTGATACTTGCCCCTAGATCAGCTAAAGCATTATTAATAGATAAACCACCAATTAAGCAAGGAATTGTAAAATTCTCTGAATCTTTTAACTTTTGAGGTAGTTTGTTTTGTAAAATTGCTGAGCACACTGCATTTAGCTCCACATGCGACGCATCGTCTAACTTCCGTTTGTTTTTCAAAAGCTCTTTTAAAATTTTTTTTGAATTGGGCATCTGCGAAAGAGCTTCAATAAACGGTAAGTTAATATGTAATTTTTTTAAAAGTTTAAGAAATTTACCAAATTGTTCATCCGTGCGGTCTTTCTTCGTCGCATTGGGATATGGCACACAAGGTTGGTACTCTGTACTTACCAGTTTTGGTTTATAATGGCTTATTTCAACCTTACCTTTATCTGTCACGTTTTCTTGCCTCAGTTTTGGTTCGTCTAACCTTCATTTTTGTGAGCAGTTATGGCATGAAGTTGCTCCTTTGGGTTAGTTTCAGTGTTGCTTGGCAGCTGCCTTGTGGCCGTTCAGATATGAGCTTAGCAAGCAGTCCTATTTGGTTCTCAAGCCCTTGTATCGATGCTTGCTGATTTTTTAGTGTTGTTTCAGTGTTTTGGAAACAGGTTTCTATCGCGATGAATTTTGTTAGCATCTTCTCAAGGTTCAGCTTCTTCTCCTGTGGGTAGGGTTGCTGTTGAAAACCTGGAGGGGGTTGTTGTCTCTGATTTCCTTGGCCACCCCATGAGAAGTTGGGATGGTTCCTCCAACCTGGATTGTAAGAGTTACTTAAGGATTATTTTGAGGTCTAGAATTATTACCCATATAGTTCATCTGTTCGCTTTCTATGCCAGGGTTGTAGGATGGATATTCTATATTGTTCGTCTATCCTCTATTTGTATTGCACTGCATCACTGGGTGTACCTGCGAAGAACCACACAAACCATCAATCTTTTTACTTAAAAGCTCTACCTGATTTGATAGCATGGTCACTGCGTCGAGGTTGAAAACAGCGGCTGTCTTTGTCGACTTTGTCCTCATAACTTGCCACTGATAGTTATTTAGTGACATCTCTTTAATGAATTCGTAAGCAGTCTCAGGTGTTTTATTGTTTAGTGTACCACCGGTGGTTGCATCAATCAACTGCCTAGTTGAAGGGTTCACACCATTGTAAAAGGTTTGAACCTGTAGCCACAAAGGTAACCCATGGTGAGGGCATCTTCTCAGTAGATCCTTGTATCTCTCCCATGTATCGTAAAGTGTTTCTAAATCCATCTACACAAAAGAAGAGATATCATTCCTAAACTTAGCCGTTTTAGCAGGCGGAAAATATTTAAGTAAAATTTTTTCGGTCATCTGTTCCCATGTAGTGATTGATCCTCATGGTAACGAGTTCAACCACTGTTTAGCTTTGTTCCTCAACGAAAAGGGAAACAACCGAAGGCGAATGACATCATCAGAAACGCCATTAATCTTGAAAGTGTCACAAAACTCTAGAAAATTTACCAAGTGATTGTTTGGATCCTTATCCTGCAAACCATCAAACTGAACAAATTGCTGAATCATCTAAATAGTGTTAGGTTTCAGTTCAAAATTATTTGCAGCAACAGCAGGTCTAACAATACTTGATTCAGTTCCTGTTAAAGTAGGTTTAGCATAATCATACATAGTACAAGGAGCAGGGTTTTTGGCAACCACCGAAGGTAGCGTATTGTTATCAGCCATCTCCTTGGTATTAGTGGTTTCGTCCTCTTGCTCTTCTTCTATGTATTGTAGACTTCGCTTTATTTCTCTTCGATTTCTGCGAGCTGTACTTTCAATTTCACTGTAAAAAAGTAATGGTCTTGACAAGTTCCTTCTAGTCATAAACTAAAAGTTCCTGCTAGAAGCAAAGAAAAGAAAAAGTTAGTAAACTAAAAATAAAAATAAATTGCAAATAAAAATAAGAATGGCTAAAGTAATAAAAATTTAGTGTTCCTAATATATTAGTCCCCGGCAACGGCGCCAAAAACTTGATGTGTCTAAAACTAGCTATGATCACAATAAAGGCAAACACACCTATCATTTAATAGTATAGTTATGGTAAGACTGGTAATATCGTATCCACAAGGACCCAGAGTACTAGTAATTACTATCTTTCTATTATCTAGCTTAAGAATTGCGGTGATTTTCTTTTTAAACTAAACTAATTAACTAGAAGCACGATAGAGAATGAATTGGGAAGTACGTTTTAGACAACTTTATGAGATAGGTGTAAGCACAAAATTTTATCCGGCTCAAAATTAAAAAAAAAAAAAAAGAAAAAACCCCGGATCGTGTATCCCGTGATTTTGGGCTTTTCGATACAACCGAATGTGGGGAGCGTGAAATGTTGAGACGACATTGAAGTCGTGGAAATTGAAAGTGTGGTGGATGGACATAAGGCATGCGCCAACTTTTGGTTTTTAAATTGAACAAAACAATTTAGCAAATTGACATATATTGGGCGGCATTATAGAAGAATAAACAATGGCCACCCAAGGAGTCATGGCCATACCCTCCTACAAGCAAAATTTCAGTCAAACGAGCTCACCTTAGCTTGTTTATAGCTCATGCAAGCACAATAAGCTGTTTATGACCATTCCGCCTTGGTTATTTAATTAGCCAAAATCATTAAATAAAATTTGGACTTTAATTTTAATTACGTTTTTTAAATATTTTGCGGCAATTAAATTATTTCTTGTTTATTATCTGCAGCTTTAAATAATGTCGTGCATTACATTTTTTTTACAATAATTAACTTGTTTAAAATTAAAAGTTGTATCTAAGTGATTGCCGAATTTTTTATGATCTTTAATGTGCTGATTTATATGAGCTAAGGGGTTATTTTAAAATTGTTTTTAGGGGATAGTCGGCCAACTTGGCTCTTCAAGATGTGCACTTTGTTGAAATTTAGAGCATGCTCCATGCGTGGGAATCTTCATGTTGGCTAACGTGGGACAAACAAATGATGGGAGCTTGAATTTTTAATCCTTCAAAAAAATGGATGTAACGGCAAAGCAATATGGAGCCAAAACAAATTTTACATCCATTAAAAATAGAAGCATGAAAGGACGGCATGGTGGTTCAATTTTTAAATTAATTAGCAAGCATGGGATGGCTTGGAATTGCAAGTGGGAGCACATGTGTAGACGGCAAAATAAAGGAGCATGGTGGAATAAAAATAAATATAAGGCATGTGTGGTGGTATTGGGAGCATAGGCGCATGGGAGCAAAGAATATTATGAGAAAACATGAGGAATTAAAATAATGCTACATGGCCAAGCAAGTGGACAGCAAAGGGGTTAAAAAAGAAAAAAACTACATGGCCACTTTTTTTTAGATATTCTTCCATAACCATGTTTTGGAACCCCACGAGAAAACAAAAACAAAGCATGCTTTCAGCCTTTAGTTTAATGGTCATTTTATTCTAGAGTTTTTTCTGAGTTTTAAATTATAATAGTGACCAAATTAGGCTAGCTCCAGGATAGCATATAAATGGTTTTGCTATTGTCATTTGAAAAAAAAAAAAGGTAGGAGGAAGGGGGGGGGGGGAGATTTCAGACTTCAAGGATATTGCATAAACTTTGTTCAAAAAAAAGAGGAGAAAAATTTTCCAGCAAAGTAAAAACAATTCAGCAAGAGAAACCACCCCTCCCAAGAGATTCGGCCATCAATCTAGAAAATTTGGAAAAATTCAATCCAACCTACGCCCACTTCAGCCTCCCACATTTGCCATTACTCCTCCTTCATCAGCCAGAGCAACCGCGTCTCCCTTCCACCATCTCTTTCAACAACAAATAGCAGCAGCATCGGAAGTAAAGCTTGGTTAAGCTTCCAACGTGAGGAAGCAAGAAAAACACCAACACTCCTTTTTCATTCGGATTACCCAAGAAAACTGCACATTATTCTTGGGTCTTTGGTAAAATCTAATTTTTGTATCTCTTTATTGTATTTTATTTAGTCTATATTTAAAAGTTTGTTTAATTAAACTTATCATTAAAAAAAAGGGGCATTTTTTAGACATTATCGTACTAATTTTATTTATAATTTAATTTCTTTTTTTTAATTTCAATTTTGTTTTTTTTACAAATTGGTTTAGCATTAAATCATCGATCTCACTGCTATGTTGAGTGAATATCTACGATTTTATGCTAAACGTGGAACGCTTTCGTAAAAAAAATAGAAAATAGAAAATTTTAAAATAAATATATGATCATTATTCAAAGAATTATTAAAATCTCCTTTTTTTTTTAAAAAAAAAGAAGGGTTTGTATATATGATCTATCATAAGGGTCATCTTCCTATAAATAATAAACCAAGCCAGATTACAATAAAATATCAAATTGTTTTCCCAAAAATTGTTTAAAAACATATAACAATGGATTTTCTCTCTTTTCTCGCATTTTATAAATATAATTCATTTTTTTATTAAGCCATTTATAAATATATATATATATATATTATACAACCTAATAACAGGTAATTTATCAAAATTAACGTGTTTCAATAGGAGCGCGATCAAATATTAAAATGAACTCGTATTTTTGAAAATTAAGACAACACGCGTTTAACGAGATACCAATTTTGGGCGTCGCGAGGGTGCTAATACCTTCCTCGCGCGTAACTGACTCCCGAACCCTATTTTTCTCTAGAATTTTGATGTAGACCTAAACTCAGCTTTTTTTTAAGAAAATCCAAAAAAAATAATTTTTCTTTTAAAAAAAGAGGATTTATTAGGTGTCCGATCACACCTAGAAAAAAAGATCGGTGGCGACTCCCTTTTTTAATAAAATTGAAACTCTATTTTTAAATGTTCAATAATTTCCTCAATTAGCACCCGTACCTCAAATTTTACGTCGCTACAATAGGCAATACCTAAGGAAGAATCCACCTAGACTTCACTTATTACTTTTGATTCATATGATTTATTCACTTGACTTAATCTGTAGAAATCCCTGATTTGTGTTAATATCTCTTTCAAGACTAAAAATAACTGACTCTAGGTTGATTAATTGAAATCTCTTTCAAATTAAAACCTCTATTGTCGCATTAACTCGATCTATGGATTCCCTTATTAGATTTTACTCTAATTCGGTAGATTTTCGTCGCCCTTTTTCTAGGGTTGCAATCAAATCCGCTTAATTGCGTTGATCTACTCTTAAATAGGGACTTTTGCTTCACTGAATAAGCACATTCGACTTGAATCAAGAACCTGAATTATAAAAATAAGAAAAAGAACTCACAATTAAGAATAAGAACAAGTATTTATCTTATAAATCAAATAATAATAAGATCTATCTTAGGTTTCATCCCCTTAGGTATTTAAGGGATTTAGTTCATATTGATAGAGGAAAACATATTAAAATAAGGAAAATAATAAAACATAAGAAAACCCAAAAACTTCAAGAGAAATTGATAGGAGATCTTCAGTCTTGAAGGAGATCCCTCTTCCAAGCTGCTCCCGACGACTGTCTTCGAGTATTTTTCTACCTTCTACTCGGCGTCCCCTTTTAGGTTGCCCTCTAGGTTGTTTATATAGGCTTTGGGACGCCTTTCTTGGCCCACAAGTAGCCTTTTTCGAATAAAATTAGACTTGGGTTCGGTAGGGACACGCCCGTGTGTGATGGCTTTAGTCGTGCTCAATTCTGCTCGTCACACACGGCCGTGTGGTCTGCCCGTATGCGGAAGTCCAGGCTGTATTGATTTTCAAGGTAGGCACATTTTGTCCCTTTTTGGCCCGTTTCTCGTTCTTTTCGGCTCCCTAAGCTCTCCTGAGTGTAAAACATGAAATCAAAGGATCAGGAGCATTGAATTCATCAAATCTAATGAAAATTCATCCAAAAATAAGCCAAGCAAGGGGTTAAAATATGTATAAATTATGGTTTATCAAACACACATACACATTTTTACCCATCCTTTACACATACCCAAAGCAGATACCAAAATCATTAAACTATCAAGCCATATCACATGGCAATATTTATACACTTCAAAACATACCATAATCACTAGCCTATACATGCCATATACCAAATATATACATCTTCCAAAAGTACCAATATAGATAGCTGATAGTGTGATTGAGTCGCTGACGATCCCTGGATCCGAGCTAGCTTTAATGACACTGTAAAACAGAGAAATACTTCACACAGTAAGCTTAAAAGCTTAGTAAGTTCGTCATATAATACATTTAACTTAACCATTCGAATTCCATATAGAAAATAAACTATCACATGGTTCAATTCACAATGATATACAATCTCATTCATAATCATTACTTACATAATCATCCATTTATCCATATATGATATCATCAACCACATAGGTTCCGTACATACTTGTGCCAACACTTAATTAACGATCACTTTTGCTACTAAATGCTCAATACCACATTTTGTTCAATCTTCATTAATCATTCGATTTAATCGCACACTTAGTGCCAATTCCTTAGCCGAAGCTTTAATATCATCGCACACTTAGTGCCTTTACAATAAACTGAATTTAACTCGGTATCGCACACACAATGCCAATCAATATAGTCGATGCTTTCTTTATTTTACACACATAGTGCCGTTCAACATTGTATCAATTTCATTTACGCACACTTAGTGCCACAACACTCAAATCCACATATAGCATTACTAATTCATCAACCACATATATTCATTCATTACATAATATATATGAACACGATTACATAATATATATGAACACGATTTAAACAATTCGTATTATACACGAACATACCTCGGATGTAGAATTAACAATTCAAGTCGATCAATCGAGCACTTTGTCTTTACCTTGATCTGATCCAAATCTCTCTTTTCTTGATCTATATAATATTAAACTCAACTCATTCAATTTAATCCAAACAAACATATTTAGGGCATTTTACAAAATAGCCCTCACATTTGCACATTTTGACATTTTAGTCCCTATTTCATGAAATCACAAAATACACACAATTTCATTATACCATGCTAAAGCTAAATTTTTTTTTATGTTCATACAAGCCCACATATTTCATTTATTTCAAATTTTAGTCCTTTAATTTCTCATTTTCACAATTTAGCCTATTTTTGACATTTTTGTCAAAAATCACTTTACAAAACATTAAAATCTATCAACAGTTATTCATTATTCATCATCAACTATCACAAAGCTCAAACATTTATCAATGGCATCTTACAAAATCACCAACAAATTCTAAAATTAAGACATGGGCTTGATAGAACACAAAGCAACGATCACAAAAAATATAAAAATCATTAAAACTCGAGCTCAAAACATACCTTGATTTAGAACAACAATGGCCGAATATACAAAAGCTTCAAAACCCTTATTCTTTCTTCAACTTTCGACATAATAAAGATGATAATGGCTTCATTTCATTCTTGTTTTATTTTAATACATATTATTCATGTTTTCCCATTTTACCCTTGATCATTTCATTTAAATTTCCATTAACTTAAACCTATTTTTGTCCATCCATTAAGCATGTGGTATATTAACAACATAAGGACTCACATTTAATAAGCCATGCCAATTAAGCACTTTAACATTTAGCACACAGCTTTTACATTTTATGCGATTAAGTCCTTTTTCACAATTCGGCACACAATCAATAAAATTTTCACACATCACAAACTGTAAACACAGAAAATAATATTAAAATATTTTTCGACCTTAGATTTGTGGTCTCGAAACCATTATTCCTACTAGGGTCTAAACCGAGTTGTTACACCCGGCATGCTTACATCACAAGGTAACGGCAAGCACCAAATAGAGAGTTGTTGTAACACCCCTAGACCCGGCCCAAACGTTATGGCCGAATCTGGGAATGTCACATCAAAGGCATAAATTCAAAATGATTTTGCTAAGTTAAAATTTAAGGCCTAAAAGCCCCAAATCCTTGAATCTTGTTAAGTAATGATAAAAGCCCATGTGTTTAGGTATTTCGAAAACCATGTTTAAACTTAAGAAAATTTATTTAAGTTTAACAATTAAGTAAACAGTTGAACAAGGATAACAAAACACAATATTTAAAGTCAAATCGGAGTACAAGGCCTTATTACAACCAACGAAAATAAAGTAATTAAAATCATGTCTTTTGAAACAAATAAACAAAACTCCTAAGTATCTTGTAGTGTGGCCATCTCCGAATCCTCTCCCACGTCGAGCCGTCTACTGAGGATCACCTGAAACATTTAATAAAAAGGGTGTGAGTTTCGAAACTCAGTGTGTACGACCCTTGGTAATTCAATCAACATGCAAATATCACATTGGGACTAAGCCCTATCAAATTCGGTGGTCTTGGGCCTTAGCCCATAATGACCTCATATCACATCAATATCACATGAATGCAATGCACCCATCCCAAATCCAACTCTGCACTCCATTTCCCTTCCAACCCTACACTCCTGTGGGGATATAAATATCAACCCACCCATCCCTACACTCCAAAGGTAGCACCAACAGCGGCGCTACTCAAATGTTGCAATAAGGCAGCTAAGCATATAATGGGCTTAAAGCCACCGGTGGATCCACGGTCGTCAAGCGACTATGCGATCCTCACATATCTTCCTCCGTATCATCAAACCCACCCAAATGCAACATATATTTCATGAATGCAACATACACAGTTTCACACATTAAGCACTTAGGGGTATTTTAGTCATTTCACTACCCAAAGGTATTTATGTAAATCTACTCTACAGTGGTATTTAGGTAATTTTGCAAAACAAGAGTATTTTGGAAATTTTCCAGAATAAGGGTATTTTGGTAATTTTCCAAATCAGGGGTATCTTAGTAATCTTACAAATCAGGGTATTTTGTTCCTTTTCGGGTTTTAGGTAAGGACTTTGGCCCATTAACAAGTCCTTGCGGCTAAAGTGAACAGACACTATGCACCAGGTAGGATTCTAGAGAAGAGAAGGTGGGTCGCTAGGACCGCTTAAATACCAAGCTCTCCCTAGATCCATCCTAGACATGTATATGTCCATTGCCACACTCTAACCCAGCGACTTGTCCACGGACATGTTTAATTATTAGATTAAGTCTTATGCGGTTTAAGAGTTGTTCAAAACTAGGCCTAAAGTCCATTAAACCCTAGCATACTTGTCAACGTCCCCATAAAGCCCATCAAGCCCATTTCACGTTCATATAACCCATTAAGCTCAAATCACATCCTTATGACCCATTGGCCCAGATCTCATTCATATGGCCTTTAGGCCCAAAACAATTCCAGATCATGTAACATGCATAACTAACTCAATTCATATAACCAAATCAATCAATTTCATCAAACTTAGCCTCAGGGCCCACCGGGCCCATTTAGCCACTTTCGGCTTTTTGGCATTGCTGATATCATGTGTGTGTAGTGTTTGTACACACTTGGTTACTGCGACATGCTATACTATCCTTGGCTTTGAACCTACAACCAACCAACCTTCAATCAATCACCCATACTTAATCAAAATATTTACCAAAAGCCGAAGCCTTACCGTAACTTTACCGTGTGCCACCAGGTTCTAATAGCCCTTCCTTAGCTACTAATCATGAGTATCCCCTAGATCTGCACTCACACATACACCATCAAACTTCGAGTGACTCATAATCCACACAAGTCACCCCTATAGATCATACTCACATTTGGCCATTTACTTAAACCATAATCAAGCTGAGTACACTTACACTTTGCTAATGATCTTACCACGCTTGCGATCTCTGAACCTTACCCTTGTTAATACAAGATAAACGATAATGAGAAGTTAGATAGCCCTTCGGCTTTTAACAAAACACACTAAGGGGGTTAACTAAACACTTACCAAATCCACCTTTGATATTGCGGCCTAGATAGCTTCTGAACGAGATTCGGCTTTTAACCATGACTGATAGTAGATAACAATTGATTTGTGATGGAGGAAAACAACAAAGATTCGGCACTAATAGGGATTTCGGCAAGAGAAGATGATGATACTTCTGCAATAAAAGAGTTTGGCTATGAGAGAATTCGGCAAAAAAGGAATCGGCTATAGGAGATTTCAGCAACAAGGTAAGGTATTTTTGGTTGTGGAAAAATAAGGTTTCGGTAAGGAAAAGCAAAAAAAATGGAAAATTCGGCATTACCTAGGACCCCAGATTCGACACACACACATTTATATAGCCTATAGCCGAAACTTAGCCACCCCTAAAGTCCAATTCGGCACCACTTCATCCACTGCTCATCTCCTAATTTTTCTCCATGATATCTCCCTTATCCTTCTCCTAAATTCTCTCTACTGATCACTTCTCCTTAGAGTCCCTCTACACGCCACTTCCAGCCTTCTAGAAGCCTAAAATTAAACTCCAAAATAAAGCTAAGCTAGCACTCGAACCTCAGACCCTCCTACATGCATATGTCGCCACCTCTCTACACCCTAGTGGCATCACTTAGCCACTTCACCACAGGCTTCTTTGTGCTATTTTTCACTTATTTTTATTTAAAAGCCCACTACTCACAACCCTAATTCCTTAATTAATTAAATTAAGAATCCTCCACCACAAAACTCGAACCCAGAGCTTCTCCAACACACCTAGACACTCCAAATTCATTAAACCTTTAAAGCTGTCATATCATTTGTCATTTTCTTGCTCACTTAAAAGTTTTATGAAACCCAAAGCCCAATAGGCCCAATTCTACTAGGCCCAAATTCGGGGTGTTACAGTTGTCTCACGACGAGGAACCTCCAACTTTGAGACGTTAACCCAAAAAGTTTGGTCCTATTTTGACCCCGGGTGATTAAAAGAGCTTTCATAAACTCGTATAAGGCCCAAAAATGATTATGTATTATTTGATAATCATGTTTAGTTATATTTGACTGTTTAATGGATTGTAATTGAATATAATTTGATTGTAGTTGCTTCAGCAACGAATGTGACACCATGTAACTCGGACTCGACAATCGGGTTGGGTATCGGGGTGTTATAAATTTTCAGACGCATGTCATAGGTAAAGCGTGAAGGTCTCCAATGGTAGTATATTGTCTCAACATTTTTGCCCAACTTTAATTTTGTAAAGATTTTGATATTCATTTATATAAAAGCATGTACTTAGGATCTTTCAGGGTTTTCAAATTTGATTTGATTTGTTTCCATAATGCTTTTTGCCACATTGGCATAGTTTTTAATTAAACTACTGTTTTGATTCATTTGAGATTGCTAAATTTTGGTTTTCTTGTTGATTGTATATATAATGATTCATATGTTTTAAAGTTTATGGTATGTATGTTGTTATGAATAGGTGTTTAAAATTACTTTATAGTTTGCATAAATTAATTATAATGAAAGAGTGTTGATGTATTTAACATGCAATAATGATTGAATTTTTTTGGCAACATGCTAATAATGAAATTGATATATATTTAGGCAAGGTTATGATTCATGAATTGCTAGTTTAGCCATTTTCTTTAGTAATTTTTACTTGGATATGTGAATTTTGTATATGTTGTTGATTGACATCTTTAAAATGAGTTATGGATGTGTCATTATGTGTTAAATATGTTGAATATATATTTGGTAGCATTTTAGGACTTTTTTACATATTTGTGTTATGTTTTGTGTAAAATTTCTGCATTTCTTAAACTTATTTCTGCAAATTCAGGCATAATGTCTCGAGATAGGATGAACAAATTGGGTTGAGCATGCATTTCCAAGTACATACACGTCTTGAGACATGGTGGGTTAATTCTTGAGACATGGCTTATTGTCTCAAGACATTTGAAGTTAGTACCCAAACATCATCCCCAAGGGTCTAAAGTCTTGAGACATAACATTAGTGTAACACCCCTAACCCGTATTTGTCGCCGGAATAGGGTTACGAAGCATTATCGACTTTACAATTCAAACGAACATAATTTTCAAACATTTCAAATCATATCAATAATTATTTTAAAACCAATCCAAATCATACATATTGTTCCCTAAATAGGCTCTCGATACCCTAAAAACAAGTTAGAAACAAGTTGGGACTAAATAGAAAACTCAGAAAATTTTTCAGGAAACAAGGAAAATTTTCAAAACTACCCGGGTCACACGGCGGTGTGACTCACACGGCCAAGAGACATGCCCGTATCTTATGGCATTTGGGCATTCAAAATAGGAACACACGGCCGCATGATAGCCCGTGTCCGTGCCCGTGTAACTCACTGACTTGGGTCATACGGCCAAGCCATACGCCCGTGTGCCAGGCTGTGTACCCTTCGTAATAACCCTACACGCCGGTGTGCCAAGCTGTGTAACAGCCTGAATTGCAACCTTTTAAAAGCTACAAGGGACATGTGTCACACACGTCGGTTTCCTGACCATGTGTCACACACGGTTGAGACACACGCTCGTGTCTCTACCCGTGTGGACGAAAATAGGCCATTTTACAAGCCATTTTTCTCACCTAATTTGGCATGCACCTACAACCAAAATTTCACATATATACAGGCTATAATAAGGCACCAAAATCATGCATATTCTAGCTAATCAATCATGGTATAAGAACATACAACCAATATGCCATTAGGCACCTCAAATGACAACATGTAATATGCATAATCATGTACTAAAATTGGCCAAAATATTCAACTAACTTCTAAACATATCTTCATCAATACTTATCATTGAATTTCCTTACCAAAACCTACCAAATGGTGAAAATCATGCCATTCAACTACTAACATTAACATTCATAAATGTCATTCACAACCTAATACCAATTCACCATATATACCAAACACTTATCAAAAATTAAGCATCATAACTACTTATAACCAAGCTAATTCACATAGCATACTTGAAGTATTCAATCATCATCATTTGACACCAAAAGATTTATACAATTTCTTCATATATATGTTCCAAAAAGGTCTACCTAATTAAGCACACAAGTTCAACTATTTTTACTAGAAACATAGTAAATTACTTCCAATATTTACGTCCATACAAAATATTCAAGTACTATAGACCCTTTCCTAATACATGCCACTTAAACCAACAAATAAGAACCAAAATGACTACCGAGATGTTGATGAAAGTGTGCGAGCTTCCGAGTCAATCCAACCAAAGTAACGATTCCTAAGGTCCTACAAGAATAAATCAAACTAATAAGCATCAACAAGGTTAGTAAGTTTGATATAAATTTCCTTTAATAATTCACCAAAAACTATCCAATTAAATGAAAATTCCAATACATCGGCACATAGCCTGCTAGGCACAAAGCCCAAATAATCATCGGTACAAAGCCTGCTAGGCATATAGCCCGAATAATCACCTGCACAAAGCTTGCTAGCCACTTAGCCCGAATAATCACAGGTTTAGCCCGAATAATCACTGGCACATAGCCTGAATAATTACCGTATTTTTATTTCAGTAAGCATAACTCAATAAAATCCATAAGTCAACCAATAATGAATAGTATGGAATATTCAATAAAATTAATAGTAACCATGTAACGAATGTACCTGGACTGAATCGGAGAAATTACAGAAGTTGAGGGACTACTCCACTAATTTTCCTTTTCCCCGGATATCTACGAATTCTTGATCTATAATGTAAAATCCCTTAATTATTAGCATATATTTCATTTCAAATTCATTTTACAATTAATAACCTTTTATTATTTGAAATTACACAATTACCCCAAACTTTTATAATTTTTTCTATTTAGTCCCTTAACTCGAAATTCATCAAATTAACTTATTTTCTCAAATCAATAATTTATCAAATGTTCTAAGCCATCAAACAACCACTAAAAAACATCAAATTCACTATCCAACCCTAATATTTTGACATATTCACAATTTAATCCTAAAATTAAGATTTAACAAAAATCTCTTTGCAAATTCATCAAATAGCATAATAAAGGCTCCAAATACCTAGTATTCATAAAAAACATTTAATATTCATCAATGGAAACTTCCAAAAGTTTTAACAGAATCAAAAATGAAGGTACGGGCTAGTTGGGCCTAGTTGCAACGATCTCAAAAATATAAAAATTGCAAGAAATGGGTAGAAATTGAACTCACATGCAATAAAAATGAAGAAACCGAACTTAGAGCTCCCTCTCATGGTGGTTTTGACCAATTTTGAAGAAGAATGAATAGGAAACTTTAAAATTTCAATTTGTTTTGTTTTAATTTCAAGTAATTTACAATTTTGTCATTATAGTTACTTTATTTTATTATTTTGCATTAACATGCTGTCCCACTATATTAATTTAGAATAATTATTACCTAAGTCCTTCCTCCAATATTAATTAAACCATTTCATCACCTATTTGCTTTAATTTGCAAGTTATGCACCTTTTTCAATTTAGCCATTTTTTCTTTAATTAACTATCTAATCGTTAATATTTCTAAACTAAATTTTAATACGACTCTAATGACTATAAATATTCTAAAAATAATATTTATGAGTCAACACGACAAAAATTTTTGGTCTCGAACCACTGTTTCGTCTCCACTGAAAATTTGGCTGTTACACTTAATAACTTGAAACATGTGACCATGCATTGATACACTAGCCCAAGTAGCAAGACTCAACACTTAACTTTTGAAATATGGGCCTCTAATTGATGTTTTAATACTCATAGCTCAAATCTTGTTTGTGGTGATGTATGGATGTTTGAAACTTTAACTTACATATTTAATGTGAGTTTGATGTGAATTGTTTGTATGATTAATTGATAAGGTTGCTCTACCAACTAGTGTAACGCTTCGTACTTGGATTGGGCCTCAAGATCAAGTATAGGGTGTTACACAGATAGCTGTTATTGGAAGGGTACAAGTAGAGGTCAGGGCAATATAGTTGCGGTTGCGATTCGACCTTACCTAAAGTGCTTTCTATCAGTGATGGTTTTGTTTACTTAGATAATAGAAGGTATAATTTCGAACCCCCCTTTTATCCTAGATTCATTTCCTTACACATAGGTCCATGGTGCGGGTTTGCCAAATTTTATTTTTTCACTACATCGATGGTGCTCTGGAAACCCAACAAAATATTAATAATTGCTCATTGTATCTTATCATATGTGGCATCCTTTAATAAATATCATTTCGCTCGTTAGTTATAACTTTCTCAATAGTTCCAAAATAGCATCTTAGCCCATGATATATTTCTTTTTAAACAATTCTCAAAAGTGGTTCTAGATGTGCTCATTAAGTTTAGTTTGGTCCTCAATCCATTGACCAATAATGCCTTTCAGCCTTCAGATGGCATTGACACGTCTACAACATAATTTAGTTGTATGAAAAAAATCATACATTGCAATCCCCTTACCTTAACCATGAAACTCTCAATTGTTGGGCCTAATATCTTTCATTCATTTCCTATGCCTTATCCATTACTCTTTTAAGTGAGATGGCTTGTGCCTTGGTCCACTACATTTGTTGCATCTTTTGGATTTCACCAAGTTCTCTCAATAAAGAGTCGAGTTTCTCTTTAGGTCTCCCAAATTTGCTTTAATTTAAAAAAAAAATTGTTGGTATTGCTTAGTTTATCAAGTATTGACGATCCAATTCTTTGTTATTACAAACCCCCTGATCAAAATCTTGATCAATCATCCATTTAATCTCAATGTTAGAAAAATCAGTTGAATTTGTTAGATCTTTTTATCAAAATCAGTATTCTCCAATTTCGTAATCTCGTTTTGGATCTTTTTATCAATGAATTTTCATTAACTCAACAAAAAAAAAATTCAATTGATGAATTTGTTAGATCTGGTGCATTAAGTGTAGTATATTCATTTTGTATACTTGTATTTTTTGAAACAAACTGGTTTAATGAAAATATTCATTAATTACATTAATACCCTTTGTATATTTTCCTTGATGTTTTTGCACACAAAGCAAAATGAAAGTAAATATTAGCTCATTGGTTATTTAATGTTTAACTAATACTAAACGATATTACGTGGACAGATTGAAATACGAAAATATAACTTGTATTAGTAGATGAACCTAAACATGTCCTTAGTCTAATCGAAAATGAGTGAATTGATTGAAAGACTAATATGCTGTCTATCAAGTCCAATTAGGGATATGCTTGGTCTTGAGCATCAGAGTGGATGACTCCCAAAAGATAGAGATATTGATGTAGCCGACTGGACTGATAGCACATCAAATAGGACCCAAGTAGAATAGATCCTAGATCCGTTTATGGATTTGTTCACTTGTGACGTTCATAGTGTGACATAACTTAATTCTGAGTGGATGATGGATTATGCATACGTGACTTGTATACTTTGATGTAAGTAAAAGCCTAAGTTCAAATAGATAAAGAACTGAAAGCTGATGCGTTGGATATACGACTTCTGTAGTATGTAGTATCACTCATAATAGTGGAACACATAGCCCAACTAATGGGTAAATGATATCCTCTCATCGGCATTACATGATAGATGAAAAGAAAACATGGTGACGAGTTGTTTGTCTTTGTGATAAATGACTTGATTACTATTTTATAATAATTAATTTTTTATGAATGAAGATGTAATGATTACTATGAGACAAAATAGGGTGATATTGGGAGAACAAATTTGTCCCAAAGAGATTAAGGATATCTTATGAAGGTAACACACTTATGACAAGGTCATTGGATGAGCACTGATTGAGTAGCTTTCGTAATGGTATGTAATTAGGGAGAGCTCAATCATGATAATATAGTGGAATGACTTGGTGACTAGATAAGTTTATAATTAATAGGTGAAAAATTGGAACTTAAGTATAAATTATTTGAGCCCTAATTATATATGTTTAATCGGTCCCTCCGCTAAATCGTTAAAATCATAAATGAATTGTATGTAGAACCAAATGGACATAAATGAATGAAAATGTTTAAGTTAGAGAAATGGACCGCATTCACAAATGAATGTGTTTTTTCACTGAGTAAAGAAATGACTTGAGAATTAATTTAAAGTTTTCGAATTATTATTTAAGTAAATATAATTAAATAATTGAAGTTCAAAAATGGAATTAAATTAATTAGTTATTATGAATCCATTGAATATAGAAATTAAATATATTTCCTCATAGGTCATTTTACGGTAAAGTTGTCATGAGTTTAGCGGAATTAGAATGGGGTTGACAAAATTATTTAATTTAGAAATTAATTTATTTAGTTTGATTAAATAATAAAATATTAAGTTGAATTAAATTATAAAGTGCTGAGTCAAAAGTTCAGGAAGCACATATTGTCACATCTCGAAAACTGGGTTAGAAGAATTGGGATTGTGAAATTATGTCAAGTCAGTTAATCTGGTTCAGTGGATAGAAGTTGTGCTTGTGCGTGTGAGGTTCTAGATTTGAGCTCTTCCTTTGAAATTTTGTTCATTTGTAGCTCAATTATTATCTCCAGTTTTTTGACTTAAATATTATTTCCGCTCAACTGATGACAAGAATGAACCTACTAGTTTAGTGGTAAGTTGTCAGTTTACCCTTTGGTCTTGTGAAAATTATTTTTAATTCAAATACTATAAAAAAAAGTGATGGTTAGAATTGGGATTAAAAGAAGTGATTTTTATTTTCTAAATTATCACATTCCTATTTTCCCTCACACAATAACCGTCCACTATTTCCTCACCCCTTTCACGTTTTGTTTTTCCTCTATTCTTCTTTTCTTCTTTAATTTTGGGTTTTCTTTCGTTCCTTTTTGTTTGATTTTTGTTGCTGCTGTTGGTTCTTCGTGGGGGGCACGTTGACTCTCTGTTTTCACTTATATTTAACTAAATATTGTAAGTTTCGTTGATTATTTTTTTGTTATGAATAGCTTTAATTTGTTCGTTGTGCAAGATTGAGTTTTGTATTAGTTTTCATCCTACATCATGTTAAGTGTTTTCATGGTTTTCTTATTAGGCGAAAGGGGTGTGAGTCTAAATCTTCCAGCAGATTAATCATCGTTTTGGTTGCTGTTTTTGTAATGTGGGTTTTTTGAATGTTGTTTCGAGACTATTATCTTAGAGAGAAGAATGTGTTTTGAGTCGAATTTTACATTAAATCAAAAGTCGTAATCGATGTGTTTTTATGCCAATTGTAGGATTCAAAGTGTAAGATTATGTGGTTGATCAATCTCACTGTTATGTGTGTAATTTTAACCCGATTTATTAATCAAAACTCGAGAAATTTACAAAATAGTGGCTGTTTTTAAAACTGCCCAACGACGCCACACGACCGTGTGCTAGGTCGTGTGGTTGACCGTGTGCGACACAGGTTTGTGTATCAGGCCGTGTGCAACACACAACCATGTGTGTTTTTATAGGCTGTTTGGGGCACACAGTCGTTTTAAACCATGCAGGCCATGTCAAAATTTTATGGGAGTTTTTGTCAAAATTTTATATTTTCGAAACATGCATTGAGTTTGATTTAACAAATTAACATGCATTGGTGCGATTTTGTTCTTGTTTCTGAATTAAGTGTCTACCTTTTTTCTTAGCTTGAATAATTAGGTAGTGGGGCTGGTTTTCTGTGTCCTTGTTGAGTGGTTTTCTCAAGATCGAGGTTGGTGTTAAATTTTGAGGGTCGTATGGTGGAATTAACGTGGATGTAGACATTGCGTTAAATAAACATCGTGGGAGTGTTTCGAGTTTCGGTGGTCTTCATGAATCAGTGAAGTTTGTCTTTTCCCTTGCATACTATTGATTTTCCTTTTTTAATTTTTCATATTTTTACGTGTTCTCCTGTATGTACATACATTTTCCTAATTCTGTACGTGTCAACATATAAAAACTTAAATTTTACATGTTTTTACGTGTTCTCCTGTATGTACATACTTGAATAGTTGTTTTTCTTTACATGTTTTCCTATATGTCCTTAATAAATATTATGTGAAGGGTATTTTTGTATTTTCATACATTTATATAAAATTAAAAAACAACTTAAACTTAAGAAAAATATAGAAAATGGAATTTGAACCTAAGCCATCAAGCTTTAACTTTATTAGTTCAATTTAACCCCCTTATTATCTTATATGAATTTTTTACATAAATTATTTTTTCCACTCACATAAGGTTCTACGTATATCTACTAACTTTAAACCCTTGAATGAGTCGATGTCACAAGTTAATGAGGTCCAACTTTGTTGGAGAAATGACTAAATTATTCTTCCATTGTCAAACCCCATCGGGTTAGAAGAATTCGGTTTGTGAAAATTGAGAATGGTCACGTGCCGATTTATAAAGTTATCTTTGTGCGTTTATAAATCATGGGTTTGAAACGGATATCGAAATTAGGGTCATAAATAATTAATTAAAGTATTAAAATAATATAATAATAATTATTATATTAATTAATCTAAAACGAAACTTAGTTACGAGGTTTATTTTGCAAAAAGTTTGTTTTAATTGAGTTAGGACCTAATTGAAAGATGAGTAAAATGAATTAAAATATTAATAATAAGACTTGACTATGAGTATTAATTATTGTATATAAACTAAAATAGGAATGTGTTAAAAACTATAAAGTTAAATAAGTTAATAAGAAAAAAAATTTAGTAAATGTGTAAGCTAATAAAGAATATGTAAGTTGAGCTCGAAATAAATATATACAATTAAGTGACTAAAATAAATAAAAATAAGATATAGATTGAATGATTAAGTGTTAGCTTCCCTACTTAGAGAGTTTGGGTTCAAACCCCCTACTCTTATTTCTTTTCTTTTTAATTTTCAGCAATGTACAATAAAACCACACTAAAATAAATACTATTGGGGTAAATATTGAACAAGAAATAGGTTTAGGCCTAATGGTTAACATGCTAAAATCCATCTTGGAGATCTTAGGTTTGAGTCCCTCCTTCCTTTTTTATTTCATAATTTCACCAAAAATGCCTCAAAAACTTATTAATATGATTAAGCATAAAAAATAAACAAGAGATGGGTAATAGCCCAATGAATAAGGCATTAGCCCACTTAAGTGACTAAGGTTTGAGCCTCTCCTCCCCTTTAATTTTAATTTCAAATTTCGAAAAAATCTTGGGAAAATTTTAGGTGACGCACCTAGGAATTGACCCCAATACTTTCCTAATTAGAATTCATAACTTACCCTTTTATCAAAATTCCAATAGAATTAGAATTCTACCGTCCTTTTATCTTCTTTTCCTAATTAGAATTTCAATTTGCCCCTTTTGAAATCCTAATAAAATTTTCCTCCCTCTTATTTATTCTCTTATTTTTTTTCCCTTTTTTTTACACCAGATTTTTCATTTTCTTTGCTATTTATTATTTTGCATTCCCAGATTAAAACATCCTCCAATTCAATCATTCTTTCTATCGGATTTGTGATTGACGTCAAGAGAATCTCTATTCTTGCCAAGAATCGGTAAGTACATATTATTTCCAAGGTTTAGATCCCGAATTTTCGTAATATTACTATCCGACACTAATCTTATGTTCTGTAACAGTCCGAATTTGGCCCTAATCGGAACGGTGGTTTCGGGACCATGAATCCGAGTCCGAAAAATATTTAAATATTATTTTCTGTGTTTATTATATGTGAATTAAAGTGTGTGAAAGTTTCGTAGAAAAATTTAATTGTTTGTGTGTTTAATTTAGAAAAATGACTTAATCGCATAAAATGTAAAAGTTGCATACTAAAGTGAAATGTGTTAAATTGATAATGACTTCTTAAAATGAGATGTTAAAAGGGCAATTAGCCCATTTTAAGATTTAGTGGCCGGTCATGGACAAAACTAACCTTAAATTATAAATTTTGGTTATGTTTTAATAATGGCCAAATATGTAATTAGATAAATATTGATATATATGTTAATTATAATAAAATAAGAAGCCATAGTTCATCTTTTTTGGCCGAAAGTTAGCAAGGGAGGAAGAAAGAAAAGCTTAAATACATTCGGCCTTGTTCAAGCTTAATTAGGTATGAATTTTAGCTCGGTTTTTGTTGATTTTTACGTTTTTGAGATCGTTCTTCGGACATTAGTTGACCCATGCTAGAATTTTTAAATTTGAGCATGCTTGATGTTCGACCATTGTCATATTCTTGTGGTTTTTGATATTTGATGATTTTATATTAAAGTTATGTTAAAGATTAGCATGTTTTGTGTTGGAAATTTTAGTGAATTTGAGTATTTTGGGCTAACTTGCAAAGAATAAATTTTTGAGGGGCTAAAATGCAAAAAAAAAATGAAATAAATGGACTTGTATGGTCCCTATGAATATTCGGCCCTTAAGTGGTATAATGAAATTTTGTGTATTTTGTGTTTTATGCAAATAGGACTAAATTGTAAAAATGTGAAACATCAGGGGTAAAATGGTAATTTGTCCATTTATGTGTATAGGGACTAAATTGAGATGAAATGTTCTTGAATGAGCTAAATTTTAATGTGTTTAGATCAAGAACGAAGAAAAACGGATTTGGATCGGGGAAAGGCGAAGGTTATCGAATAGCCAGTCTACGTTGTCCGTCGATAGTCGAGGTAAGTCTTTAAGCAATTATATGTTGGAAATTACCTACGTACTCTAATAAATATTGAAAATTGAAATGTTGGAAATATATATATATATATATATATAGTTGCCGAATGTGAATTGTATAATGTTGAGTTGATTTATTTATTTGTAATGTGAATAAGTTTACTTGAAATTGAAATGTGGTGGAATTATGAAAAATAAGTAATACATATGGTAGTGGTATTAAGTAATGTGTAAGGAATGGATAATTGTGTTGATATTCGGGCTTCGAGCCTAGCAGGCCTTGTGCCGGTGATCTATTCGGGCTAAATGCCTAGCAGGCCTTGTGCCGGTGAATCATATGGGGTTTATTACCCAGCAGGCTAAATGTCGATGTTTAAATCTCGGACCTTGAGTCTAGCAGGCCTAGTGCCGGTGTGTGTGATTCGGGCTAATGCCTAGCAGGTTCTATACCGGTGAACTGAAATTCCGAGCTCAGATTATGTAACAACAAAGTTATGAAACAAATTGAGGAAGTTTAAGCTTTTGAAAATGAATTATGTTAATTCGGCCTTGAGGTATGTGTTTTTCATACTTATATGTTGCATATGATGTTAATGAGCAAATAATATGAGGAAGCAAATGTGTTATACATTGGTTGTTGGAAATTATATATATATTATGCCATGAGGAGATTGATTACTTGAAATCATGAGGGTGGTTGAAAATGTTTAAGTAAGTATATCTATACTTATATATGTGTTGGGTATATTCGGTGAATGGTGTACTTTGGTAAGAAAATGAAAGTTGTTAGGTGAAATGAAATAATGGTATTCGGCTATGGTGAATTTATGAGTTAAACTATGTATATCTAATGTCTTGAATTGTTTGTTAAAATGCTTGGATGATTGAAGTTATAATGTACTTGCTTAAGACTTACTAAGCTAGTAAGCTTATCTTGTGTGTGTTTCTTGGTTTGTTTTATAGATTTTCATCAAGCTACGAGCTCCAGGGATCGTCACTAAAGTCACTCACACTATCGGCTCATGTTGGTACCTATAATGTTTAGACTTTTGTTCTTAAGGCATGTATAGGCTAGCTAAGTTTTTGAATGATATTATGATAATGTATAAAAGCCATGCGAAAGTGGCTAGTTGTTAAATAATAATGTTTGATGGCATACTTTATCTTTGATGTATTTTGTGTATGCTTTGCTTGAACGACAATTGAAGATGTGGTATGAATGTTCATGCTAAATATCTAAGTTTGTATATGGTAATTCTCATGAGGTCTCTTAATGTATGTTGTGTTAACTTTTTAAGAGGTACATGAATTTTGATGTGTAAGAATTTTGAATGTGCATCATAAAATGTCATTAGGTAAACTAGAACATTAATAAGGGTTAAATGTATAAGTCAAGGTAGGTATGTGTTAATCGAACATCATTTGAATTTTATGTGTGTGTGTGTCAACTTTAGTTGAATTTACAAAGTGTGAATTATATTGTGATTTGCATGTATGTATATTCGGCCAAGCCTTTGTGATATATTCAAATGTAGTTAACATGCTTAAGAGAATTAGGTATGGTTAATAAATGAGTCTTATGTGCTAGTAAATATTTATGTGTATTCGATGATGACTTATATTGTTTTAAGGTATGTTTATGAATTATATACTTGAAATGATTGGCTTATAAGTAAGTATTGAGAAGTGAATGGTAATGAGGTTATACGGTTATGAAATCAACGTATTCGGAAGTGCATTTTTATGTTATAATTTGAGTGTGAGGATGAACTTATGTTTCGGCTTGAATAATATGATATTGGATGGACAAGTTTTAGATTTATGTTCCATGAATCTATGAACTATGGGATATTTTTGTTATGAATCGGGAAAATTAGTACATATATATATATATGCGTATGTATTATATGTTTGACTATGCTATTTGAACAATTAGGTTCGGTTTATAAATGCATGAAAGCATATGTTTTTGATTGTTATAAAATGAAAATGAAATAAATAGGTTTGGTATAAGGTTCAATTTGTATATGTGGTTGATCTAGTGATTGGTTTTGAAATGATATAGACGATGAATTTATAATTAATGGTATAATGAACATTTTGATTTAGTTGTATTGGTTTAGTATATACATATATGTATTTTGCTATATATGTGATTTCTTGATTTGATTGAGTGTTTGAATCTATCTAAATTTAGTACAAGCTATGTAATGTGCATAAAATTTTATATACATGTCCTTGTATATTCAGCCAGGTAAATAAATGTGTGCATGATATTGATATGAGCTTATATATATACGTTTATGGGATTTTCTGTTTATAATTAAATCATTTTATATGGATGTTCAATTAGGACCTAATTGATTGAATAAAAGTTTTGATTTATCTGGTAATGCCCGTAACCCTAATCCGGCGACAGGCACGGGTTAGGGGTGTTACATTTGATTGGTATCAGAGCTTACGGTTTAGTCGATTCTAGGACTACCGTAGCGCGTGTGAGTCTAGCTATACATGCCTTAATTTTATAATACGATAGTGTGGTGACTTCTGACATTCAAATTGTGTTTATTATAGTAAATGGATCCCGACAGAGCTGTAGCTGATGATGTAGAGAGCGTAGCGCCTGATCTAGCACATGGGTCAGCGCCGGTAGACTCTCGACCTGTCTCGGGTAGCCATGAGGGGGTGTAACACCCCAAACCCGGCCCATATAGAAATTGTTTTCCTTATTTTATACATTTTATATTTTCAGTATTTGCAAATATTTGTTATTGTAATAAGGGCCATTTAAAGGGTTTGAGGTTCATTGTTATGTTTTAAGGTGGATTGACAATTAAATTATCGTTTGGAAATGTTTTATTTTTAGCAACTCATGTCTTAAAAATATACATTAAAGTTTTAAATCCGAATGATCTGTAACAACAAAGTTTACTTAGAATTTTAAATATACAATGTTTTATTAAAGACGATAAATTTTTAATGTTTTATCTATAAGTGAAATCAGTTTTCAAACGTTGTTCGCAGTGGCATTCTGAATTCGGCCATGGTGTATGGGCCGGGTTTGGGGTGTTACAGTTTGGTATCAGAGCCCGGTTCAAAACTCGACTTTGAGGGTTTTGGGCCCAAAAACATTTTCAAAGTTAGGCTTTTCAAAAATATGGATTTTCATGAAATTTTCAGGTTTATTCTGGCATGGCACCTGTATCTCCGACCCGAAGTCCACCAGGTAAGTACCTCTAATTGTTGAAGTGATTTGTATATGTGAATCTTATGGGCATTATGGAAATCGTAGATTAGTAGATTAGGGCTATTGAACCCTAGGACTAGTCTACTCCAACACAAAATGCATAAGACTTAAGAACAACCGAACAAACCTGTGAAGTAAGTCGCCGAGTTAGGGTGTGGCAACAGTTGTGCGCATGTCTAGAAGTGGATTCGGTAAGAGCTTGGTATTTAAGCAGTCCTAGTGACTCACCTCCTCTTTACTCGAATCCTACCTGGTGCGTAGTGACGGTTCACACTAACCAAGAGGACTTATTCACGGGCTAAACCGATAATTAAAACCCGAAAGGGACTAGCCATGCTGTTTTATAAAACCCTTAGTTTTTTAAATCACCAAAATCACCCCTCTGATTTGTATAAACTATTGTTGGAAAAAATATTTTCGGAAAATTCCCGATTTACAAAATTACCCAAATTACCCCTAGTTTACCAACAATACCAAAATCCCTACTTTTCAAAATATCAAGATACCCTGATTTGGGAAAATTTACTAAAATGCCCCTGACTTCCAAAATTACCGAAATAACCCCGATTTCCAAAATTTCTGCAAAACCCTTGATTTGGAAAAAAGAAAACTTTTAAAATACCCTCGAGTTTTGAAAATTCTAGAATGCCTTTGATTTGTCAAGGTTATTTTTAAATTGACCCCGATTAACTACCAAAATACCCCTATAGGATAAATGACGAAGATACCCCTGGGTTGGGATTGGACAAAAATGTTTGAAGAGTGAATGTGTATGGTAGATACTACTGAATGGATGTGTTTCTGTGAATTAAGGTAGAAGACTTGAAACTTTGATTGATCGAAAGAACTACTATTAAGCTCTTTTCATAAAATTGTTCGCGGATAAACAGTGGAACAAATACTAATGCATAAAACTTTCTAATCAGATTAAAGCGCGATCGCAGACATGAGCTCTAGGGGACGTGGTCGTAATGTGTGAGGACGTGGTAGAGGCAGAATGACTGTGTCGGAACCCGTTAGATCGGGTCAAGGGTCTGAGAATGAGGTACCACCACCCTCACCACCAGTTGTTGGTGTGGAGCAGCAAGATCAGACGGGGGATGATGCTGTATCGCAGGCGGTGCTGCGAGTTCTTGAGATGGTGGCCGGAGCAGGTGGAGGTATGGGAGCTCGAAAATCTGTACCCGAGCGACTCCGAGCCAGTGGAGCTGAGGTGTTCCGTGGCGTATTTGGTGTGGCACCCAGTACTATTGAGTATTGGTTGGAGGCGACCGAACGGATTATGGATGAGTTGGATCTGACTACTGAGGAGAAAGTAAAAGGAATGGTGTCGCTTCTTCGCGATGAGTCATATCAATGGTGGCTCACAGTTCGGGATGGTGCTACGGCTGAGGAACTCACTTGGGAGTACGTTAAGGCGGCTTACCAGAAGAAGTATGTTGGTACTCATTATATAGATGCGCAGAGGAAGGCATTTCTAGGGCTGGTTCAAGGGAACAAGTCCGTAGCGAAGTACGAGGCTGAATTCCTAAGATTGAGCCGGTATGCTCGAAGAATCATGGCTACGGAGCATGAGCGATGTGTCTGATTTGAGGACGGACTAAAGGATGATCTGAAGTTATTGATAGCTCCACAGCAGGAGTGAGAGTTCGCCGTGTTGGTGGAGAAGGCTAAGGTAGTCGAAGGAATTAAGGACGCGGTGAGACAGAACCGAGATAAGGATAGGAACCGAGATAAGAGGAGTTTTAGACCGTCAGAATCATCTGAGAGTCTTCAGAAAAGACCGAGAGTTGAGAATTCTACTCGTGTTTCTATGCCAGCTGCGGGAAATCGGGACCGTCCATGAGCTCGGTGTGGGAGGTATCATGTTGGCGAGTGCTGGAATCGGGATCGAGAGTGTTTTAGGTGTAAGTCTAAGTCTCATTTGATTAAAGATTGTCCTCAGGATCCGAATAGGGCTCGGACAGTAGGTCAGGGATATGTGCAACCGGGCAGAGGTGGTCAACAGGCGACGAGGGGTCGTGGTCCGAACCATGGAGGAAATGGTCCTGGCCGAGGTCGTGGAGCACCAGGCCGAGGTAGTGGTAGCACTGAGGCAAGACAGCCAGGTCTAGTGTGTGCAGTTCACCGGAGGGAGGATAGTAATGCGCCAGATGTGACAACGGGTACGTTTCTTATTTCTGGAATACCCTTTATTGCCTTGTTCGTTATAGGGTCAGCTCGTTCTTATATTGCTAGTAAGGTATCTAGAATTTTGAGTGTGAATTTGGAGACTGTGCTTAGGAAGTGTATTGTTTTTTTTAGATCAGTGTGCGCAGCGGTAGCGTAGTGTGGTGAATTAGGATGTACGATTGTTCGCTAGTAAGTAATTTCGAGGACGAAATTATTTTAAGGAGGGTTGAACTGTAACATCCGGGATTTAGGGGTTATGCTTTAATGCATATTTCATGAGTTAGTAGGCTCAGTGTAGGGTTGAATGTGTTTTAAGGGTTTTGAGAACTCTAGGATGTAGGGGAATGTCTTAAGAAATTATTGGAATTTAAGTCTAAAAGGGGGGAGCTAGGTGAAGGAGGTCTTAAGAGAAATTGTGGGGAGTTTATGACACAAGAAGTCAAGCAGAAAAGTGGCAAGGGACGCTATCTAAGGAGCAGGGAAACTTGTGTCAAAGGGAGCTTCAGGAAGGAGGAGGTTCGAGCTGCAGAGATTGCATTGTGGGCATTTGTTTTTGCGTCAAGGAGGGGAGAAGTGATGGACGGCTTGTGGACTTCCAAAAGGATGAGATAAGGCTTGGTTTTATTTTTTTAAATTCGGCTAAGGTGAATGGATGAAGGTTGGACTCATTCAAAAGTTTGAATGAGTGTCAAGGAGGAAAAATAGGAGCAGAATAAGGGATAGGTGAGAGGGAAGGCTAGTGGCCGAATATAGGACTCCTTAGGGTGGCATTTTCGGCTTTGAAGTGTATTAAGATGAGTGTGCCAAAAGTTAGACTTTTCTTTTCTCTCTAAGTGCCAGTTTTTCTCTTGAGCAATAGTCATCTAGTTTCGGCTTCCTTTCTCTTTGATTGTGATTGAAACTTCAAAGACCAATAAGGTCTCTCCTCTATCTGTTAGCTTGGCCGAACCTATATCTTCCTCTCCCAAACTTCTTCTTTTATTTTGTGTTAGCCGAATATTCCATCTTTATTTGAGAGCCTCATTCTCTTCTCTTTATTTTTTCTGTGTTCATTTGAATTATCATCTTCCTGAAGACTATTCTTTTTCTCATTGTTTCTAAAAGCCAAAATACTCTTGAGATAGCCGAATGTTTCATCACCTTTTGAAGCCATAGCCGAATCCCTATTGAAGGTGCTGTCGATTACTTGCTTGGGATCTCTCTCTTTTCAAACGTGTAGTGGTAAGTGTTCTTTCATTATCAATCAGTTTCCCTTCTCTTTTCTTCTAGTGTGCCGAAATCAGTGTTTGGCCTTGGTATTCGGGTTGGCCGAACCTTAGTAGGGCCTTGATTTCATGTTTTGTTCTTGTGTAGTCAAGGGAAGATAGCGTTAAAGGAGTAGGGTTTCTCTCGGGATTTGATCCATCAAGGTAAGTCAAAGTGGTATTCGGCCAAGGGCCATTTTTCATAGATTATGCTTTAAGCCGATTCTAATGTGGTTTCACTCAGGGATTTTGACAACTTCAGGAGTAAGTAGTGGTTTTCGAGATTTAAGTAAGCTACGAACAAATCGTCAGAGATAAGGAGAGTTTCGGGATTGAGTAGACTGTACCAAACAGGTGTGTAGTTATCGCACTGTTCTCTTAATTGGTTTTTATGCGTTGTTATGTATATGTGTATGATGTGTATGGTAACCGAAATAAGGGCTAAGATGGTGGATACCCAAGGTGGGTGATTGAATAATCAGGTCAGTGTTTTATGATATTAAATGATCACTGATGAATATGTGAAATGGTGATAAGCATGTGTTGTACACTCTATTAAATGATATTTTCGTCATGATATAGAGTGTACAACACATGCTTATCACCATTTCACATATTCATCAGTGATCATTTAATATCATAAAACACTGACCTGATTATTCGATCACCCACCTTGGGTATCCACCATCTTAGCCCTTATTTCGGTTACCATACACATCATACACATATACATAACAACGCATAAAAACCAATCAAGAGAACAGTGCGATAACTACACACCTGTTTGGTACAGTCTACTCAATCCCGAAACTCTCCTTATCTCTGTCGATTTGCTCCTAGCTTACTTAAATCCCGAAAACCACTACTTACTTCTAAAGTTGTCGAAATCCCTGAGTGAAACCACATTAGAATCGGCTTAAAGCATAATCTATGAAAAATGGCCCTTGGCCGAATACCACTTTGACTTACCTTGATGGATCAAATCCCGAGAGAAACCCTACTCCTTTATCGCTATCTTCCCTTGACTACACAAGAACAAAACATGAAATCAAGGCCCTACTAAGGTTCGGCCAACCCGAATACCAAGGCCAAACACTGATTCCGGCACACTAGAAGAAAAGAGAAGGGAAACCGATTGATAATGAAAGAACACTTACCACTACACGTTTGAAAAGAGAGAGATCCCAAGCAAGTAATCGACATCACCTTCAATAGGGATTCGACTATGGCTTCAAAAGGCGATGAAACATTCGGCTATCTTAAGAGTATTTCGGCTTTTAGAAACAATGAGAAAAAGAATAGTCTTTGGGAAGATGATAATTCGAATGAACACAGAAAAAATAAAGAGAAGAGAATGAGGCTCTCAAATAAAGATGGAATATTCGGCTAACACAAAATAAAAGAAGAAGTTTGGGAGAGGGAGATATAGGTTCGGCCAAGCTAACAGATAGAGGAGAGACCTTATTGGTCTTTGAAGTTTCGGTCACAATCAAAGAGAAAGGAAGCCGAAACTAGATGACTACTGCTCAAGAGAAAAACTGGCACTTAGAGAGAAAAGAAAAGTCTAACTTTCGGCACACTCACCTTAATACACTTCAAAACCGAAAATGCCACCCTAAGGAGTCCTATATTCGGCCACTAGCCTTCCCTCTCACCTATCCCTTATTCTGCTCCTATTTTTCCTCCTTGACACTCATTCAAACTTTTGAATGAGTCCAACCTTCATCTATTCACCTTAGCCGAATTTAAAAAAATAAAACCAAGCCTTATCTCATCCTTTTGGAAGTCCACAAGCCGTCCATCACTTCTCCCCTCCTTGACACAAAAACAAATGCCCACAATGCAATCTCTGCAGCTCGAACCTCCTCCCTCCTGAAGCTCCCTTTGACGCAAGCTTCCCTGCTCCTTAGATAGCGTCCCTTGCCACTTTTCTGCTTGACTTCTTGTGTCATAAACTCCCCACAATTTCTCTTAAGACCTCCTTCACCTAGCTCCCCCCTTTTAGACTTAAATTCCAATAATTTTTTAAGACATTCCCCTACATCCTAGAGTTCTCAAAACCCTTAAAACACACTCAACCCTACACTGAGCCTACTAACTCATGAATTATGCATTAAATACATAACCCCTAAATCCCGGATGGGGATTGGGACATGACTATTAAAGGACAGGGTGTACATTATGTACGTGGTCTGATGTTAGCCCTGTGCTACATTGGCGCTTGATGTTAGCTATGTGCTTCATCAAGGTGAGGTGTTGGCTAGGTGCCACATCTTGGCGGATGATAGCTGTGTAAATCACCGTGGACTGAGGATGACCTCGAGTCACCTCGTGGATACAGACATGTGGGGTCACTTAGGTGATCGGTGGCTAAGCCACGGCCTTGAGCAGTAGGTCTGCCAGGTAGGTGTGTAGCGGTTGGAGGGCGATTTAGTAATCCCCTGGTGTGTGCGGTAGGTACGGGGGTGTGTAGCGGATGGATACTAGGTTGGGCTGGGCTTCATGTTGCATATTTATGTGTGTGGACTGTGTGGATATGGGCTAAGCCCTTATG
Source organism: Gossypium australe (assembly GCA_005393395.2). Taxonomy (NCBI): domain Eukaryota; kingdom Viridiplantae; phylum Streptophyta; class Magnoliopsida; order Malvales; family Malvaceae; genus Gossypium; species Gossypium australe. The sequence continues at coordinate 16,862,772 of CM016615.1, forward strand.
TGGGGACATGTGAAATAATTACACACTGAGTCTGTTTGGCTCACCCAAATTTTTACCAACATCGCAGGTGATTCATAACGCTTGGACCGGGTTGGAGTGGATACAAGGTGGCCCATGCAGAAGTTGTTTTCCTTATTTTATACATTTTATATTTTCAGTATTTGCAAATATTTGTTATTGTAATAAGGGCCATTTAAAGGGTTTGAGGTTCATTGTTATGTTTTAAGGTGGATTGACAATTAAATTATCGTTTGGAAATGTTTTATTTTTAGCAACTTATGTCTTAAAAATATAAATTAAAGTTTAAAATCCGAATGATCTGTAACAACAAAGTTTACTTAGAATTTTAAATATACAATGTTTTATTAAAGACGATAAATTTTTAATGTTTTATCTATAAGTGAAATCAGTTTTCAAACGTTGTCCGCAGTGGCATTTTGAATTCGGCCATGGTGTATGGGTCGGGTTTGGGGTGTTACAGGGGAAGGCTAAGCAAGCCTTCTACCAGATGATGAATGAATGGTTTACCTAGTTTATTCGGACTAATCCGGCTGTACAACAACCTCCTCCCCCGAATAATCCAACTCCAATACCTTCAGGACCTCCGATGATAGATCTGATAAGATCTAGTAGGCCTCCCGTCGATAAAATCAGGAAATATGGGGCCAAAGAATTTAAAGCCAATGATGACGACGATGCGGAACGAGCTGAGATGTGGCTTGATAACACTATCCGGGTGTTCGATGAGCTGTCATATACTCCAGACGAATGCTTGAAGTATGCCATATCTTTACTACGGGACACTGCATATCACTGGTGGAACACACTAGTATCGGTGATTTCGAAAGAAAAAGTGACTTGGGATTTCTTCCAGAGCGAGTTCCGTAAGAAATATATCAGTCAGAGATTCATCGATCAGAAACAGAAAGAATTTCTAGAACTAAAATAGGGTCACATGAGTGTGACTGAATATGAGCGGAAATTCGTCAAATTGAGCCGATATGCCCGAGAGTGTGTGTCAACGGAAGCCATTATGTGCAAGAGGTTTGAAGATGGTCTGAATGAAGATATTAAATTGCTAGTTGGAATACTCGAGATCAAAGAGTTCGTAGTACTTGTCGAACGAGCTTGCAAAGCTGAAAAGCTTGGAAAAGAGAAAAGAAAAGTCGAGTTTGAAGTTAAAGACATTCGAAAAAGATCATCGAGTAAGACCTTTCATTCTGCACCAAAGAAGTTTAAAGATGACTCCAGTCGACATAAGGCTACTTCAGACTTCTCTAGACGAGATCAACCTCCTGCCGGTTCTCGAGCTACTTCGATGGCCAGTGTTGGTAATATCCAGCAGAATCGGGCTGAATGCAAGCATTGTGGTAAATGGCATTCCGGGAGTTGTAGATTTCGTGATCGGTCCTGCTTTAAATGTGGATCATAAGATCATTTTATTCGAGAGTGCCCGATGCAAGCCGAGCAGAATACGGCCTAGAATATCAGACCGAGTAACGTGTCAGCACGAGGTAGGCCACCCAGACATTCGGGGAATGTAGGTGGTAGTCAGAGAGGAACTAAGGACACTGCAGTTCGATCTGAGGCTCTAGCACCTGCTAGAGCATATGCTATACGTGCCAGAGAGGATGCTTCTTCCCCAGATGTTATCACTGGTACTTTCAGTCTTTATGATACTACTGTGATTGCATTGATTGATCCTGGTTCGACTCATTCATATGTGTGTGAAACTTTAGTATCCAGTAAGACTCTGCCTGTTGAGTCTACAGAGTTTGTGATTCGTGTGTCCAACCCTTTGGGTCGATGTGTACTTGTTGATAAAGTGCGTAAAGGTTGCCCATTGATGATTCGGAACTCATGCTTTCCAGCTGATTTAATGTTGTTGCCTTTCAACGAGTTTGATATAATTCTGGGAATGGACTGGTTAACTTTGCATGATGCTGTGGTGAATTACAAAAGAAAGACTATTGATTTGAGATGTCAGAGCGGTGAGATTATCCGGGAATCCAATGATATGAATGGATTATAGGCGATAATATCCTCGATGTTAGCTCGTAAGTATGTGAGAAAAGGGTGTGAAGCTTACTTGGCCTATGTGTTGGATAATAAAGTGTCTGAAAAACAGATTGAATCAGTACCAGTTGTGTGTGAATACCTAGATGTATTTCCTGAAGAATTATCGGGTTTACCACCAGTTTGAGAGATTGAGTTTGGTATTGAACTAATGCCGGGGACGACTCCGATTTCAATAGCTCCGTATCGGATGGCACCTACTAAGTTGAAAGAGTTGAAAGCACAATTGCAAGACTTGACAGATAGGGGCTTTGCACGACCGAGTTTCTCTCCTTGGGGTGCACCAGTTCTATTTGTGAAAAAGAAAGATGGGACTATGCGAATGTGTATTGATTATCGGCAGCTGAACAAGGTGGCTATAAAGAATAAATACCCGTTACCTCGGACTGACGATTTATTTGACCAGTTGAAAGGGGCTTCAGTGTTTTCAAAGATAGATCTGAGATCGGGTTATTATCAGTTGAGAGTCAGAGATTCTGATGTGCCAAAGACTGCATTTCAAACGAGGTACGGACATTTTGAGTTTCTGGTTATGCCTTTTAGACTTACTAATGCACCTGCTATTTTTATGGATTTGATGAATCGAGTTTTCAGACAGTATTTGGACCGATTTATGGTAGTGTTTATAGATGATATCCTGATCTACTCCAGGAATGAAACCGAACATGCCGAGCATTTGAGATTGGTGCTACAAACTTTGCGAGATCAATAGTTGTATGCAAAGTTTAGTAAGTGTGAGTTCTGGATTAGTGAAGTCAGTTTTCTAGGTCATGTTGTCTCAGCATCAGGTATTCGGGTTGATCCGAATAAAATATCGGCTATACTTGATTGGAAGCCACCAAAGAATATTTCTAAAATTCAAAGCTTTCTGGGACTTGCTGGATACTACAGACGATTTGTGAAAGGTTTTTCCATGATAGCTACACCTTTGACGAAGCTACTATAGAAAGATGTTAAGTTTGAGTGGACGGAAAAGTGTTAGAAAAGCTTTGATCAGTTGAAAGCTCTTTTGACCGAAGCTCCAGTGTTAATTTAGCCTGAATCGGGTAAAGAATTTGTTGTGTTCAGTGATGCTTCTTTGAATGGTTTGGGTTGCGTCTTAATGCAAGAAGGCAAAGTAGTAGCCTATGCTTCGAGACAGTTGAAGCCTCATGAAAGAAATTATCCAACCCATGATTTGGAATTAGCGGCCATTGTTTTCGCGTTGAAGATCTGGCGTCACTACTTATTCGGTGAGAAATGCCATGTTTATTCAGATCACAAAAGTCTGAAGTATTTAATGACTCAGAAAGATTTGAACTTGAGACAACGTAGATGGTTAGAGCTGTTAAAAGATTATGAATCAGTGATTGATTACTATCCGGGGAAAGCCAACGTTGTTGCGGATGCCTTAAGCCGAAAATCATTATTTGCTCTTCAAGCATTGAACGCACATATGGCTATGTCTGGTGATGGTTCGATAGTAGCTAAATTAAAAGCAAGACCGTTGTTTATTCAACAAATTTGTGATGCTCAGAAAGTTGACAAAGTTTCGATGGCAAGAGGAGTTCAGTGTGAAAGTAATACAGAGTCAGAGTTTCTGAACTTCAAAGGCCGAATATATGTTCCGAAGAATGTAGATTTGATTCAGATGTTGTTGAATGAGGCTCATAATAGTCGATTGTCGGTACATCCGGGTAGCACAAAAATGTATAATGATTTGAGACAATTCTATTGGTGGCCTGGTATGAAACAGGATATATCTGAATTTGTTTCAAAGTCTTTAATTTGTCAGCAAGTAAAAGCTGAACATCAGATGCCTTCTGGGTTACTTCAGCCGATCATGATACCTGAATGGAAATTGGATAGAATTACTGTGGATTTTGTGTCCGGTTTGCCTACGACACCGAGCAAGAAAGATGCAGTCTGGGTTATAGTAGACAGACTAACCAAATCAGCTTACTTTGTGCCAGTTCGTACGGACTATTCACTTGATAAACTTGCTTAGTTGTATGTGTCTCAAATTGTGAGATTGCATGGTGTGCCGAGTTCCATTGTTTCAGACAGAGACCCGAGATTCACATCGCGGTTTTGGAAGAAGTTGCAAGACGCTTTAGGTACTAAACTACACTTTAGCACAGCTTTTCATCCGCAGACAGACGGTCAGTCTGAACGAATCATTCAGATACTTGAGGACATGTTGAGATGTTGTGTCCTCGAGTTTGAAGGTACGTGGGAACTATACTTACCTTTGATTGAATTTGCTTACAATAATAGCTTTCAATCTAGTATCAAAATGGCACCTTACGAAGCTTTATACGGCCGCAAGTGTCGCACACCATTATACTGGACCGAGCTTAGTGATAACAAGATACACGGGGTTGATTTGATTAAAGAGACTGAACAGAAAGTGGCTATAATCAGAGATAGTTTGAAAGCTGCCTCGGATCGCCAAAAGTCCTATGCTGATTTGAAACGTAAAGATATTGAGTTTCAAGTCGGAGACCGAGTATTTTTGAAAGTTTCTCCGTGGAAGAAAGTACTCCGATTTGGTCGAAAGGGCAAACTAAGTCCGAGATTCATCGGACCATATGAAATCATCGAACGTATCGGACCTGTTGCTTATAGACTGAAGTTACCTTCTGAATTAGAAAAGATACACAATGTGTTCCATGTTTCGATGCTCCATAGATACAGATCAGATCCATCACATGTGATTTCTCCGTCTGAAATTGAAATCCGATCTGATATGACGTACAAGGAGGAACCGATTCGTATTTTAGCCCGGGAAATGAAAGAGTTGAGAAACAAGAAAATTCCGTTAGTGAAAGTATTATGGAATCGTTACGGAGTTGAAGAGGCTACGTAGGAGCCTGAGGATTCAATGAGGCAACAACATCCGACTTTGTTTAATGGTAAGATTTTCGGGGACGAAAATCCTTAAGGGGGAGAGTTGTAACAGTCTGAATTTGGCCCTAATCGGAACGGTGGTTTTGGGACCATGAATCCGAGTCTGAAAATTATTTAAATATTATTTTCTGTGTTTATTATATGTGAATTAAAGTGTGTGAAAGTTTCGTAGAAAAATTTAATTGTTTGTGTGTTTAATTTAGAAAAAGAACTTAATCGCATAAAATGTAAAAGTTGCATACTAAAGTGAAATGTGTTAAATTGATAATGGCTACTTAAAATGAGGTGTTAAAAGGGCAATTAGCCCATTTTAAGAGTTAGTGGCCAGTCATGGACAAAACTAACCTTAAATTATAAAATTTGGTTATGTTTTAATAATGGCCAAATATGTAATTAGATAAATATTGATATATATGTTAATTATAATAAAATAAGAAGCCATAGTTCATCTTTTTTGGCCGAAAGTTAGCAAGGGAGGGAGAAAGAAAAGCTTAAATACATTCGGCCTTGTTCAAGCTTAATTAGGTATGAATTTTAGCTTGGTTTTTGTTGATTTTTACGTTTTTGAGATCGTTGCTTCGAACATTAGTTGACCCATGCTAGAATTTTTAAATTTGAGCATGCTTGATGTTCGGTCATTGTCATATTCTTGTGGTTTTTGATGTTTGATGATTTTATATTAAAGTTATGTTAAAGATTAGCATGTTTTGTGTTGGAAATTTTAGTGAATTTGAGTATTTTGGGCTAAATTGCAAAGAATAAATTTTTGAGGGGCTAAAATGAAAAATAAATGAAATAAATGGACTTGTATGGTCCCTATGAATATTCGGCCCTTAAGTGGTATAATGAAATTTTGTGTATTTTGTGTTTTATGCAAATAGGACTAAATTGTAAAAATGTAAAACATTAGGGGTAAAATGGTAATTTGCCCATTAATGTGTATAGGGACTAAATTGAGATGAAATGTGCTTGAATGAGCTAAATTTTAATGTGTTTAGATCAAGAACGAAGAAAAATGGATTTGGATCGGGGAAAGGCGAAGGTTATCGAATAGCCGGTCTACGTTGTCCGTCGATAGTTGATGTAAGTCTTTAAGCAATTATATGTTGGAAATTACCTACGTACACTAATAAATATTGAAAATTGAAATGTTGGAAATATATATATATATAGTTGCCGAATGTGAATTGTATAATGTTGAGTTGATTTATTTATTTGTAATGTGAATAAGTTTACTTGAAATTGAAATGTGGTGGAATTATGAAAAATAAGTAATACATATGGTAGTGGTATTAAGTAATGTGTATGGAATGGATAATTGTGTTGATATTCGGGCTTCAAGCCTAGCAGGCCTTGTGCCGGTGATCTATTCGGGCTAAATGCCTAGCAAGCCTTGTGCCGGTGAATCATATCGGGTTTATTACCCAGCAGGCTAAATGCCGGTGTTTAAATCTCGAACCTTGAGTCTAGCAGGCCTAGTGCCGGTGTGTGTGATTCGGGCTAATGCCTAGCAGGTTCTATACCGGTGAACTGAAATTTCAAGCTCAGATTATGTAACAACAAAGTTATGAAACAAATTGAGGAAGTTTAAGCTTTTGAAAATGAATTATGTTAATTCGGCCTTAAGGTATGTGTTTTTCATACTTATATGTTGCATATGATGTTAATGAGCAAATTATATGAGGAAGCAAATGTATTATACATTGGTTGTTGGAAATTATATATATATTATGCCATGAGGAGATTGATTACTTGAAAGCATGAGGGTGGTTGAAAATGTTTAAGTAAGTATATCTATACTTGTATATGTGTTGGGTATATTCGGTGAATGGTGTACTTTGGTAAGAAAATGAAAGTTGTTAGGTTAAATGAAATAATGGTATTCAGCTATGGTGAATTTATGAGTTAAACTATGTATATCTAATGTCTTGAATTGTTTGTTAAAATGCTTGGATGATTGAAGTTATAATGTACTTGCTTAAGACTTACTAAGCTAGTAAGCTTACCTTGTGTGCGTTTCTTGGTTTGTTTTATAGATTTTGATCAAGCTACGAGCTCCAGGGATCGTCACTGAAGTCACTCACACTACCGACTCATGTTGGTACCTATAATGTTTAGACTTTTGTTCTTAAGGCATGTATAGGCTAGCTAAGTTTTTGAATGATATTATGATAATGTATAAAAGCCATGCGAAAGTGGCTAGTTGTTAAATAATAATGTTTGATGGCATACTTTATCTTTGATGTATTTTGTGTATGCTTTGCTTGAACGACAATTGAAGATGTGGTATGAATGTTCATGCTAAATATCTATGTTTGTATATGGTAATTGTCATTAGGTCTCTTAATGTATGTTTTGTTAACTTTTTAAGAGGTATATGAATTTTGATGTGTAAGAATTTCGAATGTGCATCATAAAATGTCATTAGGTAAACTAGAACATTAATAAGGGTTAAATGTATAAGTCAAGGTAGGTATGTGTTAATCGAGCATCATTTGAATTTTATGTGTGTGTGTGTGTGTCAACTTTAGTTGAATTTACAAAGTGTGAATTATATTGTGATTTGCATGTATGTATATTCGGCCAAGCCTTTGTGATATATTCAAATGTAGTTAACATGCTTAAGAGAATTAGGTATGGTTAATAAATGGGTCTTATGTGCTAGTAAATATTTATGTGTATTCGATGATGACTTATATTGTTTTAAGGTATGTTTATGAATTATATACTTGAAATGATTGGCTTATAAGTAAGTATTGAGAAGTGAATGGTAATGAGGTTATACGGTTATGAAATCAACGTATTCGGAAGTGCATTTTTATGTTATAATTTGAGTGTGAGGATGAACTTATGTTTCGGCTTGAATAGTATGATATTGGATGGACAAGTTTTAGATTTATGTTCCATGAATCTATGAACTATGGGATATTTTTGTTATGAATCGGGAAAATTAGTACATATATATATGCGTATGTATTATATGTTTGACTATGCTATTTGAACAATTAGGTTCGGTTTATAAATGCATGAAAGCATATGTTTTTTATTGTTATAAAATGAAAATGAAATAAATATGTAACAGACCGAATTTGACCCTAATTGGAACGGTGGTTTCGGGACCATGAATCCGAGTTCGAGAAATATTTAAATACTATATTTTGTGTTTATTATATGTGAATTATTGTGTGTGAAAGTTTCGTAGAAAAATTTAATTGTTTGAGTGCTTAATTAAATAAAAGGACTTAATCGCGTAAAGTGTAAAAGTTACAAACTATAGTGAAAATGCAATAAATTGATTGTGGCTTTCTAATTTGGAGTATTAAAAGGGAAATTAACCCATTTTATGAGTTAGTGGGCGGCAAAGGTCAAGTATGACCTTATGTTATAAGTTGTTAATATTATTAGTTAAAGGATAAATAAGTAAATTAGTAAATACCATAATATATGTTAATTAAAAACATCAATTAAAGGTTGTCTTCATCCTTTGGCTACCGAAATAAGAAAAGAAAAGCTTGATTTAAAAGCTTAAGCATTCGGTCATGGTGTTGGCTTGAATTAAAGGTTAGTTTTTAATCGGTTTTCGATAATTTTTACGTTTTTTATATCGTTGCTTCGAACAGTAGCTGACCCATGTTAGAGTTTTTAAATTTGAGCATGTTGATATTCGGTCATGGCTAAATGTTGATGTTTTATGATGTGTGATGGAAAAATATTAGAGTTATGTTAGAAATCTACAAGTTTTGAAATGGAAATTTTAGTAAATTTGAGTGTTTTGGGCTAAATTGCAAAAATGAATTTTTGAGGGGGCTAAAATGAAAAATAAATGAAAGAAATGGATTAGTATGGTCCTTGTGAACATTCGGCCCTAAGGTGTTGTAGTGAAATTTTGTATATTTTGTGTTTTGTACAAATAGGACTAAATTGTAAAAATGTGAAACCCTAGGGGTAAAATGGTAATTTGCCCATTTATGTGTTTTGGGACTAAATTGAGATGAAATGTACTTGAATGAGCTGAATTTTAATGTGCTTAGATCAAGAACAAAGAAAAACAGATTTGGATCGGGGAAAGACGAAGGTTATCGAATAGTCGGTTTACGCGGTCCGTCGACGGTCGAGGTAAGTCCTTAAGCAAATATAAGTCAAAGAATTATTTGTGAATATAATAAATGATGAAATTTGAATATTTTAAGCATAGATATATCAAATGGCCGAATGTAGGGGTATGATATTGAATTGAGTTTTATTTGTTGAAAGTAATGTGTAATAGATATGCTTAGTTGTTATGTGAGGGTGATAAGCATTAAATAGGTTGTTTGAGATGCTAGTGTTGAGAAATGTACATTGAATAATTTATTATGTTGTTATTTCGGGCTTCAAGCCTAGTAGGCCTTGTGTCGGTGATTTAATTCAGGCTTACAGCCTAGCAGGCTTAATGCCGGTGTTTATACTTCGGACCTTTGGTCTAGCAGGCTTAATGCCAGTGGATAATTCGGGCTTGAATGCCCAATAGACTAAATGCCGGTGATACGCTATAAACGAAGAATTTGAGAATGAAATGAGGTATGGCATATTAAATGGTATGTGTTAGAAGCTCGGTTAAGAGTTGGCTTATTGTATTAGTAAGAAATGAGGTAGCTCAGTTTATTACCATTTTACTTAATTATGGTGTGATGAAGTGAATGATTCATTAAGTATTTCATTTAGTGATGATGACCTTATCATTAACAGGTATAAATATTTAATATGTGTAAGGTTAAGGTATGTATTTATAACACATGGAAGATTCGATTATAATGAAAAGATGAATGATAAAAATGTTTGATAGTATTTGTAATTGAGTTTGTTTGACTCAAATTTATGAATAAGCATAATACTCAATGATTTGTTGGTATATGTGTTTAACCATGTACTAATATTTAAGTCAAAGCATTGCTAGTATTTGGTTAAGCATAATTCACATGTTGGAATGATTAAATTCAATGCCGAAAGCATGGAAATTAATATGTTTAAATGTTCGTTTATGCATTAATACTTGCTTGAGACTTACTAAGCTAGTAAGCTTACTTTGTGTGTTTTAATGTGCTGTTATATAGATTTTGGGTCAGCTACGAGTTCAGAGGATCTTCGGAGAAGTCAACCGCACTATCAACTCTTTTGGTACTTATAAACCTAGTTTGATTCGAAAGGCATGTATAAGCTAGGCTATGTTGTTATTAATGGTATTTAATCTTGTATATATATGTATAGCCTTGCGAAATGGCTATTACTTTTGGTTAAATTTTATTTATGTGTTTGATAGATTGGTTGGTATAATTGTTCTTGGTTATATGCGTCTTATTATGTTTTAAGTTTAGTTTGAAAGCATATAATATGACATTTATATTGAGAAGTTTGATTATGAGTCGATGATGATAGTGAAAATGTTTATGCATGAATATTTGAGGTTGAGCATTGGAGTGTTCTTTTGAGAACCGAGCATGTGGTCGAAGAATTGATTATACTTATGCAATTCCGCTAGCTATATTAGCTCATGTGTTTGGTAGGTTAATAGTATTTCTTTATGACCTTAGTATTCAATGTGGCTTGGATTAATTAAATTCGGAAAAAAAAGGGGCTACGTTGTGTGTTGTATGTATATATATTCGGCTGAGTCTATGTGCTATAGTCAAACGTAGTTAACATGCTCAAAGAACTAGTTGATTAGGCTTATGTTCAAGTATGGAAATGTGCATAACTATGATATATGTATAAATGGTTTGAGAGATTGTTTAAATTTTACTGAGTGCATGAAACTACCAAACTCGACTTGTGTTAGGTAATAAACATGAAATGACATAAATGGGACCTTGTATATTTGGTCAAATACTTAAGTTTGTAAGTGGTGTGTAATAAGTTGCATGTATTCGATTTTGTAGAATTCGTATATATGGTTAATCTAATGATAAGTTTGAAACGGTAAAGATGATGAGTTTATAATTCATGGTATAATGGACACATTGGATTTAATTGTATCTGTATAACATATATATATTTATGTATCTTGATACACATGTAATAAATTTTATTATCATAAAAAGGAAATTTTATGGAGTTGGTTATGTTAAATGCGAACCTTGATTGAGTCTTTCGTACGTTCATAGATATACCATAGTGTGCTATGAAAGTTTATGCTTAAGTATGTATGTGCGTATGAGTTATGAAATGACAAGGTGATAGTTAAATAAGTGATAGATGTATTTATGTTACTACATGTGCATAAAGTGATAGGTGCATACTCAAACTTACATTTGAATAGCATATATTCGATAATTCAATAGTTGATATGTACAAGTATGAATTAAATCTCTTTGAGTTTAATAAATGTATGAATTGTGATAAATGGTTGTGATGAACTGAGTTGAGTCTGGTAATGCCTCATAACCCTAATCCGGCGACGGGTACGGGTTAAGGGTGTTACAAAATAGGTTTGGTATAAGGTTCAATTTGTATATGTGGTTGATCTAGTGATTGGTTTTGAAATGATATAGACGATGAATTTATAATTAATGGTATAATGAACATTTTGATTTAGTTGTATTGGTTTAGTATATACATATATGTATTTTGCTATATATGTGATTTCTTGATTTGATTGAGTGTTTGAATCTATCTAAATTTAGTACAAGCTATGTAATGTGCATAAAATTTTATATACATGTCCTTGTATATTCGGCCAGGTAAATAAATGTGTGCATGATATTGATATGAGCTTATATATATACGTTTATGGGATTGTCTGTTTATAATTAAATCATTTTATAGGGATGTTCAATTAGGACCTAATTGATTGAATAAAAGTTTCGATTTATCTGGTAATGCTCGTAACCCTAATCCGGTGACGGACACGGGTTAGGGGTGTTACATGTTCGATTAATCGATCATTTATGGTTCTTGCCGAAATCTTCCATTAATCTTAATTGAATCTTGATACCCAATGTTAACTTGTGTATAAATATTGTTTGAAAGACACATTTCAGGTGCATCAGATCAAATTTGAATAGTGGGAAATGTCGCTCGGGATTTCAATGAAATGTGTGTGTTCTTTTACAGATAAATCAGGACAAACCGTGCCTAGGATTAGAGCCACACGGTTTGCCACAGGGGTCTGTGGACCACATGACCCACCATATGACCATGTGTCTCTATTTTACAGTTTTGCCCAGAAATTTATGTTATGCTCAATTTAGTCCCTACTTGATCCCTGTATTGTTCCTAGAAGTTTTTGTGCATTTAATTGATCTTTACATTAGTGTTTATACGAAAATCCGCAATTTATATGCCTGGATTGCTATTGTTATTATGTGTTCGTTGATACTGACTAACTGAATCACCGTGGTGCTATGATTAAATATGTGCTATTAATTGTGCTTATTGTTAAGTGTTATTGATAAATTGTGAGTGTTAACACTATTATCACTCCATTGAATACATGATGAACATGTCTATTACTAGTGATTGAACGAAATAAGTGTTAAGCATGCCTAAGAATTTTTGCAAAGTACGTCATATTGCATTGCATGGGGCGGGATGATTTGTACGGAGGAAGAGTGGCATTTTAATAATATCCAAACAAGTGGTGGCTTGTCCATAAACCTAATGGTAGTTCATTTAATCTGCAAACATGTTATGCCCTCACAACAAGTGATAGTAACTGCAAATATATGGTTCGATCATGAACCAAGTAGCAACTTAGCTACAAATTTTTTTATCTAAAAATACTGGTGGTTTACCCACAATTTTTACAAACCCAATGGCAGTTTTTATCTGCAATTACTTTGTGTATCCACAACAAGTGGCAGTTCATCTGCAAATTAACGGTGGTTCATCCACAAACCGGAGGGATATGGTAGATGAGTTCTGGGGAACTCATAAATGATGTGTGTAGCGGAGTTGGGTAGGACTTTTCTTAATTTGAAATTCTATTGCCATTCATCAACATGTGAATATAAGACCGTGTTTTCTGTGATAATGTAGTGAAGTGATGATAGGATAAATCATTATTCTAAAGTGCTTTATGATTATAATTATTCTCAGAATTGCTAACCATGTGCTTTGCCTACGGTTTCATTTCAAACCAAACTCACATTAAGGTTCATATCTCACCTCCTTTTTCCTTACATCTTTACAGGTAACCCACCAGGTTAAGAAGCAAAATCGACAAATCGGTTGACTTGGATTAAAGTTATATTAATATTTTTATCTTTACCTATAATTATTTAGAGTTCCTAATATTTAATAAATTGTAATGTATTATTTAAATTGTGGCACGGGACTTAGGTTTTGGTTTTATTTAGCATGCATGTCTTTTAAATTGTTTTGGTTAAATTGTATTTAGCATGCATGAAATATGAATTTTATTAAAACTAAGTGAAAATCACTTTTCTGTCGCCAAATTCTAATTAAACTCTATGTAATAAATAAATTAGGAATTAACTAAGTTTTCAATGGTAATCACCATTACAGGATATCTGTTAAACTTAACCGGTTTTTATTAACTCATGAGTTTTTCAGAAAATAGTCTAAGTTTTTCTTCTAAGATAAATAAATGTTTTAAATTGATTGTTTTATAAACCTTAACCGTTACTAGGTCATTTCAGTGGCTGATGTAATCTCTCGAATTTGGGCCTAACATTTAGGTCGTGTTGGGGAGGTTACATTTATACTTAAAACATGTTATATTATTACGAGGTACTTTTGTTTTTTCTTATATGAGTTATTTTTTTTTTATATTTATAATAGAACCAATAAAAAACTTACATATGGTGATGTTTGAACCCAAAAAACCATTATTAATAAAACCTAAACTTTCTCACTTCAACCAAAGCTTCAATCTATTTTTTTATAAATATTAATATTTTTACAAAAGAAAAAAAATTTTCACCCACATAATTTGTATATTAATAATGTTGATGATTGAGTTGGTATCATAAATTAGTTCCACATCAACTCAAAACTGATAAGGGCTTTTTTTTTCTATAAGTAAGTTACCACTCTACCTATGATTTAATTGTTGAATAAATATTTTATAAGTAAATTACCACTCTACCAACTTGATAACATTTCACATTTTTATAACATGTTAAATAATACTTTCTAATATGATAGCCTTTTAATGTGCTATAGAAAAAAGAAAAATACGAGCTAAAAAGTAGTGGGTTGTATTTAATTTTCTCACTCATACATATTTTCTTATTTAGATTCCTTTTTACCCATTGTTTAAATTAATTTGTTTTATTTTAATTTCATATGTTATTATTAATTCTAAATCGTATATTTATATATGTTAATTTTGATTCAACATATACTACTAAAACACAAATTCAATCCACTAAAAGCCTAACTTTAATTTGGTTTGAAATAAGCTAAATAAACCTTTGTTGGCTTAGATTAATAAAGAGAAAAATGTAAATATTCCTTGTACAATGAATAAATAAAACTACATCTAAAGATACATTTTATTTGACTTTTAAAAAAACTCATTTTATATTTTTAGGTAAATTACACTATTTATTATTAAATTATGGGTAAATTAATATATTTGAGAAACAAAAAAAAATTATCATTCAATAGAATCTAATAACAAATTTAAAACAGGACAAAGCAAAAAAAAAAAAAAAAGTCAAGATCATTATATGCTTCTTCAATGTTTCTCGAAACCAAATTAGTAATATCATAAAGAACACCCAAATCTAATATTATAGAGGTTTGTGAAATCGACTTTGATGCCCTTTTTTTAGCAAAAAATACAAAATATACCAGACAATTTTCTTTTTCAAACTCAGTTTATTTAAATTAATTTTCAAAACCCAAATTGTAAAAACAAATTATATTCTAAATTTTTTTTCTTATAATGAGAAAGCCATATCAAATATTTCTATTCTATAATACAGAGAGAAAATTTAGAGGGTTAAAAAAATAAATTTTCCTTACTTTTTCTGACTTTATCTATTTTTGAAAATTTTATCTATTTTATATTAATATTAATTTTTATTTTTTATATAATCAAGAGAAAATATAAAAGTGATCAAATTGATAGAGAATATAAAAGTTGATGATTAATATTATTATTATACCAATTAAAATTTACCACTTGAGAAAATAATTTAAAAAAAATTAATGATTAAATTATAAATTTTTTAATTAATTGATAAGAAAAAAAATTTACTATATTTTAATTGAGAATTTGATTTACAATTTCCTGAATCTTGGATTTTGTAAAAGGGAGTGCATGCAACTATGAAAAAAATTGATATCACTTTTGTATAATACATGTAGAATCATTTTGAAAAAAAAAAAAAATTAAACATTTTAGATACAGCAACTAAAATGGTGTCATTTCATCGAGTTGTTTGACATTATTTTATATCTAAATCATCGCTTTGTAAAATGGGAAAAACACATGATAAGACAAAACAACTAAACTTACTTAAAAAGTCAATTCTATAATATGCTAATCATGATTTGATTTAAAGGCAACACATAATTGTTATGGGAAATTTAGAACAATAAATAGCAACCTTTTCTCTTTTACCAAATTCATAATATTGCATTATATTATTACCCATAAAATGTAATCATTGTAACTTTGGATTTGATAAAAAATGTATAATTTTTTATTTGTTATTATCAAATACAAGTTTAATAAAACTTATGTTAGAGTAGTATGATTTGAATCTCGTTTAATTCGGCTTAAAAAGTTCGAGGTGCAATTCAATTGTTAAAGAAATAAAATAGAGATGCAAAATTAAAGACCGTGCACAAGTTGAATCTGTATATACAACTATATTTCTTCTATTAGACGTTGATTATAAAAGGGTTATTTAACCCTTAAAACTGTGGATAGTCGAAAGCTTTTTGTATTGTTGTTTTTCAGTATTAATGAATTTCTTCTTCTCTGTCCGTGATATTTTCCGATAAGGGTTTTCTATGTAAAATCTGTGTTTTTTATTTCTTTTTAAAGGGTTGTTTAATCCTTAAAACTGTGGATAGTCGAAAACTTTTTGTATTGTTGTTTTTCAGTATTAATGAATTTCTTCTCCTCTGTCCGTGATATTTTCCGATAAGGATTTTTTACGTAAAATCTGTGTTTTTTATTTCTTTTTTTATTGTTTTGCGACCATTTCTATTATCATTATCAACGTATAGTATAACAACTTATATAATGGAGAAATTGATCTCAGATATATGAATGGTGATGATTAGTATATGAAAAGTAATAAACAAAAAATAACAAATTGGATCTCAACTCAAAAATGCAATACAATTACATCAGGGTTAATACGTATGGAAAAATAGATATAATAACAATTTTTACTTTAAAAATTTACCTATTTTGTCACTTTATTCCTAATCTTTTATCATTTTGA
The DNA here is from genome assembly GCA_005393395.2 of Gossypium australe. Classification (NCBI taxonomy): domain Eukaryota; kingdom Viridiplantae; phylum Streptophyta; class Magnoliopsida; order Malvales; family Malvaceae; genus Gossypium; species Gossypium australe. The sequence continues at coordinate 16,879,142 of CM016615.1, forward strand.
CTTTCAAGCTTCAAAATTTAATCATATATTGTTTTTTTAATCAAAAAGTTTATCGGGCTATTAAAATTTAACAGAGATAACATAGCAATTTGCATAATAGTTTACACATAGTTTATAAAATATTCAAAAATATATAAAAGAATATTAAAAAAATTCATAAACATTTTTTTAAAGTATCCATGTCAGCAATCAAGTATATGTGGATTGCCACATGGGTTACTACGTCAATGCCGCTAAAATTTAAGATTTTAACACTCCGAAAATATTATATCGTGCAATACATGTAATATACAGTCAAACCTATCTATAATAGTTACATTTGTCTATCAAAATTTTAGATGTTATAGAGGGGTGGAAGTTATATACCCATAATAGCATCTATGACACACATAACAACATTTGAGTTTCAAATCATATTTAAATTTTTAAAATTTCAAATTAAAACTATAATAAATTAATAACATTAATTACTAAGATTTAGATATTACTTTAGTAAAATTTACTAATATAATTTCAATTATTAAAAGAAATCATTAATATAATTAATATTTTTATATAAAATTTATACGTTTTACTAAAATACTATCCTAACAAAAAAAATATTTTATTACATTTAAAAATAGAACTAAATTTACTAAAATTTAAGAAAAAATATTATTATAAAGAACTAATTTAGTAAAAAAATTTACTTCATATTTTATGATTGTTATTATAAATAAAAAGTTTTTATAAAAATAAAAAAAACATAAAAATTTTATTTTTAACGTATTTAATAAATTATATTGTGTTTATTATTACACTACGAACACACAAAAAGAATGAAATACGATGAGCTTACATAAATTGATGGATACACAGCCACAACCTATTACACGGCTTGGCCACATGGCTGTGTAACCCCGCCACACGACTTAAGGCATTGCATATAGCCTGACCACACGGCCATGTGCCCTTGTTTTATAGTTTTGTCTAAAGTTTTTGAAAACTGTCAATTTAGTCCCTGCATGACCCTAGAACTGTTTTTAGAATTTTATCTCTTTTAATTAAATCCATGATGTTATGAATGATGTGGAATCCATGATTTGGTTGGTTAGATTATTTACTATATGTGCATGATATGTGATTAAGTACATGCCTTCTATGACTGAATCATTGATAAATTGTTACGGTTACTAGTATTACCGAAATTCTGATTGTATGAACAACATGTGTAATGCTCCGGTTTTCCTTTAACTTCGACTTTTGTAATTTCAAGACACAAATGCTTATCTGCTTTAGTGGTTGAGTGATTTGGGTGTGTCTGAGAGGTCCCAAGTTCAAGTCTCAACTTGGGTAAATTTTGGTATTTTTATGGATAAAATCCAAACTCTAGCGAATAGGCTTATAAATTAAAGTGTGTAAGTAATTAATAGAATGGGCCTGCTGGTCTAGTGGCTAAGTAGAGTGTTGAAGTTGTTAGAAGTCTGGAGTTCGAATCCCTGTGCGTGCAAGGGAATTATTTTGCTGCTAGTGTTGTGTAAGAGTTTGAGTTTTAGTCAAACGCTGATGGTGGAGTGTTTGAAGGAGAGAATTAAGGAGTAGGAGAGGGGGGAGTTATCAAAATCTGATAGTAGTTCAATTAGGCAATTTTCGGCTCCCTCTCTCTCCATTCTCTTTTCTGCCGAAATTTTGCTCTCTCACACCCATTTTTACTGCCGTTTTCCATTCCCATCATCCTCTTTGGCTGCCGAAAACCCACCTTTCTCTTTTTGTTTCACGTTCAATCGGGTTCTGTTCTGCAACTATCACTGCCCTTGTTCGGTAAGTGGTTTCCTTTAAGTTCTAGCGTTATTTTGATTAAGCGATTAATAGAGGAATCGTTTTACTCACGCTAGGTATTGCTCAAAGGCTGTAATCAGGTTCTTGCATTGCAAGCAAACTCTACTTCTTGCTCGAAGGTAAATTTGGTCGCTCGTTAGATGAGCATTCCGTTTCGGGTTTAGTTTGATTCGGTTGTTTAAGAGATTAATGAGTAAAACGTTGCTTAATTATAGGTGCTGGTAACTTTAGGATTGCGTAAAGAGCAAAAACAAACCAGGTGTGTACCTAAAAATGCAGAAAATGAGGTTTCGACGAAAGCCGAAAACCTTTCTGTCGACGCCACACGGGTATGTGGTCCCCCGTGTGGTAGGCCGTGTGCAAGACTGTAAGTCACCACATAGCCGTGTGATCGATGAACCAGGCCATTGGCAAGCGCACGACCGTGTGAGGGCCGAGCGGGGCCGTGTGTGATACACAAGCTCGACCAATTGGGCTGTGTTGGCCACACGGGCATGTGGGCCCTCACGGCTGAACTACACGGGTGTGTGGGATTCTGGGCGAGGCCATGTGATCCACACGGCTAAGGTCAATTTGGGCCGTGTAGGCCACACGAGCGCATGGGCCCACATAGGTAGGCCAATTGAATAAGCTGACCATTAAGAACAAGTACCCACTACCGAGAATAGATGATTAATTTGACCAGTTCAAAGGGGCTTCTGTGTTATCCAAGTGATCACGGTAAAATCAGAGCTTTAAATATTTATAAAAGAATGATCAAACCTGGAGACTAACTCTAACAACGATATTAAGGCAAGTGTACCTATCGAACAGTAGTATAGCTTAGGCAAGACAGGTTATCGAACCCAAAGGAACTAAAAGTATTAATACTCACTTTCTTTTTATTATTTAGCCTTAAAGTTAGAGTGAAGATTACTTTTTAACTAAATAGACGACAGCTAAACTAAGGACACAAAGACAAAAAGACGAATTGGAAAATAACCTTGAGGAAAAACTCAGTTGATTTAGATGATACCCTCGGGAAGAATCCACTTAGACTTATCTTATTATCTAACCTTTTAATTATATGATTTCTTTTACTTAGCTTGATCCGTGAGACTTCCTAACCTATATTAAACCCTCTCTCGAAGCGAATAACGACTAACACTAGGTTAATTAGTGGAACTCTCGTTCGCTTATAATAACCCCCTAGGATAGGAGTAAATCAATCAATGGACTCCCATATTAGGTTTCACCCTAATCCGACAAAATCTTGTAACCCTATCTCTAGGCGCCCGATCAACTCCGCTTAATTATGTTAGATTTTCTCTTAGGCAGGGTCTATTCCTCCTCCACTTAAGCACATTAGATTTGAATTAAGCAACATAATTAAGAACAAACTAAGTAATTTATCATATAACTTAAAAATCAAATAATAAAATCCATCTAGGTTTCATCCCCTTCAGGTATCTGAGGGGTTTAGTTCATAATGAATAAACAAAACATCGCAAGGAAAAAGATAAAACAAAACATAGGAAAAATCCTAAAACCCCCTGAAGGAATCAAAGGAGAATTCCGCAGTCTTGAGTATAACTCCGGCTTCTTGAGATGGATCAACTGGCTATCCTCGCGTTATTCCCTAACTCTGACCTTCTCGGCTTGGCTCCTTGGCCTCGCTTTCGCCCCCTTAAACAGGTGATACTTGGGACTTATTTATAGGCTCTTGGAATGCGATTCTTTCTCCCTAAGTATCCTTTTTCGACTAAAATTGCTCTTTCCAGCGTCAGAGGCACAGCCATGTCACACGCCCGTGTGAATCGAGACCTGACCGTGTTCGGATTTCTCTTGAGACACAGCCGTGTGTGACGGAGTTGAGGCCGTGCTCTAGGTGTTCATCGAGGCACGGCCGTGTGTGCTTTGGGCCAGGCCGTGTCGATTTCATGTTAAGGCCCATTTACTCTGTTTTAGACCCGTTTTGTGTTCTTTTCATCCTCGGGTGCTTTCCTGGGTATAAGACATGAAAAGAAAGGATTAAAAGTACCTTTTTATATAAAACAAGGGATAAATCATCCAAAAGCATACTAAATGTGGGTCTAAAATATGTTACTTTTATGGTTTATCAAATACCCCCACACTTAAGCTTTTGCTTGTCCTCAAGCAAAATTCTCAACTTACAATTAAAATGATCTTTCCATGATCTATAATTCTTATCAACAATGTCTTACCCTAATTTATAGAAAATTCATACATGGATAGTTTGATTCAGAGCGTCCTAAAGATTCATACGAGATAAGTCATAATTTTGTACCTTGAAAACATAAGTGTCTCCCCTCTTTTAAATAACTACCTTTTCAATTCAAAACCGACAAGGATTGACATCCTCACAAAAGATTCACTCCAATCACTCAAAAAGTGTTTAAGGGTCAACATTAAGCACTCATAAGTTGAACATGAAAAGTTAATCCCATAGGCTTGCTTGAAAATCAAATCTCCACCACTGTAATATAAGATGACAAACAGATCAAAAGGTCTTTGACAGGGTTGTAACGGGGCTAGGGTTAAAGGTGTGGATAAAGGCTGAATTAGAAGCTTAGAATCGAAATTGTCTTGATAAATTTCCTAACTAGAAAAAAAATGAACTTAATCTTACATTAATAACTAATACGAGCTTTTTCCTTAGGAATTGGAATTTGAACATGCAAGCTCTCTTAATCATAGCATTAATAATGAATGTACTTTTTTTTAAGAACAAACTAACATAATAATAAGGAAGAATTTTTACAACTGAAATATAGAACATAGTTAGGAAACTTGTTCAAAATCAAATCTCGACAAAAAGGGTGATTAAAAAAAATTGGTGATAACAAATACAAAGGGTTTTTGGTTACAATGAGTAGGTGAGTTAATAAATAGGGTTGTTAGGTTCAACAGGGTTCACTAGGGGTTAATTATAAAGGTAGGCTTTTAAGTGGAGTAAGTGGGTTAAAACCTAAGTGCCTTTATCATCTCGGTATATCAAATCATAACTGTGGTCTCGACATGTATAATCAAGGCAAGTTCTAGAATAACAGTTCATAGTTGACACACTCATAATCAAAAAATGAGCATGAAAAAGAATGTATGCTCTATAAGGTTCAAATACTCACAAAAATTATGGGTGTTTTGACATCATCCTTATGAATTTTAAATTTCAAGGTAGTATTTAAATTTAGGTCAACAACCTAGCAAAAAATTTTAATTTTTGAAAAACAGACTTATCATGCTTGATTCTCTAGTATTCTTTTAAATTAAACATCAATGTAAAATTAACTATGACTTATTCTAAAACATGTTAATAGTCATCACAAATCATCAGAAATTTCATTCTAATTAGTAATATGACAATTTTGCATAAAAATAAGACTAAATCAGGATTTGAGAATAATGAAAAAAGTTAGGCAATTTTATTCCATTTTTAACCTCAGGGATTTAAGAATAATGAAAATGGTTAGGTCTTTTTACCCCCCCACACTTAAGATGTACATTGTCCTCAATGTTCAAAGATAGATGATGCATTTATATTCAAAATCAAAGAGGAGGGGATAGGATACTCCCTGAGGTGTGGACTGTTTCCTTGGAGGAGGGCAGGGGTCGTGGAGGTTATGGTGGAGGATGTGGCAAATACGGCGAAGGCGTCAGTATGGTGGTGGTGTTGGTTTCCAAGCTCTGCGCTAGATGAAGAAATTGGGGAACTCGTGAAGGATTAGCCAGGGTTTATTAAGACATAATAAAAATAAACTAAATACAAAATTAAAGAAAAGCAAGCTAAAGTGAAGGAGACTAAGAAGAAAACTGAAAAGAAAAGGAAATCCTAATGGACTATGAAGTCCTTATTAAGGGATGGTTCACAAGGTGGGAATCAATGCTAAGATTGGGGATGTGGTGGTGGTGGTGAGAGTGGTGAGGGTGTCGTGGTGGTCGGCGTGATTCCTAGCAGCCTGGCGAACCTGATATTAAGAAACTAAAAGAAAATTAAACGAAAATAGCAGTAGAGAAGCTTAGATGAGGAAAATAAAGGAGAAGAGCAGGAAATTGAAGCAAGAGAGAAGGCAAAAATAAAAATTAATTGGTCTCAAAGGCCCTTGGCTTGGTGTTGAGACGAAACTACCGGCATGAACTCATGTTGATCGTTCTTTGTTAAGGAGTCTATGCGTAGCTTCTTCCGCTTCTTCGGCATGGTGTTGATTTGCTCAATGATCTAGTGTTTTGAAGGATTTGAGAGTGAAAAGAGTGAAAAGAAGAGGAAAAATTAGATGGAGGGAGGGAGAAGAGGTGAGGGGTTTAAAATAGAATTTCAGATTTTGTGCTCCCCACGGCCGTGGTCACAGGGTGTGTCGAATTACACGGCCACCTCACATGGCTGTGTTATAGGGGGTGTTGTCACCCTTTTGGCCGTGCTTGGTCCTCCCATGCCCGTGCTTGTGAATTTTTTCTTTTTGGCACGGTCATTATGCACGGGCGTGTCTCCCCCGTGTTATATAAGTCAGTAACCTCTATAATTTCACACGGTTATGTAGCACAGGCATGTTCTGGCCGTGGTGTGCAAGTAAGTAGCTTTAGTAATTTCACACGGTTGTGGGCACGGGCGTGCCCTTTCTGTCGGTGCCCGTGGAGAGGGTTTGTTGGATCCGTGACGTTGGGGAGGGTGGTTGGGCTGACTGCACGGCCTGTGTCTTATCAATGTGGTGGTTTAGGTGGTCCACACGGCCACAGACACGATCGCGTGTAAGGCCGTGTGGCTTGGAAAACCTGCATTTTTGGTTAGTTGAAAAAGAAAAAAGAGAAGAAAGAAGGAAAAGATAAATAAAAACAAAGGAAAAAAATAAGGTTAGTGCTCGGGTTGCCTCTCGAGAAGAGCTCGTTTATAGTCTTTAGCTAGACTTCCTCGTGTTTGAAAATTTTAGGGTGGTTTAAAAGTTTGAATATCTTCCCTCATGCTTACAGTTACGTTTTCTTAACAATGAGAAGCGTTTTCTTTGGAAGTGTCGAATTTTGGATTGCTTACCTCGACTATGCCTTTTGGGAAGATATCATGTACCTTGAGGAGGATCTCTCCCTTTGCTTTCAGGTCTGTGATAGTGATTTGGGGATCAGTTTTGTCTAACCGTACTTGGTCTCCTATTTTAAAGTGATTCGATGTCCCCATGAGCTCTTCTTGTGGTTCCTCGGGTTTTTCTTCATGTGAGTCTAGCTCTCTTTTGATTTCTGTCTTATGATTCTCTAAATTGTCTATATGAGCCGGCTCAGGGCTTAGGCTTTGTGCTGTTTCTTGTGATGAAGATTGAATAATATGGTTATTAATCGAAATGACTTTCTTACCTTAATCGACTGTTGTCCTGGCCGAGTCGAGAGCTTGAAGATTAATTGATTCATCTCCTACACGAAGTATGAGTTCTCCTGCAGCAACATCAATTTTAGTTCTGGCAGTTGCTAGAAAAGGTCTTCCTAAAATTAAAGGGATTGAATTATCCTCATCCATGTCTAAGACAACAAAGTCTACTGGGAAAACAAATTTATCGATTTTTACAAGAACATCTTCGATAATGCCCGTAGGAATTCTTACAGTTTTATCAGCTAATTGAATACTCATCCTAGTTTGTTTGGGCTTCCCTAGACCTAGTCGTTTAAACAATGAGTAAGGCATGACGTTTATGCTTGCCCCTAGATCAGCTAACACATTGTTAATATGTAGGCTACCAATTAAACATGGAATTGTAAAACTCCCTGGATCTTTTAGTTTCTGCGGTAGTCTATTTTGTAACATTACTGAGCATGTTGCGTTTAGTTCCACGCGGTGCTCTTCATCTATTCTGCGTTTGTTGGTCAAGAGCTGTCTTAAAAATTTTCTCGCATCTGACATCTGAAAAAGAGCTTCAAGAAGGGGTAAGTTAATATGTAATTTCTTTAAAAGTTTAAGAAACTTATCGAATTGTTCCTCTGAATCGTCTCTTTTTATGGCTTCAGGATAAGTATGCGAGGTTGATATTCTTTAATTACCGGTTTTGGCTTCTCATGTGGTACCTCTGTTTTACCTTCGTCTTCCTTTTTTCCCGGTATTTAATTTGGTTTAGCTAATTCGTTATTGCCCTGAGCTGTGATTGCTTGAATTTGCTCATTAGGATTAACTTCAGTGTTGCTTGGTAGACGTCCTTGCGGTCGTTCTGACATTAGTTTTGCGAGTTGTTCGATTGCATTAGTCACCTTCTTGACTGACTTAGCAATTTCATCGAGTCGTCTCTTGTTACTTTTGACTGCTCTATCAGTTTCTTGAAGATGTTCCTCGAAGGATGGTTTTTTTTCTTGTGGATAAGGCTGATTTTGGAAGTTTTGAGGAGGTTGTTGCCTTTGATTTCCTTTGTTTCCTTGTCCTCCCCATGAAAAATTTGGGTGGTTCCTCTAACCTGGATTGTAAGTGTTACTATAAGGATTATTATTAGATTGGAAATTATTACCTATATAGTTCATTTGTTCATCTTCTGCTCCTGGTTGGTAGGGTGGGTACTCAGGATTCGCCATAGTTGCATCGCATTGCATGACTGGATGTACCTGTGATGAACACAAATTATCAAGCTTTTTATTCATCATCTCTAGCTGTGTTGATAGCATGGTCATGGCATCGATGTTGAAAACTCCTGCCGATTTTGTCAGTTTGGTCCTTGAAGCTTGCCACTGATAATTGTTTAATGACATCTCCTCAATGAACTCGTAGGCTGCTTCTGGAGTTTTGTTGTTCAGTGTTCCACCGGCGGCTGAATCTATAAGTTGTCTCGTTGAGGGGTTTACACCATTGTAAAAGGTTTGGACTTGTAGCCACAGGGGTAGACCATGGTGTGGGCACCTTCTCAAGAGATCTTTGAATCTCTCCCATGCGTCGTATAGCGTCTCTACATCCATCTGCACAAAAGAAGAGATATCATTCCGTAATTTGGCCGTTTTGGCCGGTGGGAAATATTTCATCAAAAACTTTTCGATCATATGATCCCATGTAGTGATTGACCCTCGTCGTAACGAGTTTAACCATTGTTTAGCTTTATTTCTTGATGAAAAAGGGAATAATTGAAGACGTATGGCATCATCAGAAACGCCATTTATTTTGAAAGTATCACAGAACTCTAAGAAGTTAGCTATATGCGTGTTTGGATTTTCGTCCTGCAAACCATCAAATTGAACAAACTGTTGAATCATTTGTATTGTGTTAGGCTTTAATTCAAAATTGTTAGCAGATATAGCTGGCCTAACAATACTAAATTCTGCTCCTGTTAAATGCGGTTTCGCATAATCGAACATTGTGCGTGGAGCGTTGTTGTCACCCATATCGGGCGGTGGTGGGTTGTTTTCGTCCATCCCTTCAGTAGGATTGGATTTATCTTCTTCCTCTCTTTCCGTGTAAACTAGGGCTCGCCTGGTTTCCCGACGATTCCTACGAGCGGTCGCTTCGATTTCGTTGTCGAATACCAAAGGTCCCTTCGGATTCCTTCTAGTCATAAACTAGAGGTACCTGTTTGAAAAGAAAGAGAGAAAATTTCAGTAAATAAAAAAAAGAAAAATAAATTGCAAAAAATAAAAATTTGGGCTAAAGTAATAAAAATAGAGTTTTCTTAATATTTTAGTTCCCCGGCAACGGCGCCAAAAACTTGATCGCTGTAAAATCAGAGCTTTAAATATTTATAAAAGAATGATCAAACCTGGAGACTAACTCTGACAACAATATTAAGGCAAGTGTACCTATCGAACAGTAGTATAGCTTAGGCAAGACCGGTTATCGAACCCAAAGGAACTAAAAGTATTAATACTCACTTTCTTTTTATTATTTAGCCTTAAAGTTAGAGTGAAGATTACTTTTTAACTAAATAGACGACAGCTAAACTAAGGACACAAAGACAAGAAGACGAAATGGAAAATAACCTTGAGTAAAAACTCAGTTGATTTAGATGATACCCTCGGGAAGAATCCACCTAGACTTCTCTTATTATCTAACCTTTTAATTATATGATTTCTTTTACTTAGCTTGATCCGTGAGACTCCCTAACCTATATTAAACCCTCTCTCGAAGCGAATAATGTCTAACACTAGGTTAATTAGTGGAACTCTCGTTCGCTTATAATAACCCCCTAGGATAGCAGTAAATCGATTAATGAACTCCCATATTAGGTTTTACCCTAATCCGTCAAAATCTCGTAACCCTATCTCTAGGCGCCCGATCAACTCCGCTTAATTATGTTAGATCTTCTCTTAGGCAGGGTCTATTCCTCCTCCACCTAAGCACATTAGATTTGAATTAAGCAACATAATTAAGAACAAACTAAGTAATTTATCATATAACTTAAAAATCAAATAATAAAATCCATCTAGGTTTCATCCCCTTCAGGTATCTGAGGGGTTTAGTTCATAATGAATAAACAAAATATCGCAAGAGAAAAGATAAAACAAAACATAGGAAAAATCCTAAAAACCCCTGAAGGAATTAATATTTATCTAGCTTTGTCAGATATGTAATCAATTTCATGTATATGACATTTATACAATTCACATACACAACACTCAATTCAAGCATATATATATATACACAATTTAGTTACACGAACTTACCTCGACAAATGTTCGTGTACGTAAAACCTACTAATCCGACATTTTATCTTTTCCTCGTTCTAACTTCGAATTTGGTCTATCCGAATCTATATGAATGAATTTAACATTAATTTATGTTCATTTCAATTCACATCTTAAGAAAAATTACCATTTTGCGCCTAAACTTTTAATTAATGATGATTTCGTCCCTAGGCTCAAAAAATGAAATTCATGCAATTTAATCCTTATTCCATGCCTAGCCGATTTTTACATGTAAAATTTACAGCCCATGTATTTCATAAAATTCAAAATTTTTCTTTGAATTTTACATCTTTTCAATTTAGTCCCTAAATCATAATTTCATCAAAATTCCATTTACAAAAGTTGTTTATCTATCAACAACCTTTCATTTTCTACCATAAAACTTCATAATTCATCTATGTTCATCCATGACAAAACACTAATACCTTGATAACTTTGCAAATTAATCCCTGAGATAGCTAGATTAAGCTATCACGATCTCGGAAATATAAAAATCATTAAAAATGGGCAAGAATACTTACCTAATCAAGCAAAATAAGTTGGCTTGAGCTTAGGTCTCCATGGCTAAGGTTTCCATGCATTTAATTTGGGAAAGATGATATAAATGATGATATTTTTATTTTTTTTATCATTTATCATCTTTTATTATTTTACTTTCCAATTGCATCCTTTTCTTTATTTTATTTTCCATGGATGAATCATCATCCTTAGCCACTAAGCATATTTAATGGTCTATTTGCCATATAAGGACCTCAAATTTTGTATTCCATAGCTATTTAATCCTTTTAGCTATTAGAACTCAACTTTTGCACTTTGTGCAATTTGGTCCTTTATCAAATTAAACATGTAATCGGTAAAATTTCGTAAAGAAATTTTAATACGACACTACTATCATACTATAGACCATAAAATAATATAAAAATAATTTTTTTCCAAAATTGAATTTGTGGTCCCGAAACTACTGTTCCGATTTTACTGAAAACAGGCTTTTACATTCGTATAAAAGTGAGCTAGGTGTGTAACGAAAACACGCGAAATCGAGATTTGGAAAAAGCCAAAAAGTGGTCGTCGAAGCGACAAGGGCGTGTGCCCAACCGTGTGGTTGGTTGCGTGCGACACATGACCATGTGACGGGCAAGTGTGTGGTAATGTGGGCCGCACGGGGGTTTGGGCCAGGCCATGTGGGCCACAGGGGCAAGGCTAATTTGGGCGTGTTGGCCCAAAAGTCTAAAATTTTCCCTAGGGTCACATAAGTCATTTCGATCGACTATGGGCCTTTTGTAGGGTCGGTAAGGACAAACAAACCCTAATGCATGATACCTTCCTAATCTGATAGACTAATTTGAGTTTAAGAAATTGATATGCATGATTTGTCTGTTTGTGAAAGCATGTATGATATATGTATGTGAGCATGTGAGACACGTTAATTCTATATATCTGCATCTATTATCTATATCTGTATATGGGGCGGGTTTGGTTTATGTGGAGGAAGTGTTCTGTGAGGCGACATATCGTTGATTTACTGACATCATGTTTGCATACTATTCTGATAAGTGTCGTTTAGACACTGTGTGGTGTGTAGGATGGGTGGGTGTTTTATACCCCACATGGTGTGCTGGAATGGACGGAGATGGTGAGTAGAGGATAGGGGTAGGACTCTGTATATCTGTATGTTCTGAAAATCTGATTCTGATATGATCTGACTCTATTAGGGACTTATGTCCACTTCTGTTCTGAAATACTGGAAATCTAATTTTTATGAATGTTTGTCTCTGTTAAGTTATACACTAAGTTTATGAAAACTCACATCTACTGTTTATTTTGTTCAAGTAATCCTCAGACATAGGTGGATTGGTGCAACGGAGTCTTAGCGGTGACCACTAGTTCACGAATTGGTTTAATTAATAGTTTTTTTTTTAATTCTGGATTATGTTGAGAGTTTGTAATTTTTAGGACTTTTCGGACTGTTTGGTTTGATTTCGGTTTTGGATGTGTCTTGATATTTTTACAACTTTTAACAAAATGATTTACAAAAACAGTAGTTTACATAAACAAATAGTTTTCCGAAATCAAGCTTGGATTTCAACTGTATCACATTATAAAAATCCGCTGCAACTAATGTTTTACATAAAAGGACTATAAATGATGGATTTATTAAAGAGAAAAATATTAAGTTTTTTGAAAATGTGAGCTCTTTTAAAACAATTAATATGAGGAGTTTTAACACGAAAGCTGGTTTTAAAACCCTTCTTCGTAACATTTCTAAATCCGGCCATAACGTCAAGGCTGGGTTTGGGGTGTTACACAAACACTAGTGGTTTATCCATATTTTTTACTGGCAACTTTTATCTGTAAACCCGTTGTGTATTCACAACTACTGGTAGTGTATTAACCTGCAACATTGGTGGTGCATCCACAAAAAGTAATGTCCGAGATATAAGAGTTCTAGGGAACTCTTACTGTGGACTGTAATAGTGGGATAACGTAACACCCCTATCCCGTGTTTGTTGCCAAATTAGGGTTATGAGGTGTTATGATACAAATCGGACACATATAACATCATTTAAACATACATTTATTAAAGTTACAAAAAAAATCCAAAACAAACCTTATTCATATCATACATACATTTACGAGCCTTATATCGAGTATACAAGACATAAAAATGACTATGGAAACAACCAAGGATCAATCTGAATCAAAACAAAAAAAAATTAGAAAATTTAGAAAACAGGGGTCACACAGCCGTGTGGCTAGGCCGTGTGACAAAACCCAGGCCGTGCAGCACAGGGACATGGCCATGTGGCCAACTGTGTGATAGACAGTGTAACTTTTGAAATAGGGTTACATGGCCGTATCTCATCTTGTGTTTGCTTCGAAGGTGGGTCACACGATCGTGTCGCAAACTATGTGCTAGACCATGTAACAATTTAAATATAGTCAAACGGCCGTGTCATAGGCCGTGTGAAACCTGCACCTAAAATCAAATTTATACATGGTCATGTGGTGTGACCATGTGTGGCACATGGCCGTGTTACAACCCATGTCTCAGGCTGTGTGATAGCCCGTGTCTCAAGCGGTGTGCAGCTGAATGACTTCCAACCCTATCTTAGACACCAAGCCAAACCAATTACCATTAACCACCCAAAATCACATATAAAGACATCTAAAATATGTCAAAATACACCATTTAAATCACAACCATGTGCCCTCATTGGAACCACAATTAAAAAAACCGTTCAACCAACTAACATAATTAAGGAATAATCTTTATCATTAGTTCATCATTCATGCCTACAACCATCAATAAAAAATTGACCAATGTTATGATCATTCACAACCAAACTACCATTTCAATGCATCACTACATAATATATATGACATCATGGATAAACTTAACCAAAATTAACAAAGGCATACATCCAAAATCAACCACATTAACTAGTTGTAACATGTTAACACTTTACATATCAACAACTTAACACTTATATACATGCCACATCCCAAAATGATAAACAAAAACTACCGACAAGGACTGGATAATGTGAACTCCAAATCAGTCCATCCGGTCTATCCACAAAATGATAACTACAAAAGAAAGTATAAACAAACAAGTAAGCTTAGGAAGCTTAATAAGTCCATAGCCTAGACATCATTCAGCTTAACTTAACAAAGATAAATAAACAAGAAGATAATTTGTAACTCCTGATAACCAACAAGTTCACACTACATTAGTATTTATTCATATATATAACATAGTAACACCTTCTCAAAAGACTTAACCAATACCATCAACCAAGCTTTCTCAATGTAACCATCCACATATATAAACAAGAAATTCATTGTAACATTTTTCACTTATTAACACCATAGATATGCAATAGAATTAAGAAAGTAGATAAGTTGAAAATCAATTAACACATTGCCTGATGAATTATAGTAACTTGACTCAGGTACTCAGGTAAATACACCACACCAAAGGCATCATAGATGCGTACCAAAAGCATTGAAGTGAAAATAGAGGCATCGAAGTGCAACCCCATACATGTAACACTCCAAACCTGGCTTAGACTTTATGGCCAAACCTAGAGAGTTACAATAACCATTTGAAAATTCCAACCTAGATTTCTTGAAATTGAAATAGTCCAAAATCATTAAAAATGATTATATCCATCCATGGAAATCCAAACTTTTGACAACAATCCGAAACAAACCATACTATAGTATAAATTCGATTAAAACAAATAAAATAAACAAATATAGTTGACCGAGTTCTAGCTACACCGACCCATCTAAGTTTGTGGGTTACCTAAAATTCAATCAAACCAACGTAATGAGTTTACATACTTAATGTGCAACTTATGTATTCAAATAGGATATATTAGATACAGATACAAATCATGTCATAAACAGATGCAAGACCTACCACCATCCGCTAAACACCATCTCCGTCTATCCCTGCACACCATATAAGGGTATCAAGTACCCATCCATCCCTACACACCGCATAGCGATTGTATATCACGTTTTAGAATAAATGCAGACCAACTGCTAGATCAGAATGTGATAAATTTCCAGAATCAGATTTATATGTGGCTTAGCCACTAGAAACGACAGATAATTAACTGCCCACACTTCCTTCTTTATCACAAACCCCAACCCAATGTAGATACGAAGTTATTAGATATTAAAATGCACATACAATTATCCCAATACAAATCATATTTAGATAATGTAGATTATAATCATTTAGTAGATATCGCATCAGATATATGTATAGATAACAAATTATTCAGTATCAGATCATCAGATATCAACTTATATAGCCTAATTCAGATCATACGAACCCTACGAAAGGCCTACGTTGGATTCGAATGACTTTTACGGCCATAGAGAAAAATTTCAGTTTTTGGCCCGCACACCCATGTGGATTCACACAGCCTGGATGACTGGCCCTTGTGGTCCACATGTCGTAGCACACGTCTGTGCGACTCTATTCAGAGAGTTACACAACCTAGAGACACACCCGTGACATTTGACTGTGTGACTCACAATCAAAACAGTCCCTCACATGGCCTGAACACATGCTCGTGTGACCCAAGTTAGAGAGTTACATAGTCTACCACACGATCGTGTGGCTTACACGGCCTACCACACAGCCTGGAACACGACCATGTGGCATCGACAACCATGGATTGTGGCTTTCGTCGCTCGCAAAAAACTCGATTTTCGTTAAACACCTGACACAGGTATGACGTAAAAGCAACAGAGATGATCCCGAAACCTAAAATGACCGCCAATTGTCAATTAATTGATGAAATCAAACTAAACGTTAAATTAACATCGAACCAAAAAATTACAACAAAGAACTTCGACGCAAAACCCCGAATCACAAAAATAAGCACTTACCCTTACGCAAAAAGGCAATGCGAGAACTTAAATCATGGAATGACCTTGATTTGCAACTTCTACCCTAAAAGAGAAACAGTCAAAAACTTAACAGAAAGTTCAAAACGGAATGGTAGAAAACCCCAACAAGAAAAAGAAAAAATCAAGCAATAACAGAAGAAACAACAATGAAACTTACGCTATTAGCCTGTCAATCGAATAAAGAACAACCTAATTCCTCAACGAATCTAGCAGTAAGATTAACAAAGGAAAGAACAAAGAAAAAAAGAGAAAACAATGGTAATGGAAGAAAGAGGGAAGAAAAACTTTGAAACGTAGAAGGAAAAAAATTAGGAAAAGAAAATCAATTAAAATCCTCAAAAATAAGATTTATTTCACAAAATAGCGAAACATTTCTTTATTGCTTACATAGAAACTCGAACACAAGATCAAAGACATACAAAAGCTTAACCATTAAACTAGCAGGCTCATTCTTAACATAAACTTACACTAAATTAAACTTGGGCCCAACGTTCCCAGATAATGTTTGAATCAAATGAATAATAAATTTTCCAAAAGTGGGACTCAGACCCCTAATCTTGAACGCACAATTAAGGCACTAAACCACTGAAGAAAATACATATCTTATGACAAAATTTAACAAGCAAAGGTTCTAATTTTGGGGTGTTACAGTACAAGCGCGTATACTAACCCTATTAGCATGCCAATCGTATCCTAATCATTTACTACATTCAAACAACCACTTAATAGAATTCTTAACATTATAAATTAGAGGCACTTCCACAATATCCATACACATGCTATAAGCCAATAATAATCATTTCAATATCAACTAACCATATTATTCAACAATTATCGAATAATCAACTCTCACCTGTACTTAATTGTAGACATTTTATAATTTCAAATTAATATCATAATTCAATCCAGATAAAATATAACCAAAACTTAATGCCACAAATTATAAATATATTTATCTATACTATGAACTTACCTACTAACTACTATTGGTTTCCTCGCAAGGACTACTCCACAATTTTTCCTTTTTCCACGGTTATTGTCTTTTTAACTTGATTATTGATCTACATAGTAATTAAATTAAAATTATTAAATTCACATGCATAAAAAATTCAATTCAATACATGAGACTCTTACTTTTCACTTTTACAACTTTCCCCCTAAATTTTTCACTTTATTCAATCTAGTCCTTTAAACCGAAACTATTCAAAATTCCATAATTCATCCCCAACAACCAAAACCAAATATACCAACAACTTAAAATAGTCCCTAAACACTTACAAAATACAGAATTTTTACATGGAATTTTAATTATTTATACATTAGTCTTTAAACCCAAAACTAACAAAAAAATATTTTACACAATCATACTAACCAACATTCAAATTTATAAATCCTTCTTAAAAACTCAAGAACACCAAAAATCCATTACTGTCCAGTCTCTAAAACCTTAACATTTTTACAATTAAATTTAGGGTTTAATAGATTACACTACAATAATCACAAAAACATAAAAAAATCTAAAAATTAAGATCAATTACTTACCATGCAAGAGAGAGCAAGCTTGACCGATCCTAAAGATGAACAACAATGGTGGTTCTTTCGGTTTTAGGTAGGTGGAGAAGAAATTGATACTAATTATTTCATCTTTTACATTATAATTCTGATTTACCATTTTACCAAATTAACCCTTAATTCTAATTAAAATTTCACTAAAAAGACAACCATGACCGTCCACTGTACTTAATATTGGCCAATTTGCTTATCTAGGTCACTTAACCATGCTAAATGTTCAATTAACATCTTTGACTAATAGATTGAATCTTTTGTAACTTTTACAATTTAATCCTTTTTACTAAATTAACTAACTAAACCTTAAAATTTCTTAACCAAAATTTAATACGACTCTAATGTAACTCCATAAACATTTATTAAATAATAAAATATGAACTCACTTGTCGGAATTGTAGTCCCAAAATCATCGTTTCTGACACCACTGAAAAAATGAGATATTACAGGTAGGACATATCTTTACTGATAAACTGAACTTGTATTGCATTGCATCGACATGCATAAGCATAATCATTTGAATTTCGAAGAATATTGCTATATCATATTATTAATACTGTACTAAAAATCCTTATTATGTATGCTTGGTTTAATGATTTGCACTGATTTTCTTGTGATAAAACTCAAACTGAGCGTCATAGTTCACTCCCCATTTATTTCCATCCTTACAGATAATCCACCAATTTAGGACGCAAAAACAACATTCGTAGGGTCTCGACTCGTTTTTTACTGATACAATTATTTTAGGCTCATTGTTTGATTTATTCTATTATTCAAAGTATGTATTATTTTATTTATAGCTGTGGCATGAGACAAAGGATTTGGGTTTATATTTTTTTATATTGCATGACATTTAATTTCATTTTAGGGCATCAAATTATGATTAGTTAATTAGCTATGCATGAACCCCTATTTTTATTAAAAAGCGTAAATAGATATCACTTTTCTGCTGCCATAATATAATTAAAACTTTGAGTAATAAATAATTTGGTAATTGACTAAGTTTTCCTCTAAAATAAATGTTTTAATATGATTGTTTTAAAAACTCTGATAGCTTATTGGGCCACTTTGGTGGCTAATGTAATTTTTCAAATTCGGGTCTAACGTCTAAGCCGAGTTGGGGAGGTTACAGGTCATATTTGTTCTTTTTTTGACACAATGCCTATAACTACCCATAGCCTCTCGTCAACCCATAAATAGGAGGATAATGCGCCTCACTGCACTCAAACTTACGTCCTATATTGGAAACAATACCTATGCCTGTAACACCCCAATACCCAGCCTAGGAGTTTAGACCAAATTTTGGAGGTCACATTGATCACTAAGGTTATCGTGGGAAATTTTAGTTTAACAAACCGAAAAACATTACAATATTTAAGTTCAGTAAAAACTCCTAGATATAAATTCCCGATATTACAAAAACCTCGGTCCAAATAACGCTTTCATGTATTTAATACAAAAGTTCATACCATAGTTTTCAAAATAGTACTTTAACTAATTATTTAAAATGTGTAACTCTAAGACCTCCGACGCGCCGAGTTCAGCAACAGAATTTGGAAATGTACCTGAAAGGGGAAACACAAAGGGGATAAACTACACGAGCTCAATGTGAGTTCGAGACATGACTAACAATAGAATTACAGACCAAAATTCCAGATAGCAGTACAACAGTGAAACGTACTTACAAGGATATATATGACTAGAAGGTATACACAAAGCCAACGTCCCAAACGAATGTACTCAATCAAAGCACTTATCATGACACACAGTGTTACAAAACGTCATTACACGCAAGAACAATCACAAATGATAAGTCAAATAGACAGAATACAGATAAATAGATTTACACTCAATCACTTAATTCGACACTTATGAATGCAGTCAAGTAGTGAAAACCCACCTATTCAACCAAAACACCTCTCCGCCCCCCGATCATACCCCAATAGAGTTGTTTAAGCTCATCCAACCAGAGACACCACATAAGACCTCGAAAGGCCCATCCAACCCTACACATCATGTATATGGGCTAAGCCACTTAGATAATAGTACGCAGCAAAGCTGACGTATATTCAGTACAGTGCATTGCAGTAAACCGCTGTACAAATATGTTGCAATTAAACTGCCAGATCAGATCAGAACCGGTCTTCCTTCTCGTCACAACCAAACCCCAAATCATAATGCAAATACAACAATGCACACCAAACACGAACAGTCATACAGACACAGAAGGTCGTAAACAGTTAGACAAATACAGAATTCTGTGCAATACAGAAATACACACTCTTTGGAATTAGACACACAGAATCAGAATGCTCTTACATACACAAGCTCAATGTCAAATTTCTTCACAGTTATCGGACACGGTTTCATTTTGCAGAACACATTACAAACACGAACTATTAAATCGAAAGTTTAGTTAATCACATGATCCTAAGCCGTATCGGAGTCATTAATACTTATACAGAGGCCCCAACAATCATTGGACGGCACAAGAAATAGAACGGATAAGTTATGCTATAGAACAAACATTTGCAAAACAAGGCCACATGGCCGTGTGCTCCGGCCGAGTGGAAGTGCCTAGGTTGTGTTGGGGCCAACACTTCCATATAGAGAGGCACATGCCTGTGTGACCTAGGGACATGGCCATGTGATCCGATCGTGTAACTCTTTGTTCGTTGTGCTAAAAATAGGGTACAGAACAGGCACAACCATGCGAGGGTATCACACACCCGTGTGCCCACCAGACACGGCCGTGTGTCCAAAACACACGCCTGTGTGGGATCCCTAAATCCCCAAGTTGGCCACACGAATGTGTGGCATCAAATCACATAACCTTAATTTCAAAACACACATGTAACACCCCTAACCCCCATCCGTCACCGAAACAAGGTTACGGAGCATTACCGGAGATTTCAGAGCAATCACAGATAATTGTGATATTTACTGTTCATAACAAAACTGTCCACTTGAGTCATAGTCACTAAATTATTTATATCTTGGGCTAAGGAATTCTAAATTAAGATCCACTTGATTTTTCTAAAACTAGACTCAAATATCTTCCTACCATAAAATTTTCAGAATTTATGGTTTAGCCAATAAGTATAGTTTTCAAATTCATCCTATTCTGTTGTTTGACAGTTTCGACCTTTCTTCACTAAAAATTAATTATCTCTTAGTACGGGATTCAGATGATGTTCCCGTTTGTTTCTCTTGAAATTAGACTCATTAAAAAATTAAACATATAAATTTAAACCCACAAGTATTTCTATACAATTTTTAATGATTTTCCAAAGTCAGAATAACCCGAAATCATTCTAACCTTGTCTCACAAAAATTCAAATATCTCATAAAATGAAATTCTTTTGCTTACACCATTTCTTCTATGTAAAACTAGACTCAATAGGATTTAATTTCATATTTTATTAAACCTCTAATTTGATTTTCAAACTACTGTCATCCAAAACTGTTTTAATGCTAATTTTACTCTTTCATGATTTCTTTGTATTAACTTTCATTTAGACATACATAACACCAAAGCATATCCATAACTAGCCATTCCAATAGCTAGTCATTATCAAATATTTACATGCCATTCATTGGCCAATTTAACCTATACATCAACAATAAAGACTTAAACATATCATTTCCTTACCTTCATATACATGCTCATAACATCATACTTTATCAAGTCTACACATACCCAATCACATTCAACATAACAACTTCCCACATGTATCATCTAGTTTAACTTCATTAACATACCATTATAAACCACATCACACAATGACATTGGCATTGGCATATGAGTAATTAATATGCTTGCAACCCATTAGCCAATATAAGCCAATTTATATGGCTACATACCAAATCAAATCCTTAATCATTACAAGCCAATACATTTGGCCATATCATAATGACACATACACAAAATGACTAAGTCCCTATACATGCCATAGACTCAAATGTTTGCGTTCATTTACCCAACATGATAGCTTGATAGTGTGATAGCATCTCTGGCGATCTCCAACCCGAGCTAGTTTGGTGACACTATGAGGCATAGGAAAGGAATGGGAGTAAGCTATATAGCTTAGTAAGTTCACATGCAAATAAATAGCAACATAATCATGAATAACATACAATTAACATAACATAATTTACATATATGTCATCATAGTTTCATAGGCATAACTTACTCATTTTAAATCTTACCAAAAGTTCATCACATACCGAGCTCATTCATATGAATTTTTCGTACATACCTGTACCAACTCGTAACATATCATACTCTTTCTCATATTTGACATAATCTTTGAATTACCCATTGAACCACTTGGAATACTAAAGGATACTCGGGAATCTCATACACAATGTACCATACCAACGCCATATCCCAAACATGGTATTACATGAAAATCTCATATCGATGCCAATAGCCCAACTATGGTCTTACACGAAGCCTCATATCAACGCCATATCCCAGATATGGTCTTATACGAAATCTCATAATGATGCCATATCCCAGATATGGTCTTATACGCAATCTCAGTGACCCTAATGTCATGACATTTGTATCCTATTTATTCCTAAGGTTCAAACGGGATTTTCTCATTTGTCATATCATCGTCGATTGTATCCACATTGTCATTTATACAATTCATATATTAATAAAACATTTAAAATACAATTGTAACATTGTGTTATTTACACATGAACTTATCTCAACACAAGAATGGCGAAATGGGCCTAAACGTCACATACTTTGTTTTTCCCCCATTCTAGGTCTGAACCTCGATTTTATTGATCTATAATATCAAATTTGACTTATTTAATCATTATACTATTCAATTTAGCCCAAAATCACATTTTAGAAAATTTTACATTTTTGCCACTAAACTTTGTCATATTTACAATTTAGTCCCTAGGCTCGTAAAATGATTTTCATTCAATTTCTTTGTACTTTAAGCCTAGCCAAACCATTTTCATGCTTATATAAGCCCACATTTTCCATTAAAACACAATTTTACTACATATTTTATAACTTTTACAAACAAGTCCTTTTAGGCATCTCCACCAAAAATCACTTAGCAAAAGTCGTTTAACAAGACATAAACATGCATTTTCTGCCATCAAACATCAAAATGCACAAACATCCATCATGGGTAAAATTTTAGACTTTGATTATGTCTTAAATTAGTGGTAGAAATAGATAGATCATGTTACGAGGATTTCAAAAACGTAAAAATCATTAAAAACAGGGCTAGAACGGACTTACGATCAACCTTGGAAGCTTGGAAAACCCTAGTCATGTCTTCTCCATGCAAGTTTTGGCCACGAGGAAGAACATGGACAAAAATTGGCTTTTAATTTGGCTTTTTAATTTATTTAATTACTAAATGACCAAAATGCCCCTAACTTAAAAATATTCTATTTCACCTATTTCATGTCCATTTTTGTCCAACAAAATATCCAATGGTCTAATCACCTTTTAGGGACCTCCAATTTAAAATTTCATAGCAATTAGACACCTCTAGTTTCTAGAACTCAAGTTTTGCACTTTTTACGATTTAGTCCTTCTGACTAAATTGAGTGCCCAAACGTCAAAATTTTTGAACGAAATTTTCACGAAATTATTCCGTAAAATTGTAGATCATAAAAATATAAGAATATTAAATTTTTTCTCGCCGGATATGTGGCCCCGAAACCACTATTCTGACTAGACTCAAAATTGAACTGTTACAACACACGCCCCGTGTGAGGAAGGGACACGGCCATGTGGAAGTCTACTAAAATCCCCAAATCGGCCACTCGGCCGTGTGGCACCAAAATTAGCCAGGAAACCCTAAATCCCAATTACACATGGCTGTGTGAACCGCCCGTGTAGGGGTATACACCCGTGTGGTCACGAAACAACATCGAAACTAGCCAAAATCTCAGTTTTATGACATCAGAACGAACCCCAATCATTAACCACTCTTAACAACGGAATCTTATAGAAATCCTCTAGATTCAACAACAATTTCATGTCGAATAAAAGCAGTTCAGAACACACACACAAGTTGTCGAATTTCACAGCAATTCAGTACCAATTACACAGTTCAGTACACACTTGGAATTATCAATACTTCAAAATTGAATAAACAAATTAAAAATAGAGGAAAAGAGGTTTGAAACCCCACCTTAATTTGTGATAAAACGCCCCAACAATCAGTGAACCACAAAGCCTTCACTTGCTGCGCAACTATACCTCCCTCAAGAACCCGAAACCAAATCAAAACAATGAAACCACAAGGATGGAAAAGAAGATTTTGATGAGAAGAGGGGGAGAGAGGAGAAAAGAGGAACGTACTGAGAAACATTAGGAAACCCCCAAAAACGTGAAAAACTCCTTTCTTCCTTTTTCCCCTTTTTTTCATATTAAAAAATAAAAATAAAAATAAGCAAAAACAAATAAAAAAAAATCTAACCTTTTAAAACCAGAACAACGCTAAATCAAAATAATTCCCTCAGAGCACACCTAAGGACTTGAACCCAAGACCCCTAGACTAAACTAACACACAACCAATCACTAGACCAGCAACCCATTTTAACACTTAAATGCAAAAATATACACAACAATCTGATCTAGCCACTGACCTTACCTACAAATCTCAAAACTTCTAACTCCAAAATCCGGGGCGTTACAAAGCCAATCGAGTTAAGACTCAATTGATATTTATAAACAAATTCTTAAAATGAGTCAACCTTGAAATATGTGCTTATCTAATTATCTTTTAAAGTGTATTTATTTAAATAACATGATAAATTTCAAACCCCTTTTTAAATTTTAATAAAACAGTACATATAGTACAAATTAGGTTTAATATAATTTTTATTTTTAAACTTGACAACTAGATTTATTTTAGTATATACATTTTGTTTTTGTCTATTTTGATACTTATATTTTTTATATCCACTTTAGTATTTGAACTTGACAATTAGAAGGCAAAATAAACAAACTTTCATAATTGTAATTGTCATGCATGTAAATTTTCAAATTAAATCAATTTGTTTTATTTATTGAAAAATCTATCTTTAGCATATTTCATGTCTATTTATGATTCATTTTCGGGATTCATAATATTATCTTTATTAATATTTATTTAACAAATAAGAGTATTTTACATTAAATAAACATCAAACATTTTTAATTTATTCAAAATTTAGAATGCAAATAAAAGATGAAATATGGAAGTTATATTTTTAAATTATTAATCAAATTTTTTTATAAATTTAATTATAAAAAATATTTTGGTCTTATACTAATGCAAGTGTATACTACTTTTTTAATATATAATTATATAAAATAAAATAAAGTGTATATTAATAAAAAAAAATTGTGAATGTACACAAGTTCGCTCGTGGGATTGTTTGAGAGTGCAGCCATTCAAGGCTCAGGACGGAAAGGACTCAACAATTTTTTTCTTTTAGCTTTTAATATGGAAAAAAATTTCAGATTAAAATAAATTAATTAAATGTCTAAGATATTCAATATCTCACCATAAATGTTTCATCTTCTAGAGCCCTAAAATTTTTTTAACTTTTATTGTATTACATTTTATAAATATTTAAAAAAAATTAATTTATTATTTCGTCTAAAACCCAAAAATATAAAAAACAGACATTGTAGAATTGATTAACCATAACACTTCCATACAATTCATCAGCCTCAAGTGTGGAACTAAGAGGTTAAATAAATCTAATCAACCAATCAAGGTATAGAATTATGGAAAACTTCAATAACTAAGAGGTTAAATAATTATTCCTTGCATTATCGTGTTTCAAGCTTCGACAGATGGGTGGACCCTAATTCAATTAAAACTTCAATAACTTCTTAAGATATGTGACACACTAACAAATGATCTTAAATGCTGCAAATTAAAGACATCACTTTAGCTTAAGTACAAAAAAGAAAAACTAAAACACAATTATATCACTATCTGAATTTTCATGACATTAAAGAGTAGTAGCTCTCTGAGAATCATAGTCTGTACTATACCTGTATTAACATAGGTCTTATTGTTTTAGTTCTTAATTGGTATTAAGTTATATATGTTTTGTTTTGGTCAATATCTTGGTGTATGATTGTTGTTTTGATGTGTCTCGACCTATTTCGGTCAATACTTACTTGTACCTATGCGTATCGACTTATATCGATTTATATAAAATTTTAATACTTTAAACATAACTTTTTTTTTTATTTTAGCATTTTAAAAATTACATTTTAATTATATATAATTATTAAATTTATTGAACCTAATTAATAATTTTAAAAACTCATATCTATAGAGAAATATATTTTATATAGATATAATTGAGATATATATACGTGATTTATAATTTACTAAAAACTTAGAATAAACTATTTATGTAAAAATAAAAAATTTAATAAACCCAAAATGATATATTAAAACACATCCAAATCAATACGTAACCGTATTAGGACAAAAAAGTATGGTTATCAGTACGATACTAATTACCTTATTTGTGACTCCAAATAATAAAGAGTATTATGAAGACTTACTAAATAATTCTAAAATATAAAACGGATCAAGAGTCGGACAAGCGGATAAACATCATCAACTTAGACTAAAGTAAAAAAGAAAAGACTTGTTAGCTTAATTTGGCCAGATTTCATATTAAAAAATAAAAATAATTTTTATTTAATTTAATTATAAAATATATAAATATTAATGTATATTTTATAATTTATGAACAATAAATTAATTATTTGTTAGAGTTAACTTTAAACTCGAGCCTATTTTTTTAGAAAAAATCAGACCATATCCAACACATGCACCTAATTTAATCTAATAATTTCAATAAATTTGTACTCAACCATAATAAAAGAGGGGAAACCTTTGTTGGTCGCAAGTCACTATCTTCGGTTCCCCTCCATACAGAAAGAAAAGAAAAATATTAATTGTATATGATATTTAATTTGAAATTAAAGTTTCAAATATTTTAATTTCTACATGGAATTTTAATTTTGATTTAATATTTTTATTTTAAAGTTGATTGTAAAAGTTAAAAAGTTGATTGAGTTTTATCTCGATTGATATAGTGAATTTGAGTACACTGAAGCGCATTATCCCCCCACTTAATGAAATTGTTAAAAAAGAGAGTTAAAAAGCTGACCAACCTAATTACCTTAATTAACTATATTTAGATTACCTAATTAATTAACTTAATCAAAGTATTATTTTTATTATTAATATTAATCTTAAACCATAGAGTTGGAGCAAGGTGTGGCAATTGGTCTTGGTTCCACTTTCTTCAAATACCATCTAACCTTATCTTATGATCAATTAATTTAGTTATCATTAGTAGTAATGAATATTCTTTTAGTTAATTAACAAACAAACTGTAGGTCCATTATTACAACCATTGAACATTTGAACTTGTTAGACCATTAACCACTTTAAATTGGATTAAACAGTCAAATCAAATAAAATGTGAGTATATGAAGGATCTTTCTTAAATAAATTACAAAATAAGGGTTTATTTGGATATAAGGTTAAAGGACATATTTGAATAGAGATTAAAGATTAATATTTTTTTTAACAATCTCATTATAGGTTTGGGTTCGGATCACATTTGTTCTTTTTAGCACAATGTCTAGAATTACCTATAGTTCATCTCCAACCTATAAATAGGATGATAATGCACTTCAACGCACTCGGACTCACGTCCTCCTGCATTGATAACAATACCCATGCCAATCGAGTTAAGACTCAATCGACAGAATTAATATTTAATGTACCATCGATATATAGGTTTTATATACCATCACTTAATAATAAAATGACACATTATCGTTAGTGTAAAATAAAAAAAATATTGAAAGACTTTAAAATAAATAATATTAACTTTATTAAACATAATTAATTATTAATTATAATAATTTGTTTTTCTTTCGGGTTTTAGGTTTCAACTTTCAAGTTTTAGATTTTGGGTTTTGATTTTTGGGTTTTAGATTATGGATTTGGGGTTTTGGATTTTGAATTTCATATTTGATTTGTTTGTATTTATTTATGCCTAATGATAACTAATATTTATTTTAAAATAAAGTTATTTAAATTTATTTTTAAAACCTTCAATATTTTTTGTTTTACACAAACGAAGATGTATCATCCTATTATTAATTGATGGTGCATGATCAAATATTCTCTCAAAATTTAAATGGTTAAAGATTTACTCAAGGAGATTTTTATTATAAAAATAAAGTTTTCTTCAATTTTACTAAAATAATATTTTTTTCATTATTTCTCACCATATATATTTTTAGGATTACTTGGATACCTCTTAAATGAATAAGTTAAAAGGTTAAAATTAAATAGAAATTGTTAATTTTGATTTTTCAAATGTTTTGATATAATAAAATAAATTTAAAGATTTCCTAGATAAAATTTGTAAAAATCACTTCAAACATTCTTTTTTCATTTTCAAGTTGTAAAATACAAAAACAAAGTGTCAAAACGACTTAAAAATTTTTACAAAATGTTTTAAAGCATTTTCAAGTCATTAAAAACGTTTTTAATTGCTTTTAGCTAAATTTGGTACAAAGTATTGATACCTTGACTTAGTTGTACTGATACAATTGAGTCAATAAGTAAAATTATGAAATAGGGGAGAGTAGCATTGGAACATACCTAGATTTATCGGTACATGCCATTGCAACATTGAATTCAATATGTTCCTTAAACTTTCTTGAAGAATTGCATCGCAACATGATCTAAAGGTATCGAAACACCTCTAGTTGTATTGGTACATGACCTTTTTATTCCAATACATCTTCCCTCCAACGACTATGTTTTTTTAAGATATGTACAAATACGTAAAACCATGTATCGAAACATTGTGTCTGCAAATTGTTGTTGGAGTTTTGGTTACTGCTCGTTCCATGTTCTATTAGACTGAGAACGAATTTCTGCTTGGGCCATGGGAAGACTTTCAGCCTTTTTGATGTTGGATGTTTATGGCCTACAAAATTGTGACATATTTGACAAAACAACAACAATTTCGTGCGGCTAGGACACTCTAACTCTTCAACTGATCTTCTTGATGAATCCATGAGTTTATTGGATAAAGATTGAGTTTTTATCCTTATCTTTTAGAGTATTTCAAGCTGTTGGGGATCTTGTTTATGAATATATTGTCAAATAAATACTGAAGATAATTAATGAGATAATTTCAGCTTCTAAATGAGTGTTTCAAGCCTAACAAAATAATGTTGGTTTTTCACTTGAAAAGGCCTATAAATAAGTTGTTTTGTGCCACACACTCGGTAGATTTTTGAGTGTCTTTACATTTATATATATTTTTTTATTTTATTGGGTATAGTTGTGACACTCTTTTATTTATTCTTTGGAAAGTTTATTGATTGTATTGTGAGGTATTTGGGTGAGTGATTTGTGACAATTGGGGGTTAGTATTGGGACTACAATGATATCTTTGTGCAAGGGTAGATTGGGCTTAAGCCAATAGGTGATTTAGATGATTGTTAAATAAAATCATTTACTGGGCGAGGCTTTCTAGACGTAGGACCGTTGTGTCTGAACTATGTTAACAAATGTTGTTTGTTAATTCTCTCCTTACTTTGCTCATTGTGTTACTTTGCATTAAACCTTTTTGTTCGTTTCTGCTCTAATGGCAGTTAGAACAAAATTATTTTCCAAGTGTGAATGAAGGCTTTTTCAACTACAATTAACGTGCGAATTAAATGTTGCAGCAACTCCAAACTTCCTCCATTGGCTCCAAACGTCCAAAAATTAGTTAAAGGGTATAAACAAAAGTCAAGAACAATTGAATACATAAGAGAAACATATCCGAGCAAAAGAAAAGATAAAAACTTTAAATTCTTTATTTATCATTTTTCTCTTGTACATAGTCTCAAAGACCATATTGTGAAATCTTTTATCCCTCTCATTTTTCATTTCTTTGAAAGCTTAACTTTGTAAAGACATACCTTCTTTGAGGTTCTATTGTTTACTTGATCTTTTTCAAAAATTGTAAACTGGGAGTGTTACACCCTAACAATCGGGTTAGAAGATTCGGGTTTGTGAAAATTGAGAGTGTTCATGCCTCGATTTATAAGGTTTTCCTTGGGCATTTGTAAATAAATCAAGGGTTTGAAAAGGATACCAAAATTAAGGTCATTAATAATGTCACATCCCAAAAATCAAGGGTTAGTAAAATCGGGTTTGTGAACTGAGAGAGTGTGGTCATGCCCTAATTTTTGAGATTATTTACACTTTTTTAAGAAATAAATAAGGTATTGGTCTGTTGGTTAAGTGTTAGTGAAACTATCCTTGAAACTCAAGTTGAAATCCTTTCTCTCGCACCATTTTTATTACTTTGCAAATTTTGCATCAAACCCTAGTATGTGACACACCTTGTTTTTAGAATAAATATTATAAGGTTATATCAAGAATGAGGAAATAGCGTAGTGGTTAAAGGAAAAATAAGGAAGCATGGAAATTAGATCAAAGTCCCAAGTTCAATTCCCTTCATTTGCAAAATAGCTTAATTTTTTGCTAAAATTTCTCCTTCTCTCCTTATTTTGTGCCTCCCAAGCCTTGAACCTTACGTATAAATACAAATTTTTCTTTTATTTTTTATCCTTTAAGTCAAAATTTCCCTACCCTAACCGTTCACCCTCTTCCTCCCCCTCTTTTCTCTTCATTTTTCTTTCTTCCTTCCCTTGTGTGCTGCCACCCAAGCCACAAAATTTCACCATCATTTTCTCTTCTTTTTGAAACGGGTTCGTGCACCATTCTTGTCCTCTTCTTGCTATCATTTTATCATAAAATTTACAGCCTTGAATCTAAAATTTTAGCAGTCAAGATCGGCCTCCATTGATGCCCCAAAAGAACTCCATTGCCGCCCCTATCTTCTTGCTTGAGTAAGTGTCATTTCCTTTCGTTTTTTTGATGGACCTTTCAATTAAATACCCAATTTTCATTGGGTTGAGTTTTAAATATTTAATGTTTATTTTTTCAGCCTTTAATGTGATTTTAATTGTGGTTTTAAATCAGCCTCGATTTTGCCACCGTTGGTGGTGGTGCGACACGCCTAGAGGCACAAAAGGGGGCTGTTGTTTCTTTAATTTTTCCCATATATTTTCAGAATAATCTTAGGTTCTTGAACCCTTCCAAATCAGACTTTAATCATGTGTGCCTTAGGGAAATTCAATCTTGACCATTTGATGATTCAGATCTGAAAATTCAGGAAGCGTAAGTGTGGTAGTTTGTCGGCTAGTTCATAGTTTCAACTTAATTGTTGGGGACATTGATAACTGATTGGGTTAAAGAATTTTATGATTATATAGCTACCATCTTTTCTGTATTTAGTGGTGTTAGGCGTTGATCCAAACTCCCCAAACCGACAGTGAATCCATTAGATCGCATACGTTTCGTATCAAACCAATATAAGAAACCTAGTCAATTTAGATACGAAAAATCATTACAGTTAAGGTATTTGGATTGAGCCAATATGAGGGTGTTTTAGGGCTATTTTAGCGGTATATTAATTTGATAAAAGAATTATTTTTAATTTAGGCTCGATTTAAGATCTTAAGGAGAAATTGTGGGTTTCGTCAGTGTGTAGTGCGAAAAAAAGGTGTGGGTCCTAACTTTTTAACTTGAATGTTTTGATAATATTATATATGTCTAAATGTGGATTAAGCTTGCTGGTTAGGCTTAGTTATTTGACTAAGTGAATGTGTTAAAGTGGCTAAATCATATATGTTATTGACCTTAACTAGATGGCATGTTTGCAAAATTTGTTTGGTTGACTGCATAGCTAATTGCTTGATATTGATATGAAAGGTTTGTTGATATGATGTGTGATTGATTGTATGTATAACATGTTTTATTTTGGAAATAGATATTGAATGCCGAAATATTGTTTGGTAAAATGCCATGAAAAGTATTGAATGGAAAACTACTATACATGCACTGGAAATATTTTCCCAAAGTGTTAACGATTGATGATATGATTAAATGTCACCGTATTGATGGTGAAACTAAACGATTGATATGTGAACGTTATAATGATGGCATGTAGTCTAGCTGTTGAAAGAATACGTATGAAACATGCATTTGACTGAAATACTATATGACATATCGCATGTGCATGGGGTGGGATATTGTGGTTGAGATCGATGGCATATTAAGTCCACAATTATTAGTAGTTAGTCCACTGCACCAGGAGTATTGTGGAGATTGGCGATTTTATCGTATTTATTTGTTAAATGGAAGATTTTTTGCAATTATGTTCATTTGTTGGTTTTACCACATTGAGCTTTGCTCGCATTCATTGGAGTTTGGTAGACGAGTTCTGGGGAACCCGTGGTGTGTAGCGGATGGTTTGGATAAGAAATTTTTCATTTCACCATTTGCATCATACACCGTTTGATATTGATTTGATAATGGCTATGTAATGATATGAAGTTCCAATGATGGTTCTGCATTTTTCTATTAATACTAATATGTTTCACTGTATATGATATTTATGTTTGTTTAAATAACTATTTAACTCACACTGAGCTTTCATAAGCTAACTCCCCCATAGTGTTTAACTTTTCAGGTAAACCTCGAAACTAGGACCAGACCCGACATACGGAGAATCACATTGGACCTTGGATTATTTTTAATAAGTACTATTAAGTTTGTATTTGTGTTGGTTTGTAATTTTTAATTATTTCTAGTCTGTGGCTTGGTAACTTTTCATTTGGGGATTTTTTCATGCACGAATTACTCAAGCATAATAACTGAAAAATGCATGATAGCTGGCTTAAGTAAAATTTGACATTGTTCCCTAATTTTCACTTCATTGCAAAGGAACCATTTTTGAAAAAAAAAAAAACAAATCTATAAGGTAACTAGATTTCCAAAATGACATGAATAATGGTTTTTTTTCTTTGAATTAGTTAACATCAAGTTTTTACAAAGTAAAGTGACGAGCAACCGATTTTTCTAAAACAACATCGTCAATAGTAAAATGAATCTTAAGTGCAGATGACCTAATAAATGAATGTTTTTAAACTAACTCAAAGTATAACTACGATTTTTCTCTAAAATAAGTTCATTTAAGGTCTTCAAAAGTAACGTAAGTTAGCTTAGTCATTTCGGTGGCTAATGTAGCCTTGTCAATCTAGCCATAACGTCTAGGTCGGGTTAGGGAGGTTACAAATAGTTAATTAAAGTATTAAAATAATATAATAAAATTTTATTTATTGAATTAATCTAAAATAAAATATGATTACGAGGTTTAATTTTAAAATAGTGTATTTTAATTTAGTTATGACCTAATTGGAAAAAGGGAGAAATAAGGAGTGACCAAAAGGGAAAATTGCCCAATTTTTGGGGAATTAATCTTCTACTAGGAATTTCCACCGTCTTCTTCTTCCCTCTTCTTACCTAAACCCCCATCTTAAGTTCCGAAAGTAAATCTTTCTTATACTTGTTGCTTTTGTTGAAAAGTCATGCTTAAGTAAGTTGGGTCGTGTTGTATGATGCTATTACAACATGTAATATAAGGAAAAAAATGTAAATGTGGTATGTGATACACTGTTTTTAACGCACACATATGATATTTGATATATGATAGCTCAAAGAGCATTATCGTGGCATTTAGAGTGCATTTAAATATGAGTCCAATAAGCATATATTACGTATGAGATTGTGGTGTGAATTGATGAATATGAACAAAGCTTATATACATTAAAATAGTAATTACATACGGGTAATTGAGGAAATTTTGGCCTTATGATCTCTTGAAACCATTGGATATAGTTGACATACCATAGGATTGTGACAGCTCACCTTTGTATTTTGTGATTTGGGCATTTAGGCCCTAAGACGGGTTGGAAAGTGCTTAGCTTAATGCTACACTTTTGGGAGATGTTAGACTCTTTGAGTCATTGGTGTGTTGGAAATCTACTTATCCAATGTGTGGTGATAGAGTCTACGTTTATATTTCATAACCTCAAGCTGCCAAATTATCATTATTTGAATTATAAATAAAAGAGTTTCTAATCTGATGGTTAAATGTTAGTGAATTTACCTTGAAACCCAAGTTCAAATCCCTTCTCTCACATCAGTTTTATTTTGTGCAATTTTACTCCAAACCCTAGCAAGTGTCACGCCTCGTTTTGAGAATAAGTGTTGTAAGAGTTTAAACAAAATTGAGTATTTGGCTTAGAGGTTAAGTAATGCAACTATTCCTAGAGACCCAAGTTTGAGCTCCCTACCTCCCATTTTTATTACTTTTGGCAAACTAGAGTAAAGTCACACTCCAAAATAAATGTATGCGGTTAAAAAATAAGATTAAGCACGAAATGAGCTTGAGGCTTAATGGTTAAGAGTTAGAGCATTTATCCTAAGGTCCTAAGTTTGAACCTCTCATTCCCCTTTTTATTTCTTAATTTCATCAAATACACCCCAAAACATATATTTACGATTAAGTGTCTAAAATAAACAAGAAAAGAGCAACAGGCTTAATGGTTAAAGTGTTAGTACTCTTAGAGAGCCTAAGTTCGATCCTCCTTCTCCTTCCCTCGTTCATTTTAATTTCAAATTTGATAAAACTTGGAAAATTTCATGTGTCGCCCCTAGAGTTTACAAACCCTAGGAATTTAACCAATTCTTTCCTAATTAGAATTTATATCTTGCCCTTCCTCAAAATTCCAATAGAATTAGAATTCCACCATCTTTTTCTTTTCTTTTTCTAATTAGATTTTTATATTGCCCATCTTCAAATCCTAATAGAATTTGTTCTCCATCTTTCTAGTTCTTCTCTTTTTATTTTGCTTTCTCTAACCAAATCATCCTAATAGAAATTGTTGATAATTATTTTACTTTCCCTAACCAAATCATCCTCCACTCAATCGTTCTTTCTATCAGTTTCGTAATTGCCGTCAATAGCATCCCTACCTTTGCCAAGAATTGGTAATACATATCGATTACGATATTCAGATCCTGAATTTTCGTAATATTACTATCTGATAGTAATCTTACATTCGATTAATCAAACTTTTACGATTCTTGCCAAATCTTTTGTTAATCTTGTCAAATCTTGAAATCAACAATTAAATCGTGTGTAAATGTTGTTTGAAGGATCAAATTTAGGCAAATCAAATCAAAACTGAGTGTGAAGAACATCAATTAGACCCTCAATAAAAGTTATTTGTTCTTTACAAAGTGAATCGGGGCAAATTGTGTTGGGAAATGTGTCCATATTATAGTAAACATGTAATTGTATTCTATGTATTTGAATGATGAATAAATAACTTTCACATTTCATGTTATGTCTTTTGTATTTAAGTTTTTCATATTTTGCATGCATTGTGAAATTATGACAAGCAAATATTAGCTTATTGATTGTTTAAGTTCAAACTAATGATAGGTGGCATTGTAAGAACATTTACATTTCGAGAGAGACAAATTACTTCAGTAGATAATCTAAAAGAGTCTGTAATCTTGTAAAAGAATCAAAGTGAGCATTTGATTCAAATACTGAGAAGGATTATTATGTCGTCTACAGTTCCAATTGAGAAGATGACTAGTCTTGGCTATTGGAGCAATTGACTCCACGGGTAGAGACATAGATGTATTCATTGGCAAAATAATACATTGGACTGAACCCAATATGAATTTATTCTGAATTCGTTTGTGAATTAATTCACTTGTGACATTCATGGTGTGGTTTACCTAAATCCTAAGTTATTCACTGATCATGCGTATATAACTCATGTGCTTTGATATAACTGTAGGCTTATGTCTAAAGATGATTGAGCCGATAGCCGGTATGTTGGGTACATGACTTGTGTATGGCATGGCTTTACTAGCAATAGTGGAATTCATAGCTCAATTAAAGAGTTAACAATATCCTCTCATTGGGATTTTATTAATTGATAAATATGGGATGTGACCACAAGTTGCTTGTTCTCAAACGAGAAATTTATCAGTCATTTGTTGACAATGATCATATTAATCATTAAGAAGATATGATGGTGACAATGAGATAAAATAGGATTGTATTGAGTGAATGGATTTAACTCAAAAGAATCAAGGATATCATATGAGGGTAACACACACATGACAAGGTCATTGGACAAAGAAGTTGGATGAATGGCTTTCGTAAAGAGTATACAATAAGGAGTTTTCACTCACGGTACTTCTTGTGGATTGACTTTATAATTAAGTCAATGCGAATTATTGGAACAATACTTCTGGACATAATTGCAATTACTAAAGCCTAATTGTATCTGTCCGATCGGTACCTTGTAGCTCAACAAAAGCTCGATCGGACTGCATTTGAATTAGAAGAAAATTGTATGACTTTGGAAATAATTTAATTAAGTCAATTTATTTAATGTGGAATTAAATTGGATATCCATAAGAATTGTTCAATTAGAGAATTTGATTAAAGAATTTTCTTGAAAAATTAATTTGGAAAATCTAAGTGATTTTTGTGAAATTAATTTTTATCAAGTAAAATTAAATTAATAATATTAATTAAAATTAATATGATATTTTTTAAAATTAATTTTCTAGTCAAACAATTGGCTCAATAGGTAACTAAACTTGAAAATTGGACCTGAGATCTTAAATTGTGCCTAGAGCCCAGAATATAGACCAAAACCCAAAAACTGGTCGAATCGACCTGGTATGTGAATCTAGGCTGACGGTTCAACCCGTGGCTGGATCAGACTGATCGAACCATCATTGGCCCAGTTTGAACCAAAAATGTAACACGCCTTACCCGCATTCTATGTCGGAACTGAGCATTAGGCATTATCGGACTTAATCCACTTAACCACACAACTTAAGTCAATAACTATCGATCACTAACTTGACATATTTCTATTGCCATCACAACAACTTCATTGAGAACTTTCGAGGCCTCATACATGCATACGAGGGGTTTCGAAACCTTACCGGAAACCTTTGCGATCTTAAAAATTTTCACCTAAACAGGGGCCACACGGCCGTGTGGGCAGGCCGTGTGGTCACACACGTCCATGTCCCTACCTCGTGTGGGATTTATTTTCATTTCGAACCTACAGGGGTTTTTACACACGGGCGTGTCTAGGCCGTGTGGAGCACACGGGCCAAGAACACGGGCGTGTGTTTGGCCTTGTGAAAACCCCTGTAGGTTCGAAATGAAAATAAATCCCACACGGGGTAAGGACATGGGCATGTGTGACCACACGGCTTGCCCACACGGGCATGTCCCGTTTCACACGGGCGTGTGGCCCCTGTTTAGGTGAAAATTTTTAAGATCGCAAAGATTTGCGGTAGGGCTCCAAAACCCCTCGTATGCATGTATGAGGCCTCAAAATTCCTCAATGAAGTTGTTGTGATGGCAATAGAAATATGTCAAGTTGGTGGTCGATAGTTATTGACTTAAGTTGTGTGGTTAAGTGGATTAAGTACGGTAATGTCTCGTGCCCGGTTCTGGCATAGAATACGGGTAAGAGGTGTTACATTTAGTGGTATCAGAGCTATGGTTTAGTCGATTCTTGGACTACCGTAGCATGTATAAGAGTCTAGCTATACATACCATAAGCGTATAATGATAGTGTGGTGGCTTCTAATGGTTCTAAACTTTGTTTTTATATAGTATATGGATCCCAATCAAGCGACTGCTGATGACGCAGCTAGTAATGCACCAGCTCCCGCGCAAGGGACCGCGCCTGTACAGAGTGGACCCGAGACTAGGGGTCAAGGGGAAGAGGCTCAGGAAGCCTTTCTCCAAATGATGAGTAACTGGTACACGTAGTATGTATGAGCAAACTCTAATGCTCAACCTCCTCCACCCCCTCTTATACCTCAGCTAGTTCCAATGACTCCTCAAGGTATAGATTTAATGAAGATAATGAAACCCCCGGTAGACAAGATTCGGAAGCAAGGGGCTGAGGAGTTTAGAGCTAATATAGATGATGACCCTGAGAGGATAGAGTTCTGGCTTGAGAACTCAATGAGGGTGCTTGATGAACTCTCCTGTACATCTGAGGAGAGCTTGAAATGTGCCGTGTCTTTGCTAAGGGACTCGGCATACCATTGGTGGAAAACATTAACATCCGTGGTTCCTAAGGAGAGAGTAACGTGGGACTTCTTTTTGGAGGAGTTCCGAAAAAAGTATATAAGTCAGTGATTTGTTGACTAGAAACAGAAGGAATTACTTGATTTAAAGCAATGAAAAATGACTGTGGCGGAATATGAGCACGAATTTGTTAGGCTCAGTAAGTACGTGCAAGAATGTGTGTCAACAGAAGCTATCTTATGCAAGAGGTTTGAAGATGGGTTAAACGAAGTTGTCAGACTTTTGGTCGGGATTTTAGAACTAAAAGAATTTGTGGTATTGGTGGATAGGGCAAGTAAGGCCGAAGAATTAAGTAAGGAAAAAAGGAAGGCCGTGAGTGAGGCCCAAGAAGCAAGAAAAAGGCCGATGAGTAAATCTTACCAGGCTCAATCGAAGAGGTCCAAGGAAGTGAACCCTCAGACAATTGCATCAGTTGGATTTTCGCAAAGAGAGCGAGGCAACACGTACTCGGGTTCAAGAGTTCAAGCAACTTCAATGGCAAGTGTGGGCCCATAACCCATAGGTCCCAGGATTGAAACCTGACTCTGATACCACTAAATGTAACACCCCTTACCCGTATTCTATGCCAGAACTGGGCATGAGGCATTACCGGACTTAATCCACTTAACCACACAACTTAAGTCAATAACTATTGATCACCAACTTGACATATTTCTATTGCCATCACAACAACTTCATTGAGGACTTTCGAGGCCTCATACATGCATACGAGGGGTTTTGGAACCCTACCGGAAACCTTTGTGATCTTAAAAATTTTCACCTAAACAGGGGCCACACGCCCGTGTGGGCAGGCCGTGTGGTCACACACGCCCATGTCCCTACGCCCTGTGGGATTTATTTTTATTTAGCACATATAGGAGTTTTCACACGGCCAGACACACGCCCGTGTTCTTGGCCTCTGTGCTCCACACGGCCTAGACATTCCCGTGTCCTTGCCCGTGTGTAAAAACCCGGGTATTCTGTTTGTGACGTCGACAACCTTATGAGGGTCACATGGTCTAGGCACACGCCCATGTGGCTAGCCTGTGGTCGACACTGACCTACAACACCAACAGGTAGGGGACACACGGCCAAGTCACACACCTATAGGACTATCCGTGTGTCACACACGGCCTAGACACACGCCTGTGTGCCTACCCGTGTGGACAAGAACAAGGCTATTTGCAAAGCTCTTTTCATCCCTCTAGCTCACACCACATGAATCCATTCAACATATCACCAAACAACTCATATTTTGCAATATAAACTTCCATAAATACTGCATCTTTTCATATATATAACAAAGAGCCAACAACTATGGCTATATACACAAGAGTTTCTCATTAAAGGGGCCAACACACATTTGGCCAAAATAACAAAACAGTAAACCTAGTCTAGCCACTATACATGCCATATTCAAAATCACTAAGTCTAGATTACTGAGATGAGCTGATAGTGTGGACGATCTTCCAAATTATATTTGTATCCTGACCCGGCTCTATAACTCTATAAGACAAGGGAAAAGAAAAGCGAAGTAAGCTTTAAGCTTAGTAAGTTTACATATAAACAATTAACATCATAGTATGTGCTAAACAATAAATAGCATTACATACTAAACAAGAACAATCCACATTCATAGACACGCTTACTCATTTCCTCCCTTACCACATCCTAACTATATCACGAGCTTAATGCTCTCATTAATTAACATACATCCATGCACTTAATACTATAAAGTCACATAATTCAATACATTATAACTACTCAATAAACCATTCATACTACCAATCACTCGATGATTTCGCACTTAACCCACCATCAATCTCTAATAGGGTGGTATCGCACATAGCCCACCAAAAGAATAATTAAGGTGGTATCGCACATGGCCCACCAAAAGAATAATTATGGTGGTATCGCACATAGCCCACCAAATGATAAGTAGGTGATAGTATCGCACACAGCCCATCGCAATTTAGTAATAAGGTGGTATCGCACTTAGCCCACCGTCAAGTATTGTCATTACACATTCACATATCTATCTCGTAATTCATACGACATTCAATAACTACCACCTTCAATCCACTTGAACCGTATAGGTTCTTAATTATGCTATGCACTAGTTAACAACAACAATGTGTATATGAAAATGCATTGTTTACATATAAACTTACCTCGGTGCAAAACGTTTCAATTCGCAGTTTATTCCGTAACCATGCCTTTTCCCTGGTCAAGGTTGATTCCACGCTCTTCTTGATATATAACAATAGAATTTACTCGTTTAGATCATTCTATGATCATAATGCATCAAAATCTACACTTAGGCAAAAATGACCATTTTGCCCTTGTACTATGGCAAAATTATGATTTTGCCCCTAGGCTCGTAAATCATTTTTCAACTCACTTTCTCATTAAACAAGCCTAGCTAAACATTTATTTCTCTTGCAACCACTCACAAATCCAACTATTTCATGCATTTATGGCACAAATTCAATTTTTGCATTTAAGTCATATTTAAGTGTTTTCATGCAAACACCTTTCACAAAAGTTGTTTCTCATCACCCTAACATTCATTATCTTCCATAAAAAATCAGCTAACAACATAAACTCTCTCATGGCAAGTCCCTTGACTTTCAACCATATTGCAAATTGGTCCCCTCATTAGCTAGCTTGAGCTTTGGGGACTCCAAAAACACAAAAATCATCAATTAAAACCATCTAAATCACTTACTAGCAAGGGAGATAGCTTGGCTAAAATTTTGAACCCCAAAAGCTATATTTCCTCTTCAATTTTCGGTGGAAAGAAGGAGGGTGAATAGTGAAAGATGATAACATCTTTTATTCATCTTATCACCTAACTTCCACCAAATTTGACCAAAAATTAAATGCTTTTGTCCCCCTTGTCTATATGGTCGGCCAACACATTCTAAATGGTCTAGTTTTACTTTAAAGACCTCTAAATTACATTCTATACCTATTAGGTACATCTACCTTGAAAAATAGAACTTTCACACTTTATGCGATTTAGTCCTTTTTCAAAATTAAGCATGCTATCGCTCAAATTAAAACACCAAAATTTTCATGCATCCATATAATCATGCTACAACACATGAAATAATATGAAAATAATTTTCCTTAACCTCGGTTTAGTGGTCTCGAAACCACTGTTCCGACTAGCCCCAAAATCGGGCTGTTACAGAAAACAACCAAACTTGCTTGGGGTGTTGGTGACTGCGACTGTGACATTATAGTGGTGGAAAAATGGTCAGCGGCGATAGGTCTTCAGTGGTTAAGTAGTGGATTCACTCTTATTGGGACTCTACCAGATAATTTGATTTCAGATTAACTATTTCAAAAATAATATTATTTTAATTGATTTACTATTAAATTAAATTTAATACTTATCTTAATAGTATTTTATTAATTTAATATTAAAGTGATTATCTTAATATTAAATCTAATTTAATGTTTATCTTGTAGATAAATATTCTATTAATTTAATAATATTTAATATTAAATTTAATTTAATATTTATCTTGATAAATATTATACTATTTTAATATTAAAGCAGTTAAGTTTAATCATAGTTGAACTTACTAAACTCTCCCTATATAAAGAGAGCCTTGGGTCATTATTTACATACACTTGAATTCAAGAGAAAGTTGCAGAGAGAAAATTCTTTGAAGAAATTATTTTAGAAAATTTCTAGAGATATTTTTTATTTACAACTTGACCCAAAAGTTTAAAAAATTACAGAATTACCCCAATAGTAATTTTTGTGAAAAGTTTGCTAATTCGAAGCGAGCTCACACTCGATAGATGTGAGCTTGAGGATACTGGAGATGACTACTCGGTCGAAGCGTTCATCCTAAATGAATAAAAAATGTACAATTTTGATTGAGTGTTTATTACTTTAGATCTCACAACCAAGCTCTTATTTTGGAAAAAAAATTTAAAACTCTGATTTTTCCCTAAATTTAATTTCTGTTGTGTTTTCCAAACATGATTTTCCAACAAACCATGTATAGGTTTAGGGTCACACGGTCTCCCACACGGGCATGTGGACCACACGGCCACCACATGACCATGTGCCACTGTTACGTTAAGGTACTTTATTTTACACACGGCCAAGAACCTTCCATACAGCTGTGTCTCTCACGTAGTTTGATTTTAAGATTTACTAGACGGTCATAGTCTATTACACGACTTGGCCACACAACCCTGTGACCTCTATTTTACAGTTTTGCCCAAAAATTTTGAATTGTTCTATTTAGCCCCTGTATAGTCCCCAAACTATTTTTAGAGTTTTATTTCACTCCATTGAATCCTTGATAATAAGTAGATTGGAATCCATGATCTGAGTGATTGAATTATTACTGTTATATGCATGATATGTAAACAATACATGCCTATTGCATCTTTATTATTGATTGCATGTTCAACATATCTTATGATACCGTTAAATCAAATAATGATAAGCATGTCTTTTGCTACTAATTGATTTGTTATAAGCATATCTATTCCGATCGTATTGATCTGTTATAAGTATGTCCATTACTACCATTTTAATTTATTATAAGCATGTCATATTGCATTGCATAGGGTGACACAATATGAACGGAGGAAGTGTGAGCAGTTTATTTCATCGATGAGTGGTTTATCCACACGGTACTTGTAACAACTCGTTTTTTAGTGTTGTCAAAAACAGTGGTGTCGGGACCACAATTCCAATCATTGAGTCAATATTTTATTAATTATTTATTATTTATAAAGTTATTAATGTTTCGTATTAAAATTTGTTAGGAAATTTTTAAAGTTTAGATAGTTAATTAAGTAAAAAGGACTAAAACGTAAAAACTGCAAAAGTTAATCATGTAACAGCCCGGTTTTGGGCCTATTCGGAATAGTGGTTTCGAGACCACAAATCCGAGGTCAGAGAAATTATTTTAATATTATTTCAAGTGTCATGGCATGATTATATTAGTGTTTGAAAATTTTGGTAAATTAATTTTAGGGATTTCATGCTTAATTTTGAAAAAGGACTAAATTGCATAAAGTGAGAAAGTTTTGTTCTACAAGCTAAAGGTGTTAAATAGCTATGGAACACTAAAGTAGAGGTCCTTATTGAGTAAATAGACCAATGAAAGTATGGTGGCTGGACATGAATTTTTAATTCATGAAATTGGTCAAAGTTTGGTGGCATTAGGTGACTAAATGAATAAAATAAAATAAAACATAGAAACAGTCATCATCTTTTCCCATCTTCTTCCTCTTCCACCAAAATTTTTAGCAAACTTAAGGGTTTTGAGAGCTCAAATTTCAGCCAAGC
The DNA here is from genome assembly GCA_005393395.2 of Gossypium australe. Classification (NCBI taxonomy): domain Eukaryota; kingdom Viridiplantae; phylum Streptophyta; class Magnoliopsida; order Malvales; family Malvaceae; genus Gossypium; species Gossypium australe. The sequence goes on from CM016615.1 coordinate 16,922,037, forward strand.
TTTTCTCTTGCAAGTAAGTGATTTTGGTGGTTGTTTTTGTTAATTTTTGTGTTTTTGGAACCCCTATAGCTTAATCTAGCTAATGGGGGGACTATTTTGCAAAATGGTTGGGAGTTTAGGGTCTTGCCATGAGATTATTTTTATTGTTTGCTAAAATTTTATGAAAGAAAATAAAATTTGGTTGTTTAATAAACAACTTTTGTGAAAGGATTTTTCATGAAAACACCTAAAATGGACCTTTTTGTAAAAATTATAGTTAGAGTAGTAAATGTGTGAAATAATTGGAATTGTGAGTTCCTATAAGAGTAATAAAGGTTCGGCTAGGCTTGTTAAAGGAGGAAATTTGATTAAAATCGTTTTATGAGCCTAGGGGCAAAATAATAATTTTGTGAAAGTCTAATGACAAAATGATAGTTTTGCCAAAGTAGGAATTTTGGAATGTCTTGATTAATGCGGTGATTAAATAAGTAAATTTTGTCATTATAGATCAAGAAAAACGGAATTCAGACCTAGACCGAGGGAAAACCAAGCTATTGGACTAAATCGAATTAGTTGCCCATATTTTGTATACCAAGGTAAGTTGTACGTAATAATACAACTCTATTGTTATTATGCATTAAACAGTTGATATTGCATAAAATGTATGATTATTGTTATGAATATGCATGACGAAATTTGATGTGGTATACTCCCGGTTGAACCTTAGGAATAGATGGGATATCCACGCCATGACATTTGGGTGATATGTGTGCTAGTGTAAGACCATGTCTAGGACATGGCATCGGCCACATTATGAAAGCTAGTGTAAGACCATGTCTAGGACATGGCATCGGCGTTGATATGTGTGCTAGTGTAAGACCATGTCTAGGACATGGCATCGGCCACATTATGAGAGCCAGTATAAGACCATGTCTCTGGGACATGGCATCGGCATTGAGATGAGAGCTAGTGTAAGACCATGTCTGGGACATGGCATCAGCCTCAATATGTGAGCCAGTGTAAGACCATGTCTGGGACATAGCATCGACATCGTACCCTCTTGTGTGAGGCTTGTCGGGTATCCTTTGGTATTCCAATTGGTTCAACGTGTAATTTAAAGCTTGTGTCAAAAGTGAGAAAAATTATGACTATGTTGTAAGTGATACAGGTACCTACATGAAATTCATGAGAAATCAGCTCGATTTATGTTGTATGATTAGTAAGGATGAAAATGAGTAAGTTATGCCTTTAATCATTTGAGAATTATGTGCAAGTTTATAATATGTTATGAGTATGATAATGCATGATAATTATTGTTAATTACTTACATGTGGCTTACTAAGCTTTAAGCTTACTTCCTCTCTTTTCCATTTTCTTGTAGTGCTGCCAAGCTAGCTCGGGGATCAAAAGACGTAGGAGGCATCGGTCACACTATCAATTGAAGCATTTGGTATAGTTAGCCTTAGTATTTTAGGTATGGCATGTATAGGGACTGGGTCTTTTTGTTAAGTGTCATATTCTTTTGGCCATATGTGTTGGCTTGTCATGAAGTTGATCTATTTTGTCTAAGGCCATGGATAATGGCTAATATTTGTTGTTGATTTATGCAAATGATGATGTTTTTCATGATTGAGAAAATTGCATGGTTGAGTATTCGGTATATTAATGCATGAATGAGTAGGTTGCATGATTGGATTGATAAAGTATGTGATAAGTTTTACATGTGAATAGAGTGTAGTGGCCTTGATGTGTGCATGTCTTGGTTGTGGCTGATTTGGTTAGATATTTATGTGTGGATTGGTGTTATTTGATGTGGCTTATGTTGGTGCAAGTAAGGGTGGCAAAAGGGCTTGGTAAATAGCCTTGTTTTTGTCCACACGGGTAGACACACGGGCGTGTGTCTAGGTCGTGTGTGACACACGGTTTTCCTTATAGGCGTGTAGTCCGGTCGTGTGTCCCCTACACCTTAATTTGGTAAAATAGAATGCCCAGTAGTAACCACACGGGCTGAGGCACGGTCCTGCGTCTCAACCGTGTGGGTGAGACGACCATAGGACATGGGCATGTGCCCAGACCATGTAAAGTCTGCACCTTAAACAGAAATTGAATTCGCCACACGGCCTAGCACACGGGCGTGTGCCCTGGCCGTGTGACCCTAAAATGTTGCTGACGTCAGAAACAGAATGTTAATGTTTTAACACACGGGCGTGTCATGTTCCAGGCCGTGTGAAAACCCCTGTAGGTTCAAATTGAAAAATAAATCCACACGGCTAGGGACATGGGCGTGTGTGATCACACGAACGTGTGCCCCTATTTTTAGTGAAATTTTCTAATGTTTACGATAGTGCTCGGTTTAATCCCGAATGGTTCCTAAAGCGTGTTTTGGGCCTCATAGGCCCTTATTAAGGACGTTAAGGGGAAGTTTGAAAAGTTTTGAATTTGAACAAACTTTTACGAGTCAGAATTATATGTTTGTATGCGTTTAAGTAAGGCCTCATACCCTGTACCGGCGTCGGATATGGGTAAAGGGTGTTACAAATCACTATTAGTTTAATTGTACTAAATGGCTAAGGAATCATGATTTAATGGATTAAAATGGTAAACCTACCAATTTACATTATAGTGGACGGTTTAGGTAAGGTTTGGCATGAAATTTAATTTATTTTTAAATGGTAAAATGGTAATTTAATAATTAAATAACATAAACAAAAGAAAACAAGCTATCATCTTCCTCATTTCTTTTCTTTGAACCGAAAACACAATTGTTGGGGTAGGATAGAATCGACCAATCTTCATTCCTCTTACATGGTATGTGTTTTATGCCCGTTTTTAGTAATTTTTATGTTTTTGAGGTCATTGTAGCTTAATCTAGCTAATTTGGGGACTAATTTGTAAAACTATTAAATGTTTAGAATTTTTTTTCATGGATGAATTTGTTATTTTTTTTTAGTTTGGTGATAGGTTATTAAGCTTGATAGTTAAACATGACTATTTTGTAAAGTGATTTTAGTTAATTTTAAAGTTTAGGGACTAAGTTGTTAAAATTGTAAAATATCATGTAATTCTTGTGAAAAAATGATAAAAACGGACTGTTTAGGGACCATATAGAATTCGACATAATATTTTTTGGGCTAATTTGTGGTAATTGTGAGAATTTTGATTTTAGGGACTAAATTGTATAAAATGTGAAATTTATTGGATGTTTAATACATTTGTTGTATTGTTTATATTTAATTTTTTACGTGTTTAATAATATGAAATTTATTGGATGTTTAATTATACAGAAGAATAAAGTCGAGTATGAAATATCTCAAAAAAACAGAATAAGCCTGTGTGAACTTAGTGAATAGCTAGGATACAAATGACATGTCATTTAGGGCATAGAAGGATTTGTGCCGGTGTATTTAGGTAGCTTTTTGCCGGTGTATTTAGCAGGCTTTGTGTATCGATTAATGTCCTTATGGTAGCTTGAGTGAGCATTTCTCTCCCGTGTATCCAAAGTTGATTTACTTTTGTTCTCTGGAAAAAAATAATTAATCTATTAAAAGGAAAATGGTATGAGATGATGTGATGATTTGTATCTTGGTTTATGGTTATTTGTCATATTTTGATGATATGAATCATCCAGGTTTATGTATTTAAAAAAGTTGAAAAGATTATATATGGCAAGGATTGTTAGTTTCATGTTTTGAATGTTTTACGATTAAGTTAAAAGGTATGTGTTATTTTGTTTACAAACTTACTAAGCTTATTGTAAGATTACTTTCTTTGGTTTTCTTTATTACATATCGTTGGACTTTTACTGTCGATTGGAACATCATTGGAGATCACACTATCTGGCAACTTATCCGGTAGCTATCAACTTATTTTGGCCCGGTTTAAGTGGCATGTAAATAGGATTTTGGATATGTAAGTTTAAAGCATTATGGTCATATGATGTGTATTTTGAAGATCATGTGAATGTGATTATGTACATTCTATTTGCTAAATTTGGATGTTTGTGGTTTGAATTTATGAATGTGTGAATGGTATGTTTAGGCTAAAAAGCTACTTGAAATGCCTTGTGTTTGATGAATGGTCAAGTTGGTTATGATAAGTTATGAGTTTAGGTTGGTTTTAGAAGTATTTAATGGTTTGGGTTATAAGTGATATATGGTATTTGCTATTTAAAATGTGAAGGATGTTTGATTAAAGTTAACTTGTGTTACATGTTTGATTGGATGATTGTTGTTTATGTTTCAAATTGTGGTGCCATTGAAGGCATATTGGTTAGGCACTTAGGTTGAGTGTGAATTAGTATGTTTTGACTCTTTTAGGCATATTTTGGATAGGTTTGGTTGTTGGTTATTGCATTGCTCGGAGCCCAAGCATTTGAATGTGAGTTCACTTGATTTTGAAGGAAATTTTGGGCACACATGGCCTGTGACACGGGCTACCACATGGTCGTGTACCGTACACGATCGTGTAATTCTTTAATTTTGGAGTAGGTTATTCCTATATGGTCATAGGTTGTTACACGACCTAATGATACGGCCGTGTGACCCTATTTTAAACTGCACAAGATTTGCGATATAGCCTTCTGATCCTATTTCAAATTGCACACGATTGGGCATGTCGTAACCGTTTTTGAAAATGGGGGGTCGACTTGTTTTTAAAAACGAAAATAAAACAGGGAGTCGCCACCAATCCTTTTTGATGAGGTGTGATCAGTTCACCTCGTAATTTGGTCATTTTAATATTAAATTTAATTTATTACAATTTTGGTCTACGAAATTTAGAAAACGAGTTCAAGAGTCGGTTACGTGCGAGGAAGGGTTAGCACCCTCGACACACCCAAAATTGGTACCTAATTGATTAATTAATGTCTTAATGTCGAACATTTGAAAAGATTTAAAATACTAATCCTTTAGAAAATGTTTGGATAATTCGAATTGAATATTGAAATTCTCTTGTTTTGAAAAGATGAACACCATATCCAGCACGTTAGGACACGATGTTTCAACCCTCGATACCAAGATCATTTCCTAATTTCCAAAATTCATGCATTGCAATTTAAAAGGGTATTCCACTATTTGGCAAAACCAAAAAAACCGAAACCCAGCACGATTGGGCACGATTTCTTGAATTTCCAAAATGCGAAATATCGCCTTATTCTTTAGAAATCCTTACCTCGAGATAACTAAACGTCACATCCAATGAGTTAGGACACAATGTTTTTGAAATCTCAAGAATAGGTTTTTTATTCAAAACTTATTTATTTTAAAAGGATATTCCGCTATTTAGGTAAATGAGAAAAATCGAAACCCAGTAAGTTAGGGCACGATTTTCTCGAATTTCTAAATACGAAACATCAATTTTTGTAACAACATCTTTAATGTAACACGAATTGGTAATGAAAAATAAATTATGGCGTTAATATACATAACAGAAATGAATGCAATAATAATATAAAAGTGATATAAGCGAAAATATAAAGACAAAATGAACAAAAAGAAACGAACTAAAAAGAGCTATAAGTAAACGACAAACGTACATTTGAATAAAAAATGAGAAAATAAATTAAACAATGGAGATATTAGGCAAATAAAATAATGACAATAATAATAATAGTAATTAGTGATAAAAATAATAATAAGCAATATACTAATGAACGAATAACAATAAACTAAATAAATAAGAGTAATACTAAAAATAAGTATAATAATAACGGTACTAGTAATAAAACTAAAATAATAATAGTAGTAATAATAAAATAAAGAAATTGAAAATAATATGAATTAAAAGTAAAAATAATAAGGAAACAAAAATAAGATTATCCATATATGAAATAAAATAAAAATGAAAATGAAAATGAAATAATGAAAATAATACATAGAGAATATATAAACTTTAATATAAAGGAACGCGATATTAAATTAAAGTTATTATAAAATTTAGAGTCTAAAACAAGCAGATAAGCAACATAAAGGGCTAGATTGAAGTAAAAATAAAGTAAAAAGGGATAGATTTTAAAAATTAAAAAACTACTCGAAGGGCTTATTTAAAATGCGTGCAAAAGGTTAGGGACCATATGGGAAATTATTCCCATTCCCTTTGCGCGTCCATGGGTTAAGAACCTTATTGAAAACCCAAACAAATTTGAGGGTAAAATCTGTAAAAAGGAAAAATAACAAAAAGAGGGCCGATTGAATGGCGCTGCAATGGGGAGGGATCTGTCGCGCAAATATCCCTTTTAGGGGACAATGGCAGCCTCCCTTGCATCAAACGACGTCGTTTAATTGAATGTATAAAGTCATTTTTTAAGTTTTTTTTTTTCATTTGCGTCTTTCTTCTTCCAAAAATCAAAAAAAGATTGCAGGTTCTCTCCCTCCCCCCTTTTCATGCCCGATGGTTGGGCTCCCCGGCCGTTCGTCGCTTCTCACCACCGTGCCACCATCGTAGCGGTGGCCGGCGATGCACAAAACATGCTTTTTATCCTCCGATTCAGGTAGTGTCTCCTTCCTTTTCTTTTATTTTGTTTGTAAAAAATAAAAACTTAAAATAAAAATAAAAAATAACAAAACAGTAGACAAAATAAAACCAAAAGATGAAAATCGACCTTTAAGGCTTCTACTCTTGTTTTTTATTTCTGATTTTTCGTTCGTATTTTTTTTATTTTTCGAATCCGAAAATCCCCCCTTTACATTTGATTTTTGCTTGGCTTTATAGCCATTTTTACACGAATTTTTGGACTATTCTATGCTGTCTTTTCATTTTTATTGTTCTTACAGGCAAGTGGTGGTGCTGAGTGCATGGGCGGTGGCCGGTGGAGCAGTGGTCAGAGGTCAGAGCAAGTGAAGTCAGGAGACCTAGGGCGGCTAGGGTTAGGGTTAGGAATTTTTGTTTTTTCTGTTAAGGGTATTGGGCTAATTGGGCTAGAATTGGGTTTATTTTGGGTTTATTTTGGGTTTAATGGGTTGTGTTTTTAATTGGCTGAAATTGGTTTAGTATTGGGTTGGTTCTTTAATGGTATAAGGTTTTAGGTGTAACGAAATAGGCCCCGGGCAATTTGGGCCTTCTACAGCTGCCCCTCTTTGCTCATTGTCGTGTAACAAGAATAGAGCAAAGACATAAAGAAGGTTCAAATTTGCCCGGATCCGCTGGGTCTTGATTCTTCGGTGCTCCCATTCTTCATGTGGCCTCATTTCAGTCCACCGCATCTTGTTGCTTTGATCCACTTTACTGCTGCAACTTCAGAGGTATAGGATTTGTCACTTTAATTTGCTCCACTGCAACTTCAGGGAGATAGGATCAATAGCTGCAATCTGCTCCCTTACAACTTTGAGGGGATTAGAATTTAGGGAGAAGAGATTCGTAACCTCAATCTTCTCAGCTGAAACTTCAATGAAATAAGGATTGATCCTCCATGTAAACTCAGGGAGAAGGGATTTGTAGCCTCAACCTACTCCACTAGAACTTCGAAGAGGTAGGAATTCAGGGAGAAGAGATTTGTAACCTCAATCTTCTCTGCTAAAACTTCAAAGAAATAAGGACTGATCCTCCATGTAAACGCAGGGAGAAGGGATTTGTAGCCTTAACCTACTCCACTGGAACTTCGAGGAGATAAGAATTCAGAGAGAAGAGATTCTTAACCTCAATCTCCTCTGCTGAAACTTCAAAGAAATAAGGACTAATCCTCTATGTAAACTCAGGGAGAAGGGATTTGTAGCCTCAACCTACTCCACTAGAACTTCGAGGAGATAAGATTTCAGGGAGAAGAGATTCGTAACATCAATTTTCTCTACTGAAACTTCAAAGAAATAAGGACTGATCCTCCATGTAAACTCAGGGAGAAGGGATTTGTAGCCTCAACCTACTCCACTGGAACTCCGAGGAGATAAGAATTCAGGGAGAAGATATTCGTAATCTCAATCTTCTTTGCTGACACTTCAAAGAAATAAAGACTGATACTCCATGTAAACTCAGGGAGAAGGGATTTGTAGCCTCAACCTACTCCACTGGAACTTCGAGGAAATAAGAATTCAGGGAGAAGAGATTCGTAGTTTCCATCTTCTCTACTGAAACTTCAAAGAAATAAGGGTTTATCCTCATTGTAAACTCAGGGAGGCGGGATTTGTAATCTCAACCTACTCCACTGGAACTTCGAGGAAATAAGAATTCAGGGAGAAGAGATTCGTAGTTTCCATCTTCTCTACTGAAACTTCAAAGAAATAAGGGTTTATCCTCATTGTAAACTCAGAGAGGCGGGATTTGTAATCTCAACCTACTCCACTAGAACTTCGAGGAAATAAGAATTCAGGGAGAAGAAAGTCGTAATTTTCATCTTTTCTACTGAAACTTCAAAGAAATAAGGGTTTATCCTCATTGTAAACACAGGGAGACGGGATTTGTAATCTCAACCTACTCCACTGGAACTTTGAGGATATAAGAATTGTGGTTTTCGATCGGCTTCACTATTGTTTAGTGAGATTAGATCTGCAATCTTTAACTGATCTGCTCCACTGCAAACTCGGGGATGCCAGACTGGTATCTTGGACCCGCTTCACTGCAATCTCAAGAAGACAAGATTTGTTGTCTTCGATCTGCTCCATTACAAACTCAGGGATGCCAGACTGGTATCTTCGATCCGCTTTGCTGCAAACTTAGGAAGACAAGATCTGTGAATTCACCGATGTTGCGACACCGTCCCCTAGGGGACCTATCCTGTAAAATCAGTCTTATGTGTTTATGCTTATGCAAAATGGTTAGGATGCAACGATCAGAATGAATCTAATGCTCCTAACTGAATGTATTTTAGAAGACATTTGCATGAATGCAAAATGTCATGAGAATGGTCTTTTCATAATGATTGGGATGCCATGATCAGAATGAATCGAATGCTCCTAACTAAATGACTATGGATGTCATTTGCATGAATGCAGAGTATCATTTTTCTTTTCCCGAGAGTGATTCCCTTGTACACCTGGGTTGACATTGCTCGTTATTTTTCGAGGTTGTATCACCGACGAAATGTCTTGTCTTTTGTTCAACAAATAAGAGAGTCCAAAGAGATAATCACCTTTTCTCCAATATTTCCAAACCTTAGGCTTGGTGAGTTCTAAACAACAGTCATGTTTCAGATCCTTGTATTATTTAGAAGCTTCCAAAGTAATATGCAAAACTCCTTTTATGAAAGTATTATTAATCCACTAATCATTATTTCAATGCAAAATGCCCGAAAAAGGTCGTAACAATGGACAAGAAAGAAATTGATTGGGAGCATGGCTCGAAACAAACAAGTTAATCAAAGCTAGCTGTAACACCCCAAACCCGTCCCATAGTCACGGCCAAATCCGGTATGCTACGGGTTTAATGTTAAAAACTTTTCGTAAAAAGGGTTTTGTAAAACTTAGTTCGTCTTTGTAGATATTTGTTAAATAGGTGGCACTTGTAGAAAATCTTTGTAATTTATCTTTCCAAATAAGTGTTATTTAAATAATGTTTAAAAAAATCCCATTTTTATCTCTTTAAAACACAAGTCTTTGATTATGAATAATAAAAGAAAAACATTAACATTAACATTAACATATATCAACTTATAACCTAAGCTATGGAGGCCTTATTACATCCAATGATTCCAAAATTAAAACTTAGAACAAAACGGCAAGTGTAAAAACAAATAACTTGATGGCCCCTCGAGTCCGTCTCGGCTCCCATGTCCACGATCTACTGCTCATCTGAAAGAGTAGAGAAAAATGAAAGGGTGAGTCACCAAGACTCAGTGTTTAAATCCCGAAACACACAACGACCTGAGGCCCACAAACAAATTATGAGCCCTGGCCCATACATAAAGGCAAAAATTATACTTACATGATAAATAGCCCAACCCATCCTAGAATTCCATCATCTACACACCAACCCGTACCAACAATCACACCTCGGGGATTTCTACAATCAACCCTCCATCCGCTACACACCATAACGACAGTCGTACTGCCTATTCCTATTAATCAGGAATCATTAAACGTGGCTTTGCCACCGATCACTGTGTAACCTAACATTAGATTTTTGTGGTTTAACCACCGATCACCAAGTGACCTATCATGCACTTCCCCTTCATTATCATAGTCCCACCCCATGCATACATACTAAAAAAAACAAGAAAAATAGGTTTTCACATATATCGATATAGAGTGGTTTCTATGATTACGTACCTGGCATCCTTTACAAACCCTTTTTCGGGTTTTATTCGACTGTTTACACAGCCTCTTTCTGGCTTTTTTTAGCCCATAACATACATATTACAATTAACTAGTGAGTTAGAGATCTATACACCTGATTACTGACAAGATGATACTGCCTATGTCGACGCTATCCGTAGCCGATATAACCGCTATTTGCCTAAGGTGTTGTTCAGAAGCCGGTCCACAACCTGGTGGCCAATCTCGAACAGCAGACACCGCTCGTTTCTTAAACTTAGGGATTGGGTTTACGGACCCAACCCTCTCCTTTGCCTGATCCATATTCGATTCCATCAAAAGTCCTTGTCAAAGCTACTATTACGAAATAGGGTTGTTAAACCATAACCTATGGTGAAGATCACAGGTATGATAGCGAATCTAACAGAAATCTAAAGAAACCCCTTACCTTGAAATCCCAAAATTAGAGACTAGCGACTTCCGGCTTTTAAATCTAAACGTTTAGGTTTCCTCAATAGAGAAAATTCGACTACTCTTAGGAGATTTTGGCTTTTTGCGAAAATCAGGAAGTGAAGATAATTTAAAGAAGTCTATGGTGATTCGGCTTTTAATGAAGAAATAGGCAGGAAGAAGAAAAGAGAATTTCGGCAGACTAGGGGTGGGTTCGGCCTTAGCAAGGATCAAAAGAAATATAGAGAAAGGATTATGAGGTTTCGGCTTTTAGAAGAAAGAAGAGAAAAGAACAATGGAGTTTTCGGCTTTTACTCAGATAAGAAGAGAAAGAAAAGATGGAAACCCTAAATGCCGAAAAATAAAGAAAAGAACCCTCCCCTGACTATTTAAAGTTTCGGCACCTACTACCTAAATCCCGGAAATGCCCCTTTTTAAAACTAAAACTAAGCTACTAATCAAGGGAAATTTCGGCACCCCTTAGCCATACTAAAACCGATTTCTCCCCCCTCCAAGAGATGGAAATTCAGCCACCACCTTGACGAATGGATAATTCCTAAACTTTCTCCCTTATCATTATCTGATCTCTCATCCACAAGTGCCCCAGATAACACCACCTCTTCCTTCCTTTATCTGCCACATTATCAGCCATATTATCCACATTATCTAAACAACTAAATCCTCCTATTTTCAAGCCTCATTGCCGTCCCACTTTACCCACTTAAATTCCAAAAATTAACTAAATTTTAATTAAAAGAATTGGGCTTTAAACAACTTGAATTTGGGCCTCCCAGTTGACGCCACTTCCCTACTCTTTTAGTGGCGCCACTTTGCCACTGGGCCAAAAGCCCATTTTATATATTTTAAAACACAGATAATCATCTTTTAAGCCTTATCTTATCAGGCTTTCCACTAGAGTTTCCAAACAGAAAGTTCTAACTAAGACCTCGGCCAAACCTTGAGCCTAATCTGAACCCCTTAAACACTCTAATCAACATATTATACGTAACACACAACAAATGCATAGCCCCACAATTTCAGGATGTTACAGTTCTACCCCCTTAAAGAAATTTCGTCCTCGAATTTTCCAACTAACTATTAATCGTATTACCCAAGTCTCACCACTATGCTTTCGCTGGGCACTCTAATTCTAAAGCCAAAAGGAACACTTAGTATACTATGGTAGAGTACGCACCGGTATTCACATCTAGAGCGTCCTCGTCCCCTTGGCATCGTGCTACATAGACCAAAGCTGGCTGCCTCGCCTCAGCATAACCTGCACCTCCACGACCATGTCCTGTGCCATTGCCACCATTGACAAGCTTCGTCCCGCAGGAGAGATACAACCCCTTTCAGCTTTTCCTCCTCCGTGAAATCCAGATCATCCATTATACGCTCAACCGCCTCCAACCAATATTCAGCTGTACTTGGGGCTATACCAGAAATTCCCCTAAACACTTCTGCCCCATTAGCTCTAAGTCGCTTCGACACAGATTTCCGGGCTCCTGTGCCCATGCCTGCCTCAGCAACCCTCTCTAAAACCCTTAACATCGCCTAGATTACCGCATCGTCTCTGGCAGTCTGGTCCTGAAATTCCTCCTCCGCAGCTGGTGGTAGCGGCATCTCGTTTCCAGATCCATGGCCAGATCCCACTGGTTCTGACACCGTCATCCTACCTCTACCACGACCACGCGGCGGACATCCTCGACCCCTTGTACTCATTCTACCGATTCGCATTTATCTGATTAGAAATTTTATGAATTATTAGTTTTCTTCCCCTGATTAACCACGAACAGTCTTATGAATAGTAGTTTTAAGAGTAGTTCTTTCGAATTCGCAGTTATATCTACAATTCAGTCTCAAGTTCGCATCTCCTAGTTCTAGGAAGCACATACATTCAATCATCAACATACAAGTAGCATCCACGCACTTACATTCATCATGTAGGGGATCTTCGTCATTTCACTACCCGGGGGTATTTTCGTAATTTATCCTACAGGGGTATTTTCGTAATTTTCCAAAATAGGGTTCCTTGGTGATTTTGTAAAATAGGGGTATTTTGGTAATTTTACAATCTAGGGGGTATTTCGGTAATTTTGCAATCCGGGGGGTATTTTGGTCATTTCACAAATCAGGGGTAATTTAGTAATTTTAACAATCAGGGATATTTTGGTCATTTTACAAATCAGGGATATTTTGGTCATTTCACAAATCCAGGGTATTCTGGGAAATTTTCACAAATCAAGGGTAACTCGGAAATTTTACAAGACTAAGGGGTATTTTTTTTTTGAAATTTTGCAAAGTAGGGTGGCTGGACCCTTTCGGGTTTTAATTATAAATTTTGGCCCGTCAACAAGTCCTCATGGCTAAGATGAACAGTCACTACGCACTAGGTAGGATTCCAGTGAAGAGGAGGTGAGTCACGAGGACTGCTTAAGTACCAAGCTCTCCCTGAATCGAATCCTAGACATGTGTATGCCTGTTGCCACACCCTAATCTCGCAACTTGCTTACAGGTTTGTTTGGTTGGATTAAATCTTATGAATTTAGAGAGTTGTTTGAACTAAGCCTAAAGTCCATCAATGTCTAATATACTAGCCTACGTCCATCAAGCCCAACATATATATCACATCAAGAGTTAGAATACTTACCTGCTTGGATCGAGTGCCGGTAGACTCGAAGGCCATATCTTCATCCAAAACATTTTTCTCAAATTCACAACAACGTTTCAAATCACTACTAGACCCATTTCACAGCCGAAGTTTTCAACTGGGCTCTGATACCAAAATGTAACACACCAAACCCGGCCCATACGTCACGACCAGATCCGGTATGCTACGAGTTTGATGTTAAAAACTTTTCGTAAAAAAGGCTTTGTAAAACTTAGTTCGTCTTTGTAGATATTTGATAAATAGGTGACACTTGTAGAAAATCTTTGTAATTTATCTTTCCAAATAAGTGTTATTTAAATAATGTTTAAAAAAAAAATCCCATTTTTATCTCTTTAAAACACAAGTCTTTGATTATGAATAATAAAAGAAAAACATTAACATTAACATATATCAACTTATAACCTAAGCTATGGAGGCCTTATTACATCCAATGATTCCAAAATTAAAACTTAGAATAAAACGGCAAGTGTAAAAACAAATAACTTGATGGCCCCTTGAGTCCGTCTCGGCTTCCATTCCACGATCTACTGCTCATCTGAAAGAGTAGAGAAAAATGAAAGGGTGAGTCACCAAGACTCAGTGTATAAATCCCGAAACACACAACGACCTGAGGCCCACAAACAAATTATGAGCCCTGGCCCATACATAAAGGCAACAATTATACTTACATGATAAATAATAAATGATGAATAGCGCAACCCATCCTAGAATTCCATCCTCTACACACCAACCCGTACCAACCATCACACCTCGGGGATTTCTGCAATCAACCCTCCATCCGCTACACACCATAACGACAGTCGTACTGCCTATTCCTATTAATCAGGAATCATTAAACGTGGCATTGCCACTGATCACTGTGTGACCTAGCATTAGATTTTTGTGGTTTAACCACCGATCACCAAGTGACCTATCATGCACGCCCCCTTCATTCTCATAGTCCCACCCCATGCATACATACTAAAAAAAACAAGAAAAACAGGTTTTCACATATATCGACACTCATAGAGTGATTTCTATGATTACGTACCTGGCATCCTTTGCAAACCCTTTTTCGGGTTTTATTCGACTGTTTATACAGCCTCTTTTCGGCTTTTTTAGCCCATAACATACATATTACAATTAACTAGTGAGTTAGAGATCTACACACCTGATTACTGACAAGATGATACTGCCTATGTCGACGCTATCCGTAGCCGATACAACCGCTATTTGCCTAAGGTGTTGTTCAGAAGCCGATCCGCAACTCGGTGGCCAATCTCGAACAGCAGACATCGCTCATTTCTTAAACTTAGGGATTGGGTTTACGGACCCAACCCTCTCCTTTGCCTGATCCATATTCGATTCCATCAAAAGTCCTTGTCAGAACTATTATAACGAAATAGGGTTGTTAAACCATAACCTATGGTGAAGATCACAAGTATGATAGCGAATCTAACAGAAATCTAAAGAAACCCCTTACCTTGAAATCCCGAAATTAGAGACTAGCGACTTTCGACTTTTAGATCTAAACATTCAGGTTTCCTCAATAGAGAAAATTCGTCTACTCTTAGGAGATTTCGACTTTTTGCGAAAATCAGGAAGTGAAGATGATTCAAAGAAGACTATGGTGATTCGGCTTTTAATGAAGAAATCGGCAGGAAGAAGAAAAGAGAATTTCGACAGACTAGGGGTGGGTTCGACCTTAGCAAGGATCAAAAGAAATATAGAGAAAGGATTATGAGGTTTCGACTTTTAGAAGAAAGAAGAGAAAAGAACAATGGAGTTTTCGGCTTTTACTCAGAGAAGAAGAGAAAGAAAAGATGGAAACCCTAAATGCCGAAAAATAAAGAAAAGAACCCTCCCCTGACTATTTAAAGTTTCGGCACCTACTACCTAAATCCCGGAAATGCCCCTTTTTAAAACTAAAACTAAGCTACTAATCAAGGGAAATTTCGGCACCCCTTAGCCATACTAAAACCGATTTCTCCCCCTCCAAGAGATGGAAATTCAGCCACCACCTTGACCAATGGATAATTCCTAAACTTTCTCCCTTATCATTATCTGATCTCTCATCCACAAGTGCCCCAGATAACACCACATCTTCCTTCCTTTATCTGCCATATTATCAGCCATAATATCCACATTATCCAAACAACTAAATCCTCCTATTTTCAAGCCTCATTTCCGTCCCACTTTACCCACTTAAATGCCGAATATTAACTAAATTTTAATTAAAAGAATTCGGCTTCATACAACTTGAATTTGGGCCTCCCAGTTGATGCCACTTCCCTGCTTTTTTAGTGGCGCCACTTTGCCACTGGGCCACAAGCCCATTTTATATATTTTAAAACACAGATAATCATCTTTTAAGCCTTATCTTATCAGGCTTTCCACTAGAGTGTCCAAACAGAAAGTTCTAACTAAGACATCGGCCCAACCTTGAGCCCAATCTGAACCCCTTAAACACTCTAATCAACACATTATACGTAACACACAACAAATGCATAGCCCCACAATTTCAGGATTTTACACTAGCAAATACAATCAAGAAGGAAATTTATTGGTAGTGTATTTTGAAAGGAATAAGATAATCAGAAATAACAAATTTAAAATGGGTTAAAATAGAAACTAGGTGCCCCAGATATCGCAGCCTGAGCTTCTTTTTTCAAATTTCTTGAGGACCATTTTAAGCTCAATGTGTGTTTAGGGGATCCGGAGTACTTTGTTGATGCCCTAAGACGTAGCATACCTCTTCATTGTTGATTCAGGCATAGCAAGACTGTTGTATGCCCCACTTTTGAAAAATTTGAACCGCTTTTTTTTGGGGGGTTTTCAACTCAAATCCCCTTTTGGTCTCAAAGTGCCCTTTGCGGGTTTTCGCCTTGGCCTCTCCATTTTATTATTTTTCTTTCTTTCCCCCTTTTTTTGGAAAACTTTTTGTTGAATCTGGATTCATCAGATTGGGTAGGTCCTTGCTATCCATCTCGGTCAATATCCATGCTTCCCCAGAACAGGCCTTATTTGCTGCATAAGGTCCTTCCCAGTTTGGCATCCACTTTCTTCTGAAGTCCCTTTTGCATGGGAAAAATTTTCTTCAAAGCCCTATCAGGAAATTTTCTAGGGCGAACATTTTTGTTGTAAGCTCGCATCATCTGACCGTGACAGATAGCTTTTAACATTTTCTCTTCAAATTCAACTGATCATATTAGATCCATTCTGCCTCATCCAATTTCAGCTCTTGACAAGACTCGAAGAAAAGGAATCTCGATTTCAATGGGCAAAATCACTTTCCTTTCATGAACCAATGAGAAAGGTGCTGTCTCGACGAAGGTCCTGGCCGATGTTTAATAAGCGTAAAGGGTAAATGTAACTTCTATATGCCAATCTTTACAAATCTTGATCATTTTTCCAATGATTCTTGTTATGTTTTTTTATTGAGAGTGGGGTTTGATGACAGTCGACATTATAAGATTGGCATAAGAAGCAACTTTCACCCTTTTGGTGAAGTAACCAACGACCATGAATATGAATCGATGTTGGCTAAAAGCTTTTGATGAGATTGGCTTGATAGTCCATGCCCCATATTTAGGGAATCTGTGAAGAAATAGAGGAAGCGCATAAGTCTTGTATTCATCCATCTGGCATTTACAGCATAACTGATGCAATTCCCCTTTTTTGGTAAACCAGTAGCCCGAATCTCTTTATTAGCTTGACCATTGTAAAACCATTAACATGGGTTCTTTAAACACCAATCTTAACGGCATACCCACGTTTCAGTAGCCTGGTGTGCCTTGATATGAATGTACAAAAACATCTTTGAATTATGGAAAACAGCTCAATAATGTCTCGCCTTATTTCTGTATGAATTAGGCTTCGATCTTTGCCCCTTCTATAAGCTCACAGCGCCTACTAACCCTTTGCAAGGTAGAGTTTATTCTCATCTCGTTCTGTTATCCTTAACAAATCAAAAGATAAGCTACAATCTCTGTCATCTTCAAAATCCTTAGATCCTTCTAGACCCATAACCCACTCAAGAGGGAGTCAGTAATAGCGTCGCTCATGTCTTGATATCTGGTACCTATTGTAGGTACGAAGGTAAATTCCAAAGAATAAATGACTCTAAGGATGATTATTTATGAATAAGGAATGAAAGAATATTCCAAAGAACAAAAGAATGCATAATATGAACAAGAATGAAAGAAATATTTGCACAAAAAGATGCATTGTATTGAAATAATAATTCTGGACACAAGGCTATTCCACAAAAGAAATCTTATTGCTTCTAGGCTTAAAGCAACAAGTACGTTTTGTACATTACTCTAAGTAAGCTTTGAATACTACAGGAATTTCTTCCGCAGTCCCATTGTCCAAAACATTCCCAGGTTCATATTTCCACATTTGGCACGTCATCTAACTTCACAATACCCATGTTGATGAATTTTTCCACCAATTTCTTGAAAGCAAGGCAATTTTTTATCGAATGCCCTATGACCTCCGCATAGTACTCACACTGGGCATTTGGGTCATACCATTTTGGGTATGGAGGTTGCATCGGTTTCGGGTAGTGGGGGGAGACAACGTGCGTATCAAATAAAATTTGATACAACTCCTTATACGTTATTGGGATTGGCGTAAATTGGAGTTTTTCAGTGTTTTGCCTTGTGCCAGATTCTTTTCTTGATGAACCCTGATACCCAATAGTCACTGTTTTTGGCTGATTAACGGTAATCAACTTTGAGTACCCCATGCTTGTATTATTCACCTCGCCATCCTTTTTTCTAGGAGCAGACCTTCTAGTGGTTTCCCTTGCTTCAATCTTGCCGCATCTGATTGCATTTTCTATCATTTCTCCGGACATCATGATATATGAAAAACTTTTAGTAGCGCTCCCCAGCATGTGATTAATGAAAGGAGCCTTCAAAGTATTGATGAAAAGTATGGTTGTTTCTTTCTCCAGGAGAGGTGGCTAAACTTGTGTTGCTATCTCTCTCCATCGCTGGGTGTATTGTCTAAAGCTCTCGCTCGTCTTTTTCTCCATATTTTGCAGCGTGATCCTATCAGATGCTATGTCTGCCACGTGACCGTATTGTTTAACGAATGCCTATGCCAGGTCCTTCCATGTTTTAATCTGGGCACGACTGAGCTGATTGTACCACCTGGCCGCAGACCCGACCAGACTGTCCTGAAAGCAGTGAATCAGCAATTGGTCATTATTAACGTGTCCCGCCATTCTTCGACAAAACATCGTGATGTGCACTTTGGGACAGCTAGTCCCATTGTACTTTCAAACTCCAGAGTTTTAAATTTTGGCGAAAGCACCAAGTCCGGGACCAAACTTAAGTCCTTAGCGTTTACCCCGTAACGGTAGCCAGCAGTCTCTATTGCTTTGAACTTCTCTTCTAACCACTTGCAACGGTCCTCGAGTTGCCTTGGCAGGTCCACTTTTTCCTTGTCCAGTTCTGCCATTTCGTCGAAATCGGGGACCACAGGATTAGCTGGACTATCTCCTGGGTTGGAACCTGAGCCTGCTTGGAAGTTTATGGGCGGTCTAGTATCAGCTTGCCCCTGTTGACGCCTAATCGTGACGGATGGCCTTTAGGGATACTCTTCAGGTTGTATTTGTGCATGCGGTGGGGTAAAACCTGGGGAATGCCTTCGCTATCTTCTCCAGCCATAGCCATGGGACCTTTTCCTTTGTCCATCGCCCCATTCAGCATTTAGGCCATTTGAGCCATCATGTTTCTTTGAGCTTCCAACATTTGGTCTCTCATTTCTTGTTGGAGCTTTGCTAATTGCTCTTGCATTTGGTCTTGTATGTCCTTCTGGAATTGTTCAAGTCTTTGGTCCATTTTCTTTGCTTTGGCACGTGTACCGTAACAGTGTTCAGCTTCTAGATTTTCTTTTTCTCTCCCTCTCTTTCTCTATATTAATCTCAACTAATTAGGTTCTCTCTATGGCCTTAGATGCATATAATGTGATGTAATGCAAATGCATGAAATGTAATGCAAATGCATGGAATGAATGCAAAAAGAAAGAGAGGCGTTGATTCTGAATTCAATTCCATTAGAATAACTTTTCTAGAAAATAAATTTCTTTACATAAAACGGATTGCATATACGGCCTTTTCCTCATAGTCCAGGTGAAAACACCAATCCTTTTCTTCGTATCCAAATGTTATGGTCGTGTCACGTGAACCTTCAATAAATGCCTCTTCTAGCTCCTAGTTGTTTGATCCAGGCCGTACCTCTTCACTTACTTATCCTCCACGATGTTCATAAGCTCCTTTAAGAAAAATGATGACTCTCGAATAATCCTTGTCAGCTTGAATCCTCAGGTAAAGTCTTGTATTCTTCTGCAGACTATCAGCCCTCTCTCGTTATTTACCTGGACTATGCTCGAACGACTGTATTATAATCCACTTTATCAAGTAACTCATTTCCTTATGATAAACTCTTCTATATAGAAATCGAGTATGAATCAACACCTCTTTTCTAAGATGATGCGGTGCGATACAATGCAATGCAATCATAAACAAAACAAAACATGTTAGCACAGGAGAAATAAACAAAATAGAGTACCTATCCGGGTGACCACTAGGGTTTGGTACAATTCTACCTAGGGTTGGCTCTTAGGGCTCACTATATGTAGTTCGGTTCTAAGGTAAAGGTACACGAACCAGCAGATTTCTCGATCTTCACCCATTATAGGCTCATATGAATCGAGTTCAATTCAGGGGAATACATTTCCCTATGGCCATGCGGAGGAGAAAACCTCACGAAGACATAGGTACAGATGTATCTCAGAAGCAATCCACTAGCCCATACGGAGGTGAAAACCTCACAAAGGCATAGTTTCTCACTCCCACTTAAAGGTACGACCACAACGGTCATGCAATGCAATGTACACAAGAAAATAAGAATCATATGCAATGACACAAACAAATGCAACAAAAGGATCGTAATTTTCAAATCAAATTTTCAAATCGGCTTTTCAAATTTCTGACAAAAGACAGAGAATAATCAATTTACGGCCTGACTCTCATTATAGTCCCCAGCGGAGTCGCCAAGCTGTCTTAACCATTTTTAAAAACGAAGGGTTGACTTGGTTTTAAAAACAAAAATAAAACAGGGAGTCGCCACCAATCCTTTTTGATGAGTTGTGATCGGTTCAGCTCATAATTCGATCATTTTAATAATAAATTTAATTGATTAAAACAACAGTTTTGGTTTACGAAATTTAGAAAACGGGTTCGGGAGTCGGTTACGTGCGAGGAAGAGTTAGCACCCTCGACACACCCAAAATTGGTACCTAATTGATTAGTTAATGTCTTAATGTCGAAAATTTGAAAAGATTTAAAATACAAATCCTTTAGAAAATGTTTGGATAATTCGAATTGGATATTGAAATTCTCTTGTTCTGAAAAGATGAAACACCACATCCAGCACGTTAGGACACGATGTTTCAACCCTCGATACCAAGATCATTTCCTAATTTCCAAAATTCATGCATTGCAATTTAAAAGGGTATTCCACTATTTGGCCAAACCAAAAAAACCGAAACCCAGCACGATTGAGCACGATTTCTCGAATTTCCAAAATGCAAAATATCGCCTTAT
Source organism: Gossypium australe (assembly GCA_005393395.2). Classification (NCBI taxonomy): domain Eukaryota; kingdom Viridiplantae; phylum Streptophyta; class Magnoliopsida; order Malvales; family Malvaceae; genus Gossypium; species Gossypium australe. The sequence goes on from CM016615.1 coordinate 16,942,912, forward strand.
TCTTTAGAAATCCTTACCCCGAGATAACTAAACGTCAAATCCAATGAGTTAGGACACAACATTTTTGAAATCCCGAGAATAGGTTTTGTAACACCCAAACCCGGCCCATACATTTCGACCAGATCTGGTATGCTACGGGTTGAACGTTAAAATCTTTTGCTAAGTTGGTTTTAGAAAATCATAAGTTATTAGGCAATATTTGAATAAATAAGTGACATTTGAAAAGAAACCTTGTATTATTATTATTTGGCATAAATAAACCCCTGACATAAATTCATAAGTTGCAAATATTAAAAAACTACTTAGGCGAATATAAACTATGGGGCCTTATTACCTAAATATTCCCAAAACAAAACTTAAAGGAAAACCGAAAATAATCTATAGAAATAAAAACTTGATGGCCCCTCGAGTCCGTCTGGCTCCCATGTCCATGATCTACTGCTCATTTGAAAAGTTAGGAAAATCGAAAATAATCTATAGGAATTTTTGTTTTTTCTGTTAAGGGTATTGGGTTAATTGGGCTAGAATTGGGTTTATTTTGGGTTTAATGGGTTGTGGTTTTAATTGGCTGAAATTGGATTAGTTTTGGGTTGGTTCTTTCATGGTCTAAGGTTTTAGGTGTAACGAAATGGGCCTCGTGCAATTTGGGCCTTCTACAGGGCACACAGGCTGGTGGCACAATCGTATGACCCTATTTTTGAATTGTACATGCTTTGGCCACAGGGTCATGTCCTTGAGCCACACGGCCTGGGCTCTGTCAGACGGTCTAGCCACATGGCTGTGTGATCCCTATTTTCACTTTTTACTAAAGATTTTTAAAAGTTTCATTTTAACCCAGAATTGTTCCCGGTTTATTTTAAATGTTCCATAAGCTCGATTTTGGTCTTGATTTGAATGAATATCTTGGAAATAATTCAATATGAATTATTTGATTTAATTTGATTGAAATTTTGAAAAATGTCTAAAGATTATTGTTGTATTGTCTTATGGCTCGGTCGGGCGACTAGACCTGATATAGGATGTTATAGTACTAGTAAATATTATTTGCACCGATGAGTGGTTTATCCATAATGTACTACCAGCTTTTATCTACATAGATGAGTGGTTTATCCACAACGTACTAGTAGCTTTTATCTGCACCGATGAGTAGTTTATCCACAAGGTACTAGCAACTTTTATCTGCACCGATGAGTGGTTTATTGTAACACCCTGAACCCAACCCAATGCACCGAGTTTGGATCTCAGGTGTTACTAAACGATACAAAACATTTAAAAGAAACAATTTATAATTGCTCCTTTATTTTAAAACTATTATTTGAAGTTCGAAGAGAAAAACTTAACATTTGGAAATCTAAAATAAAATATATGATAAATAACTCATTACATCAATTTTATACAGATTTTTAACAAGATAAAAAACTATTTTAAAACAGACTCAAAGGGGTGTTGAAGACTGCACCACACATCCACTGTATGCATAACAACCTACTCTGCCACCAACTTGGTATACTCCTAGCGTTATCCTTCTAGGTAAAGCTTATTCTCAACAAACCTGAAAAGAAATAACAAACTTGTAAGTACAAGAGGATTAAGTGAGCTCATTAACCATACCTTGATGAAGGCTTTTCGATCTTGTAGAAATTACTATGAGTGAACTATTACTTTGTGTCATTTACTTCAATCGATACTATACAGCCTTATCATTTCCTTATACGTCAGTTATCATATCCTTATTATTTCCTTATATGCCATTTATCATACCCTTATCATGCTTAACCTTTCCTACCTTATTAATTGAGAAATCCTTCCAATCATTCCATAAAACTCTCGTCCCATAATTCTTACTTAATAAAACATACTATTAGAAACTACTTCCAACAATTCATACCTTAAACCTAGATTCTTATTTCAAACAATAGCTCTCTAACATTACCTTGGGTGGATACATATACATGGCAAATACTTACGCAGAGTTTCATACCATTGATGCACACTCAAACCTACGCTGATCCAGTTCTGTCCGCATATCCATACTGATAGTTCACTGCATATAACATCTAGATGAACTCCATATCTTACTATAAAAGAATCTCATAATTCAAAATACAATTGACTCAAATTCATAATAAATATAGATGAATATGCGATACCCCTTACTTTTCATACTTACAGATCATCATAACAGTTACCCTTCTTGACAAACCAAAACACATATCTTTTTCTTGGAAAACCCTTAAGACTTTATTCAACTCTTATTCCAGAGCATATCAATACCTTATCTTGGTTATACTTATTATTGAACTACTAAAACTTACTCTTATCTTACCATAGAGATAAACATTCAGATTCATAGCTTACTAGATATTCCTGACAGTTCACGCCACATAGATTTAGCAGAATTCACCATACAAGCAATCAGATAGAATATGCCACTAAGGTGATACATTTAGAATTCGCCACAAAGGCTATTCTTTCAGAGTTTGTCACTAAGGCTATTCTTAGCTGTCGTGTTTACGATATGGATTTGTCTGAACTCATATTATGTGAGGTTTGCCCATCATCGTCCTAGGACACATAGAGAACCCTATTGGGTAATCACAATTTCTTAGTTCTTTTTTAGAGGGTGCCATGGCCATGGACTTTTTTTTAGAGTTCATATTAGAATTCGTGTTTTTAGTCTCGACGGACTCCATTAGATACCACCGCAGTGAACAGACACAAACTCTTCATGCAATGACACAATCTATGTTTGACCTTTTACTTCACTAACTTACACCCAATTAGAACAAACGTATCTCATGGCATATATTACAAAAATATACATACTTCACATCATACTACTCATGCACCACTCATCACATACTTGAAATTATCGGACTTTATTCCAAATATACATAATAACCTCAATAACCATTCATATAGTCACACACACACATATCATATTCATATTATACATTCCAGGGTTTCAGATTCATAGTTCGACCACTTTCTCATCGACCTACTCCAGTATGAACAACATACATGAAAGAGTTAGAGAAAGACTCACCTGATTCTTACTAACAACATATCAAAACTCTAGATTCGGATATCCATCTCAAACTAGCAATGACTACTACTTTCAGAACATAAGAACATCATTAAGACTCATTCATATACAATTTAATGCAAAGCCTTATACTTATATCTTACTGTTCATACACCTCTTACAGAGTTATTCTTTCAGAATTTAACATGCAAAATAGTAGAGCTTACCTAAGAATGGAATAGACACTGATCATGACATAACCTTAGCTTCTAGATTAAGGATAAAGAGATACATCTAGAATTAAGGAAGGTATTTTTAAATTCCACTTATGGATGAGGAAGAAGAAGAAAGAACCCCTTTCAAAACACATTTTCACATATAAATATGAGTCATCTTGCTTAGTGGAAGTTAACAAGTGTCATGCGTATTAGAACCTACCTTCTTATTGGCCTATAATTTTTTAGAAAAGTATAAATAAGTTCCCTTCATCAAACTTATCATGCTAAACTATACAGTTGGTTTCTAGCCAGATTGCTTAAAGTCTAACTTGCATTGTATTCCATACAAACCAGAAGTACTATACCTTTGGCGAATACTCATCTCATATTTCCCTTTTCCCTTTACACGTGCATCTCCTTAATATAGCAAAATATCATGAAATCAAATTCTTACTAACTCAAGTGGCGAATATTATACGCCCACAAGTATGCGCCAAAACAATCATTTAGGTGGATAACACCACGCCAAACAGGCTGTTTACTGTTATACGCCCAAAGCTTTAGATCCACCAAAACTGGGGTGTTACATTTATCCACAACATACTAGCAGTTTTTATCCACACCAATGAGTGGTTTATCTGCAACGTACTAGCAACTTTTATTTTCACTGATGAGTGATTTATCCACAATTTACTAGCAGATTTTATATACATTGATGAGTGGTTTATCCACAATGTACTAGCAATTTTTATCTGCACCAATAAGTGGTTTATCAACATCGTACTAGTAGCTTGTCTTCAAATTTTTTATCAAAAAACTTTGGTGGTTCATCCACCCTTTTTATTACTAATGGTTCATCCACAACGATGAAAATATGTTTATGAAATACATGTATTGCATATTTATAACGGAAGAGTACGAAGGGAAAGTTTCTGTTTACTGGTTAGATGGAGTTAGGATTTGGCGATGTGGAAGATTAGGTGAATAGTTTGGGAAATGAAATTTCTATTTATCGCAAATCTAGAATTTGTTGGGTGCAAACCGTAATATGCAAAACTCCAGGCCTTATGGAAGGGACACGATGGTGTTTGAGCATTAATGTTAGAAATAGGGTGGAATGGATGGGCTATAATGGGGTATGATGTGTAAGATCATAGCACAACTATAGCAACATATAGAGTCCTCCAAGACATTAAACATGGGGTATGATGTGTAAGACCATAGCTTAGTTATGGTAATATACAGAGTCCCCCAGGACATTAAACATGGGGTATGATGTGTAAGGCCATAGTTCGGTTATGGCAACATAGAGAGTTCACCAGGACATTAAACATGTGTATGATTTGTAAGACCATAGCACGACTATGGCCACATAGAGAGCCAGTTAGGATATTAAAAATAGGGCATGATGTGTAAAACCATAGCTCAGCTATGGCCACATAGAGAGACTGTCAGGATATTAAACATGGGGCATTATGTGTAAGACCATAGGTTGACTATGACAACATACGGAGTTTGCCAGGACAATAAATATGAGGTAGTCTTCCAGGATGGTAATCATGGAAAATCATGCAAATGAGGAAAAAAGTTAGAAGGAAAATGCAAGTGACGTCAAGCAATAGCTAGCCATCGAGTTTGAAGAATTAGCCGAAAAAGGAAGAAATAATAGAAATGGGGAAAATTCTACCAAAATGGTAAACATAGAAACTAATAGGGCACATGCTGCTAAACCAAAAATAATCAGATATAGGAATGGCGTGCGAGTAATGCCTTTTTTATAGACAAATGAAAGAGGATTTATCCGATGATTGAATATAAGAATCTACTATTAAGAACTGCCTAAAAATGCTCAAAGAAACTTTGTATGTTAGAGGAAGTCTTGGAAGAGTAACTAGAGATTCACTCCTAGTATAAGGATCCATTGAAGCCGTAGTTTATACGGGGTGGTTTAATCGTATGTGCTCCGGCTAGTCTAATATGTAAATAGCGGTTAGTTGGAACCTATTGATAGAAAGAGGTACTAATAAGGATTATCTAAGAGACAGTTATGTCTGTCAAGACTATTCCTCTTTATGGAGAATCTATTGCGAGTATACTCGCCATAGAGTTATTTCTGTAGGGAACCATCACATAAGGGAGATCATAAACTCGAATGGTCACTCAGATAACAGTCTGCTGTAAACTATAGGTTAAAGCGGTCTACTACAGATGAACATGTTACACATTAAAAGCAAGGTATCGCAAATAGGTAGATTACAAATGAGTAATCTAAACAACATTTCAACTGGAGTGTAAGGTAGAAGAAGAAAAGATGAAATAGGGTTAAGTCTACCACTGTGGCATAGGTTTTTACTAGTGGCCTTATGAATGGATGTTAGTAAATATGCCAGAATTATTATGAGATAAGAGAATCATCTAAAGAGTACCATGTAATGGGAGTTTTATTAAGGATATAGCGCACAATCGGACTTACATTCAAGGATGACGATGTGGGCAACAACTTGCAATGTTTCAAAATTATGGGTTACGAGTTAGGATAAAGGTAAATGGTTGTTCATGACTATAAATTTTTGGAAAAAGGGAAAGAAGGTAATTTTGTGCAAGGTAAAAGTAAGAATCTGTAAGTATGACAAATCATCTAAAGATTGCCAAACCAATCGACTGGACATAAGCTCGACTAGGTAATGATCATTTAATGTTCTATTCACCAAAAAAGAAATACAAAATTCATATTAGAGTCTACCACTCCAAATAAAGCACGAACATCTAATTAAAATAAGGAGTTAGTGTATCTGTTTCCTTTTTAGTTAATACATTAGCAAAAAGGGGACTTAGTTATATATATTAGCAAAGAAACTCAATTAGTTTTTTTAAACTTACAGGATTTTAGCCTATGTTTGCAAGACTCGTTGGATGAATAAGGAACTTGAGGAGGGGCCAAGCCAGGCCTTGTTAAACCAAGGAATATCGTCAGTAAGATTTCGTGCACATAAAAAGGGTACCCTCAGAAGCTTCGCCTCGGAGATATATATATTGTAAATAAGTAGTTTTCTCAAAATTTGAATTTTCAAGGTAGTTAAATCATGTTTGGTTTAAGGTTCCTATTATAAGAAATATTCATAATAAAGTAATAAAGTCTTTTGGCAAATTTTCTGATGAAAGGTTGATGTTAGACCAAACCGTTCAATTGTGACACTCCATACCTAGATTCAGCGATCAGGTTGGGTAAGGGTGTCAAAATTTTAGTTGTATCAAAGCACGGTTTAGTTAGTCCTTTGGACGTAGGAACTGGAAAGAATACCCCTTATATGCATGATGTTCAATCTGGCTAGGTCCATTGAGTCCTTATGTTTGTTAAGTTATTATGTGATCGGTGTAGATAGATACGCCTAAATTGGTGGATAGAGGCAAAAGTTAAAATAGACAATTTGAAAAAAATTAAAAATAAAGGATAAAGTGATTAAGAGGAAAAGTAATGACAAGAAGAAAATTTCATTAAAGAAAATATACAAAGAAAACTAAGCATTTTTATCCACCGAGTGAGTTGCCGCCTCAATGGTGTCTTCACCCCCTTTTGGTTAGTCTTTCGAAAATAGTAGAATTGACCATGCCTGATTCTTGAAAATGAGAAAGTCATTAGATTCCTTTCGTCCTCTCTGAAAATCTCCTCATTGGAACTAGAGGAGTAGGAATGTCGAATTCAAGGATGACACTGGCAAGTTTACATATATAAATAGAGTTGCGAGATTCATATCGAAAGGACCCACGACAGCTAGTACTATAACGCCCCAAAATTTCCTATTTCTGTTCTGTTAAAATATGACACAACTATGTATCTGCTTCAGTGGTTAAGTGTTCTGGGTGTGTGTGGGAGGTATCAAGTTCAAGCCTTTCTTGGGTTAAATTTTGGTATTTTTCTGAATAAAGCCTTAAGCTTGCTCAGTAGGCTTTTAATTAATTTTTGGTAAGTAATTAACAGAATGGGTCTGCTGGTCTGGTGGATAAGTGGAGTGTTGGTGAGATGGAGGTCCTGTGTTCGATTCTCTGCGTTGGTAAGGGATAGTATTTTTTTGACTGAGTTTCAGCTAGAGTTGTACTGTGGTGAGACTCTTAGTAGGGTGTTGGATGGATGAAAGTAAAGGGAGTTGGGATAGGGGGTTATCAGATTATTCTCTTTTGGTTTTCTTCTTGCAATTTCGACACACTCTCTCATCTTCCTAAATTTTTTACGTTTCCTGTTGCTCTTCCTTTCTGCCGGTTTTCCCTCTTCTTCTTTTGCTGTTTCTTTTATTTTTGAATCTCCCTATCACTTGCCAGTTTTCACGATTCATTAATTAGTGCTTTTGGAGCGTCAACAGTAAGTTGGTGAGTTTCGGCTTTTGCTTTCCTAAACGACTCCTAAATTCTTTCTAAGTGGGGTTCCTTTTGGTGTTTAAGAATTAATCAAGGGACTGGATATCATTTTCAATCGACGAGTTAAGTGCGTGGAATTCTCGTTTCAATCGAAGGTAAGGGTTTTAATAGTTATAGATGAATGCCTCGTTGCAATTCCATTTAAGTCTCAATTATGTTATTGAAATTGGGGCTTTGATTTGTCGATTTTAGGTACTGGAGTGTTTGGGAGTGTATAGGCATCAAAAACGATACAAGTGAGTACTCTATTGTACAGAAAACGAGGTTTCAGTGGGAGCTGAAAACCTCACTATCGACGCCACACGGGTGTGTGGTCACCCATGTGGTAGGCCGTGTGACACAACACAGGCGTATGATCGACGAGGCCAGGTCGTGTGCACAAGACACAGCCGTGTGGTGGCCAGGTGGGCCATATGCGACACATGTGCGTGTGAGCCCATTTTTACTGAAATGTTTTTTAAGGTTGCACGGGTAGCTTAAGTCGACTGTGAACCTTCCATAGGGTCAGTAAGCACTTCTGTATATCGGCATGTTATACATCGGCATGTATACTGAACTGTATGTGTATCTGATAGACTCGCTACAGCATGACATATTATTGTATGTTGCATTACATTGGGTTGGGGTTGATATTATTCGGAGGAAGTATACTGATAGGCTTTAAGCCTAATATACTGGTAGCTCAGCTACAAATTACTGTTTTATGCCGCATTGGGTACTACATGGAGTGTAGGGATGGGTGGGTTGATTAAATCTCCACATAGAGTATAGGGTTGGATGGAGATGGTGTGTAGAGGCTGGTTGGGTAAGACTATGCTACTGTATATTTGCTATTATTACTGATGGGGTTAGGCCCTTGTGCCTATTGAGTCTGATACTATATTGGGCTAAGGCCTAACTGATTCTAATACTGTAATGGGCTTACGCCCAAGACTGCTATTGACTGTGCACTGCGATTGTTGCTTGTTTTGTTCTACAGGAATACACACTGAGTTTACAAAAACTCACCCCTCTTTGTTTAATGTGCCCAGGTAATCCCCAGACCTAGATGGATAGGTGCGACGGAGAACTCGGTGGTGACCACGGTTCTAGACTGTATAGTTTTAATTTATGATTATTGGTTTTATTTTTATTCTATTTTTATTGGTTAAATTGTTAGGTTGTAATTGGACTTTTGGACTTTGGTTTGGTTTTGGGTTTTAAATATCTTTACTTTATAGATTACAACTGCTAGTAGTGGGAAACTTCGGTTCTCAAAAGAAACAAATGATTTTAAAAAACGTACGATTGTTTTAACTTTTTAAAAAGCTTCTGCATTGAATAACATTTTGAAACTACCGACTAAATGAGTAACACGATTTGGAAACTAATAAGATATTAAGATAAGTAATTCAAAAGAAATGGTTTTATCGCGACGGCACGGTTTGCAAACACCTTATCATGTGACATCGCGAGATCCGGCCATAGCGTCTAGGCCGGGTTTGGGGTGTTACATTTAGTGGTATCAGAGCCAGGTTGCAAAACTCAGCTGTGGATTATAGGTTTTAAAATTTGGTTTTGAAAAATTGATTACAAAATTATTTGAAATGTTTTACTGAGTAAGTGGTACACCGAGTCTCCAGCGCCGATCCTATAAGTATTATGAACTGTGAATAATTTTAAACTGAAATTGTTATTGATAGTATATTCTGAAACTTCTATAGGTAGTATACTGTACTGAAAATTATAGTGAAACTGCGATATATGAAAACAAACTTTGAATTACCGATAATGTTCTACATAAAATATCTGTTAATAAATATTAAACTATAACTGATTCATAAAATTTTTAAAGATAGATAACTCGATTAGATATGAGCAGACGAGGTATCCGCAGACGGGGTACTAGAGGCCGTGGTAGAGGTCGTAGAGAGGCTCGAGCTGGGTCCTCATCTTTTGGTAACCTGCCTAACTTGGATACTAGTGAGATGCCAGTTTCACCTGCGACTGAGACTGGGTCTCAAGACCGCATGGCCGGGGACGACGCACTGTCCCAGGCTATGCTCAGGATTTTGGAGAGGGTCGCTAAGCCCAATACTAGATCTGGGGGCCAAGGGTCGGTTACGAAATGAATCTGGTCTAATGAGGCTAAGTTATTCAGGGGTATCACTGGAGTTGCCCCTAATGTGGCCGAGTACTGGATTGAGGCCACAGAGAGGATCGTGGACGATTTAGATTGCACCCCAGAGCAAAAATTAAAGGGTGCAGTCTCGCTGCTGCTTGATAAGGCATATCAGTGGTGGCTTATTGTTAAGGAGGGCACTCAGCCCAAACAATTGGCCTGGGAGTTCTTTAAGACCGCCTTCTAGGGAAAATATGTGGGAGCCAGTTACGTAGATGCCCGTAAGAGGGAGTTTCTGAATTTAACTCAGGGAGATCGATCAGTGGCCGAGTATGAGGCCAAGTTTCTGAGACTGAGACTCTATGTGCAGGGTATGATGGCGTCTGAGTACGAGCGATGTGTCCACTTTGAGGATGGCCTCATAGATAACTTGTGGGTTTTGATAGCTCCGCAAAGAGAGTGGGATTTTTCTGCCCTGGTTGAGAAGGTGAAGATCGCCGAGGAGGTTAAGCGCGCTAACCGCCAAAACCGTGACAGAGAGAAAGGTAGGAACAAGAGGGATTCAGAACCCTCGAGTTCTGTACAGAAGCCTAGGAAAAAGGCCAGAGTTAATGGGCCGGTTAGAGTTAGGTCCCCTGCTACTGCTACTGAACTGCAGCCATGTACTGATTGTGGTAGACACCATCAGGGCGAGTGATGGAAGAGGACTGAGGCATGCTTGGGATGTGGGTCGTTGGAACATCGTATTAGAGAGTGTCCGCTAAGAGCTGATCAGAGGCAAGCTCTGGGTATTGGTACTGTACATCCACCGAGGGGCCGTGGTCAAGCTAGAGGTAGTAGTGGTATTGGTCGTAGGCAGAGAGCACCGAGAGAGGTGTCGGGCAGGCTGAGCCGAGGCAACCGGCTCTAGTTTATACTGCTCGTCGCTGAGAGGATGGAGATGCTCCGGACATTATCATGGGTATGTTTCTTATTTTTGATGTACATAGACTGCATTGATAGATATAGGATCCACTCACTCCTATATAGTTTATACTATGTCTAGAAATTTGGGGATCTTGGTTGAGAGCACTACGAGTGAGGTTTCTATATTGAGTCTGTTAGGGAAATTTATAAGGGTTAACAAGCTGTTTAAAGACTTTCCTTTAGAGGTTTAAGGAGAAATCTTTCTGGCTGATCTGATGGAGCTTCCCTTTGGGGAGTTCGATTTAATTCTGGGAATAGACTGTTGGTCACTGAAGACTGATGAGGATGATAAGGTAGTCATGATTGGAGAGCATCAAAATTATTTAACTAATGTGATTTCTGCACTGGTGGCGAAAAAGTTGGTACGTAAAGGATGTGAGGCGTTCTTGGCTTACGTAAGTGTTTCAGATTCTAGGGATTCCGCAGTTAAGGATATCAAAGCGGTAAAGGATTTTCCGGATGTCTTTCCTGAGGAGTTACCTGGTTTACCTCCGGATCGTGAAGTGGAGTTTGGTATTGAGCTCCTACCTGGTACAACTCTGGTGTCCATTGCTCTCTATCGAATGGCACCGAAGGAGCTTATGGAGCTAAAGGCTCAGATTCAGGAGTTATAGGATTATGGGTTCATCTTCCCTAGTGTGTCTCCGTGGGGAGCACCGGTACTGTTTGTGAAGAAGAAGGATGGATCCATGCGGATGTGTATCGACTACCGGCACCTAAACAAGTTGACCATTAAGAATAAGTACCCCCTATCGAGGATAGATGATCTGGTTGACCAGTTTCGAGGAGCTTCAGTGGTCTCTAAGATTGGCCTCCAATCTGGGTATCATTAGTTGAGGGTCAAGGAGACTGACGTACATAAGACGACGTTTAGGACTCGTTATGGCCACAACGAATTCCTAGTAATGCCATTTAGACTGACTAATGCACCAGCAGCTTTCATGGATTTGATAAACCGAGTATTTTAGCCTTATCTGGATCAGTTTGTGGTGGTGTTCATCGATGATATACGGGTTTACTTGAGGACTGAGGATGAGCATGATGAGCACCTTAGAGTTGTTCTGAAGACTTTGAGGGATTCGAGTGGGAGCGTGTAACTGTGGATTTCGTTAGTGGGTTGCCTCTAACACCCACTAAGAAGGATTCAGTATGGGTCATCTTGGATCAATTGACCAAGTCTGCTCACTTTATACTGGTTCATACTAATTATTCGCTTCAAAAACTGGCAAAGCTTTATATTTCGGAGATAGTGAGACTGCATGGAGTATCGATCTCGATCATCTCTGATAGGGATCCTCGCTTCACATCTTGATTTTGGAAAAAGTTACATGAGGATCTGGGTTCGAGATTGGACTTCAGTACTGCATTCCATCCTCAGACCGATGGTCAGTCAGAGAGGGTGATTCAGATACTGGAGAACATGTTGAGGAGTTGTGTTATAGATTTCTGAGGTAGTTGGAAGGATTATCTGCCGCTAGCAGAGTTTGTTTATAGTAACAGCTTCCAGTCTAGCATTCAGATGGCACCTTACGAGGCACTATATGGTCGTAAGTGTCGTACTCCTTTGTGTTGGACTGAGGTGGGCGAGCAACATGTTCTAGGTCCTGAAATTGGTTTCTAAGACTGAAGATAAGGTCAAATTGATTCGAGATCGAATGAAAGCAGCATCGGACAAGCAGAAATCTTATGTGGATCTGAAAAGACGCAAGATTGAGTATTTTGTGGGGGACTTTGTTTTTCTTAAGGTCTCACCATGGAAAAAGATCTTGAGGTTTAGTCGTAAGGGCAAGCTGAGCCCTAGGTTTATTAGACCTTACCGTATTCTAAAGCGAGTGAGACTTGTCGCTTATCCGTTGGAGTTACCTCCAGACCTAGACTGTATTCACGATGTGCTCTACGTCTCGATGTTGATGCGCTACCGCTCTGATCCCATGCACATTGTCCTTGTAGAGGAGATTGAGGTTAGGCCAGACTTGACCTTCGAGAAGGAGCCGGTTCAGATTCTAGATCGCGATGTAAAGGTTCTTCAGAGGAAGTCTATTCAATTAGTGAATGTGCTGTGGCAAAATCATAGCACTGATAGGCCACGTGGGAGCCTGAAGATGCGATGCGTCAGCAGTATCCTCATCTGTTCTGATCAGGTAAATTTTGAGGCCGAATTTTTTTTTAGGGGGTAGAGTTGTAACACCCTAAAATTTCCTATTTTTGTTCTGTTAAAATATAACACAACTGTGTATCTGCTTCAGTGGTTAAGTGTTCTGGATGTGTGTAGGAGGTCTTAAGTTCAAGCCTTACTTGGGTTAAATTTTGGCATTTTTCTGAATAAAGCCTTAAGCTTGCTCAGTAGGCTTTTAACTAATTGTTGGTAAGTAATTAACAGAATGGGCCTGTTGTTCTGGTAGATAAATAGAGTGTTGGTGAGATGGAGGTCCTGTGTTAGATTCTCTGCGTTGGTAAGGGATAGTATTATTTTGACTGAGTTTCAGCTAGAGTTGTACTGTGATGAAACTCTAAGTAGTAGGGTGTTGGATGGAAGAAAGTAAAGGGAGTTGGGATAGGGGGTTATCAGATTATTCCCTTTTGATTTTTCTTCTTGCAATTTCGGTACACTCTCTCATCTTCCCAAATTTTTGACGTTTTTTCTTGTTCTCCCTTTCTACCAATTTTCCTTCTTCTTCTTTTGCTGTTTCTCTTATTTTTGATTCTCCCTATCACTTGTAAGTTTCCGCGATTCATTAATTAGTGCTTTTGGAGCGTCAACAGTAAGTTGGTGAGTTTCGGCTTTTGCTTTCCTAAACAACTCCTGAATTCTTTCTAAGAGGGGTTCCTTTTGGTGTTTAGGAATTAATCAAAGGACTAGATATCGTTCTCAATCGATGAGTTAAGTGCGTGGAATTCTCATTTCGATCGAAGGTAAGGGTTTTGATAGTTATGGATGAACGCCTCGTTGCAATTCTGTTTAAGTCTCGGTTATGTTATTGAAATTGGGGCTTTGGTTTGTCGATTTTAGGTACTGGAGAGTTCAGGAGTGAATAGACTTAAAAAACAATATATGTGTGTACTCAATTTCACAGAAAACAAGGTTTCAGCGAGAGCCAAAAACCTCACTGTCAATGCCACACGGGCGTGTAGTTGCCCGTGTGACACAACACGAGCGTGTGATCGACGAGGCCAGGCCGTGCACACAAGACACGACAATGTGATGGCCAGGTGGGCCGTGTGCGACACACGGGCTAGATTGATTTAGGCCGTGTGTTCCACATGGGCGTGTGGGCTCACATGGGCAGACCACATGGACGTGTGAGCCCATTTTTATTGAAATGTTTGCTAAGGTTGCACGAGTCGCCCAAGTCGACTGTAAACCTTCCATAGGGTCGGTAAGCACCTCTTAGACCCTTAACTGTATGTTATTGATTATGTGAATTACGTACTTAGCATGTTATATATCGACATGTATACTGAACTGTATGTGTATTTGATAGACTCGCTACAGCATGACATATTATTGTATGTTGCATTATATTGGGTTGGGGTTGATATTATTCGGAGGAAGTGTACTGAAAGGCTTTAAGCCTAATATACTGGCAGCTCAGCTGCAAATTACTGTTTTGTGCCGCATTCGGTACTACATAGAGTGTAAGGATGGGTGGGTTGATTAAATCCCCACAGGTAGTGTAAGGTTGGACGGAGACGGTGTGTAGAGGCTGGTTGGGTAGGACTTTGCTGCTATATATCTGCTACTATTACTGATGGGCTTAGGCCCTTGTGTATATTGATTTTGATACTATATTGGGCTAAGGCCTAACTGATTCTAATATTGAAATGGGCTTAGGCCCAAGACTTCTACTGACTTTGCACTACGATTGTTGCTTGTTTTGTTTTGCGGGATTATGCACAGAGTTTACGAAAACTCACCCCTCTTTGTTTAATGTGCCCAAGTAATCCCCAGATCCTGATGGATCGGTGCGGCAAAGGACTCGGTGGTGACCACGGTTCTGGACTGTCATGGTTTTAATTTATGATTATTGGTTTTATTTATATTCTATTTTTATTGGTTAAATTGTTAGGTTGTAATTAGACTTTCGGACTTTGGTTTGGTTTTGGGTTTTAAATATCTTTAGTTTATAGATTACAACTACTAGTAGTAGGAAACCTCAGTTTTCAAAAGAAACAAATGATTTTCGAAAATGTACGATTGTTTTAACTATTTAAAAAGCTTCCGCATCGAATAACGTTTTGAAACTATCGACTAAATGAGTAACACAATTTTGGGAACTAATAAGATATTAAGATAAGTAATTCAAAGGAAATGGTTTTATCACGACGGCACGATTTACAAACACCCTATCATGTGACATCGCAAGATCTAGCCATAGCGTCTAGGCCGGGTTTGGGGTGTTACAAGTACACACAACCGAGAGTTCAAAATTGAACGAGGAAGGCCTTTGTGTTAGGTTTGAATGGTGATTAAACGAGGAAGTTGAGGAGGTATGCTTGGATGCCGGACTATGTATCTATCGTATATTCTTCAAGGGCTTATTGACTCCCTATTTTGTAACTTCACCTTTTCATCATGGCACAGCTTTCGAAAGCCAATACCATATTCTAACCCTTTTTTTGTTGTAAACCTTTAAAGTTTTGAATTTAGACCTCTAAGTGGGGAGAGAAAATGTAAACCCATAACTCTGGCTGACAAATTTTTCGAAAGTCCTAAAAGTTGGACACACCATTGTTAACCAGAATAGGTGACCCTTTCGAATTCAACCTGCTTTGCTTCTCTTCCACTTTGAAGGGCCCATCCAAGGATTTCCATACCAACCCCACTAATGATTGAGAGGAAACCATTGAGTCTGCCAATTGAGGGCTGGCAAAATGGGAATATAAGGGAGTTTGGATGACATCATGGAATGTTATTGACTAGCTTACTAGAGTGACATTGTGACAACGGTCTATCGACTCTTTGGAGTGGCACTATGACAACAGTATTCAAATTAATTGGGGCGACACCGTGGAAACGGTTATACAGGTTCTTTAGGGCGACACCTCAAAATAGGTTTTTTGAATCCTCAAAATTGGGAGTAGCCAAGAAACTGCGCTCTAGTAGCATAATTAGACACAAAAAAACCTTTAATATTCTCGAGGCAGGGATATCTGCCAACTTCTACCCATTAGTGTGCAACCTTTAGGTTATAAAGCAAGTTCTAAGTTCATCTAGCAACAACCCTTTTCGAGAATGGCTATTAAGCTAATGTTACCATTGGAGTAGACTCCAAAATTAGAACGGTAGCTCTAGTACTTCGCCAAGGTATTAGTAAAAATATTTCATGGACGAGCTTAGCCGACCTGTGATGAGAAGGAATTAACCCACTAGATGGGAGGATTTAACGCATGAACAAATCTAGGATTTGCAGGATTATCCATCAGAATTGAAATCAAGAAGACTTTAGTCAAGCAGTGTTTGATCCAAAGCGTTTGCCAAATTAAGATTGTGGAAAAAAACTCTATGTATTCGAGTGTATCCAATAATGGAGTGGTCTAATATCCGCAAATGAGCTGGTATCTATATTTGGTTAAGTATTGATGGATCTGCAAATGAAGCGTAACGGATATAAAGCGAATGTACGAAAGGATAAGCCATCTTTAAGGTTCCAGTAAGAATGAAAGGTGGTTACTTCCGTGAACCATATAAGGGAAGAGATGGGGAAGAGTTTCTCTGAGTCCTCCTCTGAGACTTAGCGTGAAAGAAAAATTTTCTTTTATGGTGGGGAGTTGTCACTCCCGATTTTCTTTAAGTTTATAATATAAGAATAATTGGGGGTTAAATTGAAAGAAGTTCTAAGTTGGCGACTTTTACTGAAAATTTAGGAAAAATTTAGTTGCTGATTTGGACATAATTGACTTCCAATTCTGGTTGGTCTGGATTAAGACCAATTGCTTCTTTATTGGGAGACAAAATGATTACCAATGTACGATTTCTATAAGATTGATAATTGGGTACGAAGGGATATAAATAATACAAAAAAAAAAAAAGAATTCCTGGGATGAATTCTTCTCAACCCTGTTTTGTTCTATCCCTCATCTTCTCTAGTTACTCTAAAAAAGAAGAAGAAGATAAGAGAGCTATGCATGGAGACATATTCTTGAAGATTGAGTCAAGAAGATAGATAAATAATGGGACTGGTAAGCTTTTAAGTCTTTCAGTGTTCGTAAATTTGAGAAATGGAGTTAAGAATTTTCAGAGCCTT
Source organism: Gossypium australe (assembly GCA_005393395.2). Lineage (NCBI taxonomy): Eukaryota > Viridiplantae > Streptophyta > Magnoliopsida > Malvales > Malvaceae > Gossypium > Gossypium australe. The sequence goes on from CM016615.1 coordinate 16,959,880, forward strand.
TGAGGGGTTTTGTATGTTTTTGGAAACAGATATTTCCAGCTGGAATGCTGAGTTGAACTTATGACTTTGGTTGTAATGCTTAATGACCAGGAGAATGGAAGCTCTAGTGTTCGAAAAAGCTAAGCTAAGGAGGAAAACATGCATCAAGTGAATTTCTATACTCCATTTTTAGGATGATGCATGACTGACATGAATCTGTGTTGAGTTCAGAGAGAGTTCTATGATGATGCATGATTTCTATTTATTGAGAATGCTATACTTGTATAAGATTGAGTAGGTATGTGAGTATCCACAATGTATTCCTATATGCATGAAATGGTTATGATTCCATAACTAAAAAGTAGCGTACTCCATGATAATATGTTTATGAAATAAATGTATTGCATATTTATAACGGTGGAGTATAGAGGGAAAATTATTGATGGGTTAGATGAAGTTAGGATTTGGTGGTGTGGAGGATTGGGTGGATGGTTTGGGAAATGAAATTTTTGTTTACAGCAAATCTAAAATTTGTTGGGTGCAAACCGTGATGTGCAAAGCTCCAGGCCTTGCGGAGGGGACACTATGGTGTTCGAACATAAATGTTCGAAGTAAGTCAAAATGGATGGGTTCTAATAGGTATAAGTGTAAGACCACAGCTCGACTATAGCAACATAGAGAGTCTGCCAGGACATTAAACATGAGGTATGATATGTAAGACCATAACTTAACTATGGCAACATAGTGAGTCTGCTAGGACATTAAACATGAGGTATGATGTGTAAAACCATAGCTCAGTTATGACAACATAGAGAGTCTGCTAGGACATTAAACATGGTGTATGATGTGTAAGACCATAGCTCGATATGACCACATAGAGAGTCCATCAGAATATTAAACACGGGGTATGATGTGTAAGATCATAGCTTGACTATGACAGCATATAGAGTCCGCCAGGACAATAAATGTGGGATAGTCCACCAAGATGGTAATCATGAAAAATCATACAAACGAGGAAAAAAAGGGGTTAGAAGGAAAGTTGCAAGTGGCAACAAGCAATAGGTAGCCAGCAGGTTTGAGAAATCTGCCAAAAAAGACAGAAGTAATAGAAATAGGGAAAATTCTGTCAAAACAATAAACATGGAAGCCGATAGGGCATATGGTGGTAACCCAACAAGAATAAGATATGAGAATGACGGGCCAGTAATGTCTTGTATATAGGAAAATGAAATAGGATTTATCCAAGGATCACAGATAAGGATCCACCATTAAGAACCGTTAGAAAGTGCTCAATGAAATTTTGTATGTTAGAGGGAGGGCATGGAAGAGTAATGAGAGATTCACTTCTAATATAAGGCTCCGTTGAAAACGTAGTTTATATGAGGTGGTTCAATCGTATGTACTCCGGATAGTCTAATCTGTAAAAAAGGGTTAGTTAGAACCTATTGATAGAAAGATGTATTAATAAGGATTATCCAAGTGACAATTATGTTTGCTAAGACTATTCCTCTTTGGGGATAATCTATTATAAACTGTAGGCGAAAATGGTCCACTATAGACGGTCATGTTACACCTTAAAAGAAAGGTATCGCAAATAGGGCAGATTACAACGGAGTAATATAAACAACATTTCAACCTGAGTGTAAGGTAGAAGAAGAAAAAATAAAATAGAATTAAGTTTGCCAGTGTGGAATAGGTTTTTACTAGTGGCCTTATGGGGAAATGTCAGTAAATACACTAGAATTATTATGAGATAAGAGAACTAGCTAATTGTTGGGAAATGTGTCCATATTGTAGTAAACATGTTTCTATTTTCTATTTATTTGAACGATGAATAAATAAATAAAGTTAATTTCACATTTCACTATTATGTCTTTTGTATTTTCGTCTTTCATATTTTGCATGAATAGTGAAATTGTGACAAGTAAATATTAGCTCACTGATTGTCTAAGTTCAAACTGGTGATAAGTGGCACTGTAAGGACATTTACATTGAGAGAAAGACAATTTACTTCAGTAGATAATCTAATCGAGTCCCTAATCTTGTAAAAGAATCAAAGTGACCATTTGATTGAAATACTTAGAAGGATTATTATGTCATCTACGATTCCAATTGAGGAGATGGGTAGTCTTGGCTATTGGAGCAGTTGGCTCCACGGGTAGAGACATAGATGTATTCATTGGCAGAATGATACATTGGACTAGACCCAAGATGAATTAATTCTGAATCCATTTCTGAATTAATTTAGTTGTGACATTCATGGTGTGCTTTACCTAAATCCTGAGTTAGCCAATGACCATGCATATGTAACTCATGTGCTTTGATATAACTGGAGGCTTATGCTCTAAAGATGATCAAGCCAATAGCCAATATATTGGGTACATGACTTGTGTATGGCATGCCTTTACTAACAACAGTGGAATTCATAGCTCAATTAAAGACTTAATGATACCCTCTCATTGGCATTGTGTGGATTGATAAACATGGAACGTGGTCATGGGTTGCTTCTTCTTGAACGAGCAATTTATCACAGTCATTTGTTGACACTGATCATACTAATCATTAAGAATATACAATGGTGACAATGAGATAAAATAGGATTGTATTGAGTGAACGGATTTAACTCAAAAGAATCAAGGATATCATATGAGGGTAACACACACATGTCAAAGTCATTGGACAAAGCAATTGGATGAATTGCTTTTGTATAGAGTATACAATAAGGAGTTTTCAATCATGGTACTTCTTGTGGACTGACTCCATGATCAAGCAATTGTGAATTATTAGAACGATGCTTCCGAATATAATTACAATTACTAGAACCTAATTGTATATGTTTGAGTGGTCCCCCGCTAGCTCAATAAAAGTTCGATCGGACTGCATTTGAATCAGAAGAAAATTCTATGACTTTGGAAATAATTTAATTGAGTTGATTTGTTCGATGTGGAATTAAATTGGGTGATTGTAAGAATTGTTCAACTAGAGAATTTGATTAAAGAATTTTCATGAAAATTTAATTTTGAAAATCTAAGTGATTTTTGGGAAAATTAATTTTGATCAAGTAAAATTAAATTAATCAAATTAATTAAATTTAATATGATATTTTTGGAAATTAATTTTCAACTCAGACAATTGGCCCATTGGGTAATTTAACTTGAAAATTGGACTGAGATAGTAAATTGGGCCTGGACAAAATCGACAAAAACCTAACCAGTTGGGGGTGCCAACAACTACAACGGCAACATTCCAGTGGCCGAAAAATGGTTGACGATGGTGGGTCTTAGGTGGTTGAGCAATGGAAGAATTACACTCCTACTGGAGCTCCACCAGAGAATTTAATTTCAGGTTAACTATTCCAAAAATAATATCATTTTAATTGATTTAATATTAAATTTAATTCAATACTTATCTTAATAGTATTTTATTAATTTAATATTAAAGTGATTATCTTATATTAAATATTATTTAATGTTTATCTTATAGATAAATATTCTATTAATTCAATAATATTTAATAATAAATTTAGTCTAATATTTATCTTGATAAGTATTATATTAATTTAATATTAAAATGATTAAGTTTAATCATAGTTGAACTCTCTAAACTCTCCCTATATAAAGAGAGTTTTCGGTCATTATTTCACACACTTGAACTCAAAAGAAAGTTGTAGAGAGAAAATTCTCTAAAGATATTATTTCAGAAAATTTCTAGAGATATTTTTTATTTACAACTTGGCCTTAAAGTTTAAAGAAAATGCGAAATTAGCCCACTGATAATTTTTGTGAAAAATTTTCTGATTCAAAGCGAGCCCACACTTGACAGACGTGAGCTTGATGATAGCAAAGAAATTTACTCGGCTGAAGCACTCATCCTAGACGAATTAAAAAGGTACAATTTTGATTAAGTGTTTATTACTTTAGATATCATAACCAAGTTCTTGTTTTGGAAAAAAAAAATTTTAAAACTCTGGTTTTTCCCAAAATTTATTTTCCACTGCGTTTTCCAAACCCGATTTTCCAACACTAAAGGGTACCATGTAATGGGAGTTCTATTAAAGATAGAGCGTACAATCAGACTTACATTCAAGGATGACGATGTGGGCAACAACTCGCCAAGTTTCGGAATTATGGGTTTACAAGTCCAGATAAAGGTAAATGGTTGTTCATAACCATAAATTTGTGGAAAAGAGAAAAAAAGGTAAAATTGTGCAAGGTAAAAGTAAGAATCCGTAAGTATGACGAATCAACTAGAGATCGCCAAACCAGCCGGGTGGTCATAAGCTCGACCAAGTAATGATCGTTTAGCGATTTATCTGCTAATAAAGAAATGTGAAAGTGGTGTAACACCTCAAACCCGACCTAGAAGTTAGGCCCGAATCCGGCATGTCACATCAAAGGCATAATTCAAACAATTTTGCTAATTAAAAATTTAAGGCCCAAAAGCCCAAAATCCTTGAGTCTTGTTAAGTAATGAAAAAAAACCATTTTATAATTTTAAGTACTTCGGAAACCAAGTTTAAACGTAAGAAATTTACTTAGGTTTAATAACTAAGTAAACAGTTGAAACAATAATAACAAAACTCAAAATCTAATGTCAAATCAGAGTATAAGGCCTTATTACATCCGACGAAAATAAAGCAATTAAACCATGTCTTCTGAAACAAATAAACAAAAATTTAAACATCTTGTAGTGTGGCCATCTCCGAGTCCTCTCCCACATCGAGCCATTTACTGAGGATCACCTGAAACATTAAATAAAGGGTGTGAGTTTCGAAACTCAGTGTGTAAAACCCTTGGCACTCAATTCAAAATACAATTATCATATTGGCCTGAGCCCTATCAAAATCGGTGGTCTTGGGCCTTGGCCCACAATGACCTCATATCATATCATATCATAACATATCATATGCAAAACAGGGTAATGCAAAACCCTCCCCAAAAATCCATCCGCTACACACCATTTCCCTTCCAACCCTACACACCTGTGGGGATTTCTAAATCGACCCACCCATCTTCTACACACCAAATGTACCACTCACAGCGGCACTACTCAACATTACAGCAAAGCTACTAATCATATAATGGGCTTAAAGCCACCGGTGGATCCATGGTCGTCAAGCGACTATGCGATCCTCAAATCTTCCACCGTACCATAATTCCCACCCATATGCATCCTAATCAAAATATCATATGAATGCAACATGCACATGAGTAACATCCACAAAACTCATACTCATCACATAAGGGTATTTTCGTCATTTCACAACCCAAGGGTATTTCCGTAAATCTACTCTACATGGGTATTTAGGTAATTTTGCAAAACAGAGGTACTTTGGAAATTTTGTAAATCAAGGATGTTTTGGGTAATTCTGCAAACCAAAGGTATTCTGGTAATTTCACAATTCGGGGCTATTTTAGTGATTTTACAAATCTAAGGATGTTTTGGTAATTTTCAAACTAAGGGTATTTTGGTTATTTTCAAATCAGGGGTATTTTAGTAATTTTACAAATCTAGGGGTATTTGGTCCCTCTCGGGTTTTAGTTATGAACTTTGGCCCATTAACAAGTCCTTGCGGCTAAAGTGAACAGACACTATGCACCAGGTAGGATTCTAGAGAAGAGGAGGTGGGCCACTAGGGCCGCTTAAGTACCAAGCTCTCCCTAGATCCAATCCTAGACATGCACATGCCCGTTACCACACTCTAACCTAGCGACTTGTCCACAGACATGTTTAATTATTAGAAAGTCTTATGCGGTTTAAGAGTTGTTCAGTACTAAGCCTAAAGTCCATAAAACCCTTGCATACTAGTCTACGTCCCTATAGAGCCCATCAACCCATTTCACGTTCATATAACCCATAATGGCCACATCACATTCTTATGGCCCACTAGGCCCAAATCTCAGCCATATGACCCATTAGGCCCAAAACAAATCCAAATCATGTAACATGCATGCCTGACCCAACTCATATAATCAAATTAATCCATTTCATCAAACTTAGCCTTAGGGCCCACCGGGCCCATTTAGCCACTTTCGGCTTTTTGGCTTTTCGGCATTGCCGATTTTGTGTGTGCATAGTGTTTGTACACACCTGGTAACCTCGTGTGCTGCAAACCCCTTAATCACGAACCTACAATCGACATCACTAGTGATTAACCAAGGCTTAACGCATACTTATCAAAAACCAAAACCTCATCGTACCCTTACCGTGTGCCACAAGTTCTAGTAGCCCTTCCTTTGCTACTATTTGCGAATATTCTCTAGATCTGCACCCAAACGTATATCGTCAAAATCAAGTGACTCATATTCCACATAAGTCACCCCTATAAGCCATATTACATTCGCCCATCCACTAAACCATAACTGAGTTAAGAACAGTTACCACATTGCTAACGATCCTTACCTACCACGCTTGCGATTGTTGAGCCTTACCCTTGTTAATATAAAGTTAACGATAAGGAGGGGTTAGATAGCCCTTCGGCTTTTAACAACACTCACTAAAAAGATCAACTAAGCACTTATCGAAATCCTCCTTTGATCCTGCGGCTTAAATTCAGCTTTTGAGATTAGTATGGTGACAGAGGCAATTCGGCACCACTAGGGAGAGGAAGAGGAGAAGTGATCGGCTAGAACTAAAGGTGAACAAGAAAAGGGATTTAAGAAGAAAAGGTATGGGGAATTCGGCTAGAGAGGAAACCGAAATTTCGACAAACGGATGATGGGGTTTTTTTTTCGGCAATTGGAAGAATTCGGCTAAGGGGGAGAAAACAAAATTCCAAGAACCTCACAAAGGGATTCGGCACCCTCCTCTTATAGCCAACAGCCGAAATTCCCTTCCCCCAGAGTCCCATTCGACACCATCACTTCCACACTCCTCATATCTTAACTTTTCTCTCTGGTAATCCCTCCATCTCATCCGAATTTTCCTCCTCTATCAGCTCACAAGACCAAGTCAAACACTCCAACGAAAGAGTTCTAATTCCCCACAACTCTGGCCGTCTAGTACGCAAAATAACACTCCAAAAACACCTTACCACTACTCGAACCTTGGACCTCTTCAGCTTACAACCACGCCACCTCATAGCTCTCAAGTGACGCTACTTGCCACTAGACCACAACATAGGTATGGATGCGGTTGTAGTGGTTTGTAACTATTCTTTCTCAACTGTAATGAGAATGATAGATCCAAGTTATAAAATATTACAACAATACAGCTTGCACTTTTACTATAACATACATGTTGACGCAGCTCGCATATTGACATAATTCGCATGTCAATACAAATCACAGATTTACATAGCACGCATATTATTACTTTACAAACTAACTTACACTTAAATACTTTACAAATAACTCGCACATACACACCATACAAAATCAATTCACACATAAAAACCTTAATGAATCAATTCGCATATAAACACATTTCACGCATTAACTACTAACAGCACCTACCTTTTAGCTAACTTATCTGCCTCGTAATTGATTGATTTGGAGATGTGTGAAATATGAAAGGAAAATAATTGTTTTGAGCAATCCTGGCCATACATTTTCATAGGGTTCTTAACCAATCAAGCCATTAATTCAATTGGTTTACTTAAAACTTAAATGTGTAACTATTAATATTCAAATAATTCAAATACTAATAATATATAAATTAAATTTTACTTTTGAAGCTTCATCTTCTAACTTCCTAAAGCTTATAAATATCGGTAGATATAGATTAATAATAAAAACATATAGCAGAGAATGATCATTATGATACTATTTACTCCTAAATACTCCTTTAATATTATATATAGATTATATAATTACTTCTTTTTACCATTTAATGTAATGCTATGTAAATTAAATTATTGTGAATAAATATTTTAATTGTCTAATAATGAAGTTTAAAATTGTTGTTAATAAAACTTTTTAAATTTATTAATAACTTTTTTAATGTCATTTATTAGTTAAAATATTTTATTCTAATTAAAATATTGATGTAGCTCTTTAGAGTTGTTAACACTATTAAAATTATTTGTTAAATTCAAGTCTATTGTAATATCATTTTTTTTTTTGTACATGATTACTAAGTGAGTTTTTTTTTCTAATTTCAAAATGTTACACCAGGGAATTTAACAAAAAAAAATTAACTGTCTTAAAATTTAAATCTAAATTTCTAAATTTAAAAAATAGAGAAATTGGATTTTTAAAAATAAAAGTATGAAGATTAAATTTCAAATATACAAAAAAATAGAAAGGCTTAAAGTATATTTTAATATTTAATTATTTACTCTAATTTAACTAAAAAATAATTAATAATTAATCCAAACTGATAGTAATTATACATATTTATAATTAAGGATATTTTTATTATTTAAACTATTTTCTTAATTTTGAGTCGTAATTCCAAAATAATTATTACGAGGATAAACAACAATTTAATTATAAATTTTGATAATATTTAATTTTTTATATATATTGTTCATAAGTATTTATAGTCATTCCTTAATTTATAAATAAGAAGATAATGGGTTTTAGTGCATTCAAATTCATATTCTCCTATATTGACAATAATATTCATACTAATCGAGTTAAGACGAATAATTAAATGATGATGATATTAAAAAATTTAACATTTTTATTTATTTATTTTTCTCTTCCTCTAGGAGAGAGAGAATATATTGATGATGAAGTAATTGACAAAATTTAATCATTACTTGATTAGCCCAAATCACACGGTACATTGGATGTGAGCATTGTTAGTTAAATAATCTTCATGTATCAAGTATTCCATGAAAATGTGGGAATAAGATAGCTTAGGTTCAAGTGCAACATTGTTTCCAGATCTCTAACTTAAAATGTTTCATTGTGCATGAATTCGTGTTCATTTTTCTTATATCGTTTATTGGTTTTATTGATTTACTTTCCGGTATCTTTTATATAAATATTTTTTTCATTTTAGGCTTTAAAATTAAAATAAGCTTTGTAATTTAGGCACCATCGTTACATATTTTTATTATTTTAGTCACTGTCATTACATAATTTTATTATATTAATTAATCGTTGTCAATTTATCATTACATACACTCACTTTAGTCACTCAACTTTAATAATTTTTATTTTAATCACTCACTTTTCTTTTTAAATTTTATTTATTTTTATTTAAAAAATGGTTTTTAAAGGGAATTAAATTATTCAACTGTTTAGATGAAACCCACTTTTTTCACATGTAACTCAATTTGATGTAAAAACTCATCCTGCAAAAATTCGGAGGTTTTTTCTTTTACTAAAAAAATAAAAATTAATTCTAAAACATACAATAAATTAAAAAGATAAATTAGTTTTTATTGTAAAAAATCTAAGTTTGCTCTATAAAAACTTTAAGTAATTTCCTATAAAACCCTAGGTTTTTCTTCCCTTCTTTTCTACTAAAAGGAACTAATATTAATTTTAAAAGGAAAAAAAATTAAAAAGATAGATTGGTTTTTCTAACCTAAACTTTTCCCTATAAATTCCCAAATTTTTCCTCTAAGAAAAAATTTAAAATTAATTCTTAAAAAATAAAGAAAATTAAAAATATAAAATGAGTAGTCAAAATGAAAACTAACGTTGGATGACTAAATTGAGTATATGTAATAACTAATTAATGATGAGTGACTAAAATAATAATAGTATGTAACGACAATGTCTAAATTGTCTGGTGCCTAAAATAAAAACTTATGAAAGTTAGGTAACCAACTGTGTAGTTTACCCTATTTAAATTTATAATATTTTGAAATTGTAGTTTTATTAAAATATGCTAATTCACAATTAAAGCATTACTTTACCGTGATAATTTTTTGAGTTCCCTTGAAAACCAAGAGTGCTCTCTCAAAGAGTCCTAGAGAAAGTAGTTACCTTCTGTGGCTTGGGATGGCGGAGAGTGGTGGAATGGAAAGGGAGAGCAATGAGGAGATCTCATTGTTGGCAGAAGAACTCGTTCAGTTATCAATTAAAAGATCAATGGTAGTGCCGAGCGCAAAGCCGACCCTGATCTGTTCGGTGTGGACGAAGAAATCTTTTAATACAGAGAGTTTTCGGGCACAGTTAAAAAGTATATGGAAGACCAAGAAGAAATTTGATATACAAGTTGCTGGACAGAATCTGTTTTTAATTGTCTTTGACTTGGAGGAAGATCTGGAGTTAATCATGGAAGGACAACCCTGGTTTTTTCGTAAGTATCTTATTCTATTTGATAGATTATTAAATCCAATTGAACGAGATAGTATTAGATTGGTTTCATCGCCAGATTGGATTAGGATTGGGCCATGTTAACCTGAGTACAACAAGAAAGATTTGATGCATGCTATTGGCAGTACCTTTGGGGGTATTCTTAGATCTGAGATTAATGATGATATGTGTAGAATCAGGGTTAATTTGGATGTTCAAAAACCCCTTAGAAGAGGTATTTTTGTTTCTAGTGAGAATAATGTTAAGTCTTGGATTCCCTTTAAATTTGAAAAACTTCCAATTTTCTGTTTTGGATGTGGGAGAATGAATCATGGGTTGAATGACTGCCTGCTGATAAATCCTGCAGAAAAGGAAAAAGTTAGAGAAGATCCTCCTTATACAACAGCTTTAAAAGTTGGATCAAAGGCTGTAGGTAGAGAAAGTCTTAAGTTTAACGTTTTTGCTAAAAAATGAGGATGCAGCGTACTTACATTAGGAAATTAATAGAACAGACCGAACAGGAAAATGTTGTTGATACCAGTGTTATGGAGGGTAATTTAATAGGGGAAAAATTTTAGCCAGTTGGGAAGATAGACTGAAGGATCAGGTGGAAAACAGTGAGGAGTTGGGGTTAAGATCGTTGGATGGGGAAAATAATAAATCAGAGAGTTGTTTGACAGAATCAAAAAAGTCAACCTGGAAGAGGAAAATCTTGACGAATAAAACAGATTACAGGAAGTTTGGTCATGCTGGATCCAAGAGGAAAGACTGTGCTGAGGAAGATGGGATGGAAATTATGAATGAATTATGTGAAGATGGTGTGAAAAGATTAAAAAATGGGGATTTTCGCAGGGCGGTAGATGAGGATACAGAAAGTATGTGTGTTGCTGGGGATCAAATTCTCACTTCAAATTCTAAAAGATCGGCGTCTAATAATAAGTCAGCTGACCGGAAACAATGAAAAGCTTGAGTTGGAACGTCCGTGGGTTGGGGAGTCCACGAGCAGTACGAAGGTTGCGATATTTAATCAAGCAATAAAATCCCCAACTGGTCTTCTTAATGGAGACTAAGTTAGACAAAAAGCGAATGGAAAGAGCCAGGAAAAGTTGTGGTTTGCTAAACGGCATTGAGGTTGAAGCTGACGGGACTCAGGGTGGATTGTGTCTAGCCTGGAAAGACAACATTGTGATAACTTTGAGAAGTTTCTCAAAATGGCATATAGATGTTGTGGTAAAAGAAGATAGTCAAGAGGAATGGCGGTTTACGGGTCTATATGGTTCTCCGTATTTAAGAGATCAAAATCAGGTGTGGAATTTACTTAAAAGATTAAGCCAAGAAAGTAACTATCTGTGGCTTGTTGTTGGAGATTTCAATGAGATCATGTATTCATTCGAGAAAAAAGGGGGACTTCCGAGAGATCATAGGATAATGGAGGCTTTCAGAGATACACTACAAGAATGTCAATTAACGGATATAGGGTATTCAGGAGTATGGTATACATGCGAAAGGGGGAACCTTCCAGAGACTAATATCAGAGAAAGATTAGATAGAGGGGTGGCAAACGAAAAATGGATAAATCTGTTTCCAATGGGTAACATTCAGCACCTTCCCTATTCAACATCTGATCACTGACCTTTACTCATAAACACAGATCAGATTCGTAGATATTCAAGAAATAGAGAATTTCATTTTGAAGCCTGGTGGACTATGGAGGAATCATTTGAGGAGACTCTTAGAGAACGTTGGGAGTCGTTATCAGATCCGATGATGGATAAATTGAGGAATTTACAGTTTGGCCTAATGAAATGGGTAAATACAATCAAGAGCAAGAAGGGGGAACTCCGAAAGACGTTAACAGATAAGCTTGAAACTTTGATGAAAGCAGAAGTAGATGATGAGACGTTGGCAGAGATCATTGATACGAAACTCCATCTGAATATGGAGATCGAAAAAGATGAAGTTTACTAGGAACAGAGAGCTAGAGTGAATTGGCTACAGTTAGGGGATAAAAATATAGCTTATTTCCATAATTGTGCCACAGCTAGAAAACGAGCAAACTTCATTAACAAACTGGTACGAAATGATGGTAGGGAACTCACTGGGGAGTCACAAATTCAAGAGGAAGCCAAGGCCTATTTTGAAAATCTGTTTACTTCTCAAGGGGTTATTTATCCGAGGGAAGTTCTGGAAGGGATTGAAGGAAGCATTTCAAGTGAGGTAATGAAGGGCTACTATCTCCCTTTAGGGAAAAAGAAGTTCGAATGGCACTGAAGGGGATGGGACCCACTAAGGCACTCGGACCGGATGGATTTCCAGCAATGTTTTTCCAACAGTACTGGCACATTGTAGGAAAGGAGGTATTGGAGTATTGTTTAGGAGTGTTCAATGAAGGAAAAGAAGTTGATTCAGCCAATACTACTAATATTGTGCTTATCCCTAAAATACAGAAACCCACATCTCTTGTTAATTTTAGAGTGATCAGCCTTTGTACTGTGCTGTACAAGATTGTGGTAAAAACAATTGCAAACAGACTGCAGAATGTAATGGGTACATGCATTGATGAGGTTCAAAGTAATTTCGTACCCGGTCGGTTGATATAAGATAATATACTCCTGGCTTGTGAAATTTTACACACGTTCAGGCAGAAGCGAACAGGGAAGAAAGGGTATATGGCAGTAAAACTGGATATGAGCAAAGCATATGATAGGGTGGAGTGGGGTTTTATCAAAGCAGTAATGGACAAAATGGGGTTTGCAAGGAGTTGGGATGAATTGATAATGAAATGCATCAATAGTGTCTCATACACGGTTAGCATCAACGGGAGCAGAGGCAGGGTTTTCAAATCATCGAGGGGATTAAGGCAGGGTGACCCGCTAAGTCCTTTTCTTTTTCTCATTTGCAGTGAGGGGTTTTTTGCCTTGTTGAGATCAGCGAAGAAAAGAGGATTGATTAAAAGGGGCGAAAGCGAGTAGGAAAGGGCCATAAATTTCACATCTTCTATTTCCAGATGACTGTATGATGTTCAGTGAAGCAACAGAGAGAGGAGCAAAGGTTCTGAAAGACATTTTGAAGGTTTATGAAAACTGCTCAGGACAATGTGTTAACTTCGACAAATCCATAGGTTTTACAGTTCAAATACGAATGTGGAGGCAAAAGATACAATCTTGTCACTGCTAGGAGTCAGATGTTCATCTAACCCAGAGAAATATCTAGGTCTTCCTAACATGGTAGGTAGGCGGAAAAAAAAAGCATTTCAGAATCTGGTGGATAGGATCGCTTTACGAATTGAGGGGTGGAGTTCCAGGTTGTTATCTCAAGGGGGGAAGGAAATTTTCATCAAGTCTATATTGCAGGCAATTCCTACTTTTGCTATGTCATGTTTTCTTTTTCTTAAAGCTCTTTGTGAAAGAATTGAGAGTATACTCGCAAAATTTTGGTGGCAGAAAGATCCTAGACAACGCGGTATACATTGGTGCCAATGGAGGTTTTTATGCAGACCAAAGGAAGAGGGGGGCTCGGTTTCAGGAAAATGACTCATTTTAGTACTTCTCTCTTAGCTAAACAAGGGTGGAGATTGTTAAACTTTCCGAATTCACTGGTAGCACGAGTGTTCAAAGCAAAATATTTTCCAGTAACTAATTTTCTAAACTCGAGTTTAGGGAATTCGTGTTCTTATGTGAGGCGAAGCATTTGGGCAACAAAGGGTATTCTCGAAAAAGGGCTAATCTGGAAGGTCGGTACAGGTTCGCATATTTCAATTAATGAAGATATTTGGATTCCAAATTATGTTAATGGTCGATTATTGTCCAGTTTTGATAATTTGCAATGCGATAAAGTAGCAGATCTCATTTGCAGCACTAAAAGAGAATGGAAAAAAGAGCTGATTGTTAATACCTTCCTAGAAGATGTAGCTGGCTTGATCCTCAGTATCCCACTATCGTTGGAACCCCATGAAGATTTTATGGCGTGGAGTGGAGAATCGTCAGGGGTATTTTCCGTAAGGAGTTCCTATAAACTATTACAGAGCGTAGATCCTACAGCTTATGCTTTACAAAACAACTATAGGGACTTTTATAGGAAACTATGGAGGGTTGAACTACCCACAAAAATCAAAATCTTCATATGGAAGATCTCGTGGAATTACTTAGCAACTAAGGTGAATATGAATGCTCGTAGACTGGTCAATAACAGCTTATGCCCTCGGTGTGGTGGCGAAGAAGAAACGATGAATCACCTCTTTCGTGACTGTCCTGTTTCAACGGAGGTATGGAGAGGTTATCTGATGCGGTTTTAACATGTTTCACAAATGTTGAGTTTGTCGATTGGCTTACCTCGGCAGTGGTTTCCTTGTCACTGGAGCAATGCAGAATTTTTTGTTTAGTTTTGTGGAGTATTTGGGGCGACAGAAACTCTCGGATTCATGAAAAATCAAACAGATCGAGCCAAGATATAGTTAGATTTATTCGCACTTATATTCAAGAACTGGATGGAATCAGAATTAATACCACAAGAAAACCAACTATTCAGCTCAAATGGAAACACCCACCTGGAAACTGTTTCAAAATAAATTCTGATGGGGCCTTTGATGAGAGAAGTGGAGTCTCAGCGTCTGGGGTGGTTGTTCGTGATAGCAGTGGACAGGTTCTTCTGTCAAGTGCAGAGATTCATAGCGGGGTTTCCACCGCGTTCGCTGCTGAAGCCATTGCATGTCGCTGCGCTACCCAGATAGCACTCGAGATCGGGGAAGAAGAGATCATCATTGAGGGTGATTCATTATCTGTGATTAAAAAATGCAGAAATACAAAAAAATGACAGATCTAAGATAAGCCCATATATCTACGATATTCATAGCATGAAATCTAGAAATCAAAGGTTGAGATTCGAATTCATTCCAAGATCAGCAAATGTTTTAGCCCATGTTTTAGCAAAGGAAGCACAAAAATGAAAGGAAGGTTTTTACCTGTGTAGAAAAGTTCCTGATTTTGCAGCAGACCAAGCAAAGATCGACAGTCTGAGAGCGCCAGTTTGAAAAATGAAGAGGAACAGATGCAGAGGAAGGGTTCACACGATGACAGTAGAGAGCTTTAAGAGGCATTAAGAACTTTTTCAGAAATGAGAAATCGTCTTTAAAATGTTGAACTGACAAAAGAAAAGCAGATTGGAAATGAAAGAGACAAGACGAATATGGAGAGTCTGAAAAGGGATATCAACGGGCAAAGGATACGCTCTCCTTGGAAATCTGGAAGCGTCTTGATGAAGCAATGGCAGATTGAAAAGACAAGACGGCAACAGATCGGTTCTGATTGGGCAGAGTAATGGCGTGTTTAATGCGTTTCTAGAGTCTTCTATTTTTAATTTTCTGTTTTTGATTTTCCGGGCCACACTCTAATTTTGGGCCTTCTCTTTCTGTCACTTATTATTAGGTTTGTTTTAGTTTTCTGTTATTTGCTTTGATTTGTTTCGGGCCAAGTGTTCTACCTGGGCCTTTCTCTTCTGTTTTCATTTAGCTTTATGTTTTTATTTTTTGGTTATCATAATAAAGCCCAATCTGATTATTAGCTTCAAAAAAAAAATGCTAATAAGGACGACTTTATATCATCAATATTTGCAATATTAAGATTAAGGATAATTATGTTCAAACAACTAGGGATAATATTTACACAATTAAGGTGAATTGGTTTTATCAGTTTTGAGAGTCTGTATACGTCCCTCCAGTCTAGAATTGAAGAAAAAGCATCAGCATATTGATGTTTTGAACTGAGATGAGAGGGTTATCTAACAAAAATGATAATCTAGTGCAATATGTTTCATGCATGCAAATGGATTTTCATAAAGATAAGTTGCTCCAACGTAGAATCGAAGGTATTTTGGTTTTGGGGAACTCAGGTAAAAGAGTATGGACCCAAAAAAGTTCAGCTTATGCGGTTACAATGGTTTTATACTCTTAGGGTTGGTTTGGATGGGCGATTGAGTGCGGTGCGGTGCGTTTA
Organism: Gossypium australe; assembly: GCA_005393395.2. Lineage (NCBI taxonomy): Eukaryota > Viridiplantae > Streptophyta > Magnoliopsida > Malvales > Malvaceae > Gossypium > Gossypium australe. The sequence continues at coordinate 16,976,045 of CM016615.1, forward strand.
ACTTACTTTTTATCTCATGCTACAGTATCGCTACAGTATCTAATCTCACCGCCACCGCTGTTTTTACACTAACCGCAGGTAAACGCACCGCCCATCCAAACCCACCCTTAGTTTATTAGTGTTGGTTGGGTTTTTTTTAGGGTAAACTATTAAAATAGTCACTTTTGTTTGTCTCAGGTTACATTTTAGTTATTTATGTTTGAAATATTACATTTTAGTCACTTATGTTATCGTGTTATAACATTTTAGTCACTAAGCGTTAATTATTGTTAATGGTGTAACGGTAAACTGACGTGGCAGGTTAAATCATCATTTCAAACAAAAATTTTAGGTTAAATTATACAATTGGTCTCTATATTTTTTTGTATTTATTTTGAGCAATTTAATTTTTTTCCTTTATGTTCTTTGAACTTTCTGTTTTTTCTTCTTTTTTCCCATTCTCTTCTTCTCCCTTTGTTTTCTCCCTTCTCCATTTCTTTGAACATAGTTTTCCTATGTTTTCCATTTGTTAAAACTAGTCCCTATACTTTTAATTTTTTTGAAAATTTTAATTTTTTTCTTTTTATTTCTTTTTTTTCATTTTCTTCTTCTTTATTTTTCTCTCTTCCATATTCTTCACTGTAGAAACATAATCTTTGGCCACAAAATAAACCAAGTCCTTTTTTCTTTCACATGATTCCTAAATTGAATTTCACTCAAAACCGAATATCAATTATTCTTAAACTGTAACACCCCAAACCTGGCCCACAAGCCCTGACCGGATCTGGTATGTCACCGCGGAAAACATTTGAAAAGATCTTGGCTTAAAGGTGGAAACTTGAAAATTTGTTAAGTTTGTAAAACAGTGTCCATTTAAAATTCATAAGTAAAGTGTGGTGTAAAAAAATATCCAGATTAAAACTTTATTATATGTATAGTTTTAAGAAAAATAAAACCATTTGCAAATAATATCTCAATTGTCATTCCATAATAAAACATAATGACAAAGATACTTAATTAAGATACTTAAATACTTTAATGGCCTTATTACAACGCAACAATAAAATGAAAATAAAGTGAAAATAAACCACAGTCTGTTTAAATCAAATTTTCCATTGCATGGCCACCTCGAGTCCATCCGGCTCCTCATCCGCGATCTACGAGTCACCTGAAAAAGTTAAGGGAGAAGGTGAGTCACCAAGACTCAGTGTATAACCCCTCCCCCGATTAATGCAACAGCTTACACAATTCATAACTAAGTATAGCATGCACCCAACCTAGCCATCCATAACTCCTTTTTCTACCCCGTGTGGTACCAAACCACTGGTGGTGCCAAACCACTGGTGACCCGAAGTCACGATATCCATCAATATTGTGGTGCCAAACCACTGGTGACCCAAAATCACAATTAATATATGTGGGGCCAACCCACGTGTGATACCAAATCACTGGCGACAATCCCGTAATATCAACCGTGGGGCCAACCCACTGGGACAAGTCGCTATGAGGTGCCAAACCTCTGGTGACCAAAGTCACGAAATATGTGGTACCAAACCACTGGAGGTGCCAAACCTCTGGTGTCCCAAAGACACGGATATCACTTCCCCCTCCACTCATATCACCCTCAATAATATGCATATAAAAATCATGCCAATCATGCTTAAATAATAACACACTGAATTCATTAAAGGCCATATTTTCATATACCACATATACCAAATATGTCATGCATCATCATGCATCATATAACAAGCTCATATCGAAACGAACTTACCTGAGCCCTTGCTCATACCCTTACGGTATCAATCCAGATCTACACATATCTGATTTAACACATACAATTTATTAACAATTTATTAGCTATGAAGTGTGTAAGTACACACCTGTTACTATCGCGAATCCTAGATCCCGAAGATCCGATCTACTGTGCTATATCCCTTGACCCTATATTCGGCCAACATCCAAGTTAGAGACATAGGCCTATTCGGCTATAATAACCAAATCCCGAAGGCTTATTTGTGGCACTTACCTTAAACCGATTTGATTTCCAATCAAATCCCGAAGCCACACACTCCACTTGCAATCGGCTACACCTTGAGATCACATAATAGTTAGCCTTCGGCTTTTCAATTGTCTAATGGAAGACTAAAGAGGATTCCTTACCACAAACTTACCAAAACGATTAGCAGAGAATGGAGGCTTAGTTCGGCGGTTTTAAAATCCCGAAGCACCTTATGAGAAATCGGTTTCAAAAGCAGTTAGCCAAACCATCAACAAATGCCGGATTTCGGCTTTCCCTTCATATAAGTTGACAGGGAAAAAGATAATATGGAAGGAAAGTTTCAGCAATCACTTACCCTTACAAACCGATTGAAGAAAAAATCTCGAAGAGAATCTATGTCCACCTGATATTCGGCCAAAGCAGATCTATTAGGAGAAAGGAGATCTAGGCAAAAGAATGGAGTAGATTCGGCTAGGCCTAATAAAATAATGATGGAAAAGTCGGCCACAATAGGAAAAGGTGTATTCGGCTATGATGTTTCTTTTGGGTGCCAAGCAAAGAAAAGAGAAAGAAGCTTATGGGATTCGGCTAATGCTAATAAATAGAGGAGAAGAAGAAACATGAATAGCCTTTTTGCTTCTTGGAATTTCGGCACAATGAAACAAAAATTAAAAAGAAAAAGGAACTAACTAAAGATAGCCACTCTCTAATTATACTACACAATTCGGCACACACCTCCACCCCCTTCACTTGGCCGAAAAACCATCACAAGAGCCCTTCATTCGGCCACCTCCATGCCCCTTATCATTCCCAAAATAATCTCCCACTTTATCTCTTAACACCCATTCAAAAAATAATAAAAACAATAGCCATTATCCCTTATAACCTCTTCAAAAAACAAATAAAATAAGGCCACCCTTGTCTTCTATCTTAAATAAAAATATAAAAGCCAGCATATATCCATTATCCAGCCAAAAATTAAAAACAAAACTAGCTTAATCCTTATTCCAAATGCCATGTGCCGTCCACTTTTCTCTCCCCTTCACGCCAGCATGGAAAAAAAAAACACCACAACTGCAGCTCCCATGGTTCGAACATGGGACCTGATGGAGCAAACTGCACTAACGCCCCTAACCATTCTGCCAAGGCGTTTCTTTGGACATAAACTCGTCACAATTTCTTTTAAGAGCTTCCTCGTAGCTCCCCCTTATCTTAACGCCAAAAGCCAAAAATAAATCACCCTTCCCTGCTGCCACGCTGCTCGAACCCAAGCCCTGCACAGGCGTCACTTCCAGGCCCTTAAGTGGCGCCCTTAAGCCACTTTACCAAGGCACTCTTTGTGTCCGAAAGCGCCTATAACATCTCTTAAGACCTCCCTGGCCCAATTCCCTTCTTGACGCAAAATACAAAATAAAACACTCCCATGCTGCCTTACGACTGCGACCCTCTTCCCTCCTGAAGCCCCCTTGACCTTAGCGCCCCAAAGCCACTTTGCCAATTAATTTCTTGTGTCCTAAACTCCACAAATTTCTTTTAAGGCCTCCTTGCCCAGTTTCCCCTTTTACCTAAAAATCCAATATTTTCCAAAGTTTTTCCCCTTCACCAAAGTTCTCAAAAACTCCTAAAATATATCCAACACACTTAAAACCTACAAAACCCTTGAGTTATGCTCCAAAGCATAACCCCCTAATCTAGGATGTTACGGTTCTACCCTCCTTGAAAATAATTTCGTCCTCGAAATTACTTACTCACGAATAATCATACATCTTAACTCACCACACTACGCTTATGCTGCGCACTCGAATCTTAATAAAACTATCTTACTTCCTATGCACAATCTCTAAGTTCACATCCAAGGTTTCAGGCACTTCACTAGCAATACAAGAAAACTCTACAATAATCAAAACAATTAAGGGTATTCCAGAAATAAGGAACGTACCCGGTGTCACATCTGGCACATCTTCCTCCTCGCGACGGCCAACTGCATAAACCAACCTTGGTTGCCTCGCCTCTGCACCTTCAGCACCTGGGCCACGCCCGTTACCATTACCATTACCCCTAGCTGCACCTCGACCCCTCTGTGGTTGCTGGCCATCCCTCCTGAATTGACCACGTCCTTGACCCTCAGCTTAAGTCCTAGCCAACTTCCGCGGACAATCCCTTACCCGGTACTCCATTGATCCACACTCAAAGCACCCTCTACTTCCAGCCAAATATTCTCCCGGGTGGGATTTCCCGCATCTACCACACTGAGGTGGCCACTGAGCAGGCTTTGCGGCTCTTTCTGATTCCCCAAATCTAGCCCTCTTCTGTGAACCTCCAGCGGACCCTGAAGGCCCAAAATTCCTTTTATCCTTACTTCTGTCCTGATTCCGCCTCTCAATTCGCTTCACTGCTTCAGCTACCTTAGCCTTTTCCACGAGAACGGCAAATTCCCTTTCACACTGAGGTGCGATTAACACCCGTAGCTCATCTCTCAACCCGTCCTCGAACCTAACGCAGCGCTCATGTTCTGTGGCCACCATACCCCGAGCATACCTAGTTAACCTCAAGAATTCAGCCTCATACTCAGGTATCGACTTATTCCCTTGCACCAAATTTAAGAACGCCCTACGCTGCTCATCGATATAACCAGCCCCCACATACTTTCTCTGATATGCTGCCTTAAAATAATCCCAGGTGATATCACCAATCGCTGCACCCTCTCGGACCGTGAGCCACCATTGGTACGACTCATCCCGGAGGAGAGACACTATCCCCTTTAACTTCTCCTCAGCCGAGAAATCCAAGTCATCTATTATTCGTTCGGTTGCCTCCAACCAATTCTCAGCCGTATTGGGAGCCACTCTAGAAACTCCTCTAAACACTTCTGCTCCGTTAGCCCGGAGTCGCTCAACCACGGATTTTGGGCTCCTGCACCTGCGCCTGCCTCAGCAACTCGTTCTAACACTTGTAGTACAGCTTGGGATACTACATCGTTACCACCTGTCTGGTCCTGAAACTCAGTTTCCGCCGCCGGTAGATCCGGCATCACATTTCCAGACCCATGACCCGACCTTGCTGGCTCCGACAAGGTCATTCTACCCCTACCATGGCCACACGGCGGACGTCCACGACCTCTTGTACTCATTCTTCTCGTTCGCGCTTATCTGATTAAGAATTTTATGCATTATTAATACTGTTCACTGTTTACCCACGAGCAATCTTATAAGAAATAGTTTTTTGAAGTGATTCTTTCGAAGTCGAATCTACCTAAAGTTACAGTTTCAGGCTGATCTCCATTACACAAACAACATTCACAGACCATATCTAACGTGTAGGGGCATTTTCGTCATTTCACTACCCGGGGGTATTTTCGTAATTTTAACCTACAGGGGTATTTTTGTAATAAACCAGAGAAATTTTGAAACTTTAATAAAATCAGGACATTTTGAAATTTCCAGAACTTGAGGGTATTTTCGAAATTTTCCTCAAATCAGAAGTATGGCAGAAATTTTGGAAACTAGGGTTATTTTGGTAATTTTGTCAATCAGGGGTAATTTTGTAAATTTCCCAAGTCAAGGTATTATTTTGCAAAATAGGATTTTCTGGATACTTTTGTAAAATCAGAAAATTTTATTGAATTCGGGGTAGTACGATAATTTTCAAAAACCAAGGGCACTTTTGTAATTTTTCCACTAGGGACATTTTGGTAATTTTTTGTAAATCGGAAATATTTTAAAAATTTTCAAAAAAAAATAAGTTTTTGTTAGTATTCAAAGGGGTACTTTGGTGATTTTTAGAACTAGGGTTTTCATAAAAACATGGCTAATCCCTTCCGGGTTTTAGTTATTGAGTTTAGCCTGCGGCCGAGTCCTCTTGGTTAGGGTGAACCGTAGTTACGCACCAGGTAGGATTCCTGCGAAGAGGAGGTGAGTCACTAGGACTGCTTAAGTACCAGGCTCTTCCGGATCCAATCCTAGACATGCGCACCATGGTTGCCACACCCTAACTCGGCGACTTAGCCACAGGTTTGTTTAGTTAGGCATTAAGTCTTATGCAATTCTCATATTGGGGTATACTATTCCTAGGGTTTAATAGTTCCTATTCCTTTAGTCTACGTTCCCAAGTTACCCATTTACCCTTATCAAGTATTCACAGAACAGTCAGAGATACTTACCTGGGCGGATTGGTGCCGGAGACTCGATGCCATGCTGTTCAAAACAAAAAACCATTTTTATAATATTTCATAGAGGCCTACAAAAAACATTTTGGGCCCGGGACCCCCACAGCCGAGTTTTGAACTGGGCTCTGATACCAATTTTTAACACCCCAAACCCGGCCCACAAGCCCTGACCGGATCTGGTATGTCACCGCGGAAGACATTTAAAAAGATCTTGGCTTAAAGGTGGAAACTTGAAAATTTGTTAAGTTTGTAAAACAATGTCCATTTAAAATTCATAAGTAAAGTGTGGTGTAAAAAAAAAATATCCAGATTAAAACTTTATTATATGTATAGTTTTAAGAAAAATAAAACCATTTGCAAATAATATCTCAATTGTCATTCCATAATAAAACATAATGACAAAGATACTTAATTAAATACTTAATACTTTAATGGCCTTATTACAACGCAACAATAAAATGAAAATAAAGTGAAATAAACCACAGTATGTTTAAATCAAATTTTCCATTGCATGGCCACCTCGAGTCCATCCGGCTCCTCATCCGCGATCTACGAGTCACCTGAAAAAGTTAAGGGAGAAGGTGAGTCACCAAGACTCAGTGTATAACCCCTCCCCCGATTAATGCAACAGCTTACACAATTCATAACTAAGTATAGCATGCACCCAACCTAGCCATCCATAACTCCTTTTTCCCCGTGTGGTACCAAACCACTGGTGGTGCCAAACCACTGGTGACCCGAAGTCACGATATCCATCAATATTGTGGTGCCAAACCACTGGTGACCCAAAGTCACAATTAATATGTGGGGCCAACCCACGTGTGATACCAAATCACTGGCGACAATCCCGTAATATCAACCGTGGGGCCAACCCACTGGGACAAGTCGCTCTGAGGTGCCAAACCTCTGGTGACCAAAGTTACGAAATATGTGGTACCAAACCACTGGAGGTGCCAAACCTCTGGTGTCCCAAAGACACGAATATCACTTCCCCCTCCACTCATATCACCCTCAATAATATGCATATAAAAATCATGCCAATCATGCTTAAATAATAACACACTGAATTCATTAAAGGCCATATTTTCATATACCACATATACCAAATATGTCATGCATCATCATGCATCATATAACAAGCTCATATCGAAACGAACTTACCCGAGCCCTTGCTCATACCCTTACGGTATCAATCCAGATCTACACATATCTGATTTAACACATACAATTTATTAACAATTTATTAGCTATAAAGTGTGTAAGTACACCTGTTACTATCGCGAATCCTAGATCCCGAAGATCCGATCTACTGTGCTATATCCCTTGACCCTATATTCGGCCAACATCCAAGTTAGAGACATAGGCCTATTCGGCTATAAACCAAATCCCGAAGGCTTATTGTGGCACTTACCTTAAACCGATTTGATTTCCAATCAAATCCCGAAGCCACACACTCCACTTGCAATCGGCTACACCTTGAGATCACATAATAGTTAGCCTTCGGCTTTTCAATTGTCTAATGGAAGACTAAAGAGGATTCCTTACCACAAACTTACCAAAACGATTAGCAGAGAATGGAGGCTTAGTTCGGCGGTTTTAAAATCCCGAAGCACCTTATGAGAAATCGGTTTCAAAAGCAGTTAGCCAAACCATCAACAAATGCCGGATTTCGGCTTTCCCTTCATATAAGTTGACAGGGAAAAAGATAATATGGAAGGAAAGTTTCGGCAATCACTTACCCTTACAAACCGATTGAAGAAGAAATCCCGAACAGAATCTATGTCCGCCTGATATTCGGCCAAAGCAGATCTATTAGGAGAAAGGAGATCTAGGCAAAAGAATGGAGTAGATTCGGCTAGGCCTAATAAAATAATGATGGAAAAGTCGACCACAATAGGAAAAGGTGTATTCGGCTATGATGTTTCTTTTGGGTGCCAAGCAAAGAAAAGAGAAAGAAGCTTATGGGATTCGGCTAATGCTAATAAATAGAGGAGAAGAAGAAACATGAATAGCCTTTTTGCTTCTTGGAATTTCGGCACAATGAAACAAAAATTAAAAAGAAAAAGGAACTAACTAAAGATAGCCACTCACTAATTATACTACACAATTCGGCACACACCTCCACCCCCTTCACTTGGCCGAAAATACCATCACAAGAGCCCTTCATTCGGCCACCTCCATGCCCCTTATCAATTCCCAAAATATCTCCCACTTTATTCTTAACACCCATTCAAAAATAAATAAAATACAATAGCCATTATCCATTATCACCTCTTCAAAAACAAATAAAATAAGGCCACCCTTGTCTTCTATCTTAAAATAAAAATATAAAAGCCAGCATATATCCATTATCCCAGCCGAAATTAAAAACAAACTAGCTTAATCCTTATCTTCCAAATGCCCATGTGCCGTCCAACTTCTTCTCTCCCCCTTCACGCCAGCATGGAAAAATAAAAACACCAAACTGCAGCTCCCATGGTTCGAACATGGGACCTGATGGAGCAAACTGCACTAACGCCCCTAACCATTCTGCCAAGGCATTTCTTTGTGACATAAACTCGTCACAATTTCTTTTAAGAGCTTCCTCGTTAGCTCCCCCTTATCTTAACGCCAAAAGCCAAAAATAAATCACCCTTCCCTGCTGCCCACGCTGCTCGAACCCAAGCCCTGCACCAGGCGTCACTTCCAGGCCCTTAAGTGGCGCCCTTAAGCCACTTTACCAAGGCACTCTTTGTGTCCGAAAGCGCCTATAACCTCTCTTAAGACCTCCCTGGCCCAATTCCCTTCCTGACGCAAAATACAAAAATAAAACACTCCCATGCTGCCCTCACGACTCGACCCTCTTCCCTGAAGCCCCCTTGCACCTTAGCGCCCCAAGCCACTTTGCCAATTAATTTCTTGTGTCCTAAACTCCACAAAATTTCTTTTAAGGCCTCCTTGCCCAGTTTCCCCTTTTTACCTAAAAATCCAATATTTTCCAAAGTTTTTCCCCTTCACCCAAAGTTCTCAAAAACTCCTAAAATATATCCAACCACACTTAAAACCTACAAACCCTTGAGTTATGCTCCAAACGCATAACCCCTAATCTAGGATGTTACATAAACAAATCTCGATTTGAATATAACCTAATTTTGAAACTAAAATTGGATCTAATTAACCAATATAAGAAACAATATCCTTAACCAAATCTAAACATAAACTGAATTCTTTATATTCAAAACAATTTTTTTTTCATTTCCAAACTTTTATAGAATCATGTAGATTATTCCTTTCCTTCTCTTTTATTTTCTAACGAATAAAATTAAGCAAATGATAAAATTGATCTAAGCCTTCTTCGATATTCCCAAGCAAGCTTGATTGGAAGCTGAGCATGGATGAACCAAAAAGAGAAAGAGAGCGTGGAACCAAACTAGTTTGGGTAAAGTTAAGGGTAAGTTTTGTATGGTGGTCATTTTAGTCATTGAAAGTGTAGAGCTCGTTTGAAGAATCCATGAAATAATGTAGTTTTGAGAGAGAAAGAATGTTGTAGGTAGGATAGATAAGGTGGTTGTAGGGGTTGATTAAGAGGTTAAGGGAACGAGCTCGAAAAACTTTGTTGAGGGTGAACTACCATAAGTCGTGACTAGCGAGGTCTTCGAGTGAGGTGAGCTTCTGGACTAGGTCATTGAAAGATCCAAATTGGTTTGTTAAAGCGATGATAGATGATGAGGGTTTGTAATTGTGGGGTGAGAATATGCGAAGCAAATTTATTTTGGTTTTAGCTTTCGCCTTTTCTTTTTTCATAAACATAAAAAAGTTTTAACAAATGAAAAATATAGAAAAGCTACGTTAAAAGAGATGGAAAAGTGAGGAAAATAGAAGGAGGAATAGAAGAGAATGAAAAATAAAAAAAAAGGAAATTTAAAAGAACATAAAAGAAAAAAAATTAAATTGCTCAAAACAAAAAAATATAGAGATCAATTGTATAATTTAACATAAAATTTATGTTTGAAATGATGATTTAACATGTCACGTCAGCTTATTGTTACACCATTAATGACAATTAACGGCTCAGTGACTAAAATGTTACAACACATTAAAGTAAGTGACTAAAATGTAACATTTCAAACATAAGTGACTAAAATATAACCTAAGGTAAACAAAAATGACTATTTTGATAGTTTACTAGGAGATCACATTTCCTTCAATGTAAAGAGAGGTGGAAGTTTTGCCATTAATGTTGGAAAGAAAAGAGTCTGGTTTGGGAAACAACCCATGTTAATTTGTTGCTTTCCAATTTTGTAAAACTCATTATCCACTATATTAACTCTATTTTGTTATGAACATCTTATTAAAAGGATGTTCATCAAGATCAAGATAAGTTTTGATGTACTTTAAATTCTTATAGTCATTAGAAGTATATCTCTACTTCATTTATACTTCTTATACCTATAAATAGAGACTTTGGATAAGCTTTGTAAATATTCCCATTAATCAATAAAATACGCTTTCTTCTTGCTCTCTCATTCTCTTTGTTCTTTACTTTTTGTCTAATTAATTTCTGTCGACGCCCGCGACGTCCATGGAAACCACGTCTACGACTACTGCGTGAACTCATAGTATCAAATTATCTACAATGTCTTATTAATTTCTGTCGACGCTCGCGACGTCCATGGAAACCACGTCCACGACTACCGCGTGAACTCATACTATCAAATTATCTACAACGTCAGAAGCACACAGAACAGTTTAGAGTCTTTATCACAGTTCTCATGCCATTTCATTTCAGAATATGTAACGAAACAATAGTTCAGTCACTATGGTTTCTCAGTCAATCACAAAAACAAATAGAAATACTTACAAGTTTGGTGTCGGAGACTCGGTCTTTTACAGAATCATTTTGAGAGTTACTCGAAAAACTTATTTTCTTTTAAACACTTTATTACTTAAATTAAGAGCCCAGAACACAATCCATGTGTTGATAAACCTGACTCTGATACCACTAAATGTAACACTTCATACACGGCCTAGACGAAAGGCCAAGTCTGGAGAATTACACCAATGATTTTCCCAAACACGAATTTTCAAAATTTAGTTTTTTTTTTTAAATAACCACTAAGATTGAAAGGAACTTAACAAACATAAAGTTCAATCCATGATTTAGCATCCTAGGAATTCAAATTTATGAAAAACATGTTATAACTACTAATAACGTAAAAGATAATAAGTGGAACAACCGAGCTCACGATTCGCCCACTCGATCAACCTTGAGGTTTACCTACAGTTCAATCAATAGTCAAAGTGAGTAACTAACTCAACAAATGGATTCAAAACACAATCAATAGAAATATGTTTGCAAAAGTAACTTCTCAACCATATACATAAACAGAAACAGAGATGTACGGTTCTACTTAACAGAACAAATTTTTAGCAAAGTCATCAATTTCATATACAAAATAGATCAGAATCAAATGCAATTTCCTACCCCCATCCACTACATACCGTGTCCGTCTAACCCAACACACCACAATAGGTATTCAATACCCATTCAACCCTACACACCACATAGTGTTGGTATGGCACATTTCAGAATATTTGCAGCCTAGCTACTTTACAGATTGCGTTAAACGCTAAATTCAATTACAATTTTTGTGGCTTAGCCACTGATTCAGAGCAGATTACTACCTCCAATATACAGTTCCCAACCCAATAAAAATATAGAATTCAAGTGACGGTTAATGAAAAAGTTTGTACAACCATTCAGATACAGATCCAGCTTGTACAAAATTTATATATCAACTTCACTAACGATTTTCACATGCAATACTCACATAGATTTCCAGTACCCAGTCAAGGATCACAAAATAGCAATTTATACAATTCAATGCAGTTCATACGAAACTTATAGAGGACCGTCATTCGTTTCAAATGACGCACGTAACCCGAGGGAAAAATCCAGTTCTTGGTCCAACGCCTGTGTGGTTTCACATGGCCTACACAGCTAGCCTGTATGGCCTCACATGCTCGTGTCAGTGGCCCATATGGTCCTAGCACATAAACAATGAGTCACACGGCCTGGACACCCGCTCGTGTCCCTAGCCCATGTGAACCCCGGACTAAATATTCCCACACACAGTCTGGACACACTCCCGTGTCCCTAGCCCGTGTGCCTCTAATTCATGAACAGTGGATTACACAGTTTGCCACACGACCGTCTGGTTTACAAGGCCTGCCACATGCTCGTGTGGCATCGACAGCCATGGTTTCTAACGTCCAAAATTCGCAGAAAGTCGGGTTTTTTGTATGCACCTGTTAGTGATTCGAAGTAGGAACAACGCAGCAGACTTTCGAAGCCTAAAATGACCATTCAATAACTCCATTAACAACTTAATTGAACCAAAATGCTAATTCACAATCAAAATTAAAATATGTCAAAACTTTGACACAAAACATTCACTTACCACTGATCGCTCAGGCCCTAAATTAAACTTAAATTGTCAGAGAAATACTCCTCTCAGGATCTCCACCTAAACGGAAACAAAGTGAGCAATTAACAAGAATTTGAGGCACACTAGCAGAAACTTCCAAACTCACAGAGCAACGTTGAAAATAAATGAAATGAAATTACAACAACAAGAAACATACGCAGAACTCTTCAATCAAAGCAATGAACGACACAGTATCCTCGATTTAACCCATTAACATAGTTACCAAAGTAATCGAAAAAAAGAGAGAAAAGAGGAAAGAAGTAGAAAACGAAAAGAAAAGAAAGAAAAAAAAAGAAAGAGGAAGGAAAGAAGGACGTCAAATAAAAAAATAAAAAAATAAGCTGACCAAAAATATTTAAAACATTTAACAAATAGCACACAAAATGAACGTTTCTCTATCGTCTGCACAGAGATTTGAACACATGACCAGCAAGTAAATAGAAGCTTAACCGTTGAACTAGTTGGGTCATTCTTGACACAAATTTACACAGAATTAAACTTAAGTCGATAGTTCACGGATGGAGATCCAAGTAAAAATTAAATAGTAAGACCTTTATTCTATTAATTTAGCCATTTCTTTTAGTTTTAATATTTTTTTAATTTAATTTTTACATTCTAATTTTTTCCTTTTTTTATTCCTACAGGTTCCCTTGGTTTATTACTAGAGGCAACCTGTTGGAACTGTTAATTTTTTACAGTGAGATTGAGAAAACTGCTTGTAGAAATCAGAGAGAAGTTAGAGAAGCAAGACAATGTCAACATATGTTAATAAATGATCAATAGCAAAAGGACATAACTATAGAGATGGATAATAATCTTAGTAATCAAAAACTTCCTGCAAGTCCTGCTCCTCAGACTATGTATAACTATTCTAAGCTCACTCTGATTGGGGTTGATTCGAGTATCCTCAGACAGACTATTGCTGCAAACAATTTTGAGATTAAGCTGAAAACAATCAGATGGTGCAACAATATGTTCATTTTGATATATTGCAAGATAAAGATCTGAATGCTCCTTTGACTAACTTTTTAGATATCTACGATACATTTAAGACCAATGGTAGTACTCATGATATCATACGCTTACGGTTGTTCCCTTTCTCTTTGATGAACAAGGCAAAACAGTAGTTGAATTCACTTTCACGGGGTTCCATCACGACTTGGGCTCAAACGACTGAGAAGTTTCTGTTGAAACATTTTTCATCGACCAAAATAACTAAGTTGAGGAATGACATCTCTTCTTTTCCTCAATTTGAGCTAGAGACACTGTAACACCCCTCACCCGTATTCAATGCCAGAACAGGGTTACGGAGCATTATCGAACTTACAACACATTTATGCATACTTTTATATGCAAATTCACATTTCATGCAAACATTAATTAAACTCAAGCATAATGTCCCTAAAACGAGCCTTCGAGGCCTCAAACATACTTTGGCAGTGGTTCGGGACTAAATCGATAGTTCAAGAAACTTTCATGAAACATAGAAAATTTTTCTCAAAACAGGGGACACACGCTCGTGTGGCCAGGCCGTGTGTCTCACACGACCACCAGACATGCCCGTGTCACAGGCCGTGTGGACATTTGAAATAGGAGCACATGGTCGTGTCCCAGCCCGTGTCCGACCCAGTATAACTCTCTGACTTGGGTCACACGGCCAACACACACGCTCGTGTGGCTAGCCCGTGCATGTCCATGTGCCAGGCCGTGTGCTAGGCTGTGCCAAACTTGTAGGGTATACTGACTTATGCCACACTGCCAAGTCACACGCCTGTGTGTGAGGCTGTGTGGAGCATACTGACTTAATTTCAAAATCAATATCAAGGGACACACGGCCGTGTACTTGAATGTATGTCACACAAGGCTGAGACACACGCCCGTGTCACCGCTCGTATGGACAAAAATAGGCTGTTTACAAGGCCAAATTGCCACCCAAATATGCATACACCTACATAACCAAAACGACAGCAAATCATAGCATAAATGAACATCTAGGTTAGCCACAATCAAGGCTAATTCATACCATTTCCAATAACAACCAACATGTTTATAACCTCAAGTCTTACTCAATCAAAACATACCAAAACACATATACAAATAAATTAACTAAATCTTTATCAAACATACATCATTTTGCACCAATTCACAAACATAATTCATATCTATTGTCAACCATTTAACATATATTATATCAAGATTCACAAGCTTCATAATATAAGTCATTCACATATCTATCCATGAACTCAAAATATTAACCATATATGCACATATATGCACATAACCACTTCCACCAAATTAAGCCAACACTTATAGCCATATTTACAAACCAAAAAATATGTAATTACAAGTCATTTCAAATAACCAAAATCATTATCAACCCATAATCAAAATGACTCAAAATACCTATACATGCCATATACTTAAATACCAAAGTTCATAGGTACCAAAAGATAGGTGGATAGTGAAGCGATCTCCGACAATCCCCAAATCTGAGCTAGCTTTGTATTCACTATAAAACATAAAAAATTAAATGATGTAGTCTATAAAGCTTAGTAAGCTCGTATGAAATAAACTTAAAGCAACCATATAAACATAATTCAATAATTTGAATACACCAATATGTAGCTTACATTAACTAACAAACCTCTCAAATACTCATTCACAAAAGTATATACTTTCATCATCATTTCTTCGATTCAATGCTAAAATGGTTTGTGCACATACCTGTACTGTATCGTATCGATTTCACATACATTCTCGACTTTCATTTACTCATTGAACCATTCAGAATAGAAGTCGGATACTCAAAAATCTCACACAATAAGTACTAATACTATGGCCCGTAGCCAAATCAAGGTAACTTATCTCCAAAGTATTGATATCATGGCCCGAAGCCAAATCAGTCGATATGCATGGTCCGAAGCCAAATCGGTATAACTCGCACCAGAAGTGCTATATCATGGCCCGAAGCCAACTCAATGCATCCCTTAATGACATGTCACTAGCATCCTAAACTATTCCTAAGGTTCAATCGTGATTTCAAATGTTGAATTATCGTCAAATCACTATCGTTCATATCCACAATCTCATATTCATAATTTATGCAATATCAAAGCATATAAAATACATTTATGTTGAAATTTATCACATACGAACTTACCTCAAATGTGGAAACGACGAAATAAGTCGTTTAGTCGATAACTTTCATTTTCCCCCGATCTAGATTCGAATTCCGCTTTTCTTGATCTAAATGTATTCAAAATTAACTTATTTAATATTCTCTTCATTCAATTTATTCCAAAACACACATTTAAATTCATTTACACATTTTCCCCCAATGTTTCATCACTTTTACAATTTAGTCTTTATTCCATAAAATCACAAATTAATGCAATTCAATACAAACCCATGCTAGCCAATTTACCAATTAGTCCCTAGCAGCCCATATTTCTCATTTATTTCACATTTTAACCATAAAGTTTCAACATTTCTCAATTTAATCCCTATTTTGTGTTTTCACTAAAAATCACTTAACAAAACTTGTATATCTATCAACAAGCATTCATAATCTATCAAGAAACTTCAAAATACACATGTATTCATCAATGGCATCATTAAAATTCTTTAACAGTTTTACAAAATAGTCCTTGGGCTAGCTAGTACTAGTTGCAACGATCACAAAAATATAGAAATCATTAAAAACAGAACAAAATTGTACCTAATTGAGCATATAAAGCAATGGCCGAATGAAACCTAAAAACTTTAGCTTTTCTTCTTGCAAGAATCGGCTAAGGAAGATGATGATAATATAAAATGGTTTTGTTTTATTTATTTTACATTAATTAACCAAATTACCTTTTTTAACCTTATTTAATAACCATCAAAATACTTTAATACATGTCCATATATGTCCGCTCATTACATTAATGGTCTAATTACAACATAAGGACCTTAACTTTAAGGTTCCATAGCTATTAGATACTTTTAGCTAATAGAACTCCACTTTTACACTTTACGTAATTTAGTCCTTTTTAACAAATTAACCATTCAAACGATAAAATTTCTTAACAAAATTTTCACATAATCACTCAATCATGCTGTAAACATTAAAATAATAATAAAACAAATATTTTAACCTTAGATTTGTGGTTCTAAAACCACTATTCCGATTTGACTAAAAACAGGCTGTTACAACTCTCCCCCTCTTAGGGATTTTCGTCCCCGAAAATCTTACCAGTGAAAAGGTTAGGGTACTGTTTTCTCATAGCTTCTTCGGGCTCCCACATAGCCTCTTCGACACCGTGTCATTGTCACAAAACTTTTACCAAAGCTATGCATTTATTTCTCAACTCTTTAACCTCACGTGCTCGAATTCTAATTGGTTCTTCGTTGTATGTCATATCGGGTTGAATTTTGATCTCCGAAAGAAAAATCACATGGGATTGATCAGATCTATATCGGCACAACATCAATACATGAATCACGTTATGGATCTTTTCTAACTCAATAGGCAACACTAGCTGATAAGCCACTGGCCTTATTCGTTCAATAATCTCATACGGCCCGATGAATCGCGAACTCAATTTGCCTTTGCAACTAAAACAAAGTATTTTCTTTTACGAAGATACCTTCAAGAAAACTTTTTCAACGATATGAAATTCAATGTCTTTTTGTTTCAAATTCGCATACGATTTCTTACGATCTAAAGCTACTTTCAAACAGTCGTGAATTACTTTTACTTTTTCTTCGGTTTCTCTAACCAGATCAACCCCGTGAATTTGTTTCTCACTAAGTTCGGTCCAGTACAATGGAGTTCGGCATTTACGACCATACAAAGCTTCGTACGGTGCCATTTTTATACCTGATTGAAAGCTGTTATTATATGCAAATTCAACTAGCGGCAAATATTTCTCCCAGTTGCCTTCAAACTCTAAAACACAGCATTGGAGCATATCTTTGAGAACCTGAATTACTCTCTCAGACTGACCGTCGGTTTGCGAATGAAAAGCTGTACTAAAATTCAACTTCGTACCCAGTGCTTCTTGCAATTTCTTCCAAAATCGCGATTTAAACCTCGAATCTCTATTCGAAATAATCGAAACTGGCACCCTGTGCAATCTAACAATCTCAGCAATGTACAACTCAGCTAGTCGTTTAAGCTAATAGTCAGTACGTACCGGAATGAAATGTGCAGATTTCATCAATCGATCAACGACAACCTAAATTACATCTTTCTTATTCAGAGACAAAGGCAATCCCGATACAAAATTCATCGTAACTCTGTTCTATTTCCACTCTGGTATCATCACATGCTAAAGCAAACCCGAAGGCATTTGATGTTCAGCTTTAATTTACTGACACACTAAACATCTCGCTACAAATTCAGAAATGTCTCGTTTCATACCCGACCACCAATACATTTGTTTCAAATCATTATAAATTTTAGTACTCCCTGGGTGAAGAGATAAACTACTACTATGTGCCTTATGCAAAATTTTCTGAATCAACTCTCGATTTTTCGGTACGCAAATTCTATCTTGGAACATCAAACAATCATCGAATCCGATTTGGTACTCTGAATCATTAGTCAACTCGCATTACATTCTTTTAGCTTGCAATTCACTATCACATTTCTGAGCTTCGCAAATTTACTGAAGAAATACTGGTTTAGCCCTTAACTCAGCTGTAACACCCTTAACCCGTATCTGTCGCCAGAATAGGGTTACAAGGCATTAACATGCAAAACACAGGTCATATCAATTATTTACTGTTTATATGGTCATATCCGAATGCGTTATGAGTAATGCATTTTCATAGTATGCTAAAACAATAATGTACATATTTGAAATCCATTTAGCTAATTTCACACATAAGCATTTGTCAACAAATACAAAGGTTACTATTCATTTGGCCATTCAAGTCACATTGACCCAATATGCACATGTTAATAATTACTTTACTAAACAAATTATCAATTACCAAAACTAAACATACATATATGTATTTGCATAAACTTTGTTTAACCTAATTCAAAATAGGCCAATTACAAACATCCAAACAAAATATAGATCAATTCATTTATAAGAACAAAATCGAATCAACATGACCAAGTAATCTTCCATAATTCAAAACACATAAATATAAAACTTTATACACATGTACATACTAGACTTAACTACTAATTCGGGGCATAAAAATTGAAACTGTCCATCTGTATCATGTTGACTAAATTGACTATAACTCGAGTTAGGAAACTCGAAGTTTAGATCCGTAAATTTTTCTTGAAACTAGACTCATATATCTTCTTACTATAATTTTTCCAGAATTTTTCATGTAGCCTGATCACTACAATCAGAGCCTTAAAAATTTATAAAAGAATGATCAAACCTGGAGACTAACTCTGACAACAATTAAAGGCAAGTGTACCTATCGAACAGTAGTATAGCTTAGGCAAGACCTGATTATCGAACCCAAAGGAACTAAAAGTATTAATACTAACTTTCTTTTTATTATTTGACCTTAAAATTAGAGTGAAGATTGCATTTTAAACTAAATTGACAAGAACTAAACTAGGAACACAAAGACAAAAAGGATGAATTGAAAAATAACTTGAAGAAACTCAATTGATCACAACGACACCCTCAGGAAGAATCCACCTAGACTTCACTTGTTATCTAACCTTTAATTATATGACCTATTTACTTAGCTTGATCCGTAAGACTCCCTAACCTATATTAAACCCTCTCTCGAGGCGAATAACGTTTAACCCTAGGTTAATTAGTGGAACTCTCGTTCGCTTATAATAACCCCTCAGGATAGCAGTAAATCGATCAATGGACTCCCATATTAGGTTTCACCCTAATCCGGCAAAATCTCATAACCCTATCTCTAAGCGTTCGATCAACTCCGCTTAATTATGTTAGATATTCTCTTAGACAGGGTCTATTCCTCCTCCACCTAAGCACATTATATTTGGATTAAGCAACATAATTAAGAACAAACTAAGTAATTCATCATATAACTTAAAAATCAACTAACAAGATTCGTCTAGGTTTCATCCCCTTCAGGTATCTGAGGGGTTTAGTTCATAATGAATAAAGAAAACATCGCAAGGGAAAAGATCAAATAAAACATAAGAAATTCCTAAAACCCCTTGAAGGAATTGAAGGAGGATTCCGCCGTCTTGAGTAGAACTCCGGCTTCTTGGGATGGATCAACTAGCTATCCTCGTGTTATTCCCTAACTCTGACCTTCTCGGCTTGGCTCCTTGGCCTAGCTTTCGATGCCTTTCAAAGGTGGTACTTAAGGGATATATATAGGCTCTTGGAATGCGATTCTTTCTCCCTAAGTGTCCTTTTCCGACTGAAATTACTCTTTCCAACGACAGAGGCACGGCCATGTCACACGCCCGTGTAGATCGAGACCAGACCGTGTTCGGACTTCTAAAGTGAGGCACGGCCGTGCTCTAGGTGTTCGTCGAAGCACAGCCGTGCGGGCTATGGGCCAAGCTGTGTCAATTTCATGCTAAGGCCCATTTACTCCGTTTTAGACCTGTTTTGTGTTCTTTTCATCCTCGGGTGCTTTCCTGGGTCTAAGACATGAAAAGAAAGGATTACAAGCACCTTTTTATACAAATCAAGGTATAAATCATCAAAATGTAAGCTAAATGTGGGATTAAAATATGTTACTTTTACGGTTTATCATGGCCAATTAGTACAGTTTAATCATTAAAGTTTCCCCTATTTCACTATTTGATGGTTCTGACCTATCTTTATAAAAACTCAGTTATCTCATTGTACAGAATTCCAATAATGTTCTCGTTTATTCCAATGAAAAATAGACTCATTAAGGATTCTAAGCATATAAACTATGCTCCATGATTATTTTTGTACAATTTTTAATAATTTTTCCAATATAGAACAGGGGACCACGAATTCATTCAGAACCAGTCTCACTAAAATTTAAATATCTCATAATATAAAATTCATTTGCCTACTCTATTTTTTCATATAAAAATAGACACAATAAGCTTTAATTCTATATCTTATTCACTTTCTAATTCCATTTCTCCTATTTTATGTGATTTTTCAAAATCACGTCACTGCTACTAACCAAAAACTGTTTCATTGCAAAATATGGTTAACTAGTTTATAACATCTTTACTCCATTTCATTTAAACTCTATACATTAACCATACTTATATATACTAAAACCAAATCAACCAAAACCACAACCAAACATAATCATCAAGCCAAAATATAAATTCCAAGATTAACACGATGGACAAGCCATTTTCGCATGGCTTATATTTACAACATCAAAACATCATCCAAGTATTAGGCTAGCCTATACATGCCTTAAATTCAAAATCCCAACTTTTAAAGTACCAAAATAAGTCAATAGTGTGGATGACTTCGATGGCCAATCCCGAGCTCGTAGCTTACAACCGAAATCTATAAAACAGAATAACAGAACACACAGAGTAAGCTAACTTAGCTTAGTAAGTCTTAAGCAAGTATAACAAATCAATTAAACATTCAAACATTTTAAACTAATCACTTTATGATATTGAAATAATAACTTAGCACAAATAGACTATCATGGTCGAATGCTATTATCTTTACATAGCATAACACTTATCACTATCTTACTTTAAATATACAAACTTACCAATTTAGCAAAAGGTTTAAGATATAAAATATCATCTCTTAATAACCTACTCATATTACCACATACATATAGTTCAATATGTTCATATATACAATCGAATAAGTAAATACAATGTACATTCTAGTCACATATAACCGAATATATATATATATATCCATTAAACATCACATGTGCACTTACCCATTTGGCCGAATATGCAAGTTCAATTAAAATATCTCATATGCACATACCTGTTTGGCCGAGTATACAAACTCATTTTATCAACTTACTTGCTCAATGATCACATAATTAAGAAGTCTTACAATTTATAAGTTGAAATTAGATCACCGGTATAAAACCTGCTAGGCATAAGCCTGAAACACACACACCCGCACTAGGCCTGTTAGACCCAAGGTCTGATATTCAATCACCGGCAATAAGCCTGCTAGGCACAAAGCCCGATTAAGTACACCAGCCCAAGGCTTGCTAGGCTCACAGCCTGAATAACCATACTTTTAAGAATACAAAATTTCCAAATCAGCATATATTAGATTATGTACTTAATTTACCAGGTTTTATTGCTTAAAGACTTACCTCGGATACCGACGGACGACGAAAACCGACTATTCGACTATTTTCATTTTTTTCCTGATCCAAATCCGTTTTCTTTGGTTCTTGATCTAAACATGTTCAAATTAAGCTCATTCAAATATATTTATATTCAATTTAATCCAAAAACACATAAATGGGCAAATTACCATTTTGCCCCTAATATTTCACATTTTTACAATTTAGTCCTACTTGCACAAAACACAAAATACACAAAATTTGGCTAAACACCCTAAGGGCCGAATATTTCTAGTCTTCATACAAGTCCATGCATTTCATTTATTTCACATTTTAGTCCCTCAAAAATTTATTTTTGCAATTTAGTTCAACATACTCAATTTCATCAAAAAATTAAAGGCAAAACTTGTTAATCTAATACATATTTAACATAATTCATCCTTAAACAACATAAACATCAAGCTATCAATAATGGCTCAAGTCAAAATATTCATCAAACTCAAAAATTAAAGCATGGGTCTTGTACATCTCATAGCATCGATCTCAAAAACGTAAAAATTATCAAAAACCGAACAATTATCATACCTTAATTAAGCTTCAAATGGCCGACACTTTCCTAGGTTTCCTTTCTTCTCTTTAAGGACACATTCGGCCAAGTTAAAAGATGAAGATAGTGGATTTATTTTTCTTTTTCTTTTTATGTTATTATAACATATAATATAAATTTATAACTATTTTATATTTGAACCAAATTATGTTTTAATTATAAAACATAATAACATAGAAAATGTTGTCACATGCCGCCCACTAACTTCTAAAATGGGCTATTTGCCCTTTAAAGATCCCATATCAAAAAGCCACTATTAATATGGCACTTACACTTTAGTTTGTAACTTTTACCTTTTACGCGATTAAATCTTTTTATTAAATCGGACACCTAAACGATAAAATTAAGTCACGAAAATTTAACACAAACAAATTCACACATAATAAATACGGAAAATAATTTTAAAATATTTTTCTAACTCGAATTCGTGGTCCTAAAACCACTGTTCTGATTAGGGTCAAAATCAGACTGTTACATCAGCTAAAATCGAACCATCATCAGATAATGTCAACTGTGTATTCATTACTCTCAAGGAAAACAACGATTTTCTGCTCAAAGCATCTGTGACTACGTTCACTTTCCTTGGATGATAATCAATCACTAGCCCGTAATCTTTCAACAACCCTAGCCATCTTCGTTGCTGCAAATTCAAATATTTCTGAGTCATTAGGTATTTCAAACTCTTGTGATCGATAAAGATATGGCATTTTTCACCGTATAAGTGGTGTCACCAAATTTTTAATGCAAAAATAATAGCGGCCAACTCTAAATCATACGTCAAATAATTCTTTTCGTGTGGTTTCAGCTGTCTAGAAGCATACGCTATCACTTTTCCCTCTTGCATCAACATGCAACTCAAACCATTCAATGACGCGTCGCTGTAAATCACAAATTTTTTACCCGACTCAGGTTGAACCAACACTGGTGGCTCAGTTAACAATGTTTTCAATTGATCGAAACTCTGTTGACATTTCTCGCACCATTCAAACTTTACATATTTCTGTAGTAGTCTGGTCATCGGTGTAGCAATCATCGAGAACCCTTTAACTAGACGTCAGTAATAACCAGCTAATCCCAGAAAGCTTCTGACCTCGGATACATTTCTAGGTGGTTTCCAGTCAATAACTGCAGAAATCTAGCTCGGATCAACTCGAATGTCATCCGCCGAAACAATATGTCCCAAAAATCTGACTTCCCGGAGCCAAAACTCACACTTACTGAATTTAGCATACAATTGCTTATCTCTCAAGGTTTGCAACACAATCCTCAAGTGCTCGGCATGCTTAGACTCATCACGTGAATAAATCAAAATATCGTCAATGAACACAACAATGAATCTGTCTAAATACGATCTAAAAATCTAGTTCATCAAATCCATAAAGACTGCAGGAGCATTAGTTAATCTAGAAGGCATAACAAGGAATTCATAATGTCCGTACCTCATTCTGAAAGCAGTTTTCGACACATTCGAATCTTTAACCCGCAACTGATAATAACCAGACCGCAAATCAATCTTCGAAAATACTGTTGCGACTTTCAATTGATCAAATAAATCATCTATTCTCGGAAATAGATACTTGTTCTTTATTGAAACCTTGTTGAGTTATCGATAGTCAATACACATTCTCACTGACCCGTCTTTCTTCTTTACAAACAATACTGGCGCACCCCAGGGCAAAAAACTAGGTCGTGCAAAACCTCTATCTGTTAATTCTTGCAACTGAGATTTCAACTCTTTCAATTTTGTCGGAGCCATTTTGTACGGAGCTATTGATATTGGTGAAGTTTCTGATGCTAATTCAATAGCAAACTCGACCTCTCTTGTCGGTGGTAACCCTGGTAATTCTTCTGGAAACACATTCAAAAATTCACATACTATCGACACTGATTCAATTTTCAGTTCAGACACTTTAGTATCTAAAACATAACCGAGATAATATTCGCAACCTTTTCTCACATATCTTTGAGCTGACATAGACGATATCACAACTGGTAATCCATCCGATTCATCAGATTCAATCTGAATAATTTCATTATTCTGACATTTCAATTCTATAATCTTTCGTCTACAATTCACAATGGCATCATGTAGAGTCAACCAATCCATACCCAGAATCACATCGAACTCATCAAATGGTAAAAGCATCAAGTCAGCTAGAAAATAGTAACCCCGAGTCATTAATGGACAGTTCTTGCATACTTTGTCAACTAAAACATACTTGCCTAAAGGGTTCGATACTTTAATTACAAATTCTGTAGACTCAACAGGCAATTTCTTACTAGACACTAAATTTTCAAAAACATATGAATGTGTCGATCCAAGATTGGTTAAAGCAATCATATTAATGTTGTAAAGAGAGAATGTACCAGTGATAACATCTGGTGACTATGCTTCTTCGCGAGTGCGAATAGCGTAAGCTCTGACTTGTGCTCTAGCTTCAGATCTCACAACTGAATCCCTAGTCACACATCTACCAATAGATACATTTCCCGTATTTTGTGATGGTCTCCCTCTCGCAGTCGTATTACTCGATCTTACATTCTGAAATATATCTTTCTCGGATAACTCTGGGTAATCTCAAATAAAATGATCTGGCGAACCACATTTGAAGCAAGCTTTACTACTCTTATTCCCACATTCTCCAAAATGTCGTGTCCTACACTGTTGACACTCGAGTTTGTTGTTTCTCACGCTGACAACGCTCGACACAGAAGTAGCTTGAGCTTTAGGGTTAATTTCCACGATCTCTATTCTGATATCCCACTGATGCATTTGATCGACTATACAAATCTCAGGATTTCTTTGAGGAAGAATGATAAGATTTATTTGTCGGTCTTTTCTTCAAATCTTTAGCCTCTGAATCAGCTTTTCTCTTTTCTCGGCTAAAATCTTCGGCTTTACAAGCCCTGTCGACTAACACAACAAATTCTTTCAAATCTAAATCTCGACCAGAAGTTTAATGTCTTCGTTCAACCCGTCAACAAACTGCTTGCACATGATCTCTTCGATAAAAACATACTCTCGAGCATATTTACTCAACTGTACAAATTCTCTCTAGAGCTCAGTTACGATCATACGACCTTGTTTCAATTCTAGAAACTCTTTGTGCTTTTGATCTAGAAACCGTTGGCTTATATATTTCTTCCTGAACTCGATCTAAAAGAACTCCCAGGTGACTCTCTCTCTCAGCACCACTGATACTAGCGTATTCCACCACTGATATGTAGTGTCCCTCAGAAGTGATATAGCACATTTTAAACACTCAGCCGGTATGCAAGAAAGCTCATCTAATACTCTAATAGTGTTTTGTAATCAAAACTCGGCTCTCGTAGGATCATCATCAATATTAGCTCTGAACTCTTCAGCCCCGTATTTACGGATCTTATCAACTGGAGGCTTATTCAATCTTAAAAGCTCGACTTCTTGAGAAGCTACGGGAACCGGTTGGGGATTAAGAGGGGGTGGAGATAACATACCCTAATTACGGCACATTCAAGGTAAACGATAATCGACTCAAACTTTATTTTGGTAGTAATACGAATAATGAGATAAATGAGTTTTAGCTCAAAAATTTGACTTAATCGTGAGCTTGAAAAGGGAAGTCAAGCTTAGACTCTAAATAAGCACTTCTCGAGAGGCAACCCGAGTGTTTTTATTTTTTTTATTTTGACTTTCATTTAATTAGGTTGCATGTTTAGTATAATTATTTTTATTACTTTAAAAAAATTTTAATAAAAATTAAAAGTTAGTACATTTGTTTTTATTACTTAAAAACATTAAAAAAGGGACCTCACAGTCTGGGGTGATCCACACGGCCATATGGTATACATGACCTAGACACACGTGCATGTCGAGTCTCGTGTGAATACTGGAGTTAATTTTTCAATTTTTTATCACACACATGGTCTGAGTGGATTCACATGGATTAGCGACATGCCCATGTGAACATTGAGTAAGGTTTTGATTTTCTAATAGGACACACGCACAATGAGTTACATGGTCGACTTAAACGGCTGTGTGGCCTAACACGATCCTCATACACACCCATGCCATTCTTTTTAACCTAAAATATTTTTTTTCTTTTCACTCCCTCTATTTTCTTCCTCACCCAGTCCATCGTTCTCTAATATACAAAACCCTATCGCCATTTCCTCCAGCGACCCTAATTTCCTCAACGTCGTCGTTCGCCTCCTTTCTCTCTTTCATTTTCCCTTTGTTGCCATTCGTAACTCATGCCGTTGGTCTCCCCTTTCCTTTCCATCTTTCCCTTCTCCTTTATCTCCAACTTACCACCGCTTGCCCTCCTCTCTTCTCCGTCCACCGTCACCATCGCCGGCTTCTCTCTCTACACTACGTCCTCTTTATGTATGCTTAATTCTTGGTTTAATATTTCTAGAGTATTGATCCATGTTTGATGTTCTTAAATTGGTGGTTGAATAGACGCTATATAAGAATAAATCTTGCATAATTGAGTGGAGTTGCATGCAATCCTAGAAATAGGATAACATAAATCTACCGGATTAGAGTAAAATCTAATCGGGGAATTCATAGCACGAGTTAATGTGATAATAGGGGTTTTAATTAAAAGAAAATTTGATTAATCAACCTAGACTCAGTTGTTCTTTTACTCAAAAGAGATATTAGCATAAATTAGGGATTTCTATGAATCAGTGTGCTAAGTAAAGAAATTGCATAATTTAGATTAATAGCGACAAATGAAAACTAGGTGAATTTTTTCCTCGGTATTGTTTCGCTTCTTGTTTGTTAATCTATTATTTTTCTGATTTGTTCTTTGTCGTGTTCGTTAGTTAATTAAATTAGTTAATTTTAATTTTCAATCAATCACTTGAATTATTCGGTTAAATAATAGAAAGACGGTAATTACTAGTACTTTTTGCCTTCGTGGGAACGATATCTTTGCTCATCGTAGCTATACTAATAATTGATAGGTGCACTTGCCCTAATCAAATTTTTACTTAGTTTCGCGATGCATCAAGGATGCTGAGATACATCACAAGAACAACCGATTTTGGTGTTTCGTTTGCAATGGCGAACTCATTAAAACTTTTTGGGTACAGTGACAGTGACTGGGCTCGATCAGTGGATGATATGCGAAGTACCTCTGATTATTTCTTATCACTTGGATCTGGTGTATTCTCTTGGAGCTTGAAGAAGTAATCAAAAGTTGCTCAATCTACAATTGAGGCAAAGTATGTAGCTGCAACCTCAGCAGTCAACCAAGCAATTTGGTTGAGAAAACTTTTGTTTGACTTGAATCTTATACAGATTGCAGCAACCCAAATTTTGTGCGACAACTAGTCCACCATAGCAATTGCAAAGAACTGGGTCTTCTATGGAAAAACAAAGCATTTAAAGATCAAGTATTATTTTATGAGAGAAGTCAAACAAAGTAAAGAAGTGACTCTGATTTATTGCAATATTGAAAGTCAACTTGCAGAAATTCTAACCAAACCACTTGGAAAGACAAGGTTTGAAGAGTTGAGAAATAAAACCAGTGTTTGCAACATGAAGGCCAATGAGGAGTGTTGTAACAACCTGGTTTTAGCTAAATCGGAACAGTGGTTTCGGAACCACGAATCCGATGTTGAAAAAATATTTTTAATATTATTTTATGTGTTTATAGCATGAAAGTATGAATGTGTGAAATTTTCGTAAAGTAATTTTATCGTTTAATTGCTCGATTTGAGAAAAAAGACTAAATCGCGTAAAAATGCAAAAGTTGCATGTTATTAGTTAAAGGTGTTTATTGGCCTTGGCTTTTAAATATGATGGCCTTAAATGGTAATTAGACCATTTAAAATGTTAATAGACATTAATGGACATCCATTAAGTGATTTTAATGGTTATTAAATAAGGTTAATTAGGGTATTTTGTAAATAAAGTTAAAATAAGTAAAAATAAAGAACAAATTCCTTTCATTATCATCTTTGTGCACCAAAATTAGAAGAACAAGAAGGAAAAATAGGTTTATTCATTCGGCTATGAATAATTCAAGCAATTAGGTATGTTTTGAGCTCGATTTTTAATGATTTTTACGTTTTTGAGATCGTTGCTTTGTATTCTAGCTAGCCTGTACCTTAGATTTTGAAATTTTTAAAGATTTTGAGAGTTTCCATTGTTGAATCTATGTGTTCTTAGAAGTTTGATGATAGATTTTAATGTTTTGTAAAGTGATTTTTGACAAAAATGTCAAATAGGGATTAAATTGTGAAATGTGTAAATTGAGGGGTTAAAATGTGAAATAAATGAAAGTTATGGGCTTCTAGGGACTTATATGTAATTTGGCTAAGCTTGGATTTAGAGAAATTATGTGAATTTTGTGTATTTATGAAATAGGGACTAAATTGTTAAAAGTATGAAAGTTTAAGGGCTAAAGTGCAAATATGCCTAAATGTGTGTTATGGACTAAATTGAAAGAATATATGACTGAATAAGTCAATTTTGAATTCATATAGATCAAGAAAGAAAGAATTCAAATTTAGATCAAGGGAAAAGCAAAGTTAACGAGTAGTCGATCCGATCTGTTAATTTCGAATACAAGGTAAGTTCGTATAATTGAACTTAAATGCATACCTATCTATTTGATGGATGAAATTAATATAGTAATTATTCTATTATATAAATGTTGAGATATTAAATGAAATGTATGAATTGAGTAAGGCAAGTTGCCGAATAAGACCATAGCAGGGCTATGGCAATTGAATAATAAGACCATAACCGGGTTATGACATGTGAATGAAAGACCACGGTAGGGCCTTGGCAATATATGTGAAAGACCATAGTTGGACTATGGCATCGGAAAAATCGATGAAATGGTATCGAAAGCATTTGTAAACTGGAGTGGTTTGATAAGAGTATTGATGAGAAATAGAAATGTATCGGTACATGTATGTACGGAAAACTATTCAAGTATTGAGATAGATGAAGATGAGGACTCATGAATAAGGACGTGGATAAGTTTTATGTTAATTCATGAATTGATGCTTTAAATGTTAATGATATTATCTATTTTGAGTTGTTATATGAATGTTGTGATTATTTCATGTTCACATACGAACTTACTAAGCTGTAAAGCTTACTTTGTTTAATTTTCAATGTTTTATAGTTCTACGAAGCTAGCTCGGATCTGGGAATCGTCAGAGACTTATCGCACTATCGATCATCTATTTTGGTACTTTTGAAATCATGTATATATGGTATATGGCATGTATAGGCTTGTGTTATTTTGGCATGTTTGATGGATATGTATTTGGCCATTTGAGTTGGTATAAGATGATGGACTTGATGATGTTTATGAATGTGTATATGGTTCTACTTTTAATGTTTGGTAATAGATCATAATGAATGAATGGGATTGAAGTAGTTATGAGTGTTTGGATTAGTTATGCTAAATGAATTATACATGTGAATTATGCTTAGAAAAGCAAATTAAATTGTTTGGTATTTGAATAGGTAAATGATATGGAATTGAGTATTCAAATGAATATGGTATGATTATGTATTGGTTGATGAACTTTGGCTGCATATTTATGACTTAAAATGATACCATATGAGCTTGTGTAGGTATGTGCCAAAAAAGGTGGCAAATTGGCTTTGCAAATGGCCTATTTTTGTCCACACGGGCAGAGACACGAGCGTGTGTCTTAGCCTTGTGTGACACACGGTCATGTTACACGGCTGTGTGTCCCCTGGTGTTGAAATTGAAGTGAAGTCAGTATGCTCCACACGGTCTCACACACGGGCGTGTGACTGGCCGTGTGGTATAAGTCAATATACCCCCCCTAAATGGCACACGGCCTAGCACATGGGCGTGTGTGGCCATTTCGTAGGGTACACGGGCTAGACACATGGGCGTGTGGTCGACCGTGTGACCCAAGTTAGTATGCTCTCCAGATTTCACACGGCCAGGCATACGGGCGTGTCCTCAGCCGTGTGATGCAAGTCAGTATGTATGCCTTGTTTCCACACGGCCTAAGACACGATCTGTTCACACGGGCGTGTGACTTACACGGCCTGTTGACACGGGCATGTGACCCTTATATGATTGAAAAATTTCTAAGTTTTTCGAAACTTTCGTATGTTATCGGTTTAGTCCCAAACCACTTCTAAAGCATGTTTAAGGCCTCGTAGGCCCTGATAAGGGACAATGTGATTGTATTGAATGATTTATGAGAATGATTGCTTGAGGTTGATAAATGTAAGCTATGTGTTATGTAGTGATTGGTAATACCTCATAACCCTATTCCAGTAATGAATACGGGTTAGTGGTGTTACAAGTGTTGCGATATGACTATTCATGCAATGTGCATACTTGGCGAACTCTCCAGGAATGGTGAACTAATCAAGATTGTTGAACAGAATGTGGCGGATAGACCAAATGGCGTACACAACTATAAATCACTAGGCAGATAGTCTTTTGGGTGAACTCATTACTTCAGAGGACTAGTAGCATCTGGACTTGAATAGGTTGCGTGCAAGTTATGTCTTACAGGATTTAGTATTTATTAGCATAATATATTTGATATCTATTAGTATAAATATTTTGTTATTTCTTTCCATACTTAGGAGTTTTTTGTTATAAATACCCCTGTTACATTGTTCAAAAATAGAGTGAAATATATAAAACTTTAGCAAACAATTTTATTGCTAAATTTCTTGTTTCTTCTCTGTAATTATTTCTTCCTTAGAATCGAAATTCCAACAAAGGGAGGCACACCTGCGCGTAAACCAGAAACGATATTTTTTTTATTTTTATTTTTATTTTGAATAGAATATCCTTTTTCATATTTTCTTTTATTGTTATATGATTTTATGAATTAGTTTGATCTAGTTTTAGGCTAATTTTTTTATCCAATTTTCAGAATGGTGAGACTTAAAATCGTACCTAAAAATTTTTTTATTCTGGTATTTGTTATTTCTCCGGTTTAGGAGATAAAGTTCGTCATCTCACAAAGTTGTATTGGCACCAAGTTAAAAATAGCTTCGGTATTGAAAGGCATACAATTGGATGTCCCGAATCGATCGTCTGCCATATTCGGTCTACCGAAGAACACAGTGGTGTGTCCAATTAACTAGTTGGTTGGATCCGTCAAGGGAAATAGCAGTCGGATCAAAATGACCTGCGCGGTTGAGGTTTTTGGTTTGAGTTGGGCCCTTCTAGTTCACAATGCTACTGGAAAGCTAAATCGTGGACGTGTGTTTCGTGGTTGTTCGTTTGGTAAGGATTAGTTGTTGGGCGTTCCCACAATTAATTTATAGATGGAAGGGTTGGTGATCTATTTACACATGGAAGGCTTGGTGATCTAAGGCGTCCTCGATCACTATAACTAACTTATTGGTTGAAGGAGAAGACTTGTTATCAAGGATTGGTTTGAAATCGAAATAAAAAATCGAGCCTGAAGCTAGAATCTCATCATCTCGACTTATTTAATTAAATTTGATTTCTTCTTATTTTTACTATTATTTTTATTTCAATTATCTTTATTATTTTTACTTTTACTATATTTGAATCCCCCTTTTTATAGGTGTTGAATCCACGAAAAAATATTCCTATGCCTAAACAATAAATAAATAGTAGTATACAGAGTAGGGTCGATCTTACAAAGGTTGGGATATCTAAAATTGATGTTTAGTTAAACCAGGTTGCGCGTCTAGGTAGCTGTAATGCCCACGACGTGTGCCGGTATGTGCAAAAAAAAAGGAATTTAAATATAATAAAAGTAAAAAGAATAAAGATAATTGAAATTGAAATAACAGTAAAAATAAGTAGAAATGAAATTTAATTAAATAAATCGATATAATGAAATTATTGCTTCAAGCTTGATTTTTGCTCCAGTTTCGAACCGATACTTGATAACCACTCTTCTCTTTCAATTGATAATTAGTTATAGTAATCGATAACGCATCAAACCACCAACCCTTCCATGTGTAAATTAATTGCGGGAACGCCCAACAACTAACTCTTATTGAACGAACAACCATGAAACATGTGTCCAAGATTTTGTTCTTCAATAGCCTTGTGATCTAGAAAGGCCCAACTCAAACCAACGACCTAAACTACACAGGTCGTTTAGATTCGATTGCTATTTCTCTTGACGGATCCAACAAACTACTTAATTGGACACATCATTGTGTTCTTTGTAGACTGAATACGACAGACGATCGACTCGGTACTTTCAATTGTATGCTTATCAACACCAAGTTAACGAGCTCTTTTTGATTTAGTGCCAATACAACTTTGTGAGACAACGGAGTCTATCTCCTAAACCGGTGAAATAATAAATACTAAAATAAAGATTTTTAGGTATGGTTTCGTTGCACGATTCGGAAAACCGGATAAAAAATTAGTCTAAGAAATAACAATAAAAGAAAATATGAAAAAGGAAGATTTTATTGAAAGAAAAGAAAATAAAAAAACATGGTTTCTGGTTTATGCGCAGGTGCGCCTTCCCTTCCTTACAATCTCCTATAATAATAGTTCTTATTATTATAAAAATAAAACCTAATTAAAATCTAACTCTCAGTCTAAAAGAGAGGCGATGCCCTCCCTCACTAAACCTAAACTATAATTATAATTATAATTACATTATTCCTTTTCCAGTAATTTATTATCAAATCATTATTTTTATTCTAAATTTCAATAATTTTTTATTCTGAATCTCAATACTTTCATCTTAATATATAAAATTATTGAAATTTAAGATAAAATCGTTGATATATCATTAAACTAAATAATATCCCTATTTCTTTCCATCATTTCCTTATATATAATAATAAAATAAAACCTAAAAAGTAGAGTAATGGCTATGCGCCATCTCCCTCTTCCTTCTTAGTCACGCGCCTTAACACACATATATAATAAATATAATAATAATTTAAATAGATAAAATCCTAAAATAAAAGAAATAAATTACTTAAAAATGTGAAAAGTGTTAATAAATAATAATAATAATAAAATAATTCTAAAATTTTCGTTTTATGCATGAACTCAAATTTTTGTGCAATACACATATTCGTCCGTTTCCCAATAAGTTGGATAATAATTATACCTACATAAAAAAATAATTTATTGAGTGTTAAATTAGATCAAATTCATGTCCAAAATTAATTAAAATAAATAATAAAAACATGCTAATTAAGTGCACATTATCACTAACTCTAAAGCATTGGGTATCCATGAGCATAAATTAATAAGTTCTCCAAAGCACTAGGTATCCATGAGAATGCATGAGTGTCTGTGAGCATATATTGATATATTCAATAGTTCTCTTGAGTATTGGGTGTCCGTGGGCATATATCGACAAATTAGCTAGTATCCTCAAAGCACTGGGTGTTCATGGGAACTAACACTAACTCCAAAGCCCTAGGGGTCTGTGAATGTATATCGATACAATGATCCACATATCCACTTATGAGTTCAAAATCAGTTAATATTGGCTATATGTAGGGAAAATTGTCTTTGGTTGTTTAATCTATGATAATTTGATATGTGAATTGAGTAGCTTATACTTGAATTGAATAATTGAATGCAAATGCAAATATGCGAAAGTTCATGTGAATTATGCATTACGAGTTTGGAGGCCAATGATGTTATAAAAACGAATAGATATATTCGATTGATAAAATGACACATGAAAATTGTTATGAATATGTCATATGCATTATAGAAATGAAATTGATATGGAAATAGTATGAGATGTTGCATTTAAATATGATATTAGTTAAGATGGTGTAAAGCCTTGAAAGCATATAGAGATAATGATATATGAGACTTAAACCTAATACGAAATTCTATAATAAAGCACTGAGTAGTGAACTTGAGACAAAGATGCTTGATATAGATATGTTTATATATATAAGTTTATAATTAATTTATAGGTTTAATTTGAGTTTCTTTGTTCAACATGCGGATTTATTTATTTTTATATTTCAAATTCAAATAAAGCAACACAAGTTTAAATTAATATGAAATTCTTACTAATATAAATGAAATGGAGTAAAGGAAATTGAAAAAAAAAAATCAATCAAGTCTTACATAGATTCAAGGGGCTTATCAATTAATTATGTGGAGTTGAAATTGTATTGCCATCCAATACTATAGGAGAGGCATGAGCAATCTTGGGCCATTCCACACCCATTTCTTGTTGGCATCTTAGACTTAAGAGGACAATCTTCAATCCTCAATTGTTTGAGGCGTTGCATGGATTTTGGCAGACTTGATAATTCTGGGCAATGCTTGATCTCAACTATTTCAAGTGATGTGAGATTGTGCCACTCCGCTGAAGTTTTGAGGTTCTCGCAGTTTCTAATGAGTAGATTCTTTAAAGTGTTGGCAGATACCAGTAGCAGCCATTGGGGTAGAGCTTCCAGCTTTGGTAAATCTAAAATGGCCAATGATTGAAGGCTGAAACCATTATGAATGAGGTAATCTTCAATATCATCATCTGCTTCTTTCTCTTTGAAACCCTGTGTCGTACTCAAATCAAGCTTTTCACAAGACCCAATAACTAGCCAGTGTAATGTAGCTACATATTTCAAACCATGTGGCAGTGATACCAAGTTGTTGCATCCACTAAAAGTCAATGTATGTAGGGATATGAGTTTTTGACTCCCTTCAAATAAAGATTCGAGATTTTCACACCTTCTAATAAGTAATAACTAAAACTAGAAGAGATTTCAAGTGTCGTAATCCATTACCACGCAGATCTCGTTGCTTTGTAGTTAGTGACAA
The DNA here is from genome assembly GCA_005393395.2 of Gossypium australe. Taxonomy (NCBI): domain Eukaryota; kingdom Viridiplantae; phylum Streptophyta; class Magnoliopsida; order Malvales; family Malvaceae; genus Gossypium; species Gossypium australe. Next base: position 17,011,233 of record CM016615.1, read on the forward strand.
AAATCTCAGATTGACCATGTGCCTCATATCCTTAGGCAACTCTTCAAATTGGTCACAACCATCAAAATCCAAAGTCTGCAATTTTTACAACTCACAAATGGAGTTGGGAAGTTTCTTGATGTTGGGACAGTTGGAAATGTTGAGTTTTCTTAAATGCTTCAAATTACCAATCCATTTGGGCAATACCTCGAAAGTAGACTCGGAAAGATCAAGCATCCGCAAATGTTGGAACCTCTTCACACATGTCTCAGTAAAGGATTTGCTGGATATTGGAAACTCAAGTGTACGCAAATATCCTATTTTATTAAAGAACTTGGAAGCATTTTCGTCGGAAGAATCATCAGAGTTAACAAGGCACACATGCCGAATCCCTGGGACAATATTTTGCTCGAACGAATTTACCATACAACACTCATTCTTTGCCACGAATGATGCAAGATCATGTAAAAGGTCATGCATTTTAAATGTACCAAAAATAGATATGTCATCATAATCTTGAAAAAAAGATCGTGAAAACAGGTCATTCAAATACCGCCTACCAATATCTTCCGGGCTTTCGCTTTTATTGGATGATTCAAGTAGACCATGAGCGATCCAAAATGCGATCAACCGAACCTCATAAAAAACAACTTCCTTTGGAAACAGTGAGCAATAAGCAAGGAGGAGATAGTTGATCATAACTTAGTTTAAGAACAGAAACTGTTTCATTATCTTTCTCCATTAACTCCCAGGTCTCTCTATCTCTGACAAGTTTCCACTCTTGCTCTGAAGTTTTGGAGAAAAGCATACTCCCCAATGTCTTCACTACCAGAGGAACCCCTTTGCACTTCTTTACAATTCCTTCCCCTAAATCCACAAGGTTTGGACGTTGTTTCTCTTCCCCTTTCTTGAAAGCAAATTTCGGAAACAAAGATAAAGATTTTTCGTAAGGAAGAGCTTCCAAATGGAGTGGGGTGATTGTACTGGTGACCTTTGGAACTTGGCTACTCCTAGTGGTGACTACAATTTTGCTTCCGACAGCTCCTCCTGCAAACAACTGTTTCAGTTCCACCCATTTTCTACTATCCTCATTCCACACATCATCTAAAACAAGCAAATACTTTTTAGCATTCAAGCAGACTTGCAAAGCCTTTTGTAATTGCCCCAAATCCATGCTTCCAAGGTCTCCATCACTACCCTTTCCAGCTTTAATGGCTTTTACTACTAATCGTTTCAGATCAAAATCATCGGAAACACACACCCACAGTTTCAACTCAAAGTGAGAATCCACAGCTTCATCATTGAAAATGTTGGAACTAAGAATGGAAAATGAATGAAGTTAAGAGTTTCTTGAGCTAGAAGGCTCGATACTTGCAGAAGAAACAAAACAGAATTAAGTTTGAAGAACAAAAAGCAAAGAAAAGAGAGAATTGAATGAAGAAATCTCTTGATTTTTCATTAACTTGAAAGATGGCATAATGCCAATTCATATACCAGACATAGGCTGGTCAAAACAATGCAAATTGTCACCTAAACATTACCTACTACCACTAAGTAACATTAAAACTCATAAAACATGACTTGCACACTTTGTAAAGCTGATTTATCAGCTCAAACTTCACCTAATTACATCAAATATGTTAATCTGACTAAGTTACAAAACAACATTTAAAGTAACAAAACAAAATGAAATACAATAGCAGCAATGTGCTTCAGCAGCTGCATGCCTGGCTCGAGTGGCTTGTTCTGCTTCTTGATGCTTCATGTGCTGCATGCAGGCCAACTTCAACAGAAAACCAGTTTGGCAAGGGCCGTTTTCCTCATACCTCCTACTCCAACTATGGGGAGGACAGGTATCTCTTCCTCATCAGCTGGATCATCCTGCGTCAACATCTTTACAATTCTTCGTTTCTCTTCATCTCTGCCAATTGCTTCTGATTTCTGCACAAAGGAGTGGGTCTCCCTCTCCGAGCGCAGGTCGTGCCTTGGGCCACTATTGTCTCTCAACGAGGTGAAAATTGTTTTTCAATGCAGCAATCTCATGAAATCTCTGATTGAGTTGTTTAATCTTTATGGGCCATCTTACATCGGAAAGCAAGTGGCTTTGAGCTTGAAAAGAAATAGCTTACCTTCTTTCCAATGGTCCTCTGTTTCAGAAGCTGCTTCTTCAATGCTTGAATTTCAAACTCATCCAATACATCTTCTGCATCGTAACAAGCATCCTTCAACTCTTGTAGCTAAACCCGGAGCTGATTATCATGAACCTGTTTTAGTTCAGCATCTAAAAGCACAGCTTTAATAGTAGTTAAAATCTTGTGAAGCTTTTCAAGGTCCCTGTGAACATCCCAAGCTAGGCTGATTTCTTGATAGGCAATTTTGGTTAGTTTAGAGACTTTTTCAGCTATGTTAAAGGCTAAGTATTCAGCCATGACCGATAGGAAGGGGGGAATATGTCTAATTTCTGTGATGATGGGTTATGAATGGAATCAAGTAAGGAGGAAAGCAAAGTAAGAAAGTGAAGAGCAATTGTGAGAAATGTTGGCAATCTAAATAGTGGAGTTGGATCAACAAATGTCTATTTCGTATTTTGATTTCTTTTTAATATGATTCTGAGTGTCTTTTATATATATATATATATATATATATATATATATATATATATTAGTTATTATCATATTTAAACTAAAATCAACAAAAGTATTGTATACCTTGATAGTCTTACAGAAACCAAGGATAAATATTCTTTTCCACAAGACAATATGTAAAAGGTCTACCAAATTAATGTAAGAAAGTGAGTTTGGAGACAAATGTGGTAACTCACCAATTTTGAATGGTTCCATTCAGTATAAAAAATGTATCTTTCATTTTCCTTAATGAACCTTCCCTTTAATTTCATTATTTTTTTGTGTGGGGTGTATGTCATAATCTATTCTTAGTTAAATTTTGATTACTTTAAGGATATTTTAATATTATTAGAACTCTAATCTTAGCCTATTTAAAGGGGTCTTGTATCCTTGTTTTGATATGCCAATAAAAAAAAAGGCTTTTCTTTGGGGGCAAAAGATGTAGCCACATATGAGTGTTGGTAAGGGTTTTGTGATAATTATGAAGAGTATTTTATACCATTTTTTTAGTGTCTTATGAGATTTAAGATTTTATTTTTCGATTTACTCTTTAGGATTTTGATCTTTACATTTGGGGTTTTGGATAATGTACGTTTAGTACATTTAGGTTTATTTTCTCCATATTATACTCTTGTTTGTTTTCTCATTTAATGAAAAGTCGAAGCCTCTTTCGCCTGTGGTTTTTCTCTCGTTGAGGGTTTTCCACATAAAATATGTGTGTTCATTCTTCTCTACTTTTACTTGTTTATTCTTTATATGGGTTGATTCCTAATAAATTGGTATCAAAGCTAGGTTCAGGTTTCGTAGATCAACTCGTTCGGTGACACAACAACAATTTTGGTTATCGAAAACTTCAACAGATCACAAATTAAAGTTTCTGGCAGTTCCGAATAATTACGGAGGTAACTGATATGACCAACGAAAGGGTGATAATTCGTTGTTCTCCACATATAATCTGGTTGAAGGTGGAGTCGTGTCAGATGCCAGGCATGTGCCTAATTTAGAGAAGAATATTATCCCCTTTTGGTCTTTAGGACTCCTATAGTTCGCATAATGTTTTGAGGTAAGGTTGGTCGCAAAGGGTTATAGTCAGGTGGAGAGAGTTAATGTTTTTCCTCCTGTTCGGGTCTTACTGGCTTGTGTTACATTATACAACTTTGATTTGAAGACTAGGAGTCTTTCAGTTTCCAAGTTCGAGCAGGGTTTAGACTTGGTTGACATTCTCCAAAATTCGAGTTAGGCCCACGACAGGGTTTGGAAAAGGAGGCGTGATGAATACGAGTTAAGGTGGAGATTTGTGGGGTGTGCCTTGTATTCTTCTTCCAGTTAAACTTTGATTACTCTGGAGATATTTTAATATGATTAGAACTCTAATCTTAGCCTATTTAAAGGGGCCTTATATCCTTGTTTTTATATGCCAATCAGAAAAAACGCTTTTCTTTAGGGGTGACAAGATGTAGTCGCATATGAGTTTTGGTGAGAGTTCCGTGGTAATTATGGAGAGTATTTTATACCCTTTTTTTTTTGTAAGTGCCTTATGAGATTTAGGATTTTGTTTACCGGTTTGCTCTTTGGGATTTTGAGCTTTGTATTCGGGGTTTTGGGTAATGTACGTTTAGTACATTTAGGTTTATTTTCTTTATATTGTACTCTTTTTTGTTTACTCATTTAGTGAAAAGTCGAAGCCTCTTTCGCATGTGGTTTTTCCCTCCTTAAGGGTTTTCCACGTAAAATTTTTGTGTTCATTCTTCTCTATTTCTATTTGTTCGTTGTTTATACAGGTCAATCCTCAACACTTTGGAGTAACAACACCTTGTGCTAATTCATGAGTAGTCTATTTCTAGATTAGGCCAAAGTTAAATAATAAAGGAAAGTGCTTAATTATTCAGTTGGTTTTTATTTTATTTTTTATATAGTTACTTAATTTTTTGAAATTAAATATGTTAGTCACTCTTATCATTAATTTAATAATAAAAGTGCTTAATTATTCAGTTGGTTTTTATTTTATTTATTTAATTATTTTTTATATAGTTACTTAATTTTTTGAAATTAAATATGTTAGTCACTCTTATCATTAATTTAATAATAAAAGTTTAAAATGAGTTTTTTTTTTTGTTGGACTAACAAATTAAACATTAAAATGGTTGGGTTAACAACATCAACTCTAACGGTATTTCTCTTTGCTATAGAGATATTACCAATTTCATGTTCTCATGTCTTTATCATTTCTGTAACAGCTCGATTTAGAGCCTATTCTAAAGAGTGATTTTGAGACCACAAATTCGACGTAAGAAAATTTATTTTTATTATATTTTTATGGCCTACGATTTCACGAAATGATTTCGTGAAAATTTCGTTTGAAAATTTCGACATTTGGGCACTCAATTTAGTTAAAAGGACTAAATTACAAAAAATGCAAAACTTGAGTTCTAGAAGCTAGATGTGCCTAATTGCTATGAAAATTTAAATTAGAGGTCCTGAAATGGCAATTAGGCCATTAGATAATTTGTTGGACAAAAATAGTCATGGTTAGGTGAATTTTGAAAGAAAGGCATTAAAGGCATTCTAGTAATTTGGTAAATAAAGCCAAAATAACATGAGAAAAATGTGTCATCTTTTTCATTTCTTCATGCCTTGGCTGAAAATACCATGGAAGCCATGGCTAGGGTTTTGTTCAAGCTTTCCAAGCTCCATAGTAAGCCCGTTCTTGCCCCGTTTTTAATGATTTTCACGTTTTTGAAATCCTTGTAACGTGATCTATCTATTTCTACCATTTATTTGAGATATGATGAAGGTCTAGGGTTTGACCCATGTTAGAAATTTGTGTATTTTTATGTTTAATGGTAGATTATGCATGTAAGTGAAAAGTTTTAAATTTGGACAGAAATTTATGTCTCGGTTTTGTATGATTATTTGAGTTTATGTCCGGTAATGCCTCGTACCTTATTTTAGCATCGAATACGAGTAAGAGGTGTTACATTTAGTGGTATCAGAGCTATAGTTTAGTCGATTTTTGGACTGACCTAGCGTATGTGAGTCTAGCTATACATGCCATATTACTACTCGTGATAGTGTGATATCTCCCGACTCTGACAAAAAAATTTATTTTGTTAAGACGGAGATGACTTCCAGTAAAACTATTTTTTGATAATGCTGATAATGATATTGATATGATTGAAATGTGCTTATGATGTGTCGAAATTCAGAAAGGTATGAATAGAAGTTCATGATATGTATGTGATAAGGTATGAAATGAGATAATCATAAGTTGAGAAATGTAAAAACGTGGAACAAAATGAAAGTTATATGGTGATAAGCCCATCCATGTTTATTTGGCATGCATATGATGTTATGTGCCCAACATATTTGATTAAGTGAATAATGCTAAGTACACTTACACAAATCGATGGAATATGTGTTTATGTACAATTGTTTGAATAAGATAATCGAAAAGTTCGTATAACATAAATATGTATGTTAATTTGCTTAAAGTGAACTATGTGATTGTGATGATATTATGTCAATGATGAATGCTAAGTCATATGTACGTATTTATAAGAGTCAATTTAGAGGCTTTACGACCTCACCCCCTTACCAATGTGGTATTTTATAATAAGATTTCACGAGATTTATGTTGAATGAACTCACAAGTGTGAAACTAAAGAGTTCAATAGAGGAATAACTAATAATGCAGACAGAGTTGAGAGTAGTCGGGCAAATGAACTCAGTTTGGAAGAGATATCAGATTGTTTTAAAGATTATTCAGACTACGCAATGTCTCGGTTAAAGAAAAAGTTAATTTCGGTTAAACGACTCATCCAGGTATGATGTTTAAGGTGTGAATTTACCAGAAATTTCTTCCGAATTAAATTTCCGTTAGTGAATGGAATAATACGAGGTTATTGATGATAGAGTTAGTCAGAGAAATGATATTTGAGTTATAAAGATGCCTGTGTATGACAGTTATGATTGAATAAATTATGATGACCTTTCTGGGTGTTCCCTATATTCATTTGTCCTCAGGAGTTTATATGATCGTCCTCTTTCTGATGAAAATCTCATTGTATGAGTATAGTGGGTGACTCTAATGTTAGATGAAAGTAATGTAGGTCTGTTTGAATTATAGCCGACGTTTCTTTATTTCTCCGGGATCCTATTCTAATATGTTGGAATGAAGTCGATGGTAAAAATTTATGTGAGACCATTCTTATGTTTCTACTGATTATGGTTTTGTTTTATTTATACAGGAAATATATTATCTCTGTTATGATGGAAGTCCAGAGTTGGTAAGCAATGTTTTTCTTCTGGCTTTCTCTGAGAAATTATCAAGATCTTTATTATCTTCTTGTGAGTTATGTTCCCGGACTTCCAGTATGGTATCGTATCTTGGATTTCTTTATCTCGGTTTTTCTATCATTCTTATTTTGTGAATTATCAACCATGGCTTATCTTTAAAGTGTGTTCTTTAGCTTGTGATAACTATGTCTATTATAATTATGGTTGTATTTCTGGTTCGATCATAGAAATGTGGTGATTCTGGTATTAGGATTTCTCTAATTTTCGTGTAAGAGATTGACATTGGCAAGGGTATAAATGATGAAAGCTCAAGCTTGAATCGTATGATGGATTTTTCTCTTAGGTAAGTTTGATTAAGGTCAACGATTTCATTTCGGGATATTTGTTTCCTTGAACTAATACGGTTACGAAGATCTTTGATTAGAATGTTAAGAGAGTTTTGAAAGATTGTGTGTTCGAGTTGTTTAACAGTTTGAAGAAAGGAGTATTTTGTTATGTATTATTCGATAGTTGAGATCGACTCAGTCATTTTGTTAGAGTGAGTTGGTCAGTTGGAAATGTGATTTGGGTTATATGTGTTTAAAGCATCCTCAAGTATGGTAATAAATTTTGTGCATTCACGAGTTTATGGACAGATAGTCTGATGTAGAGAATTTACATTCTTGAAAGCCTGATACAGATATATATATATATATATATATTAGATTTGTTCTAATCAAATGATGTTATCATGATTAAAGTTGTTCTGCTTGATAAAGTTATCACATGTGAAAATTTGAATGGTCTATTGCATGTTGGCAAAGTTGAAAACAGTTGAAGGTATTATTAACCGAAGCCCTGGTTTTGAGTTCAGTTTGAATTGAGTAATGAATTTATGATTTTTAGTAATGCACTATTGAATGGATTAGAATGTGTTTTATTACTAGAATGTAAAGTGATGGTTCATGTTTTCAGACTGTTAATGTCACATTAGAAAGAACTGTTCGACCAGTGATTTAGAGACGGTCACTTTTATGTTCGTATTGAGAATTTGATGATATTGTTTATTCGACGAAAGGTGTCACATGTTCCCTGATTTCAAGAATTAAAGTATCGAATGTCATAGAAAGATCTGAAGTTAAGATAGTGTTAAAGACTTGAACTAGTGAAAGATTGTGAGTTGATATTGATTAATCTCTAAGAAAGCAGATATAGTTATAAATGCTGAAAGGAAAAATCTTTGTTTATTTTGTAAGTGGGTTACACGATATATCATAATTGATGATGATTTGATTTTAGCTAGATAAAAGCTAAAGTGATGTTTTCATTGCAAGATTGAGAATCTCAGAAATGTGTTAATGAATGGTAAGCTAAATGAGTTCAGTATGAGTCGATTTTTTATTCTGAATTTTAGGTCTGACCTAATAACTGATGTTATTGTTCTGAGATAGAATTCACGTAATGTGTAATCTAGAGTTTATGCAAAAGTTTTGTACGAGACTCGGTAGTAACACGTTTGTTCATCCAAGAGTAATAAAATATGCAGTTATATAAAGAAGATGTGCTAGTGATTGCGTATGCTACATGATATTTTTGGATTCGTATTCAGATGACAATATGTTAACAGATAAAAGTCAAAAATCAAGTGTATTCAAGACTAATACAGTCAATGATTATGCGAGAGTGATAATAAGACAGAGTCACTATAGATTTCGTATCGAGACTACCCCTATTCCCGAAATGGATGATGTTGTTTGAATGTTGATCATTTGAAAAAAATCCACATGATTGTTTCAGTATGTACAGCGTTCTTATTTGATAGATTAACTGAGCTATGTGTTCTTGAGAGAGTAATTCAAAATTTTGACAATATGTTCCGATACTATGTTCTAAAGTTCAAAGGTTATTGGAAAGAGATATACGAGGCTAAAATCGATTTGTGATTCTGAGAAATTAGTGGAAGTGATTCTTAAGAGTTGGAAGCAACTTCTTCTGGTAAGATTTTTGAGGATGAAAATCCCTAAAAAGGGGAGTTGTAACAACCTGTTTAGAGCCTATTCGGAACAGTGGTTTTGAGACCACAAATCCGACGTAAGAAAATTTAATTTTATTATATTTTTATGGCCTACGATTTCACGAAATGGTTTCGTGAAAATTCCGTTTGAAAATTTCGACATTTGGGCACTCAATTTAGTCAAAAGGACTAAATTGCAAAAAGTGCAAAACTTGAGTTGTAGATGCTAGAGGTGTCTAATTGCTATGAAATTTTAAATTAGAGGTCCTTAAATGACAATTAGGCCGTTGGATAATTTGTTGGACAAAAATAGTCATGGTTAGGTGAATTTTGAAAGAAAGGAATTAAGGGCATTTTAGTAATTTGGTAAATAAAGCCAAAATAACATGAGAAAAGGGTGTCATCTTTTTCATTTCTTCATGCCTTGGCCGAATATACCATGGAAGCCATGGCTAGGGTTTTTTTCAAGCTTTCCAAGCTCCATAGTAAGTCTGTTCTTGCCCCGTTTTTAATGATTTTCACGTTTTTAAAATCATTGTAACGTGATCTATCTATTTCTACCATTTATTTGAGATATGATGAAGGTCTAGGGTTTGACCTATGTTAGAAATTTGTTTATTTTTATGTTTAATGTAGATTATGCATGTGAATAAAAATTTTTAAATTTAGACGGAAATTCATGTCTCGATTTTGTATGATTATTTGAGTTTATGTCTGGTAACACCTCGTACCCTGTTCCGGTGTTAAATACGAGTAAGGGGTGTTACAATTTCTAACTCAAACATTGGAGAGAAATTGCATGTCAAGACCATGGCACTTGATATTTTCAACTTCTTCAATTTAATGAAAGAAAGAACAAAGTGAAAGATACGATTGAAAGTATTTTGGGTACAAAAATCTTAAATATATTTTTATATTTACATTTTTTATTTTTTATTTTTTATTTTTTATTGTTGTATAATTTATATTTACTTTTTAAAATTTTTAGGACTTTTAATTTTTTTTATAATTAGGACTAAAATGAAAAATCTTATTAACATTGAAGGCTAATTTTGTTTACTTTTTTAAGATTTAAGAATAAATTGATAGAATATGTAAACACTGGAAGGTTAAATTTGTTATTAGGTCAATAAAACAAAGCCTACATTAGACTTCCATTAGATAACTAATGAAAGAGTGACTAAATTATTTAATTTTAAGAAGTGACTAAAATAACCCCTCCAATCATGAACATGTCTGTCATATGACATGCTTTTGTCTGCTGAATAGCACAATTTGGTTAGGACTTTTTAGGATTTTTTTTCTAGGGTTTCACATTATTTTCTTGTGTTTTGTTTGTATTTTCTCTGTTGTGTTTATTGGTTGGCTGTATTAAGTGATTCAAATGGAAAATGAAATGGCGGGTTTGCACATTGGGGAGGAGGAAGATAAGGTGTTTCGGGTTGAGGGGGTTTCGGAGGACCAAAGGAGTTTGTCTAATCTTTGTTTGGTAGGTTATTTTGTTACAACAAGTGTTGTGCATTTTTTGGCCATGTGTAACACTTTAGCGAATTTTTGGTATCCATTGTGGGGTATCCAAATCTCAAATTTGGGGGAGAAAAGGTTTATGTTTCATTTTTTCCACCAGGTTCACATTGAGAGGGTTATGAAGGCAGCTCCTTAGACTTTTAGCAATCACTTGTTGGTGTTTCATTGTTTGAAAGAGAATGAAGACTGTAACACCCCCTACCCGTATCCGTTGCCAGAATAAAGTACGAGGCACTACCAAGGAGTACGGAACACTTACAGACAATTTAAACCATTTATCACTCAAGTAATGAAATTGATTATAAAAGTTTCATTAACGGACCCTCGAGGTCAAATCATGCATTAGGATTGGGTCGAGACTAAATCAGAATCGTATGAAATTGTTCGCAAAATCCCTAAGTTTATCTCATTTACAAGGGTCCCACGCCCGTGTTACTAGGCCGTGTAGTAAAGTTAATTTTCACAAATTAGGCTATTTTTCAAGCCATATTTCTCACTCATTTGATCATTATTCTTCACACACATTTGGTACATACAAAAACCAATTTAAGATATTCAATCGAGCCTTATACTTAATACCATTTGCTAGTCGTACACTTCATATAAATAACAAGAAACTTATATGGGCTCAATTCTCATTAAATTTCTCTTGTACTTATACTTTTTCACATTATATATTCATATAACATATAACAATCATACATCTGTATTTCATGTACATTTTTATAACAATTTGTCTTAGTTTTAAACTACTTCATATTGGAGTTTTACTTATCAAATTATTTGAAACATCATCTTTACACATATAGTGCACTTGAGGTGCACAATTCTTTAATTATGAATGAACACATTTATCAACCAAGATCTATGTTCATGTCTCATCAACTCGTATTTTCTTTTATCACATAATATATATACCATGATTGATGAGCTCATCAATATCATGATTTCCATTCCCTTGTTATTTTTCCATATTTATCCCGTTGAATTTCTTGGAATTTCGATGGATTTTCAGAGGTACACTTTAGTGTACAAATCCGGGTCTGTCAATTCATATTCATGTGTGCACATTTCTATTTCAAAGAGCACACTCCCGCGAACCTCATCCTTACAGCGGGATTACCAGTCCAGGTTAAATCCCCTATAAGAGAGCACACTCTCGCGAACCTCATTTCTTACAGCAGGATTACCAGTCCAGGCTAAATCCCCTATAAGAGAGCACACTCCCGGGAACCTCATATCTTACAGCGGGATTACCAATCCAGGCTAAATCCCCTGTAATATAAACTCATAGAGTATTGTCGGGACTACCAGTCCAGGCTAAATCCCCTGCAACAACAATTACTCTAATGAGCTTGGATCTAAATTACCAGTTCAGGCTAAATTCAGACCCTAATTCGGATTACCTGTCCGGGCTAAATCTATTTTCCACATATTCTTCGGGAGGGCTATATCAGGATCACCCGTTCGGGCTAGATCCTTTTCACACATATTCTTCGGGATGGCTATATTAGGATAGGATCACATGTCCGGGCTAGATCTTTTTTACCGTCAATTCCTTTTCAGAGATCCATCGAATTTTCCTTTCATTCAACCGGGATTTATTTTCCATTTTCATCAAGAATATCAATACTTCATCAACTATCATACAATAAACATCCAAATCATATTCACATCAATAAAAATATATTTCAAGCATTTAAGAATATAATTCAAGGTACACGAACTTACAATTTGATTTTTATACCATAACGATTATCTTAGTTTCATAATAAATATTTGAAATAAAACATTATATCATTTCTAATTCAACGTTTATCGACTATAATTGAGCATGTAATCAATTTATGCATAAGTCATTCATATATTTTTCCTCCTCCTCCTCTCCATCCACATCCTTAGTATAAATAACACACTTGTAAGTAACATTATCTATAATTTTTCACTATTTATTTGTGTGAATATTTAAGCTGTCCATCTGTGTCATAATCACTAAATTATTTTTATCTTGAGCTACAGAACTCCAAATTAAGATCCACTAATTTTACCTGAAACTAGACTCACATATATTCTTACCATAAAATTTTCATAATTTTTGGTTTAGCAAATAAGTACAGTTTATTCTTTAAAGTCACCCCTATTCTGCTGTCTGACAGTTCCGACCCTTCTTCACTAAAAATTAATTATCTCCTCATACAGGATTCGATTGATGTTCTTGTTTATTCCTATTGAAAATAGACTTATTCATAATTTTAAACATATAAATTTAAGCCCCTAATTATTTTTCTCCAATTTTTTATGATTTTCGAAGTCAGAACAGGGGAACCCAAAATCATTCTGACCTTGTCTCATAAAACCTATTATATCTCATGATATATAATTCCATTACTTACACCGTTTTTTTTATAAGAAACTAAACTCAATAAGCTTTAATTCCATATTTTATTCATCCTCTAATTATATTTCTAAAATGTTTTTCTAATTTTTCAAAGTTAGACTACTGCTGCTGTCCAAAACTATTTTAGTGCAAAGTGTTGATTTCCATTTTGCCCCAAATTTCACAGTTCATACAATTCAGTCCTTATCCAATTAACCCCTCAATTGGGCTAATTTTTCTCAATTAATACTTTATTCTACCATTTTAAACTACTTCATAACCCTTAAAAATAAAAACTTTAGCATTAGACCTTAATTCCAAACTCTTTCACAATTAGATCCTAAAACCAATTTCCATCAATTTTACTTGATAAAATCATCATATATCAAAATTAAAGTTTCAATTCTATGTTTATTCATCATATGCTTCCAGCACTCATCCATAGCAACTTTAAAAATTAGCCATAGAATCAAAAACTAATGACATAGTAAGTTGGACTCAATTGTAAAAGTCCAAAAACATAGAAATTTCAAGGAGAAAGCAAGAATTAAAATTACATGAAGCTAGATTATGAAAAGAAGCTTGAACCCTCTTCCATGGTTGTTTTTCAGCTGATGAAAATGAAGAGAAATGAAGAGAATTCTAGATATTCCAATTTGGTCCCATTTTTATTTAGTTAATTTTGGCAATTTTTCAATTTTGCCCTTATTTCACCCATTTCCTGATTTTTCTCAGCTATTGCCGCCCAAAATATCTCCTTTGGGCTTATTTGCACTTTAGGTCCTTCCTCATTTGACAATTAAGCTATTTAATCCTTCTAGCAACTTTTATATTTTTTTAATTTAGTCCTTTTTATTAATTAACCACCCAAACGGCAAAATTTTCTAACGAAATTTTAATACTACCTTATTGACATTCCGTAAATATTTATAAAAATATTTATGACTCGGCTTATAACACCGAGATCTCGATACCTCTTTTTCTCAATTTCTTGACCAAATAAATCTTTATAAAATGCAATTTAGTATTTCAAAAATCTTTTAAAAGCTACATTTGGCTCGTAAATATTAAATAGTATAATCTATGAGTTCATTTGTCAGATGGTGGTCTCGAACCACTATTTTCAACATCGCTGAAATTTTGGGCTATTACGAAGACCCACTGAATATGGCATTGATTTATACATACTTCTGGGTTTAGATCCCTGGTTTTTCGCCAGGTTTCTTTTCTGAGAGTGTTGCTAGACAATTGGAGAGTTTTATTGGCTTTTTTGAATAGTATGGCTCAAAGAGTGCCAGTGAGGGCTTTACTCAATTCTTGCTGGTTAGGGTGCGGTTGGATATTAAATCTCCATTGAAACACAAGAAGAAGATCCAAGTTTCCTCTCAAAATCACATATATGTGAGGTTTAAATATGAGAAACTCACACTTTTCTGTTTTCTGTGTGGTTGTTTGGGCCATAATGATAGTTTCTGCCCAATCAAACATAGAATGGAGGTAGATGATTCAAGAATGGGTTGGGATATTTCGTTACGAGTGTCGGTACGAAGAGTTATTACAATGGATAACATTTGGCTATGAAAAGGGGATGATGGGGGTTTTCGATGGAGAACCCAATTAATAGGCCAAGAGGGAAAAACGATAATGACTTATCGAGATCGGGTAGTTCGAAAAGGATTAATTTGGTATTAGGAATCAATCTAGAGGTGCCTACTTTGGGGGATAAAGGGAGACAGAAGAGCTCTATTACTGCTATGGGGCAGGATCATATGATTCATGATATGGAGGATTGCCCAATTGAAGGTATTGATGGGAAGAAGAGGCAAAGAACTGTGTATTTCTCTCGTATGGTTTCTGAGCTTTTGAATTCTAGAGAGAAAAGGGATGAGCTATTTTTGACTTACCAAAACAATTTATTGGTGGTCGTCAAAGGGCAGGTCGGTCGGCAGCAATGAAGATCATGAGTTGGAATGTTCATGGGTTAGGGAGCTTACGAGCTACAAGAAGGCTTCAACACATGTTGAAATTTTATAATCCTCAAATTATCTTCTTTATGGAGACAAAGCTTGATTTAAATAGAATGGAAAGGGTTCGTAGGAGGGTGGTTTTGTTCATGGTATTAAGGTGGCGGCAAATGGTGCCAGGGTAGGGCTTAGTTTGGGTTAGAAAGAAGAGGTATCGGTAAAGCTAAGAAGTTTTTTGAGAAATTATATCGATGTCGAGATCATGAGGATATGGATAGTGAGAAGTGAAGGATGATAGGGTTTTATGGTTCATCTAATATGCGATATCATTCTGAGAAGTTGGACCTTCTATGTTTTTTGGGACAAGATCAACATTTGCCTTGGTTAGTATGTGGGGACTTTAATTAGATCCTCTACTCTTTTGAGAAAAAAAGGGTATTCCTCAATATGTGGGACATATAGAAGAATTTTGAAATGTGTTAGCCAATTGTCAGTTAGAGGATTTGGGCTATGTGGGGCCTTGGTTCACTTAGGAGAAGGGGAACTTTGCGGCAAATAATATTAGAGAAAGGTTGGATAGGGGGTTACAAATGTAGCATAGTGTGAGAGGTTCTTTACTTTATCATTGAGGTATTTGCCTTATTCGTTCTCTGATCATTGTTTGTTATTGGTAGATACTTTGTAGAAGGTAGCAAGGCAAAGGGTGGGGGGATTCCATTTTGAAGCTTGTTTGACATTGAAGGAGTCGTGTGAAACTGAGATTCACGTTTGTGGATAAGTAGCGTGGGAATGTTAAAGTGTGCCAAAAGACCAATCATGAGATGATTGTAATAACATACTTTTTTTACCTCATTTATTAATGTAAGGCATTGTCATTATTATTTCAGTTTCTTTACTATGTATATAAATAAACTATTTTATAATAATGTCCTGAGAATAATATGATTATTCTTAACAGGTCCTTAGTCGAGTATTACTGTAGGCTTGGACAACAATAATGCATTAAGACTAACGTGTAGTTTATTGATAAAAAGTGTTGTCATTGACATGGGATGTCAAAATTCAATACATGAGTATGTGTGTTAGAGAACAACATACTTGACTGACCCGCTATGAGTATGTTTCTTGAATTATTATGTAATAGTCACAACATTACTCATAGTGATTACTAAGTATATGATCCTCAAACTTGAGATCATAATTATCCCAACATTGTGAATCATATATTTTGATACAGTCAAACATCCACCGTAATTGGTTGTTCTGTAAAGGCTGATGTTGGATATACCACAATCTATGTATTGGGACATAGTCTACTTAGGATATCAAGAAACATTAGATGGACTATGCAAGTGTGACTATTCCATGACTTGTGTCCGTTCTAGATATAAAGGACAAAAAGATTTAATACATGAAGGGTTAATCACAGAGAGGTTATGTTGAATCATGACTTCTTGTAACTTAGGTATTAATAATGCATTGCTAGATGCCACTCATTGTTTGTAATATTAGAATCGTTCTAGTATTACTGCTAATGTTACAAGAACCTATAGGGTCACACTCTATGGTTGAAACGAACCGAATCCAAACATAGTTGGTATTGTTTTTAGCTATTACATGAATTAAATTGATTATAGAATTAATTTAATTGGGCAGTTAAATATTGAACGGATTATATGTACAAGTATGTTATATATGAATTTAATTCATATAAAATTTAACTAAACATAATTTACCGAAATCCTTGTTATAATTATTGTAATTATAATTTACGATCGAATATTATTATAATTATTGTAATTGTAATTTTTCGATCAAACATTATTACAATTATGGTAATTATAATTATTACATTCGGTTAATTATTATAATGAATTTTGATTCATATTAAAATATCAATTATTCCCGAATTAAAAAATATAGGGTTTTTAAGAAAACCTAATATACCTGAAGTAAAATAGAGCGAGGTCTAGCAGTTGTTATATAGTGAATTCTCTCTGAAAAGTTTAAGAGAGTTCTTGCCGGTTGTTGTCACATTGGATGGATTATGTAGAGGCTGAAACTTTTCGTAGCAACTTGGAATCAACATACAATTGTGTAATCAGTTTCACAACAGTTATCTTTGTTTTTCCAGACGATTAAAAGTAATCGTTCATACCCTTCTCACCCCGATTTGTTCCTCACACATGGATCCCTAGATGTGATCGCCAGATTTTATTTTTCCACTGCGCCACAAGGTGTACCGGTGTTCTAACAGGGAAGTATTCCCCAACGGTTATCGTAGTTGTGTTCGGGATTGAAAAGTTGGGAAACTAGGTTGAAATTACAAAAAGGGGCATTTTAGAAAGCTGCGAGATCAATTGCTTACTCTCAATGAGGGGGATAGAGATGAAGAGAATATCTTTGATCTGTTAGGAACGAAGCTGGAAATGAATCTTGAAATTGATAAGGAGGAACTATACTGGAAATAGTGAGATTGTGCAAATTGGCTAAAGTTTGGAGACCATAATACAGGGTTTTTTCTTTGATTTACGTCACAAAGAAGGGGACAAAATAGAGTCAAGGGTTTAATGGGTAGAGGTGGACAATTTATTACAAGCGTAGATAGTTTGTTCAACATTACGAACGGTTATTTCATGCAATTGTTTACTTCGTGAGGTAGAGGGAATTCTAATCATATTTTAGAGGTGGTGGAGCCTTACATTACTAAGGAGATGAATTTGAGATTAAATGCTATGTATGAAAGGGAGGAAGTTCTTACTGCATTGAAAGCTATGGCGCCAAAAAAAAAAGCGGAGGGACCGAATGATCTTCCTGCTCTATTTTATCAGAATTACAAGCATATAGTGGGACGGGAGGTTGGTGATTATTGCCTTGAGGTGCTAAATGATGGTAAGTCCCTAGCTGACATAAAAAAAAACAAATATTGTTCTTATTCCAAAAACAAGTGACCCTACGTGTATGCAACAATTTTGACCCATCAATTTATGCGCTGTTTTCTATAAGATTATTTCGAAAACAGTGGTGAAGAGGTTCCAAACGATGTTGCATTTGTGTGTGTAACACCCCTTACCTGTGTTCAACGCCGAAACAGGGTATGAGGCGTTACCGGATAATAACACTTGCAACTGAACAAATTCAAGGTATAAAGTTTTGTTCAAAATTTAAAACTTTTTATCTTATATCATCAAGTCCCTAAAATGGGCCTACGAGGCCCAAAACATGCTTTGGGAGCGATTCGAGACTAAATCGAGAACATTTAAAACTATTGGAACATTTAGAAAATTTCCTTATTTTGGAGAGTCACACGCCCGTGTGGATAGGCCGTGTGGTTACACCCGCTCGTGTGAACCAGGACACACCCGTGTCCTCCACCCGTGTAACTCTATGTTTATGACGTCATCATTCGTTTTGGATCACACGACCAAGACACACACCCGTGTGCTAGACCGTGTCCTCTACACGGCTGAGACACACGGTCGTGTCTCTACCTGTGTGGTCAAGAAGTTGGCTATTTTCCAAGCAAATTTCTACCCTATCTTGCCCATACTTGACATTGATGTAGTTATTCCAATAATTAACATCAAGGCTTTTAATTATTCCGAAGTTATAATCATCAGATAAATTTAAAACCATGGTGCTATAATAAATCTGACACTTCAACAATATAGATAGAACAATACCTCAACTTTAATAATATTTCCCAAATAGAAGAGGAAAACCGAAAGTAATCCCAATAGCAACCAGTGTCATAATAAAATTTCTATAATCTGAAATCCATATCACTTGACTTCCATGATCAAATCAGGATTTATAGCAGTAATACATGTAATTACCTTCGATCAATGAATATTCCTTACAGACAGCCCATAGTAATGACAAGAAAATCGAGATAATGAAATCCAAGTTGCAAAACTATACTGAATTTCCGAGAAGATAATCCATATTGAATAATAAAAAGATTGATGACATCTCAGAGAAAGTCCAAAAGAGTAATATTGCACATTCACACTATAAACAGTCATAATAAAGACAGTGTAACTTGCACATTTTCCATTCAGAACTTCAACCAACAGAAGTAGAAAATAGTATCATACGAATTTCATCATAACATCTTCTATCAAACATGTTGAATCAGAAAACTAGAGAAAGATAAAGCAATAACGTTCATGAATCAACCAGACTTACAATAATTTTCGTCTATTACCATGTTTAGCCAACCTTTCCATATAATGATTATAGCATCTGAACATAAACAGTTATATATATACCTCTGAGAATAACAGTACATATAGAATACTCGTATAAAATAGCCAGAAGAGATTGTTGTAATATACTCGATTATAACAGCTGTATTCAAATATTTTTGCAATTTCATCAGTATTCCACTGACTAGTATAGTCATCAATAATCTCGCATCATTCAGTTCACTCAAGAAGTTAATTTGAAAGAAATTTTCAGTTAGCCCGTTTTGTAGATACCATACCTGAATAAGTCTATTTCTTTTAACAACTTCTTTCTTTAACAATGGCACTGCGTATCCCAAATAGTTTTTAGAAAAATCTGATATCTCTCTTCAAAACCCATCTTTATTTACTAACCCATTCTCAGTTTTAACTGCTTTATTTATCATTCAGCCACTGAACTCTTCAGTTCCACATTTCTAAACTAAATCAATATAAATCTTATAAATTTCATTACATATAATTGTACTAATAAGGGGGTGGAAATCGTAAAGCCTCACAATTAAACTTTCATGTATATACTCATATAACATAACATTTATCATTCTCGTATACTATTTATCCGTACCTTTTCAAAATCTATTTCATCATAAGTAACATTTTACTCGGATACTTGAATATCACTTTCATAATTATCGGAATTAGCTCGATTGGAAAGCATCTCTGTCTATTTGTGAAACAATTCTCATCAGAGTCGGGAGATATCACACTATCACAGGTTATATAATGACATGTATTTCTAAACTTCACATATGCTACGTTCAGTCCGAGAACCGGCTATACCATATATCTGATACTAATAAATGTAACACCCCAACACGTATCCGTCACCGGAACAAGGTTACGGAGCATTACCGGTAATTACATAACATATTCAGATAATTCGAATAAATTACTGTTCATAGCAAAACAATCCACTTGAGTCATAGTCACTAAATTATTTATATCTTAAGCAACAGAATTCTAAATTAAGATCTGCTTGATTTTTCCAAAACTAGACTCAAATATATTTCAACCATAAAATTTTTAGAATTTATAGTTTAGCCAATAAGTACAGTAAAGTCTTTAAATTTACCCCTGTTCTGCTATTTGACAACTTCGACCTTTCTTTACTAAAAATTAATTATCTCTTTGTACGGGGTTTGGACGATGCTTCCATTTGCTTCTATTGAAAATAGATTCATTAAAAATTTAAGAATATAAATTTGAACACCTAATTATTTTTTTTTTAAAATTTAGAGGAACCCAAAATCATTCTGACCTTGTCTCACAAAATTTATTATATCTCATAATTTATAACTCTATTTCTTGCACCATTTCTCTATGAAAAACTAGACTCAATAACCTTTAATTTCATATTTTATTCAATCTCTAATTCGATTTCCACAATTTTTGATAAATTTTCAAAGTCAGACTATGCTAACACATACATAATCACCATATCATAATTTCATAAATATAAAACCAATCATCACTAGCCATTCCAATGGCTAGGTTTCAAACCACAATTTACAAGACAAGATTTAGTTAAATTAGCCTATACATGCCATTATAACCATAATTATTTTACCTTATATACTAAAATGAACTGTTGGATAGTGTGAGTGATCTCCTCCAAGCTTCCAATCCAACGAGCTTCCGATTTACTATAGAACAAGGGAAAATAAAATGGAGTAAGCATATAATGCTTAGTAAGTCCATATAACTCGGTAATTAACTTACCAACCGTTCCTATTCAAGTTAACATACAAGGTACAACTAAACCATTTGGTCATAAGCCCGTACAAATATTCTCATTACCCATGTTAATCACATATTTCATATAGACATCCAGAAACACATATATATATCCAACAATATTTAGATTCTCATACACATATATATTTTCACAACATATATTCACATAACATATATACAAATTATCTCCATGTATTTCAGATATATTTCATATTAAATTATCTTGTGTTCCGGTGTATTTCATGTCAGGTCTTTATTAAAAAAATCAATTACAGTGTTGATAATCACTCGGGTAGTACATTCAAGGTGTACAAATCTATTCTAAAAAATGAACGTATTCATCAAACCATTTCATTTTCATATATAAACATCTCATACTTCCATATTTCATTTCATGTAACATCATTTCATATTTTTCAGATAGATACATGTAAAAAAAATCCTTTTTCTTTTCGTATCAATATTTTACCCGTTGAATTATTGAAAACATCGATGGATACACAAGTAGAACACTTGAGGTGTACAATTCCATAGTCCATCAATTCATATCCAGTAGTACTTTTAGGTAACTCTTGAGCTACATATCATACAGCAAAATTACCAGTCCAGGCTAAATTCTGACCGTAACATGTACTCTAAAGGCTTTGTTGGATTACCAGTCCAGGCTAAATCCTTTATATGACAAAGAATTCCCTATAGAGTCCGATCTAGATTACCGGTCCAGGCTAAATCCTTTCCATAATGAGGTCAATAGGATTACTCGTCCGAGCTAAATCCTTCCAGCAACAAATGCAGAACCTCATTCAATAAGGGAAATCACCATTATCCATCGACTTCTATTTATTCAAACGGAATTTAACATTTATCAGGCAATTATCAGGTATATGTTCAATCTCATATATTTATGCATTTATGTAATTCACATTTTCACATTCAACTCAAGCACAAAAATAACAATTTTATCATTTATCACTTTACGGGTATTATCATTTATTTCAAACGTTATCATTTATCGAGCTTTATCAGATATGTAATCATTTCACATACATATTTATACAATCACATACAAAATTCAATTCAAGCATAAAAACATGCATAGCTAAGTTATACGAACTTATCTCGATAAATGTTCGTACACATAAAGTCTATTAATCAGACATTTTCTCCTTTCTTCTTTCTAACTCCTTATTCGATCTGCCCAGGTCTATACGAGTAAATTTAACATCAATTTAATGTAATTCATACTCATTTTAGTCCAATTTACATCTTAGGCAAAATTACTGTAATATCCTGAAAATGGGCTTATGCATTTATGCTTAATTATATGAAATAGCATGCTTGAGTATGTTGTGAATGTGTATAATGAAATTTGTGAACTTTAGAGAATGAGTGAAAGCCTTAGAAAATTATTAGATTTTAAGTCTAAAATAGGAAGCTAAGCAAGGTGGCCTTAAGAAAATTTATAGGTGAAACATGACACACAATTGGGCTTGGAAAAGTGGCTTGGAGGTGCCACTTAGGGCTCTGGAAATGACGCCAAATGCTAGAGGGAAGGACTTGTGTTCGAGTCGCGTGGGAAGAAAAATGTTGATGTTTTTATTTTGCTTGTGACGTCAATAAGAGGGGAATAGGGGGACGACACCAAGGCTAGATTTTAGGAGCTTTAATCCTTTTATTTTTAAGAGATAAAAGGGGTGATAAAATAGTTAAGATAAGGGATAAATAAAGGATTATTTCTTTTATTTTATTTTATTTTAGATGAGGTGATAAGAGGAGAAAAATAAGGGAGTTGATGAGGGAGCATGTGATGGCCGGCCAAGGGACTCTCTTGGTGTATTTTCGGCCAAAAGGAGGAGTGTGAGGCCAATCTTCATTCTTTCTTTTCTTGTTCATCTGCCGAAATTCTCTAGCAAGCTTTCTCCTTTCTCTTTTATTTTTGCCAAAGCCGAAATCTTCTTCTCCCTAAGTCCTCCATTGTCAATTCCTCCCAAGTCCCATACTTTTCCATTGAAGCCGAAAACAAGTTCCTTCTAGGCCATAGCCGAATACTCAAAGCAGTCTTAGCCGATTCTTCATTAAGCCACAAAGCCGAATATCCCTGTGGTGACAGAGATAAGTGCTGTCGATTTCTTCAAGTAAGGGTAAGATCCAAATTCGGTTTTCATTCTTTTCTCTTAGGCTTGTCGAAAACTAATATCTAATCTCTACTATTGTTCTTGGCCGAATTATGGAAGGGAGGTTTCAGGATTTAGTAGCTATCGACTACAAGGAAGGCTATTTCGGGATTTAAGGTAAGCTATAAGGTGACATTCGGCCAAAGCCTTAATTGATGATTAAGATCTATTTCTTGTTTGTTTAAAAAGCCGAAACTAATTAGTTAAGTGATTTAGTGGCTAGCCGAATTCAAGAGAGAACATCACACGTTTCGGGATTTGATTAGTAGTGAAATCGGCACCAAGGTAAGTTTTGGGTTACCATAATCCTATTGGGATTTGGTTTTATAGCCGAATGGCTTTTTACTAATTTGATTGGGGTTGGCCGAATATAGGCATTAAAGACCTAAAGCAGTAGATTGGATTTTCGGGATTTGAGTGAAAGCATTAAGCGAATCAGGTGTGTACCCCACACTATCTCTAAATAAGATTTATGGCAATGTTATATATATGTATATGGTATTAATAATGTGAAAAATATGGCTAAGTACCATGCTATCGTACAAAGTACTCAGGTACGTTTTCCTATTCCTACTGGGATTATGATAAGATCTATTAAAACACGTATGTGAATCTATAAGAATGTGAATTGAGAATATGGCATGATAATGCATGATGTTGTATGACATGGGAATTTGGGTGATTATGAAAGGGGAAGTGAATGTGGTGACTATTGTCACGATATAATAATGTGGTGACTTCGGTCACATTATCTGAATGTGGTGACTTCGGTCACATTATCTGAATGTGGTGTCTCATGACACAAAATACTATCTGGTGGCTATGCCACGAATTTTATAAGTGCGATGAGCACGTCGACTGCAGCGACTGCTTTCGATGGTGTGTAGCGGATGGAGGGTTGACTTACTAGTCCCCACGGTGTGCAGGTTGGTACGGGTGATGTGTAGCGGTTGGTAACTAGGCTTGGGCTTGGGAATGCATCATTAATTGTATATCTTGGTATGAATGTGTATGACTTGACATGCCTTAATCTATTTGGACTTAGTGTTTGTGTACATATTGAGTCTGTTTGACTCACCCCGTTGTGGGAACATTTTTCAGGTGATGATCAGTGATGGACCGGGTCGGCAGGAGCTTAGTGGTGGCCATGCTCAGCAAGGAAATTATTTATTTAGACATTTTATTTTTATTTAAGCACTTTAATTTATTTTGGGTTTGTTTTGATGTAATAAGGCCTTAGTATGAACTTTTTATGCATGCACGTTAAATTATTTTATTATGTTACGAAATTTTATCAAATTAAAGTTTTAAGTATTATTTAAAAATAAACCCTAAACGTTTTGACACCTAAAATAAATGATTTTTAATGAAACTTAAAACAAATTCGGCATGACTTTTAGCTTAAAGTTTTGAAACTAAGAATGAAATAATATAAAAACTTATATTTCAAAAATAAACTGGTTTCCAACTTGAGCCCAACCCAAAACGTTTCCAAAATCACTTAAAGTTTTCAAAGAACCAACGAATTTGAACCGTTTCTAACCGAGGAACATACCAGATCTGGTCGAGGCTCGTGGGCCGGGTTTGGGGTGTTTCAATTACAATTTTGCCCCTAAACTTTTAATAAATGACGATTTCATCTCTAGGCTCGGAAAATGAAATTCATGCAATTTATTCCTTATTCCAAGCCTAAATATTTTCACATATATCAATAGCAGCCCTTGAATTCCATGAAATTTAGAATTTTCCATAAATTCAACAACTTTACAATTTAATCCCTAAATCATGATTTCACTCAAAATTCTTTAATAAAATACCTTTACATATCCATCAACATCTCAATTTCATCATAAAATAACTAAAATCATATGAACTTATCAATGGTATCTTCCAAAACTTCCAACAAAATCAAAAGCTAATGAAATAACAGATTGGACCTAATTGTAAAAGTCCAAAAACATAAAAATTTCAAGGAAAAAGCAAGAATTGAGCTTACTTGAAGTTAGAATATGAAAGACCAGCTCAAACCCTCTTCAATGGCTATTTTTGATAGAAAATTGATGAAGAAAATGTCTAGAAACTATTAAAATAATATTTGGCCATATAAACTTTATTTTAATTCCAATTTTGTCCCTAATCACATAAATATCTTTGATTTTTTTCACGTTATGCCGCCTCAGCCATTTAAGATGGTCTATTTTCCCTTTTAGTCCTTCTTTAAGTTTTGCACCTTTTTCAATTTAGTCCTTTTTAATTAATTGACTACCGAAACGTTAAAATTTTCTAACGAAACTTTAATACTACCATACTGACACTCCGTAAATATTTATAAAAATATTTATGGCTTGGTTTATAACACCGAGGTCTTGATATCTCTTTTTCTCAATTAATTGACTTAATAATTTTTTATAAACACAAATTTACTAATTCAAAAATATTTTAAAAACCACATTTAACTTATAAATATTAAATAATAAAATTTATGAGCTCATTTGCCAAATTTAGTGGCCTTGAACCACAGTATTCGACATCACTAAAATTCGGGCTATTACAGTGTACAAATCAAATCATTCAATTCATATTCAATGGTACCGATAAGGTACTATCTCATTGAGTACACTCTCAAGCCACACATATGTACAAAAAGATTACCTGTCCAGGCTAAATCCTTTTTATGACATATGTTCTAAGGAGCTTGATCTGGATTACCCGTCCGCGCTAAATCCTTTTTATGACATATGCTCTAAGGAGCTTGATCTGGATTACTCGTCCAGGCTAAATCCAATTCATAATATATGCTCGAGAGGACTCACATCAGGATTACCCATCCGAGCTAAATCCTATCCACAACAAATGCAGGACCTCTTTTGTTTTGGAAAATCACATATCCATCAATTTTCATTTATTCAACCGGGATTTAGACACTTTTCAATCATTATCAGGCATTTGATTATTTCATACCTCCGTAACATTTATGTAATTCGAGTAAAACACATTCCATGTTCATGAAGTATACAAGTAACATTTTATTCATTTACCATTTTATCGAGCATTTTCATTTATGGGCTATATCGAGTATGTGATCATTTCACATATTTATGACACTGATGAAACTCAAAAACACAACATTTAAATCAAGCATAAAAACATATTGTAACGCCCCGATTTTTGCTTAATTTCAGCTTTTGTAATTTTTGCATGAATGAGTGTCAGCTTTAGTGGTTGAGTGATTTGGGTGTGGTTGGGTGTGTCTGAGAGGTCCCAAGTTCAAGTCTCAACTTGGGTAAATTTTGGTATTTTTATGAATAAAGCCCAAACTTTGGTTAGTAGGCTTATAAGTTAAAATGTGTAAGAAGTAATAGAATGGGCCTGCTGGTTTGGCGGTTAAGTGGAGTGTTGGGAATGTGGATGGCCCTGTGTTCGAATCTCGGTGTGAGCATTATTTTTGGCTATCACGCCCAAAGAGTTTGTGTTTGATTGAAAATCTGATAATAAGGAGAGATTTGGAGAGATGATAGGGGGAATAGCAGAAAATTTATTTAGTTTTCCCCTCCTCAACAAAAGCACAATTTCAGCATTCCCCTTTTTCCCCAAACTCTCTGCCATTTCTTTTCCCCTAGCTTGCTGCCGTTTTTTTTTTTTCACTTTTCCCTCCCACCTTGATTTCGTTTTATTTCCCTTTTCCCCTTTGTTAGCGAACATCCCTATGGTTAGTGTGTATTCGGCAGAGTTGTACATGGGTCGGGCTACTCGGCCCTGCCGGAAGGCCCGCCCGAAAAATGGGAGGGTTTGGGTAAAAATATAGGCCTGAAAAATGGGCTTGGATATAAAATGAGGCCCGTTTAAAAAATGGGCCGGGCCTCGGGTATGATTTTTTGGCCCGGGCCCGGCCCGAAAAATTTTAGTATTATTTTTTTATTAATAAAATTTTAACTTTAGTATTTTTTTTTTCACGTGCCTCTCTTCCGGTCTTCCTCTCCTTTTTTCCATTTCTGAAATCAAAATCCCTAACTTAACTTCCTCTTCATCTTCCTCCCTCTTCCTCCCAAACATTCCCGAATACCCATTCATCTCCAGTCTTAGCCTCCAGTGGAACTTCTCCACCTCCCAGCAGCACACTATCTCTAGCATATTCAGTTTTGCGGTCTCGGAGCTCCCCCAAGTTGTAAGCTTCTTCTTCAATCTTCATTTACCACTTAAGTCTTTATCATCCTTTCTTGATTCTGACCCTTGAGCTTATTATTGTTGGAGCCATGTACCTGGTCTATTGCACCATGGTTTCTTTCCTATATTAATGGAGAATGACATAACCTGAAAAATATCCTTGTTAATGGAGGCATAAATTGCATAATGTTACCCTTGGATTGACCCTTATTTTGAAATGACAAAACATTCAGCTAAATAGCTTGATTGAGTATATTGAAAAATTTATAAGTGTTATTTTAAGGTATATGATTTGTGCTATTTGCTTTGAAGAACACCTGAAATATTTTTAATATATTGAACTTGATTCATTTCTCAAAACACAGTTCTCAAAGAACTAATCTTTTTTCAAATGTTTTCTAAGTTAAAAGTCAATATTTTTGAAAGATAAAATTGTTTAGAATTTTATATTTGAGGAAAAGGATTGAATCCGTGGTGGAAATGATAATCCTTTTTCACAGAGAATGGTTCCTTTGGTTGTCAAGCCCAACGAGATCGAATCGATGAATTCTCAGATATTTTGAACTTTAAAATTGGCTTGACAAGCATAAGGGATCAATTTAACAGAATATTTCTTTTTGCATGAGAAGCAAAAAGATTTGATATTCTGTTAAGAAGGATTGATCTTTATTCAAATAGAATATCCTTTTGGCTTGAAAGAAAAAAAACTTGATACCTTAAAGGAAGCCCCTTGACAGTAATCCAAGGGTTAAATTTGGAGCAAAACCAACAGTTGAGTCTTCAACACAAACAGGGCCTTCCCAACCCTGTTCACTTGAAGAGATTTCAATTGCAGGAGTCATAGATTCAATTCTTCAACCAGTCTTAAAGCTTTAAATTCTTCATCTCTTTTACTTTACCGTAATTTATTATATTATCTCTTTGTACCACATATTTACAAAAACCAATAAAAAATCTATGTATATCATCTTGAGTTTGTAAATATAAGGGGATTGAAACTCTAGAGTGCACTTTTAAAATTTGGGTAAAACCAAGTATTTGAGTTGAATTTCTGAAGGTTATATCTCAACCTTGAAAAGGAAGTTGTAATATTGAAAAACTAGTGGACTGAACTTCTTGGTGACAAAGCCAAGGTGGTGATCATAGGTGTATTCCGAAAAGGACTAAATGTTGGTAAATCTTGAGTTTGATCTTTAATTTCATTTACAATTGCCTATCCGTTTAGTTTTATGGAGAAACTCATTTGGTTTAAAATAGTTTAAAACTTCTAATTAACCAATTCACCCTTCTTAGTTTACCTAACTCCTTTTAGCTAACATGAGTTTTGTAGGACTGGCAATTGATGTGTCCTATATATTGGTAGGAAGAGCTATTGTTTCATATTTTAACAAATTATTGAAGTTTGTTTTTAACTTAACTTTATTATTTTTAAAAATTATCAATTATATTTTTTATAATTTAAATTTGATGGATCCGATTAAATTCATGAATAGTAAAATCTCATTGAAAATCAGAGATTCTATCTTTAAAATAAATAGATTATATGTTCTCTTATGTAAATGGAAAGCTGGTTGTGGGATGAAAATAAAAATATATAAAATTTCTCAATTTTAAAATAATATGGACCGGGCCGGGCCGGGCTCGGGCTTACCAATTCCATGTTGGGCCGGGCTTGGACAATTTTTCAGGCCCATATATCAGGCTGGGCCAGGCCCGGGCCTACAAAACTGGCCTAGATTTTTAGTTGGGCCTGTCCCGAGCCCGGCCGGCTCGGCCCATGTACACCTCTAGTATTCGGTAAGTCAAGAGGTACGTTATGATTCATTTTGGGTATAGTAATGGAGTATTAAAGGTTTACTTTTCTAACCAGGGGACAATCAAGGAACTGTGGACTACTTTTCGGGGTTTTAACAATGGGAAACCATTGTCGTTCGTTAAAGGTAAGGTTGTTGGTAAGTTTTTGGGAATTTCTTGTTCATGATAATTCGGATTATGCAACTGAAATTGGGCTTATAATTGTTGAATATAGGTTTAGGAGTGCTCGAGAGTGGTTACGCGTCGAAATCAAACCAGGTGTGTACCCAAAAATTCAGAAAACGAGGTTTCAACAAAAGCCGAAAACCTTTCTATCGATGCCACACAAGCGTGTGGTCGCCCGTGTGGTAGGCCGTGTGCAAGACTATTAGTCACCACACGGTCGTATGATCGACGAGCCAGGCCGTACGCGAGCGACACGATCGTGTGACGTCTGGACGAGGCTGTGTGTGACACACGGGCTCGACCAATTAGGGCGTATGGGATTCTGGGCTAGGTCGTGTGATCGACGAGCCCGGCCGTGCGCTGAGCTAGGCCGTGTAACCCACACGGGCAGGCCACAGGGGCGTGTGAGCCGATTTTTCTGTAATGTTCTGTAAGGTTGCACGAGTCGCCCTAGTCGATTGTGGGCCTAATGTAGGGTCGGTAAGCTTTACCTAAACCCCTAATTATGTGACTTGACTTTCTGATTTCTGTACCGAGCATGAATTCTGATATCTGAATGTATGAACTGTGTTTGCATAATAGGATGACATTTTATGTATGTTGCATTGCATCGGGGTGGGTTGATGATTCAGAGGAAGTATCTGAAAAGCTCTCAAGCCTGTTATCTGGCAGCCCAGCTGTAACTTTCTGATGATGTGCCGCATTTGGTACAGCATGGTGTGTAGGGATGGGTGGGTTGATTTTATCCCCACGTGGTGTGTAAGGTTGGACGGAGTTGGTGTGTAGAGGTTGGTGGGTAGGATTCTGCTATTCTGTCTGATTTGTTTATTATGACTGAAATGGGCTAAGGCCCTAGACCATATCTAATTCTGCATCTGAGTGGGCTAAAGTCCACATCGTTTCTGTAATGGGCTTAGACCCGAACTATGAACTTATGTCTGAATTCTGATATTACTGTGTGCATGTTTTCTGTGGGGATTACACACTGAGTTGCGAAACTCACCCTTTTTTGTTTAATCTATTCAGGTAATCCCCAGTAGTAGACGAATCGGTGCAACGGAGGACTCAGCGGTGACCATGGTTTCGAACACTTATTTACAATTTATTTTTAATTACAATTTGGTTATTTTTGGGTATATTTCTTGTAATAAGGCCTTTACAGATTTTTACTTAAATTTGGGATTATTATTTTATGAACTGCTAGCATAGGACAAGACTCGAGTTTTTAAAATGAACAAATGTTTTACAAAAAAAAAAACACATGAATTCGCAAATTACTTTTAAAAAGCTTCCGCAACGTATAACGTTTTGAAAATGGTTAATAAATGAATGAATGACGCATTTTTTACAGTAACCTAAAATATCGAAAAGGGCATTATTATAATTACGTTTCTAATTATCTACAAATGGATTTAGTGCAATCATGTTTTCCAAAGCACTATCATGTGACATGGCCAGATTCGGTCATAACGTCTTGGCCGGGTTTGAGGTGTTACACATATACAATTTAGTTACACGAACTTACCTCAACAAAGGTTCGTGTACGTAAAATCTACTAATTCGAAATTTTCCTCTTTCCTCGTTCTAACTCCGAATTTGGTCTCTCCGGATCTATACGGGTAAATTTAACATCAATTTATCATATTTTACGTTCATGTGGACTAAATTTTCATCCTAGGTAAAATTACTATTTTACCCTTAACTTTTCCATAAATTTCATTTTCGTCCCTAGGCTCGGAAAATGAAACTTGTGCAAATTACTCCCTATTCCAAGCCTAACCAAAGCCCCATTAAAAAATTTACAGCACGTGTATTCATAAAATTTTAGAATTTTTCATCAAATTTTACAACTTTTCATCTTAGTCTCTAAATCATGTTTTCATCAAAAATCACTTTATAAAAGTTGTTTATCTATCAATAATCTTTCATTTTCTACCATAAATTTCTAGTTTCCAGCATATATATCCATAACTCATTTTCATACTTTGATAACTTTTCAATTTAATTCCTCAAATAGATAGATTAGACTATCCTGATTCCAAAAATATAAAAATCATTAAAAACGGGACAATGAAACTTACCCAATTTGGCCATGAAAGTTTCCTCTGTCTCTCCTAGGGTTTCTATGTTTTATTTTGTGGAAGAAGATGAGAAAATAAGATGGTAGCTATTTTATCATCTCTTAATTAATTAAAATTTTCACTTTCCAATTTAGTCCTTGCCCTTTTTCTAAATTTCCATGGATGAGTTACCAAGAAAAATCTACATACTTTTCTTAATGGTCTAATTACCATATAATTTCGTAGCTATTTGATCCTTATAGATACTAGAATTCAACTTTTTCATTTTATGCGATTTAGTCCTTCTCCTAACTAAGCACATAATCAGTAAAATTTTCTTATCAAAATTTTCACACGACATTTCTAGTATAATATGGATCATATAATAAAATAAAAATAAATTTTATTTTTTGGCTTGGATTTATGGTCCCGAGACCACTGTTCTGATTTCACCGAAATTGGGCTATTACAACTCTCCCCCCTTAAGAAATTTTCATCCTTGAAAATTTTACCAGTAAGAAGATTCATGCATTACTTTCTCTCATAGTTTCCTCCAATTCCTTGGTAGCTCCCTCTATATCATGTCGCTGTTAAAAACTTTTACTAAGGTTACCTTTTCTTCTCAGATTTTCTCTTCTAGTGCTAGAATTTCAATCAATCTCTCACGTAAGTCGTGTCAGGCTGAATTTAACATTTATCAAAGCAATAACAGATAATGGGTCTAACCAATACTGTCATAATACATATACTCATAAAAACATTATGGACTCTGTAGAACTCTGATAATAATATTAATCAGTACGCAACAGGTCTAATTCTTTTCAATGATCTCATATGACTTAGTAAGCCGCTGCTTTAATTT
Organism: Gossypium australe; assembly: GCA_005393395.2. Classification (NCBI taxonomy): domain Eukaryota; kingdom Viridiplantae; phylum Streptophyta; class Magnoliopsida; order Malvales; family Malvaceae; genus Gossypium; species Gossypium australe. The sequence continues at coordinate 17,043,214 of CM016615.1, forward strand.
TGCCTGAACACCCAATATGAATAACTTTCTTTCATGGTAAATTTTTAGAAATACTTTGTTACCATCAGAAACTCTATTTCTTTTCATTTCAGATCTACATCAGATTTCTGAATATCAAATACTGCTTTTAAATTTTTTCAGATCATTTTCATCTTTCTTCGGTCTCAAAAAATCAAACTTACTACATGTATCCTTTCTCACTGAACTCCGTCCAAGACATCAGAGTTTTACATTTGTGACCATATAAAACCTCGTACAGTACAATTTTGTACTTGACTGTCAATTATTATTGTAATGCCCAAATTTTGTCCGGGCCTAAAACCCAAACAAAAACAGTCCAATAGGCCCAATTTACAGCTGTAAATGGCCCAATTCGTCCGGGCCCGAGAAAGAAAAACAAAAATAACAGCCCAATTTACAAGGCCCAAAAAGCCTGAAAATTGAACCCCTTTTCAGAAAAGCTAGGGTTTCAGAAACCCTAGCGCCGCAACCCCCAGCGCCGCATACCACCATCCACGGTCGGCCACCCGCACCACCTCTCCATGTTTTCAGCCACCAAGCGCACCTGCGAAAGAGGACAAAATAACAGCAACGATAGCAAAAAGTACAAGAATATTATATTTTTTATTTTTCTTCAATATTCGGTTATAAAAACCGAAGAGAAATCATGTAATAGGACCTTTTTTTTGGGGCTCTTCATAATCAATCAAGAAATAAAAAGGCAGATTCAAAAACACCCATCGCAGTAGCATAGAGTTTTCAAAGGTATCTTATTTTTCCATTTTTTCTTTTCCTTTCGTGCGCATATATACATGCATATATAAGTATAAAAAAATATATAATAATAATAATAAATAAAAAAAAACTCATCTCGGGGCGATTTCCGGCCACCGCGTGCGGTGGCCGGCGACGGCGTCACCCAACCGGAGAACCCCTCCCCCATTCGCGCACCTGCAGAGGAAAAGAGAGCAAAAATCTTTTTTTTTTTGAAGAGGGAAGCAAATGAAAAATTTCAGAAATTTTTGGGCTTAAATAGGCCCCAGGAAACGACGCCGTTTTGGGTTAAATCCCAGGCATTGAAACGACGCCGTTTCAAGCGACCCGCGGGCGACCCGACCCATACCCGAAGGGATCCGCGTGTTTTCATGCAAGGGTCTATTTGCGCATATGGTCCTTCCCTATTTTTATAGTTTTTTAATCCGGTTTTGATTGTCTTAAAATTTGGCCCGAATATTTAGCTTGATTTGTAATTTAATCCCCCTTTGCTGTTATGCGTTTTGGCCAGAAGGGTTTATTGCGCGCGAGGTCCCTCCCCCCTTTCGCGCGCTTCAATCTGGTCCTTCTCTTCATTTTTTTTGAATTGGCCCTCCCCTCTTTGTTTTATTTCAAAAATTAATCTCACACTTCCATTTTAGATGCAATTAGATCCTCTGTATTTATTCTTGTAATGCTTTATTATTTTTATTATTATTACCATATCTTTATTAGTATATTATATATCGTATATTATTATTATTACTACCTTTATTATTCTTATTATTTGTTTACTTTATCTTTGTGTGTTACTATTTCTATTATTATTATTATACTATCATTTATATATATATACATATACTTATTGTTATTGTTATTATTATCATTATTATCATTATTATTATTATTATTTATTACCATACTATTATTTTATTATTACACTATTATGTTATTATTCTTCATATATTACTATTGCTTGTATATACTAATTTTATTATTATTACTATTTTTATTATTACACTATTATTATTATATTTTCATAACTATTACATTTATATTATATATTGTATATATTATGTACATTATATACATTATTATTAATATTTATTATTATTATTATGTTTGTTACTTTGTTACATTACATATATACGTACATATTATTATTTATTTAACTTTCGCTCATACATTTGTGTTTATATCATTTCACGTATACTCTTATTTTCATTCGTATCATCGCATTTTTTACAAATCCGTGCTCCATTTTATCCAATACAAAATTAATTGATTTCGTAAAGGCTATATTTCGTATTTAGAAATTTGAGAAAACCGTACCTTAACTTACTAGGTCTCGATTTTTCTCGCTTAACCTAAATAACGAAATATCTTTAAAAATAAAAGCCCTTTTGAATAAAAGTAAAAACTTATTTTCGAGAATTCGATATGTTGTGTCCTAACTTACTGGATGTGACATTCCGTTATCTCGAAATAAGATTTTCTAAACGAGGTAATATTCATCTTGGATTCGAGGATTTAAATTATCGTGTCCTAAAGTTTTAGATGCGATATTTTATTCTTTCGGGACGATGAAAGCTTAACATTTTAAGATCCATTTTCATGATTTCCAATTTTCGACATAAAGACATTAATTGATCAATTTGGTACCAATTTTGGGCGTGACGAGGGTGCTAATCCTTCCTCGCACGTAACCGACTCCCGAATCCATTTTCTCGAAATTCATAGACCAAAATATCTTATAGGTGGCCCGATCGCACCTAATAAAAGATCGGTGGCGACTCCCGTTTTCAATTTCAAAACCCAAGTTCGATTCTCGCCTTTTTCAAAAAAGGGATGGTTTCGACAGCATGGCGACTCCACTGGGGACAATATAAGAGAGTCAGGCCATAAAATTGATCACTTTTTGTCCTTTTGTCAAAATTTGGGAAAATCGTTTTCAAAAAAATCATCCTTCTCTTAACAAAAAAACTTATCCTCGAGAGTATAAAGTGTTGCGCCCTAACTTACTGGGTGTGACATCTCGTTACTTCGAGATAAGAATTTTCAAAATAGCAATGATACGAATCGCATCCTATCTTACTCTCAAGAATTGGGTGTGCCGTGTCCTAACTTACTGGATATGGCATCTCGATACTTCGAGACGGGAAGGATTTTCGTTTCAATTCATTTGAGTTTTAAGTCAAGATCGTTTTTCTCCATTTTCAATTCTGTGGGTACGAAGGTTGCAATAATGTCGATATTTCTGCATTCATATCTGCATGACCATTGTGGTCACACCTTTAAGTGGGAGCGAGAAGCTATGCTTTCGTGAGGTTTTCACCTCCGCATGGGCTAGTGGATTGCTTTCGGAATACATCCGTACCTATGTCTTCGTGAAGTTTTCACTTCCGCATGGCCATAGGGAAATGTATTCCCCTGAATCGAACTCGGTCCATATGAGCCTATAATGGGTGAGGATCGAGGAATCTGCTGATTCGGGTACCTCGAACTTTAGAACTCAACCACATGTAAAGAGCTTAAGAACCCACCCCGAGCTAAACTATGTCAAACCTTAGTAGTTACCCACATAGATGTTTGATTACTTCACTCGTTTTGTATTCCATGGTACTAACTTTTTGTGTTTTATTCTCTTTGTGCATATCATTTCATAGTTTAAGAGGCATTGATTCACGGTCAGTTTCTGAGTTAGAAAGCTGGTTATGGAAAGCGAATTCCTTGATAAAGTGGAAGACAACGCGGCCATCCGCACATGGTCAGAACAATGCCAAATTGAAAAAGGGGATAGCCTAGTTAAGGGATATGTGTCGGAACTACGGGGCTTCACCAATATCAGCGTCACACAAAACGAGCTCCAAGAATTGAAAGAAATCTGGGCTCAGTGGGATAACGAGACGAAGCAGCTGTTCTATGGTACTTACGGTGACCTGCCTTACCTGCTTGACGTCAAAATAGATAAGCATCTATTCCGAGCAATGACCCAGTTTTGGAATGTTGCCTATAGCTGTTTCTCCTTTGGGGAGGTGGATCTAGTCCCCACAGTAGAAGAATATACGACTCTGTTACGTTGCCCGAGAATCCAAGTTGACAAGGCCTATTCTAAAGCAGTTAACGGCCCAACCGTCGTGAAGAAATTAATGAACATCACCGGGATGAGTGAACAATGGGTCTCAGCTAGAATGCAAAGGAAAGGCGGAGGTAAATGCATACCATGGACATGTTTGGGAGACTTGATCTTGGCGCATCCCGATACAAAGAAAAGGGTTGACGTCTTTGCCCTATGTGTCTACGGTCTGATAATTTTCCCAAAAGCTTTGAGGCACATCGATGAAGCGGTTATCGATCTATTCAGCCGATTAGACAAAGGAGTCACGCCTGTTCCTGCCATCTTAGCCGAAACGTTCAGATCCCTGAATGCATGTAGAAGAATGGGTGAAGGCAGGTTTATTGGATGCGCGCAGCTATTATTGGCGTGGTTCCATAGTCACTTCTGGAAAGTGGAAAAGGGGTCCTATCGGTTCATGACGGATAATTATTCCCCTCTAGAAGAAATAGCGGCCACACCTAGAGGAGAGGATGTGGCCGAAGAAAATTGGATCGCGCTCTTCCAAAACCTTCAAGAAGGTGACATCGGGTGGAAAGTTCCGTGGTTGAATACTGACCAAATCCTTTATCGTTGCGGAAGCTTCGACTGGGTTCCTCTACTAGGAATTTGGGGTGCCACTGCATATGCCCCTCTACTGGTCCTGAGACAATATAATTCAAGACAGTTCGTACCAACGACATATGGGTTGGCTCAAGGTGAGTTCTCATATGAAGGGGGAAGCTATAAAAAGAGGGTTAAAGAGATCTCTAGTGCCTGGAATCAGATTCATCGAATGAAAAAACTATCCGTAGGCCCGATGACAACCTCGGAGTATAGAGAATGGAGGACTAGGAGGATCAATGACAACATCCCTGAACGAAAGCCCGAGGGTGCCCGGTCAAAAGAGGAATATTTGCGAGTAGTTCCGTCAGAACTGGAGATTGTGAAACGAGATTTTGAAAAGATGAGTGCGGAACTTGAAAGGAAAATAGAGAGGTTGGAAGAAGAGAAGATGCTCCTCAAATTAGACGTAGATGGGCAAAAGGCAGAGACTGAGAAGTTAAGAAAAGAAAAAGAGAAAGTAGAGGAAGACCGAGATGACCTTAAGAAGGAATATAAGAAGATGCGTCTGACCATAAGGAATGCTGGATTAGGAACAACTCCGGAGCAATGGCGACGCAAGATCCAGGAGGAGAAAGCCAAAGCTAGCAGTTGGGAGGAAAAGTTTCAGGAAATGCAAACACAAAATGAGATTCTAAGGAAAGATATGGCGGAAAGCCACAAAGAGAAGAAAGGGTTAAAAGCTAAGGTGGCTGAACTTGGGCGGTCCCTACACCACTACCAAAGGCGCGATTCGGAAGACGAACTGAAGTTGAGTCTAAACAGAATCAAAGAAATGAAGGGAAAGATTGAAGGATTAGAGACAACATTACATGGCTGCGAGCTCCGAATCGAACTTTTAGAAGCAAGGGAAGGGCAATGGAAAGAGGAACTTCATCATTCCCACCAGCAAGTTAGAGATCGAGACTACCTCATGGGCGAAGCGATAGTTTAGATTCGGAAAGTGGCTGATCACCTGCAGGCCCTGGCATCTCAAGCTGAGATCGTAAGCATGAAGTACGAGCTACAAGCGGATCGTAACCAAGAGCTGACCTCTTTACTTAGAAAAATCAAAACTTTGAGTTTAAGGGCCAAAGCATATTTGTAGTCCGCTTTATGTAAAGGATCTTGCCTTCTAATAAAGTCTTCTAAAATGAAGTTGACCAGAGTCGATGCCTTCTTTTTGCATTCCTGTATTTGCATCGCATCATATTACATGCATTTAAGTTTATAAAAAGAACCTAATGGGTTAAACTTAACAGACGGTAAAGAGAAAAGTGAAACCTGGAAACTGAACACCCATACGGCACGCGAGCTAAGTCTAAGAAAATGGATCAAAGATATGAGCAACTCCAAAAAGAGATGGAGCAAACACAAGAACAGTTGGCACAGATCAAGCAGGACGTGACGAACTCCGAGAAAAACCTGATGGCTCAAATGACCCAAATGACCCAACTACTGAACGGGCTGGTGGACAAGGGAAAAGGCCCTATGGTTGTTACTGGGGAAGAAAACGAAGGCACTCCTTCGGGTTTTACCCCACCACACGCACCCGTATTGCCTGAAGAATATCTTCCGAGGCCGCCTGTCACGATTAGGCCCCGGCAAGGTCAAAATCATATCAGACCACCCGCAAATTTCCAAGCAGGTTCCGGATCCAACCTAGGGGATAACCCTGCTAACTTGGTTGTCCCTGATTTTGACATGATAGAAGAGACAAGAGCGGAGGCCTCAAGACAGTTGGAGGATCGTTGTAAACGGTTGGAGGAGGAGGTCAAGGCTTTGAAAAACGCCAGCCATCGCCCTGGTGTTAAGGTAAAAGAGTTGAGTTTAGTCCCGGGCTTAATACTCCCGCCAAAATTCAAGACGCCGGAGTTCGAAAAATATAATGGGACCAGTTGCCCAGAAGCCCACATAACGATGTTCTGTCGAAGGATGGCGGGATACGCCGAGAACGATCAACTCTTGATCCACTGCTTCCAAGACAGTCTAGTCGGATCGGTGGCCAAATGGTATAACCAGCTAACCCGCGCTCAAGTTAATTCATGGGAAGATTTGGCACAAGCTTTTACGAAGCAATATGGGCACGTGACGGAAATAGTGCCGGATAGAATAACATTGCAAAACATAGAAAAGAAGCCGAATGAGGACTTCAGGCAGTATGCCCAGAGGTGGAGAGAAGTAGCTACACAGGTCCAACCACCCCTCTCAGAGAAAGAAACCGTCAAGCTATTTATCAGTACTTTGAGGGCCCCGTTTATCACCCACATGGTGGGGAGCACAACGCAAAGCTTCACAGACATAGTCCTGGCAGGGGAGATGATCGAAAACGCCATAAGAGGTGGAAGGATCGAAGCAGGTGAGGCTACTAGGAGACCCATCCCCAGAAAAAAGGATAATGAAGTGAACAACATGAGTACGTATAGTAAAGGATACCCGAAGGCAGTCACTGTCAATTCACCAAAAGTAGTAGCTGTTAAACAGCAAGGGACGACGGGGCAAGAGCCAGGCCCAAGACCGAATTTTGAGAGGCCCCAGTTTACGCCAATCCCGATAACATACGGAGAGATGTATCAACGCCTATTCGACGCACACATTGTAGCCCCGTATTATCTAAAACCATTACAACCCCCGTTCCCCAAATGGTACAACCCGAATGCCGAATGCGAGTACCATGCAGGAATAACAGGCCACTCGATCGAAAATTGCACTGCCTTCAAAAAGGTAGTCGAAAAATTTATCAAGATGGGGATCATAGAGCTCGACGATCTGCCTGGGAACCCATTACCCAATCATGGGGATGGAGCGGTAAACATGATCAGGAAGGATCGAGCAAGAAAGACCAAGGAAGATATCTCGGATGTGAGGACCCCACTAATGATCGTATGGGGGGAAATGGTCAAAAGAGGGCTGATAAAGTCAAGTCTCGAAGGAAGAAGCGAAAGGCCTGGAAATTACTGTGCATTCCACGGAGCGGAAGGGCATAAGATCCAAGACTGCACAGAATTTAGACTATTAGTGCAAGGCTTCATGGACAATAAAGAATTAGAATTCTATGAAGAAAACTCGGAGGAGGGGGACATACATGCGACAGAAGGAGAACTGACCCGTCAAAAGGCCAAACTTCCAAAGATTATCATTTCCCGCCCGAGCAACTCAGGAAGCAAAGCTCAAGCGATACCTAAGATTATAATCAAGAAACCCGCATCCTTCCCTTACGAGGAGGACAAGAAGGTACCATGGAGCTATAATTGTAACGTGGCAATGCCCGGGGTAGGAGGTTCAACTAGCACGGAAAATGAAAACCAAAAGGAAGGGTTCCATACACGAAGCGGAAGACGTTATGACCCAGCAGGCGTCAGAATAAACTTGGCAAAATCAAAAGCTATGACAGTCGAGCCGGAGGAAGAACCTAGCACCCTCATCAATGTGCCTGTAAGAGAGGAAGAGGCGAAAGAATTCTTGAAGTTCTTAAAGCACAGTGAGTACAGCATGGTGGAGCAATTGCATAAGCAACCGGCCCGCATCTCGGTGCTAGCTTTACTATTGAGCTCGGAAGTACATCGCAAAGCGTTGATGAAAGTACTGAACGAGACTTACGTTACCAAAGATATATCCGTCAGTAAACTTGACGATTAATTGGTAACATAAGTGCTGATAACTTTATCTCCTTCAGCGACGATGAGATTCCATCTGGAGGCATGGGATCAACCAAGGCCCTGCATATAACTACTCACTGTAAGGGATCCATCCTACCTAGCGTGTTAGTGGACAATGGGTCGGCCTTGAATGTCTTACCATTGTCGACCTTGAAAAGGTTACCAATAGACAGTTCTCACATGAAGACATGCCAAAACATAGTGAGAGCGTTTGATGGCACCGAAAGAAGAGTGATGGGAAGGATAGACATACCATTACGAATCGGGCCGAATACATATGAAGTCGACTTTCTGGTGATGGATATCAATCCCTCATACACTTGCCTATTGGGAAGACCCTGGATTCATTCGGCAGGGGCAGTACCTTCATCCCTCCATCAAAAACTAAAGCTGGTGGCAGATGGTCGATTGGTCACTATTAACGCGGAAGAAGACATCATAGCAACGGTTACCAATGACGCGCCATATGTGGAGGCAAACGAGGAGGCCATTGAATGCTCGTTTCGGTCTTTAGAGTTCGTCAACGCAACATTCGTTCGTGAGGGGGCTAAAATTCCGGCACCCAAGATATCCAAGACCACGAGGATGGGCCTACAAATGATGATCAGTAAGGGGGCCTTACCAGGAAGAGGGTTAGGCAGATGCCTCCAGGGAGAAGTCCAAGTACCATCACCGAAAGAAAAGAGAGACCGTTTCGGCCTGGGTTTTAAGCCAAATGCCAACGAAATGAGAAGGGAAATGGAGAAGAAACAAGAGAGAAGAAGAGCACGACTGAAGGGGGAAGAAATCATGTGGGAACCAATGACGTTCCCCCATATAGCCCAAACCTTCGTATCGGGAGGGATAATTCACTTCGAGAGAGGGTTACCGAATGAAGGTCCTCACATCAACGCTATAGATGAAGGAGAAGCTGGACCAAGGAACCTATCGGGCATTCGTCCTTGTGAACTTGGGAGCATTTTGAACAATTGGACTGTGGAGGAATTGCCTGTAGTTTTTAGAAATTCCACAGAGTAATATTCGAGAACGCGTTTGTTGTTTTAAGCCTAAGAACAATAAAATCTCTTTTGAGAAACGGGCTAATGTTCAGAAATCTTTCTTTGAATGAAATGCATTTTGGTTTATTATCACAAATATTCCGTATTTTCCTCTAAGCAAATTTCTGTTTGTTTTTCTTTTCTTTTTTTTTTTTTTTTGCTCATCCATGGCATGAATAATTGTCCGTAAATTCATTCTTCATACATTTTGGCCCCCATCACAGGTCCCTAGATATCCACGATGTAAGCGACGACACTACAAGCTTAGAGGCCCATTTTGAGCAAGACATGTGTTTGGAAGAACCTCAAGAGTTTGAAGGTGACAGGGATGGTAACTTATCCCCGGATCTGTTGAGAATGGTACAACAGGAAGAGAAACAAATCCTACCCCACGACGAGGAGGTGGAGAATGTATCCCTAGAAGAAGGAAAGATGGTGAGAATCGGAGCACGCATAACCGAGGAAACGAAACAAAATCTAGTGGAACTACTCCGAGAATTCAAAGATGTCTTTGCATGGTCATATCAAGACATGCCGGGTCTGAGTACTGATATTGTAGTGCATCGCCTCCCCATAAGGGAAGAATGTAAGCCAGTACAGCAAAAACTACGGAGGATGAGGCCTGACGTAGTATTGAAGATAAAAGAGGAAGTAAAGAAACAGTATGATGCTGGTTTTCTACAGGTGGTCAAATACTCAGAGTGGGTGGCCAACATCGTTCCTGTCCCAAAAAAGGATGGAAAGGTTCGGATGTGTGTATATTACAGAGACCTAAATAAAGCCAGCCCAAAAGACAATTTCCCTTTGCCCCATATTGACACGTTGGTAGATAACACGGCGGGGTACTCATGGTTTTCTTTTATGGATGGATTCTCCGGATATAATCAGATCAAGATGCACCCTGAGGACATGGCAAAGACCACATTCATAACGTTATGGGGCACCTTCTGTTATAAAGTAATGCCATTCGGGTTGAAGAATGCAGGGGCAACATACCAAAGGGCCATGGTGGCCTTGTTCCACGACATGATGCACAAAGAGATAGAAGTGTACGTTGACGATATGATCGCCAAGTCTCGAACGGAAAAGGAACACGTTGAAGTTTTGAAGAAATTGTTCCTAAGATTAAGGAGGTTCCAATTAAAACTCAACCCAACCAAGTGTACTTTCGGAGCTAGGTCAGGGAAACTACTGGGTTTCGTGGTCAGCGAGAAAGGAATTGAAGTTGACGCGGACAAGGTCAAAGCCATACAAGATTTGCCTCCACCACGTACTCAAAAGGAAGTTCGGGGCTTTCTTGGAAGACTAAATTACATTGCTCGGTTCATTTCACAGTTAACCGAGAAGTGCGATCCTATATTCCGTCTCCTCAAGAAACACAACCAAGGGATATGGAACGAAGAATGCCAGAGAGCTTTTGACAAGGTCAAACAATATCTGTCGACTGCCCCAGTACTATCCCCACCAAATCCAGATAGACCATTGATACTGTACCTATCAGTGTTCGATAATTCCATGGGATGCGTGCTTGGACAACACGATGAGTCGGGAGGAAAGAAAAGGCGATATACTATCTCAGCAAAAAGTTCACCGAATGTGAAATGAGATATTCGTCGATCGAAAAACTATGTTGCGCCTTGATCTGGACAACCCGAAGACTAAGGCAATATATGTTATACCATACAACCTGGTTAATTTCAAAGCTTGACCCGTTGAAATATATGATGGAGTCGACTGCCCTGAATGGGAGAATGGCAAGGTGGCAGATTTTGCTATCTGAATTCGACATAGTCTACGTAAGTCAAAAAGCCATAAAAGGGAGTGCAATAGCAGAATTTTGGCTAGCAGAGCCTTGGAAGATTACGAGCCTTTGAGCTTTGAATTCCCTAATGAAGAATTGATGTATGTGGCAAGTGTTGAAGAAATGCCGTGGAAGTTGAACTTTGATGGAGCGTCTAATGCTGTGGGAAATGGAATTGGGGCAATCTTGGTGTCTCCTAGTGGTGATCATCATCCGTTCACGTGTAGATTGGATTTCGATTGCACGAATAACATGGCAGAATATGAAGCTTGTATCATGGGAATCCGGGCGGCCATGGAGCGGAAGATCAGAGTGTTAGAAGTGTATGGAGACTCAGCACTAGTGGTCTATCAACTCAAAGGGGAATGGGAGACCCGAGACCCTAAACTAATTGAATATCGAAAGATAGTTTTGGGATTGATTGAGGAGTTTGATAACATCACTTTCAATTATCTCCCGCGTGACGAAAACCAATGGCGGATGCCTTGGCAACTCTGGCTTCTATGACCAAGATAAACCAGCCAGAAGATATGAGACCTATTCAGATGAGTATTCTCGAAGCCCCAGCTTATTGTTGTAGTCTGGAAGAGGAGGAAAAGATGATCACCCTTGGTATCAGAATGTGTTGCAATATATAAAAAACGGCGAATACCCGAGCATGCGACGGAGAATGAGAAAAGGACGCTCAGAAGATTGGTCTCTGACTACGTCCTAGATGGTGACATCCTGTACAAAAAAAGAAAGGATCAAGTACTACTTAGGTGTGTGGACGCTGTTGAGGCTAAGCAGATCTTGGAGGAAGTCCACGAGGGCATTTGTGGAACACATGCTAATGGTTTTACAATGGCCAGACAGATTATGAGATTCGGGTATTATTGGTCCACTATGGAAGGGGATTGCATCAAATATGCCAAGAAATGCCATAAATGTCAGATCTACGGAGATAAAATTCATGTGCCCCCGTCACCTTTACACGTGATGACTTCCCCGTGGCCCTTTTCTATGTGGGGCATGGATGTTATCGGGCCGATCTCACCAAAGGCTTCTAACGGGCATCGATTCATCTTCGTAGTCATTGATTACTTCACCAAGTGGGTAGAAGCTGCCTCGTATGCCAATGTCACAAAATCGGCGGTCAGTAAATTCTTGAAAAAGGAGATCATATGTCGTTATGGAACGCCTGAGAGAATTATATCTGACAACGCATTGAACCTGAATAACAGCACCATAGCAGATATTTGCAGCCAATTCGGTATCAAACACCACAACTCGTCCCCCTATCGCCCGAAAATGAATGGTGCGGTGGAAGCGGCCAACAAAAATATCAAGAAGATAGTGGGGAAGATGACTGAGACTTACAAAGATTGGCATGAGAAATTACCATTCGCACTCTACGCTTATCGAACGTCGGTCAGAACCTCTACTGGGGCAACACCTTTCTCGTTAGTTTACGGGATGGAGGCGGTCCTACCTATTGAAGTAGAAATACCTTCCCTTCGAGTTTTGTCGGAAATAAAACTGGATGAAGCTGAATGGATCCAGGCTCGATACGATCAACTAAACTTAATCGAAGAAAAGAGGCTAAGGGCTATCCGTCATGGTCAAATGTACCAAAAACGAATGATGCGAGCCTATGATAAAAAGATTCGCCCAAGAGAGTTTAAAGAAGGAGACCTTGTGCTAAAAAAGATCCTTCCCATACAAAAGGACTTCAGAGGAAAATGGATGCCAAACTGGGAAGGACCATATGTGGTAAAAGAATCTTTCTCTGGAGGTGCATTGATCCTGACTGAAATGGATGGAAAAAGCCTGCCCAATCCCGTGAACTCGGATTCGGTCAAGAAATACTATGCTTGAAGAGGCCAAGGTGAAAACCCGCAAAGGGCGCTTTGGGTCCAAAAAAAAAAAAAAAAAAAGGCAAGATGAAAACTCATAAAAAGGCACTGCGGATTCAAACGATCTCGCTACACCGGAATAGACAAGAAATGAAGTTGGGGGCATCAGCAAACACTTTGAGTCATCTAAACACATGCTAAAGCCCAAAATAGTCTTCGTGAAGTTTGTATGTAGAAGCCCGATCAACGATATCCAGGGCACCTGACCTTTGTTATCTTTGACATTTTTTCTTCGAGACATGTTCTCCGACAGTTTTGTATTTCGGACAATTAATTCAACTTTCTTTTCAATTCCCTGCCACATGTTGCATTAAAATAATGAGTACTGAACTAATAACTTCACAAAAGAAGTTCCATATATTACTTTAAAGATTTCTAAATAAAACAGGAAATCAAATAGAACAGTTGTTCAAAATCCCCCAAGCAGGTGACAGGACTGAATGCTTTGAGCAGTTCAGCAATTGGATTAAAACATATCTTTTTGGACCATTTAGAGGGTGACTTGATTACGACTTACAGCTCGCGAGCCCCAAAATCACCATAAAAGCCAAGTGTTCAAGAGAACGATATTTCGAGATAAATAAGTGATAACGCCTTTAAAAGAAACCAAACTCATAACATGTTTGCATCGTAGCACACCTAAGTAGGAGCATCTGACTCACCATTGATCATGACATCCTAATCATTAAGCATAAGCATGCATCCATTCTACAGGTCGTGTCCTCGAGAAGGGCAGTGTAGTAAGGAGATGGAAGACAGAAGATCTGGCATTCCTGAGCTTTGCAGGAAACAGATTGAAGATTTGGCGTTCCTGAGCTTTGCAGGAAGCAAGTCGAAGATAGCAGATCTGGCATCCCTGGCACGCAGGGGCAGATAGGAGATAGCAGGTCTGGTATTCCTGGCACGCAGGAGCAGATCAAAGATAACAAGTCTGGCATTCCTGGCATGCAGGAGCAGATTGAAGATAACAAGCCTGGCATCCCTGGCACGCAGGGGCAGATAGGAGATAGCAGGTCTGGCATTCCTGGCACGCAGGAGCAGATCAAAGATAACAAGCCTGGCATCCCTGGCACGCAGGGGCAGATAGGAGATAGCAGGTCTGGCATTCCTGGCACGCAGGAGCAGATCAAAGATAACAAGCCTAGCATTCCTGACACGCAGGAGCAGATTAAAGATAACAAATCTGGCAGTCCTGGCACACAGGAGCAGATTGAAGACAACAAATCTGGCAGTCCTAGCACGCAGGAGCAGATTGAAGACAATAAGTCTGGCATTCCTGGCATGCAGAAGCAGATCAAAAACAACAAATCTGGCAGTCCTGGCACGCAGGAGCAGATTGAAGACAACAAATCTGGCAGTCCTGGCACGCAGGAGCCGATTGAAGACAATAAGTCTGGCATTCCTGAGCTTTGCAGGAAGCAGATTGAAGACAGAAGATCTGTCGTTCCTGAGCTTTGCAGAAAGCAGATTGAGGACAGAAGATCTGGCATTCCTGAGCTTTGCAGGAAGCAGATTAAAGACAGAAGATCTGGCGTTCCTGAGCTTTGCAGGAAGCAGATTGAGGACAGAAGATCTGGCGTTCCTGAGCTTTGCAGGAAGCAGATTGAGGACAGAAGATCTGGCATTCCTGAGCTTTGCAGGAAACAGATTGAGGACGGAAGATCTGGCGTTCCTGAGCTTTGCAGGAAGCAGATTGAAGACAGAAGATCTGGCATTCCTGAGCTTTGCAGGAAGCAGATTAAAGACAACAAATCTGGCAATATGGAACAGATTGAAGTTGCAGTAGAGTGGACCAGAACAAAACTCATCGCATTGAAGTTGTATTAAAGCAATTACGGTGGGTCAAAACGAGACTACCGGAGGAAAAAGAGCATTAAGAAGTCAAGACCCAGTGGGTCCCGACAAATTTGGGCCTTTTTTATGTCTTTGCTCTATTCTCATTACACGACAATGAGCAAAGAGGGGCAGCTGTAATGCCCAAATTTTGTCCGGGCCTAAAACCCAAACAAAAACAGTCCAATAGGCCCAATTTACAGCTGTAAATGGCCCAATTCGTCCGGGCCCGAGAAAGAAAAACAAAAATAACAGCCCAATTTACAAGGCCCAAAAAGCCTGAAAATTGAACCCCTTTTCAGAAAAGCTAGGGTTTCAGAAACCCTAGCGCCGCAACCCCCAGCGCCGCATACCACCATCCACGGTCGGCCACCCGCACCACCTCTCCATGTTTTCAGCCACCAAGCGCACCTGCGAAAGAGGACAAAATAACAGCAACGATAGCAAAAAGTACAAGAATATTATATTTTTTATTTTTCTTCAATATTCGGTTATAAAAACCGAAGAGAAATCATGTAATAGGACCTTTTTTTTTGGGGCTCTTCATAATCAATCAAGAAATAAAAAGGCAGATTCAAAAACACCCATCGCAGTAGCATAGAGTTTTCAAAGGTATCTTATTTTTCCATTTTTCTTTTCCTTTCGTGCGCATATATACATGCATATAAGTATAAAAAAATATAATAATAATAATAAATAAAAAAAAACTCATCTCGGGGCGATTTCCGGCCACCGCGTGCGGTGGCCGGCGACGGCGTCACCCAACCGGAGAACCCCTCCCCCATTCGCGCACCTGCAGAGGAAAAGAGAGCAAAAATCTTTTTTTTTTGAAGAGGGAAGCAAATGAAAAATTTCAGAAATTTTTGGGCTTAAATAGGCCCCAGGAAACGACGCCGTTTTGGGTTAAATCCCAGGCATTGAAACGACGCCGTTTCAAGCGACCCGCGGGCGATCCGACCCATACCCGAAGGGATCCGCGTGTTTTCATGCAAGGGTCTATTTGCGCATATGGTCCTTCCCTATTTTTATAGTTTTTTAATCCGGTTTTGATTGTCTTAAAATTTGGCCCGAATATTTAGCTTGATTTGTAATTTAATCCCCCTTTGCTGTTATGCGTTTTGGCCAGAAGGGTTTATTGCGCGCGAGGTCCCTCCCCCCTTTCGCGCGCTTCAATCTGGTCCTTCTCTTCATTTTTTTTGAATTGGCCCTCCCCTCTTTGTTTTATTTCAAAATTAATCTCACACTTCCATTTTAGATGCAATTAGATCCTCTGTATTTATTCTTGTAATGCTTTATTATTTTTATTATTATTACCATATCTTTATTAGTATTTATATATCGTATATTATTATTATTACTACCTTTATTATTCTTATTATTGTTTACTTTATCTTTGTGTGTTACTATTTCTATTATTATTATTATACTATCATTTATATATATATACATATACTTATTGTTATTGTTATTATTATCATTATTATCATTATTATTATTATTATTTATTATTACCATACTATTATTTTATTATTACACTATTATGTTATTATTCTTCATATATTACTATTGCTTGTATATACTAATTTTATTATTATTATTACTATTTTTATTATTACACTATTATTATTATATTTTCATAACTATTACATTTATATTAATATATTGTATATATTATGTACATTATATACATTATTATTAATATTTATTATTATTATTATGTTTGTTACTTTGTTACATTACATATATACGTACATATTATTATTTATTTAACTTTCGCTCATACATTTGTGTTTATATCATTTCACGTATACTCTTATTTTCATTCGTATCATCGCATTTTTTACAAATCCGTGCTCCATTTTATCCAATACAAAATTAATTGATTTCGTAAAGGCTATATTTCGTATTTAGAAATTTGAGAAAACCGTACCTTAACTTACTAGGTCTCGATTTTTCTCGCTTAACCTAAATAACGAAATATCTTTAAAAATAAAAGCCCTTTTGAATAAAAGTAAAAACTTATTTTCGAGAATTCGATATGTTGTGTCCTAACTTACTGGATGTGACATTCCGTTATCTCGAAATAAGATTTTCTAAACGAGGTAATATTCATCTTGGATTCGAGGATTTAAATTATCGTGTCCTAAAGTTTTAGATGCGATATTTTATTCTTTCGGGACGATGAAAGCTTAACATTTTAAGATCCATTTTCATGATTTCCAATTTTCGACATAAAGACATTAATTGATCAATTTGGTACCAATTTTGGGCGTGACGAGGGTGCTAATCCTTCCTCGCACGTAACCGACTCCCGAATCCATTTTCTCGAAATTCATAGACCAAAATATCTTATAGGTGGCCCGATCGCACCTAATAAAAGATCGGTGGCGACTCCCGTTTTCAATTTCAAAACCCAAGTTCGATTCTCGCCTTTTTCAAAAAAGGGATGGTTTCGACAATTATGATAAGCAAATTCAGCCCAAGGCAAATACTTTTCTCAGTTACCTTCAAATTCAAGTACACAACATCGAAGTATATCTTCTAAAATCTGAATTATATGTTCAGATTGATCGACCATCTGAAAATGAAATACGATACTAAAATGTAATCGTATACCCAGAGTTTCTCGCAACTTGTTTCAAAATTGGAATATGAACTATAGATCTTTATTAGAATTAACAGAAGCTAGCACATTATGCAATCTGATAATTTCAAAAACAGGTTATTCAAGCAATCTATTAGGTGAGAAACCCATTCATACCATGATAAGATGTGCAGGCTTCATCAAAAAATTGAAAATTACTCAATTCGTATCTTTCTTTTTCATGGTCAGGGAGAATCCTGATATAAAATTCATAGTAACTTCGTCCCATTTCCATTCCGGTATTTTCACTGACTATAACCATCTTGGAATCATCATCTCTATCTTGCTGATACATCCAGCATTCAAATATAGATCCAGAAATACCACATTTCATTCTGAGCTACTAATACATCCTTTTCAAATCATTATGCATTTCATCATTCCCAGATAGACAGACATAGTACCACTGTGATCATTCATGTAAAATTTTTTGTATAAATTCTAAATTCTTCAGTACACAAACTCTATTTTTGAATAACAGACATTTATCAGTTCTACTCTGAAAATCTGAATTAGAAATTATTTCACACTGTATTCATTTAACCTACAACTCATATCACTTTTTTGGGTTTCATTAATCTGTTGTAGAAACATCAGTTTAGCTCCATACTCAGTTAAAATTGAGCTATTATCAGACAATCATAATCGGTATCCATGGCCTGCAGAATATATAGAGATTTGCTACTCAGAATATCTGTAACCACATTCGCTCTTTCCGAGTTATATTCAATTATCAAATCACAATATTTCCACATTTCAAACCATATACGCTATCTCAAAGCCAAATCTTTTAGCAACATCAAATACTTCAACTTTTGTAATCAGTGAATATATGAAATTTTTCACCAAACAAGTAATGCTATCATATTTCAACACAAAGTCAATAACTGCCAATTCTAGATCATGAATCGGGTAATTCTTTCCATGTGGTTTTTAACTGTCTGAAAGCATAGGCTATTACTTTGCCTTACTGTATCAAAACACAGTCTAATCCATTTACTAATACGTCACTATAATAACAAATTCCTTACCCAATTTCAGCTGAACCAAAATCAATACTTTGATCAACATAGCTTCCAACTAGTCAAAACTTTACTGACATTTATCGGTCCATTCAACTCTTACATCTTTTCTGTAATAACTATGTCATCAATGTAGCTATTTCAATTATTAACATTGAAGCTATGAGTTTTTTCCAAAGCCAGAACCATCAAATAGATTCAAAACCATAGTGCTATATTATGACCGACATTTCAGTCGTACAGATAAAACAACACTTCAATATCAATAGTGTACCTCAATTTATAAGAGAGGGAACCGAATTTGGCCCCAATAATAACCAATGCAGTAATACAGTTTCTATAATCTGTGATCCCTATCACCATACCTCATGACCGAGTCAATATTTATATCGATAATGAATGTAATTACCTCTAATTAAAGAATATCTTTCACAGATAACCCATGTTTACATACTAAAGAGATTGTTGATATCTTAGAGAAAATTCAGAAGAATAATATAACACATACTCAGTAGAAACAACTGTGATAAAAACAATATAACTTGCACATTCGCAATTCATGGCTTCAATCAGTAGAAGTGGAAAATAGTATCACATGAATCTTATCATCAAATCTTATATCATTCATGATGAATTAGCAACCTAAGTAAAATAAAGCAATACCGCTCATGAATCAACCAGACTTTCAGTAATTCCATTTATCATAATTTACTAGCCTTTCAATACGATGAATATTGCATCTGTACATGCACAATTTCATATGCCTCTGATAATAATAGAACTTATAGAGTACCCAGGGGATGTTGTTGTAATATACTCAATTATAACAGTTGTATTTAATATTTTTGCAATTTCATCACTATTCCACTAACATATATCAATAATATCACATCATTCAGTTCACTCGCGAAGCTTATTCGGAAGAAATTTTCAGTTAGCCCATTTGTAGATACCATATCTGAATAAATCAATTTCTTATAAATAACTTCTGTCTTTAATAGGCATTGTGTATCCTAAACAGTTTTCAGAAAAAAAATCTGATATCTCTCTTCAGAACCCATCTTTACTTACTAACCCATCACCGATTCTAACTACATCATTAATCATTCAACCTTTGAACTCTTTAGTTCCACATTTGTGAGCTTAATCCATATAAATCTTGTTATTTTCATTGAATAAAACTATACCGGTAAGGGGGTGGAGATCGTAAGCCTCAAAATTTAACTTTCATATACATACTCATATAACATATCGCTGATCATTTTCATGTACTATAAAACATCTATCCATACCTTTTCGACTTTTATTCCATCATCAGTAACATTTTACTCAGATACTTGAGTATCTCTTTCAGTAATATTGGAATCAACTCGGTTGGAAAGCATCTCTGTCTATTTGTAAGACAATTTTCATCAGTGTCGGGAGATATCACACTATCACAGGTTATATAATGGCATGTATTTCTAGACTCCACATATGCTACGTTCAGTCTGAGAACCGACTAAACCGTAGCTCTGATACCACTAAATGTAACACCCCTAACTCGTATTTGTCACATGAACAGGGTTACAGAGCATTACCGAAACTTTTCAGAATATTTTCAAATAAATCATGTAAATCACTACTCATTAACCGAGATCATTCATAACGTCCCTTAGATGGACCCTCGAGGCCCAATTTGAGCATTAGAATTGAGTCGGGACTTAATCGAAACCTCTAAAATTTTTTCACGACATTTCAAAAAAATTTCCAAGGTGTAGGGCTCACACGCCCGTGCGGTCCAAGGGACATGCTCGTGTGGTCCAAGGGACACACCCGTGTGACCCTAGAACACGCCCGTGCCTCAGGCCATGTTCGATTTAGGTTGCTCTCTGACTTGCGCCACACGGCTATGCCACACGCCCATGTGCTAGGGTGTGTGGTTAATTAATTCATTTCAAATTAGGTGCAGGTTTCACACGGCCAAGACACACGCCTGTGTTCAAGGCCGTGTCTCCCACACGGCTGAGACACTTGCCCGTGTCTCTGCCCATGTGCTCAAATCTAAGCATTCTATTTTCTCAAATTTTAGGTGCAGGGGACACACGACCTAACTACACGCCCTTGTACCCGACTGTGTGTGAACACACGCTCGTGTGTCTGCCCGTTTGGACAAAATAAAGCCATTCCTAGCTTCATTTCTCACCCCAATCATTGCCATGCTCCTACACCACATCTTGCATTTATAACCCAACCAATCCAAGCATTTTATTCAAGTTAATTTTATCATTTAACATGATATATCATCACATACATTTACTAACCATTTCAAGAATTCTAATCAAGCATGTTCCATCCATCATCATGGCATATCATTTCATGCATACATGTTTACAATCTTATCTTGGTTATGTCCTCATTTTAGACATAATTTGATCAACTACTTAACATATATGTGGCTAACATAATATGGCATTACAAGTATATCAAAACAATCATTACTAGCCATTCCAATGGCTAGATTAAAAGCATCGTTTATGTTTACATGCCAATATGGCCAACACATCCTATACATGCTATTACAACCGCAATTGAATTACCATACTATACCGACATGGCCGATGGATAGTGTGAGTGATCTCCGCCAAGCTTCCAAACCAACGAGCTTCCGATTTACTCTAAAATAGGGGAAAATAAAACGGGGTAAGCATTTTATGCTTAGTAAGTTCGTATAACATGGTATTTAACTTACCATTCATTTTATTTTGAGGTAACTATGTAAGGCACATTCATTCAATTTGACCTTAAGCCCTATACATATCCTCATTGCCCTTGTTAGTCATTTATTCCTTGATAACTTCGATAACATGTATGAGCTCAATAGCAATCAAGTTTCCATGCACATATGCTTTCCACAACATGTATTTATTCAACATGCATAATTCATCTCATTATTACAAGTATAATTTCATAATGGTTTACTTCAAGTTCAAATCATTTCATATCAAAACTTTACTCATATTACTTTTAATATCAAAGTCACGATTAGTACACTCAAGGTGTACAAGTCTATAATCAAGAATGCACATATACTCATCAAATAAAGTCCATGTAAAAATAACATCATCTCATGTTTTCATATATCATTTGTCATGTATCATCCTTTTCTTGTATTTCAGACGGATACGTATAATAACACATTTCTTATACATATCTTCTCATATCAAGATTTCTACCCGTTGTGAAACACCCCAAACCTGGCCCACGAGCCTTGACCGGATCTGGTATGTTCCTCGAAAGAAACTGATTCAAAACTCTTTTATTACTTAGGAAAAACTTGTGTGTTTAGAAAGAAAGTTTGTTTGGGTTGGGCTTGAGTTGAAAAAGAGTTTATTTTATATTGAAAACCCATTTATTTCAGGTGACAAATAATTAGAGTTTATCTTAAATTAAATTGACTTAATCTTTAATAATTAAAATTCCGTAACATAGTAAATAAAACAGAAATAAAATAATTCAACTATGGCCTTATGGCCTTATTACATCAAATAATTCCCAAAATAAACTTAAAATACTTAAATAAAATAAACGTCCAAATCGTAAATTTCTTGTTGTGCATGGCCATCCCTAAGCTTCTGCCGAGCCCAGTCCATTACTGTTCGTCACCTGAAAATAGTCCCACAACGGGTGAGTCAACAGACTCAATGTGTACACAACACTAAGTCCAAATAAATTTAGGCATAACATACATATCATATTCACATAATAATTTACGATAATGATGCAACCCAA
The DNA here is from genome assembly GCA_005393395.2 of Gossypium australe. NCBI lineage: Eukaryota > Viridiplantae > Streptophyta > Magnoliopsida > Malvales > Malvaceae > Gossypium > Gossypium australe. The sequence goes on from CM016615.1 coordinate 17,065,326, forward strand.
AACCCAAACCTAGTTAACCATCCGCTACACTTCCCCCGTACCAACCTGCACACCGTGGGGACTAATAAGTCAACCCTCCATCCGCTACACTCCATCGAAGGCAGTCGCTGCAGTCGACGTGCTCATCGCCCTTATAGTCTCGTGGTCTTAGGTCACCACGTTCAGATATTGTGGTCTTAGGTCACCACATTCAGATATCGCGGTCTTAGGTCACCGCATTCAGATAGCGTGGTCTTAGGTCACCACATTCACTTCCCCTTTTCAATAACCCATATGCCCCATATCATAAATATTATGCATTAACATGCCAAATTTCACATTCTTATCTTTATTCACATGTTACATATAACATATTTCATAATCCTAATGGGAGTAGGAAACGTACCTGAGTACTTTTGTACCATTACATGGTACTTAGCCATATTCACATTCTTATAAACATGCACATACTAATTATAGCCATAAATTTTATTAAGAAGAAGTGTGGGTACACACCTGATTTGCTTAGCGATTCACTTAAATCCCGAAAAGCTTTGATCTAATGCCTTTAGATCCTTAATTCCCTACAATCGGCCACACTTAATATTTTTAGGGACAAAGCCTATTCGGCTATAAAACCAAATCCTAGTAGGATTTGTATTCTTAAAACTTACCTTGTTGCCGTTTTGATGATTAATCAAATCCCGGAAACTTGTATTCTTCCCCTTTGAAATCGGCTAGTCACTAGATCCCTTGAATTGGTTAGTTTTCGGCTTAAAACACATAATAATAGATCTACTACTAAAATAGGGTCTTGGCCGAATATTCATAGTTACTTACCTTTATGATTTGAAATCCCGAAACCTTCCTTCTTGTAGTCGACAATCACAGAATCCCGAAGTTTTCCCTTACTTGAAGAAGTCGACAGCACCCTTGTTAAAAGCCCCTTAAAGAATCAGCCTTGATGACTAGATGATAAGGTTTCGGCTTTTGGGTTTTAATGGAGAAGTCGGCTAGGGGTTCTCTTGGGGTATTCGGTTTCCTCAAAAATAAAGAAAACTTGAGAATTTTGGCAATGGTGGACTATAGATTCAGCTTAACAAATGAAAGAGAAGAGAAGAGAGGAGAGCACTAAGAAATTCGGCAGAGAGAAGAGGAGGAAGAAAAATTGATGAGTAGCCCTATTTGTTTCCTCTTATAGCCGAATTTTCTACTCAGAATCCCTTTCTTGGCCACCACTCTTCTATTTTGATAGCTTAATCCTTTGAGTTATCACAAAATAAAAGAATTTAATCCAACAATTATCTCTAAAATAATCTAAAATAAATCTATTATTTATCCATCCTTTAGCCGAATTTTAAAGAGAATAGAACTCCCAAAATATAGCCTTGTGCCGTCCACCTCTCTACTCCTTGTAGCAAAATAAAATTTCTTTTATTTGCTCCCCAAGTGACTCGAACTCAGGCCCACTTGCATAGCTGGTGGCGTCACCTACCTGGGCCTTAAGTGATATCTTCAGCCACTTTCCAAACCTGTTTGTGTGTCAAATTCCTCCTATTAATTTTCTTAAGGCCACCTTGCCTTAGTTTCCTCTTTTAAACTTTAAAACTTGACATTTCCTTACATTTCCAAGTTTCCAAAAACGTTCGTTTCCCTCCTTTAACCTAACATTTCCTTACATTTCCAAGTTTCCAGAAATGTTCACTTTCCTCTTTTGAATCATTTCCAAATCATTTCCTTACGTTTCTTAGTTTCCAAAAATGTTCAAAATACATTCATAACACATAAGACATGTCATTTCGTACAATTAAACCAAAAATGCATAGGCTCTTTTCAGGATGTTACAGTTCTACCCCCCTTAAAATAATTTCGTCCTCGAAATTTCCTAGCTAAATAATTGAGGGTATTGCTGTCGCATTGCCTCTTCTGGTTCCCACGAAGCTTCTTCCGATCCATGATTGCGCCATAACACTTTGACTAGAGGAACTGACTTCCTTCGTAGCACTTTCACATCACGTTCCAATATCTGAATCGGCTCTTCCTCGTAGGATAAGTCTGGCCTTAGCTCCACTTCTTCAACTGGTACCACATGAGATGGATCCGATCGGTAACGACAAAGCATGGATACGTGGAATACGTCGTGCATCTGCTGCAACTCCGGTGGCAACTCTAACTGGTATGCCACTGGTCCAACTCGCTTCAGTACTTGATAGGGCCCTATAAACCTTGGGCTTAACTTCCCTTTGCGACCAAACCTCATCACCTTCTTCCAAGGCAAGACTTTCAGAATCACTTGGTCTCCCACTTCAAACTCTATTTCCTTCCGCTTAAGGTCGGCGTACGACTTCTGCCTATCAGAGGCTTCCTTTAACCGTGCCCTGATTATCTCAACCTTTTCTTCAGTTTCTGTCACTAACTCTGGACCCAAAACTCGACGTTCTCCTAACTCAGTCCAACAAGTAGGAGTTCAACACTTCCGACCATACAACGCCTCATATGGTGCCATCCGAATACTAGCCTGATAGCTGTTATTGTAGGCGAACTCTGCTAAAGGCAAATAGTCTTCCCAACTTCCTCGGAAATCCATCACACAGCCTCTCAACATATCCTCCAACACTTGTATAACCCGTTCAGACTGCCCATCTGATTGTGGATGAAAAGCCATAGTGAAGTCCAACTTAGTGCCTAAAGCTTGATGAAGTGCCCTCCAAAACCGAGACGTAAACCTTGGGTCTCTATCGGAGATGATCGATACCGGTACTCCATGTAACCTCACAATTTCCGCTACATATAATTTGGCCAACTTCTGAAGAGAATAATCAACTCTTACCGGGATGAAGTGCGCGGACTTGGTCAGATGATCCACTATTACCCATACCGAGTCCTTCTTAGTAGGCGTAAGGGGAAGCCCACTAACGAAGTCCATGGTAATTTTTCCCACTTCCACTGCGGAATCTCGATTGACTGAAGCAATCCCGATGGAACTTGGTGTTCAGCCTTAACTTGCTGACACGTCAGACATTTTCCCACGAATTCAGTAACTTCCCGTTTAAGATTAGGCCACCAAAACTGTTCCCTTAGATCTCTGTATAGCTTACTGCCTCCGGGATGCATAGCATAAGGGCTACTATGCGCCTCCTGAAGAATCCTTTGTCTTAACTCTTCGTCCCTCGGCATACAGACTTTTCCTTTGTAGCACAATACTCCTTCAACATTAACGCCATAATCCTCTAACTCTTCGTTCTGTACTTGCTGTAACTTAGCACTTAGGTCCTTATCAGCCAACTGTCCCTCTTTCACCTCATTGAGCCATGTGGCCTTGACTTGCAACTCTGCCAACAGGCTTCCATCATCATACAAACTCAAGTGTGTGAACATAGCCCTTAGATCCGACACAACCTTCCGACTTAGGGCATCAGCTACCACATTCGCCTTGCCCAGGTGGTACTCTATCGAGCAATCATAATCCTTCAATAACTCCACCCATCTTCGCTGCCTCAAGTTCAACTCCTTCTGAGTCAACAGATACTTAAGGCTTTTGTGGTCTGTGTATCGACCTTTCCCCATAAAGGTAGTGCCTCCAAACCTTAAGAGTGAAAACTACTGCTGCCAATTCCAAGTCATGAGTTGGGTAGTTAACCTCATGCAGCCTTAACTGTCGAGACGCATAAGCGACTATTTTTCCTTCTTGCATTAGCACACAGCCTAATCCCGTGTGAGAAGCGTCACAGTATACCACAAAATCCTTCCCTGCCTCCGGCTGAATTAACACCGGAGCTTCCGTCAACACTTTCTTAAGCTTTTCAAAGCTCTCCTGTTGCTTCTTAGTCCATTCAAAGGGTACTTCATTCCTTAGCAACTATGTCAAAGGCGCGGCTATTGATGAGAACCCTTCCACGAACCTTCTATAATAGCCTCCCAAACCTAAGAAACTTCGGATCTCAGCCATAGACCTAGGTGGTTTCCAATCCAACACCGCTTCGATCTTCCTAGGGTCCACTCTTATTCCCTCTGCGGATACCACGTGCCCTAAGAATGCCACCTCCTTAAGCCAAAATTCACACTTGTTGAATTTGGCATAGAGCTTCTTCTCCCTTAACACTTGCAACACAGCTCGGAGATGCTCATCATGCTCCTCCTCTGACTTCGAATACACCAGGATGTCATCGATAAACACGAAAACTAACCTATCCAAATAGGGTTGAAAAACTCGATTCATCATATCCATGAACGCGGCTGGGGCGTTCGTCAACCCAAACGGCATCACTACAAACTCAAAATGACCGTATCTTGTCCTAAAAGCTGTCTTATGGATATCTGCCTCCTTCACCTTCAACTGATGATCCCGACCTTAGGTCTATTTCGAGAATATTGCGGCCCCCTTCAGCTGATCGAACAAGTCATCGATCCTTGGCAAAGGATACTTGTTCTTAATGGTCAGCTTATTCAACTGACGGTAATCTACGCACATCCACATAGTTCCGTCCTTCTTCTTTACGAACAAAACCGGTGCTCCCCATGGAGACACACTAGGTCGAATGAACCCACGATCCAGTAATTCTTGGATCTGAGCCTTGAGCTCAACCAACTCCTTTGGTGCCATTCTGTACGGGGCGATTGACACAGGAACTGTTCCCGGCAGCAAGTCTATTCCAAATTCCACCTCCCTATCTGGGGGTATTCCTGGTAATTCCTTCGGAAACACATCTTCGAAATCCCTTACAGTTCTAACTCCACTGACCCTTCTTCTTTTCCACCCAACGCACTTACGAAGGCTAAGAACGCCTTGCACCCTTTCCTAACCATTTTCTCAGCCTTCAATGCCGAAACTACGTTAGACAGGTAGTTTCTTCTTTCTCCGATCATTACCACTACTTCATCCTCCGGGGTCCTTAGTTCCATTTGTTTAGCCGCACAATCCAACACGGCTCAGTGCTCTACTAGCCAGTCCATTCCAAGTATAAGTTCAAACTCCCCAAAGGGTAGTTCCATTAAGTCAGCCCCAAAGTTCACTCCCTGAATCTCTAGGGGTACATTCCGAAAGATCTTATCCACCACTACAGTTTGACCTAATGGGCTTACTACAGTCATTTGCCTATCAGAAAGTTCAGAGTCTAAGCCTAGTGTTTCCACTACCCTACATGCAACATAAGAATGGGTCGAACCCACATCAATTAGAGCAAAATAGGGCTTGCCATAAATAAAGAACGTACCGGTTATAACATCCGGCGCGTCTCCTTCCTCCCTCCGGTGAACCGCATAAACCAAACCTGGCTGCCTCACCTCAGCATTAGCAGCACCTCTGCCCTGTGTTCCACGTCCTCTACCAGCACCATTACCTCTGTTATTCGAACCACGACCTCGTTGAGGCTGCTGTCCCCCTCTACCAGCCTGATTAACATTCTGAGCTGCTGGTCGACTTTCATCTGGTATCTTAGGACAATCCTTGATCATATGTCTTTGGACCCACACCTAAAGTATCCTCCCGTCTTCTTCCAGCACTCTCCTAAGTGCTTCTTTCCACACAGATCACAAGAACGATACTGCCTCCTGTACCAGCTTGCTGACCTCGCGTCCCATCCACTCTAGGCCTCTTTTGAAACTACCCAGACGATTCAAAACTTCTTTTTGGCCTATTCCGATCCATGGTCTGCTTGGTAGAATCCTTAATTCCCTCGGCTACCTTGGCCTTTTCTACTAAAGCAGAAAACTCCCGCTCCTGATGCAGTGCTATCAACAATCTCAGATCATCCCTTAGTCCGTCCTCAAAACGGACATAACGCTCATGCTCAGTTGCCACTACTCCTCGAGCATACCGGCTCAACCTCAGAAATTCAGCTTCATATTCCGCAACGGACTTGTTCCCTTGAACCAGTCACAGAAATGCTTTCCTTTGCTCATCAGTATACCTGGTTCCAACATACTTCTTTTGATACGCTTCCTTGACATACTCCCAGGCCAGATCCTCAGCCGTGGCACCATCCCGAACAGTTAACCACCATTAATACGCTTCATCGCGTAGCAGTGCTACCATTCCTTTCAACTTCTCTTCAAGGGTCAGATCGAGCTCATCCATAATTCGCTCAGTTGCCTCCAACCAGTATTCAGCCGTACTGGGTGCCACACCAGATACTCCTCTAAACATTTCAGCCCCGTTGGCTCGGAGTCGCTCGGGTACAGATTTCCGAGTTCCCATATTTCCACCTGCGCCAGCCACCATTTCCAAAACTCGCAGCACAGCCTGCGACACAGCATCTTCCCCTGTCTGAGCCTGCTGCTCAACACCAACAGCTGGGGGTGGTGGTGGCGGTGGTACCTCATTATCAGACCCTTGATCCGATCTAACGGGTTCCGACACAGTCATTCTTCCTCTACCGCGTCCACGACGGCCACGTCCTCTAGAACTCATTTCTATCGTTGCGATCTGATTAAAAAGTTTTATGAATTAGTCCTTATTTCACTTATTACCCGCGAAGAAGTTTTATGAAAAGAGTTTTAGGAGTGGTTCTTTCGTATTCATACATGCACACAGGCTTTTCATTCATGCATCCATCAATCAATTATGAACTTTCGTTCATTCAGAGAAACGTTGTAGTCTTCATTGTTGTTGTTTTCTCACTACCCAGGGGTATTTCGTAGTTTTTCAAAAGAAAAAGTTCCTTGGTAATTTTGTCAAAAAGTATTTTGGAATTTTTAAATTCCCGGGGTATTTTGGAAAATTTTTGAAATCCGGGGGTATTTCGGTAATTTTGGATCTCGGGGGTATTTGGTACTAAACCAGGGTAAATTTGTAAAGTTTAATATTTCCGGGGTATTTCCAAATTTTGCAAAACTTTGAGAGTTCTTTTTGAGAATTGCACTTTCCAAAACAGTAATGTTGCAAAAATTTTGGAAATCAGGGTCATTTTGGTAATTTTGTAAGTTAGGGGCAATTTTGTAATTTTCCAAATCAAGGTATTTTTGATATTTTTCAAATTAGGGTTTTTGAACCTTTATAATAATGAAATTTTGGTAAACTGTTGGGTAGTTGGACATTTTATAAACCAAGGGCATTTTTGTAATTTTACCACTAGGGGTATTTTTGTAATTTCATAAATCAGATATTTTTCGGAAATTATTTTTTCAAAACAATTTTATCAGTTCAAAAGAGTGGTTTGTTGAATTTTTAAAACTAGGGTTTCCATAAAAACACGGCTAGTTCCCTTTCGGGTTTTAGTTAGTGTGTTTAGCCTATGACCGAGTCCTCTTGGTCAGGGTGAACCAAAGCTACGCACCAGGTAGGATTCGAATGGAGAGGAGGAGTCACACGGACTGCTTAAGTACCAAGCTCTCACTGAAACCATTCTAGACATGCGCACAGAGGTTGCCACACCCACTGAGTCATCTTGGTTAGGGTGAACCGAAAGCTACGCACCAGGTAGGATTCCAGCGAAGAGGAGGTGAGACACTAGGACTGCTTAAATACCAGGCTCTTCCGGATCCAATCCTAGACATGCGCATAGGGGTTACCACACCCTAACTTGGTGACTTAGCCATAGGTTTGTTTAAGTAAGTATTAAATCTTATGCATTTGTTGGGGTACACTAGTCCTAGGGTTCACATACTTATCATACTACTCTACGTTCCATTCCATTCTCCCCTTCATAATATAATCACATAAAGCACACAGATGGTTAGGGGTACTTACCTGGTGGACTGCGGGTCGGAGACTTAGGTGCCATGCCAGAAACCTGCTTATTTTTTTAAAATATTTCCATAAAAACTCATTTGGGCTTGATTTGAAAACGTTTTGGGCCTTAAACCACAGGCCGAGAGTTAAAAACTGGGCTCTGATACCAAATTGAAACACCCCAAACTCGGCCCACGAGCCTTGACCGGATCTGGTATGTTCCTCGAAAAAACTGATTCAAAACTCTTTTATTACTTAGGAAAAACTTGTGTGTTTAGAAAGAAAGTTTGTTGGTTGGGCTTGAGTTGAAAAGAGTTTATTTTATATTGAAAACCCATTTATTTCAGGTGACAAATAATTAGAGTTTATCTTAAATTAAATTGACTTAATCTTTAATAATTAAAATTCCGTAACATAGTAAATAAAACAGAAATAAAATAATTCAACTATGGCCTTATGGCCTTATTACATCAAATAATTCCCAAAATAAACTTAAAATACTTAAATAAAATAAACGTCCAAATCGTAAATTTCTTGTTGTGCATGGCCATCCCTAAGCTTCTGCCGAGCCCAGTCCATTACTGTTCGTCACCGAAAATAGTCCCACAACGGGTGAGTCAACAGACTCAATGTGTACACACACTAAGTCCAAATAAATTTAGGCATAACATACATATCATATTCACATAATAATTACGATAATGATGCAACCCAAAACCCAAACCTAGTTAACCATCCGCTACACTTCCCCCGTACCAACCTGCACACCGTGGGGACTAATAAGTCAACCCTCCATCCGCTACACTCCATCGAAGGCAGTCGCTGCAGTCGACGTGCTCATCGCCCTTATAGTCTCGTGGTCTTAGGTCACCACGTTCAGATATTGTGGTCTTAGGTCACCACATTCAGATATCGCGGTCTTAGGTCACCGCATTCAGATAGCGTGGTCTTAGGTCACCACATTCACTTCCCCTTTTCAATAACCCATATGCCCCATATCATAAATATTATGCATTAACATGCCAAATTTCACATTCTTATCTTATTCACATGTTACATATAACATATTTCATAATCCTAATGGGAGTAGGAAACGTACCTGAGTACTTTTGTACCATTACATGGTACTTAGCCATATTCACATTCTTATAAACATGCACATACTAATTATAGCCATAAATTTTATTAAGAAGAAGTGTGGGTACACACCTGATTTGCTTAGCGATTCACTTAAATCCCGAAAAGCTTTGATCTAATGCCTTTAGATCCTTAATTCCCTACAATCGGCCACACTTAATATTTTTAGGGACAAAGCCTATTCGGCTATAAAACCAAATCCTAGTAGGATTTGTATTCTTAAAACTTACCTTGTTGCCGTTTTGATGATTAATCAAATCCCGGAAACTTTGTATCTTCCCCTTTGAAATCGGCTAGTCACTAGATCCCTTGAATTGGTTAGTTTTCGGCTTAAAACACATAATAATAGATCTACTACTAAAATAGGGTCTTGGCCGAATATTCATAGTTACTTACCTTTATGATTTGAAATCCCGAAACCTTCCTTCTTGTAGTCGACAATCACAGAATCCCGAAGTTTCCCTTACTTGAAGAAGTCGACAGCACCCTTGTTAAAAGCCCCTTAAAGAATCAGCCTTGATGACTAGATGATAAGGTTTCGGCTTTTGGTTTTAATGGAGAATCGGCTAGGGGTTCTCTTGGGGTATTCGGTTTCCTCAAAAATAAAGAAAACTTGAGAATTTTGGCAATGGTGGACTATAGATTCAGCTTAACAAATGAAAGAGAGAGAAGAGAGGAGAGCACTAAGAAATTCGCAGAGAAAGAGAGGAAGAAAAAATTGATAGCCCTATTTGTTTCCTCTTATAGCCGAATTTTCTACTCAGAATCCCTTTCTTGGCCACCACTCTTCTATTTTGATAGCTTAATCCTTTGAGTTATCACAAAATAAAAGAATTTAATCCAACAATTATCTCTAAAATAATCTAAAATAAATCTATTATTTATCCATCCTTTAGCCGAATTTTAAAGAGAATAGAACTCCCAAAATATAGCCTTGTGCCGTCCACCTCTCTACTCCTTGTAGCAAAATAAAATTTCTTTTATTTGCTCCCCAAGTGACTCGAACTCAGGCCCACTTGCATAGCTGGTGGCGTCACCTACCTGGGCCTTAAGTGATATCTTCAGCCACTTTTCCAAACCTGTTTGTGTGTCAAATTCCTCCTATTAATTTTCTTAAGGCCACCTTGCCTTAGTTTCCTCTTTTTAAACTTTAAAACTTGACATTTCCTTACATTTCCAAGTTTCCAAAAACGTTCGTTTCCCTCCTTTAACCTAACATTTCCTTACATTTCCAAGTTTCCAGAAATGTTCACTTTCCTCTTTTGAATCATTTCCAAATCATTTCCTTACGTTTCTTAGTTTCCAAAAATGTTCAAAATACATTCATAACACATAAGACATGTCATTTCGTACAATTAAACCAAAAATGCATAGGCTCTTTTCAGGATGTTACAGTTCTACCCCCCTTAAAATAATTTCGTCCTCGAAATTTCCTAGCTAAATAATTGAGGGTATTGCTGTCGCATTGCCTCTTCTGGTTCCCACGAAGCTTCTTCCGATCCATGATTGCGCCATAACACTTTGACTAGAGGAACTGACTTCCTTCGTAGCACTTTCACATCACGTTCCAATATCTGAATCGGCTCTTCCTCGTAGGATAAGTCTGGCCTTAGCTCCACTTCTTCAACTGGTACCACATGAGATGGATCCGATCGGTAACGACAAAGCATGGATACGTGGAATACGTCGTGCATCTGCTGCAACTCCGGTGGCAACTCTAACTGGTATGCCACTGGTCCAACTCGCTTCAGTACTTGATAGGCCCTATAAACCTTGGGCTTAACTTCCCTTTGCGACCAAACCTCATCACCTTCTTCCAAGGCAAGACTTTCAGAATCACTTGGTCTCCCACTTCAAACTCTATTTCCTTCCGCTTAAGGTCGGCGTACGACTTCTGCCTATCAGAGGCTTCCTTTAACCGTGCCCTGATTATCTCAACCTTTTCTTCAGTTTCTGTCACTAACTCTGGACCCAAAACTCGACGTTCTCCTAACTCAGTCCAACAAGTAGGAGTTCAACACTTCCGACCATACAACGCCTCATATGGTGCCATCCGAATACTAGCCTGATAGCTGTTATTGTAGGCGAACTCTGCTAAAGGCAAATAGTCTTCCCAACTTCCTCGGAAATCCATCACACAGCCTCTCAACATATCCTCCAACACTTGTATAACCCGTTCAGACTGCCCATCTGATTGTGGATGAAAAGCCATAGTGAAGTCCAACTTAGTGCCTAAAGCTTGATGAAGTGCCCTCCAAAACCGAGACGTAAACCTTGGGTCTCTATCGGAGATGATCGATACCGGTACTCCATGTAACCTCACAATTTCCGCTACATATAATTTGGCCAACTTCTGAAGAGAATAATCAACTCTTACCGGGATGAAGTGCGCGGACTTGGTCAGATGATCCACTATTACCCATACCGAGTCCTTCTTAGTAGGCGTAAGGGGAAGCCCACTAACGAAGTCCATGGTAATTTTTTCCCACTTCCACTGCGGAATCTCGATTGACTGAAGCAATCCCGATGGAACTTGGTGTTCAGCCTTAACTTGCTGACACGTCAGACATTTTCCCACGAATTCAGTAACTTCCCGTTTAAGATTAGGCCACCAAAACTGTTCCCTTAGATCTCTGTATAGCTTACTGCCTCCGAGATGCATAGCATAAGGGCTACTATGCGCCTCCTGAAGAATCCTTTGTCTTAACTCTTCGTCCCTCGGCATACAGACTTTTCCTTTGTAGCACAATACTCCTTCAACATTAACGCCATAATCCTCTAACTCTTCGTTCTGTACTTGCTGTAACTTAGCACTTAGGTCCTTATCAGCCAACTGTCCCTCTTTCACCTCATTGAGCCATGTGGCCTTGACTTGCAACTCTGCCAACAGGCTTCCATCATCATACAAACTCAAGTGTGTGAACATAGCCCTTAGATCCGACACAACCTTCCGACTTAGGGCATCAGCTACCACATTCGCCTTGCCCAGGTGGTACTCTATCGAGCAATCATAATCCTTCAATAACTCCACCCATCTTCGCTGCCTCAAGTTCAACTCCTTCTGAGTCAACAGATACTTAAGGCTTTTGTGGTCTGTGTATCGACCTTTCCCCATAAAGGTAGTGCCTCCAAACCTTAAGAGCGAAAACTACTGCTGCCAATTCCAAGTCATGAGTTGGGTAGTTAACCTCATGCAGCCTTAACTGTCGAGACGCATAAGCGACTATTTTTCCTTCTTGCATTAGCACACAGCCTAATCCCGTGTGAGAAGCGTCACAGTATACCACAAAATCCTTCCCTGCCTCCGGCTGAATTAACACCGGAGCTTCCGTCAACACTTTCTTAAGCTTTTCAAAGCTCTCCTGTTGCTTCTTAGTCCATTCAAAGGGTACTTCATTCCTTAGCAACTATGTCAAAGGCGCGGCTATTGATGAGAACCCTTCCACGAACCTTCTATAATAGCCTCCCAAACCTAAGAAACTTCGGATCTCAGCCATAGACCTAGGTGGTTTCCAATCCAACACCGCTTCGATCTTCCTAGGGTCCACTCTTATTCCCTCTGCGGATACCACGTGCCCTAAGAATGCCACCTCCTTAAGCCAAAATTCACACTTGTTGAATTTGGCATAGAGCTTCTTCTCCCTTAACACTTGCAACACAGCTCGGAGATGCTCATCATGCTCCTCCTCTGACTTCGAATACACCAGGATGTCATCGATAAACACGAAAACTAACCTATCCAAATAGGGTTGAAAAACTCGATTCATCATATCCATGAACGCGGCTGGGGCGTTCGTCAACCCAAACGGCATCACTACAAACTCAAAATGACCGTATCTTGTCCTAAAAGCTGTCTTATGGATATCTGCCTCCTTCACCTTCAACTGATGATATCCCGACCTTAGGTCTATTTTCGAGAATATTGCGGCCCCCTTCAGCTGATCGAACAAGTCATCGATCCTTGGCAAAGGATACTTGTTCTTAATGGTCAGCTTATTCAACTGACGGTAATCTACGCACATCCACATAGTTCCGTCCTTCTTCTTTACGAACAAAACCGGTGCTCCCCATGGAGACACACTAGGTCGAATGAACCCACGATCCAGTAATTCTTGGATCTGAGCCTTGAGCTCAACCAACTCCTTTGGTGCCATTCTGTACGGGGCGATTGACACAGGAACTGTTCCCGGCAGCAAGTCTATTCCAAATTCCACCTCCCTATCTGGGGGTATTCCTGGTAATTCCTTCGGAAACACATCTTCGAAATCCCTTACAGTTCTAACTCCACTGACACCTTCTTCTTTTCCACCCAACGCACTTACGAAGGCTAAGAACGCCTTGCACCCTTTCCTAACCATTTTCTCAGCCTTCAATGCCGAAACTACGTTAGACAGGTAGTTTCTTCTTTCTCCGATCATTACCACTACTTCATCCTCCGGGGTCCTTAGTTCCATTTGTTTAGCCGCACAATCCAACACGGCTCAGTGCTCTACTAGCCAGTCCATTCCAAGTATAAGTTCAAACTCCCAAAGGGTAGTTCCATTAAGTCAGCCCCAAAGTTCACTCCCTGAATCTCTAGGGGTACATTCCGAAAGATCTTATCCACCACTACAGTTTGACCTAATGGGCTTACTACAGTCATTTGCCTATCAGAAAGTTCAGAGTCTAAGCCTAGTGTTTCCACTACCCTACATGCAACATAAGAATGGGTCGAACCCACATCAATTAGAGCAAAATAGGGCTTGCCATAAATAAAGAACGTACCGGTTATAACATCCGGCGCGTCTCCTTCCTCCCTCCGGTGAACCGCATAAACCAAACCTGGCTGCCTCACCTCAGCATTAGCAGCACCTCTGCCCTGTGTTCCACGTCCTCTACCAGCACCATTACCTCTGTTATTCGAACCACGACCTCGTTGAGGCTGCTGTCCCCCTCTACCAGCCTGATTAACATTCTGAGCTGCTGGTCGACTTTCATCTGGTATCTTAGGACAATCCTTGATCATATGTCTTTGGACCCACACCTAAAGTATCCTCCCGTCTTCTTCCAGCACTCTCCTAAGTGCTTCTTTCCACACAGATCACAAGAACGATACTGCCTCCTGTACCAGCTTGCTGACCTCGCGTCCCATCCACTCTAGGCCTCTTTTGAAACTACCCAGACGATTCAAAACTTCTTTTTGGCCTATTCCGATCCATGGTCTGCTTGGTAGAATCCTTAATTCCCTCGGCTACCTTGGCCTTTTCTACTAAAGCAGAAAACTCCCGCTCCTGATGCAGTGCTATCAACAATCTCAGATCATCCCTTAGTCCGTCCTCAAAACGGACATAACGCTCATGCTCAGTTGCCACTACTCCTCGAGCATACCGGCTCAACCTCAGAAATTCAGCTTCATATTCCGCAACGGACTTGTTCCCTTGAACCAGTCACAGAAATGCTTTCCTTTGCTCATCAGTATACCTGGTTCCAACATACTTCTTTTGATACGCTTCCTTGACATACTCCCAGGCCAGATCCTCAGCCGTGGCACCATCCCGAACAGTTAACCACCATTAATACGCTTCATCGCGTAGCAGTGCTACCATTCCTTTCAACTTCTCTTCAAGGGTCAGATCGAGCTCATCCATAATTCGCTCAGTTGCCTCCAACCAGTATTCAGCCGTACTGGGTGCCACACCAGATACTCCTCTAAACATTTCAGCCCCGTTGGCTCGGAGTCGCTCGGGTACAGATTTCCGAGTTCCCATATTTCCACCTGCGCCAGCCACCATTTCCAAAACTCGCAGCACAGCCTGCGACACAGCATCTTCCCCTGTCTGAGCCTGCTGCTCAACACCAACAGCTGGGGGTGGTGGTGGCGGTGGTACCTCATTATCAGACCCTTGATCCGATCTAACGGGTTCCGACACAGTCATTCTTCCTCTACCGCGTCCACGACGGCCACGTCCTCTAGAACTCATTTCTATCGTTGCGATCTGATTAAAAAGTTTTATGAATTAGTCCTTATTTCACTTATTACCCGCGAAGAAGTTTTATGAAAAGAGTTTTAGGAGTGGTTCTTTCGTATTCATACATGCACACAGGCTTTTCATTCATGCATCCATCAATCAATTATGAACTTTCGTTCATTCAGAGAAACGTTGTAGTCTTCATTGTTGTTGTTTTCTCACTACCCAGGGGTATTTTCGTAGTTTTTCAAAAGAAAAAGTTCCTTGGTAATTTTGTCAAAAAGTATTTTGGAATTTTTAAATTCCCGGGGTATTTTGGAAAATTTTTGAAATCCGGGGGTATTTCGGTAATTTTGGATCTCGGGGGTATTTGGTACTAAACCAGGGTAAATTTGTAAAGTTTAATATTTCCGGGGTATTTCCAAATTTTGCAAAACTTTGAGAGTTCTTTTTGAGAATTGCACTTTCCAAAACAGTAATGTTGCAAAAATTTTGGAAATCAGGGTCATTTTGGTAATTTTGTAAGTTAGGGGCAATTTTGTAATTTTCCAAAATCAAGGTATTTTTGATATTTTTCAAATTAGGGTTTTTGAACCTTTATAAAATAATGAAATTTTGGTAAAACTGTTGGGTAGTTGGACATTTTATAAACCAAGGGCATTTTTTGTAATTTTACCACTAGGGGTATTTTTGTAATTTCATAAATCAGATATTTTTCAGAAATTATTTTTTTCAAAACAATTTTATCAGTTCAAAAGAGTGGTTTGTTGAATTTTTAAAACTAGGGTTTCCATAAAAACACGGCTAGTTCCCTTTCGGGTTTTAGTTAGTGTGTTTAGCCTATGACCGAGTCCTCTTGGTCAGGGTGAACCAAAGCTACGCACCAGGTAGGATTCGAATGGAGAGGAGGAGTCACACGGACTGCTTAAGTACCAAGCTCTCACTGAAACCATTCCTAGACATGCGCACAGAGGTTGCCACACCCACTGAGTCATCTTGGTTAGGGTGAACCGAAGCTACGCACCAGGTAGGATTCCAGCGAAGAGGAGGTGAGACACTAGGACTGCTTAAATACCAGGCTCTTCCGGATCCAATCCTAGACATGCGCATAGGGGTTACCACACCCTAACTTGGTGACTTAGCCATAGGTTTGTTTAAGTAAGTATTAAATCTTATGCATTTGTTGGGGTACACTAGTCCTAGGGTTCACATACTTATCATACTACTCTACGTTCCATTCCATTTCTCCCCTTCATAATATAATCACATAAAGCACACAGATGGTTAGGGGTACTTACCTGGTGGACTGCGGGTCGGAGACTTAGGTGCCATGCCAGAAAACCTGCTTATTTTTTAAAATATTTCCATAAAAACTCATTTGGGCTTGATTTGAAAACGTTTTGGGCCTTAAACCACAGGCCGAGAGTTAAAAACTGGGCTCTGATACCAAATTGAAACACCCCAAACTCGGCCCACGAGCCTTGACCGGATCTGGTATGTTCCTCGAAAGAAACTGATTCAAAACTCTTTTATTACTTAGGAAAAACTTGTGTGTTTAGAAAGAAAGTTTGTTTGGGTTGGGCTTGAGTTGAAAAAGAGTTTATTTTATATTGAAAACCCATTTATTTCAGGTGACAAATAATTAGAGTTTATCTTAAATTAAATTGACTTAATCTTTAATAATTAAAATTCCGTAACATAGTAAATAAAACAGAAATAAAATAATTCAACTATGGCCTTATGGCCTTATTACATCAAATAATTCCCAAAATAAACTTAAAATACTTAAATAAAATAAACGTCCAAATCGTAAATTTCTTGTTGTGCATGGCCATCCCTAAGCTTCTGCCGAGCCCAGTCCATTACTGTTCGTCACCTGAAAATAGTCCCACAACGGGTGAGTCAACAGACTCAATGTGTACACAACACTAAGTCCAAATAAATTTAGGCATAACATACATATCATATTCACATAATAATTTACGATAATGATGCAACCCAAAACCCAAACCTAGTTAACCATCCGCTACACTTCCCCCGTACCAACCTGCACACCGTGGGGACTAATAAGTCAACCCTCCATCCGCTACACTCCATCGAAGGCAGTCGCTGCAGTCGACGTGCTCATCGCCCTTATAGTCTCGTGGTCTTAGGTCACCACGTTCAGATATTGTGGTCTTAGGTCACCACATTCAGATATCGCGGTCTTAGGTCACCGCATTCAGATAGCGTGGTCTTAGGTCACCACATTCACTTCCCCTTTTCAATAACCCATATGCCCCATATCATAAATATTATGCATTAACATGCCAAATTTCACATTCTTATCTTTATTCACATGTTACATATAACATATTTCATAATCCTAATGGGAGTAGGAAACGTACCTGAGTACTTTTGTACCATTACATGGTACTTAGCCATATTCACATTCTTATAAACATGCACATACTAATTATAGCCATAAATTTTATTAAGAAGAAGTGTGGGTACACACCTGATTTGCTTAGCGATTCACTTAAATCCCGAAAAGCTTTGATCTAATGCCTTTAGATCCTTAATTCCTACAATCGGCCACACTTAATATTTTTAGGGACAAAGCCTATTCGGCTATAAAACCAAATCCTAGTAGGATTTGTATTCTTAAAACTTACCTTGTTGCCGTTTTGATGATTAATCAAATCCCGGAAACTTGTATTCTTCCCCTTTGAAATCGGCTAGTCACTAGATCCCTTGAATTGGTTAGTTTTCGGCTTAAAACACATAATAATAGATCTACTACTAAAATAGGGTCTTGGCCGAATATTCATAGTTACTTACCTTTATGATTTGAAATCCCGAAACCTTCCTTCTTGTAGTCGACAATCACAGAATCCCGAAGTTTTCCCTTACTTGAAGAAGTCGACAGCACCCTTGTTAAAAGCCCCTTAAAGAATCAGCCTTGATGACTAGATAATAAGGTTTCGGCTTTTGGATTTTAATGGAGAAGTCGGCTAGGGGTTCTCTTGGGGTATTCGGTTTCCTCAAAAATAAAGAAAACTTGAGAATTTTGGCAATGGTGGACTATAGATTCAGCTTAACAAATGAAAGAGAAAAGAAGAGAGGAGAGCACTAAGAAATTCGGCAGAGAGAAGAGGAGGAAGAAAAATTGATGAGTAGCCCTATTTGTTTCCTCTTATAGCCGAATTTTCTACTCAGAATCCCTTTCTTGGCCACCACTCTTCTATTTTGATAGCTTAATCCTTTGAATTATCACAAAATAAAAGAATTTAATCCAACAATTATCTCTAAAATAAATCTATTATTTATCCATCCTTTAGCCGAATTTTAAAGAGAATAGAACTCCCAAAATATAGCCTTGTGCCGTCCACCTCTCTACTCCTTGTAGCAAAATAAAATTTCTTTTATTTGCTCCCCAAGTGACTCGAACTCAGGCCCACTTGCATAGCTGGTGGCGTCACCTACCTGGGCCTTAAGTGATATCTTCAGCCACTTTTCCAAACCTGTTTGTGTGTCAAATTCCTCCTATTAATTTTCTTAAGGCCACCTTGCCTTAGTTTCCTCTTTTTAAACTTTAAAACTTGACATTTCCTTACATTTCCAAGTTTCCAAAACGTTCGTTTCCCTCCTTTAACCTAACATTTCCTTACATTTCCAAGTTTCCAGAAATGTTCACTTTCCTCTTTTGAATCATTTCCAAATCATTTCCTTACATTTCTTAGTTTCCAAAAATGTTCAAAATACATTCATAACACATAAGACATGTCATTTCATACAATTAAACCAAAAATGCATAGGCCCTTTTCAGGATGTTACACGTTGAATTTATCTGAAATATCGATGGTTACATAGGTAGTACACTCGAGGCGTACGAATCAAGATCCGTCAATTCATATTCAATGGTACCCATAGGGTACTATCTCATAGAGTACACTCTCAAGCCACACATATGTACAACAAGATTACCAGTCTAGGCTAAATACTTTTTATGACATATGCTCTAAGGAGCTTGCTCTGGATTACCCGTCCGGGCTAAATCCAATTCATAATATATGCTCGAGAGGACTCACATCAAGATTACTCGTCCAAGCTAAATCCTATTAGAATTGAGGTCGAAGGATTACTCATCCGAGTTAAATCCTATCCGCAACAAATGCAGGACCCTTTTCGTTTCGGGAAATCACATATCCATCAATTTTTCCATTTGTTCAACCGGGATTTAGACCCTTTTCAATCAATATCAGGCATTTGATTATTTCATACCTCCGTAACATTTATGTAATTCGAGTAAAACACATTCCACATTCATGTCAAGTATACAAGTAACATTTTATTCATTTACCATTTTATCTGGTATTTTCATTTATCGGGCAATATCGAGTAAGTGATCATTTCACATATTTATGACACTGATGAAATTCACAAACACAACATTTAAATCAAGCATAAAAACATATACAATTTAGTTACACGAACTTACCTCGACAAAGGTTCGTGTACGTAAAATCTACGAATCTGACATTTTCCTCTTTCCTCGTTCTAACTCCGAATTTGGTCTCTCGGGATCTATACGGTAAATTTAACATCAATTTATCATATTTACGTTCATGTGGACAAAAATTTCATCCTAGGCAAAATTACTATTTTGCCCCTAACTTTTCCATAAATTCCATTTTCGTCCCTAGGCTCGAAAAATGAAACTTGTGCAAATTACTCCCTATTCCAAGCCTAACCAAAGCTGTAACACCCCAAACCCGGCCTAGATGTTAGGCCCGAATCTGGCGTGTCACATGGAAGTGTGTTTTTTTTTTTTTCAAAACCATCTTTGCGATTGTTAAAAAAACTTGTTTGAGAATTATAGCCTCTTTGTTAAAACCCAAAACACTTAAGCAATTGTTATCTACTTGAAAACGTAATTATCTTTAAAAACCTTTTTGGTTGCGAAAACATATTTGAAATAAACAATTTACGAAAATATGACGTTTGGAAATAGAGTTGCAGAAACATTTTGAAAATATTGTGGAAACGTAGGTAAAATACAAGTATTTTTGAGAGGTTGATTGATGAGTCGAAAATCGAGGTAGTGAACTTTAACCGTGACTTTTGAAAATGACGTTGAAAATTTGAAATAGAATTTCCGAGTTAAATCATTTGTAAAAGATTGGTATGAAAATCATTTGTTAATCATTTTTTTAAAACCGTTATTTATGAGTTTAGAAAAATCCCCATTTAAAATAATGTAGAAAAATAATAAGTACGGCTAAACATAAAACCAAATAAAATATCCCAGAGGCCTTATTACAACCTTAATTCAAAATAGCAAAGTAATTAAAAATACTAAAAGAAATCCAAAATCCAAATTTAACCGTTTACGAAGTATGGCCTCCACCGAGTCATCCACGGCCCAAGTCTCCATCACTGATCATTACTTAAAAGGGATAAGGAAAATGGGGGTGAGTTACTAGAACTCAGTGTGTAACCCACTTACCATTGTCCATTGGGCCAAAATCCATTAAGCAAATATTTGGGCCTAAGCCCATATACAATAACAATAATGTATCAAATATAACATGTGTATGAAATGTAAGTCCCAAACCAAGCCTAGTATTCCATCCGCTACACACCACCCGTACCAACCAACACACCTGTGGGAGATCTTTAGTCAACCCACCCCGCCAGCACACAAAACATAAGCATTAAGCCATTTATATCAAATTTGTGGACAAGCCACCAGATTAACAGAATTTACATGGCATTTCCATTTTTTCAGATTTGTGGCAGAGCCACCAGATTTATGTAGCAGAGCTACCAGAACTTCTCTTCACCATTATCCCATCCCATGCAAATCATGTACTTAATGCATAACCATTTACAACAATTTATTCAGATTTTTCTTACAAAAATTATGGCCCATTATAACAATTTATCAAGTTGGCCAATTAAGCAAAATATCATCTTGGCCCATTTCGCAATTTATTTTAAATCGGCCCATATAGCAAATATCAAATGGCCCATATAGCAAATATCAAACGGCCCATATAGCAAATATCTAACGGCCCATATAGCAAATATTTAACGGCCCATATAGCAAATTATCAATCGGCCTATATAGCAAATATCAAAACGGCCCATTAACACATTTCAATTTGGCCCTTTAAGGCAATTTATCAAATCGTTGCTATAACACCCCAAACCCGGCCCAAACACTACAGCCGGATCTGGCATGTCACTAAAAAGATTTTTGTAAAAGATGTCGCAATTTCGGGAAATATTTTTCTTGTATTTAATCTTTTGTTCTGGAAAACTTAATAACATGATAGGTTTAAATAAGATATGAATTTCATTTGTTGTTTTATGAATTAAAACCAAAATCTTAATACATGCCTTAATTTAATTAAAACCCAAGTGTCTAACAATAATGAAAGCCCAAAATAAAACCAAAACAAAGTATAATAGTCTAGTGGCCCGTGGCCTTATTACAACCATATTTAAAACCCACTTAAATAAATTTCTTAAAAATAAATAAATGAATTAAAGTCTTTGCGGAAGTCCTTGGTTCTCTATCGCATGGCCACCTTGCTCTCCTCTCCAGCCCGGTCCGATGCACTAAGTGTCACCTGAAATTGTTAAAATAATAGGGTGAGTCGCGAAACTCAGTGTGCAACCCTCGTGCACCATCAGATTGGGCCTTAGCCCACAGATCAGAATATAGTACATAACATAACAGATAACATACATAAAACCCAACCCAATCCTAGGTTTCCATCCGCTACACACCACCCTTGCCTACCAATCACACCATTGGGGATTTCTACAATCAACCCACACCGCTACACACAATCGATGGCAGTCATGCTGCAGTTTGCTGCTTATCGTCAGAGTTGTGATAGAGTCATTAGGCTGAAATGGCAGAAGCCACCAAAAACAGAGTTGTGACAGAGTCACCAGGCTAAAATGGCATAAGCCACCAGAACAGAGCACTTCCCCTTTTTCATCAATAACCCAACCCCAAGCATATATAAAACAATCGACATATATCACATATCATTCTAACAGAATCATTCACTGATGAATGGCAGAATTCACTAACCTGATATTTAGCCTTTACCCTTCTTGGGTTTCCAAACGTTATGCCGGGATTTCGACATTTAACAGAAGATAGCAGATTTATTACATATACATATATATAAGCAATCAGTCTAATGGTGTGAGAAGTTACACACCTGGTTACCGTTAGGACGACACTCTCTATGTCGACACTATCAGAAGCTGCTAAAACTGCTATCTGTCTAAGATTTTGTTTGGATGCCGGTCCACAACCTATTGGCCAATTCTGAACTGCTGACACTGCTCACTTTTTAAACTTAGGGATTAGTTTTACAGATCCAATCCCCTCCTTTGCCTGATCCATATTTGATTCCATCGAGGGACCTTATCAGTTGCTACCATCGTAACATGGGGTTGTTAATCCATAACATAGGGTTAAGATTACGAATATGATAATCTAACGTAACGAAAATCTAGAGAAAACTACCTTACCTTAAAATCCTGAAAGAGGTATGATACTTAGAGACTAAAAATTTTCGGCTTTTAGATCTAGACGATCAGGTCTCCTTCAAATCTCGGAATAATGCCCTCAACACAGGGAATTCGGCTAGCACTTGGGGAGATTTCAGTTTTTTGCAAAAAAACAGGAAGTGAAGATGATTCAAAGAAGTCTTATGATGATTCGGCTTTTAATGAAGAAATCAAATGGGGTCTATGATTTCGGCTTAATGGAGAAATCGGCACAAGAGAAAAAGAATTAAGAAGAGAATGGAATAAAAGGTTTTGGCTTCTGAAGAATTCAAAAGAAAAGATTGCAGAAAGCAACTAGGGATTTGGCTTGTAGAAGAGAATGAGAGAAAAGATTGAGAGAATGGGGTTCAAATGCCGGAATTGAAGAGGTATCCTTTCTATTTAAAGAGAATTTCGGCACCCATATATATACTAAAATAAATAAATAAATAGATAAATAAATAAATAGATCTACACTCCCTAATCGACTCAAACTTATCACCAATTAAATTCCTTTATTATCTCAAAATTGTATCTTCATCCCCATCCAAAAATTCCTTTATTTATCCAAAAATCCAATTTGAATTACATTCAAATTGCCTTCCCCGAACAGTAGCCATTCTTTGGGTGTTTCGGTCCATTTCAACCACCTTACCCACGCCTGCAGTAAAATAGAAAATTATTATAACAAGGCAACTCGAACCCGAGACCTCCAAGCACAACCACACGCTACCAGCAACTACACCAGAACTCTTTTTGTGACATGTTTCATTCTCAACTTCTTTTAAGGCCTATTTCACAGCGACCAAATCATCCAAAGAAATCCAAAAAATATTCGACAACACCGGGCTTCGACCCTCCAACCTTTTCACTATGGTACACGCCCCTTGCCACTGCACCGCGTATTTTATTTAAGTCATATTTCCTCCCTACTTAATTATAAACCTTTTATCGCACTCCAGGTTTACTTAAATAAAAAAACACAACATTTAGCGCACGCCGCGACTAGAACCATCCTCCCCCTACTACTCCTAACGCCTTTGCCATTGGGCCAGGCGTTTCCTTGTGTCATGAAACAATCCCAACTAATTATAAGGCCTAAACTCTGGCATTCATACCACTTATGCGCAATAAAATATTTTTTTTCCAAGTCCAGGACTTGAAGCTCTGACCACCAGCTTATTCCAAACGCCCCAAGCCACCAGACCACCTACTTCCTTGTGATATCTTTTAACCCAACAATATTTTAAAAGCCTTATGACTACCACCAACCTCCCTAAAAAAAAAAACATTTTTGCTAAAGCCCTAGATCGAGCCTAGGACTTTTCCAACACTACCAACCCTTCCTAAACCTCTTAAAAATTAAACTAAACATGCAATAATAATTTTTTTAAAAGAAAATGTCCATTCAAACTTTTCATGATAAAATAATTTATTTCTGTTTGAATAATATTTTAAGAAAAATTAACTATTTAAATGTATTAGTGACATTATAAAAGTAGAGGGACAAACTATGTAAAAAAATAAAGCATATAAATCAAATCCCCAAATTTTAGCATAATCTAGGGGTCAATTAAAAATTGACCATTATCTTATTTTAGTATAAACCACATATTAATTTTTTTTAGTACATTCAAATTATATATACTCATATTGTATATTAACGAAAATTTAACGATAGAAATTAATATTATAAAAAAATATAAGAACTAAATTATATTAAAATATAAAAATTAAATCGAGAATGATAGAAAAATTAATATTTCTAAATTATAACTTCGTTCATCACACTAATAACATAAATAAAATAATTAATTATATGACAAGGACAAAATTATGGAAAATATTTGATAAATTGATGCATAAATTGAGTACATAGATTTTAATATTATGCCACATTAAATTTTATTATAATTCAGTTAATATATTTAAAATGGAGGAAAAATTAGTATGGAATAATTACACATTAATCTAAATCCAAACAATAATTACAAGTTTTTTTTTCAACGACAAAATCCATTCTCTCGACACACGAACCCACTTATTCTAGGCCCAAATTCAGGATGTTACAATTCTACCCTCCTTAAAGAAATTTCGTCCTCGAAATTTCCAACTAACTAGTAATCATACTACCTAAGTCTCACCACTATGCTTTCGCTGCGCACTCTAATTCTAAAGCCAAAATAAACACTTAGTATACTATGGTAGGGTACGCACTGGTATTCACATCTAGAGCGTCCTCGTCCCCTTGTACTCATGCTATCGGTTCGTGTTTATCTGATTAAAAATTTTATGAATTATTAACTCTTTCCACTGATTATCCACGAACAATCTTATGAAAAGAAATTTTAAGAGTGATTCTTTCGAATTCGAACCTATCTACAGTTTAAGTCTCAAGTTTACCTCCTAATTCTAGAGGCCACATACATTCAACAATCAACATACAGACAACATCCATGCACCCACATTCAATGTAATATCCTGATTCTGGGGGTCTGTGCATTTGATATGTTGCATGGCTAAGTTAGTAGGTAAAGGCTTTGAGGTGTGGATTGGGCTCAGGCTTGGACTTAAATCTGGGCTAAGTTGATTAAAAATAATGTTAGTTTATAATTAAAAGTTAAGTATGTTTAGTAGCAAGTTGGGCTTGTGGCCCAAAGTTTGGAGGTGCAATAAGTGGGCATGTAGGTGGCGTCACAAGGGGGAGGAGTTTGGGCCTAGTGTGGCCGCTTGGGGCCCAAATTAATGGGTCAAAAATTCGGCACTTCAAGGGGGAGGGGGTGGACGGCACATGAGCTACATTTTAGGAGCTTTATTTCTTTTTAATTTAGTAATTAAAAGCTGATAATTAAGAGGGAAGAGTTGGTTCTAAGTTGGCCTCTTCTAAAGATGAGATAGGGATTGGGTTATCATGCAAGATAAGAGCTATCAGGAGGGAGAGAGTTGGCTGAAACTCCAACTCTAAGTGTGTGCCTGTGTATAGCTGAAATTTGGAAGGATAGTTACCATCTTTTCCATTTGTTTTTCTCACTTTGTTATCTTTTCTCTCAAGCCAAGTTCTTTTCTCTCTTTTCTCTCTTCTAGCCAAAATTTCCTAGCCTTCTTCTCTTCTCCAACATCTTCCTGAAAGCCGAATTCTTCTTATTCATATTCCTCCTCCATAGCCGAATCTACAAGGGAGGTTTCTGTTTCTCGAATGTACACCATAAGCCGCATACTCCTTAGTAATCTGGTGAGTTTCGGGATTTTGCTTATATACGATTTCTCCCTTTCTTTTCATAAAGATCTAACCGGGATCATTTGTTCTAATGCCTGTCGATTTCCCCTCTTTGTCCCTAGAAGCCGAATCCTTTCCTGCTATAGTCAGAAGTGCTGATTTGGTGGAAAAGCTGAAGGTAGGTAGTGGTAGGTTCGGCCGAATGGCCTTTCTTGATTTCTTTTATTTGGCCGAATGCCATATGGGCTAGATTGGTGGTGATTATCGGTTTATTTGATATTTTGAGGATGGCCGAATGTAGGTTGGAAGGTGACGGGTTCGTAAGGAAGGGTTCTTTTAAACTCTATTACTATTTATTAGATCTTATCGATCTGATTGGTTTAGTGACCAAAGGGTTATTATGGCCGCTAATAACAGTCGAGCAGTAGGAGGGGTTGGATCTGTAAACCCAACGCCAAAGTAGCGTAGAAGCAGTAAAAGCGGTAGTACGAAAACCAAGTGTGTAACTCTTACACACTTTCTTACGTAATATGTTTTATGTTATGTGTTATTTAAAAGCCAGAATGACGGCAATAGTTACGAAAATACCCTTGTGGGTAAAAGCGAGGATGCCGGGCAAGTTGTTATTCTGTAAATGTGATTTAACATGTTAAGCATGATCATACTGATATTGACTGCATGAGTATATGCCATTGGTGATGAGAGGAGGGGGAAGTATGATCTATCAGACTGTCACCAGTGATTTGGTATCACACAGTGGGTTGGCCCCACATATTACAAAACTATGACTAAGTCTCAGTGGTTTGGCACCACCAGTAGTTTGGTACCACATATGTTGATTTTGTAACTTCGGTTACTAGTGGTTTGGCACCACCAGTGGTTTGGTACCACAAGGGGTAGATTCGGGAGACCCGGATGGATACTTATGTGGGTTGCATGACTTGCATATTATCAAAATGTAAAACCCCAAACCCGGTCTAAATGCTACACCCGGGTCTGGCATGCTACGGGGAAGAAAATGCTTTAAAAATTAGTTTGTCAACTTCGTTGGTGGAGAAAACCCTTGGAAAATTTTTAGAAAACGAATTTGAGTTTGGTGAAGTTTAAAACGGGTTAAGACTTGTTTTAGAAAATTATTTGCTTTATTGTTATTCCATATCATTTACCTAATCAGTGAACATTTAAAAAAACACGTACTTATCGAGGTTTTGAAAAAAACATCCAATTCATATCTATCAGGTTTGCTTATCAAAAGTTATAGGAACAACCAAATAAAACATCCCAAAATAAAAGTTAGGCGGCCTTATTACAACGATGTAAACCCAAAATTAAAGTAAAACAACTAAGTTCAACAGGAAACTTTGAAACAAAACAATTGCTGAGCATGGCCAACTCGAGTCCACTCCGGCTCCATATCCACGATCTAAGTCTAATCTGCAAATAAATCCCCATCCCAAGAAAATCATGCTCTTACACAAGTTCATACAATAATATGCAAGTCATGCAACCCACCTAAGTATCCATCCGGGTCTCCCGAATCTACCCCTTGTGGTACCAAACCACTGGTGGTGCCAAACCACTGGTAACCGAAGTTACAAAATAGACATATGTGGTACCAAACCACTGGTGGTGCCAAACCACTGAGACTTAGTCACAGTTTTGTAATATGTGGGGCCAACCCACTGTGTGATACCAAATCACTGGTGACAGTCTGATAGATCATACTTCCCCCTCCTCTCATCACCCATGGCATATACTCATGCAATCAATATCAGTATGATCATGCTTAACATGTTAAATCACATTTACAGAATAACAACTTACCTGGCATCCTCGCTTTTACCCACAAGGGTATTTTCGTAACTATTGTCGTCATTCTGGCTTTTAAATAACACATAACATAAAACATATTACGTAAGAAAGTGTGTAAGAGTTACACACCTAGTTTTCGTACTACCGCTTTTACTGCTTCTACGCTACTTTGGCGTGGGGTTTACAGATCCAACCCCTCCTACTGCTCGACTGTTATTAGCGGCCATAATAACCCTTTGGTCACTAAACCAATCAGATCGATAAGATCTAATAAATAGTAATAGCGTTTAAAAAAACCCTTACCTAACTTCCAAATCCCGAAAAGTCCTTACGAACCCGTCACCTTCCAACCTATATTCGGCCATCCTCAAAATATCAAATAAACCGATAATCACCACCAATCTAGCCCATATGGCATTCGGCCAAATAAAAGAAATCAAGAAAGGCCATTCGACCGAACCTACCACTACCTACCTTCGGCTTTTCCACTAAATCGATACTTCTGACTATAGCAGGACATGATTCGGCTTCTAGGGACAGAGAGGGGAAATCGACAGGCATTAGAACAAATGATCTAGGTTAGATCTTTATGAAAAGAAAGGGAGAAATCGTATAGAAGCAAAATCCCGAAACTCACCAGATTACTAAGGAGTATGCGGCTTATGGTATACCTTCGGGAAACAGAAACCTCCCTTGTAGATTCGGCTATAGAGAAGGAATATGAATAAGAAGAATTCGACTTTCAGGAAGATGTTGGAGAAGAGAAGAAGGCTAGGAAATTTCGGCTAGAAGAGAGAAAAGAGATAAAAGAACTTGGCTTGAGAGAAAAGATAACAAAGTGAGAAAAACAAATGGAAAAGATGGTAACTATCCTTCCAAATTTCGGCTATACACAGGCACACACTCAGAGTTGGAGTTTCGGCCAACTCTCTCCCTCTTGATAGCTCTTATCTTGCATGATAACCCAATCCCTATCTCATCTTTAGAAGAGGCCAACTTAGAACCAACTCTTCCCTCTTAATTATCAGCTTTTAATTACTAAATTAAAAAGAAATAAAGCTCATAAAATGTAGCTCATGTGCCGTCCACCCCCTCCCCATTGAAGTGCCGAATTTTTGACCCATTAATTTGGGCCCCAAGCGGCCACACTAGGCTCAAACTCCTCCCCCTTGTGACGCCACCTACATGTCCACTTATTGCACCTCCAAACTTTGGGCCACAAGCCCAACTTGCTACTAAACATACTTACTTAACTTTTAATTATAAACTAACATTGTTTTTAATCAACTTAGCCTAGATTTAAGTCCAAGCCTGAGCCCAATCCACACCTCAAAACCTTTACCTACTAACTTAGCCATGCAACATATCAAATGCACAGACCCCCAGAATCAGGATATTACATTCAACACATAGGGGTATTTTTGTCATTCCACTACCTAGGGGTATTTTCATAATTTTATCCTATAGGGGTATTTTCGTAATTTTCAAAATAGAGTTCCTTGTTGATTTCATGAAATAAGGGTATTTTGGTAATTTTTTACAATCCAGGGTATTTTGGTAATTTTGGCATTCGGGGGTATTTCGGTAATTTTGCAATCCAGGGGTATTTTGGAAATTTTGAAATTCAGGGGTATTTCGGTAATTTTAAGTTAGGGGTACTTTGGTCATTTTACAAATTAGGGCAATTTAGTAATTTTTACAAATCAGGGATATTTTGGGAAATTTTACAAATCAAGGGTATTTTCAAAAAATTTCACGAAACTAAGAAGATTTGTTTTTTAAAAAAACAGGGGTATCTTGGAGAATTTGATTTCAAAAGAAATATAGTAGCGTCCAGGTGTTTTTGGTTGTTGTCATATGTTGTGTGTGTGTGTGTTTTTTTTCTAAGGAAAAATTCTGTTGACTTTGTAAATCGGGATATATTTGCAAATCATGGGTATCTTAGTAATTTTTTTCTAAGGGTATTTTAGTAATTTTGTAAAAATAAGGTGGCTGGTCCCTTTCGGGTTTTAATTATAGATTTTGGTCCGTCAACAAATCCTCGTGGCTAGGGTGAACAGTCACTACGCACCAGGTAGGATTCCAGCAAAGAGGAGGTGAGTCACTAGGACTGCTTAAGTACCAGGCTCTTCCGGATCCAATCCTAGACATGCGCATGCCTGTTGCCACACCCTAGTCTTGCGGCTCGTTTACGGGTTTGTTTAGTGAAATTAAGTCTTATGAGTTTTAAGGAGTTGTTTTAACTAAGCCTAGAGTCCATCAAGTTCTAATCTAAATAGTCTACGTCCCATACAGCCCACCAAGCCCACATATACTTCACACAATGGTTTAGAATACTTACCTGGCGGACTTCGCCCGGAGACGCAGGTGCCATGCCGAGCTAACAATCCTGTTATCATTTAAAAACATGCATGTTTCCAAAAGCCCATTTTTAGAAAACGTTTTGAGCCCCAAAACCCCCAGAGCCGAGTTTTGAACCGGGCTCTGATACCAATTTGTAATACCCCGAACCCGGTCCAAACACTACAGCCGGATCTGGCATGTCACTAAAAAGATTTTTGTAAAAGATGTCACAATTTCGGGAAATATTTTTCTTGTATTTAATCTTTTGTTCGGGAAAACTTAATAACTTGATAGGTTTAAATAAGATATGAATTTCATTTGTTGTTTTATGAATTAAAACCAAAATCTTAATACATACCTTAGTTTAGTTAAAACCCAAGTGTCTAACAATAATGAAAGCCCAAAATAAAACCAAAACAAAGTATAATAGTCTAGTGGCCCGTGGCCTTATTACAACCATATTTAAAACCCACTTAAATAAATTTCTTAAAAATAAATAAATGAAGTAAAGTCTTTTGCGAAAGTCCTTGGTTCTCTATCGCATGGCCACCTTGCTCTCCTCTCCAGCCCGGTCTGATGCACTAGGTGTCACCTGAAATTGTTAAAATAATAGAGTGAGTCGCGGAACTTAGTGTGCAACCCTCGTGCACCATCAGATTGGGCCTTAGCCCACAGATCAGAATATAGCACATAACATAACAGATAACATACATAAAACCCAACCCAATCCTAGGTTTCCATCCGCTACACACCACCCTTGCCTGCCAATCACACCATTGGGGATTTCTACAACCAACCCACACCGCTACACACCATTGATGGCAGTCATGCTGCAGTTAGCTGCTCATCGTCAGAGTTGTGACAGAGTCACCAGGCTGAAATGGCATAAGCCATCAAAACAGAGCACTTCCCTTTTTTTATCAATCACCCAACCCCAAGCATATATAAAACAATCGACATATATCACATATCGTTCTAACAGAATCATTCACTGATGAATGGCAGAATTCACTAACCTGATATTTAGCCTTTACCCTTCATGGGTTTCCAAACGTTATGCTGGGATTTCGGCATTTAACAGAAGATAGCAGATTTATTACATATACATATATATATATATAAGCAATCAGTCTAATGGTGTGAGAAGTTACACACCTGGTTACCGTTAGGACGACACTCTCTATGTCGACACTATCAGAAGCTGCTAAAACTGCTATCTGTCTAAGATTTTGTTCGGATGCCGGTCCACAACCTACTGGACAATCTTGAACTGCTGACATCGCTCGCTTTTTAAAATTAGGGATTGGTTTTACAGATCCAATCCCCTCCTTTGCCTGATCCATATTTGATTCCATCGAGGGACCTTATCAGTTGCTACCATCGTAACATGTGGTTGTTAATCCATAACATAGGGTTAAGATTACGAATACAATAATCTAACATAACGAAAATCTAGAGAAAACTACCTTACCTTAA
Source organism: Gossypium australe (assembly GCA_005393395.2). NCBI lineage: Eukaryota > Viridiplantae > Streptophyta > Magnoliopsida > Malvales > Malvaceae > Gossypium > Gossypium australe. Next base: position 17,096,464 of record CM016615.1, read on the forward strand.
AATCCTGAAAAGAGGTATGATACTTAGAGACTAACAATTTTCGGCTTTTAGATCTAGACGATCAGGTCTCCTTCAAATCCCGGAATAACGCCCTCAACACAGGGAATTCAGCTAGCACTTGGGGAGATTTCGATTTTGTGCAAAAAAAATCTGGAAGTGAAGATGATTCAAAGAAGTCTAATGATGATTCAGCTTTTAATGAAGAAATCAAATGGGGTCTATGATTTTGGCTTAATGGAGAAATCGGTACGAGAGAAAAAGAGTGAAGAAGAGAATGGAATAAAAGGTTTCGGCTTCTGAAGAATTCAAAAGAAAAGATTGCAGAAAGCAACTAGGGTTTTGGCTTGTAGAAGAGAATGAGAGAAAAGATTGAGAGAATGGGGTTCAAATGCCGGAATTGAAGAGGTATCCTCCCTATTTAAAAAGAATTTCGGCACCCATATATACTAAAATAAATAAATAAATAGATAAATAAATAAATAGATCTACACTCCCTAATCGACTCAAACTTATCACCAATTAAATTCCTTTATTATCTCAAAATTGTATCTTCATCTCCATCCAAAAATTCCATTATTTATCCAAAAATCCAATTTGAATTACATTCAAATTGCCTTCCTCGAACAGCAGCCATTCTTTGGGTGTTTCGGTCCACTTCAACCACCTTACCCACGCCTGCAGCAAAATAGAAAATTATTATACACAAGGTAACTCGAACCCGAGACCTCCAAGCACAACCACACACTACCAGCAACTGCACCAGAACTCTTCTTGTAACATGTTTCATTCTCAATTTCTTTTAAGGCCTATTTCACAGCGACCAACTTACCCACGCCTGCAGCAAAATAGAAAATTATTGTGCACAAGGCAACTCGAACCCGAGACCTCCAAGCACAACCACACGCTACCAGCCACTGCACCAGAACTCTTCTTGTGACATGTTTCATTCTCAACTTCTTTTAAGGCCTATTTCACAGCGACCAAATCATCCAAAGAAATCCAAAAAATATTCGACAACACCGGGCTTCGACCCTCCAACCTTTTCACTATGGTACACGCCCCTTGCCACTGCACCGCGTATTTTATTTAAGTCATATTTCCTCCCTACTTAATTATAAACCTTTTGTCGCACTCCAGGTTTACTTAAATAAAAAAACACAACATTTAGCGCACGCCGCGACTAGAACCATCCTCCCCCTACTACTCCTAACGCCTTTGCCATTGGGCCAGGCGTTTCCTTGTGTCATGAAACAGTCCCAACTAATTATAAGGCCTAAACTCTGGCATTCATACCACTTATGCGCAATAAAATATTTTTTTGCCAAGTCCAGGACTTGAAGCTCTGACCACCAGCTTATTCCAAACGCCCCAAGCCACCAGACCACCTACTTCCTTGTGATATCTTTTAACCCAACAATATTTTAAAAGCCTTATAACTACCACCAACCTCCCTAAAAAAAAAACATTTTTGCTAAAGCCCTAGGACTTTTCCAACACTACCAACCCTTCCTAAACCTCCTAAAAATTAAACTAAACATGCAATAATAATTTTTTTAAAAGAAAATGTCCATTCAAACTTTTCATGATAAAATAATTTATTTCTATTTGAATAATATTTTTAAGAAAAATTAACTATTTAAATGTATTAGTGACATTATAAAAGTAGAGGGACAAACTATGTAAAAAAAATAAAGCATATAAATCAAATCCCCAAATTTTAGCATAATCTAGGGGTCAATTAAAAATTGACCATTATCTTATTTTAGTATAATCCACATATTAATTTTTTTTAGTACATTCAAATTATATATACTCATATTGTATATTAACGAAAATTTAACGATAGAAATTAATATTATAAAAAAAATATAAGAACTAAATTATATTAAAATATAAAAATTAAATCGAGAATGATAGAAAAATTAATATTTCTAAATTATAACTTCGTTCATCACACTAATAACATAAATAAAATAATTAATTATATGACAAGGACAAAATTATGGAAAATATTTGATAAATTGATGCATAAATTGAGTACATAGATTTTAATATTATGCCACATTAAATTTTATTATAATTCAGTTAATATATTTAAAATGGAGGAAAAATTAGTATGGAATAATTACACATTAATCTAAATCCAAACAATAATTACAAGTTTTTTTTCAACGACAAAATCCATTCTCTCGACACACGAACCCACTTATTCTAGGCCCAAATTCAGGATGTTACAATTCTACCCTCCTTAAAGAAATTTCATCCTCGAAATTTCCAACTAACTAGTAATCATACTACCTAAGTCTCACCACTATGCTTTCGCTGCGCACTCTAATTCTAAAGCCAAAATAAACACTTAGTATACTATGGTAGGGTACGCACTGGTATTCACATCTAGAGCGTCCTCGTCCCCTTGTACTCATGCTATCGGTTTGCGTTTATCTGATTAAAAATTTTATGAATTATTAACTCTTTCCACTGATTATCCACGAACAATCTTATGAAAAGAAATTTTAAGAGTGATTCTTTCGAATTCAAACCTATCTACAGTTTCAGTCTCAAGTTTACCTCCTAATTCTAGAGGCCACATACATTCAACAATCAACATACAGACAACATCCATGCACCCACATTCAACACATAGGGGTATTTTCGTAATTCCACTAACCTAGGGGTATTTTCGTAATTTTATCCTATAGGGGTATTTTTGTAATTTTCATAATAGAGTTCCTTGTTGATTTCATGAAATAAGGGTATTTTGGTAATTTTTTGCAATCCAAGGTATTTTGGTAATTTTGGCATTCGGGGGTATTTCGGCAATTTTGCAATCCAGGGGTATTTCAGAAATTTTGAAATCTGGGGGTATTTCGGTAATTTTAAGATCAGGGGTACTTTGGTCATTTTACAAATCAGGGGCAATTTAGTAATTTTTACAAATCAGGGATATTTTGGGAAATTTTACAAATCAAGGGTATTTTCAAAAAATTTCACGAAACTAAGAAGATTTTTTTTTTAAAACAGGGGTATCTTGGAGAATTTGATTTCAAAAGAAATATAGTAGTGTTCAGGTGTTTTTGGTTGTTGTCATGTGTTGTGTGTGTGTGTGTTTTTTTTTTTCTAAGGAAAAATTCTGTTGACTTTGTAAATCTTGATATATTTGCAAATCATGGGTATCTTAGTAATTCAGTTAATATATTTAAAAGGGAGGAAAAATTAGTATACAATAATTACACATTAATCTAAATCCAAACAATAATTACAAGTTTTTTTTTTAACGACAAAATCCATTCTCTCTGTAACATCTTGAATAATTGGGTCTGTGCATTTTATGTGTTTGACTGCTTAAAATATTAATTTGAGAATTTAAGGTACAATTGGGGCTCAAATTGGGCTGAGGCCTTGTTTTAAATATTTTGTTTAGACACTCTAAGGGCTTAAATTAAAGTTTCAATAGTTTAAGTGACATATTGGGCTTGTGGCCCAGCAACTAGGAGCACAGTAGAGGGGAGAGTTAAGTGGACAAGTCAAATCAAGGAGAAGCAACTTTTGGATGATGTCTTAAGTACTCGAATTCGACAAGTGTAGGAAGGTGAAGTAGGGGACTATAGTCTGAACAATGATGGAGTTTTGTGTTTCCGTGGGAAGGTTTGTATGCCAAAAGATGAGGAGCTAAGGCGGATGATTCTTCGGGAATCGCATAGTAGCCCCTAAGAAAGATTCAATTTGGGTAATTGTGGATCGGCTGACGAAGTCTGCTCACTTCATACCGATTCGAGTGGACTTTTCTCTACAAAAGTTGGCTAAGTTGTACATGGCTGAGGTTGTAAGATTACATGGTGTACCAGTGTCGATCATATCGGATAGGGACCCTAGGTTCACGTCACGATTTTGGAAGGCTCTTCATCAAGAAATGGGAACAAGGTTAGACTTTAGTACTGCTTTTCACCCACAGACTGATGGTCAGTCTGAGAGGGTAATTCAGATCTTGGAGGATATGCTAAGGGGTTGCATCATTGAATTTAGGGGTAGTTGGGAGGAGTATTTACCCTTGGCTGAATTCGCGTACAATAATAGTTATCAAGCTAGTATTCAGATGGCACCGTATGAAGCGTTATATAGAAGGAGATTTCGTACCCCAACTTGTTGGACGGAGTTGGGTGAACGTCAGGTGCTGGGTCCGGAATTAGTTTCGAAAACGGAGGAGAAAGTTAAGTTAATACGGGCTCGATTGAAAGAAGCGTCTGATCGGCAGAAGTCTTATGCGGATCTAAAGCGGAAGGAGGTGGAATTTGTAGTAGGAGACCAAGTCTTTTTGAAGGTTTCTCCATGGAAAAAGGTAATGAGGTTTGGACGGAAGGGTAAGCTGAGTCCTCGGTTTATTGGGCCTTATCGGGTGCTAGAATGTGTGGGCCCAGTGGCTTATCGTTTGGAGTTGCCTTCAGAGTTAGAACAGATACATGACGTATTCCATGTCTCGATGCTAAGACGTTATCGTTCTAATCCATCGCACGTAGTGCCAGTGGAAGAGATTGAAGTAAGGCCAGATTTGTCTTTTGAGGAGGAATCAGTGCAAATCTTGGATCGAGATATAAAAGTGTTGAGAAGGAAGTCCGTTCCTTTGGTCAAAGTTCTATGGCAAAATCACGGCGCAGAAGAGGCGACGTGGGAGCCAGAAGATGTTATGCGACAGCAGTATCCCCATCTCTTTTGACCAGGTAAATTTCGAGGACGAAATTTATTTTAAGGGTGGTAAAACTGTAACATCCTGAATAATTGGGTCTGTGCATTTTATGTGTTTGACTCCTTAAAATATTAATTTGAGAATTTAAGGTACAATTGGGGCTCAAATTGGGCTGAGGCCTTGTTTTAAATATTTTGTTTAGACACTCTAAGGGCTTAAATTAAAGTTTCAATAGTTTAAGTGACATATTGGGCTTGTGGCCCAGCAACTAGGAGCACAGTAGAAGGGAGAGTTAAGTGGCGTCACTTGAGTAGAAGGAAGGCCTAAAATTTGGCTGCTTGGAGCCCAAGTTTAGGGCTGAAATTCGGCACTCCAAGGGGGGAAGGGAGGACGGCACACTAGCTACAAAATAGGGGATTTAATTCTTTTATTTTGATTATTGAATGATGATAATAGGAAGGGAGGAGTTGGTGTCAAGGAAGTCTCTTCTAGTATGAGTAAATTTAGAAAGATAGGAGCTATCCTTAGGAGTTTAATGTTAGCCGAAATTATTAAGAATTTGAAAGGAAAAGGGCATTCGGTTTTGGTTTAAGGTATGTGTGCCGAAATTCCTAGCTAGTTCTCTCATCTTTCTCTTTGCTTTGCCGAAATTTCTATACTATTCTCCCTCTCTTTCCTTTTCTTCTCTTCAGTTGGCCAAACCTCTGACAGATTCTTTTCTCATCTCATTCAAACACTTTAGCCGAAACCTCTAAGCTTCCCTCACTTTTTGCTTACTTTCTTTAAAGCCGAAACACCTCGCTTAGATTTTCTAAAAGCCGAAAACGTGAGATCTAGTCTTCTATATGTATGCCGAAATCATTCTGGGGTACCTACCTGTGCCGAAATTTTGAAGAAATCAATAGAGGAGTCCAATGCCTAGATCTTTAAGTCAAGGTTCAGTAACCTTTGAGTCGTGTTATTTTCGAGATCTCAAGGCTTTAGATTGAGGATAATAGACCCAGATAACAAGGACATCGATTAAGCGTATTGGATTCCGCGATATCAAGTGTGTAATTCTCCACACCATCTAGATCTGTTTGATTAATATTTGATTATAAGTCTTGTATGTCTTGATAAATGCCGAAATCCCGGCATAATGATGGAAACCCAAAGAGGGAAAAAGCAAATTACCAGGTTAGTGAATGTTCTGATTAAATGATACAAGAAAAATTGATTTTATGTGCTTGCATGGGTTGGGTTTGATGAAAGGAGGAAGTTATATGTTGTAGCGGTTTTTACCGTGATCTGTTGTAGCGGCTTTTGCCGTGATCTGTTGTAGTGGCTACGGCCATGATCTGATGATGAGTAGCACGACTGCCATCAAGGCGTGTAGCGGTGTGGGTTGATTGTAGAAATCCCCAATGGTGTGAATGGCTGGTACGGGGGCGTGTAGCGGATGGACACCTAGGATATGGGTTGGGCTTTGCATATTATTTTTGTTATGTATATTTTTATTATTCTGTTTTATGGGGCTAAAGCCCAAATCTAATGGTGCATGAGGGTTGCACACTGAGTCTCGTGACTCACCCTTTTATTTTAACCATCTCAGGTGACACTTAGGGCATCGGACCGGGCTGGAGAGGAAAGCAAGGTGGCCATGCGACAGAGCTTGGAGGATTCAGTAAAAAGACTTAGTTTAATATTTGATTTTCATTTATTTAATGGGTTTAAATTTTCTTGTAATAAGGCCATGGGCCACTAGATTACCATTTATGTTTTGGTATTTTGTTGGGCTTTTATCTTAAATTTTATGTTTTCAATTAAGTTAAGACTTGTATGAAATTTCAGTTTTCATTTAAAATCCACCAAGATAATTTACAACTTAATATTTTATTCTTAAATAAATTCTTAATCTTTCAGAATAAAGGTGTAAACCTAGTAATTGTTTTCCAAAATGTGACATGTTTTGTAAAATCTCTTAAGTGACATACCAGATCCGGTTGTAGCATTTGGGCCGGGTTTGGGGTGTTACACTCTCGACACACGAACCCACTTATTCTAGGCCCAAATTCAGGATGTTACAATTCTACCCTCCTTAAAGAAATTTCGTCCTCGAAATTTCCAACTAACTAGTAATCATACTACCTAAGTCTCACCACTATGTTTTCGCTGCGCACTCTAATTCTAAAGCCAAAATAAACACTTAGTATACTATGGTAGGGTACGCACCGGTAGTCACATCTAGAGTGTCCTCGTCCCCTTGTACTCATGCTATCGGTTCGCATTTATCTGATTAAAAATTTTATGAATTATTAACTCTTTCCACTGATTATCCACGAAAAATCTTATGAAAAGAAATTTTAAGAGTGATTCTTTCGAATTCGAACCTATCTACAGTTTCAGTCTCAAGTTTACCTCCTAATTCTAGAGGCCACATACATTCAACAATCAACATACAGACAACATCCATGCACCCACATTCAACACATAAGGGTATTTTTGTCATTCCACTACCCAGGGGTATTTTCGTGATTTTATCCTACAGGGGTATTTTCGTAATTTTCAAAATAGAGTTCCTTGTTGATTTCATGAAATAAGGGTATTTTGGTAATTTTTTGCAATCCAGGGTATTTTGGTAATTTTAGAATTCGGGGGTGTTTCGGTAATTTTGTAATCTAGGGGTATTTCAGAAATTTTGAAATCCGGGGGTATTTCGGTAATTTTAAGATCAGGGGTACTTTGGTCATTTTACAAATCAGGGGCAATTTAGTAATTTTTACAAATCAGGGATATTTTGGGAAATTTTACAAATCAAGGGTATTTTCAAAAAATTTCACGAAACTAAGAAGATTTTTTTTAAAAAACAGGGGTATCTTGGAGAATTTGATTTCAAAAGAAATATAGTATTGTTCAGGTGTTTTTGGTTGTTGTCATGTGTTGTGTGTGTGTTTTTTTTTCTAAGGAAAAATTCTGTTGACTTTGTAAATCGGGATATATTTGCAAATCATGGGTATCTGAGTAATTTTTTTTCTAAGGGTATTTTAGCAATTTTGTAAAAATAAGGTGGCTTGTCCCTTTCGGATTTTAATTATAGATTTTGGTCCGTCAACAAATCCTCGTGGCTAGGGTGAACAGTCACTACGCACCAGGTAGGATTCCAGCGAAGAGGAGGTGAGTCACTAGGACTGCTTAAGTACCAGGCTCTTCCGGATCCAATCCTAGACATGCGCATGCCTGTTGCCACACCCTAGTCTTGCGGCTCGTTCACGGGTTTGTTTAGTGAAATTAAGTCTTATGAGTTTTAAGGAGTTGTTTCAACTAAGCCTAGAGTCCATCAAGTTCTAATCTAAATAGTCTACATCCCATACAGCCCATCAAGCCCACATATACTTCACACAATGGTTTAGAATACTTACCTGGCGGACTTGGGCCGGAGACACAGGTGCCATGCCAAGCTAACAAACCTGTTATCATTTAAAAACATGCATGTTTCCAAAAGCCCATTTTTAGAAAATGTTTTGAGCCCAAAATCCCCCAGAGTCGAGTTTTGAATCGGGCTTTGATACCAATTTGTAACACCCCAAACCCGGCCTAAACACTACAGCCGGATCTGGCATGTCACTAAAAAGATATTTGTAAAATATGTCGCAATTTCGGGAAATATTTTTCTTGTATTTAATCTTTTGTTTGGGAAAACTTAATAACTTGATAGGTTTAAATAAGATATGATTTTCATTTGTTGTTTTATGAATTAAAACCAAAATCTTAATACATGCCTTAGTTTAATTAAAACCCAAGTGTCTAACAATAATGAAAGCCCAAAATAAAACCAAAACAAAGTATAATAGTCTAGTGGCCCGTGGCCTTATTACAACCATATTTAAAACCCACTTAAATAAATTTCTTAAAAATAAATAAATGAAGTAAAGTCTTTTGCGAAAGTACTTGGTTCTCTATCGCATGGCCACCTTGCTCTCCTCTCCAGCCCGGTCTGATGCACTAGGTGTCACCTGAAATTGTTAAAATAATAGAGTGAGTCGCGGAACTCAGTGTGCAACCCTCGTGCACCATCAGATTGGGCCTTAGCCCACAGATCAGAATATAGCACATAACATAACAGATAACATACATAAAACCTAACCCAATCCTAGGTTTCCATCCGCTACACACCACCCTTGCCTGCCAATCACACCATGGGGGATTTCTACAACCAACCCACACCGCTACACACCATCGATGGCAGTCATGCTGCAGTTAGCTGCTCATCGTCAGAGTTGTGATAGAGTCACCAGGCTGAAATGGCATAAGCCATCAAAACAGAGCACTTCCCCTTTTTTTTGCCAAGTCCAAGACTTGAACCTCTGACCACCAGCTTATTCCAAATGCCCCAAGCCACCAGACCACCTACTTCCTTGTAATATCTTTTAACCCAACAATATTTTAAAAGCCTTATGACTACCACCAACCACCCTAAAAAAAACAACATTTTTCATAAAGCCCTAGATCGAGCCTAGGACTTTTCCAACACTACCAAGCCTTCCTAAACCTCCTAAAAATTAAACTAAACATGAAATAATAATTTTTTTAAAAGAAAATGTCCATTCAAACTTTTCATGATAAAATAATTTATTTCTGTTTGAATAATATTTTTAAGAAAAATTAACTATTTAAATGTATTAGTGACATTATAAAAGTAGAGGGACAAACTATGTAAAAAAAATAAAGCATATAAATCAAATCCCCAAATTTTAGCATAATCTAGGGGTCAATTAAAAATTGACCATTATCTTATTTTAGTATAAACCACATATTAATTTTTTTAGTACATTCAAATTATATATACTCATATTGTATATTAACGAAAATTTAACAATAGAAATTAATATTATAAAAAAATATAAGAACTAAATTATAATAAAATATAAAATTAAATCGAGAATAATAGAAAAATTAATATTTCTAAATTATAACTTCATTCATCACACTGATAACATAAATAAAATAATTAATTATATGACAAGGACAAAATTATGGAAAATATTTGATAAATTGATGCATAAATTAACTACATAGAGTTTAATAATATGCCACATTAAAATTTATTATAATTCAGTTAATATATTTAAAAGGGAGGAAAAAATAGTATACAATAATTACACATTAATCTAAATCCAAACAATAATTACAAGTTTTTTTTTAACGACAAAATCCATTCTCTCGACACACGAACCCACTTATTCTAGGCCCAAATTCAGGATGTTACAGTTGCCCCATTAAGCAATATAACAAAATCGGCCCATTAGCACTTTGCAAATCGGCTCATTAAGGGCATTTCCGTAACTCGGCCCGTAAGGGCATTTTAGTACTTCGGTAATTCTACCCACTAAGGGTAATTTGGTAATCTGACAATCTCGGGGCATTTCGGTAATTTACCCTCCTAGGGTATTTTGGTAATTTCGCAACTTAGACTTAATTACTAATTTGGGCATAAAAATTTAAAATTGTCCACCTGGATCATACTGACTAAATTGACTATAACTTGTGTTAGGAATCTTGAAATCTAAATCTGTAAATTTTCCTTGAAACTAGACTCATTTATCTTCTTACTAAAACTTTTCCAGAATTTTTGGCTTAACCATTTAGTATAGTTTATTCCTTAAAGTTTCCCTTGTTTCACTGTCCAATGATTCTGACCTCTCTTAACCAAAATTCAAATATCTCACTCTACAATTTTCATATGTTACTCCCACTTATTTCTATTGAAAGTAGACTCACTAAAGAATCCATACATATAAATTATAACGCATAATTCACTTTGTACCATTTTATATGATTTTTCCAAGACAAATCAGGGAAACAAAAAGTCAATCAGAACCAGTCTCACTGAAATTAAGATATCTCAGAATATAAAAATCCTTTTCCTTCTCGTTTCTTCCATATTAAAATAGAAACAGTAAGCTTTAATTTGATATCTTGTTCACTTTCTAATTCCCTTTCTCCCGTTTTTCGTGATTTTTCAAAAACATATCACTGCTTCTAGTCGAAACTGTTTTATTACAAAATACGATTACCACTACGATCATACATACGCCCGAGTGATCACGGATGCCGGTTTTTGGTTTTCTTCGGTATTTTGACCGATTCACAGAATATTTCATACAAACTTTCAGAGAAGTGTGGAATTACACACCATTTCAGATATGTATATGGAAAGTACGGAATTACACACCTTATTTCGATTTCCTAACGAACCACTCGTCGTTGACCTAGAACAATACCAACCAAAAGTTAGCCTCGGATTTCCAAAAGATTTCGTATCACTTACACTTGATTCACTTACCACTATATCCGAAGGTAGAAATATATCGAGTGATTTGTCCCTAAAACATATACTCGATTAGTCGAAACTTCAATCTGATTTGCAACATAGCCAAATAGAGATATAACGAAAAATCCAAAATAAACCCCTTTACCTTATCGATATTGGATCCAATTTCCACCGCTTGACTTCGGCCAGAACAATACACGGTCTCCCACTTAAAACACAATTGATTAAGGAATGAATAATAAATGATGAAAAGGTTTCGGTTATGGAGAAAAATGAACAATGATATTTGGCTATAGAGGGTATGGATTTTGAGAAGAAAAGAAAGGTTGAAAACTTTTGTGAGAAGGAATAGAAAGATGAAAAAGGTGTATTTTTGGGGTTTCGATTCTTCCAAAGGATAAAGAGTGAACAATTTGTCTCAATGGTTTAGATGCATTCGGCAATCAAGAAGAAAGAAGAAGAATTTGCCTAATCCACTTGAAGTTTCGGCTATCAAGGAAGATGGACAAAAGGTGAATATGTGACCAATACAAAGAGAAGAAAAATGCACTATTGTGCCAGAAGATTTTGGCAAAAAGGGAATAGCAAATTGGGAGAAGATGACACTAAAGTTGCAAATGAGATTTTTGGCCAAAACAATACCAAGACCCTACCAAATGCCAAAGTAAAAAAATTTCAGCTACCTATCTACCCCCAAAACCGTCCACATGCATAGCCATAAGGGTCAAAATTTTGCCAACCATACTTTCCATAGCATTCTCTATGAAATAAGCCACTTGTTCCCCTTACTTACCTTTTCCTTTTGATTCCTTTCCCCAACCTCAACCTTTCCTTAATTCCTTAGCCACCTTACCAAAAATAAAGAAGTCAAACTTGCCATATATACCTCTTGGCCGACACTTAAGGAAAGAGTGCAAAATAATTAGTCAAAATTTGCACACAAAGTGATTTGAACCTCTTCCCTCAAGGTACTTCACTTAATGCCATAACCTATTTACCAATAGCTCATTTATGCAAGCACATTACTTATTTATTTCTATAAGTCTTGAAGCTACTTACCATCTCTCCTTAAAGTGCTAAAGTACCAAATTTTTCCTAAGGCCCAATTAAACCCGAGACTTCATAGAAACCTCATAACCTTCCAAATTCACTTAACTAATAAGTCCAATTTGCAATAATGTCATTCTCTTGTTCTCAAAATTTTTAAACACTCCTACGCCCAAGGCCCATTGGGCCCAATCCTACTAGGCCCAATTTTGGGATGTTACAAAAGCCCCATTACAAAATTTACAGCACATGTATTCATAAAATTTTAGAATTTTTCATCAAATTTTACAGCTTTTCATTTTAGTCCCTAAATCATGTTTTCATCAAAAATCACTTTATAAAAGTTGTTTATCTATCAATAATCTTTCATTTTCTACCATAAATTTCCAATTCCCAGCATATACATCCTTGACCCATTTTCATACTTTGATAACTTTTCAATTTAATCCCCCAAATAGATAGATTAGACTATCCAGATTCCAAAAATATAAAAAACAGTAAAAAAAAGGGACAAGGAAACTTACCCAATTTGGCCATGAAATTTTCTTCTCTCTCTCCTAGGGTTTCCATGTTTTATTTTAGGGAAGAAGATGAGAAAATAAGATGATAGCTATTTTATCATCTTTTAATTAATTAAAATTTTCACTTTCCAATTTAGTCCTTACCCTTTTTCTAAATTTCCATGGATGAGTCACCAAATAAAATCTACATACTTTTCTTAATGGTCTAATTACCATATAAGGACCTTTAGTTTTGAATTCCATAGCTATTTGATCCTTATAGATACTAGAATTCAACTTTTGCATTTTATGCGATTTAGTCCTTCTCGTAATTAAGCACATAATTGGTAAAATTTTCCTATAAAAATTTTCACACGACATTTCTAGTATAATATGGATCATATAATAAAATAAAAATAAATTTTATTTTTCGGCACAGATTTGTGGTCCCGAGACCACGGTTCCGATTTCACTGAAATAGGGCTGTTACAACTCTCCCCCTTAAGAAATTTAAGACTAAAGTATTAAAATTTTGTTTTAGTCAATGTGCCATCCAAACTGAAATAGATGGATGACATGGAGGTTAAAAATATTTTATTAATGCTACCAAATTTCCACCTAGTCATCTATTTTCTTATTTATAAGTTTTTTTTTTGTTAATAAAAGATTTCGATGAAAAACTTTCTCCTATTCTTCTTTCAAACCCCTTCATTTAAACCTTAGCCACCCACTATTATCGCCATCAATGATGCCACCATCATGATCTTTTTTTTCTCCTCTCTTACTTTTGTTACTCAAATATCCACGAACACCTCTACTTATCAAAAACCATCTCTCGCACCATCTTCTTCATCACTTTCTTTGGTGATAACCACCATTAAATGAGACCTTCTCTCCTTCGTCGCTTTCTCTGCACTCCCACTTCACCATTGGGATTGTCAAGTCAATGTTTCAACCCCTTGAACCAACTCTACCTGAGAAATATTTCAAAGGCTTTTCTTACTTTCTTTTCTTCTTCTCTCGATTCTTTCTTATTTTATTTTTGACTCATGTTGTCGTTCTATTTACTAACAGCTTCCTTTTGTGCTACAAGTTAATATTTCTCTCATTTATGGTCTCATTGGTTATGGTTTGATTGAGGGGCTGGGTCTCGGTTTTGATTCAATGAGGCTTTATGGGGTTTAGGTCTTTTGGGGTTGATGAAATGGGCTTGGTTTGGAACTGTATGAGTCTAAGCATGGGTGGTTTGTATTAAAGGTACATGATAGATAATTGTAAGAGTCAAATGGGTGGTGTTAGTTTTGTTAAAAGATTACTTTGCAGTTTCCAGTCATGAATCTAAAGAATTTAAATAGTTGTGTTAAGTGAATTGAGTCAATCCATTTATGATATTTCTAGAGAGTTTAAATAGTTGTTGTAAGCACAAAATTTTGTCCGGCTCGATTTCGTGTTTGATTTTCAAAATAAAAAAAAAAGAAAGAAAAAATTCATTCAATTGTTGGAGCGTGCATGGAACAACAAAGCATGGTGGCTGATTCATGGCTGCCATTTTAAAGGAATCTTTATACCCACATGCCCATACCTATATGCTTCCCACGTCTTGACATTTAACCCATGATAAGACATTATTTATTGAAGCTATGAGCATGCTTTGTGGACAGCAATCAAGGCACTTATGTGCTGATTTTCTTTCCTAGGCGTGGATAAAATAAAAGCAAGGGAACATTTGAGCATGGGCGATGCATGAGTGAACAGCAAGGACATAAAAGCATGGCTGAATTTAATATGTTTTAATGCCCATGCACCCACGTTTCTTCACGGCATTTTTTAGCCTATATTTCATCCATGCTTAAAAGAAAAAAGAATGGGCTGGGGGCACGAGGATTTTTAAGGAGAAGAACTAGAAAAAAGAGGGGGGACTCCATTACTCCTCCTTCATTTAGCCACAGCAACCGCGCCTCCCTTCGACCATCTCTTTCAACAACAAACAGCAGCAGCATCGGAAGTAAAGCTTGGATTGAGCCAATGTGTTGAAGTTGGGAGATTGAGTCCCAATCTCATCCAGATTCAAGTTCAAAGACTAAACCCTTCCATCTGGAACCAAAACAGTAGTATAAGCTGACTTTTTGCAAGGTTTAGAGAAGCTTCTAACGTGAGGAAGCAAGAGAAATACCAGCACTCCTTTTTCATTCGGATTTGCCCAAGAAAACTGCATATTATTCTTGGACCTTTGGTAAATCCTAATTTTTTTTATCTCTTTATTGTATTTTATTTAGTCTATATTTAAAAGTTTGTTTAATTAGACTTATCATAAAAAAGGGGCATTTTTTTAGGCATTATCGTACTAATTTTATTTATAATTTAATTTCAATGTTTTTTTTATAAATTGGTTTAGCATTAAATCATCAATCTCACTGCTATGTTGAGTGAATATCTTCGATTTTATGCTAGACTTGGAACGCCTTCGTAAACAAAAAATAGAAAATAAATTTTAAAATAAACATACGATCATTATTCAAAGAATTATTAAAATCCTTTTTTTTTAAAAAAGAAGGGTTTGTATATATGATCTATCATAATGGTCATCTTTTGAATAATAATAAACCAAGCCAGATTACAATAAAATAGCACATTGCTTTCCCCAAAAAAAAAAAAGAAATTGTTTAAAAAAATATAACAATGGATTTTCTCTCTTTTCTCGCATTTTATAAATATAATTTATTTTTAATCCATTTTTAAAATATATATATATTTTTTATAACCTAGTAACAGGTAATTTATCAAAATTCACGTGTATCAATAGGAGCGCGATTAAATATTAAAATGGACTCGTATTTTTGAAAATTAAGACCACGCGTTTAACGAGATACCAATTTTGGGCGTCGCGAGGGTACTAATACCTTCCTCGCGCGTAACTGACTCCCAAACCCTATTTTTCTCTGAAATTTTGATGTAGACCTAAACTCAGCTTTTTTTAGAAAATCCAAGAAAAATAATTTTTCTTTAAAAGAAAAAAAGAGGATTTATTAGGTGTCCGATCACACCTAGAAAAAAGATCGGTGGCGACTCCCTTTTTTTAATAAAATCAAAACTCAGTTTTCAAATGTTCAATGATTTTCTCAATTAGCGCCCATACAAAAATTTTAAGTCGCTACAGTTGGCGACTCCACTGGGGACTTTTTTTTTTTAGAGTCGAGTCTAGAATTAAACGCGTGTTGTCCAAATTTTTGAAACTCTTTGTTCAAATTAATATTTAGTAGTGATCCTTAAATTTTGTGTTTTGAAAAGTCATGCATTTGCATCATGTTCTGAATATTTTTCTAACTCATTTTACCTTTTTGTTTTTCAGCTCCAAGTTTTTACGGTTTTAGTTTTTTTAGTTTTAAAATAAAAACGAAAAGGTTAGTGAGTTTCTCCCCACACACCGTGCACTTGCATTTTTTGCATAACATGAGCTCTCTACCCGAGCTCCTTCCGCTTAAGTGGAAGTAAACGCTATGCCTTCGTGAGTTAACTCGTCCCTCCGCATAGGCTAGTGAATACTTCCGGGTTACATATGACTTATGCTTTCGTGAGTTAACTTGTCCCTCCGCATAGGCATAAGTAAATGTAATCCCTCGAATTGAGCTCGCGAGCCTATGATGGGCGATAACTGAGGCTCCGTACTAGCCTTAGTAAGTGACAGTACGGACAATTCGAGTACCTTTTTAGAACCAAAACCGTATATAGTGAACCGTATGAGCCACCCGACTAGAGCCATGCCGAACCTCATCTGCTAATAGTCACCAAAATAAGTACATGGGAGAAACGCCTATTACCTTTTATTTCTTTTACATTTACACTTTTATGCAAGGGAATCGGGTCTGTTCAATAAATTGGATTGGGTAGATTATCTGATAAGTATGTAGGGTAAGTTTATTTTATAAAGTTTAATGGGGTAAAAAAAACATAGGTCGGTTTCACTAAAATGCACGAGTAAGTGCTTAATTTGTTAGATTTTCCATAATTTTTTCTCAGTTTATATTTGTTGTGATTACTAACAAAGGTTATTTGTCTTCATTTTTATTTTCTCATCATGCATCATAGGCATCTTGTTAGGAAGGTGTTGATTAGAGATTGGTTGCCAAAAACGGGTTTCTGATGGATGAGTCAATTACACAAGTAACCGAGAAAAATGTCGTGGTTCGAGACTGGTCTTTGAAAACCCAGAAAGGAAAAGGGGACAATTTAAAGGAAGGATGTATCTCCAATCTTCCCGAGCATGTGACTTCGAATGCTCGTCAGATCTTGACTCAGATCTGGAAACAGTGGGACTCAGACACTAGGGGCACCTTCACTGAAAAGTACGGGGATATAGCTCACTTGATCGCTGTCAACGTAGATGAACAGTTGATTCAAGCCATGGTTCGATTTTGGGACCCAGCTTACCAATGTTTTACTTTCAATTAGGAAGATATGACTCCGACCATAGAAGAGTATGCCGCCTTGCTTCGCGTTGACCATGCACAATTCAACAAGATATATGTGAAAGAACCCAAACCAATGACCTTCAAGAAAAAGCTAATGAAGTTGACCGGAATGACTGATACATGGGCTGAGAAATAAATAAAGAAAAAGAATGAAGTCAGTTGCGTTCCATGGTTTTCTCTACGAGACTTAGTTCAAAACCATCCGGATATTGTGAAGAGAGTGGATCTGTTCGCTTTGGCAATTTATGGATTAATTGTCTTCCCAAAGGTTCTTGGACATATAAAAGTTACGGTAGTGGATTTCTTCGAAAAATTGAAGCAAGGAATCAACCCCGTCCCAACTATCTTAGCCGAGACTTTTAGATCTCTAAGTAGTTGTAGGAGGAAAGGGGAAGGACGTTTTATCGGATGTGTACAGTTACTTAATGTTTGGATTCTGAGCCACTTCTGGAAAGTGGAGCGCACACCTTTCCACATGTTTTCGAAAACATTCTTTCCATTAGAAGCTTACCTTGGGAAAGATTGGCCGAAGGATGTCACCAAACAGCACTGGGTTTCAGTTTTTCAGAATCTCCGCGCCAAAGATATAACTTGGAGAGCACCATGGATCCGTCCTTCGATTCTGTTATACAAATGCGGAAGCCAAGATTGGGTGCCTTTACTCGGGTTATGGGGAGGAGTTGGATATGCTCCGTTTATGGTTCAAAGGCAATTCGCTTCACGACTGTTCATACCAGCTACCGGAGGATTGGCACAGTCTGAGTTCACTTTTACAGGTGAGGGCTATATGAAAAAAGTCCGAGATACTGCAAAGTCTTGGAAAGAAATTTACCTAGTAGAGCTAGCTCTGTATGCTGACACTATCACTCAAGATTATGACATATGGAGACAACAACGAGTGAATAGTCTGGAAACATCACCGACGGATTACACTTTCCAGAATCCTTTCTCAAAAGAAATGCTGTCCAAACTGGAAATGGCAAAACATGAATTTGAACGTGAAAAGATCAAGCTGTTACGGGATATTAATTCTCTTCAAGAGGAAAACTACCAACTGAAGATCAATGTTCAAATTGAAAAATCTAGAACCGAGAAAGTCCAGAAAGAAACTGAGATCATGAGTAATGACTTAAGGGATCTCCATTTGGAAAATAAGAAATTAAGAGAAACTATAAGGAATAGTGGGCTGGGCAAATCGACAGCAAAATGGAAGGAAGAACTAAACAAGATCAAATGTGGAGTAGAATTCTGGAAAGGGAAAGCGAAGAAGGAAGAGGAAAAAGCTGCACATGCTATGACAGAGTTAAGAAAGAAGAATGTTAAATACGAAACCGTGTCTATAGAATTAATGACTAGTCAGTCGGAACGTCAAGAGCTAAGAAGGAAGATACGAGATTTAGAAAATACGCTGCAAGCTTATCAGCAACATTTGGATACTCTCCTAAAAGCCTTAGAAGAAAAGAATGGCCAGCGTGACAGAGACATCCTTGCCTATGAAAGAGCTCTCCAAGAAAAAGATATGTATCTCGGCGATATGATCAATGAAATTCGCAAGGCGGCTATGCAAATCATGCAATTATCAGATAAAGCTGAAGTTCTCAGTTGCCAATTCCCTCCGAGACAAGGATCAAGCATGGCAGAGTTCCTAGAACGAGTAAAGAAACAAGGCGATGTGGCTAGGAAATTAGTGTAACTGTTAGATCAGACATGGCAAAACATTTTGTAGTAGACTCTTTTGATTAATGAAATGCCTAAGTATGGGGTTATCTTGAAATCAACACCAAATTCTTGCATATTTATTCATAACTAACGATCATTTATCTATTCATCCATTGCATGTGCATATCACTCTAATCATTCACTGAGGCTAAAACCGTATAATCCAGAGTTGCGACACTACGAATCTGGAATCACGTCATTCTTATAGGACACGTCTAAGAGCTAGAGTTATGGATGCTGAACTCAACGAAAGAATTGAAAGAATGGAAAGGGTCCAAAGAGAGTTACAAGAGCAGCTGACCAAGTCACAGCAGGAAGCAATAGATCTGATGATGAGATCCCGAGAGGAATCGCTCGAGCAAAAAAATCAAATGGCCAAAATGATAGAGATGATGACTGCTTTGGTCAAAGGAAAAGGACCCATGCAGAGCCCTGATATTACAGAACCCTATTCAAGAGTTAATCAGAGTCCGCTCCATCCCCCAGGATTCACTCCACCTCACGCCCCTGCAATGCAAAGAGGTTATCTTCAAGGGGAACCTGCAGGCCTAGAGCAACCACCCGCACCACTTGCTCATCTAGGGCAATGTATATTCGTATCAAACTCCGGAGATAATTCTGCTGATCCGATTGTTCCAGATTTGGATGATCCAGTAGAAATAGTCAGGTTGAAAATGGATGATCGTGATGCTCAGGATAAGTATAAGAGCCTGGAAGAAAGACTCAAGGCGATAAAAGGTACTGAAGTCTTCTCTGCACTGAGTGCCAAAGAGCTCAGTTTGGTGCCCGATCTGGTTCTGCCTCCAAAATTTAAAGTGCCAGATTTTGAAAAATATGATGGACCAAGATGTCCAAAGGCGCATCTTATCATGTTTTGTCGAAAGATGACTGGCTACGTGAATGTGGATACGTTACTAATACACTGTTTTCAAGACAGTTTGGTCGGATCGGCTCTTCGATGGTATAATCAACTCAGTAGAGAAAGGATTCAATCCTGGAAAGACTTAGCATCAGCATTTTGTGAACAATACAAGCATGTCTCTGACATGGTGCCTGATTGACTAACCCTGCAGATGATGGAAAAGAAGCCGACAGAGACTTTTAGGCAATATGCGCAAAGGTGGAGAGATATCTCGGCCCAAGTAGAACCCCCGTTAACTAAAACTGAGATAACTGTCCTCTTTATCAACACTTTGAAAGCGCTATTTTATGATAAGTTGGTAGGAAGTGCCACGAAAGACTTCGCAGATATTGTAATATCAGGGGAACTTATAGAGAATGCCATCAAGAGTGGAAGGATGGAAGGCTCCGAGAGTTTGAAAAGGGCAGTACCCATAAAGAAAAAAGAGGCAGAAACACATATGGTGGGAACCGAGAGCCACTACATTTCTAATCCGTACCCAACCCAATCACGACCCCGATATCGTCCACCTCCAAATTTCTATTTTCCTCCCCAAAACCCTTATTATCAAGCACCTCCTTCTTACCCCGTCTACACCACAAATAACCAAAGACTATTCACCATGTTCCCACCAAATACCATGCCTGCTCCAAGCCAACCCAAAAATGAACAAAGACCGACAAGACCCAATCCTGAAAAACCTCAATTCACCCCTATTCTCGTGTCGTACAGAGAACTGTGCCCGAAATTATTGGAAAAACAATTAATATCCCCATATTATATGGCACCATTGAAGCCTCCATACCCAAAATGGTACGATCCTAATGCTAGTTGCATGTATCATGCTAGAAACCAGGGGCATTCTACAGAAAATTGTCTAGCCTTTAAAAGGAGGGTTCATGGTCTTATTGATGCAGGGATTTTACGGTTTAATGGTACTGGTAATGTGGCTGGAAATCTGCTCCCTAACCATACTGAAGGGAACGTGAGCGCAGTGACAAAGGAAGACATACGGTGAGCTAAAAGTTGCGTTTTTGAAATAAAAACACCTTTACGAAAAGTTTGGGAGGTAATGGTTGAAAATGGGTCGTTTTGTCATCCCAATAGAATTTTCAAAGGAGGAAATACAAAAAGTCAATGTTTTTGTGATTTTCATGGTATCGAAGGGCATGACATCCTGTCTTGTGAAGAATTTAGAAAATTACTTCAAGACATGATGAACAACAAGGAGGTCAAGATCTTTGATAAAATGGACGAGCCGAGGAAAGGGAAATATGCGCCTCTGATAGTCAACCATCAGCCATCCCTTATAGTGCCGATCGACCTCTGGTGATCTATTATGAGGCCAAGAAGAAGGAAATCAAACCAACGGTGGTGATTAAAGTGCCATCTCCTTTCTCTTACAAGGGCAACAAGGCGGTACCATGGAAATATGATGTCAACATTATCATACCCGAAAGTGAAAAATCCAAAGCTACGACTGGAAGTGTTAGCGAAGTAGGACACTTTACCCGCAGTGGGAGATGTTATTCTCCTGAGGTGGTTGAACCAAGGAAGAGGACTGATGACTCGAACCAAAAAGGAAAGGCACCGATGCATGATGCTGAGGCTGATGTTGAAATACAGTCTGAGCAAGAAATTAAAAGACCTGTGAATGAGGATGAAGCACATGAATTCTTGAAGTTCATCAAGCACAGTAAATATAACATCGTGGAACAGTTGACCAAGCAGCTGGCAAGAATCTCGGTGTTATCTCTACTGTTGAACTCAGAGTCACAGCGGAATGCCTTGCTAAAGTGTTAAATCAAGCTTACGTGGAAAGCAATGTATCTGTAGAAAAGCTTGATAGGTGGGTGAACAACTTGAATGTGGATAATTTCATCTCTTTCAGTGATGATGAAATACCGCCAAATGGTAGGGGCTCCGTAAAAGCATTGCATACTACGATCAGTTGCAAGGGTTACATAGTACCGAATGTACTCATCGACAACGGATTCGCACTCAATGTCATACCTTTGGCAACACTTTCAGGATGCTAGTTGATATGTCTTATCTAAGGCCTTGTCATTCCATGGTAAGGGCATTTGATGAGACACGGTGAGAGGTCATGGGAAAGATTGAAATTCCTCTAGAAGTGGGCCCATGTACATATGATATAGAATTCCAGGTCATGGACATCACACCTTCGTATAATTGCCTTTTAGGGAGGCCTTGGATCCATTCTGCTGGGGCAGTTCCTTCATCTCTCTATCAAAAAGTAAAATTTATCATAAATAGCCGTTTGATCACGGTCGCTGGTGAAGAAGACATTGTTGCATCTATTTCTGCTGCCACACCTAACATCGAAGTAAACAAAGATGCAGTAGAATGCTCCTTCCGTTCCTTCGAATTTATTAATGCTACATTTGTTGCTGAAAGAAATAAGATTCTCACACCCAAACTGTCAGGGAATACCAAGATGGGAATTAAGCTGACTGTGGAAAAGGGAGCCCGAGCGAAGAAAGGTTTGGAAATATATCGGCAAGGGATAGCTAGAGCACTAAAGCCAGTACATCACAAGGCTTGATAGGTTTAGGATTCAAGCCGGATGTACGACAAAGAAGAAAATAGTCGCAGAAAGATCAAGAAAGGAGGATTGCAAGAGCCTCAGGTCGAGAATTAGAATGGGAGCCCATAGCGTATCCTCCTTTGTCAAAAACATTTACGTCTGCAAGAATGATGTACCCAGGGTGAGATAATTCACAAAACACGGTATTATTGATTGAAAGGGGTCTTCAGAACTTCAGTATAAATGTTATTGACAAAGTGGATGATACAATTGAAGATATTTCAATGATATGCCCTGGTCCTCCTGGATTTGTTTTGAACAATTGGACTGCTGTGGATCTTCTTGTAGTTTCTAAGTCCTCTCCAAAGTAATGCTCAATGTTAACTCTTTTTGTATGCCCCTAAGTTATAGGGGGAATCTGTTATAATAGTTTATGTTTGTTATTTATCTTTTAAATGAACATTAATGAAGATGCATTTTGTCATGGTCTTTTCATTCTCATTGGCTTCATATTTATTCCATCTTCTCATAGCCTGTCCTTACATATATCTCATATCATGTCATAGTATTATGTTTGTGGGTTCCAATACCTTGATGCTCCTCTATAGTTTTCTTTTCCATTTACCTTTCAGGTGCTCAGATATCAACAACGTGAGCAATCCCGTTACAAGTCCTAAAATCGATTTCGAGAAAGCTATTTGTTTAGGAGAATTCGAAGCTGAGGAAAATGCTGAAGATTATGTCTCATCCCCTGACTTACTAAGGATGATAGAACAAGAAGATAAACAGATTCTACCCCATCAAGAATCTGTTGAGATAGTGAACTTGGGAAATGAAGAAAAGAGGCAAGAAGTGAAGATTGGGACCTCCATTTCAGAGAACACCAAACATGACTTGATCGCCTTGCTTCATGAGTACAAAGATGTATTTGCATGGTCGTATCAAGATGTAGTGGTCCATAGACTCCCACTGAAACCAGTCAACAGAAGCTAAGACGAATGAGACCTGAAATGCTGTTAAAGATAAAAGAAGAAGAAAGCAATTTGATACTGGCTTCTTACAAGTCTCTAAATATCCAGAATGGGTAGCTAATATAGTCCCAGTACCGAAGAAAGACGGCAAGGTGCGAATGTGCGTAGATTATCGCGATCTGAATCGAGCAAGTCCTAAAGATAATTTTCCCTTGCCACACATCGATACATTGGTAGATAACACAGCAAAACATTCATTATTTTCTTTCATGGATGGATTTTTGGGTTATAATAAGATAAAGATGACCCCTGAGGATATGGAGAAAACTACCTTCGTAACAATGTGGGGAACGTTCTGCTATAAGGTAATGCCATTCGGATTGAAGAATGCTGGGGCAACATATCAGAGGCCAATGGTGATGCTGTTCCATGACATGATGCACAAAGAAATAGAAGTTTATGTCGATGATATGATTGCCAAATCTCGGGGGGAGAGAGAGCATGTTGGGAACCTCAGGAAATTGTTCGAGAGACTAAGAAAGTTCCAGCGGAAGCTTAATCCAGCCAAGTGCACATTTGGGGCTACCTCGGGAAAATTACTAGGCTTCATTGTCAGTGAGAGAGGTATTGAGGTTGATCCAGATAAGATAAAAGCTATACAAGAACTACCACCTCCACGAACATAAAAAGAAGTCAGAGGATTTTTAAGGAGGTTGAACTACATCGCTCGATTTATTGCTCAGCTTACCAACCAATGTGACCCAATTTTTCGACTCCTTCGAAAACACAATCCTGGAGAATGGAACGAGGAGTGTCAAATGGCTTTTGACAAGATAAAACAATATTTGTCTAACCCCCCGGTGCTAGTACCACCAACTCCCAGGAGATCGTTAATATTGTATCTGACTGTGTTCGATAACTCAATGGGTTGCGTACTGGGCCAACATGATGAGTCAAGAAAAAAAGAAAGGGCGATTTACTACCTCAGCAAGAAGTTCACAGAGTATGAAACAAAGTACCCGTCAATTGAAAAATTCTATTGTGCTTTGGTTTGGGTAGTTCGAAGGCTCAGACAATATATGTTGTATCATACAACATGGTTAATTTCAAAGCTGGACCCAATAAAGTACATGATGGAATCACCTGCACTCTCAGGAAGAATGGTACGATGGCAGATCCTACTATCAGAGTACGACATCATCTATGTGAATCAAAAGTCGATAAAAGGGAGCGCAATAGCTGACTTCTTAGCAACTCGAACGACAGAGGAATACGAGCCATTGAGATTTGATTTCCCAGATGAAGACTTGATGTGCATTACAGAAAAAGAATGTGAGTGGTCAAAAGAGAAATCATGGAAGATGAGCTTTGATGGTGCATCAAATGCATTGGGGCATGGGATTGGAGCAGTCTTAGTGTCACCAGAAGGGAATCATTATCCATTCACTACGAGATTAAATTTCTTCTGTACCAATAACGTAGCGGAATATGAGGCTTGCATCATGGGACTTTGTGCAGCTATTGAACGAGACATCGAAATCTTAGAGGTGTACGAAGACTCAACGCTGGTGATTTACCAAATCCGTGGAGATTGGGAAGTGAGAGATTCAAAATTGGTCAAATATCGCGATCTCGTGGCAGAGCTGATCAAAGAATTCAAAGAAGTAACTTTTAATTACTTCCCACGAGAAGAAAACCAATTGGCTGATGCCCTAGCCACTTTGGCTTCAATGTTCAAAGCAAACTGAGAAACGGAAATAATGCCTCTCCAAATGAGCATATATGAGGTCCCTGCACATTGTTTTAGCATTGAAAAAGAGGCAGATGGACAGCCATGGTTCCATGATATCTTAGAATATGTCAAGAATCAAAGGTATCTCGAACAAGAAAACGAGAACGACAAAAGAACAATCAGAAGAATGGCGGTAGGATTTAACGACAAAAGAACAATCAGAAGAATGGCGGTAGGATTTATCCTTGATGGGGATATCCTGTACAAAAGAGGAAAAGATCAAGTGCTCTTGAGATGCGTGGATGCTGTTGAAGCTAGAAAAATAATTGAAGATGTCCATGAAGGAATTTGTTGAACGCATGCCAATGGTTTCACTATGGCTAGGCAGATTATGAGACTCGGTTATTACTGCCTGACGATGGAAAGCGACTGCATTAGTTACGCACGAAAGTGCCACAAATGTCAAGTTTACGGCGATAAAATTCATGCAGCACATTCGCCCCTTCATGTCATGACTTCTCTGTAGCCTTTTTCTATGTGGGGCATAGATGTTATAGGGTCAATTTCCCCAAAAGCTTCTAATGGACATCGATTCATTTTTGTGGTCATAGATTACTTCACAAAATGGGTAGAAGCTGCTTCATTTGCTAATGTGACAAAGACCGCAATTTGCAAGTTCTTAAAAAAGGAGATCATATGTCGATACAGTTTGCCTGAGAGAATCATTTCAGATAATGCTTTGAATCTGAACAACAAGATGATGAAGGAAGTGTGTGAGCAATTTCAAATAAAGCATCATAATTCCTCACCCTATCACCCAAAGATGAACGGAGCAGTAGAAGCGGCTAACAAAAATATTAATAGGATTATTGGGAAAATGACCGAGACATATAAAGATTGGCACGAGAAGTTACCATTCGCTTTATATGCATATCGCACATGTGTACGGACATCTACGGGAGCAACTCCTTTCTCTCTGGTCTATGGAATGGAAGCTGTGCTGCCCATCGAAGTTGAGATCCCCTCTTTACGAGTCTTAATGGAGTCAAAACTAGAAGAATCGGAATAGGTTCGAGCTTGATATGACCAACTAATTCTTATCAAAGAAAAACGCTTGAAGGCAATCTGTCATGGACATATGTACCAGAAGAGAATGATCACGGCCCATGACAAGAAGGTGCGACCAAGGGAATTTCGCGAGGGAGAACTCGTACTAAGAAAGATTCTCCCAATACAAAAAGACTTTCGAGGAAAATGGACACCAAATTAGGAAGGGCCATACGTCGTAAAGAAGGCTTTCTCGGGTGGAGCTTTGATTCTCACTAAGATGGATGGGAAGGAGGTACCAAATCCAGTGAGTTTAGATGCTGTGAAGAAATACTATGCCTAAAAAAAAGAGAGATCAAGATGAAAACCCGAAAAGGGCGTCTTCATAAAAAAAAAAGAGAGATCAAGATAAAAACCTAAAAAGGGCGTCTTGATAAAAATAAAAAAGAAAAAATAGATCAAGATGAAAACCCGAAAAGGGCGTCTTGATAAAATATTAGGATGAAAACCTGAAAGGGCGTCCTAATGAAGGGGGTTCGGACATAAGAAGCAAGACAATTCGAACAGGGAGTCATGTGGCGAGATTACAATATTTGAAGCATTCTCGAAAACTATAAATCTTTTACAAGAAGCTTTGCTCGAAAAGATCCAGGATGAAGAAACGTGGAAAAGTTCATGCGTTGGATATCTAGAGCATTTGTGACAATTGAATCTACTTTTCTTTCTTTATAATGTTTTCTTTATTGAACTGTTCCTTGTCTTGCTTTTGAAAAAATATATCCCTTTCATACCTACTGTGTCATTTTCATGCATCTCATGTATGGTTTATTTAAATGATAAATAGT
The DNA here is from genome assembly GCA_005393395.2 of Gossypium australe. NCBI lineage: Eukaryota > Viridiplantae > Streptophyta > Magnoliopsida > Malvales > Malvaceae > Gossypium > Gossypium australe. The sequence continues at coordinate 17,123,234 of CM016615.1, forward strand.
GAAATGACGTTCTCTAAACAAAAGGAATGTTGAGCATTACCTGGATGAGAATTTGGTAAGTACAAGAGCCTCAAATCAAGGACAAAGTTCAACAGGGGCAAAAGGGTGATATACGAGAAATGCAGATTACTCGTAAAGCTTGAGAACGGGGGCAAAGCCTGAAAGGAAAGTCAAGAATCGAAGCAATGAATGCAGGTCATCACGAAATCCGTAACAAAAAGTGATATATGACAAACAAACCCAAGGCACATGGCATAATCATGTATGCATAAAAGCATTTAAGACCAAACACGTGCATATCATGATGACATCATGCATGACATGTACAGGTACTCCAGTAGAGCAAGAGGTTTTGATGACAGCTGTACTGAATCAAGGAAAAGAAGACATCCGAGTTCCACTAGATGATATGTTTTGAAATTATTTCATCTCTGTTTTTCAAAAAAATCAACTCATAGTGTGAGAGGTGAGTTGAGCCTCAGGTCACACGCTGAGGTATATTTCATTTCTGTTTTTCAAAAAAAAAATCAACTCATAGTGCGAGAGGTGAGTTGAGCCTCAGGTCACACGCTGAGGTATATTTCATTTCTGTTTTTCAAAAAAAAAATCAACTCATATCGTGAGAGGTGAGTTGAGCCTCAGATCACACGCTGAGGTATATTTCATTTCTGTTTTTCAAAAAAAATCAACTCATATTGCGAGAGGTGAGTTGAGCCTCAGATCACACGCTGAGGTATATTTAATTTCTATTTTTCAAAAAAATCAACTCATATTGCGAGAGGTGAGTTGAGCCTCAGATCACACACGGAGGCATATTTCAATTTCTATTTTTCAAAGAAATCAACTCATATTGCGAGAGGTGAGCTGAGCCTCGGGTCACACGCTGAGGAATTTTTCAATTTCTGTTTTTCAAAAAAAATCAACTTATATTGCGAGAGGTGAGTTGAGCTTCAGGTCGCATATCGAGCTATTTTCGATTTCTATTTTTCAATAAAGAATAAAGATTGGGCAGTCGAACAAAATTTAGTGCTTTTAAGTCTTTGCACTATCCCTGTTTCACAGCGATGAGCAAAGAGGGGCAGCTGTAAGCACAAAATTTTGTCCGGCTCGATTTCGTGTTTGATTTTCAAAATTAAAAAAAAAAGAAAGAAAGAAATTCATTCAATTGTTGGAGCGTGCATGGAACAATAAAGCATGGTGGCTGATTCATGGCTGCCATTTTAAAGGAATCTTTATACCCCCATGCCCATACCTATATGCTTCCCACGTCTTGACATTCAACCCATGATAAGACATTATTTATTAAAGCTATGAGCATGCCTTGTGGACGGCAATCAAGGCACTCATGTGCTGATTTTCTTTCCTAGGCGTGGATAAAATAAAAGCAAGGGAACATTTGAGCATGGGTGATGCATGAGTGAACAACATGGACACAAAAGCATGGCCGAATTTAATATGTTTTAATGCCCATGCACCCACGTTTCTTCACGGCATTTTTTAGCCCATATTTCATCCATGCTTAAAAGAAAAAAGAATGGGCTGGGGGCACAAGGATTTTTAAGGAGAAGAACTAGAAAAAAGAGGGGGGACTCCATTACTCCTCCTTCATTTAGCCACAGCAACCGCGCCTCCCTTCGACCATCTCTTTCAACAACAAACAGCAGCAGCATCGGAAGTAAAGCTTGGATTGAGCCAATGTGTTGAAGTTGGGAGATTGAGTCCCAATCTCATCCAGATTCAAGTTCAAAGACTAAACCCTTCCATCTGGAACCAAAACAGCAGTATAAGCTGACTTTTTGCAAAGTTTAGAGAAGCTTCCAACGTGAGGAAGCAAGAGAAACACCAGCACTCCTTTTTCAGTCGAATTTGCCCAAGAAAACTGCATATTATTCTTGGACCTTTGGTAAATCCTAATTTTGTGTATCTCTTTATTGTATTTTATTTAGTCTATATTTAAAAGTTTGTTTAATTAGACTTATCATAAAAAAGGGGCATTTTTTTAGGCATTATCGTACTAATTTTATTTATAATTTAATTTCAATGTTTTTTTTATAAATTGATTTACCATTAAATCATCAACCTCACTGCTATGTTGAGTGAATATCTTCGATTTTATGCTAGACTTGGAACACCTTCGTAAACAAAAAATAGAAAATAAATTTTAAAATAAATATATGATCATTATTCAAAGAATTATTAAAATCCTTTTTTTAAAAAAAAAAAGGGTTTGTATATATGATCTATCATAATGGTCATCTTTTGAATAATAATAAACCAAGCCAGATTACAATAAAATATCACATTGTTTTCCCAAAAAAAAAGAAATTGTTTAAAAAAATATAACAATGGATTTTCTCTCTTTTCTCGCATTTTATAAATATAATTCATTTTAAGCCATTTTTAAAATATATATATATATATATATATTTTATAACCTAGTAACAGGTAGTATATCAAAATTCACGTGTATCAATAGGATTAAGACAACACGCGTTTAATGAAATACCAATTTTGGGCGTCGCGAGGGTGCTAATACCTTCCTCGCGCGTAACTGACTCCCGAACCCTATTTTTCTCTGAAATTTTGATGTAGACCTAAACTCAGCTTTTTTTAGAAAATCCAAGAAAAATAATTTTTCTTTAAAAGAAAAAAGAGGATTTATTAGGTGTCCGATCACACCTAGAAAAAAGATCGGTGGTGACTCCCTTTTTTTAATAAAATCGAAACTCAGTTTTTAAATGTTCAATAATTTTCTCAATTAGTGCCCGTACAAAAATTTTACGTCGCTACAGTTGTGTTAAGTGAATTGAGCCAGTCTTTAAGTTTATTGTAAGCTATATAAGTGTCTTGAAGAAAGTTCTGGATGTAAGGCAACATAAAAAGATATTGCCTTATTAATATCAAATCTTTGTTATCCCACACACCCGTGTTGTAACAACCAACTTTTTAGTGGTGTCAAAAATAGTGGTTTGAGGCCACCAAATCCGGCAAGTAAGCTCATAAATTTTACTACTTAATATCTATGAGTCAAATATGATTTTAAAAAGATTTTTGAATTAGTATTTTATGTTTTATAATGATTTATTAAGTTTGAATAGTAAAATCATAGATCAAGTGGTTTTAGAAAATGAGGTATTGAGACCTCGTTTCTATAAATCAAGCCGTAAATATTTTTATAAATATTTTTGGAGTGTCACTAAGGTGGTATTAACTTTTCGTTGAAAAATTTTAATATTTTGATAGTTAATTAATTAAAAAGGACTAAATTGAAAAAGGTGCAAAACTTGTTAATTATAAAAAATAAGTGATTAAATGGTCTACTTAGTTAACAAGGGAGAACTTAAGGAATAAATATACCTAAATGGAAGGGATAAGGTGCATAACAAGAAAAAATAATAAAATAATGTGAATTAATGGCAAAATTGTAATTTAATTAAAATTAAACATACAAATTAGAAATTGAAAGGCTTCTAGACATTTTATTCATTTTTTTGTCCAAAAACGTCATAGGAGAGCTCCTTGAGCTGGTTTTGCATATTTTTGCTTCATGTGAGTCCAATTCTTACACGTTTCTTGTAATTTTTATGTTTTTGAGATTGTTACAATTAGGTCTAACTAAATCTTACCTTAGTTTTTTATTTTATTATAAAATTTGGAAGTTACCATTGATGAATATTAGATGTTTCATATGAATAACATAGATTTAGAGCTTTAATTTTATTGTATGATGATTTTATAAAGGGATTTTGTTAAATATTGATTTTAGGATCAAATTGTGAAAAAGCTAAAATATTAGGGTTTGGTAGTAAATTTCTGGTTTATTAAGGGATGTATGATGGCCTAGAATATTTAGATAAATTATTAATTGAGAAAAATTAGTTAATTTGATAGATTAACTAGTTAAGGGATTAAATTGAAAAAGTTGTAAAAAGTTTAGGGTAATTGTGTAAATTTAAAAAATTAAAGGGTATTAATTGTGAAATGAATTGGAATTGAAATATCTGCTAATGAATGGGTAATTTTATATTTTACATCAAGATTCCGTAGATACTTGTGAAAAAAGGAAAAATAGCTGAATAATCCCTAAACTTCTGCAATTATTACAATTCAATCCAAGTAAGTTTGTATGGTTAAAATTTAATATTTATATAAATTCGATGAATGGTATTATGTATTTATTCTATTTTTGAAAATGAATTATTGTTGGAATTATAATATTAAATTTAATATTCGGGTTGAATGGAACGCGAGACTTGAGTACATTCGTTATTTGGCATACGACGCTATTGAAGGAAGATATCAGCAAATTACCCAAGTAAATCGAGGTTCGGCATTTGTTGAGAACTCTCATGTTTTACTTTTTGTTTAGCTGTTTCGAGCTTCTGTTTAGCTCTTACAAGCTTCTATTTAACTCTTATCAATTTCTGTTCAGCTTTCGAGCTTCTGTTGGCATATCTGGGAGGCCCAACTCTTATGAGCTTTTGTTAACGATGTACTCTTATCTGTAAGTCATTCTTTGATTTGAGAATCTCTTGGTAAGGTGATTTATTTATTGAATTTTGAAAGATATGTTATTTATGTAACGCCCCAAAACCCGGCTTAGAAGTCTAGACTGAATCCCGGAGGTTACATTGATCACCGACGTGATCGTAGGTAAATTTAGGATCAACAAATGAGAAAACAAACAATATTTAGGTTACGTAAAAATTTTTAGTTATCAAATCCTGACATCTCAAAATACAATTACTCAATTCAAATAACGTCTATTTGCATTTAACACAAAATTTCATACCACAGTATTTAAAACAAAACTTACAGTCCAAAACCGTTTAAATAAAACTCAAATTTACAGAAAACACCTTATTAACCAATTTTAAAAATGTGACACTTCTGAGACCTCCGCACACCGAGTCTAGCTACAGTAATAGAAAACGAGAGTACCTACAAAGGGATAAACTGAGAGGGGGTGAGCTACACAAGCTCAGTGTGAGACCAAAACGACAGAAAAACAAAAAAAATAAATGCCACAATCAAAAATATCACAATGGCAATCCTATATCCAAATAATCATCACAACCAGAACAGAAACCTCGGTACTGAATACTACGATCTATATACCGTTAATCTCGTAATAAGACAAACAGAAAAAAATGCGTAACAAATAAATCAACATGAAACCCACCCATCCAGCCACACACCTCTTCGTCCCCCATTCACACCACAAGTGAGCTATAAGAAGCTCAACCAGCCCTGCACACCACATAGGACCTCGAAAGGCCCATCCAACCCTACATACCACGCATGTGGAACAAAGCCCCACATAAATATAGTATGTAGCTGAGCTGCCAGAAGTATCCTACTGTGCGGTAAACCGCTATACAGACGTATTGCAGTTGAAACTGCCAAATCAGATCAGACTTCCTTCTCTTCATATCCCAAACCTGAAATCATAATGCAAATGCAAAGATGCACACAAACACTATTAATTACACAGACGCAGAAGCTCGTAATCAGTTGATGCACATAATTTCCAAACAGTCACACACACTCCCACATCATTTAACCACTGAAACAGATACTCATTTATTAGGCAATACTACACGCCCGTGTGGCCACCCGTGTAGTCAAGAAACCACACTGAAACAGGTTGCAAAACATGCCTTTGATGTCGAAACAATCCCCAACCCTCAATAATATAGAAATACACCAAAAACAATCAGAATTTCAAGCAATTCCACCACAATCAACACTTCGATTGGTCAATTCCAAAAACACACAAAATATGTCGAATTTCATGGATCCCAAAACAAAATTTCAATAATGAAAGGAAAGTTTCTGAACCCACACCTGAATTCGCGATTCCAATACCAAAGAAGATTGGAACGCCTCCCCAACACAATTCTGAAATCTCAATTACATAAACAAAAACCTAGTCATCACCATACCAATCTAACACATATGAATAACCTAAAATTGCTCTACCAAAAACCAAGAACACCATTTACTTCTGCTCGAAACCTTGAACTACCTAAAAACCATCAATGAAAGTTAAAGAGAAGAACTTAACGGCAGAGAAACATACATTTTTTAAATCCCCAAAAAAATAATAAGAGAAGAAAAATAAAATCTGACAAGAGAGAGTGGGGAGAGAAACCAGGGAACGTGAAAATCACTTTGGGACGTTTTATCCAAAAATATAATTAAAATTAAAATTAAATAGGTACTTTGGACTTTAAAACAAAACTAAATTAAGATTATCTCCCCAAACTGCACTCATGACGGCTTGAACTTAGAACCCAGAGGTACACTAACGCACAACAAACCACCAGACCAGTAGGCCCATTCTGCTACCTAAGCGCACAACTAAAGACAATAGCACAACCTATTCACTAACCCTAACCCCAAAGCTCAAAACTTTCAACCCCAAAATTTGGGTTGTTACAATTTGTTTTTGTATCAATTTGTAAACCGATATATTTATCGATTGAAGATGTGATTGACAGGGAATTATCGAGAATGATTTAATTATTTGATTTATTATAGTTAGTTCGATAAGATTTTTATTTAGCCCGTCAAACTTACTAAATTTCATTAAGCTTTTTTGAGTTGTTTAATGTCCTTAAAGATTTTAGAAAGATTGGACAATCGGATCAACACTCAAGTCACACTATCCAACTTATTTTGGTAGTTTTTAAAACGTTAATACGGTTTATATGGCATGTATAGGCTTTTGTGTGGATTGAATCAAAGTTAGGCTTGTGTAAATGTTATGAATTATATTTTGTTTATATAACCAACTTATATATATTGGTTTGAGAAAGAGGCATATTAGTGATGTTGGTGTGAGTGATATATGTTTGTATGTAATTATTTTGTGGTGAACCTTAGTAGAATTGTTAGATGGATTATATAGGTAAGTTCGGATATTTGGTTGACATGTTTATAAGTTGTCATTTGAAGTGTCTAAGAGTGTGTTGGTTGATTGTAGTTATGATGGATGTTTAATACATGGTTTTAGATTGTGTTGAATGTCTTGATATGGCTTGTTGATGTGTGATTTGTTGAGGCTACGTTGGTAACAATTTGGGTGAGAAATGTGGCCTGGAAAATGGCCTATTTTCATCTACGCGAGCAAAGACACAGGCGTGTGTCTCAGCCGTGTGTGACACATGGCCAGGTGACACGGCCGTGTGTCCCCTATATCTTTTAATAATGTAAGTCAGTATGCTCACACGGCCTAGCACACGGGCGTGTGACTTGGCCGTGTGACCCAAGTAATTTATCACCTATATAGGATTTTTCCTATGTAATTTATCACCTTTTTACCTAAATCCATTGTTAAAACTAAGTAATTGTTTAATAAATTAATGAAATATGTGAAACTATGAAATTAGGACATAAAAACTATTAAAATGTGATTTTATCCTTTATTATATAGTTTTCATGCAATAAATGGCTTATTTTATATTAATTTGAATATATTATATTTTTTAAAACATAAAGTGGGCCATGCATGATTAAATTAAATAATAAAATATAAAATTATATTTAATAATTCATTTTAAAATATTTCATTAGTAATTTGGGTTTTAATTAATTAATTAAATTGGATAAATTTTATTCCTTGGTCCTTTAACTTGTTGAGTTATTTTGGACAGGTCTGATAATTTTGCTGGATTACAAAACCATCCAAATTGGAGACCAAGTCAACCCCATATTCGACTACACATGGCTGTCCATTTAAACCATTTCTTTGGTTTAATTACACAAGGTCCTTACAGTCTTAAAGAAATTAGAGATTTACCCAAAAATTTACGATTGATCGAGTCTCTGTCCTGAGTTGTGTGGCATTCAAAATTGCTTAAAAATCAAGCAAAAATAAAGTCAAAAGCCACTAAGTATGGCTAGCCACCATTTGAGGAGATTTGAAAAGGTTAACATCCACTATTTTTAGCAAACTAACCCACTCTCCTCACCAATAAATAAGACCCTCTTATTTCCTCATTCATCATCCTTCAATCATCCCTCATTCATTCTCTCTTCTCTCAAAATTCTCTTAGCCTTTTCCATTCCCACACCTAGCATCATCTCTTCATAGAGATTTTAGCAATTAAATTCTCTTAAAGAGCCCTTGGTCGACCATCTTGGAGAGCCATCAGCAAAGCAGCAAAGCAAAGGAACGAAGGAGCCTCGTCAGTCAGAGTATTGGGTGACAGCCACTCTAAATTGGGTTTAATCTTTCTTTTCTTTAATTTAATCTAAAGATGTTTGCTATGTGTTCTTTTTTCTTATTCACAACAATGTTAGCTTAATTTTATTTAAGCTAGGATGATTGCTTTGATTAAATAATATTTATTTGATTCATGCTTTTAATGTTTGTGCCTCAATCGACTATGTTCTCAATTAAAATCAAGTCTATATTTCGTTCATACATGATTGAAATGCACCTGAATTAGCTGAGCGATCCAAACCAGACGACGGCTAATGGACACATAATTGAAATGTGCATGCTCAATTTAGATCCTGGCCCGATTAAATTGTAGGTTGCATAAAAACTTTGACCAAGCTCTATTATCTGCATAGTTTTTAGATTTGTGTGATTAAACTGTTTCAAACTTGACACGTCCCTGTTACCTCACACGAATGCTAAGAAACCCTTAGTAAATAAGGATCAGTAAAATGCGTATTTACTAAGTAAAGGATTCCGAAAGGACCTAATGTGGTTTCCAAACTCATGAAAGATCGAGTTGCCATGGAATGTTTTTCCGAATATTATTAAGCATGTTGATAATAAATTTAGTTTAATTAAAGTAATTGTCCTGTTGATTTATGTTATAATTGTTGCAAATTGTGTTTAATTTTGCTAAAATCTATTTCATTCATATAGTTTGCATACTTAGGATAATTTGCATTAGGGATCATTGCATTTAATTTAATATATTTTAATCATCACTTCTCAACTATATTGTGTTTTTATTTACCAAATTGTTAATATAATTTTACAAATTAAGTGACTTAGCACAAATACAATCCCTGTGGAGACGATAACTCGATACTTACTTATTACTTGATAACGACTGTGTACACTTGCACAAACCTACGCGTTACAGTTACACGGGTACGAACACGGGCTGGACGCAGCCGTGTGTCCCTATTTCGAATGCCCACACGGCATGAGACACGGGCGTGTCTCCTGACCATGTGAGTCACACGGCCTGGCCACACGGCCGTGTGTCCCCTACAACTTTGAAAAATTTCAATGTTTTCCGAAAAATTCTTTGAGTACCCGATATAGTCCCAACTTGTTTCTAATGCATATTTTGTGCCTCGAGGGCTCATATAAGGGACAATATGTTTGGTTTTGATTGGTTTCTGATGTGAATGTAATATGATATGAAATATCTATTAATTTAATCTATAAACTTCAATAATGCTCTGTGACCCTGTTCTAGCGACATATACGGGTTAGAGGTGTTACACGTGTGGCTACTCCATACACTCATATGCGTACCTTGTGTCCATCGGTGTAACTCACTGACTTCGGTCACACAGCCGTGTCACAGGCCGTATGCTAGCCCATCTGAACCCTACACCTAACATACTTGGGACACACGCCCATTTGGGTTGCCCATGTGTGACACAAGGCCGTGTGATAGTCCGTGTCCCAGGTTGTGTGTACCAAAAAATAACCCAAAACATGCTCATTTCAGATCCAAATGCTTAGGTACCTAAACACATCAAAAGTACATGCATACAATGTAACACCCCAAACCCGGCCTAAACGTTATGGCCGTATCTGGCAATGTCACATGATAGTGTTTTTGAAACCTCGTTATTACGATGAAAACATTCCATGTTATTATCTTTAGTAAACCTTTGTTAGAACTTAGGAAGTCGTCTTTATTTATTTAAAATATTTGTTTTGAAACATCCCTCATTGCGGAAGCTTTAATAAATCAATCTAAGTGATCATGCGTTTAGAAAATACTTTAACTTTTTTTTTTTGAAAACCGAATTTCCTACGACCAGCAGGTATAAATCCATAAAGTAAAATAAATAAATAAAACCCAAATTTAAAACCAAAGTCCCAGATGGTCCATAAACTACAACCCAAATTGTAACACCCCAAACCCGGTCTATACACTAAGACCAAGCCTGGTTGTTACAGGATTGGAGGTTTTAAAATTTTAAAGAAACAATGTGACTTGGAAACCATTTTTTTGTTAAATGTCAATGTTGAAAAACATTTTTACAGTTGTAATTGAAAGTTTTGTGCCGACTTCTTTTTAATCAAACCAAAGAGTTTGTGAGCAAATCTGTTATTTTACGAAAGCCAAACTCAAGGATTCTCGTAGAGTGACATTTTAAAACGATGTTGTAGTTTTAATAAAAACTCCAAATTAATTAGTTACTTGCAATCCATCTTTTGTTAAACACTTTGAAAACTATTTATTTATTTTTTCTGAAATACCCCATATTCGATCGTTTATAAAACATGCAATATCAGCATAAAAATCTAAAACCAAATTTAAAGTTAAAGTTAAAGTGGCCTTATTACAACTTGAAATCCCAAAACAGAAATAAATTTAAAATAAAGTCTGAGTTTACTTAAAGAAATTGCAACGCATGGCCACCTCGAGTTTGTCTCGGCCCAAGACCTGCCATCTAGTAATTACCTGCAAAATTAACAAAAGGGGTGAGTCATTGAGACTCAGTGTGTACATCCCCGTGTAGCGTAAATTGGGCCTTAGCCCACTCAGTACAGCTCATGTTATGTGCATGCAATGCTACCCATCCCAGAATAGCTCTCCATCCAAAACACCCATGACATTATGCCACTGTGGTTCATGACCACCGTGGTCCTAGACCACTCGTGATCGTAGTCACTCGTGACCGTAGTCACTCGTGACAGAGTCACTATAATGTACTCGTAGCGCCAACCCACTGTGGTCGTAGACCACCGTGACGATCTCTGATAAATAATGCATACGTGGGGCCAACCCACTGTGGTACTTGACCACCGAGATAAGTCACTAATTAGATTATTCGTGGTTTCAACCACCGTGGTACTTAGACCACTCGTGATGATAGTCACTCGTGACGACAGTCACTCGTGATCGTAGTCACTGATTCTCTCTCCTCCTTCATTCAACCCCGAGCCCATGCTCTTTTCATTATACACAATATATATATGCAACCAAAATCATAGTATAAAGCAGATCATATTTCATACATGCATAACATTAGAATATACATACATGCATATTAATAGCCATATTATTAACGAAGAACTTACCTGAAGTCTCCAACCTTACCCCTAAGGGTAGTTAATCCATCATATCAGTTATTTTGACTTTCGGCCATTTCAGTTAATAACACAATATCAAAGAAGGCGTGTGAGTAGTACACACCTGATAAAGCGTAATACCAAACTATCTACGTGAACACTTTCGCTAGCAGGAACAATGGCTATTTGCCTGTCCCAGGCAGACGTCGGCTCTCTACCACAACCCAGTGAAAAATCCCGAACTGTCGACACAACACGCTTCTTAAACTTAAGAGCCAAAACTATGGGTTCATTCCCTTCCTTAGATTGACCAACCTTACAAATCCAACTGGAGTGATCCGATTTGACACCCACAATCCCTTCGGCTTTGAACTACAACCACTCGGCTAATGGGGATTCCCGGAATAAATGTCCCAAATGAGAGAAGAGAAAAAGAAAGGAGAGTTAACCGAAATATAAACGCCATGCTAACTAGCCATTCGGCTTTGGCCACACAAAACCGAAAGAAAGAAAAGAAATGGCAAAAGAATCGCTTCTTACCTTCAACAACAAAACCCGATCGTAAAGGCTCTCAGCAACCTAAGATTTTCCAGCACCTTGCTTCTTGGTATTCGGCCTCAGCAGAGAAACCGATTGTCACTCAAAGATTCGGTACAGGAGAAGTAATAGATGAGAATGATCGATTGACTGAACAAAGAGAATGAAGATTGAATTTCGGCTATTGGCAAAGAATGATGGCAAGAAAGTTTCGATGGTACAAGTGGAAATATGCGGCATAAGGAGAGAACACTAGAAGAAGAATGAGGAAGAAAGGATGTTTCGACTAGCACTCACAAGAACCAAAAGAAAGATGGAGCAAAGAAAATGAGCTGGAAGTTTGGATTATAGGAAAGATATGAAGAGAAAAAGTGATGAGAGAAAAAGAGTAGAAATTTCTTTGAAAACCAAAAGAATAATCAAATAAAATGACCAAAGTGCAAAAGAAAGGAAGAGAGAAGATTCTTTGAATGGTTTCGGCTTTACCCCTCACTAAAATGACACTTGCCAAAAACGGCACTACACTTCCCTTAATGAACAAATATGCTAAAATGAAACAAATGCTTAAGGCCTATGGAATTTCGGCACACCACCTATGCTAACACTTAAACCGAATATGCTGAATTTTAAAATCAATTAACAAGCATGGGAGATGAATTTTAATAATATCAAAATAACTTTATAAAATAAATAAATCACCATGCTTATTTGTTTTATTATTCCACCTAATTTCTTATAATATTAAAATAACTTTATAAAATAAATAATCATCATGATTATTTGTTTTATTAACCCACTTAATTTATTATAATATTAAAATAATTTTATAAATTAAATAATCTTAATTTATTATAAAATTAAAATAATTTTATAAAATAAATAATCATCATGATTATTTATTTTATTAGCCCACTTAATTTATTATAAAATTAAAATAACTTTATAAAGTAAATAATCATCATGATTATTTGTTTTATTAACCCACTCAATTTATTATAAAATTAAAATATCTTTGTAAAGTAAATAATCATCATGATTATTTGTTTTATTAACCCACTCAATTTATTATAAAATTAAAATAACTTTATAAAATAAATAATCATCATGATTATTTGTTTTATTAACCCACTCAATTTATTATAAAATTAAAAATAATTTTATAAAATAAATAATCATCATGATTATTTACTATTGCCATCCACTTACTTTGTAATTGGCATAATTGCCATTTAAAACCCCATCATTAAAAGACATGGCAAATTAACATTTTTAATGTAGCATGCTTAATGAGCCAAACACAATAAATAGTGCAAAAATGCAGAATCCCTATTTCTAAGATGTTACAGTTCTACCCCTCCTTAAAGAAATTTCGACCCCGAAATTTGCCTGATCAAAAGAGCTGAGGGTATTGCTGTCGCATTACATCCTCTGGCTCCCATGTAGCTTCCTCAGAACCATGATTCCACCACAACACTTTAACCAACGGAACCGTCTTCTTCCGCAACACTTTAAGATCTCGGTCTAAGATCTGAACTGGTTCCTCATCAAAAGATAAGTCAGGCCTTATTTCGATTTCTTCCACTGGCACTATATGAGATGGATCTGAACGGTAGCGCCTTAACATCGAGACATGGAATACATCATGGATCTGTCTCAATTCTGAAGGTAGTTCGAGCTGATAAGCTACTGGTCCCACACGCTTCAACACACGATAAGGCCCGATAAACCTGGGGCTCAACTTGCCCTTCCGTCCAAACCTTAGAACTTTTTTCCACGGTGAAACCTTTAAGAAAACCTGATCACCTACTACAAATTCTATGTCTTTACGCTTTAGATCCGCATAAGATTTCTGCCTGTCAGAAGCTTCCTTCAACCGAGTCCGAATTAACTTAACCTTTTCCTCTGTTTCAGAAACCAACTCTGGGCCCAACAGCTATCGCTCACCCAACTCTGTCCAGCAAGTAGGAGTGCGACATTTCCGACCATACAACGCTTCATAGGGCGCCATCTTAATGCTAGATTGGTAGCTATTGTTGTATGCGAATTCTGCCAACGGTAAAAACTCCTCCCAACTACCCTTGAAGTCAATGACGCAGCCTCTCAACATATCTTCCAAGATCTGAATTACCCTCTCAGACTGACCATCAGTCTGTGGATGAAATGCTGTGCTGAAGTCTAGTCTTGTACCCAATGCCTGATGCAACGCTTTCCAAAATTGTGATGTAAACCTAGGGTCTCTGTCTGATATAATTGACACTGGTACCCTATGCAACCTCACAATTTCCGCTACGTACAGCTTGGCTAACTTAGGTAGTGAATAATCAACCCGAACAGGTATGAAGTGAGTAGATTTCGTCAACCGATCGACAATTACCCACACTGAATCTTTCTTCGTGGGAGTCAGGGGTAGCCCACTCACAAAGTCCATCGTTATCCTTTCCCACTTCCAAAGTGGAATCTTTACTGGCTGCAGCAACCCCAAAGGCAATTGGTGTTCCACCTTCACCTGCTGACACGTCAAGCATTTACCCACAAATTCAGTTACCTCTTGCTTCAGACCCGGCCACCAAAAATATTCTCGCAGATCCTGATACATCTTATTTCCTCCAGGATGCATAGCGTATGGGCTACTATGCGCTTCCTGCAGGATCTTCTGTCTTAACTCAGAATCTCTTGGCATACAAGTCTTTCCTCGAAAGTACAATACCCCATCACTGCTCACACTAAAATCTTTTGTCTCACCACCTACCACTAACTAAAGTTTCAAACTTAGCGACTCATCAGATAATTACTTCTCCTTTATCTGACTGACCCAAGAGGGCTTCACTTGAAGTTCCGCTAACACACTTCCATCATCATACAAGATGAGATAGGCGAACATTGCCATCAAGTCCGATATTACCTTACGGCTCAACGCATCAGCCACCACGTTGGCTTTTCCTGGGTGATACTCGATCAAACAATCATAGTCCTCCAGCAATTCAATCCATCTTTGCTGCCTTAAATTCAACTCCGTTTGGGTAAGGAGGTATTTCAGGCTCTTGTGGTCTGTGTAGATAGTGGATTTTTCCCCATACAGGTAGTGTCTCCAAATCTTCAAAGCGAACACTACCGCAGCTAACTCCAGATCATGTGTGGGATAATTCACTTCATGCGGTCTTAACTGCCGGGACGCATATGATACCACCTTCCCTTCCTGTATTAACACACATCCCAAACACGTGTGCGACGCATCACAGTACATGACAAACTCCTTCCCAGCCTCAGGCTGAATCAACACTGGAGCTTCAGTCAAGATCCTCTTCAGTTTCTTAAAACTTTCCTGTTGCTTATTCAACCAGACAAACGGTACCCCTTTCCGTAACAACTTGGTTAATGGTGCGGCTATTAGTGAGAATCCCTCTACAAACCTTCTATAATACCCAGCCAGACCAAGAAAACTCCAAATTTCTGCCACAGACCTAGGTGGTTTCCAATCCAACACGGCCTCAATTTTTCGAGGATCAACCCTAATTCCTTCAGCAGACACCACATGTCCTAGAAAGGTAACTTCCTTTAGCCAAAATTCACACTTACTGAATTTGGCGTACAGCTGTTTCTCCCTCAGAATTTGTAGAACTACTCGAAGATGCGAATCATGTTCCTCTTCCGAACTTGAATAAATCAAAGTATCGTCTATGAACACTACAAACAAACCGATCCAGACAGGGTTGGAATACCCGGTTCATCATGTCCATAAACACAGCTGGTGCATTTGTCAACCCAAACGGCATCACCAGGAACTCGTAGTGACCATAACGAGTTCGAAAAGTTGTCTTATGAATATCTGCCTCCTTGATCTTAAGTTGGTGATAACTTGACCTCAAGTCTATCTTTGAGAAGACTGAAGCGCCTTGCAACTGATCAAACAGATCATCTATCCTAGGTAACGGGTACTTATTCTTAATCGTCAACTTGTTCAACTGCCTATAGTCAATGCACATCCGCATTGACCCATCCTTCTTCTAAAAAAAACACCGGCGCTCCCCAAGGTGACACACTGGGTCGAATAAAACCCCAGTCCAACAATTCCTGAATTTGGGCTTTCAGTTCCACCAACTCCTTCGACGCCATTCTATATGGGGCAATAGACACTGGCGCTGTTCCCGAAAGAAGATCAATACTGAATTTCACCTCACGATCCGGAGGTAACCCTAGAAGCTCTTCTGGAAAAACATCAGAGAACTCTTTCACTGTTCTGACATCCTCTACAGTCAACTCCTTGGCCTCTAGAGCTCGAATGAAAGTTAAGAAAGCCTCGCATCCTTTTCTCACCATTCTTTCAACCTTTAAAGCAGACACTACATTAGACAAGTTATTCCTTCTTTCCCCTATCACTACTACCTCATCATCCTCAAGAGTCCTTAAAACCATGCGCTTAGCAGATCAATCCAAGTTTGCTCGATATCTCACTAACCAGTCCATACCTAAAATTAAATCGAACTCCCCGATCGGCAGTTCCATTAGATCAGCCGGGAAAACCATCCCTTGTACTTCTAGAGGCACATCCCTAAAGAGTTTGTTTACCACTACAGAATGTCCTAAAGGGCTAAGTACAGTCATCTCCCTAGAAGCAATCTCAGAGTCTATGTTTAGAGTTCCAGACACAGTTCTAGCAACATAGGAATGTGTTGACCCAATATCAATTAGTGCAGTAAAAGGCAATCCATAAATAAGGAACGTACCGGTTATGACGTCCGGTGCATCGCCCTCCTCACGGCGTCTAGCTGCATAGACTAACCCAGGCTGTCTTGCCTCTGTGTTCTCAGCACCTCTGTCTGGTGCTCCACGTCCACGACCAAGACCATTACCTCCTCTGGCTGGACCACGACCTCTCTGTGGCTGCTGACCCCCTCTACCAGGCTGAACATAATTCTGACCTGCTGGTCGCGTTCTATTTGGCTCTTACGGGCAATCTCTTACCCGGTGATCCACTGACCCACATCTGAAGCATCCATTACTTCTTGCCCAGCATTCTCTAAAATGGAACTTCCCACACGTAACACATTGTTGTGGCCAACCAGTAGCAGCGGGCCTCACAACTTGACCCGACCCATCCAACCTCGGCCTCTTCTGAAAATTCCCAGTAGATCTTGACAGTCCAAAATTTCTCTTATTTCTACCCTTGTCCCTATTCTGATTCCGCCTTTCAGATCGCTTTGCCTCTTCGGCTATCTTAGCCTTTCCCACTAGAACAGCGAATTCCCTTTCCCGTTGCGGAGCTATCAGTACTCGCAACTCATCCCTCAGACCATCTTCAAATCGAACACAACGCTCATGATCTGTAGACACAATACCACGAGCATACCGGCTTAGACGTAGGAATTCTGCCTCATACTTAGCCACCGACTTACTTCCCTGAACCAAGTTAAGAAATGCCTTCTGCTGCGTATCCACATAGCTTGACCCAATGTATTTCCCTTGGAATGCAGACTTAAAGAAGTACCAGGTAATGCGGTCCACTGTTGTACCATCTCTAACCGTGAGCCACCATTGGTAAGCCTCTTCTCAGAGAAGAGACACAACTTCTTTCAGTTTCTCCTCTGTAGTGCAGTCAAGATCATCCATAATCCGTTCCACTGCTTCTAACCAGTACTCGGCTATATTAGGAGCCACACCAGAAATGCCCCTAAAAGTCTCAGCCCCATTAGTTCGGAGTCGCTCAGAAACAGATTTTCTAGCCACTGATCCCGTGCTCGCTCCAGCCACTCTCTCCAAAAAGCGTAACATAGCCTGAGACACAGCATTGTCTCCACCAGTTTGGTCCTGAAATTCCGCTTCCGCAACTGGCGATGCCGGCACTTCACCTTCCGGCCCATGCCCAGATTCTGAAGGTGCAGCTTCAACACCCCGGCCTCTACCACGTCCGCGCATACCACGTCCACGTCCACGGCCGCGCATACCACTTCCACATCTACGGTCGCGCATGACTACCGATTTAACTTAATCTGATTATAAGTTTTATGAATTAATACTTCTTCCACTGTTTATTACCGAACAATCTTATGAAATTAGTATCAGAAGTAGGTTTTCGCAAGAAATATTTCTACGGGTCTCTATTTTTAGAGTTGTATTTCTTAAAACTATCCATCACAACATTTCATAAAAATCCAAGCAATAATCAGGGAACTTACAGTACGGATTGGTGCCGGAGACTCGGGTGCCACGCTTCCAGAAACATGTATTTTTCTAAACAATTTTCCAACTTTTGAAAAAATATTTTGAACCCCAAGCCCACAGCCGAGTTTTGTAAACCTAGGCTCTGATACCACAATTGTAACACCCCAAACCCGGTCTATACACTAAGACCAAGTCTGGTATGTTACAGGATTGGAGGTTTTGAAATTTTAAAGAAACAACGTGACTTGGAAACCATTTTTTTGTTAAATGCCAATGTTGAAAAACAATTTTACAATTGTGATTGAAAGTTTTGTGCTGACTTCTTTTTAATCAAATCAAAAAGGTTGTGAGCAAATCTGTTATTTTACGAAAGCCAAACTCAAGGATTCTCGTAGAGTGACATTTTAAAACGATGTTGTAGTTTTAATAAAAACTCCAAATTAATTAGTTACTTGCAATCCATCTTTTGTTAAACACTTTGAAAACTATTTATTTTTTTTCTGAAATACCCCATATTCGATAGTTTATAAAACATGCAATATCAGCATAAAAATCTAAAACCCAATTTAAAGTTAAAGTTAAAGCGGCCTTATTACAACTTGAAATCCCAAAACAGAAATAAATTTAAAATAAAGTCTGAGTTTACTTAAAGAAATTGCAACGCATGGCCACCTCGAGTTTGTCTCGGCCCAAGACCCGCCATCTACTAATTACCTGCAAAATTAACAAAAGGGGTGAGTCATCGAGACTCAGTGTGTACATCCACGTGTAGCGTAAATTGGGCCTTAGCCCACTCAGTACAGCTCATGTTATGTGCATGCAATGCTACCCATCCCAGAATAGCTCTCCATCCAAAACACCCGTGGCATTATGCCACTGTGGTTCATGACCATCGTGTACCTAGACCACTCGTGACCGTAGTCACTCGTGACAGAGTCACTATAATGTACTCGTAGCGCCAACCTACTGTGGTCGTAGACCACTGTGACGATCTCTGATAAATAATGCATACGTGGGGCCAACCCACTGTGGTACTTAACCACCGAGATAAGTCACTAATTAGATTATTCGTGGTTTCAACCACCGTGGTACTTAGACCACTCGTGACGACAGTCACTCGTGACCGTAGTCACTGATTCTCTCTCCTCCTTCATTCAATCCCGAGCCCATGCTCTTTTCATTATGCACAATATATATATATATATGCAGCCAAAATCATAGTATAAAGCAGATCATATTTCATACATGCATAACATCAGAATATACATACATGCATATTAATAGTCATATTATTAACGAAGAACTTACCTGATGTCTCCAACCTTACCCCTAAGGGTAGTTAATCCATCATATCAGTTATTTTGGCTTTCGGCCATTTCAGTTAATAACACAATATCAAAGAAGGCGTGTGAGTAGTACACACCTGATAAAGCGTAATACCAAACTATCTATGTGAACACTTTCGCTAGCAGGAACGACGGCTATTTGCCTGTCTTAGGTAGACGTTGGCTCTCTACCACAACCCGGCGAAAAATCCCGAACTGTCGACACAACACGCTTCTTAAACTTAAGAGCCGAAACTATGGGTTCATTCCCTTCCTTAGATTGACCAACCTTACAAATCCAATTGGAATGATCCGATTCGACACCCACAATCCCTTCGGCTTTGAACTACAACCACTCGGCTAATGGAGATTCCCAGAATAAATGTCCCAAATGAGAGAAGAGAAAAAGAAAGGAGAGTTAACCGAAATATAAACGCCATGCTAACTAGCCATTTGGCTTTGGCCACACAAAATCGAAAGAAAGAAAAGAAAAGGCAAAAGAATCGCTTCTTACCTTCAACAACAAAACCCGATCGTAAAGGCTCTCAGCAACCTAAGATTTTCCAGCACCTTGCTTCTTGGTATTCGGCCTCAGCAGAGAAACCGATTGTCACTTAAAGATTCGGCAGAGGAGAAGTAATAGATGAGAATGATCGATTGACTGAACAAAGAGAATGAAGATTGAATTTCGGCTATTGGCAAAGAATGATGGCAAGAAAGTTTCGATGGTACAAGTGGAAATATGCGGCATAAGGAGAGAACACTAGAAGAAGAATGAGGAAGAGAGGATGTTTTGACTAGCACTCACAAGAACCAAAAGAAAGATGGAGCAAAGAAAATGAGCTGGAAGTTTGGATTATAGGAAAGATATGAAGAGAAAAAGTGATGAGAGAAAAAAGAGTAGAAATTTCTTTGAAAACCAAAAGAATAATCAAATAAAATGACCAAAGTGCAAAAGAAAGGTAGAGAGAAGATTCTTTGAATGGTTTCGGCTTTACCCCTCACTAAAATGACACTTGCCAAAAACGGCACTACACTTCCCTTAATGAACAAATATGCTAAAATGAAACATAACAAATGCTTAAGGCCTATGGAATTTCGGCACACCACCTATGCTAACACTTAAACCGAATATGTTGAATTTTAAAATCAATTAACAAGCATGGGAGATGAATTTTAATAATATCAAAATAACTTTATAAAATAAATAAATCACCATGCTTATTTGTTTTATTATTCCACCTAATTTCTTATAATATTAAAATAACTTTATAAAATAAATAATCATCATGATTATTTTTTTAACCCACTTAATTTATTATAATACTAAATAACTTTATAAAATAAATAATCATCATGATTATTTGTTTTATTAACTCACTTAATTTATTATAATATTAAAATAACTTTATAAATTAAATAATCTTAATTTATTATAAAATTAAAATAATTTTATAAAATAAATAATCATCATGATTATTTGTTTTATTAGCCCACTTAATTTATTATAAAATTAAAATAGCTTTATAAAGTAAATAATCATCATGATTATTTGTTTTATTAATCCACTCAATTTATTATAAAATTAAAATAACTTTATAAAGTAAATAATCATCATGATTATTTGTTTTATTAACCCACTCAATTTATTATAAAATTAAAATAACTTTATAAAGTAAATAATCATCATGATTATTTGTTTTATTAACCCACTCAATTTATTATAAAATTAAAAATAATTTTATAAAATAAATAATCATCATGATTATTTACTATTGCCATCTACTTACTTTGTAAATGGCATAATTGCCATTTAAAACCCCATCATTAAAAGACATGGCAAATTAACATTTTTAATGTAGCATGCTTAATGAGCCAAACACAATAAATAGTGCAAAAATGCAGAATCCCTATTTCTAGGATGTTACACAAATAATCAATAATAAACAAATCATAACTCGTAAATTAAAAACCATGAAGTCCAAAAATTAATGTGGTCACCGCTGAGTCCTTCGTCACACCGATCCGTCTAAGTTTGGGGATTACATGTGCACATCAAACAAACAGGGTGAGTTTATGTAAACTCAGTGTGTGATCTCGCAGAAACAAACAAACAATCAGTATTCACAGTGCCCAGTTGAACAATATTGGGCCTAAGCCCTTTTCAGTATCAGTGACAGTTTGGGCCTTAGCCCATCTCAGTATAGTGTCAAAAATGCAATAGGGCCTTAGCCCATCACAGTATCAGTAGCAGTAACAGTTATGCAGAAGCAAAATCCTAGCCAACCAACCTCCACACACCATCTCCGTCCAACCCTACACTCCATGTAGGGATATAATCAACCCACCCATCCCTACACTCCAAGTAGTACCGAATGCGGCATAAAATAGTAGTTTGCAGCTGAGTTGCCAGTAAATTAGGGTTAAAGCCTTTCAGTACACTTCCTCCGAATAACAACCCCCAACCTAATGCAATGCAACATACAATGGATGATATGCTATTATGCAATTTCAGTACATATATTTAGTTTAGATTTTAACATGCTCAGTACAGATATCAATCAATCAATTCCACACATTTAGGGGTCTACGTAGTGCTTACCGACCCTACAGTAGGTTCACAGTCAACTTGGGCGACCCATGCAACCTTAAAAACATTTCGGTAAAAATGGGCCCACATGCCCATGTGATCTGCCCGTGTTGCCCACTCGGCCCAAATTGGTCTTGGCTTGTGATCCATCTTTAAAGTAACCCGTGCTAGCTCAATACTCATATATGTTCTCACTATTTACTTATATGTTCATTCAAAGTTGTCTACTTGAGTCATTATCACTAAATTATTTATATCCTGAGCTATAGAATTCCAAATTACAATCAGCTTGATTTTTTGAAACTAGACTCATATACCTTTCTACCGTAAAAATTTCAAAATTTATAGTTTATCAAACAAGTACAGTAAAATCTTTAAAGTTACCCCTATTTTGCTGTTTGATATCTTCATCCTTTCCTTACTAAAAATTATTTATCTCTTAGTACGAAATTTAGATGATGTTTCTTTTGTTTCTCTTAAAAACAGACTCATTAAGTATTTAAACATATAAATTTAAGCCCATAATTAATTTTTGATGATTTTCCAAAGTCAGAACAGGGGAACTCGAAATCATTCTGACCTTGTCTCATAAAATTTATTATAACTCACGGTTTACAATTCCATTGTTTACTGTTTCTTCCATGAAAGACTAGACTCAATAAAATTTAATTTTATATTTTATTTAACGTATAACTCAATTTATACTATTTTTGATGATTTTTCAAATTTAGACTACTACTGCTGTCCAAAACTGTTTTAGTGCAAAATGTTGATTCCCTAGTTTTTAACTTCCTTATTTCCTTTCTCTACAATTTTTCGCATCATTTTCTCTTATTTCTCTTATTTCTCTTATTTCTCGACAGCAAGCAATTTCGGCTTTTCGCTGAACCCCATTTTCTGCATTTCAGGTACACACCTGGTATTATTTTGATGCCTAATCACTCCCGAGCACTTCAAGGCCTAAAATCAAGATACTCAACATCAATTTAACGGATTTACAAGCGAATTGACAACCAAGAACGAACAGAAACCCAACTTACCGCCAACGATAACCCTCCATTTAACTATTGTTAAGACGAGAACACTGAATTCACCAGTCCAAGCCTCCCCCTATGCCCAAATCGCAGAGAAAAAACATTACCACTTCAGTCGCTAAGAGATTCATGACAGAAACGAAGAGAAACACTTACCGAAACTAAGCGAGCACTAACCACCTGCGAAAACAAAAGAAAATAAATGGATTAGGGAAAAATCAAGAAGAAGAAAAAGAAGAGAACTATGGAAAACTCAGAGAATTCCGACAAGAGGAGAGGGAGAAGAATAGACGGCAAATTTTTTTTTCAGAAAAGGGAGCCAAAATTCGATTATGGGAAAAAATTAAAATAAAATCCCGATAACCCCCAAAATCCCTTAATCTTCTCCCCTAATTCCCACTGCACATCCACTACTCAGAATCCCCCAATTACACAACTCTATCCCGAAATATGAGCAAAATAATAATAATAATACCTTTGCTTGCGTAGCGATTCGAACACAAGACCTCCACCATAATAGCACACCACTTAACCACCAAACCAGCGGGCCCATTCTAATGTAATTTACCCAACATTTAAACTTAAGCCATTTGCACAAGGTTAAGGCTTTATTTATAGAAATACCAAAATTTTCTCAAGTAAGGCTTGAACTTGGGACCTCTCACACACACCCAGAACACATAACCACTGAAGTAGATAGACATTGTCTGTCACACATACAAGAAATCAAAAATTAAAATTTTGGGGCGTTACATACAAGCCCTCAAAACACATTCAAAAGCACTCAAAGCATGCCAAAATGATCAACTTATGTGCTTAGCCAATGTGCCATCATTGACACGACAATTCAAATGCATACATTTCATTATCTTAGTTAAAATGCACAAGCCACAACACACTCAAATTGACTTACATTTAAACCTAAAAATACCAGACCTAACTCATGCCAACTTACCATTTCATGCTCACCCACTTATGCTTAAACTTAGAATTAGGCTTGCATATAACCATTAGTTACTCAAATCATTTAAACTAGAATCTTAATTCACAAGTATATAACCTAGTGATTAGCAATCACACAAATATCAGACCATATTAAATGTTAAAACTTATAGTTTCCTATTTCCAATCAACCAAAACTTGCATCATGCATGCACATATCAATAGTCATTTAACTAAACAACAAAATAAGCACAGTAAGCTATATAAAATGAGTACATATGGACTATTACAAAACAAACTCAAATCCCCTCATTACATGCAATATAAGCCAAGTTCGAATTCATAATATACCAAGATCCTTGATAGTGTGATTTATTCAAGTTGATCCGATATTAAACTTCCCCAAACAGTATCTACAAGGGAACGAAACAATAACACGAGTAAGTGTTCATATAGCTTAGTAAGTTGGTCGACTAAAATGATAAAGCTTCGAATAAACATAAAAAATCAAATAACGAGTTTACTAAACAAAGTTCTTGTTAATAAAGTTATTCTTAGAAAATCATGTCAATCACAGCTCAAAATAGGTGAGTAATGCTCAGTACAATAGTACAAATCAGTTCCATAGTTCAATAATTTTCAAAGATCAATAAGCATAGCTCGATGAATGATGAGTGGATATGAGTACACAGTTAACCATCCAACACACCAGATGCTCATAAGAGCCAATACCATCCAACATACCTAAGAACACTATAATATAACACTATAGTCCCCAACAAATTCAAGACCTCGGCATATCCAATGAACAAAAAAAATATAGAAATCATCTTTACTACTCAAAACAATCCTGTATCGCGTGCATGATAATCTATTGGCATGACAATCGAACTCTATCCTATGTTCATCAATTCAGAGCATTCCGTCACAGAACAATACGTGAATATCTCACTATCCCATATTCCATATGCAAGCATTAGTTCAACAACCAAATGTTCATCAGCTCAGAATATCTCAATCAGTGATCGATGTCATATCAATTCATTATTTCCATTTTCAATTACATGCATCAATTTAACCCAACATTAAACAATTAAGTTTGTATAATACATTTAAAAATGTATTAAAATTAAATCGAACGAACCTGCCTTACTAAACTGCACCAATGACAAATATATAGGGACTATTCTAAAATTTTCTTTTTCCCTCGATTTTCCACTCGTTCTTGACCTAAAATAATAATTTCATTCAACTAACTAATTCCAACAGCAAAATTAACTCATTTTATGCAATTAATTCATTTTGACATTTTTACAAAAATTACCACTGACATTTCACTTTTATGCAATTTATTCCCTTAGACCAAAACATGCAATTTAACCATTTTCAATTAAATCCAAGCTTAGACGATATATTAACCATTTCATTATAGCCCATACTTGCTGTTATTTTGCATCAAGTCCTTGTTCTTTTACTATTTTCACATTTTAGTCCTTGAACATTAAAATTAACAAAAAACTACATTTCAAAATAGTCTTATTTAGCAACCAAGATTAATATTCTACCATAAAACTTCAAGAACAACTCAAACTCATAAATGGCACAATCCACAACATTTGACCGTTTTACAAATTAGTCCCCGGGTTAGCTAGGTCTAGTTAATACGAACTCAAAAACATAAAAATCACTAAAAACGGGCAAAGTTTACTCACCAAATCAAAGGGCTTAATGTTTGGTCAAAGCTTTCAATGCCCTAGCCATGGTGTTTTGGTTTTCTCCACATGAAGAAGAAAAGAAAATGTTGATAGTATCTTTTAATTTCTTTAATTTAACTTACATTTCAATTTTTTTTACTAAATTACCCCTTTAATATAAATTGTAAAATTTTTAAATTATGTCCATAAACACCCATAATATAAGTATATGATATAATGACCATCTAAGGAAGGTTTAATTGCACAGTTGGTCCTTCAATTGTTTCAAATTTTGAACTAAACAAGCTTAATTTCAATTTAACCCTAAACTAATTAGAACTAAATGAGCAAATAGCCCAAAAGCTAGTGGATTAATCGTATCCACTACCGCTTGGACTTTTTGACCATGGTCTAATCACCATTTTTGTCCCTTTAGTATTTTAAATCTATAGCAATTCACTTTTTCTCCTTTTACAATTTCCTTTTACCTTAATTAACTATCTAAACATTAAAATTTCTAAACCAAACCTTCACATACCAAAATAATTACTCTGTAAATATTTAATAAAAATATTCACGAGCTCGGTTTACAGAAATGAGGTCCCGATACCTCATTTTTTTAAATCAGATAACTTATTGGACAACCACTTATACTAACCATTAATTCAATTAATTAAAATTCATCAAATCAAAATTCAACATAAAAATAATTATTAACTCGTATAATTTAAATACTAATTATATGAACATACTCGTAGGATTTGTTGCCCCAAAACCACTATTTTCAACACCATTGAAAAATGGGTTGTTAAAACTCTCCCCTCTTAGGAAATTTCGTCCTCAAAATTTTTACCTTAGAATAGAATCGAGCATTGTGACTTTTTTAATTTTTTAGTTCCCCACGTAGCTTCTTCGCCACTGTATCGATGCCACAGACTTTTACTAACGGTACCTTTTTATTTTGAAGTTTTGTATTTTGTGAACTGAAATTGTTTCTAGCTCACTTGAATATGAAAGATAATGATCCGCTGACAATCTCAAATAGTGTGAAATTTTCCCTCAGTTTCACTAATCATATCTATTCCAAAGCTTCATAAATTTTTCCCCAAAATCTCGAGGTGAATCTCAAATCTTGATCAGAAATAATAGACAATTTTATTCTGATTAATTTGAAGATCTCTGATACACATAACTCAACTAACTTTACAAGTAAGTACTCTATTCTGATCAAAGTAAAATGAGCTGACTTGACCAATCTATCAACAATAACCCATATAGTCTTTCTTTTCAGCGTCGTCAGTAATCTAGATACAAAATTCTTTATAACTCGTTCCTAAATTTCACTCAGGAATCATAATTGGCTATAATAACCCAGAAAAAACCAGATGCTCAACCATCACAAATTCTGAAATTTTGTATTTTATACCTAGCCACCCATACATCAGTTTCGAATCACCAAAGATTTTAGTATTACCTGGATGAATGGAGTATGCACTACTGTGAACCTCTGTTATTGACTCATTGTAATTTTAGACCATTCGAAACCCAATCCATTACAAAAATATGATATTTGAAACACCCCACACCCGGCCCACGAGTCTTGACCGGATCTGGTATGGTCCTCGAAGAAAACCGGTTCAAAATTCGTTGATTACTTCATAAATTATGTGTTTTGAAAGAAAAATTATTATTGGGTTGGGCTTGTATTGAAAATGTATTAATAATATATTTAATCTCTTTTTCTTTTTTTAATTAAGGTGACAAAACACTTGGGGTTTATTTTTAAAATAAATTTGTTTAATCCATTAATTAATAATAGTTCGTAATCATAATAAAAGTAAAAATAAAGAAATTCAACTATGGCCTTATTACATCAATATTCCCAAAATTAAAATTTAAAATACTTAAAATAAAATAAAAGTCCAAATCGTAAATTTTCTTGCTGTGCATGGCCATCCCTAAGCTTCTGCCGAACCCGGTCCATTACTGTTCGTCACCTGAAAATAGTCCCACAACGGGGTGAGTCAACAGACTCAATGTGTACACAACACTAAGTCCAAATAAATTTAGGCATAACATACATATCATATTCACATAATAATTTACGATAATGATGCAACCCAAAACCCAAACCTAGTTAACCATCCGCTACACTTCCCCCGTACCAACCTGCACACCTTGGGGACTAATAAGTCAACCCTCCATCCGCTACACTCCATCGAAGGCAGTCGCTGCAGTTGACGTGCTCATCGCCCTTATAGTCTCGTGGTCTTAGGTCACCACGTTCAGATATTGTGGTCTTAGGTCACCACATTCAGATATCGCGGTCTTAGGTCACCGCATTCAGATAGCGTGGTCTTAGGTCACCACATTCACTTCCCCTTTTCAATAACCCATATGCCCCATATCATAAATATTATGCATTAACATGCTAAATTTCACATTCTTATCCTTATTCACATGTTACATATAACATATTTCATAATCCTAATAGGAGTAGGAAACGTACCTGAGTACTTTTGTACCATTACATGGTACTTAGCCATATTCACATTCTTATAAACATGCACAGACTAATTATAGCCATAAGTTTTATTAAGAAGAAGTGTGGGTACACACCTGATTCGCTTAGCAGTTCACTTAAATCCCGAAAAGCTTGATCTACGCTTTAGATCTTGAATGCCTATATTCGGCCATCCATAATATGTTAGTAAAGAGCCTATTCGGCTATAAAACCAAACCCTAATAGGATTTGTACATTTAAAACCTACCTTGTTGCCGATTGGAACACCAACAAATCCCGAAATCTTTACTTTAATTCCTCCTTGTATTTGGCCAAGCATGAAATTGACAAAGGGGTTAGTTTTTGGCTTTTTAAACGATTATCAAATAGATCTAGATATCAAATCAGGCCTTGGCCGAACATATCTATGTGCTTACCTTCCAAATCTTAAATCTCGAAACCTTGTGTACCACTGTCGACTGTCCCTACACATCTATAGTTAGATTCGGCCCTTCACACAAAAATCTATTAGAATGGCCTATAGCCGAATACATGCCTTACCTTTAATCTTAGAAATCCCGAAACCTTCCTTCTTGTAGTTGACAGTCACAGAATCCCGAAGCTTTCCTTCAAAGTTTCGGCCAACAAGTATATGGCATTAGAATCTTGGCTTTTGATTTGGAAAAAGAAAATAATATCAATAGATCCTTACCCTTTCTTGAAGAAGTCGACAGCCTCTATGCTTGGAGCCCCTCAAAGATTCGGCTTTTGGATGGATTGGAAAGAAAAGGAATAGGAAGAAGAGAAAGGTGAAGAAATTGGCTTGCTTTGCTAGAGTTTTCGGTTTTGACAAAATAGCAGAGAAGAGAGGATTTTGCTAGGGAAAAATTCGGCAGAGAGAGGAGAACTGCTTAAGGAATTTCGGTAAAGGAAAAAGTGAATGGATGAATAGCCTCTTTTCCTCTAGTAGCCGCAATTACTAGCTAGAGTCCCTTACTTGGCCACCACTCTTCTATGTTGATAGCTTTTATCCCTTGATTTATCACTTACTCAAATTAAAAGAATTTAATCCAACAATTATCTCTTGAAAATAATGATAATACATCCCTTATTATCTCCTTGAAAATAATCTAAAATAAATCTATTACTTATCTCCTATTTAGCCGAAATTTAAAAAGAATAAAACTCCTCTTTTAAAAGCCTTGTAGCCGTCCATCTCTCTGCTCCTTGTAGCAAAAATAAAAATTTTATTTTGCTCCCTAAGTGACTCGAACTCAGGCCCACTTGCATAGCTTGTGGCGTCACTTACCTGGGCCTTAAGTGGCATTTCCAGGCCACTTTTCCCAACCTGTTTGTGTGTCATATTTCACATACATTTTCTCTTAAGGCCACCTGTCTTAGTGTAACATCCTAGATTAGGGGTTATGCATTTAGTGCATAATTAATGTGTTAGTGGGCTCAGTGAGTGTGTTTGGAGGTGTTTGAGAGGCTTTGGAAATTCTAGGATAAGGGTGGAAGCTTTGGAAAATTATTGGTTTTTAAGTTAAAAAGGGGGAGCTGGGCTAAGGTAGCCTTAAGAAAAGTTTTGGTGAGTTTAGGACACAAGAAGTGCTGTGGAAAAGTGGCAAGGGACGCCACCTAAGGTGCAAGGGTGGTTACGTCAAAGGGAGTGCCAAGGGGAGGGGGTTCGAGCTGCAGGAATCGCATTTGGGGAGTTTTTATTTTTGGCGTTAAAGGAGAGCTAGGTGAAGGAGGCTTTAAAACAATTTGTGGCGAGGTTATGTCATAAAAAATGTCATGGGAGAATGGCTTGGAGCGCTAAGGTGCAAGGGGGCTTCAGGAGGGAAGAGGGTCGAGTCGTGAGGGCAGCAGGGGAGTGTTTTATTTTTGTTTTACGTCAGGAAGGGAATTGGGCCAGGGAGGTCTTATGAGAGGTTATAGGCGCTTTTGGACACAAATATGGTCTTGGTAAAGTGGCTTTCATGCGCCACTTAAGGGCCTGGAATGACGCCTGGCATAGGTCTTGGGTTCGAGCAACGTGGGCAGCAGGGAAGGGTGCTTTTATTTTGGCTTTTGGCGGTAAGGCAAAGGGGAGCTAACGGAGGAGCTCTTAAAAGAAATTGTGACGAGTTTATGTCACAAAGAAACGCCTTGGCAGAATGGTTAGGGGCGTTAGTGCAGTATGCTCCATCAGGTCCTATGTTCGAACCATGGGGGCAGCGGTTTGGTGCTTTATTTTTGCTGCTGGCGTCCAGAAATGGAGAGAAGGTGGGCAGCATGTGGACTCCAATAAGATAAGCTAAGGCTGGGTTCTTTTATTTTGAAAATTTCGACTATAGAAAGGGATAAAGGTTGGTGTTTTATTTAGTTTTAAATTAGTAAGATAAGGATAAGGGCTATTGTATTTTATTTATTTTTGAATAGGTGTCAAGAGATAAAATAGGAGTTTTAATTGGGATTGAATTAGAGGAAAGATGTGGTGGCAGAAATTGGGTGTCTTTGGTTGTTGAAATTCGCCATGTGGGGAGGATAAGTGCCGAATAGTGTAGATATTTAGAGAGTGGCCATCTTTTGTTAGTTCTTTTTTCCTTTTAATTGTTTTCATTGTGCCGAATTTTTAAGAATCAAAAAGGCTATTCGTGCTTCTTTTCTCCTCTAATTATTAGCATTAGCCGAATACCATACAAATCTTTCTTTTTCTCTCCTTTTTGTTCTAGCCGAATCTACTCCACTCTTCTGCCAAAAATCTTCTCTTTTCTATTAGTTCTGCTTTGGCCGAATACCAGGAGGGCATAGGTTCTTTTCGGGATTTCTTCTTCAAGTGGTTGGTAGAAGGTAAGTGCTACAAAGGAGCCTATCGGGATTTGATTCTTCAAGGTAAGGCATATATACTATTCGGCCAAGGGCCTTGATTATGGATATAAGTGTGCAAGCCGATTCTAACAAATGTTTTGGTAGGGATCTCAACAAGACAGGTGACAATTTTGGGATTTCGGTAAGATTGGTAAGTGGTTAGGCATATTCGACCAAAGGCCATTTTTGGTATCTAAGTATAACCGAATGTGCACTATGGTTTTAGGGGCTAATCGGCAAAGGAAAACAGAGGCTTTCGGGATTTCAATTTGCTTTGGTAAGTGATAATAAAGATTCGGCCTAGGGCCATATTTTGGTTATAGGTGCAATTAGTCCTTCGGGATTCTTAGTTTAGCTGAATAAGGCTTTTTGATACTTACCTATAGTGGACAAATGTAGGAGCAATACGGGAATACGTTTCGAGATTTTGTGATATCGCATAGATTCGGGATTTCTTCTTAGATCTTCGGTTAAGCAGGTGTGTAAAACTTTTACACACTTTATTAGTTGGCATTGCTTATTATGTTACCGTTAACTATTGTGATAGTGATTTGCCTTGTGGGCATGAGCATGGATTCCGGGTAAGTTACTTGTGACCTTAAATATGCTATATGAATGACATGATGGGTAATATGCTATGCCATGACTTTTATGCATGATTTATGATAATATGTTAAGCATGTTATGAGCATGTTGGTAATGGGATTGAAGAGAGAGGGGGGGAATATTCTCTATGGACTGTCACCAGTGGTTTTGACCACAAGATGGGTTGGCCCCATCAGTTAATTGTGACTTCGGTCACCAGTGGTTTTGACCACAACGTGATATAATTTGTGACTAAGTCCCAGTGGTTTGGTACCACCAGTGGTTTTGACACATATTGATAATTGTGACCTATGGTCATCAGTGGTTTTGACCACGATGGGTTGGCCCATCATTGATTTGTGACTCCGGTCACCAGTGGTTTTGACCACATGGGGTAGTTAAAAGGAGTATGGATGGCTAGCTTGGGTTGCATGTTTGCATGTCTTACTAATATCTTGTGTATGAGTTGCATTTCCAGGTTGGGGATTTATACACTGAGTCTTGGTGACTCACCCCTTCCCATATCATTTTGCAGATGAGTAGATCGCGGAGATGGAGCTGGAGAGGACTCGAGGCGGCCATGCTTGTTCCCTGGATTTGAATTTATATTTAGCACAGTTAAAGTTTATTATTTTTTTTAATTTTGGTACGAATTGTAATAAGGCCGCTAGTTATTATTTTGGATGTTCAAGTAGTTGTTTTTAGTTTACTTCTACTATATTAATAATGATTTTATAAATTTTAATTGAATCGATTAAAGTGACGTTTCAAAAATAGGTATTTTTACGAGTTTTCAAAGATGTTACCATCGAGTAGCAAAATTGATCAAGTTAACAATAACTCTGATGTTTCTAAAAATTTAAATAATCAAATATTTTCAAGGGAAAAAGGGTTTCAAACTCAACCATGTTTATAAAATCAACTTCTCCTGAGTTTTTAATAGACCCCGTTTTATAACCTCAACAAATTTTCAGATTTTCACCGGTTAATCGAAATATTTCAAACCGTTTTTACTCTGTGACATATCAGATCCGGTCAGGGCTCATGGGCCGGGTTTGGGGTGTTACACTTAGTTTCCCCTTTTTAAACTTTAAAACTCGACATTTCTAAGACATTTCCTTTCATTTCCAAGTTTCCAAAAACGTTCGTTTCCCTCCTTTAACCTAGCATTTCCTTACATTTCCAAGTTTCCAGAAATGTTCACTTTCCTCTTTTAACTTATCATTTCCATACATTTTCAGGTTTCCAAAAATGTTCACTTTCCTCTTTTAAACTTAACATTTCCATACATTTCCAGGTTTCCAAAAATGTTCAAAACATATTCATAACACATAAGACATAAGACATGTCATTTCTTACAATTAAACCGAAAATGCATAGGCCTTTTTCAGGATGTTACAATATTCAATAATACTGATTTTGAATTCTGTGAGTTGATCACCATGTATCTGTTCTTGTTTCACTATCAGCTTTCAGGTCATCATCTTGCAACTCCCTAATTCTTTGCAAAAACAACGGTCTAGTTTCAATTAGGTAATACAAAACCATTACTATACACAACATATTATTTCCCAATTCAGGATGGATCATTACAAGAACTTTCATCAATAAAGTTTTCAGCTGGTCATAACTCCCAGAGACATTTTTTGGAGATTTTCATATAGCAATAGAAAAGAGTTTACTCAAATCTATACGAATCCCATCTACCAAATTTATGTAACAAAAAAAAACAATCTCGCTGAGCCAAAACTCACATTTGTTAATTTTCACAAAAATTATTTCTTGCACAAAGTCTGTAGTACAGTTCTCAAATATTAAGCTTGCACAGATGTTGTTCTAAAATGGATAAGGATATCATCAATAAACATAACTATGACTATATATAAATATCCAGATAAGATTGAACAATCTGATTCATTAAATTTATAAATTAAGAGGGACATTAGTTAGTCCAAACAACATTACCAGAATTTATAATGGTCACCTCGAGTTTGAAAAGCAATTTTTAGCATATCACAATCTTTAACTAACAAATGATAATAATCGAATCTATATTTATCTTCAACAACACTGTTACGCCTTTTTAACTGATCAAACAAGTCGTCTATATGAGATAAGAAAAATATTTATTCTTTATCCTTGATTTATTTAATTTTCACAATTATGCAGAAATACCATAAATTAGTCATGAAACAGATCAAGAAACACACTGGCAATTGGTACATAATCTATCTTTGATCCCAATTTTTGAGTATCAAGTAAATATATTGAAACACCCCAAACCCGGCCCACGAGCCCTGACCGGATCTGGTATGTTCCTCGAAGAAAACTGATTCAAAACTCTTTTGTTACTTAGGAATAACTTGTGCGTTTTGAAAGAAAGTTTGTTTTTGGGTTGGGCTTGAATTGAAAATGAATTAATATTATCTTAAAACTCCCTTTTTATTTAAGATGACAAAACACTTGGAGTTTATTTTTTTTTTTAAATAATTTACTTGATCCTTAAATAATAATTTGTAAACATAATAAAAAGTAAAAAGAAATAAAGAAATTCAACTATGGCCTTATGGCCTTATTATATCAAATAATTCCCAAAATAAACTTAAAGTACTTAAAATAAAATAAAAATCCAAATTAATTAAATTCCTTGTTGTGCATGGCCATCCCTAAGCTTCTGCCGAGCCCGGTCCATTACTGATCGTCACCTGAAAATAGTCCCACAACGGGGTGAGTCAACAGACTCAATGTGTACACAACACTAAGTCATAATAGAATCAGGCATACATATGATACACATTCAAATCATAGAATACATTTAATGATGCATTCCCAAACCCAAACCTATTTGTCCATCCGCTACACACCCCCGTACCTGCCAGTCACACCGTGGGGACTATTAAGTCGACCCTCCTTCCGCTACACTCCAAATTTGCGGTCTTAGGTCACCGCATACTATGGTCTTAGGTCACCACTTTCAGATTACTGTGGTCTTAGGTCACCACTTTTCAGATATCACGGTCTTAGGTCACCGTGTTCGTGGTCTTAGGTCACCACATTCACTTCCCCTTTCAAACAAACCCATATGCCCCATATAATAACAATATGCATGGATATGCCAGAACTCACATTCTTATTCTTATTCTCATGTTATAATTAACATATTTCATAATCCTAGTAGGAGTAGGAAACGTACCTGAGTACTTAGTACCATAACATGGTACCTTAGCCACTTTCATATTCTTATTAACACATGTTTTAATAAACATAGCCATAATACATATTATAAAGTAGTGTGGGGTACACACCTGATTCGCTTAACAGATTCCTTGAGATCCTGAGATCTGATCTACTGCCTTAGATCTCAAGTTCCTACAATTGATTAATCACTTTTTACCTTAATAAAAAGCCATTCGGCCAAAATTCCAAATCCTAGTAGGATTAGTATTCTTACCTTGTTGCCGGTTGGATCACCAACAAATCCCGAAACTGTTACTTGTTTCCCTAGGAATGTCGAAATCCTTAAAACCTTACGTTAGACTTAATCTTAATCATCAAAACATAAATCAAGGCCTTTTGCCGAATATTCACATGTCTTACCTTAATCTTAGAAATCCCGAATACTCCTCCTTTTAGTCGACTACTCTGATAATCCCGAAAGATCCTTTGAAGAAATCGATAGCACCTATGCTTGAAGCCTTTCCAAGATTCAGCTTTTGAATGGATTGGTAAGGAGAAATAGGAAGAAAAGAAAGATGAAGAGATTGGCTTGCTTTACTAGGGTTTTTGGTTTTAACAAAATAGCAGAGAAAAGAGAGAATTGGCTAGGAAAATTTTGGCACAGAGAGGGGAATGTCTTAGGGAATTTTCGGCAGAGAGAAGAGAAGGAAGAAAAAATTGATGAGTAGCCCTATTTTCCTCCTTTTATAGCTAAACTACTACTCAGAATCCCTTACTTGGCCACCACTCTTCTTTATTTGATAGCTTTATCTCTTTAATTTAAAATAATTAAAGAAATATCCTTTATTATCTCTTATCTCTTAATAAAAATAATACTAATAATAATCCTCTTTTATCTCTTCCTTATCTATCAAAATAAAAGAAATAAATCCATATTTATCCATCTATTATCTCTTCAAAAAAATAATCCAATTTAAATCCCTTATTTATCCCATTAATTGCCGAAATTTAAAGGGAATAAAACTCCCTTTTTCCAGAAGCCTTGCCGTCCTCTCCTCTGCTTCTGGAAGCAAAAACAAAACTTTATTTTTGCTTCCCAAGTGACTCGAACCTTGGCCCAATTGCTCATGTAGGTGGCGTCACTTACCTGGGCCTTAAGTGGCATTTCCAGGCCACTTTTCCAAGCCTGTTTGTGTGTCAAATTCCTCCTATTATTTTTCTTAAGGCCAGCTTGCCTTAGTTTTCTCTTTTTAAGCCTTAAAACTTGACATTTCTTTACATTTCCAAGTTTCCAAAAATTTTCGTTTGGCTCTTTAAACTTGACATTTCCTTACATTTCCAAGTTTCCAGAAATGTTTACTTTCCTCTTTTGAATCATTTCCACATCATTTCCTTACATCCCCTAGTTTCCAAAAATGTTCACTTTCCTCTTTTAAACTTAACGTTTCCAAAGCATTTCCTTACATTTCCATACTTTTCGATACATTTCCATACAGTTCCATACATTTCCATACATTTCCATACACCTTAGGGTTCCTAGAACTCCTCAGAACACATCCAACACACCCACTGAGCCCACTATCTCATGAATTACACATGAACGCATAACCCCTAATCTAGGATGTTACAGTTCTACCCTCCTTAAAAATAATTTCGTCCTCGAAATTACTTATTAACAGTCGTACAATCCTTCTCACCGCACTATGCTTTCGCTGCGCACTCTGATCTTAATAGAACCATCATACTTTCTAGGCACAATCCCTAAGTTCACGTCCCCTAGAACTTATTTCTAACGTCGTGATTTAATCCGAGTAAAAAGTTTTATGAATTAGTCCTTGTTTTACTGATTATTCGCGAAGAATTTTTATGGAAAAATTTTAGGAGTGGTTCTTTCGTATCCATACATGCACACAGTCTTTACATTCATACATCCATCAATCAATTATGAACTTTCGTTCATTCATAGAAATGTTGTAGTTTTCATTGTTGTTGTTTTTCCACTACCCAGGGGTATTTTCGTAATTTGCCCTACAGGGGTATTTTCGTAATTTTTCAAAAGAAAAAGTTCCTTGGTGATTTTTGTCAAAAAGTATTTTGGTAATTTTGAATTCCCGGGGTATTTTGGAAAATTTTTGAAGTCCGGGGGTATTTCGGTAATTTTGGACCTTGGGGGTATTTTGGTAATAAACCAGAGTAAATTTGTAAAGCTTAATAAACCAAGGGTATTTCCAAAATTTGCAAAACTTGAGGGTTCTTTTTGAGAATTTGTTTCCATATCGGTGATGTTGCAAAATTTTTGAAATTCAGGGTCATTTTGGTAATTTTGTAAGTCAAGGGCAATTTCGTAATTTTCCAAAATCAAAGTATTTTGATATTTTGCAAATTAGGGTTTTTGGACTTGTTATAAAGTAATGAAATTTTTAATAAGAACTGTGGGTATTTAGAAATTTCATAAACCAAGGGCAATTTAGTAATTTTGCAAATAATCATGTTTGCAATTCAAAAGGATAATTTTAAGAGTTTTAAAACTAGGTTTTTTTTTATGGAAACACGGCTAATTCCCTTTCGGGTTTTAGTTAAAGGTTTAGCCCATGAATAAGTCCTCTTGGTTTGGGTGAACCGAAGCTACGCACCAGGTAGGATTCGAGTGGAGAGGAGGTGAGTCACGCGGACTGCTTAAATACCAAGCTCCCACCGAATACCAATCCTAGACATGCGCACAATGGTTGCCACACCCTAACTCGGCGGCTTAGACACAGGTTTGTTTAATTAAGCATTTAAAATCTTATGTAACTGTTGGGGTAAACTAGTCCTAGGGTTCAAGTACCTATCATACTATTTTACGTTCCATTCCATTTCTACCCTTCTACAAATCACAATATAAATCACACAAAGGATAGGGGTACTTAATTGGTGGACTGCGGGTCAGAGACTTAGGTGCCATGCCAGAAAAACCTGCTTATCTTCAAAAACTCATTTGGGCTCGATTTGAAAACGTTTTGGGCCTTAAACCCCAGGCCGAGGGTTTAAAACTGGGCTCTGATACCAAACTAAAACACCCCAAACCCGGTCCACGAGCGCTGACCTGATCTGGTATGTTCCTCGAAGAAAACTGATTCAAAACTCTTTTGTTACTTAGGAAAAACTTGTGCGTTTTGAAAGAAAGTTTGTTTTTGGGTTGGGCTTGAATTGAAAATGAATTAATATTATCTTAAAACTCCCTTTTTATTTAAGATGACAAAACACTTGGAGTTTATTTTTTTTTTAAATAAATTTACTTGATCCTTAAATAATAATTTCTAAACATAATAAAAAGTAAAAAGAAATAAGGAAATTCAACTATGGCCTTATGGCCTTATTACATCAAATAATTCCCAAAATAAACTTAAAGTACTTAAAATAAAATAAAAATCCAAATTAATTAAATTCCTTGTTGTGCATGGCCATCCCTAAGCTTCTGCCGAGCCCGGTCCATTACTGATCGTCACCTGAAAATAGTCCCACAACGGGGTGAGTCAACAGACTCAATGTGTACACAACACTAAGTCATAATAGAATCAGGCATACATATGATACACATTCAAATCATAGAATACATTTAATGATGCATTCCCAAACCCAAACCTATTTGTCCATCCGCTACACACCCCCGTACCTGCCAGTCACACCGTGGGGACTACTAAGTCGACCCTCCTTCCGCTACACTCCAAATTTGCGGTCTTAGGTCACCGCATACTATGGTCTTAGGTCACCACTTTCAGATTACTGTGGTCTTAGGTCACCACTTTTCAGATATCACGGTCTTAGGTCACCGTGTTCGTGGTCTTAGGTCACCACATTCACTTCCCCTTTCAAACAAACCCATATGCCCCATATAATAACAATATGCATGGATATGCCAGAGCTCACATTCTTATTCTTATTCTCATGTTATAATTAACATATTTCATAATCCTAGTAGGAGTAGGAAACGTACCTGAGTACTTAGTACCATAACATGGTACCTTAGCCACTTTCATATTCTTATTAACACATGTTTTAATAAACATAGCCATAATACATATTATAAAGTAGTGTGGGGTACACACCTGATTCGCTTAACAGATTCCTTGAGATCCCGAGATCTGATCTACTGCCTTAGATCTCAAGTTCCTACAATTGATTAATCACTTTTTACCTTAATAAAAAGCCATTCGGCCAAAATTTCAAATCCTAGTAGGATTAGTATTCTTACCTTGTTGCCGGTTGGATCACCAACAAATCCCGAAACTGTTCCTTGTTTCCCTAGGAATGTTGAAATCCTTAAAACCTTACGTTAGACTTAATCTTAATCATCAAAACATAAATCAAGGCCTTTGACCGAATATTCACATGTCTTACCTTAATCTTAGAAATCCCAAATACTCCTCCTTTTAGTCGACTACTCTGATAATCCCGAAAGATCCTTTGAAGAAACCGACAGCACCTATGCCTGAAGCCTTTCCAAGATTCGGCTTTTGAATGGATTGGTAAGCAGAAATAGGAAGAAAAGAAAGATGAAGAGATTGGCTTGCTTTACTAGGGTTTTTGGTTTTAACAAAATAGCAGAGAAAAGAGAGAATTGGCTAGGAAAATTTCGGCAGAGAGAGGGGAATGTCTTAGGGAATTTTCGGCAGAGAGAAGAGAAGGAAGAAAAAATTGATGAGTAGCCCTATTTTCCTCCTTTTATAGCTGAACTACTACTCAGAATCCCTTACTTGGCCACCACTCTTCTTTATTTGATAGCTTTATCTCTTTAATTTAAAATAATTAAAGAAATATCCTTTATTATCTCTTATCTCTTAATAAAAATAATACTAATAATAATCCTCTTTTATCTCTTCCTAATCTATCAAAATAAAAGAAATAAATCCATATTTATCCATCTATTATCTCTTCAAAAAAATAATCCAATTTAAATCCCTTATTTATCCCATTAATTGCCGAAATTTAAAGGGAATAAAACTCCCTCTTTCTAGAAGCCTTGCCGTCCACTCCTCTGCTTCTGGAAGCAAAAATAAAACTTTATTTTTGCTCCCCAAGTGACTCGAACCTTGGCCCAATTGCTCATGTAGGTGGCGTCACTTACCTGGGCCTTAAGTGGCATTTCCAGGCCACTTTTCCAAGCCTGTTTGTGTGTCAAATTCCTCCTATTATTTTTCTTAAGGCCAGCTTGCCTTAGTTTTCTCTTTTTAAGCCTTAAAACTTGACATTTCTTTACATTTCCAAGTTTCCAAAAATTTTCGTTTGGCTCTTTAAACTTGACATTTCCTTACATTTCCAAGTTTCCAGAAATGTTTACTTTCCTCTTTTGAATCATTTCCACATCATTTCCTTACATCCCCTAGTTTCCAAAAATGTTCACTTTCCTCTTTTAAACTTAACGTTTCCAAAGCATTTCCTTACATTTCCATACATTTCCATACATTTCCATACATTTCCATACATTTCCATACACCTTAGGGTTCCTAGAACTCCTCAGAACACATCCAACACACCCACTGAGCCCACTATCTCATGAATTACACACGAACGCATAACCCCTAATCTAGGATGTTATATATATACCAGAAATGTTTTACAATCTTTTCACATCGTTTTTTGTGCAGAGATAACTAAAATAACTCTGGTTGTACTATTTGATTTACCCAACTCAGCTATATTCATTTCACCAGACTGACATTTCAAATCAATTCATTTCATTCTACAGTTTACTACAACATCATAAAACTTTAGCCATTCTATTCCCAAAATAATACCAAAATCATGAAATGGTAGTAACATCATATTAATAGAAATATCACAGTCATAGATTTTTAGCAGACAATCAAACTCAGTTGACTTAGAAGGTAGATCCTTATTTGTTACTAATGCAGTGCAAATATATAAGTAAGTTGATCCAGTATTAATCAGTGCATATACAATAAATAATATCAAAGAGATAGAACATACTAGAAATAATATTAGGTGCGGTAGCTTCAGTTCTAACAACTGTGTATTTGGCCCCACTACATTTAACTCCAGTGTTATCATTTTGACTAACGCTGTAACACCCCAAACCCAGCCTAGAAGTTAGGCCCAAATTTGGCGTGTCACATTGAGGTGTTCTTCGAAAACCGTGGTCTCATTGAAACCCTTCTTAAAAATTTAAAAACTAAAGTCTCAGGTTGCGTTTGTTTATTGATAAAAAGGTTATTACTTTAAAAACCTCATTTTTGTGGAAGCTTAATTTAAAACAAGTGACTTACGAAAACGAGATATTTACAACTTGGTTGCGAAAGCGTAGTGTTTTGAAAACAGATATTATTTTGGAAAACCGCGATTCAATGTTGAGCAGACTTAAAACATAATAAATTAAAAATCTAAAACTAAAAACCCGAAATTTAAGAGAGGCCTTATTACAAAATATTAACCCAAATTAAAGAAAAGTAAAATACTAAAATCCAAACTGCTCGTAGTGTGGCCACCTCCGAGTCCTCCAGAACGTCGAACCGCTTACTGAGGATTACCTGAGAAAAATTAAAAAGAGGGGGTGAGTTTGCGAAAACTCAATGTGTACAACCCTCGTCGGTATAAACATGCATCACAATAATCCAGGCCGAAGCCCATTACAATAACGGTGGCAATTGGGCCATAGCCCAAAATAGCCTCGGTTGGGCCTTAGCCCATATCATATATCACATATCATAAATATCTGGGCCTAAGCCCATCTCAATAATATAATCCATATATGCAATGCATTAATGCCCATGCCAGCCCTGCACTCCATCTCCTGTCCAACCGTACACTCTTGTGGGGATTTAATCGACCCACCCATCCGTACACTCCTTATGTAGCACCGGTTGCGGCACTAACTTATCGGTGCAGCATGGCTGCTCGGTGGCTAAAAAGCCTGCGGTGGCTATAAAGCCTTCGGTGGATCCACAGTCGTCAAGCGACCATGCTATCCTATTAGCACTTCCTCCGTATTAATAATCCCAACCCCATGCAATATGTCGTGTATGTCATGCTCAATCATTACACGTGTATGCAAAATGGCCATGCTCAGTAACAATTATTTAAACATGTAATAAAAGTATATCAGTCATATAACCACAGTCAAATTAGTCCACTCATTGCACAAGTTGATCATTTACCTACAAGGGCAAATCAATCATTTTACCCTATAAGCGTATTTCGGTAATTCTACCCTACAAGGATAGTTCGGTAATTCTACTCATAACCTGTAACACCCTGAAAATTTGAGTAATTTATTTTCATTGTGTGCTTTGAATAATTATTCTAGAAGGTGGAATTTCTTTATTTATTTTTGTGTTTAGTATAGTCCTGAAGAAGAATTTAAAATTTATTGGGATGGAATAATATTAATTTTGAGAATTTATGGAAATGGATTAAGTGGCTATGACACATAAATTAATTTAAGTGTCAAGTGAAGCATAAGATGAGTTAATGGCCAAGTGGTGTTGGCGCATGAGCTAGTGCATGAGGGTGAAGGTTCGGATCCCTTAAATAACAATTAGGTGGCTTTTATTTTTGGTTTTCCTAGCATGTGTCGGTCAAGCTTATTTATGGAAAGAGTTGACCATGTTATTTTTGGTTAGTATATCAAGGGAATAAGGAAATAGTTAACTTAAGGAAGGGAATCAAGAAAATAAGGAAAAATGTGAAGATATGAGGCAAGAATCAAGGGATTATTTATGGAAACAATATCTTGGTCATTAGACCATGCATATGGACGGCAAAGTGGACTAAAGGGGGAGCCGAAATTTTTGGTGATAGTTTGGCTAGGAATTTTAGTCTTTTGTTTTGGTCAT
Source organism: Gossypium australe (assembly GCA_005393395.2). Classification (NCBI taxonomy): domain Eukaryota; kingdom Viridiplantae; phylum Streptophyta; class Magnoliopsida; order Malvales; family Malvaceae; genus Gossypium; species Gossypium australe. Next base: position 17,165,752 of record CM016615.1, read on the forward strand.
TTTCTTAGTTTTTGGCATAGTTTTGCAAATTCTCTCAACCTCTCTCCCTTGGCCGAATTTGTGCATTTGGTAAGCCTTGATTTCTTTTGATCAATTGGTTATTTTCCTTTTCACTTTAGTGTCAATTTTGTGCCTTTCTCTTTGTGCCGATTTTTGCCAATACCTAAAAGGCTTTTCTTTTCTTTTCTTTTTACCATTGCCGAATATACACCTATCTTAAAGCTCATCTCTTTCATTCTTTCTTCTCCATTCTCTTTGAAAATCAAAACAATATCATCATTATTCTTCTCTCTTTTTCTTTCTTTTCACTCATAATTTCTTTTTTTTTTCTTTCTCCAATGGCCGAATATTAGTGTACCTTAACCGAACCATTTTCTCTTTTTCTTTGATTCTTCATAGCCGAATCCTTCATCAATCAATACCATTCTCAATCCTTTCTTTTCGACGTGGAAAATAGGTAAGGGATTCTTTTTCGTTTTCGGATTAGTTTATAGTATGGCCGAATATTGATGGTGTCATAAAGGATCATTGGATCGAAATAATCGTTCGTTTTAGTAACGTCTTCTTTGTTACTCCTTAGTGCAATAACGGAAGTTGGAAATCGAGAAGTCGTGGGTGACACAAATCGTTGGAATCGATTTCTGTGGTAAGGAAATCACATCTTTAAAACTTTGGTATTATTTCGAAATTATGTTAGATTGGATTAATGTTCCTTTGTCTTTGAAGACATTCAAAATAGGGAAGAAAAGGGCGGTGTTTAGTCTTCGGAAGAGGGGAGGTTCTGTTATTCCCCCTAAGTACAAGCAAAGGACTATTTCGGGAATCCGAGATTTTCCACCGGGTTGCGGACGTTCAACCGAGGAAAATCAACTGTTCGAAGTCGTTCGTACTCCCGAACCATTATTCGTTCGTGGATTCGATTCGGTTAGCGAACCATCAATCGGGGAGAAATCGCAAGTAGAAGTACTACGGAAATCCGAGGGTAAATTCTAGATCGCTATATTTAGACCGATTTTATTATTAGATTATAGTGTTCTAATTATCGCGATACGTATAGGTGTTGAAAAGCGGGAAAGTGTAGTTCTCTCAATAACCAGGTGTGTAACTTCACACTCATTTTCGGGTTAGACATCAAGTTGTGAGTACTGTGCTTAAATCGTAAAAATGGTAAAAACGGAAATTTTGGTAGTAATATTTTCTGGTAAATACATGAAAAGGGTGAAAACCGAGAATTATGCGAAAAACTGTTAAATTGCTAAAATGGGCCGTTAACCCGTTAGATTGATAAATTGGGCCAAAATACTCTAGCTCGATAAAATTGGGCCAAAATACTCTAGTTCGATAAATTGGGCCAAAATACTCTAGTTCGATAAATTGGGCCAAAATACTCTAGTTCGATAAATGGGCCTAAGCCCACTAAACTGCTAAATGGGCTAGTTGCTAAATTATTTTTGGGCCAAATGAACTGTTTAATGATAAACCCACCAATGTTACGGATTAATTGAAAAAAAATTGTTATATGACTATATTTTTGTTATACACGCATAATTGCATGGGGTGGGATATATGAAGAGAAGAATGGCCAGTTGCCACAAATATGGCTCAATGCCTCTAGTTCGGTGGCTCTGCCACAATATGGCTCAATGCCTCTAGTTCGGTGGCTCTGCCACAAATTCGGCTAAATGCCTCTAGTTCGGTGACAATGTCACAATCTAGTTCGGTAGTGCACTACAAAATTATTTAAAGGCTTAAAGCCTATAATTGGTGTGTTTGGCGGGGTGGGTTGACTTGATCCCCACAGGTGTGTTGGTTGGTACGGGGGTGTTAGCGGATGGATATTAGGCTTGGTTGGGAAACTCATCTTACATGCATTTTAATTTATTTTAATTTACATTATGTTATATTATTGAATTCTGTAAATGGGCTCAAGCCCAGCATGAGATCTTGACGATCTGGCCCAATAATGGTGGTAAGTGAGTTGCACACTGAGTTCTTTGTAACTCACCCAATTTTTATTAACCATTTCAGGTATTGGAAATTGACGTGGACTTGGGCCGGAGATGACTTGGTGGAGGCCATACTACAAACTTGGGTTTTTATAAACTATGACTCTATTTAAGTTATTATTTTAAATTTCTGTTATGGGTTTTATGTAATAAGGCCTCTTATTATGTTTTTTATGGATTTAATGTGTGGATGGTTTTGAATCTTATTATCAAACTTTTAATATGGTTTTATCTTAAATATGTTAAGTTTTCTTAAGAACATTGGTTTTATAACAAAATTTCTGGACACTTTAATTATTTTAAATTCTTTCAAAGTTCTTTTAAACTATCATAAGAATTTGATATTTATATTTTGACGATAAGTTTTCAAACAAGTATTTCTCTTAAGCCAAAAATTTTCAAATCCTCGAATTTAATTTTATTAAACTCTATTTTCAAAAAGTTTTGTAGCACTATTCTATTTTAACCATTGAGAATAAACGAATGTTTGATTTGTGTGACAAACCAAATCTGGTCTAAACGCATAGACAGGGTTTGGGGTGTTACATTTAGTGGTATCAGAGCTTTGTTCAAAACTCGGCTGTGGTTTGGGTTCAACAATGATATTTGGTTGAAAAACAATTTAAATTTCTAGACTTTTTGATTTAAAGGTAGTTTGGCACCATGAGCATCCCGCGCCAAGTCAAGTAAGTATCTGTATACTGATTGTTTATTATGATTGTGATATGATCTTAAGAAACACTCTAGAACTTCTAGTTTTAGGTGTTGAAAACCGTAGAGATTGAGACAATAGGATATGGTTGCGAAAACAACTCTATCTCTTTCATATCATAAGACATCGTTAATAAACAACTGAAATATTATTTTGATTCATAAAACTCTTAATCAGATTAAATCGAATTAGTCGCTATGAGCACTAGAGGACATGGTCGTGGACACGGTAGACGTGGCCGTGGTAGAGGACGAGGTGTTAGGGGCACAACTGAAGCACCGGGTCATATGCCGGAAATGGATGCACCTGCGTCGCTCGAGAGTGAGACGGGATCGCACGACCATATGGAAGAGGATAATGCTGTGACACGAGCAATGCTGTGAGTAGTTGAAAGGGTCGCTGGATCCAGAACTGGGCCAACAGCTCGTGGGTCGATATCGGAGCGATTGAAATCCAATGGAGCTGAGGTTTTCAGAGGTGTCTCTGGTGTAGCTCCCAATGTCGCTGAATATTGGCTTGAGGCAGTGGAGCGAATTATGGATGATCTTGAGTGCACTGTGGAACAAAAGCTAAGAGGAGCGGTATCTTTGTTAAGGGAAGAAGCTTACCAATGGTGGCTTACTGTCCGAGAAGGCACTGATGCTGCATTAGTTAATTGGGAATTCTTCAAGGCTTCCTTTCAAGGGAAATATGTGGGAACAAGCTATGCGGATGCTCGAAGGAAGGAATTCTTGAACCTGGTGCAAGGAAATAAGACGGTGGCAGCATATGAGGCTGAGTTCTTACGTTTGAGTCGCTATGCTCGAACGATAGTGGCAACGGATCATGAGCGTTGTGTGCGCTTTGAGGATGGCTTGAAAGATGAGTTGCGGGTTCTGATAGCCCCACAGCAAGTTAGAACTTTTGCCACGCTCGTGGAGAAGGCCAAGATAGCCGAAGAGGCTAAAAATTCGGAACGTCAGAATCGGGAGCAAGTTCGAAGCAAAAGAGATATAAAGTCTTCGGGTCCTTCAAAAAGGTTTCCGAAGAGGCCTCGGAATGGGGAACTAGCTCAAGGAAGAACACCTGTAGCTGTTAATCAGAGTCGAGATTGTGCTGATTGTGGGAAAAGGCATTCGGGAGAATGTTGGAGGAAAACGGGTGCTTGCTATTAATGTGGATCGACGGATCATCAATATAGGAGTTGCCCTCGACGTATGGATACAACTCAAGAAGTTCGTACTACTGATGCACCACCGGCAAGAGGAGCTCAGCAACCACCGAGAGGTCGGGGACCGGGTCATGGTGGCAATGGGGCTGGACGTGGTCAAGGTGCAGCGGGTCGAGGCAATGGTCCTAGAGGCAACGCGGATGCAAGACAGCCAGGACTGGTGTATGCAGTCAGACGCCGTGAGGATGGCAATGCACCTGATGTGATAACTGGTACGTTCTTCATTTCTGATGTACCCGTTATTGCCTTGATAGATATTGGTTCTACTCATTCATACGTTGCTAGCACCATAACTGGAAACTTGAAATTAGAATCTGAAATTTCCGATAGTGAGATGAAGGTAATTAGTCCCTTAGGACAGACGGTGTTGGTTAATAAACTATTTAGAGACGTGCCCTTAGTAATTCAAGGAGAAACATTCCTGGCAAATTTGATGGATTTGCCATTTGGCGAATTTGATATCATTCTGGGCATGGATTGGTTGGTTAAACATCGGGCGCAATTGGACTGTGCTGAAAAGCGAATGTCGATAAGAACTGTGGAGGATAAGGAGATAATTATGATAGGCGAGCGGAGAAATTACTTGGCAAACGTGATTTCTGCATTAAAAGCGGAGAAGTTGGTGCGAAAAAGGTACGGAGCATTTTTAGCATTTATTAGTGCTTTAGATGCCAAAGAGCTGTCAGTGGAAGATGTGAGAACTGTGAAGGAGTTCCCTGATGTTTTTCCCGAAGAACTTCCTGGTGTACCTCCAGATCAGGAAGTGGAATTTGGTATTGAGCTTTTGCCCGGAACTGCTCCAGTGTCCATTGCTCCTTATAGAATGGCACTGAAGGAGTTGTCGGAGCTTAAGGCCCAAATTCAAGAACTGCTAGATCGGGGTTTATTCGACCGAGTGTGTCTCCGTGGGGAGCACCGGTTTTGTTTGTTAAGCAGAAGGATGGGTCGATGCGTATGTGTATCGATTACAGGCAATTGAATAAGCTGACGATCAAGAATCGGTACCCTCTGCCGAGGATTGATGACCTATTTGATCAATTGAAGGGAGCTTCAGTTTTCTCCAAAATTGATTTAAGGTCGGGTTACCACCAGCTTAAGGTGAAAGAAGCGGATATTCACAAGACGGCATTTCGAACCCGTTACGGACACTATGAATTTTTGGTGATGCCATTTGGGTTGACCAATGCACCAGCTGCATTTATGGATATGATGAACCGGGTCTTTCAACCATTTTTAGACCGGTTTGTGGTGGTATTCATAGATGACATTCTGGTTTATTCGAGGAATGAAGAAGAGCATGACTCGCATTTGTGAATTGTATTGCAAGTGCTTCGAGATAATCAGTTGTATGCCAAATTCAGTAAATGTGAATTTTGGTTAAGAGAAGTGACTTTCTTGGGTCATGTGGTATCAGCCGAAGGAATAAGGGTGGATTCTCGGAAGATTGAAGCTGTATTGGATTGGAAACCACCAAAGTCGGTAGCTGAGATTCGGAGTTTCTTAGGTTTGGCTGGTTACTATAGACGCTTTGTTGAGGGGTTCTCGTTGATTGCTGCACCCCTAACTAAGCTTTTGCAGAAGGGAGTGCCGTTTGTATGGACCGACAAACAGCAAGAAAGTTTCGAGAGATTGAAGAAGGTTTTAACGGAAGCGCCTATATTGATTCAACCTGAGGCTGGGAAGGAGTTTACAGTTTATTGTGATGCGTCACATACGGGTTTAGGTTGCGTATTGATGCAAAGTGGGAAAGTGGTAGCTTATGCTTCTCGTCAGTTGAGACCGCACAAAGTAAACTACCCTACTCATGATTTGGAGTTAGCAGCAGTGGTGTTTGCCTTAAAGATTTGGAGGCATTATCTCTATGGTGAAAAGTCTATCATCTATACGGATCACAAGAGTCTTAAGTATCTTCTTACTCAGAAGGAATTAAACTTGAGACAACGAAGATGGGTGGAGTTGTTAAAGGACTATGATTTCTCAATTGAGTATCATCCTGGAAAGGCTAATGTGGTGGCGGACGCATTAAGTCGTAAGGTGGTATCTGATTTGAGAGCTATGTTCGCCCATTTGAGTTTGTATGAGGATGGTAGTTTGATAGCAGAACTTCAAGTGAAGCCTCTGTGGTTGGATCAAATCAAGGAAAAACAGATATTAGATGAGAAGTTGGGACTTTTACTTCAGTAAGTTAAAAATGGTGAAATAGAGGAATTTGGAATAAACCCGGAAGGTGTGTTGTGTTTTCGTGGAAGGGTCTGTATGCCTAAGGACTTAGATCTGAGGCAAATGATTTTGAGGGAGGCGCATAGTAGCCCTTATGCTATGCACCCCGGAGGAAATAAGATGTATCGGGATCTTCGTGAACTGTATTGGTGGCCTGGGTTGAAGCGTGAGATTTCAGAATTTGTGGGAAAATGTTTAACTTGTTAGCAAGTGAAAGCGGAGCATCAATTGCCGTCAGGACTTTTACAACCGGTAAAGATTCCCCTTTGGAAATGGGAGCGGATAACAATGGATTTTGTTAGTGGGTTACCTTTAACACCTACTAAGAAAAACTCTGTTTGGGTAATTGTTGATCGTTTGACGAAGACTGCTCATTTCCTACCAGTGCGTACGGATTACTCGTTGCAGAAGTTGGCGAAGCTGTATGTATCTGAAATCGTGAGGTTGCATAGGGTACCCGTGTCGATTATATCGGATCGGGATCCTAGGTTTACATCTCGATTTTGGAAAGCTTTGCATGAAGCTCTGGGAACAAAGTTAAACTTCAGTACGGCTTTTCATCCTCAATCAGATGGTCAGTCGGAGAGAGTGATTCAGATTCTGGAAGACATGTTAAGGGGATGTGTGATTGATTTCAAGGGTAGTTGGGAGGATTTTCTACCGTTGGCAGAATTTGCGTATAACAACAGCTACCAGTCTAGCATTCAGATGGCACCCTACGAGGCATTGTATGGTCGTAGATGTCGTTCTCCTATTTGTTGGACTGAGTTGGGCGATCGGCAGATGTTAGGTCCTGAGATGATTTCTGAAACGGAAGAAAAAGTGAAAGTTATTCGAGCACGGTTAAAGGAAGCTTCGGATAGACAGAAGTCGTATGCGGATCTGAAGCGTAAGGATATCGAGTATGTTGTAGGAGATCAAGTTTTCTTGAAAGTCTCACCTTGGAAGAAGATTTTCAGATTCGGGAAGAAGGGCAAGTTGAGTCCCAGATACATTGGACCATATCGTGTGGTGAAGCGAGTTGGTCCAGTGGCCTATCAGATTGAATTACCTCCAGAATTGAGCCAAATTCATAATGTTTTTCATGTTTCCATGCTGAGGCGCTATAGATCGGATCCTTCGTACATAGTACCGGTAGAAGAAGTGGAGTTGAATTCGGACTTGTCTTTTGAGGAGGAACCAGTGGAAATCTTAGACCGAGATGTTAAGGTGCTAAGAAGGAAGACTGTGCCGTTGGTCAAAGTGTTATGGCGTAACCACGGAGTGGAGGAAGCTACGTGGGATCCTGAGGATGCAATTCGGCAACAATACCCTCACCTTTTTCAGCCAGGTAAATTTCGAGGACGAAATTTTCTTTTAGGGGGGTAGAGTTGTAACACCCTGAAAATTTGAGTAATTTATTTTCATTGTGTGCTTTGAATAATTATTCTAGAAGGTGGAATTTCTTTATTTATTTTTGTGTTTAGTATAGTCCTGAAGAAGAATTTAAAATTTATTGGGATGGAATAATATTAATTTTGAGAATTTATGGAAGTGGATTAAGTGGCTATGACACATAAATTAATTTAAGTGTCAAGTGAAGCATAAGATGAGTTAATGGCCAAGTGGTGTTGGCGCATGAGCTAATGCATGAGGGTGAAGGTTCGAATCCCTTAAATAACAATTAGGTGGCTTTTATTTTTGGTTTTCCTAGCATGTGTCGGTCAAGCTTATTTATGGAAAGAGTTGACCATGTTATTTTTGGTTAGTATATCAAGGGAATAAGGAAATAGTTAACTTAAGGAAGGGAATCAAGAAAATAAGGAAAAATGTGAAGATATGAGGCAAGAATCAAGGGATTATTTATGGAAACAATATCTTGGTCATTAGACCATGCATATGGACGGCAAAGTGGACTAAAGGGGGAGCCGAAATTTTTGGTGATAGTTTGGCTAGAAATTTTAGTCTTTTGTTTTGGTCATTTTCTTAGTTTTTGGCATAGTTTTGCAAATTCTCTCAACCTCTCTCCCTTGGCCGAATTTGTGCATTTGGTAAGCCTTGATTTCTTTTGATCAATTGGTTATTTTCCTTTTCACTTTAGTGTCAATTTTGTGCCTTTCTCTTTGTGCCGATTTTTGCCAATACCTAAAAGGCTTTTCTTTTCTTTTCTTTTTACCATTGCCGAATATACACCTATCTTAAAGCTCATCTCTTTCATTCTTTCTTCTCCATTCTCTTTGAAAATCAAAACAATATCATTATTCTTCTCTCTTTTTCTTTCTTTTCACTCATAATTTCTTTTTTTTTCTTTCTCCAATGGCCGAATATTAGTGTACCTTAACCGAACCATTTTCTCTTTTTCTTTGATTCTTCATAGCCGAATCCTTCATCAATCAATACCATTCTCAATCCTTTCTTTTCGACGTGGAAAATAGGTAAGAGATTCTTTTTCGTTTTCGGATTAGTTTATAGTATGGCCGAATATTGATGGTGTCATAAAGGATCATTGGATCGAAATAATCGTTCGTTTTAGTAACGTCTTCTTTGTTACTCCTTAGTGCAATAACGGAAGTTGGAAATCGAGAAGTCGTGGGTGACACAAATCGTTGGAATCGATTTCTGTGGTAAGGAAATCACATCTTTAAAACTTTGGTATTATTTCGAAATTATGTTAGATTGGATTAATGTTCCTTTGTCTTTGAAGACATTCAAAATAGGGAAGAAAAGGGCGGTGTTTAGTCTTCGGAAGAGGGGAGGTTCTGTTATTCCCCCTAAGTACAAGCAAAGGACTATTTCGGGAATCCGGGATTTTCTACCGGGTTACGGACGTTCAACCGAGGAAAATCAACTGTTCGAAGTCGTTCGTACTCCCGAACCATTATTCGTTCGTGGATTCGATTCGGTTAGCGAACCATCAATCGGGGAGAAATCGCAAGTAGAAGTACTACGGAAATCCGAGGGTAAATTCTAGATCGCTATATTTAGACCGATTTTATTATTAGATTATAGTGTTCTAATTATCGCGATACGTATAGGTGTTGAAGAGCGGGAAAATGTAGTTCTCTCAATAACCAGGTGTGTAACTTCACACTCATTTTCGGGTTAGACATCAAGTTGTGAGTACTATGCTTAAATCGTAAAAATGGTAAAAACGGAAATTTTGGTAGTAATCAATATTTTCTGGTAAATACATGAAAAGGGTGAAAACCGAGAATTATGCGAAAAACTGTTAAATTGCTAAAATGGGCCGTTAACCCGTTAGATTGATAAATTGGGCCAAAATACTCTAGCTCGATAAAATTGGGCCAAAATACTCTAGTTCGATAAATTGGGCCAAAATACTCTAGTTCGATAAATTGGGCCAAAATACTCTAGTTCGATAAATGGGCCTAAGCCCACTAAACTGCTAAATAGGCTAGTTGCTAAATTATTTTTGGGCCAAATGAACTGTTTAATGATAAACCCACCGATGTTACGGATTAATTGAAAAAAAATTGTTATATGACTATATTTTTGTTATACACGCATAATTGCATGGGGTGGGATATATGAAGAGAAGAATGGCCAGTTGCCACAAATGGCTCAATGCCTCTAGTTCGGTGGCTCTGCCACAATATGGCTCAATGCCTCTAGTTCGGTGGCTCTGCCACAAATTCGGCTAAATGCCTCTAGTTCGGTGACAATGTCACAATCTAGTTCGGTAGTGCACTACAAAATTATTTAAAGGCTTAAAGCCTATAATTGGTGTGTTTGGCGGGGTGGGTTGACTTGATCCCCACAGGTGTGTTGGTTGGTACGGGGGTGTTAGCGGATGGATATTAGGCTTGGTTGGGAAACTCATCTTACATGCATTTTAATTTATTTTAATTTACATTATGTTATATTATTGAATTCTGTAAATGGGCTCAAGCCCAGCATGAGATCTTGACGATCTGGCCCAATAATGGTGGTAAGTGAGTTGCACACTGAGTTCTTTGTAACTCACCCAATTTTTATTAACCATTTCAGGTAATGGAAATTGACGTGGACTTGGGCCGGAGATGACTTGGTGGAGGCCATACTACAAACTTGGGTTTTTATAAACTATGACTCTATTTAAGTTATTATTTTAAATTTCTGTTATGGGTTTTATGTAATAAGGCCTCTTATTATGTTTTTATGGATTTAATGTGTGGATGGTTTTGAATCTTATTATCAAACTTTTAATATGGTTTTATCTTAAATATGTTAAGTTTTCTTAAGAACATTGGTTTTATAACAAAATTTCTGGACACTTTAATTATTTTAAATTCTTTCAAAGTTCTTTTAAACTATCATAAGAATTTGATATTTATATTTTGACGATAAGTTTTCAAACAAGTATTTCTCTTAAGCCAAAAATTTTCAAATCCTCGAATTTAATTTTATTAAACTCTATTTTCAAAAAGTTTTGTAGCATTATTCTATTTTAACCATTGAGAATAAACGAATGTTTGATTTGTGTGACAAACCAAATCTTGTCTAAACACATAGACCGGGTTTGGGGTGTTACATAACCAATCCATGTATACAACGCATCTCAAACATAATCAATCATACAATTAACACATACAACGCTAGTACTACCACGAGGGTACAACGGTCATTTTGTCGTTTAGGGGTAAAATGGTAATTTTGCAAATCGAGGGTATTTCGGTAATTTTGCTAACCGGGGGTATTTTGGTAATTTTACAAATCGGGGGTATTTTGGGTAATTTCGCAAATTAGGGTGTTTTAGTAATTTTGCAAACCAGAGGTATTTTGGTAATTTCACAAATTAGGGGTATTTCGGTAATTTCGCTAATCGGGGTATTTCAGTAATTTTGCAAACCGGAGGTATTTTGGTAATTTTGTAAACCAAGAGTATTCTAAACAGAGATAACGACGCGAATGGGCTTAGGGCCCATTCTCAGCCCAAATGGGCCCATACGCTCGTGTGGCCCATTTAGCCCAAATCTAGCCACAGATATGAGATTCACATAGTCTAGTCCAATTTCTACTACACAGTCATACAATTTATTCATATGGGCCCGCAGGCCCATTCGGCCTACAGGCCCATTCGGCCCACTTCGGCCCATCGTGGCCCAATCAGCCTCAACCTACATGAATACTCATGGTGGCTTCGATTATCGTGTCGAAGCTCCCACGCGTGCGCTCGCACGCTCGTGTGGCTACCTTTGTCGTGTGACCGGCATTTCAGTATTTGCCGCTCTACAGCTAGAGTAGGGCGAAATACACACCTGATAGGAATCTAAAGCTGCTAATCCACGCTTCGACCACTCCTATGCCCAAACGCCAACCAAGGTGTGTCCCATCCCTCATAGATTGGTTCTATTTATAGCTAGCTTCTCACCTCCCCTCTTGCTAGCTTTCCGATGTGGGATCCTTCCATCAGTAGAGTTTAAATCCAACACAAACTCTTGCCGCCCCAACTTAGCAAAATAAATATCCCCTCTTTGCTTGCAATGGGATTCGAACTTAGGCTCCCTTGTAGCATAATCCACGTCGCTAGCCACTTTACCAACTACTCCTTGTTGTCTTAACACATGCGCAACTAAATATAAGTCTATGGCCAATGTCTAAATTCACTTAAAAAGAAATCAAAATGCAAGCTCCAAGACTTGAACCTTGGACCCCCTTTCTTCCTTGTGGCGTCATTCCCTTGCTCCCATGTGGCGTCATTTGCCACTAGACCACAACTCCTTTTGTGTCATTTTTCTCCACATTTTATTCTTAAAGCCTACCTACTAACTCTCAGGGTTTTATTCACCTAAAACCAAAATTTTTCCTAAGCCCAGGTTTGATCCCGGAACTTCATAGAAGCCCCCTAACCTTCCAAAATTACTCACCTAATAGGTCCAACTAACATTAGAGCCGTTCTCTTGTTCTCAAAAATTTTAAACGCTCCCAAGCCCAAAGCCCAATGGGCCCAATTCTACTAGGCCCAAATTCGGGTCGTTACAAAGGCGTTTGTCTTTCTGGGGTGTAGACAACTGTTTAACATTATTCATAGACACAATTTCTCAATTATATTCATTTACCTGTACAAATTCCTGTCCATATGACATTTGATGAAATTTCTCTTTTTGAATTAAAATCTGAAGAAATCTCAGTTAATCTCATGTTAATGTCAACCACCAATTATACACCTTACCTATTTATAAAAAAAAACATAACACATCTAATATAATCATCAAGAAAACAAGTCATGTCACCGGAAATTCCTTGGATAATTTCAAGCCAGTACTCATCCCTAGTTGGATATTCATCTGTTTTACTTTTGAAGTCTTCGTCATTATACTTTTTAATTTATTAAACAAAAGTCGTCGAACTATTTCAATCAGTTGATGACCTAGGGTGCACCATATCAGGAGGAGAGGTTGTGGAGCCACTGAATTGGATGATGTAATTTCTATGAACTATTGACTCATTAAGTTGAAAAGACATTTCGACTTCACTATCAGGCATTTACAAAATCGATAAACTATAACTTACCTCCTATTTAGAAGTTGGGATTTTACCTTTTACCTCATTAAGGTTAGTATGATCAGATTCTATTAACATTCATTAAATTTGTAAGAAAAGTAGGGGTTAGATCAGATCGATCTATATCACACTATCACAGGTTTATATGGCATGTAATTCTAGACTTCATCACATAATGTTCAGTCAAGGAATCGACTAAACCGTAGCTCTTATACCACTAAATGTAACACCCATAACTCATTTTTGTGGCCAGAATAGGGTTACAGAGTATTACCATACAATTCAGAACATTCCATTATAAGTAGCATCCAATTATCAAATTAATTTAACAAATACATATATAATTCAAGTTAGAATAAATTGTACATTTGCGAACCTTAAATCGAGCCTACGATGCCTCAAAAAATAGTTTAAGAACAATCAGGGACCAATTTGAAACAAAACACGAGATTTCGGACAAAAATGAAAATTTTCAAAACAGTGGTCACACAGCTGTGTGTCTAGGCCATGTGACAGAGCCTAGACCATTTGGCTCCAAACATGGCCATGTCGCTATCCCACGCACCCGTGTGGCTACTCCATATGCCCGTGTCCACACCCGTGTGTCCACCGATGTAACTCACTAACTTGGGTCACACTGTCGCGTTGTAAGTCGTGTGCCAGCCCGTGTGAACCCTTCCCTAACATGCTTAGGACACACGTCCATGTGGGTTGCCCGTGTGTGCCAAAAAATGACCCAAAACATGCTCATTTCACATCCAAATGCTTAGGTACCTAAACACATCAAAAGTAGATGCATACAAGCCTTCAAAACACATTCAAAAGCACTCAAAGTTTGCCAAAATGATCAACTTATGTGCTTAGGCAATGTGCCATCATTGACACCACAATTCAAATGCATACGTTTCATTATCTTAGTTAAAATGTACAAGCCACAACACACTCAAATTTACTTACATTTAAACCTAAAAATATCAGACCTAACTCATGCCTACTTACCATTTCGTGCTCACCCACTTATGCTTAAACATAAAATTAGGCTTGCATATAACCATTAGTTATTCAAGTCATTTAAACTAGAATCTCAATTCACAAGTATATAACCTAGTGATTAGCAATCACACAAATATCATACCATATTGAATGTTAAGGCTTACACTTTCCTATTTCCAAAAAACCAAAACTTGCATCATGCATGCACATATCAATAGTCATTTAACTAAACACATAATAAGCATACCAAACTATAAAACATGAGTACTTATGGACTACTACAAAACAAACTCAAATCCCCTTATTACATGCCATATAAGCCAAGTTCGAATTCATAATCTACCAAGATCCTCAATAGTATGATTTATTCAAGTTGATCCGTTATTAAACTTCCCAAACAGTATCTACAAGGAAACGAAACAATAACACGAGTAAGCATTCATATATCTTAGTAAGTTTGTCGATTACAATCATAAAGCTTACCGAATAAACATAAAAAATCAAATAATGAGTTTACTAAATAGAGATCTTGTTAATAAAGATATTCTTAGAAAATCCTGTCAATCACAGCTCACAATAGGTGAGTAATGCTTAGTACAATAGTACAAATCAGTTCCACATTTCAATAATTTTCAAAGATCAATAAACATAGCCTGATGATTGATAAGTGGATGCGAGTACACGGTTAACCATCCAACACAGCAGATGCTCATAAGAGTCAGTACCATCCAACACACCTGATAACACTATAATATAACACGATAGTCCACAACAAATGCAAGACCTCGGCATATCCAGTGAATAGAGAATATATAGAAATCATCTTCACTATTCAGATCAATCCCGTACCACGCGGATAATAACCTATTGGCATGCCAATCGTACTCTATCCTACGTTCATCGATTAAGAGCATTCCATCACAGAACAATACGTGAATAACTCACTATCTCATATTCCATATGCAAGCATTAGTTCAACAACCAAACATTCATCAGCTTAGAATATCTCAATTAGTGATCGATGTCATATCAATTCATTATTTCCATTTTCAATTACATGCATCAATATAATCCAACATTATACAATTAAATTCATATAATACGTTTAAAAATGTATTAAAATTAAACCGAACGAACTTACTTGACTAAACTGCACCAATGACAAAGATATATGACTATTTTGAAATTTTATCTTTCCCTCAGTTTTTCCACTCATTCTTGACCTAAAATAATAATTTCATTCGATTAACTAATTCCAACAGAAAAATTAACTCATTTTATGCAATAAAGTCATTTTTGACATTTTTACAAAAATTACCACTAACATTTCACTTTTATGCAATTTAGTCCCTAAGTCCAAAACATGCAATTTAACCATTTTCAATTAAATCCAAGCTTAGCTGATCTATTTACAGCTTCATTACAGTCCATACTTGCTGCTATTTTGCATCAAGTCCTTCTACTTTTACTATTTTCACATTTTTGTCCTTGAACATTAAAATTAACAAAAAAATACTTTTCAAAATAGTTTTATTTAGCAACCAAGCTTAATATTCTAACATAAAACTTGAAGAACAACTCAAACTCATCAATGGCACAATCCACAACATTTGACTGTTTTAAAAATTAGTCCCTGGGTAAGCTAGATCGAGTTAATACGAGCTCAAAAACATAAAAATCACTAAAAACGAGCAAGGTTTACTCACCAATTCGAAGGGCTTAATGTTTGGTCGAAGTTTTAAATGCCCTAGCCATGGTGTTTCGATTTTTTACACATGAAGAAGAAAAGCAAATGTTGATATTATCTTTTAATTTCTTTAATTTAACTTACATTTTAACTTTTTACTCAATTACCCCATTAATATAAATTGTAAAATTTTTAAATTATGTCTATAAACGTCCATAATATAAGTATATGGTATAATTACCATCTAAGGAAGATTTAATTTCACAATTGGTCCTTCAATTGTTTCAAATTTTGAACTAAACAAGCTTAATTTCAATTTAACCCTAAACTAATTAGAACTAAATGAGAAAATAGCCCAAAAGCTAGTGGATTAATCATATCCACCACCGCTTGGACTTTTTTACCATGGTCTAATCACCATTTTGGTCCCTTTAGTATTTTAAATCTATAGAAATTCACTTTTTCCCCTTTTACAATTTAATCCTTTTACCTTAATTAACTATCTAAACATTAAAATTTCTAAACCAAACCTTCACATACCAAAATAATTACTCTGTAAATATTTAATAAAAATATTCATAAGCTTGTTTATAGAAACGAGGTCCTGATACCTTATTTTTTGAAACCACTTGACTTTTGGGACAACCACTTATACTAACTATTAATTCAATTAATTAAAATTCATCAAATCAAAATTCAATATAAAAATTATTATTGACTCGAATAATTAAAATACTAATTATACGAACTTACTCGTCAGATTTATGGCCCCAAAACCACTATTTTTGAAACCACTAAAAAATGGGTTGTTACAGATTTCTCCAACAAGTTTTGGGTCAAGTCCTTGAAGAGTTGTTGTGTGGTTTGTTTGATGAGGTGGTGGTGGTGAGCTGAATGTGATGTTTGAGGCAAGGAAGGCTTATGCTTTCAATGGTGAGGGTTGAGATGGTAAAAAATGGTGGTGTCAGTTTAGTGAGTGGTTTGGTTTAGGTTAGAGAGGTTGCTTTGATTGGCTTAGGAGTTGAAGATGATGACAAGGAACAATAGTGACTAGTCGGGGAAATTAGTTTATGAATTTTTTTTAAAAATGCCACCCTTAAATATTTAACAGTGTACTAGGACAAATTTTTAAATTTTAGTGATTAAATTGGAAATATTTATAGTTGAGTGGCCAAAATAGAAACAAGCTAAAAGTTGAATGACTAAATAGTTAGTTTACCCTAATTCTTTTTAAATATATAATTATCACAACTTTTACTAAGCTATAACTATTTTTCAATGTATAATAAACTGAAACTTCTATTTTACATCAACGTTTTAAGTAATAGTTTTAAATTAAATTATAATTAATTTTAAATGTCAATTTAGTAATATAATGAAAATTAAAAGGTATTTTGGTCGGTTCAAAAGTTTCTCCAAGCTTGTGCTTTTAACTAATAATTTTAAATTAAATTATAATTATTTTGAAATGTATAATTATCACAATTCTACTAAGTTATAATTATCACATCTTTTTAACTAATATTTTTAAATTAAATTACAAATATTTGTAAATGTCAATTTAATAATACGATAAAAAAATAAAAGGCTTTCTCATTAGTTCAAAAGTATCTCCAAAATAATAATTTTGTAAATTACTAGCTTATAATGTCACATACATTGCACATACTTTTATAATTTTTATTTTATTAAATAATATATTTTTATAATTTCAAATATATATTTATGCTAATTTAATGAACCTTAGTTTAATTTATACTATAATTCAATTAGTTTTGAAATTTTTGAGAGAATAAAATAATGTTTTAAAAATAATGAAAATAAGAAATTGAATTAAGACATAAAATTATTGAAATAATATACAAGAAAGTAAATACAAAATGTAATTCACACTAAATCAATAATTACATTTAATCATAACGATTAAAAAATAATTGTTGAAATTAAATTTCTTTTCAAAACAAATCCAATAATGGATAAACAAAAAATTTTATTTAAGATTGTTTGCTTCGCATAATATAAGAAACTTACAAAAAAATTAAAAATAATATCAAAATATTATATTGCCTCATCATCAATTAACCTAACATTATCTCTCTTCGATGCCATTATTATTCAAAATATGATTCAATATTTCATTTTCGAAGAACCATTGTTTTAATGTTTCATTCTTTTTTATATAATTCTAACTTATTATTGCTAACAATCTTAATTTTTTTACCATTTCTTTTTCTTAGTTGTTAATTGATTGTATACACCTAACTACTAAATGTTAATTATAAAGCTAAAATTAAATTTTGATTGGTATATAAGCCTAATACTAAATAAGTGGTAATTATTATGATCTAGGAAAATATGCTCTCGTCTTCATCGGTTGAATCTAAAAACGGGAATGGAGATGATATCTCTATTCCTGATGATTCCAACACTACGAAGGTTTGATTTAAGGAAGCGGACGCGTCTCCTGATTGTAACAGCCTGATTTAGGGGCTAGTCGGAACAGTGGTCTTGGGACCACTAATCCGAGGTCGGACAAAATTATTTTAATGTTATTTTATGAGTTATAACATGATTATAAAGGTGCATGAAAATTTTGGTTCTTTAATTTTAGCGATTTCATGCTTAATAGCAAAAAAGGACTAAATCGCATAAAGTGTGAAAGTTCTATTTTATTTGCTAGAGGTGTCAAATAGCCATAGAATATTAAATTAGAGATCCTTAATGTGCAATTAGGCCATGGGGAAGTGATGGCCGGCTAAGGGGGACAAAGAAAGGACTTTGTCATTTGGTTAGGTGAAATTTGGTGATAAAAATTGATTTTTATCATAAAATAAAGAAAAGAAAAATATCATTTTTTTCTCTCCATCTTCTCCACCAAAAATTTGCAGCAAAATGGCGGTTTAAAACTCAAAAATTTCAGCCAAGCTTTCCTCCTTGGGTGAAATGTCTATAAGATGGTTAAGTGTAGAGATTAACATATGGTTATCCACCAATCAGGAATCAAAAAAGTATCCACCAAAGTTGAAAGAAGTTCATAATCTTAAAGTCGAGGATTTCGACAGTAATGTAAAAAGGTAATACCGGTTAGAACTCCCTAAGTTCCATTGAACTTATGAGTGTTTATTTGAAATGCAGGTTATTAGGTTTGAACCAGATTACCAGAGAGGACCAAGCTAGGAATGTGCGAAGTAGTGATTATAAAGCAATATTATGCATACAGAGGGACACTTTGAGAAAATGTTTTCAAATGGTGAATAGTATTATACGCCACATTTGGGTCTGATTTAATAAAGTTTTAAGTGGTAGACTTACACTATCATTGAGAATCAATTGTAATGAAATAAACGTTTATCTTCAGAATCTATGACTTAGAATGATAACAAATAGGTAAGAAATATGTTTAACAAAGTCTTAGCCCAATTTTTTTTGAATTTTGTTGTTAAGTGTTTAAGTCTGGTGGAATCATATATTCGCATCCGATAAACCGAGTAGGGTATAAGGTGATACACTCTGTATTTGTTTCGTATATCCTAAGTGTTCTGTTTAGTCTACAATGGGCTACAAATTGCAATATGATCAAGGAAACTGTTAATGTGATATGATAAGTGGCAGTAAGTCCTACCTAATGAATATTTGTTCATTAGAGCCAAGAAGATAAATGACATATATTTACATGTCTATATATATAAATTAAGAAATTGTAGTTGTTATATAAATGTTTAAATTCTTGTATTACTTACTAAACTGTCATCAGCTTAACACGTTTCTTTCTAACGCGTAGGTAGGAGCTAGAATTGATGAGCTAGGACAGAGATCATGGTCGACTCATCTCATCACATCTCCAAGCTTGGAAGAGAGTATGTTTAAACATTTTGGTTTAGTTTTGTCGCGTACATAGGTTATGTTGGGAGAAAATGAAATGTTTAATGGAATAAATTGTAGAACTTGAATACTTTGTTAGTCTATAAACTTAGTTTCAATTAAATGAGTTTGAGATAAATTATGTGATTATTGAAATTGAAATTGAAATTAAGTTCATTTGGCTGAATTGTGAATTGGATTGGTTGTGTTTTGAGGTTATTAGTGCAAGGGCTTATGTAATGACCCTATAGTCAGGGGTGTCAGAAAGTGTATTCCCAGGACTTTGTTTCCGTAAATCAGACTTAAATATTTACGAAGCTAGTTGTGCAGTTAACTAGGTTCCGGTTAAGCGAATTTGCTTGAATTAATAGCTATTAGAGTATAAGGACTAAATCGCGTATAGAATAAAAGTTGAATTATAGATTAAAAATTAATTAAAGAGACTAAAGAAGCAATTATGCCTTGTTCCATTAAGTGGACGGCATTAATGATGATTATATATATTAACTTATTTTATTATATGTCATATTATATAATAAGAAATGTATATATGTGTATATGTTATAATTATAATAAAATAAAGTATAATAAAACAAATGGGAAATAAAAGAAAGAGAACATGCAAATAAAAAAGAGAAAGAAAGAAAAACCGAGAAGGACGCACAATCTAAGGGTTTTTAAGGTTCAAATTCAAATTGGTTAGTTAATTTAGTCCATTTTCTTGTAACTTTTATATTTTTGGAATCCCGGTGTTTAGTACTACCCGACCCATGTTAAACTTTTAGCAATCATTAAGATTTTAAATGTTGTTATTATTAAATAGTTTTAGTATTAGGGATTAAATTGATAGATTTTTAAGCTAGAAATGAGAAAGGATTAAATTGTAGAACAAATTGTAAATTTTGAGTAATAGGGACTAAATTGTAAAAATAGGGAGTTAAATTTAGTTTAAAGTGAAATTTGTATGAAAATGTAGAATTAAATGTGAAGAATAAAAATAAGTCTCGGTTTAGGGACTAAATTGGAATTTAAGCAAATATTGAGTAAAAAAATTGAAATATTCAATGTGAAATTGATTTGTGTTGTATTGATGTATTTTAATTGTTTTAATTTCATAGCTAACGTCGTACTGGAGTCCTCGACTAAAAAGGGGAAGGATAAAATCTAGGTCGAATAGCTCAAAATCCACGGTTTGTGTTTCCATAATCCGAACTAAGTTGTAAATTATTGCATTTTGATTTCTTGCATATGGTAAGCATTGTAGTTGAGAACTATTGTGTTTTACAATTGAAATGGATTGACTTGGTATGTGATGAATTTATTGAAATTATATTGATTGAATTGAATAGGTATATATGTGATAATGTGCTTATATGAAATTTGATATTGGATATATATATATATATTGAAGCAAAACGGAACCCTATTAATTGCATCGGGCTGAGTCAGATATAGATGGCATGCCATAGGATAGGAAGAGTTCAGGGATTTCTTCGACTTTGAGTCGATGAGGCACTGGGTGCCAATTTACTTCGGTTTAACCGATGAGACACTTGGTGTCAATTTATATAGCGCTAGGTGCAGTTATTACTTCGGATTTATCCGATGAGGCATTGGGTGCCAAACTGGTGTGTTGATTGGATCCGTATATCCGCCCAAGTCTGAGTCATGTTAATAGGGAAAGTAAAATGATAATTTATATGATTGATATTGAAATGGAAAAGATGAGAAAATATTGAAATGGCAAATAAGTGAAATGGAAATGAGATAGTGAATTGAAACATGAAAACTGAGATATGTTGTGATTGAATGAAATACATGAGTTATGTACTGATGAAGTGAATTTGGAAATAGATAATACCATTGTATAAACAAATGTGGATGGATATGTGAAAAGCTATGTATATAGCAAGTGATGTGAATTGAGATATTTGTAAACAAATTAAATATGATAGCATGTGAAGATTGAGTATAGTGTGAAATGATATGGTAATATGCATAAATTTGAAATGACGGTATACGTTAATTGTAAGCTTAGACAATAGTATGTTTGTATAATTCAAATTATGCATTTTTGTATCATTATATATTTAATTGTTCGGATTATAGAAATATCACTAAGTTTTACTCAGCGTACGGTTTTGTTTTTCCCATCTGCAGGTTAGGTACTTCTCTTTTGATAGCTGATTCAGCATCTAGCAACGATCCCGATCTCAAATGTGGTGATGTTTATCTTTTTGTGTTGGCATGTACCTATGATGTCTAGTTGATAGTTATTTTGTGGATGGACTGTAAATGAAGTTATAAGTGTAATGATGGTTTGAGTATATAAATGTATGTTTGTGTTTGAAGCCATAATTCGGCATGTTCTTTTGAACCAACGCTTGTTATGTGTATGTGAATATCAGTTGATGTTTTAGGTAGATATGAGCTAGGCCAAATTGATGGGTTTTGGCATGTTTAAAATTTTGATTTGAATGATGCATTGATGATATGTTTTGATGATATAAATGTGGTACCAACGAGGGTACATTGGTTAGGCATCATTTTGGCATGTTTTAAGTGTGTTTGATCGTGTTTTGAATAGATTAAACGAGTGGTTTTTGAGTTGCTTAATGCCCAAGTAAGTAGGAAATGGTAAACTTGTGGTTTAAGGCACATTTTAAGTCCACACGGCCAGACACATGGGCATGTAACTTGGCCGTGTGAGACACACAGCTAGCACACGGGCGTGCAAAGCCATTTCGAGGGTTACATGGCCTAGCACACGGGCGTGTGGCTTGGCCGTCTGACCCAAGTCAATGAGTTACACGGGCACAGACACAAGCTAGGACACGGCCGTATGTCCCTACCTCGAATGCCCACACGGCCGTGTGACCCCTGAAGTTGAATTTTTCTAACTTTTTCCTAAAATTTTCAAATGTTCCCGATTTAGTCCCAAAACACTTTTAAAGTGATTTTTAGGCCTTTAAGGCTTGAATAAGGGACGTTATACATGTTAATGATGAATTACATTAAGATTTTTGAAATGTTTGAAAATGAATGATTTAGATTATGGTTACTTAGTAATGCTCCAAAACCCTTTTCCGACGACGGATAAGGGTTAGAGGTGTTACAGCTTAACTGCTATAAGTTTGGTACTTAAGCAAAATTTCCCTTAATTTTCAATATTGAACCTTAAAATGGTATCAATACCTTGTACAGAGTATTGATACTATGAGGAACGTACTGGTACTTTGACAAGGGTATCAATACTTTAATTTTTGCTGAATTTTTCTAAAACTTCAAACTTAAATTTGGTATCAATATTGGGCAGAGGTATCGGTACTAAAGCCAAGGTACCGATACTTGACTCTATTTTATACTTGAAAGCAGTTGAAACAAAAAAAATTCTTTACTCGAAAATTTATATGGTTTTTAATCAAAACCAGGTTATCTTTTAAACATTATGTTTGTAATATCAAAATATTAGGCTCAGTTTATTAGAATATGATTTTTGTTGCTCTGGCAACAAATGTAACAACATTCTGATACCTTGAACCAACAATTGGATAGAGTATAGGGGTGTTATAGCTTCGGTGTCGCAACACCCAAACCTTGGTGTCTCGACATCCCAAACTACTTATTCCCAAAGATGTTTTGAAGTCCCTATGTCGCGACACTAGTCCTTGGTGTCATAACTTTGACCCGTAGATGGTTGGGATTTCACAACCTTGGTGATTGCCATCGATGTCACAACCTTAGGAGCTCAATATCGTGACCCTAGAGCTCAATGTCATGACTCACACCCTTTAATGTCGTGATTCCACCACTAGTGTTTTTTTTTTTTTTGCAGTGTTTTTGTTGTCAAACTTCAAGTTCTCACGGTACCAAAGGTCTAGTGTCGTGACTTGGAACACATTGGCAAGACTTCTTCAAGTTTTTGCCTTGGTCACCTCCCGCACAAGCTCAAATTAATTGTTAAACTCCCAAATTCATGATTTTGCCATTGTGGTTTTAAAACTCACTGAAAAATGTATAAGGTTGAATTCTAAAGTAAAATCTAATAAATACTAAACAGTATGAAATAAAGTCATAAAATGCTCATTAAGTGTCAAAAAGGCTTAATTGTCATATCAATTTATGGCAAATCAAAAGGATCATGTGCGATTTAGAAGCTTAGTTTTGAGGTTCCTTTATGATTTAGTGATCTAGTGGTGAGATATGTTTAATTTCAAAATCCTACTTATGAGGTTGAAAGCTCTATTCCCATTTAGGTTTGGAAACCTAGTTAAAGAGGTTCTCCAAGTTTGTTCCTTTTTTTTTTCTTTTTTTTGCTGATTTGATTCAATTATTTTGATTTTTTCTTATTCTGTTTTTTTTTTTCAACAAAAAGTAGAATTGAAAGTGACTCGATGTTTACATCTTTGTGTGTTCCTTATTACACAAGCAAGACACTAATAGAGGCAATCGTAGACAACTAATTTTATTTTGGTTTGTGATTCTAAATTTATGGAGCTTTGGATTCATCATAACTAGGGCTATGCGATATTTTTTAACAAAATTAATTTTTATTTTTAAAGTTGAGTCAAGTAAACTTTGAAATTGAAATTAAATTTTGAATTTTAAAATAAAGATTAGATTGAATTACCTTCACAAGTTTTAAAGGGCTTGTATTAGATTTGATTGTTCTTAGAAAAAATCAAATTAAGTTTGAATTTTATTTAAATTGGTGTACGTTAGTTTGAGATTAAATTTTAATTAATCCTAATTTAACTTGATTTTTTGTTTTTGGAAATTTTGAATGGGGTGGATATTTGGATATGTTTTTAGAAAATATGAACATTTAAAAAAAAAATCATGGTTTTATTTTTAAACTTGTTGGAAATAATAAAAAATATTTCATGATTTGTTTTAAAGTATATTTAATGGTGAGCCCCCATTTTCAGTTTTTAAAATTTAAGGGTTCAAGCTCGGATTTAGGCCCGAGTTTTAGTTTAAATCTAAATTAAGTTCAAGCCCAATTTTCAGTTTAAAGTCCAAATTAGGCTCAAGTGAGTCAAAGTTCAGATTCAAGCCCAATCGGTTTAGAGGCCCACAGGCCTACTATTTATGAGATTTCAGTTTAAGGTATTGGCGCCGCACGTGGTAAAGGGAAGGTCAAAAGGAGCATTGAATGCATTGAAATCCAGTTATTGTTATTATTATGCCTTTTATTATATTTTATATTTTATATACCATATTATTTTCAAAAAATATTAAAAATGTAAAAGAAGCAAAAATATAAATAAAAATATCAGAAAAATCATCAAAAGAATTATTTTAATTCTTATTTATTATTTAATTTTAATTTTAATTTTGTATCATTTTTCTTATTTATTATTTTTGATTGATTGGTTCGCGGTTATTTTTTTTTTATTGTTTCTTAGAATTTCGGTTGATTGTCAATATTTTAATATTCTTAGGATTTATTTTTTGATAATTTGTAATAATGCGTAAAATAATTTGGTTAATTTGAAAGCATAAAAGCACTAATAAAAATGGCATAAGTTAAAATGGTACTATCTTAGGATAGGTGTCTTAAGGGGTGTTAATCCTTAATCGTATTTCTAAATCTAGATCTGATATGTAGATGCACTTGTTCTTTTAAGATTTTTCTTATATTTTTTTAGGTTAATTCTAAAACGAGTAAATTTATAAATCACTATACCTAGCCTAAAATTAGTTTGTGGCAACCCTAATTTTGATTTCTATGTTTAGTATGTCGGATTCGCATTTGGCATGTTATGACATTTACATATATAATCACCAATGAGGGTTGGGTATAATAATAAAGCATGTTACACTCTTAAAAAAAGAACATATGTTCAAATTTTAAAAAAAAAATGTAGATTTAAACCTTGAAAACAACATTACTCAGAGAGACAAATATAAACCCTAAATATAAACCGTAAAATAAACATAAACAATATATACATATATAATCACCCTTTGAGGCTATGCATGCATTTCTTTTTTGGTTTAGAGCTATATATGCATGTTTGTATCTACATCTTACGTACATCTCAATTCAATTTTCTTTTTATCCCCTTATTTAATCAATATATATTTGTTATATATTAAAATTTAATGGTTAGGATATTAACACTAGGATTCAAATATATATATTGATTAACAACCTAAAATTTAATTTTTTTTCTTAGAATAATACTAAAAAATAATTAAATACAAAAATATATAAGAAACAGATTAAATACGAAAATGATGTGTTTTCTACAGTAACTTTAGGTGCCACCAATGTATCAATGTGAAAAGAAAATATTTTTTAATTGATACTATCAATGTGTTAAGTGATACCCTCTTAATTAAATAATAAAAAAAAAAAGCTGAGAAAATGCATTAAAAACCTGATTTGGTAAATGGAAATGCAGGGATAAAGCATTAAAAGCTTGAAAGTAGAAGTGGTTTTAGGGAAAGTGAGGTGGGTGGTATTTTAAGAATGTGTTAGTGAGTTGTCATTGGCTACGGAAAAAGTGATACATTAATTGTTTGGTGTTGAAACCACAACTTTCAACCTTTTCTTTTTTCTTATCAAACTTTTTTTTTTTAAATTCATCGATGCCGCTAATATGTCAAACGACACTCAAAGTTACTGTAAAAAAAACATTTTATTTTCGTATTTAATTATTTTTTAGTATTATTTTTAAAAAAAACACTAAATTTCAATTATGATCTCTTTATTATGATAACATATGAGATTTAACCTATATATTTTAATTTGACATAATTTGATTAACTATTGACATTAATTAGCTTAAATAGTTATTATCCTCAACTATTAGCTAAAGTGTTGAGGCGAATTTTTTTCATAAAAATACATATTCTAACTTATCATTCTAAGATAAAAAAATTTAGTGCTAAAAAGGTATTTTTAAGAAAAATATATATGTATGTGTGTATGTATAAAAATAATGTCCTCATGCTTCTCTCCATGACACGTGTATATAAATTCATCTCTTTTTTATCGTTATAAAATAATGGTTAAATTACAGTTATGATTCTTCCACTATACTCATTTTTGGGATTTAATTTTTATATTTAAAAGATATAATTTGGTCATTTCATTTTACGATGACATTATTTAGTCCAATTTGTTAACATCTTTAGTAATTCTAGTTAAAATTCTAATGTGATTTTTTTTATAAAAAAAAACACATTTTTAACAAAAAAAAACTATTTCAACATGATAAATTCAAATTGGTATTGGTATTGGTATATTTAAGAAAAACTTGACCTCAACATTTTAAGCTAAATAATTAAGGGTTTTAATTATTTATATTAACTAATGACATTATAAAAATACAAAAATCAAATTTTGTCAAATTAAAATATACATACTAAATCCTAAATTTAAACATAGTAGTGGGATCATAAACATAATTTGACCCAGAACAATCTATGTTTCACACAATCATTTGTCATTTGATTTAATAAAAAGACTGATATATTTTTAAGAAAAATTAATAGTGTTAACAATTGTATCTGAATTTTTAAATTCAAAAATAGAAGGACTAAATTCCTAACAATAAAAGCATGGAGACCAAATTTCAAATGAACAATAAGTACATGGATTTGAAGCATATTTTAATATTAAAATTTTACTCCATTATTTGAACCAAAAATATAAATAACCTACTGCAAAGTGTAGGTGAACTATACTAGTATGTGATAATTTATCAATCTCATTCTTAATATTATTAAAAAGGGATACATAAACTTTGATTTAATGTGCAATTTGATACACGAATTTTAATTTGGTGCGATTATACACAGGACACTTTGATTGTAGTTCAAATGTATACATAAAACTTTAATATTCTTATTTCAATCATACACATTTAAAGAAATAAATACATCATTTTATTTTCATATTAGATAAATATAATTATTTTTATAAGCAATATATAAACATAAAATGATGTTATATCTATAAATGTAATAATAATTTTATGAGCATTGGATCAAACCAAAATTTCATGTATACGATTGCACAAAATCAAAGTTCATGTATAAGATTTACTAATGATTGTTTTTATTTATTTCTTTTTTATTTAATGGACAAATGTTGAGATGGCCGAGTTGGTCTAAGGCGCCAGATTAAGGTTCTGGTCCGAAAGGGCGTGGGTTCAAATCCCACTCTCAACATTAATTTTCATTGATTTTGGGCCATTAAACAAAAAGCGAAGCAATGGGTTTGAAGTGGTAATTGGAGAGCAAGGTTTGTGGTCGACACATTCTCTCTTACCATGGCGATGAAATCTAATCCCATTTCAATTTTGCTGCCCCAAAAAACACAGATCAACTTCACAAGGAAACTCTTTCTTCATCTCTATTCCAATCTTTGGCTTCAATCCATCTGTTTTCCTTTCTCAATCTCTGCTTCTGATACGAGTGCTTTTACGTATAAATTTATATATATTTAAACATCAGAACTATACATAATATACTGTCATAATTTGAAATGAAATCTAAAAACTGATATCACTGCCCTCTCCATTCATTTGGAAAACACAACCTACTTAAAATAATTTGGTATCGTCCCAATTTTCAGCTAAAACTATGGGATAAACAGGTTATAATGACTCAAATGACGCAGGTAGCATGGTGGATTCAAATTCCGCAAACTTTTACTCTCACTCTCATGCCACACATATCTTCATCCAACAAAATATTGGGAAGTTGAATTGAAATTTCATTCTCTAAATTTGAAATTTGAAATTTGTTGAGTAAGGTTTATCTTTTTATGCGATATATATACTGTTTACTGATATAACATACTAGGTAGGTTTCACGCATGTCAACACGTATCTTATTCTAGACCTCACACATGTTTATGCGGTCCTATGCGCAATCTCACGTGTGACTTGGCAAGAGAATGTAAGTACCTATCCTACAAACACTTATTATTATGCGAGCTCGATCTACGAACTCATTACATGAGCTCAATAAAATCTGGCCCAAACCCATTTAGGTTTTGAGTCGGTGATGACAAGTATCATAATAAAATTCAACCAACTGTTTCTTATTATTTTTGATATTTTTTATTTGAAAACGGATTACAACAAACATCCATGAATTAAATTCTTTGCTTTAAAATGATTTTCTAATGATAGTGCTGATTCCCATCAGTATGATTGTTTTTATTTAAATTAAACTCAATTTCTATGTTATATGCTTTAAAGAAATCCTTCGTTTAGAAAAAAAACTTATAAAAATATTATATATATTAGAAATCTTATCACGTTGGTATGTGTATGGAACTTATAAATTTAGAATACAAATGTATATATAAAAATAATATATAATAAATAATGAAATATATAGTTTGAAACTAATTAATAATAACACATGAAATATGTACAATGTTAAAATGGAAAGAAAAATTAGATTAAATTTATTTATCTTTGTGTTGTCATCAATTTTGACACCAACTCAATCAAATACATTAATATAGATATACAATTAATGGATGTAATAAAGTGTACATACATACATACATACATACATACATACATACATACATACATACATACATACAACTCTTGTAATTTCGTCTCTTTTCAAATATATATTATATCATAACATCTATATTATTATTTAAGTGTGTAACTAAGTTAGTGTAACGAGTCAACTCGACACCAACTTAATTAGAAAATTATTAAAATAACATTATATATTTTAAATAATTCTTTTTTTTTCTTATTTTAAAAAATAAAAAAAATGTAAATGTTGAGATTTGCACCCATGCTACCAACGTCTATAAAAAAATTCTTACCAATTTAACCAACACTTTATTTTAATATCTTACATTCGTATGTTCACCCACATTGTTTGTATATCTATATTATCATTTAAGTGTGCAACTAAGTTGATGTCACGAGTCAACATGACACCGTCTTAGTCTAGAAAATTACTAAAATAACCTCACGTATTTTAAATAAGTTATATTAGTACAATAATACTTTTATCTTTTTTATAAGGGTAAACTACCTATTTTGTCACCAGAGTTTACATGCGTTCCTAATTTGGTCACCAATTTCAAAAATTTGTTATTTTAGTCACTCTTGTTAGATAAGTTGCCAATTTTAGTCACTCTCGTTAGATAAGTTTTCAGTTTTGTCACTCTACCATTAAAACGGGTTTGATCACCAAACAGAATGTTGATGTGGTCTAGTATAATAACAAAATTAGCCATCAATGTTTACCCATTGGCATAATGCCTAAAATAGCCCCTAACGTTTGGCTGTTTGGTCATTTTGGCACTTTATCTTTTTTTTTTTTTGGAGCACTTTAACCCCTAACGTTTTTTGTTGGGTCAATTTGGTCTATTTTTAACGGACATGCTAATGTGGTCATTAGTTGACTAACTGTCAACATTAATCGCTGATGTGGCGGTCCAAATGTAATTAAATGCTGACGTGGCAGTAATTTGTCTTATATGCCACGTCAACAAATGATTTTAAAATTATTTAAAAAAATAAAAAAAAACTCTTGAACACAAACACAGATAAAACAATCTAAAAGCCCTTAAACCTCAAATCCTCTCCCTCTTTATTGAAATTTTGCAAAAATCAAAGCTTGAAATCTAATGGGTTAGTAAAAGAATCGAAAATATTGTCTGAAAATAGTGGTTGGAAGCCATCAATGGAGAAGCTACCTTATTCAAAGCTGATTTCTTCATTACGAGGGGAGTTCATTTATAATGGAGAGAAAATAACATGTTTCTATAACAAGTTAGCTCCGAGAGAGACTTCGTGAAGTGATTTAAACCCAAGTAGAAGGTATTATGGTTGCTCAGATTTTCGGGCAAGCATATATTTAGCAATTTTGTTTTAGGGTTCATATGAAATTGGAGATTTTTTTAGTTTGCAATAATGTTTTAGGGTTTATATGAATTTGAAGATTTTTTTAGTTTGCAATTTTATTTTAAGGTTCATATAAAATTGGGAATTTTTTTTAGTTTGTTTGGTTTTTGTGTCGATTGGACTAAATTGGTGCTACTTTTCATCCTAGCAATGGATTTTTGAGTGAATTGTAGGGTTTACATAATAAAATGTCGACCTTTTTTGTGTGATTTTTAGGTTGGTGAATGTGGATTTTTTAAGTGGTATGATGATAAGTTGTGTAATAGGGCAAATGAAGTAATACGTGAATTACGTGATAGCGAAAGAATAATTGCAAAAGAGACTATGAGACTTAGAAAGCAGGTTATGAAGTGTGGGAGTCTATGTGGTAGTAAAATTAGTAATGTTGAGATGTTTAAGAGTGGCAGTGTACAAAATGTGGGCTAGGAGAACGATTATAAACAAGCCAAAGATGATGTTGTGGATCACATTGAATTAAGGACAAAGATTAAGGGCTTGAAGCAAAAATGTAAACCACTCAAGAAATAAAGAATTTTATAAGAAAATGTTTATTTGCAGTGTATTATTTATCTTATATTTCACATTATGTAGGAATGTTATAATTTGAAAAGTATGATGCCATGTTCTTGTAGTACCTTCAAACTTTGTTGTTGACATAAATTGTCGCATTCGAATTGGTGTTTGTAACTTATTTGAGGAAAGTATAATGAAAGGTGTACTTAGTTTTGTATCAATATTGGGTTTGTAGCTAATTCGAGGGAAGTATAATGAAAGGGAGAAATTGAAGATACAAGAGAATGTTACATGTACTAAAATATTGGATATTTGACATTGTATGTCATGTACAAAATAGTTATTTGTATGGGTAATTGTAGGTCGTGTGACTCACACGGGTGAGACACACGCCCATGTCTCAGGCCATGTGAGCATTCGAAATAAGGACACATGGCCGTGTTCCAGTCCGTGTCTGTGCCCGTGTAACTCTCTGACTTGGGTCACACAGCCAAGCCACATGTCTGTGTGCCAGGCCGTGTAACTCTCGAAATGCAACCTTTAAAAGCCTACAGGGGACACACGACCATGTCACTTAGCCTTGTGTCACACATGGCTGAGACACACGCCCGTGTCTCTGGCCGTGTAGACAAAAATAGGCCATTTCCAAGCCAATTTTCTCACCCAATCATGTATACACCTACAACCAATTTTCCACATATAATCAAGCATCCCAAAGTGCACCAAACCATGCAACAACAAGCTATCCGAATAAAGTATATGCTCATACAACCAATATGCCCAAAAGGCACCTCAATCACAACAATTAAACATGTATAACCATATGCATAGTTTAGCCAAAACTTACCATTTTGTTCACATATCAAATTTACATCCAAATGTACCAAATTTACCATTTAACAATTAGCATCAATATTCATATATGAGAATTACATTTTTCATACCAATATAACTTCCATTATAAGACCACATACATATATTAACATATCAACCATCCAAAGTACCAAATCTACAAGCCAAAACATAATGGCTAAAATATCAACCAAAACACCTATACATGTGCATATTTAACCACTTATCACTTGTAACGACCTCAAAAGTATGGATATTGAAAAATGAGTTATCAGGTCTCCATTTTTAGTAAACGGACTCATAAAATATTTATTAAAAATATTTACGAAGTTAGTTGTGTGTTTAATAAGGTTTTATTTAGGTGAATTTGACTTAATTAGAAGTATTTGAGAAAAAGGATTAAATTGAAAAAGGTGCAAAAGTTTAATTATAGATTAAAAGAAAGTATAAAGGACTAAAAAGGAAATTATGCCATTTTTAAATATTGAGGTATGAAAAATCTGAGATTTTTATGTTTAATATATATATATTATTATTATATTATAAGAGAAAGAAAAAGAAAGAAGAACAGAGAAGAAACAGAGAAGCAAACGAAACAGAGAGCAGGGGAAAGAAAGAAAGAAAGAAAAAAAGAGAAAAGAAAGAAGAAAAGGGAAAATTGAAAGTTTGAAGCTTGGAAGTTTAATAGGTAAGTCAATTTAGCCCTTTTCTTTTAATTTTGAAGCTTTATAAGTTTTAGAACAAAGCTTTGTTGAATTAAGTTGAAATTCTGGAAATTCTTAGATTTTTAAACATGAGCTATGTGGATCAAATTGATGAATTAGGGGTTTAATTGATGGAATATCTAATTAGAAATTGATTTTAGGAACTAAATTGTGACAATATTTGGAATTAAAGTCTATTATTGAAATTCTGATTCCCAAAGATTATAAAGTAGTTTAAAGTGATAGAATAAAGTTTTTATTGAGAAAAATCAGCTCAATTGAGAAGTTAATTGAGCAGGGACGAAATTATCATTTATTGAAAGCTTAGGGGAAAAGTTGTAATAAACAGTTTGCACTAAAACAGTTTGGACAGCAGCAGTAGAGTAACTTTGAAAAATCACCAAAAATTGTAGAAGTGGAATTAGAAGTTGAATGAGATATGAAATTAAAGATTATTGAGTCTAGTTTCATATGAAAGAAACGGAGAAAGCAAAGAAATTCTGTAATTTGAAATATTTATATTTTTGTAAGACTGGTTCAAAGTGATTTCGAGATCCCCTGTTCTGACTTTGGAAAATCATAAAAAATTGGAGAAAAATAATTAGGAGCTTAATTTTATATGTTTAGAATCCTGAATGAGTCTGTTTTCAATAGAAATAAACGAGAACATCATATGAATCCTGTATGAACAGATAATTAATTTTTAGTGAAGAAGGGTCAGAACTGCCATACAGCAGAATAGGGGTGACTTTGATGAATAAACTGTACTAATTGGCTAAGCTAAAAATTCTGGAAATTTTATGGTATGAATATATGTGAGTCTAGTTTCAAGAAAAATTAACGGTTCTTCATTTGGAGTTCTGTAGCTCTAGAAATAAATAATTTTGTGACTATGACACAAAAGGACAGCTTTGAATAAGTTTATGAGTAAAGGATTAAATTGAAATGTGAGCAAAAGTAAGAAAGGATGAATTTATTTTATTAGACATGTTTATTTTATTAAATAGTACAGGAAATTATTTGATTATTTTTAACATATAAATGTTATATGTTTATATGAAATTGAAGAAAAAGAAAAGGAAGGAGAGGACCGAATTGAAGGAAAAGGAAAAGAGAAGGTTAAGGAGTGAAGGAAGAATAATTTATATCACCTCAACCTTTTGTTGTAAGTACTACAAGAATTTTAAATTATTGTTATTTATTTTTGAAATATTTATGTGAATTATTTAAATATATGAGATTCAGCTTTAATGCCCGAGTAGACGAAATTTAGAACTACTGGGATATTAGTGGCATGCCATTAAGGAACTTTAGCGCGCTCTCTGATATTAGCACGTTGGTGCTCTCTGATATTAGCACGTTGGTGCTCTCTGTTCACTTGTGCATCATAATGCACCTCTGTATCTGTTCCATATATCCGGTGTGTTCTATAAAGTCTACTTTGGGCTAAGAAAGTGAAATGAGAATAAAAGTGAATCACTGATGTGTTAAGGTAATTTTTATACCTTACAAAAGATAAGTTAAATTTATTTAAAAGCAATGCATAGTTGAAGAGACTTATATGTGAGTAAATATGCAATAATTAATTGAGTTTAAAATATTCTGTTATGATTGCTTATTTAATTATTCTTGTAGTGCTTACTAAGCCTTCACCGGCTTAACGCGTTTATTTTAACGTGTAGGTACAATTAGACTAGAAGAGATAAAGTCCAACTAGAAGATCTCTCACCTCATCACATCCTCAAGGGCTTCAAAAGTAGGTATTGTATTTTGTATTAAAATGGCATGTACATATGTAGTTCAAAGGTGTTCCCATGTGATAGGGACTAAAATGCAGATTCTTGAAATTTTATCTTTTTTCAGTTACTTGAAGTATTTTGGTATATATGGAATGAATTAATAAACAATAAATATGTTAGCAAAAATGGTTGGTAAGTTAAAATATTATATACAAATGTTTTAATTAAACAGTATCTGGCCATAATTGTTTTGGCACCAAATGTAATAGTCTTATACCGGGTCTGCATGATTGAACCGGGTATAGGGGTATTACATCACTTAACCTGCTTTCATGCCAAAACATGACGTAATTGATACATAACAACCATACCAATTTTGGTCATTTCAGAACATACACCAATTTGACCATATTAACCATAACCAATAAGCTATCAATAGCACCTTAAGTACCTCAAATTCAAGGCAACATTTCATGCCACAATCATCAACCAAAATGACATATATATGCCAAACTCATCAATTAAACATTAGACATAGTCCACCTATACATGCCATTATAACCTTAACCAAGACATCAAAATCTACCAATATAATCGCTAGATAGTGTGATAGATCTTCGACGAGTTTTCAACCCGATCGAGCTTTCGATAATCTGTAAAGTAAGATAAAGATATCTATGTAAGGAATGAATGCTTAGTAAGCTCGTATGAACTTTAGTCATATCAATCCATTTCAAATATGAAATTTATACTTATAAAAAAATAATCCTATACCAATACCGCAAGATTCATGAAACCATATTCAACAACTCACAAAGTGAGTAAGTTCATAGCATCACATATACATATCATCCCTAGCATAGTAGGACTTATAAAACTTTAAACCATTTCAAATTTTCTTATTTTTATTTGTATTTCACTACCTTCCATTGCATTTACTTTCTTTAACTTGAATAACAACATCAATTCAACTCATCATTCCCTTTTTCATCATTTTACACTTCAAGTATGAACTTGCTATTTCATTACCTTTCCACACCGTTTCATATGCATATCACATAAGACATAAGCATATCATTCAACCATAGCTACAAGCTAGTGCATTTAAACATAGTTATTTTGGAATTAACCACATGATAACCATTTCAATAGAAATTACATAATTTAAACCTTACCACTCTTTCATGATCACCAACATATTTCCATTTAAGCACTTACCATATCAATGCATAACTTATAAGTTTAACATGACATAATCCAACCACAACTAGGCCAAAGCCTAAGCATTTACACCAATCATGTTAGCATTCAAGATATAAATCATAGGCACATTAACATAAATAGCCATTCAGCCACAACATGTATCTCATGAGTTTATAACTCATCTCAACCTTTATAATTTCCATGTATCATCATATCAAGGATGTTCACATATGTACATGTCATATTTCATATCATTCTCTTACCATTTCAAATTCGTATAGTGCCTGTTGAACCATTTAGAATACCGTTAGATACCCGAGCTAGCTCACACATAGTGTGCTAACTCATACAACTGTAATTCGTCAATTCCTGTACATGTATGCTCACACGAGCTGTAAAAATGAGCCTGCTCACACGATCTGTGGGTCGGAACGTAGCTACACGATGTTGCTCACACGAGCTATGGAGTATCGGCAACATATGTCGGACCTTAGCCATCGGTAACACATTCAAAACCAGAAACATAATCATGTAAACCCTAATGACATGTCATTTTTATCCTATGAATTCCTAAGTTCAAACAGGGCTCGATAGTCATCTTTCGTCGTTGAATTTCTATCGTTTCATGACATAATAAATTGCATAATAACATCTATCCATTAATTCATGTACAATAGAATAGCACATTAAACAGTCAATTTAACTCACGTTTAAGTGTTTATAGTTCATACGAACTTACTTGGCTAAATTGCAGAAATACCAAAGTTTAGGGGCATTTTGGTAATTTTCCATTTTCCTCGATTTTCTACCCGATCTTCATCTAAATTAATAATTTAATTAAATATATTAATTTATACAATAAAAAATTCATTTCATGCAATTTTTTCTTTTGACATTTACAAAATTACCCTTAAAGTTATACTTTTATTCATTTTAGTCCCTGAGCCCAAAACATGCAAATTAACCATTTTTACCCAAAATTGAGCTTAGCTAAATGTTCATGGTATCCAAAACAGCCCATTCATGCAACAATTTCACATTTAATCCTTGTATTTTTACTATTTTAACAATTTAGTCCCTAATCAGAAAATTCATCAAAACTAACTTAATAAAATACTTTTAAATAACGAATAATATCTCAAATTCATAATTTAATATCTAAAATTACAAGGCTTATCAATGGAAACATTCAAAATCTTTAACAGTTTCAAAATTGAAGATACGGGCTAGCTGGACAATTGCAACGATCTAAAAAACATAAAAATTATTAAAAACGGTCAAAGTTTACTTACCTCATCACCAAGCCAAAGTTGGCCGAATATACTTCCTTCTCTTTTAGGGTTTCAGTGATGAACTTCAAATGAAGAAGATGACAATTAATTTTGTCATGTTTTGTTTATAACATACATATTTAATAATTTACTCTTTTACCCTTATAATTATAATCAAACATTAACAATTTATATGCCCACTAACATCCACCAATTTTCATAATGATTTAATTACCATTTAAGCCCCTTTTCATTTATTCAAAGAGCCATTTAATCACTTAAATAAAAAAGTGATCAAATTTTACATCTTTTACAATTTAGTCCTTTTTAATTAATTAACCATCGAAACGTTAAAAATTTTTAGCGAAACTTTAATACCACTTTAATGACACTTCGTAAATATTTATAAAAATATTTATGGCTCAGTTTATAGAAATGAGGTCCCGATACCTCATTTTCTAAAACCACTTGACCTTAGGGTCTTACCACTTGAATTTAATAAATCGCTTATATAACAAAACCCACTATATCAAAAACCTTTTTAAAACCATGTTTGACTCATAAATATTGAATAATAATATTTATGAACTTACTCGTCGGATTTGGTGGCCCCGAAACCACTGTTTCTGACACCACTGAAAACCAGCTGTTACAATGAAGCTACCCTTCTTTGTATCTCCTTGAACTTCATTTTTGGGTGGCCTCTAATAGTAGTTCAAAATGTTCTACAATTACTTTTACATTGACCATTTGTTTCTAAAACTAATACAACAATTTTGCTGATCATGAAAACTTTTCACTTGTAAGCACCTGGACATGCTACTGTAACTTATAAATATTCTCCATTTACAATTTTTAGATGCAATGCATTTAGCTTAACCCTATTTGGTTCATTCTTGATTATCTTAAGTTCCCTTCTGCAACACATTGAGTACTTACAAATTTCATATTTGAATTGCTCACCATCTTTAAACAACATCCTAATACAGAAGTGTGAACTTGATGAGTTTGGATTGTAAGTGAGGAATCTACTTCTTCTACAAGCATCATAATTATGCTCCCATGATCATCACTATCAAAATATTCAGTCTCACTTCCCTCTTCTTCCCTGACAACTCTATCATTTAGTCATTCACCCTCAAATTCTTCAGGGACCTCAGACTGAATCTGCTCTCCACAGCTTTCACTTTCAGTCTCATCAACTACTGTTTCCTTAGCTTCTAGTTTTTCCCTCCACTTCCCTCCATTTTCGCCTAGCTTCTTGAAACTCCTCCTCATCATCACCATCTGAAAAGTACATCACCTTCACCAAATAAACATTCTCATCCTCTGAATCACTATCACTTTCATCTTAACCCCTTCCTTATCAGCTTTTTCAACGCCACTATTTAAACCTCCAACACCTTGTTCAAACCCATCAAAGCCATCGAAACCATCTAAACCTTGATCTACAGTATCAACCTCACCACCATTACTGATAACAACCTCAACACCCTCCTCATTTAAACCTTCAACACCCTCACCACCTTGATTACCATCACCAAAGTCTTCAATAGATGATGCAGTTAACAGTAAATGATCATCAACAAAAACATCAGTGTCAATCTCATGCTCTACATACAGGTCTATCTCTTTATGTTTAACCCAGTAGTTCAACATTTCAATAGTGCTACTATCATTCCGCACAACCTTAAGGTTATCTTGCAAAGTCCCACTACCAGGTACATGGAAATAAATTTGTTGCACTATATTGAACCCTAACCATTTTTTAACTATTTTACACAGTTTAAAATATGATATCATATTTAGATCCTCTTTAATCCTTAACATCTAACCATTTGAATACCTATCAAAGGGACCACGTAAAAATTTGCCCCCAACATACAAGTTTATGTAGTATTTATTCTCTACAAACATCTGTAGTTTAAACAATAAAAAAACATATTACAAAAGTTAGGAACAATAAGATTCCATACTAACAGACAAACAAAGTGCAGCCAAAAAAGGTGTAGACAAATAAAATATTTAAATAATATAAACACTACAAAATGCATATAAAGCTAGATGATTTGATAATTATATAATCAAATCATATATATTATACATATAATAATAGAACAACAACAAAAGATGGAAGGACCACTTCAATAAGTTTACCTACTGAACTCTGCCTAGAACAATGCCTCCACCAACCAACATTATAATCCCCAAATAAAAAGGATGCACTAAACCAAAAAGTATAATGAAACATGCAATTTTTTCAAAATTTAGGGTCGACCACTATTAATAACGAAATTGAAAACCCTAAACCAAAAAACCAAAAAGTCATTTTCTTTTTAGCATCACAATCGAAAACCCTAAACAAAAAAACTAAAATACCCAAAATTCCTCTTCTAATTAATAGCCAAATCAAAAACCCTAAACCAATATCTCAAAAATAAAAAACCCTAAACAAACCCAAAAATCAAAAACCCTAGACAAAAATTCCAAAAAAAAAATAAAAAACACTAAGTGAAAATCCCTAAAATCAAAACCATAAGCCAAAATCCCCAAAATTAGAAACCTTAAATTAGAATCCCTAAATTTGACAACCCTAAACCAAAATCCATACACTTTAAAACCCTAAACCAAAACCGAAATAACATATATAATGTTTTCAATGTGAAAACTTTTAAAAACATACCCCAAAATAGAAATCCTACATAATATCATTGAAAATCAAAATGCGATTCTACAACAGGCTTTGGGTAATCTTCTTTTGCACAAATTTTTTACTTTCTTGAGTTAGGGTTCGCACTTTTTTTTAGATGATCTAATTCAAGTATTTTTTTTTTAAGATCGACTTTCTCATTTCTAAAACGATTCAGTGTCTGCGTGTTTTACATTTTTTGTTTTAATTGTTTTTTAATGAATAAAAGTTTTTTTTGAATTATTTTTTATTTTAATTACTTGTGACATGCGTTGGTGCCTAGGTGGAATAATTTTTTTCCACATCAGCGCCATTAAACATTTAGCGGTCAGGTCAGCATGCTCCTTAAAAATAGACTAATTTGACAAAAAAAAATAAACATTAGGGGTTAAAGTGGTCCAAAAAAAAGATAAAAGGGCCAAAATGACCAAACAGTCAAATGTTAGGGGCTATTTTTTTGGCATTATGCCTTACCCATTTTATTAATTGAAGACTCAATGATTTAAAAGGCCCTCAAACTTTTTTGAAATTAAGCCCATGCGACCATTTTGCACCCAATTGAGATACAAAACCAACAAAATTGGCCAAATAGGTCCTTTGACTAATGTTGGTTGTTCAACACTGACGTGGCCGTTAACAGCGTTGACATGGTGCTCCATGTCAGAGACAGTTGTTGTCGTGGTAGTGTCACGTCAGTTGCCACATCAATAAAAAATAAAAATTTAAATTAAAAAAAACAAAAA
The DNA here is from genome assembly GCA_005393395.2 of Gossypium australe. NCBI lineage: Eukaryota > Viridiplantae > Streptophyta > Magnoliopsida > Malvales > Malvaceae > Gossypium > Gossypium australe. The sequence goes on from CM016615.1 coordinate 17,205,542, forward strand.
ACAAATTAAAAGGAATATTATTTTTTATTGGAATGAACCTGAACATAAGATTGTCCAGATTTAATTTGAATCTAGACAACCATATGTCTAGATTCAGTTAAAATGAATTTTCTAAATTATAAAACGTTTAAAAATATTTAAAATTATATTTAAAAAAATTGATATGTGTATCGATGTTTTAATTCTATTGGTGCCTTAGGATGCATAAAAAATATTTTATAAAATAAAAAAAAAATATTTTTAGGGTCTAGGGTTAGAAATAAATTTTTTTTATTGATTTATTCTATAAAAAAATTTTAATTTTTTTATTCATCCTAAAAGATACCAATAGAATTAAAACATTAGTACACATATCAAATTTTTAAAGAAAATTAGTTTTTAATATTTTTTACACTTTATATAATTTAGAAAAACCATCCAAATGAATCTAAACATTTTTTGTCCAAATTCACCTTTGAATCTGGACAACTTTGTCTAGATTCATTCTGGACTTAACTTTTAAATGAATTTTATTAATTTTTATTTTTTAAAAATTTTAAAATTTATGTAATAATTTTTTATAAATTTTAATAATTTTTTAAAATGTATACATTTAAAAAAAATTTAAAAATATTTTTTAACTCTTTAAAAGAAGTTAAGTTTTAAAATGGATGAACCTGGACAACAAAGTGTCTAGGTTCATTTCAGTAAAAAAAATTAAAATTTTTTTGTTGACCTGACAGCTAACAATTGTTTTTGACATGGAACATCATGTCAGTGTTGTTAACAGCTACATCAACGTTGTAACGGTCAATATTAGTCAAAGGGCTTATTGGTCAATTTTGTTAGTTTAATATCTCAATTAGATGCAAAAAAGTCATAGGGGCTAGATTGATTTTTTTGAAAAAGTTCAAGGGCCTTTTAAACCATTAAGCTTTAATTTAATCCTGATTTTGGAAAAAAAATTAATCATCAATATTTACATATTATACTAATTTGATCATAATTCTAAAAAACTAGAAAATATAAATTAAAACAAAAAATACATAAAAATATATAAAATATTCAAAAAAATTATAAAAGCAAAGCAAAGTACTCGGAATATATCACTCTTGGAGACCTTAAATTTTTTTAGAGAGCCGAAATTAAATTTTAATTTTTATGATAATAAAAATGTAATTTCACTATTTAAATAATCTATATTTTTATATTTTTTAAAGGATTAAATTAAAATTTTATGATTTTTAAAGGGACCAAAGTATAATTTTAATTTTATTAATTTAAATTTTAAAAAACTTAAATAAAAAAATTCTACTAGCCACTCTAAATTCGCACCTGTAAAACAAACTCAATTTTTTTTAAAAAAATATGAATATTTGATACATAATGGAAAAATGGTAAATTTATAGGGTGAATTTGGCACATAGGCAGGTTGGAGCAGTAAGATTGTGAATGTCTGAGTGGTGATATTTGTTTTTCAAATTTTTATTTTTGAGGCTAAAGATAAGATAAGGATGTGGAAAAGGGAATTTTGCCGCCTCTTCTGAAAAGAAAGGTCTGTTAATTTCCACCTAATCATCATCAACCACGTGTACTAGTGGTGTCCCTTTCATGGGTAAGAAAAGCTGCATACCTCCCCTGAACTGAAAAGTGAAAACGTTGTGGCCTGTGGTCATAATTCTAATAATTTTGTTTTCCTCCCTTTGGATATTTATTGTCAAATACATCACAACTACTGATTAAATTAAGATCATATAAACATATCTTCTACATGTAAGGAGTTAATTTGCCACGTGGATTAAAATTTAGCCATCATCTTTATCTATTTTATTATTTTTGTCTTAATTCTTCTTCTTTTGTTAATTACATTGGCTCTAAACTATAAACCTAATTATTAATCAAGTATTTACAACCCTTAGTTAAGAATGCTCTCTCGGTCTCATCTTCACTAAGGATTATCACTTAAGATGCCCTCTCGGTCTCACCTAGGCATACGACGAATACCCTCTCGGTCTCACCTATCTAGATTTTCTACTAGGAGCGTCACTTTCTAGTATACTATGTCTCTTGAATAAATATTGAATTTCAGATCATTTTTTCTTAATTAATTAATTAACGAAACAACAAGTTCATGCAAGATAAGTACAAAGCACAAAATATATTCAAATATTCATACAAACATTCAATTAAAAGATTTAATGAACAAAATATAAATAGAAGAATAAGGATAAGAGATTGCTCATGAAATAATCGATGAAATAGCACGATTCCAGAACATCCTCTTCTCACAATTGTCTAACTTCAAAATAGGATATTCCGATTAAGCGATATATGAAAGAAAACTAAACTAAAACCTAAATAAAATTGTGTAAAGAAATTTGTCTGTCTTGGTCCACCCTCTAATATGAATATAATGTGACTTATATAGGTTAAATTCAAGGTACTAGCACTACAGCAAAATAGACTTTTAGCAGCATTTTTTAGGCTTTTAGCGACGTTTATAAGCGCCACTAATAGTATTTGCGACGCTTTTAAAAGCGCCGCAAAAAATGCCGCTAAATACAAGGCCGCTAACGGTCATGACTTTTTGCGGCGCTTCTCCCACAAACGCCACTAATTTGTACAGATTTGCAATAGACAATTTCTCCAATATCCTACCCTTCCTACATTAAATCCGACCAAAAACAGCAAATGTAGCATATAATTCCAACCCAAAACAGTAAATGTAGCATAAAAATCCCACCAAAAGTATTAAATCTAAATGATACTTCAAATTCAATAAAAGATATATGATGTAAATTAATAAATGAAGTATAACTAAAAATATTTCTTACAATAATGTTAAATGTAACAACGTTAAAAATAATCTTACAACGAGAAAATAAATGTCTAAGAAGACGGCTTTTGCGACTGCTAAAACATCTGCATCATATGCTGAAGCTGTAGCTAGAGCTCATCGTACTTTTTGCTCTGCTCTGCTACCATCGTTGCTGCCTCTGCCTCTCTCGCTGCTGCCGCTGCTGCATCCAATCTAAGCTGTTGCTGGAGTTCTTCATATTTTCTTTGAACCTCAACAATTTGCTCAACCGTGCCCGCTTGCATCTGAGCTATCTGGTCTTTTAACCTCTGAACTTCAGCTTGAGCTTGACTCCCGGAAGGCATGTATTGTTGGGAGCTGGATCCAAAATATTGAGTCGGGGTAACACAAGATCCTTGAAATCGAACTCGACCATACCTTTCAAGACCTAAAACATCAGTAATAATTCTGTTATCAATATCCTCAAGATTAATAGAACTAGCAGTCGAAACAACTGCTTCATACTCTGCATTCTTCTCCTAATAAATCAATCAAAGAGTTAGAAACGAAATATATAATAAGAAGGAATGTAACATAACTTAACATTATTAATTTAAAACTACTAACGACGAATTAAACTATTATAATTAAACATTATAAATATTTATAATAAATCAAATTTTATTAAGTAAATATACCATAATTTCTCCAGCTTCGGATGTCATCGGAGATCCGTCTTTCTTCCTATGCGTAAGGTCAAAAAGCTGAAGGCGTCCAACTTTTTGACCAGACGAGACTTCCTACATTGTAGTAGTAAAAATATAATTTAATAGTATAAAGTCATTAATATTTGACAGAATTAATAAATTATAATACCTCGGCCTCAGCTACACAAACAAAACTTCTTGACCCTGTCGTGTGCGTGAATTTTTGTTTCTACCTACTGCTTGTTCCAACTCGCTCACGGTCATACATAATGAAATTATTATTACGTATATAGTAAATACTATAAACCGAAAAATTTATAAGAGTTTAGAAGTACGTAATACCTCTCCTTTCTTTGAATTCCAGAATCTAACCGCATTTTCCCATTGGTACCTCAACATTCCCGGCAAGATATTTTGCAATTTTTCTTCGAGGCTTATGTCTTTCTTAAAATATTCCTTTTTCAAAGTGCTTTTATGGTCTCTCCATTTTTTACCCAATGTCTTCTTGATATAGTCATCGGATACCTCTAAAGCAAATCTCTCCTGAAAAAAACATAAGTTTAGAAAGTAAATATAAATGAAACTTAAACCAAAGTATTATAAATTACATTCACGTTTTGTTACCTTAATATTATCGAGAGCTTGATTTTTGTTGCTATCAGGCATGTGATGCCATGATTCTTAGTTGATGGTCGTGTTATAATACCCAAATAGCCTGCTAAAAGTCGAGCTTCAGATCCAACAGGCTGTCCATGATTGTTTCTCCTTACTTTGACACGCTCGACAGGATTTAAGTCGTATAAATCTTTAAGCAGCGTACGTCCTCGACCTCTATGCGTCCCACCACTTTCAGCTGAAAAATGATACATTATTATTATATTATTATTATTATTATTATTATATTATATTAAAATTGAAAAATGAATCAATAATAAAAGTCAACATGCATGTAAAATAAACTTAACATTACTTTGAAATTCTATAGGCTCGTCAACTGTCTACGGCACATTCGAAGATCCAACAACTGTTTGCTGTTCACTAGTTCCTTCTTCCGAATTTGGAGTATTGTGGACAATACTTAAATCTTGTAATCTTCTTCTACGCATTTTTCCTACAATACACATAAAATAGTTGAAATTTTAGTAACAAATAACAACAATAATAGTACATATAAAATAGTTAAATTATATAACATGACCAAGATTAAAATTGTAATATTACATATAAATAAAAAATCGTAAAATCTTACTACATCATAATTCGTAAATATCTTCATCCACATCCTGACGAACCCATTGAAATTGTGTACTAGTACTAGGGATATTTTCATTTAAGTTTTGTTCTAGAAAAGGCAAAGTTTCTGATCTTTCGACGATGTCATCTCTACTTCCATTGCCCATATAAAACAAGTCTCTAGGGGTGTTTCGGAGTACAACGTACCAACCCTTATCAGTTGGATCTTTTGAGTAAAAAACTTGTTTCACTTGAGAAGAAAATACATACGGCTTGTCTATCATTTGTTCTCCAGTGTGAATCAATCGAGAGAAATTCACCATTGTAAAACCATATTGATCGTTTTTAATTCTGCGAGTCGTATTCACGTCAACCCAATCACCTCTAAATAAGACAACTTTCCATCTGCCATAATAATCCAACTCAATTATGTCAGTAAGAAGTCCGCAATACTCCACATTCCCCTCGACAGGATTACTGTCCCTAACACTAGCATAACTTGTAATTGAAGAATTAACAACAATTCCACAATTTTAGGTTCTCCTCAATCTCTCGCAATATTTTGTATGAAATATGAATCCATTGATGAGGAAGGCACTATATCTTTTCACTATTCTATTTGGACCTTGGGAAAGCCATTTAACTTCGTCATTTACTTCATTCCGACTCCAAACCTATTGAATTGAAAGTAAATTGAGTAATTATAAATGTTATGAGAAAACATTATTACTTGTCAATGAAAACTTCAATTGCATACCGTTTGGCTTAACCATTCATGAAATGATTCTGTTAACAACTTATTAATTTCTCGTTGTTATAATCTTCGGGACCGTGAACGAGCTCTCAATATTTATTTGTACCCACTATGTTAAAAAAAAGGTTTACTTTGTTAGAAGACAAACAAATTATAACTGACGAATATTTATCAAATTCTAGAACTTACTTGCGTAATGGTTCCATTGAATCGTGATGAAAAAGAACATATCGATGTGCTTGGACCCACGATCTATCATCTAATTCTGCAATTTCAACTTTGCCAATTGGTTCTCCGAAACTTTGAAATAAATAAGTTTCGGCTAAGTTATGATCTGTGAGCCCAGCATTTCTACTTGGTCTGTTCATTCTTGTTTCAACATCTTCCAAATACCTTGAACAGAAAGTTATACATTCCTCTGCCAAGTAGCCTTCAGCAATTGATTCTTCCGGATAACGCTAATTGCGGCAGTAAGACTTCAATTTGGATAGGAACCTAAACACGATATACAACATTATCAAAAGTTGCAACTAAAGTTGCAACCATAAGTCCGTCTCATTAGGATCATCCTCTTCATTAGATTCATCATCAGATTCATCCATTGATCTTCTATTTCTTTGCGTGTTGGGCGGTTGATTCATCTTCCCATAAATGAAATTCATATCTTTCAACATGAACAAGATTTCAGATCCACCGGTCTGCAAATGAGCTTTTCTGAACTCTTCAGTACCGTCAAACTGAGTACTCTGAAATCTAAATCTATAATTTTTCGGTAACCACCGACGATGCCCCATGTAAGAGAACTTCTTCCCATTATATAACCATTGCGAACATGTTTGCGCAGCACAACAAGGACAAGCATAACGTCCCTTGGTACTTCAACCAGATAAATTGGCATAAGCTGGGAAGTCATTAATAGTCCACATCAAAGTTGCACGTAAATTAAAGTTCTCTTTTCTCAGTACATCATATGTCTCAACACCAACCCATAATTGTTTTAACTCTTCAATAAGTGGCTGCAAATATATGTCAATATCATTCCCAGGACCTTTCTCTCTAGGGATAATCATAGATAAGATAAAGGATGATTGTTTCATGCAAACCCATAGAGGCAAATTGTAAGGAACAAGCACCACAGGTCAAGTACTATACGCCGCGCTCATGATTTTGTAAGGGTTAAATCCATCAGATGCTAGCCCAAGCCTCACACTCCGAGGATCGCTTGCAAAGCTTGGAAATTTGGAGTCAAATGATTTCCAAGCTAAAGAATATGCAGGATGCCTTAACAATCCATCATCGGTCCGTCCATCATGGTGCCACGTCATTGACTCGGCTTTCTTCGACGACATGAAAAGCCTTTGAAGCCTTGGTATTAGTGGAAAATACCGCAAAACCTTAACTGGCTTCTTCCTTGACTGAGTATCGTTTTCATCCTCGTTACCATCTTCTGTATTTCTATTCATCCAACGGGAATGACTGCATACATGACAGCACTGTTGGTTTTTTCGGTCGCCCCAATACAACATGCAGTCATTTGGGCAAGTATGAATTTTGTTGTACCCAAAGCCCAAATCTTTTATCAGTTTCTTCATGTCTTTGGAAGATTGAAGGATTTTCGCAAACGGGAACATTTCTCTCAAAAACTCTAACAGCATTGTCAAAGAGTTTCTGGTCCACTCTCCCAAACATTTTAAGTGAAAAAGACGAATACAGAAAGACAGTTGTGAAAATTTTGATCCCTCATACAGTTCTTCATTCATTTCACCAAGTAACGTGTAGAACTTCGCCTTCTTCATTTGGCTGTTCATCAGGTACACTTCATCCCTTTTCGGTGAAAGTATTTCCACCAAAATTATAATCCTCAGTTGCACCCAAGTCAGGTGGAAATGATTGCAAACCATCACTGCGCATATTAAATGCATCTCGCATCATGCCTTCCATGTCATCTTCTCTAACATTATGATTGTAAGCACTATGAGGATAACCTAGATTCACCGATGAAGAGGCTCCACTAGATGTATACTCTCCATGGAAAATCTATTTTTTATACCTCCGAACAAAGCATCAACAATTAGATGTTTGTAGACAACTTCACGATAATGCCAATTGATATTGCAACACTTCTTACACGGGCAAAGAATCATATTCTCTTGGCTTGCATTATGAAATGCAACATTTAGAAAAGTTTCTACTCCATTTCGATAGCCGTTGCTTACCCTTGACAAATTCATCCAAGTCCTATCCATTTCGTAGTTGTTGAAGTCTAAAGTTGACAATAAATTACACGGTTAAGTTGTTTATTTATAATTTATGTAAGTACTGATGTAACACCCCTTACTCGTGTTCGACGCCGGAACAGAGTATGAGGCATTACCAAAGAGTACGAAACACTTACAGATTATTTAAACCATTTATCACTCAAATATCAAAATTGATTGTAAAAGTTCCTTTAACGAACCCTTGAAGTCCAAATCATACATTGGGATTGGGTCGGGACTAAATTAGAATCGTATAATTTTTTTTTTTAAATCCTTAAGTTTATCTCATTTACAAGAGTCCCACGCCCGTGTGGCTCACGTAGCCGTGCCTATAGGGCTTATAACTCTCTGACTTGCATCTGTGGAGAAACTTGAGTCACACGGCCTTAGTACACGCCCGTGTTGCTTGGCCGTGTGGTAAAGTTAATTTTCATAAATCATGCTATTTTTCAAGCCATATTTCTCACTCATTTGATCTTTATTCTTCACCCACATTTAATACATACAAAAACCAATTTAAGATATTCAACTGAGCCTTATACTTATTACGATTTGTTAGTCGTACACTTCATATAAATAACAAGAAACGTATATGGGCTCAATTCTCATTAAATTTCTCTTGTACTTGTACTTTTTCATCCTATGTATTCATATAGCATATAACAATCGCACCTCTGTTTTTCATATACATTTTATAACAATTTGTCTTGGTTTCAAACTACTTCATATTTGAGTTTTACTTATCCAATCATTTGAAACATCATCTTTATACATATAGTGCACTTGAGATGCAAAAATTCTATAATTATGAATGAACACATTTATCAAACACATTCCATGTTTTTATATATTATAGTCTCATATTTCCATGTACCATTTACCATCATTCCTCGTATTTTTGACAAATACATGTAACAACTCATAATCATGCAATTCACTAACTCTTCCTGCCAATTACAATTTAAATTGGCAACTCACTTATTGAGCCCAATTTCAATGTTCTCTAAAATCCATTAGGATGTATGTATCCATCAATAAATTCCATGTACAAATATCATCACCTCATATTTTCACATACATTTACTTTCCATATTATGAACTCAAATAACATACACAAGACATACCAATACATTCCAAGTACATTTTCATAATATTTCCTTATATCACATAATTCTATATAACACTTACCAACTTCGTCAAATTAGTGAACGTCTTACGGAATTGTTCTGCACCAGTATGCATTAAATTTCACTGATAATCACTGATGCCATAACATAGCTATGGTCTTACACGGGAATCACTTGTCACTTGTAGCCGAAGCTACCTTTTTTTCACTGATCAGGTAGTCGGAGCTACCACTTTTCACTGATCAGGTAGCCGAAACTACCACTTTTCACTTGATCAGGTAGCCGGAGCTACCACTTTTCACTGATCAGGTAGCCGGAGCTACCACTTTTCACTGATTAGGTAGCAGGAGCTACCACTTTTCACTTGATCAGGTAGCCGGAGCTACCACTTTTCACTGATTAGGTAGCCGAAACTACCACTTTTCACTTGATCAGGTAGCCGGAGCTACCACTTTTCACTGATCAGGTAGTCGGAGCTACCACTTTTCACTGATCAGGTAGCAGGAGCTACCACTTTTCACTTGATCAGGTAGCCGGAGCTACCACTTTTCACTGATCAGGTAGCCGGAGCTACCACTTTTCACTTTCACTTGTCCTTGGTCAGATAAGTGTAGCCGAAGCTATCACTTATCACTTGTTGCCATGGTTCAACCATTGTATTTTCCGTCAATTCATGTTGTCACTGAACTGAAATGCTCAATTTGATCATCAATACATATGAAATAACACATCATGAAATTCATAAAATTAACAAATGATCACTAAAATTTAGCCATATAAACTCACAAGTTCAATTTTTGTATTATAACGATAATCATAATTTCATAATAAATATTCCAAATAAAACATTATATCAATTATAATCGAGCATGTAATCAATTTATACACAAGTCATTCATATATTATTTTCCCTCCTCCTCCTCTCCATCCACATCCTTAGTATAAACAACACACTTGTAAGTAACATTTTCTATAATTTTCACTATTTACTCATGTGAATGTTCAAGCTGTCCATCTGTGTTATATTCACTAAATTATTTTTATCTCGAGCTACAGAGCTCTAAATTTCAAACCGTTAATTTTCTTTGAAACTAGACTCACATATCTTCTTACCATAAGTTTTCCAGAATTTTTGGTGTGGCCAATTAGTACAGTTTATTAGTTAAGTTCTCCCCTGTTACACAGTCCTACTGCTCTGACCTCTCTTCACTAAAAATCAATTATCTCATAATACGGTTTTCATATAGTGTTTATGATTATTTCTAATGAAAATAGACTCACTAAGAAATACAAACATATAATTTATAACTCATAATTCTTTTTGTACAATTTTTAGTGAATTTCTAAAGTAAGAACAGGGGATCACGAAGTTGTTCTAAACCAGTCTTACAAAAATTTAAATATCTCAATATGTAGACTTCCTTACCTGCTTTGTTTCTTTTATATGAAAATAGACTCAACAAGCTTTAATTCTATATCTTACTCAGCTTCTAATTCGATTTATACAATGTTTGGTGATTTTTCAAACTTAGACAACTGCTGCTGTCCAAAACTGCTTTAGTATAACATGTTGATTTCTATTTTGTCCCAAATTCCACATTTCATACAATTCAATCCTTGCTCAATTAACCCCTCAATTTAGCTAATTTTCTCATTTAATACTTTTCTCTATCATTTTAAACTACTTCATAACCTTTGAAAATCAGAATTTTAACTCTAGGCCTTAATTTCAACTCTTTCACAATTAGGTCCTAAAATCAATTTCCATCAATTTTACTTAATAAAATCATCATATAACAAAATTAAAGCTTCAATTCAATATTTATTCATCATATTCTTCCAGCACTAATCCACATCAACTTTAAAAATTAGCTATAGAATCAAAAACTAATGACATAGTAAGTTGGATCCAATTGTAAAAGTCCAAAAACATAGAAATTTCAAGGAGAAAGTAAGAATTAAACTTACATGAAGCTTGAGTATGAAAACCAGCTTGAAACTCTCTCCCATGGCTGTTTTTCAGCTGAAGCAAATGAAGAGAAATGAAGAGAAATCTAGATAATTCCAATTTGGTCCCATACTTATTTAACTAATTTTGGCAATTTTCCAATTTTACCCTTATTTCATCCATTTCCTGATTTTTCTCAGCTATTGCCGCCCAAAATATCTCCTTTGGGCTTATTTTCACTTTAGGTCCTTCCTCATTTGACAATTAGGCTATTTAATCCTTTTTGTAACTTTTATACACTTTTTATTTTAGTCCTTTTTATTTAATTAACCACCCAAACGTCAAAATTTTCTAACGAAATTTTACTACTACCTTATTGACATTCCTTAAATATTCATAAAAATATTTATGACTCGGTTTATAACACCGAGATCTCGATACCTCTTTTTCTCGATTTCTTGACCAAATAAATCTTTATAAAACACAATTTACTATTTTAAAAATATTTTAAAGCTACATTTGACTCGTAAATATTAAATAAATATAATCTACGAGTCCATTTCTCAGATTTGGTGGTCTCGAACCATTATTTTTGACATCACTGAAATTTGGGCTATTACAACTGATATGATATATATTTATGTACTGTGTAAGTTATGAAAATTATGTAATTGTTTGGCTTTAGCAATATTAGGCCACGTGTCCATCGAATATTTACAACAATAAAAGTAAATCTTTTATACTCATGTAGCTGGAATTTTGTGATAATATATATATATATCGATCCATTAAGAGTTTAACTCATTCTCTTGAACTACTCAAAACTAAATCTTGTTTATCAATATGATGTTCAAGCCATAAGGCACTAATTCTCTCTTCGCATTTTTGCCAAAAAAAGGGGGAGGAGGAGCTGAGCAACAGATGTGGTTGATGTTGCTATTGAGGAACTGTTATGTTGCTGAGGTTTTTGATGTTGACGTTTTACAGTTACAACTTATTACTTTGATTTAGTGATGATTTGTTTGACTGGTTGTGAACACCTTTATGTTTGCTGGATGTTGTTCTTGGATACCTGTTTTGACATACTGATGGATGCTTGAGATCTGTTTATCTTCTGTTGATATTGATTTTTGTGTTAAGGAGTTAAAGATGCATCATATTATAGTTTCCATATCTATATGCATAAAGCATGCTGCATGTTTTTGGTAAAAATTAAATAAAGGGGAAGATTGTAGGTTTAACTTGTTGAAACCCAATTGCAACTTATCGTGCAACAAGTTTTTGTTGCCATTGAGTTCATATTTGATTGGCAATTTTTAATATAATCTTGTGCAAATTTGAGTTAATTATTATTAATAATAAAGAAACTAGTATATGGATAAATATGAATTATTACAATAGACTATATTTCCATTTACTGTGAGATATGTGATCAAATTTGAGATAATCTTTAGACAATCATATCTCATTCTTCACTACCCATTCTTTAATTATAAACAATATGGGCGATATTCTGGTGATTAAATATGATCCTTTTCAAAATAACTGAGACTTCATTCTCTATATATTGAAGCATTGGTTGCCCAACAAGTTATTGAATTGAACGAGCACAATTTTTGTTTATTGTAAGGAACAGTTCATGAGTGCAACACCTTGTGATTAAATTGTTCTATACTTTGTACATAAACCTTTTAAAAAAAAAGGCTTAGTTAGAGAGAGTGTTCATTATAAATGTAGACGAGAGAAGCTGCAACATTGGTGAGATTAGTTGAGCTCAAATATACTTGGAATTTATAGTTTATTTCTCTCAGAACAAGACCCCACAAATGTAAGTTGTTGAATTCAACTTCCTAAACAGTTTTCTCATGTTCTATGCCTGTTTCTTAAGTTACAATTGAATAAACAACTCAATAACTTGAACCCTTTTTATGCAATGACTGATCACCTTTTGGTCAAAAGTGATGTTTATAGTTATGGTGTGGTTCTACTTGAGCTCTTAACGAGGAAACCAGTGGACAGTCGCAACCACCAGGTCCACAAAATCTCGTTACATGGGCTAGAACTCTCCTGACAACAGAGGAAGGTTTAGAAATAGTCATTGGTCCAGCTATAAAATCTGACATCTCATTTAATAGCATTGCCGAGGTGGCTACAATCGCGTCAATGTGTGTGCAACCCCAAGTATCTCGTCCTCTCTTAATGGGTGAGCTTGCCCAAGCATTAAAGCTAGTTGGCAATGAATTTGATGAGAAAAATGAGGTTGAATCACAAACTTCAGAGACTTATCACCCAGTTCTAGGCTAAGGATCCAGTCTGGAGAGTAGCATAGAAGCTGAGTCAGCTTCAGGGTTTTCCAAGCATACCGCTGGGACTTGAGGTCCAGAGGCAATCACGTTCTAGCCTACCAGGAACCGGAAAGAGAAGGCGTTTCCTGCATACCAAGAGGCAGCAGTTCACCGTCAAATTTTGGCCAGGGTCTCATTAAAATCCTGTTAACACCGTTGCTATAATGGCTTCCATGTGAAATTACAGTCGGTTTACATTAATAAAAACTGGGAAAGTTAATAAGAAACAATCATAAACGACATTACAATCATATCAAAAGGCCATTAAAGTAAGTTATGAATATAAATCGAAGGCCAACAAACAATACAAAATATAAAGATTAAACCTAAACTGGAGAATAACGAAAAATAAAAATAAGCCTATTTAATGGGGCTCTATCACCAGAACGTGGGGCCCCTTGTATGCGGCACTTGCACAAAAATAAATGCCTTTTCAAGATATGTTACTCTCTTAACATTCTTGGAAGAGTTGTATATGTTATCATAAAATACAATGGCAAACACCCGACCATAAAAGCCAGCACAACACAGGCATCTTCAGAACACAAATAACGTATTTTTTTCCCTAATAAGTTACTCATTCTCCTTTTGTGGGGCTGTTTTCTGATGCAGTTATTCCGGATGAAGCAGTAGATGACATATTGCTTGTGGAGCTTCCATTTTGGAAGCTCTTGGATGCTACCACTTGGTTTGTCTGAGAACTGTTAGTTGCAGGCATTTGCCCCTCCTCAGCTAACTTTCTGAGAAGGTTCATAACGGTGGGAAAGAACTTGGTAGATAAGGAAAGAAATCCAGGAAGCTGCAAGCATAAGAAGTTGTAAATTACACATCGGTCTAAAGAAAAGGATTAATCACAATGAAAATCAAAATAATTTCAGTACTTAATTACGAGCATGAAATTTATTTTACTGAATAATTGCATTTAGTAAGAACATGGAATGCCACGAATGACATTGATAATTGCTTTTTGAAATTCCATCCAAATAATAGGTAACATACACTAACAATGATTTTCCATTTATATTATATCAATTGATGAGCTACAAAATAAGGGTCAGTAGAATGTTTTAAAAAGCAGAAAAGCAGAAAATCAGAAAAGATCTCTCAACTATATTTAAACTGAAAATCTTCCTCGGTAATATGCTTATAAATCTAAAGTTTTCATAACCAAAAGTTTTCAAATTCTGTTGAAGTGAATTGTGTCAACCATTGTACAGTAACAGTCGTCGGTTAACCAAATATTTTGAAGCGTGCTCAGAAATAAACAAGGGACAGAAAATTTTAGTTTGAAACTCACAGCGCCATTGCGGAATTCACCCGAAATGTCGAGCTGCACCCATAGAGCCTTAATAATTAAGAAACCGACAAAGATGACACCCAGATATAAAGGATTTCTGCAATGAGGATAGTTGCAAGTAAGCACCAACAACAGAGAAGGATAAATAATATCATTGACTACCCAACCAAAATTAATTCAAAACTACAAGTGCAACAAGCACCTTAGAAGAGTCATAAATTCATTAAATCCCAAGACTATCAAGGCAACAATTGCCCATGGAGGTGGCAGCCAGTTGTTGTTACGCTTGTTTGCTTCCTGAAAGTAGAAGAAAACTATCAGGCATCAGTAAATTAGGAAAAAGAAAAAAGACTAAGACCAAAATATTAATTCTAAATTCCAGTGAATAAAACTTGGTAGTATATGTATATGCTACAAAGACGTAGTACATGTGAAAAAATTGGGGAAACACATCTGCAGCATTAGTTAACATAATGTAGTAACAATTCATATCAATATTAGATGGGGAAGAGGATAAACCAAAATCTTCAAGAAAATTAGAATTTTAATTATCATGCCTGAGCAGAAATGGCCTGAGTGACAGTGTACTCTGTCTCAACCCTGAATTGCCGCCACAAAGACTTGCACTGAACAGGTGTGATCAATGTCTTAGCTGGTGGAACCTATACCAAAAAATAAATCATAAGAATAAATCACACATAATACATGTTCATAAGATGAAGTTACAGCATCAGAGAGACAGAAAATGTATCAAGACCCTGGAATCACTTCAGGATCAGATTAACTAGGTGAATGCCACGAATTCATTGTCAGAGAAACCCAGATAACTGTGACTTTCCACTTTGAGGCATAAAAATGTCAGCAAATAGTATGCAATGGTGAAGCAATTTGTATAGTCCCAACTAAAATCGCATAAAGATCCTCTGGCAAGAACAAGACATTACCTGCTCCCAAGTGCTTGAGGCTAGTGGATCAAATGTTGTAATGCTCCTATCAGTTACAGCAGCATTATTTTTTGTGTCCACCAAGGCAGAAGTTAGTGTGTTCTCAATATTATCAGCATTATCATCCAACCGGATTGCAGCCATAACAGATAGCAACTTCAAGGACTGGCAACAAAAAATAAACCAAGTTTAGCTGAAAATAAAATGTAGCATAATTCTTATAACCAACAACTGATAGTACATAAACATACAGCAGAGCGAGCTGTTTTAGTGATGGCTCGGATATCTTCTTTGCCTGTCCAAACCCGTGGCATTGAATCAGAATCGTGACTAAACAGCGTCGAAAACCTGTATATAAATTTCAAGTCAATTTTGGTAATATAAAACATTTGACAACTTAAAACGCTTCTAACACAAACATTTAAATGCTCTATTACCGGTCCTTCATACGGATCAGTGCCCTTCCAGCTTCTTCTCTAGCTTTTGCTTCAACCACACCTCTTGCATGATCCTCCAAACTTGTTAGCATCTTCTCCTTGGTTTTTTCATCCATGTCAAAACCAGAGAGGGCATCAGAGAGTCCAGAGACAGCTGATTCAGTTTCACGCTGGAGAAGTTTCTTTATTGAGGGCCATGTATCATTATTAGCTCCATCTAAAAGTGCTTCAACAGGTCCTGACAATGCTTCATTTAGCTTTGCCTGCAAATGCACCATAATTATAGGTATGATTCCAAGTGGTCATTTAAACAGTTATAAACACGCATTGCAGATGTCACCATCACAGAAATCAAACAGACAAGATAAGATAATTACATCAATGCCAACAATGACAAGAAGTAACTCATTGTTTACCATATATAGTACATCAGAAGAAAAGAGAAACACCAAAGGGCCCAAATTCATGTTCAACAAAAGAATAGAACTAGAAAATTGAAGGCCTTTCTTATTCGGATCAAGACAGTAATATGACATCTAAGTTAATTAGGTTTCAATTCTAAAGTAATTCTCATCATACACAGCAATGCAAAAATTTCAACAAGTAGCAACACAGTGAAGTATTTAAAAACCCAACTACAAATGACATCTTAACTAATTGGGCAAAAATCAATTTTTAAAGTAACACACATCATATGCAACAAGTTGAATTTTTCAACAACCAGCAAGACCAAGAAAACAAATGTCATAACATCAGGGTATCAACTTCGAAACACCTTGCCTCCTTGCAACCCAACTCAAAAAAATGTGAAAATGATGCACTAAGTCCTGCTTTAGAGCATTTTAGGCTACACTATCCCAACTCTTCATAATATCGCTTCAATATCAAGTAAACTGGAAATTATAGAACTGTCAATAACCATGGGGATAATAACCTAAATCAACTAAATGATCAGAAATAACTTGTCATACCTCATATGATGAAGTCAGTTCTGAAAATTTGGCAGCTCGGACAGAAGCAACATGTGCATCAATATCACGACGTAGCTTATCCCTGACTTTCAAGGAATCCCAATTTGCTAATTCAACAGCAGCATCTGAAAAAATTATGTTACGCTCAACATGTAGTCAGTCAACCTTATCGAGCAAAAATACTCTCATTGACAAGCATCTATGGCACCAAACTTTTTAAATGCAACCAAGATAGACAGGCTTTTAAAGTTTCGATTCATAGTAATGGCTTAAAAAAATCATTTTCCTAATACTTCATAGCCAAACAAACCTTTTTATAATGGTTTTTTCTGTCTGGTTCTTAGCTCTAGAACTTTGTGTTTCGTAGTTTTTGATTCTTTGTCAGTTTTCAGCTAAGAGAAAGTTCATGAAGTTCAACCATACCTGCATACCCTTCATCAAACAAAGCCATGTAAGCCTCAGTGCAGTTGCGAGTAGCCACAGAAAATCCTTCCCCTCCATTTAAATCCTTGTCAAATGCTTCCTTAAATTTCTCAAGAGTTACAGACCTTAAATGTCCTAGCATGGCATGGTGTGCTGGTTGGACAAGCTAAATCAGAAGACAAAAAGCAAGTGAGCTGAGAAAACAAAAACAACAACAAATATTGGAAAAGAATACAGAGCATGCTATTACTTGAAGCAGTTTTTCTTCTAGCTGCTTCCGCTTTGCAGATCTGACACCTTCATCAAAATATGTGGCTTCTGCATCATACCTAAAATCAGACCAAAGTGAACAAAGAACTTGATATCACTGATATGGAAAAAACAACCACCATGAATTGATCATCAAAACTGTCTCTTATTTTCCCAAGGTATGCATCAATATAATTTTCATCAACCAATTTAAAGAAGCAACACATCATTATCAGCATGACTCACAAGTCATCAGGTTGCCAATCAATTATCACAACATTCCTATTTATAGTTATATTTTATCCTCAAAACTCTGTACAGTCACTTTTGAAGAAAGAATCACTTCTATAACTTCTTTATTGCTCTCAAACGGTCTTTTACCTAACCTAAGCCACTCAGCTCTTTCAAATGTTTATACAGGTAGTAACCTGTTTGAAACTTAGACACTGTAAAACTGATCTTGTGATCTTATTAAAGCAGTCTTACTCAGTTAGAGAAGTATAGAGAATTGAATTCAGCTTCTTTCCAAAGCCAGCTACTGGACCAGACTGCACAGCTTCTTCTAACAGACACCAGCTCTGTCATGAGGTAACAAGTTGATTTTAGTCTCTATAAAACGTAACCAGCTCCAAAAGTGTGTGTTTTCATGCATATATATTTATGAATATAAACGCATGTTTAAATGTCCACATACCTCATTTGCAGTGAAACCAGCATACTTCTCATTGGCAATTTCTTCACAGCGTACCGTAGCCACCATGACCTACAGGCAAATGAAACATAGATAACAGAAAATAAACAAGATAAACTTTCACTTAAGTTAATGTTCAAGAGGTTACCTTATGGGCTGGAAGGTCGAGGTCCTTATTCTCTTTAATGACTTTCCAGATCTGTTGTGCGCTAAATGAGAACCCCGAAGCAGGTACCACCCCCCTCCGATCCCCAGCAAGCCCTCCCGGTGCAATAGAGTGGAAGAATCGTTGTCTCAAATTAGCAACCTTCATGACAATGATAGAATCAGACAAACTATCCATTTGAATGTCAGTTAATCTAATATATCAACAGCAGCATCCAACATTCAGATAAAATTACAAAATCAGTAGATCTTTTATTTTAGCCATCACTAGAAAAGTAATTAGACAGTACAACCAAGATAAGAGAAAGGAAATGTAACAACAAGAATGAGAAAAAAACGGAAGTCGCCAAACAATCACAATGATGTCGTCATAAACCCAGAAGTAGATATTCAACTTGGTCTTTCTTTCCATTTAATAGGGAAAAAATTCTCAAAGCCAATAGTGTAAAGTTTGTTTGCTTGCCGTGAATAACTTAATGACCTTATGAGTTGGCCTAAAAAAGGTACCTGCTCTTTAAATTGCTCTTCTTTTTCTTCATAACTAGAAAGTGCAACAACCTCCACCTAGCCATTATCGTTAATAGCATGAAATCATCAGAAACAATACTCATTAGAAAAGTTAAAGAGGGACAAAAACATTTAAATTTATGTTGCATAACTCACAAACCAACATCATACATTGAAAAATTCACTTAATGGAGTTTCCTTATGTGCCTGCGGCTTAGGAACTGAGTCCCATATCTGCAATTCCAAGAAAAATGGGTCAGAAGAGAACATTACTAAAGTTAATCAGAAATTTAAGACGCATAAGCTCCATGTATCTGTACCTTCTGAATATCTTCTTTCAGAACAGGTTCTAAATTTTCCAGAGGTGTCTGTAAAAAAGGAACAGTTAAGAAACCATAAACTTCATTGACATCAGAAAATCCTTAGACATGATAACAATATAAAGCTTAGATACTGTAAAAAATTTATGGAAAAACTAAAAAGGTGAACAAAAGAATTAGCCCTCAGGGACAACTTGCTCCATAAAAGAAAGGTACCCACCCTTGTTTTGTCACGGATGACAAACATCAAAGTTGTTTTGCGAGGGCTAAACAATCGCATCATGACCTGCAACCAAATAAAACTAGATAAGAAAAGAACCACTTGAAAGTCAGGGCACTGCTTAGGAAGGGCAGCGAGACTGTGAATACCTGGAATACAGTCTTCAGAAGAGGCTTGTTTGCAGCTTGCTCACGACCAATATCATGACACCACCTAAATGAAAAATTGTTCAAGAAAACCACTTGCACATACTACTGATTGCAATTAACTAATGTACAAAACAATGTCAAGCACTATATGGGTGCCAAACCTTACATGTTTATGAGTACTATATCTGAAACCGCCAATGCAAAAAGTGCACTTTGTTTCTCAAAAGCCGTGTCATCCTGGAATGCGGCAAAGAAATGAAGAAAATATATAAATAATAATGTAAGCTCTCACCTTCCCCATTTTTCATTAAACGCGTGAAGATCAGATAAAAATAAACAAAGCAAATATACACACAGATTATTCACTCCATATTCCGCTATTATAATCGGAATTCCATCTCTTAATATGATTCAGCTTAATCCATAACTCTTAAAACCCAGAGTACGTTACAAAATTTTATTCTTTGATCATGATCATTCTGATTTCTTGAGCTTTCCCTAATCTACGATTATGTCCCGGAAAATTACGCGATTAAATAACTATCACCTATGGTAGAATTTTTATTAAAGAAAAACATAAAACCCAGAATTGAAAACTTCAATCACCATAAAAAAGTATTTCAATATTACAACCATTTTCTAGATGGGTGAGGCTCCCTCCATACCACTTTAATCACCATTAGTAAGTATTAATTTCTCAATTCATAGTCGAGTCTTACACAAGTAAAAGGTGTTGATAAGCATACTGAAAAGTAATGAAGGGAAGCCTAAGCAGGCACTTAGAGAAATAACTACTTGATTAATAAATCAAATGTGTATCCATAAATATTCTTATTTTCCTTTTCCTTTGGAGGCATGGAAGGAGGGATATCGTGAATCCTATGCTTTGCAAAAACAAGCAAAAAGGATCTTATATTAACAAGGTAAGTGAAGGCAAAAAACAAAGCAAGCAAAAGTAGTTGATGATATATAAAATAATGTAGTTTCAATTTTTGGACAACATATGGAAATGATAGAATGCAAGCTAGCAACAGCACCTCCCCTCGTTCTCTTCCATCAGTACCCTCCAAATCCATTACTAGAGTGCAAGGCTCTATACCAGCACATTTTGCCATCCAAATACCTTTAGTTGTTTGAGACCTGAGAAAAGCACATTCCATTAGTTCTTTCAGCCAATTGAAACAAATCCAATGTGTTACTACTTATTAGAAGAACGTAAGTTACCTTCCCTTAAATGCATCCATTTCCCTGAAATTGGTGTAAAACAAATGATTTAACAGTGTGCTTTTACCTGTTGAGATCATGAAAAACAAAATAAAACTTTAAATGGAACAATCAGAACTTACACAGCTACCATGATAAAACACCAAAACTAAAATCTTTCATGGCATGTGTTAGAATTTAAAAAAAAAAAAAAATGCAAGAAAGATATATACAAAACTAACTACAGAAGTTTCCAATAATACCATATGGAACAAGTTCATATCAAAGTGAGATATGAAAAATATGCCTTTGTGCAAAGCTGCAGTGACCAAACTCCAAGTTTATCATACTCTCACATGCAACCCAAGTATTTCTAATTCAGTATCATTAAAGAAAATGAGAACAAATCAGCAGCTCGGTATGACCTAGGAATAGGCACCTAAGGACCAAGAAAATAAAAGTATAAAGCAAGATGTCATTAAGATATCAAAGCATACCGCTGCTCTGAGGTCCCATGATAGCAACCACAGCATATGACAACCCACATTCAGCAAGCTTAATTTCCTTGATAAGGCGGTCAGTTCCAACATCATTGAACAATCCATCTCCATCAATAAGTTGAATTGAATGACATTCCTCAGTTGTGGCTGTGAAGCGAAATGTCCGTATCATGTATAAGTAAAGAGAATGAAGGTTCAATCAGCAACTTTAAGATTAAAATATCCATATCAATTGATCAAGGAAAATTTAAGAATATCTAAACTAAAAAGAATTAGTATATTCATTAATTCAGACAGATAAATTTGGCAACTTTAATATCTACGGAGCTGATAAGCAAAATCGGATTTTTCACTTTTTCTTTTTTAGTTTTCTTCAGTTTCCTCAGCAACCAAACATGCAGTATACATAAAATCTATCTATAGACCCGATCCAGACAGAAAAATTAACTTCAGACTACAATACTTTAAAGAAACTCTTAAAAAACCTAAAAACCAAGTTTAAATATAAATTTTAACATAAAAGAGATCGCATCGCTCAGTAACTAATAGTAAAAGAACAAAATTATTAAGGCGGCGCTGATGCTAAAACGCTCTGGTTCAGTTACATCATAGAAATTAAACAAGAAACCGAAAAAAATTAACTAAACAAAGGAAGGAACGGATCACTTAAAACAGCTATAAACAGAGAGAAAATAATAAGGCAAAACAGAAATGGGAAAAGAAAAGAATAAGATGAGACGATGCGATGCGATGCGAGAACGTACCCATTGAATCTTGTTTGAAATTGATAGCTCAGAAACTGAGGAGATCGATGTCAATGAAAGACAGAGAAAGAGGAGAAAATTAGAGAGAGGCTTTGAAACTCGTCTTTAGTTTAATGTTTTTTTTTTTTTTTTTTTTTTCTTTTCTTTAAAAGTGGGCTGGACTGGGTAATCAAAGACCGCAAAGTAAATAAGTTTAATTTTATCTTTAGTCCCTAAACTTGTTAGAGTTTTCAAATTTAGTCCTTCCCTTTTATATTTCAAGAATTTGATAACTACTTATAATTTGAAAATTAGAGTCTAATTAGTAATGTTATTAATTCATTTCTATTAATTTGAGTATGCAGAATTTTAATGTTCAAATTAAATCTCAATTATAATAATGTATTTAAATTTAACATAATTCAATTGGCAATGAGATAGGTAGTAAAATTTGGAAAGTAAAAGAGAAAAAATTAGACCCAGTAATTAATACTTCGATAATAATTAGTTTTCCTTTTTTATTAAATTTTAAAAATTCTTAATTTCTTAATAGATTTAAAAAAAAATCAGTACAAATTAAACTCAGATGCATGCATCCTCAAATAAGTCTCCATACACCTCCAATGAAGGTGCAGAGATGGAAGCATCTGATTAGTTGTCCAAGACAAAAGGGAAAAGTTTTGGTTGGGGAGTCAGCTGCACGATCACCGATTCTAGCGGGGCCCATCAGCCGCCCATCTATTTTTTCCGAAAAGCGGGTGGTGTGTGATCGGCTGCTTTAACGCGACTGCACACACCTCTAATAACCCAATGTTTCATAGCGGCATGG
This sequence comes from Gossypium australe, assembly GCA_005393395.2. NCBI lineage: Eukaryota > Viridiplantae > Streptophyta > Magnoliopsida > Malvales > Malvaceae > Gossypium > Gossypium australe. The sequence goes on from CM016615.1 coordinate 17,228,338, forward strand.
GTCCAGCATGGCTGCTCCACTGTTCTGTTGTGCGTAGTGTGGAACCCACCAGAAACAAAATTTAAAATGAAAAAATGGGTATGGTTAAACCTTATATAGGACAATTAAAAGAATTTAAAGAATAGTAGATCTTTTTATTTAATCGCTCATCAATTGTGAGTTTTTTTAAATTATAATTTAATTTTAAAGAATTAAGAAAATTATTGAAAGACATAAATATTTTTTATAATAAATTGTGTTGCATGATTGAGTTGGTGTTATTTAATAATAGTAGAAATAAAATGAAAATGAGATTGATTTTGTAAGAAAAAAGAATATATATATATATATTATTAATTATGGTTATAAATATATTTATAGTTGTTGCGGTAACTTTTCACGAATTATTCTTATTATGATTCATAAATCTATTTTAAAATCATATATTTACTTATTTGTATATAAATTATAATAAAAAAAAGTAAGAATTGTAATAATTTCTCATAATTATATGGAACTTGAGATATTAAAGGAATTAAACTTGTTAAAATAAATAATTTTTATAACAAGATCAATTAAGTAAAATGTGTTTCTATACAATCTTACATTCTTTCAACCAAACACTCAAATTTTATATTCCAATCAAATAAACTAAACAAGATAATCCCGCATTTTACCATTTTCATAATATTATCACATAACATAATCTAATATTTCACAAAACAAATGTACCCTTGTAGATAAATTTATATGAAAAATTAATTGTACAAACTTTTTTTTACAAACATTTATTTTAAAGAAAGGCCACATCTGAATTATGTAATTTTAGCACCTCTTCTAAATACGCATTTAATTTATGTATTGTTTCATCAATTAAAACATTAATTGTGTTGAATTTAAATTATAAAATATGTTTGATAAGTAAGTATTGATTAGAAGTATATTTTTTAATGATGTAAATCTTGAATTACGAAAATTTTTTATTTACATTTTATCATTATTTTTTAATATTTATTATTATACTTGCAACATCATTACCCGTCCTGATTACCGAGTTAAAGTACTGAGATGTCACATTCGTTGCCGAAGCAACTACGATCACTCCAAATCAATTTGATTTTTTTTCAAGTTGTTAAGCTTAAAATACAATTAAATATGATTCAGACACTTATCTGAGCTTAAAACGAGCTTACGAAAGCTCCCAAGGTTATCAAAGGTCATTTAGGGACCAAAATGCAAAGTTCAAACTTTCAATGCTGGTTGCGACTTCATGGATTCCATGTTGCGACCTCACTCACTGACTTGAGCTCATTGCGACTTTATAAGGTCCGACATCACAACCTCAATCCTGCCACCTTAAATCTTAAGAAATTTTTTTCTTCCTAGCATTAATGGAAACATTCATATGGTATATACCAACCAAATTTAGCCTTTATAACATTCAAACATACCCAATAAACCATTCAAATATGTCAATTTGAACCTTAAATATCACCTAATTCTACTCAATTCCAAATCATACCAAACCAATTTACAAGATTTACAAAATGAATCAAAAGCACCAAAGCTTTCATTAAAATCAACCAAAACATTTCCAACATATCCCTAAGTATATGCCAAAGACTAAAGTCCAAAAAAATTAAATTCATGCTCTCTTCAAGGCTTAATTTTGTGATGAGATGAGTTGGAGATGATATTCACCCTAAAGCTTCAAGACGATTTTCACCTACGTTGTAACGACTCAGTTTCCAATTACGTCGAAAAATGCGATTTTGGGACCTCGTTTTCATAAACCAAGCCTGTAAATATTAAAGAAAATATTTACAAAATTATTAGATAGGTAAATTGAATTTTGTATAAGTAATTTAGTTGAATTTGCATTTAATTAGGGCTCCAAGGACTAAATTATAAAAGTTTAATGGCTATAAATTTTTAATTAGAAAATGAATAGAGGACTTAAATTGCAATTAACCTAAGATCTAAAACAAAAATTAAACCATGTCAAAAATTTAATAGTGGACGGTTGGTTTAACAATGTCATTAGCTTATTAAATTAAGATTTAATTAATTTAAAACATGTTTAATTAAAACTAAACATAATTACATAAAATACCCTCAACGACGTTTATGGGGTTAAACCCTTAACCTCTTTTTATTAACACATTCAACATTATGATTTTTTCAAAAATCGACCTAATATTATCAGTAAACGTGAGTTGACTGTAAGGAAAGTAGCCTAAGCATGATGTCATAGATGATGCCATCAAAATAATTTTTTTTTTTTTTCATCTTCTTTCTTTTTTCTCTCTCTTTTCCCCTCTAATTGCTATTAAAAAAAAAAAAAAAAAACACCCATCACCATTTTCATCAAAACCCACACCTGCATTTCACTCTTCCTCAAGTAAGCCTCTCATTGCCGCTCTGTCCCAGCCTTGGCTTTCTCTCCTTCCTCTCCCTCTCCATCTCCTCCAGTCCCTAAACCAACTCCGTTCAACTTATCAACACCCCTAAGAATTGAATAAGGTATTCCTTAAACCTAAAGTTTTTTTTTTCCTTCTTGAGTCATGAGATTTTGAGTTACGGTTAGGTTTGTGTTATCTGCTCTCTGCTATATTTGATTTTAAGTTTTTGATCCTACTGCTTACCCCTTCACTCTTCCTCCAGTGCTTGTCTCAAGTTGTCTTCTGCCTTCCAAGTTTTCGACAGTCAGGGATTAAATAAGGTAATTTTTTTAAACCATAAACCTAACTTGAAGATTCTACTTCAATTATGAAATTTGTCTTTGCCTCTACATCATTCGTTATATTCAACTTTCTATTTTATATCCTACTGCTTGTTACTCTGTCTCATCTCGTGCACTATTTGTTGAGAGGGAGATTTTTTTTTAAAGCTATCTACGTAGCGAAAATGGTAAACCATAATTGCTTCTATTTTCCCTTAATCTGCTATTTACGGTATCAACTCGCTGCTATTGATGTGAAATTTTTTCACGTTGTTATTGAGGTCTTTAGTGGTTATTGGTTGTGCTGCTACTGCGGAATAGCAGTCGTGACAGTTACACCATTGTTATTTTTAACCTTGAATGGTGATTTGATTTGTATTTTTTAAATTAGATTCAGCTGCTCTTTGAAACTCTGATTACTTTTTGATTAATTAGATTCAGCTGTTTTTCGAAATCATGAATACTGATTTGATATGTATAGAGTGAAATGCAGGTGTGGGTTTTGATGAAAATGTTGGTGTGTGTGTTTTTTTATTGTAATAGCATATAGCGGGGAAGAGAGAGAGAGGAGAAGAAAGAAAATCTGAAAAAAAAAAAAGTTATTTTGATGATGCCATCTATAATATCGTGCTTATGTAGCATGCCATATAGGCTACTCTATTGACCTACCGTTTGATTGACGGTCAACTCATGTTTACTTTAAAATTAGGCTGATTTTTGAAAAAATCGTAACGTTAAAGTGTTAATAAAAAAATGTTTTCAAACCCAAAAATGTTAAGAGTATTTTATGCAATTAAGAGTATTTTATGCAATTATGTCTTAAAACTATTTATATGTATATATATTAGTGGGGGAAAAGAAGAACTTCTTCTTCCCAAAAACTGAAATTAAGAAAGAAAAAAAACCTAGGTTGGAGCTTGAAGCTTTCAACTAAGAATTCATTAGTGCAATTTAGTCATTTTCTTGTAATTTTTATGTTTTTGAGGTTATGAGAGCTTGATTTTACTAGCCAATTTACCAATTTGTGAAACTGTTGAAGTTTTGAAAGTTTCTATTATTGAGTTCTTGAAGTTTTAAGTGTTAAATTGATAGATTTTAAGCTTAGATGTGAAAAAGGACTAAATTATAAATCTAATTGATATTTTTGTGTTATAGGGGCTAAACTGAATAAAATGTAAAATTGAATGTAGAAATAATAAATAAGGGGTCCCTAATGGACCATAGTTTAAATTTCAATTTGGAGTTTTGAATAAATTGCAAAATTGGTATAAATTGATTATTGGTTGTAAATTGACTATATATTGATAATGTTGTATGTTTATGTTAATTTGTAGCTAACGCTCACTTGGATTCGTTGAGAGGGAAAGGAAAATCCAAAGTCTTCGACGAGTAGGTCGGGATTTCTGGTTTGTAATTATATGATTTGAGAACCATTTATTTGCTACATATTTATATCATTTTGCATTATTAACAATTTGTTTTTCAGTAGTGTTGAAAACAGTAGTTTCGAAACCCCATTTCCGATGTCCAAGTCTGAAAGTATTAATATTTAACATTTACATGGTTAGTATGAAGGTTAAATAAAGTTCGATCCCTTAATTTTGTCAAATTGATAGTTAATTAAGTATAAGGACTAAATTGTAAAATTTATAAAAATTAATTGCTATACATTTTTAATTAATCGAAGGACCAATTGAACAATTAAACCATTTTAAAATGGCTAAACGATGGTGGATTATATCATTATCCAGTGTATTTGATTTAATTTTGATTAATGTTTATTTAATTATGGTTTAATTAGATTAATTATAATTAACATAGTTTAATGAAAGGCTATTTTACCAAACTAACCCAAAAAATTTTGATATTTACAAAAATGACCCAGGTTAAAAAACAATTACCAGAGATGTAATTGCTGGCACCAGAGATGTAAAAAATTTTGATATTTTGGTTTTAGCATTGTAATTGCTGGCACCAGAGAAGTAAAAAAAAAAATTGGTGCTGGCCTGTAGATGGCCGGCACTAGATACTTTTTTTTGTGTCCTAATGCAATTTTTTTTTTTTTGCTTTTGTACACTGATGGCCGACACCATTAAAATTTTTTTTAAAAAAAATTTGGGTGTTGGCCATGTAATGGCTGTCGCTAAAGTTAAAAAAAATCTTTTTTGGGTGCTGGGCACTTATTAGCAGGCACCAGAGTAAAAAAAAATTAAATTTTTGGGTGCTGGGCACGTATTGGCCAGCACCAAAGTACTTTTTTCGTGTCTAAATGCAATTTTTTTTTACTTTGGTACACTGATGGTCGGCACCATTAATTTTTTTTAAAAAAAAAATTGGGTGCTGGGCATGTATTGGCCGGCACCAGAGTAAAATTATTGTTTTTTTGACTTTAGGACACTGATGTTCGGCACCAGTGAATTTTTTTTAAAAAAACTTTTTTTTGGGTGCTGGCAAATAGATGGCCGGCACTAAATTTATCAGATATATATAGGTATTTTATCTTCCATTCGAGTTTTTGTTTGCTTTTTGTTTGCTTTATTAGTTGAAAAACGAGATTAAAAATTTTAGTTTTTTCTTTGTTGAGAAGGAAGCAAAATTTTTTTAAGATGAGTTCCCAAATTTTGTTTGTTTATGTTCATTTCGATGGAGAAATGATAAATACAATTGAAGAAGGCTGTGTATTTTAAAGTCGGGAAAAAATAGGAATGAGATTTAACAAGCGTGTTTCGTTGGCGGATTTAAGACAAAAAATCAGTATAAAGATAGCAACCCGTTGCGGAAAGCAAATGTTGAGATTGTTTTACGAATTTCCGGTTTCAACTGATCCGCTCAAGTTCTCAGAAATGGAGCTTGAAGATGATGATGGTCTAAGGACACTGATAGCAATTTATTGCCCCTCTGAGATAGAAAATCTCAGCCTGGTTGAGTTGTTCGCGGAGATAGCTGAACTGGATCCCATTTAAGTTGTAAATCTAGCAAGCCAGCGCTCTGGAATTGATTTTGATCTTAACGTTTCTCGGGAAGATTAGTAGGGTTTTGGACAGTCAATGCCGACTCCCGAAAATCCAAACACCGATGGATGTTTGTATAACATCCCAAACTCGTGTCCTCATCTAGAGATCCATCCAGAGGTGTTGGCCACCATAGAAGATGAAGATGAAGGGTTTGATAATGATGATCAGTCCCACCGTGATCCCAACGATGATTTCAGTTACCCCGATTTAGATGACATCCCTTTATACATAGATGAGGAAGGGCCGGTAGAGGATGAAAATGCAAACCCCCATTCAGCCGGGAACACTGGCCTTGGTATAGTTATAAGAAATAATCCAGGGTTCTTCATGACCGATATGGATACTGATGCAGCTCTTGCATGCGAGTTCCTAGAATATACAAATATTGTGCCAGCTCACCTACTTGATGATGAATTTGGCTATGAAGAGTTGTTTGTAGGACAACAATTCAATAACAAAAAAGACTGTTTACATGCTATAAAACAACGTAGCTTGAAGTTAGGTGTGGATTAAAAGTAACGAAGTCGACGCAGTCTTTGTACGTAGGAGAATGTTGGAAAGCGTCAAGTGGTTGAAAATGGCGTGTTCAAGCCGCGTTAATGCGGCGGACACAGACGTGGATGATTAGGAAACTAGAAGCACGTCCGCTCGTATGTCGCAAAACCATAGAAAGTTAGATGCAAAAACTATATGCAACTGCATCATCCCTTTGGTGAAAGAGTCGCCCACCATTTAGGTGTCGTTCCTTATTGCGGACATGCAAGCTCGATTCAAGTATAAAATGTTGTACCAAAAGGCATGGTGGGCAAAGCAAATGGCGATGCAAGAGTTGCATGGTGACTGGGATGTGTCATACAACGAGCTTCAATGGTGGATAGCTGGAATGCAGGATTATGTACTCGGACAGTGACTGATTTGCAAACACTGCTTTATAAAGGCCCGGACGGGGAGATACAATCAGGGAAACGAGTTTTTCATCGATTGTTTTGGGCATTCGAGCCGTTTGTTAGGGTCTTCCCTCACTGCAAGCCAATGGTGCAGGTGGACGGGACATGGTTGTACGACAAATACACGCAAATACTCATGATTGCTGTTGCACAAGACGACAATCGAAATGTACTTTCGATCGCTTTCGCCATCGTGGAGCGTGAGTGCTTTGAGTCTTGAGAATTTTTCTTCAGAAATCTGAGGAGGCATGTTGTCAGAGAAGACAACATTTGTATCAGATAGATCGAAAGGATTACTTGCTGTGATAAAGCAATCGGGGGTTCCGTGGAGGTCTACTTATTGCATCCAGCACATCGCGGCAAACTTCCACAGAGATTATAAGAATAAATATTGGAAAAAAGAACTCATGAACATGGGTAAAAATTTTTTGTTTGTATTTATTTCAAAAATTACGTATCATATTTTTTATTGTTTTTAAAATGGTGATTTCAAATTAAATATGCAGCTCATGAGTTAGAATCGCGAAGATTCAAGCAGAGGTTCGCGAGGCTTGAATCTCAGATGTCATATTTACTAATAGATCTCCGGACATAGTTGGGTAGCATGAAATATAACATCCTGAATTAATGGGCCTATGTGTTTAGTGTGTGGATATGTTTAATGTGTTAATTTAACTGTTAGGGTCCAAATTGGGCTCAGGATGTGGTCAAGGCCTTGGTTAAATTTTTGTTTGGGCACTATAGGGTTTAAAAGATGGTATCTGTGTTTAAAATATCAAAATGGGCTTGTGGCCCAGTGGTCAGTAGCGCCACTTAGAGAGGAAGGAGGTGACGCCGCACAAGGGAGTAAGGGGCCCAAATTTAAGTTTCATGGAGCCCAATTCTTTTAATTTAAGTTAGCTAATTTTTGGGCATTAGGGTTAGGTGGAGTGGACAGCAACAAGGCTCAAAAATAGGAGGATTTATGTGAATGGGATAATGTAGATATTATAGTTGATAATATGGAAGATAAAGGAGAAAAGATAGGAATTATCTGCAAGGCTAAGGCTCCGTTTGTTTGCTAGTAAAATGTTTTCCGGAAAATGATTTCTGGAAAATGATTTACTGAAAATATTTTCTGGTGTTTGGATGAATCTGTGTAAAATATTTTCTGTTGTTTGGCAGATTTCCTAAAAATATATTCCGGAAAAGCTGTTTTTACATATATTAATAAATTTTATATACATATTAATAAATTTTTATATTTTAAACTATTTTTACATATATTGCAATGATTTATTTATAAATAAATAAATCAAATTAAATATATAATAATACTCAATTATTAAGCTACATTATTAACCGTCATAAAATGAAAACAACCAAAGTCAAATTTTGTAGTTGTGTTAAAAAAATAAAAAACAAGGATTAAATAATTATAAATAAACTTCTAAGCCACAATTAATATTAAAAATTAATAATATTATCTAAATGCATAATTAGTAGTACACCACATAAAATTTTTCAAGCGTCCGAGATAAGCCAATTTGCATGATCTTTACATTCTTTTAATCACCACCCAGCTGAGGTGATTCGTAACACTTGCATTATACTTATCTATGGCTACAATACTTATTGTGCCATAACCGGATTACGAGATCGTTTTTTCTTGTTAGTCTATGTATGCACACATGTTATGGTCAGTTTGCCATCATTTTCAATCTTGTTTTGCTCGTATTGGTTGGATCTCTAAGCCATAGCCATCGGTAAATGCTAATTCACTTCAATGGTCTGGTTATACAACAAGGGAGAGATGGAGAGTTGAGCACTGAGCTGTTCATTTTAATAATCTGTGAACTTTAGAGCAAGACGAATGGTGAATTTTCAAGGTGTTTTTTTCTTTTTAAAATGATGAAAGGAAAAGTTAAACTAATCTAATATAAATTTTGGTATATTTATAAATATTTATGAGATTCTTTTTTTTATTATTATCCTATAATCATGTTGTTTCTAATCTTCAAAGTATTGGTATCTGTAGCATTTTCCCAGAATCCAAACGCTTATTAAGAGATGATAAAGGATAAAGCTGTAACCAGCCATTGCACAACTGTATAAACATATATTTCAAACGATTATCAAATAGTTTTTTACATATAACAATTCTTGTACTAAAACTTGAATTATCTAATTGTAGTCAACAAAGACTAGCAAAAGCTGTTGTTATCGAAGTTGTCTTCAAAAGCAATTGGCATTCACTTCTTGGATTTTGTTTTAAATATGGTCTCCTTGAAGTATTTAAGTTCGGATATGCTCTCTTTGATATCATCCATGGCTCTGTGTTTCTTTTCTTTGGCAGGGGCTTTCTTTTGATCTGCCATGTATGATGAGATCAACATATAATTCGTCTAAAAAAAACTTATGCAAACTTTATATTTACCTCTTGGATACCAGCGAATGCAAAGAGCCCTTACACTGCTTACATCAGCTACTACATGAGAGAAAAGACTAGCCAAATCTGGCATATATTTCTGCAAAATACAAATATGATTAACACCTCAAATTCTGCCAATAATAAGCACAAAAGTTATCAAAAGAATATAAAAAATGAACTCTAAATTCATCTTCTACAACATGCAAGCAATTGCCCATTTTAGAACCCACTAGAAAATTATTAAATCAAGAACAAGGGGAAGTTTATGAATACCAAAGACAACTTAGCCATCGAATATAACTTTGGAGCACCTTCTTTGTCAATCCTAAAATAATCGAAGGTTGTTAGTACAAGTTCCCGATCTATTATTCCATAAAAGTGTAGAAAGACAACCAAATAATAGAAATTTACATATCAGAACACGATTGGTCTTGAACCACATACCACTAGCTGCATGATGATTTTGATACCATTCCCCCATTCTATCTAAACACTCTTTAGATTGATGGATAACCAGATCAGGACCTTGAAAAGGAGAGAAAATTGAGGGATACCACATTTCTAATGATGTCTTTTCATTTAACACTATGTTACTCAAAGTCAGCTGTGATTAATACGTTAAAACAACATTAAAACTGAAATTTCTTCAAAACAAGCCTTTTTTCTTATTTTTAACAAAATACTTAAAATGCTTATCCTAAATCAAGAACATAAAAAAAAGTTAAATAAATAGATACCTCCAATGATTTGGTGAGATAGCCATCTGTAATTATACAAGCTATCTCCAATATTTGTAATTATACAAGCTATCTCCACTATCAGTCTTAATATTCAAACCTGCATAGACGAGATGAATGCGATTCTTACATCACATAATCCACCATCGGAGTAAACTAAAATTAGTCATAAGTAGCATTTGCTAGGGCTTACCAGTCATTTCCAAGTCAATCCAAACAATGGGTAACTTGTAGTTTTCCGAAAGTAATGCCGGTTTCAGTTCAGTTGAGCCCTTCCCATTGCTTTTGCTCTTACCTGTCAATGATTAAAAAAAATTATCGATAATTACTATTCATCACATTTTTTATTCCTTCTAAAGCCCTAAATTTGATATTATAAGCTTCCGTAGAATCAATCAAGCACACCCCCAAAGTTCAAATGATTCTAACCCTAAACCCAAAGGCAATGATTGAAAGACGAAAGTAGATAAGCGGACCTGAAGGTTTGGAAGTAGATGATGAAGCCGGTGGGCGATGATGATCGTCCATATCAATATCCAGCAACGAAAACGCATTCAATAGCCTATCCATTCTTCTTTTAAAAAGCTTTTAGGTCAATTTGAAATCCCAGAACGATTTTCCGGCGCTACTCCGGACTTTCAGTTCAGCCCGGGTTGAGCCTAAGTTTCTTCTTTTTCCCTTTCAGATCAGGAAAATGTCTTACGGAAAATAAATCGATAAGACGTTTTCCAAAAATAAGAAAGGATTTTACCCATGTTTTGGAAAATGTTTTCCTTAAGAATTCATTTTCCAATCAAACAAACACTGGAAAATGGGGAAAATGTTTTCCGGAAAACATTTCCCCCCATCAAACAAACCCTAAGTGGTGGTCGAATTTCAAACTCTGAGGGGGAGGAGAAATCGGTTTCTAATATGGCTAAGGAGTGCCGAAACTTTAAATAGTCAGGTGAGGGTTCTCTTCTTTATTTTTCGGCATTTAGGGTTTCCATCTTTTCTTTCTCTTCTTCTCTGAGTAAAAGCTGCAATTCTTAACCCTATTCCCACATCTTCATTTTGATTCAAAAGCCGAAACTCCATTGTTCTTTTCTCTTCTTTCTTCTAAAAGCCGAAACCTCATAATCCTTTTTTCTACATTCTTTTCTTTTGATCTTTGCTAAAGCCGAACCTACCTCTGGTCTGCCGAAATTCTCTTTTCTTCTTTCTATCGATTTCTTCATTAAAAGCCGAATCTCCATAGATTTCTTTGAATCTTCTTCTCTTCCTGATTTTCGCAAAAAGCCGGAACCCTCTGGGAGTAGCCGAATCTTCTCTAGCAAGGTGAGTGTCAACCCTAGTTATTCCTTAAGATCTCTTTCGGTTTTTGGAAGACAAAGCCGAAAAGCTAATGGTTTAATGGTTTTATGTATTTTCTTGTTGGGGGACATCAGGAATTGAAGTATATCTCTTAGATCTAAAAGCCGGAAACACTAGCCCCTGAATCTCATATCACTTTTCAGGATTTCAAGCTTCTGAACAACACCTTAGGCAGATAGCAGTTGTGTCGGCTACGGATAGCGTTGACTTAGAAAGTCTCGTTCTAACAGTAATCAGGTGTGTAGATCTCTAACACACTAATTAATTTGTCCTAAATATATGTTATGGGCTAAAAGCTGGAAAAAGGCTGTATAGTAATCTGTGCTAAATATATGTTATGGGCTAAAAGCCGAAAAGAGGCTGTGTAGACAGTCGAATAAAACCCTAAAAGGGTTAGGCAGAGGATGCCAGGTACGTAATCATAGAAATCTCTATGTGTATCGATATATATATATATATATATATATATGAAAGCCTGTTTTCTTGAAGATGGTGTGATGTTTCAATTTTTCATGTGTGTATGCATGGGGTGGGATTATGATAGTGAAGGGGAAGTGCATGATAGGTCACTTGGTGATTGGTGGTTAAACCACAAATTCAAATGTTAGGTCATATAGTGATCGGTGGCTATGCCATGTTTAATGATTCCTGAATAATAGGAATAGGCAGTGCGGCTGTCGTTTGGTGTGTAGCGGATGGAGGGTTGATTGTAGAAATCTCCGAGGTGTGATGGTTGGTACGGGTTGGTGTGTAGAGGATGGAATTCTAAGATGGGTTGGGCCATTCATCATTTATTACTTATCATGTAATTTTGATTGTTGCCTTTATGTATGGGCCAGGGCTCATAATGTGTTTGTGGGCCTTAGGTCGTTGTGTTCGGGATTTATACACTGAGTCTTGGTGACTCACCCTTTTATTTTTCCTACTCTTTCAGATGAGCAGTAGATCGTGGACATGGGAGCCGAGACGGACTCGAGGGGCCATCAAGTTTTTATTTCTATAGATTATTTCAATTTTTCTTTAAGTTTTTATTTTATTATTTTGGAAATATTTACGTAATAAGGCCCCATAGTTTATATTTACCTAAGTAGTTTTAATATTTGCAACTTATGAAATTATGTCGAAGGTTTAATTATACGAAATAATAATAATACAAGGTTTTTTTTAAAATGTCATTTATTTATTCAAATATTTTCTAATTAACTTACGATTTCCAAAACCAACAAAGCAAAAGTTTTCAATGTACAACCCGTAGCATACCAGATCTGGTCGAAACGTATGGGCTGGGTTTGGGGTGTTACATGGAAAACTGGCAATGGACTCAAAGTTATGATGAGGGGTTTTGGTATGGGCAGATGACGACCAACCTGGTAGAGGCGGTCAACTCTGTATTGAGGCGCACACATCATCTGTCGATTTCTACTGTTTTCTCAGCAACATTCCATAGGTTAGCCACATTGATGCCTAGGATGGGGTTGAGACAAGCTAAGCAGGTCGAGGCCGGGCATGTGTACGTTGAGGCCGTCTGAAAGGCAATGGTGATAAATAGTCGAAAGGCACAAATAATGAATGCAGAATTGTATTCGCGCGACTTGAAGACTTTTCGAGTTCAAGAGTACATCTGTCGTCATTCGAGTCTTTCACCTAGGTCGGACGCAGTTGATCTGCGAAACAGGCAATACGAGTGCGGGATATTTCAGACTCTTCGATATTTGTGTGCACATGTTCATGCAACGTGTGCGAGAGTAAACTCAAATATTGAACAATTCATAGACGAGATCTACACGTTGCAACACACATTGCGTATATGGGGGAACGAATTTCCTGTAATGCCCGATGTCTCAAACTGGGAAGTTCCACCACTTGCTTTCGAGATGGTGCCTGATCGTAATCTTTGTAGACATCCTAAAGGTCGACCATAATCGACGAGAATTCGAAATGACATAGATGTCAGGGAGACGGATGAACCCAAACGGTGCAGTGTGTGTCGAACATCCGGACACAATCGATCAATATGTCCACATTGTGCCTATGTTTCCGGTCAATCGTCTCGTAATGTCGGACTCGAAGATGACGAATAATATTTTATTAACCGCATATTCTTGTAAAAACATGAAAAATTTGATAAATGGTATGAGAAAAAATTAAAATTACATGGAAAGATAAATAATTTAAATGAAATGAGAAAAAAAATTAAATGAAAAAAAAATATAAATGAATTGAGAAAAAAAATTTAAATTTACAAGGAAAGATAGATAATTTAAATGAAATGAGAAAAAAAAACTAAATTTGCATGGAAAGATAGATAATGAAATGAAATGAGAAAAAATATAAATTAAAATTGAAAGAAAGATAAATTTAAATGAAATGAGTAAAAAATTAAATTTGCATGGAAATATAGATAATTTAAATGAAATGAGGAAAAAAAATAAAACTTAATAAAATAATAATATAAATGAAATGAGAAAAAAAATAAATTTAAATTGAAAAAAATATAATTTAAATGAAACGGAAATGAAATTGGAATGAAATGAAAAAAAAAAGTGATCTGACATATGAGGCAGGCCTGCGTCAGGCCTAGTGTAACAGCTCGATTCTGACCCTAATCGGAACAGTGGTTTCGAGATCACAAATTCGAGTCAGTAAAATATTTTAATATTATATTTGGTGTCTATGATATATGATTGAGCATGTGTTAAAATTTCGTGAGTTGATTTGTCCGTCTGTGTGTTTAATGTAAGAAAAAGAACTAAATTGCATAAGTGGTAAAAGTAGCCTTTTATTTAATTAAGTGGCTTAAATGATGTGTCTACTTATATATGTGGCCTTATGTTGTAAATTAGCCATTTAGCATGATAGTGGACGGCATTAGGTATTGATTTTATATTAATATGTTTTTATATATATATATTTTATAAGTTAAAGTTTATATTTTATATTATAATATAATAAAACATAAAAGAAAGAAAGACATGCATGTTGTTCATCTTTTTTTTTTTACCGAAAACAAAAGAAAAGAAAAAGGAGAAAACAAAGCTACATTCGGCCTTTGGAAGCTTTGATTTAGGTATGTATTTTGTTCGGTTTTTGATAATTTTTACGTTTTTGAGATCGTTGCTTCGAATACTATCTGACCCATACTAGAATTTCTGATTTTGATGCATATTTGGAGTTCGGTCATTGATGAATATTTGTGTTTGTAATGTTTGATGACAAAATATTAAAGATATGTTTTAGATTAATATATTTTGTATTGGAGTTTTTGATGATTTTGAGTAATTAAGATTAAATTGCAAAAATAATAAATTGAGGGGTCAAAATGAAAAATAAATGAAATGTATGGACTTATATGATTATAAGGAAAATTCAGCCTAGCTATGTTGTTGTGAGATTTTGCATATTTTGTGTTTTGTACAATAGGGACTAAATTGTGAAAATGTGAAATATTAGGGGTAAAAATGTAATTTTCCCATTAATGTGTTTCTGGATTAAATTGAATGAAAATATGTTGAATGGACTTAATTTGAAATTTATTTAGATCAAGAACAAAAAGGATCGGGAATGGATCGGGGAAAAACGAAGTTAATTGAATAGCCGGGAAATCTAGTCCGTCGATATTTGAGGTAAGTTTTTAAGCAATTGGATTGAATTAAATTTCTATCTATAATGATGTATATGTTTTAATAGAGGTAAATATGGAGTATATGAAAATATCGAATGTAATAATGGATGGAAGTTGAATTTGATTAAATGAGATGTATACTTATATGATAATGTTAACTATGAGAGATATTGACTTAAGAGATGAAATTGATCGAATGTAATGTATATTTGTAAATTGTTAGAATCACTGAATGTGATGTTGAAATATAAACATGACAATTTTAAATTGAATGAATATGTATATATGTGTGTTTATTGAAGTGAATAATAGTTTCAAGTAGAGCACTAAGTGTGCGAATCTAAATACTGAGCACTGTGTGTGCGAAATTGGTCATTTGGCACTAAGTGTGCGGATTATAATGTAATGACACTAAGTGTGCAATACATTACAAGTAATTGGCACTATGTGTGCGCTTTATCAAGGTAACGACACTAAGTGTGTGATACATTACATGGTTTTGCACTGAGTGTGCGGGTTTGCAGATCTTCCAAGAATATCAATTAGTGAATTGGGATAAACAAAATGAAATGATCAGGTATGTGATTCATGATGGTTTAGAAAATTTAGTACAAATGCGGTTAGAAATGAGTTGAAATTATTGGATTGTGAGTTTATTTTAAAATGTTATAATGGTTCGTAAATTAACTGAAATCTAATAATGAATGTTTGAGTATTCGGTTTGAGACTACTAAATATGATAGTTAATGAATAGAGATATGATTTATACCTATGGTTATGAGTTTTGTGGTTGATATTGATAAATTGATTTTAATTAGTACAATGTTAAATTGTATACTTTTGCAATTGCTTATAACTTACTAAGCTAAGTTAGCTTATTGTGTGTGTTTATTTGACTATTTTATAGATTTTGAAGTCTAAGCAAGCTCGGGGATCATCGTCAAAGTCTATTGCACTATCTACTGACTTTGGTATTTTGTTTTTAGTTAGTACTGCTTTCGAAACTATGGCATGTATAGGCTAAGTCCCTTTTGAAATTGATTTTGAATGGTGAACATATGTAAATATGAGCCATGCGAAAATGGCTTAGAGTAGTGAACATGATTATACATTTTCGGTCTTGGTATAAGTTTATTTTGGTATGTATGATTCATGAAATCATGAATGATTTATAAGTTAACGAAATTTTGATATATGCTTGCAATGAATGAATGTATATTCGGCTATATAGTAAGCTTATTTTGGAAGTTTATTTCATAGTATATTATATGTGATATTTGAGTATATGAATTAGGTTTTTAGTAAGACATATAGTGTATTTTGGTTGGTGGATGTACTTTTGCTTTATTATATATGTACCTACAAGTTAAGTTATGAAATGATTAGGTTATAATTTATGTATGTGATTATTGAAGGTAGAATATTAATGATTAAATTGTAGCATAGTAGCTTATATATATTCGGCCATGGTATTGACCTAATTAGGAGATTATATTTTATTTTTATTGGATGTTATTATGGTATTCGGATATGAGGTTTGAATGATTAAATTGTCGTTGTGATTATCTAGTTTTGATATTTATGTGATTTAATAAGTATAGTTACATGATTGGTATAAATGACATTATAGGTTTTGTTCTTAAATTGAGTATTGATAAACCGTAAAAGTAACATATTTTAAGCCCACATTTAGTATGCTTTTGGATGATTTAAGCCTTGAATTATGTAATTTGGTGCTCTTAATCCTTTGTTTTCATGTTTTATACTCAGGAGAGCACCCAATGACGAAAAGAACGGAAAACGAGCCCAAAACGGAGTAAATGGGCCATATCACGAAATCCACACGGCTTGGCCCAAGACCACACGGCCGTGCCTCATTCAACAGGTTCGAACACGGCCTGGCCACGACTTACACAGGCGTGTGCCATGGGCGTGTCCCTGCCGCGGCCAAGAGGAGTTTTACTCGGATTTGGATACTTGGAGGCAAAGAAACACATTCCAAAGCCTATTCAAACACCCTAGTAGGAATTCTACTTGAATTAGGATACTTAGGGGCCAAGTAAGGCATCTCAAAGTCTATATAAACACCCAAGGGGGCAACTTAAGTGGGGAGTCGGTAGAAGCCTTCTGCCAGGGCTTTTTTCGGGGGAACCCAAGGCTTTAGTCAGGGGGCGTCCGACTAGGCCAGAGAAGGTAGATTTGTGGAGATTTACTCGAAGAGAGCCAGTTGGTCCATCTCAAGAAGCCGAAATTATACTCAAGACGGATGATCTCTCCTTCAATTCCTTCAGGGGGTTTTAGGGATTTCTTATGTTTTGTTTTATCTTTTCTTTTGAGATGTTTTCTTTTATTGTTGCGAACTAAACCCTCAGATACCTGAGGGAGATGAAACCTAAGATGAATCTTGTTATCGTTTGTTGAACTATATGATAAATATTTGACTTGTTCTTAATTATGTGTTCTTAATTCTTGTGTTGATATTTCCGGGATATTAATTCAAGTATGATGTGCTTAGGTGGAGGAGCAAAAGCCCCTGCCTAAGAGTAGATCTAGCACAATTAAGCAGAGTTGATCGCACGCCTAGAGATAGGGTGACGAGATTTTGCCAGATTAGGGTGAAACCTAATATGGGAGTCCATAGATCGAGTTAATGCAATTCTAGGGGGTTTTAATTAGAAAGAGATTTCAATTAATCAACCTAGGGTTAGACGTTAGTCGCCTCGAGAGAGGGATTAATATAACTTAGGGAATCTTACGGGTCAAGTCGAATGAATAAATTGTCTGGTGCAAAGTTAGATAACAAGTGAAATCTAGGTGGATTCTTCCTTGGGTGTCGTCTTAATCAATTGGTTTTTCTTCCAAGTTATTTCCCAACTTCATTCTTCTTTATCTTAGAGTATTTAATTTAGTAGTTAATTAATTTTAGATTAGATACAAATCACTTTAATTCTTAGGCTAGATAATAAAAAGAGAGTTAGTATTAGTACTTTTGGTTCCTTTGGGTTCGACATTCCGGTCTTGCCTTAACTATACTACTGTTCGATAGGTACGCTTGTCTCAAATCGTTGTCATAGTTAGTTTCCAGGTTCGATTATTCTCTTTATAATTTTAAGACTTTGACATCGCATAAAACAACGATCTAGTACATTTGAAAATGATATGTGTAAGTTCATGTAAGGGATTTGAACTTATATGTTTTATATTTTGTATGTGTTTGGTTTTTGAGTAATTTGATCATGTCATTTATAAGAGATTGACTGATGATGTAGTTAGATGATTTTGGCAATTAGTAAGTTTTGGCATATATGTATATTTGTCTTCAAATGTTGGTGCATTGTTGGTAAATTGAACAAGAGCAAATGTGCATATTCGGCTATTGTAACCAAAATGACCAAATGAATAATACTTTTACTTAATAAAAATTTATTTTATATGATATTGATGAGATAAATTTGAGATACGTTTGTTTATGTTTAAGTAAACAATGAAAGTATTTGTTTGATTTTGACAACATGGAATATTTATGCATTATTTGTTATAAAAACATTTACATGAGTGTGTTGTCTTGTGGTTAGCCTAGTAATGCCTTGTAACCCTAATTCGGCATCGGATGTGGGTTTGGGGTGTTACACCTAGGCCTAAGAAATGAGCTAGCTTTGGCCGGCACCAGCAGGTTGAAAAAAAATGAAATGGCATGTTATAGGCCTGGTAAATGTGGTGTCATGCCTAACCCCCCCCAAAATGAAATGAGAAACTTTTTATTTTAAATAAATTTAAAATTTTGTAATGGAATGATATTTAAATTGACAAAAAATTTAAATAAAATATGAAAAAATTTAAATGACCCTGATATTGAGACTACTTCTAATTAATATGAAATGAATTGAAAAAGGAATTTGAATTGAAAAAAGGTAAATTGAAATGAGACTACTTGTGATTAATATGAAAAAAAATTACATTAGGAAAAGAAATAAATTTAAATGAAAAAAATTAATGAAATGAAATATGAATATGAAATGAAATGTAATGTTAAATGAATATAAAATGAAATGATGATTATGAAATGGAATGAAAGTTTAAATAAAAATAAATTATAAATTTAAATGAAAACAATTACTGAAATGAAAATAAAAAATTTTAAATTTTAAATAATTAAATTTAAATGGAAATATAGATAATTTAAATGAAATGAAATGAAAATATAAATGAAATGAAATGCAAATGTAATATAAATTAAATGAAAAAAAAAAAGGTGAAATGACTTGTCTTGTGCCAGGCCTGTGTCATTGACCAAGACCAATTTGGCCTTCCAATGGCTGGCCACATTCAGTCCTTTTTTTTTCAATTTTGCCCCTCACTTCAACCATTATGGTCCCCCACTATAAATGGGCTACTCTTCCGCCGACCGACGACCACCGAGCACCACCAAACACCTCCAACTACTGCTGTTCACCGTCAACCACCACCGACCACCGCATGGATCCTAACCCTAATATTATTTTAAATGACAACAACCACATTGCAGCCTATGTGCATAAGGTAAACGAGAAAAAAAAGTTTCATTTAATTTTAAATATTCTTTTTAATTCTTTTTTAAACAAGAAATATAACATTCTATATTTACTATAAACGCATGATCTGTACCGAATTGTGAGACCCTAGTTGTATGATCTCGGTTATTTTCCCGATCGAAGAGTTTTGCCGTATTTGAATATTGTGGGTTTTGGGGTAGCCGCGAACATTCAGATATCTGAGCTATGAGCCGATTTAATATCGGCCTTAGTTTAAAGAAGGTGCCCGGAGACATATACATTCCACCTCCCCACTATTACACTGCAAGACGTAACAGTCCAACTAGGGCTATCTATAAACGGCAAAGTAGTGACCGGACTTGGAAGAGTGCCTGATCCGTGGGGCACTTGCGAGCGGTTACTTGGAAGGGTGCCCTCCAATGACGAGAAAGGACGATTAACCTATATTAAATTTATTTGGTTAAAAAAAAACTTCCAGCATCTTCTAAGCAATCAAACACAGATGGAAATTATCTACGCTGCAAGAGCGTTCATTCTTCAACTTATAGGTGGGAGACTATTACCGGACGTCAATCAAAATAAAGTACCAATAATGTATATCCCCTTATTAAAGGATCTCGAGCTTGTCGGAAGATCTAGTTGGGGCTTTGTAGTATTGGCATGCTTATACCGCGAGTTTTGTCGAGCGACAAAGCCGTCTACGAAAACAATGGGCAGTTGTTGCCTTCTATTGCAGTCTTGGGCATTATACCGAATGCCATTTCTGGCATCAGTGAGCCACCAACCGTATGTGTGGCCACTTATTAATAGGTAAATATATAGTTCAATTATGCCATCTATTTTTTAATTGTATAGTATAGTATACTCTTCTTTTACATGGAAAAAATAATCTGATAATTTATTCGTTTTTTTAGATGGGCAACTGTACTGGGAATCAGGCGATCGTTCACCGTAACTATGTACCGTATGATGATAGAGACTCATTCTAGGGATGGCATAAAATACGATTCCGAATCTTTCTTTTTTAAATACAATAATTGCACAAGAAAAAATTAAATAATAATGTGTTGTCTATATTATGCAGTTTATATGGATGCCATATGTTGAGGAAGATATTGCTTTGCTCATACCATCTGTTCTTGTCAAATGTGTCGTTGATTCATTTCCATATGGTGGAGTAGCACGATGAAGGTCGGGTTTTGAGGCAGTTCGGTTGCGCACAACTATCCCGAACCCTCCCGTCAACATCACAGAAGTCCAAGGAATGGACAAAAAGGATTCGGGTCGAGACGCTTTAAATTGGGACCAAAAACATGAACCGTATATCTTTCTAAGGAATGATCGACATTCGAGGCACCCTCCCTTGTATATCTTAGAGGGAGGATTCTCTTCTACGTGCAAGTACGCAGAATGGTATATGGCACACGGGAAACCCTTTATATTCCAAGTTTGTTACATGTTGATCCAAAGAGACGCGCAACCGGAATCTTTCCGATGGCAACAAAGGAACGCACAGCTACACCATAACTGAGTTTCACCATTCAGGAACATCAAATCAGATACTGCTTTGAACCCCGATCTCGAGCCCTAATATGAAGCATTCGGCTCATCATCACACCACCCAGAACCCGAGCAACAATTTTTTCCATCGTTCGAGGATATTTTTGTGACGATCTCGAGCCTCAACATTCGACACGGTCCGGATCGTCCTCATACCACCTGGAACTCGATCCCGAAGCACGTACACCTACCACTAAGGATATTTTTCCATCGGCATCTCCAGTCACGCAATACCCATTAACTCCCGATTATGGTGTATATGATTATTCTACTTTTCTAAGTACACCGGACGAGACACTGAAGGCCGGGCCGAGCAATTATCAAATGCCTTATCAAGGTGAACGGCATCGCCGATGAAGGCATTTGGACCATTACACGCCAGCGCCGGGGACGTCGTCGAGATCACGATGATTTTAACTTTTATCTGTAAATATTTACTTTATTTTGTAATTATTCTATTTTTAATATTAGTTTAATTTCTCTAAAATAATTACTTGTTTTAATAAATGACTTCGAAATATTTAATTAAAAAAATATATTCAAATAAGTAATAGAAATTGACAAAATAAATTTACAGACACAATAAAATGCAAACATTCTAAAATATTAATACAAAAAAAATATAAAATTCAAACAAAAATTATACACACTAAATTAAATTTAAACACCCAACAAACTACAAACATATGGGTAAAATTAATACACGAAAATTTTAAATTCAAACTACATAAAATATGGGCTAAATTAAATTTACAGATACAAAAAATACAATCATTCTAAGAAACTAATACACAAAAATATAAAAAATGAATCCTTAAATCCTAAACAACTACATTAAATTTACAAATATAAAAAAATACAAACATTCTAAAGAAACAATACAATTATTTTCAATAGTAATTTCTTCACAATTAATCGTCTTCTGCTGAATCAGGTCTATGTTGCATTAGTACAGGATAATTGGATAGTTAAAATGGTCAGCAAAAAAAGAAACAGAAAACCAGCTGCATAAACCAAGGGAAAATATAACTTCCTAAAAGCTCTAGACCCTTCTTCTTCCGTTGTCCTCTGAGATACCTTTGCATGGAGACTCTACCAACCGGTTCCAACCACAGCCTAGTTGTGTAATAAACGCTATTGCACCGTAGATAATGTCCATCTGTGTTGGACATCTTGATTTGCCATATATGGCACAGAAAGTCATCCAACCCTTAATAGCATAACCTTTAGGGTGGACATGACAGTATATAATTCAACTCCGTTAAAATATGACAGTATATAATTCAACCTCGAAATTCGGTTGTACATTACGAAAAACTCTCATCTACAATCCACTACAAAAAAACTCCCATATACAATCCACTACAAAAAAACTCATTTGATGATATACTACAAAGCACCCTCATTATGATGCCTCTCTTAAAAAAAAAATTCTTATCCATTTACACTATTAGAACCCAAACCACCCACTATATATATAACGTTTGGTGCCAGCTATTACATGGCCAGTACCCAATTTTTTTTTTACATCTCTAGTGCCGGCCATCAGTGTACTAAAGTAAAAAAAATTGCATTGGGACACGAAAAAAGTACCTGGTGCCGGCCAATACATGCCCAACACTCAATTTTTTTTTAAATTTTAATGGTGTCGACCATCAGTGTACAAAAGTAAAAAAAATTACACTGGGACACGAAAAAAGTACTCTCGTGCTGTCCAATACGTTCCCAGCACCCAAAAATTTAAAATGTTTTTTTTTTTACTCTGGTGCCGGCCAATAAGTGCCCGTCACCCAAAAAATTATTATTTTTTACTATGGTGCCGACCAATAAGTGCCCAACACCTATTTTTTTTTCTTTACATTTTTGGTGCTGGCCAATACATGCCGAACACCAAATTTTTTTTTTTACTCTAGTGCCCAATTTTTTTTTAAATTTTAATGGTGCTGGCCATCAGTGTACAAAAGCAAAAAAAAAAAATTGCATTGGGACACGAAAAAAGTACCTGGTGCCGGCCACCTATAGGCCAACACCAATTTTTTTTTTTTTACATCTCTGGTGCCAGCCATTACAAGGCCAGAACCAAAATTTTTTTAAATACTGGTATTTTTGTATACCAGTATGATACGATTTTAAAAAAAAAATACCCTAGTGCCAGCCATTAGGTTCCTAAAGTAAAAAAAATCAATTTTTTAAAGCCTAACACAATCATCAGGCAATCATGGGGCCAAAACGCTAGGTAGTGCCGGCCATTGGGTTCCTAAAACCCCATTCTACTGTTCATTTTAGGTCATTTTGGTGATTGTTTTTGAACCTGGGTCATTTTTGTAAATATCAAAAATTTTTAGGTCAGTTTGGTAAAATAGCCTTAATGAAAGTATAAAAGTTAAAATGCAAAGAAGACAAATCCATTCTTTTGTCCATCTACTTCTCTACTGTTTAGAAAGAAAGAAAAATAGGGTTTTAAACTTTCAAACTTTCGGTATCAAATTGATAGGTAATTTAAAGTCCTTTTCTTGTAACTTTTATGTTTTTGAGGTTGTGGGAGCTTGATTTAACTAGCCCATGTACCAATTTGTACAACTGTTAAAGTTTATAAAAGTTATCATTGTTGAGTGCTTGAAGAAATTGGTATTAAATTGTTAGATTTTAAGCTTAAAAGTGAAAAAGGATTTGTTTGTAAAGTTTAATTGCTAGTTTTGTTAACATAGGGACTAAAGTGTATAAATTTTGAAATTGATATAAATTTTTTGTAATTATAGAAAGTAGAGTCTCTTAAATAGATATAATTGAGATCAGTTTCGAAATCAAAGCTCAAATTTGAAAGTTATGGCAAATTCAGTTTTAAGGACTAAATTGAATAAAATGTAAAACTTTAGGGCATTCAAAAAATGAAATTGAACTGGTTCATGCATTTGATAGGATGTTATAAAGTAGTTTAAGTTGGTAAATTGAATTAAATTATCGTATAGATCAGGAATTTAACCAAATTTAGGATAACTTGGGAAAAGGAAAAATTATCATTAGTCTTTACAATTCAACTTGTTTGTTGATTTAACTAGGTAAGTTCATATGGTATGATTTTATTGAAGTTGTTATATATTTGAATTATGAATTTGTGTATGTTTGATAATAATTTGAATTGTTTGCAATTTGGTACAAAAGGTGAGATATGGACTAAATCGTAAAGAAATGATAAACTAACTGTTAAATTGAAAATGATGAATTGTATTTTGAGATATTTAATGAATTGGTAGCTGATTATGACATATGGAGTCATACTGGTATGAATTGATTTATTATCGAGATAGAGAAATTAATTGAAAATAGTATAACTTGGTGAAATTGTGAAATTTACTTGGAATTCAGACGAATCATGCTATGATATGTATGAAATGATATCTTGATTGATTAGGTAATGACCCAAAAGTCAATGGCATTAAAAAATGTAGTTTTGGAACAATGTTTCTGCAAACTGAGCCCAAAAATATTTACGGAGTTATTATATAGGTGAATTGAATTTTTTTTGTAGTAATTTAGCTGAAATTGTGTTTAATTAGGGCCTAAGGACTAAATTGTAAATTCCAATCGCTACAGATTTTTAATTGAAAATTAGATTGAGGACTTAAATTACAATTAATTAAAGGTCTAAAATGACAATTAAACCATGTTTAATCGAACATTAGTGGACAGTAGCATTAAGGGTGGATTAATTAAACTAATATTAAATTATTTAACTTAAATGATGATTAATTAATTAATTACACTTTAACCTTAGCATAAAAGGCTAATTTTTGGTGGAAGGTGAGAGAATTACATCCTTTCCAAGCGGCCAAGGAAGAAAAGAAGGATAAAAACCTCCATTATCGTACGTTCAAGCTTTATTTCAACAAATTGGTTAGTTCAATTTAGTCATTTTCTTGTAATTTTTATGTTTTTGAGATCATAAAAGCTTAATCAAGCTAGCCCATGTATCAAGTTGTAAAACTATTGAAGTTTTAGAAAGTTATCATTGATGATTTCTTGAAGTTTTAGGTGTTAAATTGATAGAGTCTAAGCTTAGATGTGAAAAATGACTAAATTGTGAAGTTAATTGATAGTTTCGCACATTAGGGACCAAACTAAATAAAATGTAAAATTGGATATAGAAATAAAAAATAGGAGGTCTCTAATGGATTATAGTGAAATCAAATTTCAAATTGGAGTTTTAATTTGAAAGTTAGGTTAGTCCCGATTTTAGGGACTAAATTGAATAAAATACAAAATTTGTATAAAATGACAATTGACTATGAATTTGGTTGGATATTGATGGTATTGTATGTTTTTTTGTTAATCTGTAGCTAACATCGACTCAAACTCCTCAATAGGGAAAAGAAAAGCTAAAACCGTCGACGAATAGCTCGGAGTTTCCAGTTTGTATTTCTACAATTCGAATTGCTTAAATTGTTTCGTAATTGCATTGTATAGCATGGTAAGATAATAAGGTATGTTGGGATTGATTATTTGAATTGTATTGGTATGGAAATGTTGATTTTCGAGATGAAGGACTAAATTGAATAAAATTAAAAATAGTGTAAATTGATGAAAATATGAAATTGAATTTGAATTGGACTTATTCATGCTATTATATGTATGAAATGATTATTTGGTTGATGAATTGAATATGATAATGGGAATTGATCTATACTTGGAATTGAATTGTCATTACCTTATTAACTGTTTGGGCAGAGTCAGATATAATTGGCATGTCATAGGATAGATTAAGTACGGGTTACTTCGACCACATGCCAATGAGTGCTAGGCACAAAATTTACTTTGGTTGTAACACTCCTAACCCGTATTCGTCACTGGAGTAGAGTTACGGAGTATTACTAGAAAATTTAAAACTAGAAACATTCAATTCTAAATGTTTCATAAATCATGTTATAATTCATTCAAATACATGCATATTGTCCCTTATATGAGCCCTCGAGGCCTTAAAAACACTTTTGAAATGAATCGAGACCAAATCGGAAATGTATAGAATTTTTGGGAAAAAGTTAGAATTTTTCAAGCTGCAGGGGTCACACGGCTGAGACACACGCCCGTGTCTCAGGCCGTGTGGATGATAAATCGTAATTATAACATATTTTAATCCCACAATTAGCTTGTTTTTGGATGACTTATCCCCCAATTTATGTAAAAAGGTGCTCTTAATCCTTTCTTTTCATGTTTTATACTCAGGAAAGCACCCAAGGATGAAAAGAACGAGAAACGGGCTTAAAATGGACCAAATTGGGCAAGAGAGAAATCGACACGGCCTGGCCCAAAGCTAACACGGTCGTGCCTCATTTAAAAGTCTGAGCACGGCCTGGCCACGATCCACACGGGCGTGTGCCATGGCCATGTAACATCCTAGAATTTAAATTTTTATGTGTTGCATTATTTTGGTGCTAAGCTAGTTAGATTATTAATTTTGTATGTTGATGAGGTCCTGAGAAGGCTCGGGATTTATTTGGACCTAGTAAAAACTTTTGGCATTTAGCACTTTAAGGAGATGGAGTAAGTGTCCTTATAGCATATGGAAATAAATGAGTAAATAGCTAGCATAATTGAGCAAATAGAAAAGAGGTTATGGCGCCACATGTATTACCTTGAGGGAAGAAGTTAAAATCCCTTTGTGTGCATTTTTGAATTTTATTTTTGCATTCCTTCCTTAAAGTGTCGGCCAAGGAGTATTTATGGTAAGGTGGACTTCTTTATTTTTGGTAAGGTGGCTAAAAGAAATAAGGCAAGGTTGAGGTTGGGGAAAGGAATCAAAAGAAATAGGTAAGTAAGGGGGACAAGAGGCTTATTTCGTGGTTAGTGTTTTGGAAAGTTTGGGTGGCCAAACTTTTATGCTAGGGGGGATGAATGTGGACGGTTTGGGGCTAGGGTGATAGCCGAAATTGTGTTGATGTTTTGGTGAGACTAAAGTGTTAGTTTTGGTCAAAATACCAATATCATCAATTGTGTTTCTCCTCTCAAAACTCCTATTCTCCTAGCTGAAATTGGTCATTGGCAATTGGTTAAATTTTGGTTGTTTTGGCCAAATCCCTATTGGCAACTGTGGTATCATTTATCTTTTCTTTCCAAACTCCTTTTCTTCTTCTTACCGAATGTACACAAACTTTGAGACCATTCTTTTGTTCCTCATCATTCTTGAAAACCGAAACTAATCCACCATTCTACTTCTTCCTCTTCTTTTCTTTTCGCAAAAATCCTTCAAGCATCACTTCCACTCTAATATTATTCACCATAGCCGAATATTGAGTCCACTATTTCTCTATAGCCGAACCTTCCATCCTTTCATTGATCTTTCTTTTTCATTCGAGTTGTTACTCACCTCTTGAACGATCGGTAAGTTTCTTTTCAATTCTTTTTACTTTCTTCCTTCTATTGCCGAATCTATATGTTGGCTTGGGAAGGTCTTTTGACCGAAATCATCACTTATTTTCTCTCTGAAACAAGATCCCTTTCTTCTTCGTAGTGATATAGTGGAAGGCCGAACCTTCATTCTTCGAAGTCATCGCATAATCGCTAGGATTCGGTTCTAAAATCTTTAAGGTAAGAGTCCACAGATTTTATAATCCTTCTTCATTCGTTAAGATGATTATTAGTATGGTATTGATTGACCGATTATATTATAGGGATTTAAATGCTTGATCTATTCAATCGTTGAGCACTCGAAATTAGTGGTAAGCCGATCTTTACCATTTTGATAAGTTTATATTTTATCGTAATACCGATTGTGTAAGATCTAACCGAATGGAGACTTGTGGTACCGATTCGAATGGGAAATCGTGTGGAGATCTCAAAAGGAGCGGATTAAAAATCTCTACTCCTAAATTCAAGCGAAGGGCTGTATCGGCGATACGAGACTTTCCTTTGGGTTGTGGACCCTTATCCGGTGAGAACCAACTATTCGAGGTCGTTCGCTATTCTGAGGCATCAGCGATTCGGGATTTTCCACCAGGTTGCGAACCGTTAACCGAGGAAAACCGACAAATCGTAGTTGTTCGCGATCCCGAGGGTAGAATCTTAGATCGTTTGTTTTAGAGTAGATTTATTAAATCGCGTACATTGTCTAATCGAGCGTTATAATATTTTAGGTGTCGATGATCAGGAAAGCGTAGTGCTTATCGTAATCAGGTGTGTAATCTCACACCATGTTTCATGGGTTAAAGACTTATATCGTGTTAGTGGTAAATCACTTGACTAAATCGTATTTCGGTGAGATCGGGAAAAATGGCTTAGATATCATTATTTTGGTAAAACTATGAAATCGGTATTAAGACCGTGAAAATTTCGAAAATACCCTTAATGGGCAGATTGATAATTTGCTATATGGGCCGATTGATAATTTGCTATATGGGCCGATTGATAATTTGCTATATAGGCCGTTTGATATTTGCTATATGGGCCGATTTGAAATAAATTGCGAAATGGGCCAAGATGATATTTTGCTTAATTGGCCAAATTGATAAATTGTTATAATGGGCCATATTTTTTGTAAGAAAAATCTGAATAAATTGTTGTAAATGGTTATGCATTAAGTACATGATTTGCATGGGGAATGATGAAGAGAAGTTCTGGTAGCTCTGCTACATAAATTTGGTGGCGCTGCCAAAATCTGAAATATGGCAATGCCATGTAAATTCTGTTAATCTGGTGGCTTGTCCACAAATTTGATATAAATGGCTTAATGCCCACGTTTGGTGTGTTGGCGGGGTGGGTTGACTAAAGATCACCCACAGGTGTGATGGTTGGTACGAGTGGTGTGTAGCGGATGGAAATACTAGGCCTGGTTTGGGAATTGCATTTCATATTCGTGTTATATTCATATTATTATTATATTTGTATATGGGCTTAGGCCCAAATATTTGCTTAATGGATTTTGGCCTAATGGACAGCGGTAAGTGGGTTACATACTGAGTTCTAGTAACTCACCCCCATTTTTCCTTATCCCTTTCAGGTAATGATCAGTGATGGAGACTTGGGCCGTAGAGGACTCGGTGGAGGTCATACTTCAAAACGGTTAAATTTGACATTTTGGATTTTTTTTATACTTTTAATTACTTGGCTATTTGAATTAAGGTTGTAATAAGGCCTCTGGATAAATTTTTGGTTTTGTTTATTGTTTGATGAATTTATAAACTGCTTAAAGTATTTTAATTGAGATTTTAATTTCTAAAAACTTAAATAATCATTTTATTCAAAAATGAATACACAAAAAGAATTTCATAAAAATTTTCATATTTTTAACTCAGAAATTTACTCGTAAAATTTTCATCAATTCTTTTCGAAACTAGAATATTTTTAAAATTTACTCGAACTGTTATCGATATTTTCAAAATTTCGATTTATAAGATTTTACATCTCAAATTGTCGATTTATCAATCAAATCTATTTTTTTATTTAATAATACTTCGTCTAAATTTTGTAATCTGTTTTACTTGATTTTTGAAAGACTTAATGGTTTTTCACATGTGACATGTCAGATCTGGCCTTAACGCATGGGCCGGGTTTGGGGTGTTACATCCCTGTCGCTGGAAAAAGCAATTTCATTCGGGAAAGGATACTTGGAGGCAAAGAAACACATTCCAAAGCCTATTCAAACACCCTATTAGGAATTCTACTTAAATTAGGATACTTAGGGGCCAAGTAAGGCATCTCAAAGTCTATATGAACACCTAATGAGGCAACTTGAGAGGGGAGTTCGGCAGAAGCCGGAACGACGTCAAAGCTAGGCCCAAGAGCCAAGCTGGGAAGGTCAGAGTTGTGGGAATCACTCGAAGATAGTCAGTCGATCCATCCCAAGAAGCCGGAATTATACTGAAGACAGCGGATTTCTCCTTCAATTCCTTCAGGGAGTTTTAGGGATTTCTTATGTTTTGTTTTATCTTTTCTCTTGAGATGTTTTCTTTATTTGTCATGAACTAAACCCTTCAGATACCTGAAGGGGATGAAACCTAGATGAATCTTGTTATTTGATTTCTGAATTATATGATAATTACTTAGTTTGTTCTTAATTATGTTGCTTATCCAAATCTGATGTGCTTAGGTGGAGGAGGAATAGACCCTGCCTAAGAGTAGATCTAACATAATTAAGCTTAGTAGTCGTTAATTTAGATTAAAGCAACTTCACTATATCTTTAAGGCTAAATAATAAAAAGAAAGTTAGTATTAGTACTTTTAGTTCCTTTGGGTTGGACAATCCGGTCTTGCCTAAGCTATACTACTGTTTGATAGGTACACTTGCCTTTAATCGTTGTCAGAGTTAGTTTCTAGGTTTGATCATTCGTTTTATAAATTTTAAAGCTCTGATTTCAGCGATCAAGTTTTTGGCGCCGTTGCCGGGGAACTAAAATATTAAGAACGCTTTATTTTTATTACTTTAGCCATTATTTTTTTATTTTATTTTTCGCAATTTTATTTTTTAGGTCAAATTTTAATTTTTGCTA
Organism: Gossypium australe; assembly: GCA_005393395.2. Taxonomy (NCBI): domain Eukaryota; kingdom Viridiplantae; phylum Streptophyta; class Magnoliopsida; order Malvales; family Malvaceae; genus Gossypium; species Gossypium australe. The sequence continues at coordinate 17,258,693 of CM016615.1, forward strand.
ACTTTTCTTCCTTTCTTTCTTTCCCTAGCAGGTACCTCTAGTTTATGACTAGAAGGAACCCAAGAGGACCTTTGGTATACGATAGCGAAATCGAAGCTACCACTCGCAGGAATCGTCGAGAAACCAGGTGGGCCCTAAATTACACAGTAATAGAGGAAGAAGGCAGATCCAATCCTACTGAAGGGATGAACGAGAATAACCCACCACCACGAGATGTGGGGGAAAACAATGCTCCACGCACAATGTTTGATTATGCGAAACCACATTTAACAGGAGCAGAATCGAGTATTGTTAGGCCTGCTGTAGCTGCTAACAATTTTGAATTAAAGCCTAACACAATACAAATGATTCAAAAGTTTGTTCAATTTGATGGTTTGCAGGACGAAGATCCAAACGCTCATATAGCTAACTTTTTAGAGTTCTGTGATACCTTCAAAATAAATGGCGTTTCTGATGATGCCATACGTCTTCGGTTATTCACTTTTTCATTAAGGAATAAAGCCAAATAGTGGTTAAACTTATTACCACGAGGGTCAATCACTACATGGGAACAAATGACCGAAAAGTTTTTATTGAAATATTTTCCACCGGCCAAAACGGCTAAATCACGGAATGACATCTCTTCTTTTGTGTAGATGGATCTAGAAACATTATATGACGCATGGGAAAGATACAAGGATCTCTTGAGGAGGTGCCCACACCATGGCTTACCCCTGTGGCTACAAGTCCAAACTTTTTACAATGGTATAAACCCCTCAACGAGGCAACTAATTGATTCAGCCGCTGGTGGAACTCTGAATAACAAGACTCCTGAAGCAGCTTATGAGTTCATTTAGGAGATGTCACTGAATAATTATCAGTAGGAGGTTACAAGGACGAACCGACAAAATCAGCTGGAGTTTACAATCTCGAGGCGATAACCATGCTATCAACACAGGTAGAGATGATGAATAAAAAGATTGATAGTTTGTGTTCTTCGCAGGCACATCCAGTCATGCAGTGCGACGCAAGTGGAACCGTGGCGAATCCTGAGTACCCACCCTACCAACCGGAAGGAGGAAGCGAACAGATGAACTATATAGGTAACAATTTCAGATCAAATAATAATCCTTATAGTAACACTTACAATCCAGGTTGGAGGAACCACCCAAATTTTTCATGGGGAGGTCAAGGAAACCAAGGAAATCAAAGAAAACAACCTCCTCAAAACTTCCAAAATCAGCCCTATCCACAAGAGAAGAAATCAACCCTTGAAGAGATGCTAACAAAATTTTCGGCAGACACAGAAAAAAGTTTCCAAGAAACTGAGAGAACAATCAAAAGCAACGAGAGCCGAATCATGGAAATTACTAAGTCAGTCAAGGAAGTCACTAATGCAGTCGAACAACTTGCAAAGTTGATGTTAGAACGACCGCAAGGGCTTCTACCTAGTAACACGGAGATTAACGCTAAGCAGCAAATTCAAGCCATCACAGCTTAGGACAGTAAAGGGTTAGATGAACCCAATACAATACCAAAAAACAAGGTAGACGAAAGTAAAACAAAGGTAACACAAGAAAAGCCAAAATCGATAATCAAAGAGTACCAACCTCGCATTCCTTATCCCGAAGCAATAAAAAGAGACGATTCAGAGGAACAGTTCGGTAAGTTTCTTAAACTTTTAAAGAAATTACATATTAACTTACCTCTTCTCGAAGCTCTTTTTCAGATGCCAGACTCGAGGAAATTTTTAAAACAGCTCTTGACAAACAAACGCAAAATAGACGAAGAGCACCACGTGGAGTTGAACGCAACATGCTCGACAATGTTACAAAATAGACTACCCCAGAAGCTAAAAGATCCAGGGAGATTCACAATTCCATGTTTAATTGGTAGTTTAACTATTGATAATGCGTTAGCTGATTTAGGGGAAAGCATAAATGTCATGCCTTATACATTGTTTAAACGACTAGGTCTAGGGAAGCCCAAACAAACTAGGATGAGTATTCAATTAGCTGATAAAACTGTTAGAATTCTTAGGGGCATTATTGAAGATGTTCTTATAAAAATCGATAAATTTTTTTTTCCTAGTAGACTTTGTTGTCTTAGACATGGATGAGGATAATTCAATCCCCCTAATTCTAGGAAGACCCTTCTTAGCAACTACCAAGACTAAAATTGATGTTGCCACAGGAGAACTTATACTTTGTGTAGGTGATGAATCAATCAAGCTTCAAGCTCTTGACTCGGCCAGGACAACAGACGATGAAGGTAAGAAAGTAACTTCAAACGATAATCAAACTATTCAACTTTCATCGAAGGAAACATTGCAAAGACACAACCCTGAGCCGATTCATAAACCCCAAAATGACAAAGATAAATTACATAAGGAACAAAGCCTTAAGGTCGACAAATTAGAAGAGTGGAAAACACAACTTAAAGAAGAACCGGAACCACACAAAGTGAAATTGAAGGAGCCCCCAGACGAGCTGATAAGAACAACGAATCACTTCAAAGTAGGAGATCAGGTATTGTTGAATAAGGAAGACCCTCGAATCACCAATTCAGACCTCAAGAGAAACGAAGAAATCACTTTTGAGGTACTTAATGTCTTCCTATACGGCACAGTCGAGGTAAGCAATCCTAAATTCGACACTTTTGAGGTAAACATTACTCGACTTAAACTATATATCCATAACCGAAGTGATCGCATGAGAAAGGATTTTCACCTCCTCAAACCACCATGACCATACGAATGAGAGGTAAAGTCTAGCTTAAGACTATAAACGAGCGCTTCTCGGGAGGCAACCTGAGCACTAACCCCATTTTTACATTTTTTATTTTTTTATTTTTTTACTTTTTTTTCTTTTTCCTTTTAGCACATAACCATAAACTAACTAAAGAGCAGATTTCTAGGCCACACGGCCCTATACACGGGGGTGCCCGTGGCCGTGTGGAAGCTAGGGGATGAACCATGGGCATGCTAGTAGCCGTAGAAAAATTTCTTTTCCCAACACGGGTGGCGATAATAGTCCACGCCCGTGCCGACGCCCCGTGCAAGGTTACTGACTTGTTAAGCACGGGCTAAATACGGCTGTGCCTTCCAATCGTGCCAACATTCTGGCTTATCGAACACGGGAGGAGCACGCCCATATTAAATGACCGTGTGAAGAAATACACGGGCGTGCCACTACACCCACGGCCGTGCCCGAACACCTTGAACGCGCTCGAAATTCAAAATCCCAAAACACGGGCTACATCTCTATTTAAACCTCATTCTCCCTTTTTCTAGTTGTCTTTCATTTTCCATTATTTATTTTTATTTTATTTTTATTTCATTATTTTTTTTACTTTATTTTATTTTATTTTATTCTTCTTATTCTTTATGATATTTAGATTTAGCTTAGGATACAATAAAATCAGATCAGCTGCTTCGAGGATTCAATTTCAAACGGTTCGAGACATTTCCCCACGTTCACCTCCAATCCTATCCAATTTCTTTTCATTGACTTCATCCAAAATTCAGAAAGTTTCACTTCTCTCCCTATCTTATGATTTTTATGATTATTTTGCTATTATCTATCTTTGTACATTAAGGGCAATGTACATCTTAAGTGTGGGGGGTTAACTATAGTATTATTTGAAAATCCCTGAATTATGCCTTGTTCAAAAGTAAAGTCTCTCATATTATGATTAGAATGAAATTTCCTATGATTTATGATCTTTGTTGATATGTTTTGGAGTAAGTCATTGATAATTATGCATTGATGATTAAATTTTAAAGATACTAGAGAATTAAGCATGATAAGTCTAATTTTCAGAATAAAAATTTTTGCTAGGTTGATTAACCTAAATTTGAATATTGCTTTGAAATTTGAAATTTATGAGATTGATGTCAAAACACCCATAATTTTTGTGAGATTTTGAGCCTTATAGAGCATATAGTCTTTTTCGTGCTCACCTTTTGATTATGAGTGTGTCAACTTTGAACTGTTATTCTAGAACTTGCCTCGTTTATACATGTTGAGACCACATTTATGATTTGATATCCAGAGATGATAAAGGCACCTAGGACTTAACCCACTCACTCGACTAAAAAGCCTACCTTCATAAATTAACCCTTAGTGAACCCCGTTGATCCTAACAACCCTTTTTATTGACTCATCCATTAATAACCCAAAACCCCCTTTGTATTTGTTATCACCATTCCTTTTTAACTACCCTTTAATCAAGATATGATTTGATTAATTACCAAATTAAATCAGAGCATGAGTTGAATTCATCCATTATTATTATTAGTTTGTTCTTAAAAAAAAAAAAAGAAAAAGAAGTCGAAGTATATCCAGTACTAGTGGTGAGCTTATACAGTTAAAGTTTATATTCCGAAAGAAAAGCTCGTATTGTTAGGATTATTATTATCAGTTGATGTAAATATTATTTCAGTATTCATTAGGTAGGTACTTGTCAATTCAATCTCAATTCTAACTGATCGCTGAAATCAGAGCTTTAAAATTTATAATGAATGTGATCGAACCTGGAAACTAACTCTGACAACGATTAAAGGCAAGTGTACCTATCAAACAGTAGTATAGCTTAGGCAAGACCGGATTATCAAACCCATATGAACTAAAAGTATTAATACTAACTTTCTTTTTATTATTTAGCCTTAAAGATATAGTGAAGTTGCTTTAAACTAAATTAACGACTACTAAGCTAAAGACACAAGATAAAAAGAATGAATTGGAAAATAACTTGAAGGAAAACTCAGTTGATCACGACGATACCCTCAGGAAGAATCCACCTAGACTTCACTTGTTATCTAACCCTGAACCATATGATTTCTTTACTTAGCTTGATCCATAGGACTCCCTAACCTATATTAAACCCTCTCTCGAGACGAATAACATCTAACCCTAGGTTAATTAGTGGAACTCTCGTTCGCTTATAATAACCCCCTAGAATAGCAGTAAATCGATCAATAGACTCCCATATTAGGTTTCACCCTAATCCGACAAAATCTCGTAACCCTATCTCTAAGCGTTCGATCAACTCCGCTTAATTATGTTAGATCTTCTCTTAGGCAGGGTCTATTCCTCCTCCACCTAAGCACATCAGATTTGGATTAAGCAACATAATTAAGAACAAACTAAGTATTTATCATATAATTATGAAATTAAATAACAAGATTCATCTAGGTTTCATCCCCTTCAGGTATCTGAGGGGTTTAGTTCATAACGAGTAAAGAAAACATCACAAAAGAAAAGATAAAACAAAACATAAGAAATCCCTAAAACCTCCTAAAGGAATTAAAGGAGAATTCCGCCGTCTTGAGTATAACTCCAGCTTCTTGGGATGGATCAACTGGCTATCCTCGCACTATTCCCTAATTCAGACCTTCTCGGCTTAGCTCCTTGGCCTAGCTTTTTAGCCCGTTTCGGCTTATGCCGAACTCCCCTCTCAAGTTGCCCCCTTGGGTGTTTATATAGACTTTGTGATGCCTTACTTGGCCCCTAAGTATTCTAATTTAAGTAGAATTCCTAATAGGGTGTTTGAATATGCTTTGGAATGTGTTTCTTTGCCTCCAAGTATCCTTTCCCGAATGAAATTGCTCTTTCCAGTGACAGGGACACGGCCATGGCACACGCCCGTGTGAATCATGGCCAGGGGTGTTCGGTCTCTTAAATGAGGCACGGCTGTGTGGTCTTTGGGCCAGGCCGTGTCGATTTTTCTCTTGGCCCAATTTGGTCTGTTTTAAGCCCGTTTCTCGTTCTTTTCATCCTTGGGTGCTTTCCTAATTATAAAATATGAAAAGAAAATATTAAGAGCACCTTTTTACATAAATCAAAGGATAAATCATCCAAAAGTATGCTAAATGTGGGATTAAAATATGTTACTTTTACAGTTTATCAAATACCCCCACACTTAGCTTTTGCATGTCCTCAAGCAAAATTCTTAACTTACAATTAAAACGAACTTCCTTGATTCATAACATTCATCAATAGTGTTTCATCATAATTCAAAGATAATTCATACATGGATAATTCAACTCAAAGAGTCTTAAAGATTCAAACAATCTAAGTCATAGTTTTTATAGTATGAAAACATAGGTGTTTCCCTTTACCTGAATAGTTATCTCTGATTCAAAATCGACAAGAGTTGACATCCTCACTTAAGATTCACTCAAATCACTCAAAGTGTTTAAGGTTCAAAATTAAGCACTCAATAAGTCGAACATGAAAAGCTAATCCCATAGGCTTGCATGAAAATCAAATCTCCACCACTATAAAATGAGATGATACACAAATCAAAAGGTCTTTAGTAGGGTTGTAAAGGGGCTTAGGTTAAGGGTATGGATAAAGGCTGAATTAGAAGGTTAGAATCGAGATTGACCTAACAAATTACCTAACTAGAAACACGAACTGATGATAAGTAATTGCATCAAATGAAAATTTGTAATACTAATACTCTAATACGAGCTTTTTCTTCAAGACTTGAAATTTACATGCATAAGCTCACCTAATAATGAATATACTTCGTCGTTTTTTTTAGAACAAATTAAGCAATAAAGGATAAATTCAACTTACTGAAATAATATAATTAGGTAACTAATCAAGTCAAATTTCGATATAAGGGTAGTCAAGGAATGGTGATAACAAATACAAAGGGGTTGTGGGTTAATATTGGTGGGTGAGTCAATAAAAAAGGTTGTTAGGATCAACGGGGTTCACTAGGGGTTAATTATGGAGGTAGGCTGTTTAGTGGAGTAAGTGGGTTAAAACCTAAGTGCCTTTATCATCTCTGTATATCAAATCAAAAGTGTGGTCTCGACATGTATAATCAATGCAAGTTCTAGAATAACAAATCCATGTTGACACACTCATAATTAATAAAGTGAGCAAGAAAAAGAATATATGCTCTATAAGGCTCAAAATCTCACAAAAATTATGGGTTTTTGATGTCAACCTCGTAAATTTCAAACTTCAAAGTAATATTCAAATTCAGGTAGACAACCTAGAATTTTTTTTATTTCTGAAAAATAGACTTATCATGCTTGATTCTCTAATATCCTCCAAATTTAATCATCAATGCACAATTGTCAATGACTTAATCCAAAACATATCAATAAAAATCATAAATCAAAGGAAATTTCATTCTATTCATAGCATGACAACTAGGACGACGGTCGGCAGCAGTGGTTCTTCGACGATAGAGCAGTGGAAAAATTAGACTTCTAGTGAGACTCTATCGGGTAACTTGATTTGAAATTAACATTTCCAAAGATAATATTTTTTTAAATAATTTAATATTAAATTAAATTTAATATTTATCTAGATAATATTTTATTAATTTTATATTAATGTGAGACATTAAATTTAATTTAATATTTCTCTTGATAATATTAATGTGATATAACACAATAAAGTTCTTGTTTTGGAATTTTTTTAAACTCAGGTTTTTCCTTAAATCTAACTTTTTTTTTCCAAACCCGACCTTCCAACAGTTTAAAGTCAGAAAGATCAAATGTTGTTACGGTCGTGTTGAGTCCGTTAAGGCAAACTGTACTCGTTGATAAAGTTTGTAAACAATGCCCGTTAGAAATCTAGAACATATCTTTTTCAGTTGAATTGCTAATCATGTTTTTTGATGAATTTGATGTGATTTGGGGAATGAATTGGTTAACGGAACACAATGTGGTTTTGGATTGTCGTAAGAAGAAGTTTTCAGTTCGGAACCTGGAAGGTGGGTTAGTAGAAGTGATTGGCACTAGATTAAATAGCTCAACTTGAATCATTTTATCAATAAGTGCTAATAAAATTCTGAACAAAGTTTGTGAGGCCTTTCTAGTCTACATTATTAACTTGGACTCAAATTGAAAGTCAGTTAAGCAATATTCAGATAGTATGCGAGTTTCCAGATTTGTTTCCTATGGAATTACTTGGATTTCCTCCTGACTGAGAAGTTGAATTTGCAATCGAAGTTTTTCCTAGTACAGCTCATGTATCAATTGCTACGTACAAAATGGCATCGACAGAGTTGAAAGAGCTGAAAGTTTAGTTGCAAGATTTATTAGATCGCAATTTTATACGCTTAGTATATTGCCCTGAGGAGCTCTATTTTAGTTTGTTAAAAAGAAATATGGATCGATGCAGCTTTTTATTGATTATCGACAGCTGAATAAGCTAACAATTAAGAATCGACATCCCTTACTGCGTATCAACAATTTGTTTGACTAGTTGAAGGGAGCCTCAATCTTTTCCAAGATTGACTTAAGGTCAAGATATCACTAGTTGAAAATGAAGGATAGTGACGTACCAAGAATAGCGTTTCATGCATGGTACAGTTATTATGAGTTTCTAGTGATGCCATTCAGATTGAAAAATGCTCTAGCGAAATTCATGGATCTCATGAACCGCATATTTAGACCTATCTAGATTAGTAAAATTAATATTTTTTTTGGTGTTTTAGACTATTAAACGATACTACTTTTTTTGTAAAAAAAATTATTTTTTTTCGTGCCACCACACTATCAGGGGAAAAAATTATTGGGTACCACTAGTCTATCAGGCGACACCACTAAATTTTTTTAGAAAATAAATATTTTTTAATTGGTGTCGCCACATTGTCATACGATGATGGGCTCGAAACTAACTAATATTTCGAAAAAGGCAAGCACACCTATGGAATAGTACTATAGTTGTGGTGAGTCCGGAATATTGTATCCTCAAGGACTAAAATACTTTAAGAATTGAGAAAATACTTTAAGACAATTTTATGAGATAGGCAATACCTAAGGAAGAATCCACCTAGACTTCACTTATTATTTGTGATTCATACGATTTTTTCACTTGACTTAATCCGTAAAAGTCCATGAATTATGTTAATATCTCTTTCAAGACTAAAAACAACTGACTCTAGGTTGATTAATTGAAATCTCTTTCTAATTAAAACCCCTATTGTCGCATTAACTCGATCTATGGATCCCCTTATTAGATTTGACTCTAACCCGGTAGATTTTCGTCGCCCTATTTCTAGGATTGCAATCAACTCCGCTTAATTGTGTTGATCTACTCTTAAACAGGGACTTTTGCTCCACTGAATAATCACATTCGACTTGAATCAATAACCTAAATTATCAAAACAAGAATAAGAACTCATAATTAAGAATAAGAACAAGTATTTATCTTATAAATCAAATAATAATAAGATCTTTCTTAGGTTTCATCTCCTTAGGTATTTAAGGGATTTAGTTCATACTGATAGAGGGAAACATCTTAAAATAAGGAAAACTACAAAACATAAGAAAACCCAAAAACTTCAAGAGAAATTTGGTTAGTTGTAAGTTAAGTGCTAAAAATCGAAAATATGGACGTTAGTGGGGTTAATACTCGGGTTGCCTCCCAAGAAGCGCTCGTTTAAAGTCTTAAGCTAGACTTACCTCTCATTCGCATACTCATGGTGGTTTGAGGATTTGATACTCCTCTCACCTGCTATCAGTTCTATTATCAATATAAAGTTTGAGTGGGGTAGTGTTTACTGATCGCTGAAATCAGAGCTTTAAAAATTTATAAAAGAATGATCGAACCTGGAGACTAACTCTGGCAACGATTAAAGGCAAGTGTACCTGTCTAACAATAGTATAGCTTAGGCAAGACCGGATTATCGAACCCAAAGGAACTAAAAGTATTAATACTAACTTTCTTTTTAATATTTAGCCTTTAAAATTAAAGTGAAGATTGTTCTAAACTAAATCGACAAGAACTAAACTAAGGACACAAAGACAAAAAGGATGAATTGGAAAATAACTTGAAGAAAACTCAATTGATCACGACGATACCCTCAGAAAGAATCCACCTAGACTTCACTTGTTATTTAACTCTTAATTATATGATCTCTTTACTTAGCTTGATCCGTAAGACTCCCTAACCTATATTAAACCCTCTCTCGAGGCGAATAACGTCTAACCCTAGGTCAATTAGTGGAACTCTCGTTCGCTTATAATAACCCCCTAGGATAGCAGTAAATCGATCAATGGATTCCCATATTAGGTTTCACCCTAATCTGGCAAAATCTCGTAACCCTATCTCTAGGCGTTCGATCAACTACGCTTAATTATGTTAGATATTCTCTTAGGTAGGGTCTATTCCTCCTCCACCTAAGCACATTAAATTTGGATTAAGCAACATAATTAAGAACAACCTAAGTAATTCATCATATAGCTTAAAAATCACATAACAAGATTCATCTAGGTTTCATCCCCTTCAGGTATCTGAGGGGTTTAGTTCATAATGAATAAAGAAAACATCACAAGAGAAAAGATAAAAAAAACATAAGAAATTCCTAAAACCCCCTGAAGGAATTGCAGGAGAATTCCGCCGTCTTGAGTATAACTTCGACTTCTTGGGATGAATCAACTGGCTATTCTCGCGTTATTTCCTAATTCTGACCTTCTCGGCTTGGCTCCTTGGCCTAGCTTTGATGCCTTCTCAAAGGTGGCACTTAGGGGATATATATAGGCTCTTGGAATGCGATTCTTTCTCCCTAAGTATCCTTTTCCGACTGAAATTGTTTCTTTCCAACGATAGAGACACGGCCATGTCACACGCTCGTGTGACTCATGGTCAGGCCGTGTTAGGATTTCTAATTTGGAACACGGTCGTGTGAGTCGGAGTTGAGGTCGTGCTCTAGGTAATCGTCGAGGCACGGTCATGTGGACTTTGGGTGAGGCCGTGTCACTTTCGCACTAAGGCCCATTTACTCCGTTTTGGGCCTGATTTTTGTTCTTTTCATCCTCGGGTGCTTTCTTGGGTATAAGACATGAAAAGAAAGGATTACAAGCACCTTTTTATAAAAATCAAGGAATAAATCATCGAAAAACATATTAAATGTGGGTTAAAATATGTTACAATTATGGTTTATCAAATACCCCCACACTTAAGCTTTTACTTGTCCTCAAGCAAAATTCTCAATTTACAATTAAAACGAACTTTCCATGATCTACAATTCTTATCAACAATGTTTTATCGTAATTCATAGGTAATTTATACATGGATAATTCAATTCAAAGAGTCCTAAATATTTAAACGAGATAAGTCATGAGTTTGTACTTTCGAAAACATAGGTATCTCCCTTTATTTAAATGACTACCTTTTCAATTCAAAACCAACAAGGATTGATGTCCTCACTTTAATATTCACTCAAATCACTCTAAAGTGTTTAAGGTTCAAGAAAAAGATCGCTCGTAAGTCAAACCTGAAAAGTTAATCCCATAGGCTTGCCTGAAAATCAAATCTTCACCACTGTAATATGAGATGATAAACAGATCAAAAAGGTCTTTATCAGGGTTGTAACGGGGCTAGGGTCAAGGTGTGGTTAAAGGCTGAAATTAGAGGGTTAGAATCGGGATTGAATTGATGAGTACCTACCTAAACATACTGAAATATCCCCAACTAAAAATTAATGAACCTACTAATACGAGCTTCTCTTTTGAGAATAGATTTTGATTGTGTAAGCTCTCTTTTCATACTACTAAGATTTGAATACTTTGAATTTTTTTAAGAACAAACTAAGTAATACAAGATTGATTTAACTACTATAATCATAAACTTAGGTAACTTGATCAACTCAATCCTCGATTTAGAGGTAGTCAAAAGAAAGGGTGAATACAGAGGCTTTGGGTTAATATTAGTAGGTGAGTCAATAAAAAAGGTTTGTTAGGATCAACGGGGTTCACTAGGGGTTAATTGTTAAGGTAGGCTATTTAGTGGTGTAAGTGGGTTAAAACCTAGGTGCCTTTATCATCTCTATATATCAAATAAAAAATGTGGTCTCAACATGCATAAACGAGGCAAGTTCTAGAATAACAGTTCATGTAGACAAACTCATAATCAAGGAAATAAGCACGAAAAAGAATGTATGCTTTATAAAGTTCAAAACCTCACAAAAATTATGGGTGTCTTGACATTATCCTTGTAAATATCAAATTTCAAGGTAGTATTTAAATTTAGGTCAACAACCTAGCACAATTTTAATTCGTGAAAAAGAGACTTATCATACTTAATTCTCTAGTATTCTTTTAAATTTAATCATCAATGTATAATTGACTATGACTTATTTTAAAACATGTCAATAAAAATCACAAATCATCAGAAATTTCATCCTAATTAGTAATATGACAACTTTGCATAAAAATAAGACTAAATTAGGGATTTGAGAATAATGAAAAAAAGAAGTTAGGTATTTTTACCCCCACACTTAAGATGTACATTGCCCTCAATGTACAAAGATAAATTTAGTGATCATTCAAAAGATAAGAGGGAAAGTGTTACTTCCTGGATTTATTGATAAGATCCTTGGAGGGTGTGAAAAGTGTGTGGCATCAGGTGACTTTTTGTATTTCTCCTGGTTGTGCGTTTGTGTATGTGAAGTGTGTATTTTATTCTGCAAAATCACTAGTTATCGATGATGTAATAGATATGTGGTTAGGACTGCTTGAATAGTTAGATAGCCAATAGTGAAAGTTTGCAATAAGAAAAGTTCGAATTAAAAACAACACAAAAGAAAAACTTAAAATAAAGAAAATATATAATGTAAGATAACAAATTAAAAGGACTCAGAAGTCCTCATCATTGGTTGGATCCGGTGGTGGTGCTGATGGTGAAATGTGGAGATGCTGGCATATTTGTTGAAGCGTCGCCTCTAACCCGTCAAAGCACCGAGCGTTTTCAGCGAAATGCAGCTTGAATCAATCGAGTCGTGCAAAGATGTCTTCTAATGTTGTTGCTGCTCGGTATGGATGCTGGCTCGGATGTGATGCCTCCTCTGATGATGGTGGGACATCGTCAGGAATGTCCTCGTCCTTCCCCTCGTTTGTGGGTGTCTTTAGAATGTACTGAGGGGGGTTGGTCCCTCGGCGATGTTTGATCATCCTCATGTGTAGCATCGTCTGGATGCCTTGAGGTACCATGTTGCCCATCAGTGTGAGAGAGGTGATTTGAACGTCGGTGTTGAGGAGGTTGAAGTGTCGAGCCAACCTCGTAATGTATGGCCCCATGGACAAAATCCCCTTCCTGTGTGGCTCTGTCTGATGTTGAATCGTGCATGCGATAAAATAGGCCAAGTCGAAATCATGTCCTTCAGACATGCATGATAGGAAGTAAACATCTTGCTTGTTTACGTCCCCTGTGCTCTCTCTGCGACCTGTGATGGTGTGCGCGAGAATGGCGTGCATATACCTTAGGGCTGGGGGAAGTCCCATCGCCTTAGAGCGACTGGGGTCATAGTGGCTTGTTGTGGGGCGTAGATTTTGCCAACATTCGAGCAGAGTGCAGTGGAGCTCTTGGTTTAATTCGGCAAGTGGGTTTTCTTCTATGAATTCCGGTGTGTAAAGTCCGAGAGCCGCGCCGAATTGTGGTACACTTAATCGATACACTGAGCCCCCTAGACGGAATTGGATAGCACCCGGGTCGTCAAACTGAGTCGTTACCGTTTGCAATGTGAATGTGGTGCAAAATTCCAATGTGAGCTCCAAATATATGGGCTCGTCGATTGAGAAGAAGTTCCCCCACGGGTCGGTTGTGAGTAATGCTTGAATATCTGTTGTGAGCTCAACTTGCTGCATTGCGTTCTAGTCAATTCACCTGCCGATGCATAGGGGTCTACCCCGGATTGCTTTGTACCGTTCGTCCTGAGTTGCTTGAGGGAATCTGAGGAATGGGTGTCGAAGCTCGATAGAGGCTTGCGGACGATGATCCGGGCCCCTTTCTTTTCTTGCTTGGGGCTGCTCGTTTGATTCGGGATGTTGACATGGTACCTGAAATTTGTAATCAAATATAAAGAAGTTTCAAGCTTCCACAAGAGCACAGCCGTCATATTCCACATTAAGGCATGAAAAATTTTGAGAATTTGTGAGCATGTTAAATTGCAAGCGAAAAATTTTCTCGAACAATAGTGGGCGGAGCAATGTATCAATTTTAAAATTCAAGAATAAAATGAGTATAAAATCTAACAACCAATGAATATTATGGGTACTTAAAAACAAATTTCCTAAAAATCATGCATTTGAGATTAAATCTAAACAAAATCTGGAAATAAACAAGAATGCAATAATGTTTATCAAATATTTAATCTAGAAAGGGAACCAGGGATGGTGTGAAATGATCAACACGGGCGGGGCACGGCGGTGGCGGTGGCTCTGCTGCACGAACACGGCGGTGGCGTGGGCATGGTGCTTTGAAGCACGGCTGTGGTGCGGGCGTGTGGCTGGTTTTGGGTGGTTTTTGGAGAAAAACGGTGAGGGGAGGCGGTTTTGGGTGGGAGAAGGGAGGCTTAAAACTGATTTTAGGGTTAGGTTTGGGGGGGATGACGGTTAAGTTTTATATATAGGGGAGGGGGCACGGTTCGACGCCACGCCCGTGTCAATTTGAAATCACCCGTGTTTTTCGGGATTTTCAGGTTTGGGCGCGTTCAGGTTTCTTAGCACGGCCGTGTGTCCATTGGGCACGCCCGTGCTCGATAAATTAGTGTGTTGGCACAGCTAGGACGCACGGGCGTGTGTAGCCCGTGTGTGGCAAGTCAGTATCTTCGCACGGCCGTTTGCCACAGTCGTGTTTTGCCCGTGGTGTGCAAGTCAGTAGCTTCGCACGGTTGTGGCACACAGGCGTGTGATTCCCGTGCTCGATAAGTCAGTGTCCTTGCACGCTTAGATGCCATAGGCGTGGTCTGGTATTGCAGCCCGTGTTAATCGATAGAGATTTTTCCCTGTTTGGGCACGGCTCTTGGCACGCCCGTGGGTGGTCCCCTGTCTTTCACACGGCCATGGACACGCCCGTGTTCAAGGCCGTGTTAAAATAATGCACTTCTTTTGACTATTTTAGTGTGGTGTTAGAAAATGAAAATAAAATGTTAGTGGATTAGTGCTCGGGTTGCCTCCCGAGTAGTGCTTGTTTATAGTCTTAAGCTAGACTTTCCCTATTTTCGGTTCTAAAATAAGGCCCGTAGAGCATAAGGTCCTCTCTCATATCTCCAAAATCTGCACCATTATAAATTTTAAGTCGGTGACCATTTACCTTGAATGTGCCTTTGGTGGGATGAGTTACCTCGATGGTGCCATATAGGAAAATTGTTTTGATCATAAATGGGCCTGACCATCTTGATTTCAGCTTTCCCGAGAATAGTTTAAGCCTTGAGTTGTATAGTAGGACCAGGTCTCCTACTTCGAATTGTTTTGAATTCTTGAGATGAGCATCATAGCGTCGCTTTGTTGCTTCCTTGTATAGTTTTGAGTTCTTATAGGCTTCCGTTCTCCATTCGTCCAGCTCGTTCATCTGCATCATTCTTCTCTTTCCTGCAATTTTGAGGTCAGAATTCAAAAATTTTGTTGCCCAAAAAGCTTTGTGTTCTAATTCGAATGGTAGATGACAGCTTTTCCCGTCTACAAGTTTGTAAGGGGATGTCCCTAGAGGTGTTTTGAAAGCTGTTTTATAGGCCCATAAAGCATCATCTACTTTAACAGCCCAATCTTTTCTATTTGATTCAACCGTTTTTTCTAGAATACGCTTAAGTTCTTGGTTTGCTGCCTTAACTTGCCCACTGGTTTGAGGATGATATTGGGTGGCTATCCTGTAGTATACTCCATATTTTTTTAGGACTTTTTCAAATTGAGTATTACAGAAATGAGTACCCCTATCACTAATGATGGCTCTTGGTGTGCCAAATCGGGAAAACAGCTTCTTGAGAAACTTGACTACTACCCTAGCATCATTGGTAGGTAAAGCTTCCGCTTCTACCCATTTTGACATGTAATCAACTGCTACTAGAATGTACTTGTTTCCAAACGAACTAGGGAATGGTCCCATGAAATCAATACCCCATAAATCAAATATTTCACATGATAACATATATGTTTGAGGCATTTCATCACGTTTAGAAATATTACCTATTCTTTGACATCTATCACATGAGGCAACATACCTGTTGGCATCTTTAAATAGAGTGGGCCAATAAAAACCCAATTCGAGAATTTTGTGTGCTGTCTTAATCCCACTGTAGTGTCCTCCTGACGGTTCAGAATGGCAATGCTCCAAGATTTTGCTTGCTTCTGTCTTTGTAACACATCTTCAAATTACCTGATCTGCACATATGCGGAAAAGAAAGGGATCTTTTCAAAAATAAATTTTCACATCAGCAAAGAATCGCTTCTTTTGGTGATTGTTAATTTCTTGGCAAAACGTTAGCTGCTAAATAATTCGCAATATTTGCGAACCATGGCACCTCAGAATGTGTTATAGAGAAGAGTTGTTCTTCGGGAAATGAATCATTTATTTCACTTTCGTCGAGCTTTTTGGTGTGTGGATTTTCAAGTCTAGAAAGGTGATCTGCTGCAAGATTCTCGGCTCCCTTCTTATCTTGTATTTCCAAGTTGAATTCCTGTAAAAGTAGAATCCATCGTATGAGTCTAGGTTTTGCATCAGGGTTGTTTAAAAGATAACGAAGAGCCGAATGGTCAGTGTAAATGACAACTTTAGACAATATTAAATATTGTCTAAACTTATCAAAAGAAAAAACTACAGCTAGCAATTCTTTTTCTGTGGTGGTGTAGTTTTCTTGTGCGGGTGTTAATGTTCTGCTAGCGTAGTAAATTGGCTGAAAATGCTTGTCTCTTCGTTGTCCCAAAACTGCACCTACTGCAAAATCACTTGCATCACACATTAGTTCAAAGGGTAAGTTCCAATCAGGTGCAATTATAATCGGCACATTTATTAATTTATCCTTAAGGATATTAAATGCATCTAAACATTCCTGATTGAAATTAAAAGGGACATCTTTTTCTAGTAATTTTGTCAAAGGCTTAGCTATTTTAGAAAAATCCTTAATAAATCTTCTATAGAACCCTGCATGTCCTAAAAAGCTTCTAATAGCCTTAATAGAGCTAGGGGGAGGTAGTTTTTCTATGGTTTCAGTCTTTGCTTTATCTACTTCAATCTCTTTACTAGAAATCTTATGTCCCAACACAATTCCTTCTCTAACCATAAAGTGACATTTTTCTCAGTTTAAAACAAGGTTTGTTTCCTCACATCTCATTAGAACTCGTTTTAAATTTTTAAGGCAAAGATGGAAAGAATTACCGAAAACTAAGAAATCATCCATAAATACCTCCATGATGTCTTCCACGAGTTCGTCAAAGATTGCCAACATACAATGCTAAAAAGTAGCAGGAGCATTACATAATCCAAAAGGCATTCTACGATAAGCGAACGTACCGTATGGGCATGTAAATGTCGTCTTCTCTTGATCTTCAGGAGCTATAGGAATTTGGAAGTAGCCGAAGAGTTTGTCCAAGAAGCAGTAGTACATGTGTCCGGATAATCTTTCCAACATTTGATCTATGAAGGGCAGAGGGAAATGATCTTTTCTGGTGGCATCATTCAGCTTTCTATAGTCTATACAGACTTTCCAACCTGTAACTGTTCTTGTGGGAATTAACTCATTCTTTTCATTGGGCACTACCATCATTCCTCCTTTCTTTGGAACTACCTGCATAGGACTCACCCAAGTGCTGTCAGAAATAGGATAAATTATTCCTGCATCTAGAAGTTTAATTACCTCAGCTTTGACCACTTCTTTCATGTTGGGGTTTAACCCTCTCTAGGGTTGCACACATGGCTTGTATTCTTCTTCCATTAAAATTTTGTGGGTGTAGAACGCAGGGCTAATTCCCTTGATGTCAGAAATTTTCCAAGCTATGGCTTTCTTGTATTCTCTTAGCACTTTTATCAGCTTCTCTTTTTCCTTGGGTTCTAATTCTGAACAGATAATTACCGGTAGCATAAAATTATCCCCGAGGAATGCGTATTCTAAGTGTTTTGGTAACTGTTTTAGTTCCAATTTGGGTGGCTCTTCGATGGAGGGTTTCTGTTTTATTTTGTCATCATTACCAATGCTTTCTTCTTTCATTTGTCTGAATGACGATGTATTCAGATTCAACTCATCGTCTTCATCTTCTTCCCCCTCTTCTTGAGTCAGGCACAGTTCCATCGTGTTGTCATGTATGATTTCCTGTAATGAGTTTTGAATAATATGGTCAGTAGTATCAAAAAAATAACAAGAATCATCTTTCTTTAGAATATCGCATGGCATCATAAATTTGAAAAATGATTTCTTCATCACCTATCCTTAGAGCGAGTTTACCATCACCTACATCAATAAGAGCTCTAGCAGTGGCTAAAAAAGGACGCCTTAGGATTAAAGGAACATTAATGTCTTCATCCATGTCTAACACAACAAAATCAACAGGGAAAATAAATTTATCAATTTTTACCAAGACATCTTCGATAACTCCTCTAGGATATTTAATGGATCTATCTGCTAGCTGAATACTCATCCTAGTGGGTGTTGGTTCCCCAAGATCTAATTGTTTAAACATTTTGTAAGGTATTAAATTTATACTGGCACCTAAATCAGCTAATGCTTTCTTAATGTTCAAGCTACCAATTAAACAAGGGATAGTAAAACTTCCGGGGTCTTTTAATTTGGTTGGTAGCTTATTCTGGAGGATGGCTGAGCACTCTTTATTAAGTTCCACCGTTGACACTTCTTCAAGTTTTCGTTTATTCGTCAGGAGTTCCTTTAAGAAATTTGCGTACTTCGACATCTGTGAAATGGCTTCAACAAAGGGTAAGTTAATATGTATTTGTTTAAAAAGTTCAAGAAACTTACCGTATTGGGCATCAATTCATTCCTTTTTTAACTTTGCTGGATATGGGATTGGTGGTTTGTTCTCATTGCGTACTAAAGTTACATCCTCAATCTCCTTATCGCTTGCCTTGTTATCTTTGTTTGGGGTTTGTTTCTTTGGGTCGCCTAATTCCTTTCCACTTCTTAGTGTGACTACTTTTACCTGTTCTGTCCCTTTAGGAAAAATTTCTGCTAGTATTGCACAGATCGTCTTAGTAAGTAATCCAACCATCTTAGTGAGTTCCCCACATGACTCAGTATGTTTTTCAATTGACGCTTGTTGATCTTTAAGTGTTCTCTCGATGTCTTGTAGGCGTTTTTCTTTGTTTCCTAGACTTCCCCATGAAAAATTTGGGTGGTTCCTCCAACCTGGATTGTAATTGTTACTATAAGGATTATTATTGGATCGAAAATTATTATCTATATAGTTCATCTGATCGTTCTCTGCTTCCGGTTGGTAGGGTGGGTACTCAGAATTCACCACAGTTCCACTTGTGTAGCACTGCATGACTGGGTGTGCCTAGGAAGAACATAAACTATTTAGCTTTTTATTCATCATCTCTAGCTGCGTTGATAGCATGGTCACTGCATCGACGTTAAAGACTCCTGCTAATTTTGTTGGTTTGGTTCTTGAAGCCTGCCATTGATAACTATTCAGTGACATCTCCTCAATGAACTCGTATGCTACTTCTGGAGTTTTGTTGTTCAGAGTTCCACCGGCGGCTGATTCAATTAATTGCCTCGTTGAGGGGTTTACACCGTTATAGAAGGTTTGAATTGTAGCCACAAGGGTAGGTCATGGTGTGGGCACATCCTCAAGAGATCCTTAAATCTCTCCCATGCATCGTACAGCGTCTCTAAATCCATCTGCACAAAAGAAGAGATATCATTCCGTAATTTGGCTGTTTTGGCCGGTGAAAAATATTTCATTAAAAACTTTTCGGTCATTTGATCCCATGTAGTGATTGATCCTCGTTGTAACGAGTTTAACCACTGTTTAGCTTTATTTCTTAATGAAAAAAAAATAACCGAAGACGTATGGCATCATCAGAAACACCATTTATTTTGAAGGTATCACATAATTCTAAAAAATTAGCTATATGCGTGTTTGGATCTTTGTCCTACAAACCATCAAATTGAACAAACTGTTGAATCATTTGTATTGTGTTAAGCTTTAATTCAAAATTGTTAGCAGATATAGCTGGCCTAACAATACTTGATTCCGCTCTTGTCAAATGTGGTTTCGCATAATCAAACATTGTGCGTGGAGCATTATTGTCCCCCACATCACGTGGTGGTGGGTGGTTTTCGTCCATCCCTTCAGTAGGATTAGATTCGTCTTCTTCTTCTCTCTCTATGTAATTTAGGGCTCGCCTGGTTTCCCGACGATTCCTACGAGCGGTTGCTTCAATATCGCTGTCGTATACCAAAGGTCCTCTAGGATTCCTTCTAGTCATAAACTAGAAATACCTGTTGGAAAAAGAAAGAAAGAAATTTTCAGCAAAATAGAAAAAAAATAAAAATAGAAAGAATAAATTGTGAAAAATTAAAATTATGGCTAAAATAATAAAAATAGAGTTTTCTTAATATTTTAGTTCCCCGACAACGGCGCCAAAAACTAGATCGCTGAAATCAGAGCTTTAAAAATTTATAAAAGAATGATCGAACCTGGAGACTAACTCTGACAACGATTAAAGGCAAGTGTACCTATCGAACAGTAGTATAGCTTAGGCAAGACCGGATTATCGAACCCAAAGGAACTAAAAGTATTAATACTAACTTTCTATTTAATATTTAGCCTTTAAAATTAAGGTGAAGATTGTTCTAAACTAAATCGACTAGAACTAAACTAAGGACACAAAGACAAAAAGGATGAATTGGAAAATAACTTGAAGAAAACTCAATTGATCACGACGATACCCTCAGAAAGAATCCACCTAGACTTCACTTGTTATTTAACCCTTAATTATATGATCTATTTACTTAGCTTGATCCGTAAGACTCCCTAACCTATATTAAACCCTCTCTCGAGGCGAATAACGTCTAACCCTAGGTTAATTAGTGGAACTCTCGTTCGCTTATAATAACCCCCTAGGATAGCAGTAAATCGATCAATGGATTCCCATATTAGGTTTCACCCTAATCCGGCAAAATCTCGTAACCCTATCTCTAGGCGTTCGATCAACTCCGCTTAATTATGTTAGATCTTCTCTTAGGTAGGGTCTATTCCTCCTCCACCTAAGCACATTAAATTTGGATTAAGCAACATAATTAAGAACAACCTAAGTAATTCATCATATAACTTAAAAATCACATAACAAGATTCGTCTAGGTTTCATCCCCTTCAGGTATCTGAGGGGTTTAGTTCATAATGAATAAAGAAAACATCGCAAGAGAAAAGATAAAACAAAACATAAGAACTTCCTAAAACCCCTTGAAGGAATTGAAGGAGAATTCCGCCGTCTTGAGTATAACTCCGACTTCTTGGGATGAATCAACTGGCTATCCTCGCGTTATTTCCTAATTCTGACCTTCTCGGCTTGGCTCCTTGGCCTAGCTTTGATGCCTTCTTAAAGGTGGCACTTAAGGGATATATATAGGCTCTTGGAATGCGATTCTTTCTCCCCAAGTATCCTTTTCTGACTAAAATTGTTTCTTTCCAGTGACAGAGACACGGCCATGTCACACGCCCGTGTGACTCGTGGTCAGGCCGTGTTAGGACTTCTAATTTGGAACACGGCCGTGTGAGTCAGAGTTGAGGCCGTGCTCTAGGTAATCGTCGAGCCACGACCGTGTGGACTTTGGGTCAGGCCGTGTCACTTTCACACTAAGGCCCATTTGCTCCGTTTTGGGCCCGATTTGTGTTCTTTTCATCCTTGGGTGCTTTCCTGGGTATAAGACATGAAAAGAAAGGATTACAAGCACCTTTTTATAAAAATAAAGGAATAAATTATCGAAAAGCATATTAAATGTGGGTTAAAATATGTTACAATTACGGTTTATCATTTACCTTGAAAGTGCCGAACTTACGACTGTTCCGTAGGGGAAGACATTTAGTACCGTGAAAGGGATCTCTTCATTAAGGTCTGAAATGGCGATTTGAGGGTCTATTTTATCCAACAATACCTGATCCCTAATCTTAAATTGGGTTGTCCCATCCTTATGTTTGACATGGATTTGCTTTGGTTCCTCGTGTTTTTTTTGGTTTTTCCTTGATGTGTGTCTGCCATTCATCTAGTTCATCGATTTGTAATCTTCATTCCTCATGAACAGTTTTATTCTCAATATGAACACTAGACCCTGGCTCTGTTATCTTTTCCCGAGAGATTTCTTGCAAAGAAGATTGAACGTTAAGTTTATTTATATTAACAGGACTTGTATTCTCTTGATCATTAGATATTCTGTCAAAATCATGTGCTTTGAGTTTAATCATGTCATCACCTACACGAAGTATTACTTCCCTTGTATCAACATCGATAATGGTCCTAGCAGTTGCTAAAAAGGGCCATTCTAATATTAAAGGAACATCATTATCCTCATTCATATCTAAAACAACAAAGTCTACTGGGAATATGAATTTGTCAATTTTCACTAGTACATCCTCAATTATAGCCCTAGGAACTCTAATGGTTTTATCAGCTAATTGGATGCTCATCCTAGTTTGTTTGGGTTTCCCAAGACCTAGCTGTTTAAACATTTTATAAGGCATAACATTGATGCTTGCCCCTAAATCAGCTAAAGCATTATTAACAGATAAACTACTAATTAAGCACGAAATTGTAAAACTCCCTGGATCTTTTAATTTTGTGGTAGTTCATTTTGTAAAATTGCCGAGCACACTGCATTTAGCTCCACATGCGACGCATCGTCTAACTTCCGTTTGTTTGTCAAAAGCTCTTTTAATTTTTTTCGAATTGGGCATCTGCGAAAGAGCTTCAATAAACGGTAAGTTAATATGTAATTTTTTTAAAGGTTTAAGAAATTAACCGAATTGTTCATCTGTGCGGTCTTTCTTTGTCGCATTGGGATATGGTACACGAGGTTGGTACTTTGTATTTATCAGTTTTGGTTTATCATGGCTTACCTCAACCTTAACTTTATCTACCACGTTCTCTTGCCTTGGGTTTAGTTCGTCTAACCCTTCACTATCGTGAGCAGTGATGGCATGAAGTTGCTCCTTTGGGTTGGTTTCAGTGTTTCTTGGCAAGCTTCCTTGTGGTCGTTTAGAGATCAGCTTAGCAAGTTGTCCTAATTGGTTTTTGAGCCCTTGAATCGATGCTTGCTAATTTTTAAGTGTTGTTTCGGTGTTTTGGAAACGAGTTTCTAACACCGCGATGAATTTTGTTAGCATCTCCTCAAGGTTCGGCTTCTTCTCTTGTGGGTAGGGTTGTTGTTGAAAGCCTGGGAGGGGACGTTGTCTCTGATTTCCTTGGCCACCCCATGAGAATTTGGGGTGATTCCTCCAACCTGGATTATAAGTGTTACTATAAGGGTTATTTTGAGGTCTAGAATTATTACCCATATAGTTCATCTGTTCACTTTCTATGCCAGGGTTGTAGTATGGATATTCTGTATTATTCATTCCTCCTCCATTCGTATCGCACTGCATCACTGGATGTACCTGCAAAGAACCACACAAACCATCAATTTTCTTACTTAAAAGTTCTACATGATTTGATAACATGGTTACTGCGTCGAGGTTGAAAACACTGGCGACTTTGTTGGCTTTATCCTCGTAACTTGCTACTAATAGTTATTTAGTGACATCTCCTCTATAAACTCATAAGCCGCTTCAGGGGTCTTGTTATTTATAGCTCTACCAGCGGCTAAATCAATCAACTACCTAGTTGAAGGGTTCATACCATTGTAAAAGGTTTGAACTTGTAACCATAGAGGTAATCCATGGTGTGGGCACCTTCTCAGAAGATCCTTGTATCTCTCTCATGCATCGTAAAGTATCTCTAAATCCATCTGCACAAAAGAAGAGATATCATTCCTCAACTTAGTCGTTTTAGCCGGCGAAAAATATTTGAACAAAAATTTTTCGATCATTTGTTCCCATGTAGTGATTGATCCTTGTGGTAACGAGTTCAACCACTGTTTAGCTTCGTTCCTCAACGAAAAGGGAAACAACCGAAGGCAAATGGCATCATCAGAAACGCCATTAATCTTGAAAGTGTCGTAAAACTCAAGAAAATTTGCCAAGTGATTGTTTGGATCCTTATCCTGCAAACCATCAAACTGAACAAATTGCTGAATCATCTGAATAGTGTTAGGTTTCAGTTCAAAATTACTTGCAGCAACAGCAGGTCTAACAATACTTGATTCAGTTCCTGTAAAATTAGATTTAGCATAATCATACATAGTACGAGGAGTAGGATTTTGATTCACCGAGTTTGCGGCAACCACAGGAGGTAGCGGAGTATTATCAGCCTGTTAAATTAATTTCGTCTTCTTGCTCTTCTTCTATGTATTATAGGCTTCGCCTTATTTCTCTTCGATTTCTGCGAGCTGTACTTTCAATCTCACTGTCAAAAATCAAGGGTCCTGACGAGTTTCTTCTAGTCATAAACTAAAATTACCTGCCAGAAGCAAATAAAAGAAAAATTAGCAAAGTTAAAATAAAATAAAAATAAATTTCAAATAAATAAAATGGATAAAATAATAAAAATTTAGTGTTCCTAATATCTTAGTCCACGGCAACGGCGCCAAAAACTTGATAGGCTCGAAACTAACTACTATTTCGACAAAGGCAAGCGCACCTATCGAACAGTAGTATAGTTATGGTGAGTCCAGAATATCGTATCCTCAAGGACTAAAATTACTAGTAATAACTATCTTTTTATTATCTAGCCTAATAATTAAGGGTGATTTCTTTTAAATTAAAACTTAATTAAAAATAAGACAGAGAAAGAATTGAGAAAATACTTTAAGACAATTTTATGAGATAGGCAATACCTAAGGAAGAATCCACCTAGATTTCACTTATTATTTTTGATTCATACAATTTATTCACTTGACTTAATCCATAGAAATCCCTGAATTATATTAATATCTCTTTCAAGACTAAAAACAACTGACTCTAGGTTGATTAATTGAAATCTCTTTCTAATTAAAACCCCTATTGTCGCATTAACTCGATCTATGGATCCCCTTATTAGATTTGACTCTAATCCGGTAGATTTTCGTCGCCCTATTTCTAGGATTGCAATCAACTCCACTTAATTGTGTTGATCTTGAAACACCCCACACCCGGCCCACGAGCCTGGTCCTGATCTGGTATATTCCTCAAGTAAACCGGTTTCAAATTCTTTTGTTACTTAGAGAAAAACTTGTGTGATTTTTAAAAAAATATTGTTTGGGTTGGGCTTGAGTTGAAAACAAATTTATCTTATGTTAAAACCCATTTATTTAAGGTGACAAAACATTTAGAGTTAATTTTAAAAGGAATTTACTTAAACTTTAATTGATAAAAATCCATAATAAATAAAAGAAAAATAAAGTAAACCACAATGGCCTTATTATATCAATGATCCCAAAGTAAAACTTAAAATACTTAAAATAAATTGAAAGTCCAAATCATAAATTTCTTGCTATGCATGGCCACCTTTAAGCTCCTGCCGACTCGGTCCATTACTGCTCATCACCTGAAAAATACTCCCCAACGGGGTGAGTCAACAGACTCAATGTGTACACAACACTAAGTCATAATAGAATCAGGCATACCAATGATACACATTCAAATCATAGAATAAAATTAATGATGCATTCCCAACCCAAACCTAATTGTCCATCCGCTACACACCCCCGTACCTGCCAGTCACACCGTGGGGACTACTAAGTCGACCCTCCTCCCGCTACACTCCAAATTGCGGTCTTAGGTCACCGCATTCGTGGTCTTAGGTCACCACGTTCAGATTACTGTGGTCTTAGGTCACCACTTTCAGATTACTGTGGTCTTAGGTCACCACTTTTCACTTCCCCTTTCAAACAAACCCATATGCCCCATAACATATTATGCAATTACATGCCAAAATTCACATTCTTAACATATTCTCATGTTACAAATAACATTTTCATATTCCTAGTAGGAGTAGGAAACGTACCTGAGTACTTAGTACCATAACATGGTACCTTAGCCACTTTCATATTCTTAATATCATATATATATTTTATTAAACCTAGCCATAAAACGTATTAAGAATTAGTGTGGGGTACACACCTGATTTGCTTAACGAATTCCTTGAAATCCCGAAATCTGATCTACTGCCTTAGATCTCAAATTCCTACATTTGATTAATCACTTACTACTTTAATAAAAAGCCATTCGGCCATAAATCCAAATCCTAGTAGGATTAGTATTCTTAAAACTTACCTTGAAATTCTCAAATCCCGAAATCCTTGTATCCCTCTGTCAAAATCCCTATAACTACATGTTAGATCAATTTCTAACATTTATTCACAACAAATAACCCTTAGCCGTATGTTAAATATGACTTACCTTAGATTCTTAAATCCCGAAATTCACCGAATAACTAGGGAACACGCGGCTTATGGTGTACCTTCGGGAAAAGAACTTCTCCTTCCTTGTAGTCGACACTTAGTAAATCCCGAAAGATCTCCTTATTGAAGAATTTGATGGAACTCTTGCTTGAACCCTTAGCAGTATTCGGCTATGGCTTTGATGTGGATAACAATTTCGGCTCTTGAGGCTTAGTGAGAAATCGACTAGGGCTATTGGTATCTTCGACTTTTGATTGTGTTTGTAATAGAAGAAGAAAAGAAAAGAGAAAAAGAGAATAATGGCAGAGAAAATTCGGCAGAGAGAAGAGGAGAAACTTTAGAGAATTTCGGCAGAGGTTTTCTTGAAGAGAAAAGAATGAATGAAGAATAGCCTTACTCTTCCTTTTATAGCCAAAATTACTAGCTAGAGTCCTTTACTTGGCCACCACTCTTCTATTTTGATAACTTTATCCCTTGATTTATCACTTTAATTATCAACAAAACTTAATCCAATATTTATCTCTTATCTCCTAATAAAAATAACAATAATTATCCATCATTTATCTCTTGAAAATAATCTAAAATAAATCTATTATTTATCCCTTATTTATCCACCCTTTATCTCTTAAAAATAAAAGAATAAAAGCTCCTAATTTTTAGCCATGTGCCGTCCACCTCACTTCTTCTGGAAGTAAAATAAAATTTCTTTTATTTGCTTCCCAAGTGACTCGAACCCAGGCCCAACACCTTTGCATGTGGCGCCATTTCCAGAGGCCCTAAGTGGCATCTCCAGGCCACTTTTCCAAGCCCGTTTGTGTGTCAAATTTCACAAACTTTTTCTTTTAAGGCCACCTTGCCTTAATTTCCTCTTTTAAACCTTAAAACTTGACATTTCTTTACATTTCCAAGTTTCCAAAAATTTTCGTTTGGCTCTTTAAACTTGACATTTCCTTACATTTCCAAGTTTCCAGAAATGTTTATTTTCCTCTTTTGAATCATTTCTAAATCTTTTCCTTACATCCCCTAGTTTCCAAAAATGTTCACTTTCCATTTTTAAACTTAACATTTCTATACATTTTCAGGTTTCCAAAAATGTTCATTTCCAAATCATTTCCAGTCATTTCCGGGTTTCCAGAAATGTTCGAAATTTATTCCTAGTACATAAAACATGTCACTTCGTACAATTAAACCAAAAATTCATAGGCCCTTTCCAGGATGTTACAGATCTACTCTTAAACAGGGACTTTTGCTCCACTAAATAAGCACATTCGACTTTGAATTAATAACCTGAATTATCAAAACAAGAATAAGAACTCACAATTAATAATAAGAACAAGTATTTATCTTATAAATCAAATAATAATAAGATTCGTCTTAGGTTTCATCCCCTTTGGTATTTAAGGGATTTAGTTCATACTGATAGAGGGAAACATCTTATAATAGGGAAAACAACAAAACATAAGAAAACCCAAAAACTTCTAAAGAACTTGATGGGAAATCTTCAGTCTTGATGGAGATCCTTCTCCTAAGCTGTTCCTTACGGCTGTCTTGGAGTATTTTCTGCCTCCTACTCGGTGTCTACTCGACGTCCCTTTTAGGTTGCCCCTTAGGGTGTTTATATAGGCTTTTAGAACGCCTTTCTTGGCCCACAAGTAGCCTTTTCCGAATAGAATTAAACCTAGGGTCAGCAGGGACACGCCCGTTGATCACTGCAAATCAGAGCTTTAAATATTTATAAAAGAATGATCAAACCTGGAGACTAACTCTGACAACGATATTAAGGCAAGTGTACCTATCGAACAATAGTATAGCTTAGGCAAGACCGATTATCGAACCCAAAGGAACTACAAGTATTAATACTCACTTTCTTTTTATTATTTAGCCTTAAAGTTAGAGTGAAGATTACTTTTAAACTAAATCGACGACAACTAAACTAAGGACACAAAGACAAAAAGACGAACTGGAAAATAACTTTGAAGAAATACTCAGTTGATTTCGACGATACCTTCGGGAAGAATCCACCTAGACTACACTTATTATCTAACCCTAAATTATATGATTTCTTTTACTTAGCTTGATCCGTGAGACTCCCTAACCTATATTAAACCCTCTCTCGAGGCGAATAACGTCTAACCCTAGGTTAATTAGTGGAACTCTCGTTCGCTTATAATAACCCCCTAGGATAGTAGTAAGTCTATCAATGGACTCCCATATTAGGTTTCACCCTAATCCGGCAAAATCTCGTAACCCTATCTCTAGGCGTTCGATCAACTCCGCTTAATTATGTTAGATCTCCTCTTAGGCAGGGTCTATTCCTCCTCCACTTAAGCACATTAGATTTGGATTAAGCAACACAATTAAGAACAAACTAAGTAATTTATCATATAACTTAAAAATCAAATAACAAAATCCATCTAGGTTTCATCCCCTTCAGGTATCTAAGGGGTTTAGTTCATAATGAATAAAAACATCTCAAGAGAAAAGATAAAACAAAACATAAGAAAACCCTAAAAACCCCTGAAGGAATTGAAGGAGAATTCCGCCGTCTTGAGTATAACTCCGGCTTCTTAGGATGGATCAACTGGCTATCCTCGCGTTATTCCTTAACTTTGCCCTTCTCGGCTTGGCTCCTTGGCCTAGCTTTCGCTCCCCCTTAAAGGTGGTACTTGGGGGATATTTATAGGCTCTTGGATTGCGATTCTTTCTCCCTAAGTATCCTTTTCCGACTGAAATTGCTCTTTCCAGCGACAGAGGCACGGCCATGGCACACGCTCGTGTGGATCGAGACCTGACCATGTTCGGATTTCTCTTGAGGCACGGTCGTGTGTGACGGAGTTGAGGCCGTGCTCTAGTTGTTCATAAGGCATGGCCGTGTGTGCTTTGGTCCAGGCCATGTCAATTTCGTGCTAAGGCCCATTTACTCTGTTTTAGGCCCGTTTTGTGTTCTTTTCATCCTTGGGTGCTTTCCTGGGTATAAGACATGAAAAGAAAGGATTAAAAGTACATTTTTATATAAAACAAGGAATAAATCATCCAAAAGCATATTAAATGTGGGATTAAAATATGTTACTTTTACGGTTTATCAAATACCCCACACTTCAGCTTTTGCTTATCCTCAAGCAAAATTCTCAACTTACAATTAAAATGAACTTTCCATGATCTATAATTCTTATCAACAATGTCTTATCCTAATTCATAGAGAATTCATACATGGATAATTTGATTCAAAGCCTCCTAAAGACTCAAATGAGATAAGTCATAATTTTGTACCTCGAAACATAAGTGTCTTCCCTCTTTTAAATAACTACCTTTTTAATTCAAAATCAACAAGGATTGATATCCTCACTTAGGATTCACTCAAATCACTCTAAAGTGTTTAAGGTTTAGAAAAAGATCGCTCATAAGTCGAACCTGAAAATTTAATCCCATAGGCTTGCCTGAAAATCAAATCTCCACCACTGTAATATGAGATGACAAACATATCAAAAGGTCTTTGTTAGGGTTGTAACGGGGCTAGGGTACAAGGTGTGGTCATAGGCTGGAATTAGAGGGTTAGAATCGAGATTGAATTGACAAGTACCTACCTAAAATTTTTCTGAAACTTCATTAACTGAAAAGTGAATATCCTACTAATACGAGCTTTTCTTTTGAAAACAGTCTTTTGATTGTGTAAGCTCTCTTTTCATACTACTAATGTTGAATACCTTGAGGGTTTCTTTTTAAGAACAAAATAATATAATAAATTTAACTATAAGAATAATAAACTTCGATAACTGATCAAATCAAGTCTCGATTAAGGGGTAGTCAAAAGAAAGGGTGATAACAAATACAAGGTTTTGGGTTAATATTAGTAGGTAAATCAATAAAAAGGGTTTGTTAGGATCAACGGGGTTCACTAGGGGTTAATTGTAAAGGTGGGCTATTTAGTGAAATTAGTGGGTTAAAACCTAGGTGCCTTTATCATCTCTGTATATCAAATCGTAACTCTGGTCTCGATATGTAAAAATGAGGCAAGTTCTAGAATAACAGTTCATGGTTGACACACTCATAATCAAAAAATTGAGCACGAAAAAGAATGTATGCTCTATAAGGTTCAAATACTCACAAAAATTATGGGTGTTTTGACATCATCCTTATGAATTTTAAATTTCAAGGTAGTCTTTAAATTTAGGTCAACAGCCTAGCAAAAATTTTAATTCCTGAAAAACAGACTTATCATGCTTGATTCTCTAGTATTCTTTAAATTAAACATCAATGTATAATTAACTATGACTTATTCTAAAACATGTCAATAATCATCACAAATCATCAGAAATTTCATCCTAATTAGTAATATGACAATTTTGCATAAAAACAAGACTAAATCAAGGATTTGAGAATAATGAAAAAAGTTTGGCACTTTTATTCCACTTTTACCCTCAGGGATTTGAGAATAATGCAAAAAGTTAGGTCCTTTTACCCCCCACACTTAAGATGTACATTGTCCTCAATGTACAAAGATAGATAATGCATTTATATTTAAAATCAAAAGGGAGAGGATAAAATACTCCCTGAGGTGTGGACTGTTTCCTTGGAGGAGAGTAGGGGTCGTGGAGGTTATGGTGGCGAAGGCATCGGTATGGTGGTGGTGTTGGTTCCCGAGCTCTGCGCTAGATGAAGAAATTGAGGAACTAGTGAAGGATTAGCCAGGGGTTATTAAGACATAATATAAATAAACTAAATAAAAGATTAAAGAAAAGCAAGCTAAAGGGAAGGAGACTAAGAAGAAAACTGAAATGACAAGAAAATACTAATGGACTATGAAGTCCTTATTAAAGGATGGTTCGCAAGGTGGGAATCAATGCTAAGATTAGGGATGTGGCGGCGGTGGTGATAGTGGTGAGTTTTTCGTGGTGGTCAGTGTGATTCCCTAGCAGCCTGGCGACCCTGACACTAAGAAACTAGAAGAAAATTAAACAAAAATAGCAGTAGAGAAGCTTAGATAAGGAAAATAAAGGAGAAGAGCAGGAAATTGAAACAAAAGAGAAAGCAAAAATTAAAACTAATTGGTCTCAAAGACCCTTGGCTTGGTCTTGAGACGAAGCTGCTGGCATGAACTCATGTTGATCGTTCTTTGTTAAGGAGTCTATGCGTAGCTTCTTCCGCTTCTTCGGCATGGTGTTGATTTGCTTAAGGATCTAGGGTCTTGAAGAGTTTGAGATGGAGGAGAGTGAAAATGAGAGAAAATAAAGAAGAAATCAGATGGAGGGAAGAGGAAGAGGTGAGGGGTTTAAATAGAAGATCAAATTTTGTGCTCTCCCACGGTCGTGGTCACAGGGTGTGTCGATTTACACGGCCACCTCACACGGCCGTGTTATAAAGGGTGTTGTCACCCTATGCCCGTGCTTGATTCTCCCATGCCCGTACTTGTGAAGTTTTTCTTTTGGCACGGTCGTTCTACACGGACGTGTCTCCCCCGTGTTTGATAAGTCAATAGCTTCACACGGTTGCCAGCACGGGCGTGTTCTGTCTGTGGTGTGGAAGTCAGTAGCTTCACACGATTTCGGGCATGGCCGTGCCTTATCTGTCGGTGCCCGTGGGGAGGGTTGTTGGATCCGTGATGTTGGGGAGGGTGGTTGGGCTGACTGCACGGCCACTGCCCTGTCAGTCTAGTGATTTAGGTGGTCCACACGGCCACAGACACGACCGTTTGTAAGGCCGTGTGGCCTGAAAAACCTGCTTTTTTTTGGTTAGTTTTAAAAAGGAAAAGAAAAAGGAAAAAGGAAAAGACAAACAAATGTAAAAAGAAATGTTGTTAGTATTTGGGTTGCCTCCCGAGAATCGCTTGTTTATAGTCTTAAGCTAGACTTTTCCTTGTTATTTGAAAATTTTAGGGAGGTTTAAAGGTTTGAATATCTTCCCTCATACTTACGGTTTTATTCTCTTGACAAAGTTGAAGTCAAGAAGCGTTTACTTTGAAAGTGCTGAATATTGGATTGCTTACCTCGACTATCCCGTGTGGGAAGATATCATGTACTTTGAGAAGGATTTCTCCCTTTGCCTTCAGGTCTGTGGTAGTGATTTGGGGATCGATTTTGTCTAACAGTACTTGGTCTCCTATTTTGAACTGATTTGATGTCCCCATGAGCTCTTCTTGTGGTTCCTTGGGTTTTACTTTGTGTGAATCTAGCTCTCCTTTGATTTCTGTCTTCTGCTTTTCTAAATTATCGACCCTAATGCTTTGTTCCTCATGTAACTTTATTTTGTCGATATAAGCCGGCTCAGGGTTTAGGCCTTGTGATGTTTCCTGTGATAAAGATTGAATAATATGATTATCAACTAAAATGACTTTCTTACCTTCATCGACTGTTGTTCTGGCCGAGTCGAGAGCTTGAAGATTGATCGATTCATCTCCTACACGAAGTATGAGCTCACCTGTAGCAACATCAATTTTTGTTCTGGCAATTGTTAGAAAAGGCTTTCCTAAAATTAAAGGGATTGAATTATCCTCATCCATGTCTAAGACAACAAAGTCTACTGGGAAAACAAATTTATCGATTTTGACAAGAACATCTTCGATAATACCCCTAGGAATTCTAACAGTTTTATCAGCTAATTGAATACTCATCCTAGTTGGTTTGGGCTTCCCTAGACCTAGTCATTTAAACAGTTAGTAAGGCATGACGTTTATGCTTGCCCCTAGATTAGCTAACGCATTATCAATATGTAGACTACCAATTAAACATGCAATTGTAAAACTTCCTGGATCTTTTAGTTTTTGCGGTAGTCTGTTTTGTAACATCGCTGAGCATGTTGCGTTTAGTTCCACGTGGTGCTCTTCATCTAATTTGCATTTGTTGGTCAAGAGCTGTCTTAAAAATTTTCTCGAATCTGGCATCTGAAAAAGAGCTTCAAGAAGAGGTAAGTTAATATGTAATTTCTTTAAAAGTTTAAGAAACTTAGCGAACTGTTCCTTTGAATCGTCTCTTTTTAAGGCTTCAGGATAAGGTATGCGAGGTTGATACTCTTTAGTTGTCAGTTTTGGCTTCTCTTGTGGTACCTCTATTTTACTTTCGTCTACCTTCTTTTCCGGTATTGGATCAGGTTTAGTTAATCCATTACTGTCCTGAGCTGTGATTGCTTGAATTTGCTCCTTAGGATTAACTTCAGTGTTACTTAGTAGACGTCCTTGCGGTCGTTCTGACATTAGTTTTGCGAGTTGTTCTACTGCATTAGTCACTTCCTTGACTGATTTAGCAATTTCATCGAGTCGTCTCTCGTTGCTTTTGACTGCTCTATCAGTTTCTTGGAGATGTTCCTCGAGGGTTGGTTTCTTTTCTTGTGGATAGGGCTGATTTCGGAAGTTTTGAGGAGGTTGTTGCCTTTGATTTCCTTGGTTTCCTTGTCTTCCCCATGAAAAATTTTGGTGGTTCCTCCAACCTGGATTGTAAGTATTACTATAAGGATTATTATTAGATCGAAAATTATTACCTATATAGTTCATCTGTTCATCTTCTGCTCCCGGTTGGTAGGGTGAGTACTCTGGATTCGCCACAGTTCCACTTGCGTCGCACTGCATGACTGGATGTACCTGTGAAGAACCCAAATTATCGAGCTTTTTATTCATCATCTCTAGCTGTGTTGATAGCATGGTCATGGCATCGATATTGAAAATTCCTGCCGATTTTGTCGGTTTGGTCCTTGAAGCTTGCCACTGATAATTGTTTAATGACATCTCCTCAATGAACTCGTAGGCTGCTTCTAGAGTTTTGTTGTTCAGCGTTCCACCGGTGGCTGAATCTATCAGTTGTCTCGTTGAGGGGTTTACACCGTTATAAAAGGTTTGGAGTTGTAGCCACAAGGGTAGACCATGGTGTGGGCACCTCCTCAAGAGATCTTTGAATCTCTTCCATGCATCGTATAGCGTCTCTAAATCCATCTGCACAAAAGAAGAGACATCATTCCATAATTTGGCCGTTTTAGCCGGTGGAAAATATTTCATCAAAAGCTTTTCGGTCATCTGATCCCATGTAGTGATTGACCCTCGTTGTAACGAGTTTAACCACTGTTTGGCTTTATTTCTTAATGAAAAAGGGAATAACCGAAGATGTATGGCATCATCAGCAACATCATTTATTTTGAAGGTATCACAGAACTCTAAAAAGTTAGCTATGTGCGTGTTTCGATCTTCGTCCTGTAAACTATCAAATTGAACAAACTGTTGAATCATTTGTAGTAGGATCTACTATTTTTTAAAGTTAAAACTATTTTTGTTTATTCATTTTAGAGATATTGTATCGAAGATGAATAACCAATTCTTCGTATACGTTCATTTCGAGGGGGTAATTTTACAAACAACAGTTGGTTGTATATTTGAATCTCGCTGACAATTAGGAATGCAGTTTAATAAGAATGTAAAACTCAAAGATATGGAACAAAAGATTAGTGGAAGAATATCTTGTCATTGTGGGAGGGGGATGTTCGGACTATTCTACAAATTTCCAGTTTTATCAAATCCTGTCAAATTTACGGAGATGGAACTTGTAAATGATGAATACTTGGAGACAATGGTCACACTTTATTACTCAAGCAGGAACGTGAAAGCTGAACTAGTTCAGTTGTTTGCTGAGATAGTAAATGTGGAGCTCGTTCAAATTGTCACTCCTTTAAATCAACCATATGGAATTCAAGACCCATCTATAGAGGTTCCGATAGCGTCTATTGAGAGGCGATAGTTTATACATGAGTTTGACTTTGATCTAAATGTTGGATGGGTAGAACAGTGCAATTATGGATGGACATTGACCTGGACTGAGCATCCACACCATGATCTAACTGCGTATAACAACTCTAAATCGAGGCCCCATTTATAGATACATCCAATGTGGTTGCTACCGATGCAGATGGTGAAGAAGGACCTCGTAATGATGTTTATTCTCATCATAATGATGAAGATTTTAGTGACCTCGATCTTGATGATGTCTCGGATGATATCGATGATGAAGGTGTAGATGATGGTGACATTGTACACGCCCCTTTGGTCGGGAACCTAAGTCATAGCATTGTCATATGCAATGATCTTAGGTCCCACATGCTGAGCGTAGATTCTAATGCGGTGCATGAATCTATGTTCCCTAAGTACCCAAATATAATACCTTATTATTGATTAGTGGTAGATTTCAAATCCGATGAGCTATTCGTAGGCCAACAATTCATGAACAAGTAGGACTGCGTATTTGCCATCAAGCGGTATAGCATAAAGGTGTCAGTGAACTACAAAGTCTTTAAATCTACATTGACATTATATGTTGGGGAGTGTTGGAGCTCCGCAAATGGGTGCAACTGGCGGGTACAAGCTGCATTTATCCAGAGGATGCAACTGTGGGAAATTCAAAGAATTGATAGGCCTTATATATGCACCATTGCACGTATGACGCATGACCATCACAAACTTGATGTGAAAACAATCTATAACTGCACCATACCACTGATTAATGACGTGCCAACTATTCATGTATCGATTCTTATTGTTGAGATGCAAGGTCGATTTCAGTACAAAGTGTCATACATGAAAGCATGGAATGCTAAAAAAATGGTCACGGAGCAGTTGTACGAAGATTGGGATGCATCATACAATGAATTTTAGGGGTGGTTAGTTGTGATGTAGAAGCACATGTCAGGTATTGTGGTTGACTTGTAGACACTGCCTTGTAACAACCCAAATGATAAACTACAACCGAGAAAAATAATTCCACTATTTGTTCTAGAAATTTGATCCATTCGATTCATCCTAGTTGTAGTTGCATAAGACAGTAATCAAATGTACTACCAATTGCCTTTGCAATCATGGAGTTCGAGAACATGGAATCATGAAAATTTTTCTTGACAAACTTATTGAGACATATTGTTAGAAAAGATAACATTTTCATAATCTTCGATAGATCGACGGGGTTAGTTGTCACGATTAGGCGTTTCGATGTTCCGTGAAAATTCATCTATTGCATCTGCCATAAGTCGTGAACATGGGTAATTATTGGTTTCATCCTCTTTTTAAAAAAATGAAAAATTTTAGAAACTAAAACGGAAGGTAATGTCATATCGGAATACATATGCAAGGTACGGGCTAAAAAATACTATTTCAAATAGAGGCTGGCGAGGCTTCAGGTTGAAATATATGATCAAACGAATCGTACATTACAATAGTGGTTTGGGAGCATGGAGTTGTGGCAATTGGCTCAAAGTTTCGATGACAGGTCTCGATATGGTCATATGACCATCAACCTCATAGAAGCGGTTAACTCCATCTTAAAGTGTACATGACATTTTCCAATTTAAGCTATTTTCTCAACTACATTCTATAGGCCTGCAACCTTTATGCCAAGAATGGGGTTGAAACAAATACAACAAATGCAGGCAGAGCATATGCACGTCGAAGAGGTAAGGAAGGCAATGGAGGTCAATGACCAGAGAGCAAGGTCGATGAATGTAAAACTATGTTCTCGACACTTGAAATCTTTCTACGTAATAGAGTTTACAAACCGTCGAACGGGTATCCCGACTAGGTCCTACGGAATTGATAAAAATCAATGTACTCTAAATTGGAGCCAAAAAAATATATTACATTATGTATAAAGAATTGGAATTTATACATGTTGATAAAAAATATAAAAATAATATATTCTAAATAGGAACCAAAAATATATAACACAAATAATTAAATCTACAAGCATCAAAATTGGTGGTTTGATGGAGTCGTCCGTGGGGTAAACAATTGTGGTGCCCTTCATTATTGTCGAGGTTGTTCGTGATGCTCAATATTCTCTTCACACGAACCTGCATTGTCATCATCCATAGATAAACCTTGGGGTGTATTGAACAAACTTGAAAAATCGTATGTCATAAAGCTTTGCTCGAGGGGTGGAGTCTTAGGAGTACGGAGCTGTGGAGCTAAACATATCAACCATCATTGATGAAACGGGTTGCTAATAATTAGCACTGTAATTGGGCATCTCCAGATGATATGCATAGCATTGAAACCTCGTACCAAATTTGTCAAATCGCAACTTCGAGTGATAAGAAGTAGCCTCCGATTGTATATGTGACATTAGAGGTTCAAGCTCGGGCTCAAGTTAGGGAGCAGGAGGCGAATGACCTTGGTGACTACGTGATTGACTCCGTCTACTTTCTCGATGCATCAGTGCATATGTCTAGGGACTACCATCAATTACCCACCAAATAAAAAAGGCATCTCGTTCTCCATGTACCAACATTGGTAGCTCACCAAGGGCATGAAATTAAATAAATAGGACTACAGCCGAGGCCGCCCCTCTATCTGGGCATTCCATAATGCAATATATTGTTGATGTTCCCATGCCCAATTCTTTCCTTCTTTTGTTAATCATGTGGACATTGTCAAAGATATGTGAAACATCCGAAACATCTTGAATGCTCCTAAATTGTCACAAAACTCGATCCCTGTTGTACCACTCAATGGTTGAAAAATTCAACGCGGGTGCGTTAATGCACCGCATGAGTGAATCGTTGTGAGCCTATGGGGGAAAGACGACAACAATGTTTGGTGCAGTATATGGCATCCACACGAACTGCACAATTAATAACATGGTTATAGTGACATGATTCAAATAACACAAAGAATGTAATTCCATGACATGAACATAATTTTATTTTAGAAAAAATAACCTCCTTCCCAGCATATGCCTTAATCATTTGTTGGTACATAATGAGGGTTTCAGACTTCCCGATACCCAGACAAATAAACCATCTGAAAACAAAGCACACTTGTTAGAACATATTCTCATAAAAAATAATTATTGATTGAAGTTTTAAATTCTTTTACCTATTTACAAGTGGCCACACATTTGGATGGTGACTCACTACTACCAAAATTGGCATCCTCTATAGCGCCCATGACTGCAACAATATCAAGCAATCGCCTATATCTTGTGTATCATGCTGAGCCCCAACTGTGCGAATGGGCAACATGCAAATCATTCAATAAAGGCAAGTACATTATATGGACTTTATTATTATCTACGTCTAACATAAGTACCACCCCCAATCAGTTGTAGTATATACACTTGAGCAACGCACGTATTCTCACACTCAGTGACATTACTTGATAAGATTTCAAAATTTTCTTTTAACTAGGAAAATTTCAAATTGGTAAACCTAGCTTCAGCATCACCAGGCGAGTGTCCGAGGAGGTGGTTGCAGAGTGTCGTAGGTTCAAACACTTTATTTGTCCTCGTGACAACGCCATCGTCAACCAGGAGCTTGAGTTGCAATGCCACATTTTCCAGGGTGATGATGCACTCCCCACATGGTAAATGAAATGTGTAGGTCTCCAGGCGCCACAGCTCAACCAAGGTGGATATTAAGTCTGCCCTCAACTCAAACATCTGGATCATTGCCGCTGTTTCAAATCCAACGGCATCTAAGTATGGCATAGTACGTTCGTCCGGCCGGTAGCTCGGACCATGGACACATGCCCTCAAAACGCGGTACTCACCCTATCCATATTAAATTATTGCATTAGTTAAATTATTCCAATTAAATAAGAATTTACGTCCAACTCTATAAATATACCTGTGAATAACAAATAATTTTTTTTACCGGCACATTAATCATCATTGTTGTGTGGTCGGTTGCTCTGATCAGTGAACCCATTTCTGTATCTGCACAATTTTTTTTTTTGGTTAAAAGGAAATAGAAGTAACCTTCTAACTACATGACTCTACTGAGAGTTTGTCCTTATTCCAGACTATTGAATATCATTCTCCAGTAAAGCTCAAACACACTCAGGTGGCTCACCAAAATAACACTTCACATTCAAATATCTAATCAACATTTTTGCTATGCAGTCCACAACCTTAAATAGTTTAATCACCACTTAAAGAAAAAAAAACAATTTATTTAATTTACCATAACACGTATTCTTTCAACTGAAATTTAAGTATTTTTATTAAAAATATATTTATAATCATTATTATTACAAACTGAAAAAAAATTAGAACTATCTTATTCTATCCTACACTTTAAACACAATTATAATATTTATGATTAGAAATATAAATATAATCTTAATTATCTAAATATTAACAAATACTTAAAATGAAAACATTAAAATAATACCAAAATTATTATAATAAACAAACAAACAAAAAAAAAACCTACCATGTACTATCAGCACCAACACAAATCAATCTTCCTTTAAACTAATAACTAAATCATTTTTCCCTTTCAATTTTCGGACAAGGGGAGGGGGGACAATCCCCATTTATATATAGGAGATACTAAGAAGAGAAAGAAATAAAATTGCGGTACAATCGATAGATTATTTGTACCTCACCCTACGTTCAATCTATTTAACAGGATGGACACACTGTTTCTATTTGTGTTGCACGTTACTTAAAGGTGACATATATGCAGATTCATTCTAGTTCATCATTGAGTGTGTGTATATATAGTAACAGGGGGAAGGAGAAAGTAACCGGAGGAGATGGGTGAGGACGAGGTGAAGCTGGTAGGTGCATGGTTTAGCCCATACGTTCACAGGGTGGCCTGGGTTTTGATTATGGTTATAAATATAATTTTTCACTAATTATTATAATTATGATTTATAAATTTATTTTAACATCGTATGTTTATTTATTTTTATATAAATTGTAATAAAAAGTAAGAATTGTAATAATTTATCATAATTTTATGGAAATTGAGATATTAAAGGAACTAAACTTGTTAAAAAAACAAATTTTATAACAATGGCAATTGAATAAAATGTGCTTCTATGTAATCTTACATTCCGCCAGTCAAACACCTAAATGTTACATGTTGGAAAATATGGACATCACATATATAATAAGGGTAATTACATGTTATTATTTAATTACTATCATGATAGGTTAGCCCAAATTAAAAGTGATCTAATTTGGTTAAAATTTTATTGGGCTTTAATTATTAAATAAAGTATGGGTTAAATATGTGTAGATACTCTTCTAATCAAATTTTAATTAATGATGGGCTAATTAGAATTTGATTAGAACCAATATGCCAAGGTTATAAATATTAGGGTTATGGTCCCCAAATTATACACAAGATATCTTTTCTAGTATCCCATCATTAGAAAAGAGAGAGTAGATATTCTCTGAATTTCTTGTGTGCTAATTTGGAAGATCAAATCCCCAAAATCCGGTAAAACTCCAAAGGAATTCATAGATTCAGGTACGCTTCCGCATCTAGTTTTGTTCTTGATTTATTCTTGATGATTTGATATGATAGATCCTAGTTTATTAAGTTTTATTTCAGATTTATTTTATAAATCTAACAAGTGGCATTCGAGCTTTGTCATGTTGAATCATTGAGAATGAATTGATTCTTTATGGATTTGATATTTTAATTATATATTATGTTGAATCTTTGAGATTCTTGATAAATTTTTGGGTTTTGATTCTTTAAATAAAATTTTAAGGTTTTATAAGTATAAACTAGTTTAATATTTGCATACGCTATTCAAAAGATGAAGGTTTATTTATTTATTTATAACCAATTCATAAAAATTGATTTGTGAGATTTCTTTCTCTTCTTTTCACACAATTATTTTATAAATTTTGGTTAAGTTATTATCAAATTAAAGTTACAGACTAACAACTTTTTGCAATTGAAGAATTCCAATTGGGTTGTATAATTGGTTTTGAAAGTTAATTCACTTGATAATTGAATAAATGAATGTTGTTAAGATGTTTTTTTTTTTTTGCATTATTTGTTTTAAATGTTGATGTTTTTTTTTTTGCATTATTTGTTTTAAATGTTTTGTTTGTGGTTGAATGTATATGGAATTATCATCTTTTGTCTTTATTCATGATGAATTATCACCATTGAATTCAATTCATATATACGGATGCTTACTTTTGGTTTCTGTTATAATTATTTTATATAAGTTTTAGTCCTTATAGAACTCGACTAAAATTAAAATATTTGAGATTTTTTTAAATATGGTGGCTATGAATTTTCATAAATAGTTGCGCATATAAAGACTTTTCTATAATTTGGGATTCTTTTTATATTTAGTGGTTATGGACTTTTTTTTAAAGTATCTGTGCGTATAAAGAAGTTTTATGATAATATCTTTAGTCATGAATATAAATTTGAGTTTATATGAAATATGTAAGGCAAGCCAGTATTATTTTTATATTATTATAATTGTGTGTATATATTATGTGTATACATATTATATGCATATCAATGATTTTGAGGATTAATGCATGATTATAGTTTGTGTGAATAGGTGTTTATAACCATTATTAAATAAGATATCTTTTATAGTTTAATTGGTGAAATTAAGCTTTGATGGATATCATTGAAGTTGTTAATTTTTTTATTTTATTTTTTGTTATGGTTATATATTCAATTTTATGGGTGCTTTGGTGCAAATTCATGTCAACTATATACATATTTAAATATGTTGGTTTTTAGTTTGGTTCTATAATCTTAGGTTTGGGCATCCTATGGTTTCAAATATTTGGTTAAATTACGATGATATGGTTTATTGTATGAATTGTGGGATATGCCAACTATTATGATTTTTTTTTTTAGATTTATTGGCTTGAAAATATTTTTCAAGTATTCATGTGAATAATTGTTTAATAATAAATACAACTTTGGATTTAGATGGTAAATTCATGGTAAAGTTTTCTATTTGATTATGAATACATGTATATGCGTGAATTGCTTTGGTGTTTTTATCCATGACAAAATTATGAATACATGTGCTTGTTAATTATTTGGCTTTAAACCACTACATTATTTGTTTTTTTGTTTTGATATATATGGTTTTGGAACAAAAAAAAAAAAAAAGAAGAAAGAAAGAAAGAAATAGTCAAAAATTAAGGCTTTCGGTTTTCTATTGCATTATTAAGACCTTATTTTTGTTTATTTCAGAGTCTATAAAGCAATAAAAAAAATAGTTTTGACATTTGACTATTGGAGAAATTTTAAATTTGAATATTGGTATGCTTATATATATTTTAAAATAACTTAATTGAAGCAAAAAGTCACTAAAGTATTTTTTTTTTGTATAAATTATTTTGTTTTAAAATATAAAAGGTTGTGCGCATGTAACTTAAGTTATGTTAATATTGATTGGCCCAAATGAAAGTTAATAATATTACATGTGCAACTATGGTAATAAACATGTGACAATTATTCGGTTTTACATGTGAGCAATAAATTGGCCCCAAGGAAGATTTATGGTTCGACATGTTCTTATTGTCAATGTTTGATTATTACACTAATATATCACTTCCAAGTTAATAGTCTAAATAT
This sequence comes from Gossypium australe, assembly GCA_005393395.2. Taxonomy (NCBI): domain Eukaryota; kingdom Viridiplantae; phylum Streptophyta; class Magnoliopsida; order Malvales; family Malvaceae; genus Gossypium; species Gossypium australe. The sequence continues at coordinate 17,301,227 of CM016615.1, forward strand.
GAAATATTAATGGAGTGTCCGATATGATGAGATTTATCTTTATTCAAATTATTTTGGTTTAAATTTGAAGTCTTATGGTTTATGATTTATTCAACTATTATTATATTTGCGAATATCATTGTATGTTGTTTTGGGATAAATATATAAATATATACTATTATCTTTTAATTTGATTGAAAGATGAAATTAAGAGAAATATTTTGAAACAAATAAATTCAGATTTTGACTTTAGGTTTTAATTAAGGATGTTTAATATTTTAAATAGATTAGTTGAAACAAAATCCCGCCAAAGTGACCTCTTTTGTGTAGATTAGTTTATTTAAAATATCAAGATTATTATATGTTTTTGTGATTCATGCATTTATTAATTGACCCAAAGGTAAGTTAATATTTGGCAGAATTTCAACGACATCTGTGGTGATAAATGTGTGACAATTATAAGGTATTTTATCTGAGCAATAAGTTAGTCCAAAGATTAATTAATTGTTTGACGTAATTTATTGTCAATGTTTGATTGTTACAACAAGAGTACCGCTTAATGTTAATATTACTGTCCAAAGACTTGATATTAATGTTGTGTTTGATATCTTGAGATGGGATTAGCCATTATCCTGAATTTATTGTTTACTTATGAATATTGACGTGAGCTTATTTTTATTTAACTTTTTGTTCTATATTCAGCTAATTCATATTCTATTACCACAATATCTGCTAATATAAATTCTATACCCATGCTTAATGAGACTAATTTCAATGAATGGAAAAGACATTTATAGTGTTTGGCTGTATGAACATAGACCTTGCACTAAGGGAAGAACTACTCGCACTTCTCACTGCGGAAAGCAACCCCTATATTAAAAGGGATTTTGAGAGGTGGGATCGTTCAAATTGCAAGAGTCTAATGATCATGAGACACAACATTTCAGAAGCCTTTAGGGCATAGAATCTGAAAAGATTACTCAGGCCAAGGTTTCCTTGACGAAATTAAGAAATGTTTTGCTAAAAACGATAAGGTTGAAATGACATCACTTCTGACTTCTTTGATGCCTATAAAGTTAAGGGTTAAGGAAATTCTGAGCGATCTAAGAGCTATGAGTTTTATGATCCTATAATAAGGAATATTTTTGAGACGGGAACTGCAACATTTTTTGAGGATGTTGAGTTTGGGGGGGGGAGAAATAAGGTTAGAGACATTACTTTTGAGGAGGAATTGGATTCTAACTCAGTTACTACTATCACTTTTGATGATGTTCAGGTTCTTATACCTATCATTGATCAAGAAGTGAATTCAGAACCTCTGCAAGACAATGTTGAACAACTCCCTATTCAAAATGAGATAATTGTTCCAGAAGAACAAACTCAACAACCTCAAGAACAAGTGCCATTAAGGAGGTCCACAAGAGAAAGGAGAAATGCTATTCCAGATGACTATGTTGTATTTTTCCAAGAACATGAGGATGATAATGGGATGATGGAAGATGATCTAATCAACTTTCATCAGGCCATGAAAAGTTCTAATTCTCAAAAGTGGATTAATGCCATGAAAGATGAGTATAAGCCTATGCGAGACAATAAAGTTTGGGAACTTGTCCCATTACCTAAAGGTGCAAAACCAATTGGCTGTAAATGGACATTTAAAACCAAGAGGGATGCAAATGGTAATGTGGAGAGGTATAAGGCGGGTCTTGTAACTAAAGGATATACTCAGAAAGAAGGTGTTGATTTTACAGAGACTTTCTCTCTAGTTTCATCGAAAGACTCCTTTAGGATAATCATGGCGCTTATTGCTCATTTTGATCTTGAGTTACATCAGATGGATGTTAAGACTGCGTTTCTTAATGGCGACATTGAAGAAACAATTTATACGGTGCAACCAGAAAATTTTGAGTCGGAAGACTCAAAGAATATGATTTGCAAATTGACAAAATCCATCTATGGACTCAAACAAGCTTCCCGTCAATGGTACCATAAGTTTCATCAAATAATTATTTCGTTTGGTTTTGAGATGAATATTGTTGATGATTGTGTGTATCACAAATTCAATAGGAGTAAGTACATATTTCTGGTTTTATATGTTAATGGCATACTGCTTGTTAATAATAAGTATAGCCTCAATCAATACCTTAAGAATGATTTTGAAATTACAAAAATGCATTAGATTTTTTACATTTTAGCAGTGGAAAGTCTAATGTACGTTTAGGTTTGTATACATTGGAAGCAGATATTTTAAGCAACCCTGATTTGGACCATTGGATAGCATCGAAGAGGGTTATAAGGTATTTTCAGAAAACAAAAGATTACATGCTCACATATCAGAGGTCTAATCAGTTAGATATCATCAGGTATATAGACTCCGATTTTGATGGAATATGGATATAAGATTTTTTCACTAAGGTGCAAATTGTGAAAACAAATTGCAATCTTTTATTCTAGTAGCAACAGGAGCACATCAAAGTAAAAACACATAGACTTTAAGTTTATGGTTGTTAAAGTAAAAGTTCAGAGTGGCTAGGTGCTTATAAAGCATACTAGGACAATATGGGTGTAATGTCATTTAAAGGATATTTGGTTTTAGCAGGAGTTTGTATTTTTAAATGCTTTTATGTTATAGACACATTTTCAGTTATTTCAGTTTAAAGATATTAAGTTTATTTTCTGTAGAAATAAAGTTTATTTGGTTTATTCACACTCTGATTTTGGTAAGGTTTTGTAACACCCTAAACCCAGCCCAAACACCACGACCGGATCTGGCATGTCACTAAGAAGATTTAGTAAAACATGTCACATCTTTAGAAAACATTTGTCGAGTTTAAACATTTATGCCGGAAAACTGAATAATTTGATAATGGATATAAGATATAAATTGTATATGATGCCTTTATGAATTAAAAACCGAAATTAGAACATGCCTTATTACAATGAAATAAAAACCTAGTTAATCAAAAATTTTAAATATCAATAAACAAAATAATGTCTTTTGCAGTATCCAAAATAATCGCATGCATGGCCACCTTGCGTTCCTCTCCAGCCCGGTCCAATGCTCTACGTGTCTCCTGAAAAATGTTAAACAACGGGGTGAGTCACGAGACTCAGTGTGCAACCCTCGTGCACCATCAGATTGGGCCTTAGCCCTACAGATCAGAATAACAGAATATCATATAACAGAAATTATGCATAGCCCAACCCAATCCTAGGTTTCCATCCGCTACACACCACCCTTACCTGCCAATCACACCATTGGGGATTTCTACAATCAACCCACACCGCTACACACCATCGATGGCAGTCATGCTGCAGTTAGTTGCTCATCGTCAGAGTTGTGATATAGTTACCAGAACAGATCGTGGCAGAGCCACTACAACAGATCGTGGCAGAGCCACTACAACAGAACACTTCCCCTTTCATTAATCTCCCAACCCCGTGCATACATAGAAATCGACATACACAAGAAAGCATATCATCTCAACAGAACCATTCACTTATGAATGACAGAAATCACTAACCTGGTGATTCGCTATTACCCTCCTCGGGTTTTCAACCGTTATGCTGGGATTTCGGCATTTAACAGAATATAAATAGATTTATCTACACATACTAATAGACAATCTAAATGCTGTGAGGAATTACACACCTGCTAACCAGAAGTACTACTCTCTATGTCGATACCCTCGCTAATCAGATCTACTGCCCTTTGCCTACAACTTTGCTTCAAAAGCCGGTAGAACGCGAAGATAAGGCCTCTCCTATATTCGGCCAAGGGTTAGTGTTTTACCAGCATTATATGTTAAATCAACAAATCTCCTTACCTTGAAATCTTAAAAGTAATACAATCCGAGTGCTACTGAACTCTGGCTTAGAAATCTAAATGATTGAATCCCCTTCAAATCTCGGAATACCGCAAATGAAAGAAAACACCCGATTAGTTAACCATATGGCTATTCGGCTAAGATCTCTAAAAGCCGGAAAAAGATTGAAATCTCGCGAATCGTCACTTACCTTTAGTTTTCTTCAATATTTGGCACAAGCAGACACCACAGAAGGAATTCGGCAATCACAGGAGATGAGATCTAGGGATTTCGGCTTTTAAGAAAGTCCCAGAAAAGATGAACAAGAGAAATATTGATACTTTTTCGGCTTTTAGAAGAACAAAGAATTGAAAAGATGGGCAAGGAAGTATATAGAAAGATTCGGCCACAGAGTTTGAAAGAGAAGAGAAGGTAAATGGCAGGGGTTTCGGTTTCTGACAGAAAAAGAAAAAGAAGAAGAAAAGATGATTCTAGTTTGCCGAAAAAGAAAGAAAACTTGAGGCTATTTTCAGATAACACAATGAAAAATTCGGCACACCCCCTTGCCTATACTGAACCGATTTTCCCCCTCTCCTGTGTTTGATTTTCAGCCAACTCTGCAACCTAGAGATCACTCTTATCATTCTATCCCTTATCCTTATCAAAACACACATCCAAAAGAGGCTTAATTAACTCCAACTCTTTCCTCCTTTATCAGCTTTAATTATCCATATTTTAAAACAATAAAACTCCTATAATTTAGTCTTGTTGCCGCACCCCTAGCTCTCCTTGGGCTGTCGAAATTGGCCCAATTCTTTGGGCTCCAAGCGGCCACACTGAGGCCCCATTCCTTTGCTTATTGGCGCCACTTATAGCTCCCTCCTACTGCGCCTTTTGTTCCTGGGCCACAAGCCCATTATGCCTATTACAATCTCAATACTTTATTTAAACCCAATAGTCTCTAAACAAAATATTTAGCCAAGACGTCGGCCCATTCCTGAGCCCAATTTGCCCCTCTAAACCTGAAATTAACATTTTAAGCACACATCACATAAAATGCACAGCCCCAATAATTCGGGATGTTACAGTTCTACCCCCTTAAAATAAATTTCGGCCTCGAAATTTACCTGATCAGAAGAGATGGGGATACTGCTGTCGCATAACATCCTCTGGTTCCCATGTTGCTTCCTCCGCACAGTGGTTTCGCCACAAAACCTTGACCAAAGGGATAAACTTCCGTCTTAACACCTTTATGTCTCGCTCCAAAATTTGCACTGGCTCCTCCTCAAAGGAAAAATCTGGCCTTACTTCAATCTCTTCCACTGGCACAATGTGCGATGGATTAGAACGATAACATCGTAGCATTGAAACATGAAACATATCATGTATCTGCTACAACTCTGGAGGCAAATCCAGTCGATACGCCACTGGGCCCACACGTTCTAGTACCTGATAAGGTCCAATAAATCGGGGACTTAGCTTGCCCTTCCGACCAAACCTCATTACCCTCTTCCACGATAACACTTTCAAAAAGACTTGATCTCCCACTGCAAATTCCAACTCCTTCCGCTGTAGATCCGCATAAGATTTCTGCCGATCAGATGCTTCCTTCAACCGAGCCCGAATTAACCTAACCTTTTCTTTCATCTCCGAAACTAGTTCTGGACCCAACACCTGACGCTCCCCCAACTCTGTCCAACAAGTAGGGGTACGACATCTTCGTCCGTATAACGCTTCATAAGGCGCCATCTGAATACTAGATTGATAGCTGTTATTGTATGCAAATTCTGCCAACAGTAAATACTCCTCCCAACTACCCCTAAAATCAATGATACAACCTCTTAACATATCCTCCAAGATCTAAATTACCCTCTCAGACTGACCATCAGTCTGCGGATGGAAAGCGGTACTAAAGTCCAACCTCGTTCCCATTGCCTGATGCAGAGCCTTCCAGAATCGTGATGTGAATCTAGGGTCTCTATCTGATATGATCGACACAGGTACACCATGCAGTCTCACCACCTCAGCCACATACAGCTTAGCCAACCTTTACAGAGAATAATCGACACGAACCGGTATAAAGTGAGCAGACTTCGTCAGTCAATCAACAATCACCCAAACTGAATCCTTTTTCGCAGGTGTAAGAGGTAACTCACTAACAAAATCCATCGTGATTCTTTCCCATTTCCATTGTGGAATCTTCATCGGCTGCAACAACCCCGAAGGCAACTGGTGTTCCACCTTCACCTACTGACACGTTAAACATTTACCCACGAATTCCGTTACTTCTCGCTTCAGACCTGGCCACCAGAATTGCTCTCGCAAATCCCGATACATCTTAACTCCTCCAGGATGCATAGTGTATGGGCTACTATGCGCCTCCCGCAGAATCATTTGCCTTAATTCCATATCTTTTGGCATACAAACTCTCTTACGAAAACACAGGACTTCATCACCATTCAAACTATAGTCCTCTCCTTCACCACTCCGCACTTGTCGGAGTCGAGCACTTAAGACATCGTCTAGAAGCTGCTTCTCTTTGATTTGACTTGTCCACATTGGTCTCACTTGGAGTTCAGCTACCAAACTTCCATCCTCATACAGACTGAGATGAGCGAACATCGCCCTTAAATCCACTATCACCTTCCTACTCAACGCATCTGCCACCACATTAGCCTTACCCGGATGATATTCGGTCGAGCAGTCATAGTCCTTCAAGAGCTCAATCCACCTACGTTGCCTCAGATTCAACTTCTTCTAGGTAAGGAGATACTTCAGGCTCTTATGGTCCGTGTAAATAACCGACTTCTCCATATACAGGTAGTGACTCCAAATCTTCAGAGCAAACACTACCGCCGCCAATTCTAAATCGTGCGTAGGGTAGTTCAATTCATGCGGTCTCAACTGCCGAGATGCATATGCAGCCACCTTTTCATCTTGCATCAAGACACATCCTAAACCAGTGTGCGACGCATCACAGTAGACGGTAAATTCTTTTCCCGCCTCTAGCTGAATTAACACCGGCGTTTCCGTCAAGATTCTCTTCGGCTTCTCAAAGCTCTCCTGCTGTTTGTCGGTCCATACAAACGATACTCCCTTCCTCAACAACTTAGTTAAAGGTGTCGCTATCAATGAGAACCCTTCAACAAACCTTCTATAGTACCCGGCAAATCCTAAGAAACTTCGAAGTTCCGCCACAGACTTTGGCGGTTTCCAATCCAATACAGCTTCTATCTTCTGAGGGTCCACCCTAATTCCCTCTGCGGAAACTACATGCCCTAAGAAAGTCACTACTTCAGCCAGAACTCACACTTACTGAACTTTGTGTACAACTGCTTCTCCCTCAGAATTTGCAACACCACACGAAGATGTGCATCATGCTCCTCCTCGGACTTGGAATAAACCAGGATATCGTCAATAAACAACACAACAAACTGATCAAGGTATGGTTGAAACACCCGGTTCATCATATCCATAAATGCCGCTGGCGAGTTCGTTAGCCCGAACGGCATCACCAAAAATTCATAATGACCGTAGCGAGTTCGAAACGCCGTTTTATGAATGTCCCCTTCTTTTACCTTCAACTGATGATAACTCGACCTTAAATCTATCTTAGAGAAAACTGAAGCTCCTTTGAGCTGATCGAACAGATCGTCGATTCTCGGCAGCGGGTACTTGTTCTTAATTGTTAACTTATTCAGTTGACGGTAGTCCATACACATACGCATGGATCCGTCCTTCTTCTTCATGAATAGGACTGACGCTCTCCACGGAGACACACTCGGTCGAATAAAACCTCGATCCAACAGTTCCTGGATCTGAGCTTTGAGCTCCACCAACTCCTTCGACGCCATTCGGTAAGGAGCAATAGACACCGGAGCCGTACCTGGAAGTAGCTCTATTCCAAACTCCACTTCGCGATCTGGAGGTAATCCTGGCAACTCCTCAGGAAAGACATCCACGAAATCCTTTACTGTTCTTACCTCATCGACATTCACCTCCTTAGCGTCCATAGCACTGATAAAAGCTAAAAATGCATTACGTCCTTTTCGAATCATCTTAACAGCCTTCAATGCAGATACCACGTTGGACAAATAATTCCTTCCTTCTCCTAACACAACCATCTCCCCACCTTCCGGGGTACTCAACACCATACGCTTTGTCTCACAATCCAATTTAGCACGATGCTTAGTCAACCAATCCATTCCCAAAATGAGGTCAAACTCCCCAAATGGTAATTCCATCAAGTCAGCCGCGAACACTACGCCTTGAGTCTCTAAAGGTACATTCCTAAACAGTTTGTCCACTACCCTAGATTGTCCTAAAGAAGTAACCACAATCATCTTCCTAGTGGTTGTTTCAGAGTCTATACTTAGGGTCTCAGATACCGAGCATGCAACATAGGAGTGAGTTGACCCAATATCAATCAAGGCAAGAAAAGGATTATCAGCAATAAGAAACGTACCGGTTATGACATCCGGTGCGTCACCATCCTCACGTCGACGAGCTGCATACACTAAACCTGGCTGTCTCGCGTCTACATTTCCTGCACCCCTACCAGGTGCTCCACGACCCCAACCAGATCCATATCCTCCTCTACCTAGGCCACGATCCCTCGGTACTGGCTGACCACCTCTCCCAGCCTGATCAGAACCTCGTCCCGCGGGCTGTGCCTGATTCACCTGGGGACAATCCTTAATCATATGCTCCGTAGATCCACACCTGAAGCATCCACCGGTTCTCCTTCTGCACTCCCCATAATGTACATTTCCACACAAGTTACACGACCGATTCTGACTCCCAGTAGCAGATGTCGGCGTACGAGCTGGCCCATCAGACCTAGGCCTTTTCTGAAAATTTCTAGATGATCCCGACGGCCCAAAATTCCTCTTATTCCTATTCCTATCCTTATCCTTATTCTGTTTCTCAGTCCGCTTAACCTCCTCAGATATCTTAGCTTTCTCAACCAAAACTGCAAAGTCCCTTTCCCGCTGCGGTGCTACTAATACCCTCAGTTCATCCCTTAGTCCATCCTCGAACCGTACGCAACGTTCATAATCAGTCGCCACAATCCCTCGAGCGTAACGGTTCAACCGTAGAAACTCCACCTCGTATTCAGATACAGACTTACTTCCCTGCACCAAATTCAGAAATTCCTTCCTCTGGCCGTCCACATACCTGGCCCCAACATACTTTCCCTGAAACGATTCCTTAAAGTAATCCCAGTCAATCCGGTCTGCGGCAGTACCCTCCTTTACCGCGAGCCACCACTGATAAGCCTCGTCTCGAAGAAGAGACACGACCCTCTTCAACTTCTCCTCTATAGTGAAATCAAGGTCATCCATTATACGCTCACTTGCCTCTAACCAATACTCAGCTGTATTAGGGGCTACGCCAGAAACACCCCTAAACATCTCCGCTCCATTGGCTCGAAGTCGTTCAGACACAGATTTCCAAGCTCCTGAACCCGTGCCTGCCCCAGCAACTCTTTCGAGGACCCGCAACATTGCCTGGGATACCGCATCATCTCTGGGCGCCTGGTCCCAAAATTCTCCCTTCACAGTTGGCGGATCCGGCATCTCATTTCCTGACCCGTGGCCAGACCCTTCTGGCTCTGACACGGTCATCCTACCCCTACCAAGACCACGCGGCGGACGTCCTCGACCCCTTGTACTCATTCTTCTGATTGGCGTTTATCTGATTAGAAATTTTATGAATTATTAACTCTTCCTACTGATTATCCACGAGCAATCTTATGAAAAGTAGTTTTAAGAGTGATTCTTTCGAATTTGAACCTATCTACAGGTTCAGTCTCAAGTTTACCTCCTAATTCTAGAACCCACATCCATTCACACATCAACATACATATCACATCCATGAAATCACATTCACCACATAAGGGTATCTTCGTCATTTCACTACCAGGGGTTTTTCTGTAATTTCATCCTACAGGGTTTCTTTGTAACAAAGTATCTTGGGAATTTTTGAAATATATATATATATTTAAAACAGGGGTATTCTGGAGAATTTGATTTCAAAAGTAGAATAGTGGCGTTCAGGTATTTGTGGTTTTTGGTTGTTGTTGTGTGCTGGGTGTGTTTTTTTTTTACACAGGGGTACCTTGAAAAAACTTAATTTCACAAACCGGGTTACTTTTGTAAATCTAGGGGTTTTCGGGTAAGTTTGCAAAACATGAGTATTTATAAAATTTCGGTTGTTTTGGGAATTTTCACAAACCAAGTGTATTTCGGAACTTTTACAAAGCTTGGGGGTATTTTGGAAATTTTGCAAAATAGGGTTCCTTGGTAATTTTGTGAAATAAGCGTATCTTGGTAATTTTGCAATCCGGGGTTATTTCGGTCATTTTATAAATTAGGGGTAATTTAGTAATTGTACGAATCAGGGGTATATTGGTTATTTTACAAATCAGAGGTGATTTAGTAATTTAAAAACGAATAGGATGGCTGGTCCCTTTCGGGTTTTAATTATAAATTTTGGCCCGTTAACAAATCCTCGTGGCTAGGGTGAACAGTCACTACGCACCAGGTAGGATTCCAGCGAAGAGGAGGTGAGTCCCTAGGACTGCTTAAGTACCAGGCTCTTCTGGATCCAATCCTAGACATGCGCATGCCTATTGCCACACCCTAACCCAGCGACTTGTTCACAGGGTTGTTTAGTTGACTTAGGTCTTATGAGATTTAAGAAGTTGTTTAAGCTAGGCCTAGAGTCCATCAAGTTCTAACTAAGATAATCTACGTCCCATAAAGCCGATCAAGCCCACATACATATATAACACGCAGTGAGTTCAGAATACTTACCTGGCGGACTTGGGCCGGAGACGCAGGTGCCATGCCGAAAAAACCATCCTATGTTATTTATAAACATGCATGTTTCAAAACCCATCTTTTAGAAAATGTTTTGAGCCCAAAACCTCAAAGCCGAGTTTTGAACCGAGCTCTGATACTAATTTGTAACACCTCAAACTCGGCCCAAACACCATGACCGGATCTGGCATGTCACTAAGAAGATTTAGTAAAACATGTCACATCTTTAGAAAACATTTGTCGAGTTTAAACATTTATGCCGGAAAACTGAATAATTTGATAATGGATATAAGATATAAATTGTATATGATGCCTTTATGAATTAAAAACCGAAATTAGAACATGCCTTAGTTTAAATTTTTATCAAATAATTCAGGTGTCTGAAAGTAAAGCCCAAAAACCAAAAATATAAAGCTAATGGCCCATGGCCTTATTACAATGAAATAAAAACCCAATTAATCCAAAATTTTAAATATCAATAAACAAAATAATGTCTTTTGCAGTATCCAAAATAATCGCATGCATGGCCACCTTGCGTTCCTCTCCAGCCCGGTCCAATGCTCTACGTGTCTCCTGAAAAATGTTAAACAACGGGGTGAGTCACGAGACTCAGTGTGCAACCCTCGTGCACCATCAGATTGGGCCTTAGCCTCACAGATCAGAATAAGAGAATATCATATAACAGAAATTATGCATAGCCCAACCCAATCCTAGGTTTCCATCCGTTACACACCACCCTTACCTGCCAATCACACCATTGGGGATTTCTACAATCAACCCACACCACTACACACCATCGATGGCAGTCATGCTGCAGTTAGCTGCTCATCGTCAGAGTTGTGACATAGTCACCAGAACAGATCGTGGCAGAGCCACTACAACAGATCGTGGCAGAGTCACTACAACAGAACACTTCCCCTTTCATTAATCTCCCAACCCCGTGCATACATAGAAATCGACATACACAGGAAAACATATCATCTCAACAGAACCATTCACTTATGAATGACAGAAATCACTAACCTGGTGATTCGCTATTACCCTCCTCGGGTTTCCAACCGTTATGCCGGGATTTCTGCATTTAACAGAATATAAACAGATTTATTTACACATACTAACAAACAATCTAAATGGTGTGAGGAATTACACACCTGCTAACCCGTAGTACTACTCTCTATGTCGATACCCTCGCTAATCAGATCTACTGCCCTTTGCCTACAACTTTCCTTCAAAAGCCGGTAGAACGCGAAGATAAGGCCTCTCCTATATTCGGCCAAGGGTTAGTGTTTTACTCGAATTATACGTTAAATCAACAGATCTCCTTACCTTGAAATCTCGAAAGTAATACGATCTGAGTGCTACTGAACTCTGGCTTAGAAATCTAAACGATTGAATCCCCTTCAAATCCCGGAATACCGCAAATGAAAGAAAACACCCGATTAGTTAACCATATGGCTATTCGTCTAAGATCTCTAAAAGCCAGAAAAAGATTGAAATCTCGCGAATCAAAACTTACCTTTAGTTTTCATCAATATTCGGCACAAGCAGACACCACAGAAGGAATTCGGCAATCACAGGAGATGAGATCTAGGGATTTCGGCTTTTAAGAAGATCCTGAAAAAGATGAATAAGAGAAATACTGATACGTTTTCAGCTTTTAGAAGAACAAATAATTGAAAAGATGGGCAAGGAAGTAGATAGAAAGATTCGGCCATAGTGTTTGAAAGAGAAGAGAAGGTAAATGGCAGGGGTTTCAGTTTCTGACAGAAAAAGAAAAAGAAGAAGAAAAGATGATTCTAGTTTGCCGAAAAAGAAAGAAAACTTAAGGCTATTTTTAGAGAACACAATGAAAAATTCGGCACACCCCCTTGCCTATACTGAACCAATTTTTTCCCCTCTCCTGTGCTTGATTTTCGGCCAACTCTGCAACCTAGAGATCACTCTTATCATTCTATCCCTTATCCTTATCAAAACACCCATCCAAAAGAGGCTTAATTAACTCCAACTCTTCCCTCCTTTATCAGCTTTAATTATCCATATTTTAAAACAATAAAACTCCTATAATTTAGCCTTGTTGCCGCCCCCTAGCTCTCCTTGGGCTGCCGAAATTGGCCTAATTCCTTGGGCTCCAAGCGGCCACACTGAGACCCCCTTCCTTTGCCTATTGGCGCCACTTATAGCTCCCTCCTACTGCGCCTCTTGTTCTTGGGCCACAAGCCCATTATGCCTATTACACTTTCAATACTTTATTTAAACCCAATAGTCTCTAAACAAAATATTTAGCCAAGACGTCTGCCCATTCCTGAGCCCAATTTGCCTCTCTAAACCTGAAATTAACATTTTAAGCACACATCACATAAAATGCACAGGCCCAATAATTCGGGATGTTACAGGTTTGATCTCACTAAGGAGGACCAGTTGGAAACAGACATGTTTAGATCATATTGCATGAAATTTCCATGCTACACATCCATACTTGATCTATGTCATTTGGTTGTGCTAATATACGTGATCATGGGTGGATTTAGTTACGATATATGTAACAAAAGTTGCCTTGGATCTATGTTAACATAATTAATGGACGAGATTGTTCGGAATACCTTTTGGATATGATAGTAAAATTTTGAGATCATAAGGTTATATAATGACATGTAATTATAGAATAATTAGTATATATGTAGTCTAAGTGGGAGATTGTTAGAAAATATGGACATCACATATATAATAAGGGTAATTACATGTTATTATTTACTATCATTATAGGTTAGCCCAAATTAAAAGTGATCTAATTTGGTTAAAATTTTATTGGGCTTTAATTATTAAATAAAATATGGGTTAAATATGTGTAGATACTCTTCTAACCAAATTTTAATTAATGATGGGCTAATTAGAATTTGATTAGAAATAATATGCCAATGTTATAAATATTAGGGTTATGGTCCCCAAATTATACACAAGATATCTTTTCTAGTATCCCATCATTAGGAAAGAGAGAGCAGATATTCTCTGAATTTCTTGTGTGCTAATTTGGAAGATCAAATCCCCAAAATCCGGTAAAACTCCAAAGGAATTCATGGATTCAGGTATGCTTCCGCATATAGTTTTGTTCTTGATTTATTCTTGATGATTTGATATAATAGATCCTGGTTTATTAAGTTTTATTTTAGATTTATTTTATAAATTTAACATTACATTCCAACCAAAAAAACTAAACAAGATAACCTCACATTCCACTGTAATTTTACATTTTCATAATATTATTACGGAGCATAATCTAATATTTGACAAAATAAATGTAGCCTTATAAATAAATTAGATATGAAAAATTAATTGTCCAAACTAAGTGCCACTGTTATTGCCAACTATAATAACTTATTGCTTTTATTAATATTAATTACATAACATCAATATAATAAAAATAAAATAAAATAAAATAATATATATATATGACATTATTATTCTGTACAAACATTTATTTAAAGAAGGGCCATATCTGAATTATGTAATTTTAGCATCTCGTTTAATTACACATTTAATTTATATGTTGTTTGATGAATTAAAAAAATTAAATGTGTTGAATTTAAATTATAAAATTTGTTTGATTAGAAGTATATTGATTGATAATGTAAATTTTGAATTAAGAAATTTTTATTTACATTTTATCATTATTTTTAAATATTTTTAATTATTCTAGATAAAGTTAATTTTAAATGACTTATACATTTTTGTTAAAATGGAGAATGTCGAAACCATTTTTTTGAAATCAACTTTTGTTTTAAAAAAACGAAAAATGAGAGTAGCCACCAATTCTTTTTTTTATGATGTGTGATCGGGCCACCTCATAACTTAATCATTTTAATAAATGGTTTGATTTACTAAAACAAAGATTTTTGGTCTACGAAATTCAAGAAAACGGGTTCGGGAGTCGGTTACGCACGAGGAAAGATTAGCACCCTCGTGATGCCCAAAATTGGTACCTAGTTGATTAATTAAAGTCTTGATTTCGAAAATTGAAAAATTGAAAAAAGTTTAAAATATGATCCATATTTGTATTCATGTTAATTTTACTAAAAAAATTATTAAATAAATTGAGAAGTATGTTAAAGACCCTCTCATCTTGAGGCAACAAAATGTGATAAGGCGTTGCTTGGCAAAACAATGATCCTTGAGTGTTTACGGATCTAGGATTATAGCAAACACTTCCCTGCAATTAAACAAAACAAGGAGGTTGGTTTTAGACTTAAAAACACACGAACTTGAACAAATTTGAAGAAGGTAGAAGATAAATGCTTTATAATTCATCCATGGCAACCTTGAACATTCAAAACAAAAAATGGCAGAAATAACTCAGGAAATTGGCTAGGAATTTGAACAACGAAGAACTCGAAAGAACTCACACAATATGTTATGCAAACCCAAATCGAATCTGTTCTACGTCAACGGACTTGGACCCACTAGATAGCGATCTAGGATCCCGAAGTATCACAAGATTGACACAACAATTCAGAATTGAAATGTCAAGAAAGAAGTTCAAAAGAAAAAAGAACCGAATTTGAGAGAAAACTTACAAAGTAATTTTTATTTCAAAAAGTCTAATCTTTTAACAATGTTTGAAGTACAAATATATAGAAGAATGAAGAGGTGGCCGAATTACATTGTGTGGTTAACATTAAAGGAGTTTAAAAATTAAATTTGAATTGAAATAACTCCTTTTGGGCGGAATTAATTTGCAGCCAAGTAAAAACGAGGGAGTTGGCATGTTTATCACTTTAAACATGTGTTAATTTCGTTTGAAATTCAAACACACAACTTCCTTTGTCCTTATCTATTCAATTGCCGCACAAATGCACAAGAATGGGCTGGTTTTTGGTCACACATGTGCACTACATGTGTACAAGGCTGGTACATGCACATCCACATGCTTGGACGCCACCTAGGCTGCCACATGTGCACTGGTGTACTCCCCGACATGTAGGACACTATTCAGCTACTTCTGGACTTGTCAATTGAAGTTGAGCTAGTGGAGCTGTAGGTGAGCTGACTGGAGCTAAACTGAGCTGAATTCATCTAGTTAGAAGTGAAATGAGCTGACATGAGCTGGTGTGGAGTGCTCTGAGCTGAGTTGAGCTGGGGAACAAGCCTCTGAGCTGACTTGAGCTGAAGATGAGCTCCAGATACTCTCGTGAGCTGGAGTCCTTTCGTGTACATGTTACAAAACAATATAACACTTATCAAAGCTATGTAAACTTAATATAACATAGTCTAATAAGTTGTAAACAAGTGCACACTTATTCGTTAACACACAAACAACTTGAAGACAATACAAATACTATCAACCCAATCCAAAAACATACTTAGCATAATATATAGATACTAAACACACCAATATAAGTAGTATGGCATAAATATGTCACATATCAGCATGCAATACACTATAAAACTTATCTTCTAAGGCACATTCACTTTCAAAAGAGTCAGAAACTTTAGCACAAGTGAAAGAAAGAACTTCCCTGAATTTCTTTGCCTTAGATCGTGTGATAGGTCCTAATGGCAAGAACTCTGGATCAGCCTCCTTGATTGGTTTGGATGTGCCCACATCAAAATGTCACATCCCATAAGTTAGGACACGACACTTCGAATACTCGAGAATGAATTTACCTTTATATTTTTTTTATTTGAAATCTCAAGTGTTTTAATTTTAAAAGGATATTCGGTTATTTAGACCCAACGAGAAAAATAGAAACCCCATAAGTTAGGGTACAACTTTCTCGAGTTTCCAAACACAGATCATTGCCTTATTTTGAAAACTTTCCTTTTTTGAACAACATCAAGTGTTTTACTTAAACGGAATGTATTTTTTGTTTAAAATGATGATATACGAATAAAATTGTCGTGCTAGTAAATTACAATAATATGAATACACTAATAAAAACAATTCACGATAATCACATGATATACTAACTTTAATGCTAATATAAACAATCAAAGAAAAAAGAATAAAAAAAACTAATAAAATGAATAATAACAATAACAATAACAATATTAGTAATAATAAGCGGTAGCAAGATGTGTAAATAAAGACATAAAGAATAGCACAGAATTTAAAAAAAACAAAAGAAGTAATAAAAAAATACATGTATATGAACAAATAAATAAATAGATAAAAAATATACATATAAAATCTATAAGGAATTGATATTAAATGAACATTAGATTAAATTGGAAGTAAAACAAAATTAAGAACTTAAATTATAATAAATGTGTAACATCCTGAATTAATGGGTCTATGCGGTTAGTGTAAGGATATGTTTAATATGTTAATTTAAGTGGTAGGGGTCCAATTTGGGCTCAGGACTAGGCAAAGGCCTTGGTTAAATTATCTGATTGGGCATTATAGAGTTAAAAGGTGGTAATTGTGTTTAAAATACCAATGTGGGCTTGAGACCTAACAATAGGTGGCGCTGCAAGGGAGTTAGAAGGTGGCGTCACTAACAATTAAAGGGGCCCAAGTTTTGGCTGCAAGGAGCCTATGTTTTTGGGCCATTTTCGGCACTTAAAAGGGAGCAAGGGGTGACGCCACAACAAGGGTGTAAGGGGCCCAAAATTTAAGTTCTATGGAGCCCAATTCTCTTAATTTAAGTAAGCTAAATTCGGCATTAGGGTTAGGTGAAGTGGACGGCAACAAGGCTCAAAAATAGGAGGATTTATATGGATTTTATAATTGATAATATAGAAGATAAAAAGGAGAAAAGATAGGAGCTATCAAGGAAAGGTGATGGCCGAAAATCCACCACCTAGAGGAGTAAAGAATTCGGCTACTTCGTGGAAAAAGGGTGCCAAATTTTCCCTTTTTATTAGCCTGATTTTTAGTTATTAGGAAGGGTACTTTCGGTTTTTTTATAAGAGTGCCAAAAATTCTATACATAGGGGGGATATCTCATTGATTCTGGCATTTGAACCCTAATTTCTTCTTCTTCCATTGTGCGAAAATTCTTAGTCTCTCCCTCTATAATTTCTTTTCTTTAATTTCTTCAAAAGCCGAAACCTCTCCCTTCACTCTCTTTTCCATTCTTTTCCTCTTATGTCGATTTCTCTAAAAAGCCGAAATCTCCATAGTTTTTCTCTATTCATCTCATCTGTGAGTTGGTTCTATTTCTTCCGGCATTTAAAACTTCTTCTTTGACATTGCCGAATCTCCTCTCCAGTGCTAGCCGAATTCCCTGTGCTAAGGTAAGTGTCGACTTCTGTTAGATCTCATGTTCTATTTCGGTTCTTGAAAGGCAAAAGCCAAAAAGCTAATAGTTTAATGGTTCTATGTTGGGCGGCATTCCGAGATTTGAAGGAAACTTGGTCGTCTAGATCTAAAAGTCGAAAACCGCTAGTCTCCAATTTCGGGATTTTAAGGTAAGGAGATTTTCCCTAGATTTTTACTAGATTCGTTCATAGTACACAAGATCTTAACTTTGTGATGAGGATTAACGATCATACATTGTGATAGTAGTTCTGACAAGGACTTGTGATGGAATTAAATATGGATCAGGCAAAGGAGAGAATCCCTAAGTTTAAGAAACGAGCGGTATCTGCCGTTCGAGATTGGCCACTTGGTTGTGGACCGGCTTCCGAACAACACCTTAGGCAGATAGCAGTTGTGTCGACTACGGATAGCGTCGACATAGAAAGCATCGTTTTATCGGTAATCAGGTGTGTAGATGTCTAACACACTATTAATCCTGTATGTATGTCTATATATATGTTATGGGCTAAAAAGCCGAAAAGAGGCTGTATAGAGAGTCGAATGGAACCCTAAAAGGGTTAGGCATGGATGCCAGGTACGTAAACATAGAACTCTCTATGTGTATCGAAATATATGTAAGCCTGCATGATGTTTTCTTAATATGTGTATGCTTGGGGGGGATTATGATATTGAAGGGGAAGTGCATGATAGGTCACTTGGTGATCGGTGGTAGAAAACCCACAAATATAAATGATAGGTCACATAGTGATCGGTGGCTATGCCACGTTTAATGATTCCTGAATAACATGAATAGGCAGTACGGCTGTCGTTATGGTGTGTAGCGGATGGAGGGTTGATTGTAGAAATCCCCAAGGTGTGATGGTTGGTATGGGTTGGTGTGTAGTGGATGGAAACCTAGGATGGGTTGGGTTACTAATCATTTATTATTTGATATATAATCATGATTGTTGCCTTTATGTATGGGCCAGGGCCCATAATGTGTTTGTGGGCTCAAGTCGTTGTGTGTTTTGAGATTTATACATTGAGTCCTGGTCACTCACGCTTTCCTTTTTCTCTACTCTTCCAGATGAGCAGTAGATCGTGGACATGGGAGCCGAGACGGACTCGAGGGGCCATCAAGTTTTTATTTCTACAAATTATTTTTGGGATTTCTTTAAGTTTATTTTATTTTTATTTTGGGAGTATTTATGTAATAAGGCCCCTAGTTTTTATTCAACTAAGTAGTTTTCACTGTTCTGCAACTTATGAATTTATAACAAGGTTTATTTATACTTAATAATAATAATACAAAGGATTTTATTTTTAAAATGTCATTTATTTATTCAAATAATGTCTAATTAACTTACGACTTCCAAAACCAATAAGGCAAAAGTTTTTAATGTACAACTCGTAGCATACCAGATCTGGTCGAAACGCATGGGCCAGGTTTGGGGGTGTTACAAAATGACTAGATGAATAAGGATCAAAATAAAAAGAATAAAAACTGAATGACCAAATCCAAAAAAAAAAAATGAAATAGGGCCTAAATAAAACGTGCACAATGGAACAAGGACTAAATGGGAAATTATTCCCAGTATCCAGAGTGTGTCATTTTACTAAGGATCGAAATGGAATGAAAATAAAATTATACAGATACCCCTCCTAAACCAAAACACGCGGATCATTCAGGCGGGTTGGGTTGATCCGAAAGGACACCATTTCAGGTGTCTGTTGATCGCTGAAATCAGAGCTTTAAAATTTATAAAAGAATGATCGAACCTGGAGACTAACTCTGACAACGATTAAAGGCAAGTGTACCTATCGAACAGTAGTATAGCTTAGGCAAGATCTGATTATCCAACCTAAAGGAACTAAAAGTACTAATACTAACTTTCTTTTTATTATTTAGCCTTAAAAATAGAATGAAGTTGCTTTTAAACTAAATTGACGACGACTAAGCTAAGGACACAAAGACAAAAAAGAACGATTTGGAAAATAACTTGAATAAAAACTCAATTGATCACTATGATACCCTCAGGAAGAATCCTCCTATACTTCACTTGTTACCTAACCCTGAATTATATGATTTCTTTACTTAGCTTGATCCGTAAGACTCCCTAACCTATATTAAACCCTCTCTCGAGGCGAATAACGTCTAACCCTAGGTTAATTAGTGGAACTCTCGTTCACTTATAATAACCCCTTAGGATAGTAGTAAATCGATCAATGGATTCCCATATTAGGTTTCACCCTAATTCGACAAAATCTCGTCACCCTATCTCTAGGCGTGCGATCAACTCCGCTTAATTATGTTAGATCTACTCTTAGGTAGGGTCTATTCCTCCTCCACCTAAGCACATCAGATTTGGATTAAGCAACATAATTAAGAACAAACTAAGTATTTATCATATAACTCAGAAATCAAATAACAAATTTCATCTAGGTTTCATCCCTTTCAAGTATCTGAGGGGTTTAGTTCATGATGAATAAAAAGAACATCTCAAGAGAAAAGATAAAACAAAACATAAGAAAACCCTAAAACCCCTGAAGGAATTGAAGGAGAATTCCGCCGTCTTGAGTATAGCTTTGGCTTCTTGGGATGGATCAACTGGCTATCCTCGTGTTATTCCCTAAATCTGACCTTCTCGGCTTGGCTCCTTGGCCTATCTTTGATGCCTTTTCAAAGGTGTCACTTAGGGGATATATATATATAGGCTCTTGGAATGCAATTCTTTCTCCCTAAGTACCCTTTTCCGACTGAAATTGCTCTTTCCAGCGACAGAGGCATGGCCATGGCACACGCCCGTGTGGATCGACTTCAGACCGTGTTCGAATTTCTAACTTGAGGAACGGCCGTGTGAGGCGGGGTTGAGGCTGTGCTCTAGGTGATCATCAAGACACGGCCGTGTGGACTTTGGGCCAGGCCGTGTTGAATTCCTACTAAGACCCATTTACTCCGTTTTGGGCCTGTTTTGTGTTCTTTTCATCCTCGGGTGCTTTCCTGGGTATAAGACATGAAAAGAAAGGATTACAAGCACTTTTTTATATAAATCAAGGAATAAATAATCAAAAAGTAAGCTAAATGTGGGATTAAAATATGTTATAATTACGGTTTATCAAATACCCCCACACTTAAGCTTTTGCTTATCCTCAAGCAAAATTCTCAACTTACAATTAAAACGAACTTTCCATAATTCACGATTCCTGTCAAAAATGCCTTGTCATAATTCATAGATAATTCATACATGGATAATTCAATTCAAAGAGTCCTAAAGATTTAAACGAGATAGGTCATGAGTTTGTACTTCGAAAACATATGTGTCTCCCCTTATTTAAATAACTACCTTTTCAATTCAAAACCGACAAGGATTGATGTCCTCACTAAGGATTCACTCAAATCACTCTAAAGTGTTTAAGGTTCAAGAAAAGATCACTCATAATTCGAACCTGAAAAGTTAATCCCATAGGCTTGCCTGAAAATCAAATCTCCACCACTGTAATATGAAATGATAAACAGATCAAAAGGTCTTTGTTAGGGTTGTAACGGGAAAGGCTGAAATTAGAACGTTAGAATCGAGATCGAATTGACGAGTACCTACCTAAACAAACTGAAATATGATCAATTGAAAAGTATTAATCCTACTAATACGAGCTTTTGTTTTGAAAATAGACTTTGATTGGGTAAGGTCACTACTAATATTGAATACTTTGAAATTTTTTTTTAAGAACAAACTAAATAATATAAGATAAATTTAACTACCAGAATAATATACTTAGGTAACTTGATCAAATCAAATCTTGATTATGGGGTAGTCAAAAGAAAGGGTGATAATCAAAAACAAAGGGGTTTTGGGTTAATATTAGCTGGTGAGTAGAAAAAAAGGGTTGTTAGGATCAACGGGGTTCACTAGGGGTTAATTGTTAAGGGTAGGCTATTTTAGTGGTGTAAGTGGGTTAAAACCTAGGCGCCTTTATCATCTCTGTAATATCAGATCAAAAGTGTGGTCTCAACATGCATAAACGAGGCAAGTTCTAGAATAACAGTTCATGGTTGATACACTCATAATCAAAGAATGAGCACGAAAAGGAATTATGCTCTATAAGGTTCAAATTCTCACAAAAATTATGGGTGTTTTGACATCATCCTCGTGAATTTCAAATTTCAAGTTAGTATTCAAATTTAGGTCAACAACCTAGCAAAATTTTAATTCTTGAAAAAAGAGACTTATCATGCTTAATTCTCTAGTATTCTTCAAATTCAATCATTAATGTACAATTAACTATGACTTATTCTAAAACATGTCAATAAAAATCATAAATCATCAGAAATTTCATCCTAATTAGTAATATGACAACTTTGCATAAAAACAAGACTAAATTAGGGATAATGAAACAAAATTAGGCAAAATTTGAGAATCATGCAAAAAATTAGACAACCCCTCACACTTAAGATGTACATTGCCCTCAATGTACAAAGATAAATAATGATAATTAGTGATCAGTCAAAAGATAAGAGGGAAAATGTCACTTCCTGAATTTACGGATGAGATCCTTGGAGGATGTGGAAAATGTGTGGCAACAGGTGACTTTTTGGATTTCTCCTAGTTATGCGTTTGTGTATGTGGAGTGTGTAATTTATTTTGCAAAGTCACTGGTTAACGATCTTGTTGATGTAATAGATATGTGGTTAGGGATGCTTGAATAGTTAGATAGCCAATGGTAAAAGTTTGCAATAATAATAAAAGTTCGAATTAAAAACAATA
Source organism: Gossypium australe (assembly GCA_005393395.2). Lineage (NCBI taxonomy): Eukaryota > Viridiplantae > Streptophyta > Magnoliopsida > Malvales > Malvaceae > Gossypium > Gossypium australe. Next base: position 17,323,833 of record CM016615.1, read on the forward strand.
CAAAATAAAAACTTAAAATAAAGAAAATAAAATCAAGGATAACAAATTAAGAGGACTCAGAGGTCCTCATCATTGGTTGGGTCCGGTGGTGGTGCTGATGATGAAATGTGGAGGTGCTGGCATATTTGTTGCAGAGTTGCCTCTAGTCGATCAAAGCGCCGAGTGTTTTCAGCGAAGTACAGCTCGAACTGGTCGAGTCGTACAGAGATGTCCGCTAATGATGGTGCTGCTCGGTACGGATGTTGGCTCGGATTTGGTGCCTCTTCTAATGGTGGTGGGACATCATCAGGAATGTCCTCGGCCTCCCCCTCGTTGGTGGGTGTCTTTAGTTGGTACTGAGGGGGGTCAGTCCCTCGACGTTGTTTGATCATCCTCATGTGTAGCATCGTTTGGATGCCTTGAGGTACCATGTTACCCATCAGTGTGAGGGAGGTGACCTGTTCGTCGGTGTTAAGGAGGTTAAAGTGTCGAGCCAACCTCTTAATGTATGGCCCCATTGATAAAATCCCCTTCCTATGTGGCTCCGTTTGATGCTGGATTGCGCATGCAATGAAATATGCCAGGTCGAAAGCTTGCCCTTCTGACATGCACGATAAAAAGTAGACATCGTGCTTGTTTACCACACCTGTGCTCTCACGATGTCCTGTAATGGTATGAGCGAGAATGGCATGAATGTACCTTAAGGGAGGGGGAAGGGCTGTCGCCTTGGAGCGACTGGGGTCGTAGGTGTTTGTGGTAGGGCCTAGGTTGTGCCAGCAGGTGAGTGGAGTGCTGGGTAGCTGAAGATTTAATCCGGTGAGTGGGTTCTCTGCTATGAACTCTGGTGTTTAAAGTCCTAGTGCCGCACCAAATTGCGGTACGCTCAGTCGACGCACCGTGCCCCTTAATCTGAATTGAACTGTATCCCGGTCGTCGAACTGTGCCATCATCGACTGGAAGGTGAATGTTGTGCAGAACTCTTGTGTGAGCTCCAAGTACGTGGGCTCTATAATTGAGAAAAATTGCTCCAACGGATCAGTTAAGATGAGGGCTTGAATATCGGGTGTGAGCCCTACTTGTTCAAATGCGTTCCAATCGATGCACCTACTGGTGCCTAGTGGACTGTCTCAGATTGTTTTGTACCGCTCTTCTTGAGTTGCTTGAGAGAATCTGAGGAATGGGTGTCGAAGCTCGGAAAGGGCACTTGCGGAGGATGATCCGGGTCCCTTTTCTTTTCTTTCATGGGGCTGATCTTTTGGTTCGTGATGTTGACATGGTTCCTGCAATTTGTAATCACATATAAAGTAGTTTCTTGTTATCAAGCTTCATCAATAGCACAACCATCATATGCCACACTAAGTCAAGTAAAATTTGAGAATTTAAAATCATAAGCATGTTAATTCGCAGAAAAATTTCTTTGACAATAGTGAGCAGAGCAATGTATCAATTTCATTAGTTTGAAAATGCAAGAATTTGTTCTTAAAAAAAATGAACATGAAATCTAACAACCAATAAGTATTCATGGGGACTAAAACAAATTTCCTAAATGAAAAATCATGCTTTTAAAACTGAAACTAAACAAAAACTGAAAATGCCATAATGTTAATCAAGGTTTAAGTCAAGAGAAGGGAACCAAGGATGGTGTGTGACGATCAAACACGGACGGAGCACGGCGGTGGTGTGGATTCTGCAGCACGAACGAGATGGTGGCATGGGCGTGGCGCTTGGTAGCACTGTTGTGGTGCGGGCGTGTAAATGGTTCTTGGGTGGTTTTTTGGAGAAAAACGACGAGGGGAGGCAGTTTTAGGTGGAAGGAAATGGTTGTGCGGCCAGATTTGTGGATAAGGGTGTTAAAGCTGATTTTAGGGTTAGGATTTGGGGAGGTGACGGTTAAATTTATATATAGGGGGCACGGTCCATCGCCATGCCCATGTAGATTTGAAATCGCCTGTGCTTTTCGCGATTTCCAGGATTTGGGCGCGTTCAGGTTTCTTGGCACGGTCGTGGGTCCATTGGGCACGCCCGTGTTAGACAAGTCAGTATGTTGGCACGGTGAGGTCGCACGGGCGTGTATAGCCCGTGTGTGGCAAGTCAGTATCTTCGCACGGTTGTTGGGCACGACCGTGCTTTTCCCGTGGTGAGCAAGTCAGTAGCTTCACAAGGTTATGAAGCACAGGTGTATGGTTCCCGTGCTCGATAAGTCAGTGACCTCGCACGGTTAAGTAGCACGGGCGTGTTCTGGTATTGTAGCCTTGGCCTAAATCTGACCTTCTCGGCTTGGCTCCTTGGCTTAGCTTTGACGCCTTTTCAAAGGTGTCACTTAGGGGATATATATAGGCTCTTGGAATGCAATTCTTTCTCCTTAAGTACCCTTTTCCGACTGAAATTGCTCTTTCCAGCGACAGAGGCACGACCATGGCACACGCCCGTGTGGATTGACTTCAGACCGTGTTTGGATTTCTAACTTGAGGCACGACCGTGTGAGGCGGGGTTGAGGCCGTGCTCTAGGTGATCGTCGAGGCACGGTCGTGTGGACTTTGGGCCAGGCCATGTCGAATTCATGCTAAGGCCCATTTACTCCGTTTTGGGCTCGTTTTGTGTTCTTTTCATCCTCGGGTGCTTTACTGGGTATAAGACATGAAAAGAAAGGATTACAAGCACCTTTTTATATAAATCAAGGAATAAATCATCAAAAAGTAAGCTAAATGTGGGATTAAAATATGTTATAATTACGGTTTATCATCTATCTTCCCAAATGGTTTAAGGACCAAATTGAATCAAACATAAAAATGAATGGCTAAAATAAAAAAATAATAAAAAGAGGATAGGACCCAACCGAATTAAGCTTCACAAGCGGAAGGGCCTATCGCGCAAATAGACCATTGACCAAAAACGCGCAGATCCTAGGTTGGGTCGGGTCAAAACGCGGGTTAAAGGCGAAGAAACAATGTTGTTTTAGGGCTTTAGAAGCCTGCCCTAAACGATGTTGTATAAAGAAATTATCAATGCAAAAAAAAAACCCCATAAATCCTCATTTTAGCCTCAGTTTAAAAAAAAAAAAGGAAATAGTTTTTTTTCTCTGTTCTCTTTCTCCCTCTCTTTTGCTCAGGCCATAACTCCGGCTGTCGATCCGTCGTGGCCACCATTCATCGGTGACAGCGACCGTTGCCTCTGGTGCCCGGAGTTCTAAAAAAGCCTTTTTTCTCTTTTTCACACAAGATTTCGAATCTAGAGGCGAAAATATAAAAAAGAGAAAATTTTAGCCACCGCTCCCTTTTCGCCTCTTGACCCCTCATATTCCTTTTAAACGAAGCCCAAACTTAGACCCCGAAGGAGTCCCATGGCTTTCGCGAGCAGAGAAGAGCCCCGATGGTGGTGAGGTATGGAGAAAAAGGTAAATTTCAAACCCTTTTTTTTTGTTTTATGTTTTATTTACAAAAAAAATACATAACAAAAAACAAATCACCTTTTTTCGTACTTTGAATTGTTTTTTGATTAATATTGCGTGTAAAAAAATTACATTGATGATGGAGACTTTTATAGCTGATTTACACATTGTTTAGTCACTGTTCTTGCACTATTTGGCCTTGCTTCTGTTGTAGTTTCTTTGCTGTGTTTCTGCCTTTTTTCTGTCTCTTTTGCAGGTTTTGGCGAGGTCAACAGAGAGGGGACTTTGCCATTTCAGTGCAAGACGGCCAGGGGTGCCAGGTATCGGGCAGTGGGTGTGCTGGGGAGGCACGTCGGCGGTAGCAGATGGGTGCGACGCACATGGGGTATTAGGGTTTGGGTTTTTTTTAAAAAACTTAATGTGGTGGGCTACTAGGCGTGTAATTTTTTTGGGTTTATAAAATTTTGGGTTTGTAACTGGACTGGACTGTTTAATTATTCTAGTTTTATCTGGTTTTATTTAGTTAGTTTTGGGCCAGGGCAAATTAGGCCTATTACAACTGCCCTTTTTTACTCGTTGTCGTGTAATGAGAATGGAGCAAAGACTTTTAAAAAGGACCAACTTTTCCCGGCCTCGCCGAACCTTGACCTCTTGGAGCTCATTTTCTTTAATTAGCATCTTTCTAACCCACTGCAACTTCAGAGGTATAGAATTTGTTGCTTCAATCTACTCCACTGCAATTTCAGGGAGATAAGATTAGTAGCTTCAATCTGCTCCACTACAACTTCAGGAGATAAGATTTGCTATTCTCGATCTATTCTACTGCAACTTCAGGGAGATAAGATCTGTAACTTTAATTTGCTCCACTGCAACTTCAGGAAGATAAGATTTGTAATTTGTAGCTTTAATCTGTTTCAGTGCCACTTCAGAGAAATAAGATTCACTATCTTCAGTCTGCTCCACTGCAACTTCAGGGAGATAAGACTTGTAGTTTCAACCTGCCCCACTGCAACTTCAGTGAGATAAGGTTTATAATTTGTAGCCTTAATCTATTCCACTGCACTTTAAGGAAATAAGATTCGCTATCTTCAGCCTGCTCCACTACAACTTCAGGGAAATAAAACTTGTCATGATAACTATAATCCATCCCACTGCAACTTTAGGGGTAGAGGATTTGTGGTTTCACTGATCTGTTACACCGTTCTCTGGGGAACCTGACCTGTAGAATCCATTTCATGGGCCTATTTATGCCTAGTGATTAAGATATCATGATCAGGATGAATCAGATGCTCCTAATTAGATGTGTATGAATGATATTTGCATGAATGCAGAATGTCATTTTTTGAGAATGATCCCTTTTTAATGCTTAGGTTGTCATTGCTCGCTATTTATGAAGGTTCTATTACTGATGTGCATGCCTTCTTGTTCAGCTGGTATCTTTAACAGAAAATCCAAAGAAATAGTCACAATTTAGACTATTTTTTCTCAAATTTTTCCAAACCCCTAAGTTTGGTTAGTTCTGAATAGTGGTCCTATTTTCAGATTCTTGAACTATTTTAGAAAACCTTTCAGAGCAATATGTAGAGCTTTCTTTTTTTGAATATTATTAGTCCGTTAATCGTTATTTCAATGTAAAAATGCTTGAAAAAGATTGTAATAATGGACAAGATCGAAGTTTATTGGGAGCAAGGCTTGAAATGAATAGAAAATAGCAAATTTGCTTAAATATAAAGTGAATAAGATGAAAACATGTGCCCCAGATATCGTAGCATGAGCTTCTCCATACAAACTCCTCGAGGACCCTTTGAACTTGATATGTGTTTAGAAGACCTAGAATACTTTGTTGATGTTCCAAGATGTAGCATCTCTCCTCTTTATTCATTCAGGATAGTAAGACTACCACATGCCCCATCTTTGATCAAGATTTGAATTGTCATTTTCCTGGGTTTTCAATTCAAAACCCCTTTTTTCTCAAGGCTCCCTTTGCGAGTTTTCACATCGGCCTCTCCCTATTTTTTTTAGGTGAAGTACTTCTTGACTGAATTTGAATTTATAGGATTGGGCAAGCTCTTGCCATCCATCTCAGTTAAAGTTAGCGCTTCTCTGGAAAAGGCACTCTTTACCACATAAGGTCCTTCCCAGTTTGGCATCCATTTTCCTCTAAAATCCTTTTGTATGGGCAAGACCTTTTTCAATACTAGGTCTCCCTCATGGAATTCTCTAGGACAAACCTTTTTGTTGTAAGCTCGCATCATTCGCTTTTGGTACATCTGACCATGACGGATGAATTTCAACCTTTTCTCTTCAATCAAGTTTAGCTGATCATATCGGGATTGGATCCATTCTAATTCATCCAAATTCAATTTTTCCAAAACTCAGAGAGAAGGAATCTCGACTTCAATGGGTAAATCGCCTCCATTCGATAAACTAAAGAGAAAGGCGTTACCCTGGTTGAGGTCCTGACAGATGCTCGATAAGCATAGAGGGCAAATGGTAACTTTTCATGCCAATCTTTATAAGTCTCAGTCATTTTCCCCACAATTTTCTTAATATTCTTATTGGCTGCCTCCACTGCACCATTCATTTTTGGGCGATATGGTGATGAGTTGCGGTGTTTGATCTTGAACTTACTGTAGACTTCTAATATCGTGCTGTTGCTCAAATTTAGTGCATTGTCAGATATGATCCTTTCTAGCATTCTATATCGACATATGATCTCCTTATTTAAGAACTTGCTGACTACCGGCTTCGTGATATTGACTAATGAAGTGGCTTCTACCAACTTCGTAAAGTAATCGATGACCACAAAGATGAATCGATGCCCGTTAGAAGCTTTGGGTGAAATTGGCCCAATGACATCCATGCCCCACATAGAGAAAGGCCACGGAGAAATCATAACATGAAGAGGTGAGGGAGGTACATGAATTTTATCTCCATAAATGTGACACTTATGGAATTTCTTGGCATAACTGATGCAATCGCCTTTCATGGTGGACCAATAATACTCGAATCTCATGATTTGCCCGACCATTGTAAAACCATTGGCATGTGTTCTACAGACACCCTTGTGGACTTCCTCTAAGATTTTCTTAGCCTCGACAGTGTCTACACATCTTAGTAGCACCTGATCCTTTCTCCTTTTATATATGTACCCCCCATCTAAAACATAGTCATTGGCCAGTCTTCTCAATGTCCTTTTATCATTATCAGTTGTTTGGTCAAGGTATTCACGATTCTTCACATATCGCAATATATCGTTGTACCAAGGGTGATTGTCCTCTTCTTTTTCTTCTTCGATGTTGTAACAATGAGCCAGAGTCTCATAAATACTCATATGGATAGGCTTTACATCCTCTTGTTTGTTACTTTGACCATCGAAGCCAAAGTAGCCAAGGTATCAACCATCTGATTTTCATCTCGTGGGAGGCAATAGAAGGTGATGTCATCAAACTCCTTAATTAACTCAAGAATCAACCTTTAATAATTGATTAACTTGGGATCTCTTGTCTCCCATTCTCCCTTGAGTTGATAGATCACTAGTGCAGAATCCCCATATACCTCTAGCACTTTGATCTTACGTTCTATGGCTGCACGGATACGCATGATGCATGCTTCATATTTTGCCATATTGTTTATGCAATCAAAATCCAATTTGCTAGTAAAGAGATAATGATCTCCGTTTAGGGATACCAGGACTGCCCCAATTCCTTTACCCACAGCGTTTGAGGCTCCGTCAAAGTTTAGCTTCCAAGGATGACCTTCTTGAGAGCCTTCTTCAGTGGTTGCAACATGCATTAGATCTTTATTCGGGAAATCAAAGTTCAAAGGCTCGTAATCTTCTAGAGCTCTACTGGCCAAAAAATCCACTATTGCGCTCCCTTTTATAGCCTTTTGATTCACATGGACTATATCAAATTCGAAGAGCAGAATTTGCCACCGGGCCATTCTTTCATTCAAAGCAGTCGACTCCATCATGCACTTTAGAGGATGGAGTTTTGAGATGAGCCAAGTTGTGTGGTACAGCATGTACTGTCTAAGTCTTCGGGTTGTCTAGATTAAGGCATAACATAACTTCTCGATTGGCGAATACCTTGTCTCACATTCGGTGAATTTTTTTACTGGGATAGTATATTGCTCTTTCTTTTCTTCTTGACTCATCATGTTGACCAATCACGCATCCCATGGAATTCCCGAATACTGCCAAGTACAGTATCAACAGCCTATCTGGGCTGAGAGGCATCAGTACTGGGGCATTGGACAGGTAATGTTTGACCTTGTCGAAAGTTTTCTGACACTCCTCATCCCAAACGCCTGAATTGTGTTTCTTAAGGAGACGGAATATGGGGTCACATTTCTTAGTCAGTTGTGAAATGAACCAGGCGATATAATTTAGTCTTCCTAGGAGACCTCGAACTTCTTTTTGAGTGTGTGGCAGAGGCAACTCCTGTATAGCCTTGACTTTGTCTGGGTCGATCTCGATCCTCTTTTCACTGATTACAATTCCTAGCTATTTTCTCGATTTAGCCCAGAAGGTACATTTTGCTGGATTGAGCTTTAGCTGGAATTTTCTCAATCTTAAGAACAACTTCCTTAAGACTTGTACATGCTCCTTTTCCATTTGGATTATGCAATCATGTCGTTGACATAAAATTCAATTTCCTTATGCATCATGTCATGAAGCAAGGTTACCATGGCTCTTTGTTACATTGCTCCCGTATTTTTCAGTCCAAATGGCATCACCTTATAGTAAAATGTTCCCCACATGATTACGAATGTGGTCTTCTCCATGTCTTCAGGATGCATATTTATTTGGTTGTATCCCGAGCAACCATCCATGAAATAGAACAGTGAGTAACCTGTCGTGTTGTCCACTAAAGTGTCGATATGCGACAATGAGAAATTGTCTTCCGGTCTGGCTTTGTTCAAGTCCCTCTACTCTATGCACATTCATACTTTCCCATCTTTTTTAGGGACGGGGATGATATTGGCTACCCATTCTGATTATTCAACCACCTGTAAAAAACCAGCATCAAATTACTTCTTGACTTCCTCTTTTATTTTCAGTAAAACATCGGGTCTCATTCTTCGGAGCTTCTGTTTAACTGGCCTGCACTCTTCCTTTATGGTGAGCCGGTGTACCACGATATCAATACTTAACCCGGGCATGTCTTGATATGACCATACGAAGACATCCTTGAATTCTTGGAGTTACTCAATGAGGTCTCGCTTCGTCTCTGCGGTAATGCAAGCTCTAATCTTCACCTCTTTTTCCTCTCTCAAACTCACAATTTCCACTGACTCTTTATAAGTCAGGATTTGTTTCTCATCTTGTTCTACCATCCTCAACAAATCAAGAGATAAGTTATAGTTTCTATCATCTTCACAATCCTGAGAATCCTCTATACACATATCTTGCTCAAAAGGAGACTCTGAGTCAGTAGCAGCGTCGCTCATATCATTGATATTTGGAGACCTATTTTAGGGATGAAGGAAGATACAAAGAATAAAAGAATCTAAGAATGATTATCTGTATGGTATGATTATGAATGAAATGGAAAGAATAAAAGAATATTTGCTCAAGATGATACAGAAAGATGCATTTTTATTGAAATAATGATGTTGAACATAAGCTTATTTCACAAAAGGATTCTTATTGCTCCTAGGCTTGGAGTAATAAGTGTGTTTTGAACATTACTCTGAATTAGCTCTAAAAACTCTAGGAATCTCTTACGCAGTCCAATTGTTTAGAACACTTCCAAGTACCTAAGGGCAAATGTCTGATAAATTTTCTCCCTAAATTCATTCTTCGGATATGGCATTAATGTTCAGATTTCCTAACATTTCTTCAGCGGTCTCCATTCTTGACATCTTTCGTTCAAGGTGAATAGTTCCTCCTAGCACGAAAGTCCTGAATATATGGGGAAAAGTTACCGGTTCCTACTTGACCTCTTCCCCGCCCAGTCGCGCTCTTCTCCTTTCTTGTTTCTTCTCTAACTCTCTCTTTTTTTGCCTCGCATCTGGCTTGTATCCTAAGCCAAAGTGGTCTCGTTTATCCATGAGCATGGGTGTCTTGACCCTTCTTTGTAGGCATTTTCCAAGTCCTCTCCCAAGTAAGGCTCCTTTCTCGATCGTCAGTTGTAGGCCCATCCTTGTACTTTTGGAGATTTTGGGCATCGAAATCTTATTCCCTTCGACAATGAAGGTTGTATTCACAAATTCCAATGATCGAAAGGCACATTCTATCGCTTCATCGTCTATCGCTACGTATGGCATGTCACTGGTTACGAATGCAATAATGTCTTCTTTCACGTTTACTGTTACCAGTCGACCTTCAGTTACCAACTTTAGCTTTTGGTGCATTGATGACGGCACTGCCCCAGCCGAGTGAATCCAAGGCCTCCCCAACAAACAATTACAAGAAGGCTTAATCTCCATCACCAATAAATCTACTTCATACGTGTTTGGGCCAATCAAGAGGGGTATCTCAATCCTTCCCATCACCCTCCTTTTGGTACCGTCGAATACTCTCACTATGTTTTGACATGTCTTCATATAAGAGCTATCCACAGGCAACCTATTCAGGGTGGATAGAGGCAAGACATTTAGTGCAAATCCATTATCAATTAACACACATGGTAATGTATACCCTTTGCAGCGGGTGGTGACATGAAGAGCTTTTGTAGATCCCATGCCCCCGGAGGTATCTCATCATCATTGAAGAAAATAAAGTTATCGGTACTTATACTGTTGACTAGGAGGTCCAGCTTGTTTACAGAGATATCGTTAGTGACATAAGTTTCATTTAGCACTTTCATCAACGCACCACGATGTGTTTCAGAACTTAAGAGCAAGGCTAGTACTGAGATGTGAGTTAGTTGTTTATGTAGCTGTTCTACAATGCTGTACTCATTATGCTTTAAGAATTTTAGGAATTCCCTATCCTCGTTCTCAGTTATTGACTCATTAACTGGCGATTCGAGCCTGACCGTCTTTTCCTTCTTATACTCAACTACTGGTGTCTTTCCTTTAACGGTTTTGATTCTTGTGGATTATGGCCTTTGGTGCAATTTGTACTCCAGTTTTATTGCTTCTTGGTCGTGAAATGATAACCACTGGGCGATTGACTTTATAGACCTTCTCTGTTGACCCCTCTTCTGAGACACACACATCTTCTCTTTCGGAGTCCATAGCATATTCAAAGAATTCTAACTCCTTATTGTCCATCAGATTTTGCACTAAGGCCCTAAATTTAGCGCATTCCTGGATCTCATGACCCTCCTTAGCATGGAACTCATAGTAGTTCCTTATCCCTTCAGGTCTCTCTTCTGAATCCTGTTTGATTAATCCTCCCTCTACCATTTTCTTCTAAGCCCATTTTAGTGGGGTTTTTACTTTTGCTACATCCATCTTGGTTCTTTTCCCTCCATCCTCAATTATCGCATTTACCCATTTATCAGAATGACTGGGTAATGAATTTCCTGCCATATTAGGTCCTGATGGGTCATCAAACTTTACAATTCCTATTTTAATGAACATTTCAATCAACTTTTTAAATGCAGTGCAATTTTCGATTGAATGTCCCGTGATTCCCGCGTGGTATTCGCATTGAGCATTTGCGTCATACCATTTGGGGAATGGAGGTTGCATAGATTTCAGGTAGAAAGGTGATACCACATGTGCATCAAACAGAATCTGATACAGCTCTTTATATGTCATCGGGATAGGTGTGAATTGAAGTATTTCTATATTTGGTCTCGGGTTAGGTTCTTGCCTTAGAGGGCCCTGATGGCTAGTGGTTACTGTCCTTGGCAGGCCAACAGTAATTGGTTTCGAATAACCCTTGTTGTATGTGCTTACATTATTTACCTCGTTTTCTTTCTTCCTCAAGGCCGATCTTTTGAAGTTTTCCCCCGCATCTATATTACCACTTCTCACTTCGTGTTCAATCATTTCATCGGATATTACTATATCCGATAAGCTCTTAGTAGCGTTTCCCAACATATGGTTGATGAACAAGACTTTTAAAGTGTTGATGAAAAGCATTGTGGTTTCTTTCTCCAGAAGAGGTGGCTCGACTTGTATTGCCACATCTCTCCATCTTTGGGTATATTGCTTGAAGCTCTCATTTTGCTTCTTTTCCATGTTTTCAAGCGTGATTCTGCCGGGTGTCATGTCTGTCACATAACTATATTGCTTCATAAAAGCTTGTGCCAGGTCTTTCCATGAATTGATTTTAGCACGACTCAGTTGGTTGTACCATTTAGCTGCTGACACGATCAGACTGTCTTGAAAGTAGTGGATTAACAGTTGATCATTATTGACGTATCCTGTCATCCTTCGATTGAACAAAGTGATGTGAGCTTTTGGACAACTAGTCCCATTATACTTTGCAAACTCTGGAGTTAGAACTTCGAAGGGAGCATTAAGTCTGGGAACAAACTCAGCTCCTTGGCATCAATTCCATAACGATAATAAGTGTTTTTCATTACTCTGAATTTTTCTTCTAACCATCTGCACCTATCTTCGAGTTGCTTTGGCAGTTCCACTTTTACTTTTTCCATTTCTACCATATCATCTAGATCAGGGACAACGGGATTGGTTGGATTATCCCTCGGATTAGAGCCTGAGCCTGTTTGGTAGTTTATTGGTGCCGAGGTATCGACTTGATACTATTGGGGTCTGATTGTAATAGGTACCCTTTGTGGGTACACATCTGGTTGTGCTTGGACATTTATCGGGGTAAAACCCGAAGGGTAAATAGAATCTTCATTATCATCCCCTAAGTTGACTGCAATGCTATTTCCTTTTTCACGTTCTCCAGCTAGCAACTGCACCAATTAGTTTATCATACTTCTTTGGGATTCCTGTATCTGATCCCTCATATCCTATTGTACTTTTGCTAGCTGTTCTTGCAGTTGCGCTTGCAATTGATCTTGCATCTCTTTTTGAATCTGTTCTAGCCTTTCCAATCTTTGGTCCATTACTTTGGTTTTGGCACGAGTACTGTAACAATGTTCGATTGGTTGACTCTTGTTGGTTTCCAGGTTAACTGAAATAATTTCGTGTAATTAGGGTCTTTTTGTGAAATTTAATGCATATGATGCAGTGTAATGCAAATGAATGCAAAAAAGAGACATTAACTTTGATTCAATTCTTTTAGAACAACTTTACTAGAAAAAAAATTTCTTTACATAAAAGGGATTACATATACGGCTTTACCCTAATGCTCAAAGCCTTAACCTTCCTAAGAAGCCAAGCTAACTCTTGACCCTGATCCGATTTTGATTCATACTTCAAGCTTAGCACGTAAGCCTAAACTGCTAGGGTTTGCAAATGATCAGCCACCTCTCGTATTTAAGCCATAGCTTCACCCATGATATAGTCTCTATCCCAGACCTGACCTTGAGAACGGTGAAGTTGCTCTTTCCATTGCTCGTTGTTTGCTTCAAGGAGTTCAACTCGGAGTTCACAATTTTGTAATGCAATCTCGAGCTCTTCTATTTTCCTTTTCCTCTCTTCAATCTTGTTTAAGCTCACTTTTAGCTCAATTGTGGAGTTGCGATTACAATGTAGATGAAGTGACTTTTCTAGTTCTGCTACCCTGGCTTTTAATTTGACCTTTTCATTTTGACATTCCAATAGGTCTATTTCTAGAGCATTTTCTCGAACCTAGGCATCTTGGCATTTCTTTTCCCATTGATCGACTCTATTCTTTTCTTCTTTGATCTCTTGTCACCATTGTTCTGATGTCTTTCCCAGCCTGGTAGTTCTCTTTGATAATCGCAACTTCTTGTGATCCGTTTTTAAACTATCCAGATCTTCTTCGGCCTTGTTCTTTCATTTTCTCAGCTTATCGGCCTCTAACTTCTGAACGTCAACGTCTAGTCTTAATTGCATCTTTTCCTCTTCCAATTGCTCTATCTTCTTTCCTAGCTCTGAATTCCTTTTTTCAAAATCTTGCCTTATGATCTCTTGCTCAGATGGGATCACTCGCAGGTATTCCTCCATTGGTTGAGTACCTTCTTGACTTGGCCTAGGGATGTTATCATTGACTCTTTTACCCCACCATCCATTATATTCGGGGGTCTACGTCTGACCTACAGCAAATTTTTTCATTCAGCGGGTTTGGTTTCGGGCGTTAGACATTTCTCGGACCTTTTTCTTGTAGTTATCGCCCTTATACGAAAACTCGCACTGAGCCAGCCCTTGCGTTATTGGTATGAACTGCCTCGATCAGTACTGCCTCAACACGAGTAGAGGAGCATATCCAACAGCTCCTCAAATCCCAATTAGAGGAACCCAGTCGAGATCTCCACACCGGTATAGAATCTCATGAGGGACCATCCAAGGGGATCTCCATTCGACATCCTCATCTTGGTGATTCTGGAGTATCGCCATCCTTTTTTCTTCTGAAACGTCATCTCACCTCGCCTCAGTGTAGCCACTAATTCTTTTAATGGAGAGTAGGTCTTAGAGAATACTCGATAAGAAAATTTTTCTACCTTCTTGAAGTGGCTATGAAACCATGCCAACAAGTGTTGTGCACATCCAATGAATCTTCCTTTACCCGTTCTCCGGCATGCATTTAAAGATTTGAATGTTTCAGCCAAATTTGTAGGGACTGGCGTGACCCTCTTATCAAGTCTATCAAACAAATCTGAAACTGCCTCATCTACGTGTCCTAGTGCTTTAGGGAAAACAACCAGCCCATAAATGCTCAAAGCGAAGACATCGACCTTTTTCTTCATATATGGGTATGCTAAGATCAAATCTCACAAACTATTCCAAGGGATGCATTTACCATCTTCCTTTTGCTTAATCCGGACTGCAACCCATTGCTCACTCATCTCGTGATGTTCATTAGTTTTTTTAGGAAAGTCGGGACATTGGCGGCTCTAAAATAAACCTTGTCGGGTCAAAATTTCGGGGAACGAAGTAGGGTCATGTATTCTTCCACAGTAGGTACTAAATCCACTTTTCCAAAAGTAAAGCAACTGTAGGCGGGGTTTCAAAATTGAGCCAGAGCTAAAAAAAAAATGCTTGTCCACTTTGATATCGAGTAGATAGGGCAAATCACCATAATTACAGTAAAATAGCTGCTTGATTTCTTCATCCCATTGGACCATATCTCTTTCAATTCTTGGAGATTATCCTGGGTCACGCTGATACGAGTAAAGTCCCACAATTCTGATACGTACCCCTTCGTTAGACTATCACCTTTCTCTAGTTGCGTTTTCTCGGACCATATTCGGACAGCCGCATTATCTTCCACTTTATTAAGAAATCCATTCTCCATGGCAAACTCTCTATTTAGTAATCGAACGCGAATAAACACCCCTTTTTTATGATGAAAATGTCATGCAATCACAGTCAAATCAAAACTAAACAAGTCGGTACATTTTATACAAAGCTAAAATTTAAGGTAAGCAAGAAATAATAAATAAAGTACCTATTTGGGTGACCACTAGGGGTTCGGTGCGGTTCTACCTAGGGTAGGCTCTTAGGCTCACTATATGCGGTTCGGTTCTAAAATAAGGGTACCTGAACCGACAGATTCCTCGATCTTTACCCATTACAGGCTCATATGGATCGAGTCAGTTCAGGGGAATACATTTCCCTATGGCTATATAGAGATGAAAATCTCACGAAGACATAGGTACGGATGTATCCCGAAAGCGATCCGCTATCTTATATGAAGGTGAAGACCTCACGAAGGAATAGTTTCTCACTCCCACTTAAAAGGGTAAAATTGACCGATTATGTCATGCAATATGCGGAGATATATTAAAAGACTTGAACCAATAAAGCAAACATATCAAAATGATGCAAACCAATGAAATGCAATGAAAGGATCGTAAGTTTAAACCAAATTATCAATTTTTGACAAAAAAGACAAAAAGTAATCAACTCGTGGCTTGACTCTCTTATTTTTCCCCAGTGGAGTCGCCAAGCTGTCGAAACCATTTTTTGAAATTGACTTTTGTTTTAAAAACTGAAAAATGGGAGTAGCCACCAATCTTTTTTTTTATGAGGTGTGATTGGGTCACCTTGTAATTTAATCGTTTTAATAAATGGTTTGATTTACTAAAACAAAGATTTTTGGTCTACGAAATTCAGGAAAACGGGTTCGGGAGTCGGTTACGCATGAGAAAGGATTAGCACCCTCGTGACACCCAAAATTGGTACCTAGTTGATTAATTAAAGTCTTGATGTCGAAAATTGAAAATTTGAAAATAGTTTAAAATATGATCCCTTTTTATATTAATGTTAACTTTACTAGAAAATTTATTAAATAAATCGAGAAGTATGTTAAAGACCCTCTCATCTTGAGGCAACAAAATGTCACATCCCGTAAGTTAGGACACGACACTTCGAATACTCGAGAATGAATTTGCCTTTATATTTTTTTATTTGAAATCTCACGTGTTTTAATTTTAAAAGGATATTCGATTATTTAGACCCAACGAGAAAAATCGAAACCCCGTAAGTTAGGGTATGACTTTCTCGAGTTTCTAAACACAGATCATTGCCTTATTTTGAAAACTTTCCTTTTTTGAACAACATCAAGTGTTTTACTTAAACGAAATGTATTTTTTTATTTAAAACGATGATATGCGAATAAAATTGTCGCGCTAGTAAATAACAATAATATGAATACACTAAAAAAACAATTCACGATAATCACATGATATACTAAATTTAATGCTAATATGAACAATCAAAGAAAAAAGAAAAAAAATAAAATAACTAATAAAATGAATACTAACAACAACAATAATAATATTAGTAATAATAAGCGGTAGCAAGATGTGCAAATAAAGACATAAAGAATAGCACGAAATTTAAAAAAAACAAAAGAAGTAATAAAAAATACATGTATATGAACAAATAAATAAATAGATAAAAAAATATACATATAAAATCTATAAGGAATTGATATTAAATGAACATGGGATTAAATTGGAAGTAAAACAAAATTAAGAGCTTAAATTATAATAAATGACTAGATGAATAAGGATCAAAATAAAAAGAATAAAAACTGAATGACCAAATCCAAAAAAAAAAAGAAATAGGGCCTAAATAAAACGTGCACAATGGAACAAGCATTAAATGGGAAATTATTCCCAGTCTCCAGAGTGTGTCGTTTTACTAAGGACCGAAATGGAATGAAAATAAAATTATGTGGATAAATTTACAAAATAAAAAATATAAATAAAAATAAAAATAGGACTACATTTAAAACTAAATAAAAGAAGGAAGGGTTAATTGCACAAATACCCCTTCTAAATCAAAACACGCGGATCCTTCAGGCGGGTCGGGTTGATCCGAAACGACACCGTTTCAGGTGTCTGTCTTCCCAAATGGTTTGAGGACCAAATTGAATCAAACATAAAAATGAATGGCTAAATTAAAAAAACAATAAAAAAAGGATAGGACCCAGTTGAATTAAGCTTCAAAAGCGGAAGGGCCCATCGCGCAAATAGACCATCGGCCAAAAAACGCGTGGATCCTAGGTCGGGTCTGGTCAAAATGCAGGTTAAAGGCGAAGAAACGACGTCGTTTTAGGGCTTCAGAAGCCAACCCTAAACAACGTTGTATAGAGACAGTATAAATGCAAAAAAACCCCCCACAAATCCTCATTTCAACTGCTGTTTAAAAAAAACCAAAAAAGAGAGTTTTTTTCTCTGTTCTCTCTCTCCCTCTCCTTTGCTCAAGCCATAACTTCGACCGTCGATCCGTCATGGCCACCGGTCATCGACGATGACGACCGTAGCCTCTGGTGGCCGGAGTTCTAAAAAAGGCCCCCTTTTTTTCTCTTTTTCACTTTAGATTTCGAATCTAGAGGCGAAAATATAAAAAAAAGGGAGAAAATTTTAGCCACCTCTCCCTTTTCGTCTCCTGACCCCTCGTATTCCTTTTAAACGAAGCCCGAGCTGAGACCCCGAAGGAGTCCCATGGCTTTCGCGAACGGAGAGGAGCCTCGATGGTGGTGAGGTACGGAGGAAAAGATAAATTTGAAACCCTTTTTTTTTGTTTTATGTTTTATTTACAAAATAAAAAAAACAAAAATACATAACGGAAAACAAATCACATTTTTTCTTACTTTGAATTCTTTTTTTGATTAATATTGCGTGTAAAAAAATTACATTAATGATGGGGGCTTTTATAGCTGATTTACACATTGTTTAGTCACTCTTGCACTGTTTGGCCCTGCTTCTGCTGCGGTTTCTTTGCTGTGTTTCTGCCTTTTTTCTATTTCTTTTGCAGGTTTTGGCGAGGTCAACGGAGAGGGGACTTTGCCATTTCAGTGCAAGACGGCCAAGGGTGCCAGGTCTCGGGCAGTGGCTACGCTGCGGAGGCACGTGGGCCGCAGCAGATGGGTGCTGCGCACATGGCTATTAGGGTTAGGGTTTTTTTTTTAAAACCTTAATGTTGTGGGCTATTGGGCCTGTAAGTTTTTTGGGTTTATAACTTTTTTGAATTTGTAACTAGACTGAACTTTTTAATTATTTTATTTTTATCTGGTTTTATTTATTTAGTATTGGACCTGAACAAATTAAGCCTATTACATAGAGATATTAATTAGAGCACATGCTATTCTCTAAAAATTGTGAACCTCTTACATAAGTTTATAATGTGTTTAATTATTGAGTCCCCACCCTACCGACTAATTTCGTAACTAATTTCGTAAAGTAGTTCTATCTATTTAATAGGATTGACACTGTACCTGCATGTAATTTGCAGGTTACTTAAAAGTGCCATATATGCAGATCCATTCTATATATAGTAACTGGAGGAAGGAGAAAGTAATCGGAGGAGATGGGTGAGGAAGAGGTGAAGCTGTTGGGTACATGGTTCAGCCCATACGTTCACAGGGTGGCCTGGGTTTTGAAGCTGAAAGGAATCCGTTATGAATATGTGGAAGAAAAGATAAACAACAAGAGCTCTCTCCTTCTGGATTGCAACCCCGTGTACAAGAAGATCCCAGTGCTGGTTCATCATGGAAAACCCATTGTTGAATCTTTATTCATTATTGAGTACATCGATGAGACTTGGAAACACAATCCCATTTTGTCCACTCATCCTTACGACAGAGCAATGGCAAGATTTTGGACTCTCTACATTGACCAAATGGTACTTATATATCTTTCTATTCTTATCTCACTTCCAACTTCCTTTGCTTCACTCATTACGTTGCTCTAACTTTTCTTTCGTTGTGAGACCTTTTGTCAACGCTTCTAAGGGTGGCAATCTACCTTTTCATCTTTTTGTTTTTCTTTTTAAATTATTCCTTAAACTTCAAAACCTTTTAATTATATATTAATTTATCAATCTTTGAATGACACATAAAATTTTACATAATTAAATTTAGAAGAAAAATAAAATATTGTCACGTGACTTTTGAAATACATCTTGTTCTTTAGTTACTTTTGAAATGGTCAAGTAATGGGACATATGATTATAGTTACTTGAAGGATCAAAGAAAGTTTTAAACGTTGAAGGAGAGGAGTTAAAAGAAGGAAATAAAGCAAGTATCAGAAGCCATGGAAGTGCTTGAAGGAATGTTGAAGGGAAAGAAATTCTTCGGAGGAGAGAAAATAGGGTTCCTAGACATCACCTTCGGGTGGATAGCGATATGGTTGGGAGCCATTGAGGAGGTTGCAGGTGTTCAGCTCTCCGACCCTCGCAAATACCCTTTGCTTCACAATTGGATGAACCGATTTAGAGAGTTGGATGAGATCAAAGACAGCTTGTTCCCAATGGAAAAGTTGGTTCGCTTCTTTCAAAAGTACCGTAATGCTTCAAAGAAAGCAACAAAATGAGACAACATTGCTGATATTTGAACTTTAAATGGTGGAGATCTCTCGATCTCTCTATTCCTGTTCCTATAATGTAAACGTTGAGCTGTTAATGACGAAACAATAAGTGTGATGTACGCTTGATGATTTATTAGCTATTTCTGTTCTTCTGCAATGTTGCTTTTCAAGTCTCTCCGATCATAAATATATGTCGTGGAATAAATGCTCTTCTTTGCATATATATTTTCCTTTAGATAAATTATACTATACATAATTTTTTTTTGACAAAGAACAAATTGGGCTTTATTGAAAAATTATAAACAAAGTCCAACAAAGAAATGCCCAGTTGCAACCGGACCAAAAATAAGAAATCGAAATATGAAAAGAAAAGTCTGGAAGCTTAAAATTCAAAATTATCTGTTTGGGCATTATAGGGTTTAAAAGGTAGTATCTGTGTTTAAAATATCAAAATGGGCATGTGGCCTAGTGGTCAGTGGTGCCACTTAGGGAGCAAGGAGGTGACGCCACACAAGGGAATAAGGGGCCCAAATTTAAGTTTCATGGAGCCCAATTCTTTTAGTTTAAGTTAGCTAATTTTTGCCATTTGGGTTAGGTGGAGTGGATGGCAACAAGGCTTAAAAATAGGAGGATTTATATGAATAAGATAATGTAGATATTATAGTTGATAATATGGAAGATAAAAGGAGAAAAGATAGGAGCTATCTACAAGGCTAGGAGTTAGCCGAAATTTCTATAAATAGGGAGGGTTCTCTTCTTTATTTTGCAACATTTAGGGTTTCCATCTCTTCTTTCTCTTCTTTCTTCTAAAAGTCGAAAACTCCATTATTCTTTTCTCTTTTTTCTTTTAAAAGCCGAAAACTCCATTATTCTCTTCTTTCTTCTAAAAGTCAAAAACTCCATTATTCTCTTCTTTCTTCTAAAAGCCGAAAACTCCATTACTCTCTTCTTTCTTCTAAAAGTTGAAAACTCCGTTATTCTCTTCTTTCTTCTAAAAGCTGAAAACTCCATTACTCTCTTCTTTCTTCTAAAAGCCGAAAACTCCATTATTCTCTTCTTTCTTCTAAAAGCTGAAAAATCCATTATTCTCTTCTTTCTTCTAAAAGCCAAAAACTCCATCATTCTCTTCTTTCTTCTAAAAGCCGAAAACTCTATTATTCTCTTCTCTTCTTTCTTCTAAAAGCCGAATCTCTATAGATTTCTTCGAATCATCTTCTCTTCCTGATTTTCGCAAAAAGCCGGAATCCTCTGGGAGTAGCCGAATCTTCTCTAGTAAGTAGATCTCTTAGATCTAAAAACCGGAAACACTAGTCCTTGAATCTCATATCTCTTTTCGGGATTCCAAGGCAGATAGCGGTGGTGTTGGCTACCGATAGCGTCGACTTAGAGGGTCTCGTTATAACGGTAACCAGGTGTGTAGATCCTTATCACAAAAGTTTTATTTTGTATTATACCTGTTAGGGGCTGAAAAGTCGGAAAATGAGGCTGTATGAACAGTCATGTGTAGATCCTTATCACATAAGTTTTATTTTGTATTATACCTATTACGGGCTGAAAAGCCAGAAAATGAGGCTGTATGAACAGTCGTGTGTAGATCCTTATTACATAATACCTGTTAGGGGCTGAAAAGCCGGAAAATGAGGCTGTATGGACAGTCGTGTATAGATCCTTATCACATAAGTTTTATTTTGTATTATACCTGTTAGGGGCTGAAAAGTCGGAAAATGAGGCTGTATGAATAGTCGTGTGTAGATCCTTATCACATAAGTTTTATTTTGTATTATACCTGTTAGGGGCTGAAAAGCCGAAAAATGAGGCTGCATGAACAGTCGTGTGTAGATCCTTATCACATAAGTTTTATTTTTTATTATACCTATTAGGAGCTGAAAAGTCAGAAAATGAGGCTGTATGAACAGTCGTGTGTAGATCTTTATCACATAAGTTTTATTTTGTATTATACCTGTTAGGGGCTGAAAAGCCAGAAAACGAGGCTGTATGAATAGTCGTGTGTAGATCCTTATCACACAAGTTTTATTTTGTATTATACCTGTTAGGGGCTGAAAAGCCGAAAAATGAGGCTGTATGAACAGTCGTGTGCAGATCCTTATCACATAAGTTTTATTTTGTATTATACCTGTTAGGGGCTGAAAAGCTGGAAAATGAGGCTGTATGAACAGTCGTGTGTAGATCCTTATCACATAAGTTTTATTTTTTTATTAT
The DNA here is from genome assembly GCA_005393395.2 of Gossypium australe. Classification (NCBI taxonomy): domain Eukaryota; kingdom Viridiplantae; phylum Streptophyta; class Magnoliopsida; order Malvales; family Malvaceae; genus Gossypium; species Gossypium australe. The sequence goes on from CM016615.1 coordinate 17,345,238, forward strand.
ACCTGTTAGGGGCTGAAAAGCCGGAAAATGAGGTTGTATGAACAGTCGTGTGTAGATCTTTATCACATAAGTTTTATTTTGTATTATACCTGTTAGGGGCTGAAAAGCCGGAAAATGAGGCTGTATGAACAGTCGTGTGTAGATCTCTAGCACACTAATAATTTGTATGAATATATATATATATGTTTATGTTATGGGCTAAAAGCCTGAAAATGGGCTGTGTAAACAATCGCGATACCCGGAAATGGTAGGCAAAGGATGCCAGGTATGTAACCATAGAAACTTCTCTATGTGTATCGATGTATGTGAAAGACTGTAATCTCTTAGGTAGTATATTGTCTGATTTTGCATGAATGTATGCATGGGATGGGTTTGATATGAAAAGGGGAAGAGCATGATTGGTCACATAGTGATCGGTGGTAGAAAACCCACGTAATGAAATGATTGGCCACATGGTGATCGGTGGTAGAAAATCCACGTAATGAAGTGTTAAGGTCATTATTGATCGGTGGTAGAAAACCCACGTAATGAAATGTTAGGTCACTTGGTGATCGGTGGAAGAAAACCACATTAAAGTTCCTGATTGATAGGAATAGGCAGTACGGCTGTCGTTTTGGTGTGTAGCAGATGGAGGGTTGATTGTAGAAATCCCCAAGGTGTGATGGTTGGTACGGGTTGGTGTGTAGAGGATGGAATTCTAGGATGGGTTGTGCTTTGCATCATTTATTATCTGTCATGTGATTATGATTGTTGCCATTGTGTATGGGCCAGGGCTCATAATGTGTTTGTGGGCCCAAGCCTTTTATGTGTTTTCGGGATTTACACACTGAGTCTTGGTGACTCACCCTATTATTTTTCCCTAACTTTTCAGATGAGCAGTAGATCGTGGACATGGGAGCCGAGACGGACTCGAGGGGCCATCAAGTTTTTATTTCTATAGATTATTTTCGGTTTTTCCTTTAAGTTTTATTTTGGGAATATTTAGGTAATAAGGCCCCATAGTTTATATTCGCCTAAGTAGTTTTTTTTTTTAATATTTGCAACTTATGAATTTATGTCTGGGGTTTATTTCTACCTAATAATAATAATACAAGGTTTCTTTTCAAATGTCACTTATTTATTCAAATATTTTCTAATTAACTTACAATTTCCAAAACCAACTTAGCAAAAGATTTTAACGTTCAACCCGTAGCATACCAGATCCGATCGAAACGTATGGGCCAGGTTTGGGGTGTTACATCTCTAGCCCCTTTCAACTAACCTTCGCCCCTTTGACTAAACCCTTCATTTTTCCTGATCTCATTAGGGCTGAGAGACCCTCACTACAGATAAGAACGGGCTTAATGGATCACCTTGCCTCAGCCCCCTTGTAGGTTGAAAGTTGCATCCCCTATTTCCATTAATGATAACCGCATAGGAGGCTGTAGTGATACACTTCATTATCAGCTCAATCCACCTTGTAGGAAAACCCATCTTCCTCATCATTTGCTTAACAAAATCCCACTCCACCCTATCATAAGCTTTACTCATATCCAGTTTTACCGCCATATACCCTTTTTTCCCCATTCTTTTTTGTCGAAATGTATGCAATAATTCATAAGCCAAGAGAACATTATCTGATATCCGTCTACCTGGTACAAATGCACTCTGAGCCTTGTCAATGCAATTTCCTATAACATCTTACAGCCTGTTTGCTATTGTTTTTGTCACAAGTTTGTACATAACCGTGTAAAGGCTTATTGGCCTGAAGTTTACAAGGGTAGTGGGTTGTGAGATCTTAGGAATGAGCACAATATCTGTCGAATTTGCTGATTCAACCCCTTTTCCATCATTCAAAATGCCTAAACAAAACTCTAGAACCTCCTTCCCTACAATATGCCAGTATTTTTGAAAAAATAATGCTGGAAATCCATCTGATCCCGGTGCTTTCAAAGGCCCCATCCCCTTAAGTGCTGCTAAAACCTCATCTTCCTTGAAAGAAGAGTTTAAAACCTTATTAATCTCATGCGAAATACTGCCTTCTATTCCTTCCAGTACCTTTTTTGGATCTGCCACACCCTCCGTGGAAAATAACTTTTCAAAATAGTTTTTTGCAGCATCTTGTAAGTCTGTATCCTCAACGATCTCCTTACCATCATCCACCACCAGCTTAGTTATGTAATTAGCTCGTCGACAAATTGTCACACTTTTGTAAAAATAAGCCGTATTCTTATCCCCGTATTGCAGCCAATTCACTCGAGCTCTTTGTTCCTAGTACACTTCATCTTTTTCAATTTCCATGTTCAAATGGATTTTTGCATCAATGATCCTTGCCAGCGTTTCATCATCTCTATCCTCCATCAATAATGTTTCTAGCTCTTGTGTGAGTTTCTTTTTAAGTTCCCCTTTCTTCCTTTTAATTGCACCAGCCCATTTCTCCAGCCCAATCTGTAAGATCTTAAGTTTCTCCATTAGTGGCTCAGACGATGACTCCCAAATTTCTCTGAGCACTTCTTCAAACGACTCATCCATAGTCCACCAAACATCAAAATGAAATCTCCGGTTCCTTGAATAAGAATTCACGCTAGTTGTGTTAATAAGTAGGGGACAATGATCAGATGTAAAGAAAGGTAGATGCTGGACACGACCCATAGGAAATAAAGTTATCTATTCTTCATTTGCAACCCCACGATCTAATCATTCCCTTATATTTGTTTCTGGAAGGTCTCCCCTCTCCCACGTGAACGAAGCTCCCGAAAACCCAATATCCGTCAACTGACATTCTGCTAATGTTTCTCTAAAAAATCTCCATTCGCCTTTGGTCCCTTGGAAGTCCCCCCTTTTTCTCAAAAGAATACATAATCTCATTGAAGTCTTCTGCAACCAGCCATGGTCCAGTACAAGCCTGGCTTAATCTCTTAAGTAAATCCCATACTTGATTCTGATCTCTCGAATATGGCAAACCATAGAAACCCGTAAACCTCTATTCTTCCTGGGTACCATCCTCTTTCACCATTACATCAATATGCCATTTAGAGAAGCTTTTCAAAGTGGCTTCCATACCTCCTTTCCAAGCTAAACACAAACCGCCTCGAGACCCTTCTGCTTCTATGTCAATACCGTTAATAAAACCGCAACTCCTTCTTGCCTTATTCATGCACTTTTGACTTAGCTTCGTCTCCATTAAGAAAACGAACTGGGGATTATGCTGCTTGATTAGGTGACGCAGCCTTCTAACTGCCCGTGGGCTCCCCAACCCACGAACATTCTAGCATATATGTTTCATTGTGTCCGGTCAGCTAGCTCATTGCTAGCCGCCGATCCTAAATTATTAACAGCAAAGTTATGTTCCCCATCAACCCACATGGTTTCAGTTCCATCAGCTGCATTTTTATTTACTCCATCAGATTTCAATCTTTTATCCTGATAAAACATAAAAGTAACATATTTTAATCCCACATTTAGCTTACATTTTGATGATTTATTCCTTGATTTGTATAAAAAGGTGCTTGTAATCCTTTTTTTTCATGTCTTAGACCAAGGAAAGCACCCGGGGATGAAAAGAACACAAAATAGGCCTAAAATGAAGTAAATGGGCCTTAGCATGAAATTAACACGGCCTGGCCCATAGCCCACACGGCCGTGCCTCGACGAACACCTAGAGCACGGCCTCAACTCCGCCCCACATGGCCGTGCCTCACTTTAGAAGTCCGAACACGGTCTGGTCTCGATCCACACGGGCGTGTGACATGGCCGTGCCTCTGTCGCTAGAAAGAGCAATTTCAGTCGGAAAAGGATACTTAGGGAGAAAGAATCGCATTCCAAGAGCCTATATATATCCCTCAAGTACCACCTTTGAAAGTCATCGAAAGCTAGGCTAAGGAGCCAAGCCGAGAAGGTCAGAGTTAGGGAATAACACGAGGTTAGCCAGTTGATCCATCCCAAGAAGCCGGAGTTATACTCAAGACGGCGGAATTCTCCTTCAATTCCTTCAGGGGGTTTTAGGAATTTCTTATGTTTTGTTTTATCTTTTCTCTTGCGATGTTTTCTTTATTCATTATGAACTAAACCCCTCAGATACCTGAAGGGGATGAAACCTAGACAAATCTTGTTATTTGATTTTTAAGTTATATGATGAATTACTAAGTTTGTTCTTAATTATGTTCCTTAATCCAAATATAATGTGCTTAGGTGGAGGAGGAATAGACCCTGCCTAAGAGAAGATCTAACATAATTAAGCGGAGTTGATCGAACGCCTAGAGATAGGGTTACGAGATTTTGCCGGATTAGGGTGAAACCTAATATGGGAGTCCATTGATCGATTTACTGCTATTCTGGGGGGTTATTATAAGCGAACGAGAGTTCCACTAATTAACCTAGGGTTAGACGTTATTCGCCTCGAGAGAGGGTTTAATATAGGTTAGGGAGTCTTACGGATCAAGCTAAGTAAATAGATCATATAATTAAAGGTTAGATAACAAGTGAAGTCTAGGTGGATTCTTTCTAAGGGTGTCGTTGTGATCAATTGAGTTTCTTCAAGTTATTTTCCAATTCATCCTTTTTGTCTTTTTGTTCCTAGTTTAGTTCTTGTCAATTTAGTTTAAAAAGCAATCTTCACTCTAATTTTAAGGTTAAATAATAAAAAGAAAGTTAGTATTAATACTTTTAGTTCCTTTGGGTTCGATAATCCGGTCTTGCCTAAGCTATACTACTGTTCGATAGGTACACTTGCCTTTAATCGTTGTCAGAGTTAGTCTCCAGGTTTGATCATTCTTTTATAAATTTTTAAGGCTCTGATTGTAGCGATCAAGTTTTTGGCGCCGTTGCCGGGGAACTAAAATATTAAGAAAACTCTATTTTTATTACTTTAGCCATAACTTTTTTATTTTTATTTTTATTTTGCTGAAAATTTCTTTCTTTCTTTTTCGAAGCAGGTACTTCAAGTTTATGACTAGAAGGAACCCGAGAGGACCTTTGGTATACGGCAGTGATATTGAAGCGACCGCTCGTAGGAATCGTCGGGAAACCAGACGAGCCCTGAATTACATAGAAAGGGAGGAAGAAGACAGATCCAATCCTACTAAAGGGATGGACGAAAACAACCCACCACCACGTGATGTGGGGGAAAATAATGCTCCACGTACAATGTTTGATTATGCGAAACCACATTTGACAGGAGCGGAATCAAGTATTGTTAGGCCTGCTATATCTGCTAACAATTTTGAATTAAAGCCTAACACAATACAAATGATTCAACAGTTTGTTCAATTTGATGGTTTGCAGGACAAAGATCCAAACACGCATATAGCTAACTTTTTAGAGTTCTGTGATACTTTTAAAATAAATGGCGTTTCTGATGATGCCATGCGACTTCGGTTATTTCCTTTTTCATTAAGAAATAAAGCTAAACAGTGATTAAACTCATTACAACGAGGGTCAATCACTACATGGGATCAAATGACCGAAAAGTTTTTAATGAAGTATTTTCCACCGGCTAAAACAGCCAAACTACAGAATGATTTCTCTTCTTTTGTGCAGATGGATTTAGAGACGCTGTACGATGCATGGGAGAGATTTAAGGATCTCTTGAGGAGGTGCCCACACCATGGCCTACCCTTGTGGCTACAAGTCCAAACTTTCTATAACGGTGTAAACCCCTCAACAAGGCAACTGATCGATTCAGCTGCCGGTGGAACCTTGAACAACAGAACTCCAGAAGCAGCCTACGAGTTCATTGAGGAGATGTCACTAAACAATTATCAATGGCAGGCTTCAAGGACTAAACCGATGAAATCAGCAGGAGTTTTCAACGTCGATGCCATGACCATGCTATCAACACAGATCGGGATAATGAACAAAAAGCTTGACAACTTATGTTCTTCACAGGCACATCCAGTCATGCAATGCGACACAGGTGGAAACATGGTGAATCCTGAGTACCCACCTTACCAATTAGGAGCAAAGGACGAACAGATGAACTATATAGGTAATAATTTCCGATCCAATAATAATTCTTATAGTAACACTTACAATCCAGGTTGGAGGAACCACCCAAATTTTTCGTGGGGAGGTCAAGGAAATCAAAGGCAACAACCTCCTCAGAACTTTCAAAATTTTCCCTATCCACAAGAGAAGAAACCAACTCTCAAGGAGATGATGGCAGAATTATCGGTAAACACAGAAAAGCACCTACAAGATATCAAGAGAACCCTTAAAGATCAACAAGCGGCAATTGAAAAAACTACCGACTCATTTGGGGAACTCACTAAAACAGTTGGAATTCTTACGAAAATGGTCTGTGAGATACGAGCTAAAATTTTTCTTAAAGGGACAGAACAGGTAAAAGTAGTCACACTAAGAAGTGGAAAGGAATTAGGAGAACCGAAGAAACAAACCCCAAAAGAGAACAACAAGGCAAGCGATGAGAGGATTGAAGAAGAAACTCCATTATGCAATGAGAACAAACCACCAATTTCATATCCAACAAAGTTAAAAAAGGAACGGCTTGATGCCCAATACGGTAAGTTTCTTGAACTTTTCAAACAAATACATATTAACTTACCTTTTGTTAAAGCAATCTCACAGATGCCGAAGTACGCAAAATTTTTAAAGGAACTCTTGACGAATAAGAGGAAGCTTGAAGAAGTGTCAACAGTGGAACTTAATGAGGAATGTGCAGCCATCCTCCAAAATAAGTTACCAACCAAATTAAAAGACCCAGGAAGTTTTACTATCCCTTGTTTAATTGGTAGCTTGAATATTAAGAAAGCATTAGCTGATTTAGGTGCCAGTATTAATTTAATGCCTTACAAAATGTTTAAACAACTAGATCTTGGGGAACCAAAACCCACTAGGATGAGTATTCAGTTAGCAGATAGATCCATTAAATATCCTAGAGGAGTTATCGAAGATGTCTTGGTAAAAGTTGATAAATTTATTTTTCCTTTTGATTTCGTTGTGTTAGACATGGATGAAGACATTAATGTTCCTTTAATATTAGGCCATCCTTTTTTAGCCACTGCTAGAGTAGTTATTAATGTAGGAGATGGTAAACTCGCACTGAGGATAGGTGATGAAGAAATCATTTTCCAAATTTATGATGCCATGCGCTATTCTAAAGAACAAGATGATTCCTGTTATTTTGTTGATACTATTGATCATATCATTCAACATTCATTACAGGAAATCATACATGAGAACACGATGGAACTGTGCCTGACTCAAGAAGAGGGGGAAGAAGATGGGGACATTAAGTTGAATCTGAATACATCATCATCCAAACAAACGAAAGAAGAAAGCATAGAAAATGATGATGAATTAAAACAGAAACCCTCCATCGAAGAGCCCCCTAAATTAGAATTAAAACAGTTACCAAAACCCTTAGAATACGCATTCCTCCGGGACAATCTTACGGTACCAGTAATCATCTCTGCAGAACTAGAACACAAGGAAAAAGAGAAGCTGATAAAGGTACTAAGAGAGCACAAAAAAGCCATAGCTTGGAAAATTTCTGACATCAAGGGAATAAGCCCCACATTCTACACCCACAAAATTTTAATGGAAGAAGAATATAAGCCATGTGTACAACCTCAGAGACGGTTAAATCCCAACATGAAAGAAGTTGTCAAAGCTGAGGTAATTAAACTTCTAGATGCAGGAATAATTTATCCTAATTCTGACAACACTTGGGTAAGTCCTGTGCAGGTAGTTCCAAAGAAAGGAGGAATGACGGTAGTGCCCAATGAAAAGAATGAGTTAATTCCCACAAGAACAGTTACAGGCTGGAGAGTTTGTATAGACTATAGAAAGTTGAATGATGCCACTAGAAAAGATCACTTCCCTCTGTCCTTCATAGACCAAATGTTGGAAAGATTATCCGGGCACATGTACTACTGGTTTTTGGACAGACTCTCCGGCTAATTCCAAATTCCCATAGCTCCTGAAGATCAAGAGAAGATGACATTTACATGCCCATACGGTACGTTCGCTTATCGTAGAATACCTTTTGGATTATGTAATGCTCCTGCTACTATTCAGCGTTGCATGTTGGCAATCTTTGATGAACTCATAGAAGACATAATGGAGATATTTATGGATGATTTCTCGGTATTCGGTAATTCTTTCCAACTTTGCCTTAAAAATTTAAAACGAGTTCTAATGAGATGTGAGGAAACAAACCTTGTTTTAAACTGGGAAAAATGTCACTTTATGGTTAGAGAAGGAATTGTGTTAAGACATAAGATTTCTAGTAAAGGGATTGAAGTAGATAAGGCAAACGTTGAAACCATAGAAAAACTACCTCCCCCTAGTTCTGTTAAGGCTATTAGAAGCTTTTTAGGACATGCAGGGTTTTATAGAAGATTTATCAAGGATTTTTCTAAAATAGCTAAGCCTTTGACAAAATTACTAGAAAAAGATGTTCCTTTTAATTTCAATCAGGAATGTTTATATGCATTTAATATCCTTAAGGATAAATTAATAAATGCGGTGATTATAATTGCACCTGATTGGAACTTACCCTTTGAACTAATGTGTGATGCAAGTGATTTTACAGTAGGTGCAGTTTTGGGACAACGAAGAGACAAGCATTTTTAGCCAATTTACTACGCTAGCAGAACATTAACACTCGCACAAGAAAACTATACCACCACAGAGAAAGAATTGTTAGCCGTAGTTTTTGCTTTTGATAAATTTAGACAGTATTTAATAATGTCTAAAATTGTCGTTTACACTGACCATTCAGCTTTGCGTTATCTTTTAAACAAACCTGATGCAAAACCCAGACTCATACGATGGATTTTACTCTTACAGGAATTTGACTTGGAAATACAAGATAAGAAGGGGGCCGAGAATCTTGCAGCAAATCGCCTTTCTAGACTTGAAAATCCACATTCCAAAGAGCTCAATGAAAGTGAAATAAATGATTTGTTTCTCGAAGAACAACTCTTTTCTATAACAAATTCTGAGGTACCATGGTTTGCAAATATTGCGAATTACCTAGCAGCTAACATCTTACCAAAAAAATTAACAATCACCAAAAGAAGCGATTCTTTGCTGATGTGAAAAATTATTTTTTGGAAGACCCCTTTCTTTTCTGTATATGTGCAGATCAGGTAATTCGAAGATGTGTTACAAAGACAGAAGCAAGCAAAATCTTGGAGCATTGCCATTCTGGACTGTCAGGAGGACACTACAGTGGGATTAAGACAGCATACAAAATACTCAAATCAGGTTTTTATTTGCCCACCCTATTTAAAGATGCCAACAGGTATGTTACCTCATGTGATAAATGTCAGAGAACAGGTAATATTTCTAAACGTGATGAAATGCCTCAAACATATATGTTATCATGTGAAATATTTGATGTATGGGGTATTGATTTCATGGGACCATTCTCTATTTCGTTTGGAAACAAATACATTCTAGTAGCAGTGGATTGCATGTCAAAATGGGTAGAAGCGGAAGCTTCACCTACCAATGATGCTAGGGTAGTAGTCATATTCCTCAAGAAACTGTTTTCCCGATTTGGCACACTAAGAGCCATCATTAGTGATAGGGGTACTCATTTCTGTAATACTCAATTTGAAAAAGTCCTAAAAAAATACGGAGTATACCACAGGACAACCACCCGATATCATCCTCAAACCAGTGGGCAAGTTGAGGTAGCAAATCGAGAACTTAAGCATATTCTAGAAAAAATGGTTGAATCAAATAGAAAAGACTGGGCAATCAAGGTGGATGATGCTTTATGGCCCTATAGAACAGCATTTAAAACACCTCTAGGAACATCCCCTTACAAACTTGTATACAGGAAAAGCTGTCATCTACCATTCAAATTAGAACACAAAGCTTTTTGGGCAATAAAATTTTTGAATTCTGACCTCAAAATTGCAGGAAAGAGAAGAATGATGCAGATGAATGAGCTGGACGAATGGAGAACGGAAGCCTACGAGAACTCAAAACTATACAAGGAAGCAACAAAGTGACGCCACGATTCTCGTCTCAAGAGATCAAAACAATTCGAAGAAGGAGACCTGGTCCTACTATACAACTCAAGGCTTAAACTATTCCCAGGAAAATTGAAATCAAGATGGTCAGGCCCGTTTTATGATCAAAACAATTTTCCCATATGGCACCATCGAGGTAACTCATCCCACTAAAGGCACATTCAAGGTAAATGGTCACCGACTTAAAATTTATAATGGCGCAGGTTTTGGAGATATAAGAGAGGAGCTTATGCTCCATGAGCCTTCTTTTAGAACCGAAAACAGGGAAAGTCTAGCTTAAGACTATAAACAAGCGCTTTTCAGGAGGCAACCCGAGCACTAACCCACTAACATTTTTTACTCTAACACCACACTAAAATAGCCAAAAGAAGTGTATTCTTTTAACACGGCCTTGAACACGGCGTATCTATGGCCGTGTGAAAAATAGGGGACAACCCACAGGCGTGCCAAGGACCGTGCACAAACAGGGAAAAATTTCTATCGACTAAACACGGGCTGCAATACCAGACCACGCCCGTGCCATCTAAGCGTGCAAAGACACTGACTTATTGAGCATGGGAAGCACACGCCCATGTACCACAACCGTCCGAAGCTACTAACTTGCACACCATGGGCAGAACACGGCCGTACCAAACAGCCGTGCGAAGATACCGACTTGCCATGCACGGGATATACACGCCCATGCGCCTTCACTGTGCCAACACACTGATTTATCAAGCACGAGCGTGCCCAATGGACACATGGCCGTGCTAAGAAACCTGAACTCGCCCAAACCTGAAAATCACGAAAAACACAGGCAAATTGAAATTGACACGGGCATGGCGACGGCCCGTGCCCCCTCCCCTATATATAGAATTTAACCGTCAATCCCCCCCAAACCAAACCCTAAAATCATTTTTATCCTCCTTTCTTCCAAAAACAGCCACACGCCCACACCACAACCGTGCTACCAAGCCCCACGGCCACGCCATCACCGTGTTCGTGCCACAAAAGCCCACGCCACCGCCGTGCTACGCCCGTGCTGATCGTCTCCCCCCACCCCTGGTTCCCTTTTCTTGACTTTATTCATGTTGAAAACTATGGCATTTGTATTCATTTTCATATTTTGTTAGATTTAGTTCTGAAAAGCATAATTTCTTTTTAGTTTAAGTCCCCATAATACTTTGATTGCAGCTTTATTTTTTCATTTTTTTTCAAATTAGCCCTGATTCTTTTAGTTAGTGATTGTTCTCACAAATATTCATGAATAATTTGAATTTGATTGCTGATTGATTCCATTCTTAGACATAAAATTTAACATTTTTCTTGATCAAAAAGAATCATTGATATCAAATACATATTGATTATAGTTTGATATGAAATACATTGGTCATAATTTTGATTAAGGAATTTGTTTTTTTATTTGATAATTTTTTTTAGGTACCATGTCGTCATCACGAACCAAACGATCCACCCTAAGCAAAAAAAAGAAAGGGACCCAGATCATCGACCGCAAGTGCCTCCACTGAACTTCGACACCCATTTCTCCGATTCCCTCAATCAACTCAAGACGAAAGGTACAAAGCAATCTAGAGCAGACCTATAGGCACCGGTAGACGCATTGACTGGAACGCAGTGCGGCAAGTTGGGCTCGAAACTGACATTCAAGCACTCCTCTCAACCGAACCGTGGGAGAACCTCTTCAATATCGACGAACCCACAAATATGGAGCTTACATTAGAATTTTGCACCACCTTCACTTTGCAAGCAGTGACGACTCAATTCAACGACCCAGGTGCTATTCAATTCCGTCTAGGGGGCTTAGTGCATCGATTAAGTGTACCACAATTTGGCACGGCTCTCGGACTTTACACGTCGGACTTCATAGAAGAATACCCACTTGCCAGATTAAACTGTGAGCTCCACTACACCCACTCGAATGTTGGCACAGCCTATGCCCCACTACAAGCCAATACGACCCCAGCCGCTTTAAGGCGATAGCACTTCCCCTGGCCCTAAGGTATATTTATGCCATTCTCGCGCATACCATCACAGGTCGCAGAGAAAGCACCGGCGTCGTAAACAAGCACGACGTCTACTTCCTATCATGCATGTCTGAAGGACATGTTTTCGACTTGGCATATTTTATTGCATGCACGATTCAACATCAGACAGAGCCGCACAGGAAAGGGATTTTGTCAATGGGGCCATACATTACGAGGCTGGCTCGATACTTCAACCTCCTAAACACAGACGATCAGATCATCTCCCTCACTGTAACACCCCAAACCCGGTCAATACGCCACGACCGAATCTGGTATGTCACAGAGGAAAACGTTTTGAAGAAAAACGAGTTCTCGATTTAAATTTTGTGAAAAACCCTTTTGAAATTCTATATTTGTAGAAAATAAGTTTAAGACTGAAATCTACTTTGAAATTACATAAAACTTTAATATAAGTAAGTAAATCATAAGTTAGAAAAGATTTATATCATTTTAAGAAAACTCAAATTATTACTTTGAAACCATTTACATTTGATAGTAGAACTAAATATTTGTAAATCATTTAATATATCGAAAACACTTAAGTTGTTGAAATTGTCAATTAATTTATGTTACCCGATGGTAACGTTTTAAAAACCATCGCGTTGTGAAGTTTAGAAAACATTGGGCTCAATTATTAAATTAACCAAGTAATTTATAAGCCATATTTTAAATCAATTCCAAAGCATAAATATAATCCAAAATCATAATTTGAGAGGCCTTATTACAAACCCATAAAAATATAAAACCAAATTTAAATAAAGTGAAGTTCTCAAACCAAAGTTCACGTAGAACCCAAATTTATTGCATGGCCTCCTCGAGTTCATCCGGCTCCTCACCCGCGATCTACGAGTCACCTGAAAAATTAAAGGAGAAGGTGAGTCACCAAGACTCAGTGCATATTCCCTCTCCCGGGTAAATGCCATATTCTTACACAAATTATAACAAAGTACATATATGCATAATGCACCCAACCTAGCCATCCATAACTCCTTTTCTACCCCGTGTGGTACCAAACCACTGGTGGTGCCAAACCACTGGTGTCCAAAGACACAATTGTGTTACCAAAACACTGGTGCCCGAAGTCACAAATCAAGTGATGGGGCCAACCCATCGTGTGATACCAAATCACTGGCAGACGATCCCATATCTCAAAGTGGGGCCAACCCACGGTGGTGTTAACCACAGGGACAAGTCGCTATGATGTACCAAACCTCTGGTGTCCGAAGACACGAATGTGATACCAAATCACTGGTGGTTCCAAACCACTGGTGTCTGAAGACACGAATCATCAAGTTGTGGGGCCAACCCACGTGTGATACCAAATCACTGGCGTCGATCCCATATCTCAAAAGTGGGGCCAACCCACGGTGGTGTTAACCACAGGGACGAGACGCTATGAGGTGCCAAACCTCTGGAGGTACCAAACCTCTGGTGACCGTAGTCACAATGTGTTACCAAAACACTGGTGTCCGTCGACACGAATATCAATCTTCCCCCTCCTCTCATATTGCCCATACCAATGCAATAGATAACCAAATCATGTTAATACACTTTAATATGAATCATATAATAAATACTATAAATCATAGATCATGTTTTCAATCCACATGTAATAACAACATATCGAAACAGACTTACCCGAATCCTCATTCATACCATCATGGTATCATATCCAAATCTCATCGTTTTTCCCACTTTCATAATATGATTAGTAATAACACATATATACATACATATATAAACCAAGTTATAAAGTGTGTAAGATACACACCTTTCACCAACGCAAGAACTATCTTCCAACAATCCGATCTATCGCACTAGATCACTTGTCCTACAATCGGCCATATCACTATATTTTAATGAAAACCATTCGGCCAACAACATATCTTAATCCAAATAACCTTAGGCTTCCTCAACCAACTTTAAAAAGTATAGAATCCTTACCACTTGACTTACCAACTCCGATTCGCTAAAGGAATGACTTAAATCGATTGCTTCCGAAATCCCAAAGAGCCTAAAAGAATAATCGAATCCTAAAATGGTTAGAACCTTGCAACAAATGCCCATAGGTTCGGCCTTTGTCCATAAGAAAACATCATAGAAACGAGAAAGAAAAGAAAGGAAAATGTCCATGAACACTTACCCCTTTTTATCCAAAATCGATAAAAGAAAACCAAGGAGAGTCTACCCTTGAATATTCGGCCAAAATGATACTAAAAGGAAGTAGAAGATTCGGCTATGGTGAAGTGAAAAAGAAAAGAAGAAATAGAATGGAAGTAGATGTTTTATCTTTGATCAAATGAAAAAGAAATGGTATTTGAGATGGAGAAGTATTCGGCCAAGAGAGTGAAAAAGGAAGTGTGATAATAAACCAATGTCAAAAAGAAAAGAAAAGAGAGATGTGGGAGAGATGAGATTCGGCCAACCTATTTTGCCTAAAAGAAAAGTGCATAAAATGCCAAATGAAGTTTTAGTTTCAAGTGGAAAGATGAGAGAAAGAAAATAGTATTTTTGGTTCAATGAAATGAAGGCTAAAACAAAAGCAAAATTTGCACAAAATGTACAATAAACATTCGGCCAAAGAAGAGTTTTTGGAGAGGAAAAGCAAAATGCAAAAAGATGCACAAAAGAGGAATTGGCCAAATATTCCCCCCTAAACCACCTAACAAAATTCGGCCACCCACCTAGACACCCATACCGTCCACATACATGCACTAAAGCCTAGGAAAACTTTCCAAAACATCATCCTAAAGTCTAGCCTTATGTCTCCCCAACCTTCCTTAACTTCAAGATTCTTATCCCCAATATCAAGCTTTCCTTAATCATAATTTCAACTTACCAAAAGAAATAGTCCAACCTATCATAAACATAGGTTGACCGGCCATCAATGCAAGGATACAAAAATAAACCTTCAAAATGCTAAACATGCTACTCGAACCTCTAACCTCAAGCCACCTTTCAAGCTCCTTAACCAACTTGTCACTTATTCCTTTTGTGCTTTAAATGAACACTTAATTAACTTAAGTGTCAAGTTCACTTAATCCTACTTCATTAAATAAACCATACTAAAATTATTCTAACTTCCTAAATAAAAACAAGCCTTCACAAGACTATTCTAACACACAAAATTCCTACCCGAGCCAACACAAAGATAATACTCAAATTTTCCTAAAGCCCAATTCCCAATCGGCCCAATCCTACTAGGCCTAATTTTGGGATGTTACACTCACACTGATAAGCAACATGGTACCTCAAGGCATCCAGACGATGCTACACATAAGGATGATCAAACAACGTCGAGGTACCAACCCCCCTCGGTACAAACTGCAGACACCCATGAATGAGGGAGAGGATGAGGACATTCCTGACGATGTCCCACCACCATCAGAGGAGGCACCAAATCTGAGCCAGCACTCACACCGAGCAGCAACATCATTAGCAGACATCTCTACTCGACTTAATCAGTTCGAGATGCATTTCACTGAAAACGCACGGCGTTTTGATGGATTAGAGGCGACACTCCACCAAATATGCCAGCACCTCCACATTTCATCATCATCACCACCACCGGCTCCAACCAACGATGAGGACATATGAGTCCTTTTAATTTGATTTCTTTAATTTTATTTTCATTTTTAAGACTTTATTTTACATTGCTTAATTTGAACTTTTATTGCAAATTTTTATCATTGACTATCCAATTATTCAAGCATCCCTAACAACATATCGATATCATCAAAAAGATCATTAACAAGTGACCTTGCAGAATAAATCATATATTCCACCTACACAAAAGCACAAATAGGCGAAATACAAAAAGTCACCTGATGCCACACACTGTCCACATCCTCAAGGATCTCGTCAGTAAATCCAGGAAGTACACTTGCCCCTCTTATCTTTTTGATTGATCACTGATTGTCATTATCTATCTTTGTACATTGAGGACAATGTACATCTTAAGTGTGGGGGGTAAATATACCTAACTTTTTTTCATTATTCTCAAATCCCTGATTTAGTCTTGTTTTTATGCAAAGTTGTCATATTACTAATTAGAATGAAATTTCTGATGATTTGTGATGATTATTGACATGTTTTAAAATAAGTCATAGTTAATTGTGCATTGATAATTGAAATTAAAAGAATACTAGAGAATTAAGCATGATAAGTCCCTTTTTCACGAATTAAAATTTTACTAGGTTGTTAACCTAAATTTGAATATTACCTTGAAATTTAAAATTCATAATGATGATGTCAAAACACCCATAATTTTTGTGAGTATTTGAACCTTATAGAGCATACATTCTTTTTTGTGCTCATTCTTTGATTATGAGTGTGTCAACTATGAACTGTTATTGCAGAACTTACCTCGTTTATGCATGTTGAGACCACATTTTTGATTTGATATTACAAAGATGATAAAGGCACCTAGGTTTTAACCCACTTACACCACTAAATAGCCCACCTTTACAATTAACCCCTAGTGAACCCCATTGAGCCTAACAAGACCCTTCTTATTGACTTACCTACTAATATTAACCTAAAAGCCTATTTGTATTTGTTATTACCCTCTCTTTTGACTATCCCTTAATCGAGATTTGATTTGATCAGTTATCGAAGTTTATTAGTCTGATATTTAATTTTTGTATTACTTAGTTTGTTCTTAAAAAAAAAAATTAATATCAGTGTTGAGCTTACCAAATCAAAGTCTAAATTTCAAAAGAAAAGCTTGTATTAGTAGGATTATTACTTTTCAATGGATAATATTTCAGTTTTTAAGTACTTGTCAAATTCGATCTCGATTCTAACATTTTAATTTCAGCCTTTAACCACACCTTTAACCCTAGCCCCGTTACAACCCTAACAAGACCTTTTGATCTGTTTATCATCTCATATTACAGTGGTGGAGATTTGATTTTCAGGCAAGCCTATGGGGTTAACTTTTCAAGTTCGACTTATGAGTGATCTTTTCTGAACTTTAAACACGTTAGAGTGATTTGAGTGAAACCTTAGTGAAGACATCAATCCTTGTCGGTTTTGAATTGAAAAGGTAGTCATTTAAATAAAGGGAGGCACCTATGTTTTCAAGGTACAAAATCATGACTTATCTCATTTAAATCTTTAGAACTCTTTAAATTGAATTATCCATGTATGAATTATTTATGAATTATGCTGAGGCATTGTTGATAGGAATTGGAAATCATGGAAAGTTTGTTTTAATTGTAAATTGAGAATTTTTCTTGAGGATAAGCAAAAGCTTAAGTGTGGGGGTATCTGATAAACCATAAAAGTAACATATTTTAATCCCACATTTAACTTACATTTTGATGATTTATTCCTTGATTTGTATAAAAAGGTGCTTGTAATCCTTTCTTTTCATGTCTTAGACCCAAGAAAGCACCCAAGGATGAAAAGAACACAAAACAGGCCTAAAACAGAGTAAATGGGCCTTAGCATGAAATTGACACGGCCTGGCCCATAGCCCGCAAGGTCGTGCCTCGACAAACACCTAGAGCACGGCCTCAACTCCGCCCCACACGACCGTGCCTCACTTTAGAAGTCTGAACACGGTCTAGTCTCGATCCACACGGGCGTGTGACATCATCGTGCCTCTGTAGCTGGAAAGAGCAATTTCAGTCGAAAAAGGATACTTAGGGAGAAAGAATCGCATTCCAAGAGCCTATATATATCCCTCAATTACCACCTTTGAAAGGCATCGAAAGCTAGGCCAAGGAGCCAAGCCGAGAAGGTCAGAGTTAGGGAATAACACGAGGATAGCCAGTTGATCCATCCCAAGAAGCTGGAGTTATACTCAAGACGGTGGAATTCTCCTTCAATTCCTTCAGGGGGTTTTAGGAATTTCTTATGTTTTGTTTTATCTTTTCTCTTGCGATGTTTTCTTTATTCATTATGAACTAAACCCCTCAAATACTTGAAGGGGATGAAACCTAGACAAATCTTGTTATATGATTTTTAAGTTATATGATGAATTACTTAGTTTGTTCTTAATTATGTTGCTTAATCCAAATATAATGTGCTTAGGTGGAGGAGGAATAGACCCTGCCTAAGAGAAGATCTAACATAATTAAGCAGAGTTGATCGAACGCCTAGAGATAGGGTTACGAGATTTTGCCGGATTGGGGTGAAACTTAATATGGGAGTCTATTGATCGATTTACTGCTATCCTGGGGGGTTATTATAAGCGAACGAGAGTTCCACTAATTAACCTAGGGTTAGACGTTATTCGCCTTGAGAGAGGGTTTAATATAGGTTAGGGAGTCTTACGGATCAAGCTAAGTAAATAGATCATATAATTAAAGGTTAGATAACAAGTGAAGTCTAGGTGGATTCTTCCTGAGGGTGTCGTTGTGATCAATTGAGTTTCTTCAAGTTATTTTCCAATTCATCCTTTTTGTCTTTTTGTTCCTAGTTTAGTTCTTGTCAATTTAGTTTAAAAAGCAATCTTCACTCTAATTTTAAGGTTAAATAATAAAAAGAAAGTTAGTATTAATACTTTTAGTTCCTTTGGGTTTGATAATCCGGTCTTGCCTAAGCTATACTACTGTTCGATAGGTACACTTGCCTTTAATCGTTGTCAGAGTTAGTCTCCAGGTTTGATCATTCTTTTATAAATTTTTAAGGCTCTGGTTGTAGCGATCATACCCCTATCATCATTTCTTTTATCCATGTTCTCCTTCCCCTCCTCCTTTTCCAGAAGTTTCCTTTTGGACCCCACATTTGCATATTTACAGTAATCGGTCTGTTTTGTCGAATCGAGCCGCTTCCAAGTTGATTTCTTCAGATCTTTAATGCATCCCTCTTCTAAACTCATATTCCCCTTTGACTTTCCACATTCTAGTCTTCCACTACGATCATTCTGTTCCATCAAACCTTCTTTTCAGCTAGATAAAATCTTTCCCCCTAGTAACTGGCCTACCCCACTACTAGAATCATCATCGTCTTCCCACTCGTTCTGCTTTTTAAACATTCCTATTTGGTTTCGCTGTGAACCCAGCTTTTTTGTAAAAGCGAAAAACTTCATACTGTCCTTCCCCACCATCATTGATTCTGCTTTCAATGCAACAGTATATGGGGAATTTTCTCTAATTTTATCCTTTTCTACAGGTTTGAACGACCAACAATCACTCAACCCGTGATCCAATCTTCCGCACCCAAAATAAAAAATTGGTAATTTTTCAAACTTAAAAGGGACCCATGACTTAATACTATTTTCACTTAAAACAAAAATACCTCTCCGGAGTGGTTTTTGCATATCCATGTTAACCCGAACTCTGCAATAATCATTCTGGACTTCAGATATAAGAACACCTCCAAATGTACTTCTGACAGCATGCATCAGATCCTTCTTGTCATATTTTGGTGCGCATGGCCCAATCCTAATCCAATACGGCGATGAGGTTAGTTGAATCTGATCCCGTTCAATCGGATTCCTTAGTCGCTCAAAAAGGATGAGATATTTGCGGAAAAGCCAAGGTCTCCCCTCCATGATAAGTTCCTAATATTCATCTAATTCAAACACAATGGAAAATAAGTTCTGTCCAGCCACACGAATCTCAAACTTTTTTTTGGTCTTCCATATGCTTCGTAACCGTGCCTTAAAACTTTCTGGATTAAACTGTTTTCTCGTCCAAACTGAGCAAATCACGGTTTAGAATCTGGCACCACCAATGATTTTTTGATTGATAACTGAATAAGTTCTTCTACCAACAGTGAGATCTCCTCACTGGCCTCCCTCTCCATGCCACCACTCTCCTTCATCCCCAGCCACAGACGTTTCTATTTTCTCTAGGACTCTATTAGAGAGCACTCTTGGTTTTCAAGGGAAACTCTCAAATTCACTATACATAATTTTTAAAATACGTGATATTATCTAAAAAATTGTGTGCCACTCACCAAAAATAAGGTTATAATTGTTGAGATTTGGCTTTGCTTGTAATCCTACATTAGTGTAGATGTGGTTTCTGTCATAGGCTCCATATTTTAGGGGTATTTGTGTTGTAATCCTACATGGGAAAAGTACAAATATGAGAGTCTTAACCTTATTATATAATGTTGCCAAACCTTTCTTTTGAAGTATATAAGTAAAAGTTTCGGTTTGCATTTTGTCGAAATATTTTTAGAACAAATAATTTAGTTTGCAATTGAAAAACAATTTCATTTTAATTGTTGTTCGAACAGAATCAATCAGATCAAGTTAAATGCAAAATAAAGCAATGAGCAAAGTAAGGAGAGATTTAAAATATTATATTTGTTAATGCAGTTCGGATTTACCAGTACTACTCCATAGAGCCTTGCACAAAGAATGGTTTTATTCAACAATTGTTTGGATAACCTATTGGCTTAAGCCCAATTTACTCTCACACAAATAAGTAATTGTAGCTCCAACACGGACTCCAATTGTTACAAATCACTCACCCAACCTCACTACATTCAATAAAAACTCTCCAAACAATACCTAAAAGAGTGTCAACCCAATAAAATGGTATAATACAAATGCCAAAAACACTTAACCACCGTACTATAGTGTGCAACACAAAAAACCTATTTATTAGCCTCTTCAAGTGATCAACCAACAATTATCTTGAGTATTTATCAAAATTTGATAGGCTTGGAATACTCATTCAAAATTTGATTTTATCCTATTAATTATCTTGAGTATTTATCACATAAAATCCTTTATAAACAAGCTTCCATTCAACTTGAAATACTCTTGAAAGATAAGGATGAATATCCGCCAAAGTTCAAACTCCACTCCTTCCTCTCCAAGGCTAATTGAATTGATGATGATGATGATGATGATGATGATGATGATGATGATGATGATGATGATGATGATGATGATATTCTAATTTACCATAAAATTCCCTTATCATTTGCACTTTAATAATATTAAAGCATAAGCTGTTAAAAGTCAAATATGTTTGACCGCCGCCAAACGTGTAAACGTTTGGACTGAAAATACTGTAGCAAAAAGATATATAATAAAGCAGAGGTGTTCGCAAGTATAGAGGTCAAATTGTAATATATTATTGTACAACAAGTACAGGAAGTACTCTTAGGATCGTACCCAAGAAAGGATGGATTAAACTTGATATTATTTTATATAGTAACAGATCTAAAAATAATAACTGAAAATTATATTACGAAAAATAACAGTAAAATTTAAGATCATAAAATAAACTAAATTGACTGAAAAGAAATTAACAATTAATGAAATCTCGAATAGCAAGTAGAAGATTATCTCGCTTCAGTGTTTGTAATTAACTTCAAAACTTGGGTTTAAGTGAATTAGTTAATAATTAACCAGTTATTACCTTTCAGCATCTAATTGATTTATTAATTGGTAAAAAACTCACTTATCTTTCGACCTCGCAGTTTAAAACTGGGATAAATCACGAGGTGCTCAACAGACTTATCTTTTCTGCTTATCTACCTAGATTACTTCCTAGGGTCATCAATCCTAGGGTTCAAGCATGCACAATGTCTAACCCGACAATATTAAAAGTTGTGTGGGGTCACTTTTGAAGAAAAGTTACTGGCTAAACAAATTTCAAGTCTACACCAACCGTAATCTTGCATACCTAAGTAGAAAAATTTTAGTTTAGTTGGCCTCTAGTATGATTATGTGGGTCTTGTGGACTGATTGGTAGATAGTTAAATTTCAATTTTAGTTTCGTTGCATTAGAACTAAACGTTTCTGAGTGGGAAACATTATGATTATGAAAATTATATGTTATGCTGACTATATTGTCTTTAGTAATCATAAGTGGAAGAGTTATATAAGGGAGCATCGGTATTCTCTTTGGGGATCATCTCATTCTAGCATTCATTTTTCTTCTTCCATTTTCTTCACTGATTCATTTTGAGAGCAAAAAAAAAGTGAGAAAAGAGTTTATAAAGCGATCTGTATGTGGGAGGAACTAACGTGTTGCTTGTGAAATTTAGAATCTAGCAATTTGGTAATCTTTTTATATATTCTATACCTTTTGATTGAAGAAGAAGGAAGGAAAACTTGTGGATTTCGGTTTAATTCATTGATTTTGAATTATGATGATTAAAGTCGCAGTTAATCTTTAAAATTTCTCTGCATGCTAATGAATTATGGTTGTCTTACATATGGATGCCTCTGTTTTGATTGTTACTAGGTTAATATGTTTAGCTAACCAAGAAGGTGGAGACTTAGGTGATAAAGGAAAAGTTAAGCAGGTGTAATTAACATCAGTTTCCAGGTATTTTGTTTGAGTTATTACACTCATAACATCAGTTTCCAGGTATTTTGTTGGTGAGTTACTACACTCATACTTGTAGATGTCTTTCATTATGTTGCCTTGCTGTGTGGTTTTTGTGGGATTCAACTGTGTTATGATATTATATGTGTGTGTCGTGGTGAGAATAATTAGTTAGAAAATTTTGTGGTTGTAAACATGCACATGTGAAATGAATGGATTTTGTGTTGCTTAAACTATAATTGATGAGGTTGATTTATGCAAATTATTCATTTGGATATAATGCACATATGTGATGATAATAGTCACGTTCAGTGTGTACTTGCGAATAGAATGAATTGGTTGAATTGTTGACACTAGAGTGATATATGAGAAGTGAGGAAGTATGTAAAGTAGACAATGAGAGTTGAGGTGATGCATGTTATTTGGCTTTGCGAAGGTTTGGATAGATTATACGGAGATATTTGTGTACAAGTATATGATAACCCTATGAGGGTTTTTCTCAAGTATAAGACTCTGCAGAGTCTAAGGCTTAAAGCCTCATGTATGTATGCAAGTCCCATGGCCATGGGCATACACAAGTTATGAAAGTTCGCTAGACTTTTCCTCAAGTTTTCATGTTAAAGCTTTACGTAGGTGTAACACCCCTAACCTGTCCCCGTTGCCAAATTAAGGTTATAGAACATTACTATGCAAATCCGATCAATCAATATCAAGTCATTTCAATAATGTCATTTAACAATAATCATTTAAAACTCATCAATACCCTAGCATACGTGTACATTTGGGCCTTAAAATGGGCTTTCGGGGCCCTAAAATCAATTTAGAAACAATTCAAGACTAATTCGAAACAAATCAGAAAGTTTAGAAAAAAGTAGCAAATTTTGAAAACAGAGGTCACACGGCCGTGTCGCCAGACCATGTAACAATCAAACAAAGGGGCACATGGTCATGTCCTAGCCAATGACTCAAACCGTGTAACTCACTGAGTAGGGTCACACAGCCTTTCGCAAGCCATGTGCTAAGTCATGTAACACACTGACTTGATATACCAAAACTAACATGTGACACACGGCCGTGTGCTCCATAATTTGGCCCTAAAAACAAGTCATTTCAAGGCCAAAACACACTAATCAACCACCCCATTTGTGCATACATTCAAAAGACCTAAACACCTTTCAAACACTTATAAACATACCATTTCAAACATCCTATTTCATCTAACTAATATTTCATTCAAAGGCACCACAATTAAACCAAAACAAAGAAATATAGCCACAATTCAATCACAAAAACCTAGTTCCTTTAACTGCCAAATAACATCACATATAGCCATTTACATATCATCACAACATACCAAAACGGATCATATTACAAGTATCTAAAAGTGGTCAAAGTGACCTAACTTGTCAAGACATTAAAGTCCATCAACAAAACATAAACTCCAAAAGTATATACATACCAGTGACCATTAACACATTCAAGTACCAACATTATAAAAGATCCTATACATGCCATTTATAACCTTGGCCAAAATAACACAAAAACTACTGAAAGGATTGTTGGATAGTGTGATAGATCTTTGAAAAGCTTCCAACTGATCGAGCTTCCAATAATCTACGAAACAAGGGAAAGTAACTACATACTAATGCTTAGTAAGCTCGTATAAACTTAAACATACCTTATCATTCTTAAGCACAAGTTATAAAATAAGCATAACATCATTACCACGACCATATGCATAGTAAAATCTTATATAATCACTATCAAACTCACAAGTTAATAAGTTCATACATGATACATACAATCAACCATACCATAAGTAGATTTTCATGTACACATAACTTATCACATTAACCTTTTCATAAGATCATGAATCAATATCCAATTGTATACATACCTTACCATTAAACATTTGCATGCCCATTGAACCATCTAGAATTATATTGGATACTCAGGAATACTCACACATAGTGTGCCTTTCTATATAATCGTAACCTTTCCTTTACAATACTGCTCACACGAGCTGTGACATGGGCTTGCTCACACGAGTTATGGGTCGAAATGTTAGCTACAAGATGCTGCTCACACGAGCTGTGAAGGATCTGCAATAAATGTAGGACCTCAGCCATTGGTAGGACATTCAAGATCAGCACCCAAAATATGAAATCCCTAATGACATGTCATTCGTATCCTAAGAATTTTTAAGGTTCAAATGAGACTATTTATTTTTCAATTACTCAAAGCATCAATACATGTATATTCAAGTGCATTTGTAAAAATTATGATATAGAAGATAATCAATTTAACTATCATTAATACAATTATAATCCATACTAACTTAGCTCGATAGCTATAGTCGTACAAGTAGAATGAGAGACTAATCCAAAGCTTCACCTTTCCTCGGTTTAAATATAGTTGTGGTTTATCTTGATATAAATAGATAATTAAATTCAATTAAGTACTTCAATTAACTAAAAACATTCAATTCAATCCATAATTCACATTATCATAAAACTATGAGTTTACCTCTCCTATTTTAACTTTTCACAATTTAGTCTTTAAGCTCATAACTTTAATTTTAACCATTTTAACCTAAATCCATGTTAATCAATTCTGCAAGGGACCATGGAATAGCCCATAATTACCCCGGGCTAGCTAGATTAAGCTAAAACGAGCTCAAAACCATAAAAATCACTAAAAACAGGACAAGTTTACATACCATGCAATAGCCAATAGCTTGACCGAAACTTGTTTCCCTCTCTAGTGGTGAAATCAGTTTTAGAATAAAAGAATAAGGAAGATGATACTTTGTATTAGGTTATCTTTATCATTTATTTATTAAATTATTAATTTAATCTTTAAAAATCATATAAAATACCATAAAACCTAGCCATCACAATCCACTATCTTAGTATATGTTTTAATTACCATATAAGTCCATTTGGTTAAGATTTCACATCCATTTGATCATTTTAACTAATAGAAACTCACTTTTACAACCTTTATGATTTAGTCCTTTTTACCTAATTAATCATTTAAACTTTAAAATTTCTTAACAAAACTTTAATACGACCCTAATATAATCTCATAGACTTTGAACAAATATTCACTCGTCAAAATTGTGGTTCCCAAACCACTATTTCTAACACTACTGAAAACGGGTTTTTACAACTCCCCCCTAAACAAATTTTCTTCCCCGAAAATCTTACCAGAAAATAGGTTCAGGTATTGCACTTTCATAGCTTCTTCCAGTTCCCAGGTAGCTTCCTCGACTCCATGACATTTCCAAAGAAATTTAACTAAAGCTATATGTTTATTCCTTAATTCTTTAATTTCTCGAGCTAAAATTCTGATCAGTCCTTCACTGTATGACATATTTGGTTGGATTTCAACATCAACAGGCATAATCACAAGTGAAGGGTCAAATCAATACCTCTATAATATCGAAACATGAAATACGTTGTCTATTTTCTCCAACTCAGACGGTAAAGCTAAACGATAAGCTACTGGCCCAATTCTCTCGATAATCTTATATGGCCCGATGAATCGTGGACTAAGCTTTCCTTTTTGACCAAAACGAAGAACCTTTCTCCAAGGCGATACCTTTAAGAACACTCTATCACCAACTTGAAATTCAATATCTTTTCTTCTCAAATCCGCATATGATTTCTGATGATTAGAAGCAACTTTCAAACAATCACGAATTACTTTGAATTTTTCTTCGGTTTTTCGAATCAAATCAACACTGAACATCTTTTTCTCACTCAATTTAGTCCAGTATAATGGAGTTCTACATTTCGACCATACAGAGCTTTATACGATGCCATTTTAATACTTGCTTGATAACTATTATTATAGGAAAATTCAACCAACGAAAGAAATTTCTCCCAACTACCGTCAAACAATAAAATACAACAACAAAGCATATCCTCGAGTACATGTATCACTCGCTCAGATTGACCATCAGTCTTTGAATGGAATCCTGTACTAAAATGTAGTCGAGTTCCCAAAGCATCCTGTAATTTACTCCAAAATCGAGAAGTAAACCGTGGATATCTATTAGAAATAATAGACATTGGCACACCATGCAATCTAACTATCTCATAAACGTATAGTTCTACCAACTTCTCAAGTGAATAATCCATATGTACTAGAATGAAATGTGCAGATTTAGTCAACCGATCAACAATAACCTAAATAGCATCTTTCTTTCGCGGGGACAAAGGTAACCTTGATACAAAATCTATCGTAACCCGTTCCCATTTTTGTTCTGGAACAATAACAGGTTGTAGTAGTCCAGAAGGTACCTAATCTTTGGCTTTGACTTGCTGAAAAATCAAACATTTCGATACAAACTCTAAAATTACTCGTTTCATACCTGGCCACCAGTACATTAGTTTCAAATCACCATACATTTTGTTACTACCAAGGTGTATTAAATAACTACTGCTATGAGCTTCTTGTAAAATCTTCAGTATAATATCAGAATTTCTCGAAACACAAATCCTGTTTCAGAAATATAAATTACCATCAGAACTAACATGAAATTCTGAATCGGGCGCCTTTTCAGTATGTTCTTGTTTAGCAATCAACTCGAAATGACTTTTCTGAGCTTTACAAATCTACTGCAAAAATGTCGCTCTAGCTTTTAATTCTACTACAATAGAACCATAATCAATCAACATCAAAAGAGTATTCAATACTCAGAAAGAAAATAAAGATTTTCTACTTAAAGCATCAGCAAAAACATTAGTTTTTCCTGGATGATAATCGAGGATCAAATCATAATCTTTTAGCAGTTCAAATCATTTAAGTTGTCTCAAATTTAATTCTTTTTGCGACATCAAATACTTCAAGATTTTATGATCCGTGAAGATATGGCATTTTTCTTCGTACAAATAGTGTCGCTAGATCTTTAAAGCAAACACAATAGCTAGAAGTTCTCAATCATGAGTCGGGTAATTTTTCTTATGCGGTTTCAATTGACGGGAAGCATAAGCTACCACTTTGCCTTCTTGCATCAAAACGCAACCTAAACCATTCAGTGAAGCATCACTATAGATAAAAAAATTCTTTGCCGGACTCAGGCTAAATCAACACAGGAGCTTTGGTCAACAAAACTTTCAGCTGATCAAAACTTTGTTGACACTTTTCAAACCATTCAAACTTAACATCTTTCTGAAGTAGTTTCGTTAACGGTGTAGAAATCATCGAAAACCCTTTTAAAAATATTTGATAATATCCAGCTAAACCCAAGAAACTTTTGATCTCTGAAACATTTCTCGGAGGCTTCTAGTCTACAATAGCTGATACTTTACTCGGATCCACTCTAATACTATCTGTCGATACCACATGTCCCAAAAAACTGACTTTTCGAAGCCAGAACTCGCACTTGCTAAATTTAGGAAATAACTATTTCTCACGCAATGTGTGCAATATTACTTTCAAATGTTGTGCATGCTCGATTTCATATCAGGAATAGATCAAAATATCATCAATGAATACAACTACAAATCTATCTAGGTACGATCGAAATATTTTGTTCATCAAATCCATAAACATAGCAGGTGCATTGATTAAACCAAATGGCATAACTAAAAATTCATAATGTCCATACCTGATTCTAAAAGCAGTCCTCGTCACATCTTAATCTTTAACCCGTTACTGATAATATCCAGAATGGAGATCAATCTTTGAAAACACTGTCGCACCTTTCAGTTGATCAAACAAATCATCGATACGTGGCAAAGGATATTTGTTTTTATTGTGAATTTATTAAGCTGTCAATAGTCGATACATAATCACATTGACTTATCCTTTTTCTTAACAAACAGTACATGAGCACCCCAAGGAGAAAAACTAGGCCGAACAAATCCTCTATCTGTCATTTCTTGCAACTGTGATTTCAACTCTTTTAATTCTTTAGGAGCTATTCTATATAAAGCTATTAGTATCGAATAAGTCCCTGGTACTAACTCAATAGCAAATTCAACCTCTCTAACTGGCGGTAACCCTGGTAACTTTTTTGGAAACACATTCGCGAATTCACAAACAATCGAAACTGATTCTAATTTCAATTTTGAAGCCCTGGAATCAAATATATAAGCTAAATACGCTTTACAACCTTTCCTGACATATTTCTAAGCTGACATAGCTGAAATGATATTAGCTGAACTATCATAACTATCTGATTCAACTCGGACTAATTCACCGTTCTAACATTTCAATAAAATTTACTTTTGTCTACAGTTCACAACATCATGAAGAGTCAACCAATCCATACCAAGAATCACATCAAATTCATCAAATGGTAATAGTATCAAATCAATCGGAAAGTTGCAATCCCGAATCATCAGAGGACAGTTTCAACAAACCTTATCAACTAACACATACTGACCTAAAGGATTCGTTACTTTGATCACAAATTCAGTTGACTCATAAGGTATTTTCTTATTCGACACTAAAGTTGTGCATATATATGAGTGCGTTGACCCCTGGTCAACCAAAGCATTAACATTAGTATCAAAGATAGAAAATGTATCAGTAATCACATCAGGTTCCAAAGCTTCCTCGCGAGCTTGAAATGCATAAGCCTTAGCTGGCGTCCGAGCCTTAGATCTAACTGCAGAATCTTTAGTTGGACTATGACTATTTCCCGCAATGCCACTATTTTTGGGTGGCCTCCCTTTCGCAGTCGTGTTACTCGACTGAGTGTTTTGAGCTTTCTCTTTATCAAACCTTTTAGGGCAGTCTCGAAGAAAATGATCATATGAGTCACATTTGAAGCACAATCTATCTATCAATCTGCACTCATCAAAATGTCGTCTATGGCAATGTTGACATTCGGGTTTATTATTACGAACATTCCCCACACTTTCTAAGGAAGTAGTTTGAGGTTTCGAACTTGAATGTTGTTTCCCTTTATCCTTTTTCGAAAGTCCTGTCTAAGCTGACGTCCGACTATGAAATTATTTATATTTCTTCGATGGAGATGAAAATAATTTTCCCATAAGTCATTTACTAGTGTCACAAGCTTCAAAATCTATCTTTCTTTTAGCTTTACTAAGTTCTTCAACTTTTTCTGCTCGATCCACCAATACCACAAATTCTTTTAATTCTAGAATCCCTACTAACAATTTGATGTTTTCATTTAACCTATCTTGAAACCATGTGCACATTACAACTTTTGTTGGTATACATTCCCGGGCATACTTGCTGAGTTGCATGAGTTCTCTTTCATATTCTGCTACAAGTCTACAACCTTGCTTCAGCTCTAGGAACTATTTCCTTTTCTTGTCAAGATACCGTTGACTAACATATTTCTTTATACATTATGTTTGAAAGAAATCTCAATTCACACGATCTTGGGTACCACAGCAATCAAAGTATTCTACCACTGATATGCTAAGCCTTTTAATAGAGATATCGTACATTTTAAACAATCATCTGAAAAACAAGACAGATCATCAAAAACCCTCACAATGTTTTCTAACCAAAACTCAGCTTTTTCACGGTCGTCTTCAACTATTCCATGAAATTCTTCTGCCCCATACTTAAGTATTTTATCAACTTGAAGCTTACTTACATGTACTGGTTTTAGACCTTGAGAAATAGAGGGGACAAGTCGGGGTACAGGAGGGGGTGGAGGTCATTGAGCCATAGGGTTCATTTTAACGAACTCAGGGAACTATTCAAACATCATCTGG
Source organism: Gossypium australe (assembly GCA_005393395.2). NCBI lineage: Eukaryota > Viridiplantae > Streptophyta > Magnoliopsida > Malvales > Malvaceae > Gossypium > Gossypium australe. The sequence goes on from CM016615.1 coordinate 17,375,201, forward strand.
AAAAAGGCTTCTTTCGCCTCACTTCTTTGGGCCTTATCTACGGCCCAGTACTATCTGCTCCTTGAACGGAGGCTTGCGCATTACTTTCAATCTTATCAGAATCGGCTCGATTGGACAATATATTTTATCTATATGAAAACATGATTCAATTTGAGTTAGAAGATATCACACTCTCACAGGTTATATAATTGCATATATTTTTAGACTCCATACATGCTACGTTCAATCTAAGAACCGACTAAATTATAGCTTTAATACCATTATATGTAACACCCTAACCCGTCCCCGTTGCTGAATTAGGGTTATGGAGCATTACCATACAAATCCGATCAGTCAATATCAAATCATTTCAATAATTTCATTTAACAATAATCATTTAAAACTCATCAATACCCTAACATACATGTACATTAGGCCTTAAAATAGACTTTCAAAGCCCTAAAATAAATTTAGAAACAATTCGGGACTAATTCAAAACAAATCAGAAAGTTTAGAAAAAAGTATTAAAATTTTAAAGTGGGTCACACGGCCGTATGGCCAGGCCGTATGACATAGCCCAGGTCGTGTAACATTCAAACAAAGGGAAACATGGTCGTGTCCCAGCCCGTGTCTCAAACCATGTAACTCACTGGGTAGGGTCACATGGTCGTGTGCCAAATCGTGTAACTCTCTGACTTGTGACACACGACCGTGTGCTAGTCCGTGTAACACACTAACTTGATATACCAAAATTAACAAGTGACATACAGCAGTGTAGTCAGGCCATGTGTGACACACAATCGTGTGATAGCCCATGCCCCAGGACATGTGCTCCATAATTTGGCCCTAAAAACAAGAGAAATTAAGGCCGAAACACACCTAATCAACCATCCCATTTTTGTATACATTCAAAATACCTAAACACCTTTCAAACAACTGTAAACATACCATTTCAAACATCCTATTTCATCTAACCAATATGTCATTCAAAGGCACCACAATTATACCAAAACATTATTAACCAAAATAAAGCAATATAGCCACAATTCAAGCTAAAAAAACCTAGTTCCTTTAGCTACCAAATAACATCACATATAACCATTTACATATCATCACAACATACCAAAAAGGATTATATTACAAGTATCTAAAAATGGTCAAAGTGACCTCACTTGTCAAGACATTAAAATCCATCAACAAAACATGAAATCCAAAAGCATATACCTACCAAATGATCATTAACGCATTCAAGTATCAATGATCGTGTGTCAGAGTCTTAAAATTTTATAAAAAGAATGATCGAGCCTGGAAACTAACTATGACAACGATTGAGGCAAGCGCACCTATCGAACAATAGTATAGTTAAGTGGCAAGACCAAATTGTCGAACCCAAAGGAACCAAAAGTACTAATACTAACTTTCTTTTTATTATTTAGCCTAAGAATTAAGGGAATTATTAATCAATCTAAAATTAAAAAACTATTCAGCTAAAGATGCTAAGACAAAGAGAATGAATTGGGAAAATACTTGTGAGAAAAACCAATTGATTGAAACAATACCCGAGGAAGAATCCACCTAGACTTCACTTGTTATTTAACTCTGAACCAAACGATTTTTTCGGTCGACTTGATCCGTAGGATTCCCTAAGTTATATTAATACCTCTCTCGAGGCTACTAACGTTTAACCCTAGGTTGATTAATTGAAATCACTTTCTAATTAAAACCCCTAGAATTGCATTAACTCGATCTATGGACTCCCATATTAGGTTTGACCCTAATCTGACAGATTTTCGTCATCTTATCTCTAGGGTTGCGATCAACTCCGCTTAATTATGCTAGATCTACTCTTAGACAGGGTCTATTCCTCCTGTGCCTAAGCACATCAATACTTGAATCAAAATCCTGAAATATCAAAACAAGAATTAAGAACAAATCAAGTATTTATCATATAGTTCAGAAAACAATAACAAAATCCGTCTTAGGTTTCATCCCCCTCAGGTATTTGAGGGGTTTAGTTCATAATGATAAAAGAATACATCTCAGAAGTAAATATAAAACAAAACATAAGAAAAACCCTAAAACCCCCTAAAGGAATTGAAGGGAAGATCTTCCGTCTTGAGTATGATTCTGGCTTCTTGAGATGAATCAACTGGCTTTCTTCGAGTAAATCCCACAATTCTGGCCTCTCTAGCTCGGCTCTTCGGCCTAACTGGACGCAGCTTGAAGGTTGGCCTCTAGGGTGTTTATATAGGCTTTTGAAATGGCTTTCTTTGCCTCTAAGTACCCTAATCCGAATGAAACTCTTCTTTGTCACGTCAAGGACACACCCATGGCACACGCCCGTGTAAGTCGTGGCCAGGCTGTATTCGGGTCCGTTGATGAGGCACGACCGTGTGATCTTGGGCCCAGGCTGTGTTGATTTCGTGATTTGGCTCATTTACTCTGTTTTAGGCCCGTTTCTCATTCTTTTCCTCCTCCGGTGCTCTTCTGAGTATAAAACATGAAAACAAAGGATTAAGAGCACCAAATTCCACAATTCAGGGAATAAATCATCCAAAAGTGTGCTAAATGCGGGATTAAAATATGTTCATATTACGGTTTATCAAATACCCCCACTTAAGCATTTGCTTGTCCTCAAGCAAAATTCTCAACTCACAATTAAAATGAACTTCGTTGATTCATAATATTCATTAATAATGTTCCATCATAATTCAAAGATAATTCATACATTGATAATTTAAGTAGAAGGGTCCTAAAGATTCAAACAATCAAAGTCATAGTTTTTGTAACACGAAAATATAGGTGTTTCCCCTTACCTAAATAATCACTTTTAATTCAAAATCGACAAGAGTTGACATCCTCGCTAAAGATTCACTCAAATCACTCAAAGTGTTTAAGGTTCAAAATTAAGCACTCAAAAGTCGAACATGAAAAGTTAATTCCATAGGCTTGCATGAAAATCAAATCTTCACCACTGAAAAATGAGATGATACACAGATAAAAAGGTCTTTAAAAAGGGTTGTAATGGGGCTTGGGTTAAAGGTGTGGATAAAGGCTGAATTAGAAGGTTAGAATCGAGATTGAATTGACAATTTTCCTAACTAGAAAAATGAACTAATCTTAAATAATTACATCAATTGAAAATTTGTAATACTACTAATACGAGCTTTTTCTTCAAGATATGGAATTTAAACATATAAGCTCACTTAATTAATTAATATACTTTGATTTTTTTTTAAGAACAAATCATTACAATAATGAGAAAGAACTTTAACAACTAAAATATAGAACATAGTTAGGAAACTATTCAAAATCAAATCTCGACAAAAAGGTAGTCAAGGAATAGTGATAACAAATACAAGATGGGTTTTGGGTTAATATTAGTGGGTGAGTCAATAAAAGGGTTGTTAAGATCAAAGGGGTTCACTAGGGGTTAATTGTGAGGGTAGGCTTTTAGTGGAGTAAGTGGGTTAATTCCTAAGTGCCTTTATCATCTCAGTATATCAAATCAATAATGTGGTTTTGACATGTATAATCGAAGCAAGTTCTAGAATAACAAATCAATGTTGACACACTCATAATCAAAAAGTGAGCACGAAAATAATGTATGCTCTAAACGGCTCAAAATCTCACAAAATTATGGGTTTTTGATATCAACCTTGTGAATTTCAAACTTCAAGGTAATAATTAGATTCAGGTAAACAACTTAGCAAAATTTTAATTTTTGAAAATAGACTCATCATGCTTGATTCTCTAGTTCCCTAAAGTTTAAATCATCATTGCACAATTATCAATGCCTTAATCCAAAACATATCAATAAAAATCATAAATCAGAAGAAATTTCGTTCTAATTGTAATATGAGAAAATTTCTTATGAACAAGACATGATTCAGGGATTTTCAAATAATACTATAGTTAACCCCCTACACTTAAGATGTACATTGTCCTCAATGTACAAAGATAGATAATAGAAAAATAGTAATAAAATCATAAGATAGGGAGAGAAGTGAAACTTCCTAAATTTTGGATGGAGTCAATGAAAAGGAACCGAATAGAAATTGGTAGAGGTCATCTTGGGGGAGCGACTCGAACCGTTTGAAATTGAATCCTCGAAGCAGCCGGCCTGATTTTATTGCATCCTAAGCTAAATCTAAATGGCATGAAGAATAAGAAGAAAATAATAAAGAAAGTAAAAAGAAAAAAAATAAGAAAAAAAGTAAAAAAAATGGAAAATGGATATGCGTTTAAAAAAAAGGGTAAATGGGACGAAGACTTTGAGGGAGGGAAGTGAACAGAAGAAGGGGATTTCAAATAGAGGAACGGTCCATGCCCATGCCCTGGGCGTGTTATATCACACGACCAAATTGCATGATCGTGTTGACCTTCATGCAATTATCCCACTCCAATATAAAGGGTTCACACACCCGTGTTGCTTAATTAGTGTCGTCCACGACTTATAAGCACGGGCGTGTCACACACCAGTGTTCTTTAGTCATTTTCGACCACAGCCGCATCGCACGGCCATGGCATTTTATCGCAACTCGTGTTTTGGGAAATTTTTGTCCTTGATTCGCACAGTCTCTGCCACGCTGGTGTGCAAATTTGTTGTGTCCACACGGTCACGGCCACGCCCGTGTGCAAAGCCGTTTGGTAGGGAAACCTACGCCTAAAAATTTTGGTTAGTTTTTAGTTAGATGCTAAAATTCGAAAATATGGATGTTAGTAGGGTTAGTGCTCGGGTTGCCTCCCGAGAAGTGCTCTTTTAAAGTCTTAAGCTAGATTTACCTGTTATTCGTATGGCCATGGTGGTTCATGGAGTCGAAACTCTTTTTTCTTACTATCAATTCTATCAACATATGGTTTGAGTCGGGTAATATTTACCTCAAAAGTGCCGAAATTAGAATGTGTTACCTCCACCGTTCCATATGGAAAGACCTTATGTGCCATAAAAGGAGTCGCACCGTTGGTATTAAGCTCTGAAGCGGCTATCGAAGGTTGGTTGCATCTGATAGTACCTGGTCCCCAACTTTGAAGTGATTGATTCCACCTTTAATACTTGATGTCCTAATCGCACGTGGTCGTTTATTTCGTAGAATTGCTGGGCACACTTCGTTTAGCTCCACATGCTACGTATCGTCTAACTTCCGTTTGTTTGTCAAAAATTCTTTTAAAAATTTCCTTGAATCTGGCATCTGCGAAAGAGCTTCAAGAAACAGCAAGTTAATATGAAATTTCTTTGGAAGTTTAAGAAAATTACCGAATTGTTCCTCTGTGTGGTCTTTCTTTATTGCATTGGGGTATGGCACATGTGGTTGGTACTCTGTAATTACTGGGTTTGGCTTATCATGGCTTACCTCAACCTTACCTTCCTCTACCACATTCTCTTGCTTCAATTTTGGTTCATCTATCCCTTCACAATCGTGAGCAGTTATTGCTTGAGGTTGCTCTCTTGGGTTAGTTTCGGTGTTGCTAGGCAAGATATCTTGTGGTCTTTCTGAGATCAGCTTAGCAAGCTGACCTAATTGATTCTAGAGCTCTTGAATCAACGCTTGCTGATTTTTAAGCACTGTTTTGGTGTTTTGGAAGCGTGTTTCTGACACCAAGATAAATTTCGCTAGCATCTCCTCAAGGTTCGGCTTCTTTTCCTGTTGGTGAGGTGGTTGTTGAAAGCCTGGAGAAAGTTGCGGTCTTTGATTACCTTGACCACCCCACGAGAAATTCGGATGGTACCTCCAACCTGCATTGTAAGTGTTACTATAGAGATTATGTTGAGGTCTAGGATAGTTACCTATATAGTTGACTTGTTCGTTCTGTGTGCTAGGTTTGTAGGATAGATATTCTGTGTTGTTCACCCCTCTTCCATCTATATCGTACTGTATTACCAGATGTACCTGCGTAGAACCATACCAACCATCAATTTTTCTATTTAAAAGCTCTACCTGGTTAGATAACATGGTGACCGCGTCAAGGTTGAAAACATCGGCTGCTTTAGTAGGCTTTGTCCTCATGACTTGCCACTAATAATTATTCAGTGACATTTCTTTGGCTTTTGCGAGCGGTATGTTCTATCTCACTATCGTAAATTAAGGGTCCTGTCAGGTTCCTTCTAGTCATAAACTAGAGGAACCTGCTAAGAACAAATAAAAGAAGAAAAATTAGCAAAGTTCAAAGCAAAATAAAAATAAAAATAAAATTGCAAAAATAAGAATGGCTAAAGTAATAAAAATTGACCGTTCTTAATATTTTAGTTCCCCAGCAACGGTGCCAAAAACTTAATCATGTGTCAAAGTCTTAAAAATTTATAAAAAGAATGATCGAGCCTAGAAACTAACTATGACAACGATTGAGGCAAGTGGACCTATCGAACAGTAGAATAGTTACGTGGCAAGATCGGATTGTCGAACCCAAAGGAACCAAAAGTACTAATACTAACTTTCTTTTTATTATTTAGCCTAAGAATTAAGGGAATTATTAATTAATCTAAAATTAACAAACTATTAAGCTAAAGATGCTAAGACAAAGAGAATGAATTGGGAAAATACTTGTGAGAAAAACCAATTGATTAAGATAATACCCGAGGAAGAATCCACCTAGACTTCACTTGTTATTGAACTCTGAACCAGACGATTTATTCACTTGACTTGATCCGTAAGATTCCCTAAGTTATATTAATACCTCTCTCGAGGCTACTAACGTCTAACCCTAGGTTGATTAATTGAAATCTCTTTCTAATTAAAACCCCTAGAATTGCATTAACTCGATCTATGGACTCCCATATTAGGTTTGACCCTAATCTGACAGATTTTCGTCATCTTATCTCTAGGGTTGTGATCAACTCCGCTTAATTATGCTAGATCTACTCTTAGACAGGGTCTATTCCTCCTCTGCCTAAGCACATCAATACTTGAATCAATATCCTGAAATATCAAAACAAGAATTAAGAACAAATCAAGTATTTATCATATTTTTCAAAAAACAATAACAAGATCCGTCTTAGGTTTCATCCCCCTCAGATATTTGAGGGGTTTAGTTCATAATGATAAAAGAATACATCTCAGAAGTAAATATAAAACAAAATATAAGAAAAACCCTAAAACCCCCTAAAGGAATTAAAGGGGAGATCCTCCGTCTTGAGTATGATTCCGGCTTCTTGAGATGAATCAACTGGCTTTCTTCGAGTAAATCCCACAATTCTGGCCTCTCTGGCTCGGCTCTTCGGCCTAACTGGACGCCACCTGAAGGTTGGCCTCTAGGGTGTTTATATAGGCTTTTGGAATGGCTTTATTTGCCTCTAAGTACCCTAATCTGAATGAAACTCTTCTTTGTCACGTCAGGGACATGCCCATGTCACACACCCGTGTAAGTCGTGGCCAGGCCATGTTCAGCTCCATTGATGAGGCACGACCGTGTGGTCTTGGACCTAGGCCATGTCGATTTCGTGATTTGGCCCATTTACTCTGTTTTAGGCCTGTTTCTCGTTCTTTTCCTCCTCCGGTGCTCTTCTGAGTATAAAACATGAAAATAAAGGATTACGAGCACCAAATTCCACAATTCAAGGAATAAATCATCCAAAAGTGTGCTAAATGCGGGATTAAAATATGTTCATATTACAGTTTATCAACCAACATTATAAAAGATCCTACACATGCCGTTTGTAACCTTGGCTAGAATAACACATAAAATACCAAAAGGTTTGTTGGATAGTGTGACAAATCTCTGACAAGCTTCCAACCAATCGAGCTTCCGATAATCTACAAAACAAAGGAAAGTAACTAAATAAGCAACTAGTGCTTAGTAAGCTCGTATAAACTTAAACACAACTTACCATTCTTAAGCACAAGTTATAAAATAAGCATAACATCTTTGCCACGACCATGTGCATAGTAAAATCCTATATAATCACCATCAAACTCACAAGTTAGTAAGTTCATACATGATACATATAATCAACTATACCATAAGTAGATTTTCATGTACACATCACTTATCACATTAACCTTTTCATAAGATCATGAATCAATATCCAATTGTATACATACCTTACCATTAACCATTTTATACCCATTGAACCATCTAGAATTACATTGGATACTCGGGAATACTCATACATAGTGTGCCTTTCCTTATAATCGTAACCTTTCCTTTTCAATACTGCTCACACGAGCTATGAAATGGGCCTGCTCACACGAGCTGTAGAGAAACCGAACCAAATGTAATACCTCAGCCATCAGTAGGACATTCAAGATCAGCACCCGAAACATGAAATCCCTAATGACATGTCATTCGTATTTTAAGAATTCTTAAGGTTCAAATGTCAATCAAAGCATCGATACATGTATATTCAAGTCCATTTGTAAGAAATACTATATAGCATATAACTTGTTTAACTATCATTAATACGATTATAATCCATACGAACTTACCTCGATAATTATAGTCATTGAAGTAGAATGGAAGACTAATCCAAATCTTTCGCCTTTCTTCGGTTTAAATCCAGTTGTGGTTTATCTTGATCTAAATAGATAATTACATTCAATTAAGTACTTCAATTCACTACAAGCATTCAATTCAATCCATAATTCACATTATCATAAAATTATGAATTTACCCCTCCTATTTTAACTTTTCACAATTTAGTCCTTAAGCTCATAACTTTAATTTTAACCATTTTAACCAAAATCCATGTTAACCAATTCTACAAGGGACCTTGGAACAACCCATAATTACTAGCATTTCACATTAAAGCCCATGGATTTACACTTTCAACAATTTAATCCTTAATCTCAAATTCATCAAAAATCACTTAACAAAACAAGTTTGATTAACAACCAAAATGAATAATCTATCAATTAACATCACAAACACATCAAACTCATTCATGGAAAGTCCCTCAACCTTTAATTCTTTTCAAATTAACCCTCGGGCTAGCTAGATTAAGCTAAAACAAGCTCAAAAACATAAAAAATACTAAAAACGGGACAAATTTACATACCATTCAATAGCAAATAGCTTGGCCGAAACTTGCTTTCCTCTCTAATGGTGAAATCGGTTTTAGAATGAAAGAATGAGGAAGATGATACTTTGTTTTATGTTATCTTTATCATTTATTTATTAAATTACTAATTTAACCTTTAAAAATCTTTAAAATACCATAAAACCTATCCATCAGAATCCACTATCTTAGTATATGTTTTAATTCCCATCTAAGTCCATTTGATTAATATTTCATTTGATCCTTTTAACTTATAGAAACCCACTTTTGAAACCTTTACGATTTAGTCCTTTTTACCTAATTAACCATTTAAACTTTCAAATTTCTTAACAAAACTTTAATACGACCCTAATATCCCATAGACTTTAAATAAATATTAAAATATTTATTCACTTGTCAAAATCGTGGTTCAAAACCACTATTTTCGACACTACTGAAAATAGGCTATTATAGTAGGACTCAACCATATGAAAGTTTGCAGGATAATTCGTATCTATGAACTCGTATCTATGATTCCACATCTATGAATCTGCATGTAGGAATTTGCATCTATGAATCCACATCTATGAATCTGCATCTACGAATCTAGGTGTATGAATCAATATCTATGAATCTGCATCTATGAGTCCACATCTATACATCCCCATGTATGAATTATCATCTATGAATCTACATATATGAATTTGCATCAATGAATCTGTATCTATGAATCCACATCTATGAATCCGTACGTATGAATTTGCATCTATGAATCTGTATCTATGAACCCACAAGTATGAATTCGTATCTATGAATTTGTATCCATGAATCTGCATCTATGAATTCGCTTCTATGAGTTCACATTTACGAATTCAAATGTAAAAGTCTGCAGGACTGTTCACCAAGTGAATCTATAAGGTATCTATTCACATGGTAGATTATTTGTCAAGTTTACGCGCAACAAGTGTATTCGTAGAGACTATGAGTGTTATGATCATTTGCGGGAGGAACACTCATGTGCCATGTACTGCTCCATTGTGAAATTCAAGCCCAAGTATTAATTGCGAAAATTTATTTCTATATGTTTTGTTTCCATGTACGTCGTATGCATGCGTAAGTTTTGTCTGAGTGTAACCCATGGAAAACTCTTAAGCTAGCTATCAAAAAGGGAAGTAACTTATCTTTGAACTCACTAAGTTTCTTACAAACTTACCATGATTTTCTCTCATTCGGTTTCATGTAATCAACATCGTTGTGCTATGTTGAGAGGGACTGGGCCAGAGTCTTCAAGCCTATTGTGAGCCTGACACCTTTTGGTTATAACATGTACAAATATCAGGGCACCCAATGGGTTTTGTAACACCCCAAACACGGCCTAGAAGTTAGGCCCGAATCTGGAGTGTCACATTGGAGGTCGTTCTAAAACTGTGCGTTCATTAGAAACTACGTATTCTTTTAGAAACTCTGAGGTTCGTTGTTTGTTTATAAAAACCCGATTTTTACACAATTTCCATTTTAGAAAAGTTGTAATTATCTTGAAAAACTGCCTTTGTTATGAAAATCGAATTTGAATATTTGCAGAAATGTGATATTTACAATCTAGTTGCGAAAGCGTAGTGTTTTGAAAACAGATATTGTTTTAGAAAATCGCGATTCAATGTTGAGCAGATTTAAAACAAAATAAACTAAAAACCAAAACTAAAAACCGGAATTTAAGAGAGGCCTTATTACAAAATATGAATCCAAAATAAAATAAAAATAAAAATAAGTAGAATACGAAAAACCGAATCTGCTCGTAGTGTGGCCACCTCCGAGTCCTTCAGTACGTCGAACCGCCTACTGAGAATTACCTGAGAAAATTAAAAAGAGGGGGTGAGTTTGCGAAAACTCAGTGTGTACAACCCTCGTTAGTATAAACATGCATCACAACAATCCGGGCCGAAGCCCATTTCAGTAACGGTGGCAATTGGGCCTTAGGCCATGAAAGCCTCAATTGGGCCTTAACCCATATCAAATGTCACATATCATAAATATATGGGCCTAAGCCCATCTCAATAATATAATCCGTATATGAAATGTATCAATGACCATACCAGCCCTGCACTGCGTCTCCTGTCCAACCGTACACTCCTGTGGGGATTTAACCGACCCACCCATTCGTACACTCCTTATGTAGCACCGGTTGTGGCACTAACTTAGCGGTGCAGCATGGCTGCTAGGTGGCTAAAAAGCCTTCGGTGGATCCACAGTTGTCAAGCGACCATGCGATCCTATTAGCACTTCCTCCGTATTAATAATCCCAACCCCATGCAATATGTCGTGTATGTCATGCTCAATCATTACACCTGTATGCAAAATGGTCATGCTCAGTAACAATTATTTAAACATGTAATAAAAGAATATCAGTCATACAACCACAGTCAAATTAGTCCACCATTGCACAAGTCGACCATTTACCTGCAAGGGCAAATCAGTCATTTTACCCTATAAGGGTATTTCGGTAATTCTACCCTACATGGGTAGTTCGGTAATTCTACTCATAACCAATCCATGTATGCAACGCATCTCAAACATAATCAATCATACAATTAACACATACAACGCTAGTACTACCACGAGGGTACAACGGTCATTTTATCATTTAGGGGTAAAACGGTAATTTCGCAAACTGGGGGTATTTCAGTAATTTCACAAATTGAGGGTATTTGGTAATTTTACAAACCGGGGGTATTTCAGTAATTTCACAAATCATGGGTATTTCGGTAATTTTACAAACTGGAGTATTTCAGTAATTTTGCAAACTGGGGGTATTTTGGGTAATTTCACAAACTGAGGGTATTTCGATAATTTCGTTAACCGGGGTATTTTGGTAATTTTGCAAATACGGGGTATTTTGGTAATTTTGCATACCGGGGGTATTTTGGCAATTTCGCAAATTAGGGTATTTCAGCAATTTTACAAAATAGGGGTATTTTGGGTAATTTCACAAATCAGGGCATTTCAGTAATTTTGCAAACTGGGGGCATTTTGGTAATTTCAAAAATTAGGGGTATTTCGGTAATTTTACAAATTAGGGGTATTTCGGTAATTTTGCAATTCGAGGGTATTTCAGTAATTTCATAAATCAAGGGTACTTCAGTAATTTCGCAAATTGATGGTATTTTAGTAATTTTGTAAACCAATGGTATTCTAGACAGAGATAACGATGCGAATGGGCCTAGGGTCCATTCTCGGCCCAAATAGGCCCACACGCTCGTGTGGCCCATTTAGCCCAAATCTAGCCACAGATATGATATTCACATAGTCTAGTCCAATTTCTACTACACAGTCATGCACTTTATTCATATGGGCCCAAGCAGCCTCAACCTACAAGAATACTCATGGTGGCCTCAACTATCGCGTCGAAGCTCCCATACGTGCGCTCGCACGCTCGTGTGGCTACCATTGTCGTGTGACCAGCATTTCGATATTCGCCGCTCTACAGCTAGAGTAGGGCGAAATACACACCTGATAAGAATCTGAACTGCTAATCCCCGCTCCGACCACTCCTGTGCCCAAACGCCAACCAAGGTGTGTCTCCTCCCTCATAGATTGGTTCTATTTATAGCCAGCTTCTCACCTCCCCTCTTGCTAGCTTTCCGATGTGGGATCTTTCCATCAGTAGAGTTTAAATCCAACACAAACTCTTGCTGCCCCAACTTAGCAAAATAAATATCTCCTTTTTGCTTGCAATGGGATTCGAACTCAGGCTCCCTTGTAGCATAACCCATGCCGCTAGCCACTTTACCAACTAGCTCCTTGTTGTCTTAAAACATGCGCAACTAAATATAAGTCTATGGCCAGCGTCTAAGATCACTTAAAAAGAAATCAAAATGCAGGCGCCAAGACTTGAACCTTGGACCCCCTTTCTTCCTTATGGTGTCATTCTCTTGCTCCTATGTGGCGTCATTTGCCACTAGACCACAACTCCTTTTTGTGTCATTTTTCTCCACATTTTATTCTTAAAGCCTACTTACTAACTCTCAGGGTTTTACTCACCTAAAACCAAAATTTTCCTAAAGCCCAAGTTTGATCCCGGGACTTCATAGAAACCCCCTAACCTTCCAAAATCACTCACCTAATAGATCCAACACGCATTAGTGCCGTTCTCATATTCCCAAGAATTCTAAAATGCTTCCACGCTCGGGGCCCAATGGGCCCACAGGTTTAAAATCTCGTGTTACATTTTTTAGAAGAAATTTTTTTGAACTTATTAATAATTTTTTCTTTGAACCTATGAGGTTAAATTGTCAAATTGTACAAAGTCTTTTGTATTTACCAAAAGTTTGTTGCATATAATGTAAATCTACAATAATCACAAAATGCGAAGTTGACCAAGTTTATACTCGGTCGCATGCAATTGTTCTGGTGAATATAGTAGCTCCCTATAGCTCGAGTTTGGCAATTGGATCGGGTGAAGGGTGTTACAACTAATGGTATCAAAGCTTCGGTTTAGCCGATCCTCATATAATAATTGTGGAGATGTGTCCCGATATAAATGTTATATTATTCTAGCTTAGTCCCTTGATTTTTTACTGAACTAAATTTGTGGTATATACCTATTGGTCCTCTCTCCTAACCTATTGAAAGTAACTTTCCTCTCTCCCAACCTATTGGTCCAGTTCCCACAGAGAGTAGAGAGCCATGGGGACCGAAGCAACAAACATATTGTTTGATATGTTAGGGCAGTGGTTCAATAGATTTTTGGCTTCTACTGTAACACTCCTAACCCATATGCATCACTGGATTAGGGTTACGAAACATTACAGAACAATAAAAAACTTTTAAACTTTAAAATCATTTAACAACTTAACCACTATTTAAGCTATTCACATAAATGCATACAATCCATAAATCGAGTCATCGGGGCCCTAAAAATAACTTAGAAACAAATTGGGATCCATTTCAAAGCTTTTAGAAAATTTAGGAAAAAGATGCAAAATTTGCAAAACAGAGGTCACACGGTCGTGTGGCCAAGCCGTGTGCCTCACTCGGTTGAAACACACCCCTCTGTCTCAGGCTGTGTAACCTTTGAACTAGGGACACACGACCATATCCCAGCCCGTGTCCTTACCCATGTAACTCTTAAGTTGCCCCACACGCCCGTGTGCCAGGCCATGTTTTAGGTCGTGTAACTCACTGACTTACACCCTAAGAAATCAATAGATGACATACGACCGTGTCGCCAGGCCGTGTGTCTCACACGGCTGAGTCATATGCCTGTGTCTCTGGTCGTGTGGACCCAATTTTACCTAAAAACAAGCCATTTCTAAGTCCTCATCATGCATAACCTTTTAACCTATTTAAGCATACTTCAAAGAAACCTCAATATTACTAAAACATACACTAAAATGACCTTTCAATGTTCTAATACAACTAACCAATATGTTATTCAAAGGAAACTCAAGCACATACAAACAATACCTATGTAATATCCCGAAATTGGGCCTAGTAGGATTGGGCCGTTTGGGCCTTGGGCTTTAGGAAAAATTTGAGTATTTTTTTTTAATACTTTTGTTAGCTCGGGTATGATTTTTATTGTGGGCTTAGTATAGTTTTGTGAAGGTTTGGATTTAGTTACGAAGTTAGAGTAATTCTTAGTATTGAATATTTAATGAAGTGGATTAAGTGAACTTGACACTTAAGTTAATTTAAGTGTTAAATCTAGCACATGAGGAGTTAGTGGCATAGTGGATAAGGAGCTTGAAAGGTTGCTTGAGGGAAGTGGATCGAGTAGCATGGAAAGCATATTGAGGATTTTATTTTTGTACATCTTAGCATTAATGTTCGGTCAACTTTATTTATGATAAGGTTGGACTTTCAAATTTTTGGTAAGTTGAATATTGGTTTAAGGAAAGCATGAAATTGGGGATAAGAATCTTAAGATTTTGGAAGGATGGGGGACATAAGGCTTGGCTTAAGGAAGTTGTTTTGGAGGCTTTTTAATGGCTATTTGTCCATGTATGTGGACGGCATGTATGGCTAGGGGGGTGGCCGAAGTTGATAGGAAGTTGGGGGGGTTTTAGTTGGTCAATTTTAGCATTTGGTGTTTTTGTGCTTTTTGTTCATCTTTTGGTATTTTTTCTTTTCCTCTCCAAAGCTCTCCTCCTTAGCCGATTATGTGCTTGGCAATTAGGTTCAATTTTGTTTTAGTTTTGGCCTTTAATCTTTGCTTTGTGTCAAAGCCGAAAACTCTTGGGAACCTTACCATCTTCTCTCTATTTTCTTCCTAAAGGCTTTTGGCCGAATCTTCTTTAGTATCTCCCTCTCATCTTTTTATTTCTTGGTAGCCGAAAACAACCTCTCTTGTTCTCATCTCTCTTTTTCATTCCTTTTCATATTGTTCAAAATCCATATTTCTTCTTTTACTTTTCTTTGGCCGAATCTTCCTCCTCTCAATTCTCTTTTCTTTTCTTCCATTGTTTGCTCATGCTGAATTCTCCTATTTTATTTTCACTTTATTTTCCTTTCTTTTCTTGTATCTAGCCGAATATTTTTCTCTCTTTTGGTGTTATCTTGGCCGAATATCAACAAGGATAGGTCTTCTTTTGTTTTTCTTCAATCGGTTTTGGAAGATAGACTCTTCGGGACTTTGGAAGCAATCGTTCTAAGCCTCATTTCTCTGACAATCGTTTTGGGTAAGCCTATAGGTAAGATTTGATATTTCATTCGATAACCCTTCGGGATTTGTTGATGTAGCCGAATGGTTTTGCTTATAGTTTTGTGGTTTGGCCGATTGTTCATAGTGCCATAAAAAGGTGTTCTTTTGTGTGTAGCTAAAGGAAGGGAACTCAGAGTGTGATTCGGGATTTGGTAGGAGACCAAATCGGCTTTAAGGGAGAAGGAAGAACCACGTTTCAAGATCGTGTTAGATTCGAGTAGTTCGGGATTTCACTAATAGGCAGGTGTGTAGTTAGCCTACCGTTTTCTGGGTATTTGTGTTATATCTGTATGTATTAAATATGTGCTAACTTGTGCAAAGGAAATTGTGATACGGATACCCTCAAGGGGTATGTCGATAATCCGGTAAGTACCAAATCTGATAAAAAGTGATTTCTTATATGAATATGTCATAATATGCTTGATGAACATGCTCATGCATCATTATATTATGTCATTATGGAATGTTACATGTGCATGGGTTGGGATATGATATGAAAGAAGGTACGGGTGTACTTCGAGTACGTGGTTTGATGTTAGCCTTGAGCTACATCATGGATTGACCTTGACTGAGGTCACGTTGTGGATTTATTTGCGATTAAGTTCGCGTGGCTTGATGAGTGGCTGTGTGCCTCATCGTGGTTGATATCGGCTATGTGCCATATCGTGGTTGATGAGTGACTATGTGTCCCATCGTGGTTTTGGTGTTAGCCTACGGCTACATCGTGGATTGACGTTGACTAAGGTCACGTTGTGGATTATTGTGCTTAATTGCACGTGGACGGCATTGATTGCCTTTTGGAGTAAAAAGGAGAGGGTGATTTGATAATCCCCTGGTGTGTGGTGGCTGGATACGGGGGTGTGTAGAGGATGGACCTAGGTTGGGTTGGGTGCATTTTGCATAATCTCAATGGATATGTGAATTAATGTGAAAATGGGCCAAGCCCAGTTTATAAATGTGGATCAGTGTGGAAATGGGTTAAGCCCGATATTTGGAATTATGGGGTTAATTACCCTGTTACCTGATATGTGATATGAATGTGGGCCAAGCCCAAAATGTGGTAATATGTGAATATGAGATTTTGTTATCTGATATATGGGTTAATATGTGATTAACATGTTGGTGGAATTCAGTGGATTAATTACACACTGAGTCTGTGTGACTCACCCAAATTTTTCTCAAACCTTTCAGGTGATGCTCGGACCGGGTTGGAGTGGATACGAGGTGGCCCATGCAAAAGGGGATTTTCTTTATACAATTTATGTTTCAGTATTTTAAGTATTTAATTATTGTAATAAGGGCCATTTTAAGTATTTAAGGATTTTTATTATGTTTTAGGTTAAATTGTCGATTATATTATTATTTGAAAAATGTTTTATTTTTAAACAACTTAATTTTATTTGGAACTTTAATTATACAATGTTTTAGTAAAGAAAACAAATTTTTATGTTTTTAACTCTAAGTCAAAAGTTTTTCAAACGTTTTCCGCAGTGGCATTTCAAATTCGGTCATAGCGAATGGGCCGAGTTTGGGGTGTTACAACCTACCTAAACATGTCAAAAATACCACAATCCATGCATAAAGGCCTCATTTTATATTAAGCCTAAAACACATCATAATTGACCATTTCAAGCAAACATTTTGTACCAAAATGCTATACACATCTATTATTAAAAGTGTCCTAAAATGACTTACCTAAACAAGCATTATAAGTCTATTTACCACTCATTAACATCAAAACATAAACATACCAAACTTAACCATTTACATATTCACCAACAACATCATTATACTAAAGACTTCTTCTATTACATGCCACTTTAACCAACTTCAAACAAGAACAAAATTACTACCAAGATGAAAAAGATAGTGTGTGAGTGTAACACCCCAAACCTGGCCCAAACACTACGACCGGATCTGGCATGCCACTAGGAAGAAGTTTAGGAAGTTTGACTGGTTTCGGAAAAATTCTAAGTCATTTTAAAATCTCGAATTTCATGGTTCAGTTGAAAACCTGTTGTTTAGTTAACTCTGAAATTTAATTAGTTGAACCTTGCGATTAGGTGACATCTGGAAGCACTTACGAATTATTCGATTATCAGGTTTTAATAAAAAAATGCCTTTTATTATAAGAAACATTATTTGGCAGGTTATAAGAAAACTTTAGTTTGTAATTAAAATTTTAAAACAACCATTAGCAGTCTGTAATTAATATGTCCAAACTTTAAACCCGAAAGAAAATTCTAATTTTTATAGTGGCCTTATTACAAACCAAAGAAAAGTCCCCAAAAGTTATAAACGGTAAACAAAATAAAATTTACTCATAAAATCCATGCGTGGCCACCTCGAGTTCCCTCCAACCCAGTCCATTAAGCTAAGAATTACCTGTAATTGTTTAAAGAAAAGTGTGAGCCACAAGATTCAGTGTGCAAT
Organism: Gossypium australe; assembly: GCA_005393395.2. NCBI lineage: Eukaryota > Viridiplantae > Streptophyta > Magnoliopsida > Malvales > Malvaceae > Gossypium > Gossypium australe. The sequence continues at coordinate 17,393,284 of CM016615.1, forward strand.
TATTCCACATACTCCACAAATGGGCCTTAGCCCTAGAGCACCATTGGCCGAAGCCCAATTAACACAGCATAACCAAGTGATTCATATGAAACCCAACCCAACCTAGTTTCCATCCTCAACACTCCACTTCGTACGTCCAACCTCAACACACCTGGGGATTTCTACAATCAACCCTCCATCCTCTACACTCCACTTTGGCAGTCATGCTGACAGACACACTGCTCAAAGACAATATAACGTGGCCTAGCCACCAATCACTATGTGACCAAATCATCGATATAATAATGTGGCATCAAGCCATCATTCGGTGTGACATTGTCACCCATAAGCACTTCCCTTTCATATCATAATATCCCAATATCCCCATGCATATGCAACATAGTATAATAACAGGTTATATATGATGTCACACATACAATCATGCTATCAAAATTTAAAGGTTTAACCACGATACACTGACCTGATGTTTCAGCTTTACCCAACAGGGGTAACTCAATCACCATTGCTGGGACTTCCGGCTTTCATAACACATACACAATTATTACAACAAAAAGAAGTAGTGTGATAAGTACACACCTGTAAACACGCAAGACTACACTATCGATCTCGCTAACGTCCTCACTTGTAGGGATCACAGCGATCTGTTTATCCCTTTCAAAAACCGGCCCATAACCCGGTGGCCAATCCCGAACGACAGACACCGCACGTCTTTTAAGCTTAGGGGCTGGGTTTACGGGTCCAACCCCCTCCTTTACCTGACTGGTACTTGATTCCATGAAACGATCTTGGTCAGAAGATGCTATAATGAAATAGCGCTTGTTTAACAAAGCATTGGGTTAAGGCAGCCTAATAACGAATGAAGAACCCGATTGAATAACTAGAGTAAGAAACCCTTACCTTAACAACAAAAACTGAGGATTAGCAGACTTGGATTAGGAAGCCGATTAAATCCCTACATAATCCTGAATCAGCATCGATCAAATAAACAAACTAAAAGAGATGATCTTTCGGCCAAACACCACTTACCAAGGCCCTTTCTACAACTTGCCACACGGAAGAGATGTTGAATCTACTGCCCCTTACAATCGGCCAAAGCACCCCAAAGTACCACAGTTAACATCTTGATTAAATCGATCGATAAGGAAAAGAAAGAGTCGAAAGAGATTTAGAGGGCTTACCACTAAACAAGAAGAATCCGATTGAGGGAGATAAGAAGATAAGTAGCGGCGATCCACTGAAAACAAGAATCGAATGCAGAGATATGAATACCAGAGAGATTCGGCTAACAAGCAAATAAGAACAACCCAGAAAAGATGATAAATTTCGGCTTTTAGAGAAACCAAGGAAAAGAAATAAGAAAGAATAACTAGGAAGATTCGGGTTTTACAAGAGAATAAAGAAGTGGAATCAAACGTCCAAAGAGAAGGAATGGAGTAGGTTTCGATTTGAACAAAAGAGAACAAGAGATGAGTGTGAAATAGAAATTCGACTAGGAAGAATTAGAAGAAAAAGAAGAAACAAGAATGATGGAATGGTGGAGATGGTAGGAGGATTAGGCCAAGAGGTTATCAACTGTAACTCGTTTGAATCAAGAAGGAAGAACTAATCGACTTTTGATAATAAAGCAATTTGCACCCAAGTGACCTAAAATGCCAAAAGAAAGGGAGAAGAGGCCTTCGGTTTTTGATAGGTAAAAGAGAAAATATGAAAAAGAGCTAAAGATTACCCAAAAGCAAACACTAAATGCTCTCAAAGAAAACTCACAACCCCAAATGGCTAAGGTTTCAAACTTTCGACACCCACCCTTACCAAAACTAAAACCACATCTTTTGACCGATCCCCTCTTGTCACCTAACAAAATTCGGCTAACACCTTTACCCCTCTTCAAAATCCCTTATTTTTCTCCTAACTTCAATCCTAAACACACATTTGAAAAGGTTTGAAATTTTAAAAATAATTTGAAAGTTTCAAATCCCCCTTTTTACTCTTGTCCAACCATTCAAAGAAAATTTGACCAAGTCACCTCCACTCTTCAAGGCCCCCAACCGAATCCCTCATCCATCCCTTGACGCATGAGCAAAAAACATAAAAGCCACATTGCTGGCAACGTGAATCGAACCTACTCCCCCTCTGCTACCCCCTGAGGCATCACTTACCTGCTCCCTGAGTGGCATAAGTGGCGCCTCCTTGCCACTTCACCACCATAGTTCATGTGTCAACAACCACAAACAATAAACCTTAAATCCTGCCCCAACCAGCTTCCCCCCTAAAGTGCCAACAATTAAAATTTTGGCCAAGGCTCCGACTTAACCCCGGGCCTTTCCAGAGACCCCCAAACACACTCAAACAACATACAAAGTATATCAAACACACAAAAGCAAGATAAATGCAGAGCTCCTAAATCTCGGATGTTACAGTTCTACCACCTTAAAGAAATTTCGGCCTCGAAATTACCTGGTCAAAAGAGATGCGGGTACTGCTGTCACATCACATCCTCTGGCTCCCATGTCGCCTCTTCCATTCCATGATTTCTCCATAAGACTTTAACCAACGGAACCGATTTCCTTCTTAGCACCTTGACGTCTCGTTCCAAGATCTAGATTGGTTCCTCCTCATAGGACAAGTCTGGCCTTACCTCAATTTCCTCCACTGGAACGACATGAGACGGATCTGAACGGTAGCGTCTTAACATTGAAACATGGAATACATCATACATCTGTTTTAATTCTGCAGGTAACTCCAGTTGATACGCCACTAGTCCCACACGTTTCAATACCCGATAAGGCCCGATGAACCTAGGACTTAGCTTGCCCTTTCGTCCAAACCTCATCACCTTCTTCCAGTGTGAAACTTTCAAGAAGACCCGGTCACCCACCACAAACTCTATTTCCTTTCGCTTCAGGTCTGCATAAGATTTCTGCCTATCGGATGCTTCTTTCAACCGAGCCCTAATTAGCTTAACCTTCTCCTTTATCTCAACAACCAATTCTGGACCCAAAAGCTGGCGTTCACTCAATTCTGTCCAACAGGTAGGAGTACGACACCTCCGTCCATACAACGCTTCATAAGGCGCCATCTGAATACTAGCTTGGTAGCTGTTGTTGTATGCGAATTCTGCCAACAGTAAGAATTCTTCCCAACTACCCTTGTAATCGATGACACAACCCCTCAACATATCCTCCAAGATCTGAATCACTCTCTCAGACTGACCATTAGTCTGTGGATGAAAAGCTGTGCTGAAGTCCAGTCTTGTGCCCAATGCCTAATGCAGTGCTTTCTAGAATCGCGACGTAAACCTAGGATCTCTATCTGATATGATCGATACTGGTACTCCATGCAATCTCATAATTTCTGCCACATACAGCTTCGCCAACCTCTAAAGAGAGTAGTCGACATGAACAGGTATGAAATGGGCAGACTTCGTCAACCGATCCACAATTACCCATATCGAGTCTTTCTTAGTAGGCGTAAGAGGTAGCCCACTAACAAAGTCCATACTGATCCTCTCCCATTTCCACTGCGGAATCTTCACCGGTTGCAACAATCCCGAAGGCAACTGATGCTCGGCTTTAACCTGCTGACAAGTTAAACACTTTCCCACAAATTCTATAAGCTCCCGCTTCAATCCAGGCCACCAGAACTGTTCATGGAGATCATGGTACATCTTACTTCCTCCAGGATGGATAGCGTAAGGGCTACTATGCGCTTCCTGAAGAATCATCTGCCTTAACTCCACATCCTTCGGCATGCAAATCTTCTCACGGAAACACAAAACCCCATCATCGTTCAAACTATAAGCTTCTACTCTACCATTCTGTACCTGCAGAAGTCGAGCACTCAGGTCATCATCCGATAACTGTTTCTCTTTAATCTGATCTACCCACGTCAGCGTCACTTGTAGTTTAGCTAACAGACTTCCGTCATCATACAAACTGAGATAGGCGAACATCGCTCTCAAGTTGATATTACCCTCCATCTTAACGCATCTGCTACCACGTTAGCCTTACCCGGATGATATTCGATCGAGCAATCATAATCTTTCAACAGCTCAATCCACCTTCGCTGCCTTAGATTCAGCTCTTTCTGAGTTAGAAAATATTTTAAAATTTTGTGGTCGGTGTAGATAACAAACTTCTCCCCATACAAATAATCTCTCTATATCTTCAGAGCGAAGACCACCGCAGCCAACTCCAAATCATGCGTGGGATAATTAATCTCATGGTCTTAACTGCCGGGACGCATACGCAACGACTTTTCCATCCTGCATTAACACACATCCCAATCCCGTGTGTGAAGCATCACAATAAACCACGAACTCCTTTCCGGCCTCAGGCTGAATCAACACCGGAGCCTCTGTCAAAATCCTCTTCAGCTTCTCAAAACTTTCCTGTTGCTTGTCAGCCCAAACAAAAGGTACCCCTTTCCTCAACAACTTGGTTAAAGGTGCTGCAATTAATGAGAACCCTTCAACAAACCTTCGGTAATACCCAGCCAGACCAAGGAAACTCTGAATCTCAGCCACAGACTTAGGCGGTTTCCAATCCAACACCACTTCAATCTTCCGGGAATCGACCCTAATCCCTTCTGCAGATGCCACATGACCCAGAAAAGTAACTTTCTTTAACCAAAATTCACACTTACTAAACTTGGCGTACAGCTGCTTCTCCCTTAAAATTTGCAAAACCACACGAAGGTGCGAATCATGCTCCTCTTCCGTCTTGGAATATACCAAAATGCCATCTATGAATACCACGATGAACCGGTCCAGATAGGGTTGAAAAATCCGGTTCATCATATCCATGAACGCAGCTGGTGCACTTGTCAACCCAAACGGCATCACCGAGAACTCATAGTGGCCATAGCAAGTCCAAAAAGTCATCTTGTGAATATCCGCTTCCTTGACCTTTAGTTGATGATATCCTGACCTCAAATCTATCTTTGAAAAGACCGAGGCTCCTTTAAGCTGATCAAACAAGTCATCTATCCTCGGCAGCGGGTACTTGTTCTTGATAGTCAACTTGTTCAACTGGCGGTAGTCAATGCACATTCGCATGGACCCGTCTTTCTTCTTCACAAACAGCACTGGCGCTCCCCACGGAGACACACTGGGTCGGATAAATCCACGATCTAACAACTCTTGGATCTGAGCTTTAAGTTCAACCAGCTCCTTCGGCGCCATCCTGTAAGGGGCGATGGACACCGGAGCCGTTCCTGGAAGTAGCTCAATTCCGAACTCCACCTCCCGATCCGGAGGCAACCCTGGAAGCTCTTCCGGAAAGACATCCACAAATTCCTTTACCGTTCTAACCTCATCCACGGTCACTTCATTTGCATCCAAGGCACTGACATAGGTTAAGAAAGCCATGCACCCTTTTCTCACCATTCTCTCTGCCTTAAGAGAGAATATCCGCTTCCTTGACCTTTAGTTGATGATATCCTGACCTCAAATCTATCTTTGAAAAGGCCGAGGCCCTTTTAAGCTGATCAAACAAGTCATCTATCCTCGGCAGCGGGTACTTGTTCTTGATAGTCAACTTGTTCAACTGGCGGTAGTCAATGCACATTCGCATGGACCCGTCTTTCTTCTTCACAAACAGCACTGGTGCTCCCCACGGAGACACACTGGGTCGGATAAATCCACGATCTAATAACTCTTGGATCTGAGCTTTAAGTTCAACCAGCTCCTTCGGCGCCATCCTGAAGGGGCGATGGACACCGGAGCCGTTCCTGGAAGTAGCTCAATTCCGAACTCCACCTCCCGATCCGGAGGCAACCCTGGAAGCTCTTCCGGAAAGACATCCACAAATTCCTTTACCGTTCTAACCTCATCCACGGTCACTTCATTTGAATCCAAGGCACTGACATAGGTTAAGAAAGCCATGCACCCTTTTCTCACCATTCTCTCTAACTTAAGAGCAAACACTACATTGGACAAGTAGTCTCTCCTCTCGCCTATCACCAAAACTTCATCATTCTCAGAAGTCCTTAACACCATGCGCTTGGTAGCACAATCCAAGTTTGCTCGATATCTTACCCACCAGTCCATGCCTAATATCAAATCGAACTCCCCGAATGATAGTTCCATCAGATTAGCCGGGAAAACCAACCCTTGTACTTCTAGAGGCACATTCCTAAAAAGTTTGTTTACCACTACAGTCTGTCCTAAGGGACTAAGTACAGTCATCTCCCTAGAAGTAGTTTCAGAGTTCATGTTCAAGGTTCCAGACACCACACTAGCAACATAGGAATGCGTCGACCCAATATCAATTAATGCAGAAAAGGGTAAACTGAAAATGAGGAACGTACCCGTTATAACATCTGGTGCATTACCCTCTTCTCGACGTCTGGCTGCATAAACTAAGTCGGGATGTCTTGCCTCTGTATTCCTAGCACTCCTGCCCGGTGCTCCGCGACCCCGACCAGAACCATTCCCTCCTCTGATCGGACCACGACCTCTCGGCATCTGCTGTCCCCCCATTCCTGGCTGCACATACCCCTAACCTACCATCCGAGCTCTATTCCTTTCCAGCGGGCAGTCCCTGATCAGATGATCCTTTGACCCACACCTGAAACACACCCTATCTTTTCCCCAACACTCTCCTACATGTGACCTCCCACATTGAGCACATTGTCGAAAAATAGCAGCTGGCGTTGTAACGCGACTTGGCCCATCAACCCTAGGCCTCTTTTGGAAACCCCCAGATGACCCTAACGGTCCATAACTTCTCGTATTTCTGCCCCTATCCTTGTCCTTATTCTGCCTCTCAGTCCGTTTCACCTCCTTGGCTATTTTAGTCTTTTCCACCAGGACAGCAAAATCTCTCTCTCCCGCTGGGGAGCTATCAACACTCGCAGCTCGTCAAGCAACCCATCTTCGAATCGCACACAATGCTCATAGTCGGCCGCAACTATCCCTCGGGCGTACCGACTCAACCGCAAAAATTCTGCCTCATATTCGGCTACCGACTTACCCCCTTGAAATAAATTCAGGAACGCTTTCCTCGGAGCATCCACGTAATGGCCCCAACGTACTTCCCTTGGAACTTCACCTTAAAGAAATCCCAATCAACTTGGTCCGCCGGAGTACCCTCTCTCACGATGAGCCACCACTGATAGGCCTCATCCTGAAGTAAAAACACCGTGCCCTTTAACTTTTCCTCTGCTGTGCAGTCCAAGTCGTCTATAATTCTCTCGATTGCCTCTAGCCAATACTCAGCCACATTAGGAGCTACTCCAGAGATACCTCTAAACATTTCAGCTCCATTAGCTCGAAGTCGCTCAGGAATGGACTTTCGAGTTGCTGTTCCACTGCCTGCCCCAGCCACTCGTTCCAACACACACAACATTGCCTGAGAGAGGGCATCATCTCCACCAGTTCTGTCTTGCGACCTAGTTTTCGCCACAGGTGATGCTGGCGCTTCGCCCTCAGGCTCATTTCTCACTTTCGAGAGTTCAACCTCAGTATCCCGGCCCCTCCCACGGCCGCGTGTAACACGTCCACGTCCTCTACCACTCATGTCTATCGTTTCGTCTTAATCTGATTTAAAAATTTTATGAATTAGCATTTCTTTCCACTATTGATTAATGAGTAGTTTTATGAAGATAGGGTTATAAGTAGTTTTTTTTTTTCCGCAAGCATATGTATACCTAGAGTTTTCATTTCTACAGTAAATTTCTTAATTCTATCATCCATAGCGATATATCCACAACAACATGTTCACACAATACATCCACTTTATGCAAATTACTTAACAATTAGAGAACTTACTTGGCAGACTTGGATTGGAGACTCGAGTGCCACACTTCAAAAATAGATCCATATGTATTATATTTTGAAAAAACAAAATTTGGAAAATGTTTTGAACCCAAAACCCAAGGCCGAGCTTTTTAAACCTGGCTCTGATACCAAAATTGTAACAATGCAAACCCGGCCTAAACACTACGACCGGATCTGGCATGCCACTAGGAAGAAGTTTAGGAAGTTTGACTGGTTTCGAAAAAATTCTAAGTCATTTTAAAATCTGAATTTCGTGGTTCAGTTGAAAACCTGTTGTTTAGTTAACTCTGAAATTTAATTAGTTGAACTTTGCGATTAGGTGACATTTGTAAGCACTTACCAATTATTCGATTATTAGGTTTTAATAAAAAAAATGCCTTTTATTATAAGAAACGTTGTTTGGCAGGTTATAAGAAAACTTTAGTTTGTAATTAAATTTTTAAAACATCCATTGAGCAGACTGTAATTAATATGTCCAAACTTTAAACCCGAAAGAAAATTCTAATTTTTATAGTGGCCTTATTACAAACCAAAGAAAAGTCCCCAAAAGTTATAAATGGTAAACAAAATAAAATTTACTCATAAAATCCATGCGTGGCCACCTCGAGTTCCCTCCAACCTAGTCCATTAAGCTAAGAATTACCTGCAATTGTTTAAAGAAAAGTGTGAGCCACAAGACTCAGTGTGTAATTATTCCACATACTCCACTAATGGGCCTTAGCCCCAGAGCACCATTGGCCGAAGCCCAATTAACACAACATAACCAAGTGATTCATATGAAACCCAACCCAACCTAGTTTCCATCCTCTACACTCCATTTCGTACGTCCAACCTCAACACACCTGGGGATTTCTACAATCAACCCTCCATCCTCTACACTCCACTTTGGCAGTCATGCTGACAGACACACTGCTCAAAGACAATATAACGTGGCCTAGCCACCGATCACCATGTGACCAAATATAACGTGGCCTAGCCACCGATCACTATGTGACCAAATCATCGATATAATAATGTGGCATCACACCATCATTCAGTGTGACATTGTCACCCATAAGCACTTTCCCTTCATATCATAATATCCCAATATCCCCATGTATATGTAACATAGTATAATAACAGGTTATATATGATGTCACACACACAATCATGCTATCAAAATTTAAAGGTTTAACCACGATACACTGACCTGATGTTTCAGCTTTACCCAACAGGGGTAACTCAATCACCATTGCTGGACTTCCGGCTTTCATAACACATACACAATTATTACAACAAAAAGAAGTAGTGTGATAAGTACACACCTGTGAACACGCAAGACTACACTATCGATCTCGCTAACGTCCTCACTTGTAGGGATCACAGCGATCTGTTTATCCCTTTCAGAAGCCGGCCCACAACCCGATGGCCAATCCCGAACGGTAAACACCGCACGTCTTTTAAACTTAGGGGCTGGGTTTATGGGTCCAACCCCCTCCTTTGCCTGACTGGTACTTGATTCCATGAAATGATCTTGGTCGGATGATGCTATAATGAAATAGCGCTTGTTTAACAAAGCATTGGGTTAAGGCAGCCTAATAATGAATGAAGAACCCGATCGAATAACTAGAGTAAGAAACCCTTACCTTAACAACAGAAACTGAGGATTAGCAGACTTGGATTAGGAAGCCAATTAAATCCCTACATAGTCCTAAATCAGCATCGATCAAATAAACAAACTAAAAGAGATGATCTTTCGGCCAAACACCACTTACCAAGGCCCTTTCTACAACTTGCCACACGGAAGAGATGTTGAATCTACTGCCCCCTACAATCGGCCAAAGCACCCCAAAGTACCACAGTTAACATCTTGATTAAATCGGCCGATAAGGAAAAGAAAGAGTCGAAAGAGATGAAGAGGGCTTACCACTAAATAGGAAGAATCCAATTGAGGGAGATAAGAAGATGGGTAGCGGCGATCCACTGAAAACAAGAATCGAATGCAGAGATATGAATACCAGAGAGACTCGACTAACAAGCAAATAAGAACAACCCAAAAAAGATGATAAATTTCGACTTTTAGAGAAACCAAGGAAAAGAAATAAGAAAGAATGACTAGGAAGATTCGGCTTTTACAAGAGAATAAAGAAGTGGAATCAAATGTCCAAAGAGAATGAATGAAGTAGGTTTCGATTTGAACAAAAGAGAACAAGAGATGGGTGTGAAATAGAAATTCGGCTAGGAAGAAATAGAAGAAGAAAAAGAAACTAGAATGATGGAATGAAGGAGATGGTAGGAGGATTCTGCTAAGAGGTTATCTACTGCAACTCGTTTGAATCAAGAAGGAAGAACTAATCGACTTTTGATAATAAAGCAATTTGCACCCAAGTGACCGAAAATGCCAAAAGAAAGGGAGAACATGCCTTCGATTTTTGATAGGTAAAAGAGAAAAGATGAAAAAGAGCTAAAGATTACCCAAACGCAAACACTAAATGCTCCCAAAGAAAACTCACAACCCCAAATTGCTAAGGCTTCAAACTTTCGGCACCACCCTTACCAAAACCAAAACCATATCTTTTGACCGATCCCCCCTTGTCACCTAACAAAATTCGGCTAACACCTTTACCCCTCTCCAAAATCCCTTATTTTACTCCTAACTTCACTCCTGAACACACATTTGAAAAGGTTTGAAACTTTCAAAATAATTTGAAAGTTTCAAATCCCCCTTTTTACTCTTGTCCAACCATTCAAAGAAAATTTGACCAAGTCACCTCCACTCTTCAAGGCCCCCAACCGAATCCCTCATCCATCCCTTGACGCATGAGCAGAAAACATAAAAGCCACATTGCTGGCAACGTGAATCGAACCTACTCCCCCTCTGCTACCCCCTAAGGCGTCACTTACCTGCTCCCTAAGTGGCATAAGTGGCTCCTCCTTGCCACTTCACCACCTTAGTTCTTGTGTCAACAACCACAAACAATAAACCTTAAATCCTGCCCGAACCAGCTTCCCCCCTAAAGTACCCAAAATTAAAATTTTGGCCAAGGCTCCGACTTAACCTCGGGTTTTTCCAGAGACCCCAAACACACTCAAACAACATACAAAGTATATCAAACACACAGAAGCAAGATAAATGCGGAGCCCCTAAATCCCGGATGTTACAGTGAGCTTCCAAGCCGATCCAATCAAAGCAACGATTCTAAGGGTCATACAAGATCAAATCAAACGAATAAGCATGGTGAAGCTTAGTAAGTTCGATAAGTGAACTCGTTTACTATCAATAACCAAATTTCTAAAGGATGTTAACCTTTATTACACCGGCAATAAGCTTGCTAGGCACTAAGCCTGAATAATACTGGCACTAAGCCTGCTAGGCACAAAGCTTGAATAACATCATAATTCAACACTTAAACATCATTACATCACAGAATTTAAAGATTCAATTCAACTATACTTAAACATAAAACGAACTTAAAAGGCTAGTTTGCAGTATTTGCAAAGAACAAGAACTACTCTGAAATCTATCCTTTTCCACGATCGTCAACACGTTCGTGATCTAAAATAATAGTTTTATTCAATAAAGTACCTCTAAACTTCAATTTAATCCAAAATTCATTTTTATGTAAAATAAAAAATTTACCCCTAACATTTAAAATTTTCCAATTTAATCCATAAGATCATAACTTAAAATCTAACCATTTTAATCTAAATCCATGTTAATCAAGCATGCAAGGGACCTTGAAACAACTCATTTTTACCATCATTCCACTATAAAATTGTAGAATTTATACCTTTAACAAATTAGACCCTAATTTCAAAATTTATCAAAAACCACTTAATAAAACTTGTTTATTTTTCAACAAGGATTCATAATCTATCAACTAACATCAAAAATCATTCAAAACACTCATGTAAAGTCCTTCTACTTTTAAAATTTTTACAAATTAACCCCCAGGCTAGCTAGACTAAGCTAAAACGATCTCAAAACCATAAAAATAACTAAAAACGGGACACAAAATCGTACCATGCAAGGAAGAATTTAAAAAAAAGCTCTCTCTCCTTCAACAATGGTGGTTTCGGCAAAGAAGAAAAAAAATAGGAAGATGACAACCTTTGTTTCTATTTTTCTTTACTTAGTTTCATTTTAATTACCTATTTAACATTTTAACCTTAAAAATTTATCTAAATTTCATTTAAACCAAATCCATAAACATTCGCTAACCCATTTATTGGTATAATTGCCATTCAAGTCCCTTAGTTTAAGATTTCATGGCCATTAAACCCTTTTAACTAATAGAACTCAACTTTTACCCTTTTTTACGATTTAGTCCTTTTTACTTAATTAACTACTTAAACATCAATATTTCTTACCAAAATTTTAATACGGCCTAAATAATATCTTGTAAATATTAAAGTAATAAAATAATATTTTTCTCATCAGAGTTGTGGTCCCAAAACTATTGTTCTGATATCACTAAAAGCGGGTTATCACAATTGCTCCACTACTGCTGTCACAATCTTAGGACAACCCAATATAACCCTCAGCTCCCCCTATTCAAGTTCCCTACATAATACAGAGTGATCCAATGAAGGAAATAAGGAAGAGGGGCACCAAGGAATTTAAGGGGGAAAAGACAATGATCTAGTGGCAGTAAAAAAGTGGCTATCGAGAGTATTGCGAGCTACTGAAGAATTACAATGCCTTTTGATTTATAATCTACAATGTGCGGTTTCTTTGTTGAAAGATAAAGCCTACGAATGGTGGCACACGATGAGGAGCATCACACCACCAGAACAAGTTAGCTGGGAATTCTTTCTATAGAAATTCTGAGAGAAATGTGTAAATCAACTCTTTGTTGAGCAAATGTAGAGAGAATTTTCGAACTTAAGACAGGGAAGGTTGATCGTCTTTCAGTATGAAAGAGAATTTGTTAGATTAAGTATGCCCACGGGTTGGTACCAACAGAAGAAGATTTGTGTGTAAGGTTCGAGTGGAGACTTAACAAATAAATTTTAATGATAGTAGAAGCACTTGAAATAAGGGATTTAGATATTTTATCCGCAAAGGCACAGAAACTGGAATATATGATAAAGGAGAAGGATAAAGTTCGGGATCGAGAAAGAGGTAGGAAGGGATTATTAGATTTAGTAGTGCTATTCTGCATTAAGAGAACCAGATACGATGAGGGGTTTTCTTCTAATCCAGCATGAAATCACTAACTTGATATATTCATATAAACTACAACAGGCGTCAAACCACATCTGTGGCAAGCACGAGGGGTTCTCCGAGTGGTTTTGAGTAGCAATGAAATAAGTCATATGCATATGCATGGCTAATTTTTCTAGTTAATGTAGAATACTGGAAATCATTGGCATATATTATAAGACCACTATTTTGGCATGAAATCTTTTAGTGAGAATATATAATTTGATAATCATATATTTGAAATTGATATCATATTCTGCATATTTACGATGGTACATGTGGTTTTTTATATATGGCTTGGATATGATCTATAATCATAATTCTATAAAAATTTTGAGATGTAGTAAATTTTGAAATTTACTTTGGAAGCCATGGATCAAAGATCTCATGAGTATGTAAATAGCAATATGAATGTTATTTGACCCATTTAGGTGATGAACATGATTTTGATCATAATTAGAAAATAATTGATAATGCCCATAGTGGAGGGTGAATAAATGTGTGATTTTATAGTCACTTGATTAGAAATTGATGGCCCCCTAATATGATTATATATATTACACCCTTGTATATATGTGGTGTATTAAGGAAAATAATGTTATTTGACTATGAATGAAAAAAAAAGGTTTAAAGTCACGTATTGTCTTTGAGAAGAAGCTATGAATAGCAAATATGTTGTCTAGTTTCACCAAGGGATTCGAGGCCTCTTTACAACAACTTGGTGAAAAAGACATGATGTATGGTTTCATATATTTGGTGATTTTGAAATTAATTTCTTGGATATCAAGAAAGAAGTAAAGTAGCAAAATATGAAAAATTCATGATAATAAAAGATAAAGTGATCACTGTAACTTGACAATAGTAAAAAGGATATCCTTGATAGCATTCTTTTACGAAAGAATGAGTAATTGAACATGATGGGGATGTTGGTCTTGTGAATTTTCAAGACACAAATAAATATAAAGTTTCACTATGTGGTATAGATAATTAACATAGCTATGTTGAAATTTTGAAAATTTAGGGATGAAGTACAAGCCTATAATATTTGAGTCATCCATGATGGAAACCCAACACAATGTTTGGTATAACATCAAGTCTTGAGTTCAATGAGAAAAAGTACATTATTGGTAACTGACTGCTAGCATTATAAAAATATATATAATATATCATCCTAAGATAAAAGTGTTAGGTACCTGTAATGATAAGGGGAAGGATGAGTATTATACTCTTAATAGACCTATAATATAAACATATTAGAGTGTTATAATTACGGGAATACTCTTGATGGGATCTACCTATGTGAGTGGAAGTGTAACGGCTTTTAGGAGCTCAAGGGCTTGGATCTGACAGCACTCATGAAATGAGGTTATAGACACATGGCCATAATAGTGTCCCTGGATATTGTGCATTAACTGGTGTTGAAAACATTTTGTGAGATGTGTTTGATTAATCAAATGGAATAGTTGGTTCAAAGTATAGTCTACCATGCAATTTCAATTAACTTTAACATGTTTTCACTAAGTGAAGGTTCAATCATAAGACACCTTCATTTATGCAGTTGATTTCCAAGATTATCAAAATCTAGAATATTTTCAAAATCTAGATTTAATAAATATCATATTGGTCCTTCTACCAAACATCTTTTCTATATTAGCCATCTATTATTAATCTTCATTTTGTCCAACATGCAATGGAAAAATGAAAAAAATAAAACAATAAGAAAAAGAAAACGCACAAATTTTACGTGAAAACCCTTTTGGGGAAAAATCACGAGCAAAGGAAGAGAAATTCACTATTGTTGAAAATTAAATAAGTACAAGAGGAGTTTTGACTACATCTATTTAAAGGTTGAAAAACTCTATTCTAATCAATGTCAAATAGAAGAAGTGTAATTCAATACGGATTCTACTTGTACTGCATGGTCCATATTTATTTTGTCACTGTATTTATTTCTTCAACAAGTGACTGGATTCAAGTCACACAAACTCTAACAAAAAAGTATGGCGAAGCCTCCCAAATGTGGACAAGGTTTGCAAACTCTCTCGTACCTAAAATCCATCAAGAACTGAAAATTGTCTATTACTTGAACAAAAAAGCTTGCAAGTAGTGGATCAATAATCACCACACCCTTAAGAAATGGGTATTCAAAAATTAAGTAAAACTACTTGTCTACAATGTAATTGTGACTTGCTCAAAAGAATACTGAAGTGGTAAGCCTTGAATCTGGAGCCATAGGAAGGGTGCAATCGCCATATAGGAATGTTTGGTCTCCATTCCTCGAAAATGAAAAAACCTCCATCTAAACAAATTGTGCACTTCTCCATGATATCCAGGGCCTCTTCGAAATGGATAACATTATTCCCATTTTCTCTGGCTATGACTATCATTCTACCTATAAGTCTCTAATAAGCATTTGCAAAGTGGAATTAGCAGGCCCCTTCGTGCTCTCATTCTTCCATCTTGTTGGAGTTGTTCCAAATACATCACGTCACTCAACTCTTAATCATCATCATGTGGGTTAGTTTGGTGGCTCAACTTATAAGGTTTTGGTCTGTTTCAGGGTTAAATTGGCAATGTTTGATTGAGAAAAAGCAGATATAAAAAATTATAATAAAGAATTAATTTAGTTAGAGTGTACTTTATACTTCTTGGTTATTGTTTTTATAGAGGATTAACAACAAAACATAAAAAATTGGTTCTACAATAAACTCGGATATTATAATGAAATGATGTTATAGAGAACTGTAGATATAAAAGAATTTCTAAAAGCTTTGTATTTTCAATAAAAATTTGTAACAAAATTAAAAATCTCCAAAATTATGAAAAAAAAAAAACTCTTCACATTTTAATAAAAAGTAAAACTATATAAAATAAATTATAATTTGTTTTTCAAAATTTTCAAATTGAGAGACTAAAATGCAATCTAGATCGAATAATGCAATGATGTTGTTAGGATCGTCCCGATTAAGCAACAAGAAAAAATAGCGGAATAAATTGAGAAATTGAAAACACACAAATTTAACGTGGAAAAACCCCTCCTGTAACACCCCAAACCCGGTCTATGCGTGAAGACCAGATTTGACATGTCACACGAAATGATCATATGTAAAGTCTTTTAAAGATTTGTAGAAAATGGATTTTAAAATAAAGATTTTGAAAAGGTGTTTATTGAAAATCGAGGTTGATTGTTAAATTTAATAATTTAAGACGTAAGAGTTTATAAATTGAAACTTTAGAAAAAATAATTGATTCAATCTTCCGACAAATGTAAAAGAGTTCGAAAGAAATTTTGAAAGCAAGATTTGAGGAAGACATTTGTTTCTATTTTAAAATGAAATAGTCCCACTTAAGTATTTAAATCATAATAAAATCCCATCCACGAGTAAAACATCCATAAAAATTTAACCAGAGGCCTTATTAAAAAATAGCAAAAATAATAAAAAGTACTTAAAAAGAAATCCTAAATTTAAATAACCCATAATTCGTAGTATAGCCTCCACTGAGTCGTTCCCGGCCCAAGCCTTCATCACTGATCATTACCTGAAAAGGGTAAAGAAAACGGGGTGAGTTACTTAAAACTCAGTGTGTAACTCACTTACCATAGTCCACTGGGCCAAAACCATTTAAGCATTTATTTGGGCCTGAGCCCATTACAAATGTAACCATTTAACATGAATAGAATGCATGTGATATGCAATTCCCAAAACCAAACCTAAATTTCCATCCGCTACACACCACCCGTACCAACCAGCACACCTGTGGGGAGCTTTAGTCACCCACCCCGCCAACACACCAAACTGGGCATTAAGCCATATATCAAACTGGGCACAAAGCCATATATTAAACTGGGTGCGAAGCCATCAGAATTTTGTAGCAAAGCTACCAGAACTTCTCTTCGTCAAAAAGCCCAACCCATGCAATCATGTATATAATATGCATAACAATCCATTCATACAATTATTCCAACATAAGGCCCATTATTCAAATTATTACAATCTGGCCCATTACACATTTTGGCCTATATAATCTCATATCACACTTGACCCATTTATCAAATATCACATATAGCCCATTTATCACATATCACTTATGGCCCACTTATCAATTATCACTTATGGCCCATTTATCACATATCACATAAGGCCCATTTAGTCACATTTATCGATTTAGCCCATTAAGGGCAATTTCGTAATTTTCACGGTCTTAATACCGATTTCATAGTTTTTTACCATTAGAGTGATAAATATACTATTTTACCCGATTTCACTAACTTGTGATTTAATCCAACGATTACTACGATATAGTCATCTAACCCATGAGATACGGTGCGAGATTTACACACCTGATTACGGTGAGCAATACACTTTCTTGATTGTCAACACCTAGAATATTTTTAACGCTCGATTAGATCATTAACACTTATAGTAATTTATTCTAAGATAAACGGTCTAGGATTTTTACCCTCGGAATCGCGAATAACTATGATTTGCCGGTTTCCCCGGTTGACAGTCCACAACCCGTTGGGAAACCTCGAACAGCTAATGGCTCGGAACTACGAATAACCTTGAATAATTGATTTTCACCAGAGGAGGGTCCACAACCCGGTGGAAAATCCCAGGTTGCCGAAACGGACCTTCGTTTGAATCTAGGAGCTGAGAACGCCAAACCACTCCTTTTGGAAACACCACTAGATTTCCCTTTCAAAACGTCACTACGGGCCTCCATTAGTTAGATCTTTAGTAAATCGATAATATACTAAAGTATGGACTTAAAGAAATGGTATAGATAGGCTTACCACGATGTTCCGAGTGATCACCAAAAGAATCCCTATATAAAATTATCGGTTACTTCATTCCAAATTGATAATCATCTTAATAATATTGAGGATGATCATGAAATCCATGAAGAAATCTTTTTACCTTGAAGGTTTTTTATCCAAACTCTAATGATTTCGAGATAACTTCGAGGAGATGGTGATTCGGCCCTCCACTATTTCAAAAAAAAAAAACGAAAAGGATTTGTTTAAGAAAAAAATGAATGATTATTTCGATAAAAAAGGCTCTCCTAAGCCAACCTATGGATTCGGCCAAAAGCAAACACATAACAAATTAGAAACCAATGAAGGGAATTCTTACCTATTGTCCAAAGTTTGAATAGAAGAAATGATTGAGAAGAAATATATGAGAAATGGAAGATTCGGCTATGAAGATGGTTATTAACATTCGGCCATGGTGAAAGATTTTGGAAGAGAAGAAAAAAAATGTTTAAAAGTTCTTTGCAAGAAGGAAGAAAGGAGAAAAAAAATTAGAAGAAAGAGTGTTTATGTATCGATTTTCAATTATGGAAGATGAACAGAGAAAGGGTCTTGCAGTTGGTGTATAATCGGCCAAATGAAAGACAAAGAAAATGTCACTCAAGGACTATATGATTTCGGCACAAAGAGGAATAGAGTTTAGGGAGAAAAGATGATATCAAAATGGTCAAAAATGAAATGGCCAAAAGAAACAAAAACTTACCTATTGCTCAAATTCGGCTAGGGAGAGAAGTTGTGGAGAGAAAAGAAAAATAATGCACTAATTTGCTAAAGCATTTTAGCCAACTAGCTCCTAATCCTTACCAATACTCGGCCAACCCCTTCTAGCCCCAAAACCGTCCAAGTACATTGGCCAAAAAGTCAAAGTTTAGCCATCCCAAAGTTTCCAAAACATCTCCCTTGTTTCATGCCTTATGTCCCCCCTTACATGCCTTTTCCATATGATTCTTTTCCTTAAGTTCACTCTTACCATATCTCTTAGCCATCATACCATAAAAATAAAAGTCTAGCTTACCAAAAATATGATGTTTGGCCGACACTTGCTAGGAAAGAGCAAAAATTAATATTCACAAAATGCATACTAGGGGATTCGAACCTCTCCCCTCAAGACCATACAATAGCGCATAACCTCTTAACCAATAGCTCAATTATGATAGTTATTTACTCATAATTTTCCATATACCATGAGTTCACTGTCTCCCTCTCTTTAAAGCACTATAAGCTAAAAATTTTCACTAGGTCCAAATAAATCCCAAGCCTTCTCAGGACCTCATTATCAAGCAAAAATTAATAATCTAACACGCTAAATCACCAATTTAATGTAACTCAAAAAAAAATCAAATTCTAGGATGTTACACCTCCAAAGAGGATAAAAAACCACGGGCAAAGATAATTTTACTATAATGGCAAAAGAACGAAGAGTACAAAAGATGGAGATAAAAAACTAAACCCCGAAAACCCAAAAACAAACCGAAAACCCAAAAACAAAGAACCCTCAAGACGTAAACACAAAATTTTCTAAATGTATTATGAGTTCTAATATTTAATGGGTGTATTTTTTCTAAGGTTGTAAAAGAGCCTATTTATAGGCTAAATTCATAAGTCAAATAATAATAAAATAATCTAAACTAATCAGTGTTTGATTGAAACAAATAAACAGAGTTTAACTAGAAGATTACTTCTCAAGTTTGACTGAAATAGGAGTCATAGTTTAACTAGAAGATTACTTCTCAAGTTTGACTGAAATAGGAGTCATACTTAATAGATGTAAATAAAAACTTTCGAATAATTTAATAATTTAAATGAAAAGTTTCGAATAGTTTAATGATTATTTTATAAATTTTTTAAATTAAAAAACTAAAACATAATTTTACTAATAGTTTAGTGACTTTCGAGGTTTTATTAGACTAGCTTAGTGCTTTTTGAGATTACTCTGAAATATATGTATGTGAAGTGTGGGTGTTGTGATTTTCATCTTAGAGGTGATGCTAAGTCACAAAAGGTATTTTATATGAGCGCTTTGATTTGCTCACTTCTAAATGATCTTGATGATTGGAAGATATTGAAACCTCACTTCATGAAAACAAATATTATCAAATTAAATTTAATCTTATTAAACTATTAATAAGTTATATTTTGATCACTCAGCTTTAAAAATCTATAAAATAGTTACTAAACTATTTGAAAGTTTTCATTTAAATTATTTGGTGTTAAAATCGTTACCATATGATCTTCTTTATTTGCACCACTTGCACTAATTGAAAGCTCAATTTCCCATTCTCTTCTACAAATTTGTTAATCAAAATTCAAACCGCTTTCTTTTTCAATTTCTAACATTGACCATCAAATCGACTTAAATCTAAGGTATATTTTTTTACTCATAGATAGAAATTGATCCATCGTACCGATTGTCGAATTGTCGCTTAAAATTTGCTAGTTGAACTTTTTTTAAAAAAAAAATCAGCACTACAAAAGCTTAAATAAAAAATTTTGAATAATTTAACTATTTTATAACTTTTTAAGTTGTGGAAAAATTTATTGACATCAATTCAAGTTGATGAGGAATATATATTACTTCAAATTGATTTCTTTTTACACTTGACTGTATCCATTTGACGTTGCTAATTCTTTTGAAATAAAGTCAATAAATATTACCGTTAATCTACAAAATTGAATATGCAAAATAAAATACAGTCGATACATTAAATAACATATGCATTAAAATCTCTTGTGATGGGTTGATTGTTAAGAATGTTTATTGTCTTAAGTGTGGTATGGGTTCGAGTCTTGTTAGTCGCGTTTGTTGAATATTACATTTAAACATGTCTTCAATGAACAAAATGTATTTTTTCTTTACACGTGGAAAAGTGAAAAAAAATAGGAAAAATTATCATTTTCTATCCTAATGCATAAAAATCAATCATTCAAAATTAAAAAGAAGAGAGATTTTTTTTCATGGTCAGCATCTACCTCTTAATAGACTTACAAAACATAGAAGATTAGCCAATGAGTTCGCTCTAGTGGATACAATGGCAAACAAAAAAATGCATTTTTTAAATGTTTTATTTTATTTCTTTTTATTTTTCAATTCTACTAAGCAATGGATGAAAATAAAAATACTTTTCCTTCAATATTTTCATCTTTTCTTTCAATTTTCCATTTTTCCAAGAGTTAAAAATATATAAAGAACAAAAATATAATTTTCTTTCCATAAGTAATTTTAGGTTTGGCCTCAATTATTTTAAATATTTTAATTAATTATGTAATATCCCGTAAGATAGGGGTGTCAGGACACATACTTTCAGGACCCCGCCTACATAAATCGAGGTAAAAAATATTGTTATTATATTTTTGGGGAATTACTTTAAAAGTGAATTGAGTGTTAATTAAATAATTTTTTAATTAAAAGGGATTAAATCAATAGGTGATAAAAGTGGGAAAGAATACTAAATTTATAAAGAGGATAAATATCAAAGGACTTAGCAATTAAATAAACCATTACTTAAATGGGTTTCATTATATATATATATATATATATATATATTATTAATTATAATAGGATAATTAGAATATGTAAGGGAAATTAATAAAACAAAAGAAAATATTAATGTTGATAGGAAAGAAAATAATAAAGAAAAGAAACTGAGTGGGGAGGGGGAGAATGTTTTTCTTCTTCTTTGTTACTGCCGAAAAACCATTGAAGGTTTAAGGGGAAAAGCTTGGTTATTTTATTTGCTATCTTTGAATGCATGTCAGTATTTCTCAAAGGGATCTTCATTTTGATTATATTTTTGGGTTGGGAATAGATTAATTTAGCTAATCCTTATGCTAGAATGGAGAAATTTTGGAAGTAGTGGATAATGCCATAGATGTAGTTTAAATTTTCTTTTGGATTTAATGGTGAGCTTAAATGCATGGATATTTTAGGGAAAAACTTGTTAAGGATAATCTTATAATTTGCACATTGGGGATATATTGAATAATGAGATTGAGTTTAAGGTTGTTGGGAGAAATTTGGCTTGCAAAGGCTATTTTTCTTTGAATGTTTATGAGCTGGAAAGAAGAATAATTAAATGAAGTAGAGATGTTAATTTCAATTGTCATTTTAATGTGATTGTATGATGATTTTGAATGGAATTGATGGATAAGGATGTAGCTGCTGTTAAATTTTAGATGGCAGGGTAATGAGTGATAAATTCCAAGAGTATAAGGACTGTTTGGGAATTTTATATATATTCGGTTGTATGAGGACATTATTGTAGACATTGGATGTCTAGTTATATTTGTAGCAAGGATTAAGTTGATTGAATAACAATTGTTAATGGTTAAATGTGTAACTATAATTATTGAGTAATTTATTTAATTAAATTAATATTTCTTGATCGAGAGACAAGAGCTTCCGTTGCCAATCGTGGAAAAGAGAAATGTTAGAAAATATGGACATCACATATATAATAAAGGTAATTACATGTTATTATTTATTATCATGATAGGTTAGCCCAAATTAAAAGTGATCTAATTTGGTTAAAAGTTTTATTGGGCTTTAATTATTAAATAAAATATAGGTCAAATATGTGTAGATACTCTAGTAATTGAGTTCTAATCAAATTCTAATTAATGATGAGCTAATTACGAATTATAACTAATATGCCAAGGTTATAAATATTATGGGTTATGGTCTCAATTTTACACAACAAGATATCTTTTCTAATATCCCATCCTTAAGAAAGAGAGAGCAAATATTCTCTAAATTTCTTGTGTGCTAATTTGGAAGATCAAATCCCTAAGATCCGAAAAAATTTCAAGAAATTCAAGGATTTAGGTACGCTTCGGCATCTAGTTTTATTCTTGATTTATTCTTGATAATTTGACATCATAGATCCTGGTCTATTAAGTTTTATTTTTAGATTTATTTTACAAATCTGACAAGTGGCATCCGAGCTTTGTAATGTTTGAATCATTAAGAATGAACTGATTATTTATTATTTTTGGATTGATTCGTTTTTCTTTTTTAATTTTATGGATTTGATATTTTAATTATATATTATATTGAATCTTTGATATTCCTGATAATTTTTTGGGTTTTGATTCTTTAAATAAAGTTTTAGGGTTTTATAAATATAATCTAGTTTAATATTTGCATATGCTATTCAAAATATGAAAGTTTATTTATTTATAATTAATTGATAAAAATTGATTTGTGAGATTTCTTTCTCTTCTTTTCACACAATTATTTTACAAATTTTGCTTAAAATCATTATCAAATTAAAGTTACATACTTACAATTTTTTGCAATTGAAGAATTCCAATTGGGTTGTATAATTGGTTTTTAAAAGTTAATTCACTTGATAATCGAATAAATAAATGTTGGTAAGTTTTTTTTTCGCACTATTTGTTTTAAATTTTCTGTTTGTGGTTGAATATATATGAAATTATCATCTTTTGTCTTCATTCATGATGAATTATATTCACCATTGAATTCAATTCATATATACGAATGATTACTTTTGGTTTCTGTTATAATAATTTTATATAAGTTTTAGTCCTTATGGAACCTGATTAAAATTAAAATATTTGGAATTTTTTTTAAATATGATGGCTATGAATTTTCATAAGTAGTTGAATATATAAATGCTTTTATATAATTTGAGATTCTTTTTATATTTAGTGGTTATGATTTTTTTTTAAGTATTTGTGCGTATAAAAAAGTTTTATGATAATGTCTTTAGTTATAAATTTGAGTTTACATGAAATATGTAAGGCAAGCCAGTATTATTTTTATATTATTATAATTGTGTGTATATATTACGTGTATATATATTATATTCATATCAATGATTTTGAGGATTAATGCATGATTATAGTTTATGTGAATAGGTGTTTATAACCATTGTAACAACCCATTATTGCCCGGGCTTAATAGAGAATTAATAAGTGTCCAATAACAGTCCTTTTACAAGACCATACCCAAATATTCGTGCCCAATACTACAAACAGATTACCTAAAGCCCAAATTACACCCTCTGACCCAATTAATTCCTAAACAGACCCTCAGACCCAAACCAAGATGGCCCAAAATGACCCAACTCTCAAACAGAAATCAGAAGGCCTAGGGTTTTCTGAAACCCTAGGCGCCGTAGGAGTCACCCAAACGTCACGCCGCAATCGCTGGAGCCCAATCGTCGCACCCACGCCAGGCTTTCGATCGTGCCATGATCCACGCCTGAATCACGCCGCAGTCACCACCAGGATCCTCGCCCGACCTGCAAAAGGAAACAAATTACAGCAAAAAAGGCGAAACAGAGGCAAAAACAGAGATTTATTTCCTTTTTTGTCTTCCATTTTTGGGTTATAAAAACCCCTAGATTAAACTTGTAAAGATACACAGATACTGTCACGAAAATACAAAGAGAAATACATCGATACACGAATACACAAAAAGCACAGATTTGCACAAAGTCAGTGCGCACAAAATATTGTCAGAAAGTTCAGAAGAATAAAATACTTTGATTTCTTAGAGGTGACTTCTTATTCTGTTTATTTTTATTATATATATATATATATATATAGAAATATATTTGCGTGGATATAACTACTTTTTTGAAAAGAAAAATTATAAAAGGAATAAGGGAAGTACCTTTCGGATACGACAAAAATCAGAGGTTTTAGGCCTTCGGCTACCGACCATGGAGGCGCGTGTGGCGCGTGAGACGTGTGGCCTAGAAGTCAGGCGATCAAAGCTCGGGAAGAGAACGAAAGTTTCAGAGAATTTTTTTTTGAAGTTTTTTTTTAAAAAAACGCAGGCTTAAAATGATTTTTTTTTTAAAAAAACACTGACTTATATAACCAAAATAGAACGACGTCGTTTTCGACTGGCAGGATCCGCGTGCTGACCCGCAAACCTGTAACACCCCAAACCCGGCCGATGCGTTTCGACCGGATTTGGCATGTCACTGCTTGTACTTTGAAAACTTTAGCTTTGTTGGTTTTTGAAATTGTGAGTTAATTAGACAATATTTAAGTAAATAAGTGGCATTTTAAAAAATAACCTTGTATTAATTATTATTAAGTATAAATAAGCCTTATCATAAAATTCATAAGATGCTTAACATTGTAAACTCCTAAGTTGAATAAAAACTAGGGGCCTTATTACAAAAATATTCCCATAATGAAAAAAAAAATAAACTTAAAGAAACTCCAAATTAACTTGTCAAAAGAAACTTGATGGCCCCTCGAGTCTGTCTCGGCTCCCATGTCCACGACCTACTGTTCATCTGGAAGAGTAGAGAAAAGGAAAGCGTGAGTCACAAAGACTCAGTGTATAAATCTCAAAACACACATCGACCTGAGCCCACAAACACATTATGGGCCCTGGCCCATACAGGAAGGCATCAATCATAATCACATAATAACAATATAGAATGAATAACCCAACCCATCCTAGGTTTCCATCCTCTACACACCATCCCGTACCAACCATCACATCGTAGGGATTTCTACAATCAACCCTCCATCCGCTACACACCAAAACGACAGCCGTACTGCCTATTCTTATTAAGTAGGAATCATTAAACGTGGCATAGCCACCGATCACTACGTGACCTTACATTTAAAATTATGTGGGATTTCTACCATCGATCACCAAGTGACCTATCATGCACTTCCCCTTCAATTATCATCATTCCCACCCCATGCATACATACATAAAGAAACATCAAGCAGATATATATATTCTTCGATACACATATGGAGTTCTATGTTTACGTACCTGGCATCCTTGCCTAACCCTTTTTAGGGTTCCATTCGACTGTCTATACAGCCTTATTCCGGCTTTTTAGCCCATAACATACAAAATAAATATACATACATGTTTATCAGTAGCATGTTAGAGATCTACACACCTGATTAATGTTGATACCCTTGCTAAACCGATCTACAACTTTGTTTCAAAAAGCCGGAAAGATGTGAAAATAGGCCTCTCCTATATTCGGCCATAGTTAGTATTCTACCCAATTTTATATATATGAATAAACAAATCCTCTTACTTTGGAATCCCGAATGTAACACGATTCTATAACTTAGAGATCTATGAGTTTCGGCTTTTAGGAAAAATCCCGGAAGGATGATCTATCGCGCTTTCGGCTTTTGAAAGAACTAAAAGTTGAAAAGATGGATAAGGGAGATTCGGCCAATGAATATTAAGGAGAAGAATAGGTGTAGTTTCAGCTTTTGAATCAAAGTGAAGATGAGGGAATAGGCTTAGAGATTTCGGCTTTTGCAGAGAATGAAGAAGAAGATGGAACTTTAGGAGTTTTCGGCTTTTACTCAGAGAAGAAGAGAAAAGAATGAGAGAAAAACCCCAAATGCCGAAATTGAAGAGATATTCCCCCTATTTATAGAAATTTCGGCACTTACCTAACCTTGCAGATAAATCCTATCTTTTCTCCTTTATCTTATTCTACTGGCTCATCTAAAAGAGACTTAATTATCTCTAACTCCTCCCTCCTTTATCAGCATATTATCCACATATTTTAAACATTAAAATCCCTAAATTTTAGCCTTTATCTGCTTATTATCCTCATAAAATAAATTCCTCAATAATAGCCTTTATCTGCTTATTATCCACATATTTTAAACATTAAAATCCCTAAATTTTAGCCTTTATCTGCTTATTATCCTCATAAAATAAATTCCTAAATAATAGCCTTTATCTGCTTATTATCCACATATTTTAAACATTAAAATCCCTAAATTTTAGCCTTTATCTGCTTATTATCCTCATAAAATAAATTCCTAAATAATAGCCTTTATCTGTTTATTATCCACATATTTTAAACATTAAAACCCCTAAATTTTAGCTTTGTTGCCATCCACTCCACCTAATCCTAATGCCCAAAATTTAGCTAACTTAAATTAAAAGAATTGGGCTCCATGAAACTTAAATTTGGGCCCCTTACTCCCTTGTGTGGCGTCACCTCCTAAGATTGGGCCACAAGCCCACTTTGGTATTTTAAACGTAGATACTACCTTTTAAACCCTTATAATGCCCAAACAGAAAATTTTAATCAAGGCCTCTACCTAAGCCTGAGCCCAATTTGGACCCCTAACACTTAAATTAACGCATTAAACATATCCTACCTATTAAATGCATAGGCCCAAAAATTCAGGATGTTACAGTTCTACCCCCTTAAAGAAATTTCGTCCTCGAAATTTCCAACTAACTATTAATCGTACTACCTAAGTCCCACTACCATGCTTTCGCCGCGCACTCCAATTCTAAACCCAAAATAAACACTTAGTATGCTATGGTAGAGTACGCACCGATATTCACATCTAGAGCGTCCTCGTCCCCTTGTACTTACGCTATCGGTTCGCGTTTATCTGATTAAAAATTTTATGAATTATTGGTTTTCTTCCACTGATTATCCACGAACAGTCTTATGATTAGTAGTTTTAAGAGTAGTTCTTTCGAATTCGCAATTCAGTCTCAAGTTCACCTTTCTTAGTTCTAAGAACTACATACATTCAACTGACAACATCCATACACCCACATTTAATACATAGGGGTATTTTCCTTATTCCACTACCCGGGGGTATTTTCGTAATTTTTAAAATTGGGTTCCTTGGTGATTTTGTGAAATAAGGGCGTTTTGGTAATTTTGCATTCCTGGGGGTATTTTAGTAATTTTGAAAATTGGAGGTATTTTGGTAATTTTGGAATCCGGGGGCATTTCAGTAACTTTGAAATTCAGGGGTATTTCAGTAATTTTTGAAATCTAGGGGTATTTCAGTAATTTTGAAATCCGGGGTGTAACACCCTGGTTTAGGGGTTATGCGTTTGGAGCATAACCCGAGTGTTTAGCAGGCTTATGGTCAAGTTGGAGGAATTTTTAGGGGTTTGGAGAACCCTAGAAGGTAAGGGATGCCTTAGAAAATTTTTAGTTTTCAGTGGTTAAAAGGGGAGCTTGGCTTTAGAGGTATTAAGAGATTTATTTGGAAGGTTATGACACAAGAATGTCTTTGGTAGAGTGGCATGGAGGCGCTACTTGGGGCTTTGGGAAGGTGACGCCTTAAGGTCTCATGTTCGAATCAAGGAGGCAGCAAAGTGGTTTTAATTTTTGGGTTTTGGCGTTACAAGGAAGGAGGCCTTAAAAGGAGCTGGGGCGAGTCCGTGACACACGCAGCACCTTGGCAAAGTGGTTCCCGTGCGCCACTTAGGAGTTGGAGGTGAAGATGGGCGTTGGTTCGAGTGGCTGGAGCAGCATTTTGCGTGTTGTATTTTTATATGCGATGATGGGCTTGGATAGGAAGGCTTTATAATTAAATGTTGGGGGCTTTATGACATGAAATTCAATGTGGCCGTGTGGCCTGGGGCGTTGGAGGAGAAGTGTGCAGCAGTGAGGTTCCAGGTTCGAACCAAGAGAGTTGCGTTTGGAGTTTAATTTTTATTCTTTTTGGCAGCAGATTTGAAGGTGTTGGACGGCACATGGGAGCTTCAATGGATAAGATTAAGCTGATTTTGTTTAATCCTTTTTGAATTCGGCTGGGAGGTAAGTGATAGAGTTATGTTATTTTATTTATTCTAGATATTGAAGGGTTATTTATTTAGTTTAAATTAGTAAATAGGAGTTGTTATTGGTTTATTTTGAATGTGATAAGGAGATAAAATATGGGATAAAATAAGAGTTTTAATAGGGATTAGATGGTGGCAGATTGTAGGACTCTGAGGTGTGCTATTCGGCCTTGAAGCTTTAAGGAGAGAGCTGCCGAAAATTTGGTTTTCTTTCTTCTATGTGTGCCGAATTTTTAATAGGAGGGAGTTCATATTTTTTTATTATTTTATTTTTTTCATTTATTCTTTTCCTTGATCTCTCCATTGCCGAAATTCATTAGGCGTTTCTTTTAATTTTGTTCCTAGCCGAACCATCAAGTAAAGTTTATTTCTTTTTATGCTTTGAAACCAAAAGCCTCGAGTAGCATATACCATTGCCGATTTTTCCTTTCATTTGTAAACCACATCTCATTTGTTTCTACCTTCAAGACTCTAGTCGAATATTTCCCTCTTGTTGCCGAAACTTCCTCTCCCCTATTAGATTCTTTTGGCCGAATATTAGAGGGGTGTTGATCTCTTCGAGTTTCCTCTTTCAATCGCTTGGAGAAGGGCCTTCGGGTTTTGGGGAACAATCAGGTGAAGCCGTCTTCTTGAATAATCGAGTGGTAAGTGGTGGTAAGAAGTTATCTATTGGTCTACTCTTTTAGTATTCGTTAAGTCGAAAGCTTGTGAGGCTAACAGTTTTACGTTTTAGGGTGCGTTAAGGAGGTTATTTGGGGTTTCAACTCATCAAGGTAAGGGACTTGTGATATTCGGCCATAGGCTATTTTATGAGTTTTAGGTGCTAACCGATTTTGATTTTGGAGATTTAGGGGCTAGTCGACAGAAGTAAACAAGCCTTCGGGATCTAAGATCTTGTGGTAAGGATGTTAAGATATGGTTCTTTTTCGTTTAAGATCTGGTACATGTCGATTAACGAAGTGTTCTGATTAAGTGTGTTGATAGAGGCAAATACCAGTCAAGGTGGACAAGGGAAAGTCCCTATTCCGAAGTTTAAGAAAAGAGCTGTCTCAGCGGTTCGAGATTGGCCACCGGGGTGTGGGCCAGCAGCAGGAAGCTATAGGCAGATAGCCGTAGTCTCGCTTAGCGATAGCGTTGGGATCGAGGGTCTAGAGCTTCAGGTTATAAGGTGTGTAGCTAGCCTACTGTTTCCGGGATTTATATTTGCATGTGTAATGTGATTACTAACAAGTGCAGTGATAAGTGTGATATTGATACCCTTCAAGGGTATGAGGGTGATCAGGTTAGTATCAAAGCTGTTAAAATATGATCATTGATTTGTATACGTGAGTATGCCTATGATTGTGAATAGCATGTGCATGCATTATCATAACTGTATTTTATGTTGCATGTGCATGGGTGGGCTATGAAAGAAGGTACGGGTGTACTTCGAGTACGTGGTTGATGAGTAGCTGTGTGCCTCATCGTGATTGATATCGGCTATGTGCCATGTCGTGGGTTGATGAGTGACTATGTGTCCCATCGTGGTTTTGGTGTTAGCTACGGCTACATCATGGATTGGCGCTGACTGAGGTCGCGTTGTGGATTTTGTGCTTAATTGCACGTGGATGGCATTGATTGCCTTTGGAGTGAAAAGGAGAGGGTGATTTGTTAATCCCCTAGTGTGTGGTAGGCTGGATAAGGGGGTGTGTAGAGGATGGACCTTAGGCTTGGGTTGGGATTCATTATTGCATAATTGTGGTATGTGAATACATGTGATCGTGAACTTGAATAAGAAATGGGCTAAGCCCAGTATGTGGAGGGTATGTGACTAATTACCCGGTTACCTGATAAATGTTATGTATGGGCCAAGCCCAGAATGTGTTATGATCTGAACATGATATATGATATCTGATGCATGGGTTATGTGGTTAGCATGTGGGTGGAATTCAGTGGTTAATTACACACTGAGTCTGTGTGACTCACCCAACTTTTTTAAACATCGCAGGTGATTCGTGATTTTGGACCGAGTTGGAGTGGATACAAAGGTGGCCATGCAGAAGAAGCTTTCATGCAGAAGTTGTTTTTCCTTATTTAATAGAATTTGTCATTTTCAGTATTTTAAGTGTTTGAATAAGTTTTTATTGTAATAAGGCCCAATTAAATTACTTGAGTGTTTATATTTTGTTAAAACAAAATGACGATTAAATTATTAGTTTGAAATCAGTTTATTTTCAGCAAACTATATCTTAAAACATATAATAAAGTTTTAATTCGGATATTTTATATCAAGCTTATATTATTTAGTAGATTTTAAAATGGACATGGTTTTTGAATAAGTATAAAATTTTCAAGTTCCACCACAAGTAAGAATATTTTTAAACGTTTTCCGCAGTAACATACCGGATCCGGTCAGGACTTGTGGACCGGGTTTGGGGATGTTACACGGGGGTATTTCGATAATTTTGAAATTCGGGGGCATTTCAGTAATTTTTGAAATCTGGGGGTATTTCGGTAATTTTGAAATCCGGAGGCATTTCGATAATTTTACCAAATAAGGGTAATTTGGTAATTTCTTCAAACCAGGGTTATTTTGGTCATTTTGCAAAACAAGGGTAATTTGGTAATTTCCTTCATGGCTGTGAACATTTTCAAATCAAGTTTTTTTTTTTGAAGTGTACAACACTTAGGGTTTTTTTTTTTTGCAAAATAGGGTGGTTAGTCCCTTTCGGGTTTTAATTATGGGTTCAGCCCATGAACAAGTCCTTTATAGCCAGAGTGAACAGTCACTACGCACCAGGTAAGATTCCAGCGAAGAGGAGGTGAGTCACTTGGACTGCTTAAATACCAAGCTCTTCCGGATCTACTCCTAGACATGCATATGCCTGTTACCACACCTTAGTCTTGCGACTTGTTTACAGGTTTTGTTTAGTAAAAATTAAGTCTTATGTAATTGAAGAGTTGTTTGTCTAAGCCTAGAGTCCATCAAGTTCTAATCTAGATAGTCTACGTCCCATAAAGCCCATTAAGCCCACATTTATATCACAATCAGGAGTTGAGAATACTTACCTGGGTGGATTGGGTGCCGGTAGACTTGAAGGCCATGTCTTCAAACCAAAAATTTTTCTTAAATACAATTTTTTTCTAAAACACTTCTAGACCCATTTCACAGCCCGAGTTTTGAACTTGGATCTGATACTAAAATGTAACACCCCAAACCCGGCCCATGCATTTCGATCGGATCTGGCATGTCACTGCTTGTACTTTGAAAACTTTAGCTTTGTTGGTTTTTGAAATTGTGAGTTAATTAGACAATATTTAAGTAAATAAGTGGCATTTTAAAAAATAACCTTGTATTAATTATTATTAAGTATAAATAAGCCTTATCATAAAATTCATAAGATGCTTAACATTGTAAACTCCTAAGTTGAATAAAAACTAGGGGCCTTATTACAAAAATATTCCTATAATGAAAAAAAATAAACTTAAAGAAACTCCAAATTAACTTGTCAAAAGAAACTTAATGGCCTCTCGAGTATGTCTCGGCTCCCATGTCCACGACCTACTGTTCATCTGGAAGAGTAGAGAAAAGGAAAGCGTGAGTCACAAAGACTCAGTGTATAAATTTCAAAACACACATCGACCTGAGCCCACAAACACATTATGGGCCCTGGCCCATACAGGAAGGCATCAATCATAATCACATAATAACAATATAGAATGAATAACCCAACCCATCCTAGGTTTCCATCCTCTACACACCATCCCGTACCAACCATCACACCGTGGGGATTTCTACAATCAACCATCCATCCGCTACACACCAAAACGATAGCCGTACTGCCTATTCCTATTAAGTAGGAATCATTAAACGTGGCATAGCCACCGATCACTACGTGACCTTACATTTAAAATTATGTGGGATTTCTACCACCGATCACCAAGTGACCTATCATGCACTTCCCCTTCAATTATCATCATTCCCAGCCCATGCATACATACATAAAGAAACATCAAGCAGATATATATATTCGTCGATACACATAGGGAGTTCTATGTTTACGTACCTGGCATCCTTGCCTAACCCTTTTTAGGGTTCCATTCGACTGTCTATACAGCCTTGTTCCGGCTTTTTAGCCCATAACATACAAAATAAATATACATATAGGTTTATCAGTAGCGTGTTAGAGATCTACACACCTGATTAATGTTGATACCCTTGCTAAACCGATCTACAACTTTGTTTCAAAAAGCCGGAAAGATGTGAAAATAGGCCGCTCCTATATTCGGCCATAGTTAGTATTCTACCCGATTTTATATATATGAATAAACAAATCCTCTTACCTTGAAATCCTGAATGTAACACGATTCTATAACTTAGAGATCTATGAGTTTCGGCTTCTAGGAAAAATCCCGGAAAGATGATCTATCGCGCTTCCGGCTTTTGAAAGAACTAAAAATTGAAAAGTTGGCTAAGGGAGATTCGGCCAATGAATATTAAGGAGAAGAATAGGTGTAGTTTCGACTTTTGAATCGAAGTGGAGATGAGGGAATAGGCTTAGAGATTTCGGCTTTTGCAGAGAATGAAGAAGAAGATGGAACTTTAGGAGTTTTCGGCTTTTACTCAGAGAAGAAGAGAAAAGAATGAGAGAAAAACCCCAAATGCCGAAATTGAAGAGATATTCCCCCTATTTATAGAAATTTCGGCACTTACCTAACCTTGCAGATAAATCCTATCTTTTCTCCTTTATCTTATTCTACTGGCTCATCTAAAAGAGACTTAATCTCTAACTCCTCCCTCCTTTATCAGCATATTATCCACATATTTTAAAACATTAAAATCCCTAAATTTGCCTTTATCTGCTTTATCCTCATAAAATAAATTCCTAAATAATAGCCTTTATCTGCTTATTATCCATATATTTTAAACATTAAAATCCCTAAATTTTAGCCTTTATCTGCTTATTATCCTCATAAAATAAATTCCTAAATAATAGCCTTTATCTGCTTATTTCCACATATTTTAAACATTAAAATCCCTAAATTTTAGCCTTATCTGCTTATTATCCTCATAAAATAAATTCCTAAATAATAGCCTTTATCTGTTTATATCCACATATTTTAAATATTAAAACCCCTAAATTTTAGCTTTGTTGCCATCCACTCCACCTAATCCTAATGCCCAAAATTTAGCTAACTTAAATTAAAAGAATTGGGCTCCATGAAACTTAAATTTGGGCCCCTTACTCCCTTGTGTGGCTTCACCTCCTAAGATTGGGCCACAAGCCCACTTTGGTATTTTAAACGTAGATACTACCTTTCAAACCCTTATAATGCCCAAACAGAAAATTTTAATCAAGGCCTCTACCTAAGCCTGAGCCCAATTTGGACCCCTAACACTTAAATTAACACATTAAACATATCCTACCTATTAAACGCATAGGCCCAAAAATTCAGGATGTTACAAAACCCGACTAGGATCCGCGTGTTTTGTTAAAAAGGGGAAATTGCAATTTCAGTCCCTCTGTTATTTTATTAATTTTAATTTCATCCAAATCAATGTTTTATTTTTTAAAATTGACCCCAGAAATCTTTTACGTTTCAATTTAATCTTTTTATTTTTCATATATATTAAATTAGTATGAGATTATTTATTATATTAAATATTTTATAAAGGTTATATACAAATTATTAATACTATAAAATACATAATTATTTATTTTTATCTTTATTTAAATATTTTTTACATGTTTATATATATTAATGATTACATCTTTTTTAATATAATATATTTTATCATATATTATTTAAAATTTTATTTTGTATAAAATTTATTCAAATTATATGATATATTTTGTTACATATTTTTTTATAATTAATATATTGTATGTATATGCATTTTTAAATTATTATTTGTTGATTATAATCATTTTTTATATGTACTTACTAAATTGTATATTTTTGTATAAATTTTTATTTTATTTCTTTTATATATTAAATCATTTTAAAAAAAATCATTTTATTAAGTGTCTAAGTATATCGTTCCCTTTTTGTTTAAATGCGATGGTTTTATTATTAATATTTTTTTTGTATCACTGTTTATTTTTGCTATTTTAATTGTTTATATTGCTTAATATGATGCTATATTTATGTTACTATTCTTTTATTATTTACGGTTAATATAATTCTTAAAATTGCAATTGATATATATATATATATATATATATATATATATATATGTTACAATGTATTACTCATACCATTTCTTTATAAAGATACCTTTTAAATTAAAGATTTTTTTAAACGGTGATATATGATATTTGGGGCCTTTGAGAAGAATCGTGCCCTAACTTATTGGGTTGTGATTTTTCTCGTAGAATTCAAAGTATTAGATATCCCTCTATTTTCAAAATTCTAGTTTGCCAAATATAAAAACTTAATCTTGGGAATTCAAAACGTTGTATCCTAACTTACTGGGTGTGATGTTTTGTATCTCGAGGTAAGAATTTTCTAAAAAGATGTATCTAGCTTCGAAGTTATGAGATACTGTATCCTAACTTACTGGGTGTGGTATTCTTATTTCTTTGAGATAGGTAGTCTTGGCTTACCTTCAAATAAAGGGTCTTATTTTAAATTTTTTAAATTTCAAACATTTGGACATGATTTTATCAATTAGGTACCAATTTTTAGGCGTTATGAGGGTGCTAACCCTTTCTCATACGTAACCGACTCCCGAACCCGTTTCCTCGTTTTTTTCGTAGACCAAAATCAAATGTTTTAAAATGAAACGTTTTATAAGGTGATCCAATCACACCTAAATAAAAAGGGATTGGTGGCGACTCTCATTTTTTGTTTTTAAAAGTCGATCCCCATTTTTTTAAAAATCAATTTTAAAATGGTTTCGACAACCATTATTCAATAAGACATCTTTTATAGTTTAATTGGTGAAATTAAGTTTTGATGGATATTGTTAAAGTTATTAATTTTTTATTTTTTTATTATGGTTATATATTAAATTTTATGGGTGTTTTTGTGCAAATTCATGCGAACTATATACATATTTAAATATTTTGGTTTTAAGTTTGGTTCTATAATCTTAAGTTTTGGCATCTTATGGTTCCAAATATTTGGTTAAATTATGATGATATGATTTATTGTATGAATTGTGGGATATGCCAACTATTATGATTGTGTTTGTTTGTTTTTTTTTTTTATAGATTTATTGGATTGAAAATATTTTTTGAGTATTAATGTGAATATACAACTTTGGATTTACATGGTAAATTTAGGGTAAGTTTTTCTATTTGATTATGAATATATGTATATGCGTGAATTGCTTTGGTGTTTTTATCCATTCCAAAATTATGAATACATGTGCTTGTTAATTATTTGGCTTTGAACCACTATATTATTTCTATTTGGTTTTGATATATATGGTTTTGGAACAAAAAAGAAATAGTCAAAAATTTAGATTTTTAGTTTTTCATTGCATTATTATAACAACCTTATTTTGGGTTATTTCGGAGTCTGTAAAGCAATAAAAAAAATATTTGACATTTGACTATTGGGGAAATTTTAAATTTGAATATTGGTATATTTATATATATTTCAAAGTAACTTAATTGAAGTAAAAAGTCATCATAGTGATTTTTTTGTATAAATTATTTTGTTTTAAAATATAAAAGGTTGTTTGCATGTTACTTATGTTAATATTGATTGGCCCAAATGAAAGTTATAATATTACATGTGCAACAATGGTAATAAACATGTGACAATTATTCGGTTTTACATGTGAGCAATAAATTGGCCCCAAGGAAGATTTATGATTCGACATGTTCTTATTGTCAATGTTTGATTATTACACTAATATATCACTTCCAAGTTAATATTTTGTCTAAAGATGAAATATTAATTAAGTGTCTGATATGATGAGGTTTACCTTTATTCAAATTATTTTGGTTTGAAATTGAAGTCTTATGGTTTATGATTTATTCAGCTATTATTATTGTAACACCCCTAGCCCGTATCCGTCGCCGGATTAGGGTTACGGGCATTACTTTACCAATCCAAATTAATGCACCCAAACAGAATTATTACATAGTAAAATACATATCAATAGGCAATTCACTATTATAAAGTTATGTATAGTGAAATAATCTAATAGTCAATTAATACATATGCATTCTATGAACACATAGACTATCCATCCAACATATTCAGCCGTAGATAATCATCATGCGTTTTCACCAATTCATTTAATTATCATCATTTACAAATCTACTTTTAACTATATCTCATTTAGGCGCAACTATTCAACTCAAATAAATCAAAACTAGAAATAATATCCATCTTTTATTCGAATAACCTATTGATAGTTCGTGTCACATTCAACATTAATCATTATAACATACTTATTATAATTAATACATCCTTCATAAAACATTTGAGACGCATAGCGGAACCTGTTTAATCACTAAATGATATAATCTAAACTCCATGCAAAAACAATTCATTGCCAAATGCCTATGAATAATTTACATCAATCTAGCTCCTTACTAACTCACCTAAGATATGTGAATGCATTAAGTACACAATATATATATATATATATATATATATGTTATGTTCAATCCATTTATAACATCTCAAACTAGAAATCACATCTCATTAAAACTACTACTAAATTTTACACCTTATACACATATATATTACCTCCGAAAGTTTATTAACCCAAATTTCATTATACACTATATTTGATATCAACTTTATACATGCCGCAAACATACATGACTTAGTATGCAATAATATTATAAAATAATCTTATACTTAAAAGTCCAACGTTCATACTAATGGTACCAAAATTCAAAAAGGACTAAGCTACATTTAATCATAAAAGTATAGCCATATTTGTATGGCTTTTATACAATTTCACAACGATCATAAGATGTAACACCCCAAACCCGACCTAGAAGTTAGGCCCGAATCTGGCGTGTCACATGAAATTTTTTTTTCAAACCATCTTTGAGATTGTTAAAAACTTGTTTGAGAATTACAGCCTCTTTGTTAAAACCCAAAACACTTAAGCAATTGTTATTTACTTGAAAACGTAATTATCTTTAAAAACTTTTTTGATTGTGAAAACATATTTGAAATAAACAATTTACAAAAATGGGACGTTTGGGAATAGAGTTGCAAAAGCATTTTGAAAGAAAATCCGAGGCCTTATTACAACATTTAACCCAAAATAGTAAAGTAATAAAATAAACGAGAAAGAAGTCTAAAGTCCAAATAAACCCATTTTTGAAGTATGGTCTCCATCGAGTCATCCAAGGCCCAAGTCCACGTCACTGAGCATTACCTGAAAAGGTTAAGAGAAAGGGGGTGAGTTACAAGAACTCAGTGTGTAATCCCCTTACCATCATCCACTCGGTCGGAACACACATAACAATATTTTGGGCCTAAGCCCAATTACAATTATAACATAATAACATGTATATAATATGCATATGATATGCAAATCCCAAACCAAACCTAATTTCCATCCGCTACACACCACCCGTACCAACCAGCACACCTGTGGGGATCAAGTCAACCCACCCCGCCAACACACCAATCGCAGGCATAAAGCCATTAAAATGTTTGTGCAGAGCCACCGAACTGGATTGTGACAGAGTCACCGAACTAGATTGTGGCAGAGCCACCGAACTGGATTGTGACAGAGTCACCAAACTAGATTGTGGCAGAGCCACTAGCACTTCTCTTCAATTTTATCCCAACCCATGCAATCATGTATGCATATACAAAGCATAACAATATTCATAGAATAATTTCAACATAAGGCCCATAACACAAGTTGGCCCATTAAGCAATCTAGCAAATTTGGCCCATTAATCGATCTAGCAAATTTGGCCATTAAGCGATCTAGCAAGTTTGGCCCATTAATCGATCTAGCAAATTTTACATTTGGCCCATATAACAAATATCACATTTGGCCCATATAGCAAATATAACATTTTGGCCCATATAGCAAATATCACATTTGGCCCATATAACAAATATAACATTTGGCCCATATAGCAAATATCACATTAGGCCCATATAACAAATATCACATTTGGCCCATATAGCAAATATAACATTTCGGCCCATAAAGGGTATTTTCGTAGTTTGGTCCATAGGGACATTTCGTAATTTGGCCCATTAGGGGCATTTTCGTAACTCGGCCCGTAAGGGCATTTTCATAATTCAGTAATCGTACCCACTAAGGGTAATTCGGTAATTTACACTCTAAGGGTAATTTAGAAATTTTACCCACCAAGGGTAATTCGGTAATTTTCGCAACCCAAAGGTATTTCAGTAATTTACCCTCTAAGGGTATTTTGGTAATTTTACAACCGAGGGGTATTTCGGTAATTTACCCTCCATAGGTATTTCGATAATTTCGAAACCCAAAGGTATTTCGGTAACTTACCCTCCAAGGGTATTTCGGTAATTTTGCAACCCAGGGGTATTTTGGTAATTTACCCTCCAAGGGCATTTTGGTAATTTTTTTTACAACCCAAGGGTATTTCGGTAATTTACCCTCTAAGGGCATTTTGGTAATTTCACAACCCAAGGGTATTTCAGTAATTTACCCTCTAAGGGCATTTTGGTAATTTC
Source organism: Gossypium australe (assembly GCA_005393395.2). NCBI lineage: Eukaryota > Viridiplantae > Streptophyta > Magnoliopsida > Malvales > Malvaceae > Gossypium > Gossypium australe. The sequence goes on from CM016615.1 coordinate 17,432,270, forward strand.
ACAACCCAAGGGTATTTCAGTAATTTACCCTCCAAGGGTATTTTGGTAATTTCACAACCCAAGGGTATTTCGATAATTTACCCTCTAAGGGTAATTCGGTAGTTTACCCTCCAAGGGTATTTCAGTAATTTCGCAACCCAAGGAATTTCGATAATTTACCCTCTAAGGGTATTTCGGTAATTTTGCAACCTAGGGGTATTTCAGTAATTGCACAACCCAGGGGTATTTCGGTAATTTACACAACCCAGGGGTATTTTGGTAATTTTCCCTCTAAGGGTAATTCAGTAGTTTTACCCACCAAGGGTAATTCGGTAATTTACCTTCTAAGGGTAAATTCGGTAGTTTTACCCACCAAGGGTAATTCGGTAATTTACCCTCTAAGGGTAAATTTGGTAGTTTTACCCACCAAGGGTAATTCGGTAATTTCATATTCAACGGTGTTTCCGAAGGCCTACTATCGCCTCGAGTGGCACAGAATTCTATTTAGGTCTCTTCGGAACTATTGGGTCAAAAATCCATTTTAGGCCCAAACGGGGTAATTTCGCAATTCTGGACTTAACTACTAATTTGGACATAAAAATTTAAAATTGTCCATCTGCGTCATACTGACTAAATTGATTATAACTCGAGTTAGGAAACTCTAAATTTAGATCCGTAAAATTTCCTTAAAACTAGACTCAAATATCTTCTTACTGTAATGTTTCCAGAATTTTTGGCCTAGCCATTTAGTATAGTTTATTCCTTAAAGTTTCCCTTGTTTCACTGTCCAATGATTCTGACCTCTCTTACCTTAATTTCAAATATCTTACTGTACGGTTTTAATATACTGTTCCAACCTATTTCTCTTGAAAATAGGCTCACTAAGGAATCCATACATATAAATTATAACCCATAATTCATTTTGTACAATTTTATATGATTTTTCCAAAACAGATCAGTGAACCCCGAAGTTAATCAGAACCAGTCTCCCTAAAATCAAGATATCTCAGAATATAAAATTCCTTTTTCTTCTCCGTTTCTTCCATATTAAAATAGACACAGTAAGCTTTAATTTGCTATCTTATTCACTTTCTAATTCCTTTTCTCCTATTTTTAGTGATTTTTCAAATACACATCACTGCTTCTAACCGAAACTGTTTTATTACGAAATACGATTACCACTACGATCATACGCACACCCGAGTGATTACGGATGCCGGTTTTTAGTTTTCTTCGGTATTTCCACCGATTAACAGCATATTTCATACAAACTTTCAGATAAGTGTGAGATTACACACCAATTCAGATATGTATATGGAAGGGTATGAGATTACACACCTTATTCGGAATCCGTAACGCGATGCTCTCCGCGACACCAAAAATCCGAGTCACCTATTACGAGGGATAGGTTTTCGATTGAACCTTTGATAAAGTACTTCGAGACTTTGCAACCATTATAAACTCTCTCATGGCAAGTCCCTAGACTCTCAACCATATTACAAATTAGTCCCCTCATTAGCTAGCTTAAGCTTTGAGGACTCCAAAAATACAAAAATTATCAACTAAAGCCATCAAAATCACTTACTTGAGGTGATGAGAAGTGGTTGAAAATTTCAGCTTCCATTGGGGGTTTTCTTCTTAAATTTCAGCAGAGAGAGGAAAAATGGAAAAGGAAGATGACCACTTATTATTATTATTAACTATTGCTTTTGTCATCATCTACCAACCCATACCAAAATTTTGACTTTTCAACCTTTCTTATCCTCTTAGCCGGCCATCACTTCAAAATTAGCCTATTTGTACTTTAAGGACCTCTAATTAATATTCCTTAGTCAATTTGCACCTCTAGCAATTAAAATTAAACTTTAGCACTTTATGCGATTTAGTCCTTTTTCGAAATTAAGCCCTCAATCGCTAAAATTGAGACACCAAAAATTTCATGCATGTTTATAAACATGTTATAACACATAGAATAACATAAAAATAATTTTCTCTATCCTCGGTTTAGTGATTCCGAGATCACTGTTCCGACTATCCCCTAAATCGGGCTATTACACCCTCCATGCATTTTTTTTCTCACCTACCCCATTCTTTTCAAATCTCATCATTATATTTTTTTTTCTTTTTCAACAAATCACTCTCCATCATTCCTTTTTCTCCCATTTCTTTTTTTATTCTTTTTCTTTTATTTCTTTTCTTTAATAATGTCATGGTTGACACTTGGAAGAGTACACAAAAAATAAATCCAAAATTTTGCAAAAGATGGGATTTGAACCCCTTCCCTCCATGCTCTCCACTTGATGCCATAACCTCTTTACCAATAGTTCATTTATGATAACAATTTACTCACTTATTTCCATAAGTTTTGATGCCTCTTATTATTTCTCCTTAATAGGCTTAAACAATAACTTTCATTAAGGCCCAACTTGAACCTGAAACTTCATATAACCCCGTAACTTTCTAAAATCATCTTCTTAATAAGTCCAACTTGAAATAATGCCATTCTCTTATTCTCAGAAATTTTAAACACTCCTACTCCCAAGGCCTAATGGGCCCAATCCTACTAGGCCCAATTTCGGGATGTTACATAAGATACCAAGGAGACCTAGCCTATACATGCCTTAATTTCAAAAGAAATATAACTTATAAGGTACCAAAGTTTAGTGATAGTGCAATTGACTTCGACGAGGATCCCCGAGCTCGAGCTTTGACTTTAAAGATCTATAAAACAATGTAACAACACACCATGTAAGCTTCAATAGCTTAGTAAGTTATAAGCAAGAAGGTGAGATGCACAACTTTGCATTTCACCATTATTCATTTAAATTTCAATCTAACTATCAATTAATTCGTAACATCGGCAATTATACTAGATTCAACATTCATCAGTCTCATGCTCATTCAATCCCAAAACAAAAGAATTAAATTTTTATATGCTACATACTTTTATCAAAATAACTTACTTAATTTTACACCAAGATAATAATAATCCAATAATCCAGTATGAACATACCTGACACCATTATTTACCCTACTAAGTGTCTTTATCCTTGAGGAAATCCGATAACCGCACGCACAGTGCCTTCCAACCGATTTCGCACACACGGTGCTCGGTGATTAAATCCGCACACACAGTGCTATTCAACCGATCTCGCACACACAGTGCTCGGTGAATCAATCCGCACACACAGTGCTCTTTTGTTTTTTTTATCATTCTTCCTTTTCATGCACATATCATATATTTTTATATCCCATTTGCATATGCGTAACATATTTATATACATATATCAAAAAAAAACTTTTCTTCCAAGTACTACTCTCCCTATCGGCTATGCCCCATATATGCACATAGCTAATTATTCAATTACCATCGTATCATATCTCAAGATTAACTTTTACTTATACTCAATTCACTTTAAATCATTTAACCTTAATACATTAATGGAATTCTAGGATGGGTTGGGCTTTGCATCATTTATTATCTGTCATGTGATTATGATTGTTGCCATTGTGTATGGGCCAGGGCTCATAATGTGTTTGTGGGCCCAAGCCTTTTATGTGTTTTCGGGATTTACACACTGAGTCTTGGTGACTCATCCTATTATTTTTCCCCAACTTTTCAGATGAGCAGCAAATCATGGACATGGGAGCCGAGACGGACTCGAGGGGCCATCAAGTTTTTATTTCTATAGATTATTTTCGGTTATTCCTTTAAGTTTCATTTTGGGAATATTTAGGTAATAAGGCCCCACAGTTTATATTCACCTAAATAGTTTTTTTTTAATATTTGTAACTTATGAATTTATGACAGGGGTTTATTTATACCTAATAATAATAATACAAGTTTTCTTTTCAAATGTCACTTATTTATTCAAATATTTTCTAATTAACTTACAATTTCTAAAACCAACTTAGCAAAAGATTTTAACGTTCAACTCGTAGCATACCAGATCTGGTCAAACGTATGGGCTGGGTTTGGGGTGTTACAATTTGGTATCAGAGCTCAGTTCAAAACTCGGGCTGTGAAATGGGCCTAGTAATGTTTTGTAAAGTTGATCTGAATCTGAAAAAAAATTTGGAAGAAGATATGGGCTTCGAGTCTACGGGCACCCGATCCACGCAGGTAAGTATTCTAACTCTTGATGTGATATATATGTTGGGTTTGATGGGCTTGATGGACGTAGAATAGTATGTTAGGCACTGATGGACTTTAGGGTTAGTTTAAACAACTCCTTAAATTCATAACACTTAATCAATCCAAACAAACCCGTGAACAAGTCGCTAGGTTAGGGTATGGCAACAGACATATGCATGTCTAGGATTAGATTCAGGGAGAGCTTGGTACTTAAGCAGTCATAGTGACTCACCTCCTCTTCACTGGAATCCTACCTGGTGCGTAGTGACTGTTCACTTTAGCCATGAGGATTTGTTGACAGGCCAAAATCTATAATTAAAACCCGAAAGGGACCAGCCACCCTATTTCACAATCAAAATACCCCTAAGTTTTGTAAAATTTCCAAAATACACTTGATTTGTGAAAATTTTCCAGAATACCCCAGAATTGTAAAACTACCAAAATTTGAGAAATTACCGAAACACTGCGGTTGGCAAAATTTCCAAAATACCTTTGGTTTGTGAAAATTTTCAAAACGACCGTGATTTTATGAAATACCCATGTTTTGCAAATTTACCCGAAAAACCCTATATTTATAAGAGTAACCCAATTTGCAAAATTAAATTTTCCAAAGTACTCCTGCTTTAAAAAACAACAACAACAACAACAACATCAAAATATCTCTATTTCGGGAACAAAACCAAGATACCCCATTTTGAGGAAATTACCAAAATACCCTCGTTTTGTTTAAAAAAACTTGTTTTCCAAAAATACCCTTACTTGAAAAAAATGTGCCAAAGTACCTCTAATTCGAAGAAAATCACCAAGATACTTTATTTTGGAAAATACCCTGTAGGGAAAAACTACGGAAAGACCCCTGGGTAGTGAAATGACGAAAATACTCTTTAAGTGGGGAATGTGAGTTCATGGATGTTATATGTTTGTTGGTGTGTGATGATTGAATGTATGTGCTTCTTAGAACTAGGAGATGTGAACTTGAGACTGAATTGTAGATAAAACTGCGAATTCGAAAGAACTACCCTTAAAACTACTATTCATAAGACTGTTCGGGGTTAATCAGTGGAAGAAAACTAATAATTCATAAAATTCTAATCAGATAAACGCAAATTGGTAGAATGAGTACAAGGGGACGAGGATGCTCTAGATGCGAATATCGATGCGTACTCTACCATAGTATACTAAGTGTTTCTTTTGGCTTTAGAATTAGAGTGCGCAGCGAAAGCGTAGTGGTGAGACTTGGGTAGTACGATTAATAGTTAGTTGGAAATTTCGAGGACGAAATTTCCTTAAGGGGTAGAACTGTAACATCCTGAATTTTTGGGCCTATGCGTTTAATGGGTGAACATGTGTAATGAGTTAATTTAAGTGTTAGGGGTCCAAATTGGGCTCAGGCTTAGGCAGAGGCCTTGGTTAAAATTATCTGTTTGGGCATTATAGGGTTTAAAAGGTAGTATCTGTGTTTAAAACATCAAAATGGGCTTGTGGCCCAGTGGTCAGTGGTGCCACTTAGGGAGCAAGGAGGTGACGCCACACAAGCATGGAGCCCAATTCTTTTAGTTTAAGTTAGCTAATTTTCAGCATTTGGGTTAGGTGGAGTGGATGGCAACAAGGCTCAAAAATAGGAGGATTTATATGAATAAGATAATGTAGATATTATAGTTGATAATATGGAAGATAAAAGGAGAAAAGATAGGAGCTATCTACAAGGCTAGGAGTTAGCCGAAATTTCTATAAATAAGGAGGGTTCTTTTCTTTATTTTGCGACAATTAGGGTTTCCACCTTTTCTTTCTCTTCTCTCTTCTAAAAGCCGAAAACTCCATTATTCTTTTCTCTTCTTTCTTCTAAAAGCCGAAAACCCCATTATTCTTTTCTCTTCTTTCTCCTAAAAGCCGAAAACTCCATTATTCTCTTCTTTCTTGTAAAAGCTGAAAACTCTATTATTCTCATCTTTCTTCTAAAAGCCGAAAACTCCATTACTCTCTTCTCTCTTCTAAAAGCCGAAAACTCCATTACTCTCTTCTTTCTTCTAAAAGCTGAAAACTCCATTACTCTCTTCTTTCTTCTAAAAGCCGAAAACTCTATTACTCTCTTCTTTCTTCTAAAAGCCGAAAACTCCATTACTCTCTTCTTTCTTCTAAAAGCCGAAAACTCCATTATTCTCTTCTTTCTTCTAAAAGACGAAAACTCCATCATTCTCTTCTTTCTTCTAAAAGCCGAAAACTCCATTATTCTCTTCTCTTCTTTCTTCTAAAAGCTGAATCTCTATAGATTTCTTCGAATCATCTTCTCTTCCTGATTTTCGCAAAAAGCCGGAATCCTTTGGGAGTAGCCAAATCTTCTCTAGTAAGTAGATCTCTTAGATCTAAAAGCCAGAAACACTAGTCCCTGAATCTCATATCTCTTTTTGGAATTTCAAGGCAGATAGCAGTGGTGTTGGCTACGGATAGCGTTGACTTAGAGGGTCTCGTTATAACGGTAATCAGGTGTGTATATCTCTAAACACACTAATAATCTGTATGTATATATATGTGATGGTTAAAAGTAGAAAAATGAGGCTGTATGAGCAGTCATGTGTAGATCCTTATCACATAAGTTTTATTTTGTATTATACCTGTTAGGGGCTGAAAAGCCAGAAAATGAGGCTGTATGAACAGTTGTGTGTAGATCTCTAACACACTAATAATCTGTATGTATATATATGTGATGGTTAAAAGCCGAAAAATGAGGTTGTATGAACAGTCGTGTGTCGATCCTTATCACATAATTTTTATTTTTTATTATACCTATTAGGGGCTGAAAAGCTAGAAAATGAGGTTGTATGAACAGTCGTGTGTAGATCTCTAACACACTAATAATCTGTATGAATATATGTATGTTTATGTTATGGGCTAAAAAGCCAGAAAGTGGCTGTGTAGACAGTCGAATGAAACCCAAAAAGGGTTAGGCAAGGAATGCCAGGTACGTAATCATAGAACTTCTCTATGTGTATCGATGTATGCGAAAGATTGTAATCTCTTAGGTAGTAGATTGTTTGATTTTACATGAATGTATGCATGGGATGGGTTTGATATGAATAGGGGAAGAGCATGATTGGTCACATGGTAATCGGTGGTAGAAAACCCACCTAATGAAATGTTAGATCACATGGTGATCGGTGGTAGAAAACCCACGTAATGAAATGTTAGATCACATGGTGATCGGTGGTAGAAAACCCACGAAATGAAATGTTAGGTCACTTGGTGATCGGTGGTAGAAAACCCGCGTTAAAATTCCTGATTGATAGGAATAGGCAGTACGGCTGTCGTTTTGGTATGTAGCGGATGGAGGGTTGATTGTAGAAATCCCTAAGGTGTGATGGTTGGTACGGGTTGGTGTGTAGAGGATGGAATTTTAGGATGGGTTGGGCTTTCGATCATTTATTATCTGTCATGTGATTATGATTGTTGCCATTGTGTATGGGTCAGGGCTCATAATGTGTTTGTGGGCCCAAGCCTTTTATGTGTTTTCGGGATTTACACACTGAGTCTTGGTGACTCACCCTATTATTTTTCCCCAACTTTTCAGATGAGCAGTAAATCGTGGACATGGGAGCCGAGACGGACTCGAGGGGCCATCAAGTTTTTATTTCTATAGATTATTTTCGGTTATTCCTTTAAGTTTCATTTTGGGAATATTTAGGTAATAAGGCCCCATAGTTTATATTCGCCTAAGTAGTTCTTTTTTTAATATTTGCAACTTATGAATTTATGACAGGGGTTTATTTATACCTAATAATAATAATACAAGGTTTCTTTTCAAATGTCATTTATTTATTCAAATATTTTCTAATTAACTTACGATTTTTAAAACCAACTTAGCAAAAGATTTTAACGTTCAACCCGTAGCATACCAGATCTGGTCAAAACGTATGGGCCGGGTTTGGGGTGTTACAATTTGGTATCAGAGCTCAGTCCAAAACTCGGGCTGTGAAATGGGCCTAGTAATGTTTTGTAAAGTTGATGTGAATCTAAAAAAAAAATTTGGAAGAAGATATGGCCTTCGAGTCTACGGGCACCCGATCCACGCAGGTAAGTATTCTAACTCTTGATGTGATATATATGTTGGGTTTGATGGGCTTGATGGACGTAGAATAGTATGTTAGGCACTGATGGACTTTAGGGTTAGTTTAAACAACTCCTTAAATTCATAAGACTTAATCAATCCAAACAAACCCGTGAACAACTCGCTGGGTTAGGGTGTGGCAACAGACATATGCATGTCTAGGATTAGATTCAGGGAGAGCTTGGTACTTAAGCATTCCTAGTGACTCACCTCCTCTTCGTTGGAATCCTACCTGGTGCGTAGTGACTGTTCACCTTAGCCATGAGGATTTGTTGACAGGCCAAAATCTATAATTAAAACCCGAAAGGGACCAGCCACCCTATTTCACAATCAAAATACCCCTAAGTTTTGTAAAATTTCCAAAATACACTTGATTTGTGAAAATTTTCCAGAATACCCCAGAATTGTAAAACTACCAAAATTTGAGAAATTACCGAAACACTGCGGTTGGCAAAATTTCCAAAATACCTTTGGTTTGTGAAAATTTTCAAAACGATCGTGATTTTATGAAATACCCATGTTTTGCAAATTTACCCGAAAAACCCTATATTTATAAGAGTAACCCAATTTGCGAAATTAAATTTTCCAAAGTACTCCTGCTTTAAAAAAACAACAACAACAACATCAAAATATCTCTATTTCGGGAACAAAACCAAGATACCCCATTTTGAGGAAATTACCAAAATACCCTCGTTTTGTTTAAAAAAAATTATTTTCCAAAAATACCCTTATTTTAAAAAATGTACCAAACTACCTCTAATTCGAAGAAAATCACCAAGATACTTTATTTTGGAAAATACCCTGTAGGGCAAAACTACGGAAAAACCCCTAGGTAGTGAAATGACGAAAATACTCTTTAAGTGAGGAATGTGAGTTCACGGATGTTATATGTTTGTTGGTGTGTGATGATTGAATGTATGTGCTTCTTAGAACTAGGAGATGTGAACTTGAGACTGAATTGTAGATATAACTGCGAATTCGAAAGAACTACCCTTAAAACTACTATTCATAAGACTGTTCGGGGTTAATTAGTGGAAGAAAACTAATAATTCATAAAATTCTAATCAGATAAATGCAAATTGGTAGAATGAGTACAAGGGGACGAGGACGCTCTAGATGCGAATATCGATGCGTACTCTACCATAGTATACTAAGTGTTTCTTTTGGCTTTAGAATTAGAGTGCACAGCGAAAGCGTAGTGGTGAGACTTGGGTAGTATGATTAATAGTTAGTTGAAAATTTCGAGGACGAAATTTCCTTAAGGGGGGAGAACTGTAACATCCTGAATTTTTGGGCCCATGCGTTTAATGGGTGAACATGTGTAATGAGTTAATTTAAGTGTTAGGGGTCCAAATTGGGCTCGGGCTCAGGCTTAGGCAGATGCCTTGGTTAAAATTATCTGTTTGGGCATTATAGGGTTTAAAAGGTAGTATCTGTGTTTAAAACATCAAAATGGGCTTGTGGCCCAGTGGTCAGTAGCGCCACTTAGGGAGCAAGGAGGTGACGCCACATAAGCATGGAGCCTAATTCTTTTAGTTTAAGTTAGCTAATTTTTAGCATTTGGGTTAGGTGGAGTGGATGGCAACAAGGCTCAAAAATAGGAGGATTTATATGAATAAGATAATGTAGATATTATAGTTGATAATATGGAAGATAAAAGGAGAAAAGATAGGAGCTATCTACAAGGCTAGGAGTTAGCCGAAATTTCTATAAATAGGGAGGGTTCTTTTCTTTATTTTGCGACAATTAGGGTTTCCACCTTTTCTTTCTCTTCTCTCTTCTAAAAGCTGAAAACTCCATTATTCTTTTCTCTTCTTTCTTCTAAAAGCCGAAAACCCCATTATTCTTTTCTCTTCTTTCTCCTAAAAGCTGAAAACTCCATTATTCTCTTCTTTCTTGTGAAAGTCGAAAACTCTATTATTCTCTTCTTTCTTCTAAAAGCCGAAAACTCCATTACTCTCTTCTTTCTTCTAAAAGCCAAAAACTCCATTATTCTCTTCTTTCTTCTAAAAGCTGAAAACTCCATTACTCTCTAGTAAGTAGATCTCTTAGATCTAAAAGCCAGAAACACTAGTCCCTGAATCTCATATCTCTTTTTGGGATTTCAAGGCAGATAGCGGTGGTGTTGGCTACGGATAGCGTCGACTTAGAGGGTCTCGTTATAACGGTAATCAGGTGTGTATATCTCTAAACACACTAATAATCTGTATGTATATATATGTGATGGTTAAAAGCCGAAAAATGAGGCTGTATGAACAGTCGTGTGTAGATCCTTATCACATAAGTTTTATTTTGTATTATACCTGTTAGGGGCTGAAAAGCCAGAAAATGAGGCTGTATGAACAGTCGTGTGTAGATCTCTAAACACACTAATAATCTATATGTATATATATGTGATGGTTAAAAGCCGAAAAATGAGGCTGTATGAACAGTCGTGTGTCGATCCTTATCACATAAGTTTTATTTTGTATTATACCTGTTAGGGGCTGAAAAGCCAGAAAATGAGGCTGTATGAACAGTCGTGTGTAGATCTCTAACACACTAATAATCTGTATGAATATATGTATGTTTATGTTATGGGCTAAAAAGCCGAAAAGTGGCTGTGTAGATAGTCGAATGAAACCCAAAAAGGGTTAGGCAAGGAATGCTTGGTACGTAATCATAGAACTTCTCTATGTGTATCGATGTATGCGAAACACTGTAATCTCTTAGGTAGTAGATTGTTTGATTTTGCATGAATGTATGCATGGGATGGGTTTGATATGAATAGGGGAAGAGCATGATTGGTCACATGGTAATCGGTGGTAGAAAACCCACCTAATGAAATGTTAGATCACATGGTGATCGGTGGTAGAAAACCCACGAAATGAAATGTTAGGTCACTTGGTGATCGGTGGTAGAAAATCCACGTTAAAATTCCTGATTGATAGGAATAGGCAGTACGGCTGTCGTTTTGGTGTGTAGCGAATGGAGGGTTTATTGTAGAAATCCCTAAGGTGTGATGGTTGGTACGGGTTGGTGTGTAGAGGATGAAATTCTAGGATGGGTTGGGCTTTGCATCATTTATTATCTGTCATGTGATTATGATTGTTGCCATTGTGTATGGGCCAGGGCTCATAATGTGTTTGTGGGCCCAAGCCTTTTATGTGTTTTCGGGATTTACACACCGAGTCTTGGTGACTCACCCTATTATTTTTCCCTAACTTTTCAGATGAGCAGTAAATCGTGGACATGGGAGCCGAGACGGACTCGAGGGGCCATCAAGTTTTTATTTCTATAGATTATTTTCGGTTATTCCTTTAAGTTTCATTTTGGGAATATTTAGGTAATAAGGCCTCATAGTTTATATTCGCCTAAATAGTTTTTTTTAATATTTGCAACTTATGAATTTATGCCAGGGGTTTATTTATACCTAATAATAATAATACAAGGTTTCTTTTCAAATGTCACTTATTTATTCAAATATTTTCTAATTAACTTACGATTTCCAAAACCAACTTAGCAAAAGATTTTAATGTTCAACCCGTAGCATACCAGATCTGGTCGAAACGTATGGGCCGGGTTTGGGGTGTTACAAGCTCGTTCAGAATCAAGATCCATACTATAAGAAAGAATTTAAACACGTTTCACTGTCAGAAGTCATCACTCTATCACATTCTAATGGCATGTATGGCTAGACTCACACGCGCTACGTTAGTCCGAGAATCGACTAAACCGTAGCTCTGATACCAATAAAATGTAACACCCCTAGCCCATATCCGTCGCCGAATTAGGGTTACGGGCATTACTTTACCAATCCAAATTAATGCACCCAAACAGAATTATTACATAGTAAAATACATATCAATAGGCAATTCACTATTATAAAGTTATGTATAGTGAAATAATCTAATAGTCAATTAATACATATGCATTCTATGAACACATAGACTATCCACCCAACATATTCAGCCATAGACAATCATCATGCGTTTTCACCAATTCATTTAATTATCATCATTTACAAATCCACTTTTAACTATATCTCATTTACGCGCAACTATTCAACTCAAATAAATCAAAACTAGAAATAATATCCATCTTTTATTCGGATAACCTATTGATAGTTCGTGTCACATTCAACATTAATCATTATAACATACTTATTATAATTAATACATCCTTCATAAAACATTTGAGACGCATAGCCGAGCCTGTTCAATCACTAAATGATATAATTTAAACTCCATGTAAAAACAATTCATTGCCGAATGCCTATGAATAATTTACATCAATCTAGCTCCTTACTAACTCACCTAAGATATGTGCATGCATTAAGTACACAATATATATATATATATATATATGTTATGCTCAATCCATTTATAACATCTCAAACTAGAAATCACATCTCATTAAAACTACTACTAAATTTTACACCTTATACACATATATATTACCTCCGAAAGTTAATTAACTCAAATTTCATTATACACTATATTTGATATCAACTTTATACATACCGCAAACATACATGACTTAGTATGCACTAATATTATAAAATAAGCTTATACTTAAAAGTCCAACGTTCATACTAATGGTACCAAAATTCAAAAAGGACTAAGCTGCATTTAATCATAAAAGTATAGCCATATTCGTATGGCTTTTATACAATTTCACAACGATCATAAGATACCAAGGAGACCTAGCCTATACATGCCTTAATTTCAAAAGAAATATAACTTATAAGGTACCAAAGTTTAGTGATAGTGCAATTGACTTCGACGAGGATCCCCGAGCTCGAGCTTTGACTTTAAAGATCTATAAAACAATGTAACAACACACCATGTAAGCTTCAATAGCTTAGTAAGTTATAAGCAAGAAGGTGAGATGCACAACTTTGCATTTCACCATTATTCATTTAAATTCCAATCTAACTATCAATTAATTCGTAACATCGGCAATTATACTAGATTCAACATTCATCAGTCTCATGCTCATTCAATCCTAAAACAAAAGAATTAAATTTTTATATGCTACATACTTTTATCGAAATAACTTACTTAATTTTACACCAAGATAATAATAATCCAATAATCCAATATGAACATACCTGACACCATTATTTACCCTACTAAGTGTCTCTATCCTTGAGGAAATCCGATAACCACACGCCTTTCAACCGATTTCGCACACACGGTGCTCGGTGATTAAATCTGCACACACAGTGCTATTCAACCGATCTCGCACACACAGTGCTCGGTGAATAAATCCGCACACACAGTGCTATTCAATCGATCTCGCACACACAGTGCTATTCAACCGATCTCGCACACACAGTGCTCGGTGAATCAATCCGCACACACAGTGCTCTTTTTTTTATCATTCTTCCTTTTCATGCACATATCATATACTTTTATATCCCATTTGCATATGCGTAACATATTTATATACATATATAAAAAAAAAACTTTTCTTCCAAGTACTACTCTCCCTATCGGCTATGCCCCATATATGCACATAGCTAATTATTCAATTACCATCGTATCATATCTCAAGATTAACTTTTACTTATACTCAATTCACTTCAAATCATTTAACCTTAATACATTAATGGAATACATGATCCAACTCACATTCGGCTTTTACATTAATTAAATCCCCTACCATGTCACATTCGACAATTATATGTATTTACATCAATGGATACATGTATATACAATTATACATATATCAAGAAATCAAAGAATTATATAAACCAACACATATACATGATAGTATCTCATTTGGCATCTACTATTAAAGTTACCATGTTGCATTCGGCATTAAAGATTTGATACATTTCAATTTAGTACTAATCATTTAAAACCAATCGCTTATAACTTACCTCGGAAGTTGACGATTTAAGCTTCCCGGCTACTCGTTTACTTTGGCCTTTCCCTGATCCAATTCCTTCCCTTTTAGTTCTTGATCTAATTAGGTTCAAATTAAGCTCATTTAGATACATTTCAATTCCATTTAATCCATAAATACTTAATAATGCAAATTACCATTTTCACCCCCAACATTTACAAAGTTTACATTTTAGTCCAATTCACACAAAATACAAAATATGGAAAATTTGAATTAACCCCCTTAAGGTCGAATACTCTCCATCCCCACACACGTCCCTATAAATCATTTACAATATACTTTAACACAATTAATTTCATGTTGGCCGACTATACATAATTCATTTCCTTTTCACTTATGGCCGAATACTAATTCAATATATTTACAATATATGACCAAACATAAAAGCTCAATAAACATCATATATGCTTATTCAAATTTAGCAAAATATTATGAACACATCTATGCTCAAATCTAAAATACTCACCTATAGTCGAATCTAAAACATGCTTAAATCTCAAAAATTTTAACATGGGTTCAACCATGCTCAAGACAAATAACTCAAAAATGCAAGAATTTTCAAAAATTATGCTCAAATGCTAACCTTAAGAAGACATGCAAGGCCGAACCATGAAAGCTTAAGCTTCCCTTCTCCTTTCAATTTTCGGTAATGAAGAATCAAGGTAAAAGATGATCCCCCACTAATTGTTTTATGTTTCTTTATTTTATTATTACTATAATATCACTTATTCAAATTAAAATAATTTAATAAGTGAAATCATTACCATGTCGTCGACTCAATAAAATTTTTCAGAAATTTGACATGCAAGTCCCCTTATGTCGTAAACCGTTCAATTAAATCATCACTTAAATAAGGGCTATTTTTGCTACTTTAGCAATCTAGTCCTTTTTCTTAAATTAAACATATAAACAACCAAATTATCTCACCACATTTTAACACATGCTCAAACATATATCTTGAATAGTAGATAAAATATAAAAATTATTTTTCTAACTCGGATTCGTGGTCCCGAGACCACCGTTCCGATTAGGGTCGTAATTGGGCTGTTACAATTATATTTGCAAACATCATTATATGTTGTTTTGGGATATATATATACATATATATACTATTATCTTTTAATTTGATTGAAAGATGAAATAAAGAGAAATATTTTGAAACAAATAAATTCTGATTTTGGCTTTAGGTTTTAATTAAGGATGTCTAATATTTTAAATAGATTAGTTGAAACAAAATGCCGCCAAAGTGACCTCTTTTGTGTAGATTAGTTTATTTAAAATATCAAGATTATTACATGTTTTTGTGATTTATGCGTTTATTAATTGACCCAAAGATAAGTTAATATTTGGCAGAATTTCAACGACATCTGTGGTGATAAATGTGTGACAATTATAAGGTATTTTATGTGAGCAATAAGTTAGTCCAAAGATTAATTAATTGTTTGACATAATTTATTGTCAATGTTTGATTGCTACAATAAGAGTACCGTTTACTATTAATATTACTATCCAAAGACTTGATATTAATGTTGTGTTTGGTATCTTAAGATGGGATTAGCCATTATTTTGAATTTATTGTTTACTTATGAATATTGATGTGAGCTTGTTTTTATCTATTTTGTTCTGGATTCTACTAGTTTATCTTTTGCTGCCACAATATCTGCTAATATAAATTCTATACCCATGTTTAATTAGACTAATTTTAAGGAATGGAAAAGACATTTATAATGCTTGGTTGTATGGACATATACCTTGCACTAAGGGAAGAACAACCCGCACCTCTCACTGCGGAAAGCACCCCATATGTTAAAAGGGATTTTGTAACACCCCAAACCCGACCTAGACGTTATGGCCAAACCTGGCGATGTCACATGGAAGGGATTTCGAAAACAGAGCTAACCCGATAAAACCTCAAACATTTAAACCTTTAATTTCTTTCGTTAATTTCCAAACATACATTTTATTAGTTGACTTGCCTTAAAACATATCAACTTAGCGAAAGCTTAGGAAAATCGTCGTGTTTAAGAAAGTCAGTTCGCGTTTTTAGAAAACTCTTGCTTTTGGTAAAATCCAAGTTATGTCACGTTTTGCAGTTATAAAAATCATAAAATCGCAATCTAACCCAATTTAAAATAAAACATCCCATAAAGTCCAAATTACATAGGACAAACCCAAAATAAATTAGAACATATAAATTTAGTTAAAACTTTAACTAGTTCGAACATGTGGTCACCGAGGTACTCGGCAGCTCCGATCCCCTAGGTATGTGGGTTACCTGAACAGAATAAACAGAAAAGGGTGAGTTTACGTAAACTCAGTGTGTAACCCAACAAAATTAAGAATATACACATACAGAATATCACAGATTAGACAGATTCGCAATAGGGCCTGTGCCCATCTCAGATACAGATACAAGTTCGAGCTGGAGCCTATTTCAGATACAGATATAGTTACAGATATGCAAATCAGATAATAGAATCCTACCCCCATCCTCTACACAGCATCTTTGATCATCCCTACACACTATGTGGGGTTTAGAACACCTACCCAACCCTGCACACCACGCTGTACCGATGCGGCACATATCAGAAATAATGCAGCTGTGCTACCAAGTACTAGGCATAATCTGCCTTTCAGAACACTTCCTCCAATATACATTATCCCACCCCAATTACAGTAACAGAACATGCACATAGAATTAACAAATAAATCATGCTTAACATGCTTCTATTACAGATAACATGTAACGCCCCAAACCCGGCCCATGCGTTTCGACCAGATCTGGCGTGTCACGGCTTGTACATTGAAAACTTTTGCTTTGTTGGTTTTGGAAGTCAAAAATTAATTAGACATAGTTTAAATAAATAAATGACATTTTAAAAATAAACTCTTTTGTATTATTATTATTAAGTATAAATAAACTTTGTCGTAAATTCCTAAATTTCAGAACATTAAAATCTACTTAGTTGAATAAAAACTAGGGGCCTTATTACATAAATATTCCCAAAATGAAATAAAATAAACTTAAAGAAATCCCGAAAATAACTTGTAGAAATAAAAACTTGATAGCCCCTCGTCTGTCTGGGCTCCCTTGTCCACGATCTACTGCTCATCTGGAAGAGTAGAGAAAAAGGA
Organism: Gossypium australe; assembly: GCA_005393395.2. NCBI lineage: Eukaryota > Viridiplantae > Streptophyta > Magnoliopsida > Malvales > Malvaceae > Gossypium > Gossypium australe. The sequence goes on from CM016615.1 coordinate 17,449,513, forward strand.
AAGCATGAGTCACAAGGACTCAGTGTATAAATCTCAAAGCACACAACGACCTGAGCCCACAAACACATCATGGGCCCTGGCCCACAAGGCATCAATCATAATCATACATCAAAATAATAAATGATTAATAACCTATCCCATCCTAGGGTTCCATCCTCTACACACCAACCCGTACCAACCATCACACCGTGGGGATTTCTACAATCAACCCTCCATCCGCTACACACCATAACGACAGCCGAACTGCCTATCCCTGTTATTCAGGAATCATTAAACGTGGCATAGCCACCGATCACAATGTGACCTAGCATTTATATTTGTGGGATTTCTACCACCGATCACTGCGTGACCTATCATGCACTTCCCCTTCATCATATCAATATCCCATCCCATGCATACACACATACAGAAACATCATGCAGACATATGTATTTTTTGATACACATAGGGAGTTCTATGTTTACGCACCTGGCATCCTTGCCTAACCCTTTTAGGGTTCCATTCGACTGTCTATACAGCCTTATTCCGGCTTTTTAGCCCATAACATACATAAATAAGCATACATACATGTTTATTAGTAGTGTGTTAGAGATCTACACACGACTGTTCATACAGCCTCATTTTCCGGCTTTTCAGCCCCTAACAGGTATAATACAAAATAAAACTTATGTGATAAAGATCTACACACCTGACTACCGTTAGAACGATGCTTTCTATGTCGACGCTATCCATAGTCGACACAACTGCTATCTGCCTAAGGTGTTGTTCAGAAGCTAGTCCACAACCAAGTGGTCAATCTCGAACGACAGATACTGCTCGTTTCTTAAACTTAGGGATACTCTCCTTTGCCTGATCCATGTTTAATTCCATCACAAGTCCTTATCAGAACTACTATCACCATATTTGATCGTTAATCCTCATCATAAAGTTAAGATCTTGTATAAAATGAATAAATCTAGTAGAAATCTAGGGAAAATCTCTTTACCTTAAAATCCTGAAATTGGAGACTAGCTATTTTCGGCTTTTATATCTAGTTGACCAAGCTTCCTTCAAATCCCGAATTGCCGCCCAACATAGAGCCATTAAACTTATTAGCTTTTTGGCTTTTGCCTTTCAAAAACCGGGAATAGATCATGAGAACTAATCAGAAGTCGACACTTACCTTAGCACAGGAGGTTCGGCTAGCACTAGAGAGAGGATTCGGCAATGCCAAAGGAAGTTTTAAATGCCGGAATAGATAGAACTAATTCTCAAATACGATGAATAAAGGAAAAACTATAGAGATTTCGGCTTTTTAGAGAAATCGGTTCAAGGGGAAAAGAATGGAGAAAAGGTTTCGGCTTTTGAAGAAATTGAAGAAAAGAAAATTGGAGAGGGAGAGGCTAAGGAATTCGGCACAAAGAAAGAAGAGAGAATTAGGGTTTTAATTGCTAGAATTAAGGAGCTATCCCTCCTATTTATAGAAATTTCGGCACCTCTTGTATAAAACCGAAAATGCCCTTCCTAATTAATTAAAATTCAAGCTAAATGAAAGGGAAAATTAGGCACCCCTTATCCATGAAGTAGCCGAATTCTTTACTCCTCTAGGTGGTGGATTTTCGGCCATCACCTTGCCTTGTAGATAGCTCCTATCTTTTCTCCTTTTTATCTTCTATCTTATCAATTATAAAATCCATATTAATCCTCCTATTTTTGAGCCTTGTTGCAGTCCACTTCACCTAACCCTAATGCCGAATTTAACTAACTTAAATTAGAAGATTTAGGCTCCATAAAACTTAAACTTTGGGCCCCTAACTCCTTGTGTGTGGCGTCACCCCTTGCTCCACTCTAAGTGCCGAAAATGGCCCAAGACATGGGCTCCTTGCAGCCAAAACTTGTGCCTCTTTAATTGTTAATGGTGCCACCTTCTAATTCCCTTACAGTGCCACCTATTGTTGGGCCACAAGCCCACGTTGGTATTTTAAACATAATTACCACCTTTTAAATCTATAATGCCCAATCTAATAATTTAACCAAGGCCTTTGCCTAATCCTGGGCCCAATTTGGGCCCCTATCACTTAATTAACATATTAAACCTATCCCTACACTAAATGCATAGGCCCATAAATTTAGGATGTTACAGTTCTACCCCCCTTAAAGAAATTTCGTCCTCAAAATTTCCAACTAACTATTAATCGTACTACCCAAGTCTCACCACTATGCTTTCGCTGCACACTCTAATTCTAAAGCCAAAAGAAACACTTAGTATACTATGGTAGAGTACGCATCGGTATTTGCATCTAGAGCGTCCTCGTCCCCTTGGCGACGTGCTGCATAGACCAAAGCTGGCTGTCTCGCCTCAGCATAACCTGCACCTCCACTACCATGTCCTGTGCCATTGCCACCATTGACTTGACCACGCCCCCTTGGTGGTTGTTGACCACCTCTACCCGGCTGAGCATTGCCTTGACCTGTGGGCCCTTCACTGCCCCATTGCTGCGGACAGTTTCTAACTTGGTGGTCCGTAGATCCACACCTAAAACACTTCCCAGTGCCTGCCCAACACTCACCGGCATGAAATTTGCCACATTGAGCACACTTCTATGTCTGACTAGCAGCAGCAGGTCTCTCATCCCGTTTCGGCTCGTCTGACCTAGGTCTTTTCTGAGTTTGCCCAACTGCCCCTGACGATTCAAAATTCCTCTTACTTCCACCCCTATCTCTATCCCGATTCAGTTTCTCCGTCTGCTTTACCTCCTCAGCTATCTTAGCTTTTTCCACAAGGACAGCAAATTCTCGCCCCCGCTGTGGGGCTATCAAAACACGCAAATCATCCCTCAAGCCATCTTTGAACCTAACACAACGTTCATGCTCCGTGGCTACCATCCCTCGAGCATAACGGCTAAGGCGTAAAAATTCCGCTTCATACGCAGCCACTGACCTACTCCCTTGAACCAGATTTAGAAATGCTCTGCGCTGCGCATCCACATAACTCGATCCAATATACTTATTCTGAAATACCGTTTTAAAGAAATCCCAGATGATACGGTCAGCCACTGTACCATCCTTAACCGTAAGCCACCATTGATATGTTTCATCCCGTAGGAGGGATACAACTCCTTTCAACTTCTCCTCCTCCGTGAAATCCAAATCATCCATTATGCGTTCTACCGCCTCCAATCAATACTCAGCTGAACTTGGGGCTACACCAGAAATTCCCCTAAACACTTCTGTCCCATTGGCCCTAAGCCGCTCCGGCACAGATTTCCGGGCTCCTGTGCCCATACCAGCCCCAACAACCCTCTCTAAGAACCTTAACATTGCCTGAGATACCGCATCATCTCCGGCAGTCTGATCCTGAAATTCCTCCTCCATAGCTGGCATCTCGTTTCCAAAACCATGACCAGACCCTACTGGTTCCGACACCGTCCTCCTACCCCTACCACGACCACGTGGCGAACGTCCTCGACCCCTTGTACTCATTCTACTGCTTCACTTTTATCTGGTTAGAAATTTTATGAATTATTAGTTTTCTTCCACTGATTAACCACGAACAGTCTTATGAATAGTAGTTTTAGAGTAGTTCTTTCGAATTCGCATTCACAATTCAGTCTCAAGTGCATATCCTCTAAGAAACACATACATCCAATCATCAACATCCATGAACTTACGTTCATTACAGAAAAGTAGTGTTGTTGTTGTTGTTTTCACAACCCAAGGGTATTTTCGTAATTTTATCCTACAGGGGTATTTTTGTAATTTTTCAAAATAAGGTTCTGTGGTGATTTTGTAAAATAAGGGTATTCTGGTAATTTTACAATCTAAGGGTATTTCGGTAATTTTGAAAACTAAGGGTATTTCGATAATTTTGACATCCAGGGGTATTTTTGTAATTTTAAAATCTGGGGGTATTTCGGTAACTTTGACATCCAGGGGTATTTTGGTAATTTTGAAAACCGAGGCTATTTCGGTAATTTTGAGATTCGGGGGTATGTTGATGTTGTTTTCTTTTAAAACATGGGCACTTTGGAAAATCTAGTTACTCTTGTAAACATAGAGTTTTTGAGTAAATTTTTCATAGCTGTGAACATTTTCAAATCAAGTGTATTTTTTTTTTTGGAAATGTACAAAACTTAGGGGTTTTTGTTTGCAACATAGGGTGGTTGGTCCCTTTCGGGCTTTAATTATGGGTTCAGCCCATGAACAAGTCATTCTAACTAGAGTGAACAGTTACTACGCACCAGGTAAGATTCCAGCGCAGAGGAGGTGAGTCACTAGGACTGCTTAAATACCAAGCTCTCCCTGAATCCACTCCTAGACATGCGTATGTCTATTGCCACACCCTGTCATGGCTAAAGTGAACAGTCACTATGCACCAGGTAAGATTCCAGCGACTTAAATACCAAGCTCTTCCGGATCTACTCCTAGACATGCATATGCCTGTTGCCACACCTTAGTCTTGTGACTCGTTTACAGGTTTTGTTTAGTGAAATTAAGTCTTATGGAATTGAAGAGTTGTTTGTCTAAGCCTAGAGTCCATCAAGTTCTAATCTAGATAGTCTACGTCCCATAAAGCCCATTAAGCCCACATTTATATCACAATCAGGAGTTCAGACTACTTACCTGGGTGGATTGGGTGCAGGTAGACTCGAAGGCCATGTCTTCAAACCAAATTTTTTTTAAAATCAATTTTTTTCTAAAACACTTCTAGACCCATTTCACAGCCTGAGTTTTGAACTGGGCTCTGATACCAAAATGTAACACCCCAAACCCGGCCCATGCGTTTAGACCAGATCTGGCGTGTCACGGCTTGTAGATTGAAAACTTTTGCTTTGTTGGTTTTGAAAGCCGAAAATTAATTAGACATAGTTTAAATAAATAAATGACATTTTAAAAATAAACTCTTTTGTATTATTATTAGTAAGTATAAATAAACTTTGTCGTAAATTCCTAAATTTCAGAACATTAAAATCTGCTTAGTTGAATAAAAACTAGGGGCCTTATTACATAAATATTCCCAAAATGAAATAAAATAAACTTAAAGAAATCCCGAAAATAACTTGTAGAAATAAAAACTTGATGGCCCCTCGAGTCTGTCTGGGCTCCCTTGTCCACGATCTACTGCTCATCTGGAAGAGTAGAGATAAAGGAAAGCGTGAGTCACAAAGACTCAGTGTATAAATCTCAAAGCACACAACGACCTGAGCCCACAAACACATCATGAGCCCTGGCCCATAAGGCATCAATCATAATCATACATCAAAATAATAAATGATTAATAACCCATCCCATCCTAGGGTTCCATCCTCTACACACCAACCCGTACCAACCATCACACCGTGGGGATTTCTACAATAAACCCTCCATCCGCTACACACCATAACGACAGCCGAACTGCCTATCCTTGTTATTCAGGAATCATTAAACGTGGCATAGCCACCGATCACAATGTGACCTAACATTTATATTTATGGGATTTCTACCACCGATCACTGCGTGACCTATCATGCACTTCCCCTTCATCATATCAATATCCCATCCCATGCATACACACATACAGAAACATCATGCAGACATATGTATTTTTCGATACACATAGGGAGTTCTATGTTTACGTACCTGGCATCCTTGCCTAACCCTTTTAGGGTTCCATTCGACTGTCTATACAGCCTTATTCCGGCTTTTTAGCCCATAACATACATAAATAAGCATACATACAGGTTTATTAGTAGTGTGTTAGAGATCTACACACGACTGTTCATACAGCCTCATTTTTCGGCTTTTCAGCCCTTAACAGGTATAATACAAAATAAAACTTATGTGATAAGGATCTACACACCTGATTACCGTTAGAACGATGCTTTCTATGTCGACGCTATCCGTAGTCGACACAACTGCTATCTGCCTAAGGTGTTGTTCAGAAGCCAGTCCACAACCAAGTGGCCAATCTCGAACGGCAGATACTGCTCGTTTCTTAAACTTAGGGATTCTCTCCTTTGCCTGATCCATGTTTAATTCCATCACAAGTCCTTATCAGAACTACTATCACCATATTTGATTGTTAATCCTCATCATAAAGTTAAGATCTTGTATAAAATGAATAAATCTAGTAGAAATCTAGGGAAAATCTCTTTACCTTAAAATCCTGAAATTGGAGACTAGCTATTTTTGGCTTTTAGATCTAGTTGACCAAGCTTCCTTCAAATCCCAAATTGCCGCCCAACATAGAACCATTAAACTTATTAGCTTTTCGGCTTTTGCTTTTCAAAAACCGGGAATAGATCATGAGAACTAATCAGAAGTCAACACTTACCTTAGCATAGGAGGTTCGGCTAGCACTAGAGAGAGGATTCGGCAATGCCAAAGGAAGTTTTAAATGCCAGAATAGATAGAACTAATTCTCAAATAGGATGAATAAAGGAAAAACTATGGAGATTTCGGCTTTTTAGAGAAATCGGCTCAAGGGGAAAAGAATGGAGAAGAGGTTTCGGCTTTTGAAGAAATTGAAGAAAAGAAAATTGGAGAGGGAGAGGCTAAAGAATTTGGCACAAAGAAAGAAGAGAGAATTAGGGTTTTAATTGCCAGAATCAAGGAGCTATCCCCCCTATTTATAGAAATTTCGGCACCTCTTGTATAAAACCGAAAACGCCCTTCTTAATTAATGAAAATTCAAGCTAAATGAAAAGGAAAATTCAGCATCCCTTATCCATGAAGTAGCATAATTCTTTACTCCTCTAGGTGGTGGATTTTCGGCCATCACCTTGCCTTGTAGATAGCTCCTATCTTTTCTCCTTTTTATCTTCTATCTTATCAATTATAAAATCCATATTAATCCTCCTATTTTTGAGCCTTGTTGCAGTCCACTTCACCTAACCCTAATGCCGAATTTAACTAACTTAAATTAGAAGATTTAGGCTCCATAAAACTTAAACTTTGGGCCCCTAACTCCTTGTGTGTGGCGTCACCCCTTGCTCCACTATAAGTGCCGAAAATGGCCCAAGACATGGGCTCCTTGCAGCCAAAACTTGTGCCTCTTTAATTGTTAATGGTGCCACCTTCTAATTCCCTTACAGTGCCACCTATTGTTGGGCCACAAGCCCACGTTGGTATTTTAAACATAATTACCACCTTTTAAATCTATAATGCCCAATCTAATAATTTAACCAAGGCCTTTGCCTAATCCTGGGCCCAATTTGGGCCCCTATCACTTAATTAACCTATCCCTACACTAAATGCATAGGCCCATAAATTTAGGATGTTACATAACAGATATAACATGCATATACTATCATGCTCAGTATAGAATACCAGTTAAACAGATCATATAGTTTAGGGTTTTGTTAGCCCTTATAGACCCTATAGTAGGCCTAAAATCGTTTGGGACGATCCGTTCAACCCTAGGAAAAAATTCAGAAATTTGGGCCCACATGCCCATGTGGCTTGCCCGTGTAGGCCCAAACGCCCGGATTGGCCTAGCCCGTGTGGATCACACAGCCTGGCCCAGTTATCACACGCCAGTGTGGCATACCTGTATGGGCCTACACGTCCGTGTGGCCCACACACCTAATTCGATCTAGCCCGTGTGGCCCATACGGCCACACTCCAGCCATCACACGGCCGTGTCTTGCGCACGGCCTGGCCTTCGTCGACCACACGGCCGTGTCGTCGCACACGGCCTACCACACAGCCGTGTGAAGTCGACAGAGGGGTTTTCCTGCTTTCGCCGAATCCCATTTTTCTGCATTTCGGGTACACACCTGGTACGATTTCGATGCTACTGCAACTATGAACACTCTGAAACCTAAAAATCAGCATTTCAATACTCAAAGTCAGACTTAATACACGGTTAATCCAAATCACGAAATCGACAATTGTTCAATTCACAAAACCATCACTTACCCCAACACCTCGAACTGTTCGACTACGACTCTGCAAGATGAAAGCCTCGTTCCTCGCGATTCGTTGTAGTTAAAACCCAAGAATTTGCCTAACAAAATCAATATACCAATTTAGAACGGAACTATATGAAAACCCCTCTTTTAACTCAAGCGAAAACTTACCACCACTTACCACGATATATAGAATTCACAAGTCGAACGCACCCAAAATTATTGGAAGGATGAAAAGAAATAGGCAAGAAAAAAGAGAAAATTTGACGAAATAGTGGAGAATAGGAATTGACGTTAAGCTTGGAAAAGAGGAAAAAAAATTAAAATTCGAAAAAGATAAAGAAAAAGAGAAAAAAACAAGATATGTCATCAATCCCTTAATTATCTCTCCACTAACCCACTACTCAGAATTCCAACTACACTAAAACACTTGTACAGAACCGAGCAAAAATAAATTCTCATGCTTACGCAAGGAATCGAACACCAGACCTCCAACACACTGACTCCCTTACCACTTGAACCAGTAACCTCATTCTGATATTACTCTACAACTAATTAAATATAAGCCCACTGAACAAAGGTAGGGCTTTATTCCAAAAATAACAAAATTTGCCAAAGGCAAGGCTTGAACTTGGGACCTCTCACACACATCCAGAACACATAACCACTAAAGCAGATACACACTTGTGTCACAATTTTTCAGAAACAGAAATAAATATTTTGGGGCGTTATAACTCTACCCCCTAAAAGAAATTTCGACCTCGAAATTTACCTAATCAGAACAGATGAGGATACTATTAACGCATGAAGTCCTAAGGTTCGTTTAGGGTTTTGTTAGCCCTTATAGACCCTACAGTAAGCCTACAATCGTTTGGGACGATCCGTTCAACCCTAGGAAAAAATTCAGAAATTTGGGCCCACATGCCCATGTGGCTTGCCCGTGTGGGCCCAAATGCCCGGATTGGCCTAGCCCGTGTGGATCACACAGCCTGGCCCAGTTATCACACGCCCGTGTGGCATACCTGTATGGGCCCACACGTCTGTGTGGCCCACACACCTAATTCGGTCTAGCCCGTGTGGCCCATACGGCCACACTCCAGCCATCACACAGCTGTGTCTTGCGCACGGCCTGGCCTTCGTCGACCACACGGCCGTGTCGTCGCACACGGCCTACCACATAGCCGTGTGAAGTCGACAGAGGGGTTTTCCTGCTTTCGCCGAATCCCATTTTTCTGTATTTCGGGTACACACCTGGTACGATTTCGATGCTACTGCAACTATGAACACTCCGAAACCTAAAAATCAGCATTTCAATACTCAAAATCAGACTTAATACACGGTTAATCCAAATCACGAAATCGACAATCGTTCAATTCACAAAACCATCACTTACCCCAACACTTCGAACTGTTCGACTACGACTCTGCAAGATGAAAGCCTCGTTCCTCACGATTCGTTGTAGTTAAAACCCAAGAATTTGCCTAACAAAATCAACATACCAATTTAGAACGACACTATATGAAAACCCCTCTTTTAACTCGAGCGAAAACTTACCACCACTTACCACAATATACGGAATCCACAAGTCGAACGCACCCAAAATTATTGGAAGGATGAAAAGAAATAGGCAAGAAAAAAGAGAAAATTTGACGAAATAGTGGAGAATTGGAATTGACGTTAAGCTAGGAAAAGAGGAAAAAAAATTAAAATTCGAAAAAGATAAAGAAAAAGAGAAAAAAACAAGATATGTCATCAATCCCTTAATTATCTCTCCACTAACCCACTACTCAGAATTCCAACTACACTAAAACACTTGTACAGAACCGAGCAAAAATAAATTCTCATGCTTGCGCAAGGAATCGAACACCAGACCTCCAACACACTGACTCCCTTACCACTTGAACCAGTAACCTCATTCTGATATTACTCTACAACTAATTAAATATAAGCCCACTGAACAAAGGTAGGGCTTTATTCCAAAAATAACAAAATTTGCCAAAGGCAAGGCTTGAACTTGGGACCTCTCACACACATCCAGAACACATAACCACTAAAGCAGATACACACTTGTGTCACAATTTTTCAGAAACAGAAATAAATATTTTGGGGCGTTATAACTCTACCCCCTAAAAGAAATTTCGACCTCGAAATTTACCTAATCAGAACAGATGAGGATACTATTAACGCATGAAGTCCTAAGCTTCCCAAGTAGCCTCCTCAGTGCTATGATTCCACCATAGCACCTTCACTAACGGTATAGATTTCCTCCTCAAAACCTTAACATCACGATCCAGAATCTGAACCGGTTTTTCCTCAAAGGTCAAATCCGGCCTAACCTCGATCTCCTCAATAGAAACAACATGGGATGGATCAAAACGGTATCGCCTCAACATCGAGACGTGGAACACATCATGAATATGGTCCAGTTCAGGGGGTAGCTCCAACTGATAAGCAACTGGTCTCACATGCTTTAAAATTTGGTACAGTCTAATAAACTTAGGGCTCAGCTTGGCCTTCCGGCCGGACCTCAGAACTTTCTTCCACGAAGAGACATTAGGAAACACAAACTCCCCCCACAGAATACTCAATCTCACGCCTCTTCAGGTCTACATACAATTTTTATTTATCAGAACCGCTTTCAGACGATCCCGTATCAGTCGAACCTTATCTTTAGTCTCGGAAACCAACTCAGGACCCAAACTCGACCTTCGCCCAACTCAGTCCAACACAAAGGAGTATAGTGAGACTCTAGAGGAATGTCAATTAGAGGACATAGGGTATTCGGGGGTTTGGTTTACATGGGAAATGGGGAATTTTCCAGAAGCAAACATCAAGGAAAGGCTTGATAGGGGAGTTGCAAATGAAAAATGAAGGCATCTTTTTTCCTACAGGTAACATTCATCATGTAACCCATTCGATGTCGAATCATTGCCCACTTCTTCTAATTACAAAAAGTGGAAACATTTTTACGGGAAGTCCAAGGTTTAAATTTGAGGCGTGGTGGATCGTGAAGGAGTCTTTCAAACAAGAAATCAAGGTTTCATGGGAATCATCAACAAGCACGATAACTGAGAAACTTGAAAGACTACAGTCCAATTTAAAGAGATGGGCAAGCACAATTAAAAAAGGGCGAGAGGGGTTAAAGAGGAAGCTAACTAAGGAACTTGAGATATTGATGGCGAAAGAAAGGGATGATGACACGATGGCAAAGATTATTGATTCCAAAGTTTATCTTAATATGGAAATTGATAAAGATGAAATGTACTAGGAACAAAGGGCAAGGGAAAATTGGCTTAAATTAGGGGATAATAATTTAGCCTTTTTTCACAAGTATGCCTCAATCCGTAGACAAATAAACACAATATCTAGGCTGGAATTAGATGAAGGGGGAATTACTGGTGAAATTGAGATCAATGAGGCTGCTACCTTATTTTTTTAGAAGTTATTTACATCAAATAGAGTTAGGGATCTATATCATCTTTTAATGGGCATAGAAAATAATATTTCACCTGATATAAATACTACTTTACTATCAACTTATATGGCAGAAGAAGTTCATTTGGCTTTGAAAGGAATGAGGTCTACTAAAGCACTAGGATCTGACGATTTTTCAGCATTATTTTTCAGAGATATTGGCACATCGTAGGTAAAGACGTCACAACTTTCTGCATGGAAATTTTGAATAATGGTCAGAATTTTGGCTTTCTTAATCTAACGGATATTGTGCTCATTCCAAAAATCCCAAATCCCACAAATCTTGTCAACTATAGACCTATTAGTTTGTGTACGGTTATTTACAAAATTGTGGTAAAGACAATAGCAAATCAACTTCAAGAAGTAATTGGGAGATGTATTGATACGGCCCAAAGCGCTTTTGTTCCTGGAAGATTAATTTTTGATAACATGCTCTTAGCTTATGAAATTCTGTACAATTTTCGACAAAAGAGTACAGGAAAAAAAGGATATATGACAGTGAAGCTTGACATGAGTAAAGCCTACGATAGAGTCGAATGGGGTTTTCTAAAAGAAGTAATGTTACGGATGGGCGTTGCAAAGAAATGGGTGGCACTAATTATGAAGTACATTACCACAACTTCTTATGCAGTAAATATTAATGGAGGAAGGGGAAGAATTTTTCAACCTACTAAAGGGCTACGACAAGAAGATCCCCTTAGTCCTTTTCTTTTTCTTATATGTAGTGAGGGACTTTCATCGTTGATGAGATTGGCAATGAAAGGGGGTTTGTTAAAAGGTGCAAAGGCCAGTAGGAGAGGTCCAGAGATATCACATCTACTTTTCACAGACGACTGTATATTATTCGGTGAAGCCACAAATACGGGAGCAATGTTATTGAAAGGAATTTTGAAGGAATATGAAAAATACTCAAGCCAATGTGTGAATTTTAATAAATCTATGATCTTTTATAGTTCGAACACATCTGAAGAAATAAAAGATGAAATCTTGAAACTTTTAGGTATAAGGATCTCAACAAATCTGGAAAAGTACTTAGGACTCCCTAATGTGGTTGGCAGACGAAGGAAAGAATCTTTTCAAAATCTTAAAGAGAGTGTTTATTCCAGAATTGAAGGATGGAGCACTAGGTTACTATCACATGGGGGTAAGGAGGTCTTCATTAAATCAATGCTTCAAGCAATACCAACCTATGCTATGTCCTGTTTTCTGCTACCGAAATCATTATGTGGGGAGTTAGAAAACATTTTTGCTAAATTTTGGTGGAAAAAAAGATACGAGAAAAAAGGAATACATTGGAGTCAGTGACAACATATGTGTCGCCCTAAGGAAGAGGAAGGAATGGGTTTCGGAAGTATGACTAAATTTAATGTCTCATTATTAGCAACGCAAGGATGGAGGATTTTAAATTGCCCAAACTCTTTAGTTGCGCAAGTACTTAAAGCGAAATATTTTCCGAATGAGGATTTTTTAAATTCACGTTTGGGGAATAATAGTTCGTATATATGGAAAAGCATATGGGCGACAAAGGGCATTTTGGAGGAAGGACTATGCTGGAAGGTGGGTAGGGGCACGAATATTTTAGTTATTAACGATGCTTGGATTCCAGATGCAAGAAATTTAAGATTATCGTCATTTGTTGATAATATGCATGATTATAAAGTTGCTGAGTTAATTGATACTAATGACAAAAAATGAAAACGAGAGTTGATTGTCAATACCTTTTCAGAGGAAGAAGCCGAAAAGATTCTCAATATTCCTTTGGCAAAAGAACCTCACGACGATTTTCTGGCCTGGAATGGTGAACCTTCGGGAGAATAATCAGTTCGTAGCGCCTATAAACTATTACAAATTTTTGAAGACGATCCTAGAGCTCATGCTTTACAAACCAACTATAGGAATTTTTACAAAAATAAAACTATAGCTACTAAATCTACCTTCAAAAATAAAGATTACAGTCTGGAAAATATCTTGAAATTGTTTGCCTACACGGATTAACATGCAGCACAGGAAGCTAACAAATATTGTAATTTGTCCCCAGTGTGGAAAATTAGCAGAAACTATGAATCACCTCTTCTAAAAATGTCTTGTTTCAGTGGCAGTGTGGACAGAATTATCAATCCTAAATCTCTTACAGGAGTCTAATTTGGAGTTTCTACAGTGGCTCACCTGGGTTTTTGCTCAGAACACTCCTTCCTAATGTAGATTATTTTGCTGTGTGCTATGAGCAATATGGGGAGAAAGAAATGCTAGAATGCATGAGAAGGTAAACAGAACAGGGAAAGAAATAGCGAGCTTTGCCAACAGTTATATCACAAAACTAAATAGGGTTGAAAAGAGAACCCCCAAAATTTCACATGTCAAAAAATGGAAGTACCCACCTTGTCAGTCAGTAAAAATCAATTTTGATGGAGCATACAATGGGCGACTTTGTCAATCGACTTTGGGGATTGTGGCCAAAAATAGTGAAGGGAATGTTTTTCTAGCATGCTCAGAGATTCATCAAGAAGTGGCCTCAGCCTTCGCTGCTGAGGCGCTCGCTTGCCGCAAAGCAACCCAAATAGGAATAGACATGCAATGGCCAAGGATCATTATAGAAGGCGACTCATTATCAATAATCAAAAAGTGCAAGGCAAAAATACAAGATAAATCACATGTATGGGGCATATATACATGATATTCAACAGATAACGTCTAGATCTAAAAACTTTAAGTTTGAATATATCCCAAGAACAACAAACAGTTTAGCCCATACATTAGCAACTGAATCGTTGAAGAAAAAGGAGGAGATATACCTGTTTGAGAGGTCCCTGGATATGCTGAAAGTCAGAAAGAATATGATAGAGTGCAAGAACCAAATTGAAAATGGACGGAGAAGAAAAGGAAGAAATGAAAGTTGAAAATGAGTAGATCAATGGTTTAGGTGATAAAAGCTTTCCTTGGAAATCTGGAACCGTCATTAAGAAGAAATGGCAAATTGATAAACAAGACGGGCATCAAAATTCTCTGATTTGGCAAAGTAGCGGTGATAACTATGAGCTTCTAGACTATTCTTAATTTATTTTCTTTTTTAATATTTCTTTTAATCTAGGCCATTTTTTAAATGTTGGGCTTGTAACATCCTAAATTTATGGGCCTATGCATTTAGTGTAGGGATATAAGTGATAGGGGTCCAAATTGGGCTCAGGATTAGGCAAAGGCCTTGATTAAATTATTAGATTGGGCATTAAAGAGTTAAAAGGTGGTAATTATGTTTAAAATGCCAACATGGGCTCGTGGCCCAACAATAAGTGGCACTGTAAAGGAATTAGAAGTGACGCCACACACAAGGGATTTAGGGGCCCAAAATTTAAGTTTAATGAAGCCCAAATCTTTTAATTTAAGTGAGTTAAATTTCGGCAATTAGGTTTAATGAGGTGGATGGCTACAAGGCTTAAAAATAGGAGATTTATATGGATTTAATAATTGATAATTTAGAAGATAAAAAGGAGAAAAGATAGGAGCCTATCTACAAGGAAGGTGATGGCCGAAAATCCACCACCTAGAAGAGTAAGGAATTCGGCTACTGCATGGCAAAAGGGGTGCCGAATTTTCCCTTTCATTTAGCTTGAATTTTAATTAATTAGGAAGGGCGTTTTTGGTTTTATACAGGAGGTGTCGAAATTCCTATAAATAGGGGGGTTAGCTCCTTGATTCTGACATTTAAAAACCCTAATTCTCTTTCTCCTTGTGCCGAAAATCCCTAGCCTCTTCCTCTCCAATTTCTTTTCTTTAAAATCTTCAAAAGCCGAAACTTCTTTTTCATTCTTTTACCCCTTTGAGCCGATTTCTCTTTAAAATCCAAAAACTCTATAGTTTTTCTTTATTCATCCCATTTAAGAATTAGTTCTATTTATTCCGGCATTTAAAACTTCCTTTGGCATTGCCGAATCCTCTCTCTAGTGCTAGCCGAACCTCCTATGCTAAGGTAAGTGTCGATTTTTGATTAGTTCTCATGATCTATTCCCGGTTCTTGAAAGGCAAAAAGCTGAAAAGCTAATAGTTTAATGGTTCTATGTTGGGCGGCAATTCGGGATTTGAAGGAAGCTTGGTCAACTAGATCTAAAAGCCAAAAATAGCTAGTCTCCAATTTCAGGATTTTAAGGTAAGAAGATCTATTATTCAAATATATAAAATTGGGTAGAATACTAACCATGGCCGAATATAGGAGAGGCCCTATTTTCACATCTTTCCGGCTTTTTGAGCAAAGTTGTAGATCGGTTTAGCAAGGGTATCGACATTAATCAAGTGTGTAGATCTTTAACACACTACTAATAAACCTGTATGTATATCTATTTATGTATGTTATGGGCTAAAAAGCCGGAATAAGGCTGTATAGACAGTCGAATGGAACCCTAAAAGGGTTAGGCAAGGATGCCAGGTACGTAAACATAGAACTCCCTATGTGTATCGAAAATATATATATGCCTGCATGATGTTTTCTTTATGTGTGTATGCATGGGATGGGATATTGATATGATGAAGGGGAAGTGTATGATAGGTCACGCAATGATCGGTGGTAGAAATCCCACAAATATAAATGCTAGGTCACATTGTGATCGGTGGCTATGCCACGTTTAATGATTCCTGAATAACAGGAATAGGCAGTTCGGCTGTCGTTATGGTGTGTAGCGGATGGAGGGTTGATTGTAGAAATCCCCACAGTGTGATGGTTGGTAGGGGTTGGTGTGTAGAGGATGGAACCCTAGGATGGGATGGGTTATTAATCATTTATTATTTTGATGTATGATTATGATTGATGCCTTATGGGCTAGGGCCCATAATGTGTTTGTGGGCTCAGGTCGTTGTGTGCTTTGGGATTTATACACTGAGTCTTGGTGACTCACGCTTTCCTTTTCTCTACTCTCCAGATGAGCAGTAGATCGTGGACATGGGAGCCGAGACGGACTCGAGGGGCCATCAAGTTCTATTTCTACAAAATTATATTTTCTTTAGAACTTCTTTAAGTTTGTTTTATTGTTATTTGAGGAACAGTTTTGTAATAAGGCCTCTAGCTTTTATTCAACTTAGGAGTTTTCTATGTTATGCAACTTATGAATATACCACAAGGTTTATTTACATTTATTAATAAAAATACAACGAGGTTTATTTTCAAAAAGTCTCTCCCTTATTCAAATTTAATTAATTTAACTTGTGTTTTCAAAATGCGATAGAGTGTTATGTGCTCGGTAACATGCCGGATCTGGTCGAAACGCATGGGCCGGGTTTGGGGTGTTACAGGGCCTTCTCTTTTGTTTTGTTCTATTATTTGTTTTTGGACTTTGTGTTTTATTTTTTATTTATATTTTAATAAAGCCCAATTTGATTATTAATTTAAAAAAAATATCACTAAAAATCAATATGTAACAAGAGATAGAGAAAGTATATTTTAGGGGTGTAAAAATATATTGTGGTTAAGTATTAAAAAATAAATATATAATTAAATGTGGAAGTTAGTTTGGCAATCATTCAAATTATGTAAATGTGTTTGGGAAGCTTTTATTTTCTTTGGTTTGTCATTTTATACACACGACAACATAGAGAGTGACACGTGACCTCCGCCACTATCCACAAAGCGACGATAACAATGACTAACCCTAGTAAATCGTAAATACGAAGAAAAGTTGAGTAAAAATATTGTCTTACCGTATTTTCCATTAAAGTTTGCATCACAAATGCTATAGAAATTTAAGTAAAATCAGTTTGAAAAATAAGAAAGTTTGAATAAAAATGCAGAAGTTAGTTTGGCAATCATTCAAATTATGTAAATGCGTTTGGGAAGCTTTTATTTTCTTTGGTTTGTCATTTTATACACACGACAACATAGAGAGCGACACGTGACCTCCGCCACTATGCACAAAGCGGCGATAACAATGACTAACCCTAGTAAATCGTAAATACGAAGAAAAGTTGAGTAAAAATATTATCTTACCTTATTTTCCATTAAAGTTTGCATCCCAAATGCTATAGAAATTTAAGTAAAATCGGTTTGAAAAATAAGAAAGTTTGAATAAAAATATAAGTTTAAAAAATAGACTTGAGTAAAATAAATAAGACTCATCTAGAAGATAGGTCGAGCCTCGAGTAAGACTTTTTTTATCTGGTTTTGGCCCGAATTTACTACTATTTCACTATTATTGTTACTATGTTGTTGTTGTTTGGACATCGTATAACTTTTATTTTATTGTTAATTTTGCTACTATTTTAAAGGCATTTATTTGTTAAGCTACACTTGTAATTAGCCCAATTTGTCAGGGCCCAATAAAACCAAAATAAATACAAAAATAAAACAAAATAATTAAACAGTCCAGTTTCCTTTTTACAAACCCAAACCCAAAGCCCAAAATTTCAGCTCAATACAATAAATGCCCAACCCTAAATTACAAAGCCCAAATGGCCTAAAATTTTTTTTACATTCTCAGAAACCCTAGGAAACCCTAATGCCGCCGCCTCCACCTCACCACATCGGCACCCTCCGTACTCCTCCACACGCGCGCCACCACGCCAGCTGGCCTCCGTACCTGCAAGGACAAACAACACAGCAGAGAAAAAAATAAAAAGCAAGAAATATTGTAGATTTTTTATTTTTTCTTCAACATTCGGCTATAAAACTGAAAAGAATTCCTTTGTAATTTTTTTTACATACACGAGATCAATAGAATACAAAAAAAAATCACAAAGCTGATCAAAAGCAAAGGTTCTCCCTTTTTTCTTTTTTTCTTTCTTTCGTTCTTTTCGAAACTGTTAGTACATGTATATAAATATTTTTATTTTTTAACTATATACATATATTAAAATATAGTATAAGAAAAAGAAAAAAAAAGCCTTACCTTTTGGAGTTCCGGCCGCCGTGCACGGTGGTTGATAAACCGTAAAAGTAACATATTTTAAGCCCACATTTAGCATGTTTTGGATGATTTATCCCTTGATTTGTAACAGTCCGGTTTATACCCTAGTTAGAACAGTGGTTTCGGGACCACGAATTCGAGTCTGAATAATATTTTAATATTATTTTCTACGCCGTTGATATGTGATTAAGCATGTGATAAATTTCCGTGAGCTAATTTGTCCGTCTGTGTGATTAATTTGACAAAAGGATGAAATTGCATTGAATGTGAAAGTTGCTTGGTATTTGTTAAAGTACCAATGTGTTGTCGCTTTGTTAAGGTGGAGTCCTTATGTTGTTATTATACCAACTTATAGTTAGTGGATGAATGAAAGACAAGCATGCCCTTATTACATATTTGTTTTATTTGTTTAATGAAAGGCTAAATATGTAAATGGATTATTATGTATATTATATTGGATAAAACATAACAAAATGGCCATTTTTAGTCCATCTTTTGACCAAAATAAGAAAAAGAGAGAACAAGGGTTGAGTTTTACATATTCGGCTAATTGCAAGCCAAATTCAAGGTTAGTTTTCGATCCGTTTTCGATAATTTCTACATTTTTGTAATCGTTGCTTTGAGAGCTATCAAACCCATGTCTCAATTTAATGAATTGGTGTTGTTTATGAGAAATGCCATTGATGTTATGTGGAGCTTTGTGATGATTTTTGGTGTTAAATGGAAGATATGAGCTAGATGAACATATTTTGTTCTTGAATTTTTGATGAATTTAGCTAAATAGGGCTAAATTGAGAAAATGGTAAATTGACGGACTAAATTGCAAATTTGATGAAAAATGTGGGCTTTTATGTGATGTATATGTATTCGTCCAAGCATCTATATGTGTGGATTTTGTGAATTTGATGTTTTGTGAAAAATGGACTAAATTGATAAAAGGTGCAAATATGAGGGCTAAATTGTAAATAGCCCAAAATATGTGTGTATAGATTGAATTGAATGAATTAGTGAATAAAAGGATTAATTCTGAATATGTTTAGATCAAGAACCGAGGAAAACGGACTTAGATCGCGGGAAAGCGAAAGTAGTCGAGTAGCCGTTTTCATTCCGATAAACCGAATCTGAGGCAAGTCAATATGCAAATAAATGTATATGTATGCAATTGAATTGTTCATATGATTAATGATGATAATGAATGCTTATGAGAAGTTATGAATATGAATTCTGAGATAAGTCTGATATTAGCGAATAAGTCCGAGAAGCCCCGTACAAACCTAGGAATAAATAGGATTAACTTTGTCTTAACATGGGTATCTGTTCTGTTTTAACATGTAAGACCACATCTGGGACATAGACTTTGATTTGAAACTCATGTAAGACCACATCAGGGACGTTGGCATCGATATGAGCTTTACGTGTAAGACCACGTCTGGGACGTTGGCATCATTATGATCCTTGTGTGTAAGACCATGTCTGGGACATCGGCATCGTATTGAGTATGTGTAAGACCCTGTCTGGGACAGTGGCATCGATATCTTAGTACATGTAAGACCTCGTCTGGGACGTTGGCATTGTACGAATATTTCGAGTTCTCTGAGTTTCCTATTAGATTCCTTACGGTTCAACGGGCAAATTTGTGATATGAGTTATACTTCTGAGTTAAGACCAAATACATGAATGTACATCCGTTTCAGGCACGTTGATATATATATATATGCTTTGTATAAGCATGGAAGGTAAGTATGTATGTGCATTATTGCAAATGAGATATTTGAGATGTGTGGATTGGTAAGAATTGGTAAATCAACTGAGCCAAGAGTTCATTTATGTGCTTGAATTGAGAATATCTAAATGAATTTAAATTGTCATACTTGTAAATGAATTATGTTAAGTTAATTTGTATATGACTTACTAAGCTTTTGTAAAGCTTACTCTGTGTGTGTGTTTTCTCTATTTTATAGGTCGTCAAAGCTACTGAAGGCTCGGAACTGTTACGGATCGTCATCACACTACTAAAGTCATTTTGATACACTTGAATATGTATATGGCTAGATATGGCATGTATAGGCTAGTTCTTGATATGAGTTGTATAGTGAACTTAGCCATGTGATTTGGCTAGTTATGTTTTGGTAATATGCTTAAATGAATATGATATGTGAAGTTATGTTGGTATGATTAGTTGATATATGAAATGGTTATGAGATGGTAAGTATATAGATGATTGGTGCTTGAGCATAGTTGTGTTTTGGTCATGCAAATTGGTATGTTTGGAATTGATTTTGAATGTATAGATTGAATGAAAATTGAATGTATGGTTGTGATTATCTTAGTGGTTGAATATGCATGATTTGGATGGCTATTTGGTATATTTTTTGGTGGTTATATGTGAATGAATTGAGATGATATATGATGCTTGTAGGTTTGCCCCAAGTGGGTGACATTTTGGCCTTGTGAATGGCCTATAATGTCACACGGTTGAGGCGCACGGGTGTGCCTAAAGACCATGGGTGAAATGGCAGAATGTAGCTTAATAGCACACGGCCTCGACACGGGGGTGTCAGCTAGCCGTGGTGTACAAGTCAGTAGTTAGCTAAAAGTACACTGCCGTAGCACACGGGCGTGCTTGATGGCCGTGGTGGGGAAGTCAGTATATGGCCTAATAGCACACAGCTAAGGCACACTGGCGTGCCTAGTGACTGTGGAGATATAGTCAATATATAGACACGGATGGACACACGGGAGTGTCTAGAAGCCGTGGAGGGCACACGGTCTCCTCCCACGGGCGTGTCTCCCCTGTATTTTAGAAAAGTTTAAATTTTCCATGATATTCTGTATGTGTTTCGGTTTTGTCCCGACTCAATTTATAAGCAGGCTTAAGGTCTCGTTGACCGATTTAAGGGACATTATGTTTGAGAATGATGAATGATTGTATAAATTTTTTGTGAATGTTTCCGATCTATCTGGTAACGCTCCTAACCCTAATCCGGCAACGGACTCGAGATAGGGGTGTTACATGATTTATTTAAAAAAGGTGTTTTTAACCCTTTCTTTTCATGTCTTATACTTAGGAAAGCACCCGAGGATGAAAAGAACGTAAAACGGACCCAAAACGGAGTAAATGGGCCATATCACGAAATCCACACGGTCTGGGCCCAAGACCACACGGACGTGCCTCATTAAAAGTCTGAACATGGCCTGGCCACGACTCACACGAGCGTGTGCTATGGCCGTGTCCCTGTCATAGAGAAGAGCAATTCTACTCGGAAAAGGATACTTAGGGGCAAAGAAACCTATTTTAAAAGCCAATATAAACCCCCTAAGTGTAACCTGAAATAGGGCGGTTAGCTAGGCCAAGGAGCCGAGCCGAAAAGGTCAGATTTGTGGGAAACACTCGACGATAGCCAGTTGATCCATCTCAAGAAGCCGGAATTCTACTCAATACGGCGGATCTCTCCTTCAATTCCTTCAGGGGGTTTTAGGGATTTCTTATGTTTTCTTTTATCTTTTCTTCTGAGATGTTTTCTTTTATCGTTATGGACTAAACCCTTCAGATACCTGAAGGGGATGAAACCTATGATGGATCTTGTTATTGTTTTCTGAACTATATGATAAATATTTGACTTGTTCTTAATTCTGTGTGCTTAATTCTTGTGTTAATATTTTCGGGATATTGATTCAAGTATGATGTGCTTAGGTGGAGGAGCAAAAGTCCCTGCTTAAGAGTAGATCTAGCATAATTAAGCGGAGTTGACCGCACACCTAGAGATAGGGTGACGAGATTTTGCTGGATTAGGGTGAAACCTAATATGGGAGTCCATGGATCGAGTTAATGCGATTCTAGGGGTTTTAATTAGAAAGAGATTTCAATTAATCAACCTAGGGTTAGACGTTATTCGCTTCGCGAGAGGGTTTAATATAACTTAAGGAATCTTACGGATCAAGTCAAGTGAATAAATCGTCTAGTTCAGTGTTAGATAACAAGTGAAGTCTAGGTGGATTCTTCCTAAGGGTATCGTCTTAATCAACTGAGTTTTTCCAACAGTATTTCCCCAATTCATTCTTTTTGTCTTTGCGTCTTTAGCTTAGTAGTTAGTTAAATTTAGATTAAATAAAAACTTCACTTATTTTAGGCTAGATAATGAAAAGAAAGTTAGTATTACTACTTTTAGTTCATTTGGGTTCGACATTTCGGTCTTGCCTAAGCTATACTACTGTTCGATAGGTGCGCTTACCTCAAATCGTTGTCATAGTTAGTTTCCAGGTTCGATCATTCTTTTTATAAATTTTAAGACTCTGAAATCAACGATCAAGTTTTTGGCGCCGTTGCCGGGGAACTAAAATATTAAGAAAGCTCTATTTTTATTACTTTAGCCATTATTTTCCGCAATTTACTTTTATTTTTAGTTTAAATTTTGACTTTGCTAAACTTTCTTTCTTTCTTTTCTTAGCAGGTACCTCTAGTTTATGACTAGAAGGAACCTGAAAGGACCACTATTATACGACTGTGATATTGAAGCAACCGCTCGCAGGAATCGCAGATAAATTAGGCGAACCTTAAATTACACAGAAGAAGAGCGAGAAGGCAAATCCAATCCTACTGAAGGGATGGACGAAAATAATCCACCACCACAAGATGTGGCAGAAAATAATGCTCCACATACTATGTATGATTATGCTAAACCTCATTTAACAGGAGTAGAATCGAGTATTGTTAGGCCTGCTATAGCTGCTAATAATTTTGAATTAAAGCCTAACACTATACAAATGATTCAACAATTTGTTCAATTTGATGGTTTGCAGGACAAAGACCCAAATACTCATATAGCTAATTTTTTAGAGTTTTGTGATACCTTCAAAATAAATAGCGTTTCTGATGATGCCATACGTCTTCGATTATTCCCCTTTTCATTAAGGAATAAAGCCAAACTGTGGTTAAACTTGTTACCACGAGGATCAATCACTACATGGGATCAAATGACTGAAAATTTTTTATTAAAATATTTCCCACCGGCCAAAACGGCCAAATTACGGAATGATATCTCTTCTTTTGTGCAGATGGATTTAGAGGCATTATACGATGCGTGGGAGAGATACAAGGATCTCTTGAGAAGGTGTCCGCACCATGGTTTACCCTTGTGGCTCCAAGTCCAAACTTTCTATAACGGTGTGAACCCCTCAACGAGGCAACTAATTGATTCAGCCGTCAGTGGAACCCTGAACAACAGAACTCCTGAAGCAGCCTACGAGTTTATTGAAGAGATGTCACTGAATAACTATTAGTGGTAGGTTATAAGGACAAAACCAACAAAATCAGCCGGAGTTTTCAACCTCGACGCAGTAACCATGCTATCAACACAGGTAGAGATGATGAATAAAAAGCTTGATAGTTTGTGTTCTTTGCAGGTACATCCAGTAATGTAGTGCGACGCAAGTGGAACTGTGGCGAATCCTGAGTACCACCCTACCAACCGGGCACAGAGAGCGAACAGATGAACTATATAGGTAATAATTTCAGATTTAATAATAACCCTTATAGTAATAATTATAATCCAGGTAGGAGGAACCACCCAAATTTTTCATGGGGAGGTCAAGGAAATCAAGGAAATCAAAGACAACAACCTCCTCAAAATTTCCAAAATCAGCCCTATCCACAGGAAAAGAGGCCGAACCTCAAAGAGATGTTGACAAAATTCATGTCAACCACAGATAACCGTCTCCAAGATACTGAGACCACCCTTAAGAATCAACGGGCATCAATCAAAAAGATCGGGAGCCAAGTTGGGGAACTTACTAAGACAGTTGGACAACTTACTAAGATAGTTTCTGAAATTCGATTAGAGATTTTTTCTAAAGGAATCGAACAGGTAAAGGCAGTTACACTGAGAAGTGGAAAGGAGTTAGTCGAACCAAAGAAAAAAATACCACTCGAAGATAACAAAGCAAATGATGAGGGAGTTGAGGATGTAACTCCAGTACGCAACGAAAGTAAACCACAAATCCCATATCTGGAAAAGTTGAAGAAAGACCGATTAGATGCCCAATACGGTAAATTTCTTGAACTTTTTAAACAAATACATATTAACTTACCTTTTGTTGAAGCCATTTCACAGATGCCAACGTACGCAAAATTCTTAAAAGAACTCCTGACGAATAAAAAGAAGCCTGAAGAAATATCAACAGTGGAGCTTAATGAAGAATGTTCAACCATCCTCCAAAACAAGTTACCAGCCAAATTAAAAGATCCAGGAAGTTTTACTATTCCCTGTTTAATTGGTAGTTTAAATATTAAGAAAGCATTAGCTGATCTAGGTGCCAGTATTAATTTAATGCCTTATAAAATGTTTAAACAACTAGATCTTGGGGAACCAAAACCCACTAGGATAAGTATTCAATTAGCTGATAGATCTATTAAATATCCTAGAGGAGTTATTGAAAATGTCTTGGTAAAAATTAATAAATTTATTTTCCCTGTTGATTTTGTTGTGCTTGACATGGATGATGACATTGAGGTTCCCTTAATTTTAGGAAGCCCTTTTTTAGCTACCGTTAGGGCTGTTATCGATTTAGGTGACGGTAAACTTGCATTAAGGATAGGCGATGAGGAAATTATTTTTCAAATTTATGATGCCATGTGATATTCTAGAGAACAAGATGATTCCTGTTGTTTTGTTGATACCACTAATCATATCATTCAAAACTCATTACAGGAAATTATACATGATGACACGATGGAACTGTGCCTGACTCAAGAAGAGGGGGAAGAAGATGAAGTCAACGAGCTGAATTTGAATACATCTTCATCTAGACATACGAAAGAAGAGAGCATTAAAGTGAACAACAAACTAAAAAAAAAACCCTCCATTGATGAGCCACCCAAATTAGAATTAAAACAGTTGCCGAAACACTTAGAATATGCATTCCTCGAGGACAATTCTACGCTACCGGTAATTATCTCTTCAGAACTAGAACCCAAGGAAAAAGAGAAGTTGATACAGGTACTAAGAGAACATAAAAGAGCCATAGCTTGGAAAATCTCTGACATTAAGGGAATAAGCCCATCGTTTTGCACCCACAAAATTTTAATGGAAGAAGAATACAAGACATGTGTGCAACCTTAAAGATGATTGAATCCCAACGTAAAAGATGTTGTGAAATCTGAGGTAATTAAACTTCTAGATGCTAGAATAATTTATCCTATTTCTGACAGCAATTGGGTAAGTCCTGTGCAGGTTGTTCCAAAGAAAGGAGGCATGACGGTGGTAGCCAACGAAAAGAATGAACTAATTCCCACCAGAACAGTCATAGGTTGGAGAGTTTGCATTGATTACAGGAAGCTGAACGACGCCACTAGAAAATATCACTTTCCTTTGCCCTTCATTGGTCAAATGTTAGAAAGGTAATCTGGGCATATGTACTATTGCTTCCTAGATGGACTCTCCAGCTATTTCCAAATCCCAATAGCACTTGAAGATCAAGAGAAGACAACATTCACATGCCCATACGGTACGTTTGCTTATCGTAGAATGCCTTTTGGATTATGTAATGCTCCTACTACTTTTCAGCATTGCATGTTGGCAATCTTCGATAAACTCGTGGAAGACATTATGGAGGTATTTACGGATGATTTCTCGGTATTCAGTAATTCTTTCCATCTTTGCCTTAAAAATTTAAAACGAGTTCTAATGAGATGTGAGGAAACAAACATTGTTTTAAATTGGGAAAAATGCCACTTTATGGTACAAGAGGGAATTGTATTGGGACATAAAGTTTCTAGTAAGGGAATCGAGGTAGATAAAGCAAAGGTCGAAACCATAGAAAAATTACCTCCTCCTAGTTCAGTTAAGGATATTATAAGCTTTTTAGGTCATGCAGGATTTTATAGAAGATTTATTAAAGATTTTTCTAAAATAGCTAAGCCTCTAACGAAATTGCTAGAAAAAGATACACCTTTTAAGTTTGATCAGGAATGTTTAGATGCATTTAATATCCTTAAAGAAAAGTTAATAAATACCCCAATTATAATTGCCCCCGATTGGAATCTTCCTTTTGAACTAATGTGTGATGCAAGTGATTTTGCAGTAGGTGCAGTTTTAGGACAGCGAAGAGATAAGCACTTCCAGCCGATCTATTATGCCAGCAAGACATTAACAGTCGCACAAGAAAATTATACCACCACTGAAAAAGAATTACTAGCTGTGGTCTTTGCATTTGATAAATTCAGACAATATCTAGTATTATCTAAAGGTGTCGTTTACACTGACCATTCCGCTCTTCGTTATCTTTTAACTAAACCTAAGGCTTGAGAACCCACATATCGAAGAGCTCGATGAAAGTGAGATAAACGAATCGTTTCCCGAAGAACAACTCTTTTTTATAACCCACTCTGAGGTACCATGGTTTACAGATATTGCGAATTATTTAGCTGCTAACATCTTGCCAAGAAGACTAACACATCACCAAAAGAAGCGATTCTTTGCTGATGCAAAAAACTATTTTTGGGAAGATCCATTTCTTTTCCGCATATGTGCAGATCAGGTAATTCGAAGATGCGTTACAAAGGCTGAAGCAAGCAAAATCCTGGAACATTTCCATTCAGGACCTTCAGGAGGACACTACAGTGGCATTAAGACAGCACATAAATTACTCGAATCAGGTTTTTATTGGCCCACTCTATTCAAAGATGCCAACAGGTATGTCGCTTCGTGTGATAAATGCCAAAGAACAGGTAATGTTTCTAAACGTGATGAAATGCCTCAAACATATATGCTATCATGTGAAATATTTGATGTATGGGGTATTGATTTTATGGGTCCATTTCCTAGTTCATTTGGAAATAAATACATCCTAGTGGTAGTTGATTACATGTCAAAACGGGTGGAAGCCGAAGCTTTACCTACCAATGATGCTAGAGTAGTAGTTAAGTTTCTCAAGAAACTGTTCTCTCGATTTGGAACACCTAGAGCCATCATTAGTGATACGGGCACTCATTTCTGTAATACTCAATTTGACAAAGTCTTAAAAAAATATGGAGTACACCACAGGATAGCTACCCCATATCACCCTCAAACCAGTGGGCAAGTTGAAGTAGCAAACCGAGAACTTAAACACGTCCTAGAAAAAATGGTTGAATCAAAAAGAAAAGATTGGGCATTAAAAGTAGATGATGCCCTATGGGCCTATAGAACATCGTTTAAAACCCCCTAGGAACATCCCCATACAAATTGTCTATGGGAAAAGCTATCATCTACCATTCGAGTTAGAACACAAAGCTTTTTGGGCTATAAAATTTTTAAATTACGATCTTAAAGCTGTAGGAAAGAAAAGAATGATGCAGATGAACGAGCTAGACGAATGGAGAGCTGATGCCCACGAGAACTCGAAGCTATACAATGAGGCAACAAAGCGACGCCATGATGCTCGTCTAAAGAAATCAAAACTATTCGAAGTAGGGGACTTGGTCCTGCTATACAACTCAAGGCTTAAATTATTTCCTGGGAAACTGAAATCAAGATGGTCAGGTCCATTAATGATTAAAACAATCTTTCCCTATTACACAATCGAGGTAACTCATCCCACTCAAGGCACACTCAAGGTAAATGGTCACCGACTCAAAATCTATAATGGTGAAAATTTTAGGGATATGAGAGAGGAGCTTCAACTCCGTGAACCTTCTTTTAGAAATGAAAACAGGGTAAGTCTAGCTTAATACTTTAAACGAGTGCTTCTCGGGAGGCAACCTGAGCACTAACCTCACTAACATTATACTCTTAATTTTTAGCATTTAATTCCATACTAATTAATCCAATAAAGCGCAGGTTTTTAGACCACACGGCCTTGCACACGAGCGTGCCCGTGGCTGTGTGGAAGCTAGGGGACGGAACACGGGTGTGCTAGTAGTCGTGCACGACAAAGAAGAAATTTTTTTTCCCAAACACGAGTTGCGATAATACTCCACACCCGTGCCGACCTTCCGTGGACTATACTAACTTACCAAACACGAGCAAGACACAGCCGTGCCTTACAACCGTGTGAAGATACTGACTTGTCGAGCACGGGCTAAACACGCCCATTCTAAACAACCGTGAGAAGAAGAACACGGGCGTGGCACATTGACCACGGCCGTGGCCAAACACCCTGAACGCGCCCAAAATTCAAAATCACTAAAAACACGGGCTGATTAAAATCGAACACGGGCGTGGCCCCTACCGGTGCTCTCACCCCTATTTAAAGAACTTAACCTCTAATCTTCCCCAAATCACAACCCTAAACCAATTCTCTCAATCCCCTCGTTCCCTAATCCGGCCACCATTAAAAAAATCACCCCTATTTTGACCCCTCCACCTTCCCTCCTTTAAAATACCCATACAAAACGCAACCACGCCCGTGTTAACAGAGCCCAAGCCCTCGCCACTGCTGTGCTACCCAGAATTTTACAGCACACGATCGTACACCACTGTACACGCCCGTGCTGTGCCGTTCACGTCGCCATACACCCCAAAAACACTGCTGGTCACTCTTCACTGTTTCATTTTCATATATTCTAACTATTGTTTGATTGAAATTGCATGTTATTTAGTTTCTTTTTACTTTTAGTATATTTAGTTTCAATTTCTTGAATTTTAGAACTAATTTGATTGTTATACTTTTTTTTCTTTTGTTTAAATTAGTTAGTTTTGTCAATATAATTTCTCATGGTTGAAATGTTCTATTTAGCATTCAAATATTGTTGGGTACCGATCAAAATACTTGATATTATTTGGTAGACAATTATTTCGATATAAACTATTTTTAGGAAAAATGTCATCATCTCGAGGAAAGAGAACAGTAACCCCGAGCTCAAAAAAATGAAGGGGACCCGGATCATCATCCGCAAGAGCATCCGCCGAAGTATGCCATCCGTTCCTCCAATTTCCTCTAGGGGTCCAAGAGGACCGTTATAAATTACTACGCACGCGACCCCTCGGCACAGGCAGATGTATCGACTGGACCGCTTTAGAGCAAGTCCATCTTGACGGTGACATACGGGCTCCCCTAACCACTGATCCGTGGGAGCAATTCTTCAAAATTGTTGAGCATACATATCTAGAGCTTACTTTGGAGCTCTGCTCAACATTCCAACTTCAAACTGTAATGAGCCATTACGATGATCCAGGCACGATACAATTCTGTCTCGGCAGCACTATACGACAGCTGAACGCGCTGAAGTTCGAAAATGCTTTAGGACTTTATACATACTACTTCGTAGCAGAGAATGACCTTTCGGAGTTGCACCGCCATATACATTTCAACCCCACCCAATGTTGGCATAAGATAGCTACCAACTCCTTCAATTATGACCCCAGTCGCTCAAAAGCGACGGCCCTGGCTCCGTCTCTGAGGTACGTACACGCTATTTTAGTTCATACTTTGACAGGACGACGAGAGAGCACCGGTGTCGTCAATACTCATGATGTCTACTATCTATGGTGCATGTCAAACGGACATGTTGTCGACCTAGCATATTTTATAGCCCGAGCTATTCAACATCAGACGGAGCAACATCGGCGAGGGATCATATCTATGGGTCCCTACATCACACGCTTGGCTCGGTACTTCGGGCTCCTCGACACTGACGCACAAACATCCTCACTCACACTGATAGGGTAGATGGTACCTCAGGGTATCCAGACAATGCTGCACATGAGGATGATCAAATATCGACGTGGGATTGATCCTCTTCAATACCGACTAGCCCCCCACTGATGAGGAGCATGAGGACATTCCTAATGATGTCCCACTACCACAGGAGGCACCATTCCCGAGCCAGTAGCCCTCCCATGCTCCAGCTTCACTTTCGGACATCTCTGTACTCAACAGTTCAATGACACCGCTTGACGTTTTGACAGGATCGAGGCCACCCTTCAGCAGATTTGTCATCACTTCCACATTTCTTCACCGACACCACCGTAGGAGCCAGCAAATGATGAGGACCTTTGAGTCCTTTTACTATCTTTATTTTGAGTTTTCTTTTCTTTATTTTTAGTTCATAGCTTCAGTTTTTATTTTTTATTTAAACTTGTTGCCTTTTATATTTCAAACTTTTATTTCATTCATGATATCATTGGCTATCTAACCTTCAAGTATTGCTAACAAACACTTGTTTAATCATGCCACCGAGACACCTAACTGATGACTTCGCAGTTTCAATTGCACACTCCAAATAACGAACAAATCACTAAGGAGTAATTCAATACTACATAAGTCATCATCTTTTCACCTCCGACTCAAGGAATACATCCAGAATTCAGAAAGTGTCACTTTCTCTCCCTCTCTTTTGATTATCTCTTAAATGTTATTATCTATCCTTGTACATTGAGGGCAATGTACATCTTAAGTGTGGGGGTAAAAGTGCCTAACTTTTTGCATTATTCTCAAATCCCTGAATTATATCTTGTTCTCAAGTAATTTTCTCATATTACTAATTAGGATGAAATTTCTGATGATTTATGATTTTTATTAATATGTTTTAGATTAAGTCATTGATAATTGTGCATTGAAGAATAAATTCGAAGAATACTAGAGAATCAAACATGATAAGTCTATTTTTCAAAAATTAAAATTTTGTTAGGTTGTCTACCTGAATCTGAATGATATCTTGAAATTTGAAATTTACAAGGTTGGTAATAAACACCCATAATTTTTGTGAGATTTTGAACCTTATAGAGCATATATTCTTTTTTTTTTTTGCTCACTTTATTAATTATGAGTGTGTCAACATTGAACTGTTATTCTAGAACTTGCCTTGATTATACATGTCGATACCACACCTATGATTTGATATACCGAGATGATAAAGGAACCTAGGTTTTAACCCACTCACTCCACTAAAAGACCTACCTTCATAATTAAGCCCTAGTGAACCCCGTTTAATCCTAACAACCCTTTTTATTGATTTACCTACTAATATTACCCAAAACCCTTTGTATTTGTTATCACCATTCCTTTTGACTACCCTTATATCAAGATTTGATTTGATTAGATACCTAATTATATTATTTCAGTAGTTGAATTTATCCTTTATTACTTGACTTGTTCTTAAAAAAATCAAAGTATATCCAGTATTAGTATTATGAAAAGTGAGCTTATACAGTTAAAGTCTATTTATCAAAAGAAAAGCTCATATTATTAGGGTTATTACTTTTCAGTTGATGTAACTATTTATTATCATCTTAGTATTTCTAGATAGGTAACTTGTCATTTTAATCTCGATTCTAACTTTCTATTTCAGCCTTTATCCACACCTTTAACCCTAGCCCCGATACAACCCTGTTAAAGACCTTTTGATTTGTGTATCATCTCATATTATAGTGGTGGAGATTTGATTTTCATGCAAGCCTATGGGATTAACTTTTCATGTTCAACTTTTGAGTGCTTAATTTTAAACCTTAAACACTTTGAGTGATTTGAGTGAATCTTTAGTGAGGATATCAACCCTTGTTGTTTTTGAATCAGAGGTAATTATTTAGATAAGGGGAAACACCTATGTTTTCGTGCTACAAATGTATGACTTATATTGTTTGAATCTTTAGGACTCTTTGAGTTAAATTATCCATGTATAAATTATCTATGAATTACGACATTGTTGATAGGAATATTGAATCATGGAAAGTTCGTTTTAATTGTAAGTTGAGAATTTTGCTTGAGGACAACAAAAGCTTAAGTGTGGGGGTATGTGATAAACCGTAAAAGTAACATATTTTAAGCCCACATTTAGCATGCTTTTGGATGATTTATTCCTTGATTTATGTAAAAAGGTGCTCTTAATCGTTTCTTTTCATGTCTTATACTCATGAAAGCACCCTAAGATGAAAAGAACGTAAAACGGGCCCAAAACAGAGTAAATGGGCCATATCACAAAATCCACACGGCCTGGGCCCAAGACCACACGGCCGTGCCTCATTAAAAGTCTGAACATGGCCTGGCCACGACTCACACGAGCGTGTGCCATGGTCGTGTCCCTGTTGTAGAGAAGAGCAATTATACTCGGAAAAGGATACTTAGGGGCAAAAAAACCTATTTCAAAATCCTATATAAACCCCCTAAGTGTAACCTGAAAGAGGGCGGTTAGCTAGGCCAATGAGCCAAGCCGAAAAGGTCAGATTTGTAGGAAACACTCGACGATAGCTAGTTGATCCATCTCAAGAAGCCGGAATTCTACTCAAGACGGCGGATCTCTCCTTCAATTCCTTCAGGAGGTTTTAGGGATTTCTTATGTTTTGTTTTATCTGAGATGTTTTCTTTTATCGTTATGAACTAAACCCTTCAGATACCTGAAGGGGATGAAACCTATGATGGATCTTGTTATTGTTTTCTGAACTATATGATAAATATTTGACTTGTTCTTAATTCTGTGTGCTTAATTCTTGTGTTAATATTTCCGGGATATTGATTCAAGTATGATGTGCTTAGGTGGAGGAGCAAAAGTCCCTGCTTAAGAGTAGATCTAGCATAATTAAGCGGAGTTGATCGCGCGCCTAGAGATAAGGCGACGTCATTTTGCCAGATTGGGGTGAAACCTAATATGGGAGTCCATAGATCGAGTTAATGTGATTCTATGGGTTTTAATTAGAAAGAGATTTCAATTAATCAACCTAGGGTTAGACGTTATTCGCTTCGAGAGAGGGTTTAATATAACTTAGGGAATCTTACGGATCAAGTCAAGTGAATAAATCGTCTGGTTCAGTGTTAGATAACAAGTGAAGTCTAGGTGGATTCTTCCTAAGGGTATTGTCTTAATCAACTGAGTTTTTCCAACAGTATTTCCCCAATTCATTCTTTTTGTCTTTGCATCTTTAGCTTAGTAGTTAGTTAAATTTAGATTAAATAACAACTTCACTTATTTTAGGCTAGATAATAAAAAGAAAGTTAGTATTAGTACTTTTAGTTCTTTTGGGTTCGACATTCCGGTCTTGCCTAAGCTATACTACTGTTCGATAGGTGCGCTTGCCTCAAATCGTTGTCATAGTTAGTTTCCAGATTCGATCATTCTTTTTATAAATTTTAAGACTCTGAAATCAACAATCAGTGGTCGACGGCGGCAATCGGCCGGAATCCGGTGCCAGAGCCCTCGCAGGAACCTGGCCGGATTCAAGGGGAGAGGGAGAGAATTTTTGGAAGGTTTTGGAGTTTTTTTTTTTAAAGTGAGGGAAAAATGAAATTTTTTTGTAAAATTTTTTATTTTATAGCACCCCCCATACGGCATCGTTTTGGATCAATCATCAGACGCCCAAAACGGCGCCGTTTTGCTTCAACCCCGCGCGCGACCCGACCAGCAAGGAGGATCCGCGTGTTTTTAAAAATTGTTTATTTACCCTTTTAGTCCTTCCGCTTTTTTTATTTGTTTTAATTTAGTCCTTTTACTTTTTTTTCTTATTTATAAATTTTATCGTAGAATTTGTTGCGTGTTTCAAATTAGTCCATGGCCTATTGATGCGCTGGGGACACCTGTCCAGGGATTGGGCTTTTTGCCCATTTGGTCCTCGTACGTTTTCGCGCTTGTCATATTAGCCCCGTTCTCCTTTTATTTTTTTATTTTTGTCCCCAAACTTTTGTTTTTAGTTCAATTTAGTCCCTTTTTTTATTTCTTTTGTTACTTTTGCTATTTTATAATTAATTTTAATTACTATTATTATTATTATTATTATTATTATTATTATTATTATTATTATTATTATTATTATTATTATTATTATTATTATTATTACTACTTTCCTTACTATTAAGATGTTATTATTATTACTTTATTATTAATGTTATTGTTAACATTATTATTATTATTATTATTATTATTATTATTATTATTATTATTATTATTTTTATTATTTAATTAACTTTGTAATTATTACTATTATTTCCATAATATTTATTTGCTTAATATTTTTAAATACACTTATTCATTTATCAGCTTATTACTTATTTATTTATATCTTTTTATATATTTTAAAACTTCAATTTTTTTATTATTATAAATACCACCATCATTATTATTAACATTATGATTTTTTAATTTGTGTTACGCTATATTTGTTTATTGATTTGTTTAATATTAATCCTTTAGTGCTAAATCTTTAGTTCTTTTTTAATTATTATTTTTCGTGTCTTTTGGCTTGTTATTTGATCTTCATCCTTTATATTGTCATGCATTAAAGCATTTATTATTAGCCTCTTATGCATATTTGTACCGTAATCCAATTTTTGCATTTTACTATAAAATCGTGTTATATTAATCTTTGTCCGGCACAATTTTTTTCATTAAGCAATTTTTTTAATTCGAGATTCGAGAAATCGTACCCTAACTTACTGGGTCTCGATTTTTTCTCGACGAGCCTAAAGAACCGATTATCCTTTTAAAAATCAAAGCTTATAAGTTAAATAAAAACCTATTCTCGGGAATCCAAAATGTTGTGTCCTAACTCACTGGATGTGACATTTTGTTATCTCGAGGTAAGGATTTCTAAAAATAAAGGTAATATTCTGTATTTGGAATTTTGAGAAGTTGTGCCCTAACTTACTAGGTTCCTATTTTTCATTTGACCCAAATAACCGAATATCCTTCTTGAACTTAAATGTATGATTTTTAAAAGTCAAAAGACAAGCTTAGTTTCGAGGATTTGAAATGACGTATCCTAACTCACTGGGCGTGACATTTTACTTCTTCGAAATAAGAGGGTCTTAGTATCCAATTTTATTTATTCAAGTTTTCTTTTAAACAAAGAGGGTCGTATTTTAAAATCTTTTCAAATTTTCGACATTAAGACGTTAATTAATCAATTAGGTACCAATTTTGGGTGTTACGAGGGTGCTAATCCTTCCTCGTGCGTAACCGACTCCCAGACCCTTTTCTCGAATTTTGTAGGCCAAAATCATTGTTTTGATAAATCAAAATGTTTAATGATCAATCTCAAGGTGATCCGATAACACCTCGAAAAAAGGATTGGTGGCGACTCCATTTTTCTTTCTAAAGTCGACCTCGTTTTTCAACGAAAAAAATGGTTTCGAAAGCTTGGCGAATCCATTTTTGTTTCTAAAGTCGAACCCATTTTTCAACAAAAAAAATAGCTTCGACAGTTTGGCGACTCCACTGGGGACTTCATAAGAGAGTCAAGCCGTAGAATTGATTATTTCCTGTCTTGCTGTCGAAAATTGAAAATCTGATTTGAAAAATTACGATCCTTTTATTGCATTTGTTTGTGTTATTTCATATGATTGCTGTGGTTTGAGTCTCATAGAGTATTTTCTCATCATATTGCATAATGACCATTCGGTCTTACCTCTTTTAAGTGGGAGTGAGAAGCTACTCCTTCGTGAGGTTTTCACCTCCGTGCAGGATAGTGGATTGCTTTCGGGATACATCCGTACCTATGTCTTCGTGAGATTTTCATCTCCGTGCAGCCATAGGGAAATGTATTCCCTTGATCTGAACTCGGTCCGTATGAGCCTATAATGGGTGCGGATGAGGAATCTGCTGGTCCAGGTACCTCAACTTTAGAACCAAACTGTAACACCCCCTACCCATATCCGTTGCCGGAATAAAGTACGAGGCATTACCGAGGAGTAAAGAACACTTACAGACAATTTAAACCATTTATTACTCAAATAACGAAATTGATTATAAAAGTTTCTTTAGCGGACCCTCGAGGTCCAAATCATGCATTAGGATCGGGTCGGGACTAAATCAGAAACGTATGAAATTTTTCGCAAAAGCCCTAAGTTTATCTTATTTAAAAGGGTCCGACGCCCGTGTTTTAGGCCGTGTGGTAAAGTTAATTTTCACAAATTGGGCTATTTTCCAAGCCATATTTCTTACTCATTTGATCCTTATTCTTCACACACATTTAGTACATACAAAAACCAATTTAGGATATTCAACCGAACCTTATACTTAATACCATTTGTTAGTCGTACACTTCATATAAATAACAAGAAACGTATATGGGCTCAATTCTCATTAAATTTCTCTTGTACTTATACTTTTTCAAATTATATATTCATATAACATATAACAATTATACCTATGTATTTCATGTACATTTTTATAACAATTTGTCTTGGTTTCAAACTATTTCAAATTGGAGTTTTACTGTAACATCCTGATTTAATGGGCCTGTGCATTTTGTGTGTTGATGGTTTAAAATATTAAATTGAGGGTTAGAGGTGTGAATTGGGCTCCGGAATGGGCTGAGGCCTTGATTAAATTTCTATGTAGACACTCTAGTTCTTTAAAGATAGTCTCTGTAGTTTAAATATCAAAATGGGCTTGCGGCCCAAAAGTAAGTGGTGCTATAATGGAGCAGAGGGTGGCATCAGTGGCAAGGAAGGGAGGAGGCCCAGTTTTGGCCGTTTGAAGCCCAAGTAATTGGGCCAAATTCGGCACTTAAAAGGGAGCAAGGGTGGACGGCAACAAGGCTAAAAGATAGGGATTTTTAATGTTTAAAATATGTGGATATTATGCTGATAAAGAAGGGAGGAGTTGGAACTAATTAAGTCTCTTTTGGTTGAGTTAGTGGATTAAGATAAGGGAAAAAGGATATGAGATATCTTTAGAAGGTTAGTGTTAGCCGAAATTTTGAAGAGTTGGAAAGGAGAGGGGAATTCGGTTTTGGCTTTAGGTGGGTGTGACGAAATTTGAAGGCATTATACTCATTTGTTATTTTTCTTTCTTCTTCTATCTTCTCTCTCTCAAAAGAAATCGCCACCCTCCTCTTCACTTTCTTTTCTTTTCTTTCTTCTTCTAGCTGAAACTCCTCACTCAATTCTTCTAAAAGCCAAAAACGCATCAGCCTTCTATTGTTCATACTTTTTCGGGATTTTCTTTAAAGCCAAAATTCCTAGATATCTAATCTTCTACGCTTCGATCTTCTACTGTGATTGCCGAATCTTTCTACAAGGGGTAGCCGAAACCACCTGTAGAGGTAAGTGTCGATTGTGCTATTCTTTCAATCTTTTTCGGCTTTTTGGAGACAATAGCCGAATGGCTAAATGGTTGATTAATCTTGTGTTTTTTTCTTTCTCTTGCGGCATTCCAAGATTTGAAGGAGATCTAATCGCCTAAGGTTCTAAATCGGTAGCACTCGAATCATCCAATTTCCGGGATCTAATCGATTTAGGTAAGGAGATTTGCTTATTTAAACATACAAATTCGGGAAAATAGTAATCCTTGGCCGAATGTAGGGGAAGCTTTACTTCGCGTTCTCCTGGCTTTTGAGCAAAGTTGTAGACAAAGGGCAGTAGACCTGATTAGCGAGGGTATCGACATAGAGAGTAGTACTACGTGTTATCAGGTGTGTAACGTTCTTACACCATTTAGATTGTCCGTTAATATGTGTATGTAAACCTATTTATATTCTGTTAAATGCCAAAATCCCGGCATAACGGTTGAAAACCCGAGGAGGGTAAAGGCGAATCACCAGGTTAGTGATTTCTGTTATTCACAAGTGAATGTTTCTGTTGAGATGATATGTTTTATATGTATGCTGATTTCTATGTATGCACGGGGTTGGGTGATTGATGAAAGGGGAAGTGTTCTGTTGTAGTGGCTCTGCCACGATCTGTTGTAGTGGCTCTGCCATGATCTGTTCTAGTGACTAAGTCACAACTCTAACAATGAGCAGCTAACTGCAGCATGACTGCCATCGATGATGTGTAGCGGTGTGGGTTGATTGTAGAAATCCCCAACGGTGTGATTGGCAGGTAAGGGTGGTGTGTAGCGGATGGAAACCTAGGATTGGGCTGGGCTTTACATAATTTCTGCTATATGATATTCTGCTATTCTGATCTGTGGGGCTAAGGCCCAATCTGATGGTGCACGAGGGTTGCACACTGAGTCTCGCGACTCACCCCATTGTTTAACATTTTTCAGGAGACACGTAGAGCATCGGACCGGGCTGGAGAGGAACGCAAGGTGGCCATGCATGAGATTATTTTGGATACTGCAAAAGACATTATTTTGCTTATTGATATTTAAATTTTGGATTAGATGGGTTTTTATTCATTGTAATAAGGCCATGGGCCATTAGCTTTATATTTTCGATTTTTGGGCTTTACTTTCAGACACTTGAATTATTTGATAAAAATTTAAACTAATGCATGATCTAATTTCGGTTTTTAATTCATAAAGGCATCATATAAATTTTATATCTTATATCAATTATCAAATTATTAAGTTTTCCGGTATAACTGTTTAAACTCGACAAATGTCTTTTCAAAAATGTGACATGTTTTACTAAATCTTCTTAGTGACATGCCAGATCCGGTCGTGGTGTTTGGGCCGGGTTTGGGGTGTTACATTTACTTATCAAATCATTTGAAACATCATCTTTACACATATAGTACACTTGAGGTGCACAATTCTATAATTATGAATGAACACATTTATCAACCAAGTTCATGTCTCATCAACTCGTATTTTCTTTTATCACATAATATATATACCATGATTGATGAGCTCATCAATACCCATTCTCTTGTTATTTTTCCATATTTATCCCATTGAATTTCTCGGAATTTTGATGGATTTTCAGGGGTACACTTTAGTGTACAAATCTGGGTCTGTCAATTCATATTCATGTGCGCGCATTTCCATTCCAGAGAGCACACTCCCGTTAACCTCATCCTTATAGTGGGATTACCAGTCCAGGCTAAATCCCCTGTAATATAAACTCATAGAGTATTGTCGGGATTACCAGCCCAGGCTAAATCCCCTGCAACGACAATTACTCTAATGAGCTTGGATCTGAATTACCAGTCTAGGCTAAATTCAGACCCTAATTCGGATTACCCGTCTGGGCTAAATCCATTTTCCACATATTCTTCGGGAGGGCTATATCAGGATCACCCGTCCGGGCTAGATCCTTTTCACAAATATTCTACGGGAGGTCTTATATCAGGATCACCCGTCTGGGCTAAATCCTTTTCACACATTCTTCGGGAGGGCTATATCGGGATAGGATCACCCGTCCGGGCTAGATCCTTTTTACCATCAATTCCTTTTCAGAGATCCATCGAATTTTCCTTTCATTCAACCGGGATTTATTTTCCATTTTCATCAAGAATATCAATACTTCATCAATTATCATACAATAAACATCCAAATCATATTCACATCAATAAAAATATATTTCAAGCATTTAAGAATATAATTCAAGTTACACGAACTTAGAATTTTATTTTTATACCATAACGATAATCTTAGTTTCATAATAAATATTTTATATAAAACATTATATCATTTCTAATTCAACGTTTATCGATTATAATTGAGCATGAGATCAATTTATGCATGAATCATTCATATATTTTTTCCCTCCTCCTCCTCTCCATCCACATCCTTAGTATAAATAACACACTTGTAAATAAAATTATCTATAATTTTTCACTATTTATTTATGTGAATATTCAAGCTGTCCATCCGTGTTATAGTCACTAAATTATTTTTATCTTGAGCTACAGAACTCCAAATTAAGATCCGTTAATTTTTCCTAAAACTAGACTCCAACACATTATTACCATAAAATTTTCAGAATTTTTTATTTATCCAATAAGTACAGTTTATTTTTTAAAGTCACCCATGTTCTGTTGTCTGACAGTTTCGACCCTTCTTCACTAAAAATTAATTATCTCCTCATACAGGATTTGAATAATGTTCCTGTTCATTTCTCTTGAAAATAGACTCATTCAGGATTTTAAAAAATATAAATTTAGGCCCCTAATTTTTTTCTCCGATTTTTGAAGGTTTTCCAAAGTCAGAACAGGGGAACCCCAAAATCATTCTAACCTTGTCTCACAAAACCTATTGTATCTCATGATTTACAATTCTATTGCTTACACAGTTTCTTTTATAAGAAACTAGACTCAATAAGATTTAATCCAAATTTTATTCATCCTCTAATTCAATTTATACAATTTTTAGTGATTTTTCAAATTTATACTAATGCTGCTATCCAAAACTGTTTTAGTGCAAAGTGTTGATTTCCATTTTGCCCCAAATGTCACAGTTCATACAATTCAGTCCTTGTCTAATTAGCCCCTCAATTGAGCTAATTTTTCTTAATTAATACTTTATTCTATCATTTTAAATTACTCCATAACCCTTGAAAATCAGAACTTTAGCATTAAACTTAATTCCAAACTCTTTTACAATTAGGTCCTAAAACCAATTTCCATCAATTTTACTTGATAAAATAATCATATATCAAAATTAAAGCTTCAATTCTATATTTATTCATCATATTCTTCCAGAACTCATCCATAGCAACTATAAAAATTAGCCATAGAATCAAAAACTAGTGACATAGTAAGTTGGACTCAATTGTAAAAGTTAAAAAACATAGAAATTTCAAGGAGAAAGCAAGAATTAAACTTACATGAAGCTAGAGTATGAAAACCAACTTGAACCCTCTTCTATGGTTGTTTTTCAGCTGATGAAAATGAAGAGAAATGAAGAGAATTCTAGATATTCCAATTTGGTCCCATTTTTATTTAGCTAATTTTGGCAATTTTCTAATTTTGCCCTTATTTCACCCATTTCCTGATTTTTCTCAGATATTGTCACCCAAAATATCTCCTTTGGGCTTATTTTCACTTTAGGTCCTTTCTCATTTGACAATTAAGCTATTAATCCTTCTAGCAACTTTTACACATTTTTCAATTTAGTCCTTTTTATTTAATTAACCATCCAAATGTCAAAATTTTCTCACGAAATTTCAATACTACCTTATTAACCTTCCGTAAATATTTATAAAAATATTTATGACTCGACTTATAACACTGAGATCTCGATACTTCTTTTTCTCAATTTCTTGACCAAATAAATCTTTATAAAACACAATTTACTATTTCAAAAATCTTTTAAAAGCTACATTTGGCTCGTAAATATTAAATAATATAATCTACGAGTTCATTTATCAGATTTGGTGGTCTCGAACCACTATTTCTGACATCGCTGAAATTTGGGCTATTACACAAACAGCATGTAAAAGACCCTAGGAGCCCACCCTAGATAGAACTGCGAGAAACCCTAGCGGTTACCCAGATAGGGGCTTGACTCTCTTTTATTTACTTTGAATTTTGTTTTTTTATGTTGTACTGGCATATTGTGTTTTTGCTATGTTTGCATGTCATTTCATTCAAAAGAGTGTCGATTCAAGTTCGATTACTAAATTAGAGAGCTTGTCATGGAGAACGAATTTCTTGATAAAATGGAAGATAATACGGCTGTCTGTATGTGGTCAGAGAAAACACAATTAGAGAAAGGGGATAGTCTAGCCGAGGGGTACACGTCATAATTATGGGACTACACCCGTACCAGCATGACGCAAAATAGCCTTCAAGAATTAAAAGAAATATGGGATCAGTGGAATGATGAGACCAAGCAGTTGTTCTACTATAATTATGGGGATTTGTCGTATCTACTCGACATCAAGGTGGACGAGCATTTGTTCCGGGCCCTCGCTCAGTATTGGAACCCTGCATACAGTTGCTTTACCTTTGGAAGGGTCGATTTAGTGCCCACTGTGGAAGAATATATAGCCCTACTACATTGTCCTAAGGTTCAAGTCGATAAAGCTTATTCTAGAGCCGCTTATGTCCCCACCTTTTGGAAGAAATTGATGAACATTACAGGAATGAACGAACAGTGAATTATAGCTAGGATCAAGCAGAAAGGTGGGTGTAAGTGCATCCCATGGAAGAATTTGAGAGATTTGATTCTAACGCATCTTGATACAAAAAGAGAGTTGATGTGTTTGCTTTGAGCATCTACGGACTAATGATCTTCCCTAGGGTATTAGGGTATGTAGATGAGGCGGTCTCAGATCTCTTTGATCGACTTGTTAAAGGGGTCACAGCTGTTCCTACAATCTTGACCGAGACATTTAGATCTTTGAACCCATGTAGAAAGGCCGGTGAAGGCAGATTTATAGGGTGCGCACAGTTGTTGTTAACTAGGTTCCACAGTCATTTCTAGAAGATGGATAAGGTTTCTTATCAGGTTTTCTTCGGGAATTACTCCCCATTAAAGGAAGTAGTGGCCACGCTAAGAAAGGATGACATATCAGAGGAAAATTGGATAATGCTTCTCCAAAATCTCCAGGAAGAAGATGTCGAGTGGAGAGCTCCTTGGTTGATTCTTGATGAAATTCTTTACCGATATGGAAGTTTTAACTGGGTCCCTTTGCTTGGGATTTGGGGAGCTATTGGGTATGCTTCTTTGCTCCTATTAAGGCAATATAGATCCAGACAGTTCATACCGGCAACGCATGGGCTAGCTCAATGTGAGTTTTCGTACAGGGGAGATAACTACAAGAAAAGGGTAAAAGCGATTTCTAACGCTTGGAATCAAACTCGTCGAATGAAAAGGCTGGCCGTAGGTTCAATGACGACTCCTGAGTACAGTGGATGGTGGGGTAAAAGAGTTAATGATAATATCCCTAGGCCGAATTTAGAAGGTGTTCGACCGATGGAAGAGTACTTACAAGTGATCCCGTCAGAACTCGAAATCATAAAGCAAGACTTCCAAAAGGAGGAATTCGGAACTTGAAAAGAAGATTAAACAATTGGAGGAAGAAAATATGCATTTAAGGTTAGATGCTGATGTTCAAAAGCTAGAGGCTAATAAATTATGGAAAGGAAAGAATAAGGCCAAGGAAGACTTGGACAGTTTGAAGATGGATTACAAGAAATTGCGTCTATCAATGAGAACCGCCAGATTGGGAAAAACATCGGAGCAATGGCGACAAGAGATCCAAAAAGAAAGAACCAAAGTCGATCAGTGGGAGAGAAAATTCCAAGAGGCTCAGGCACAGAAAGATGCCCTAGAAAGGAGTTTGGTAGAAACCCAAAATGACAAAAGAGAATTAAAGGCTAGAGTGGTAGAACTTGAAAAATCACTTCATAGAAATCGTAATTCTGCGGTTGAATTGAGGGCAAGTTTGAACAAGATTGAAGAAATGAAAGGAAATATAGAAGAACTAGAGTTTACATTACAAAATTGTGAGCTCTGAGTAGAACTTCTTGAGATAAGTGAGGAACGTTGGAAGGAACAGCTTCACCATTCTCAGAATCAAGTTAGAAATAGAGATTACATCATGGGCGAGGTCGTGGCTCAGATTCGGAAGGTAGCCGATCATTTACAAGCTTTGGCAATTCAGGCCGACATGCTAAGCGTGAAGTATGAGCTTGAATCGGATCTGGGTCAAGAGTTAGCTTCGTTGTTTAGGAAAGTTAAAACTTTGAGCATTAGGGCAAAGCCATATTTGTAATCCGTTTTATGTAAAGAACTTTGTTTTCTAGTAAAGTTTTCTAAATGAAATTGAATCAGAATCCACGCCTCTTTGCATTCATTTCATGCATTCGCATTACTTCACATCATGTGCATTTAAATTTCATGGAAAGATCCTAATTGGTTAAAATCAT
Organism: Gossypium australe; assembly: GCA_005393395.2. Lineage (NCBI taxonomy): Eukaryota > Viridiplantae > Streptophyta > Magnoliopsida > Malvales > Malvaceae > Gossypium > Gossypium australe. The sequence goes on from CM016615.1 coordinate 17,493,188, forward strand.
CTCAGAGTTAATGTGGAAACCAACAAAAACTTACCAACCAAACATCATTACAGTACCCGAGCAAAGACAAAAGACATGGATCAAAGATTAGAAAGACTTGAATAACTCCAAAAAGAGATAAAAGATCAATTACAATTACAAATGCAAGAGCAAGAGCAACTAGCTAAAATCCAGCAAGACATGATGGATAGAATGATGGAATCCCAAAGAAATATGATGACTCAGTTGACCCAACTGCTAATTGGAGGAATAGATAAAGGAAAGAGCCCTATAGTTAATGCTAGAGAAGATAATGAGGAACCTCTCTATCCTCCGAGTTTTACTCCAACAAATGCACAGACACAACCTGAGGTGTACCTTCGAAGAACATCCGTCACGATTAGGCCTCAACAATTTCAGGGTGGTGTTTCGGTGCCGATGAACTTGCAAGAAGGATCAAGTTCTAACCCAGGGGATAACCCAACTAATCCTGTTATCCCTGAATTTGATGAAGTGGCAAAAAAGGAAAAGGCAAGAACAGAACTGCCAAAGCAGTTAGAGGACCGATGTAAATGGCTGGAAGAAAAATTCAGGGCAATGGAAAACACTGATAGTCAGCATAGAATCGATGCTAAGGATATGAGTTTGGTCTCAGATCTAGTACTCCCTCCCAAGTTCAAGACTCTAGAGTTTGAAAAGTACAATGGAACTAGTTGTCCTGAGAAGCTCACATCAACATGTTCTGTCGAAAGATGACAGGATATGTTAATAATGATCAACTATTGATCCACTTCTTCCAAGACAGTCTGATCGGGTCTGCAGCTAAGTGGTACAACCAACTGAGTAGTGCCAAAATTAGTTCATGGAAAGACTTAGCACAAGCTTTTATGAAGTAATATAGTCATGTGACAGACATGACACCCAATAGAGTCATATTGCAAAATACGGAGAAGAAGCAGAATGGGAGCTTCAGGCAATATGCCCAAAGATGGAGAGAGGTGGTGACGCAAGTCCAACCACCTCTTCTGGAGAAAGAAATCATGATGGTTTTCATCAACACTCTGAAAGCCCCGTTCATTAATCATATGTTGGAAAGTGCTGCCATGAGCTTCTCAGATATGGTAATGTCCGTCGAGATGATTGAAAACGCCTTAGGAGTGGGAAGATATACACAAGGGAAAGTACCAAAAGGTTAACCCCGAAGAAAAATGACAATGAAGTGGATAACGTGAGCATGTTTAGTAAAGGGTATCCCAAGCCAATCACTATGGGCCAACCGAGGGCCGTAACCACCAACCATCAAGGCCCTTCAAGGCAAGAATCCAATTCAAGACCAAACTCAGAAAAACTCCAGTTCACTCCCATCCCCATGACGTATAGGGAGTTGTACCAAAATCTGTTTAATGCCCATGTGGTATCTCCGTTCTACTTGGAACCTATGCAGCCTCCATTCCCCAAATGGTATGACACAAACGCCCAATACGTATACCATGCAGGAATCACAGGACACTCAATAGAAAACTGCACCACTTTCAAAAAAGTTAATTGAAAGGCTCATCAGAATGGACATTGTGAAATTTGATAATCCGTCGGGTGTAGAAAATATGTTACTCAATCATGCTGATAAAGGGGTAAACGCGATAATCGAGAATGTGGGGAAGAGAATCAAGAAAAATATTGAAGAAGTAAAAACCCCATTGAAATGGGTTTTGAAACAAATGATAAACATGGGATCATCATTCAGAATTCGGAGGAGACACCCAAAAGGATGAGGAGCTACTGTGAATTCTACACTGAAGAAGGTTATGAAATCCAAGAGTGTGCTGAATTCAAAACTTTGGTGCAGAGCCTAATGGATAATAAAGAGTTGGAATTTCTTGAAGAAGTCAAAGGCCAGAAGGAATGTTAGGAAATCTGAACATTAACACCATATCCGAAGAGGGAGCCGGAGAAGAGAATTCATCAGGCATTTGCCCTTGTGTACCTGGGAATGTTTTGAATAATGGGATTGCGGAAAATATCCCTGTATTTTTTAAAAGTCAATTCGGAGTAATGTCCAAAACATGCTTATTGCTTTAAGCCTAGGAGCAATAAGAATCATTTTGTGAAATAGGCTTATGTCCAGTATCTTTATTTCAATAAAATGCATCTTTATTTCTCACTCCAAGCAAATATTCTTTTATTCTTTCCATTTCATTCATAATCATACCACACAAGTAAATATTCTTAGATTATTTTGTTCTTCGAATCTTTCTTCGTCCCTATAATAGGTCTCCAGATATCAATAATATGAGCGACACTGCTATTGACTCAGAACCTCCTTTTAAGCAAGATATGTGTCCAGAGGAACCTCAGGACTTTGAAGATGACCGAGATTGTAGCTTATTTCCTGATTTGTTAAGGATGGTAGAACAAGATGAGAAATAGATCCCACATTATAAAGAATTAGTGGAATCTATGTCCTTTCTATATATGGGGCATGGATGTTAGTGGGCCGATCATGCAGAAAGCTTCTAACAAGTATCGACTCATCTTTGTGGTTATTGATTACTTCACCAAGTGGGCAGAAGCTGCTTCATATGCCGATGTCACAAAGACGACAGTCAACAAATTCTATGTCGGTATGGAATCCCAAAAAAGGGATCATATCTAACGATGCATTAAATTTGAACAACAGCGTGACATCAGAAGTTTGCAGTCTGTTCAAGGTTAAACATTATATCATCCCAAAACGAACGGTAGGTATCGCCGGGAAAATGATTGAGACCCATGAAGATTAGCATCTGTGCTAGTCGAATGTCTATTAGGACCGCCACCGGAGCAACGCTTTTCTCATTGATTTATGGAATAGAGGCGGCTTTGCCCATTGAAGTCGAGATTTATTCCCTCCGAGTTTTGCTAGAGTTGAAGTTGGATAAAACAGAATAGATCTAATTTTGATATGATCAAGTAAACCTGATTGAAGAAAAAAGGTTGAAAGCTATCCAAGATTATGACGAAAAGGTTCGTCCTAGAGAATTCCATGAGGAGGACTTAATTTTGAAAAGGATCCTTCATATACAAAAGGGACTTTAGAGGAAAGTGGATGTCGAATTAGGAAGGACCTTATGTGGTAAAGAAGGCCTTTTTTGAAAAAAGCGTTGCTTTTAATCGAGATGGATGGCAAGAACCTTCCCAATCCATAAATTCAGACTCAGTTAAGAAGTACTTCACTTAAAAACACAAAAAAAAAGAAGAAAAAGAAACAGGAGAGGCCAAGGCGAAAACTTGTAAAGGGCGCCTTGAGACCAAAGGGGTTTTGAATTGAAAACCCGTAAAGGGCAATTTAAATTTTGATCAAAGGTAAGGTATGTGGTAGTCTTGTCTTCTCCAAATTAACAGGGAGGAAGGATGCTACATCTTGGGGCATTAACAAAGTATTCCAGTTCTCCTAAACACATATCAAGTTCAAAGGATCCTCAAGAATTTTTGTGCGGAGAAGCTAATGTTGAGATATCTGGGGCACCTATTTTCACATTATTCGTTTTGGATCGTAGCCAAATTTGTTATCTTGATTAATTCATTTTCGAGCTTTGCTCCCAATAAAATTTCATTTTGTCCATTGTAATAATTTTTTTCAAGCAATTTTTCATTGAAATGATGATTATTGGACCAATAATACTCAAGCAAAAGGAGTTTTGCATATTAATCTAGAAGTTTCTAAATAGTACGAGAACCTGAAACAGGACCATTAGTCAGAACTGACCAAATTCATGAGTTAAAAACATTTGAGAAAGAATAGTCCAAATTATGACTATTTATTCAGATCTTCTGTCAAAGATACCAGCTAAACAAGAAAGCACTGTAGCATATCAATGTTAGAACCTTGATGAAGGACGAGCAATGACAACCTAAGCATTAAAAAGGGATCATTCTCGAAAAATGACATTCTGCATTCATGTAAATGTCATTCATACACATCCAAATAGGAGCATTTGATTCATTCCGATCATGACTTCCTAATCATTTTCCACAAGGATAGGCCCATGAAATGAACTTTACAAGTCGTGCTACCTAGAGAATGGTGCAGTAGACCAATAAAGTTACAAACCTTATCTCACTGAAGTTGCAGTGGAGAAGGTTGAAGTTACAAGTCTTATCTCCTTGAAGTTGCTGTGGAGCAGACTGAAGATAGGGAATCTTATTTCCCTGAAGTTGCAGTGGAACAGATTGAAGCTATAAAGTACAGATCCTATCTATCTGAAGTTGTAGTAGAGCAGATCACACAAACCTTATCTCCCTGAAGTTGCAGTGGAGCAGGTTAAAGTTACAAGTCTTATCTCCCTGAAGTTGCAGTGGGGCAGACTGAAGATAGCGAATCTTATTTCCCTGAAATTGCAGTGGATCAGATTGAAGCTACGAGTCGCAAGTCTTATACCTCTGAAGTTGCAGTAGGTCAGATCAAATCTTATGGCGAATCTTATCTCTTTGAAGTTACAGTGGAGTAGATTGAAGCCATTAACCTTATCTCCCTGAAGTTGCAGCGGAGCAAGTTGAAGATAATGAATCTTATTCCCCTGAAGTTGCAATGGAACAGATTAAAGCTACGAGTTACAAGTCATATACCTCTAAAGTTGCAGTAGGCCGAATCAAATCTATCATGGCAAATCTTATCTCCCTGAAGTTGCAGTGGAGCAGATTGAACCACAAGTCTTATTTCCCTGAAGTTGCAGTGGAAAAGATTAAAGTTACAAATCTTATACCTCTGAGGTTGCAGTAGGTCGGATCAAATTTACCAAAACCAAACCTTATCTCCCTGAAGTTGCAGCAGAGCAGACTAAAGATAGCAAATCTTATCTCCCTGAAGTTACGACGGAGCAGATTGACGCTACAAGTCTAATCTCTTTGAATTGGATCGAAGCGCTAGTTCCTATGCCCCTAAATAAGCAGTGGGATAGAATGAAGCTACTTGAAGAAGAAAGACACCAAAACAAATAGAGACTCAGCAAGGCCGGGCAAAATTGGCCCTTTTTAAGTCTTTGCTCCGTTTTCGTTACACGATAACGAGCAAAGAGAGGTAGCTGTAATTAGCCCAATTTGCCCGGGCCCATTAAAACCAAAATAAATAAAATAATTAAACAGTTCAGTTTTTTTTTACAAACCCAAACTCGAAGCCCAAAATTTCAGCCCAACACAAAAATGCCCAATCCTAAATTACAAGACCCAAATGGCCCAAAAAAATTTTACATTCTCAGAAACCCTAGGAAACCCTAATGCCGCCGCCTCTACCTCGCCACGTCGGCACCCTCCGTACTCCTCCACACGCGCACCACCACGCTAGCTGGCATCCGTACCTGCAAGGACAAACAGCACAGCAGAGAAAAAAAAAAAAAAGCAAGAAATATTGTAGATTTTTTATTTTTTCTTCAATGTTCGGCTATAAAACCGAAAAGAATTCCTTTGTAATTTTTTACATACAAGAGATCAATAGAATACAAAAAAAAAATCACAAAGCCGATCAAAAGCAAAGGTTCTCCCTTTTTTCTTTTTTTTTTCTCTCTTTCGTTCTTTTCGAAACTGTTAGTACATGTATATAAAGAAAAAAAATGGTATAAGAAACTGTTAGTACATGTATATATATATATATATATATATATATATATATATTAAATATAGTATAAGAAAAAAATGCTTACCTTTTGGAGTTCTGGCCGTCGTGCACGGTGGTCGAAGGCGGCGATCGGCTTGAATCCGGCGCCGGAGCCCTCGCCGGAACCTGGACAGATTCAAGGGGAGAGGGAGAGAATTTTTGGAAGGTTTTGGAGTTTTTTTTTTTTTTTAAAGTGAGGGGAAAATGAATTTTTTTTTGTAAAATTTTTTATTTTATAGCACCCCCCATACGGCTTTCGTTTTGGAGCAAACATCAAACGCCCAAAACGGCGCTGTTTTGCTTCAACCTGCGCACGCGACCCGACTCGCAAGGAGGATCCGCGTGTTTTTAACAATTGGGTTATTTACCCTTTTAGTTCTTCCGTTTTTTATTTATTTTAATTTAGTCCTTTTACTATTTTTTTTCTTATTTATAAATTTGACCGCAGAATTTGTTGCGTGTTTCAAATTAGTCTCTAGCCTATTGATGCGCTAGGGACAAGTCTCCAGGGATTGGGCTTTTTGCCTATTTGGTCCTCGCGCGTTTTCATGCTGGTCATATTAGTCCCGTTCTCCTTTTATTTTTTTATTTTTGTCCCCAAACTTTTGTTTTTAGTTCAATTTAGTCCCTTTTTTATTTCTTTTGTTACTTTTGCTATTTTATTAATTATTATTATTATTATTATTATTATTATTACTATTTTATATTATTTTTATTGTTACTTTCCTTACTATTAACATGTTATTATTATTACTTTATTATTAATGTTATTGTTAACATATTATTATATTTAAATAACTTTGTTATTATTACTATTATTTCCATAATATTCATTTGCTTAATATTTTTTAAATAGACTTATTCATTTATCAGCTTATTACTTATTTATTTATATCTTTTTATATATTTTAAAACTTTAAATTTTTTTTATTATTAATGCCACCATCATTCTTATTAACATTATGATTTTTTAATTTTTGTTACGCTATATTTGCTTATTGATTTGTTTAATACTAATCATTTAGTGCTAAATCTTTAGTTCTTTTTAATTATTATTTTTTGTGTATTATGGTTTGTTATTTGATCTTCGTCTTTTATATTGTCATGTATTAATGCATTTATTATTAGCCTGATATGCATATTAGTACCGTAATCCATTTTTTGCATTTTACTATAAAATCGTGTTATATTAATCTTTGTCCGGTACAATTTTTTTTATTAAGCAATTTTTTTAATTCGAGATTCGAGAAATCGTACCCTAACTTACTGGGTTTCGATTTTTTCTTGACGAGCCTAAAGAACCGATTATCCTTTTAAAAATCAAAGCGTATAAGTTAAATAAAAACCTATTCTCGGGAATCCAAAATGTTGTGTCCTAACTCATTGGATGTGACATTTTGTTATCTCAAGGTAAGGATTTCTAAAAATAAAGGTAATATTCTGTATTTGGAATTTTGAGAAATTGTGCCCTAACTTACTGGGTTCCGATTTTTCATTTGACCCAAATAACCAAATATCCTTCTTGAACTTGTGTGAGTTTTAAAAGTCAAAAGACAAGCTTAGTTTCGAGGATTTGAAATGCCGTATCCTAACTCACTGAGCGTGACATTTTACTTCTTCGAAATAAGAGGGTCTTAGTATCCAATTTAATTTATTCAAGTTTTCTTTTAAACAAAGAGGATCGTATTTTAAAATCTTTTCAAATTTTCGACATTAAGACGTTAATTAATCAATTAGGTACCAATTTTGGGCATTACGAGGGTGTTAATCCTTCCTCGTGCGTAACCGACTCCTAGACCCTTTTCTCGAATTTTGTAGGCCAAAATCATTATTTTAATAAATCAAAATGTTTTTAATGATCAACCTCAAGGTGATCCGATCACACCTCGAAAAAAAGATTGGTGGCGACTCCATTTTTGTTTCTAAAGTCGACCCCAATTTTTAACAAAAAAATGGTTTCGATAGCTTGGCGACTCCATTTTTGTTTCTAAAGTCGACCCCGTTTTTCAACGAAAAAATAGTTTCGACAACACCTATGTTAGTATTATTTAAATATAAAGATTTTTTAAATTTATTAAAAAATATTTATTTTAATATTTTTAATATATTATATTTTTAAAAATAATATAAAAAGTTAATATAAACAGACCAGACTAATTCTAAATTTCAACATTTTCATTCGAACCAAACTTAAATAAAATTTTAAATCTATTTTTTGAGTCCAACTTATCAAATAGATTTAAAATTTTATCAAAAACCGACCCGCCGAGCAATGGAAAGTTGTACGTGTAAGCTATTATTCCATATAATAATAATAGGCTGAATTCATTGAAGTTAAAAGATATTAATATAGAGAATCGTGTCTGAGAAAGATACGGAACACGCATACATCACGTACCTCATTTCTAAATTTAAGTATAGAAACATCAAGACCTTATCTCTTTCCTTGGTGAAATGTGGGCCATCAATGGAGTCTTCATCACCACTGTGAACTCTTGCTTCTCTTCCAAGCTGATCTCATCTCCATCCATTGCCTTCCATTCAAATTTCCAGATCAAATTTGCCACAAAATACTCCAGATGAAGAAGGGCTAAGCCAAATCCAGGACAAATTCTTCTCCCAACACCGAAAGGCATCATCTTGATTTCCCTACTCCCTGTTATATCAAACACTTGTTCATTTCTCATGAACCTCTCTGGCTTAAATGCCATGGGATCCTCCCACACCTTTGGATCCCACCCCATCTCTGCCACCATGAAATTGATAGTTCCATTCTTGGGAACCAAATAGTCTCCCAGCACAGTGTCTTCTGTCACACAATGAGGAAGCACAAAATGCCCTGGTGGGTGCCTTCTTAGCCCTTCCAATATCACTGCTTTCAGATAAGGCATCTTTTGTAAATCATCTTCTTTGATTTCCACTCCATCTCCCACAACCCCTTTAATTTCAAGAAATAACTTATCTTGAATACGAGGGTATTTCACCAAATTTGCCATAACCCATTGCAAAGCAGTGGAGGTAGTATCAGTGCCAGCATTAAGGAATTCAGAGGCCAAACTAAAAATTTCTCCTTCAGTAAGTTTCCTTTTCTCTTCTGGTAACTCCAAATCCAATAAAGTATCAACGTATGCCAAAACATAATCATCGCTTTTCTTATCACTCAATTTCTCCTCTTTAGCTTTCTTTCTTGCTCTTATCAATGGTATCAGCACATCCTCTTGATCTTTACGTCGCTGAAAAAACTCCTGCCATCGCTTACGAAGCAAAACCTTGGTCACCTTAGGCCAAAAGTTAAGTATATTGAACCTTTCCAGCCCCAGCAGCCCTCTTCGCACAACATCCTCGATCTTTTTGATCTGCTCCTGACTAAGCTTGTCACCAAAGCACATTAAAACCAGTAAACAAAACATAGCATATTGAAAATGAGTTAAAACCGAAACTGGTTCTCCGGTTTTAGCCTTTGATTGCAAAATATTAAAAAGAATGTCCAAAACCCATTTACGTGCATGAGAATACGACTTGATACGCGAAGGATGGAGAATTTCTGATGTAAGGTTCCGCCGCAAAACCCGCCAGTTCGGTCCATACGGGGCGGAGCTGATGTTGTGTTGGTTGCTACTCATGATTTTGCTAATAGGAAGAGCTTTGGGGCGGTCGGAAAACAGTGAACCGCTTTGGACTAACGCCTGGTGAGCAAGGGAACGATCGGAGACAAAGATGGAGGGGCGAGGACCAATGTGGAGAGTGACCATGGAACCATACTTTTTGCGAAGGTTGCGGAGTATTGGCTCGATTTCGAAGAAAGATTTGCGGAGCCATAAGAAGTTGCCAATGATAGGGAAAGTGGAAGGGCCTGGAGGGAGAGTGTGGGTAAGCTTTTTGGGAGGAGAGAAGAGGTTGAAGAAGGCTTTGAGAATAAGGGAAATGGAGACAGCGATGAGGAGGATGAAGAACCAAGTTTCCATTTGGGTGTAGTAGAGTGATAGACTATACGAAAGAGAAAATAGTATTTGAGTTTATAAGGCTACCTATCTTCCATCCAGGTTTATTTTGTGGTTGTGGATTGTCAACAAACAAACGAAATCAATTCCATTGCTTTTAAAATACTGAAAAGGATTTTCCGGATAATTTACCAAAATATACCAAAATAAAAAAAAATTATGAAAATGGGCCGAAATTTGCATTATTTACGAAAAATGGCCATTTCCTCTCAAAATGCACTGACGTGGACGCGTTTTGGGGGATGCAGCAGGAAAGCGCGCCCTTGAGGGCCCGCTTTCTGCCACATCAGCACAAAACGCACTGACGAGGACGCACTTTGCTGATGTGGCACAAAGCACTCCCTTAAGGGCGCGCATTCCTACTGCAACAGTCAATTTTTTTTACTTTTGGAGAAAAAAACCTATAAAAACCCCCCACCCTTTTATTTTTTTACAACAAAGTCCTTATTCATTTTTCTCTCAACTTTCTCTCAAATTCTTCTCAAATTTCTTCTAAATTCCTTGAAACTTCCTCTCAAATTTCACAATAGTCCTTTAATATTTACAAAAAAGTCCTTTTTGAAATATATTTTTTGATAAATTTTAAAATATTCAATCGTGTTACCAATGGCCAAGGAATTAATTCGTCTTGACGATAAACACATCTCCGTCGATCAAATGCAAATGGTAAGTTTAAATTTTAATTTTTCAATACTATTTAATATTTTTTAGGTTTATTCAATTTTAATTAATTTTTATTTTATAATTTTTAAACAGTCTGTCGATCGGGTGTTGCAATGCTATATTCGCAATATGCCTAGTCCGCCATCGTCGTTTATCGAGAATTATCTGCGGGATGCGGGGTTTTGGCACGTGGCCATGATAGGCCGAGGATGCAAGTTGGAGCCGAAGTTAATCAGTGCGTTGATAGAGAGGTGGAGACCCAAAACGCACACTTTCCATCTTCCATGCGGAGAGTGTACTATCACTCTAGAAGACGTGCAGTTGCAATTGGGATTGCCGGTGGATGGGTCTGTAGTCATCGGGTCCGCAACTTCTAGCGATTGGACCGCCGTATGCTACGAGCTTCTGGGTGCCATTCCGGATAACATTTATGGAGGTCGGATCGAGATGGGCTGGTTACGAGACACATTCCTGGAGCCGAATAATGGTTCGACCGAAATAGAAAGAATACGGTATGCTGAGGCATACATTCTTGAGATGATTGGAGGCTATCGGATGCCGAACCTATCTCGAAACCTTGTACACCTGAGATGGCTGCTGAAACTCGTTGATTTTAGAGCGCCCGGTGAATTGAGTTAGGGGTCTGCCGTGCTATAAAAATTCTATCAGGAGATGTACGAGGCGACGCGGTCGAGTAAAGCAAAAATCGGAGGTTGCCTATCACTACTGCAATCATGGACACGGTTTCAATTTCCATTTTTACGTCCTCGAGTCGACCACCCATATATATTCCCACTCATAACGAGGTAAATTTAATATTATATTTTACTATTGTTACGTAGATTTAAAGTATAATTGTATGCTAAAATTTTATTTAATTAGGTGGAACCATTCGGCGAGTTATGTTGGAATACCTACAGAGCTTGAAGATATACGGCTTCTATTAGAGCAACGGTCGAAATCACAAGTAAGTTTAAATAAAATATATTTTCCTAATAAAATTGTCGTTTCGAATTTTGTATTTAGTATTTAGTATTATGTATATAACTAATATTTTGGTCATGTTAATATAGTTTCAATGGTCACCATACAAGGATTCGGCAATTCGGGCAGTAATTCCGAAGGAGTTCTTGCTAAATCCGAACATTTGGCATGTGAATGTCCCATTGATCAACTACGTCACCGTGGAGATACACCAGTCAGATTGGGTTCTACGATAATTTAGATTCTGACAACCGATTCCCGTGCCACCTGAGGTGCTCAATGATGAGTACAAAGTCGACTTACGGAAGTTGCACACGGATTGGCCAAGATTTTGGTCAGCATATATCGAAATGTGGGAGAACCAGTATGATTATATACCTATTCGGGAACAGATCGTCGTTCCTGAGTTAGCGTGCATACCGGAATACATGCCATGGTTTAGGATCCATGGCAAGCCGTATTTATTGTCGGAAGAGCAGAGGCGACGGCATCTTCTTGAATAAAGGGAACGACGGGGCCCTTTAAATCCAAGGAGAAGGGGTGATGAGACGGGACCATCAGCAGCGCCGACACAGTCACCGGGCCCAGCAACAGCGCCTACACAGTCACCGGGCCCAACACTTCAGTCAACGACACCGACATCACAGCCTTTGGCCTTTATGCCAAGTGCGTACCCTAGCCCTTATATGTATCCTAACCCATATATGTTTCCTTTTCCCAATCCCACTCCAGGTTGGAATGCATGGCCCGGTTCGAGTCTGTTCCTGACTACTCCGACTGGCCAGTCGATCTTGAGGCCGCCGTTGCATGAGAGATCACACGAGGCGCCGTCGGGGAGCTCTTCTTTTTACCAGTCTCCTTCTTTCTATGGGATTCAGACACCCCCTCCATGGTTTATGCAAACACCTCCATAGTCGTTTTTTATCAAGGTGGGTCATCCACCCAACACCCACAACCCACTACCGGAGGAACCAGAATCCTCGCCTGAGGTTCCACGACCCCTGCCGGAAGGTAGAAGAATGAGGAATCCAACGCGTAACCGCCGACCACCCCCATGTGGCACTGATTCCGACCGGCACCAACATTGATTCCGACCGCCTTTTTTATTTTTTAATTGTAATATATTTTTTTAATAAAATAAAAGTTATTTTTTTATTTTTGTTTGTAATTTAATTTTAATATCTTTAATAAAATAGAAGTTGTTTATTTTTTTTTATAATTTAAATTTAATATCTTTAATAAAATAAAAGTTGTTTTTTTTGTAATTTAGTTTTAATATCTTTAATAAAATAAAAGTTGTTTATTTTTTTTGTAATTTAATTTTAATATCTTTAATAAAATAAAAAATGTTTTTTTATTTTTTTGTAATTTAGTTTAAATATCTTTAATAAAATAAAATTTGTTTATTTATTTTGTAATTTAATTTTAATATTTTTAATTAAATAAAAGTTGTTTTTTTATTGTAATTTAATTTTAATATCTTTAATGAAATAAAAGTTGTTTTTTTATTTTTTATTGTAATTTAGTTTTAATATCTTTAATAAAATAAAAGTTATTTATTTTTTTGTAATTTAATTTTAATATTTTTAATTAAATAAAAGTTGTTTTTTTTTGTAATTTAGTTTTAATATCTTTAATAAAATAAAAGTTGTTTTTTTTTTGTAATTTAATTTTAATATCTTTAATTAAATAAAAGTTATTTTTTATTTTTATTATAATTTAATTTTAATATCTTTAATAAAAATAAAAGTCCAAGATTTTTTTATTGTAATTTAATTTTTATTTTTTTACAAATTAGTCCTTCTACAAAAGTTCACCGTTTTCATCAAGAAATAAATAGAATTTATATAGCCACCAAGAGACAAAAAAGCTAAGAAGACTGTCAACTATTTCGATTTGGACATGAGCGAGATGTATGGCCTGGGTTCCTACACCATCCGCACAACCTACGTTGGTTGGTCGTTTCTCGGATATCCATATTGTTGCGTATTCTAGTCGAGCAAGGTCGACCTTTTGGTTTGCGCCTCAGTTGTCTATCCGGCAACAGCTTATACGGTGCAAGCGATACAGATAGCCACTTACGTTCATCTGGGACTGGTGGGAGTACGTGTCTCCACACGTTGTACATGTTTTCTATTTTATACACTTCGTCGACATAGCTCATGGGATCAAGACGGAGATTCTGACAAGCCGCAAGTATATGAGTGCATGGGTAACGAAGTGTATCAAATATCCCACAGTCGCATGTCCTATTTCTCAAGTGTACACGATATTGCCCGCCAAAAATACCGAGGTTCAGTCTGTCAAACTCCGTCACACGAAACCATAGGTTTTCGCGATCGTGACACACTGTGTGCATGGTGTTGGCCCGTTCTTTCCCCTTGTTAATTTCTCGCAAGACCTTCGTGCACCATACATGGCCTTCTTGTATTTGGCCTTTATAACTCGCTGCTCACTTCAGAAATTGTGCCGCTAAACGAAAATATGTCTCTTGCACAACCGATGTTATTGGAATATGACGCGTTCCTTTTAGAACAGAATTTATGCATTCGGCCAGGTTTGAGGTCATATGACCATATCGTAGGCCGCCCTCGTATGCTTGTGTCCACTTTTCGAAAGGAATATTGCATAGGTAGTTTGCGCCTTCTTCGTTAACTGATCGAAAAATCGCCAACATCTCCTGAAAACAGTCCTTATTGATCTCGTACCCTGCCAATATAAGTTGATAGCAAATATTACATACCACTCTTCAATTAAGAATAAATTGAATATTACAAACGAAATTATATTAATAGATATTAAATACCCATATTAGTCACTTGTTGTCGTTGACTTGTAGATCGATGTTGCCCGTGGTAGTTGGACGCAACATGTCTTAGGCAATATCGATGGTGTGTGCAATACCATAAGCTTCCCTGTCGCTCTATTGCGGCTAGTATTCTAGGGCCCTGATCCGATATAACGCATATATCAGGTTGGGGGCAGACATGCCTTCTTAACCTACATAGGAAGAAATCTCAGTCATCAGTTGACTCCCCCGGTGTTATTGCAAACGCAATTGGAAGGATTCTCCCATTGCCGTCCTATGCCACAGCTAGCAATAGCCGATGCGTATATCTACCATACATAAAGGTACCGTCAATTTGTACCAATGGCTTGCACTATATAAATGTGTCTCCGCATTGCTTAAATGTCCAGAAAAGACGCTTGAACACTGACCATCCACGGAGCAATCGATCGTTGTAGTACGCCGGTTCTGTTTTAAGGTCTAGTATGTTGCCTGGGACATATCTCTCCAGTACCTGACACCACTGCCACACTATATGAAGCGTCCCACCGACCATGCAACCGTTTCAACGCCTTTTGCTTGGATATCCAAGTCTTTCGGTAAGAGGGCGTGTACCCCAATTGGCTACGAATATTGCCAATTAAGGTTGGCACTGTAGTCTTGGGATCGGCCTTCACCGTCGGTATTATTAAGCCAGTCAACATCTCTGAATCCATCTTCAGATGATCTTGTGAAACACATGTCAACTAAGTACGTTAAATAATGCAACATTACGTAATATTAGTATTATTCAAAAACATTAAACACATAGTGATACTATACCGGCAAGACATGTATGTGGACCTTCGTACTTTTTGATCTCCCATAAGCATGTCCTTTTCCTCAACGAGGCCATGATTTTCCATGAACATGTACCGTCTTGCACTGCACACTTCACCTCATACTTATCGAGCTTGGATTTAACCACGTTGTAGTTAACCCCGTTCTTGATGATGTATTGTTCCAATGCACCAAGAAAAGCATCCTTGTTGGAAAACTCTTTACCAACTTCTAATTTACCCGAATCCAACGAGGAACTTGTACGATCATGTGTCCGGTGCGGTAGTTCAGGAAAATCCAATGCATCGTCTTGAGATAGATCAATATTATGCATGTGGGCTGGAGGCGAGTACGCCCTAAATAGCGGATCTTCTTCTTCTTCATCTGAACTACCCTCAATGTAACACCCCTTACCCGGGACCATCGCCAAGGTCGAGTAAGAGGCGTTACTAGACTTGACTACAAGTTCAGGACATAAAAATTAAAAGCTGTCAAACTGCGTCATGCCGAAAGATTTGACCATAACTCGAGTTACAAAACTCGAAATTTAGATTTGTAAATTTTCCTTGAAACTAGACTCATATAAATTTTTACCATAATGTTTCCAGAATTTTTCATGTGGCCAATTAGTACAGTTTATTCATCAAAGTTACCCTTATTACACAGCTTGCTAATTCTGACCTGTCTCTACAAAAATGCAGTTATCTCATTGTACAATTTTCATATACTGTTCTTATTTATACCAATGAAAAGTAGACTCATTAAGGTTTCTACACATATAAACCATGATTCCTAATTATTTTTGTACAAATTTTTGACAATTTTTCCAAAACAGAACAGTGACTCACGAATTCATTCAGAACAGGTCTCACTAAAACTTAATTATCTCATAATATATAAATCTTTTGCCTACTCTGTTTCTTTCATGTAAAAATAGACACATTAGGGTTTAATTTAATAACTCACACACCTTCAAATTCAATATACCCTATTTTTGGTGATTTTTCTAACTCACATCACTGCTGCTACTACAAACTGTTTGTTACCTTTTATGAAAGACTAGCTTCTAACCGAACCTACCTATATCCCAAATTCGAGGATTCATTTTGTATACAAACATTTCTTAACAAAAACAATTTAAACTCGGATTAAAATTTTCATAACATCGCCATCATGAAACAACATACATATCGAGACACAACGTCGTACTTACTAAAAAAAAATTTAGCCATATTCGCATGGCTATTATATACATATATCTCAAGAGTTCACCCAACAAAGACTACGTCTTTCCTATACATGCCTTCATTTAAAACCTAAAATGAAAAAGGTACCCAAAATGTAGATTGATAGTGTGAGTGGCTTTCCGAACGACCCCGATGAGCTTGCTCCTAATCTATAAAACAGAGGAAACATTTCACACGATAAGTTTGCTAGCTTAGTAAGTCCTAATTACAAAAATAAAATAACGTTCAATTTTCAACAATTAAAATTTCTACAATTCAACTTGTAGGCTTGTACTCGTATTTCTTATCAAGGTGTCATCATGTAAACGTAGGTACAACATTCATATACTTAAAAGACCAAAATTACTATACCACATCATTCATCAATATAACCAAGAAAACATAACATTAGTGATAGATCACTGAATCACTAATTTACCTTGTCTTAATTAAGTAGAAGGCTCATTTCAACGTTACGTACTCACCTGAGCCGTTAACTCGGTAAATTTGCTATAACTCGCCTTGAACCCAAATTTCGGTTTCTAGTTTGTGAAGTATAACACCGGCATCAAGCCTGCTAGGCATAAGAGCCCGATAAATAACACCGGCACAAGGCCTGCTAGGCGTAATAGCCCGATAAATAACACCGGCACAAGGCCTGCTAGGCTTAAAGCCCGATAAATAACACCGGCACAAGGCCTGCTAGGCGTAAAGCCCGATAAATAACACCGGCACAAGGCCTGCTAGGCTTAAAGCCCGAAACACATTAATGTAACCAATCATTTCTAATATCATTTTATACTGTGTCGCGTAATGAAAGTACTTTGGTTTATTTACATCAACTAATCAAAATCATTCTAATGGACGTATATACGTTCGGCTATGGCATGAATACCTACTAAAATTTATCAAACAATATCGTATAATAGGTTCATAATTAATTCTTCAATATACTTTAGTTTTAGGACTTACCTCGGTTGTTGATAAGCCGTGCAACTCGGCTACTCGAGAACCTTTGTTTTTCCTCGATCTTGTTCCTTCTCTTTTTGTTCCCGATCTAAGAAATGTTAAACAAATTTTATTCATATTCATCCTATCCCTTTTTGCTCAACTCAAAACAAAACATACATAGCTTAACTTAAGAAAATTAAGAACTTAATTTCCTACTTCATTCGTTTAATTTGAACAATAATCACACAAAATTTAAGCATTCCATTTATTCAATTTAACTCATAGCATCCCACAATAAAGTTTGCAACCAATTTGTATTTCTCTTCAATGGCCGAATGGTCACTAGGTCCCTAGGATTTTCCATAACTCTTCCTTCCATCAATTTACCCCTTACAATTGACTCTTATACATAGCTCACCCAATAACTATATATATGCATAAGAAATCATCCATGGTCAATTATACTATATGTAATTGATCGAACACCAAAACTAGAGAAAAGGATTCATGAATGAATTCCTCACATTCGGCCAAGTATGAAAACATTCTCTTGTGTAAACTAAATCAATCTCCTTGCGAATTCATGCTACATCTTCTCATGTATCTAGATTTTCACTTGCACAATAAACTATAGATTTACACCCATAGCTGAAAATCAAAACACAAGAAGAAAATGTTTTCATGAATATCCATCCTATTATTCGGCCAACCATGAGGGTACCTTCAAGCCAAAATCAACATAATCTTCTTACAAATTCATGCCATTTCTTCTCATACTATCTAACTTATTAACACAACAAACTACAAAAATTAGCACCCATGGCCGAATCTCATCATACCAAAATTAACAAGCTTTGCTTGTTTCAAAAGAAAAATAATCAAGAAATCAAGCCATATCAAGATAGGTTATTAAAATAAAGTTCAAATTCTTACCTATCCTAGTACATGCAAGGGCCGAATGGAGAAGATGAAGGTTCTTCTCTTTTTTTGATGGTGTTTTCGGGTAGAAGATGAATGAGGGAAGAAGAAAGAAATGTTTCTTTTTGTTTAAATCAATTTTCACCCATTTAGCATGCTTATCATATAATAATACTTAAGATTTAATATACATAGAAAGCATAATATTCTTGCATGCTTGCCGTCCACCTTGTTCAAATATGGGGAATTTGACATGCAAATCCCCATGTTTAATGGACAATTCACTTAGTCCCCTTTTTATTAACGCCCACTACATTGGTTCTTCTTGCAATTTAGACCTTTTTAGCAAATTAAACACTTAGATGGCTAAAATTTTCCACGAAATTTTCACACTCACTAAATCACACATAACAGACACAAAACATAATATTTAAACTATCTCTCAGGCTCAGATTTGTGGTTCCGAAACCACCGTTCCGATTAGGGTCAAAATTGGTCTGTTACAACTCCCCCCCATTAAGAAATTTTCGTCCCCGAAAATTTTACCGTTAAAAAGGATCGGGTATTGTTGCCTCATTGAATCCTCAGGCTCCCATGTAGCCTCTTCAACTCCATGTTTATTCCATAATACTTTCACTAATGGAATCCTTTTATTTCTCAACTCTTTCATTTCCCGAGCTAAGATACGGATGGGTTCCTCTTCATAGGTCAAATCAGATCGAATTTCAATCTCTGACGGGGTGATCACATGGGACGGATCCGATCTGTATCTGCGAAGCATCGAAACGTGAAATACATTGTGTATCTTTTCTAAGTCAATGGGCAATTTCAATCGATAAGCAACAGGCCCTATACGCTCGATGATTTCATACGGTCCGATAAATCTCGGACTCAACTTGCCTTTCTGACCGAATCGGAGTATTTTCTTCCACGGAGAAACTTTCAAGAACACCCGATCTCCGACCTGAAATTCAATGTCCTTGCGTTTTAAATCGGCATAGGACTTTTGACGATCCGAAGCAGCTTTCAAATTACTTCTAATTACAACCACCTTCTGTTCAGTTTCTTTAATCCAATCAACCTCGTGTATCTTATTCTCACTGAGTTCAGTCCAATACAACGGTGTGCGACATTTTCGACCATATAAAGCTTCATAAGGCGCCATTTTTATGCTAGATTGAAAACTATTATTGTAAGCAAATTCGATCAAAGGTAGGTATCGTTCCCATGTACCTTCAAACTCGAGAACGCGACACCTCAACATGTCCTCAAGTATTAAAATAGTTCGCTCAGACTGACCGTCTGTTTGCGGATGGAAAGCTGTACTAAAATGAAGTTTAGTACCTAAAGCATCTTGCAATTTCTTCCAGAACCGCGATGTAAATCTTGGGTCCCTATCTGAAACAATGGAACTCGGTACACCGTGCAATCTTACAATCTGCGACACATACAATTCGGCAAGTTTGTCAAGTGAATAGTCGGTACGTACCGGTACAAAATGAGCTGATTTAGTCAGCCTATCAACGATAACCCACACGGCATCTTTCTTACTAGGTGTCATAGGGAGACCGGATACAAAATCCATGGTAATTCTATCCCATTTCCATTCGGGTATCATGATTGGCTGAAGCAAACTGGATGGTACCTGATGCTCAACTTTTATTTGTTGACAGATTAAACACTTGGAGACAAATTCGGATATATCTCGTTTCATGCTAGGCCACCAATAGAACTGTTTCAAATCATTATACATTTTCGTGCTACCCGGGTGTATCGACATTCGGCCATTATGGGCCTCACTCAGAATCATCTGTATCAAATCTGAGTTCGTAGGAATACACAACCGACTTTTATAATTCAAACAGTCATTTGCATCTATCTGGAAATCTGATTCTGTAGCGTTTTCACACTGAATCCGAATAGTAACTAACTTTTCATCAACTTTC
The DNA here is from genome assembly GCA_005393395.2 of Gossypium australe. Taxonomy (NCBI): domain Eukaryota; kingdom Viridiplantae; phylum Streptophyta; class Magnoliopsida; order Malvales; family Malvaceae; genus Gossypium; species Gossypium australe. The sequence goes on from CM016615.1 coordinate 17,513,092, forward strand.
TGTGCATCACAAATTTTCTGTATAAACATTGGTCTTGCTTGTAACTCGGCTATGATCGAACCATCATCAGTCATAGCCACTCGTACGTTTAATGCCCGAAGAGCAAATAATGATTTTCGACTTAACGCATCCGCAACAACATTAGCTTTCCCCGGATGGTAGTCAATCACTAATTCATAGTCTTTCAGCAATTCTAACCATCGGCGTTGTCTCAAATTTAGATCTTTCTGAGTCATTAAATATTTTAGACTTTTATAATCTGAATAAACATGACATTTTTCACCGAATAAGTGGTGACGCCAAATTTTCAATGCGAACACAATGGCTGCTAACTCCAGATCGTGAGTTGGATAATTTTTTTTTTTTCATGTGGCTTCAATTGTCTTGAAGCGTAGGCTATCACCTTGCCTTCTTGCATTAAAACGCAACCCAACCCATTCAAGGAAGCATCACTAAAAATAGTGAATTCCTTACCCGATTCAGGTTGAGTTAACACTGGAGCCTCGGTAAAAAGGGCTTTCAACTGTTCGAAACTTTTCTGACACTTTTCTGACCACTCAAATTTGACATCTTTCTGTAGTAGTCTCGTCAAAGGTGTAGCTATTACGGAAAAACCCTTTACAAATCGTCTATAATATCCAGCAAGGCCAAGAAAACTTCGGATCTCGAAAACATTCTTTGGTGGTTTCCAATCAAGTATGGCTGCTATTTTGTTTGGATCCACCCGAATACCTGACACCGAAACCACATGACCCAAGAAGCTGACTTCGCTCATCCAGAACTCACACTTACTGAACTTTGCATATAACCGTTGATCTCTCAAGGTTTGTAGTACTACTCTCAAATGCTCAACGTGTTCCGCTTCATTTTTGGAGTAGATCAATATATCATCGATAAACACTACTACAAACCGATCCAAAAACTGTCGAAAGACTCGGTTCATTAGATCCATAAAAACAGCCGGTGCATTAGTGAGTCCAAAAGGCATAACCAAAAACTCATAATGTTCGTATCTCGTTCGGAATGCAGTCTTTGGCACATCTGAATCTTCGAAAACACCGAAGCCCCCTTCAACTGATCAAATAAATCTTCAATCTGAGGTAACGGGTACTTATTCTTTATAGTCACCTTATTTAGTTGTCGGTAGTCGATACACATTCGCATTGTCCCATCTTTCTTTTTCACAAATAAGACTGGTGCACCCCACGGAGAAAAACTCGGTCGTGCGAAACCCCTATCTGTCAACTCTTGCAACTGCGCTTTCAATTCTTTTAATTCAGTAGGCGCCATTCGGTACGGAGCTATCGAAATTGGAGTCGCATCCAGCACTAATTCAATGCTGAACTCAATCTCTCGTACTGGGGGTAAGCCCGGTAGCTCTTCAGGAAACACATCGGTGTATTCACATACAACTGGTACCGATTCCATTAGTTTCTCGGACATTTTATTATCCAGTACATAAGCCAAATAAGCTTCACACCCTTTTCTCACATACTTTTGGGTTACCATTGAAGATATTACTGTAGGTAACCCATTTACATCACAGGATTTTATTCTGATTGTCTCACCGTTTCGGCATTTCAAATCAATAAACTTTCTTTTGCAATCCACCACTGCCTCATGTGAAGTTAACCAATCCATACCCAAGATTATATCAAATTCGTCAAAGGGCAACAACATTAAATCAGCTGGGAAGCAATAATCTCGAATCATCAACGGGCAATCTCTACACACTTATTAACAAGCACACATCTACCCAAAGGGTTGGACACACGGATCACAAACTCGGTAGACTCAACTAGTAGAGTCTTGCCAAATTTTAAAGTTTCACACACATAAGAATGAGTTGAACCAGGATCAATTAGTGCAATCACAGTAGTATCATAAAGAGTGAAAGTACCGGTAATAACGTCGGGGGAGGAAGCATCCTCTCTAGCTCGCGCAGCATATGCTCTAGCCGGAGCTCTAGCCTCAGATCGATCTGTAGTGTTCTTCGTTCCTTTCTGATTACCACCTACATTACCTGAATGTCTGGGTGGTCTACCTCGCATTGACACGTTGCTCGGTTTAGTGTTCTGAACTGTATTCTGCTCAGCTAACTTCGGACACTCTCTAATGAAATGATCTGACGATCCACATTTATAGCAAGACCGATCATGGAATCTACAACTCCCTGAGTGCCACTTCCCACAGTGCTTACATTCAACTCTATTTTGTGGAACGTTACCCACACTGGCTATCGAGGTAGCTCGGGAGTTCATCGGAGGTCGATCCCGTCTAGGAAGATCTATAGTAGCTTTCTGTCGGCTGTAGTCATCTCTGGGCTTCTTGGTCGTGGAATGAAAGACTTTACCCGAAGACCTTTTTCGGATGTCTCTAGCTTCTGTCTCAGCCTTTCTTTTCTCTTTCCCGAGCTCTTCAGCTTTGCAAGCTTTCTCAACTAAAGTCACAAACTCTTGAATTTCAAGAATGCCAACAAACATCTTTATATCTTCATTCAGGCCATCTTCGAATCTTTTACACATAATAGCTTCAGTAGAAACACATTCTCTAGCATATCTGCTGAGCCTGACAAATTTTCTTTCATACTCCGTTACGGTCATTCGTCCTTGTTTCAGCTCAAGGAACTCTTTTCGTTTTTGATCAATAAATCTTTGGCTAATATACTTCTTGCGAAATTCAGTTTGGAAGAAATCCCATGTCACTTTTTCTTTCGGAACCACTGATACTAGTGTATTCCACCAGTGATATGCAGTGTCCCGCAGTAAGGATATAGTACACTTCAAGCATTCATCCGGAGTACAAGACAGCTCATCAAGTACCCGAATAGTGTTATCAAGCCACATTTCGGCTCTCTCAGCGTCATCATCGTCATTGGCTTTAAATTCTTCGGCCCCATATTTTCGAATTTTATCAACTGGGGGCCTACTAGATCTCATTGGATCTATCATTGGGGGAGCTAAAGGATCCGGAGTTGGATTATTCGGGGGTGGAGGTTGGGGTACAGCCGGGTTATTTTGAATAAATTGGGCAAACCACTCATTCATCATCCGATAAAAGGCTTGTTTAGTTTCTCCTTCGTGGCTACCCGAAACAGGTCGAGAGTCTATCGGCGCTGATCCATGGGTACGGTCAGGCGCCACGCTCTCCACATCATCAGCTACAGCTCTTTCAGGATCAGAGTCCATTTACTATATAAAACAAAGTTCAGGCTGTCAGAAGTCACCACACTATCAACATATAATAAAGGCATGTATAGCTAGACTCACACGCGCCACGGTAGTCCTAGAATCGACTAAACTGTAAGCTCTGATACCAATCAAATGTAACACCCCTTACCCGGGACCATCGCCAAAGTCGAGTAAGAGGCGTTACTAGACTTGACTACAAGTTCAGGACATAAAAATTAAAAGCTGTCAAACTGCGTCATGCAGAAAGATTTGACCATAACTCGAGTTACAAAACTCAAAATTTAGATCCGTAAATTTTCCTTGAAACTAGACTCATATAAATTTTTACCATAATTTTTCCAGAATTTTTCATGTGGCCAATTAGTACAGTTTATTCATCAAAGTTACCCTTATTACACAGCTTGCTAATTCTGACCTGTCTCTACAAAAATGCAGTTATCTCATTGTACAATTTTCATATACTGTTCTTATTTATACCAATGAAAAGTAGACTCATTAAGGTTTCTACACATATAAACCATGATTCCTAATTATTTTTGTACAATTTTTTGACAATTTTTCCAAAACAGAACAGTGACTCACGAATTCATTCAGAACAGGTCTCACTAAAACTTAATTATCTCATAATATATAATTCTTTTGCCTACTCTGTTTCTTTCATGTAAAAATAGACACATTAGGGTTTAATTTAATAACTCACACACCTTCAAATTCAATATACCCTATTTTTGGTGATTTTTCTAACTCACATCACTGCTGCTACTACAAACTGTTTGTTACCTTTTATGAAAGACTAGCTTCTAACCGAACCTACCTATATCCCAAATTCGAGGATTCATTTTGTATACAAACATTTCTTAACAAAAACAATTTAAACCTAGATTAAAATTTTCATAACATCGCCATCATGAAACAACATACATATCGAGACACAACGTCGTACTTACTAAAAAAAAATTTAGCCATATTCGCATGGCTATTATATACATATATCTCAAGAGTTCACCCAACAAAGACTACGTCTTTCCTATACATGCCTTCATTTAAAACCTAAAATGAAAAAGGTACCCAAAATGTAGATTGATAGTGTGAGTGGCTTTCCGAACGACCCCGATGAGCTTGCTCCTAATCTATAAAACAGAGGAAACATTTCACACGATAAGTTTGCTAGCTTAGTAAGTCCTAATTACAAAAATAAAATAACGTTCAATTTTCAACAATTAAAATTTCTACAATTCAACTTGTAGGCTTGTACTCGTATTTCTTATCAAGGTGTCATCATGTAAACGTAGGTACAACATTCATATACTTAAAAGACCAAAATTACTATACCACATCATTCATCAATATAACCAAGAAAACATACCATTAGTGATAGATCACTGAATCACTAATTTACCTTGTCTTAATTAAGTAGAAGGCTCATTTCAACGTTACGTACTCACCTGAGCCGTTAACTCGGTAAATTTGCTATAACTCGCCTTGAACCCAAATTTCGGTTTCTAGTTTGTGAAGTATAACACCGGCATCAAGCCTGCTAGGCATAAGAGCCCGATAAATAACACCGGCACAAGGCCTGCTAGGCATAATAGCCCGATAAATAACACCGGCACAAGGCCTGCTAGGCTTAAAGCCCGATAAATAACACCGGCACAAGGCCTGCTAGGCGTAAAGTTCGATAAATAACACCGGCACAAGGCCTGCTAGGCTTAAAGCCTGAAACACATTAATGTAACCAATCATTTCTAATATCATTTTATACTGTGTCGCGTAATGAAAGTACTTTGGTTTATTTACATCAACTAATCAAAATCATTCTAATGGACGTATATACGTTCGGCTATGGCATGAATACCTACTAAAATTTATCAAACAATATCGTATAATAGGTTCATAATTAATTCTTCAATATACTTTAGTTTTAGGACTTACCTCGGTTGTTGATAAGCTGTGCAACTCGGCTACTCGAGAACCTTTGTTTTTCCTCGATCTTGTTCCTTCTCTTTTTGTTCCCGATCTAAGAAATGTTAAACAAATTTTATTCATATTCATCCTATCCCTTTTTGCTCAACTCAAAACAAAACACACATAGCTTAACTTAAGAAAATTAAGAACTTAATTTCCTACTTCATTCGTTTAATTTGAACAATAATCACACAAAATTTAAGCATTCCATTTATTCAATTTAACTCATAGCATCCCACAATAAAGTTTGCAACCAATTTGTATTTCTCTTCAATGGCCGAATGGTCACTAGGTCCCTAGGATTTTCCATAACTCTTCCTTCCATCAATTTACCCCTTACAATTGACTCTTATACATAGCTCACCCAATAACTATATATATATGCATAAGAAATCATCCATGGTCAATTATACTATATGTAATTGATCGAACACCAAAACTAGAGAAAAGGATTCATGAATGAATTCCTCACATTCGGCCAAGTATGAAAACATTCTCTTGTGTAAACTAAATCAATCTCCTTGCGAATTCATGCTACATCTTCTCATATATCTAGATTTTCACTTGCACAATAAACTATAGATTTACACCCATAGCCGAAAATCAAAACACAAGAAGAAAATGTTTTCATGAATATCCATCCTATTATTCGGCCAACCATGAGGGTACCTTCAAGCCAAAATCAACATAATCTTCTTACAAATTCATGCCATTTCTTCTCATACTATCTAACTTATTAACACAACAAACTACAAAAATTAGCACCCATGGCCGAATCTCATCATACCAAAATTAACAAGCTTTGCTTGTTTCAAAAGAAAAATAATCAAGAAATCAAGCCATATCAAGATAGGTTATTAAAATAAAGTTCAAATTCTTACCTATCCTAGTACATGCAAGGGCCGAATGGAGAAGATGAAGGTTCTTCTCTTTTCTTGATGGTGTTTTCGGGTAGAAGATGAATGAGGGAAGAAGAAAGAAATTTTTCTTTTTGTTTAAATCAATTTTCACCCATTTAGCATGCTTATCATATAATAATACTTAAGATTTAATATACATAGAAAGCATAATATTCTTGCATGCTTGCCGTCCACCTTGTTCAAATATGGGGAATTTGACATGCAAATCCCCATGTTTAATGGACAATTCACTTAGCCCCCTTTTTATTAACGCCCACTACATTGGTTCTTCTTGCAATTTAGACCTTTTTAGCAAATTAAACACTTAGATGGCTAAAATTTTCCACGAAATTTTCACACTCACTAAATCACACATAACAGACACAAAACATAATATTTAAACTATCTCTCAGGCTCGGATTCGTGGTTCCGAAACCACCGTTCCGATTAGGGTCAAAATTGGTCTGTTACACTCAACATCTTCAGGTACGGTTGGAACAGGCTCCGGTTCAGAAAATAATGCAACTTCTACACCATCGAGCCCGGGCTCTCGAGGTGGATCCACATCGAACTCATCATCCGACCCACCATAATCTGCAACGAATGAGGGCCCATCGCCGATGGATGTTGTGAGGAGTACATTATCCCTCCTTAAACATCTTTCGTAATGTTCCCAATCATATGTAGATTGCCAACCGGTAGAAGTTGATGACGTTCCCCAATACGTATTTCTATCATTGGATGTCGAAAGAAGGATATCCATGTTCCATCCAACCGAGTGTCGTGCAAGGGTTATGTTTTCCATACTACCATCAAACACGGGCACTTCCGTAGTCTGCCTCCCACTAACAGAGTGTCGGCTTGGGGTCGTGTATTCCCCTTGAACAGTAGTAGATATTGAGGTCGAAGGAAGATCACTTGGCAATGAAAATTGTACATATACCTCAAGATAGGGTGATCCACTGGCAAGATGAGTCTCCACCATTGCCTTAAATCTCCAAGGACCTTTGATGTCGAATGAGTCATATCTCACCGGATCAACCGAAGCGCAAAATCTATACTTAATAGACTGAACTTTCATTGGCGTTGTTCCGAAGATTTTATGCCTAATTTTTTTGCGAAGTTCTATCAAATCTATGTTCCGATTAAAATCCAGTCGCGCTGTGTTCTCTGATAAAAAAACAACACCATTTTCGGTGTCACAAACCTCACCATCGTAGTAAATAACAGCATTAATATGTTCACTCATTTTCAGCTTCTATTTTTCTTTTGCCTTAATTTATGTTATGCAACCTGAGAATGAAATTTGGCTGATTTATAGTCTAAGGATTGCCAGAGACTACTTGTAACACCTCAAATCCGGTCTATGCGTTAAGACCAGATTTGGTATGCCACACAAATCGAACATACATCTAGTCATTTAATGATTTAAATAAAATAGGTCTTCAAAAAAAACTATTTTGGAGATGGAGTTTATCAAAACCTAGAAATTATTTGAAATCTATGATTTAAGAACATAAGAGATTATATTTTGATCTCAGAAAAATAATTGGTTAAATTTTTAAAGAATTTTGAAAGAATTCAAAAGGAGTTTGAAAATAAAATTCATAAAAGAGTTTTCACAGAAATTTTTACGAGTTTGTGATATTTAAGAAAAACCCCCTTTTCATACGAAAAATTTAAAGAAATCATTTATAATTTAAAATAGTTCCCTTTAATTATCTAAAACATAATTGAAATCCATCCCCGAATAAAAATCCATATAATAATACCAGAGGCCTTATTACATCGCAACTGAAATAGTACTTAAATAGAAATACTTAAAAGAAGTTCAAAGTTTATATAAACCATCGCGAAGTCATCCCCGGCCCAAGCCTCCATCAATTATCATTACCTGAGAAGGGTAAGAAAACGGGGTAAGTTACTTAGAACTCAGTGTGTATCCCACTTACCATGTCCACTGGGCCAAATCCATATAAGCATTTAATTGGGCTTGAGCCCATTTACGAATATAACAATATAGTAATTAAAAAAATGCATGTGAAATGCAATTCCCAACCAAGCCTAAATTTCCATCCGCTACACACCACCCGTACCAACCAGCACACTTGTGGGGATCAAGTCAACCCACCCCACCAACACACCAATCGCAGGCATAAAGCCATTTAAAATGTTTATGGCAGAGCCACCCGAACTAGATTGTGGCAGAGCCACCCGAACTAGATTGTGGCAGAGCCACCAAAACTTCTCTTCAATTTTATCCTAACCCATGCAATCATGTATACATATACAAAGCATAACAATATTCATATGATAATTTCAATATAAGGCCCATACTACAAGTTGGCCCATTTCTCATTTTGGCCCATATGGTAATTTATCAAATCGGCTCCTTAAGCAATCTAGCAATTCGGCCCATTAAGCAATCTACCAATTTGGCCAATTTATCAATCTAGCAAATTGGCCAATTAAGCAATCTAGCAATTTGGCCTATTAATCAATCTAGCAAATCGGCTCATTAAGCAATCTAGCAATTTGGCCCATTAAGCAATCTAGCAATTTGGCCCATTAATCATATGAGGCCCAAAAATTAATTTTTATCAAATTAGCCCATCGAGGGCAATTCCGCAATTTCCACGACTTTAATACCGATTTCATACATTTACACAGAAAGTGTTAATATACCGTATTTTCTGATTTTACCAACTTTATGATTTTTATTCAAATGCTTATGGTATAACATCTAACCCATGAGATAAGCGTGAAATTACACACCTGATTACAGTGAGAACTATACTTTCCCGCTCGTCGATACCTAAATACGTTTCACGCTTGATTAGAACACTAATACTTAATATAAATCTATACTAAAGATAAGCGATCTAGATCTTTACCCTCGGAATTTCGAACAACAACTATTTGTGGTTTCTCCTCGATTGATGGTTCATAACCTGTTGAAGAACCACGAACAGTCAATGGCTCAGGAGTACGAACGACTTCAAATAATTGATTTTCACCAGAAGAGGGTCCACAACCCGTTGGAAAATCTTGGATTGCTGAAACAGCCCTTCGCTTGAACCTAGAGGGAATAGCAGAATCGTCCCTCTTTCAAACACTATTTACCACCCTTTTCGACCCTATCTTTTTTGCCACAAAAATATATTTGTGTTCGCGGGATAAAAATCGAGCGTTAGTGTCCCTTTAACACTTCGATTCGATTTCTAGCGAGTCACGATGATTATGAATACTCCGAGTTCGGCCTTCTCTATAACACTATTAAGATGAATAGGATTGTTTAAAAGAAAGGAATAAGGAATGCTATTTTCGGTCAAAAGACCCTCTAAACAATATGTATATTTGGCTAAAGATAAAGAAGAAAATAAAGAAATGAAAAGGGTTCTTACCACTTGATTTAAACGAAAGTTGAAAGAATGATTAATCAAAAGAAAAATATGTGAGGAGGAGGGTTCGGCTAAGAAGAAAATTTTGATGGAAAAGATACTAGCAACATTCAACCATGGAGAAAAATAGAAGAGAGAAAATGTGTTTTGATTTTTCAAGGATGAAAAAGAAACAATGGAGGGATTTGGGACAAGAGAGCATTCGTCCAAAGAGTAGAAAAGAAAGAAAAGAAAAATTGTAACATCCCGAATTATTGGGCCTGTGCATTTTATGTGATAATTGCTTAAAATATTAATTTCAGAATTTGAGGTACAAATGGGGCTCAAATTGGGCTGAGGCCTTGTTTTAAATATTCTGTTTAGACACTCTAGGTGTTTAAATTGAAGTTTTAGTAGTTTAATGGGCATATTGGGCTTGTGGCCCAAAGGAAATGGTGCCACTAAGAGGAAGAGAAGTTGGCGTCACTTGTGCATGAGGAAGGCCCAAATTGTGGTGGCTTGAAGCCCAAGTTTTAGGGCAAAATTTCGGCACTTAGATGAGTAAAGGGGGGGACGGCACAAGGCTAAAATTTAGGGATTCTATTGTGTGGATAATAAGCAGATAAAGGCTATTTTTGAGGAGATAATAGATCAAAGATAGGAGCTAACTTTAAGTGTTTAGTGTTCGCCGAAACTTTGAAGAATTTAAAAAGAAAAGGGCATTCGGTTTTGGCTTAAGGTGTATATGCCGAAATTACTAGCAAGTTCTCTCATCTTTCTCTTTTCTCTGCCGAAATTCCTATACCATTCTCTGCTCTTTTTCTTTTTCTGATAGAAACCCCAACCCTTGAAGTCTCAATTGTCGAAACCCTGCTTTTCTTTTCTTTTGGCCGAATCTCTCTATCCACTCCTTGCCTATATTTTTCAAATCCTTTGTTCTTCCAAAAGCCGAAAACACTAAGATCACACCTCCTGAAGTTGCCGAATTCTCTTCAAAGGAGTCTGCTTGTGCCAAATTTTGAAGGAAACAATAGGTAAGTGTTGATTTTGGGATTTCAATTTTTTTTCGGCTTTTCAAAGTCCCTAGCCGAATGGCTATTTAGAAACTAATCTCTTATTTCACTCTTATTTTCGGCATTCTGGGATCCGAAGAGGAGTCAATTACGTAGATTTCTAAGTCATAAGTTCAGTAATACTTGAATCAAGGTACTTTCGGGATTTCAAGGTAAGGAAGTCTATTGATTTTAGTGTGTAAAATCGGGTAGAACACTAACCATGGCCGATTATAGGAGAGGGCCTATTTTCACATCTTTCCGACTTTTTGAGCAAGTTGTAGATCGATTTAGCAAGAGTATCAACATTAATCAGGTGTGTAACCTTTCTCATTGTTAGATTGTTTGCTAATATATATATATGTATAAATCTGCTATACTCTGCTAAATGCCGAAACCCCGGCATAACATTTGAAAACCCGAGAAGGGTAAAGGCTAAACATCAGGTTAGTGTTTTCTGCCGTTCCTTAGTGAATGTTTCTGTTAAAGATGACACGTTTCATATGTTGTTTTCTATGTATGTTTGGGGATTGGGAAATTGATGAAAAGGGGAAGTGATCTGTTCTGGTGGCTTATGCCATTTCAGCCTGGTGACTCAGTCACAACCCTGTTTCTGGTGGCTTATGCCATTTCAACCTGGTGACTCTGTCACAACTCCGACGATGAGCAGCTAACTGCAGCATGACTGCCATCGATGGTGTGTAGCGGTGTGGGTTGATTGTAGAAATCCCCAATGGTGTGCTTGGCAGGTAAGGGTGGCGTGTAGCGGATGGAAACCTAGGATTTGGGTTGGGCTTTGTATAATTTCTTGTTTATTAATTTCTGTTAATTTGCTCTGTGGGGCTGAGGCCCAAATTTAATGGTGCATGAGGGTTGCACATTGAGTCTCGCGACTCACCCTTTTATTTTAACAATTTCAGGTGACGCTTAGTGCATCGGACCGGGCTGGAGAGGAGAGCAAGGTGGCCATGCAAAAGAGCATTTGGATTCAGCGAAAAGACTTTAGTTTATTATTTTATATTTTTATTTAAGTGGGTTTTAAATATGGTTGTAATAAGGCTTTGGGCCACTAGACTATTATTTATGTTTTGGGTTTTATATTGGGCTTTTATTATCGGGTTTTTATTCTACAATTTATGTTTAAATTAAGTTAAGCCAGGTATAGATTTCGGTTTTTGTTTAAAATTCATTAAGGCATTTTATAACTTTAGATTTTATACGAAATAATAAATTACTAAGTTTTCGGTATAAACATTTAAACCTGATAATTGTTCTTCAAAAATGCAACATGTTTTACTAGATTTCCTTAGTGACATGCCAGATCTGGTTGTAGAGTTTGGGCCGAGTTTGGGGTGTTACAAATTGGTATCAGAGCCCGGTTCAAAACTCGGCTCTGGGGGTTTTTGGGCTCAAAACGTTTTCTAAAAATGGGCTTTTGAAACATGCATGTTTTCAAATGATAACAGGTTTGTTAGTTCGGCATGGCACCTGCGTCTCCGGCCCAAGTCCGCCAGGTAAGTGCTCTAAACCATTGTGTGAAGTATATGTGGGCTTGATGGGTTTTATGTGACGTAGATTAGTTAGATTAGAACCTGATGGACTCTAGGCCTAGCTGAAACAACTCCTAAAATCTCATAAGACTTAACTTCACTAAACAAACCCGTAAATAAGTCGCAAGGCTTGGGGTGTGGCAACAGGCATACGTATGTCTAGGATTGGATCCAGAAGAGCCTGGTATTTAAGCAGTCCTAGTGACTCACCTCCTCTTCGCTGGAATCTTACCTAGTGCGTAGTGACTGTTCACCTTAGCCGAGTTAGGGTGTGGTAATAGACATACGCATGTCTAGGAGTGGATTCAGGGAGAGCCTGGTATTTAAGCAGTCCTGGTGACTCACCTCCTCTTCACTAGAATCTTACCTGGTGCGTAGTGACTATTCACCCTAGCTACAAGGATTTGTTGATGGGCTAAACCTTATAATTAAAACCCGAAAGGGACCAGCCACCCTATTTGGAAAAAAAAAAAACCCCAAGTTTTGTAAAATTTTCAAAATACATTTGATTTATGAAAAAATTTCAATCAACCATGTTTTGAAAACTTTACCGGAAAAACCTCATGTTCACAAGAGTAACCCGGACTATAAAACTAGATTTACCAAAAGTAACCCTGTTTTAAAAAAAACACAACAACAAAAAAAATGTCCAAGGTTTGTAAAAAATTACCAAATTACCCTTGTTTTGCAAAATGACCAAAATAACCCTGATTTGTAAAATTACTGAAATGCCCCTAGACTTCAAAATTATCGAAATACCCCTGGACTTCAAAATTACCAAAATACCCCCGGGATTACAAAATTACCAAAATACCCTTATTTCACAAAATCACCAAGGAACCCTATTTTGAAAAATTACGAAAATACCTCTATAGAAAAAATTACGAAAATACCCCTGGGCAGTGAAACAACAAAAACACCCTTACGTGATGAATGTAAGTGCTTGGATGCTATTTGTATGTTGGTGATTGAATGTATGTGTTTCCTAGAATTAGAGGATACGGACTTGAAACTGTATTGTGAATGTGAATTCGAAAGGACTACTCTTAAAACTACTATTCATAAGACTGTTCGTGGCTAATTAGTGGAAGAAAATTAATGATTCATAAAATTCTTAATCAGATAAACGCCAATCAGAAGAATGAGTACAAGGGGTCGAGGACGTCCGCTGCGTGGAGGCGGTAGGGGTAGGATGACCTTGTCTGAGCCAGTAGGGTCTGGCCACGGATCAGGAAACGAGATGCCGGATCCGCCAGCTGTGGAGGGAGAATTGCAGGATCAAGCGACCGGAGATGATGCTGTATCTCAGGCGATGTTGAGGGTTTTAGAGAGGGTTACTGGAGTAGGCATGGGCACAGGAGCCCAAAAATCTGTGTCGGAGCGGCTTAGGACCAATGGGGCAGAAGTGTTTAGGGGAGTTTCTGGCGTAGCCCCTAACACAGCTGAGTATTGGAAGGAAGCGACTGAGCGCATAATGGATGACTTAGATTTCATGGTGGAGGAGAAGTTGAAAGGGTTCGTGTCTCTTCTTCGAGACGAGGCTTATCAGTGGTGGTTCACGATGAAGGAAGGTACTGCCGCAGATCGGATTGACTGGTATTTCGTTAAGGAGTCATTCCAAGGAAAGTATGTTGGGGCCAGCTATGTGGATGCGCAGAGGAAGGCATTTTTGAATCTGGTGCAGGGAAGTAAATCTGTGGCTAAACATGAGGCGGAGTTTCTGCGCTTGAGCCGCTACGCTCGAGGAATGGTAGCAATCGAATATGAACGTTGTGTTCGGTTCGAGGATGGATTGCGGAATGAGTTAAGGGTTTTGATAGCACCGTAGAGAGAGAGAGATTTTACTGTGTTGGTGGAGAAGGTTAAGATAGCTGAAGAGGTAAAACAGACCGAAAGACAGGAAAGAGATAAGGAGCGAGGAAGGAATAAGAGAAATTTTGGGCTGGCTGGAGCATCTGGGAATTCGCAGAAAAGGCCTAGGTCTGATGGGCCAGCTCGTGCTCCGACACCTGCTGCGGGGAATCAGAATCGATTATGTAATTGGTGCAGGAAAGTACATTCTGGGGAGTGTAGAAGAAGAACCGGTGGATGTTTCAAGTGTGGATCCACGGAACATATGATTAAGGACTGCCCACAGAAGGATCAGGTGCAGCCAACTGGACGGGGTTCTGATCATGCTAGGAGAGGTGGTCAGCCAGTGCCGAGGGGTCGTGGCCCAGGTAGAGGAGGAAATGGGGCTGGTCGTGGTCGTGGAGCACCTGGTAGAGGTGCAGGTAATGTAGATGCAAGGCAGCCGGGTCTAGTTTACGCAGTTCGTCGACAGGAGGATGGTGGCGCACCGGATGTCATAACCGGTACGTTTCTTATTGCTGACAACCCTTTTCTTTCCTTGATTGATATTGGGTCAACCCACTCCTATGTTGCATGTTCGATATATGAGACCCTAAGTATAGACTCTGAAACAACTACTAGGAAGATGACCGTGGTTAGTCCCCTAGGGCAATCTAGGGTAGTAGACAAGCTATTTAAGGATGTACCTTTAGAGACTCAAGGGGTAGTGTTTCCGACAGACTTAATGGAATTGCCATTTGGAGAGTTTGATCTTATTCTAGGAATGGATTGGTTAACTAAGCATCGTGCTAAGTTGGACTGTGAGACCAAGCGTGTGGTGTTGAATACCCCGGAAGGCGGGGAGGTGGTTGTGTTAGGGAAAAGAAGGAACTATTTGTCTAACATAGTATCGGCGTTGAAGGCTATTAAGATGATTCGGAAAGGATGCAACGCATTCATAGCTTGTATTAGTGCTTTGGATGCTAAGGAGGTGACTGTCGATGAGGTTCGAACAGTCAGGGATTTCGCAGATGTCTTTCCGGAGGAGTTGCCAGGATTGCCCCCAGATCGCGAAGTGGAGTTTGGAATAGAACTACTTCCGAGTACGGCTCCGGTATCTATTGCTCCTTATCGAATGGCACCGAAGAAGTTGGTGGAACTTAAAGCTTAGATCCAGGAGCTTTTGGATCGAGGATTTATCCGACCGAGTGTGTCTCCATAGGGAGCGCCGGTCCTATTCGTGAAAAAGAACGACGGATCCATGCGTATGTGCATGGACTATCATCAACTGAATAAGTTGACGATTAAGAACAAGTACCCATTGCCAAGAATCGACGACCTGTTCGATCAGCTTAAAGAAGCTTCGGTCTTTTCGAAGATTGATCTAAGGTCGGGTTATCATCAGTTAAAGGTGAAGGAAGGGGACATTCATAAGACGGCGTTTCGAACACGCTACGGTCATTATGAGTTTTTGGTAATGCCGTTCGGTTTGACGAATATGCCAGTAGCATTTATGGATATGATGAATCGGGTGTTCCAACCATATCTTGATCGATTCGTGGTGGTGTTCATCGATGATTTTCTGGTTTACTCCAAGTCCGAGGAGGAGCATGATGCACATCTTCGTGTGGTGTTGCAAATTCTAAGGGAGAAGCAGCTGTACGCTAAGTTCAGTAAGTGTGAGTTCTGGCTAAAGGAAGTGACTTTCTTAGGACATGTAGTTTCCGCGGAGGGAATTAGAGTAGACCCTCGGAAGATAGAAGCTGTATTAGATTGGAAACCACCGAAGTCTGTGGCAGAAATTTTAAGTTTCTTGGGATTGGCACGGTATTACAGGAGATTTGTTGAGGGGTTCTCTTCAATAGTGGCCTTTAACTAAGTTGTTAAGGAAGGGAGTATTGTTTGTATGGACTGATAAACAGCAGGAGAGCTTTGAAAAGCTGAAGAGAATCTTGACGGACGCGCCAGTATTGATTCAGCCAGAGGCGGGAAAAGAATTTACCGTCTACTGTGATGCGTCACACACAGGTTTAGGGTGTGTGTTAATGCAAGATGGAAAAGTTGTTGCATATGCGTCTCGACAGTTGCGACCGCATGAATTGAACTATCCTACGCACGATTTGGAATTGGCGGCGGTAGTATTTACTCTGAAGATTTGGAGGCATTACTTGTATGGGGAGAAGTCGGTTATTTACACAGACCATAAGAGTCTGAAGTATATCCTTACTTAGAAGGAGTTGAATCTGAGGCAGAGAAGGTGGGTCGAGCTGTTAAAGGACTATGACTGCTCGATCGAATATCACCCGGGTAAGGCTAACGTGGTGGCAGATGCGCTGAGTAGGAAGGCGATAACGGATTTAAGGGCGATGTTCGCTCATCTTAGCCTGTATGAAGATGGCAGTTTGGTAGCTGAACTTCAAGTAAGACCTTTTTGGACAACTCAGATAAATGAGAAGCAACTTTTGGATGATGTTTTGAGTACTCGGATCCGACAAGTGCAGAATGGTGAATGAGGGGATTATAGTTGGAATGGTGATGGAGTTTTGTGTTTCTATGGGAAGGTTTGTATGCCAAAAGATGTGGTGTTAAGGCAGATGATTCTTCGGGAATCGCATAGTAGCCCTTATGCTATGCATCCTGGAGGGGTTAAGATGCATCGGGACTTGCGCGAGCAGTTCTGATGGCCAAGTTTGAAGCGAGAAGTGACGGAGTTCGTGGGAAAGTGCTTGACGTGTCAGCAGGTGAAAGCGGAACACCAGTTGCCTTCGGGGTTGTTGCAACTGGTGAAGATTCCTCAGTGGAAATGGGAGAGAATCACCATGGACTTTGTTAGTCCCCTCACGCCCACTGAGAAGGATTCGATTTGGGTAATAGTGGATCGGTTGACGAAGTCTGCTCACTTTATACCGGTTCAGGTCGACTATCCTCTACAGAAGTTAGCTAAGTTGTACGTGGCTGAGGTTGTGAGATTACATGGTGTACCTGTGTCGATTATATCAGATACAGACCCCAGGTTCATGTCACGATTCTAGAAGGCTCTTCATCAAGCAATGGGAACAAGGTTAGACTTTAGTACTGCTTTTCACCCACAGACGGATGGTCAGTCTGAGAGGGTAATTCAGATCTTGGAGGATATGCTAAGGGGTTGTATCATCGATTTTAGGGGTAGTTGGGAGGAATATTTGCCTCTGGCAGAATTCACATACAATAACAACCATCAATCCAGTATTCAGATGGCGCCTTACGAAGCATTATACGGACGGAGATGTCGTACTCCTACTTGTTGGACGGAGTTGGGTGAACGTCAGGTGTTGGGTCCAGAGCTAGTTTCGAAAACAGAGGAGAAAGTTAAATTAATACGGGCTCGATTGAAGTAAGCGTCTGATCGGTAGAAGTCTTATGCGGATCTAAAGCGAAAGAAGGTGGAATTTGCGGTAGGAGACCAAGTCTTTTTGAAGGTTTCTCCATGGAAAAAGGTAATGAGGTTTGGACGGGAGGGTAAGCTAAGTCCTCGGTTTATTGGGCCATATCGGGTGCTAGAACGTGTAGGCCCAGTGGCTTATCGTTCGGAGTTGCCGTCAAAGTTGGAGCAGATACATGATGTGTTTCATGTCTCGATGTTAAGACGATATCGTTCCGATCCATCGCATGTGGTGCCGGTGGAAGAGATTGAAGTAAATCCAGATCTATCCTTTGAGGAGGAACCAGTGCAAATCTTGGATCGAGACGTAAAAGTGTTGAGAAGGAAGTCCGTCCCTTTGGTCAAAGTCTTGTGGCGAAATCACGGCGCAGAAGAGGCGACGTGGGAGCCAGAGGATGTAACAGTATCCCCATCTCTTTTGATCAGGTAAATTTCGAGGGCGAAATTTATTTTAAGGGGGTAGAACTGTAACATCCCGAATTATTGGGCCTATGCATTTTATGTGATAATTGCTTAAAATATTAGTTTGAGAATTTGAGGTACAAATGGGGCTAAAATTGGGCTGAGGCCTTGTTTTAAATATTCTGTTTAGACACTCTAGGGGTTTAAATTGAAGTTTTAGTAGTTTAATGGGCATATTGGGCTTGTGGCCCAAAGGAAATGGTACCACTAGGAGGAAGAGAAGTTGGCATCACTTGTGCATGAGGAAGGCCCAAATTGTGGTGGCTTGAAGCCCAAGTTTTAGGGCAAAATTTCGGCACTTAGATGAGTAAAGGGGGGACGGCACAAGGCTAAATTTTAGGGATTCTATTGTGTGGATAATAAGCAGATAAAGGCTATTTTTGAAGAGATAATAGATCAAAGATAGGAGCTAACTTTAAGTGTTTAGTGTTAGCCGAAACTTTGAAGAAGTTGAAAAGAAAAGGGCATTCGGTTTTGGCTTAAGATGTATATATCGAAATTGCTAGCAAGTTCTCTCATCTTTCTCTTTTCTCTGCCGAAATTCCTATACCATGCTCTGCTCTTTTTCTTTTTCTAACAGAAACCCCAACCCTTGAAGTCTCAATTGCCGAAACCCTGCTATTCTTTTCTTTTGGCCGAATCTCTCTATCCACTCCTTGCCTATATTTTTCAAATCCTTTTTCTTCCAAAAGCCGAAAACACTAAGAGCACACCTCCTGACGTTGCCAAATTCTCTTCAAAGGAGTCTGCTGTAAGAGTATGCCCAAAGATCAATCATGAGATGGTTGTAATAACATACTTTATTTACCATATTTATTAATATAAAGCGTTGTCATTATTATTTCAGTTTTTCTATCTGTGTATACAAATAAACTGTTTTATAATAATGTCCTGAGAATAATATGATTATTCTTAAAAGATCCTTAGTCGAGTATTATTGTTGACTAGGACAACAATAATGCATTAAGACTAACATGTAGTTGATTGATGATAAAGAGTTGTCATTGATGTGGATTGTCAAAATCAATGCATGAATATGTGTGTTAGAGAACAACATATTGGATTGACCCGTTATGAGTATGTTTATTGGCTTATTATGTAATTGTCACAACATTACTCATAGTGATTAATATGTATATGATCCTCAGACTTGAGATAATTATTATCTCAACATCGTGAGTTGTATATTTTGATACAATCAAATATACACCGTAACTGGTTGTTCTATAAAGGCTGATGTTGGATATACCAAAATCTATGTAGAGGGATATGGTTGATCAATATAGGATAAGTCCCTCCTACATAATGGGAGTAATATCTTAGGCCACTTGATTGAGTGAGACTAGAAATGCATGGCCATGCTCAAATAAGTTGACATGAGATGTCATACTAATTTGTATATCATAGTCTACTCAAGATATCAAGAAACATGGGATGGACTATACAAGTGTGACTATTCCATGACTTGTGTCCATTCCAGAGATAAAGGACTTAAGGATTAATGCATGAAAGGTTAATCACAAAAAGTTATGTGGAAACATGACTTCTTGTAACTTAGGTAGCAATGATGCATTGCTAGATGCCACTCATTGTTTGTGACATTAGAATCGTTCTATTATTACTGCTAACGTTGCAAGAACCTACAGGGTCACACCCTATGGTTTAAATGAATGGAATAAAATATAATTGGTATTGTTTTTTAGTTGTCACATGAATTAAATTAATTAAAGAATTAATTTAATTGGGCAATCAAATATTGAACATATTATATGTACAAGGATGTTGTACACATAATGACAACATAATTCTATTAATATATGAATTTGATTCATATATAAATTTAAATAAATATAGTTTACCGAAATCCTTATTATAATTAATGTAATTATAATTTTCAGATATAATTAATGTAATTATAATTTTCGATTAAAAACTTTATTGTATTTATTTAATCTTATGATACATTCAAGAGATACCAATTATAAAAGGGTATTAAAAGGATACCAATTAAATGGGCCCAATGAAAAAGATACCCATTATAAAAGGCCCAATTAAAAGGATACCCAATATAAAAGGTATTTAAAAGAGACAAAGCTTATGGAAAAACTCTAACAGATTGCTTGTTAGGTCTAGCAGCCGTCAAGCAAATAAACCTCCAAAATAGTTTTGGAGATTTCTTCCGTTCATAGTCAAACCGGGTGGATTACGTAGAGGCCGACATCAGAAAAGGTTGTGGCTTGATTCGACAGTAGATCAGAACTCTTTTTGTCGAAGCATCACTTTCTATTCAGATTGAAGTTTTGGTAATTTCTAAACCTTTATTTTACCTCGATTCGTTCCTCACACATGGATTCATGGTTTGGATCGCCGAAATTAATTTTATTTTGCTGCGCCATGGGGTGCCGGTGTTCCAACAGTGGTATCAGAGCCACTTGTGTGATACGAACTTGGGTTTAAATACTTGGGTGATGCAAATGTATGAGTTGCATGTTTTGATTTTATTGTATTTTCTATTGTTTAAATCGTTTAGGCATAACCTGATAACTGTTCCTTTCGATAAATTGATTAATTGTTAATCATGGTGTTGTGGCCTATTCGATTTTATGTTATTACTGTTAACCATTAACAAATCTGTAATGATGTGACGGTGGTATTTATAGTTTCCAGTGAGAGTTAACTGGCTAGTGGAACAAGGGTTGTTCCGATATGAAACCTAAAGGATCAAAATCCTAAAAACACGATTCTGTTGATAAAATTTATCAAATCGTGAGGTTTCATTTGACTGGGGTATGCGGTTTGTACCGTGGGGGCTCCGCCCCCGCACCCCTGGCTCCTACCGTGATGTGCCCGTTCAGATTTTGGGGATGAGGATCTGAGGCGGCTCCAGTCGCGGGCCTTCGGCCCGCTTCCTCCGACCGCCTCAGTACCCATCTTCTTATTATAGTATGTTTTGTTAATAAAAGAACTTCATAAACTTTATGGGCCACAAAAGGTTGAAAGGATATTTTATAATTCACCTTAGCAAAAGCGTTGAACTATGTATTTTTTTTGACATGCACGGTGTTTGAAATGCATAGTTATAGCCCGATGACCCATTTGATAAAAAGTTGTAATTTTATCTATATAAATACGGCCTGCGTGTCGTGCCTTACTACTATGCTGTTGTATTTCTCTTCTCATCCTACTCCCTCGTATGTAAAACGAGTTTCGACATATTGTAATTTGCAAGAGTTGCTGTGGGCTAGACGAGAAGGAAGTTGGGACAACTATTGTGGATTGATAGCTTGTGAAACAGCTTACACCTTTAGGTTTTCTTTTGGTTCTCCCATTGGCTTGGGTTGAACCACCTTAGTTTATGGGCTATAACTATTGCATTTATTTATTGCTTTATTTATTCATGTATGAGATGCTATGGATATCTAAAGCATGCCTATTATATATATTAAAACTTGATGATAATAAACCCCATTAATTGATAAGATCAATTAAAAGACTAAATGGGCTAAAGTAGACCGTAATTGGTGAGATGCAACAACCTTAATAAAATCCCTCTATTAAAATATGAAGTCAACATGGCCTTCCAATTTTGCCCTCGTTAAGGCCTCGATCAATACTATGTAGGTTCTGCCAAAGCGAAGTACTAGTATTTATCTTGGTTAAACGCGAAGAATAAACAAGTGATATTCACTGGTTAAAAATTGGTTAATGACTTAACTAGGTTACTCTAATAGGATTAGAAACCTAGAGGCAAGTAAATTGGATAAATCATAAGATGATTAGAAAAAGAGTTGTTCACCAAATATTAGGAGTTACATATGATGTAATTAGCAAATGTTGCTTACCTAAATAACCATAGTCTTGAGAGTAAAGCCAAAGCTGACTTAAGAGGAGGTGAAATATGGATCCTTAAACCACTAGAAATACTTTTAAGAAAGTTTTTCTGAAATTAATAAGTGAGGGTTATTAATTTTGAAATAAAATAGTGGGAACATCATTTAATAAAGTCTTTTTAATGATTGATATAAAATTGGTAAATTTATTCACATGCATATTTAATTGTTGTAGATATATTATGGCTGCAAACACTAGCACACTCTCATTGCGATCGGTCCTTGAGAAGGACAAATTGAATGGTTTGAATTTTCTTGATTGGTTCCGTAACTTGAGGATTGTCCTTAAACAAGAACGGAAATTATATGTCATTGAACAACCACTTCCTAATGAACCACCCGCTAATGCCTCGAGGACTGATAGAGATGCTTACAAGAAGTATCTCGATGACATGATAGATGTTGGATGTCTTATGCTTGCCACCATGAATCCTGAGCTTCAGAAGCAACATGAGGACATGGTTGCTTATGATATGATCGAGCACCTGAAAGAACTTTATCAGGGGCAAGCACGGCAAGAGAGGTTTGATATCTCTAAGGCCCTATTCCAATGTAAGTTGGCTGAAGGAAACCCAGTAGGACCTCATGTTCTTAAGATGATTGGCTATATTGAAAGCCTATCTAAGCTTGGGTTATTCTACAATCGTTGCCGGATAGCTACAGCCAGTTTGTCCTCAATTTCAATATGAATGAAATTGACAAGACTCTACCACAATTGCTCAGTATGTTACGAACTGCTGAAGGCAACTTGAAAAAGGTTGGACCCAAGCCCATACTGATGGTCCGTAATAAAAAGGGCAAGGGAAAGGCCAAAGTTCAAACAAAGCCCAAGGGCAAAGGTAAGCCCAAGCTTGGAAGAGGAAAGGCTGCACTGAAACCTAAAGGTGGGGTGTCTAAGGAAGGAAACTGTTTTCATTGTGGTGTGACTGTACATTGGAAACGGAACTGCCTTGTCTATCTTGAGGAAGTCAAGAAGGCTAAAGCAAGCGGAATGTCTGCTTCAGGTATTTATGTTATTGATATTAATTTATCAACTACTACTTCTTGGGTATTAGATACTGGTTGTGGTTCTCATATTTGTACTTCTGTACAAGGACTACAAAGGAGTAGGACTTTGGCTAGAGGAGATGTGGACCTACGAGTTGGAAATGGAGCAAAAGTTGTTGCATTAGTTGTGGGAACATATACTTTATCTTTGCCTAGTGAACTTGATTTATGTTTAGAGGATTGTTATCTTGTGCCCAGTTTGACTAAAAACATTATTTCAATTTCTTGTTTAGACAAAATTGGTTTTGAGATAATTATTAAGAATAATTGTTGTTCCTTTTATCTCAATAATGTTTTTTTATGGTTCGGCACAATTGATAAATGGCCTCTATATTTTAGATCAAATGAATCCCATTTATAACATAAATACTAAAAGATCTAAAATAAATGACTCAAATCAAACTTATCTTTGGCATTGTCGTTTGGGCCACATAAGTGAGAAACGCATATCCAAACTCCATAAAGATGGTCTCTTGAATTCATTTGTTTTTGAACAATTTGAAGTATGTGAATCTTGCTTATTGGGAAAAATGACTAAACCTCCTTTTTCTGGAAAAGGTGAACGAGCTAGTGATTTATTGGGCCTAATACATTCTGATGTATGTGGACCAATAAATACACAGGCCAGCGGTGGATTTCACTACTTCATTACTTTCACTGATGATTTCAGTAGATATGGATATGTTTATCTCATGCGCCATAAGTCTGAGTCCCTTGAAAAGTTCAAGGAATTCAAAAATGAAGTACAAAATCAACTAGGCAAAACTATCAAGTCACTTCGATCTGATCGAGGTGGAGAGTATTTGAGCCTAGAGTTTGATGATCTTTTGAAAGAATGTGGGATTGTCTCACAACTTACTCCTCCTAGTACTCCTCAATGGAATGGAGTATCTGAGAGAAGAAATCGAACTTTGTTAGACATGGTTCGATCCATGATGAGTCATGCTGATCTACCGACTTCATTTTGGGGACATGCACTTGAGACTGCTGCTTTCACACTAAATCGTGTTCCATCTAAATCGGTTCAAAAGATGCCATATGAGATGTGGACTGGGAAACGTCCTAGTATGTCTTTTATGAAAATTTGGGGTTGTGAAGCTTATGTTAAACGTCAGACGTCTACTAAGCTTGAACCCAAATTTGAAAGGTGTATTTTTGTGGGGTATCCAAAAGAAACCAAAGGATATTATTTTTTTTAATCCCACTGAGAACAAAATTTTTGTTGCTCGGACTGGTGTCTTCCTAGAGAGAGAGTTTACTTCTAGAAAAGGAAGTGGGAGAAAGATTGAACTTGAAGAAATTCAAGAATCACAAGATACCACTGAACCAGAGATTGAACAAAAGAAAATTCCACAAGAAATTGAGGAACAAACAACTGCTGTAGAAATACAACCACCGCGCAGATCTTTAAGAGAACGCCGTGCACCTGAGAGATATGGATTTCTCATTACAACGCATGGTGACGTTCTTCTTATAGATCAAGATGAGCCTACGACTTATCAAGAAGCGGTGACGAGCCTAGACTCTGAAAAATGGCTTGAGGCCATGAGATCTGAGATGGATTCCATGTATGAAAACCAAGTATGGACTTTGATTGACCCACCCGAAGGGGTTAAACCTATAGGGTGCAAATGGGTTTTCAAAAAGAAAATCGACATGGATGGTAATGTACAAACATACAAAGGGCGATTAGTTGCTAAAGGTTTTTGCCAAATTCATGGTGTTGACTATAATGAAACCTTTTCACCTGTAGCTATGTTTAAATCCATCAGGATCTTGCTCGCCATAGCTGCATTTCATGATTATGAAATCTGGCAGATGGATGTCAAAACAGCTTTCCTTAATGGGAAACTTGAAGAGGATGTGTACATGACACAACCTGAAGGTTTTGTCAATCCAAAGGATGCTAGAAAGATATGTAAGCTACAAAGATCCATTTATGGATTAAAGCAAGCTTCTCGAAGTTGGAATCTTCGTTTTAATGATGCAATCAAAGAGTTTGGTTTTATCAAAAATGAAGATGAACCATGTGTTTACAAGAAAGTTAGTGGGAGCACTATCACATTCTTGGTATTGTATGTGGATGAAATACTTATCATGGGAAATGACATACCTACCTTGCAATCTATTAAGACTTGGTTAGGGAGTTGTTTTTCTATGAAGGACTTGGGCGAAGCCACTTACATCTTAGGAGTCAAGATCTATAGAGATAGA
Organism: Gossypium australe; assembly: GCA_005393395.2. Lineage (NCBI taxonomy): Eukaryota > Viridiplantae > Streptophyta > Magnoliopsida > Malvales > Malvaceae > Gossypium > Gossypium australe. The sequence continues at coordinate 17,537,993 of CM016615.1, forward strand.
TCAAGATGACTACTAGGTCTAAGCCAAAGTACATACACAGAAAAGGTATTGAAAAGGTTCAGTATGGAAGAATCTAAAAGAGGATTCCTACCTATGAGACATGGTATTTCACTCTCGAAGGAAATGTGTCTTTCAACTCCACAAGAGAGAGAACGCATGAGTAAAATTCCATATGCTTCCGCTATTGGATCTATCATGTATGCCATGTTATGTACTCATCCAGATGTCTCATATACCTTAAGTATGACAAGCAGGTACCAAGTAGATCCCGGTGAAGGTCACTGGACCATAGTCAAGAATATCCTTAAGTACTTAAGAAGAACTAAGGATACATTCCTAATATATGGAGGTGAGGAAGAGTTAAGTGTAAAAGGTTACATTGATGCCAGCTTCCCAACCAACAAGGATGATTCTTGATCGCAATCAGGTTTTGTGTTTTCCCTTAATGGTGGTGCTGTGAGCTGGAAGAGTTCAAAGCAAAGTACAGTAGCCGATTCTACAACAGAGGCCGAGTATATTGCAGCCAGTGAGGCAGCAAAAGAAGCGGTTTGGATCAAGAAGTTCATTACTGGACTAGGGGTTGTGCCTAGCATATCAGATGCTATAGAACTCCGATGTGATAACAATGGAGCCATTGCACAAGCTAAAGAACCCAGATCTCACCAGCGATCCAAACATATACTTGGGCGCTACCATCTTATTCGAGAGATTATCGATCGAGGAGATGTAGAGATATGCAGAGTACCTTCAGATGATAACATCGATAATCCCCTGACCAAGCCTCTGACACAGCAGAAGCATGATCGTCACACTAAGTCGCTTGGTATTAGATATATGAGTGATTGGTCTTAGTGCTAGTGGGAGATTGTAAGAGTATGCCCAAAAATCAATCATGAGATGATTGTAATAACATACTTTATTTACCATATTTATTAATATAAAGCGTTGTCATTATTATTTCAGTTTTTCTATCTGTGTATACAAATAAACTGTTTTATAATAATATCCTCATAATAATATGATTATTCTTAAAAGATCCTTAGTCGAGTATTATTGTTGACTAGGACAACAATAATGCATTAAGACTAACATGTAGTTGATTGATGATAAAGAGTTGTCATTGATGTGGATTGTCAAATCAATGCATGAATATGTGTGTTAGAGAACAACATATTGGATTGACCCGTTATGAGTATGTTTATTGGATTATTATGTAATTGTCACAACATTACTCATAGTGATTAATATGTATATGATCCTCAGACTTGAGATAATTATTATCTCAACATCGTGAGTTGTATATTTTGATACAGTCAAACGTACACCGTAACTGGTTATTCTATAAAGGCTGATGTTGGATATACCACAATCTATGTAGAGGGATATGGTTGATCAATATAGGATAAGTCACTCCTACATAATGGGAGTAATATCTTAGGCCACTTGATTGAGTGAGACTAGAAATGCATGGCCATGCTCAAATAAGTTGACATGAGATGTCATACTAATTTGTATATCATAGTCTACTCAAGATATCAAGAAACATGGGATGGACTATACAAGTGTGACTATTCCATGACTTGTGTCCATTCCAGAGATAAAGGACTTAAGGATTAATGCATGAAAGGTTAATCACAAAAAGTTATGTGGAATCATGACTTCTTGTAACTTAGGTAGCAATGATGCATTGCTAGATGCCACTCATTGTTTGTGACATTAGAATCATTCTATTATTACTGCTAACGTTGCAAGAACCTACAGGGTCACACCCTATGGTTTAAATGAACGGAATAAAATATAATTGGTATTGTTTTTTAGTTGTCACATGAATTAAATTAATTAAATAATTAATTTAATTGGGCAATCAAATATTGAACATACTATATGTACAAAGATGTTGTACACATAATGAAAACATAATTCTATTAATATATGAATTTGATTCATATATAAATTTAAATAAATAGTTTACCGAAATCCTTATTATAATTAATGTAAATATAATTTTTGGATATAATTAATGTAATTATAATTTTCGGTTAAAAACTTTATTGTATTTATTTAATCTTATGATACATTCAAGAGATACCAATTATAAAAGGGTATTAAAAGGATACCAATTAAATGGGCCCAATGAAAAAGATACCCATTATAAAAGACCCAATTAAAAGGATACCCAATATAAAAGTGATTTAAAAGAGACAAAGCTTATGGAAAAACCCTAACAGATTGCTTGTTAGGTCTAGCAGCTGTCAAGCAAATAAACCTCCAAAATAGTTTTGGAGATTTCTTCCGTTCATAGTCAAACCGGGTGGATTACGTAGAGGCCGACATCAGAAAAGGTTGTGGCTTGATTCGACAGTAGATCAGAACTCTTGTTGTCGAAGCATCGCTTTCTATTCAGATTGAAGTTTTGGTAATTTCTAAACCTTTATTTTACCTCGATTCGTTCCTCACACATGGATTCATGGTTTGGATCGCCGGAATTAATTTTATTTTGCTGCGCCATGGGGTGCCCGCGTTCCAACATCTGCTTGTGCCGAATTTTGAAGGAAACAATAGATAAGTGTTGATTTCGAGATTTCAATGTTTTTTCAGCTTTTCAAAGTCCCTAGCCGAATGGCTATTTAGAAACTAATCTCTTATTTCACTCTTATTTTCGGCATTCTGGGATCCGAAGAGGAGTCAATCACTTAGATCTCTAAGTCATAAGTTCAGTAATACTCGAATCAAGGTACTTGCGGGATTTTAAGGTAAGGAAGTCTATTGATTTTAGTGTGTAAAATCGGGTAGAACACTAACCATGGCCGATTATAGGAGAGGCCCTATTTTCACATCTTTCCGGCTTTTTGAGCAAGTTGTAGATCGGTTTAGCAAGAGTATCGACATTAATCAGGTGTGTAACCTTTCTCATTGTTAGATTGTTTGCTAATATATATATATATATATATATATAATCTGCTATACTCTGTTAAATGCCGAAATCCCGGCATAACATTTGAAAACCTGATAAGGGTAAAGGCTAAACATCAGGTTAGTGTTTTCTGCCACTCCTCAGTGAATGTTTCTGTTAAAGATGATACGTTTCATGTGTTGTTTTCTATGTATGTTTCGGGATTGGGAAATTGATGAAAAGGGGAAGTGATCTATTCTGGTGGCTTATGCCATTTCAGCCTGGTGACTCTGTCACAACTACGACGATGAGCAGCTAACTGCAGCATGACTGTCATCGATGGTGTGTAGCGGTGTGGGTTGATTGTAGAAATTTCCAATGGTGTGCTTGGCAAGTAAGGGTGGCGTGTAGCGGACGGAAACCTAGGATTTGGGTTGGGCTTTGTATAATTTCTTGTTTATTAATTTCTGTTAATCTGCTCTGTTGGGCTGAGGCCCAAATCTAATGGTGCATGAGGGTTGCACACTGAGTCTCGCGACTCACTCTTTTATTTTAACAATTTTAGGTGACGCTTAGTGCATCGGACCGGGCTGGAGAGGAGAGCAAGGTGGCCATGCAAAAGAGCATTTGGATTTAGCGAAAAGATTTTAGTTTATTATTTTATATTTTTATTTAAGTGGGTTTTAAATATGGTTATAATAAGGCTTTGGGCCACTAGACTATTATTTATGTTTTGGGTTTTATATTGGGCTTTTATTACCGGGTTTTTATTCTACAATTTATGTTTAAATTAAGTTAAGCCAGGTATAGATTTCGGTTTTTGTTTAAAATTCATTAAGGCATTTTATAACTTTAGATTTTATATGAAATAATAAATTACTAAGTTTTCGGTATAAACATTTAAACCTGATAATTGTTCTCCAAAAATGCGACATGTTTTACTACATTTCCTTAGTGACATGCCAGATCCGATTGTAGTGTTTGGGCCGGGTTTAGGGTGTTACGAAAATGGCCTTTGTGCTTTGGTGATTTGGGCACTAAAGAGGAAGAACTTGAGAGGTTAGGCAAAAATTGAGACCAAATGGTCAAAAACAATGACCAAAAGAAGAAAACAAAAATGCTCACAATGCACCAATTGTATTCAGTTAGGGAGAGAAAAAAATGAGCAGAAAAGTTTTATGAAAAAAAAACACCAAAATGACCAAATGAAAGTGACAAAAACATGCTACCATCCTTACCTATGCTACCAAAAATATTCGGCCATCCCCCCTAGACCACAAAACCGTCCATCTTCATAGTCAAAGTTTGGCCATGCCAAACTTTCCAAAACACACCCCCTTAATGAGTGCCTTATGTCCCCTTACATACCATAAGCTCAAGATTTCCTTCCCTATGTTCAAGTCTTATCCTAATCCAATAACCACCTTACCATAAAAAAAATAAAGTCCAACTTACCAAGAATAAGGCTTAACTGACACAAGTGAGGTGAGTGCAAAAATAGAAGTCACAAAATGCATTCCAAAGGGTTCGAACCTCTTCCCTCAAGCAACACTTATGGCGCCAACTCCACTTTACTACTAGCTCATCTAATGCTAGTTTTTGTCACTTAATTTCCTTAAACATCAAGGTCACTTGATCCACTTCAATAAAGTACTCATTACTAAAATTTATTCTTATTCCGAATAAATCCCGAGCCTTCTCAAGATTATATAAACACACAAATTAAATCATTCACAAGCTAAGCACCAAAAACATGCAACATTTCGATACTCAATTTTTAGGATGTTACAATTCTACCCCCTTAAAGAAAATTCCATCCCCGAAATTTACCTGATTAAAAGAGGTGGGGATATTATTGCCGAATTGCATCCTCAGGCTCCCACGTAGCTTCCTCCGCTCCGTGATTACGCCATAGAACCTTAACCAACGACACAGTCTTTGTAACATCCTGAATTTTTGGGCCTATACGTTTAATGGGTGAATATGTGTAATGAGTTAATTTGAGGATTAGGGGTCCAAATTGGGCTCAGGTTTGGGCTGAGGCTGTAGTTAAAATTCTTGTTTGAACACTTTAGTGGAAAGCTTGCTAAGTTAGGGCATAACAGATATTAGTTGTGTTTTAAAACACAAATGGGCTTGTGGCCCAGTGGCAAAATGGCGCCACTAAGAGGGAAAGGAGTTAGCATCAATTGAAGGTCCAAGATTCGAGTCGCCTGGTACCTTTTATTTTAAATATTTTCGACATTTATAAGAGCAGTACTAGAGTTTGGCAATGATGCTTAAATTTAGGAATTTATTTAATGTGATAATAAGGTGGATAATGTGCTGATAAAGGAAGGAAGAGGTGGAGTTATCCATGACACTGTGGATGAGTAGTCAGATAAGGATAAGGAGAAAAGATAGGATTTATCTGCAAGGCTAGGTGGTGGCCGAAATTTTGACTCTGAAGGGGAGGAGAAATCAGTTTCTGATATGGCAAAGGGATGCCGAAATTTCCCCTACAATTGGCTTAACTATTAGATATCAGGAAGGGAACTTTCGGGTTTTTAAGTAAGTGCCGAAATTCTCTATAAATAGGGGTGAGATCTCATCAATTCTGGTAGTTGAAGTGCCGAAATTCTCAGTCTTCCTCTGCAATTTCTTTTCTTATGTTTTCTTCAAAAGCCGAAATCCTCTCCATTCTTTTTCTTCCTAGCCAAAATCTCTAAGTCTCTTTCTTATTTTCTTTTCTTCTTCTCTTTTTCTGTCAGAAACCGAAACTCTTCACTCAGCTTTTTCTAAAAGCCGAAAACGCATCAGCCTTCTCTTATTCATACTTTTTCGGGATTTTCTTAAATGCCAAAATTCCTAGATCTCTTCTCTGGTGTTTGCCGAATTTTCCTGTAAAGGGTAGCCGAAATCTTCTAAAGAGGTAAGTGTCGAATATGTTATTCTTTCAATTTATTCCGGCTTTTAGAAACCATAGCCGAATGGCTACATGGTGGATTAATCTCGTGTTTTCTTTCATTTGCGGTATTCCGGGATTTGAAGAGGATTCAATCGCTTAGATTTCTAAGCCAAAGTTCAGTAGCACTTGGATCGTAACACTTTCGGGATTTCAAGGTAAGGAGATCTGCTAATTTAAAACATATAATTCGGGTAAAACACTAACCCTTGGCCGAATATAGGAGAGGCCTTATCTTCGCGTTCTTTCGACTTTTGAGCAAAGTGTAGACAAAGGGTAGTAGATCTGATTAGTGAGGGTATCGACATAGAGAGTAGTACTACGTGTTATCAGATGTGTAACTTTTCACACCATTTAGATTGTTTGTTAGTATATGCTTATGAATCTATTATATTCTGTTAAATGTCGAAATACCGGTATGGCTGTTGAAAACCCGAAGAGGGTAAAGGCATATCACTAGGTTAGTGATCTCTGTCATTCTAAAGTGAATGATTCCATTGTTTTGATATGATAAACACATATACCTGTTTCTGTGATTGCACGGGGTTGGGTAATTGATGAAAGGGGAAGTATTCTATTGTAGTGGCTTTTGCCATGATCTGTTGTAGTGGCTTTTTGCCATGATCTGTTGTAGTGGCTATTGCCATGATCTGACAATGTGTAGCTAACTGCAGCATGACTGCCATCGATGGTGTGTAGCGGCGTGGGTTGATTGTAGAAATCCCCAATGGTGTGATTGGCACGTAAGGGTGGTGTGTAGCAGATGGAAACCTAGGATTGGGTTGGGCTTTGCATAGTTCCTGATATATTTTATTTTGTTATCTATTCTGTGGGGCTAAGGCCCAGTCTGATGGTGCACGAGGGTTGCACACTGAGTCTCGTGACTCACCCCGTTGTTTAACATTTTTCAGGAGACACGTAGAGCATCGGACCAGGCTGGAGAGGAACGCAAGGTGGCCATGCATGAGATTATTTTGGATACTGCGACAGACATTATTTTATTTATTTATTTTTTTAATATTTTGGATTAGTTGGGTTTCTATTTCATTGTAATAAGGCCATGGGCCATTAGTTTTTTTTATTTTTCCGGTTTTATTTTGGGCTTTTATTATTATTAAACATTTGGATTTTCGTTTTAATTAAGCTAAGGCATGTACCAAATTTCGGTTTCTAATTCACTAAGGCATTAATATAAGATGTATATCATTTACAGATTATTCAACCATTTAGTTTCCTTATTAAAAGGTTAAACTCAAAAAAAATATTTCCCGAAATTGCGACAACTTTTAAAATCTCCTTGGTGACATGCCAGATCCGGTCAGGTGTTTGGGCCGGGTTTGAGGTGTTACAGTCTTCTTTCTTGACACCTTAACATCACGGTCTAAGATTTTCACTGGTTCCTCCTCGAAAGACAAGTCTGGCCTTATCTCCACTTCTTCTACCGATACTATGTGAGACGGATCCGATCTATAACACCTCAGCATAAAAACATGGAAAACACTATGAATCTGACTCAACTCTGGAGGTAATTCAAGCTAATAAGCCACTGGTCCTACACGCTTCAACACACGGTACGGTCCAATGAACCTAGGGCTCAACTTGCCCTTCCTTCGAAATCTGAAAATCTTCCTCCAAGGTGAGACTTTCAGAAAAACATGATCTTCCACCGCAAACTCAATATCCTTACGCTTCATATCCGCATACGACTTTTGTCTATCCGAAGCTTCCTTTAACCGTGCTCGAATCACCTTTACCTTTTCTTCCGTCTCAGATATCAACTCAGGACCCAACAACTGTCATTCCCCCAACTCAGTCCAACAAGTAGGGGTACGACACCTACGACCGTATAAAGCTTCATAGGGCGCCATTTGGATACTGGATTGGTAACTGTTATTATGCGCGAACTCTGCCAACGGTAGGAAATCCTCCCAACTACCTCTGAAGTCAATTACACAACCCCTTAACATGTCTTCCAAAATCTGAATTACTCTTTCTGACTGACCATCTGACTGAGGATGAAAAGCCGTACTGAAGTTTAACTTTGTTCCCAAAGCCTCATGCAAAGCTTTCCAAAATCGTGATGTAAATCTAGGATCCCTGTCCGATATGGTAGACATTGGTACCCCATGCAACCTCATGATCTCCGCTATGTACAACTTAGCCAACTTTTGCAGCGAGTAATCCGTACGAACTGGTAGAAAATGAGCAGTCTTCATCAATCGATCAACTACCACCCAAACGGAATCTTTCTTAGTAGGTGTTAAGGGTAACCCACTAACAAAATCCATCGTTATCCGCTCCTATTTCCATAGAGGAATCTTTACCGGTTGCAATAAACCCGATGGTAATTGATGTTCCGCCTTCACTTGTTGACAAGTCAAACACTTTCCCACAAAATCAGTAACCTCTCGCTTCAACCCTGGCCACCAAAACTGCTCACGGAGATCCCGATATATCTTATTTCCTCCGGGGTGCATAGAATAAGGGCTACTATGTGCCTCTCATAGAATCATTTGTCTCAAATTCGAATCCATTGGCATACAAGCTCTTCCACGAAAACACAGCACGCCATCCTTGTTCAATCCAAAGTCCCCTATTATACCACTTTCAACTTGTTGCATAAAAGGACCCAACTTCTCATCTGATAATTGCTTTTCCTTGATCTATTCTAACCACAATGGCTTCACCTGAAGTTCCGCTAGCAGACTGCCATCTTCATACAAACTGAGATGAGCAAACATTGCTCTTAACTCCGATACTACCTTACGACTCAACGCGTCTGCCACCATGTTAGCCTTTCCAGGATGGTACTCGATTGAGAAGTCATAATCCTTTAACAACTCCATCCATCTCCGTTGTCTCAAGTTCAACTCCTTTTGGGTAAGGAGGTACTTAAGACTCTTATGGTCCGTAAAAATGATCGACTTCTCACTGTAGAGATAGTGCCTCCAAATCTTTAAAGCAAACAACACCGCAGCCAACTCCAAGTCATGAGAAGGGTAGTTGACTTCGTGCGACCTCAACTGTTGGGAAGCATAAGCCACCACTTTTCCACTTTGCATCAGCACACATCCTAAACACGTGTGCGATGCATCACAGTAAACGATAAACTCTTTTCCAGCCTCAGGTTGAATTAGAACTGGCGCTTCTGTCAAAATCTTCTTCACTTTCTCGAAACTCTCTTGTTGTTTATTGGTCTAGACACACAATACTCCCTTCCGCAAACAGCTTAGTTAGGGGTGCAGTAATCAACGAAAACCCCTCAACAAAGCGTCTATAGTAACCAGCCAAGCCCAAGAAACTCCGAATCTCAGCCACTGACTTTGGTGGTTTCCAATCCAACACAGCCTTTACCTTCCGAGGATCAACTCTTATTCCTTCGGCTGACACCACATGACCCAAGAAAGTCACTTCCTTCAACCAAAATTCGTATTTACTAAATTTGGCATAAAGTTGCTTATCTCACAATATTTGCAACACAATGCGCAAGTGTGAGTCATGCTCTTCTTCATTCCTCGAATATACTAAGATATCATCTATGAACACCACCACGAACCGATCTAGATAGGGTTGAAAGACTCGGTTCATCATGTCCATAAATGCAGCTGGTGCATTGGTCAAACCAAACGGCATCACTAAAAACTCATAATGTCCATAACGAGTTCGGAATGCCGTCTTATGAATATCTGCCTCTTGAACCTTGAGTTGATGATAACCCGATCTCAAATCAATCTTGGAGAAAACTGAAGCTCCTCTCAATTGATCAAACAGGTCATCGATTCTCGGCAATGGATACCTATTCTTGATCGTCAATTTATTCAACTGCCTATAATCAATGCACATACGCATCGACCCATCCTTCTTCTTAATGAACAAAACCGGTGCTCCCCACGGAGACACACTCGGTCGGATAAATCCCCGATCCAATAATTCTTGAATTTGAGCTTTAAGTTTCGCTAACTCCTTCGGCGCCATTCTATAAGGAGCAATAGACACTGGAGCCGTTCCGGGTAAAAGCTCAACGCCAAATTCTACTTCCTGATCTGGAGGTAGACCCGGAAGTTCTTCGGGAAAGACATCTGGAAATTCTTTCACTGTTCTCACACCTTCCACCGATAATTCCTTGGCATCCAAAGCACAAATGAAGGCTAGGAACACTCCATACCCTTTTCGCACCAACTTCTCTGCCTTCAAAGCAGATACCACATTTGCCAAAAAGTTCCTTCGCTCGCCTATCATTACTACCTCCTAATCATCCACAATCCTTATCGACATTCACTTTTTAGCACAATCCAATTGTGTCGGTGCTTCACCAACCAATCCATGCCCAAAATAAGATCGAACTCGCCGAAAGGCAATTCCATCAAATCCGCTAAAAATATTTCTCTTTGGATTTCTAAGGGCACGTCTCTAAACAATTTATTCACGATTACAAACTGTCCTAAAGGACTAATTACCGTCATCTCTCTATCGATAATCTCAGATCTAATATTCAGGTTTCTAGATATGGCACTAGCAACATACGAGTGGGTAGACCCAATATCTATCAAAGCAGTAATAGGTCCATCAAAGATGAAGAACGTACCAGTTATCACATCAGGTGCATCACCATCTTCACGACGCCTGACCGCATAGACCAACCCCGGTTGTCTTGCCTCCGCGTTACCTCTAAAGCCATTACCTCGACCCGGTGCACCTTGACCACGTCCGATACTATTACCACCACGACCTGATCCACGACCTCTCGGTGGCTGCTGAGTGCCTCTAGCTGGCTGAACATCAGGGTTACGAGCTTCTTGAGTCAGATCAGTCCATCGAGGGCAATTCCTATACTGGTGATCCTTGGAACCATATTTATAACAACCACCAGTTTTCTTCCAGCATTCCCCGGGGTGTCGTTTCCCATAGTCAGCATAGTCTCGACTCTGATTGGTAGCCATAGGTGCTCTAGCTTGAGCTGGTTCATCATTTCGAGGCCTCTTTTGGAACCTTTTAGAAGAACCCGAGCACTTAAAGTCCCTCTTGCCTCTGACTCTTTCCTGGTTCTGGCGTTCTGAGTTCTTAGCTTCTTCAGCTATCTTGGCTTTCTCCACAAGCGAGGCAAAAGTCCTTACTTGTTGTGGGGCTATCAGTACCCGCAACTCATCATTCAGCCCATCTTCAAAGCGTACACAACACTCATGATCCGTTGGCACTATAGTCCGAGCATAACAGCTCAAGCGAAGAAATTCTGCCTCGTAAGCTGCCACCGTCTTATTTCCTTGAACCAAATTCAGGAATTCCTTCCTCCGGGCATCCACATAACTTGTCCCGACATACTTCCCTTGGAAAGCAGCCTTGAAGAAATCCCAAGTAACAAATGCAACCTCAGTGCCTTCTCGAACAGTAAGCCACCATTGATACGCCTCGTCCCTTAGCAAGGACACCGCTCCTCTCAGTTTCTGCTCGACAATACACTCCAGATCATCCATAATTCGCTCTACAGCCTCGAGCCAATATTCCGCAACATTCGGAGCTACACCGGAGACACCTTTAAAAACCTCGGCACCACTTGATTTAAGTCGTTCCGATATTGATCCACGAACTGCTGAGCCAGTTCTAGTCCCAACAACCCTTTCTAGGACTCTCAACATTGCTTGTGTCAAAGCATTATCCTCTCTCATATGGTGATCCAGTCTCACTCCTGGGTGACGCAGGTGCATCCATTTCCGGCATATGACCCGGCGCTTCAGACGCAACCCTAGCACCTCGTCCTCTACCACGGCCACGTCTACCGCGTCTACGTCCACGTCCTCTAGTGCTCATAATGACTAATTCGGTTTAATCTAATTACAAGTTTTATGAATCAGAATACTATTTTAGTGTTTATTAACGATATTTTATGAGTTATAAGAGATAGAGTTGTTTTCGCATAAATATCCTATAGTATCAATCTCTATAGTTTTCAACACCTAAAACTAAAAGTTCTAGAGTGTTCCTATGATCATATCACAATAATAAACATTCAATATACAAATACTTACTTGACATGGTGCCGGATGCTCGTGGTGCCATACTACCTTTAAAACATAAAGTCTAGAAATTTAAACAGTTTTAAACAAAAATTGTTGTTGAACCCAAACCACAGCCGAGTTTTGAAATTGGCTCTGATACCATAAAATGTAATACCCCAAATCCGGTCTATGCGTTAAGACCAGATTTGGTATGCCACACAAATCGAACATACATCTAGTCATTTAATGATTTAAATAAAACAGGTCTTCAAAAAAAACTATTTTGGAGATGGAGTTTATCAAAACCTAGAATTTATTTGAAATCTATGATTTAAGAACATAAGAGATTATATTTTGATCTCAGAAAAATAATTGGTTAAATTTTTAAAGAATTTTGAAAGAATTCAAAAGGAGTTTGAAAATAAAATTCATAAAAGAGTTTTCACAGAAATTTTTACGAGTTTGTGATATTTAAGAAAAACCCCCTTTTTATACGAAAAATTTAAAGAAATCATTTATAAATTAAAATAGTTCCCTTTAAGTATCTAAAACATAATTAAAATCCATCCATGAATAAAAATCCATATAATAATACCAGAGGCCTGATTACATCGCAACTGAAATAGTACTTAAATAGAAATACTTAAAAGAAGTTCAAAGTTTATATAAACCATCACTCATAGTATGGCCTCCACGCGAAGTCATCCCCGGCCCAAGCCTTCATCAATTATCATTACCTGAGAAGGGTAAGAAAACGGGATGAGTTACTTAGAACTCAGTGTGTATCCCACTTACCATGTCCATTGGGCCAAATCCATATAAGCATTTAATTGGGCTTGAGCCCATTTATGAATATAACAATATAGTAATTAAAAGAAATGCATGTGAAATGCAATTCCCAACCAAGCCTAAATTTCCATCCGCTACACACCACCCGTACCAACCAGCACACCTGTGGGGATCAAGTCAACCCACCCCGCCAACACACCAATCGCAGGCATAAAGCCATTTAAAATGTTTGTGGCTGAGCCACCCGAACTAGATTGTGGTAGAGCCACCCGAAATAGATTGTGGCAGAGCCACCCGAACTAGATTATAGCAGAGCCACCAAAACTTCTCTTCAATTTTATCCCAACCCATGCAATCATGTATACATATACAAAGCATTAACAATATTCATATGATAATTTCAATATAAGGCCCATACTACAAGTTGGCCCATTTCTCATTTTGGCCCATATGGTAATTTACCAAATAGGCTCCTTAAGCAATCTAGCAATTTGGCCCATTAAGCAATCTAGAAATTTGGCCAATTTATCAATCTAGCAAATTGGCCCATTAAGCAATCTAGCAATTTGGCCTATTAATCAATCTAGCAAATCGGCCCATTAAGCAATCTAGCAATTTGGCCCATTAAGCAATCTAGCAATTTGGCCCATTAATCACATGAGGCCAAAAATAATTTTTTATCAAATTAGCCCATCGAGGGCGATTCCATAATTTCCACGACTTTAATACCGATTTCATGCATTTACACAGAAAGTGTTAATATACCGTATTTTCTAATTTTACCAACTTTACGATTTTTATTCAAATGCTTACGGTATAACATCTAACCCATGAGATAAGCGTGAAATTACACATCTGATTACGGTGAGAACTATACTTTCCCGCTCGTCGATACCTAAATACGTGTCACGCTTGATTAGAACACTAATACTTAATATAAATCTATACTAAAGATAAGCGGTCTAGATCTTTACCCTCGAAATTTCGAACAACAACTATTTGTGGTTTCTCCCCGATTGATGGTTCATAACCCGTTGAAGAACCACGAATAGTCAATGGCTCAGGAGTACGAATGACTTCAAATAATTGATTTTCACCAGAAGAGGGTCCACAACCCGTTGGAAAATCTCAGATTGCTGAAACAGCCCTTCGCTTTAACCTAGAGGGAATAGTAGAACCGTCCCTCTTCCGAACACTATTCACCACCCTTTTCGACCCTATCTTGTTTGCCACAAAAATATCTTTGCATTCGCGGATAAAAATCGAGCGTTAGTGTCCCTTAACACTTCGATTCGATTTCTAGCGAGTCACGATGATTACGAATACTCCGAGTTCGACCTTCTCTATAACACTATTAAGATGAATAGGATTGTTTAAAAGAAAGTAATAAGGAATGCTATTTTTGGTCAAAAGACCTTCTAAACAATATGTATATTCGGCTAAAGATAAAGAAGAAAATAAAGAAATGAAAAGGGTTCTTACCACTTGATTTAAATGAAAGTTGAAAGAATGATTAATCAAGAGAAAAATATGTGAGGAGGAGGGTTCGGCTAAGAAGAAAATTTTGATGGAAAAGATACTAGCAACATTCAGCCATGGAGAAAAATAGAAGAGAGAATATGTGTTTCGATTTTTCAAGGATGAAAAAGAAAAAAGGGAGGGATTTGGGATAAGAGAGCATTCGGCCAAAGAGTAGAAAAGAAAGAAAAGAAAAATGGCCTTTGTGCTTTGGTGATTTTGGCACTAGAGAGGAAGAACTTGAGAGGTTAGGCAAAAATTGAGACCAAATGGTCAAAAACAATGACCAAAAGAAGAAAACAAAAATGCTCACAATGCATCAATTGCATTCGGTTAGGGAGACAAAAAAAAGAGAAGAAAAGTTTTATGAAAAAAAAACACCAAAATGACCAAATGAAAGTGACCAAAACATGCTACCATCCTTACCTATGCTACCAAAAATATTCGGCCATCCCCCCTAGACCACAAAACCATTCATCTTCATAGTCAAAGTTTGGCCATGCTAAACTTTCCAAAACACACCCCCTTAATGAGTGCCTTATGTCCCCCTTACATACCATAAGCTCAAGATTTCCTTCCCTATGTTCAAGTCTTATCCTAATCCAATAACCACCTTACCATAAAAAAAAAAAGTCCAACTTACCAAGAATAAGGCTTGACCGACACAAGCTAGGAGAGTGCAAAAATAAAAGTCACAAAATGCATTCCAAAGGGTCGAACCTCTTCCCTCAAGCAACACTTATGGAGCCAACTCCACTTTAAATAATTTTTAAATAATTTAAATAATTTTTATTTTGCTAATATATTTTCCCCAAAACCCTAAATGTATTTTTACTAAACCCTAATTAACCCTATAATCTAGTCCATTAATTTTCCCCTAAAAACCCTAAACCCAACGACCCAAAAAAATACTAAACCCTAGCCCTAAAACCCCAAAACCTCATACCCTAACACTAAAAACAGCTGAAAAGGCAGTCGGGGGAAGAGGGCAAAAGTGCGCCCTTGAGGGAGCGCTTTGTGCCACATCAGCAAAGCACGTCATCGTCAGCGCGTTTTGTGCTGATGTGGCACAAAACGCCCCCTCAAGGGCGCGCTTTCCTGCTGCATCCCCCCAAAACGCGCTGACGTGGATGCGTTTTGGGGGAAAATGACCCTTTTCTGTAAATAATGCAAATTTCGGCCCATTTTTTGTAATTTTTTTAATTTTGGTATATTTTGGTAAATTACCCGGATTTTCCTATCAAAATAATTCATTAGCTCATTTTTAGAAATATGCTGAATATAAAAAAAATGAGGAAGTATGCCTTTTTTTTTAATTTACCGATTTACATTATTTTCTTTTGAGAAAAATGCCCCCTATAAGATACATTTTCCTTTCAATGGTAACTATTTCAACGTAAACTTTTTCAACAATTACGAGGGGTCCAACAGCCATAAGTTTTTCTATATAAACCTATCCAAACTTCATTCTTTTCAACTCAATTCTCAATTCTCAATTCTCAATTATTTTTTTAAATCTTTCTCTTAATCTTATTCTTTTCGATTTTTTTTATTTTATTCCTTATAATTTGTAAAATGGCAAATCAGTTTATTCGTCTGGATGACAAGCATATATCTGGCTTTCAATTACAAATGGTAAGAAAATATTATTAAATTATTTAATTATAAATAATTAATTATTATACTGTTAATATTATTAATTTTTTATGTTTATATACTAAGGCCGAAGATCGAATTTTGGAGACGTACATAAACAATTTAAGTGAAGGTGCATCAGAGGTCATTTATTATCACTTGCGAGATGCAAGATTTTTTACGTGGCTCACATGCTTGAGGGGACTAAATTAGATTTGCCACCTATCAATGGTTTGATCAAAAGATGGAGACTGGAGACACACACATTCCATCTTCCCTGTGATAAGTGTACAATTACACTCGAGGAAGTTAGTTTACAACTCGGTCTACAGGTCAATAGGGAAGTCGTTATGGGGTTAATGCTTAGTGTCGATTGTAGTGCAACATGCGAACAACTACTAGAGAAGGTGCCAAACAAGTTTAGGGATAGTCAGATTGAGATGAGATGGTTGGAGGACAACTTCAAAACTATCAAGGCTTTCACGAGTAACGTTGAAAAAGAACAACCCGCGCGCGCATTCATCTTGAGGTTGATTAGGGGGCTACTCTATGCCAAATAAATCTTGAAATCTAGTACATTTAAAGTGGCTACTACTACTAGCCAACTTGAAAGAAGCGGGACGACTTAGTTGAGGATCAGCAATGCTGGCGACATTGTACAGAGAAATGTGTCAAATGATGAAACCAGAAAAGTTAAAATCAGCAGTTGCATGCTCCTTCTTTAATCGTGGGCATGATATCGACTACCATTTTTATGCCTCTCGAGTGGACCCCCTTATGAATTCTCACTCGTAATATGGTAAAATTCATTTGATAACATTATTATCGTTTTAATTTTTTATTTTTGTAATTTTGAATTAACATATTATTTGAATAAGCAGAGCAACCCTGCGAGACACAACGGTATACCGACCGAGCTCGAGGATATTCGACAAGCTTTAGATCAATAAAACAAATAGTAGGTTAGTTTATGAATTTCAAACTTATCGATTTTTTATTCAAGCATTTGAAATTAAATATTGGGCACGTGCTAAAATTTATAAATTTTTACTATAGTTTGTTTGGATGCAAATTTTTACTGCGGTTTGTTTGGATATCATATGCAGATCCGAGGATTCAATAATACGTCCCGACTGAATTTTGGGCTAATTGCAACATTTGGCACATCAAAATGTCATTGATCATTTTTGCAGCGGTCGAGATGAACGAATTCGATCGAGTGATGTAGTAGTTTGGGTGTATGTAACGTATTCTGCCGCCACCCCAAAAGCTCGATGACTTGCACAATATCAACTTGCAGGGGAGACTTGAGGAAGATTAGCCAACATTCCACAAGAAGTATATCGAGATTTGGCAGTGTAGGTGCGATTACTTGCCAATACGTGAACCATTTCTCAAACCGGAGTTGGCGACATCTCCAAATTACATGGATTGGTTCAGGCAAAATGGCAAGTTGTATCTACTACCAGCTTCAGAAAGGAGTAGGCAATGTCGTCGTAGGATGCCAAGACCAAGGCCCATCAATCCTAGGTTAGGAGAACATGTCGCGAGGGGATCAACATCTGCTCTAGCTTTACACGAGGACTTGATTGCAGTGCAACCTCTCGGTCAATATGGTTCACATATTTTTTGTGCTAACCCGGTTTATTTTACACAAGCAACACAACACGTTCAATCTTTCCCGCATCAACACCTTCAGCATCAATTTATTTTACACAAGCACCATAGCACGCACAATCATTCCCTGTATCAACACCTTCTTTAGGGGTATATTTCACACGACCACCACCCACTGTATCATATTACATGTCAATGTCGCCAGCAACACAGCACATCCGGTATGTAATGACCTAATAGTCATGGGTGTCGAAAAATGCATTTCCGAGACTCTGTTTGCGTAAATCAGACTCGTAAGTTAGTTGTGTGGTTAATTAGGTTTTGGTTAGGTGAATTTGCATGAATTAAAAGTAATTAGGTAAAAGGACTAAATTGTATATAGGGTAAAAGTTGAATTATAGATTAAAGAAAACATTAAAGGGACCAAGGAAGGAATTATGCCATTATCTTTAAATGAGGCAGCATAAGTAAAAATATATGTAAATTTTAATATATATTATAATAAAATATATTTACTTAACATTTAAGTATATATATTATAATAATAATATATTAATGTATAATAAAAACAAACAAATAAAGAATGAATGAATAAATAAATAAATAAAAAGAGAAAGAAAGGTAGATGTGAAACAGAAAGAAAAGAAAGAAGAAGAAAGACAAGGCTTAGGGGTTTTAAAGTTTCAAGTTCAATTGGTTAGTCAATTTAGTCCCATTTTCTTGTAATTTTTATGTTTTTAGAATCCTGGTATTAAATACTTCCCGACCCATGACAAAAGTTTAGAAATTATTAAGTTTTTAAGTGTTGTCTATGTTGAATAATTTTAGTATTAGGAACTAAATTGATATATTTTTAAACTAGAAATGAAAAAGGATTAAATTGTAGAACAAATAGTAAATTTTATGTAATAGGGACTAAATTGTAAAAATTTTGAAATTTAGAAATTTATGTGAAAATAGGGAGTTGAATTTAGTCTAAAGTGGAATTTGCATAAAAATAAAGAATTAAATGTGAATAATAAAAGTTAGTCTCGGTGTTTAAGGACTAAATTGGAAATTAGGCAATATTTGAGTAAAAATTGAAATATTTAATATGAAATTGAATTGTGTTGTATTAATGATTTTTATTTTTTTTAACTCCGTAGCTAACGTCTTATCGGAACCCTCGAATAAAAAGGGAAAAGATAAAGTCAACGAAGAATAGCTCGGAATTTCTGGTTTGTATTTCTATAATCTGAATCTAGTTATTAATTGTCGTATTTTGATTTAATGCTTATGGTAAGTGGTCGAGGTGAGTATTTAGCATTTTGATATTGAATTGAATTAAAGTTGATGGAAATTGATTGAATTGGTATATATATTAGGATTGTATTAATTATTTGAATTGAATTGAATTCATGTGTATACGTGACTATATGAAAAATTTATATTGGGTATTGGTTGTTTTTGAAATGTGAAATTAAACCCTATTAACTGTATCGGGCTGAGTCGGATATAGATGGCATGCCATAGGATTAAAAGAGTTCAGGGATTTCTTCGACTTCGAGTCAATGAGACACTGGGCGTCAATTTACTACTTCGGATTAATTCGATGAGGCATTGGGTGCCAATTTACTTCGGTTTAGCCGATGAGACACTGGGTGTCAAATTATTACTTCGAATTATCTAATGAGGCACTGGGTGCCAAACTGGTGTGTTTGGTTGGATCCATGTATCCGTCCAAGTCCGAGTCATGTTAATAGGGGTAATTAATTAAAATTGCATTATGATTGGTGTTAGATGATATGTGTATTATATTGTGAAAAGCTATTTATATAACAAGTATGAGAATTGAGATGGTGTGAAATAAATGAAATGTGATATGGTTATTGTAATATTTGTGATTTCATATCTTTGATATTTGGATTATAGAAATACCACTGAGTTTTTACTCAGCGTACGGTTTTGTTTTCTATGCGCAGGGTAGATACTTAATTTTGATCGTCGATTTAGCACCCAACAACGGTCCCAAACTCAAATGTGGTGATATTTATCCTTTTGAAATGTGTCGGCATATACCTAGGGTGTCTAATTAATAGTTATTTTGTGGATTGATTGTAAATAAGATTATAAAATATTGGTTAGTTATATACATATATACATGTGTTTGTTTTTGAAGTTTTATTATGGCATGTTAATTTGGTGTTTAAGTGTTCATAAGCTAGGTAAAATTGATTAAATTAGGTATGTTTATAATTTGGACTTGAATGATACTTTGATGATATGATTTGATGTTATAATTGTGGTACCAACGAGGGTACATTTTTGACATGTTTTGGATGTGTTTGATCGTGTTTTGAATTGGTTAAATGAATAATTTTTGAATTGTTTATTGTACAAGCTTGCAGGGAATGGTACACTTGTTGATTAAGGTACATTTTGAGTCCACATGGCCAGACACATGGGCATGTGACTGGACCGTGTGAGACACACGGCTAGCATACAGGCATGCGAAGCCATTTCGAAAGGGCACACGGTCTGACACACGGGCGTGTGGCTTGGCCGTGTGACCCAAGTTAGAGAGTTACACAGGTATTGACACAGGCTGGGACACGGCTGTGTGTCCCTATTTCGAATACCCACACGGCCTGACCACACGGCCATGTGAACCCTGCAACTTTGAAAATTTTTAATATTTCGCGAAAAATTCTCTGAGTTTCTGAATTAGTTCTGACTTGTTTCTATCATGTATTTTGGATCTTGAGGGCTCTAATAAGGGACAATATGTATGAGTTTGATTGATTTTTACTTGAATATTATATGATATGAAATGTTTTGAAATTATGTCTGTTTGATTGGTAATGCTCTGAAACCCTATTCTGGCGACAAATGTGGGTTAGCGGTGTTACAATTTATTGGTATCAAAACTTTGT
The DNA here is from genome assembly GCA_005393395.2 of Gossypium australe. NCBI lineage: Eukaryota > Viridiplantae > Streptophyta > Magnoliopsida > Malvales > Malvaceae > Gossypium > Gossypium australe. The sequence continues at coordinate 17,558,294 of CM016615.1, forward strand.
AGGTTTATTCGATTCTCGGAATAAATCGAGCTCGGAATTAAGTCTAGAGGTACATGCCATAATTGAGTCGAATTGAGTCGAGATTTGGATGCTGATATATATATTTTTTTTGTTTTATAGTTGAAAATGTCGGATGATTATAATGATGATGTTGATCAAGAGATGTATATTGAAGATGGTGTTTCCAATGAATTAGATGAAACTGAATCGGCAACACTGAGTGTTAATCCAGTTAGTACTCAACAACCTAATGTTGAACGAGGTAATATTGGGGAAAGAGATGATTCTAGTTACTTAGAGCTATTGCTGATGCTCTTCAGCAAGTGGCGGGAACTACATCCGCTACGACATCTACCCCTACTATTCGTTGAGCTCCGATTAAAGAATTGCGTAAATATGGCGCAACTGAATTCTTAGGATTGAAAGGAGTTTATCCTTCCGTAGCTGAAATTTAGATTGAATCTACTAAACGTATCTTGCAACAACTTGAATGCAACCCCTATGAAAGTTTAATATGTGTTATTTCTCTACTGCAAGGAGAAGCATATACTTGGTGGCAGTTAGTGATGCGTCATGTATCAGCAGATCATGTAAATTGGAAATTCTTCTAAAAGGAATTTCAAAAGAAATATGTTGGTGAACTATATATCAAAGACAGAAAATAAGAGTTTTTGATGCTGAAATAAGGTGAAATGTTTGTGGTTGATCATGAACGAGAGTTTTCACGACTTGGTAGGTATGCTGCTGAGTTTGTGTCGACTGAAATTGATAGTTACAAGCAATTTCTGCGTGGGTTACGTGATGAGTTACTAGTACAGTTAGTATCGCACAAAATTATTGAGTTTGCAGATTTGGTAGAACGGGCAAGAATGGTGAACAAGTTTCTGAATTAGTCCCAACTTGTTTCTATCACGTATTTTGGGCCTCGAAGACTCAAATAAGGGACAATATGTATGAGTTTGATTGATTTTGACTTGAATATTACATGATATAAAATGTTTTGAAATTATGTCTGTTTGATCGATAATGCTCCGAAACCCTATTCCAGCGACTGATGTGGGTTAGGGGTGTTACACAATAGCGTTGACAATTCCCACCTTTTATCCACAATCAGCCTATATGACACCATACAATTATCCGCTGATAGTGTCGCTAACACCTCCGGCATCATTGTTCTATCGAAGTCAATCATCCTCGCAATCGTCGACTCATACAAAGGGAATGTACAATGGACGGCTAGGACCTGGACGCAGTTAACCATGGAGGAAAGAGATGAATATGACGATCAACATGGATGTACACGTGAAGATGAAGACGAAGTCGGATAAGGTGTCACGCCCCATATTATTTATACTTTAAATTGTTAGTGTATGTCAAGAAATTAAACTGGTCTAGTGGTTAAGCACGCAATTAGTTTCCTTAAGGTCTCATGTTCAAGCCCCCACTCTATCATCTTTTATTTAAATTTTTTGGACATAAAATCCTTGGTCAACACCCCTTAGCCGTCCACCCCTTGTTGCCTTTCCTTTTTTATAAGTCAACCTTCCTTCATTAGCCCCTTATTCACTCCACATGTCTTCCTTTGATCCCTTTTTTCATGTCATTGTCCCATCATGTTGCCATTTTTCCTCCATTACCATACCATAGCCATCTTATGCACCTAGACACTCTTAACTTACTTTTGTTTTTCATTTTACTTTTCTCTCATCCTTTCTTTCTTTTTTGTCCTTCTTCAACCACCACATTTTTACTATTTGCCGTCAAAATACTACCATTAGCCACCATATTCACACCAAATCACCACCACTATTAGCCAACTGAACCACCACCTCAGCACCACCACTGGACCTCTACCGTTGTCGTGTCGCCACCATCGTCCTCCACCATTTTTTCTCTGCTTTTTTTACTCTTCTCCTCCTCTATTTTGTAATCAAATTTCTATTCATTCAAGTATTATATTCTAAATTTAGAAAGGTTTTATCAACAACCTTTTCTAATTCACCATTTTCTTATTTTATTGTACTTGTTAGCTACAAATCCTCCTGTCTAATCAAGTCACCGTGAGAATTATAGATCTTTTTTTTTTCTCGATATAACGTAAGTATTGGTAAATCATTTGATTCCAATCTTTTCTTTTCATCTCAGTTAGGCCGATTCTAACGTTAATATTTTATATGCATACGTGAAATGATAATCATAAATCGCTCGAATCTATATTCCATATTTTGGAAGTATGCGTTATTTGGACAACCGAATTAAGTAAGTATTTTCACTTAATCGCCAGTATGAAAATCTACATGAAAATGTTAATATACTGACGTGGTATTAAATTTTATCAAATCTAAAGATTCAAGGACTGGTCTACTCCTTTAGAATTGGAAAACAGAATAGATATCATTGGGACATACGAATCCAGGTGTAGGATTAAACTACTTAAAATATGTGAAATTGTTTGTTAATTAAAACAATTGTATTAATATTAAATAACTGTATAAGCAATTCTGAAACAAGAAAATATACGACTACACTATGTATTCAAAAAGATTGATAAATCCGTTAAAAAGGAGGATTCTTAGTAAGTGATTCTGAACCTTCTGATCTGGGATGTTATGAATGCGGTTTTATGTTTTACTGTTAAATGAGATATCATGTTATTTCCTAACACTCATGTATTGTGACTATATGGTGTTATGTGATAAGCCTGAAAAATAATCGTGCCATTGATTCTGTTGATAATCTGATTCACATGTTAAGCATGCCCGTTTTTTGATCCGTAATATAAGCCTGATTCGCATGTAAAGCATGCCTACTGAAAACTTGTTTTCTGTATACCACACCACATGCATGGGGTTGGGATTATATTGAAAGGTAGAATTATTCTAGCAGTTTAATAATCTGCATATCCTGGTAGTTTAACCACATTATCTGGCAATATATTTGCAAATATGGTGGCTCGACCACAATATTCTATATCTGGTAGCTTGACTGCATTATCTGGTGGCTTGTCCACATTATTGGTGTGTTATTGGATGGACAAGTTCTTGTGAAACTCGATTGTGGTGTGTAACAGAGTTGGGTAGGAAATGTTTTCTGAAAAGTTGCATTGCTTTTGAAAAAGCTTTGCATCAACATTGCAGATATGTATATTGATATGTATATGTGTGAATTGTATTTCCATAAATATGTTATGTTATACTTATGATTTATGTCATAATTTTTTTTGCTATTTATGTTTACCCACACTAGGCTTAAAAAGCTCACCCCTTTAAATTTCTAATTTTTCAGATCATAATCGAGGTAAGGATATGGGCTCGGCTTACGGACATGCACTCGGATATTTTTGAATAAACTATCATACTTTATGATTTGGTATTTTGGGACTGTTATTAATTATTTTAGACTGTAGCTTGGGAATTTTTATTTGGATTTTGGGTTTTTTGGACGATATTGCATGATTGGATTTTTTTAAACTATCATCTAAGACGGTTTATAATTTTGGTAAGAAAAACTAGATTTTTCAACCTAAAAGACAAACTCAACCCACTGTTGTTATTTCAAACTCAATACTTCATTTTTCAAAACTCAAATCTATCTACTCAATTAATTACAATTCTAAATCAACAAATGAGATTTACTTTTTTTTTTCACTGCGACATTTCCTTGAAATATTACGATTTTTGTAAATATTCAAAACTCGAGTTTTTTCTAAGTTAATTAGTTTCTGATAAATTCTTTCCGAAGGAAGTTTATAGACACTACTAGTTTTTCTTAAGTAAATAAAAAATACTAATTTTAAAGGATGATGACTGTCGAAAGAAAGTATTTAAATGTTTTTTTGCTTCATCAACATGGCCAATGTGATCTTTGAGATTTGACCATAATATCTAAGTCGGGTTTAAGGGTTACATGAGGAGCCGCCAACCCAAATAGTGTGACAAAACCCTAGGTGTACCCGATGCCCACCCAATTGTGGCACACATTCGGAATGCTTATGCTTATGTTATTTGTGATTTTTCCTAAATTGTATACTTTGTTTTACATCTCAAATGCACACTTATTTACAATATATGAAATAAATTTATTAATTGGTTTGGTTTGTACCATATCGTATGGTGAGTTCGAATTATTATTTTTTTATTTTTATTATTTTTTCATTTAAGCTTTTCTCCGTCCATTTGTTACTTATAATATTTTCAAAAAGCAAAGATTTGCTGAAAAGGTACGAGAAATGAATAAAAATTTGTCTTGCATATTGTAATATATCTGACTTCAATAATTAATATTAACTTACAATTTATAGAAAAAATTAATGAATAAACGAATAATTTAATGTTTACCAATGAACTAGTTAGTGTCTTAATTAGTTCTTCTCTTTGATGTTCCCAAGAGGTGTAGACATGTTTGTTGGGAAATGTGCTCATATTGTAGTAAACATGTAATTGTTTTCTATTTATTTGAACAATGAATAAATAAATAAAGTTAATTTCAAATTTCACTATTATATTTTTTGTATTTTTTGTCTTTCATATTTTGCATGCATAGCGAAATTGTGACAAGAAAATATTAGATCATTGATTGTTTAAGTTCAAACTGAAGATAAGTGGTATTGTAAGAACGTTTCCATTACGAGAAAGATAACTTATTTCAGTAGATAATCTAAATAAGTCTGTAATCTCGTAAAAGAACCAAAGTGAGCATTTGGTTCAAATATTGAGAAGAATTATTATGTCATCTACAATTCTAATTGGGGAGATGACTGTCTTGCCTATCAGAGAAGTTGACTCCATGGATAGAGACATAGATGTATTCATTGGTAGAATGATACATTGAACTTGATCCAAGATGAATTAATTCTGAATCTTTTTGTGAATTAATTCACTTGTGGCATTTAGGGTGTGATTTATCTAAATCCTGAGTTAGTCACTGACCATACGTATGCAACTCATGTTATAATGCCCCAATTTTCTTAATTTCGGCTTTTGTAAATTTGTTACACAATGCCTATCTACTTCAATGGTTATGTGTTCTGGGAGTGTCTGAGAAGTCTTGGGTTCAAGCTTTGACTTGAACATAATTTTATGTTCCTAAATGATAAAGCCTTACTCTTGTCCAGTAGGCTTAAGTTTTAGTGTTAGTAAGTTGATCGCTAGAATCAAAGTCTTAAAATTTATAAAAAGAGAATGACCAAACCTGGAAACTAACTCTGACAACGACTAAAGGCAAGTGTACCTATTGGACAGTAGTATAGCTTAGGCAAGACCGGATTATCGAACCCAAAGGAACTAAAAGTACTAATACTAACTTTCTTTTTATTATTTAGCCCTAAATAAGTGAAGTTGTTTTAATCTAATCTAACTACTACTAAGATAAAGACGTAAAGACGAAAAGAATGAATTGGGAAATAACTTGAAGAAAAACTCAGTTGATCAAGACGATACCCTCAGGAAGAATCCACCTAGACTTCACTTGTTATCTAACACTGAACCATATGATTTATTCACTTGACTTGATCCGTAGGATTCCCTAAGTTATATTAAACCCTCTCTCGAAGCGAATAATAACTAACCCTAGGTTGATTAATTGAAATCTCTTTCTAATTAAAACCCCTAGAATCTCATTAACTCAATCTATGGATTCCCATATTATGTTTCACCCTAATCCGGCAAAATCTCGTCACCCTATCTCTAGGCGCGCGAACGACTCCACTGTAATTATGTTAGATCTATTCTTAAGCAAGGACTTTTGCTCCTCCACCTAAGAACATCTGACTTGAATTAATATCCCGGAAACATTAACACAAGAATTAAGCACACAGAATTAAGAACAAATCAAGTATTTATCTTATAGTTGAAAACAATAACAAGATTCATCTAGGCTTCATCCCCTTCAGGTATCTGAAGGGTTTAGTTCATAATAAATAAAGAAAACATCTCAAGAGAAAAGATAAAACAAAACATAAGAAGTCCCTAAAACTCCCTGAAGGAATTGAAGGAAAGATCTGCCGTCTTGAGTAGAATTCCGGCTTCTTGGGATGGATCAACTGGCTATCTTCGAGCGATTCCCACAAATCTGACCTTTTCGGCTTGGCTCATTGGCCTAGCTCACCGCCCCTTCAAGGATGTACTTAGGGGGTATATATAGGCTTTCGAAATAGGTTTCTTTGCCCCTAAGTATCCAAATCTAAATGAATTTGCTCTTTGCCACGACAGGGACACGGCCATGTCACACGCCCGTGTGATTAGTCTTCAAGCCTTGTTCGGATTTCTTTAATGAGGCACGGCCGTGTGAATCGGGGGTAAGGCCGTGTTCTGGATTATCAGCCCGTTTCTCGTTCTTTTCATCCTCGGGTGCTTTCCTGGGTATGAGACAAGAAAAGAAAGGAGAGCACCTTTTTACACAAATCAAGGGATAAATCATCTGAAAGTAAGCTAAATGTAGGATTAAAATATGTTACTATTACGGTTTATCAAATACCCCCACACTTAAGCTTTTGCTTGTCCTCAAGCAAAATTCTCAACTTACAATTAAAACGAACTTTCCATGATTCATAATTCCTATCAACAATGTCTAATCATAATTCATAGATAATTTATACATGGATAATCTAACTTGAAGAGTCCTAAAGATTCAAACAATATAAGTCATACATTTGTATTACGAAAACTTAGGTGTTTCCCCTTACTTAATAATTACCTTTAATTCAAAACCTACAAGGACTGACATCCTCACAAAAGATTCACTCAAATCACTCGAAGTGTTTAAGGTTCAGGAAAAGAGCACTCAAAAGTCGAACCTGAAAAGTTAATCTCATAGGCTTGCCTGAAAATCAAATCTCCACCACTGTAAAATGAGATGATAAACAGATCAAAAGGTCTTTAACAAGGTTGTAACGGGGCTTAGGTTAAGGGGATATAGGCTGAATTAGAAGGTTAGAATCGAGATTGACCTGACAAATTACCTAACTAGAAAGATGAACTGATCTTAAATAGTTATATCAATTGGAAACTAATAATACTACTTTTGATAGTACTCTAATACGAGCTTCATCTTTAATAGTTGGAATTTAATACATAAGCTCACTTAATCACACAACTAATAATGAATATAGTTCGAGCTTTTTCTTTTGATAAATAAACTTTAACTGTATAAGCTCACTTTTCAAGATACTGATACTGAATATACTTTGATTTTTTTTAAGAACAATCAAATAATAATAACGAACTTTAACAACTGAAATATAGAACATAGTTAGGTAACTACTCAAAATCAAATCTCGACAAAAAGGTAGTCAAGGAATGGTGATAAAAAATACAAGGGTTTTGGGTTAATATTAGTGGGTGAGTCAATAAAAAGGGTTGTTAGGATCAACGGGATTCACTAGGGGTTAATTGTGGAGGTAGGCTTTTTAGTGGAGTGAGTGGGTTAAAACCTAGGTGCCTTTATCATCTTTGTATATCAAATCATAGATGTGGTCTCAACATGTATAATCGAAGCAAGTTCTAGAATAACAATTCAGTGTTGACACACTCATAATCAATAAAGTGAACATGAAAAAGAATATATGCTCATAAGGCTAAAAAATCTCACAAAAATTGAGGGTGTTTTGATATCAACCTTGTAAATTTCAAACTTCAAGGTAATATTCAGATTCAGATAGACAACCTAGCAAAAATTTTTAATTCTGAAAAATAGACTTATCATGCTTAATTCTCTAGTATTCTTCTAATTCAATCATCACTGCACAATTAACTATGACTTACTCAAAAACATGTCAATAAAAATCATAATTCATCAGAAATTTCATCCTAATTAGTAATATGAGAAAATTGATTAAAAACAAGACTAAATTCAGGGATTTGAGAATAATGAAGAAAGTTAGACACTTTTACCCCCTCACGCTTAAGATGTACATTGCCCTCAATGTACAAAGATAGATAATGTCAATTAAAATAAAATCAAAAGAGAGGGGAGAAAGTAACATTTCCTGAATTTATGGATGATCTCCTTAGATTGGCAGAGGTCGTGGTTACAGATGACTTATGTAGTAGTGAATTACTCCTAGTGATTTGTTCGTTTATATGGAGTGTTCATTTGATACTGCGAAGTCACCAGTTAGAAATCTCGGAGGCATATTTAAATAAATATATGTTAGGAATACTCGAAGGTTAGATGTGAATAATAATCATGATAAAAGTTTGCAAAGAGTTCAAACTAAGACAAATACAAATTAAAATAAATGGAAAATAAAAGTAAAAACTTAAAATAAGGAAAAGAAAAACTAGATAAAAGGACTCAGAGGTCCTCATCATCGGCGGGTCCTGTAGTGGTGTCGGTGATGAGATATGGAAGTGATGGCATATCTGCTGGAGGGTGGCCTCAATCCCATCAAAACGTCTAGTACAATATTGCTCGAACTGGGTGAGGCATGTAGAGATATCCGACAATGGAGCTGCTGCATGGGATGGTCGCTGGCTCGGGTTTGGTGCCTCCTGTTATAGTGGTGGGACATCATCAGTAATGTCCTCGGGCTCCTCCTTGTTTGTGGGGATGGCTAATCGGTACTGAGGAGGGTCGGTTCCACGACGATATTTAATCATCCTCATGTGTAGCATCATCTGGATGCCTTGAGGTTAGGGGTGAGTATTCGATCGAGTCAAGTCGAATCGAGTCAAAAATTTTCAAGTTAGTCGAGTTAACAAATCCTATTTTAGCAACCGAACTCAATTTGAATTTTTTTCGAATCAAATCAAATTGAGTCAAAAAATTTTGAGTCAAATCGAGTCGAGTTAAAGAATCCTATTATTTATACTTAATGTTGCTATTAGATGGACCGATTATTTAACTAGTAGACGAAGTACAAGATTTTTTAACTACATGAACAATATAATGATTTTGCGTCTTAACTTAATGGGTAAACATTTATCAAAACGACGTAGTTTTGCCTTTTAACTTAATTATTTTGAATTTTAACTTTTAAAAAAGTAAACATTTATCAAAACGACGTAGTTTTGTCTTTTCTTACTCGGATTTTCGAATAACTCGAATTGTGTAATTCATATTCGAGTTAAACCGAAAAACTTAATTTTTTATTCGAGTTGATCCGAATAACTTGATTAACTCAAATAAATCAAACTATTTAATTCAAAATTTGAATTTTTTATCGAGTTTTCCGAATTGAATCGGATTTTGCTTACCCCAACTTGAGATATCATCTGGCCCATCAATGTGAGTGAAGAGGTTTGTGCGTCTGTGTTGAGAAGAGCAAAGTGTTGAGCTAATCGTGTGATGTACGGCCCCATGGATAAAATCCCCTTCTGGTGTGGCTCTGCTATGAAGTATACGAGGTCAAAAACATGCCCGCTCGCCATGTACGATAAGTAGTAGACGTCGTGCGTATTTACCATGCCCGTGCTCTCTCGTCGACCCGTAATAGTGTGAGCGAGAATGGCATGAATGTTCCTCAGATATCGGGGAAGGGATGTCGCCTTGGAGCGACTGGGATCGTAGATGCCCATGTTGGGGTGTAAGTTGTGCCAGCAGCTGATGGGGGTGCAGTGGAGCTGATGGTTGAGCTCGGAGAGTGGATTTTCTGCTATAAAATCATTTGTATAGAGTCAGAGTGCCGTTCCAAATTGCAGTACGCTCAGGCGACGTATCGTGCCCCCTAAACGGAATTGCACTGTACCCGGGTTGTCATATTGCACCATCACTATCTGTATGGTAAAAGTGGTGCAAAATTTGAGGGTGAGTTCTAAATATGTGGGCTCGATGATGGAGAAAAATTGTTCACATTGGTCGGTCGATAGGAGTGCTCGAATGTCAGTCGCTAGCCTGACCTGTTCCACGGCGTCCCAGTCAATGCACCTTCTGGTGCCGAGAGGTCTTTCCTAGAATGCCTTGTGTCGTTCTTCCTGGGCTTCCTGAGAGAATTGGAGGAAGCGGTGTCGTATTTCAGAAGAGGCACTGGCTGAGGACGAGTCGGGTCCCTTTCTTTTCTTCGTGGGGGCGGTCGTGGTTTGTTTCCCTCGTGATGATGACATTGTACCTGAATATTCACGTAATGTTTGTATCCAATTAAATCAAGTACTTTCATTTAGACCCGAGATATTAAAGGCTAAATACAATTATTCAAACTATAAGCAGCCAATTCTATCTAATGACTATCCAAAACAAAATGTTCAATTTTAACCATGGATTTGCAAAATAAAGTAAATAATACTTAAATTGAAAAGGAAACTAACTAACATGCAAAAATTGAAATAAGTAATGGATTATTCTAAAAGAACCTAACTAATACTTAAAGAAAAAAAAATAAAATAAATAAAAGTCATTGTAAGCAAAACAAAACTGTAACACCCCCAAACCCGGCCCATTCACTACGACCGAATCTGGTTATGTTAGTGAAAATATTTTTCTTTACTTAGGATTTAAAACATGAAAATTTTGTATTTTCCTTTCAAACCAAGTTCTTTTGGAACATAACCAAACAAAGTCAACTTTAGTAATTACATAAAGCCCATTTGGAAATCAAGTTGCTGGTACAAATTTGTCTTCACTAATTTAATATAATCCAACCATAATTTAAAATAATAATAAAATAGTTCCCAGAAATAAATAAAAGTCAAAAGGGCCTTATTACATCAATATTTAAAAGATCAAATACTTAATAAAAATAAACTTAAAATATTTAAATTCCTCTTTCCGCATGGGCCACCACGTCTCCACTCCGACCCGGTCCAATCTACGCATCACCTGAAATGGTTAATGAAAAGAGTGAGTCCACTGACTCAGTGCATAATCATAACACGTATTTCCCACACGTATGGGCTTGGCCAATACCCACACAGCCATCGAAACAAATCATGCAAGAATGCATCTCAGCCCAACCCACTATCCAACCGTGACACCCACCTTAGCAGACTCCCTGCCTAAGGCCGTGGGAAACTCCCCACCGATCACATCGTGATCCATAACATCTTACCTTGGCAAGCTCGCTGCTCAAGGCCGTGGCTGAGCCACCGATCAACCAAAGTGATCCAACAACATAATCTGTCTACGGTGATGCACATAGCCATCGACCGCCGAGATGGGCACCGAGCCACACCTCCCTTGAGGCAGCACACAGCTAACCCTCAAGCGCTAATGTAGCCGGAGCTATCATTAGACCACGTACAACTTGTGTACACTTCCTCCTTCTTCAATTCAATCCCATGCCCATGTGTCAATAAATCATGCAAGAATATCATATAGAGTGAGTATTTATTATTTATCAATACCACATCAAACATATATAAAATATATAAATATCACAACCAATCTTACCATCATCGATTCACATCACTTAAGCCATTATAATAGGCTTCCACACATAACACATATGTTTAATAGCAAGCGAGCAAACCGAGAAATAGTGCGATGGTTACGCACCTATTTGATACCAATGACCAACTCCCGAAACGCTACTTAATGCTTCAGCAACCGCTGACTAACCGACTCTCGAAAGGTTCCTGCGATAGGCTCTTCTCCCCTACAATCGGCCTTGGCATAAAACAATGAACACTTAGGGCCATTCGGCCAAGACAAGAAACTATAGCACAAGAAAAACTGACACACCCTTACCTTGCTAACCACTACCCTTTGCTCTAACAAGAATCGGCCACCACCAAGGAAGTAAGGTTCGGCAATGGTTGAGGAGAGGTTCGGCTAAAACATAAAAAAGAGAAAAGGAGGAGAGGCTATGGGTATTCGGCTTAGGCTAAATGTAAAAGGGGTTAAGAGGTTTCGGCAACGGTGCTCAACAGAAGTTTCGTCTAAGCAAAACAAATGGGAAAAAGAAGAAGTTCTCCCTTGCTTACAAATTCGGCACAAGAGGGGGAGATGAGAGAATGAATTTTCGGCAAAAGCAACCAAAGGAGAAAAAAACATTTCAAAAGGGTGTCCCCCTATTTATAGAGTTCGGCCACCCCTAAGCTCACCCCACAAAGCCGAAAATGCCCTCCATAAACTCCCAAAACCGGCCACTACTCAACTCCCTTCCAAATCCCATATTTTCTTCCTACTTTTCCTCCCTAACATCCATTCAAAAAGTTTGAATGAGTCAAACTTCTCCCTAGCCGAATTTATAAAACAAAGACCAAGTCTTTGTCCAACTTTTAAGCCTTCCAAAACCGTCCAGCAACCTACCTAGATGACGCAAAAACAAAGCCTCCTGCTGCCCTTGTGAATCGAACACTGGCCCCCCTTCCCTTTGCACCTGAGGCGTCACTTTTCCAAGCTCTTAGTGGTGCCTCCCTTGCCACTCCACCAGCCCAATTCTTGTGTCATATTCTCCCAAATAATTCTCTTAAGACACCTACAGCCCAGCTCCCCTTTTAGCACTTAAAAATCCAAAATTTTCTAAAGTCTTCCCCTTGAGTCCAAACATTCTTAACACCTCTCAAACACATCCAAGCATACCCAAAACCTACTAGAACATGAATTATACCCAACATGCATAGCCCCTGAACCAGGGTGTTACAAAAACAAAATTTATCAAATAGTCAGTTAAGAGAATGAAGTAATGGAGGGAACCAGGGGTTGTGATGGTGTAAATCGGCTGGACACGGGCGGAGCACGGTGGTGCTGTGAGGTTTTCTGCAGGTGCAAAGCTGTGGCGAAGGCGTGGCTTGCTGCAGCACGGTGGTGGCGTGGGTGTGGGGTGCGGTTTTGTAAGGTAACGAGGGTTGAGAGGTTTTTAGAGGGGTTGAGGACGTGGGTGTTGCCGGAATTGGGAGAAAAGGGGCTGAGAAATTGTTTAAGGTTGATTTTGGGGAGGGTGAGCGGTTTAAGTTGCTTAAATAGGGTTGAGAACACGGGCAGGGGCCACGCCCGTGCTAGATTTTTATGCGCCCGTGTTTTTCGTGATTTTAAATTTTGGGCGCGTTCAGGTATTTGGCCACGGCCGTGGGTATTTATGGCACGCCCGTGTTCTTATTCACACGGTCATGTAGAACGGGCGTTGTATAAGCCCAAATTCATCCGGGCCCGTTACAAAACCAAATTAAGCCTATTAGAATAAACCAAAAAAAAACAATAAAAAGGTCCAGATTAAACAGTCCTTTCTTTTACAGGCCCAATATCAAACCCAATAATAAATAAGCCCAAAAGGCCCATATTTTTTAAGGTCTTCAGGAAACCCTATCCCTTGACCCTAGCAGCGCCGCGCGCGTGCCTCCACGCGCGTCACTTTGCACCGTCACCGCACCTGCCTCTGTCGGCCACTGCTCCACTTGCTCCACTAGCCCATGCAAAAGTAAGAAACAGACAACAATGGCAGGAAAACATATTGTATTTTATTTCTTTTTTCCTTCAATTTCGGTTATAAAAGCCGAATGAAAACATTGTAAAAGGGGGCCCTTTTTTTGGATCAAGAGAGAAATAAGATTTTTCAAGGAAAGCAAAAAACATCAACAACATTCGAAGGAAAGAAAGACCGATATTGTGTTAAGGTTTTATTTTTATTATTCCGAATCTTTTTTTAATTTTTTTACTTTCATTTAAATACACATACATATATATATAAAAAAGGAGAGAGAGAGAGAGATTTTACCTTTTGGCCACCGTGTACGGTGGCCGGAGACGGCGGACCCTCACCGAAATCTGGGTTCTTTCTCAAAGAGAATTGAGAGAAAAAGGGGAGGGGGATTTTTTTTTTTTTGAAGGGTGACAGAAATGAAAGGAAAGAAAAAAGGATGGCTTTTATAGTAACAAAAACGGCGTCGTTTCAATAAGGCCTCCCCAGACACCAAAACGGCATCGTTTTGGGGAGGCCAACCCGTGACCCAACTCGCAAAGGGGGAAGATCCGCGTGTTTCTAAGGGAGGGGCTAATTTCGCATTCAGCCCCTCCGCTTTTTCATGTCTTCACAATCAAGTTTCTTTTATTCCTGATTTTGGCCCGATAATTTTCATGGTTTCAATTTGAGTCCTCCTTCCAATGCACTGTTTCAAGGGGAGGGTTTATTGCTATTTTGGTCCTTCCAAGCTGTGCGCGCGTCGTAATTTAGCCCTTTCATCTTTTTTTTGTTTTAAATTTAACCCCATGCTTCTGTTGTTGATCCGATTTAGTCCCTTTTCATTTATTTTGGCCATTTTACTATTAGATTAATTATTTTAATGTTTTTGTTGCTTTATTATTATTATTATTATTATTATTATTATTATCATTAGTAGTAGTAGTATTGTTATTATTATTATTATTAGTGTTATTATTGTTATTATTATTTTAATATTATCTTTTAATTTTGTTTTCGTTATTGCATCCTTTATTGAGTTATGTTTATTCTCGTTCTCATCATTTCCTGTGAATTGGCTGTTTTGAACTGCATCTCAACTTTTTTTTGTGTGCCTGTTTCATAAAGGTAATATTCATGCTTTTGGAAATTCGAAGAAATTGTGCCCAATCGTGCTAGGTGTGATTTTTTTTTGTCTGACTAAATAAATGGATGTCCTATAAAATTTTGCTCATAGTTTTAAATAAGGTGATATTCGTGAGTTTTGAAATTCGAAGAGATCGTGCCCAATCGTGCTGGGTGTGATTTTCTATTTGACCAAATGAACGAATGTCCTTTTAAATTTCAATACGTGTGCTTGGAGAATTTTAGGGGATAATCTTGAATTCGAGGATTCAGATTGTCGCATCCAATCGTGCTGGATGTGAGACTCTATTCCTTCGAAATAAGGGAAACTCAATATTCAATCAAGTTGTTTAAAAATAAAAAAACAAAATTTCAAAATCATTTCAAACTTTTCGACATTAGGACATTGATTAATCAATTTGGTACCGATTTCGGGCGTTGTGAGGGTGCTAATCCTTCCTCGCACGTAACCGACTCCCGAACCTATTTTTTCGAACATTCGTAGACCAAAAAAACACCGTTTTAGTAAACCGAAATGTTTTATTAAAACAAAGGTGATCCGATCATACCTAATAAAAGATCGGTGGTGACTCCCTTTTTTAGTTTCGTTTTCAAAACCAAGGTCGATTCTCGTCTTTCCAAAAAGGATGGTTTCGACAACATGGCGACTCCGCTGGGGACTTCGAGAGTCAGGCCATAAAATTGATTATTCTTTGTCCTTTTATCGAAAATTTGGAAAATTGTTTTGAAAAATCATGTTTCTTTTGATGCATCTGTTGGTGCCATGATCGCAATAATGTTGAGTCTCATAGGATATCTCTACATTCATATTTGCATGACCGTTGTGGTCACACCCTTTAAGTGGGAGCGATAAGCTATGCCTTCGTGAGGTTTTCACCTCCGCATAGGCTAGGGGACTGCTTCCGGAATACATCCATACCTATGGTTCCGTGAGGTTTTCACCTTCGCATGCCCATAGGGAAATGTATTCCCCTGAACTAAACTCGATCCGTATGAGCCTATAATGGGTGAGGATTGAGGACTCTGCTGGTTCGGGTACCCTTCCCTTAGAACCAAACCACATGAAGAAAGACCTAGGAGCCTATCCTAGATAGAGCCACGCCAACCCCTAGTGGTCACCTGGATAGTTGTTCTGTGTTTGTTTATTTCTCTTGCGCTAACGTGTTTTCTTTTCTGTTGTTCATTCCTCTTGTACTAACGTGTTTTCTTCTGTTTTGATTGCATTGCATTGCATCATCAAAGAGAAAAGGTGTTGATTATTATTCGATTGCTAAATAGGGGAGTTTGTCATAAGGAAATGAATTTTTTGATAAAGTGGATTATAATACGGTTGCCCAAATATAGTCCAAGTAAACAACGAGAGAAGGCTAATAGTCCACAGAAGAATACAAGACTTTGCCCGACGATTTAAGCCAACAAGGATTATTCAAGAAGCTCATGAACATCACGGAGGATAAGTGAGTGAATCCGGTACGGCCTGAACCAAACAACGAGGAGCTAGAAGAGGCGTCTATGGAGAAAGTCCACGAGGCACGACCATAACATCCGGTTGCGAAGGAAAGATTGGTGTTTCACTTGGACTATGAGGATAGAATCGTATATGCAATCCTTTTTATGTAAAGAGCTTTATTTTCTAGAAAAGTTCTTCTAATGGAATTGAATTCATAATCAACGCCTCTCTTTCTTTTTGCATTCCTTCCATGCATTTGCATTGCATTTCATGCATCTGTATCACATGCATTAAAATTTGTGGAAAGACCTTAATTAGGTGAAGTTATTTCAGTTAACCTAGAAACATGGAACAAAGGTTTGAGAGATTAGAGCAAAGACAAATACTGATCCAAGAGCAGTTGGCCAAAATCCAACAGGATATGCAAGATCAGATGAATATGATGGGCCAATTACTAGCCGAAGGACTTGGAAAAAGGAGTGGCCCAATGGTCGGCAGTACGGATGATGACGAAAAAATCATTTACTACCCGATGAATATCCTGACTCAAAGAGACACGCAGTCGCATGAGATACCCGTCATTATCGGACCCCAATGTCAGATTAATACATCGGCACTGTTGAACTTTTCAATGAACTCATGCTTTAATCCTGAGGATGATCGAGCCAAACCGGTTGTTCAAGCAAAGGCAAAAGAAAGGAGAGAGCAGACTTTAAAGGCCCCGAAGAAGGAAAAGGAAGTGGGTAGTACGAGTAGGCATGACAAGGGCCATTCAGAGCTGATTACAGTAAGCCAGCTAAGGATGGTGACTACCAGTCATCGAGGCCCCCTTGGGCAAGATTCCAACCCAAAGCCTGACATTGGAAGGCTCCATTTCACACCCATCCCGATTACATACAAGGCTCTATCAAAATTTATTTGATGCACATGTGGTGTCTCCTTACTATTTGAAGCCATTACAGCCCCCATATCCTAAATGGTATGATCCGAACGCTCAATGCGACTACCATGCAGGAATAATGGGTCACTCAATAGAAAACTGCACTGCCTTCAAAAAGGTAGTTGAAAGACTTATCAAGGTAGGGATCGTAAAGCTCGATGATGTACCTAGTTAAGAGAACCCATTGCCCAACCATGCCGTTAAAAGGGTAAATATTGTAATGAATGGGGGCATGAGATCAGGAGTACATCAAGTTCAGGACTCTAGTGCAAAACCTGGTACTGGGAATTGGAACATCAATGACGTATCTGAAAAGCGAACTGAACAAGGGGACTGTGGAAGATCCCTGTATTTTAGCTAATCTAGAGTAATGTTCAAAACATGCTTGTTGCTTTAAGCCTAGAGGCAATAAGAGTCCTTTTGTGAAATAGGCTGGTGTCCAAAATTGTTATTTCAATAAAAAGCATCTTTCATTACATTTTATACTCTACATTGTTTCATTTTGATATCATACAAATAATCATCCTTAGAATCATTTATTCTTTGGATTTTCTGCCTGCATACCCATAGTAGTTCCCCAGGTATCAATGACATGAGCAACGTTGTTACTGACTCTCCTTTTAACGAGATATGTGTCAGAGAGGTCTAAGGACTTTGAAGATGACAAAAATTGCAACTTATCTCCTAATTTGTTGATCCTACCTTACGAAGTCTCAGAAGACACTACGAGCTAACGAAGGGGATAAAGATGGAAGCCTAGCTCATCGCAAGAATAAGGTAATACATCATTCAGTTATTTCCAAGAATTCAAAGATGTTTTCGCATGATTGTATTAAGACACACTCGAGAAAGAGGTCCATAAGGGTGTTTAATAAACACATGCTAATGATGGCTAGGCAAACCATGAAGTTCGGGTACTATTAGTCTACCATGAAAGGCGGTTGCATTAGCCATACCAAAAAAAAAAGAAAAAAAAGAAAAAGAAAAAGAAAAAGAAGAAAGAAAAAGGGACGATTGAGACTCAAAAAAATTTTGTCATCTATGCTTGTCGAACGTCTACCGGGGCAACACATTTCTCATTGGTTTCGCCTATTAAAGTTGAAATTCTTTTTTTTCGAGTTTTATTAGAACTGAAGTTAGATGAGGCAGAATAGATCCAATCCCGATGTGATTAAGTGAATTTGAAGAGAAAATGTTATCTGGCACAGTGGGATTATGCGAGTTTACAACAAAAAGGATCGCTCTAGAAAATTTCATGATAGGGCTTTAAAAAGAAAATTCTCGCATGAAAAAAAAAGACTTCAGAAGAAAGTGAATGCCCAAACTAGGAAGGACCTTATGCAGCAAAGAATGCCTGTTCTGGGGAAGCATGAATATCGACTGAAATGGATGGCAGGGACTTGCCCAATCTGGAGAATTCATATTCAAAGAATTCAAAAAAAATCAAAAAATTAAAAAAAGAAAAAAATAAAAAATAAAAATTTTCATCAAAAAAAGAAGAAAGAAAAAAGGAGAGGCCAAAAGTGAAAACCCGCAAAGGGCGCTTTGAGACCGAAGGTGGATTTGAGTTGAAAACCCGAAAAGGGCAGCTCAAATTTTGATAAAAAATGGGGCATACAGTAGTCTCGCTACGCTTGAAACAGTGAAGAGGTATGTTACGTCTTGGGGCATTGACAAAGTACTCTGGATCCCCTAAACACATATTGAGTTTAAAATGGAGCTCAAGAAGTTTGAACAGAGAAGCTCGGGCTACGATATCTGGGGCATCTGGTTTCCATTTTACCCATTTTGAGTTTGTTATCTTTGTCTTTTCAAAATACACTTTAAATAAACTTTATTCTTCATTGCATTTGCTAGTTTTGATTAACTTGTTTGGTTCGAGCCATGCTCCAAATAAATTTCTGTTTTGTCCATCATTATGATCTTTTTCAAGCATTTTGCATTGAAATGGACTAATAATACTTTCATGAAAGGAGTTTCGCATATTACTCTAGAAAATTCTAAAAAACACAGGAGTCTGAAACATGATTATTGTTTAGGATTCACCGAGCTTAAGGGTCAGAAATATTCGAGTCCAAATTAAGGTTATCTCTTCGGATTTTTGTCAAAAATGGTGACTGAACAAAATCGCAGCTTAAGACGTCAGTGATATAGCCCTGATAAACAATGAGCGATGACCACCTTAAACTGTTAGAAGGTGATCATTCTCATGAAATTCTGCATTCATACAAATGTCATCCATAAGACACATCTATTTAGGGGCATTCGATTAATTCTGGTCATTGCATCCTAATCATTGTAAAAAAAAAATCATTCTCATGACATTCTGCATTCATGTAAATGTCATCCATAACACATGTAGTTAAGAAGTCATGAGTCATTCCGATTATAACATCCTCATCATTTGTATAAGCGCAATCTACAGGACGAGTTCCTCAAAGAACGGTGTAGCAATCAAAAAGTTCAGATCTTGTTCCCTAGAGATGATAGTGGAGCAGATTGAAGATTGGAGTCTTCCTGAAGATGGTAAGGAAGCAAATTGAAAGGTTCAAATGTTGTTTCCAAGAGGATAGTGGAGCAGGCAGAAGATTGAAGTCTTCCTGAAGATAATAAGGAAGCAAATTGAAAGATCGAAAATAGCAAGTCTGGCAGTCCTGATGTTTTAGGAGCAGACTGAAGATAACAATTTTGGCAGTCCTGATGTTTTAGGAGCAAACTGAAGATAGCAAGTTTGGCAGTCCTGATGTTTTAGGAGCAGACTGAAGATAGAAAGTCTGGCAGTCCTGATGTTTCAGGAGCAGATTGAAGAGAACAAGTTTGGCAATCCTGATGTTTTAAGAGCAGACTGAAGATAGCACGTCTGGCAATCCTAATGTTTTAGGAGCAGACTGAAGAGAGCAAGTCTGGCAATCCTGATGTTTTAGGAGCAGACTAAAGATAGCAAGTCTGGCAGTCCTGGTGTTTTAGGAGCAGACTAAAGATAGCAAGTCTAGCAGTCTTGATGTTTTAGGAGCAGACTGAAGATAGCAAGTTTAGCAGTCCTGATGTTTTAGGAGCAAACTAAAGATAGCAATTCTGGCAATCCTGATGTTTTAGGAGCAGACTGAAGAGAGCAAGTCTGGCAGTCCTGATGTTTTATGAGCAAACTAAAGATCGCAAGTCTGGCAATCCTGATGTTTTAGAAGTAGACTGAAGATAGTAAGTCTGGCAATCTTGATGTTTTAGGAGTAAACTGAAGAGAGCAAGTCTGGCAATCCTGATGTTTCAGGAGCAGATCAAAGATAGTGAGTTTGGCAGTCCTGACGTTTCAGGAGCAGATCGAAGATAGCGAGTCAAGCAGTCCTGATGTTTTAGGAGCAATTTGAAGATAGCAAACCTGGCATTCTCGAAGTTACAAAGAAGCAGATCGAAGTCAATAATCGTATCCCAAGGTTGCAGTGAAGAGGAGCAAGGCAACAAGAAACCATGGATTGGAATGAGGCCACATGAAGAATAGGAACACCAAAGAAGTCAAGACTTGATAGATCCCGACAAATTTGGGCCTTCTTTATGTCTTTGCTCTGTTCCCATTGCACGACAACGAGCAAAGAGGGGTAGCTGTTTAAGCCCAAATTCATCCGGGCCTGTTACAAAACCAAATTAGGCCTGTTAGAATAAACCAAAAAAAAAACAATAAAAAGGTCCAGATTAAACAGTCCTTTCTTTTACAAGCCCAATATCAAACCTAATAATAAATAAGCCCAAAAGGCCCATAATTTTTAGGGTTTTCAGGAAACCCTAACCCTTGACACTAGCAGCGCCGCGCGCGTGCCTCCACGCGCGTCACTTTGCACCGTCACCGCACCTGCCTCTGTCGGCCACTGCTCCACTTGCTCCACTAGCCCATGCAAAAGTAAGAAACAGACAACAATGGCAGGAAAACATATTGTATTTTATTTCTTTTTTCCTTCAATTTCGGTTATAAAAGCCGAATGAAAACATTGTAAAAGGGGGCCCTTTTTTTGGATCAAGAGAGAAATAAGATTTTTCAAGTAAAGCAAAAAAATCAACAACATTCGAAGGAAAGAAAGACCGATATTGTGTTAAGGTTTTATTTTTATTATTCCGAATCTTTTTTTATTTTTTTTACTTTCATTTAAATACGCATACATATATCTATATATATAAAAAAGGAGAGAGAGAGAGAGAGATTTTACCTTTTGGCCACCGTGTACGGTGGCCGGAGACGGCGGACCCTCGCCAGAATCTGGGTTCTTTCTCAGAGAGAATTGAGAGAAAAAGGGGAGGGGGATTTTTTTTGTTTTGAGGGGTGACAGAAATGAAAGGAAAGAAAAAAGGGTGGCTTTTATAGTAACAAAAACGGTGTCGTTTCAATAAGGCCTCCGCAGACGCCAAAACGGTGTCGTTTTGGGGAGGCCAACCCGTGACCCAACCCGCAAAGGGGGAAGATCCGCGCGCTTCTGAGGGAGGGGCTAATTTCGCATTCAGCCCCTCCGCTTTTTCATGTCTTCACAGTCAAGTTTCTTTTATTCCTGATTTTGGCCCGATAATTTTCATGGTTTCAATTTGAGTCCTCCTTCCAGCGCACCGTTTCAAGGGGAGGGTTTATTGCTATTTTGGGCCTTCCAGGTTGCGCGCGTGTCGTAATTTAGCCCTTTCATCTTTTTTTGTTTTAAATTTAACCCCATGCTTCTATTGTTGATCCGATTTAGTCCCTTTTCATTTATTTTGGCCATTTTACCATTAGGTTAATTATTTTAATGTTTTTATTGCTTTATTATTATTATTATTATTATTATTATTATTATTATTATTATTATTATTATCATCATCATCATTATTAGTAGTAGTATTGTTATTATTATTATTATTATTATTATTATTATTATTGTTATTGTTATTTTAATATTATCTTTTAATTTTGTTTTCGTTATTGCATCCTTTATTGAGTTATGTTTATTCTCGTTCTCATCATTTACTGTGAATTGGGGGTTTTGAACTGCATCTCAACTTTTTTTTGTGTGTCTGTTTCATAAAGGTAATATTCATGCTTTTGGAAATTCAAAGAAATTGTGCCCAATCGTGCTGGGTGTGATTTTTTTTGTCTGACTAAATAAATGGATGTCCTATCAAATTTTTCTCATATTTTTAAATAAGGTGATATTCGTGAGTTTGGAAATTCAAAAAGATCGTGCCCAATCGTGCTGGGTGTGATTTTCTGTTTGACCAAATAAACGAATGTCCTTTTAAATTTCAATACGTGTGCTTGGAGAATTTTGGGGGATAATCTTGAATTCGAGGATTCAGATTGTCGCATCCAATCGTGCTGGATGTGAGACTCTATTCCTTCGAAATAAGGGAAACTCAATATTCAATCAAATTGTTTAAAAATAAAAAAAAACAAAATTTCAAAATCATTTCAAACTTTTCGACATTAGGACATTGATTAATCAATTTGGTACCGATTTCGGGCGTTGCGAGGGTGCTAGTCCTTCCTCGCACGTAACCGACTCCTGAACCTATTTTCTTGAACATTTGTAGACCAAAAAAACACCATTTTAGTAAACCGAAATATTTTATTAAAACAAAGGTGATCCGATCATACCTAATAAAAGATCGGTGGCGACTCCCTTTTTTAGTTTCGTTTTCAAAACCAAGGTCGATTCCCGCCTTTCCAGAAAGGATGGTTTCGACAGGTGTGTTCTGCCCGTTTTCGACTAGTATGTTGGCACGGTTAGCAGGCACGGGCATGTTCCACCTGTGTTTGGGAAGTCACTATGTTGGCACGGTTAGAAAGCATGGTCGTGTTTAGCCCGTGCTCAACAAGTCAGTAACCTCGCACGGGTAGTCAACACGTGCGTGGACTGTTATCGCAACCCGTGTTAGGAAATGAAATTCTTCTCTGTTTGTGCACGGCTACTGGCACACCTATGTTCCATCCCCTGGCTTCCACACGGCCACGGGCACGCCCGTGTGCAAGGCCGTGTGGCCTAAAACCTGTACTTCATTGGTATGGAGTTAGACGTTTAAAAGTAAAATGTTAGTGAATTAGTGCTCGGGTTGCCTCCCGAGAAGTGCTCGTTTAAAGTCTTAAGCTAGACTTACCCTGTTTTCATTTCTAAAAGAAGGTTCATAGAGCTAAAACTCCTCTCTCATATCCCTAAAACCTGCACCATTATAAATTTTGAGTAAGTGACCATTTACCTTGGATGTGCCTTTAGTGGGGTGAGTTACCTCGATTGTGCCATATGGAAAAATTGTTTTGATCATGAATGGGCCTGACCATCTTGATTTCAGCTTCCCAAGGAATAGTTTAAGCCTTGAGTTGTATAGCAGGACCAAGTCCCCTACTTCGAATTGTTTTGATTTCTTGAGACGAGCATCATGGCATCGTTTTGTTGCCTCCTTGTATAGTTTTGAGTTCTCGTACGCCTCAGCTCTCCATTCGGCTAGCTCGTTCATCTGCATCATTCGTTTCTTTCTTGCAATTTTAAGATCAAAATTTAAAAACTTTATGGCCCAAAAAGCTTTGTGTTCTAACTCGAATGGTAGATGACAGCTTTTCCAGTATACAAGTTTGTATGGGGATGTTCCTAGAGGGGTTTTAAAGTTCTATAGGCCCATAGGGCATCATCTACTTTTAATTCTCAATATTTCCTATTTGATTCAACCATTTTTTCTAGGATGCGTTTAAGTTCCCGGTTTGCTACTTCAACTTGCCCACTGGTTTGAGGGTGATATGGGGTAGCTATCTTGTGGTGTACTCCATATTTTTTTAGAACTTTTTCAAATTGAGTATTACAGAAATGAGTGCCCATATCACTTATGATAGCTCTAGGTGTTCCAAATCGAGAGAACAGTTTCTTGAGAAACTTAACTACTACCCTAGCATCATTGGTAGGTAAAGATTCGGCTTCCACCCATTTTGACATGTAATCAACTGCCACTAGGATGTATTTATTTCCAAATGAACTAGGAAATGGTCCCATAAAATCAATACCCCATACATCAAATATTTCACACGATAACATATATGTTTGAGGCATTTCATAACATTGAGAAATATTACCTGTTCTTTGGCATTTATTGCACGAAACGACATACCTGTTGGCATCTTTAAATAGAGTGGGCCAATAAAAACCTGATTCGAGTATTTTATATGATGTCTTAATGCCACTATAATGTCCTCCTGAAGGTCCTGAATGGCAATGTTCCAGGATTTTGCTTGCTTCTGCCTTTGTAACGCATCTTCGAATTACCTGATCTACACATATACGGAAAAGAAAGGGATCTTCCCAAAAATAGTTTTTCGCATTAGTAAAGAATCGCTTCTTTTGATGATGTGTTAGTCTTTTTGGCAAGATGTTAGCGGCCAAATAGTTCTCGATATTTGCAAACCATGGTACCTTAGAATGTGTTATAGAAAAGAGTTGTTCTTTGGGAAACGAGTCGTTTATCTCACTTTCATCGAGCTCTTCGATATGTGGATTCTCAAGTCTGGAGAGGTGATCTGCCGCAAGATTTTCAGCTCCCTTCTTATCTTGTATTTCCAAATCAAATTCCTGTAAAAGTAAAATCCATCGTATGAGTCGAGGTTTTGCATCAGATTTAATTAAAAGATAACGAAGAGCTAAATGGTCAGTGTAAACGACAACTTTAGACAATATTAAAAACTGCCTAAATTTGTCAAAAGCAAAAACCATAGCTAGCAATTCTTTCTCTGTGGTGGTGTAGTTTTCTTGTGCGGGTGTTAATGTTCTGCTAGCGTAGTAAATTGGCTGAAAATGCTTGTCTCTTCGTTGTCCCAAAACTGCACCTACTGCAAAATCACTTGTATCACACATTAGTTCAAAGGGTAAATTCCAATCAGGTGCAATTAAAATCGAAGCATTTATTAATTTATCCTTAAGGACATTAAATGCATCTAAACATTCTTGATTGAAATTGAAAGGAACATCTTTTTCTAGTAATTTTGTTAAGGGCTTAGCTATTTTAGAAAAATTTTTAATAAATCTTCTATAGAATCCTGCATGTCCTAAAAAACTTCTAATGGCCTTAACTGAACTTGGGGGAGGTAATCTTTCTGTGGTTTCAATCTTTGCTTTATCTACCTCAATCCCTTTACTAGAAATCTTATGTCCTAATACAATCCCTTCTCTAACCATAAAGTGACATTTTTCCCAATTCAAAACAAGGTTTGTTTCCTCACATCTCATTAGAACTCGTTTTAAAATTTTAAGGCAAAGATGGAAAGAATTACCGAATACCGAGAAATCATCCATAAATACCTCCATAATGTCCTCCACAAGTTCGTCAAAGATTGCCAACATGCAACGCTGAAATGTAGTAGGAGCATTACATAATCCAAAAGGCATTCTACGATAAGCAAACGTACCGTATGGGCATGTAAATGTTGTCTTCTCTTGATCTTCAGGAGCTATTGGGATTTGGCAGTAGCCGGAGAGTCCGTCCAAGAAACAGTAGTACATATGCCCGGATAGTCTTTCTAACATTTGATCTATGAAGGGTAGAGGGAAGTGATCTTTTCTGGTGGCATCGTTCAGCTTTCTATAGTCTATACAGACTCTCCAACCTGTAACTGTTCTTGTAGGGATTAACTCATTCTTTTCATTGGGCACCACAGTCATACCTCCTTTCTTTGGAACTACCTGCATAGGACTTACTCAAGTACTGTCAGAAATAGGATAAATTATTCCTGCATCTAGAAGTTTAATTACCTCGGCTTTGACCACTTCTTTCATGTTGGGGTTTAAGCGTCTCTGAGGCTGCACACACGGCTTGTATTCCTCTTCCATTAAAATTTTGTGGGTGCAGAACGATGGACTTATACCCTTGATGTCAAAGATTTTCCAAGCTATGGCACGTTTATGTTCTCTTAGTACCTGTATCAACTCCTCTTTTTCCTTGGGTTCTAGTTCTGAAGAGATAATTACTGGTAGCGTAGAATTGTTCCCGAGGAATGCATATTCTAAGTGTTTCGGCAACTGTTTCAATTCCAGATTGGGTGGCTCATCAATGGAGGGTTTTTGTTTTAATTCATCATTGTCTTTAATGCTTTCTTATTTCATTTTTCTAAATGAAGATGTATTCAAGTTCAGCTTGTCATCTTCATCTTCATCTTCTTCCCCCTCTTCTTGTGTCAGGCACAGTTCCATCGTGTCATCATGTATGATTTCCTGTAATGAATTTTGAATGATATGATCAGTAGTATCATCAAAATAACAGGAATCATCTTGTTCTCTAGAATATCGCATGGCATCATAAATTTGAAAAATAATTTCCTCATCGCCTATCCTTAATGCAAGTTTACCGTCACCTACATCGATAATAGCCCTAATAGTAGCTAAAAAAGGATGCCCTAAAATTAAAGGAACGTCAATGTCTTCATCCATGTCTAACACAACAAAATCAACAGGGAAAATAAATTTATCAATTTTCACCAAGACATCTTCGATAACTCCTCTAGGATATTTAATAGATCTATCAGCTAACTGAATACTCATCCTAGTGGTTTTTGGTTCCCCAAGATCTAGTTGTTTAAACATTTTGTAAGGCATTAAATTAATACTGGCACCTAGATTAGCTAATGCCTTCTTAATATTTAAGCTACCAATTAAACAAGGAATAGTAAAACTTCCTGGGTCTTTTAATTTGGTTGGTAACTTGTTTTGGAGGATGGCTGAGCATTCTTCATTAAGTTCCACCGTCGATACTTCTTCAAGCTTCCTTTTATTCGTCAGGAGTTCCTTTAAGAATTTTGCGTATTTTGGCATTTGTGAAATGGCTTCAACAAAAGGTAAGTTAATATGTATTTGTTTAAAAAGTTCAAGAAACTTACCGTATTGGGCATCTAATCGTTCTTTTTTCAACTTTGTTGGATATGGGATTGGTGGTTTACTTTCTCTGCATACTGGATTTACATCCTCGACTCCCTCATCCTTTGTTTTGTTATCTTCGTGTGGAATTTTTTTCGTTGGTTCGACTAACTCCTTTCCACTTCTTAGTGTTACTGCCTTTACCTGTTCTATTTTCTTAGAGAAAATCTCTGCCTGTATCTCACAAACCATCTCAGTAAGTAGTCCAACTAATTTAGTGAGTTCCCCGACTGACTCAGTGAGTTCCCCAACTTGGTTCTTGGTCTCTTTAAGTGTTTTCTCTATATGTTGGAGACGATTTTCTGTGGCTGCCATGAATTTTGTCAATGTCTCTTCAAGGTTTGGCTTTTTCTCCTGCGGATATGGCTGATTTTGGAAATTTTGAGGAGGTTGTTATCTTTGATTTCCTTGACCTCCCCATAAAAAATTTGGGTGGTTCCTCCAACCTGGATTGTAAGTATTACTATAAGGATTATTATTGGATCTAAAATTATTACCTATATAGTTCATCTGTTCGCTCTCTGCGCCCGGTTGGTAGGGTGGGTACTCAAGATTCGCCACAATTCCACTTACGTCGCACTGCATGACTGGGTGTGCCTGCAAAGAACACAAACTATCAAGCTTTTTATTCATCATCTCTACCTGTGTTGATAGCATAGTCACTGTATCGAGGTTGTAAACTCCGGCTGATTTTGTCAGTTTCGTCCTTGTAACTTGCCACTGATAGTTATTCAGTGACATCTCTTCAATGAACTTGTAGGCTGCTTCAGGAGTTCTATTGTTTAGGGTTCCACCGGCGGCTGAATCAATTAATTGCCTCGTTGAAGGGTTTACACCGTTATAGAAGGTTTGGACTTGTAGCCACATGGGTAGATCATGGTATGGACACCTTCTCAAGAGATCCTTGTATCTCTCCCATGTGTCGTATAATGTATCTAAATCCATCTGCACAAAAGAAGAAATATCATTCCGTAATTTGGCCATTTTGGCCGGTGGGAAATATTTCAATAAAAATTTTTCGGTCATTTGATCCCATGTAGTGATTAACCCTCGTGGTAACGAGTTTAACCACAGTTTGGCTTTATTCCTTAATGAAAAGGGAAATAACCGAAGACATATGCCACATCAAAAATGCCATTTATTTTGAAGGTATCACAGAACTCTAAAAAATTAGCTATATGAGTGTTTGGGTCTTCGTCCTGCAAACCATCAAATTGAACAAATTGTTGAATCATTTGTATTGTGTTAGGCTTTAATTCAAAATTATTAGCAGCTATAGCAGGCCTAACAATACTCGATTCTGCTTCTGTTAAATGCGGTTTAGCATAATCAAACATAGTACGTGGAGCATTGTTTTCTCCCACATCGTGTGGTTGTGGATTATTCTCGTCCATCCTTTCAGTAGGATTGGATCTGTCTTCTCGATTTTCCTCTGTATAATTTAGGGCTCGCCTAATTTCTCTGCGATTCCTTCGAGCGGTAGTTTCAATATCACTGTTGATCGTGTGTCTATCGAGTTTTAAAATTTATAAAGAATGATCGAACCTGGAAACTAACTCTGACAACAATTAAAGGCAAGTGTACCTATCGAACAGTAGTATAGCTTAGGCAAGACCGAATTATCGAACCCAAAGGAACTAAAAGTACTAATACTAACTTTCTTTTTATTATTTAGCCTAAAATAAGTGAAGTTGCTTTAATATAATCTAAAATAATTACTAAGCTAAAGACACAAAGACAAAAAGGATGAATTGGGAAAATAACTTGAGGAGAAACTCAGTTGATTAAGACGATACCCTTAGGAAGAATCCACCTAGATTTCACTTGTTATTAAACCCTAAACCATATGATTTATTTACTTAGTTTGATCCGTAAGACTCCCTAACGTATATTAAACCCTCTCTCGAGACGAATAACGTCTAACCCTAGGTTAATTAGTGGAAATCTCTTTCTCTTATAATAACCCCCTAGGATAGCAGTAAATCGATCTATGAACTCCCATATTAGGTTTCACCCTAATCCGGCAAAATCTCGTCACCCTATCTCTAGGCATGCGATCAACTCCGCTTAATTATACTAGATCTTCTCTTAGGCAGGGTCTATTCCTCCTCCACCCAAGAACATTGAATTTGGATTAAGCTTGCATAATTAAGAACAATCTAAGTATTTATCATATAAATTAGAAAATAATAACAAGATCCATCATAGGTTTCATCCCCTTCAGGTATCTGAGGAGTTTAGTTCATAACAACTAAATAAAACATCTCAAGAGAAAAGATAAAACAAAACATAAGAAATCCCTAAAACTCCCTGAAGGAATTGAAGGAGAAATCCGCCTTCTTGAGTAAAATTCCAGCTTCTTGGGATGGATCAACTGGCTGATCTTCGAGTGATTCCCACAAATCTGACCTTTCCGGCTTGGCTCCTTGGCCTAGCTAACCGCCCCCTTCAAAGGTGGTACTTAGGGGGTATATGTAGGCTCTTAGAATGCGATTCTTTCTCCCTAAGTATCCTTTTCCGACTGAAATTATTCATTGCCACGACAGGGGCACGACCATGTCACACGCCCGTGTGACTAGTCTTTGGGCCTTATTCAGATTTTTTTAATGAGGCACGGCCGTGGTAATCGGGGGAGAGGTCGTGTTCTAGATGCTTAACAAGGCACGGCCGTGTGGGCTCAAGTCCAGGCCATATCGATTTCCACCTTGGCCTAATTTGCTCCGTTTTGGGCCCGTTTTATGTTCTTTTCATCCTCGGGTGCTTTCTTGAGTATAAGACATGAAAAGAAAGGATTAAGAGCACCTTTTTATATAAATCGAGGCTTAAATCATCCAAAAGCATACTAAATATGGGATTAAAATATGTTACTTTTACGGTTTATCAAATACCCCCACACTTAAGCTTTTGCTTGTCCTCAAGCAAAATTCTCAACTTTCAATTAAAACGAACTTTCCATGATTCATAATTCTTATCAACAATGCCTCATCATAATTCATAGATAATTTATACATGGATAATTCAACTCAAAGAGTTGTAAAGATTCAAACAAGATAAATCATACATTTGTATTTCGAAAACTTAGGCGTTTCCCTTTATCTAAATAATTACCTTTAGTTCAAAACCGACAAGGATTGCTATCCTCACAAAAGATTCACTCAAATCACTCTTTAAGTGTTTAAGGTTCAGAAAAAGATCACTCATAAGTCGAACCTGAAAAGGTAATCCCATAGGGTTGCTTGAAAATCAAATCTCCACCACTGTATAATGAGATGATAAACAGATCAAAAGGTCTTTGTTAGGGTTGTAACGGGGCTAGGGTTAAAGGTGTGGATAAAGGCTGAAATTAGAAGGTTAGAATCGAGATTGAATTGACAAGTACCTACCTAAAAATTGCTGAAATAATAATTACATCAACTGAAAAGTAATAAACCAACTAATACGAGCTTTTTCTTTTGATAGATTGACTTTAACTGTGTAAGCTCTCTACCAATACTGAATATGCTTCGATTTTTTTTAAGAAAAACTTATAATAAATGATAAATTGAACTACTAAAATAATATAATTAGGTAACTAATCAAATCAAATCTCGGTGGGTAATAAAAAGGAATGGTGATAACAAATACAAAGGGGTTTTGGGTTAATATTACCTGGTGAGTCAATAAAAAGGTTGTTAGGATCAACGGGGTTCACTAGGGGTTAATTGTGAAGGTAGGGTTTTTAGTGGGGTGAGTAGGTTAAAACCTAGGTGCCTTTATCATCTCTGTGTATCCAATCAAAGGTGTGGTCTCAACATGGATAATTGAGGCAAATTCTAGAATAACAGTTCATAGTTGACACACTCATAATTAAGAAGTGAGCATGAAAAAGAATGTACGCTCTACAAGGCTCAAAATCTCACAAAAATTATGGGTGTTTTTGACATCAACCTTGTAAATTTCAAATTTCAAAGTAATATTTAAATTCAGGTTAACAACCTAGCAAAAATTTTAATGTTGAAAATTAGACTTATCATGCTTGATTCTCTAGTATCTTAAAATTTCAATTATCAATGCACAATTATCAATGACTTACTCGAAAACATGTCAATAAAATTCATAAATCATCATAAATTTCATCCTAATTAGTAATATGAGAAAATTACTTAAAAACAAGATTAAATTCAGGGATTTGAGAATAATGAAGAAAGTTTGGCCGAATATGAGAATAATGCAAAAAGTTAGGCACTTTTTTCAAATAAATATTCACCCCCCACACTTAAGATGTACATTACCCTCAATGTACAAAGATAGATAATAACATTTACGGGATAAATCAAAAGAGAAGGAAAAATAATACTCCCTGAATTATGGATGGATTCCTTGAGTCGAAGGTGAAAGATAAGTTGGAGGGGCCGGTCTGGATGACGATCCTGTGCTAGATGAAGAAATTGGGAAGCTCGTGAAGGATTAGCCAGGATTTGTTAAGACATAATTAGAATAAACTGAATATATAATTAAAGAAAAGAAAGATAGAGAAGAGGAAACAAAAATGTAAACAAGATGAAAATTAAAGATGAATGGACCGAAGGGTCCTTATTGAAGGATGGTTCTCAAGGTGGGTGTGACCTCTAGGGCTGTGGGGGTGCTGGCGGTGGCGGAAGTGGCGTGGCTATGGTCATGGTCAATGTGATTCCCTAGCAGTCTGACGAACCTAAAACCAAGAAACTAAAATAAGATAAACTAAATTTAGTAGAAGAGAAGTAAAGATAAGGAAAATAAAGAAAACGAGAAAAGAAAAATAAAAACTAGATGGCCTCAAATATCCTTGGCTTGTCGAGTGGATGAAGTGGCCGGCATGAACTTATGTGTTAGGGTCTCCCTTGGGGAGACTATGCTTGCCTTCTTCCTCTTCTTCGACATGGCCAAGTGTAGCTCAAGAGTTTGGGCACCGTTTCTCAGGAAAGGGGTGAAATTTTGAGAGAAAAAGAAGATGGAAAGAGTTGGGGAGAAAGGGGTGATGGTGTGGGTTTAAATAGGATTTCAATTCTGACATTCTCCCACGCCCGTGTATTGAGGGTGTGTCGATTCACACGGCTGCCTCGCACGGTCGTGTGCCCGTGCGTGTTGCTTCACCATGCCCGTGTTTCAGCCTTTCACGCCCGTGTCTGAGAAGTCAGTATGTTGACACAGTTGGGAGGCACGGGCGTGTTCTGCCCGTGGTTGATAAGTCAGTAGCTTCACACGGTTTTGGGGCACGGCCGTTCTTCTTGTCGGTGGCCGTGTTGAAGTGGTTGAGTCCGTGATCTTCAAAAAATTAAGTTCTCTGACTTGTACCATTCTGCCATGTTTGTACCAAGATTCTTTAAAGTACACACGGCCTCGGCCACGGCCGTGTGCTAGGCCGTACGGTCTGGGATTCTGCATTTTTTGGTTAGTTCTAAAACTAAATGTTCAGGTAAGAAAGAAGGAAAGAAAAGAAACTGAAAATAAATGCAAAATATGGTTAGTGCTCAGGTTGCCTCCCGAGAAGCGCTCGTTTATAGTCTTAAGCTAGACTTTCCTTGTATATGAAACAAAATCAGGGAGGCTTAAAGGTTTGAATATCTTCCCTCACACTTACAGTTTTATTTTCTTGATTAAAATTTGGTCGAGAAGCGTTTACCTTCAAAGTGTCGAATGTTGGGCTGCTTACCTCGACTGCTCCATGTGGGAAGATATTTTGTACCTTGAGAGGAATTTCTTCGTTCTCGTTCAGGTATGATGTGGTGATGCGATGATCGGCTTTGTCTATCAGTACCTGGTCTCTTATTTTGAAGTGGTTTGATGTTCCTACGAGTTCTTCTGGGGGCTCCTTTGGTTTCTCTTCCGAGTGTGTTTTCTGCTCCTATCATTCATTGACCTTAAGGCTTCGTTCCTTATGTACATTCTCTTTGTTGGTATTAGGTCCGTGAATCGGCTCAGGTTTGTATCCTTGTGGTGTTTCCTGCGATGAAGGTTGTACAAATTGATTATCAACTGAATTATCTTTCTTACCTTCATCGATTGTTGTCCTCACTGATTCAAGAGCATAAAGACTGATTGATTCATCTCCTACACAAAGTATGAATTCTCCTGTGGCAACATCAATTTTAGTTTTAGCAGTTGCTAGGAAAGGTCTTCCTAAAATTAAGGGGATTGAATTATCCTCATCCATGTCTAAGACAACAAAATCTACAGGGAAAACGATTTTATCGATTTTGACAAGAACATCTTCGATAATGCCCTTAGGAATTCTAACAGTTTTATCAGCTAATTGAATACTCATCCTAGTTTGTTTGGGCTTCCCTAGACCTAGTCGTTTAAACAATGTGTAAGGCATGACATTTATACTTGCCCCTAAATCAGCTAACGCATTATCAACATTTAAACTACCAATTAAACATGGAATTGTAAAACTCCCTAGATCTTTTTGTTTTCGCGGTAGTCTATTCTCTAACATTGCTGAGCATACTGCGTTTAATTCCACATGTGGCTCTTCGTCTAATTTGCGTTTGTTCGATAAGAGCTGTTTTAAAAATTTTCACGAGTCTGGCATCTGAAAAAGAGCTTCAAGAAGAGGTAAGTTAATATGTAATTTCTTTAAAAGTTTAAGAAACTTACCGAACTGTTCCTCTGTATCATCTCTTTTTATGGCTTCGGGGTAAGGTATACGAGGTTGGTATTCCTTGATTACCGGTTTTGGCTTTTCTTGTGTTACATCTATTTTACCTTCGTCTACCTCATTTGGTTCGTCTACCACTTTACTATCCTGAGCTGTGATGGCTTGAATTTGCTCCTTTGGATTAATCTCTGTGTTACTTGGTAGACGTCCTTGCGGTCGTTCAAATATTAACTTTGCAAGTTGTCCGACTGCCTTAGTGACTTCCCCCACTGACTTAGTAAGTTCTCCGATTCGGTTCTTGGTGTCGTCTACTGATGTTTGTTGATTTTTGAGTGTTTTCTCAGTATCTTGGAGACGGTTCTCTATGCTTGCCATGAACTTCGTCAGCATCTCTTCGAGGTTTGGCTTTTTCTCTTGCGGATATAGCTGATTTTGGAAATTTTGAGGAGGTTGTTGCCTTTGATTTCCTTGATTTCCTTGATCTCCCCATGAAAAATTTTGGTGGTTCCTCCAACCTGGATTGTAAGTATTACCATAAGAATTATTATTGGATCTGAAATTATTACCTATATAGTTCATCTGTTCGCTCTCTGCGCCTGGTTGGTAGGGTGGGTACTCAGGATTCACCACAGTTCCACTTGTGTCGCACTGCATGACTAGGTGTGCCTGCAAAGAACACAAACTATCAAGCTTTTTATTCATCATCTCTACCTGCGTTGATAGCATGGTCACTGCATCGATGTTGTAAACTCCGGCTGATTTTAAATGTTTCTGATCGCTGAAATCAGAGCTTTAAAATTTATAAAACGAATGATCAAACCTGGAAACTAACTCTGACAATGATTAAAGGCAAGTGTACCTATCGGACAGTAGTATAGCTTAGGCAAGACTGAATTGTCGAACCCAAAGGAACTAAAAGTACTAATACTAACTTTCTTTTTATTATTTAGCCTTAAAAACAAAGTGAAGTTACTTTAATCTAAATTAACGACTACTAAGCTTAAAGACACAAGACAAAAAGAACGAATTGGAAAATAACTTGAAGAAAAACTCAGTTGATTACGACGATACCCTCAGGAAGAATCCACCTAGACTTCACTTGTTATCTAACACTGAACCATATGATTTCTTTACTTAGCTTGATCCGTGAGACTCCCTAACGTATATTAAACCCTTTCTCGAGGTGAATAACATCTAACCCTAGGTTAATTAGTGGAACTCTCGTTCTCTTATAATAACCCCCAGAATAGCAGTAAATCGATCTATGGACTCCCATATTAGGTTTCACCCTAATCCAGCAAAATCTTGTAACCCTATCTCTAGGCGTTCGATCAACTCCGCTTAATTATGCTAGATCTATTCTTAGGCAAGGTCTATTCATCCTTCGCCTAAGCACATCAGATTTGGATTAAGCAACATAATTAAGAACAAACCAAGTAACTATCATATAATTCAGAAATCAAATAACAAAATTTATCTAGGTTTCATCCCCTTCAGGTATCTAAAGGGTTTAGTTCATGACAAATAAAGAAAACATCTCAAGAGAAAAGATAAAACAAAACATAAGAAATCCCTAAAACCTCCTGAAGGAATTGAAGGAGAAATCTGCCGTCTTGAGTATAACTCTGGCTTCTTGGGATGGATCAACTGGCTAATTTCGAGTGATTCCCTCAACTCTGACCTTCTCGGCTTGGCTCTTTGGCCTAGCTTTGACGCCCTTTCAAAGGTGGCACTTGGGGGATATATATAGGCTCTTGGAATGTGTTTCTTTGTCCCAAAGTATCCAAATCCGAATGAAATTGTTCATTGCCACGACAAGGACACGGCCATGTCACACGTCTGTGTGACTCGTCTTCAGGCAGTGTTCGGATTTCTAAGTTGAGGCACGGCCGTGTAGATCGGGGGAGAGGCCCTGTTCTAGAGGCTTGACAAGCCACGGCCGTGTGGACTTTGGGCCAGGCCGTGTTGATTTCGTGATATGTCCCATTTACTCCGTTTTGGGCCTGTTTTATGTCCTTTTCATCCTCGGGTGCTTTCCTGGGTATAAGACATGAAAAGAAATGATTAAAAGCACCTTTTTACATAAATTGATGGATAAATCATCCAAAAGTAAGCTAAATGTGGGATTAAAATATGTTATAATTACGATTTATCAAATACCCCCACACTTAAGCTTTTGCTTGTCCTCAAGCAAAATTCTCAACTTACAATTAAAATGAACTTTCCATAATTTACAATTCCTATCAACAATGCCTCATCATAATTCATAAATAATTTATACATGGATAATTCAATTCAAAGAGTCCTAAAGATTCAAACAATGATAAGTCATTCATTTGTATTTGAAAACGTAGGTGGTTCCCCTTATCTGAAATATTACCTTTAATTCAAAATTGACAAGAGTTAACATCCTTACTATAGATTCACTCAAATCACTCAAAGTGTTTCAGGGTTATAACAAGAAGCACTCATATGTCGAACCTGAAAAGTTAATCCCATAGGCTTGCTTGAAAATCAAATCTCCACCACTGTAAAATGAGATGATAAACAGATCAAAAGGTCTTTGTTAGGGTTGCAACGGGGCTGGGTTAAGGTGTGGATAAAGGCTGAAGTTAGAAGGTTAGAATCGAGATTGTCTTGACAAATTACCTAACTAGAAACACGAACTAATAATAAACTTGTACTACTAATAATATTCTGATATGAGCTTCTTCTTAGAATTTGACGTATAAGCTCACCTAATCACAAAACTAATAGTGAATATACTTTGTCTTTTTTTTTTAGGAACAAACTAAATAATAAAGGATAATTTCAACTACTGAAATAATATAATTAGGTAACTGATCGAATCAATTCTCGATATAAGGGTAGTCAAAAGGAATGGTGAAAACAAATACAAAGGTTTTTTGGGTTAATATTAGTTGGTAAGTCAATAAAAAGGGTTGTTAGGATCAACAGGGTTCACTAGGGGTTAGTTGTTAAGGTAGGCTATTTAGTGGAGTGAGTGGGTTAAGTCCTAGGTGCCTTTATCATCTCTGTATATCAAATCATAGATGTGGTCTCAACATGTATAAACAAGGAAAGTTCTAGAATAATAGTTCAAGGTTGACACACTCATAATCGAAAAGTGAGCACGAAAAAGAATATATGCTCTATAAGGCTCAAAACTCACAGAAATTATGGGTGTTTTGACATTAATCTCATAAATTTCAAATTTCAAAGCAATATTCAAATTTAGGTTAACAACCTAGCAAAAAAAATTTATTCTGAAAATTAGACTTATCATGCTTAATTCTTTAGTATCTTTAAAATTTAATCATCAATGCACAATTATTAATGACTTAATCTAAAACACGTTAATAAGGATAAATCATCAGAAATTTCACCCTAATTAGTAATATGAGAAATTTTCTTAAAAACAGGACTAAATTTAGGGATTTGAGAATAATGAAAAAGGTTTGACACTTCCCCCCCCCAACACTTAAGATGTACATTGCCCTCAATGTACAAAGATAGATAATGACGGTCAGTATGCAAAATTAAAATAGAGGGGAGAAAATGGCACTCCCTGGATTAATGGATGATTTCCTTGGAGAATGGTAGAGGTCGTGTTGTCTGATGACTTGTGTAGTGGTGAATTACTTCCTAGTGATGTTTTTGAAGCTGCTAAGTCATCAGTTAGAAATCATTTGGGGCGTAATTAGATAAATGTTAGGAATACGCGAGGGTTAGATGTTGATGGTACTCATAATAAAGGTTGTCAATGTGTGATGAAAAATGTTCAAACTTTAAGACAAATTAAAATAACGAGAAAATAAATAAATAAATAAAACTTAAAAATAAGAAAAAGAAAATTTTGATAAAAAAAACTCAAATGTCCTCATCATTGGTTGGGTCCTGCGGTGGTTCTGCTGATGAGATGTGGAGGTGCTGGCATATCTGTTGAAGGGTAGCCTCTAACCCATCAAAGCGCCGAGTGTTTTCAGCAAAATACAGCTCGAACTGGTCGAGCCGTGCAGAGATATCGGCTAATGATGGTACTGCACGGGATGGTCGCTGGCTCGGAATTGGTGCCTCCTATGATGGTGGCGGGACATCATCAGGAATGTCCTCGGCCTCCCCCTTGTCTGCGGGTATCACTAATCGATACTGAGGAGGTCAGTCCCTTGACGGTGTTTGATCATTCTCATGTGGAGCATCGTCTGGATGCCCTGAGGTGCCATATGGCCCATCAGTGTGAGGGAGGTGATCTGAGCCTCAGTGTGGATGAGACCAAAGCATCGAGCCAACCTTGTGATGTATGGCCCCATCGATAAAATCCCTTTTCTGTGCGGCTCTGTCTGGTGTTGAATTGCACAGGCGATGAAGTATGCCAGGTCGAAAATGTGCCCTTCTGACATGCACGAGAGGTAGTAAACATCGTGTTTGTTTACCACGCCGGTGCTCTCTCGGCGACCTGTGATGGTATGAGCGAGAATGGCGTGGATATACCGTAGGGGTGGGGAAAGGGCTGTCGCCTTCGAGCGACTGGGGTCGTAGACACTCGTGGTGGGTGCTAAGTTATTCCAGCAGTTGAGAGGAGTGCAATGAAGCTGGCGGTTTAACCCGGAGAGTGGGTTTTCTTCTATGAATTCCAGCGTATACAGCTCGAGTGCCGAGCCGAATTGTGGGATGCTCAGTCGATGTACCGTTCCCCCTAAACAGAATTGGATGGTACCCGGATCGTCGAACTGCGCCATCATTGTCTGCTGTGTGAAGGTGGTGCAAAATTCTAATGTGAGCTTCAAGTATGTGGGCTCGATGATTGAGAAGAACTGCTCCAACGGGTCGGTCGAGAGGTAGGCTCGAATATCGGTTGCGATTCCAACTTGTTCTATTACATCCCAATCGATGCACCTACCAGTGCCTAGAAGTCTATCCCGGATTGTCTTGTACCGCTCTTCCTGAGCTGCTTGAGGAAATCTGAGGAATGGGTGTCGAAGCTCAGAAGAGGCACTTGCGGAAGATGATCCGGGCCCCTTTCTTTTCTTGCTTGGGGCTGCTGTGGATCGTTTGGGTCGTGATGTTGACATGGTACCTGAAAAAAAATAATCCAATATAAAGCAGGTTCCTTAACAATAATATAGCCAACGTATTTCACACTAAATCGATCAAAATGTTAATTATTTGACAGCAGTGATTCTTTCAAACAACGAAGTATATCAAAGATGTAAAAGTTTTATTCCTAAATTGAAGTCAATCAGCACCCAATTCATCAGAGATTTTTACTAAGTATTCATAAGTTTTTGAGAGAAATCTCTAAATAAAAATCATGCCTAAACAAAAGTAAAAAGGATAAAGCAAAATGTCATAATATTTATCAAGTTTTGAGTCAAGAAATTGAAGTAGTGAAGGGAACCAGGGGTTGTGATGGTATGAGACGATCAGGCACGAGTGGCGCACGGCGGTGGTGCGGGTATTTGCAACACGAACACAGAAGTGGCAAGGGCGTGGCGTTCGGTGGCACAGCTGTGGTGCGGTCGTGCGAGCGATTTTTGGATGGTTTTTGAAGAAAAATGGTAAGGAGATGCGGTTGGATTTGGGAGGAAGAGTGTTAAAATCTAATTTTAGGTTTAGGTTTTGGGGAAAAGACGGTTGAATTTTGTTATATAGGGGAAGGGGCACAAGCGATCGCCACGCCCGTGTGAATTTTAAATAGCCCGTGCTTTTCGCGATTTCCAGATTTTAGGTGCGTTCAGGGTTTTTGGCACAGCCGTGGTTACATAGGCACGCCCGTGTTCGACAAGTCAGTAGTTGGCACGGTAGGGTAACACGGTCGTGTGTAGCCTGTGCTTGAAAAATCAGTAACTTTGCACGGTCGTTGAGCACGACCGTGTTTGGCCCATGGTGTGTAAGTCAGTAGCTTCACACGATTATGAAGCACTGGCATGTTCAACCCGTGGTTGATAAGGCAGTGACCTCGCACGGGTAGCAAGCACAGGCGTGGTCTGGTATCGCAGCCCGTGTTGAAGAAAGAAGTTTTTCCCTATTTGAGCACGGATACCGGCACGCCCGTGGTTCGTCCCCTGTCTTACACACGGCCATGGACACGCCCGTGTGCAAGGCCGGGTTTAAGTACCTGCACTTCTATTGAACTAATCTTTAGTGTAGAGTTAGAAATAAAAATAAAATGTTAGTGAGTTAGTGCTCGGGTTGCCTCCCGAGAAAGTGCTTGTTTATAGTCTTAAGCTAGACTTTCCCTATTTTCGGTTCTAAAAGAAGGTTCATGGAGTAAAAGCTCCTCTCTCATATTTCCAAAATCGCACCATTATAAATTTGGAGTCGGTGACCATTTACCTTGAATGTGCCTTTAGTGGGATGAGTTACCTCGATTGTGCCATATGGGAAAACTGTTTTGATCATGAATGGACCTGAGCATCTTGATTTCAGCTTTCCCGGAATAGTTTAAGCCTCGAGTTGTATAGCAGGACCAAGTCCCCTACTTCGAATTATTTTGATCTCTTGAGACGAGCATCATGGCATCGCTTTGTTGCTTCATTGTATAGTTTTGAATTCTCGTAGGCTTCAGTTCTCCATTCGTCCAGCTCATTCATCTGCATCATTCTTTTCTTTCCTGTAACCTTAAGATCAGAATTCAAAAACTTTATTGCCCAAAAAGCTTTGTGTTCTAATTCAAATGGTAGATGACAGCTTTTCCCGTATACAAGTTTTTATGGGGATGTCCCTAGAGGTGTTTTAAATGTTGTTATATAGGCCCATAAAGCATCATCTACTTTTAATGCCCAATCTTTTCTATTTGATTCAACTGTTTTTTCTAGTATACGCTTAAGTTTTCGGTTTGCTACCTCAACTTGCCCACTGGTTTGAGGGTGATATGGGGTGGCTGTCCTGTGGTATACTCCATATTTCTTTACAACTTTTTCAAATTGAGTATTATTGAAATGAGTACCCCTATCACTAATGATGGCTCTAGGTGTCCCAAATCGAGAAAACAGTTTCTTGAGAAACTTAACTACTACCCTGGCATCATTATTAGGTAAAGCTTTCGTTTCTACCCATTTTGACATGTAATCAACTGCCACTAGGATGTACTTGTTTCCAAACGAACTAGGGAATGGTCCTATAAAATCAATACCCCATACATCAAATATTTCACATGAAAACATATATGTTTGAGGCATTTCATCACGTTTTGAAATATTACCTATTCTTTGGCATCTATCACACGAGGTGACATACCTGTTGGCATCTTTAAATAGAGTGGGCCAATAAAAATCTGATTCGAGTATTTTGTGTGCTATCTTAATACCACTGTAGTGTCCTCCTGAAGGTCCTGAATGGCAATGTTCTAGGATTTTGCTTGCTTCTGCCTTTGTAACGCATCTTTGAATTACTTGATCTGCACATATGCGGAAAAGAAAAGGATCTTCCCAAAAATAATTTTTCACATCAGCAAAGAATTGCTTCTTTTGGTGATGTGTTAATTTTTTTGGCAGAATGTTAGCTGCTAAATAATTTGCAATATTTGCAAACCATGGTACCTCAGAATGTGTTATAGAAAAGATTTGTTCTTCGGGAAACAAATCGTTTATTTCACTTTCCTTGAGCTCTTTGGTATATGGTCTTTCAAGTCTATAAAGGTGATCTGCTGCAAGATTCTCAGCTCCCTTCTTATCTTGTATTTCCAAGTCAAATTTATGTAAGAGTAAAATCCATCGTACGAGTCTGGGTTTTGCATCAGGTTTGTTTAAAAGATAACGAAGAGTTGAATGGTCAGTGTAAACGACGACTTTAGACAATATTAGATACTGTCTAAATTTATCAAAAGCAAAAACTACAGCTAACAATTCTTTTTCTGTGGTGTAGTTTTCTTGTGTGGGTGTTAATGTTCTGCTAGCATAGTAAATTGGCTGAAAATGCTTGTCTCTTCGTTGTCCCAAAACTGCACCTACTGCAAAATCACTTGCATCACACATTAGTTCAAAGGGTAAGTTCCAATCAGGTGCAATTATAATCGGAGCATTTATTAATTTGTCCTTAAGGACATTAAATGCATCTCAACATTCCTGATTGAAATCGAAAGGAACATCTTTTTCTAGTAATTTTGTCAAAGGCTTAGCTATTTTATAAAAATCTTTAATAAATCTTCTATAGAACCCTGCATGTCTTAAAAAGCTTCTAATAGCCTTAACAGAACTAGGGGAAGGTAGTTTTTCTATGGTTTCAACCTTGGCTTTATCTACCTCAATTCCTTTACTAGAAATCTTATGTCCTAACACAATTCCTTCTCTAACCATAAAATGACATTTTTCCCAATTCAAAACAAGGTTTGTTTCCTCACATCTCATTAAGACTCGTTTTAGATTTTTAAGGCAGAGATGGAAAGAATTACCAAATACCGAGAAATCATCCATAAACACCTCCATGATGTTTTCCACGAGTTCGTCAAAGATTGTCAACATGCAACGCTGCAAAGTAGCAGGAGCATTACATAATCCAAAAGGCATTCTACGATAAGCAAATGTACCATATGGGCATGTAAATGTTGTCTTCTCTTGATCTTCAGGAGCTATGGGGATTTGGTAGTAGCAGGAGAGTCCATCCAAGAAGCAGTAGTACATATGTCCGGATAGTCTTTCTAACATTTGATCTATGAAGGGTAGAGGAAAATGATCTTTTCTGGTGGCGTCATTCAGCTTTCTGTAGTCTATGCAGACTCTCCATCCTGTAACTGTTCTTGTAGGGATTAACTCATTCCTTTCATTGGGCACCACCGTCATGCCTCCTTTCTTTGGAACTACCTGCACAGGACTTACCCAAGTGCTGTCAGAAATAGGATAAATTATTCCTGCATCTAAAAGTTTAATTACCTCGGCTTTGACTACTTCTTTCATGTAGGGTTTGGCCGTCTTTGGGATTATACACATGGCTTGTATTCTTCTTCCATTAAAATTTTGTGGGTGCAGAACGAAGGGCTTATACCCTTGATGTCAGAAATTTTCCAAGCTATGGCCCTTTTATGTTCTCTTAGCACCTGTATCAATTCCTCTTTTTCCTTGTGTTCTAGTTCTGAAGAGATAATAACCGGTAGCGTAGAATTTTCCTCAAGGAATACATATTCCAAGTGTTTTGGCAACTGTTTCAATTCTAGACTGGGTGGCTCTTCTATGGAAGATTTTTGTTTTATTTCATCAATGCTTTCTTCTTTCATTTGTCGAAATGAAGATGCATTCAAGTTTATCTCTTCGCCTTCATCTTCTTCCCCCTCTTCTTGAGTCTGGCACAGTTCCATCGTGTCGTCATGGATGATTTCCTGTAATGAACTTTAAATGATATGATCAGTAGTATCAACAAAATAACGGGAATCATCTTGTTCTTTACAATATCGCATGGCATCATAAATTTGAAAAATAATTTCCTCATCGCCTATCTTAGTGCAAGTTTCCCATCACCTACATCAATAACAGCTCTAGCAGTAGCTAAAAAGGGACGCCCTAGGATTAAAGGGACATTAATGTCTTCATCCATGTCTAACACAACAAAATAAACAGGGAAAATAAATTTATCAATTTTTACAAAGACATCTTCGATAACTCCTCTAGGATATTTAATGGATCTATCAGCTAACTGAATACTCATCCTAGTGGGTTTTGGTTCCCCAAGATCTAGTTGTTTAAACATTTTGTAAGGCTTTAAATTAATACTGGCACCTAGATCAGCTAATGCTTTCTTAATATTTAGGCTACCAATTAAACAAGGGATAGTAAAACTTCCTGGATCTTTTAATTTGGTTGGTAACTTGTTTTGGAGGATGGCTGAGCATTCTTCATTAAGTTCCACTGTCGAAACTTCTTCAAGCTTCCTTTTATTCGTTGGAGTTGTTTTAAGAATTTTGCATACTTCGGCATGTTTGAAATAGCTTCAACAAAGGGTAAGTTAATATGTATTTGTTTAAAAAGTTCAAGAAACTTACCGTATTGTGCGTCTAGTCGTTCCTTCTTCATCTTTACTGGATACGGGATTGCTGGTTTGCTTTCATTTCATACTGGATTTGCTTCCTCAACTCCCTCATTTCTTGGTTTGTTACCTTTGTGTGGGATTTGTTTCTTTGGTTCGACTAATTCCTTTCCACTTCTTAATGTAACTACTTTTACCTGTTCTGTTCCTTTAGAAAAGATCTCTGCCTGTATTTCACGAATCATCTTAGTAAGTAGTCTCACTGACTTAGAGAGCTCCCCGAATGACTCAGTAAGTTTTTCAACTGACGCTTGTTGATTTTTAAATGTTGTCTCAGTTTTGTGGAAACGGTTTTCTGTGTCTGCCGAAAATTTTGTCAGCATCTCTTCGAGGGTTGGTTTCTTCTCTTGTGGATAGGGCTGATTTTGGAGGTTTTGAGGAGGTTGTTGCCTTTGATTTCCTTGATTTCCTTGACCTCCCCATGAAAAATTTGGGTGGTTCCTCCAACCTGGATTGTAAGTGTTACTATATGGATTATTATTGGATCTAAAATTGTTACCTATATAGTTCATTTGTTTGTTTTCTGCTTCTGGTTGGTAAGGTGGTACTCAGG
The DNA here is from genome assembly GCA_005393395.2 of Gossypium australe. Taxonomy (NCBI): domain Eukaryota; kingdom Viridiplantae; phylum Streptophyta; class Magnoliopsida; order Malvales; family Malvaceae; genus Gossypium; species Gossypium australe. Next base: position 17,602,185 of record CM016615.1, read on the forward strand.
ATTCGCCACGGTTCCACTTGCGTCGCACTGCATGACTGGGTGTACCTGCGAAGAACACAAACTATCAATTTTTTTATTCATAATCTCTAACTGTGTTGATATTGTGGTTATCGCATCGAGGTTGTAGACTCTGGCGAATTTTGTCAGTTTCATCCTTGTAACCTGCCATTGATAATTATTCAGTGACATCTCCTCAATGAACTCATAGGCTGCTTCAGGAGTCTTGTTATTCAGAGTTCCACCGGCGGCAGAATCAATTAGTTGCCTCGTGGAAGGGTTTACACCATTATAGAATGTTTGGACTGTAGCCACAAGGGTAGACCATGGTGTGGGCACCTTCTCAAGAGATCCTTGCATCTCTCCCATGCATCGTATAGTGTTTCTAAATCCATCTGCACAAAAGAAGAGATATCATTCCGTAATTTGGTCGTTTTGGCCGGTGGGAAATATTTCAATAAAAACTTTTCAATCATTTGTTCCCATGTAGTGATTGACCCTCGGGGTAACGAGTTTAACCACTGTTTGGCTTTATTCCTTAATGAAAAAGGGAATAACTGAAGACTTATGGCATCATCAGAAATGCAATTTATTTTGAAGGTATCACAGAACTCTAAAAAGTTAGCTATATGCATGTTTGGATCTTCATCCTACAAACCATCAAATTGAACAAATTGTTGAATCATTTGTATTGTGTTAGGCTTTAGTTCAAAATTGTTAGCAGCTATAGCAGGCCTAACAATACTCGATTCTGCTCCTGTTAAATGTGGTTTAGCATAATCAAACATTGTATGTGGAGCATTATGTTCCCCTACATCTCGTGGTGGTGGATTGTTCTCGTACATCCCATCATTAGGATTAGATTCTCGCTCTTCTTCTGTGTAATTTAGGGCTCGCCTGATTTCTCTGCGATTCCTTCGAGCGGTAGCTTCAATATCACTGTCGTATACTAGTGGTTCTCTTGGGTTCCTTCTAGTCATAAACTAGAGGTACCTGTCAGGAAAAGAAAGAAAAAAAGAAAATTTAGCAAAATTAAAATTTAACCTAAAATAAAAATAAATTGCGAAAAATAAAAATAATGGCTAAAGTAATAAAAATAGAGTTTTCTTAATATTTTAGTCCCCGACAAGGGCTCCAAAAACTTAATCGTTGAAATCAGAGCTTTAAAATTTATAAAACGAATTATCAAACCTGGAAACTAACTCTGACAACGATTAAAGGCAAGTGTACCTATCGGACAGTAGTATAGCTTAGGCAAGACCGAATTGTCGAACCCAAAGGAACTTAAAGTACTAATACTAACTTTCTTTTTATTATTTACCCTTAAAACAAAGTGAAGTTGCTTTAATCTAAATTAACGACTACTAAGCTTAAAGACACAAGACAAAAAGAACGAATTGGAAAATAACTTGAAGAAAAACTCAGTTGATTACGACGATACCCTCAGGAAGAATCCACCTAGACTTCACTTGTTATCTAACATTGAACCATATGATTTCTTTACTTAGCTTGATCCGTGAGACTCCCTAACGTATATTAAACCCTCTCTCGAGGTGAATAACATCTAACCCTAGGTTAATTAGTGGAACTCTCATTCTCTTATAATAACCCCCTAGAATAGCAATAAATTGATCTATGGACTCCCATATTAGGTTTCACCCTAATCCGGCAAAATCTCGTAACCCTATCTCTAGGCGTTCGATCAACTCCGCTTAATTATGCTAGATCTACTCTTAGGCAGGGTCTATTCCTCCTCCACCTAAGCACATCAGATTTGGATTAAGCAACATAATTAAGAACAAACCAAGTAGCTATCATATAATTTAGAAATCAAATAACAAAATTCATCTAGGTTTCATCCCCTTCAGGTATCTGAAGGGTTTAGTTCATGACAAATAAAGAAAACATCTCAAGAGAAAAGATAAAACAAAACATAAGAAATCCCTAAAACCCTCTGAAGGAATTGAAGGAGAAATATGCCGTCTTGAGTACAACTCCGGCTTCTTGGGATAGATCAACTGGCTAACTTCGAGTTATTCCCTCAACTCTTACCTTCTCGGCTTGGCTCTTTGGCCTAGCTTTGACGCCCTTTCAAAGGTGGCACTTGGGGGATATATATAGGCTCTTGGAATGTATTTCTTTGCCCCAAAGTATCCAAATCCGAATGAAATTGTTCATTGCCACGACAGGGACACGGCCATGTCACACGCCTGTGTGACTCGTCTTCAGGCCTTGTTCGGATTTCTAAGTTGAGGCACGGCTGTGTAGATCAGGAGAGAGGCCGTGTTCTAGAGGCTTGACAAGGCACAGCCGTGTGGACTTTGGGCCAAGTCGTGTTGATTTCGTGATATGGCCCATTTACTCTATTTTGGGCCCGTTTTATGTCCTTTTCATCCTCGGGGTGCTTTCCTGGGTATAAGACATGAAAAGAAAGGATTAAAAGCACCTTTTTACATAAATTGATGGATAAATCATCCAAAAGTAAGCTAAATGTGGGATTAAAATATGTTATAATTACGATTTATCAATTTCATCCATGTAACTTGCCACTGATAATTATTCAGTGACATCTCTTCAATGAACTCATAAGCTGCTTCAGGAGTTCTGTTGTTCAGGGTTCCACCGGCGGCTAAATCGATTAGTTGCCTCGTTGAGGGGTTTACACCGTGATAAAAAGTTTGGACTTGTAGCCACAAGGGTAGACCATGGTGTGGAAACATTCTCACGAGATCCTTGTATCTCTCTCATGCGTTGTATAATGTCTCTAGATCCATCTGCACAAAAGAAGAGATATCATTCTGTAATTTGGCCATTTTGGCCGGTGGGAAATATTTCAACAAAAACTTTTTAGTCATTTGCTCCCATGTGGTGATTGACCCTCGTGGTAACGAGTTCAACCACTATGTGGCTTTATTCCTTAATGAAAAAGGAAATAACCGAAGACGTATGGCATCATCAGAAATGCCATTAATTTTGAAGGTATCACAGAACTTTAAGAAATTAGCAATATGAGTGTTTGGATCTTAGTCCTGCAAACCATCAAATTGAACAAATTGTTGAATCATTTGTATTGTGTTAGGCTTTAATTCAAAATTATTAGAAGCTATAGCAGGCCTAACAATTCTCGATTCTGCCCCTTTTAAATGCGGTTTAGCATAATCAAACATTGTACGTGGAGCATTATTTTCTCCCACATCATGTGGTTGTGGATTAGTCTCGTCCATCCCTTTAGTAGGATTGGATCTGTCTTCTTGATTTTCCTCTGTGTAATTCAGGGCTCGCCTGATTTCTCTGTGATTCCTTCGAGCGGTAGCTTCAATATCACTATCGTATACTAAAGACCTCTTGGGTTCCTTCTAGTCATAAACTAGAGGTACCTGGAAGGAAAAGAAAGAGACGAAAATTTATCAAAAATAAAAATAAAAGTAATTTGCGAAAAATAAAAAAATAATGGCTAAAGTAATAAAAAAAGAGTTTTCTTAATATTTTAGTTCCCCGGCAACGGCGCCAAAAACTTGATCGTGTGTCTATCGAGTTTTAAAATTTATAAAGAATGATCGAACCTAGAAACTAACTCTGACAACAATTAAAGGCAAGTGTACCTATCGAACAGTAGTATAGCTTAGGCAAGACTGGATTATCGAACCCAAAGGAACTAAAAGTACTAATACTAACTTTCTTTTTATTATTTAGCCTAAAATAAGTGAAGTTGCTTTAATATAATCTAAAATAATTACTAAGCTAAAGACACAAAGACAAAAAGGATGAATTGGGAAAGTAACTTTAGGAGAAACTCAGTTGATTAAGACGATACCCTTAGGAAGAATCCACCTAGATTTCACTTGTTATTAAACCCTAAACCATATGATTTATTTACTTAGTTTTATCCGTAAGACTCCCTAACGTATATTAAACCCTTTCTCGAGGCGAATAATGTCTAACCCTAGGTTAATTAGTGGAAATCTCTTTCTCTTATAATAACCCCCTAGGATAGTAGTAAATTGATATATGGACTCCCATATTAGGTTTTATCCTAACCCGGCAAAATCTCGTCACCCTATCTCTAGGCGTGCGATCAACTCCGCTTAATTACGCTAGATCTTCTCTTAGACGGGTCTATTCCTCCTCCACCTAAGCACATTGAATTTGGATTAAGCTTGCATAATTAAGAACAATCTAAGTATTTATCATATAAATTAGAAAATAATAACAAGATCCATCATAGGTTTCATCCCCTTCAGGTATCTGAGGAGTTTAGTTCATAACAACTAAATAAAACATCTCAAGAGAAAAGATAAAACAAAACATAAGAAATCCCTAAAACTTCCTGAAGGAATTGAAGGAGAAATCCGCCATCTTGAGTAGAATTCCAGCTTCTTGGGATGGATCAACTGGCTTATCTTCTAGTGATTCCCACGAATCTGACCTTTCCGGCTTGGCTCCTTGGCCTAGCTAACCGCCCCCTTCAAAGTGGTACTTAGGGGGTATATATAGGCTCTTGGAATGCGATTCTTTCTCCCTAAGTATCCATTTCCGACTGAAATTATTCATTCCCACGACAGGGGCACGGCCATGTCACAAGCCCGTGTGACTAGTCTTTGGGCTGTGTTCGAATTTCTTAACGAGGCACGGCCGTGTTAATCGGGGGAGAGGCCGTGTTCTATATGCTCAACAAGGCGCGGTCGTGTGGGCTCAAGTCCAGGCCGTGTTGATTTCCACCTTGGCCCAATTTGCTCCGTTTTGGGCCCGTTTTATGTTCTTTTCATCCTCGGGTGCTTTCCTGAGTATAAGACATGAAAAGAAAGGATTAAGAGCACCTTTCTATATAAATCGAGGCTTAAATCATCCAAAAGCATACTAAATGTGGGATTAAAATATGTTACTTTTACAGTTTATCAACTGTCATATACCAAAGGTCCTCTCGGGTTCCTTCTAGTCATAAACTAGAGGTACCTGCTGAGAAAGAAAGAAAATTTAGTAAAACCTAAATTTAACCTAAAAATAAAATAATAAACGTAAATTGCGAAAAATAAAATAATGGCTAAAGTAATAAAAATAGAGCTTTCTTAATATTTTAGTTCCCCGACAACGGCGCCAAAAACTTGATCGCTGGAATCAGAGTCTTAAATTTTATAAAAAGAGAATGATCAAACCTAGAAACTAACTCTGACAATGACTAAAGGCAAGTGTACCTATCGAACAGTAGTATAGCTTAGGCAAGACTGGATTATCGAACCCAAAGGAACTAAAAGTACTAATACTAACTTTCTTTTTATTATTTAGCCCTAAATAAGTGAAGTTGTTTTAATCTAATCTAACTACTACTAAGCTAAAAACGCAAAGACGAAAAGAATGAATTAGGAAATAACTTGAAGATAAACTCAGTTGATCAAGACGATACCCTCAGGAAGAATCCACCTAGACTTCACTTGTTATCTAACACTGAACCATATGATTTATTCACTTGACTTGATCCGTAGGATTCCTTAAGTTATATTAAACCCTCTCTCGAAGCGAATAATAACTAACTGTAGGTTGATTAATTAAAATCTCTTTCTAATTAAAACCCCTAGAATCGCATTAACTCGATCTATGAATTCCCATATTAGGTTTCACCCTAATCCGGCAAAATCTCGTCACCCTATCTCTAGGCGCGCGAACGACTCCGTTGTAATTATGTTAGATCTATTCTTAAGCAGGGACTTTTGCTCCTCCACCTAAGAACATCTAACTTGAATTAATATCCCGAAAACATTAACACAAGAATTAAGCACATATAATTAAGAACAAATCAAGTATTTATCTTATAGTTCAGAAAACAATAACAAGATTCATCTAGGTTTCATCCCCTTCAGGTATCTGAAGGGTAACATCTCAAGAGAAAAGATAAAACAAAACATAAGAAATCCCTAAAACTCCCTGAAGGAATTGAAGGAGAGATCCGCCGTCTTGAGTAGAATTTCGGCTTCTTTGGATGGATCAACTGGCTATCTTCGAGTGATTCCCACAAGTCTGACCTTTTCGGCTTGGCTCCTTGGCCTAGCTCACCGCCCCTTCAAGGATGTACTTAGGGGGGTATATATAGGCTTTCGAAATAGGTTTCTTTGCCCCTAAGTATCCAAATCCAAATGAATTTGCTCTTTACCACGACAGGGACACGGTCATGTCACACGCCCGTGTGATTAGTCTTCAAGCCGTGTTCGGATTTCTTTAATGAGGCACGATCGTGTGAATCGGGGGTAAGGCCGTGTTCTGGATGATCAACAAGGCACGGTCGTGTGGGCTTAAGTCCAGGCCGTGTCAATTTCCTCTTTAGCCCAATTTGCTCCGTTTTGGGCCCGTTTTTCATTCTTTTCATCCTCGGGTGCTTTCCTGGGTATGAGACAATAAAAGAAAGGATTAAGAGCACCTTTTTACACAAATCAAAGGATAAATCATCTGAAAGTAAGCTAAATGTGGGATTAAAATATGTTACTATTACAGTTTATCATAAGTTTATGTCAGAATGGGCCTACTGGTCTGGTGGTTAAGAGGAGTGTTGGGATGAAAAAGGTCTTGTGTTCGAGTTGCTGTATGAGCATTATTTTTTTGCTAGTAGGGCCGTATAGGACTTTGAAGTGTAGTGAAATGCTGAGAATTAGAGATGTAGTGGGAAGTGAGGGAGAAAAACAAGGGACTTGGGTGGTTATCGTGATATTCAGTCTTCTCCATCTCAATCTTCTTTCCTTTTTGCAATTTTGATCAAAATTCTTCCCTTCTGTGCCGATTTCTTCATCTTCTCCCCACCATTTGCTGCCGAGTTCTTTTGTTACCCCCACCCCCTTCGCTTTTGCTTCTATTTTCTCTTCCATCTCTTCCACTCTACGTTAGCGTGCGGTCTGTAGGTTATGATTTTGATTAATTTTATCTGTTCCTCATGAATGATTAATAAAGAGGAGTGTTTTCGTGTTTAGGAGTTCTATAAGTGGCTTTGGTTCCCAAACTGTACCGAATAAGCACATGTTTTTCGGTGTCTGCTCAAAGGTAAGGGTTTTCGTTGGGATTTAGGTTTTATCTGTTACTAATAACTCGTTTTAAGTGACTGATTTTGGACTCGAGATTATCAATTTTAGGTGCTGGAGTGCTCGTAATTGGGTTAGCAGCGAAAACAATACAGGTGTGTACCTGGAAACATAGAAAACGAGAATCAGTGAAAGCCAAAAACTTTTCTGTCGATGCTACACGACCGTGTGGTAGGCCGTGTGCAAGGCTGTCAACCACAACACGGCCGTGTGATCGACGAGTCAGGCTGTGCGCAAGTGACACGACCATGTAATGGTAGGGCAAGGTCGTGTGCGGCACACGGGCTTGACCTATTAGGCCATGTGGGCCCACACGGGTGAACCACACGAGCGTGTAGAATTCTGGGCCTGGCCATGTGGATGCCAATTTGGGCCGTGTGGGCTACACGGGCAGGCCATATGGGTGTGTGAGCCTATTTTTTTGAACTGATCTGTAAGGTTGCACAGGTCGCCCAAGTCGACTGTGGACCTACTGTAGGGTCGGTAAGTATTACTTAAACCCCTAATTACATGATCCGATTATGTAGTATATATATTAAGCATGTTGCACTTAGCATGTATACCAATTTGAATGTGTGATATGTTAATTGCATTATAGCATGTCATCGATTGTATGCTGCATTACATTGGGGTAGGTTGATGATATTGGAGGAAGTATCTGAAAGGCTATTAAACATGTTTTCTAACATCTCAGCTGCAATTATCTAATTATGTGCCGCATTTCGGTACAACATGGTGTGTAGGGATGGGTGGGTTGATTTTATCCCCACATGGTATGTAGGGTTGGTCGGAGATGGTGTGTAGAGGCTGGTGGGTAGGAATCTGGTATTCTGTTATGTTCTGCATATTATATCTGATGGGCTGAGGCCTTAAATTGTATCTCATTCTGTATCTGGGTGGGCTAAGGTTCACACCGATTCTGCAATGGGCTCAGACCCGAACTGTAAATATATGACTGTTTTATGATATTATGTTGTGTACATGTTTTCTGTGGAGATTACACACTGAGTTGCGAAAACTAATCCTTTTCCTTTTAATCTGTTCAGGTAATCCCCAGCATTAGACGGATCGGTGCGGCGACTTTCATGGTTTTTATTCAACTTCACGATTATTGGTTTATTTTGATGTAACCCGTGGACTTTTTGGGACTTTTGCTTAAATGTGGTTTTTATTTATTGTTTTTATGGATTCATAACTGCTGGACGTAGGAAAACTCGGTTTTCAAAAGCTAAAGTATTTTTCTAAACCCTCGATCCCTTAGACGGTTTTCTTGAAAACAAAGGGGTTTCTCTAAAATGGACGGATTTACTTAATTAACTCAGTTTTTCATAAAATAAATTATTTCTAAAGCTTTCACAATGAATTACGTTTTAAGCAATTGACTAGATGAGCAAGCAATTTTTGGAATCAATAAGAGTAATAAAATGAACACAGTTTTATCATAATAAACTAGTTTTCAAAATTCCATTCTATGTGACATCGCCAGATTCGGCCATAACGTCTAGGCCGAGTTTGGGGTGTTACACATGTGCTTTCATATAAGTGGGAACTTATGCTCTAAACATGATCGAGCCTATAGCCAGTATGTTGGGTACATGACTTGTGTATGGCATGAGTTTACTAGCAACTATGGAATTCATAGCTCAATTAAAGAGTTAATGATATTCTTTCATTGGCATTGTGTGGATTGATAAATATAGAATGTGGCCACGGGTTGCTTATTCTCGAAGAAATAATTTATCACAATTATTTGTTGACAGTGGTCATATTAATCATTAAGAAGACAGAATGGTGAAAATGAGATAAAATAGGATTGTATTGAGTGAACGGATTTAACTCAAAGGAATTAAGGATATCATATGCGGGTAACACACACATGACGAGGTCATTGGAGAAAACAGTTAGATGAATTATTTTCAAAAAGAGTATACAATAAGGAGTTTTCAATCATGGTACTTCTTGTGGACTGACTCCATGATTAAGTAATTTCGAATTACCAGAACGATGCTTCTGGACATAATTGCAATTACTATAGCCTAATTGTATATGTTCGATTGGTCCCTCCGCTAGCTCAACAAAAGCTCGATTGAACTGCATTTGAATCGGAAGAAAATTCTATGACTTTGGAAATAATTTAATGAAGTCGACTTATTTGATGTGAAATTAAATTAGGTGGTCGTGAGAATTGTTCAACTAGAGAATTTGATTAAAGAATTTTCTTGAAACATTAATTTGGAAAATCTAAGTGATTTTTGAGAGAATTAATTTTGATCAAGTAAACTAAATTAATCAAATTAATTAAAATTAATATGATATTTTTGGAAATTAATTTTCAAGTCAAACAATTGGCCCAATAGGTAATTGAACTTGAAAATTGTACCTAAGATCGTAAATTGGGCTCGATAGCCCAAAATTGAGACCAAGACCCAAAAACTGGTCGAATTGAGCCAGGTATGTGAAACCGAACCGACAGTCCAACCGATTGCTAGACCGGACTGGTTGGGTTGTCACTGACCCTGACCGGTTGGGTTGTCACTGACCTGGACCAAACCGGTAGTAGCCGAACTGGCTCGGGATGCCATAAGGGTGTCGCACTTGCATCACCAGGGATAGTGGTGTCCTGGTGGCCGACAGCAGTTGGCCTGCGGTGGTTGAGTAATAGAAAAGTTACACTCCTATTAGGACTCTACCAGAGAATTTGATTTTAGTTTAATTATTTCAAAAAAAATATTATTTTAATAGTTTAATATTAAATTAAATTTAATACTTATCTTAATAGTATTTTATTAATTTAATATTAAAATAATTATCTTAATATTAAATATTTATCTTATAGATAAATATTCTATTATTTTAATAAGATTTAATATTAGATTAAATTTAATATTAAAGTGATTAAGTTTAATCATAGTTGAACTCTCTAAACTCTCCCTATATAAAGAGAGCCTTGGGTTATTATTTTACACATTTGAATCCAAGAGAAAGTTGTAGAAAGAAAATTCTCTAAAGAGATTATTTTAGAAAATTTCTAGAAATATTTTTCTGATTTACAACTTAACCCAAAAGTTTAGAGAAATTATGAAATTACCTCACTGGTAATTTTTGTGAAAAGTTTTCTAGTTCGAAGCGAGCCCACAGTCGGCATACGTGAGCTTGATGATAGAGAAGAAAACTACTTGGTCGAAATGCTCATCCTAGATAAATAAAAACGATACAATTTTGCTTAAATGTTTATTACATTCGATATCACAACCAAGATCTTATTTTGAAGATAATTTTAAAACTTTATTTTCCCTAAATTTATTTTCCGATTTATTTTCCAAACCCGCTTTTCCAACAATGTTGGCTTCGTATGTCCTGGGTTCCTACAGTAACTAGAGGTGAGCAAAATTCGATTCGATTCGAAAAAACTAAAAAAATTTTCCAATTTCAAATTAATCGAATCGAGTTATTCGAATTATTCAAGTCAACTTGAATAAGAAATTTTGGATTTTCAGTTCGAGTCGAGTTGAATTTTTAAAATTCGAATAACAGATTAGTATAAATATCGTTTTGGTCCCTGTCAATTTTGAAAATAAACAAATTAGTCTCTATCTTAACAAAAATTACAAATTAATTTTCAAAATTTGAAAATAATTTTTAAAATTCAAAATTTTTGTAGAAAATCTAAAATTTATATTTTAAAAAAATTATAAATTTTTAAAAATATATAAAAATATATAAATTTAATAAAATAAATAACTTTAGGATCTAAATAAGTGATTAATGATTCAAGTTTATCATACTAAAATATCTTATTTTTTTATTATTTTGCTTAAAAAATATTTTCAAATATATTTTGTTTCAAATTTTTGTGTTCTAACATGGAAATAGTTATAGTGTATAAGATTTTAATTTAACATTGTTTTTTTTTCTAATTCAACTCAAACAGTTTCACTCGATTTAATCGAATGCTCACCCCTAATTCGAGTTATCCGAAAATAAAAATAAAAAAAAAGACAAAAACTACGTCGTTTTGATAAATGTTTACCTTTTTCTAAAGTTAAAAGTCAAAACTATCAAGTTAAAAAGGCAAAACCACATTGTTTTGATAAATGTTTACCCATTAGTCTTACTTTCCTTTCCGAATTGCCCCACTCTCCTTTTTTTCCTTTACTCAAAATTAATCTAAAAGCTTGTACTTCGTCTACTTGTAAAATAAGCAGTCCATGTAAACGGAACATTGAGTATAAATAATAAGATTTGTTAATTCGACTCTACTAGACTCAAAATTTTTTGACTTGATTCGAAAAAAATTCAAATTGAATCCAGTTGATAAAATAGGATTCGTCAACTCGACTAACTCGAATTTTTTTACTCGATTTGACTCGACTTGATCGAATACTCACCCCTAACAGTAACCCAATAACCTCGATGTGCCTCTCCGCTCTTGAATATCTACATTGTCTCATATCCGAGTTGAGTTCGGTCGACCTTTTGGGTTGCGCCGCAAATTCTTATCCAGTAGCAACTTGAAAGGAGCGTGCGAGGTAAGCGGCCACATGCTTTCATTTGAGACAGGTGGAAATTTAGATTTCCAAACATTATATGTGCGTTCAAGTTTGTAAACTTCACCAACATAGGTTATGTAATCTACATGTGTCGAGGCACATGTTACAATTGTATGTGCGCATGGATAATGAACTGCTTGAAATCTCCCATGGACATAGATCATTTGTCTCAGGTCTACGCGGTACGCTCCCCAGATAACTCATTGGTCGAGTCTATAGGACTCTGTAACCCTAAATATTAGATTTCATCGCAAGTGACACACTAAAGATATTAAGTTCTCTCTTTCTATATTTTCCACAATATTTTTCAACACTGACTCGCACCAAATGTAAACGCCCTTTATCTGTCTCACGTACGTCTCAGTCCGCTTTGGAAACAAAGTTACTAATTGAAAATACATTTCCTTGACCATCGAAGTTACCGGAAAATGACGCGTCCCCTTTAGCCCGTATCGTAGTCCTTCATCATACGATTGCGTCCACTGCTCATTGGGTATCCTACCGAGGTACACCGCACCCTGTCAGTTTACATCCTGTAGTCTCTCCAACAATTCATGGAATCAATGTTGGATGAGTTCAAACCCTGTCGATGACAATCAATATTATAGTCAAGAAACGTAACCCACCCAAATCTATATGTTAAATTGTTATACATAAAAGAAATACTATGCACATTGTACCCATATTAATGACATGTTGTCACTCTACAACCTTATAGTATCGACCCATGTAGTTAGACCTTATATGACGTAAATAATATCTATGGTGCGCACGATCCTACAGGCTTAAATATCTATCAAGCGTAGTTTATATTCCAGTGCCCCTATAGGATATGATGCATACATTGGGTTGCGGCACAACATGCCTTCTCTGGTTAGTTAAGAAGAAATCTAAGTCATCTTTGGATTCTTCAGGAGTTATTGCAAAAGTTATTGACAGGATTTTTCGATTACCATCTTGTTTAACAGCTAACAACAATCGATGCTCGTATCTTCCATACATGAATGTGCCATTAATTTGGACAAGTGGATTACAGTATCAGAATACAGTTATGCATTGATTGAAAATCCAGAAAAAATGATGGAAAAGTCTTTCCAGGGACCAAGTGGTCATCGTAATACACAAGCTCCGTTTGCAGCTCGGTTACGAAACCTGGTACGTATCACTCCAGTACCTGACATCATTGCCACAATTCATTGTAAGATTTTCCTCACCCACTATGCATTTTTTCCAATGCCTTCTGTTTTGTCAACCATGTAATCGAACTTACTATGGATGTGTGCAATCAAAACTGGGATTGGAATCCTAGGAACCGCTTTGACCATGGGTAATATAAAGTCAGATATCATGTCCAAATCCAATTTCAGATGATCGTTCAACATGCCTAGAAAATAATAAATTGGGTCACAGACGTAATACAATGTCGAAAAAAATGTCAAAATTCTAGTCGGTGTTGTCAACATACCAGCTATAACACATTTATGAGGAGAGGTAAACTTTTTGATCGTCCAAAACACCGAATTCTTCCTCAAAGACGCCATAATTTTCCATGTACATCATGTTCCATCCATTAAACACTTCACCTCATATTTCTTGGATCAGAAGCATGTAAGTAACAGTCCGGTTTACACCCTAGTCAGAATAGTGGTTTCGGGACCATAAATATGAGTTAGAAGAATACTTTAATATTATTTTTTTGTCTACTGTATGTGATTAAACATGTGTTAAAGTTTCGTGAGTTAATTTGTCCGTCTGTGTGCTTAATTTGAGAAAAGGACTAAATCGCATAAAACGTAAAAGTAGCTTTCTAATTGATTAAGTACTAATTTGATATGGCTTAATGCCTATGAAGTCCTTGAGTGGATAATATACCTTTGTTATTGTTAGTGGACATTTATGTCCATATTTTGCATGATTTTTATAAGGTTTTATAAAGGTTAAATTTGTAAAATAGTTAATAAGTTATATTAATTAAAAGACAAAGCCAAAATTACATTTTATTTCATCATCTTTGTACCGAATATTGAAAGAAAAAGATAGAACAAAAGCTTTCAAGGGTTCGGCTATGGTTTGGCTAAATTAATGTATGGATTTTGATTAGTTTTTGATAATTTCTACGTTTTCGTAACTGTTGCTTCGAGTACTTTGAAACCCATGTTTTAATTTTGTAAATTGATGAAGATTTTGAAAAGTGCCATTGATGAATTCATGAGTTTTGTGATTATTGTTGATGAAATATGAGATATATGTGTTAGCTTAACATATTTTGTCTTTGGATTTTTTATGATTTTGAGTAATTTGGATTAAATTGAGAAAATAATATTTTAAGGGACTAAATTGTGAAATAAGTGAATAATATGGGTTGCTAGGGACCTATAGAGAATTCAGCTAAGCATGGGTGTATTGAAATTTTGTGTATTTTGTGATTTTGTGAAATATGGACTAAAATGTTAAAATGTGAAAATGTGAGGGCTAATTTGTAAATTGCCCTAAATATGTGTTTTTGGATTGAATTGAATGATTTGGTGGGATTAAATTTGAATATGTATAGATCAAGAACTGAAGAAAATAGATTTAGATCGTGGGAAATCGAAAGTAATTGAATAGCCGAATCCATTCGTTTGCTCGAATCCGAGGTAAGTCGATATACAAATAAATGCATTCGAATAGACTTATTTATCTAACTATGAAATCTATTTGTGATGAATAAGATCGAGATGATATAAGTATTTGAATTCCGAGAAAGTAACGACAATGTATCAGTATCCGAAAAGTCCCGTACGAACCTAGGAATAGATAGGATTACATATGTCATGACATAGGTTTTCGATATGTGATATCATGTAAGACCACGTCTGGGACGTTGGCATTGATTCGAGATTTCATGTAAGACCACGTCTAGGACGTTGGCATCGTATTGATTCATGTAAGACCCTGTCTGGGATAGTGGCATCGATATTTGGTTACATGTAAGACCACGTCTGGGACGTTGGCATTGTATGACTATTCCGAGCATTCTGAGTATCCTATTTGATTTCGAACGGTTTAACAAGCAAGTTTGAGAAATGAATGACTATGTGAGTTGTACATCCGTTTCAGGTACGTTTGATGTATATGATTTGAATAGGTATGAAAGGTGAGTAAATACGTACATAGATGCAATAAGCTAAAATGCGATATATGAATGAATGGGATAAGAGCAAATGAGATAGATGGAGATATGATGGTTGATAAGCAATGGCTAAATAATAAGCCAATGAAGAATTATGAATTTGCTATTGAGATATGTTAATGATTCATGTATTGATATTATAATGTGAATTATATGTTAAGTTTATTTGTATATGGCTTACTAAGCTTTTGGAAAGCTTACTTTGTATGTGTTTACTCTGTTTTACATATCGTCAAAGCTACGAAAGGCTAAGGAATCGTCGAGGATCATCACCACACTATCAAACTCTACTTTGGTACTTTTGAATGTGAATATAGTTAAATATGGCATGTATAGGCGTGTGGCTCAACCATGTCCTTCGAGATTGCAATTTAAAACAAGTTAGAATCGACCATGGGCAAGACACACGGGCGTGTGACTGGCTGTGTGGATCAAGTCAGTAGCGACCACGGGTTGGACACACGGGCATGTGACTAGCCATGTGGTGCAAGTCAGTGTCGACCACGGGTGAGGCACACGGGCGTGTCTCAGGCCGTGTGGACAAGTCAGTATGTATGCCCTGTTTTGACACGGCTTAGACACATGAGCGTGTCTGAGGCTGTGGGAGGCACACGGCCTGCCCACACGGGCGTGTGACCTCTGTAACTTAGAAAAAAAATTAATTTCTAAAAATTTTTGTATGTGTTCGGTTTAGTCCCGGCCCTATTCTAAAGCATGTTTGAGGTGCCGTTGACCTATTTAAAGGACACTTTGATCCTATTGGTTGAATTATATTATGAAATATCTGTAAAAGATTCCATTTGTCCAGTAATGCCTCTTAACCCTAAACCGACGATGGTTACGGGTTAGGGGTGTTACAATGTAACAGTAAATTTGACGCCAAACTATATGCTATATCGCTTAACTACAGCTACAAAAGTACCTTTGGAGTCAAACTTCAATCCAACCTTTAAGTGGCCGAAATTTGTTGAAGAAGTCGCATGCCCTATTCTTCTATGAAGGAGGTTTGGGAATTCTAAACCTCCTTCAGTAGCAAGATCGACAGTACCCATGTGGGGTGGGGGTTCATACACCGTGAAACTTGGGTCATCTCATTGAGCAATGTTTGAAGCTTCACCGTCAAATCCACCGTCTTCTGGTTCAGTAGGAATGGGATTTGGTTCTGAAATTACTATAATTTCTACAACATCCAATTCATACTCTTGTATTGGGTCATTATCGGTTTCAAACCCCTCTTAGTTCTCTTCGTACTCCTGTCCCTCTTTGTTATCAACCCCGATTGCAAGTCTAGTTTGGATGTGCCCCTGTCAGTTGAAGTTTTCGGGAGTAGATCATTTGTTCTTATAAATTCGATGTCAATCCCAAAATCACATTTGTTTGGCCTAACCTAGTAACTTGATGGTGTACTCGTGTGTCTGTTATTGGGGTTGAACACCGGCATGTCGAAGTTGAAATCAAAGGCACTGACAGAATGTCATACGAGTGTGTCGTAGGCTCTGGTAACCAAATACGCCCAACTGTCTCTTGATGTTGTAATCGATAGGTGAAACTAATGAATGTCTCACCATTGATGATGATTTTGGGGGTGTCTTAGTATGAGCTTTGCAGTAATGATGTGAATCCATCGCACAACAGTGTGGTCAGACTTTACTTTTTGATCTGGCATGGAATTTGGCGAACACAATGTAATCGAGCTTGGGCCACATTCGTCCTCTTCGACAAAGTTAGCATATAAATCTAGTACAACATTCCCACTAGAGCAATGGGATTTGATCACCATCTCCAACTCGTTGTCCCCTGTGATCTCAAAAATGGCATATCTAACGGGGTCTAATAACAAAATATATCTAAATTTTAGGCTCAAGATTCTTCTTCGAATCCTCACTTTGCACCTAATCCTTGTCTGAAGCTCTTTAACGTTATGCTTCGATTGAATGTTAAATCTTCAAATTAAACTAATACAAAAATGGACCTAATTTTGATATCACAAATTTGTCTGTTCTAATAGATAACACATTTGACTCATCTACTTATCTTGAACCAAATAGCCAGTTTCACATGTTTAAAATCGAGAAAATAGTAAAAATAATATAGTTTTCATCACCCAAATTAAAAGACCTACACATAATTTAACAAATTACCTTTGATTGGACAACAGCATAGGTACGAAATTATGTTTTTTACTACAACCCTTTTCTCCTAATGTCTAGGATTCTTATGGAAACAATCGTTTTGAAAGATCGGTATGGAAGCTCAATGGATAATATTGAGTTTATTTTATAGAGCTCATACCCTGAGGCACATCAAACGATTCCAAAAACAAGACATGCCCCAGGCATCACAAGTTTTTGAGGTATATAGCTAAAGTTGCAATTTGTGGGGGAGAAAACGCTCCCTCACAGAGGCATTTTTCAGCAAGGCAGCAACGTATGAAATTTATCTCGGGAATCTCGGGTTGAAAGGGGTTCAGAGGTAGAAGCAATCAAGTTGGGTAGGGGTTGAAATGCCTATGGGGCATTTTCTCTCTAGTCGTTTCAATGCCCAGGCCAACTTGATTTCTTTTGCCTTTGAGCCCCTATAACTCGAGATTCCTAGGATAAATTAAAATTTTCCCTTTTTACCCTACCCCATCCCTATATAAATGGCCATTCTCATCCTTTACTCCAACATATCTCAGTCTCCTTTAATTTCTTTTTCTTTTTCTTGTGTGTTAAAATTTTTGGGTTTAAAGATTTATATCTCTCTGGCTTTGAGGGAGACATAGTCATAGTTTTAACTTGTGTTTGGGTTCACAGTGATGTCATGGAGCTCGGTAACCTACAAATTTCACCTGTCGTATGAGTATGGAGCCATCACCTGAATAGCTGGGATCGTATTGCAACTCGAGGTCCAAGTTGACAGTGATTATACCGTCTCGGGTTGAAGTATCACTAAGGCTTCAAGTTTACAAAGGTTATGCTATTAAAGGATGGAGCATAACTGGGGCTCTAGTTGATGGTGGTTATGCGAGCACGACAATGAGTTTCTCCTCGTTAGAGGAGCATGCTCTATAAAACCCATACGGAAGTGTGAGGAAGAAAAATGCAGGGGTCTTCAAGTATAATTAAGTAATTTGTGTTGCCCATCACCATCAAAGGTAGTGACCTTGGTAGTAAAACATGTTACACCCCAATTCTGTCACAAGTTATAGTAATGGTGTCACCATCTTTAGTGGACATGGATAACACAAATTACTTGATTATACTAAAACGTCACTGCATTTTTCTTTCTCGTACTTCTGTTTGGGTTTTATAAAGCATCCTCCTCTTACGAGAAAAAACTCATTGTTGAGCTTGCATAACCACTATTAACTTGGGCTCCATTTATGCTCCATCCCTTGACAGCATAACCTTTGTAAAATTAAAACCCTAGTTACACTTCAATCCGAGATGTATAATTACCGTCAACTGAGACCTTGAGTTGCAACGCGATCTGGCTTCTCGGGTGATGGCTCCATACTCACATGGCAGATGGAATTTTTAGGTCACCCAACTCCATGGCACCACCATAAATTCAAACATACCTTAAAACTATAACATGTCTATCTTAAACATGAACAAAAATAAATCTAAAAACATTAATTTCCAACTGCAAGAAAAAAAATTTGCAAAGTGAAAAAGCACCTTATATCTACGCTGTTTTCGGAAAGAGAGAGGAAAACACACCTTATATCTACGTTGTTTTTAGAGAGAGAGAAAGAGAGAGAGGAAAACGCGCCCTGTAGATCGATAAATTTCAAAAATTTCAACATACTTTCTCAATTTTTTTAGCATATTTTCTAAAAATTAACCTAATTCCTACCATAAAATAAATTAATTAATTTTACATGTTTATTTCTACAATAACATATGAATTATGTAGATATCAACCCTTAAAATAATATTTGTTATAACAATTAAGTTTTACAACGTGCAGAATAGTATAAGGGCAGTGGTTCACGTCGAGAGTTACTAAAATGAGAGTGATTTATACTTTAAGTAGTGTAGAGTGCCACTATGATGAAGGGTAGAGATGTTGAGGTAGTATTTTTTCAAAGTGTTGGTTGATAGGATTGATCTTATGCCTTATTCTAAGTCTCTCTTTTTGCCTTGGTGTTACAATGGGGTATTCATATAGAGAGATCAACTTGGACTGGATCTCAACCATCAAGCACTATATCTCATAAGTGTAGAGTCTAGAGTGGCATATATCAATGTAGGGATACTATTAGAGCCAATGAGAGAGAACCATGTGATATGGCTAGTCGGGTGACATTAGACTTCAAGAAGTGATGAATTGATGGTAGGAACTCTTCGTAATATATCTTCAAATAATTTAGTGGGTTTACCTTATTGAGGTGGTACTTATGATGACAGTAGATTGTACTATTTAAATGAATTTTAAGAATTTGTTATTTGTAATAGTGTAATTCAAATGTGATATTAATAAAACATTGTTACTTTTTTCCAATACTCAAAATAGTAATTCAATAAATTTGTTAAGCCTAAATAAGATAGATTGAAGTTTTTTTTTTTTTTGGTAAAATAATGTGAGAATTATACTTAAATATGCATAACCAACTCCTAAGAGAGTTTTTTTTTTTTTTTTTTTGACAAACTTCTAAGAGAGTTATAAGAGTAAATAGGGGTATAAATGACTTTATGGCTTTTTTTACCCAAATAATGCAAAAAAAGTTTAATAACTTAAATGGCACGCCAATGAGATTATTTACTAAAATGGCATGTTTGCTATAGTGTTTTGTCGGTGTTGCCTGACAAATTGGCGACACAAGACTGAAATGTGACGACCTAAAATATTTAGGGACTTAACATGTAAATTTTCCATTTCCAGTGTCTGCTAAAAAAGGTTTTAAGGTGCGGCCTGACAATGTGGCGACACCAAACCTCAAAAATGGTAAATTGTTTTATCAACCCTTTTTATTTATTATTTCTTTTTATTTCCCTTCAATACTAAAAATAGAGAGATTTTTTTATAAATTAATCCAAAAAGTAATGTTTTTTCAAATTATTTTATTCCAGTTGGAATAATTTTTAAAAAAAATAATGTTTTTTCAAATTATTTTATTCCAGTTGGAATAATTTTTAAAAAAATAAATAAAATTTATTTTCAGTTGGAATCCGCTATTTTACAAAAATATTTTTTGGTATAAAAGTTTTTTTATATTAATTGATAAAACACATAATAGAAACCAAGTGACTAATAACATATATATTATGTTTAAAAAAATGGAAAAAATAAAAGCAACACAACATGAGCCCAAATAAACAACAACACAATAAAATTATAATAGAAAACATAAGTAAAAGTCTAAAATATAGCATAAACCTACTCTCAAAACATTAGCATTTTACAAAGCATTGGCAACTTGACTTCTCTCAAAACCTTGTCTTTGTGTAATTGTGCTCTAGCTGGCACTTGACTTATCTTTGTGTTGTTTAAACAACAAAAAAAAATAAAAGAAGAAGAAAACAAAAGCAAATAAAAATAAGAAGAAAGATCAACTAAAAAGAAGGATGAAGAAGGAACTTTATTCTATCAGTATATGTTGATTTAGGGATTTTTATTTGGAAAAAATGGTGGGTGGTAAAGTAAAAAGGGCAATTTATTAAAATATACCAAAATTTAAAAAAATTACGAAAATGGGTTGAAAATTTAATTATTTACGGAAAAGGACCATTTCGCCCTAAAACGCGTCCACGTCAGTACATTTTGGGGGGATGAACAGAAAAGCGCGTCCACGAGGGAGTGCTTTGGACCACATCAGCCAAAAACGCGTCCTTGAGGGCGCGCTTTGCTGATGTGGCAAAAGTGCTCCCTCGTGGGCGCACTTTAGCCGCTGTTTTTTTTTAAAAAAAAACTATTCTCGAATTTTTTAAAAATTTACGAGAATAAACTTTTATAAAGGCTCAAAGTGACAACACCATTTTTTTAAGGTGTCATCAATAATTAGGAAATATAACTTACAAAGGAAATCTTTATTGTAACACCTCAAACCCGGCCTAGAAGTTAAGCCCGAATCTGGCGTGTCACATGGAAGTTTTTTTTTTTTTCAAACCATCTTTGAGATTGTTAAAAACTTGTTTGAGAATTACAGCCTCTTTGTTAAAACCCAAAACACTTAAGCAATTGTTATCTACTTGAAAACGTAATTATCTTTAAAAACCTTTTTGGTTGTGAAAACATATTTGAAATAAACAATTTACGAAAATGGGACGTTTAGGAATAGAGTTGCAGAAGCATTTTGAAAGAAAATCCGAGGCCTTATTACAACATTTAACCCAAAATAGTAAAGTAATAAAATAAACGAGAAAGAAGTCTAAAGTCCAAATAAACCATTTCTGAAGTATGGTCTCCATCGAGTCATCCAAGGCCCAAGTCCACGTCACTGAGCATTACCTGAAAAGGTTAAGAGAAAGGGGGGTGAGTTACAAGAACTCAGTGTGTAATCCCCTTACCATCATCCACTGGGTCGGAACACACATAGCAATATTTTGGGCCTAAGCCCATTTACAATTATAACATAATAACATGTATATAATATGCATATGATATGCAAATCCCAAACCAAACCTAATTTCCATCCGCTACACACCACCCGTACCAACCAGCACACCTGTGGGGATCAAGTCAACCCACCCCGCCAACACACCAATCGCAGGCATAAAGCCATTTAAAATGTTTGTGGCAGAGCCACCGAACTAGATTGTGACAGAGTCACCGAACTAGATTGTGGCAGAGCCACCGAACTGGATTGTGACAGAGTCACTGAACTGGATTGTGGCAGAGCCACCGAACTGGATTGTGACAGAGTCACCGAACTAGATTGTGGCAGAGCCACTAGCACTTCTCTTCAATTTTATCCCAACCCATGCAATCATGTATGCATATACAAAGCATAACAATATTCATAGAATAATTTCATCATAAGGCCCATAATACAAGTTGGCCCATTAAGCAATCTAGCAATTTGGCCCATTAATCAATCTTAACAATTTGGCCCATTAATCGATCTAGCAAATTTTGGCCCATTAATCACATGAGGTCTTTTTTTTTCAAATTTCACACTTGGCCAATTTATCAAAATAATTCATATGGCCCAAAATATCACTTTTTAACAAAATAACCCATTAAGGGAAAATCCGTAATTCCCACAACCTTAATACCGGTTTCATGCATTTACACAAAAAGTGTTATTATACCATATTTTCCGATTTTACAAATTTTACGATTTATTCCAATGCTTACGGTATAATATCTAACCCATGAGATAAGTGTGAAATTACACACTCTGGCCCATATCACAAATATCAAACTACCCATATATCAAATATCACATTTGGCACATAAAGGGTATTTTCGTAATTCAGTCCATAGGGACATTTCGTAATTCGGCCCATTAGGGGCATTTTCGTAATTCGGCCCGTAAGGGCATTTTCATAATTCGGTAATCGTACCCACTAAGGGTAATTCGGTAATTTACTCTCTAAGGGTAATTCAAAAATTTTACCCACCAAGGGTAATTCGATAATTTACCTTCCAAAGGTAAATTAGGTAATTTACCCACCAAGGGTAATTCGATAATTTACCTTCCAAAGGTAAATTAGGTAATTTACCCTCCAAGGGTAATTCGGTAATTTACTCACTAAGGGTAATTCAAAAATTTTACCCACCAAGGGTAATTCGGTAATTTACCTTCCAAAGGTAAATTCGGTAATTTACCCTCCAAGGGTAATTCGGTAATTTACTCTCTAAGGGAAATTCAAAAATTTTGCCCACCAAGGGTAATTCGGTAATTTACCTTCCAAAGGTAAATTTGATAATTTACTCTCCAAGGGTAATTCGGTAATTTACCCTCCAAGGGTAATTCAGTAATTTACTCTCTAAGGGTAATTCAGAAATTTTACCCACCAAGGGTAATTCGGTAATTTACCTTCCAAAGGTAAATTCGGTAATTTACCCTCCAAGGGTAATTCGGTAATTTACTCTCTAAGGGTAATTCAGAAATTTTACCCACCAAGGGTAATTCGGTAATTTACCCTCCAAGGGTAGATTCGGTAGTTTTACCCACCAAGGGTAATTCAGTAATTTACCCTCCAAGGGTAATTTCAGTAATTTCATATTCAACGGTGTTTCCGAAGGCCTACTATCGCCTCGAGTGGCACAGAATTCTATTTGGGTCTCTTCGGAACTATTGGGTCAAAAATCCATTTTAGGCCCAAACGGGGTAATTTCGCAATTCTGGACTTAACTACTAATTTGGGCATAAAAATTTAAAACTGTCCATCTGCGTCATACTGACTAAATTGATTATAACTCGAGTTAGAAAACTCGAAATTTAGATCCGTAAAATTTCCTTGAAACTAGACTCATATATCTTCTTACTGATTTTTCCAGAATTTTTGGCCTAGCCTTAGTACAGTTTATTTTTTAAAGTTTCCCTTGTTTCACTGTCCAATGATTCTGACCTCTCTTACCTTAATTTCAAATATCTCACTGTACGGTTTTCATATACTGTTCCAACTTGTTTCTCTTGAAAATAGGCTCACTAAGGAATCCATACATATAAATTATAACCCATAATTCATTTTGTACAATTTTATAAGATTTTTCTAAAACAGATCAGTGAACCCCGAAGTTAATCAGAACCAGTCTCACTAAAATCAAGATATCTCAGAATATAAAATTCCTTTTCCTTCTCCGTTTCTTCCATATTAAAATAGACACAGTTTAGTGATTTTTCAAAAACACATCACTGCTTCTAACCGAAACTGTTTTATTACGAAATACGATTACCACTACGATCATACGCACACCCGAGTGATTACAGATGCCGGTTTTTAGTTTTCTTCGGTATTTCCACCGATTAACAGCATATTTCATACAAACTTTCAGAGAAGTGTGAGATTACACACCATTTCAGATATGTATATGGAAGGGTATGAGATTACACACCTTATTCGGAATCCGTAACGCGATGCTCTCCGCGACACCAAAAATCTGAGTCACCTATTACGAGGGATAGGTTTTTGATTGAACCTTTGATAAAGTACTTCGAGACCTTGGAACCAGCATAAAATCTCTCATGGCAAGTCCCTAGACTCTCAAATATGTTACAAATTAGTCCCCTCATTAGCTAGCTTAAGCTTTGGGGATTCCAAAAGTACAATTTTTTATCAAGCAAGATCATAAAAATCACTTACTTGTGAGGAGAAATGTTTGCTGAAAATTTTGAGCTCCATAACCCTTATTTCTCTTCAATTTTCGGTGGATGAAGATGTAGGAATAGTGAAAAGATGATAACATCTTTATTCCTCTTATTCTATTCATTTAAAACACCTAACATTACCAACTTTTGACCAAAATAAATGCTCTTGTCCCTATATTTTTTTTTTGGCCGGCCTACTCATTTAGACAATGCCAAATTGTACTTTAAGGACTTCCAATTAATATTTCTTAGTCAATTTGCACCTCTAGCAATTAAAATTAAACTTTAGCACTTTGCGATTTAGTCCTTTTTTTCGAAATTAAGCCCTCAATCGCTAAAATTGAGACACCAAAAATTTCATGCATGTTTATAAACATGTTATACATATAGAAGAACATGAAAATAATTTTCTCTATCCTCGGTTTAGTGATTCCGAAATCACTGTTCCGACTATCCCCTAAATCGGGCTATTACACCCCCATGCATTTTTTTTCACCTACCCATTTTCAAATCTCATCATTATATTTCACCTACTACATTATTTCAAATCATCATTAATTTCCCACTTCTTTATTATCCTTTTTCTTTTATTTCTTTCCTTCTTTTTCCTTGTTTTCCTCCTTACCTTATCTTTTAGTCATCATTTCATTTTTCTTTTATTTCTTTCCTTTAATAATGTCATGGTCGACACTTGGAAGAGCATACAAAAATAAATCCAAAATTTGCAAAAGATGGGATTTGAACCCCTTCCCTCGAGGTACTTCACTTGATGCCATAACCTCCTTGCCATATGCTCATTTATGCTAGCAATTTACTCTTTTATTTCCATAAGCCTTAATGCCACTTACTATCTCTCCTTAGTAGGCTTAAACACAAAATTTTACTAAGGCCCAACTTGAACTCGAAACTTCATAGAACTCCGTAACATTCCAAAATCACCTTACTAATAAGTCCCACTTGAAATAATGACATTCTCAAATTCCCATAAATTTTAAACACTCCCACACCTAAGGCCCATTGGGCCCATTCCTACTAGGCCCAATTTCGGGATGTTACAATTATATAGACCCAAAGTCACATTTTCCTTATTTTCTTGAGCAAAGTGAGATATGAGATATGTGTATATATAGACTCATGAACAGTTTTGCAATTTGTTCCTAAACAATATGGGATTCCTTCCTCTTTTAACTAACAACATGAGATGAAAGGCTACACTATATTTGATTTTTTTTACTTAGAGTTTAAATTTTTTTACAAAAAGTTAACATTTGTTACATTATAAATAAAACTTTTAAACTCTATAAGTAAAAAAAAAATATAAAATATAAAATGAGTATGGTAAAATATTAAAAAATTAATATTTAAAAATTACTAATAGTTGAGTGATCATTTTGTAAGCTTTTATAATTCGATAGCTAAAAAATATAGTTAAGTGACTACTAATGTAATTTAATCTAGATAAAATATGAAAAATAATTATTATATTTTATGTATATTATATATTTCTATAAAAAAAACTAATTTAACATAATTATATACTATGTTTAAATAGATTATCTATCTAGTCAAAATATATCTGAAATAAATTTATCGGCATTCATTAGGTGATGAAAATTAAATTAAATTAGAATTAAAAAATTAATTAGTATAGTAAAATATTAAAAATAAATAAATATTTAAAAAGATATATCAATTTTTAAAATTACACAAAAAAAATGATATTTGAGTACCAAATACTCACCATTTATTTATTAATCAAACATTCATAATATAAATAAATAAATAATAAAAAAATTAAAAGTATAACTTCTAAATTTAAATAATGGAAAATTATTTTAAAAATTAGAATTGCATTGATATTAACTTCAAACATTTAAAATTGAATAGAAGATTATTGCATGTACAAGTTTCATACGTGCAACTTGTTCTCTTTTTTTAATAGTTCTTTTGTATATGTTAACAACTCTAAAATGCAACAAGATTAAAGATCTCAAAAGATAATTTTATAATATAGAAAATGTTAACAAAATATAAAAAAAATTGTTTTGTAAAAAAAATATCAAATATAGTGTAGCATTTAGTCTCATGTTGTTAGTTAAAAGAGGAAGGAATCCCACATTGTTTAGGAACAAGCTGCAAAACTATTCATGAGTCTATATATACACATATCTCATATCCCACTTTACTCAAGAAAACAAGGGAAATGAGACTTTGGGTGTATATAAAGATTTCCTTTGTAAGTTATATTTTCTTATTAATTGATGACACCTTAAAAAAAATGGTGTTGTCACTTTGAGCCTTTATAAAGGTTTATTCTCGTAAATTTTTAAAAAATTCGAGAATAGTTTTTTTTTAAAAAGGGGGGCTAAAGTGCGTCCACGAGGGAGCGCTTTTGCCACATCAGCAGAGCGCGCCCTCAAGGACGTGTTTTTGACTGATGTGGCACAAAGCGCTCCCTCGTGGACGCGCTTTTCTGTTCATCCCCCCAAAACGCGCTGACGTTGACGTGTTTTGGGGCGAAATGGTTCTTTTCCGTAAATAATTAAAATTTCAGCCCATTTCCGTAATTTTTTTTAATTTTGGTAGATTTTAGTAAATTGCCCAAGTAAAAAGGGT
The DNA here is from genome assembly GCA_005393395.2 of Gossypium australe. Classification (NCBI taxonomy): domain Eukaryota; kingdom Viridiplantae; phylum Streptophyta; class Magnoliopsida; order Malvales; family Malvaceae; genus Gossypium; species Gossypium australe. Next base: position 17,628,825 of record CM016615.1, read on the forward strand.
TGAAGAGGGAAATTAATAAGAAAAGTTGAAATGGTGTATTTAAGTAAAATTAAATAATAATATAAATTTAAAATTTAAAATAATATAATTTAGTATTTAGTTATTCGAATTCGAAAATTTAACCGACGAAACTTTTTTTTTAAGTGCAAACTTTGCACTTTTAAAGGTAAAAAAATTTGTTGAAGGAATGTTAAAAATTATAACTAGAAAGCTTATCATCAGTAACGAAGGTGAGAATGATGGACATAGTTGGAGTTAGAGGAAAAAAAATTTTACATTGATTTTTAACTTGATTATTAAATAATATTATGTACTTTTTTATTAATATTTATAAGTTACATATGCATTCTATATTTATTAATTAGGACAACTAGCTATGCTAATGAATGAATGTAAATTATTAGAGAATGAATATATTGAAGCTATTATTTGGATTTTTTTTTCAAAAATTTTATAATTTCATATTTAAATACAAAATTTTAAAAAATGAATGAAAAGTGATACATATAAGCATGTAATGTGAGTGAAATTTACCTTAATTTCTTTTCTTCTATGAAAATTCTAATAGTAGCTTTTTTGTTCAACGTTGAGCCCTGCTGATTTTTATCAAAAAAGTAAGAAAATTCAAAATTCATTGATAGAAAACTTTTATTTCAAAATAACTTATATGATACTAAGACACTCCAATGTCAAGAGCATCAAATCAAAATCCATACCGATATTAAATCTTTTACCATCTATCATATATAGTCCAACGAGAGCTTTATGAGCAAGTTATAGATAGTCGCAGTAACGTGAGCTTCACTATGAACTTATAGAGGCTCATGCTAATAATGTGTTATAGAAAAATTAAAAAAATAATAGTAATAAGTTAAAGGTAGATGAAAAATACGGGAGAATTTTCATATTAAACTTTCACTTACAATGTGCTTTATTTATAAGCTCATTTGCATTCAATCAACAAATGTAAATTACTTTATTGAAACATCTCATGATCATAAATGAATTAGAGAGTTTTATCTCATCACTCTAATAAGGGTTTAAAGGGATTATAGACATTCATTATTAATGTATTTACAACAAAATAAAGTTATTTGTTATATTTTATTTTCTAAGTTTTTATAATTAAAAAATAATATGGAGTTATAGTAATTAAGCAATAAACAAAGCTTCAAAAAAGTTCACTAAAGTTATATAAATTTCCATTGAAAAGTTTCAACAAATTAAAGTTTTATAAAATTATCCATATATATCTTCATATGTTTTAAAGAAAAGGTATGTTACATAAGTGGTCACTAAAGTACGGATAAATTTTCGTTTTGGTTACTTAACTAAAAAAGTTACAATTTGGTCACTAAATTTTTTAAATTGTCCTTTTTGGTTGCCCAATGGATAAGTGACACTTTTTTAATTAGTATAATAATAATTTTAGTCTTCAAATTTTATACTTTCTATCTATTTGACCTTGATTCTATATAAAAATTATTAAAAAAACTCAATTAAAAATAGAAAATTCTATATAAAATATCTAGAAAAATAAAATCTCGAAAATGTTGTTGTTAAAGAACTAGTATGTATGGGAAACAAAGAAAAAGATCATTCAATAGAATTTAATAATAAATTAACAATAGAACAAAAAAATTTATATCATTACATGCCTTCTCAGTGTTTCTTGAAACTAAATTAATAATATATTCGAGTTAAGTTTCATGCTCCTAAAGAATATCCAAAATTGATATTACAAAGGCTTGTGAAATAGATTAATGCCATTTTTTTAGAAAAAAAAATATATATCACAAATTTTTTTTTGAACTCAATTCAAATTTTCAATTCATTTATGTGATGCTTGAATACCTAAATTTGAGGAAAAATTTTGGATTCGGATTTATAAATCCAAATTATTTGTTTGGCTAATAAATAAAATGTTGGATTTGAATATTGGTAAATCCAAGTCCAATTTTATAAGATTTAAATTTTGAATTTCAAAATTCATTTTAAAATTGAGATTTTTTAAAATCTAAGATTGATTAAAAAAAATATGAGAATTTTTTTATTCTATCTCCTTTTACACTTCCTTCAAAACCCAAACAATAGATAATTTTTTTTTATAATACATCATCATCGAAACTCAAGTTTTTCAAAATCGGATCAGTAGGTGAACTGTTCCAACCACCAATACTTGATTCAACATGTTCGACCGACTTGAAAGGTTCAATTGAATAAATTATTAATGTCGAAACCATTTTTATATTTTGAAAAAAAAATGGGGATCGACTTTTAAACGAAAATGGAGTCGCCACCAATCCCTTTTTGCTTAGGTGTGATCGGATCACCTTATAAAACGTTTTATTTCAGAACATTGATTTTGGCCTACGAAATTCAAGAAAAAGGGTTCGGGAGTCGGTTACGTACAAGGAATGATTAGCACCCTCGTAACGCCCAAAATTGGTACCGAATTGATTAGTTATTGTACTAATATCGAAAATTCGAAAAGATTTGAAAACATGATTTCTTTAAAAACTTGAACAATTTGAGTTGGAACTTGAGATTCCTTTGTTCCGAAACCATACAAACATCACATCCAGCACGTTAGGACATAATGTTTTAAACCCTCATAACCAAAATCATCTCATGATTTACAAAATTCATTAATATGATATTTAGTTATTTAGTCAAACGAAAAATCGAAACCCAGCACGTTAGGGCACTATTTCCCGAATTTCTAAACACAAAACATTGACTTATTTAAGAAAAACTTTTGGATAAAATGTGGTAATTAAAGGAGATAGATATTTTTAAACAAAGATTTGAAAAAAGTAACATTAAGTTATTAACAAAAGTATAATTTACTAAAGTTACAGGTCATATTGACAATTAGCACTAACATAAACAATTAAGTAAAATAATGACAAGCAATAATAATAGTGTTAAGGTAAACAAAGATAATGGATTCAAAAAAAATGAACAATCAAAATAGAAAATATAGAGTAGATAATAGCAATTTTAAAAGAATCTATGAAAAAATTAAGGAAAAAAATTATTCACAAGATTAAATTCATGTATAAAAAATAATAATATAAGGGAAATAATATACTCAAAACAATTAATGAATATTATAACAATTTTTAGAAAAATAAAAAAAGTATAAAAATAATATGGCTAAAAAAACTAAGATGAATAACATATGTACAGTAAAATAAAAAATACAATTTAAAAAAATAAATAGAAATATAAAAACTTTAACTACAAAGAAATACAAGGGAAAGCATATATATAATAGTCTATATATACATAAAAGAATAATTACATATTTAAAATAAACAATATATAGAAAATTTTGCCTTAATAATAAAACAATTTAGAATGATGTATGACATACAATTTTTAAATAATACATAATATGATTAAAGTTAAATAATATAATATACAGATAATATATAACAAAAATAATAATAATAATAATATATATGATAAAATAATTTAACGTAAATAAGGAAAAGCAAAAAAGAAAAACAAGTTTAAAATAATTAAAATAAATGAATAAATAATGATTAAGCAATTAAATGGATAAAAAAAGTTAAAAAAAAAACGCATAAGTCAACCTAACTCCCGCAATATGAGGATTCAATGAAATTCCTCCACTAAAATCTAACTCGAACGGAAGCAACTCAAAAAGAAATGAAGATGAGCGAAGAACAAAAAAAGAACAAGCCACAGAAAATAAGAACGCAAAAGAGAGAGAAATTTGAGTGAATGCTCTTTAGAATTTTTATTACTCAAAATTCAAGTCCTTTACAATGAAAGGAGAGGCCTCTATTTATAGTTGAGCCTCCCCAAATCCAACGGTACAGATCAATTACATCAATGGTTAAGATTAAAAGATATCTACAAATTAAATCTCTAAGATTGCATACCATATCTTCTAGGATTGCATACCATATCTTCTAGAATTGCATATTATATCTAAGATTTGCATATCATATCTTCTAAGATTACATATCATATCTAAGATTGCATATCCTTGAAGATTGTGTTTCCATATACGTCAAGCTTGTAGATGGACTTTCAACCTTTTCAAGTAATGGGCCATTCCGATCGGGCCAAATGATATATTTTGGATTGGACTTAGACTTTATTTTATTATTTTGGTTTTATTATTTTTTTGTATGGGCCCGGGCTAAATTGGCCTATTACAATTAAAAATAAAAAATATTTAAAAATAGATAAAAACAAGTTTAATCAGTTTGACCGTTGGTTTAGCCCAATCAATCAGTCTAATGCCTTTCTCCAAACCGACACACTAGTCGGTTCCTAGATCATCCACTCTAATGCCTTTTTCTGGATCGGTACCCTAACCGATTCTTAATCTGACTGGTCGGTCCAATCTAGTTTAAACAACAATATTCAAAATCCTCCTAAATAATTAAACTTAAAAAAATGTTTTTAAAAAGCTTAGATTTAATTGAAATCCAAATCTAAATTTGAATTATCCAAACAATGAATTTGAATTAATTCAAAATCTTGAATTTCAAATATTTTGATTTCCAAACAATGAATTTGGAAGTGATGAATTCATAAATAATAAACTTGAAAGTTAAAATTTTGAAATCCAAATTCTAGTTCCTAAATGCTACCTAAAATATAGAGAACCAATAATTTTGCTTCATTTTTTTTTCTATGGTTTTTTAAAGAATGGGTATTTGATAATTTCTATACATATAATATACAAAGAGAACTTTGGAGATTTAAAAACAATTTTATTGATTAAATTAAGAGAGCAAAAGGAAGAGCGAATTTTATTGATCAATCGGAATATTTACAAAATTTCTCCAAAGTCTCTATTTATAAGCATAAGAAATATAAATGAAGTACTTATCTTGATCTTGATGGACATCCACTTAATAAACAACTTAATTTTTTTTTCTTCTAAAGAATGGGTATTTAATATTTCTATACAAAGAGAACTTTGGAGGATTTAAAAACAATTTGCCCTCATTCTCTGTCATTTTATCTATTTTTGAAAATTTTATCCACTTTTTATTTTAATATTAATTCTTATAATTTTCTAAACTTTTAAAAAGAATATCATTTTTTTTATCTTTTTATATATAATTAGGGTCAATATGATAGAAAGTATAAAAATTGAGGACTAAAATTGTTATTATACCAATTAAAATATAACAATCAAGTGATCAAAAGATAATTTCAAAAATTTTAGTGATCAAATTATAATTAAGTGGGGGAAATTGAAAATTTATTTTACTAATAGTTTACCAAAAAAATTATAATTGATTTATGCGTGTTAAGTGGGCCCAATACATTGTTTCGTTGCCGCACTGTATCTAATAATTCATGAATTCCATGGCCCAACTCTTTTGTTTTCCCCAGCAATTACTTCCTTCTTTTATTTTACCAAAACAGAGGAAAAACAAAGCAAAAAAGATTTGAGAGATGGAGGAAGCAAAGGCAATGGCTCATCATCAACAGCAGCAGCAGCAATTTCTCTTACAAAAACAGCAACAACAACAACAACAGCAACGACAACAACAATTTCTTCTCCTACAGCAACTTCAAAAACAAGCCCAACAAAACCAACAACAGCAGCAGCAGCAGCAGCAACAAGCAATTTCTAGGTTCCCTTCAAACATAGATGCCCATTTACGTACTACTCCTGGTGTTCTTCATCATCGTCCCATTAACATCCAACAAAACCCTAATTCTACCCCCATTCCTAACCCTAACCCTAACCTTTAATTCCTCCCCTAATTTACAACAACAACAACAAACGCCACAACCACAGCCGCCGCCGCAGCAACAGCAACAGCAACCAAACCAACAGCAGAAGCAGATCCGACCCTTGAATCAAGCGGAGCTCCAGATGGCTTATCAGGATGCCTGGCGTGTTTGTCACCCAGATTTCAAGCGGCCTTTTTCTTCCCTTGAAGATGCCTGTGAGAGGTTTGTGTAGAATTTCTTTAATTTTTTATTCAAGCCATTGGGATGGAATTCTGGGTTTGTTTGATTCTTCATTTTTTCCCTTTTGGGTTGTCAAAAAAATGAGCCTTCTTGGAAGCGAAAGAATAGGTTTTCTTAATTCTTTTTTTTTTTTTCTCTTCGAGTGAATCTGAAAAGATGAGAATTTTGAGTAATGGATTCCTTTTTACTATTTTATTGAACCTGGGCTCGCATGTCTAGCATTTGCGAATTTGATTTATAAGGAGATTTATGTTATTTTCTAATAGAAAGTAGAAACTTGTAGGCTTGCAAATCAGCTTGTGAGAATTTGGGTAGATTTCTATTGTTAGGATTGTATGTTATATCTTGTAAAGAAATTAGGATTTTTTATTTGTTATTGGCATAAGTTTCTCGGTACTACTAGGATTGAAGGACCATTTACAAAGATATTGGAATAGGTTATATCTGATAATGTTATGCTTTTTGACATGTTGGGATTTGTTTATAAATGAGATCTCCAGAAACTGCGGGAGTTAAAGGGATGATCAAATTTGATGTTGATGTGTTTCATGTAGTCAGTTTTTGTTTTGTCTAATTCTTCTGAGATTGAAGACATATATCTAGAAGAGTATATAATCGCATGTCTTCGTTAGAAATCAATTCGAGTTCATATGCATAAGACGGAATAAATTGATGACATGTTCTGACACATGGCGATTTGGTGGATGAAATTATGGGATTCACCTACATATGGTTGGAAAATACTTGAGAAATACACTTTTTGCATGGTTTCTCTGCGTGTAGGAGATTACATCAGTTAAAAACTTTTAGAGATGTTCATTTTCAGAGCAATGCGCCATTTGGCAGAAATCCTTTCGGCTAGAAAGTTTAGTTACTTTCAGCTTTGTCACCTGTTTCATGGGGAAAAGTGTGAATTATTAAATAAATAAATGAAAAAGATCAATATTCATATATGCTTAAATTTTATTCATAAGATTGTACCTTCCCTGTTGCATTGAGCTTGGCTGTCAAAATCACTGAGTGGCAGCTAACATTCATGTGGTCCTGTAAGTAAACTGTTATATTTGTATTTGCGTGAATACATTGAGGTTGGCAGAGTGACTAAATAATATTTTTTATGTCCAAGTCTTTCATAGTGTTTCGAATGTCTCATGTCCTGCTACTATCAATTCACAAGATACTTCACCCTTTATTCAGACTTTGTTTTGCATTCCTCTTGGTTATGGTTTTTGAAACATCATGTCCTGGACTCTCTATGCATGTTCATTTCCGCTTTATACAGGACTAAGAGTTTTTCGGGAAACAATTTTGAAGTTGGAGATAACTTCTGTGCTTCATTTAGTGTCCTCAGGCTCCTAAATTTTTTTTGCTATTGAATGTCTTTTTGTTTCCTTGCTTCTTTTGACTTGTATGACTCAATAAAACCAAGAATGTGGAATTGTGGAAATACACACACATGCATGCAGTTTGAAGTTTTTTTGTTTCTCCCTACGTTCTTCCTTCCAATTTTTCTCCCTTTCTCGCATCTTATGTGAGCACAGCTTTACATTATCCATGGATAATACATGGACCTTGCTATTTTAAATTTGGCCTCTTGATGGGATTTGATATATGCTTCGAAGTTTCTGCATTACAGTGCTTCCTTCTTAATCAACATTTTTCTGAAGTTTTTTTTTATCAAATTTCCTTCAAAGAGAGAGCATGGAGAAACGAAAAAGATAAGAAAAAAATAGGGAGTAGTTATTGTGAAAATGAAATCCTTTATGATGAATGGAATCTAGCATACATGCCATATCTAGCTGCAAGGGAAAATTCTCCTGAACTTTTTGATTGAATGTTTTCAAAATAATATGGGGGCTCATTCATGGGAAATTTTTGGGTCAAATATTTTACAAACTTTATTTGGAAGAAAGGGTATATGGTGAAGCATAGGAAAAGCAAGCTTTTGTCTGCTAATTGCATAATCATTTTGGGATAAAAATTTGATCTCTCTCCCTGTGTTTTAAACTTATGTTGTGAAACTGTCAGGTTACTACCTTACCATGTAGTAGCAGACTATGAAGCAGAGGAGGATGATAAAATTCTTGATTCAGACACAACTGGCCAGATGCCATCTCGCTCCCAGCAGTGGGATAACAACATTGCTGCTAAAGTTGCAGAGTTCACAGCCACATTTGAGAAACAGGCTCTTGCCTTCAATATAATATCTCGCAAACGAGGTGTGGGGGAATTCCGATCCGAGGAAAGGCTGATGATTGAGCAAGCTCTTCTCCAAGAAGAGAAGAAAGCGTTGCTTGATTTGAGAGCAGAAATAGAATCTAGGGAGAAGGCTGGCCGAGAGGCTCATGAGGCTAAGTTGAGAATGGCAGCAATGGTTCAGGCAGAGCAAGCTCGAGCTGAATCACAAGCTCATGCTGAACTAATGGCTCGAGGACCTATAAGGGCAAACGCACTTGGGTCTCAAGGAAACAACCTTGCAATTGGTCATGACATTAGGGAGCAGCCTCAGGGTGTAAACCCTGATGAGATGATGAATGGATGGGGGAGCAATGCACAGAGGGATGAGAAGGAACCATCTGAAGATTTCTTGAATGATGAGGAGACTGAAAATGGAGATGCAAGTGTGCAGAATGACTGGCGCGAAGTTGGGGAGTTTGATTTGAACAGTAGATAAGTCATGAAGTGCATTTGGTATCTCCGTTTCCATTAATATCTTTTTGCCTCATTTGTAAAAGAAAACACGTAGTGAAGGCACACAAGGACAGTTTCATTATGCTCACCATTTTTGTTCTGCATTGACGGCTTTGCTTCACCCCGGTAAATGTTGTGTACAGTCAGTCACCCAGTCCCAAACCAAAATGGGCAAATTCAAAGCAGATCACTTTGTTTACTTTTTGTGCAAGACGACCATGAACTAAGCCGATAAGATAGATTTTGATAGGTAAGGCGTAAGGGAACTTGGAAATGGACCTCAAGAATGGCATGTGCTTTGAATGTCAAGAATCAAATGATCGTGCATTCGAATATATTTACATTCACCAACTTGATTTTATCTATAAGCATGTTTGACCCTTTGAAATGCATTATTAAAATATTAAAAGGGTAAAGTGAACATTTTATTATTAAAAATCTATTATTATGGGTCCAATCCGATTAGAATCTAGCCCAACTAATAAATTCATGGGTATACTAGTAAGAAATTCCACAAGTTTACTTTTTTATTGTCTTTGTTCGGTATGCCTTTGCTTGCATTTTTGCGAGAATAACAATATTTTTCCCTGAAAAATACAGTATGCCACGCCAATATAGTTTCATGACTATAAAAGATAAGAAGACCAACTAGAAAAGGAAAAGAGCACTTGGTTTAAGATTTCTACAAGAAAGGAGGCAGTGGTCTAGCAAGAAAAACGTTAAAAATTAACAAAACCACTATAATGGTGCCTAGTACTGTGCTTTTCCCTCTTTCTCTCTTACACATCTCATTCTTATACATAGAGATGCACAAGCAAAGAACATATATATCTAACATGAATCTTAAGCCCAAATGATAGTGGGAAAGAAACCAGAAAAAGAGGCATATACTATACTTTTTTTTATCCTCAAATCAAAGAAAGAAACATGGGAAGACAAGCAAGAATGCACAAAAACCTAATCATTACCTACAAAATATTGGGAAGCTGGGAATCCAATCTCAGTTGCAACTCCTTGATCTTCATGGAGAGCTCCATCTTCTGCTCCTTGTAGCTCTGCAATAGGTACTCTTTTCCTTCTATTACCTCCTTTAACTCTCCTACTTCTCTTTTCAGCATCTCAATTCTCTCCCCATCTCCCCTTCCCTTCTCAGGGGATCCCAAGTTGCTTTCTCCATCAACGTACCCATTGCCATGTCCATTTCTTATGTCATATGGCCAAGCTGTAGCATTTGAAGTCTTCTCATTTGTGCCAACATGTCCTAAACAATGATCTGCGATTGCCTTCCTCAGCCTTTGGATTTCCATCTCGGAGTCAAACAATTCTCTATTTGCTGCATCCAGCTGTGATTGTAAATGAGTTGAGTTCGCCACCTGAGCGTTCAGTGAATTCTGCAGTTCCACAATCTGATCCTGCATCTCCAGTATCATATCATCTCTTCTCTTCAGCTGTTGCCTTAGTTTCTGTATCACTTCCCGCTTGCTAAATATGTCAGAGCCAGACTCTGAGACACATGGCGAGCCGGAGCAGTTAGAATGATGGAATGGTTTTGGGGGCAACTCAAGGCGATCGGGAGACGAAGCCCACATGACACCATTATCCTTGTTAAAATCAGTCGAAGGAACTGTCACCAGAGGTAAAGCAATTTCAGATTCGGGCATCTGACCATTCGGTGGGTGCTTCTCCCCTATGCTTCCAGCTCCTGTTTTGAAACCAAACTTATATAAGAAACCGATAGATAATAATAATAATAATAATAATAATAATAATAAACACAAAAGTAAACCTTGACTTTCACTACCAAAAGAGTCAAAGTGTTGGAGAATATATCAATCTATGACGAGCCAAATTATGAAAGGCAAGAACTAGAGCGCTTTAAGGAACTTAAAATGGACCTCCTCTCAATATGAAGAGCAAAATATAGCCAAGGGAAATACAAATGCTACCCAAAATTTCAGAACTATGTTGGTCTAACTTCTCGTTTTTCATAACAGACCAGTGTCAGTCGCATATCACCACCTCAAGCTCGAAGTATAATTAAAAAGTTATAAGAAACTGAAGCTGCCAAGTACTAATACTGTAAGGTGAGCAATTCAAGGTTACGACAATTCACAAAAGGCTCCATCCGCAAGGAAAACTAGACTTTGTTTCTTCTCTTTAAAGCCAATATGCAAGTGCTTATATGCGTGTGTACACACACAAGCTTATATTTACAAATTTTATCATCCCACTTAAAGACCCAAACTACAGCAAGTGCTTATATATACAAGCTTTGGACAGCTCAATTTATAAGATAGCTGCAACACACCTGACATGCAGTTGAAACAAGCATCATGGTCTTGGCTAAAGGAATACATATTTGACTGTAAACGACAACCTGATGGTCTCCTCCTGTCTGAAGTTCCGTTCCCTGTAACAAACCCAAAATTTAGCAGTTACGAATTGGATACAAATTATTGAAGCAATAGATACCTGTATACCTTTCAAGCTAGTAGTAGCATCGTACTGTTGCTTTGTGTCAAGTGCCTGCTTCAGCTTGCAACCAAAGCGGATTGATAAGGTACTTAACAAGGCACCACCAGCAATAAGAATCCAATTTGGTCCCCCACCCTGAAATTTGTTTGACTTCTGACCTTTTGATACTTGACCGCCTCTTGTATTCATCTTACAAGTGAGGGGTAAGAGGGGTTAACTTTGTACCATCCAAATATGACCTACAGTCAACATGCAGAGAATTCCATTACCATCCATGTAGAACAAAAGTTAGGTGAAATAGCATTCTACAAAATCACAAGAACAAGGTCTCATGACTTGAAACAAATGATGTAAAATACCTAAAATGCATGATTTTAAATTTGAGCGAAATTAAATGCTTAAAAAAAGAATCAAGATCTACCCTCCCGACATCCCACAGACTCTCTAAACATTATAGCTTTTCCGATAGAATTGTTTCATAGACAGAAGGCGTTTCCGGCTCTTGAAAGACACTTTTATCACAGGAAATCAAGTCAACATCATAAAAAAACATACGAGGATAAAACCAAAAAACCTTTTAAACAAATAACCACATTATTCTCCTCATACTAGGCTTTATGTAACAAGCTGAATAGCAACAAATGTGCAATTAAGCTGCTGAACGTACAATAGAGCAGGTTAACCTCTCTAAGAAAATATTGACCCAAGTTAGAATGTTGAAAATGACATAACATGCTGGACATCTCAAGCATACATGTATTTAAACCATATAATAATGCTTAAAGTCCAATTGTTCTCCCTGGTTTAGGCAGTCAAGTAGTTTTTGAACACCAAATAACATCTTAAAAACAGTTGAACCAGGGGTCAGACACCAGTAAATCAATGCCCCCCAAAAATAGACATGATCAAAAACTCAGAGTAACCTCATCAGTTATAAAATTATGTCCAAGTTCTATGATTCGGGATTTGATTATTGGGTTCAGTAAAAAAATCTATGAGGTCAATCATAAGAAAAGTAGTCATCTGCAATGGACACTTAATTTCATATTATGCTGAACTAAAATCAAAGAACGATATAACTGTTCTACCAAATCATTCATTACATGCCACCGTAAGGGTGCGTCTGTGTCATCAAATAAGATGGAAAAAGTCCATGATAAATCAACAAATAATGCATAAGGGTGATTAAGTTAAGCTAGACTTTGCCCAAATAGTAAAAATTGATATATTACTTCGTAATGTAATGAGAATACAGCAAATTTCCAATTCTAATACCAAAAACATTATAAAATACCGAGAGACTACAACTGAACTCACATTTCTCTCAACACCTACTAGGATTGATACCAAAATAATAATAATAAAAGGCTTAAAAATTCCTAAACAAAGAAAACCCAACAATTCCTGCCTACCAACTCCTGAGTTAATTTTGACCCTTACCTTTTCCATTCATCTTCTTCTTCTTCTTCTCTTAGTTATTAGTTCAAGAGAACTTTAAAATGGAACAACTAAAACTTACATTACCCAAAATCAAAAACCAAAACTTCATCCCAATAATCTCAATAAAAAGAATTCGAAGAGAGAAAAAAACAAACCTCATTCAAGAAAATTAGGGTTTCCGCTGAAACTTGGTCAGTTGCGTCATCTAAGAAATGCTTCACTCTGTCACTATTCCCTCCCTCCCTTTTCTCTCTCTCTAGAAATGACAAGAAAATGTTTTTCAAATGCGATAGATGATGGTTATTATTAAATTTTTAAAAATAAAAAGTAAAAAAACACAACTTTAAAAAATAAAATAAAATAAAAATGTAAAACCTGGATACATCGGGACACATGTCAGCTGCTGCCTTCAAATCTCCGTTAGTTTGTGTTTAATCTGTTACTTTTGACTAAGGATTGATTAATTCTGTATGTTTAAAATCCGATTATTTATTTATTTTTAAAGCTGTGAGCTTTATTGAACAAAGGAAAATCTATACGGCCAAACTTTTAAAGATTATAAATACGGTTTACTTTGAAATTTTATTAAATTATTTAATTTCGCCCTATCTATTCTAGTTTGTTCCGTCAGTCAGATAGATATGTTTGTACTAATATTGTTAGTTGTGCTGATGTAGCATTGCTATTCAATTCATGGCGCCACGTAACAACCTCTCAATATATAACGTGACAAGCATAAATTAAAAAATATAAATATAATCATTTGATGTTTTGAGAGGTTACCACATGGCACCACCATATAGATTGGAAATACTACGTCAGCACAAATTAACACTGAAATACAAGTTCAGAGACCAACTAGGTACAAATGGACAAGTTCAAGCACCAATTTATATATTATCCCATTAATTAAAAAGAAGTTTGTAAAAAATATATTTAAAAATTTTTATATTTCATAAAGTATATAATATTAATCCTTCAAATCATATTTCTTCTAATCTATATAATAAATATTAATCTTTCAATTTGATTAACATGCATAACACTTGAATTAGGAGATTATACATACCACTATTAAACATGCAATAGTGCAGCTATCACTCGTATTTTCGTATTAAATTTCAATTAAATTTAAAAGTTAAATTTTAAAATAAAAAATTAAAATTCTCTTAATATTATTTTCTTTATAATAACACTCACTGAGTATTTTCTTGGATGATTATTGAAATTTTATTAATCAAGAGAAGGCAACAAATGTGGTGACCATCTAGCAAATGTTGTAGTGTTGGTCTGAAAGTTTTAGAGTCACCTCCATTTAGTCTTACGGGGGGTTTAAATGAACGGTCTTGCAAGAGGATACTATAACAATACTGTAACGTGAAATAAAAAGTAAGATAAACACATCACATCGTATCCTACCGTTCATCTAAACCCACCCTTACTCCTCTATTGCAAGAGGATGCTTGCAGTAGAGGTGAAGTTTGTATGTAATTATTCTAATTCCTCTTTTTGTATAAAAAAACAATAAAGTTGTTTTCTGTATCTATAAAAATTGAACTTGAGGCTTTACTCAAGAAGGATTAAATTTCTTGAAGTGTCAATACGAAGGAATTTTGCATGATGAAAAACGATATTTTTAAAAAAAATTAATAAAAAAATTATTAACTTTCCCGATAATATAATTTCCTTTTAGAATCACTTTACCTCAAATACAATATTGTGATTCTTTTGAATAATAGTGAGAAAGTAACTTTCCCATGTTGTTGGAAAATGGAAATTAAATTTAACATTGAATCAATATCACCCTTTTTTTTTTCTAACTACAAATCATTAAAATTATTCAATTTTAAATTTATTTTAAGTATTATCAAATTTAAGTTTAAATTTTATTCTAATTTAAATATATATTAAGTATTTAAAACTTATTTTAAATTTAATTATATGTTAATTTTTTATAAAATAATTTGAGATAAATATATTATATTTATTATTTAAAATAAATACATTATTATTACTTAAAAATAAATAAGCTAAATTACATATTTTTAAATAATAAACTAATTTGTGTTAATAATAAATATAATTGAAAATTATTTTTAAAAAATTGTATTTATATTTGATGAGGCTAATTTCGAAATTCACTATCACATTCCTAGTAAAGTTCTTAGTAAATCAAATATACCAATGTACCAAAAAATAAATAAATATATTTACTATCATAACTCCAAGTTGTTGCCTATTGATTAAGTGTTCGCCTTCTATAAAATTTGCTTTAAGTTCAAATCTTCACCATACCAAAAAAATGTATCAATGTAACTATCTTATAATTAAGTTAAATAGTTAAATTTTTTTTTAAGCTTAACCCACATACTGTATCATTTTTCTAATTTAATATCTATTTTTTTTTTGTTACAAGTGATAACTAAATTATTTTTTCATTACCCATTTTTCACAAAAATATTATACCTAATAAAAAATTCTAGCTAATAATAGACTGCCACACCATATAATTTTAACAAATAATTATTTTTTAAAGGTAAAATTATTTTCTAATTCTTTTTTTTACATTATTTATTTCTCTTTTTCTTTCTTTATCATATTTGGCAATGCCAATAATGCTCGAAATTTGCCTCCCATGATTGAGACATTGGCGATTAATTTTGTTTTTGAACTTCACAGCTCAACCTTACTGAATAAAAAAAGTTTTTTCATCAATAAAAACTAATGTTTCAAAACCGAACCAGACTGGTCGGTCGAACTTGTTGGATCGAGAACCAGTCGAGCTACCAATTTGAAGATTGGGGTTGACTAATTGACTCACAAGTCGATACAAATCAATTAAATCGAACTAAAAAATCGATTGAACCGGTTTCTCTATTTTTAATTTTATGATTTTTTTAAATAATATATTTGATTGAGCCGGTCAAACCGTCTAATGGCTTGACCAGTTCAACTATTGCTTCAACTCTGAACATCTTAACTGAAACCATAAAACCCAAAATACTCAAATTTATAGAAAAAACCCAAGATGAGAGGAAGAATAAAGAAAAAATATAAAGATATATATATACATATACAGAAAATAATATTTTTTTGTCTTTTTTGCCACATGACAATTTTCAATTGATTTTTTTTTAAACAGACTTAAGGGTAGAATTAACAAATAATCAACTTGGAAAATAATTTAGATACCGCTTATGCTTAAAAAAATTAGATACTGAAATAGAAATAATAATATAATTTAAGTGTTAATTTACGAGTTAAGTAATAATTTTAATCAATACTGTATTACATATAACAAATATTATAATGTTACATTTCACATTCTCATTTTAGTGACAGAAAAAATGTTAAACGCCACATACGTATAAACTATTCTACTTTAATTCATCAAACTTTAATTCATCAAATCAATGGGAATATGTGTGATCATTTCGATTAATAAGGCAAGGATAAATTTAGACCTAAAGTAATTGTTATTAATTTAATAAAAAATATTACATTTAAATTTAATTATAAAAAATATAAATATCAATATAGAAAGGATAAATGAATGATTAACAACAATCTGACTTTAGGAAAGCCCCGAGAGGTAAATTATGAGGCATGTAGGTTTGGAACTTAGACTCGGTTGTGTCAAACACAGATTTCATGCATTTGGACCATGTCTGGAGTTGTGTTACATATAGGTGATCACCATAAATGCTTGAAGAAAAACGGTACAACATAAATTTTAATATAGAGCGTTACCAACATCTTTATCTTTGTAATATGGCAGGAGCTGCATACAAGACATTTGCAGTCCCTCAATGCTGCTCACAAACCAAGCAACAATAGCTTTCAATTAAAAACAAAGAGTTTAGATAGATGCACAGCAAAGCTCTGGACTTACTGGTTAAAAGTTACGACGTGGCTCACACATAATCTTTATCGAATTTCGGGTATCATCAACACTGGAATGTCTAGTGAAACACATTTCTTTACATACAAGATGTAATAAGATAACCGATAAATATTAACACAACTAGCCACTACCATAACTATTGATCATCAAAGATAGGGAAAGTAAGAAAGATCAATGCAAGATATGCTGTCTACTGTCTGTAGCAGCCGAAAGCAACCACCTGCAAAAACCAACTAGGTGGGTAATCCATTGGGATATTGAGATATCCAACTACATCTTATGCATTTAATATGCCATTAACATCTTGCATCAATTTTCAACACACCATCCTCTTATATGGAACTCTTAATGTTTTAATTCCCCTTATCTGACTCTCACTACAACCAAGAACCCCCTAATCTATGTACTGGCCCCCAAAAGAAAGAAATGGGAGCTATTGTCAAATGTTCAGCTCACATGCCGCATTCTCAATACATAAGATTGTACCTGATACCAATATAAAATGAACAGCCTTAACAATTAAATTCAATGATAAAACATAATGAACAGCCTTGTTTTGATACCCTTTTACATGTTAATAACATAGAATACCATCATCTTTCATTGTTAAAATGCTATTAATGTACAAAAAGCTAAATAGTGGGAAAGAATCAACAAAGAGATGTATTACTTATCATATCCATGTTAGTGATAGTCTCCAATGTAGGATTAAGCCTTGAAGTCTACAACTCACGGCTGTTGCACATTTACTTCAAATCAAATTCCAGAACTTTTATATGAAAAACCAAGGAAACTAAGAACATGACTAAAAGCCCCATTAATGAACAGTTTGAAAAATTATCGAAACAGAACAGCCATATAGGTATATCTGATTTCTCATTAAGCACATTTTGTAAACCTACAAAGTAAGGCATATCAAATGCATTTAAAAAACCATATTTTTAACTAGCCATGACAACTCTTCATTTTGCTTCAACTTAATTATCTTTGAACAGCATTAGCAATTAATTTTAATGATAGACATAGATCGAACAACCATGTTCCCTTTGACATATTAACAGAACAGAATCACGATCTTTTATTGTTAACATGCTATGAATGTACAAAGAGCAAAATAGAGGGAAATAATCAACAAGGAGATGTATTACTTATCATATCAATGTTAGTGACAATCCCTCATTAAGGATTAGGCCTTGAAGTCCACACAACTCACAGCTGCACTTTTACTTCAAGCCAAATCCTTGAACTTCTATATGAAAACCATGGAAACTAAGAACATGATTGAAAGCCTCAGTAATGAATAATTTTACAAGTTGTTCAAACAAAACAGCCCACAAGCAGTTATTTAAACAACCAGCTAACGCGAAACTGATTCATGGATGGTCAAAAATCCAGCTTCTCAGTTAAGCGGCTTTTCAAACCTACAAGTAGAACATATCAAATATATTTTAAAAGACCATATTTTTCACTAGCCATAACCACTCCTTATTTTGCTTCAACTTAATTATGTTTAAACAGCCTTAACAATTAAATCTAATGATATAAGATAATGAACAGCCATGTTTTAAAAACCTTTTACATATTAGAAAAACAGATACCATTATCGATTACTGACATGCTATGAATGTAATGAGAACTAAATAGAGGGAAAAAAATCAACAAAGAGATGCATTACTTATCATTTCCACCTTAGTAACAGTCCCTCATGTAGGATTAGGCCTTGAAGTCCACACACCTCAGAGCTGCGCATTTATTTCAAACCAAATCCCTGAACTTGTATATGAGAAAACAAGGAAACTAAGAATAATTTGAAAAGTTATCCAAACAGAACAGCCACAAAGGCAGTTATTTACAAAAAAAAAAAAAAAAAAAAAGATTCCAAGGTACAAAAAGTCTCATTTCTCAGTTAAGCACTTTTGGAGAACCTACAAAGCAAAGCATATTAAAATGTATTAAAAAAGGCCATGTTTTTCACTATTCATGAACATCTCTTCATTTTGCTTCAACTTCAGAGGGTGTCTTTGCCACGATAGACAAGGCGTGCAATCCACTCTGCAATTCCTGATCCAACAAACCATTAAACTAATCTATGCCTTTTAACCAAACTCTTCCCTTCAAATTCCTTGGACACAATTTTCAGATTAAAATGTGTTTCCCCATCACTGCCCCTCACACCAGCATGTCCAGCATGCTGATAAGAAACATCCTCCACTTTCAATTCAATAGGACTAAGCTCCCTTTCCAGCTTCTCTTTGATCCTCATTCCTCTACTTCCCAAACCACTTGAACTTTCTTCACTACATTTAAAGAACTCGATCCAACACCAGAATTCTCATAAGCTTTGAATCTAAACTTGAACTCTCAACAGGTTTTTCACTGTTGTCGTTCACAATCTGACCATTACCCGAAGACCCACTACCCTTCTCAGCTTCCATAAGCAACTCAAGTGCTTTCCTTTGCATCAACTTCAACATGTTCAGAAACCCATTGTTCCTTGAAGGTGTCAAGCTCTGTTGCAGCCCAAGAAGCACAGCAAAATCAGGAGAAATCTTCAAAACTTCCGGGACAGGCCTTCCAGACAATCCATTAACCAGCAAGGCAGCGAGTCCTTTGGTTAAAACAGAATCAGAATCTGCTTGATAGAAAACATTCTTATCTTCATCAAGGTAAGCCCTGACCCAAACCTGAGAAACACAGCCCTCAACTTTGTTGTCCTTAGTTTTGAACTGGGCATCGAGGGGTTTCAAGTTTTTGCCATAAAACATGAGCTGCTCGTACTTGGCCTTGGGTTCTTCAACCGACTGGAAAAGCTTGATGATATCTTGGAGCTTAGGAGGGAGTTCTTCCATTGGTTGGAGGGGGGTGGAGGTTGAGGAAGATGAAAGAAGCGGAGGTGGGGATTTGGTAGGGGTGTTTTGGAAAGAGATAAATCTGTTGGAAGAGAATGGAAATTTTGAGGGTTTTGAAGGGAGAAGGAGGGGCTTTGATAGATGCACAGCGATTGGAAATTTGGAAGTGCAAAACCGAGCACTAGATATGAAATAGGACGCCATTTTCTGATGTTTTAAAGCGCAGAGAGAAGAGGCGAGTAATGAAACCACCTTATCAACCAAAGTTTCACCCTCAATATTCTAGTGAAACGCACCGTCTCTTTAAACTATAATTTCTTTTTCTTTTTGCCAGCCCTAAAACTGGAAATTAGGGGGAAATTAGAAAAAATGCCGAAAAAGAAAATTGGAATTAGGTTGTAATTTTCCAAATTTAGAGAATTAGCTGGATTTTAGAGAGAAAAATAAAAATGTATTTTAAGAAAAACGTTTTTCGAAAAATATTTTTTAAAAAATAAGTTTTATTTAGTATAGTAATTTTTTTAAATAGTTAAATATTAATGATTTTGTCTTTAAATTTAAGTTCGATTCCTCTCTTACTTACATTTATATTTTTTTATTTTTTAATTGATCTTTTTAATTAATAACTCATTTATTTATATAAATAAATTAATAAATATGTAATTATATAATAAAAATGTTTATTTTATATATCATTATGTTAAAAATAGTTTTAATTCATAACTCTTTATTTATATAGATAATAAAGACTAATTTTGATTTTATAATATTAAAATTTATCATACCTACAATGTAGATAAAAAACAATAATATTTGAATATTTTACATAGAAAATAATAATGATATTTAAAATAATATTTGATTTTATAATATTAGATATCATCATACCACAATGAAGGTGGAGAAAATAAATATTTAATATATAAAAAAGGGTTAATTAGCTAAAAGAGGATAATTTTAAAAGTTAATTATGGAATTAGGATTTTTTTTTTCAAATTTAGGGAAATAGGCCAATTTTGAAGAGAGAAATAGAAAACGTGTCTAGCAGGACGTGCTTTCAACGTCCCTACTAACACCTCAACTGAAAGCGCGTCTTGTTGGACACATTTTCGTCCAAGATAACTTTTTTCCAATGGTCCAAAAATACAACGGCTAAAAACGGCTAGTTTATTTGCTATATAAACTCAATTCATTTTCTTTCTTTTGCATTTAAATCATATTCTCTAAATTCTCTCAACTATTTAGTTCTCATTTTTTTCATTTAATTCTCTCAAATTTTAGTTGGTTTAATTTTATATTTTGTAATTTCTTTGATTTTATTTGATTTTTATAATTTATAAAAATGTCAATGTCGCTTATTGGTTTGGATGACAAACATATTTCCGGCATCCAATTGCAAATGGTAAGAAAAAATTATTAATTTTTTTAAATTTAATTAAGTTAATTATTAAGTTGTTAACATTATTAATATTATACTTTTTTTATGTTTATAGTATCAGACTGAAAATCGAATTATGGAGACGTACATAAACAACTTAAATGCGAGGGCACCGTGTGTTATTGAACAACACTTGCAAGAGGTGAGATTCTTGCATGTGTCTCGTATGTTCAAGGGGACTAAATTGGATACTGCACTTATCAGCGTTTTGGTGGAAACATGGAGACTCGAGACACACACATTCTATCTTCAGTGCAGTGAGTGTACAATTACACTCGAGGACGTTACTTTACAACTCGGTTTACTAGTGGATGGGGTAGTCATTACGAGGGTAGTGATCGTTGGTGATTAGAGCCCAATTTGCAAGTAAGTATTGGCAAGGTGTCGGACAAGTTTAGTGGTAGCCGGATAGAGATGAAATGGTTGAAGACAATTTCAATTATATCGACAACTCTGCGAGTGCCGTTGAAAAAAAAATACGCGCAAGCATTCATCCTGAGGTTAATCGGGGGTCTTTTAGTGCTCGATAAATCTTAAAATCTAGTACATTTAAGGTGGCTACTAGAATTAGTCAGCTTGAAAAAAGCGGGGCAACTTAGTTGAGGATCAATTGTATTGGCAACATTGTAACACCCCTAACCCGAATCCGTTACCAGAATAGAGTTACGGAGCATTACCGAAGTATCAAATTTATTTATCAGACATTTTATTTCATCTAGTATTCATATTTGGAACCAATCAATATCAACATATTGTCCCTTAAACATATTTTCTTTTTCTCAACATGTTTTACTTGAATTTATTACCCGACTCAACATACTTAATTTCCTTGTATCAACATATCAAAGATAATCACATATTTACATGTCACGATAAATATCATACTCTTGCCGTTTATTCATAAACATAAATAAGTTAAATCATTATATCAATATTTCATATACCATCAACTCGTATTTCCTTATATCACATAATTAGATTACATGAACTTACCTGGCTAAATTGCAAAAATACCAAGATTCAGGGGCATTTTGGTAATTTTTTCTATTTTCATTGAAAAATCAACCGATGTTGATCTAAATTAATAATTTCATTCAATTTATTAATTTAGACAATAAAATAATTCATTTCAATCAATTTGGTTATTTTTGATATTTTTACAAAAATTGCCTCTAAAGTTTTACTTTTATTCAATTTAGTCACTGAGTCTAAAACATGGAAATTAGCCATGCTAGCCGAATATTCATATAATTTTTCCTCCTCCTCCTCTCCATTCCACATCCATAACTTATATTACATGCTAATAAGTAACATTATCTATGATTTCACTATTTACTTATAAATTTATTCAAAGCTATCCATTTGAGTCATAGTCACTAAATTATTTATATCTTGAGTTACAGAATTCCAATTTAAGATCTGCTTGATGTTTTAGAAACTAGGCTCAAATATTTTTCTACCATAAAAATTTTAGAATTTATAGTTTAGCCAATAAGTACATTAAAATCTTCAAACTTGACTCTGTTTTGCTGTTTGACAGCTTCTACATTTCTTTACTAAAAATTAATTATCTCTTAGTTCGGGACTTGGATGATGTTCCCGTTTGTTTCTATTAAAAATAGACTCATTAGTGATTTAAACATGTAAATTTAAGCCCCTAATTATTTTTCTCCATTTTTTTATGATTTTCCAAAGTCAGAACAGGAGAACCCAAAATTATTCTGACCTTGTCTCACAAAACCTATTATATCTTATGATTTACAATTCCATTGCTTACACCGTTTCTTCTACAAGAAACTAGACTCCATTAAGCTTTAATTACATATTTTATTCATCTTCTAATTTGATTTCTACAATTTTTGGTGATTTTTCAAAGTTAACCTATTGTTATTGTCCAAAACTGTTTCTTATAACTTATTTTACAATTTAAATCCTTTACCCAATTTTAACTTGAAACTCTATCTATTTAACCCCTAATTCACCAATTAATTCAACATAAACTATATTCAAAAGCCTAAGAAATTTTAAAACTTCAACTTAATTTCAACAAAACTTTGATCTAAAACTTCTAAAACATCAAATTTAAGTAAAAAGGACTTAATTGACTTACCTATTAAAACTTCAAGCTCTCAAACCTTTGTTTTTCCTTTTCTTTTCTTTTCTTCTTTCTTTCCTCCTATTTCGTTTAAACTCTCTGCTTCTACCTCTTCTTTTGTTTCTTTACATTCCTTTTTATATTCTATTTCTTTTATTCTTTAATTTATTATAATAATGTTATAATAATAATATTATTAATAATATATTTTACTTATTTTATAATAAAATATAAATAATTTACAAGTGTATAAACATATATGTTACACATTTACCATTAATAATTATACAATTATCTTCATTCTAATTTATTTAATAATAACAATCATAATTAATAATTTAATATAAAACTATAATAATAATTATAATAAATATCTATTTAATAACAAATACATATATTACAATTGTACACATTTTTATTTTACATTTGTATATTATCATCACCATCCACTTGTCATCATTTAATTTATTATCCCATAAAAATCTTATATTATATTATTTTACTAATAAATATCTTTAACTTAAATTTTTAGTAAATAAATAATTATAATACAAGTGTAGTGTGTATATACACACTATTACACATGTACCATTTATCACCCTACATTTGTTATATTTCAATTATTTAATAATAAATAATATTTAATATAATTTATAATTTAATAAAATAATAATAATAATAATGATAATAATAATAATAATATAATTAACTAATTAATTGATTGAGTAAATATCTAAGAAAAAATCTTAGATTTTTCATATGTTTTGCCGCCACAACCATTAAGAATGGCTTATTTGCCATTTTGGTCCTCCCTTCTTTCTATTAATCTATAATTAAACTTTTATCCCTTATTCAATTTAGCCCTTTTTTTTTCCTAATTTCTCTTAATTAAACTAAATTCACTTAATTAAAGCCTAATTAAACACACAACTAGCCTCACAAATATTCCTAATAAATATTTACGAACTCGGTTCACTAAGATGGAGGCCCTATAACTCGCTTTTCCGGTGTCCGTGAATTTTGGATCATTACAAACATTGTATTGAGAGATGTGCTAGACGACGGAATAACAAAAAAAATTGGTGGTTGCGTTCTCCTTCTTTAGTCATGGGCATGGTATCGACTACCATTTATATGTCATCGAGTAAATGCCCCTTTTGAATTCTCACTTGTTCTGAGGTAAAATTCATTTGATAATATAATTATCATAATATTTTTTTCATTATTATATTTTTGAAATAACATGTTATTTGAATAGGTGGAACAATGACGTAAGTCATATGGGTATATACCATACGAACTTGAAGATATCCAACTATTGTTAGATCAATGATCGAAAGCCGATGTTAGTTTTTGAAATTTTAAATTATATAATATTTACGCAAATATTTGAAAATTTAATATTAGGTATGTAATAAATTTTATAATTTCTTACTATAGTTTGAATAGATGCCATATGCTAATCCGAGAATTCAAGAATGCATCCCGAATGAATTTTTGGCGAATCACAATATTTGGAATGCAAGGTGTCATTAATAGTTTTTGCAACAGTCGAGATGTACAAATTCGACCGAGTAATCGCAAGTTTGGGTTTAGGTAAAGTATTTCGTCGTCACTCTAAGAGCTCGATGAGTAACACAAGACCGACTTGCGGGGGAGAACCGATGAAAATTGGCCTAAATTCCATGCTAAATATATCTATATTTGGGAGCATAATTACGGTTTCATACCTATACGCAAAGTAATTCTCCCACCGGATTTGGCGACCTCTTAAAATTAGATGAAATAGTTTAGACTTCATGGTAAGCCATATCTACTGCCGGATGAGGAAAGGAGTAGACAACGTCATCGTAGGAGGCCAAAAACACCCCACATGAATCCTAGGCCGGGAGTAAATGCCTCGTTGGAGTCATCATCAACTCTAACCTTACATGAGGCACCGATGGGTGCATAACCTCTTAGTCAGTACGGTTCTTTACACAAGCACCACATTATGCACCATCATACCATGCATCAACACCTTCTCCAGGAATTTTTTTGCACCACCTCCATCCTCAGGACCATATTACACGCCAATACCGATAACAACACTGATGTATCTATCATTGCCGACAATTCCAACATTCTATCCACAATCGGGTTATGCGACACCATACACTTATCTACCGATAGTGTCGCAAACACCCCCAATATCATTGTTCTACCAAGGTGGGTCATCATTGTTATTCCAACATTCTTTAATCAAATTCTCTAGTTGAACAATTCTCACGACCGTCAAATTTAATTCCACGTCGAATAAATCGACTCAATTAAATTATTTCCAAAGTCATAGAATTTCTTTCTAATTTAAATATAATCCGGTCGAGCTTTTGTTAAGCTAGTAGAGGGACCAATTGGACATATACAATTAGACTCTAATAATTGCAATTTTATCTAGAAGAATTGTTCCGATAATGTTACCTTAATATAATATCATTGATTCCTTTAAGTTAAATTCGTTCACTCAATACAATCCTATTTTATTTCATTGTCACCATTGTTTCTTCTTAATAATTAATATGATCATTGTCAACAAATGAATGTGATAAATTGCTCGTTCTAGAACTAGCAACCCGTGGTCACGTTTCATATTTATTAATCCACACAATACCAATGAGAAGATATTGTTAATTTTTTAATCGAGCTATGAATTCCATTATTGCTAGTAAAGTCATACCATACACAAGTCATATACCCAATATAACGGCTATCGACTCGATCATTTTTAGAGCATAAGTTTCCACTTATATCAAAGCACATAAGTTACATACGCATGATTAGTGACTAGCTCAGGATTTAGGTAAATCACACCATGAACATCACAAGTGAATTAATTCACAAGCAAGTTCAGAATTAATTCAACTTGGGTTCAGCCCAATGTATCATTTTTCCAATGAATACATCTATGTCTCTACCCGCAGAGTCAACGGCTCCGATATCCAAGACTAGTCATGTCTCACAATGTAAATGTTCTTACAGTACCACTTATTATTAGTTTGAACTTAGACAATCAATTAGTTAATATTTTCTTGTCACAATTTTGCTTTGTATGCAAAACATGAAAGACAAAAATTGTAACACCCCTAACCCACCTCCGTCATCGAATTAGGGTCACGGGCATTACAAACCAATTAGAACATTTAATTTCATTATAAGCAATGGTGCAACCTGACTATTTACACCACATCATACAGGGAGCATTATAAGCTAATTTAATATTTTCATATGTAATAATCTTAAACAACTTAGAGATAAGATATGCTAAGCAATGTTAAACTTGGTCTTCCACTGTCTACACTCTTATCACTATTTATCCTCTTTTGAAAGCTAGAAGTTGGATACATAACAAGATTATTCAAATTATTAGCATTAGAGTTTTGAATCATACTCCGACTACTACTACTACTTGTAACACCCCAAGACCCGGTCTGGGAGTCTAGATCAAATTTCGGGGGTCACATTGATCACCAAAGTGATTGTGAAAAATTTTAGTTAACAACTCGAAAAACATTACAGTATTAATAACATAAGTTATAGTCCAAAATTGTTTACATAAAACTCAGATTTACAGAAAACACTTTATTAACCAGTTTAAAAAAACGTGACGCTTCCGAGACTTCTGCATACCGAGTCTAGCTTCAGAACACGTAAATATACTTAAAAGGGGAAAACACTAAAGGGGGTGAGCTACACGAACTCAGTGTGAGTTCAAAACGATTAACAACATATTTCCAGAAGAGAATCCCAGATGGTAGTTCAATAGCAAAACATACTTACAGAGATATGTAGAAACATAAACCAAACACGGAACCAACGTCCCAACACACGTGACAGTCAAAGCACACCAAATATACACAGAATACTCAACGCAAGTGTTGTTCAATCAGACAGGATACGGTCAAATAATCTTACACCTAGAACACCCAAACAGATGCATATGAATGCAGTCAAGTAATAAAAACCACCCATCCAGCCAACACACCTCTCCGTCCCCCGATCACACCCTAAAAGAGTTGTTTAAGCTCATCCAACCAAACACACCAAATAGGACCTCGAAAGGCCCATCCAACCCTACACACCATTAATGTGGACTAAGCCACTCAGATAATAATACGTAGCAGGGCTAGCGTATATGCAGTACAGTGTAATGTGATAACCTGATGTACAGACATGTTGCAATTTAAACTGCCAAATCAGATAATAGTACACAGCAAAGCTGACGTACATGCGGTACAGTGCAGTAAACCGTTGCACGAATAAGTTGCAATAAAACTACCAGATCAGATCAGAATCAATCTTCCTTCTCTTAACAACCAACCCAAAAATTTACTTTATGCAAGTGTATGTATGCATAAAATCTTACAGAAACAATGAACACATCGACAGTCAACTACAAATAACAAATATGCACACACACCCAACTAACTGGGTTCAGAATCAGACATCTCACACACAACAGTCACAAATAATACATAAGCAGAACACATAGCCACGGATACAGAGACTTAATTACCCTCAATAAAGCCTAGCCAAGAGTCAAAACACATACAGACATGTTTTTAGATCAAAACATACACATAACCAAAATAAGTGACTTAGGGCCACACGACTGTGTGAGGGTCAAAACTCCTGTGTGGAGAGAGGCACACCGCCGTGTGGCTGAGGTACATGCCCGTGTGAGCCACGGACATGGCCGTGTAAACAGGCCGTGTAACTCTCTGTCCAATTGTGCTAAAATAGAGTACAGGACAGGCACGGCCATGTGAGGGTGTAACATCTCGGTTTAGGCCCTAGTCGGAACAGTGGTTTTGGGACCACAATCCGGCATTGAAAATTTTATTTTATTATTATTTTAATAATTACAGCATGATATTAGAGTTGTGTGAAATTTTCGTAAAGAAATTTTATCGTTTAAGTGGTTAATTCGGTAAAAAAGACTAAATTGTGTCAAATAGCTATAGAACAATAAAGGAAAGGTCCTTATGTGATAACTAATCCAATTGTGAGTTAGTGGATGAATTTGGTTTGGCATTTGTGTAAATTTGATTATTTTTAAAGGTTAATTTAGTAAAAAGGTAAATAATGATAATAAAATATAATAAAGCCAAATTTCATCTTTCTATTCATTATCTTCCACCGAAAATGAGAAAGATGAACAGCCATGGAAGCTTTAAGCATTCGACCAAGCTTCTTAGCTTATTGGTAAGCCTGTTTTTGTTCGATTTTTAATAATTTTTACGTTTTTGAGATCGTTGTTAAGTTATCTACAAAACCCATGCTTGAATTTTTGATTTTGGTGAATATTTTGAATTATGCCATTGTTGAAAGATTGTGTATTTTGATTTTTGATGGTAGATTATGCATGTTAATGAGTAGATGAACGATTTTTACTAAGTGATTTTCGGTGAAAACGAGTAAAACAAGCTAATCGGTAAAAATTATTATTATTCATAAGTGTATGTTAGAGTAAGAATTTGATGTTGCCATAGAAGGGAAAAATGATAAGCATGTTATAAAACATAATAATAAGGGCTGAAGTTTAATTTTCGAGTATTGGGGCAAAAGTGTAAATATGTAAAAGTTTAGGGGCAAGATAGTAATTTGCCCATTTATGTGTTTTTGGATTAAATTGAATGAAAATATATTTGAATGAGCTTAATTTGAACATGTTTAGATCAAGAACCAAAGAAAACAGATTTGGATCGGGGAAAAACGAAAATAGTCGAATAGCTGGTTTTCGTCGTCCGTCGATATCCGAGGTAAGTTTTTAACTAGTTGGATGAAATGAAATTGATTATATACTAATGTGCATATGAAAATAAATTATAAGCATGATAATTCCCCTATTGCCGAATGTATCGTGAGATGAAATGAAATGTATATATAATAGCCGAATGTTAAGTTGATATGTATATGAATATATATATGTAATTGTTAGTTAAATGAGTTACATGAGTATAAGCATTTATAAAGAAGTAGTTATATATGATTATGAAATGAGAGATGGATTTATGCTATGAATAAATATATGTGTATATTGAGTTTGTCGAATGTAATGGTAAGTGAAAAAGGCAAATGGAGATGTTGATAAATACATGTATGCTATGGCTAGATATATGTAATGTATGTACGCAAAATGTGTTGGTATTTGAAAAAGGCAAATTGAGTACGTATAATTGAGAATGGAATTATATATGTTTTGAAGAGTAAAGGAGGGGTCTGTTAAAGGGCACTAAGTGTGCGAACTAAAATACCGAGCATTGTGTGTGCGAAATCGGTTAAATGGCACTGTGTGTGTGGAATAATAAGTAATGGCACTAAGTGTGCGATACATTACTGTTAAATGGAACTGTGTGTTGAATAATAAGTAATGGCACTAAGTGTGCGATACATTATTGTTAAATGGCACTGTGTGTGCGGAATAATAAGTAATGGCACTAAGTGTGCGATACATTACTATTAAATGGCACTATGTGTGCTCTTTCTCAAGTAACGACACTAAGTGTGTGATACGTTACGTAATTTGCACTATGTGTGCGGGATTACAGAGACTTCGGAGACATAAACTGATGAAGGGAGATAAACGAGAAGTGATACATGAGTAAGTGTTGCATGATAGCTTAATAACCAGGTATGTTGAAAATACATAATATGTTTGAAAATGAAAGGTAAGTATATGTACAAAGAATGTTATGTGATGTAAACGAAAAAGAAATGTGAATTTGAGTATAAATAATGAAATGAGATACATATGAAAAAGATATATGATTAAATACGTTATTTCCCAAAATGAAATCATTTGGTTATATGGAAGTGGGAATTGAATGTTATATGAGAATTCGGTCCTATGATTAAATATATTGAATTTAAATGAAAGTGAGTACATAGAAATCATGAAAAAGTGAAATTGCATTAAAACAGTACTGGATAACTGTAATTGTGTACTTCTGAAAAATCACCAAAAATAGTGAAAATTGTATTAGAAAGTGAGAGAGATATGAATTAAAATATCATTGAGTATATTTTCATATAAAAGAAATTGAGTAAGCAAAAGAAGTGGAAATTATGAGATATTTAAATTTTAGTGAGACTGGTTTTGAATGACTTCGTGATCCCCTGTTCTGTCTTGGAAAAATTATTAAAAATTGTATAAAAATAATCATGGATCATAGTTTATATGTTTAGAATCCTTAATGAGTCTATTTTTTATTGGAATAAACGAAAACATTACTTGAATTCTGTACAATGAGATAACTAGATTTTTGTAAAGATAGGTCAGAACTGTCAAATAGTGAAATAAGGGAAACTTTAAGAATAATCTGGTATTGATTGACCAAACCAAAAATTCTAAAAATTTTATGGCAAGAAGGTATATGGGTCTAATTTCAGGGAAAATTCACAGAACTTAATATCGAGTTCTGTAGCTTATGAAATAATTAAATCAGTGACTGTGACTTAAAAAAATAGCCTAAGCTGAACTTAAGAAAAAGGTGAAATCATGTGAATATTGATTCTATTTCCTTGAGCATATTTATTGAGAAATGGGTTAATATTTTTAATTAAATTGCTTATTATTATTAATATGCCAACTTACTAAGCTTTCAAAGCTTACTCTATGCATTTGTCCTATGTTTATAAATTTTCAGAGATTTGCTCAGGTTGGAAGTCGCAGGAGGCCTTATCACACTATCCTGTTATTGTTTCGGTAAATAAAATCTTTGAGTTTTGGTTATGTGGCATGTATAGGCTAGTTTTAATATGGTTTATTCTGATTTGCGTATGTATAGCCATGCGAAAATGGCTTGATTGTAATGTTAATGTTGGTATATTTTCGGTTTTGTTGTAAGTCTATTTTGGAAGGATGTCTTTACGGTCTTTAAACATGTGGTGTTTGGTTATATAAATTCAACATTGTATAGTGATATGTATGGCTTATAATTGGCTCATTTTGGTAAGGTTGATACATGCTACATTTTGCATTTGTGAATTGATAAATGATACTAATAAGGTAAATTAATAAAAATGTTCTGTATATGTGAAAGAGTTAAATAAGCATGACATGATTTTGTTGGTCATGTGGTTCATATGACCGAATGTGATTTATATGATTGAGTAGATGGTTACTATTTGAGTTTAAAATTGTTGGTAAAGGAGTTAATAACACTTTGTGCATAATTGAATTGAATGACCGTATGGTAAAGAAGTCGATATTTCTCTGTACATGTAATGTAGGAAATATAGCATGTATGATCTTATTTGGCTATGCATTATAAATGTGCAAATTTGGCTGATTTGATAGAGTAGATAATTTCTATTTGATTATAAAGTAAATTATAGAAGTTGATATGGCATTGTGCATGAATTGCAATATATGACCATACTGAAATGTGTATTGTCCGGAAAGGCCTCGTAACCCTAGTCTGACGACAGACACGGGTTAGGGGTGTTACATTTAGTTGGTATCAGAGCTATGGTTTAGTCGATTCTAGGACTATCATAGCGTATGTGAGTCTAGCTATACATGCCATATATAACCTGTGATAGTGTGATATCTCCCGACTCTGACAAAAAAATTGTTTTAATTAGACAGATATGCTTTCCAACCGAGCTAAATTCCGATAGTATGGAATGTGTACTCAAATGTTAGAGTGAAAATATATTGGTGATGAGTTGACACTCGTAAAGGTATGAATCAAAGTGTATGACATTTTTGTTATTGATAAATGTTATAATTATATGAGCATGTGAGTTATGACATTTGAGTTATGATGCTATATAAGAATTTTGATTGTGAATTAGTGATTTGAGTTGGCTTATGAACTATGTGTTAAGAACAAAAGTGATTATAAGAAAATGTTTATCAAATGTTTTGAGAATGTGAAATTAGAAATGAACTGGCTATTTGTGATAGTATGTGTTATGTGCATTTATGTGCGAGTTAAATTTGAGACTTTACTACCCTCACCCCCTTATCAGTGAAATGTTATAATGAAATCTGTAAGATTTGGGTTGAATAAGCTCACGAGTGTGGAGTTACAGAAGTCCGTGTTCGGAAGATTAATAACGCGGTCAGAAAAGAGATTGAATCAGCAAATGAAGACAGTATTAAAAGAGATATTGGATAGTTATAAAAAAAATATTTAAATTATGTAAAGTCACTGTTACAGAAGAAGTTAACTTCGATTAAATGACCTATTCAGGTATGTTATCTAAAGAAAGTATTAACTGGAAGCTTCTTTGGATTGATTTCTGTTATTGATGGGATAATATGAACTTAATGATGACAGAATTAAATAGTTGAATAATGTTTGAATTGTATTGATGGCTGAGTGCAGTGGTTATATTACAGTCGGGCAGTTACTATGATTCTTTCTGGGCATTCTATGTGTACATTTATCCTTAGAAATATATGTGACTGTTTAATTTCAAAAAGGAAGTCTTATCATATGAGAACGTTAGCTAAACATATTAATAGACGAAAGCATCGTTGATCTGTTTGGGTTATGTTCGACATTGATAAAAGTAAAAATGATAGAAGATCAATATAAATCTGTATAATGATATGTCTGGGGTCATCCTTTTAACGAGAAGAAAAGATTTCTTTGAAAAGACCAATTCAGTGGTTTAGTCTGATTTGAATTATTTGATTGAAAAGATAATTGGGTTATTTGTGTCTGAATCTATCCACCTGACTGGAAATAAACTTTGAATGTACATGTGTGAATTGAGGGATAGTCTGGAAGAAGAACTCGTATTCTTGAAGACTTGATACCGAATTATATCTATCAGAACGATTCTATCTGGGAAATGTTGTGATAAATTAAAGTTAGTTCGATTGTTGAAGTTTTCTTTTGCATAAAGATGATTTCAATCGAAACATAAGTTTTGGTTCAGTCTGAATTCAATAAAGAGATTATGATTTTCAGCTTTACGTTATTGAATGGTTCGAAATGTGTTCTAATTCATGAATGTGTATAGATATTTTGTGATTCTATACAGTTAAAGTTGCATAAAAGAGTTATGTGACATATTTGATGACTATAAGTGTAACACCCCAAACCCGGCCCAAACACTACAACCAGATCTGGCATGTCACTAAGGAAATCTAGTAAAACATGTCGCATTTTTGGAAAACAATTATCAGGTTTAAATGTTTATACTGAAAACTTAGTAATTTATTATTTCGTATAAAATCTAAAGTTATAAAATGCCTTAATGAATTTTAAACAAAAACCGAAATCTATACCTGGCTTAACTTAATTTAAACATAAATTGTAGAATAAAAACCTGGTAATAAAAGCCCAATATAAAACCCAAAACATAAATAATAGTCTAGTGGCCCAAAGCCTTATTAC
Source organism: Gossypium australe (assembly GCA_005393395.2). Classification (NCBI taxonomy): domain Eukaryota; kingdom Viridiplantae; phylum Streptophyta; class Magnoliopsida; order Malvales; family Malvaceae; genus Gossypium; species Gossypium australe. Next base: position 17,662,087 of record CM016615.1, read on the forward strand.
AACCATATTTAAAATCCACTTAAATAAAAATATAAAATAATAAACTAAAGTCTTTTCGCTGAATCCAAATGCTCTTTTGCATGGCCACCTTGCTCTCCTCTCCAGCCCGGTCCGATGCACTAAGCGTCACCTGAAATTGTTAAAATAAAAGGGTAAGTCGCGAGACTCAGTGTGCAACCCTTATGCACCATTAGATTTGGGTCTCAGCCCCACAGAGCAGATTAACAGAAATTCATAAACAAGAAATTATACAAAGCCCAACCCAAATCCTAGGTTTCCATCCGCTACACGCCACCCTTACCTGTCAAGCACACAATTGGGGATTTCTACAATCAACCCACACCGCTACACACCATCGATGGCAGTCATGCTGCAGTTAGCTGCTCATCGTCGGAGTTGTGACAGAGTCACCAGGCTGAAATGGCATAAGCCACCAGAAACAAGGTTGTGACAGAGTCACCAGGCTGAAATGGCATAAGCTGTAACATCCTGAATTAATGGGTCTATGCGTTTAGTATAGGAATATGTTTAATATGTTAATTTAGGTGAAAGGGGTCTAAATTTGGGCTTAGAATTAGGCAAAGGCCCAGATTAAATTATTTTAAGGTGGCATCATTAACAATTAAAAAGGAACAAGTTTTGGGTCGCAAGGAGCCCATGTTTTTAGGCCAATTTCGGCACTTTAAATGAAGATAGGGTGACGCCACACACAAGGAATTAGGGGCCCAAATATTAAGTTTAATGAGGCCCAAATCTTTTAATTTAAGTGAGTTAAATTTCGGCACTAGGGTTAGTAGAGGTGGACGGCTACAAGGCTCAAAAATAGGAGAAATTATGTGGATTTTATAAGTGATAATATCATAGATAAAAAGGATAAAAGTTAGGAGCTTATCTTCAAGGGAAGTGTTAGCCGAAAATCCACCACCTAGAGGAGTGTAAAATTCGGCTACTGTATGGCAAAGAGGGTGCCGAATTTCCCCTCTCTTTTAGCTTGAATTTTAAGGGCGTTTTCGGTTTTTAGCAGTAGGTGCCGAAATATCTATAAATAGAGGAGGCTAGCTCCTTGATTCTGACACTGAAAACCCTAAATTCCTCTCCCATTGTGCCGAAATTCCCTAGCCTCTCCCTCTCCAATTTCGTTTCTCCAATTTCTTCAAAAGCCGAAACTCTTTTCCACTTTTTCCTCCTTGTGCCGATTTCTCTAAAAAGCCGAAGCATCCATAGTCTTTTCTTCTATTCATCCTATTTGAGAATTAGTTCTATACTTCCGGCATTTAAATCTTCCATTGGCATTGCCGAATCCTCTCTCTAGTGTTAGCCGAATCTCCTATGCTAAGGTAAGTGTCGATTTTTGATTAGTTCTCATGATCTATTCCCGGTTTTTGAAAGGTAAAAACCGAAAGCTAATAGTTTAATGGTTTTATGATGGGTGGCAATTCGGGATTTGAAGGAAGCTTGGTCAATTAGATCTAAAGCCGAAAATAGCTAGTCTCCACTTTCGAGATTTTTAAGGTAAGTAGATTTTCCTAGATTTCTATTAGATTTCATCATTATATACAAGATCTTAATGTTATAATGAGGATTAACGATTAAATATTGTGATAGTAGTTCTGATAAGGACTTGTGATGGAATTAAATATGGATCAGGCAAAGGAGAAAATTCCTAAGTTTAAGAAAAGAGCAGTATCTGCCATTCGAGATTGGCCACTTGGTTGTGGACCGGCTTTTGAACAACCCCTTAGGCAGATAACAGTAGTGAGTATCGTTTTATCGGTAACCAGGTGTGTAGATCTCTAACACACTACTAATAAACCTGTATGTATGTTTATTTAAATATGTTATGGGCTAAAAAGCCAGAATGAGGCTGTATAGACAGTCGAATGGAACCCTAAAAGGGTTAGGCAAGGATGCCAGGTACGTAAACATAGAACTCCCTATGTGTATCGAAAAATATATAAGTCTGCATGATGTTTTCTTTATGTATGTATGCACGGGGTGGGAATTATGTTATTGAAGGGGAAGTACATGATAGGTCACTTGGTGATCGGTGGTAGAAATCCCACATAATTTAAATGTAAGGTCACATAGTGATCGGTGGCGATGCCACGTTAAATGATTCCTAATTAATAGGAATAGGCAGTATGGCTGTCGTTTTGGTGTGTAGCGGATGGAGGGTTGATTGTAGAAATCCCCACGGTGTGATGGTTGGTACGGGTTGGTGTGTAGAGGATGGAACCCTAGGATGGGATGGGTTATTAATCATTTATTATTTTGATGTATGATTATGATTGATGCCTTATGGGCTAGGGCCCATAATGTGTTTGTGGGCTCAAGTCGTTGTGTGCCTTGAGATTTATACACTGAGTCTTGGTGACTCACGCTTTCCTTTTCTCTACTCTCCAGATGAGCAGTAGATCGTGGACATGGGAGCCGAGACGGACTCGAGGGGCCATCAAGTTCTATTTCTACAAATTATATTTTCTTTAGGACTTCTTTAAGTTTGTTTTATTGTTATTTGAGGAACAGTTATGTAATAAGCCCCTAGTTTTTATTCAACTTAGGAGTTTTCTATGTTATGAAACTTATGAATATACCACAACGTTTATTTACATTTATTAATAAAAATACAAAGAGGTTTATTTTCAAAAAGTTTCTCCTTTATTCAAATTTAATTAATTTAACTTGTGTTTTCAAAATGTAATAAAGTGTTATGTGTTCGATAATATGCAGGATCTGGTCGAAACGCATGGGCCGGGTTTGGGGTGTTACATAAGCCACCAGAACAGATCACTTCCCCTTTTCATCAATTTCCCAATCCCCAAACATATATAGAAAACAACACATGAAACGTATCATCTTTAACAGAAACATTCACCGAGGAATGGCAGAAAACACTAACCTGATGTTTAGCCTTTACCCTTCTCGAGTTTTCAAATGTTATGTCGGGATTTCGGCATTTAACAGAGTATAACAGATTTATACATACATATATATTAGCAAACAATCTAACAATGAGAAAGGTTACACACCTGATTAATGTCGATACTCTTTCTAAACCGATCTACAACTTGCTCAAAAAGCCAGAAAGATGTGAAAATAGGCCCTCTCTTATAATCGGCCATGGTTAGTGTTCTACCCGATTTTACACACTAAAATCAATAGACTTCCTTACCTTGAAATCCCGAAAGTACCTTGATTCGAGTATTACTAAACTTATGACTTAGAGATCTACGTGATTGACTCCTCTTCGGATCCCAGAATGCCAAAAATAAGAGTGAAATAAGAGATTAGTTTCTAAATAGCCATTCGGCTAGGGACTTTGAAAAGCTGAAAAAACATTGAAATCCAGAAATCAACACTTACCTATTGTTTCCTTTAAAATTCGGCGCAAGCAGACTCTTTTGAAGAGAATTCGGCAACTTCAGGAGGTGTGATCTTAGTGTTTTCGGCTTTTGGAAGAACAAAGGATTTGAAAAATATAGGCAAGGAGTGGATAGAGAGATTCGGCCAAAAGAAAAGAATAGCAGGGTTTCGGCAATTGAGACTTCAAGGGTTGGGGTTTCTGTCAGAAAAAGAAAAAGAGCAGAGAATGGTATAGGAATTTCGACAGAGAAAAGAGAAAGATGAGAGAACTTGCTAGCAATTTCGGCATATACACCTTAAGCCAAAACCGAATGCCCTTTTCTTTTCAAATTCTTCAAAGTTTCGGCTAACACTAAACACTTAAAGTTAGCTCCTATCTTTGATCTATTATCTCCTCAAAAATAGCCTTTATCTACTTATTATCCACACAATAGAATCCCTAAAATTTAGCCTTGTGCCGTCCCCCCTTTACTCATCTAAATGCCGAAATTTTGCCCTAAAACTTGGGCTTCAAGCCACCACAATTTGGGCCTTCCTCATGCACAAGTGATGCCAACTTCTCTTCCTCCTAGTGGCACCATTTCCTTTGGGCCATAAGCCCAATATGCCCATTAAACTACTAAAACTTCAATTTAAACCCCTAGAGTGTCTAAACAGAATATTTAAAACAAGGCCTCAGCCCAATTTGAGCCCCATTTGTACCTTAAGTTCTTAAATTAATATTTTAAGCAATTATCACATAAAATGCACAGGCCCAATAATTCGGGATGTTACAGTTCTACCCCCCTTAAAATAAGTTTTGCCCTCGAAATTTACCTGATCAAAAGAGATGGGGATACTGTTGTCGCATAACATCCTCTGGCTCCCACGTCGCCTCTTCTGCGCCGTGATTTCACCACAAGACTTTGACCAAAGGGACGGACTTCCTTCTCAACACTTTTACGTCTCGATCCAAGATTTGCACTGCTTCTTCCTCAAAGGATAGATCTGGATTTACTTCAATCTCTTCCACCGGCACCACATGCGATGAATCGGAACGATATCGTCTTAACATCGAGACATGAAACACATCATGTATCTGCTCCAATTCTGAAGGCAACTCCAAACGATAAGCCACTGGGCCCACACGTTCTAGCACCCGATAAGGCCCAATAAATCGAGGACTTAGCTTACCCTTCCGTCCAAACCTCATTACCTTTTTCCATGGAGAAACCTTCAAAAAGACTTGGTCTCCTATCGCAAATTCCACCTTCTCCCGCTTTAGATCTGCATAAGACTTCTGCCGATCAGACGCTTCCTTCAATCGAGCCCGTATTAATTTAACTTTCTCCTCCATTTCCGAAACTAGCTCCGGACCCAACACCTGACGTTCACCCAACTCCGTCCAACAGGTAGGAGTACGACATCTCCGTCCGTATAATGCTTCGTAAGGCACCATCTGAATACTGGATTGATGGCTGTTATTGTATGCGAATTCTCCAGAGGCAAATATTCCTCCCAACTACCCCTAAAATCGATGATACAACCCCTTAGCATATCCTCCAAGATCTGAATTACCCTCTCAGACTGACCGTCCGTCTATGGGTGAAAAGCGGTACTAAAATCTAACCTTGTTCCCATTGCTTGATGAAGAGCCTTCCAGAATCGTGACATGAACCTGGGGTCCCTATTTGATATAATTGACACAGGTACACCATTTAATCTCACAACCTCAGCCACGTACAACTTAGCTAACTTCTGTAGAGGATAGTCGACCCGAACCGGTATAAAGTAAGCAGACTTCGTCAACCGATCCACTATTACCCAAATCGAATCCTTCTTAGTGGGCGTGAGGGGTAACCCACTAACAAAGTCCATGGTGATTCTCTCCCATTTCCACTGAGGAATCTTCACCGGTTGAAACAACCCCAAAGGCAACTGGTGTTCCGCTTTCACCTGCTGACACGTCAAGCACTTTCCCACGAACTCCGTCACTTCTCGCTTCAAACCTGGCCACTAGAACTGCTCGCGCAAGTCTCCATACATCTTAACCCCTCCAGGATGCATAGCATAAGGGCTACTATGCGGTTCCTGAAGAATCATCTGCCTTAACTCCACATCTTTTGGCATACAAACCTTCCCACGGAAATACAAAACTCCGTCACCATTCCAACTATAATCCCCTCCTTCACCATTCTGCACTTGTCGGATCCGAGTGCTCAAAACATCATCCAAAAGTTGCTTCTCTTTGATCTGACCTGTCCACAAAGGTCTTACTTGAAGTTCAGCTACCAAACTGCCATCTTCATACAGGCTAAGATGAGCGAACATCGCCCTTAAATCCGCTATCGCCTTCCTACTCAGTGCATCTGCCACTACGTTAGCCTTACTCGGGTGATATTCGATCGAGCAGTCATAGTCCTTTAACAGCTCGACCCACCTTCTCTGCCTCAGATTCAACTTCTTCTGAGTAAGGATATACTTCAGACTCTTATGGTCCGTGTAAATAACCGACTTCTCCTCATACAAGTAATGCCTCCAAATCTTCAGAGCAAACACTACCGCCGCCAATTCTAAATCATGCGTAGGATAGTTCAATTCATGCAGTCACAACTATCGAGACGCATATGCAACAACTTTTCCATCTTGTATTAACACACACCCTAAACCTGTGTGTGACGCATCACAGTAGATGGTAAATTTTTTTCCTGCCTCTGGCTGAATCAATACTGGCGCTTCCGTCAAGATTCTCTTCAGCTTCTCAAAGCTCTCCTGCTGTTTATCAGTCCATACAAACAATACTCCCTTCCTTAACAACTTAGTTAAAGGTGCCGCTATTGAAGAGAACCCCTCAACAAATCCCCTGTAATACCTTGCCAATCCCAAGAAACTTCGAATTTTCGCCACAGACTTCGGCGGTTTCCAATCTAATACAGCTTCTATCTTCCGAGGGTCTACTCTAATTCCCTCCGCGGAAACTACATGTCCTAAGAAAGTCACTTCCTTCAGCCAGAACTCACACTTACTGAACTTAGCGTACAGCTGCTTCTCCCTTAGAATTTGCAACACCACACGAAGAAGTGCATCATGCTCCTCCTCGGACTTGGAGTAAACTAGAATATCATCGATGAACACTACTACGAACCGATCAAGATATGGTTGGAAACCCGGTTCATCATATCCATAAATGTTGCTGGCGCGTTCGTCAAACCGAACGGCATTACCAAAAACTCATAATGACCGTAGCGTGTTCGAAATGCCGTCTTATGAATGTCCCCTTCCTTCACCTTTAATTGATGATAACCCGACCTTAGATCAATCTTCGAAAAGACCGAAACTCCTTTAAGCTGATCGAACAGGTCGTCGATTCTTAGAAATGGGTACTTGTTCTTAATCGTCAACTTATTCAGTTGACGATAGTCCACGCACATACGCATGGATCCGTCCTTCTTTTTCACGAATAGGACCGGCGCTCCCCATGGAGACACACTCGGTCGGATAAATCCTCAATCCAAAAGCTCCTGGATCTGAGCTTTGAGTTCCACCAACTCCTTTGGTGCCATTCGATAAGGAGCAATGGATACCAGAGCCATACCCGAAAGTAGTTCTATTCCAAACTCCACTTCGCGATCCGGGGGTAATCCTGGCAACTCCTCCGGAAAGACATCTGCGAAATCCCTAACTGTTCGAACCTCATCGACAGTCACCTCCTTAGCATCCAAAGCACTAATACAAGCTATGAATGCGTTGCATCCTTTCCGAATCATCTTAACAGCCTTCAACGTCAATACTACGTTAGACAAATAGTTCCTTCTTTTCCCAAACACAACCACCTTCCCGCCTTCCGGGCTACTCAACACCACACGCTTGGTCTCACAGTCTAACTTAGCACGATGCTTAGTTAACCAATCCATTCTTAGAATAAGATCAAACTCTCCAAATGGCAATTCCATTAAGTCTGCGGGAAACACTGCCCCTTGAGTCTCTAAAGGTACATCCTTAAATAGCTTGTCTACTACCCTAGATTGCCCTAGGGGACTAACCACGATGATCATCCTAGTAGTTGTTTTAGAGTCTATACTTAGGGTCTCAGATATCGAACATGCAACATAGGAGTGGGTTGACCCAATATTAATCAAGGCAAGAAAAGGGTTGTCAGCAATAAGAAACATACCGGTTATGACATCCGGTGCGTCACAATCCTCTTGTCGACGAACTGCGTAAACTAGACCCGGCTGCCTTGCATCTACATTACTTGCACCTCTACCAGGTGCTCTACGACCACGACCAGCCCCATTTCCTCCTCTACCTGGGCCACAACCTCTCGGTACTGGCTGACCACCTCTCCCAGCCTGATCAGAACCCCGTCCAGTTGGCTGCACCTGATCATTCTGTGGACAGTCCTTAATCATATGTTCCGTGGATCCACACTTGAAACATCCACCTGTTCTTCTTCTACACTCCCCAGAATGTGCTTTCCCGCACCAATTACATAATCGATTCTGATTCCCCGCAGCAGGTGTCAGAGCACGAGCTGGCCCATCAAACCTAGGCCTTTTCTGCAAATTCCCAGATGCTCCTGCCAGCCCAAAATTTCTCTTATTCCTTCCTCGCTCCTTATCTCTTTCCTGCCTTTCGGTCCGTTTTACCTCCTCAGCTATCTTAACCTTCTCCACCAACACAGCAAAATCTCTCCCTCTCTGCGGTGCTATCAAAACCCTTAACTCATTCTGCAATCCATCCTCGAACCGAACACAACGTTCATATTCGGTTGCTACCATTCCTCGAGCGTAGCGGCTCAAGCGTAGAAACTCCGCCTCATATTCAGCCACAGATTTACTTCCCTGCACCATATTCAAAAATACCTTCCTCTGCGCATCCACATAGCTGGCCCCAACATACTTTCCCTGGAATGACTCCTTAAAGAAATCCTAGTCAATCCGATCTGCGGCAGTACCTTCCTTCATCGTGAGCCACCACTGATAAGCCTTGTCTCGAAGAAGAGACATGACCCCTTTCAACTTCTCCTCCACCGTGAAATCTAAGTCATCCATTATGCGCTCAGTCGCTTCCATCTAATAATCAGCTGTGTTAGGGGCTACGCCAGAAACTGCCCTAAACACTTCTGCCCCATTGGCCCTAAGCCGCTCCGGCACAGATTTCCGGGCTCCTGTGCCCATGCCTACTCCAGCAATCCTCTCTAAAAACCTCAACATCGCCTGAGATACAGCATCATCTCCGGTCGCCTGATCCCGTAATTCTCCCTCCACAGCTGGCGGATCCGGCATCTCGTTTCCTGATCCGTGGCCAGACCCTACTGGCTCAGACAAGGTCATCCTACCCCTACAGCGTCCACGCGGCGGACGTCCTCAACCCTTGTACTCATTCTTCTGATTGGCGTTTATCTGATTAAGAATTTTATGAATCATTAATTTTCTTTCACTAATTAGCCACGAACAGTCTTATGAATAGTAGTTTTAAGAGTAGTTCTTTCGAATTCACATTCACAATACAGTTTCAAGTCCGTATCCTCTAATTCTAGGAAACACATACATTCAATCACCACCATACAAATATCATCCAAGCACTTACATTCATCACATAAGGGTGTTTTCGCTGTTTCACTACCTAGGGGTATTTTCGTAATTTTTCCTATAGGGGTATTTTCGTAATTTTTCAAAATAGGGTTCCTTGGTGATTTTGTGAAATAAGGGTATTTTGGTAATTTTACAATCTCGGGGTATTTCGGTAATTTTGAAGTCTAGGGGTATTTCGGTAATTTTGAAGTTCAGGGGCATTTCGGTAATTTTACAAATCAAGGTTATTTTGGTCATTTTGCAAAACAAGGGTAATTTGGTAATTTTTTACAAACCTTGGACATTTTGTTGTTATTGTTGTGTTTTTTTTTAAAAAACAGGGGTACTTTTGGTAAATCTAGTTTCATTGTCCGGGTTACTCTTGTGAACATGAGGTTTTTCCGGAAAAGTTTTCAAAACATGGTTGATCGGAAATTTTTCATAAATCAAATGTATTTTGAAAATTTTACAAAACTTGGGGATTTCTTTTTTCAAATAGGGTGGCTGGTCCCTTTCGGGTTTTAATTATAAGGTTTAGCCCATCAACAAATCCTTGTAGCTAGGGTGAATAGTCACTACGCACCAGGTAAGATTCTAGTGAAGAGGAGGTGAGTCACCAGGACTGCTTAAATACCAAGCTCTCCCTGAATCCACTCCTAGACATGCATATGTCTATTGCCACACCCTAACTCGGCTAAGGTGAACAGTCACTACGCACCAGGTAAGATTCCAGCGAAGAGGAGGTGAGTCACTAGGACTGCTTAAATACCAGGCTCTTCCGGATCCAATCCTAGACATTCGTATGCCTGTTGCCACACCCCAAGCCTTGCGACTTATTTACGGGTTTGTTTAGTGAAGTTAAGTCTTATGAGATTTTAGGAGTTGTTTCAGCTAGGCCTAGAGTCCATCAGGTTCTAATATAACTAATCTACGTCCCATAAAACCCATCAAGCCCACATATACTTCACACAATGGTTTAGAGTACTTACCTGGTGGACTTGGGCCGGAGACGCAGGTGCCATGCCGAACTAACAAACCTGTTATCATTTGAAAACATGCATGTTTCAAAAGCCCATTTTTAGAAAACGTTTTGAGCCTAAAAACCCCCAGAGCCGAGTTTTGAATCGGGCTTTGATAAAAATTTGTAACACCCCAAACCCGGCCCAAACACTACAACCGGATCTGGCATGTCACTAAGGAAATCATGTAAAACATGTCGCATTTTTGGAAAACAATTATCAGGTTTAAATGTTTATACCGAAAACTTAGTAATTTATTATTTCATATAAAATCTAAAGTTATAAAATGCCTTAATGAATTTTAAACAAAAACCGAAATCTATACCTGGCTTAACTTAATTTAAACATAAATTGTAGAATAAAAACCCGGTAATAAAAGCCCAATATAAAACCCAAAACATAAATAATAGTCTAGTGGCCCAAAGCCTTATTACAACCATATTTAAAACCCACTTAAATAAAAATATAAAATAATAAACTAAAGTCTTTTCACTGAATCCAAATGCTCTTTTGCATGGCCACCTTGCTCTCCTCTCCAGCCCGGTCCGATGCACTAAGCGTCACCTGAAATTGTTAAAATAAAAGGGTGAGTAGCGAGACTCAGTGTGCAACCCTCATGCACCATTAGATTTGGGCCTCAGCCCCACAGAGCAGATTAACAGAAATTAATAAACAAGAAATTATACAAAGCCCAACCCAAATCCTAGGTTTCCATCCGCTACACGCCACACTTACCTGCGAAGCACACCATTGGGGATTTCTACAATCAACCCACACCGCTACACACCATTGATGGCAGTCATGATGCAGTTAGCTGCTCATCATCGGAGTTGTGACAGAGTCACCAGGCTGAAATGGCATAAGCCACCAGAACAGATCACTTCCCCTTTTCATCAATTTCCCAATCCCCAAACATACATAGAAAACAACACATGAAACGTATCATCTTTAACAGCAACATTCACTGAGGAATGGCAGAAAACACTAACCTGATGTTTAGCCTTTACCCTTCTCGGGTTTTCAAATGTTATGCCGGGATTTCGGCATTTAACAGAGTACAGCAGATTTATACATATATATATATATATTAGCAAACAATCTAACAATGAGAAAGGTTACACACCTGATTAATGTCGATACTCTTGCTAAATCGATCTACAACTTGCTCAAAAAGCCGGAAAGATGTGAAAATAGGCCCTCTCCTATAATCGGCCATGGTTAGTGTTCTACCCGATTTTACACACTAAAATCAATAGATTTCCTTACCTTGAAATCCCAAAAGTACCTTGATTCGAGTATTACTGAACTTATGACTCAGAGATCTACGTGATTGACTCCTCTTCGGATCCCAGAATGCCGAAAATAAGAGTGAAATAAGAGATTAGTATCTAAATAGCCATTCGGCTAGGGACTTTGAAAAGCCGAAAAAATATTGAAATCCAGAAATCAACACTTACCTATTGTTTCCTTCAAAATTCGGCACAAGCAGACTCCTTTGAAGAGAATTCGGCAACTTCAGGAGGTGTGATCTTAGTGTTTTTGGCTTTTGGAAGAACAAAGTATTTGAAAAATATAGGCAAGGAGTGGATAGAGAGATTCGGCCAAAAGAAAAAAATAGCAGGGTTTTGGCAATTGAGACTTCAAGGGTTGGGGTTTCTGTCAGAAAAAGAAAAAGAGCAGAGAATGGTATAGGAATTTCGGCAGAGAAAAGAGAAAGATGAGAGAACTTGCTAGCAATTTCGGCATATACACCTTAAGCCAAAACCGAATGCCCTTTTCTTTTCAAATTCTTCAAAGTTTCGGCTAACACTAAACACTTAAAGTTAGCTCCTATCTTTGATCTATTATCTCCTCAAAAATAGCTTTTATCTACTTATTATCCACACAATAGAATCCCTAAAATTTAGCCTTGTGCCGTCCCCCCTTTACTCATCTAAGTGCCGAAATTTTGCCCTAAAACTTGGGCTTCAAGCCACCACAATTTGGGCCTTCCTCATGCACAAGTGACCCAACTTCTCTTCCTCCTAGTGCACCATTTCCTTTGGGCCACAAGCCCAATATGCCATTAAACTACTAAAACTTCAATTTAAACCCCTAGAGTGTCTAAACAGAATATTTAAAACAAGGCCTCAGCCCAATTTGAGCCCCATTTGTACCTCAAATTCTCAAATTAATATTTTAAGCAATTATCACATAAAATGCACAGGCATCGAAATCATAATAAAAAAATTAAATTCTAAATTATTAAATTAATAATTTATTTAATAATTCGGGATGTTACAATAAGAGTTTAAAGTGTTAATGTCAGAGAAGGATCCGAATTTGGGGAATAACAAGATGCACAACAGTCCGAGATATGATATCGATGATGAGTGTAAAATGTGATATTTCTGACTTTGTTGATTATAGAAATGGACGGTTGATGAATTTTGTATCGGGATTATCTTTATCATTAAAAAAGATAGATTTATCTGATATATGGTTAATTATCTAAGGAAATCTCTCTATACGTATAAATTTTCTCTTTTGATAAAACAGTTGAGTTATCTGTTTCTGTGTTGGTAAGTCTGTCTATGGTGTCAGTTATCATTATTTTGGATTAAGATCTGGAACATATACAATAATTATGAGAGAAATTATAGTAATCTATGAGAATGAGATTTGCATTGAAAATCAGGAAACATAATTCAAATTCTCGAAATATTTATTTGTTACTGTGTTTTAGAGTTTTAAAGCAACTAAGAAAGACTGTTGTTGTTATAAACAGTTACTGAACTCTGCTATTTCAAGATCGAGCTCTGTGAAAATATGATCCACGGGATTAATATCGCCAGAGAAATTGAACAAAAAATGAAAACAATCTAATACAGTTATAAACAGTCTCAGCTAGAGATGATGTATAGTGAAAGTCAGATCAGAATTTCAGTTGTGAGATTAGAGAGATTTGAAATCCGAAGTTATGTGAGGATTTGAAATGTATAGTGTGGAAGCAAATCCTTAATCTATTTTCTGGTAAGATTTTCGAGGACGAAAATCCCTAAGGGGGGAGAGTTGTAACATCTCGGTTTAGGCCCTAGTCGGAACAGTGGTTTCGGGACCACAATCTGACATTGATAATTTTATTTTATTATTATTTTAATAATTACAGCACTATATTAGAGTTGTGTGAAATTTTCGTAAAGAAATTTTATCGTTTAAGTGGTTAATTCGGTAAAAAGGACTAAATTGCGTAAAGCGTAAAAGTTGGGTTCTATAAGTTAAAAGTGTCAAATAGCTATAGAACAATAAAGGAAAGGTCCTTATGTGATAATTAATCCAATTGTGAGTTAGTGGATGAATTTGGTTTGGCATTTGTGTAAAGTTGATTATTTTTAAAGGTTAATTTAGTAAAAAGGTAAATAATGATAATAAAATATAATAAAGCCAAATTTCATCTTTCTATTCATTATCTTCCACCGAAAATGAGAAAGATGAATAGCCATGGAAGCTTCAAGCATTCGGCCAAGCTTCTTAGCTTATTGGTAAGCCCGTTTTTGTTCGGTTTTTAATAATTTTTACATTTTTGAGATCGTTGCTAAGTTATCTACAAAACCCATGCTTGAATTTTTTACTTTGGTGAATATTTTGAATTATGCCATTGTTGAAAGCTTGTGTATTTTGATGTTTGATGGTAGATTATGCATGTTAATGAGTAGAGGAACGATTTTTACTAAGTGATTTTCGGTGAAAACGAGTAAAATAAGCTAATCGGTAAAAATTATTATTGTTCATAAGTGTATGTTAGAGTAAGAATTTGATGTTGCCATAGAAGGGAAAAATGATCAGCATGTTATAAAACATAATAATAAGGGCTGAAGTTTAATTTTCGAGTATTGGGGCAAAAGTGTAAATATGTAAAAGTTTAGGGGCAAAATGGTAATTTGCCCATTTATGTGTTTTTGGATTAAATTGAATGAAAATATATTTGAATGAGCTTAATTTGAACATGTTTAGATCAAGAACCAAAGAAAACAGATTTGGATCGGGGAAAAACGAAAATAGTCGAATAGCCGATTTTCGTCGTCCGTCGATATTCGAGGTAAGTTTTTAACTAGTTGGATGAAATGAAATTGATTATATACTAATGTGCATATGAAAATAAATTATAAGCATGATAATTCCCCTATTGCCGAATGTATCATGAGATGAAATGAAATGTATATATAATAGCTGAATGTTAAGTTGATATGTATATAAATATATATATGTAATTGTTAGCTAAATGAGTTACATGAGTATAAGCATTTATAAAGAGGTAGTTATATATGATTATGAAAAGCATTTATAAAGAGGTAGTTATATATGATTATGAAATGAGAGATGGATTTATGCTATGAATAAATATATGTGTATATTGAGTTTGCCGAATGTAATGGTAAGTGAAAAAGGCAAATGGAGATGTTGATAAATACATGTATGCTATGGCTAGATATATGTAATGTGTGTACGCCGAATGTGTTGGTATTTGAAAAAGGAAAATTGAGTACGTATAATTGAGAATGGAATTATATATGTTTTGAAGAGCAAAGGAAGGGTCTGTTAAAGGGCACTAAGTGTGCGAACTAAAATACCGAGCACTGTGTGTGCGAAATTGGTTAAATGGCACTGTGTGTGCGGAATAATAAGTAATGGCACTAAGTGTGCGATACATTGCTGTTAAATGGAACTGTGTGTGCGGAATAATAAGTAATGGCACTAATTGTGTGATACATTACTGTTAAATGGCACTGTGTGTGCGGAATAATAAGTAATGGCACTAAGTGTGCGATACGTTACGTAATTTGCACTATGTGTGCAGGATTACAGAGACTTCAGAGACATAAACTGATGAAGGGAGATTAACGAGAAGTGATACATGAGTAAGTGTTGCATGATAGCTTAATAACCAGGTATGTTGAAAATACATAATATGTTTGAAAATGAAAGGTAAGTATATGTACAAAGAATGTTATGTGATGTAAACGAAAAAGAAATGTGAATTTGAGTATAAATAATGAAATGAGATACATATGAAAAAGATATATGATTAAATACGTTATTTCCCAAAATGAAATCATTTGGCTATATGGAAGTGGGAATTGAATGTTATATGAGAATTCGGTCCTATGATTAAATATATTGAATTTAAATGAAAGTGAGTACGTAGAAATCATGAAAAAGTGAAATTGCATTAAAACAGTACTAGATAACTGCAATCGTGTACTTTTGAAAAATCACCAAAAATAGTGAAAATTGAATTAGAAAGTGAGAGAGATATGAATTAAAATATCATTGAGTCTATTTTCATATAAAAGAAATTGAGTAAGCAAAAGAAGTGGAAATTATGAGATATTTAAATTTTAGTGAGACTGGTTTTGAATGACTTTGTGATCCCCTGTTCTGTCTTGGAAAAATTATTAAAAATTGTACAAAAATAATCATGGATCATAGTTTATATTTTTAGAATCCTTAATGAGTCTATTTTTTATTGAAATAAACAAAAACATTATTTGAATTCTGTACAATGAGATAACTGGATTTTTGTAAAGATAGGTCAGAACTGTCAAATAGTGTAATAAGGGAAACTTTAAGAATAATATGGTATTGATTGACCAAACCAAAAATTCTAAAAATTTTATGGCAAGAAGGTATATGGGTCTAATTTCAGGGAAAATTCACAGAACTTAATTTTGAGTTCTGTAGCATATGAAATAATTAAATCAGTGACTGTGACTCAGAAAAACAGCCTAAGCTGAACTTAAGAAAAAGGTGAAATCATGTGAATATTGATTCTATTTCCTTGAGCATATTTATTGAGAAATGGGTTAATATTTTTAATTAAATTGCTTATTATTATTAATATGCCAACTTACTAAGCTTTCAAAGCTTACTCTATGCATTTGTCCTATGTTAATAAATTTTCAGAGATTTGCTCGGGTTGGAAGTCGCAGGAGGCCTTATCACACTATCCTGTTATTGTTTCGGTAAATAAAATCTTTGAGTTTTGGTTATGTGGCATGTATAGGCTAGTTTTAATATGGTTTATTCTGATTTGCATATGTATAGCCATGCGAAAATGGCTTGATTGTAATGTTAATGTTGGTATATTTTCGGTTTTGCTATAAGTCTATTTTGGAAGTATGTCCTTACGGTCTTTAAACATGTGGTGTTTGGTTATATAAATTCAGCATTGAATAGTGATATGTATGGCTTATAATTGGCTCGTTTTGGTAAGTTTGATACATGCTACATTTTGCATTTGTGAATTGATAAATGATACTAATAAGGTAAATTATTAAAAATGTTCTGTATATGTGAAAGAGTTAAATAAGCATGACATGATTTTGTTGGTCATGTGGTTCATATGACCGAATGTGATTTATATGATTGAGTAGATGGTTACTATTTGAGTTTAAAATTGTTGGTAAAGGAGTTAATAACACTTTGTGCATAATTGAATTGAATGACCGTATGGTAAAGAAGTTGATATTTCTCTGTACATGTAATGTAGGAAATATAGCATGTATGATCTTATTTGGCTATGCATTATAAATGTGCAAATTTGGCTGATTTGATAGAGTAGATAATTGCTATTTGATTATAAAGTAAATTATAGAAGTTGATATGGCATTGTGCATGAATTGCAATATATGACCATACTGAAATGTGTATTATCCGGTAAGGCCTCGTAACCCTAGTCTGACGACATACACGGGTTAGGGGTGTTACAGAGGGTCTTACACGCTTGTATTCCTACCAGACACGATCGTGTGTCCAAATACATGCCCGTGTGGAATCCCTAATTTGGTCTCTCCC
This sequence comes from Gossypium australe, assembly GCA_005393395.2. Classification (NCBI taxonomy): domain Eukaryota; kingdom Viridiplantae; phylum Streptophyta; class Magnoliopsida; order Malvales; family Malvaceae; genus Gossypium; species Gossypium australe. Next base: position 17,678,858 of record CM016615.1, read on the forward strand.
ATAAAAAATAACCATTAGAAAAGAAGGTTAGGTTCGACCAAGCTCTTTTTGGTGCATGTAAGTGATTTCGAGTCCCGTTTTTAATGATTTTTATGTTTTTGAGTTCGTTTTAGCTTAATCTAGCTAGCTCGAAGATTAATTTGCAAAAATATTAAAGGTTGAGAGACTTTATATGAATTTTTTTGAATAGGTTCTGATGTTAGTTTATGGATTATTTATCTTTGTTATAAAATAAACAAGTTTTGTTAAATGATTTTTGATGAATTTTGGGATTAGGGATTAAATTGTTAAAAGTGTAAATCTATATCTTTTGTTGAGAATTTTTGATAAATATGAGTTTCTTTAAGGTCCCTTGTAACATGGTTTAATTTGGATTTAGGTTAAAATGGTTAGATTCTAAGTTATGAGCTTAAGGACTAAATTGTGAAAAGTTAAAATGTTAGGGAAATTTTGTAATTTTGCATAAATATGAATTATGGATTAAATTGAATTCTAGAAATACTTAATTGAATGAAATTATTTATTTAGATCAAGATAAACCACATTTGGACTTTAATCGGGAAAAGCTAAAGCTTCGAATTAGTTCGACTATACTACTACGCCCTGGTTATCGAGGTAAGTTTGTATAAACTGCAATCATTTTAATATTATCTAAATTGAAAGTTTACTATGTTGTTTTTAATGTAAATGAATCAATATATGAATGTATACATACCATGATGAATTGACAAAAATCGAGTGTAACACCCTTTACCCATATTCTTCGCCAGAACCGGGTACGAGGCATTACCGGACTTAACGCACTTGAACATACAACTTTAGGCTATAAAATTTCATTCCAACTTAAAACTTCCCATTCGCATTCAAAACATCCTCATTATGGGCCTACTAGGCCTTAAACATGCAAATGAAGGGTCTCGGAATCAAATCAAGAACTTTTGTATACTTAGAAAAATTTTGCCTTAATAGGGCCACACGCCCGTGTGAAATGGGACATGCTCGTGTGAAATGGGACACGCCCGTGTGGGCAGGCACTGTGGTCACACACGCCCTTGTCCCTAGCCCGTGTGAGATTTATTTTTCATTTCGAACTTACAGGGGTTTTCACACGACCGAACACATGCCCGTGTCCTCACCCGTGTGTAAAAACTTGGGTATTCTATTTATGACGTTAGCAACCTCATAAGGGACACACAGCCTGTCACACACCCGTGTGCTCCACCTGTGGCCAACACTGACTTGCAACACTAACATGCAGGGGTCACACGCCCGTGTGTCTACCCGTGTGGACAAGAACAAGGCTATTTGTCAAACTCTTTTTATCACCCTAACTCATACAACATAAATCAAATTCCACCATTACCAAGCAACCCAATCATGCATCATACATATTCATGAATAACCTCATCTTTCCATATATTAATAATAAGGGAGCCATTAATTATGGCCATTTACAAAATAGTTCATCTTTAAAAGAGCCAACGCACTTGGCCAAAACAACAAGACATTTCACTAAGTCTAGCCCCTATACATGCCATACTTAAAATACTAAGTCTAACTATACCGAGATGTGCTGATATTGTGGATGATCTTCTGATTATCTTTGTATCCCGAGCGGGCTCTTTGACACTATAAAACAAGGGAAAGAAAGGGAGTAAGCTTTAAGCTTAGTAAGTTTACATGTAAACAATAAGCATCATAACATATGCTAACCAATCAATAACATTACATACTAAGCAAGAACAATTTACATCTCCATAGTCATGCTCACTCATTCCATCTCTTACCACATTCCAACCATATAACAGATATAATGCTCACATTTACTTGCACACATCCCCTGCACTCATCACCACAAAGCACATGAAACATTTACTTAAACTATTTCTCAGTGAACCTTTTCAGAATAATACTAAGTACTCGATGGTTTCACACACAGCCCACCATTAATCAATAATAGGGTGGTATCGCACATAGCCCACCAACATGAATATTTGCGGTGGTTTCGTACATAGCCCACCAACAAGAATATTTACGATGGTTTCGCACATAGCCCACCGAATGATAATATAAAGGATGGTATTGCACATAGCCCATCGTGAAAAAATAACAATGTGGTATCGCGCACAGCCCACCAAATAATTATTACGGATATTTTTCATCACTTACATATCTATTCCGAAGTTCATACAAGAGTTACTCATTATCTATCAATTTCAATCAATCTCAATCATAATTGATCTAATTCATAAAATGCACCATTAAGTAACAACGTATGTATTAAAGATGTATCGTTTACACATAAACTTACCTCAGTGCAAAATGTATTAGTCGATGGTTTAGTCTGTAACCTTGCTTTTTCCTCGGTCAAGGTTGTTTTCGCGCTCTTCTTGATCTATAATAATAAAATTTACTCATTCAATCACTTTATAACTCATGACATGTCAAAATTTCTACTTAGGCAAAAATGACCATTTTGCCTTTATACTTTGGCAAAATTACTATTTTGCCCCTAGGCTCGTAAATCATTTTTCATCATATTTTCTCATTAAACAAGCCTAGCTGAACATTTATTTCTCTTAAAACAACTCAAGAAACCAATTATTTCATGCATCAACAACTCAAAAAACCAATTATTTCATGCATTTATTACACAATTATAACCTTTACAAATAAATCCTATTAAGGTGTTTTCATGGTAACACCTTTCACAAAAGTTGCTCCTTAACTCACTAACATTCATTTTCTTCCATAAAAACTCAGAAAACAACATAAACACTCTCATTGCAAGTCCCTAAACTTTCAACCAGTTTACAAATTAGTCCCCTCATTAGCTAACTTAAGCTTTGGGGGGTTCCAAAAATACAAAAATTATCAAGAAAGACCTCTAAAATCACTTACTTGCAAGAGAATGGCTTGACTGAAAGTTTGAACTCCAAAAACCTCTAATTTTCCTTCAATTTTTTATGGAGAAGAAGTGTGAATAGTAAAAGATGACAACTCTTTTATTTATCTTATTTTATTCATTTTTGGTCACCTAATTTCACCAAATTTTTAACCAAATTAATTTCTTTGTCCCCCTTGGCCGGCCATCACTATCAGGGTGGTCTATTTGCAATTTAAAGACCTCTAATTTAATATTCCATAGCTATTAGACACTCCTAGCTTGAAAAATGGAACTTTCGCACTTTATGCGATTCAGTCCTTTTTCTCAATTAAGCATACAAACGTTAAAATTAAAGCACAAAAATTTCCATGCAACCTTATAATCATGCTATAACACATAAAATAATATAAAATAACTTTCTTTAACCTCGGATTAGTGGTCCCGAAACCACTGTTCCGACTAGCCCCAAAATCGGGCTATTATATCGAGTCCTGGTTGGACCTTAAGAATTCTTAGGATACAAATGACGTGTCATTAAGGATTTCATGTTTCAGGTGCTGGACATGAGTGTTCTACTGATGGCTGAGGTCCTGCATTTGTTGTGGATTCTCCATAGGTTATGTGAGCAGCATCGTATAGCTTACATTCCGACTCACAGCTCGTATGAACAGGCCCATTTCATAGCTCATGTGAGCATTGATGTAAAGGAAATGTTACAGTTATATGTAAAGGCACACTATGTGTGAGTTTCCTGAATATCTGACGTAATTCTAGATGGTTCAACGGGTAAAAAAAAGGAAAATGAAATGGTAAGTATACAAATGGAATGAATTATGATCTGATGGCAACATTGATGAGTTAAATGTTATGTTTGCATATGGTAAATGACATATCTTATGGTTGAATTCATATGTATCATGAACAAGTATACTAACTTGTGAGTTTGATGATGTTGTATAGGCTTTTACTAAGCTTATAGCATTGGTAATGGTTTATACTTACTTAATCTATGAATTGTATTATTGAAATGATAAGTTATGTTTAAAGTTTATACGAGCTTACTAAGCACTTATTGCTTACGTAATTATTTTCCTTTGTTTTATAAATTATTGGAAGCTCGATTGGTTGGAAGCTCATCAAAGACCTATTACACTATCCAGCAACTAATTTGGTAGATTTTGTGTATTTTGGCCAAGGTTAATAATGGCATGTATAGGTTGTTTAGTAATGGTACCTTGTGAATGTGTTAAGGGTGATTTGGTATGTATGAGCTTTAAATTTGTTTTGGTGAACCTTATCATCTCACCAAATTATGTCACTTTGGTCATTTTCAAATTCTTGTTTATTAGGTTCTTTTTTTATGTTGATGATGGCTTGAAAATGGTCACTTGTGACATGTTTTAGTATATATTTGAACTAGGTTATTATGTTTGGAAAATGACAATATTGACATGTTTAGGTAAATGATGTTTGGATGCAATTGTGGTGCTTTTGAATGGCATATTGGTTAGGTGAATTAGGTTGTTTGAAATAGCATGATTATGTGTATTTGAATGGTGCTTAAGTCTCTTGAAAGTGTGCACAAATGGATTGATTAGTTATACATGAATTGGTTATGAAATGACTTGATTCTAGGTAAATTTTGGGTTCATACGACCTGGGGCACGAGCTGTCACACAGCCGTGTGTCATTTGAGATGTTTTAGTGTTCCAAGTCAGTGAGTTACAAGGCCTATCACACGGCTTGGCACACGAGAGTGTGTGGTAACTCAAATAGTTACACGACCTAGCACATAGCCTGGCACACGGATGTGTAAGACAATTCAGTGAGTTACAAGGGTAAGGACACGGGCTGGGACACAGCCGTGTGTCCATTGTTCAAATGTTACACGGCTTGGGGTGATGTCACACGGCCTGACCTCACGGCCGTGTGACCACTGTTTCCAAATTTTGCAATTTTTTCTTAAAACTTCTGATTTGTTTTAAATTATTCTTGAATTGTTTCAAAGCTATTTTTAGGGTCTCGAAGGCTCGATTTGGGGAAAAATGCATGTGATTGAATGGATTATAATTCATTTAGTTTATTCAATTGTTAAGATGTTAAATATTTCTAATTGTACGGTAATGCTCCGTAACCCTAATCTGGCGACGGAGACGAGTTAGGGGTGTTACAATAACTTAGTGGTATTTCTATAATCCAAACAATTTAAACTTGATATGAGTAGTGAAAATGCAAGCGAAGTAACAAGTAATGTTATAAACATATGTATCAAATCGATAATACGAATTTACTCATTCTTCATTTCCATCTACTAGATTCCACATGTTCAAGTACATATCAATGGCATTTCACATATAACATTTGGTAATTTAACTCATGCAATGGCATGATTCATCTTTTTGTTCAATACATGAATCATATGTCATTTCATCTTTTCATATTCCATTTCTCATCCTTATCATCTCAATATCAACACACAATTTTTTTTATCATTTAATTTCCCCTATTAATACAATTCAGACTTAGACGAATAGACAAATACAACAAGAGGTGAGCATGGGCCGGGCCAGGTTGGCTTCGGGTCAGGCTCGACTAAAAATTTAGGCCTGTTTGCTAGTCTCGGGCCCGACCCAACCCGCCCATATTAATTTTTATATTATTTTTTAATATAAATTTAAAATATTTATAATACATCAAAATAAATATTTCCCAACAAATTGAAAATAAATTTTAAAAAATATGTATACTTAAATAACACTAAGATAGATGCAATTTAACAAGCAAATGTCTCTAAAATAATAACAAAATTAACAAATGTCTTTAAAATAATAACAAAATTAACAATAAAATAAGTTTTATACAATATCCAAACAATAACAACAAAATAGTAGTAACATAATAGGAAAATGGTAGCAAAATAGGGAGAAAATAACAATAAAATAATATTAAAAAATCAGATTTTTTTTTGTCCTTTAGTGAATTCGGGCCGGGCCCAGGCCAAAAATGCCTTACCCAATGCCCGACCGATTTTTTAAACGGGCCTTAATGCACCAGTTTGGCACTTAATGCCTCATTGGATAAATTCGAAGTAATAATTGCGCCCAACACTATATATGTTGGCACCCGGTGTCTCATGAGTTAAACTGAAACAAATTGGCACCCAATACCGCATCGACTTGAGATCGAAGAAATCCCTGAACTCTTCCTATCCTATAGCATGCCATTTATATCCAACTTAGCTCGAAATAGTTAATAGATTTTCATTTCACTTTTCAATGCAACCAATGTTCCAATTTTTATATATGTACATTAACACACATATAAGCATATATTAAATTTGATAACAACCATAATTTCTCAATACACATATTTTTCAATTATGTAACATTTGCTTTCATAAACAACTATCGATTCTAATATTCCAATTGAATAACAATCTCACCTTAATGCTTACCATGACAATATATCAACATGCAACAATTTTTAGTTTAGTTCGGATAATAGAAATACAAACCGTATATTTCGAGCTACTCGACGTCGACCTTATCTTTTCCCTTCTTATTCAAGGATTCCGGAATGACGTTTGCTACAGAATAAAATAATTAAAATGGATTAATAATACACAACTCAATTTTGATTAAATTTCAAATTTTATATCGCATTTTGCTTAATCTTCAATTTAGTCCCAAAATCGAGACTAATTTTTATCTCTACATTTAACATCAATTTTTATACTAATTTCACTCTATGCTAAATTTAGCTCCTTATTTTTAAATTCTACCCCTTAAATTCAATTTTTTCACAATTTATTTCCTATTGCTCAAAATCAACAATTAACTCTACAATTTAGTCCCTTTCCATTTCTAACTTAAAAATCTATCAATTTAATCCCTAAAACTCTAACTAATCAACAATGGTAACATCATCAATCTTGAACAGTACTAAAAATTGCAATATGAGTTGGGTAGTTATAAGTACCAGGATTCCCAAAACGTAAAAATTATAAGAAAAAGACTAAATTACACTAATAAATTTTAGATTTGAACTCGAAACCCCTAACCGTGCGTCTCCCTTCTTCTTTTCTTTCTTTTTTTTTTCTTTTAAATTTTGCATGCACTCATTCTATCTCCTTTCATTTTCTTTCTTATTTCCTTTATTTTGTTTTCATTTAAATTACCATTATTATTAAAGTTACTTTAATATATGACATATATATATAATATACACATGCAATTTCATTATACCATGACCGACCACCACCCAACCATTTAATTAATGGTATATTTTCTAATTTAGTCTCTCCTATTTATTTCAATCTATAAATTAACTTTTAACCCTTATACGATTTAGTCCCTGTACCTTAACAACTCCTAATTTCACGAAAATTACTTATTCAAAATTTAATCCCCTCTAATATAACTGGTAAATATTTACGAGTTCGGTTTACGAAAACAGAGTCTCGAAAATACACTTTTGGACACCCTTGATTATCGAGTCGTTACAGAAATACAAAAAATATAACAGTGAAATGTAAAATTAACTTTATTTATTTATTCATCGTTTAAATACATCAAAAAATAATTACGTGTTTACTACAATATGAGTGAATTTCCCAACAAATTTGACAAAGACCCAATTTAGCCCATAGAATCTTGGCCCAACCATAGATTCTCTTGGAAATAAAGATTGATCCTTGGCCCAATTATATTACGCCCACTTGACTGCATAATCAAATAACATGATTAGGCTTACATCAGATTTGGGGTTTAAGATAAAAATATTATCAAAATTATGTGTTAATGACATGAAAAAAATGTTGAAATATTATTAAATAATTAAAAAGGACCATGGATGGTGTGGTAGGAAAAGTTGATAAAATAATTTCTGGCTGTGATCTATTTTGTTTCAAAATTGTGTTGTAAACTTGTTTGTCATTTTACGACACATTTGTACTAGTTGTATAGCTGAAATTAAAATTGGTCTTTTTCTTCCTTTCTTACCAACCAGCGGCAGTAGAATAGATGGGCTAGGGTTTCTGCTAGCTTAAAACAAACACGCCACTGGGCCAAAAATTGAAATGGGCTTGCTTTAATATCTGGAGTAAAAGGTGAAGTCAAAATGTAGTACAAAAGATGGGTTGGAAAATTAATTTTATAATTGAAACTGATTATGGGATCAAAATTAAACAAAGTCAAGTCTTGTACAAAAGTTCAATTAAACCACCAGAGCCTCAACTCTAGTTAAGCAATTTCAATTCATCCGCCCAAGATTTGGAATTTTATTCCAATCCTAATGAAGTTCAATTTATTTAACAAAAATTCTAAACCTTTTGGAAATTCATTAAAATCTCAAAAAATACCTTTTCAATTGAGCCTGATTACAAACTTTTGTTTAATAAAATTAAAATTAAGACAGTAAAATCCGGTTCCAAATTAAAAGTCATGGCCGCCATACCATCTATTAGTCGATTTCCTTCATGATATATATGTTTGAGATTAATTTCTCAATCACCAACAATTAATCCATCTCACCTTTTTCACGAACAAGGTTTAATGCGGCCAAGCTATCTATTTTTAAGATTATTCTTGTTGTCATCTTCCTTGATAATATCAATCCATTACGGATACCCCATAATTCAGCCTTGATAGTATTTTAAAAAATTAATTATTAACAAGTATTTTAAAAATTAAACAATATTCACTCTTTAGCATTGAACTATAAGTACACTTGTCAATTTATTATTAGTGTGACTAAACAATGATCAAGGCTTTTAGAATTGGTGGAACCAGTCATGCCATCAGTTTATTGGTCCGATTAGTTCGACCGGTTCGTTCATTTCGATTAACTAAATTATTAAAAAAACATAAAAATAAATAATTCAGTTCAACCGCCTAATTTAATCATTTTTTTTTGCTTGGTCCATACTGATTCTTGAGTCATCGATTCAATACCTTTCTCCGAATTGGTACCTCGACTGGTTCCCATTCAATCGATCTGATTGACTGATCTAATCCGATTCAAACAACCCTAACTATGACACATTGGATTGCTTTCTTAAAGTTTTATTATAGTATATATTTATATGATTACTTAAATTAGAAATATTAATTAAAGAACATGTGCAATTTTTTATTACAATATTAACATCCGAAATATTAATTAGTTAAAATAATTAACACAATCAATTATTCTAATTAAAATACTAAGATTGATTTTTTTTATTAAAGAAAAATCAATGTCAGTGTTGTAATTGACATAGTTAAAGATAGAGGGACCAAAATCAAAAGTTTACATATACAAAAGCCAGAATTTGAGGTCAATGGGAAACTCAAACTAGCCTAATTGTTTTAGAGGTGAAAATGTAGTTAAAGAAGAAAGTGTGTCCCAATCTTATAAAACTAAACTCCCCTTTTATTTTATTTTATTGCTTACCTTTTAAGGCATCCATCAACACAAATTGAATTTCTTCAATGCCCCTAACGTCCATCTATTTTCAACCACCAACACATCCAAAACCCACTCCATATATCTCCTCCGCACGCTACTTGCAATCTTTTTTTTAATAATTCAATATTCCAACTAGAATTTTACAATTCTTTTTTCATAAATATTTTTTATAATATTAATTTTTAAGTAAATAAAAAAAATCAATTTTACCAAAAAAAAATAGCTTTTATATAGTATTTTTTGAAAATTAATTTTATATAGCATTTTTAAATTATTTCACTATTTTAAATATAAGATAATTACTTTTCACTTTATAAAAAATTAAAAATAAATATAAACTAAATAAAAAAAAAGGATAATTGTGGTTTTTAACTTATGAATCAAAAAACAACTGTTCACATTGGTTTTTGATTTCTAATTTTTTGTTTCCTCAACCTTAATTGTACATTTAGATAAGTAATAATAAAGGGAAAATGGGAAGGTTAAAAAAAAGTGGGTGCCATTAAGAAAAAAACAAGATATATTTATTTTTTATTTGTATACAAGATTTTTTTTTTGGTTGAAAATAATAATATTAAGCGAGTACATCAAAACCAATTAAACCCATGCAGACAGAGCATTATCCGACAACAAAACCTCTTGAACTGATGTAGGAGATCTTCAAATAAAATTAAATTTAAGGGACTACTAGACTCATACTTGGCCATTCGATCAACAACTGTATTTTGGCCTCTCGAAATGTGACGAATCTGTTTCCTCCAATCTTGGTTGAGTAAGCTATGAATTAAACGTAGCTCAACTAAGCTACTATTGATGGTGCAACCCACCAGTAAACACTCAACAAGCAGTGCATTATCGCATTCAACCTCTAATTGCCGATAACTCCTATCCCATGCTATACGTAACCTTCCAGCATAGCATGTGCTTCAACTCAAAAGATCGTGTCCTTGGCAACCATCATTGAGAAACCACACAACCATCTTGCATCTAAATCCCTAAGAACCCCTCCAACCAAAGCATTACTGCTATTGGGTGACATTTCTCCATCTGTGTTAAGCTTAACCCATCCTATTTTCGGTGGCGACCAATGCAAAGTCAACACTAAAGACTCTGATGAGGCGAGCTCATGCTTGAATTAGCGAAAATCCTTGCCCACGCTAATAACAAACACAAAAAGATTACGGTTCTTCCATACTAGCCAACAAATAATGAAGAAAAGCGACTGCCATACAAGCTTCTCAAATCTCCAAATCTTGGAATTTCGCAAATTTCATAATAACCACTCCTTAAGTAGTAAGGAGAAAAACACACTTTGAACTGCACTTGATACCACTGATTGCTACACCGCTCTTGAAAATGGACAATCACGAACCACATGAATACTCGATTCCAATAATGAACCACATATTGGACAATTGCACTCATTCATCATATGTTGTCTTCCTCGCTCACCATTTGTCAATAACCTATCCTGCCATAAGACCCAGAGGAAGACTCACACTCTTTGAGGCACCTTAGTTTTCCATAACAGTTTCCAACAGGTAGATGACTCGCCAAAATTGATTTGATGCAAATTCCTGAAAGTTTCATCATAAGAAAAATTATCTCTAACCATCCATTTCCAAACAAGCCTATTCGACCCTGCATTTACAGATGGAGGAACCATAATCACAATGGAAGACACAATATTATCGAGAAACAAGATACGTATCCAAGGCCAATCCCAATCTCCCCAATCATTCACCATATCACACTCCCGTAACGTATCATTCAGTTGCCTCACTCCTATGAAAAAGTCTTTAAGCGGACCGAATTGACGAATCCACACGTCATTCCAGAAGTTCATAAGTCTATTGTCTCCCAATGACCAAAACACATTACCAATCACCTCCGACTGTACTTTTATCAACAATCTCTAAATGAAGGAACAATCACTCATTGCAATGGAATTCGACAACACCCCATATAATCTGTACTTGTTTCTCACTAGTTGCACCCACAAAGCATCAGTTTTAGTAAGAACTTGATAACCCAATTTCAACAAGAATAACTTGTTTTGCTCAGCTAAAATCCTGATTCCAAGACCACCAAACTCAAGTTGTTGGAAACAATCTCCCTAAGGAACAATAGCTGGTCACCTAGACTCCAAGGTAGAACCCCAAATGAAATTACAAGCTATCTTTTCAATTTCATTATAGATAAAGATCGAAATATGAACTGTGCTAATAAAATAGTTAAGAATAGCAAGCAAGACAGACTTTGCTAATGTGATTCTACCTGCTAAGGATAACCTTCTTACTTCCCACCCATTCAACTTATTACGAACTTTATTCAACACAAAACCAAACTTGTCCACTATAACTCTTTTTATGAAAAAGAGGCATACCAAGATAACTCCAAGATCCTTGACATGTACCATACCTATATCTCTACAAATTACACTAGTAAGATCAACAGGTGTATTAAGAAAGAAAAATACCTGAGGTTTCCTTCGATTTACCTTTTACCCAAAAAAGTGGCAAAAAAGGCTAAGAATATCATTAACTTGAGCAATTTGGATTGTATTCACTTCAAAAAAGTGAATAAGGTCGTCAGCAAAGAATAAATGAGAAAAGTGTTGGGCATTTACTTATTTAGAACAATGGGGTCCAACTCCCTCGGTTAACAACGTCCTCGATAAAGTGCCCCAACCTTTCCATGTAGAGCACAAATAAATAAGGAGGCAGGGGATCCCCTTGCCTAACTCATCGCAAAGAATGAAAAGTATCTGTAACAGAACCATTCCAAAGTATCTAAAACGTAGCTGAAGACACACAATTCAAGAAAAAAGTCACTAATAAATACGATATCCCAACATCTAAGAGAGTATTTTCCAAAAAATCTCATATGACTCTATCATATGCCTTCTCCAAATCGATCTTCATAGCCATCCCGAATTTTTTACCCTTGAAGCCTTTCATAAAATGAATGGCCTCTTCAGTCACAATAATGTTATTTAATATACTCCTTTCGTCAACAAAACTTGCTTGATTATATTTAGCAAGTTTATCTATCAAAGGCCTCAGCCTATTAATGATCGTTTTCGTAACAATCTTGTACAACACAGTACATAAGCTGAAAGGCCTAAACTGAGTAACACTCTCCGATCCCTGAACCTTAGGCAATAACACAATCAAAGTTCTATTCATCTTAGGATCTAACAGTCTCCTACCTAGGGTTTGCCGAACGAGTGAACAAATAGAATCACCAATACTATCCCAACTCAACTGATAAATTTTAGCCTAGAATCTATCAACCCCGGGTGCTTTTAAAGGATCTATACTAAAAATAGCTCTACATATCTCCTTATTGGAAGCTGATAATAGCAAACTATATCTATCAAGATTTAGAATCATAGGAAACTTACCATGGCAAGGGAGCGAACCACTAACTTGATAGTCCATTGAGTATAGACCTTTGAAAAATTATACCATATGAGATTTCAACTCATCATCATCTCAAAACACTAGTCATCTTCAATTTTAGGGCCCTCAATCATATTATGCTTCCTCCTAGCCATCGTGCGATTATGGAAATAACTTGTATTCCTATCACCATAAGAAAGCCATTTCGCCCTAGATTTTTTAAACCATAAAATTTCTTCTTGTTTCAAGACCTTCTCAATTTCTTGTCGAAGCTCTAATTCACGGTCACGAAGTTTTCCTGAAGCCTGTAGTTCCAAAATTTTCTAAACCCGAGCCAATTTTGAAACTAATCTCCACTTGTACACAAAGATATTACCATACACATGTTGGTTCTAATCCTGAACCACATCCTAAAAGCATTCTAAATTCTCATTCATATCTTTATTAGGACATCAATTATCCTTCACGAGACCTTTAAGCTTCGCATGTAACATCCAACTAACTAAACATCTAAAAGGCTTGAGACCTTTATTAGCCATCGGTTCAAGTGAAACCAAAACCTGTCTATGATCGAATTTCAAACGATGAAGATTCTGGACTAAGCAACTAGGCACTAATGAATCCCACTCGGAGTTACAAATTGCTTTATTTAGCCTTTACGATAAGTTTCCTTTATTTCAAGTAAATTTTGGGCCATTGAAACCCAAATTACGCAACCCATTATTAAAAAGGAATAGTCATAACCATTTACACCCAAATTGCAAAATTGAAGCCCCACCAATCCTTTTAGACTCCTCCAAAACCAAGTTAAAGTCTCCAGCAATTAACCATGGCTCCGCAATAGATTTTTCCATTACATTCAGCACATCCTAAAGCTCCCATTTTGTACTTAGTTGAGGGCTAGCATAAACTGTTAAACACAAGAAACTAGACGAATTTTGCATGTCCAAAATCCGCATGTGCACCAACTGTGAATGAATACCCAGAATATCAACCATTAACAGAATCATTCAAAAGAATCCAAATCCCCCCAGTAAACCTATTTGCTTCAATTTGAAAGGATCAATCCATTCTAATACGCGCAATAATATTATCAACATGATCACCGCTTATCCATGTTTCAAAAAAACAAAAAAACATTTGGCTTGAAATCTTTCGGATACTTAGAGACAAATCTGTGAAAATGAGGGTGACCCACACCCTCGCAGTTCCAAAAAATAATTTTTGTATCCATAAATTAAGGAAACTATAGCAAGAAGCAAACCCCATCAGCAAGTAATTTAACAGTTGGTCTCAGCATGACCAGAACCCATTCTACTAAATCGCACCTTCTTCCTCAACACATCAGCTTCCATAACAGCCCTTCCAGCCATGGTCCAATATGTCAACTATATCCTTCATTTTGTCACCAAAACAACCATGTCTAGTTATGGGTCAATCGCCAATTTATCAGGTGGTTTTCGCAGTTGTGCATTGTCTTCAGCATGGGACTCCACTTGTTGGTCCTAACCATCAACATCGCCACTATTATTCCCAAACGAATTCTTCATTAAAGAACCCGAATTCTCCACACCCCCAACAGACCAGAATTTTTCTTGCCAAATGACTTGATTGTCCGGTGTTTGGTGTTGTTCAATAGAATCGAAACCTTAACAGGTGTAAACCTTGGCACTACCTCATCATCATTATTGACACTATGGCCCAAAATTGAGTCGTCATCAAAACTCCTTGAACCCAGCCCATCTGATGCCTCAACAAGAGCATTGATGGGTTTCAATACATTTACCCTAACTTTAGGCCCATTATCAAAGACAACTTATTTACCTTTAATAGTTGATGGCGATTTTTTCTCCCTAGCTGACTCTTTGACTGCCCCATTTCCTTTCTTATTAGAGATCTTCAAATCCTTATTAATGGATTTCAAATCTTCATGTCAATTCCCTTCAATCTGACCATCAATCACACTAGAATCATATCCCTTATCCTCCTCCAAAGGTGCAAATCTTGAACTTCATGGTTGTGCGTCAAACTTTCCATTCTTGACCTCGCTATTGTTCCGTTCTCTCCCTTACTACTTCCTTTCAACCACCATCCATAGCCCAAAAGCTTCCTCCTCTAACTATTGTTGTAAGTTCGTTTCAATTGTAGTCTTATCGGCATGAACCTCTCCATCATCAGGCGTTTTCTCCTTCATGTCCACATAACCTTCCATACTATGGCAATAATAACCACATTAGAAGCATATATTCGATAGTGACTCGAACTCCACATGTTGGGTACGATCGTTAATCTTCAACTTGGATGCAAGCGGTTTCCTCATATCTATATAGACGACCAAATGAGCAAATCTACCCCTCCTCCCAAAGTTAGTATTGGCATTGATTTTCACCACCGTTCTAATTGTTTGCCCAATATCCTGAATCAGGAAATCAGAATAATATCCTACAAGTAACCTTATGAGCTTAATCCAAACTACTTGAGCATCAATTCCAATATTAGTAGGTAAAAAATCCGGCATCCATGGACACAGTCAGGTACTGTCTAAAAATGACCTAAGGCCCTCCAATCATCACTTTATGATAATCATCTTCATTATTAAAGCAAACCAAATAGAAGTCATTTTCCATATCCATAAGTTGAAATGAACTTCTAGTTTTCCACACCATAGTAACCTGAGGGAGCAATGCATTGAAGCTAATTCTACGACCCAAAAACTTTATGATAAGAGTCTTCGCCATTTTCTGCTCGATAAACTTCTAAATCCGATCCAAAAAAGTGATTGATAGCATTCTATCCACCATTTCTGTGACCATATCTCCATCTTGGAATTCAAAATCTTCTTTCATTTTGTCAGTTTGATTCGAACCTTGATCTGTCCCCATTAGTGTAGCCTTGTAGGAGATGAATTTTCCTACCATGCATATCCACAGTTGGATCTTCCTTCCCCAAATCCTCCTCCGATCGCTAATGAACTTTCTTAGTAGCCTTACCAATACCAATATTAGACCCGACATGATTCCCGCTGACCAAAAATTCCATCGTTGGGAGCATGTCCATTTTAGACTATTTTTAGATTCCAAAAATTAATAAAAGAGAGTAAAATATTGAGTGATCTATTTATCTCTTATTTTGATAACAAAAATTAATAAAAAAAGGTAAAATTTAGTTGAAAAAGTGAAAAGTAAAAGAAATATTTTGTTTTAGTTTAACAAAATCATTCATAAAAAAAAAAGAAACATTATATTATTCATAAAAGCATAATAAAGTATTAATAATAATCCATAATTAAAGATGATCAATCAACAAATCAAAATATTCTTGTTTGACAAGATTATTTTATTAAAATTTTAAAATATATATCATATTATTAACTAAAGTATTTTATTTTAACAACTAAAAAAAACTAGAGTATTGAACAACTAAGTTAATTTGTGGGATACAAATAAAAAAAATAAAACAAAGAGATTCTCAATTTCACTAGTTTCTACCACTTGTTGCAAAAATAGGTAAATTACATAAACAATCAAAAAAACTTTGATTAAAATTATCTTTCAACCACTCAATTTTTAACTCAAATTTTAAAAGTTATATAATGGCCATTAATATTATTGAGTTGTCACATTTCGATCATTTGTTTGTTAAGTTCCATTATCTTTTAACAGATCATGTGACATGTTAGCTCAAAAGGTTAATAACTAATTTGATCCCTGAACTATAGCTAAAATACCATTCTGATACTTTCAGAATTTTTTGAAAATAATTCTAAAAATATCAAAAAAACTATTTTAAAAAATCTTAAAATTCATAATTTATTTTCTAAAATTATAAAATAAATTTTGCAACTATAATTATACGAAACTTAAAAAAAAAAAAAATCTAAAAGAGAGGAATTGCAGGCGTTGCACTATACAAATGGCTTACACTTCCTCTTAACACTTGCCATTTATCCTCTATAGACAACCTTGATTTCATTTAAGACATTAAGGTGGAATCTTATTGGGGACAATATAACTATTGTCATTTGTTTATTTATTATCTAACCATAAATATATCATACTCTTGAGGGTAATTCTAAAAATTTCTAAAAGTATTTCAAATTTTTTCTTTTTAGTATTATTTTTAATTATAAAAATACAACATTACTAAAAAATACATATATAGTAAAAAAGTTTTCAAAACCTTTTCTCGTATACCTCATAACATAATCACTTTTTACTATAGTCTTATGTATATTTTAGCCCTTGAATTTAAAAATTCGTACTTTGTTGGTATCTAAATCTTTTTTTAGACTTAATTAGCACCTGAACTTGAGAACCACTTTTAGATACTTGATTGATATCGTTAACATTTTTATTAATAGTCAATAAAATATTGATGTGTGTCTTCAAAAATAAAAATAAAAATATTGTTAGTATAATTTTTAGAATTTAAAAACTATTTTTTATTTCTCTTGCTAACAAATCTTGAAAATAGATGTTCGTATTTAAATAAATCTAGACACCTATTTGTTTAAGTTTATCCTAGATTTGTATTTCTAGTAATTATATTTTTTTATATTTTCAAAAATAATAATATAAAAGACCTGATTTTTTTTTTATTTTCACACGAATAATTAACCTGAACATATTAATACCCATATCCAGACAAATCTAGACACACATTTGCGAAGTTCATTTTGGACATGCATTTTTCAATATTTTTTTATAATTTCAAAAACAATATAAAAAATTAATATTTGATTTATTTCATGTGCATAACGAATCTGGAGAAATGTATACCCAGATTCATATGAATAAGAACATCCATTTGTATAAATTTATTTTGGATATATAATTTCTTTATTTAGAACTTTATGGTTTTTAAAACTTTTCATATAATTATAGATTAAAAAATATTTTTTTATAATTTTGGAAAATGAATTATGAATTTAAGATTTTTTTAATTTTTTTAGGATTATTGTAAAAAAAATATTCTAAAAGTATTAAAATAATACTCTAGATAAAGTTTAAAGACCAAATTAGTCATTAACCTTTTGTTAACATGTCATCTTTCATTAAATAAGAAGTTAATGGATGAGTGACCTGATAAAGTTAGCTTTTGAAAATTTAATGACTAAGAGCTTTACCTGCGTTAGTATAAAAATAGAGGTGGCAATGAGTTTAAATACTATAGCGATATGTAACGTGAGACAAAAAAAAAAAAATTAAACGCACACCACTAAAAGTAAACATCCATTTAAAAAGACACTAAAATGTAATTTTAATTAAGACTTAAAAGATTGTTCAAGTAGTTTAAAAAAAAAAATGGAAACAAGTAGTTTTGTTTCCTCCCATTATCTCGATCCAAACATTATATAAATCCTAAAAGATCCCCACATAAAACCATAAAAAAGAAAATCTCCTTTTTTGTTGTTGTTTAGGCTAAAGATGTGTCTTTGTTGTAGAATATACATGCTTTGCATGTGCATCGTTGTAGTGGCTTTGATATCGCTGTTACTAGGGATTGGGGGTAACAATGGGCTGCGCAAGCTGAAGGATGCATTCCATGCGGATTATTGCGATCCAAAAATCTCATCTTGTGGAAGGCCTTTCTTGGTTCATCCAGCTCCTCCTCCTTTCTAAACTCTATGCTTTTTAATTTCATATGATAAATAGAAATAATGGGTGGGATTGTTTGTCTCTTTGATGGGGGATTATCAACTTTAATTCTATTCTTGCTTTGTAATGTGGTATGATGCTTAAATTATAATAAAGATATGCTATTAAACTTTGTTTTCTTTTTCTTTTTGGTACTGCAAATCTCGACCATCTTCAAGACTTTGGTTGGCCTTCACATCTCCAACTCCACTATCACACCAAACTTAACAAACATGCTCAGTTTTGATGGATTAACTCAATTTGTTTAAACAACCAATACTTTAAATAAGAGTGCTACTCATAATTTTTATGTAACAAAAATTGGGGACATTCTTCCCCACTTCTATTTCGGTGGATATTTCATACATTATTAATGTCTCGTTTAGCTACTAGCTTAATAATATAAGGAAAATTTTGATTTATTATATATGTATTATAATAGTTAGACAAATGGTTAGTACAATTTTAAACTTGAAATTAGAAAGATGAGCAAAAACTTTTATAAAATATCAGATCTCTTCAAAATAAGTGTAAATTTTTCTTCTCTTTGCTAAAAATAAGTCACGAGAGTGGTTAAATATTACCAATTGAATTAGGTTATTGTAAACACACACACACGCACACACACATATAGAATTAGGTTATTGTAAACACACACACACACATATATATATATATATATATATATATATATAAAACATGCATAAGAAAAAATAATACTCGTACCAAACATAGAATAATTGATAAAATACTTCCAAGTCGTATGAGGATTCAAGTGATTTCAATTATTTCTCTAATGCAAAATTTAAGAAGATGATCATTATCATCATTGTCATTAAATCTTAGAAAGAGGGTTCAATATGATTTGATCTTTCTACTATGCTCACATTTCAAATTTTAGTGTTGATACTTTAGTTTATCATGACTAGATTCTCTAATTTTACACAACATCATTAATTAATTCAAATAGTTAGCATCGTGAATTATTTTGATCAAAATGTTGAGATATATATATATATATATATATATATATGTTTATATACGTGTTAAACTAGTTTTATTAGATAAATTGTTTTGATATAACAAACAAAATTGTTTTTGAATAAAGTTTGTTTTTGAACAAAGAAATTATAAAGTTCAAAGTATAGAAGTCATTTCAAGGCTTCCAAACATCTTAGAAAATGTTTTGAACATTTAGAAAAAGTTTGGACAAAGTTCAAAAATGGTTTAAACTTTTTTAACTCAATTGTAACATTTTTAAATCGATTGAAAATTTGTTCCCTACAAAAAGTATCAACACCTTTCATAAAGTATCAATACCTTTTTCAAGATCGATGCCAATCTTGCTTAATGACTTGAAACAAAAATTGAACAATCACAAAAAGTATCAATACCTATTTTATTTTTATCGATACCATCTTTGATATCGATACCGTTTTTGCATTCCAACTTGATGGTTTTTGTAACACCCCCTAACCCCGAACCGTCGCCGAAACTGGGTTACGAGGTATTACCAGACATATCAGACAACTTACGAATAATTTACAAATAAAATAATATTCATAGTATAATTTAATAACTAAGTCCCTATAATAAACTCTTGAAGCCTAAAGTATGTATTAAAAGAGAAACGAGACTCGTTTAAGTATTTCAATTTTTTTTTTTATAAATTTCGACAATATTTCTGCTTATTTTCATATAAAACTCCCTGCAATTGAAACCGTATTCATTTCAAACATAACGAATTCAACCAATTCATTTCACATATTCATTTTCTATTCTAAATACCTTCTAATCAAACTCAATCAATATAATATCAATTTAAATTTAGCAATGTACTAATTAAATTAAAATAGATAAACTTCTTTTACTATAATTCTTAGATTTATAATACTAACATTTTTAACCATATATATATTCAAAACATAATAACCTTTATACACATCCTATGTACATGCCACATTACCAAAAGAAAATATACATCACCAAAAGTTCACTGAAGTCGGGTCTGGCTTTGGATGCTGGTTCAGTATTTGACTTCTACAACCTGCGCACGGAAACAACCGTACGCTGAGTATGCATATACTCAGTGGTATCACTATAATTCAATTTATAATTAAATACATTAAATCACACACATACTTTTACATTATAATTATCATCACTTAATGAACAATTCAATCTTTTTATGTTATCATTTAATTATATATACAATACCATTCTTATTTTTATTTCAATTTTCACCTTTCACATATGCTATGTCATTCAAATTTAGTTTTATCAGTAAATTTATTTCTTTTGTCCCTATTAACTTGACTCGGGCTTGGACGGATACACGGATTCCAACCAACGCACCAGTACGGCACATTGTGCCTTAACGGTACACAGTACCTAAACAGTAATCAGTAACGATAGCAGTAACGGTAACAGTAACAGTATTCAACACACAAAGTGCTGAATCTGTAATAGTAACGGTAATAGTATACGACACACAAAGTGTCGAATCGGTAACAGTAACAGTATTCAACACACGAGTGCTGAATCTGTAACGGTAACGGTAACAATATACGACACACAAAGTATCGAATCAGTAACAGTAACAGTAGTCGGCATATAAGTGCCTGATCAGTAAGCCGGCAAAAACCCGTACTCTTCCATATCCTATGGCATGCCAACTATATCCAACTCAACCCGACTAGTTAATAGGGTTTCCAATTCTCAATTCAAATTCACTTTCATTTCAAAATTCACTTTCAATATCAAATTCACTTTTCCATTCACTAATCAAAATACAATTCAATACTAACACATATTTCTCATTCAATTTAATTTTCTAAATTCAATTCAATAAAGTCACTTACCTCAATATTTTCTTACCATAAAATAAATAAATTTAAAATTATTATTTAATAATAAATAACTTGAATTATAGTAATACAAACCATAATTCTCTTCGGATTTAATCCTTAACAATCTTTTCTTTTCCTTTTTGGGTCGATGCTTCAGGCTCGATATTAGCTATGAATAATTAAAATAATTTCACAATCATTAGCACAACACAATTTAATTGCTGAAATTTTTATCTAACTTTTACTTTAATTCCAATTTAATCCTAACTAAACCAATATATTTTTCTTTCTCAATTCATACCTTTTTGCTACTCAATTTCTTGCCAAACTCACATTTAACTATCTAATTTTTATCATATTTTCATAATTTCGAATTTATTTCAATTTAATCCCTAAAACTCAAAACTTATAGCTTATTTTACAATTTAATCCCTTTTCAATTCTAACTTAAAATTTATTCAATTTAATCCCTAATTCAACAATTTATCCAACATGAACTATGTTTGAAAACCTAAGAACTTCCATGGCTTTTACTTAATTTCAACAAAACTTTATTTAAAAGCTTCTAAAACATCAAAATTAAGAGAAAAGGGCTAAATTGACTTATCTTTTAAAGCTTTAAACCTTAAATCTTTAGTTTTTCCTTTTTCTTTCTTTTCCTTCTTTCCTTTCCCCAGTTTCGAAAGCTTCTGTTCTTTCTTTCTTTTTCTATTTCTTTTATTATTTCCTTTGTTTTATTTATTTTATTAACTTAATATATTATATAATATTATAAACAATATATGTATTACAAATGTGCATTATCATCACCCTACACTTGTCTTAATTTAATTTAATTTATTTTTTATATTTTAATATTTTAATATAATAAAAAATATATTTACTTAAGTAAAAAGTAATTAAATAAATTTATTACAAATGTATAAATATATGCATTACACTTGTATAATTTAATCACCATACATTTGTCTTTATTTTGATTTATTTCATAATAGAATATCAATTTAATAATAATAATAATAATAATAATAATAATAATAATAATTGTAAACAGCCCAAATTGTCTGGGCTCAACTAAAGAAATAAAAAAATGGGTCCAGTTCGTATGTGGCCCAAAAGGCCCAAAATAATTAAAATTTGGAACGGAAAAAGCTAGGGTTGGAAACCCTAGCGCCGCAAGCTCCCTGATGCACCGCTGGCCTCCACCCGCGCGCGCACTAGCCACTGTCGGCCACTCTGCCGGCCTCCACTCCCTTTTGCTCTCCACGCCTGCGAATGAAGACAACCAACAGCAAAAAGAAAGAAATTTTTTATTAGGGGTTTTTAGAGCTATAAAACCGGAGAGAAAACATGTAAACGGGACCCTTTTTTTCGAATCAATCAGAAAGAAAAAAGACATATTCAAAAAAATAGCAAATCAATACAGCAGAGAAGTTGGCAAAGAGGTGGTTCATTTTATTTTTTCTTTTCTTTCCCCCTTCTCGAATCTGTCCACACATATATACTTAAGTCATTCATTTTTTTTGGTATCAAAAATCATATGCATATATATACGTATATTTTTTTTTAAAAAAAAAGAAACAAAAAAGGTGGGATTTACCTTTTCTGGCCACCGCTCGCGGTGGCCGGCACGACGACATCCGCAGCGTTCCCTTCGCCGGAGGCCAGAATCTGCAGAGAAAAAAAGAAAAGGGGAATCAGTTTTTGAAACAAATGGGAAAAAAATGATTTTTTTTGGGGGAATTTGGTCTCTTAAATAGAGACATAAAACGGCGCCGTTTCAAGGGGAGGGGGGTCCGCACGTTGACCCGGATCCGACCCAGGATCCGCGCGTCCCCCCTTCGAGGGGCTAATTGCGCCCCAGGTCCCTCCGTCCTTTCATGTTTTCGCAATCGAGTTTCCTTTTTATTTTAAATTTTCCCTTCAATTTCAATCCGTGTTCATTTTAATCCCAAATTAAGCGCTGCGTTTTACGAATGCGGAAAATTTCCCTTTAAACCCCTTGGCTCTTGCGCGTTTTGCAAATAACCCCTTTTCCTCTTATTTTATTTCAAATCAACCCCAGACTTTCATTATTAGATGCAATTGGATCCCTTTTTAGTTATTTTGCAATCTTTTATTATTATTATTATTTATTATTATTATTATTATTATTATTATTATTATTATTATTATTATTATTATTATTATTATCATCATCATTGTTATTATTATATTGTATACATTATGTGTTGCTATTATTATTATTATTATTATTATTATTATTATTGTTATTAGTATATTGTATATATTATGTGTTATTATTATTATTATTATTATTATTATTATTATTATTATTATTATTATTATTATTATATCATTATTACTGTCATATTTATATTGGTATTGTATATAGTTTATATCTTTATTATTACTATCATTATTATTATTATTAGTTATTATTAGTAACATTATTAGTTGTATATTACATTCATTATTATTATTATTATTATTATTACTATATTTATTATGTTGCATATGTTATATTATTTTATTATTATTATTACATTATTATCATATTATTATCATATTGTATATATTTTCTATTATTATTATTATTATTACTATTATTAATGTATTATTATATATTGCATATTGTTATTATCATTATTATACTTAAATTATCACTTTGTATATATCTTGTATTATCATCATCATTATTATTATTATTATTATTATTATTATTATTATTATTATGTTTACTACTACTATTATTATTATTATATTGTATATATTTTGGCATTATTATTACTATTACCATTATTGACATTGTTTGCTTGTGTCTTGTTTTATTTTTAATTTATTTCTTCATTTTTTGCTTCAACATTTTCACGATTATTTTCGTTGGCTTCATTTTTCGTAAATCGATATTTTCGAGATGATCTTGGATTCAAAGGTTTAAATTATCGGGTCCTAAAGTATTGGATGTGATATTTTAGTCTTTTGGGACAAGAAGATCTGGATTTTTTTTAACTCGAGAAAACTACGGGATAATCTTGGATTCGAAGGTTTAAAATATCGCGTCCTAAAGCATTGGATGTGGTACTTTATCCTTTTGAAACAAGAAGATCCCCATTTTCAATCGGGAAGTTATGGGATGATCTCTGACTCGAGGATTTAAATTATCGTGTCCTAAAGCATTGGATGTGATACTTTAATCCCTGGGGAACGAGAAAGTCTTGATTTGCACTCTGGAAAACTATGAGATGATCTTAGGATCGAGGATTTAAACTATCGTGTCCTAAAGTATTGGATGTGACATTTTATACCCTCGAAACGAGAAAATCTTGGTTTAATTCGAGAAAAGGCGAATATTTCAAAAAGGGTCAAGAATTTTAAATTCCTTAAAAATTTCCAACTTTCGACATAAGGACATTCATTGATCAAACTGGTACCAATTTTGGGCGTGACGAGGGTGCTAATCCTTCCTCGTACGTAACCGACTCCCGAACTCGATTTCTCAAAACTTCGCGGACCGAAAAATATTGTTTTAATAAACCAAATCTTTTATTAAAACAAAAGGTGATCCGATCACACCTAATAAAAGGTCGGTGGCAACTCCCGTTTTATTCATTTTCAAAATTCCAAGTTCGATTCCCGTTTTTCTTTTCAAAAATGGTTTCGACAGCTTGGCGACTCCGCTGGGGACCCAAAAAGAGAGTCAGGCCTTAGATTGATTATTTTATGTCCTTTGTCGAAAGTTTGAAAATTTGATTTGAAAAATTACGATTCTTTTAACTCATTCGCTTGCGTCATATTATTTGATTGTGTGTTCGAGTCTCGCATAATATTTTTACATCATATTGCATGACCGTTGGGTCACACCCTTTTTAAGTGGGAGTGAGAAGCTACTCTTTCGTGAGATCTTCACCTCCGTGCAAGATAGTGAATCGCTTTCGGGATACATCCGTACCTATGTCTTCGTGAGATTTTCATCTCCGTGCAGCCATAGGGAAATGTGTTCCCCTGAACTGAACTTGGTCCATATGAGCTTATAATGGGTGAGGATCAAGGAATCTGCTGGTTCAG
This sequence comes from Gossypium australe, assembly GCA_005393395.2. NCBI lineage: Eukaryota > Viridiplantae > Streptophyta > Magnoliopsida > Malvales > Malvaceae > Gossypium > Gossypium australe. The sequence continues at coordinate 17,704,149 of CM016615.1, forward strand.
GTACCTTTACTCTAGAACCGAACCATATATAGTGAACCTAGGAGCCTACCTTAGGAAGAGTCATTCCAAACCCTAGTAGTCACCCAGATAGGTACTTTGTTTATTACTTCTGTGCTAATGTGTTTTCTTCTGTTTTGATTGCATTCATGCATTTGCATTTGCATCATATCATTTGCATTTAAGAGAGCCTCCCAAGCTAATAAATTAAAACAAATTTCAGAAGAAGAAGGCGAGAAAAGTGAAACCTGGAAGCTGAACACCCGTACGGTACGCGAGCTAAGTCTAAGAAAATGGATCAAAGATATGAGCAACTCCAAAAAGAAATGGCACAAACACAAGAACAGTTGGCCCAAATCAAGCAGGACATGACAAACAAGATGATAGAGTCCGAGAAAAACTTGATGGCTCAAATGGCCCAAATGACCCAACTACTGAACGGGCTTGTGGAGAAAGGAAAAGGCCCTATGGCTATTACCGGGGAAGAAAACGAAGGCACTCCTTCAGATTTTACCCCACCACACGCACCTGTACAGCCAGGAGAATATCTTCCGAGGCCACCTGTCACGATTAGGCCCCAACAGGGTCAGGATAATATCAGACCACCCGCGAATTTCCAAGCAGGTTCCGGATCCAACCTAGGGGATAACCCTGCTAACTTGGTTGTTCCTGATTTCGATATGATAGAGAAGGAAGAGACAAGAGCTGAATCCTCAAGACAGTTAGAGGATCGTTGTAAATGGTTGGAGGAGGAAGTCAAGGCTTTGAAAAACGCCAGCCATCGCCCTGGTGTTAAGGCAAAAGAGTTGAGTTTAGTCCCGGGCCTAATACTTCCGCCAAAGTTCAAGACGCTGGAGTTCGAAAAATATAATGGGACCAGTTGCCCAGAAGCTCACATAACGATGTTCTGTCGAAAGATGGCAGGATACGCTGAGAATGATCAACTGTTAATTCACTGCTTTCAAGACAGTCTAGTCAGATCGGTGGCCAAATGGTATAACCAGCTAACCCGCGCTCAAGTTAACTCATGGAAGATTTGGCACAAGCTTTTACAAAGCAATATGGTCACGTGACGGACATAGCGCTAGATAGAATAACATTGCAAACATAGAAAAGAAGCCAAATGAGGACTTCAGGCAGTATGCCCAGAGGTGGAGAGAAGTAGCTACGCAAGTCCAACCACCCCTCTCAGAGAAAGAAACTGTTAAGCTATTTATCAGTACTTTAAGGGCCCCGTTTATCACCCACATGGTGGGGAGTACAACTCAAAGCTTCACAGATATAGTCCTGGCGGGGGAGATGATTGAAAACGCCATAAGAGGTGGAAGGATCGAAGCAGATGAGGTTACTAGGAGATCCGTCCCTAGAAAAAAGGATAATGAAGTGAACAACATGAGTACGTACAATAAAGGATACTCGAAAGCAGTTACCGTTAATTCACCAAAAGTCATGGCTGTCAAGCAGCAAGGGACGACAGGGCAAGAGCCAGGCCCAAGACCAAATTTCGAGAGGCCCCAGTTTACGCCAATCCCGATAACATACAGAGAGATGTATCGACGCCTGTTCGACGCACACATTGTAGCCCCATATTATCTAAAGCCATTACAACCCCCGTACCCCAAATGGTACGACCCAAATGCTGAATGTGAGTACCATGCAGGAGTAACAGGCCACTCGATAGAAAACTGCACTGCCTTTAAAAAGGTGGTCGAAAAATTCATCAAGATGGGGATTATAGAGCTCGACGATCTGCCTGGTTCGGGGAACCCATTACCCAATCATGGGGATAGAGCGGTAAACGCGATCGGAAAGGATGGAGCAAGAAAGACCAAGGAGGACATCTCGGATGTGAAGACCCCACTGATAATCGTATGGAGGGAAATGATGAAGAAGGGGCTGATAAAGTCAAGTCTCGAAGGAAAAAGCGAAAAATCTGGAAATTACTGCGCGTTCCACGGAGCTGAAGGGCATAAGATCCAAGACTGCACAGAATTTAGACTATTGGTGCAAGGCTTCATGAATAATAAAGAGTTAGAATTCTATGAAGAAAGCTCAGAGGGAGGGGACATACATGCGACAGAAGGAGAATTGACCCGTCAAAAGGCTAAGTTTCCAAAGATCATTATTTCCCGCCCGAGAAACCCAGAAAGCGGAGTTCAAACGGTGCGTAAGATTATAATCAAGAAACCAACATCCTTTCCTTACAAGGATGACAAGAAGGTACCGTGGAGCTATAATTGTAACGTGTCAACACCCGGGGCAGAAGGTTCAACCAGCACCGTAAATGAAAACCAAAAGGAAGGGTTCCACACACGAAGCGGAAGACGCTATGACCCAACAAGTGTCAGAATAAATACAGTAAAATTAAAGGCCATGACAGTCGGGCCAGAGGAAGAACCTAGCACCCTTGTCAATATACCTGTAAGAGAGGAAGAGGCCAAAGAATTTTTGAAATTCTTAAAGCATAGCGAGTACAGCGTAGTGGAGCAACTACATAAGCAACCGGCCCGTATCTCAGTGCTAGCTTTACTATTGAGCTCGGAAGCACATCGGGAGGCGTTGATGAAAGTACTGAATGAAACTTACGTTACCAAAGATATATCTGTCAGCAAACTTGACCGATTAGTTGGCAACATAAGTGCTGATAACTTCATTTTCTTCAGCAATGATGAAATTCCATCTGGGGGCATGGGATCAACCAAGGCCTTGCATATAACCACTCGTTGTAGGGGATCTATCCTACCGAGCGTGTTAATTGACAACGGGTCGGCCTTGAATGTCCTCCCATTATCGACTTTGAAAAGGTTGCCCATAGATAGTTCTCACATGAAATCGTGCCAGAACATAGTGAGGGCATTTGATGGCACCGAGAGAAGGGTGATGGGAAAGATAGACATACCATTACAAATCAGGCCAAATACATATGAAGTTGATTTTCTGGTGATGGATATCAAACCCTCGTACAGCTGCTTATTGGGAAGACCCTGGATTCATTCGGCAGGGGCAGTACCCTCATCCCTCTATCAAAAACTAAAGTTGGTGGCAGATGGTCGATTGGTCACCATTAACGCGGAAGAATACATCATAGCAGCAGTTACCAATGACGCACCATATGTGGAGGCGAATGAGGAGGCCGTTGAATGATCTTTTCGATCTTTAGAATTCGTCAATGCGACATTTATTCGTGAGGGGGCTAAAATTCCGGTACCCAAGATATCCAATACCACGAAGATGAGCCTACAAGTGATGGTCAAAAAGGGAGCCTTACCGGGAAGAGGGCTAGGCAGATGCCTCCAGGGTGAAGTTCACGCGCCATCATTGAAAGAAAAGAGAGATCGTTTTGGGCTGGGTTTTAAGCCAAATGCCAGCGATATGAAAAGGGAAATAGAGAAGAAGCAGGAGAGAAGAAGAGCACGACTGAATGGGGAAGAGGTCATGTGGGAACCAATGACGTTCCCTCATATATCCCAAACCTTCGTATCTGGAGGAATAATTCACCCCGAGAGAGAGTTGTTGAATGAAGGTCCTCACATCAATGCCATAGACGAAGAAAAAACTGGACAAAGGAACCTGGCGGACATTCGTCCTTATGAGCTTGGGAATGTTTTGAACAATTGGACTGCGGAGGAATTGCCTGTAGTTTTTAGAAATCCCACAGAGTAATATTCGAGAACGCGTTTGTTGTTTTAAGCCTAAGAACAATAAAATCTCTTTTGTGAAACGGGCTAATGTTTAGAAATTTTTATTTGAATGAAATGCATTTTGATTCATTATCAAAAAATTCCGTGTTTTCCTCTAGTAAATTTCTTTTTGTTTTTCTTTTTGCTCATTCATGGCATGAATAATTGTCCGCAAATTCATTCTTCATACATTTTGGCACCCATCACAGGTCCCTAGATATCAACGATGTAAGCAACAACACTACAGACCTAGAGGCCCATTTTGAGCAGGACATGTGTTTAGAAGGATCTCAAGATCTTGAAGGTGACAGAGATGGTGACTCATCCCCGGATCTGTTGAGAATGGTACAGCAGGAAGAGAAACAAATCCTACCCCATGACGAGGAAGTGGAGAATATATCCTTAGAAGAAGGAAAGATGGTGAGAATCGGAGCACGCATAACCGAGGAAACGAAACAAAATCTGGTGGATTTACTGCGGGAATTCAAAGATGTCTTTGCGTGGTCATATCAAGACATGCCAGGTCTGAGTACTGATATTGTAGTGCATCGCCTTCCCATAAAGGAAGAATGTAAGCCAGTGCAGCAAAAACTACGGAGGATGAGGCTCGACGTAGTATTGAAGATAAAAGAGGAAGTGAAGAAACAGTTTGATGCTGGTTTTTTACAGGTGGTCAAATACTCAGAGTGGGTGGCCAATATCGTTCCTGTCCCAAAAAAGGATGGAAAGGTTCGGATGTGTGTAGATTATAGAGACCTAAATAAAGCCAGCCCAAAAGACAATTTCCCCTTGCCCCATATTGACACGTTGGTGGATAACACGGCGGGGTACTCGTGATTTTCTTTTATGGATGGATTCTCCGGATATAATCAGATCAAGATGCACCCTGAGGACATGGCGAAGACCACCTTCATAATGTTATGGGGCACCTTCTGTTATAAAGTAATGCCATTCGGGTTGAAGAATGCAGGGGCAACATACCAAAGGGCCATGGTAGCCTTGTTCCACGACATGATGCACAAAGAGATTGAAGTGTACGTTGACGATATGATCGCCAAATCTCGAACGGAAAGTGAACACGTCGAAGTTTTGAAGAAATTGTTCCTAAGATTAAGGAAGTTCCAATTAAAGCTCAACCCAACCAAGTGTACTTTTGGAGCTAGGTCAGGGAAACTGCTGGGTTTCGTGGTCAGCGAGAAAGGGATTGAAGTTGACTCGGACAAGGTCAAGGCCATACAAGATTTGCCTCCACCACGTACTCAAAAAGAAGTTCGGGGCTTTCTTGGAAGATTAAATTACATTGCTCGGTTTATTTCACAGTTAACCGAGAAATGCGATCCTATATTCCGTCTTCTTAAAAAACACAACCAAGGGGTATGGGACGAAGAATGCCAGAGAGCTTTTGACAAGGTCAAACAATATCTGTCGACTGCCCCAGTGCTATCTCTGCCAAATCCAGATAGACCATTGATACTGTACCTATCAGTGTTCGATAGCTCCATGGGATGTGTGCTTGGACAACACGATGAGTCAGGGAGGAAAGAAAAGGCGATATACTATCTCAGCAAGAAGTTCACCGAATGTGAAATGAGATATTCGTCGATCGAAAAATTATGTTACGCTTTGATCTGGGCAACCCGGAGGCTAAGGCAGTATATGTTATACCATACGACCTGGTTAATTTCGAAGCTTGACCCGTTGAAGTATATGATGGAGTCAACTGCTCTAAACGGGAGGATGGCAAGGTGGCAGATTTTGCTATCTGAATTTGACATAGTCTACGTGAATCAAAAGGCCATAAAAGGGAGTGCCATAGCGGAATTTCTGGCTAGCAGAGCCTCAGAAGATTACGAGCCTTTGAGTTTTGAATTCCCCAATGAAGAGCTGATGTATGTGGCAAATGCTGAAGAAATACCATGGAAGTTGAACTTTGATGGAGCGTCTAATGCCGTGGGAAATGGAATTGGGGCAATCTTGGTGTCTCCTAATGGTGATCATCATCCACTCACATGAAGATTGGATTTTGATTGTACAAATAATATGGCAGAATATGAAGCTTGCATCATGGGAATTCGAGCAGCCATAGAGCGGAAGATCAGGGTGTTAGAAGTATATGGAGATTCTGCACTAGTGATTTACCAGCTCAAAAATGAATGGGAGACCCGAGATCCTAAACTAATCGAATATCGGAAGATAGTTTTGGGATTGATTGAGGAGTTTGATGACATCACTTTTAATTATCTCCCACTTGATGAAAACCAAATGGCAGATGCCTTAGCAACTCTAGCTTCTATGATCAAAGTAAACAGGCCAGAAGATATGAGACCCGTCCAGATGAGTATTCTCGAAGTCCCATCTTATTGTTGTAATCTGGAAGATGAGGAAAGAGATGATCGCCCTTGGTATCAAAATGTGTTGCAATATATAAAAAACCGCGAATACCCAGAGCATGCAACGGAGAATGAGAAAAGGACGCTCAGAAGATTAGCCTCTGACTGTGTCTTAGATGGGGACATCCTCTACAAAAGAAGGAAAGATCAAGTGTTACTGAGATGCGTTGATGCCATAGAGGCCAGGAAAATTCTAGAAGAAGTTCATGAAGACGTTTGTGGAACACATGCCAATGGTTTTACAATGGCCAAGCAAATCATGAGGTTTGGATATTATTGGTCCACCATGGAAGGAGATTGCATCAATTATGCTAAGAGGTGTCACAAATGTCAGATTTATGGAGATAAAATTCATGTACCTCCGTCACCTTTACACGTGATGACTTCCTCGTGGCCCTTTTCCATGTGGGGTATGGATGTTATTGGACCAATCTCGCCGAAGGCTTCTAACGGGCATCGATTCATCTTCGTAGTCATTGATTACTTCACCAAGTGGGTAGAAGCTGCCTCGTATGCCAATGTCACAAAATTGGCAGTCAGTAAATTCTTAAAAAAGGAGATCATATGTCGTTATGGAATGCCTGGGAGAATTATATCTGACAACGCATTGAACCTGAACAACAGCACCATAGCAAATGTTTGCAGCCAATTCGGTATTAAACACCACAACTCGTCTCCCTACCGCCCAAAAATGAATGGCGCGGTGGAAGCAGCCAACAAAAATATCAAGAAGATAGTGGGGAAGATGACCGAGACTTATAAGGATTGGCATGAGAAATTACCATTTGCACTCTACGCTTATCGAACGTCGGTCAGAACCTCTACTGGGGCAACACCTTTCTCGTTAGTTTATGGGATGGAGGCTGTCCTACCTATTGAAGTGGAAATACCTTCTCTTCGGGTTTTGTCGGAAATAAAACTGGATGAAGCTGAATGGATCCAGGCTCGATACGATCAGCTGAACTTAATCGAAGAAAAGAGGCTAAAGGCTATCCGTCATGGTCAAATGTACCAAAAACGAATGATGCGAGCTTATGATAAAAAGATTCGCCCAAGAGAGTTTAAAGAAGGAGATCTTGTGCTGAAAAAGATCCTTCCCATGCAAAAGGATTTCAGAGGGAAATGGATGCCGAACTGGGAAGGACCATATGTGGTGAAAGAAGCTTTCTCTGGAGGTGCATTGATTCTGGCTGAAATGGATGGAAAAACCTTACCCAATCCCGTGAATTCAGATTCAGTCAAGCAATACTTCGCTTGAAGGAACCAAGGTGAGAACCCACAAAGGGCACTCCGAGTCTCCTTAAAAAAAAAAAAGAAGGAGAGAGGAACCAAGACGAAGACTCGCAAAGCGTACCTCAAGCTCGAAAGATCCTGCTACACCCGAAGGGATGAGAAGCGAAGTTGAAGCGCCAACAAAGTGTTTTGAGCCTTCTAAACACATGCTAAAACTCAAAATAGTCTTCATAAAGTTTGTATGTAAAAATGCAATCAATGATATCTGGGGCATTTTACCTTTGTTATCTTTGATCTCTTCCTCTTTTCAAAGAGATATGTTTTCCCTTAGTTTTAATGACTCATTAGACTCTTTTTGAAATCAATTTTCTGCATTAAAACAATGATTAATGAGCTAATAATTTCACAAAGGAAGTTCTGCACATTACTTTGGAAATTTCTAAAAAAACAGGGAACCAAAGCAGGACAGTTGTTTAAAACTCCCCAGGCACGTGACAGGACTGAATCCTTTGAGCGGATCAGATTAAGACATACCATCGGGTCATTTAGGGGATGGAATGGCAGGCCGATCGTGAACCGAAGGATAGACAAAAGGTTATAGTTCCCAAAGGAGAAATGATTTGATATACAACTTACAGCTCACGGACCCCAAAATTACCATAAGGGCCGGTTGTTCGAAAAACGGTGCTTCGAGATGAACGAAGGCGAAACCCTGAAGGATAAATAAGCGATAATGTCTTAGAAAGGAATGAAACTCATAACATATTTGCATCATAGCATGTCTAAATAGGAGCATTTGACTCACTCTGATCATGACATCCTAATCATTAGGCATAAGCATTCACCCATTATACTGTACTGTCCTCAAGAGGGCAGTAAATTAAGATTTTGAAGACAGAAGATCTGGCATTCCTGAGCTTTGCAGGAAGCAGATTGAAGACAGAAGATCTGGCATTCCTGAGCTTTGCAGGAAGTGGATTGAAGACAAAAGATCTGGCATTCCTGAGCTTTACAGGAAGCAGATTGAAGATAGAAGATCTGGCATTTCTGAGCTTTGCAGGAAGCAGATTGAAGACAGCAAATCTAGCGTTCCTGAGCTTTGCAGGAGGTAGATTGAAGACAGCAAATCTGGCGTTCCTGAGCTTTGCAGGGAGCATATTGAAGACAGCAAATCTGGCATTCCTGAGCTTTGCAGGAAGCAGATTGAAGACAGCAGATCTGGCATTCCTGAGCTTTGCAGGAAGCAGGTTGAAGACAGAAGATCTGGCATTCCTGAGCTTTGCAGGAAGCAGATTGAAGACAGCAGATCTGGCATTCCTGAGCTTTGCAGGAAGCAGATTGAAGACATTAAGTTTGGCAATACGGAACAGATTGAAGTCGCAGTAGAGTGGATCAAAACAAAACTCATCTCACTGAAGTTGTATTGAAGCAGTTGCGGTGGGTCAAAACGAGACTACCAGAGGAAAAAGAGTATTAAGAAGGCAAGACCCAGTGGGTCCCGACAAATTTGAGCCTTCTTTGTGTCTTTGCTCTATTCTCGTTACACGACAATGAGCAAAGAGGGGCAGCTGTAAACAGCCCAAATTGTCTGGGCTCAACTAAAGAAATAAAAAAATGGGTCCAGTTCGAATGTGGCCCAAAAGGCCCAAAATAATTAAAATTTGGAACGGAAAAAGCTAGGGTTGGAAACCCTAGCGCCGTAAACTCCCTGATGCACCGCTGGCCTCCACCCGCGCGCGCACTAGCCGCTGTCGGCCACTCTACCGGCCTCCACTCCCTTTTGCTCTCCACGCCTGCAAATGAAGACAACCAATAGCAAGAAGAAAGAAATTTTTTATTAGGGGTTTTTAGAGCTATAAAACCGGAGAGAAAACATGTAAACGGGACCCTTTTTTTTCGAATCAATCAGAAAGAAAAAAGACATATTCAAAAAAATAGCAAATCAATACAGCAGAGAAGTTGGCAAAGAGGTGGTTCATTTTATTTTTTCTTTTCTTTCCCCCTTCTCGAATCTGTCCACACATATATACTTAAGTCATTCATTTTTTTGGTATCAAAAATCATATGCATATATATACGTATATTTTTTTTTAAAAAAAAAGAAACAAAAAAGGTGGGATTTACCTTTTCTGGCCACCGCTCGCGGTGGCCGGCACGACGACATCCGCAGCGTTCCCTTCGCCGGAGGCCAGAATCTGCAGAGAAAAAAAGAAAAGGGGAATCAGTTTTTGAAACAAATGGGAAAAAAATGATTTTTTTTGGGGGAATTTGGTCTCTTAAATAGAGACATAAAACGGCGCCGTTTCAAGGGGAGGGGGGTCCGCGCATTGACCCGGATCCGACCCAGGATCCGCGCGTCCCCCCTTCGAGGGGCTAATTGCGCCCCAGGTCCCTCCGTCCTTTCATGTTTTCGCAATCGAGTTTCCTTTTTATTTTAAATTTTCCCTTCAATTTCAATCCGTGTTCATTTTAATCCCAAATTAAGCGCCGCGTTTTACGAATGCGGAAAATTTCCCTTTAAACCCCTTGGCTCTTGCGCGTTTTGCAAATAACCCCTTTTCCTCTTATTTTATTTCAAATCAACCCCAGACTTTCATTATTAGATGCAATTGGATCCCTTTTTAGTTATTTTGCAATCTTTTATTATTATTATTATTATTATATTATTATTATTATTATTATTATTATTATTATTATTATTATTATTATTATTATTATCATCATCATCATCATTGTTATTATTATATTGTATACATTATGTGTTGCTATTATTATTATTATTATTATTATTATTATTATTATTATTATTATTATTATTATTATATCATTATTACTGTCATATTTATATTGGTATTGTATATAGTTTATATCTTTATTATTACTATCATTATTATTATTAGTTATTATTAGTAACATTATTAGTTGTATATTACATTCATTATTATTATTATTATTATTATTATTATTATTACTATATATTATTATGTTGCATATGTTATATTATTTTATTATTATTATTATTACATTATTATCATATTATTATCATATTGTATATATTTTCTATTATATTATTATTACTATTATTAATGTATTATTATATATGCATATTGTTATTATCATTATTATACTTATATTATCACTTTGTATATATCTTGTATTATCATTATTATTATTATTATTATTATTATTATTATTATTATTATTATTATTATTATTATTATTATTATTATTATGTTTACTACTACTATTATTATTATATTGTATATATTTTGGCATTATTATTACTATTACCATTATTGACATTGTTTGCTTGTGTCTTGTTTTATTTTTAATTTATTTCTTCATTTTTTGCTTCAACATTTTCACGATTATTTTCGTTGGCTTCATTTTTCGTAAATCGATATTTTCGAGATGATCTTGGATTCAAAGGTTTAAATTATCGGGTCCTAAAGTATTGGATGTGATATTTTAGTCTTTTGGGACAAGAAGATCTGGATTTTTTTTTAACTCGAGAAAACTACGGGATTATCTTGGATTCGAAGGTTTAAAATATCGCGTCCTAAAGCATTGGATGTGGTATTTTATCCTTTTGAAACAAGAAGATCCCCATTTTCAATCGGGAAGTTATGGGATGATCTCTGACTCGAGGATTTAAATTACCGTGTCCTAAAGCATTGGATGTGATACTTTAATCCCTGGGGAACGAGAAAGTCTTGATTTGCACTCTGGAAAACTATGAGATGATCTTAGGATCGAGAATTTAAACTATCGTGTCCTAAAGTATTGGACGTGACATTTTATACCCTCGAAACGAGAAAATCTTGGTTTAATTCGAGAAAAGGCGAATATTTCAAAAAGGGTCAAGAATTTTAAATTCCTTAAAAATTTCCAACTTTCGACATAAGGACATTCATTGATCAAACTGGTACCAATTTTGGGCGTGACGAGGGTGCTAATCCTTCCTCGTACGTAACCGACTCCCGAACTCGATTTCTCAAAACTTCGCGGACCGAAAAATATTGTTTTAATAAACCAAATCTTTTATTAAAACAAAAGGTGATCCGATCACACCTAATAAAAGGTCGGTGGCGACTCCCGTTTTATTCATTTTCAAAATTCCAAGTTCGATTCCCATTTTTCTTTTCAAAAATGGTTTCGACAATAATAATAATAATAATAATAATAATGTTATTATTATGTTTATTAATAAATATCTAATATAAAACCATAATAATAAATAATGATAATAATAATTTAATATATTAATTATATAAAAATCTAAGATTTTTATACATTATGTCGCCTCAACTTCCCAAATAGGCTTAATTGCCTATTTGGTCCTTGTTATTTTCTTTTAACCTATAATTAAACTTTTACTTTTTATTCAATTTGATCCTTTTTCCTAATTACTTTAAATTAAGCTAAATTTACCTATTTAGAACTTAATTACACTCACTACTAGACTTATAATTTTTCCTAATAATTATTTACGAACTCGATTTACTAAGACGGAAGCCCGATAACACACTTTTTTGGTGCCCACGGATTTTGGGTCGTTATAGTTTTTCAAACAATTATAAAAAGTATTGATACCTTTTACCAAGTATCGATAAAATGTTTTTAGTATCGTTGTAAACTAACTTTAACAACCATTGAATCAAACATTAAATGCTAATTGTATCGATACTCAGAAAAAGTATCAATACCTTTTGTTACAGGTGAATTTAATGATCTGGTATTTTCATCCCTAATAGCTTTATTCAATTCCTCAACAACCACAAGTAGAAATCAATTAAAAGGTATAAATACTAATTTCTAAAGGTTCTACCACAATAAGTGAGATTACAATAGATCAAGTGCTTCAAGATACATCAAAAATCCGTTACCAATCACTTTGTGCTTCAATTCTTTATCTTCTTCTTGTAACACTTGTGAACATTCATTGTTTTTTTCTATCCGCTCAAGTGTTTTCCTTGTATTTGTGCTTAATTAACAAACATTTTCTAATCTTGTAAGAATTATTTCTTTGTTTGCTTATTTGTTTCTCTTTGAGAGAGTTTGTATCTTAAGATTTGGGTAAAACCGTGAGGGAGTTGTAAGGTTAAACCTTATCCTCAAAGGTTGATCAAAATTAGTGAATTTGAAAAAAATTCTTAGTTGTGGAAAGCTAAGATAGTGGAGTAGGCACTTGGGGCCGAACCACTATAAATCATTGTGTCGAAACCATTTTTTGACAAAAACGGGAATCAAACTTGGGTTTTAAAAATAAATAAAACGGGAGTCGCCACCGATCTTTTATTAGGTGTGATCGGATCACCTTTGTTTTAATAAAACGTTTTGATTTTACTAAAACAATGCTTCTGGTCTACGAAAATTTGAGAAAATAAGTTCGGGAGTCGGTTACGTGCGAGGAAGGGTTAGCACCCCCGTCACGTCCATGACTGGTACCAAATTGATTAATTAATGTCCCAATGTCAAAAGTTGAAACCTCTGAAAAGAATTCAAAAATCAATCTTAATTTCTTCGGATTTAATATCAAGATTTTCTTGTTCCGAAGGGATAAAATATCGCATCCAATACATAGGACACGATGATTTTAACCTTCAAATCCAAGATCGTCCCTCAATTCCCGAGACTTGCATTGGAGAGATCAAAAGGATATTCACATGTTTAGCCAAACGGAAGAATCGAAGCCCAACACATAGGGCACGACCTTTCGAATTTCATAATCATAGAATATTGCCTTATTTATTTTTTTTGTATGCATTCTTAAAATCGATTCAACATCTATATTTTTTTGTAATGAAATATTAAGAAAAATGTTTGAATATGTTGGAATTTAAAAGAAGACATAAGAATAATATGCATAGCAAAAATGGAAATAAATACATTTTGTGTGAATGATAATATAATAAATGAAAATGCAAATAAAATAAGGTAAACAAGTCAAAAAAAAAAAATAGAATAAAATGAAATAAGAAAATAAGAAATAATAATAAAAAAGTGACATAATGATGATAAAAGGTAAGTAAATAATAGTGGCTGTAGTGATGGCACTAATAATAGTGGTAGTGATAAAGAAATAAAATAATGATAATAGCATTAATGCATTACTAACATTAAAGTGATGATCAAAATAATAATATTAGTTTTAACGATAAAGCTAATAACAACAACAATGGAATAAAGTAATGGTGATACATATAATAGAAACAAATATAATAAATAATAACAAGATGGGAAAATAAAGATAATAATAGTAATGATAATGCGAGAAAAATATAATCATAAAATAGTTGCTATAATAATAACAGCAATAGAGGGGAATAATGTAAAAACAGACCAAAAATAATAATAATACAAATAATAATAATATAATGACATTAAATTAATTTTGATAATAAAATAATAAATAAAAAAACTAACAGGACTGAAAGAAAAACAATTTTGGGGGCGCCACTAGGGAGCGAAAGTTAAGGCAAAGGATCAATTTGAAAATAAAACGAAATTTGCAAGCCAAATTTAAAAAGACAAAGAGGACAAAGAACAGGACCAAATCAAGCAACGTCACGAAAGAGGGGGACCATTAGCGCAAATTTCCCTCTGAAGGATATGCACCCTCTGGAAACCCAAAAGGCGCCGCTTCATCAACTTCCTACAGCCTTTCCTTCCTTTTCATTTAATATTTTAAAACCCCCTTTTTATTACTAGTCATCTCAATCTCTATTCTAAAAAAACTAAAGCTTTAAAGCTTCTCACTTCCCTCTTTTGCACCAGACGGTCAGACTTCCTTCCTCCGTTGCACCACCGCGCCACCACCGTCTCGATGGTCGGTGATGCTCGAGGCTAGACTATTAGCTCCTTTCGACGGTATTCGGGTTAGTTCTTTCTCCTCTTTTGCTCTTTTTGTTGATAAAAGATTTAAAGTAAAATAACTAAAATGATAAAGAAGTGAATGATAATAATAAAAATCTGAATCAACCTTCGAAGTTCTTTTGCTTGTGATTTCTGATTTTCCTAAAATGAGCGAGATTACAGGAGTTCCTTTGGATTTTTTTTTTTATGATTTCCCAAAAAACACAAAAAAACCTCCTCCAAAAAAACCCCTTTTTCCTTCTCTTCGTTTTTAATGATTCATAAGAGTTTTTTTTGGAGAAAATAAGATCAAAACGCAAGACAACCGAGAATAGCAGTAAATAACAGTTAGTAACAAAATGAAGAAAAATCGACCTTATGCTTTGTTTCTTTCCGCTTTTGATAAAAAAATCCTCTTTTTTTTCGTTTTCTAATGGCTTTATAGCCGAAGATACATTGTTTTCTCAGTATTTTATCATTTAGCTCCATGCTTCCTTGCTGTTTTCTGTCCGTTGCGTATGTTGTGCAGGGTATGGGCATCGGTGGTGGGCGTGCACGAGGGACAATGTGAGGAGTCCGAGGGGCGCGCGTGGAGCGCATACGAAAAGCCAGTGGGGTGCACGCAGGAGGTGCACGTGGGTTCCACGCGGGAGGCCAAAGGCCGGCGGCGCCGTGGGGGTTTCTAGGGTTTCTGTTTATTTTCTTGCTACCAGGCTTTAGGGATTCGGCCTTTAATTTTGGGCTACTGTTTTGTTTGGTTTTAGGCTTGTAATGGGACTGTTATTTTGGACTGATTTCATTGGGGTTTTTTTTTTTTATTTATTTCTATTTTTGTTTAATACTTGATGGGCCCGGGCAGAAATTGGGTATTACAGCTGCCCCTCTTTGCTCATTGTCGTGAAACGAGAATAGAGCAAAGACAATAAAAGGACCAATTTTGCACGGGCCTAGCTAAGCCTTGGCTTCTTGATCCGCGTCTTCTTCTTTGCTTCGATTCATTCTGCTGGGGGTTTGGGGTGCTGAGAGTTCAGAAGGAAGAGGTGCGCAACTTGGTTCTTCTTGCTGGAACTTCTTGAAAACAAACAGTGATAGGAATTCAAAAGAGACCTACAACTCGGGTCTTCTTGCTGAAACTTCTCGAAAACGAACAGTGATAGGAATTCAGAAGAGACCTACAACTCGGGTCTTCTTGCTGAAACTTCTCGAAAACAAACGTGATAGGAATTCAGAAGAGACCTACAACTCGGGTCTTCTTGCTGGAACTTCTCGAAAACGAACAGTGATAGGAATTCAGAAGAGACCTACAACTCGGGTCTTCTTGCTGAAACTTCTCGAACAGTGATAGGAATTCAGAAGAGGCCTACGACTCGGGTCTTCTTGCTGAAACTTCTCGAAAACGATAAGTCTGAACTTCCAACTTGCTTCCCTGCGACCCTCAGGAAGACCTCAATCTTTGGACTGCTTTGCTGGAGCAAGATCCGAATTTCGACGTGGTGGTGCCCCTTTTGAAGGACCTGTCGCGTAGAATATGCTTGTGCGTATGCAAATAATGAGGATGCTATGACCGAGATGGCTCAAACGCTCCTAACTACACGTGTCATTTACATGAATGCTGAATGTTATGTGGATGATAATTTTTCCAGCGTAAAAATAACTAGGATGTAATGGTCGCAGTGAATCGAATGCTCCTAACTGGATGAATGCGTGAGAAGGACCCCATTTATGGTTTAGGTTCTCGTTGCTCATAGCAAGATTCTATCACTAGCGCGTTATGATTTGTGGCTGACGCAGGGAAAAAGGGAAAACGAGCTTGCCCCGCTGTGATTCTATTGTCCCTTCCATTGTACTTTCTGCGACATAAAGTTCATACCTTTCACTACCACCTCAGGGGAGTAGCATTTGCCTTCTCCCAACGTTTCTAAACCTTAAGCGGAATGAATTTCAAACAAAAGTCATGCTTCCAGACCCTGTATTGTTTAGAGACTTTCAGAATAATATGTAGGACGCCTTTATGAAAGTATTATTAGTTCTGAAATCGTTATTTCATTATAAAATGCCTAGGAGGGATTGGGAATACAACCTGAAACAAAATAGGTCAAATCAAACTGGCAAATGCAATCAAGGCGGTAGTTCATTGAAATAAAATAATTACGAATTTACAAAGATGGGCAGAATAGAAATTAGGTGCCCCAGATATCGCAGCCTAGGCTTCTTCGCCTGAGTATTTGGAAGATCATTTTGAGTTTGATACGTGCTTTAGGAGATCTTGAGTATTTTGTTGATGCCTCAAGCCGCGGCATACCCCCTCCTTGTCCATTTCAGTGTAGCGAGATTTTTCTTCGTATTTGATGCCGCATTTTCAGGTTTTCGACTCAAATCCCCTTTGGTCTCAAAGCGCCCTTTGCGGGTTTTCGCCTTGGCCTCTCCCCCCTTTTTTTTGTGTGTGTTTTTTTTTTTTTGGGAATCAAGGTGTCCTTGGTGGTTTCTTGTCTCAGCTTGTTCAAGCGAAGTATCTTTTGACTGAATCTGAGTTCACGGGGTTGGGCAAGCTTTTCTCATCCATTTCCGTTAGGATCAGTGCGCCTCCGGAGAAAGCCTTTTTCACCACGTACGGTCCTTCCCAATTCGGCATCCATTTCCCTCTGAAATCCTTTTGTATGGGGAGGATCTTTTTCAGTACCAGGTCTCCCTCGTGAAACTCTCTTGGGCGAACCCTTTTGTTGTAGGCTCGCATCATGCGCTTTTGATACATCTGACCGTGACGAATAGCCTTTAGCCTCTTTTCTTCGATTAGGTTCAATTGATCGTATCGAGCCTGAATCCACTCAGCTTCATCCAGTTTTACTTCTGTTAAAACCCGAAGAGACGGTATTTCCACCTCAATGGGTAGGACTGCCTCCATCCCGTAGACTAGTGAGAAGGGTGTCGCCCCCGTAGAGGTTCTGACGGATGTCCGATAAGCATAAAGGGCAAACGGTAGTTTCTCATGCCAATCTTTGTAAGTTTCTGTCATCTTTCCCACTATCTTTTTGATGTTCTTATTCGCTGCTTCCACTGCCCCATTCATTTTTGGGCGGTATGGGGATGAGTTATGATGTTTAATATCGAATTGACGACAAACACCTGCTATTGTACTGTTGTTCAAATTCAAAGCGTTATCCGATATGATCCTTTCGGGCATCCCATATCGACAGATGATCTCCTTTTTTAAAAATCGACTAACCGCCGATTTAGTAACGTTAGCGTATAAAGCCGCTTCTACCCACTTCGTGAAGTAGTCGATCACTACGAAGATGAACCGGTGTCCGTTTGACGCTTTTGGTGAGATTGGTCCGATAACATCCATGCCCCACATGGAAAAGGGCCATGGAGAAGTCATAACGTGTAGGGGGGACAGAGGCACATGAATCTTGTCTCCATAGATCTGGCATTTATGACATCTCTTGGCATAATTGATACAGTCTCCTTCCATGGTGGACCAGAAATATCCAAATCTCATTATTTGCCTGGCCATTGTGAATCCGTTAGCATGTGTTCCACAAACGCCTTCATGGACTTCCTCTAGGATCATCTTGGCTTCTAAAGCATCGACGCATCTCAACAATACTTGGTCTTTCCCTTTTCTGTACAAAACGTCTCCATCCAAAACATATTCGAGAGCCAATCTCCTGAGTGTCCTTTTTTCATTCTCAGTTGCATGATCTGGGTATTCGCGATTTCTCACATATCGCAATATATCTTGGTACCAGGGGTGATCGTCCTTCCCTTCTTCTTCTACGTTGCAGCAATAAGCTGGGGCCTCGTAAATACTCATCTGAATAGGCTTTACATCTTCTTGCTTACTCGCCTTAATCATGGAAGCTAAAGTAGCCAAAGCATCTGCCATCTGGTTTTCTTCTCGTGGGAGATGATTAAAGGTGATATTGTCGAACTCCTCGATTAATCCCATGATTATCCTTCGATAGTTGATCAATTTGGGGTCTCTTGTTTCCCATTCGCCCCTTAGTTGGTAGATCACTAATGCGGAATCTCCATATACTTCCAGCGTTTTAATTCTACGTTCTATAGCAGCGTGGAGTCCCATGATACAAGCTTCGTATTCTGCCATATTATTTGTGCAATCGAAATCCAACCTGACTGTGAACGGGTAGTGATCTCCTTTTGGGGATACCAAGACTGCCCCAATCCCATTTCCAATAGCATTTGATGCTCCATCGAAATTCAGTTTCCAAAGGTCATCCTTTGCAGTGTCCTCTTCCGTGGCTGCCACGTACGTTAAATCCTCATTGGGGAAATCAAAGTTCAATGGCTCGTAGTCTTCTAAAGCTCGGCTAGCTAGGAAGTCAGCTATCGCGCTCCCTTTTATAGCTTTCTGGCTCACATATACAATATCAAATTCGGACAGTAGGATTTGCCATCTAGCCATCCTCCCATTCAAAGCGGTCGCCTCCATCATGTACTTTAGGGGGTCTAACTTCGAGATTAACCAGGTCGTGTGATACAGCATGTATTGTCTCAATCTTCGAGTTGTCCAAATTAACGCACAACACAGCTTTTCAATTGGTGAGTACCTCATTTCGCACTCAGTGAATTTCTTACTGAGGTAGTATATCGCCTTCTCCTTTCTTCCAGTATCATCATGTTGACCTAGCACACATCCCATAGAGTGATCAAGCACTGTTAGATATAGGATTAATGGCTTATCAGGGCGTGGAGGTGACAGTACTGGAGGGTTTGACAAGTACTGTTTGACCCTGTCGAAAGCTTCCTGACATTTGTCATCCCATACGCCGGGGTTATGTTTCTTTAAAAGACGGAATATGGGATCGCATTTCTCAGTTAGTTGTGAGATAAACCGAGCAATGTAATTTAGTCTGCCGAGGAAACCTCGAACTTCTTTTTGAGTGCGCGGCGGAGGCAATTCTTGTATAGCCCGGACCTTGTCCGAGTCGATTTCGATCCCCTTCTTGCTGACTATGAAGCCCAACAGCTTTCCAGATCTGGCTCCAAAGGTACATTTCGTAGGATTGAGTTTCAATTGGAACTTTCTCAGTCTTAGAAATAGTTTCTGCAAAACTTGTATGTGTTCTTCCTCCGTTCTAGATTTCGCAATCATGTCATCCACATAAACCTCAATCTCTGTATGCATCATATCGTGGAACAAGGTCACCATGGCCCTTTGATAAGTAGCTCTTGCATTTTTCAATCCAAAAGGCATTACTTTATAACAGAAGGTGCCCCATAGTGTTATGAAGGTGGTCTTTCCCATATCTTCAGGGTGCATTTTTATCTGATTGTATCCGGAAAAGCCATCCATGAAGGAAAATAGTGAAAAGCCTGCTGTATTGTCGACTAGCGTGTCAATATGAGGCAAAGGAAAGTTATCCTTTGGGCTAGCTTTGTTTAAATCTCTATAATCCACGCACATTCGCACCTTTCCGTCTTTTTTAGGGACAGGCACGATATTGGCTACCCATTCTGAATATTTGATTTCTTGCAGGAATCCGGCGTCGAACTGCTTTTGGACCTCTTCCTTTATTTTCAGCACAATGTCAGGTCTCATCCTTCGGAGCTTCTGCTGAACTGGCTTGCAATCCCTCCTTATGGGTAAGCGATGTACTGCGATATCGGTGCTTAAACCGGGCATATCTTCGTAAGACCATGCGAAGACATCCTTGAATTCCTGTAATAATTTGATGAGATTCTGCCTCGTTTCCCCGGCTATACATGTCCCAATGTTTACCGCTTTCCCTTCTTCTAACATCACAGTCTCTACTGCCTCCTTATGGGGCCGAATCTGTCTCACCTCCTGCTCTTCCATTCTTAACCAATCAGGAGACAGGTCATCGTCCGTGTCATCTTCGAAATCCTGTAGGTCTCCTAGGCACATGTCTTGCTCGAAAGGATATTTTGAATCTGAGGCGGCGTTGCTCAAGTCATTGACATCCGGGGACCTGTTGCAGTTTAAGAAAATACGGGTGGAATGAATGAATTTGTGGATGAACAGTTGTATGTATGACGATGCTGAAAAATGACCGAAAAAGAAAGAGAGGAAATGTTTGCTCCGAAAAATGCATTTTATTGATATAACGATACGTAAACATGCGCCTATTTCACAAAAGAAATCTTGTTGCTCTTAGGCTCGGAGCAACAAGTGTGTCCTGAACATTACTCTGAAGGGGCCCTAAACACTACAGGGATTTCTTCCGCAGTCCAATTGTTCAAGGTGTTTTCCGATTCATAAGGCTGGATATTCGGAAAAACTCCCCCACCAACTGCCTCCTCAGATAGGGTGCTAATATAGACATTGCCTAACATTGCCGCGATGTCCTCTCCCTTCGGTGTCCCCTGCTCAGAGTGGATTACCCCTCCCGACACAAAGGTCTTGGATATGTGCGGGATTATCATGGGTTCCCTCTTGGTTTCTTTCCCGCTCAAACAGGTGAGTCTTCTTTTCCGTCTCTTTTCTAACTCCTCCTTCTTTTGCCTTGCATTTGGTCTGAATCTCAGGCCAAAGTGATCCTGTTTCTCTCTCAGTATTGGGGCCGCCGTTCTCCCCTGAAGGTATTTTCCAAGCCCTCTTCCCGGTAAAGCGCCTTTTCCCACGGTCATTTTCAGACCCATCCTTGTGGTCCTCGAGATTTTTGGCTCCAGGATTTTGTTTCCTTCCATGACAAAGGTTGCGTTCACGAACTCGAGAGATCGGAACGAACATTCCGTTGCCTCGTTGTTTGTCTCCACGTAAGGCATGTCATTGGTCACGGTGGCAATGATGTCCTCCTCAGCTTTTATCGTTATTAGTCGGCCATCCATTATCAACTTCACCTTTTGATGTAGTGATGAAGGTACTGCCCCGGCTGAATGTATCCACGGTCTCCCCAATAGGCAGTTGTAGGAAGGTTCGATGTCCATGACCAAAAAATCTATTTCGTAAATAGTTGGGCCAATCAGTAAGGGCACCTCAATTCTCCCCATGACCCTTCTTTGAGTCCCGTCAAAGGCTCTTACCACACTTTGGCATTCCTTCATGTACGAACTATCCACCGGTAATCTGTTGAGGGTGGATAAGGGTAGCACATTTAGCGCAGACCCGTTGTCTATCAAGACCCCTGGCAATGTGTGCCCCTTGCATTTAGCGGTAACATGTAAGGCCTTGGTGGACCCTCTTCCTCCTGGGGTATTTCATCATCATTAAAATGAATGAAGTTGTCCGCGCTTATATGGCCGATCAATCGATCCAACTTATTAACCGAGATGTCACTAGTGACGTAGGTTTCGTTTAAAACTTTCATTAGTGCGTTCCTGTGTACTTCTGAGCATTGGAGCAAGGTCAATACGGATATGCGTGCCGGCTGTTTGTGTAGCTGTTCTACCACACAATACTCGCTATGTTTTAGAAACTTCAGGAACTCTTTAGCCTCTTCCTCAGTCACTGGTTCTTTGATCCTCGACTCGGGTTCAGCTAGCTTTCCCTTTTCTTGTTCCACCATTGGAGCTTTCCCTTTTATTAAGTCGTAGCGCCTCCCGCTTCGAGTATGGAAGCCTTCATTTGAATCCTCCTTCGTCATATTAGTCGAGCCCTTTGTAACCTCTACATTACACTCATAGTTCCAGGGAATTTCCTTGCTATCTTTGTAAGTAAATGCAGCGGGCTTCCGTATTATCACTTTCGGTGTCGCCCGTGTTCCTATCTTATTGCTAACGGAGACTACTACCTCGCACCCATGATTCTGAGGAACCCCCTATTATCTTTAACGTCAGCGGGCCTCCGTATGACCACTCTTGGTGCTACCTGTGCCCCTGTTTTATCACTTTTGGGACGTGAAATAGTGATCATCGGAATATTAACACTTGAACTTTTTACTGTTGACTCTGATGCGCATATGCTCTTATCCTCTGTTCCTTCCTCATAGAATTCGACTTCTTTATTGTTCATTAGGTTCTGTAGTAGAGTTCTGAATTCTCCACAAGTCTGGATCTCATGTCCCAACTCTCGATGGTGCTCACAATAGTTTGTCAGTTCCCCCCGACTTTCTTCCGCAGTGATTAGCCCATGTTTAACCATTTCCTTCCAAACCCACCTCAAGGGCGTCTTGACCTCTGCGACATTCACTTTGATCCTTTTTTCTGCGCCCTCGCTGATTGCGTTAATTTCGCCCTTAACGTGATTAGGTAAAGAGTTTGTTATGTTTGGCATGTCATCCAACTCGACCACACCCATGTTGATAAATTTCTCCACCAATTTCTTGAAAGCCAGGCAGTTCTCTATTGAGTGTCCCGTGATTCCTGCATGGTATTCACACTGGGCGTTCATGTCGTACCACTTGGGGTAAGGAGGTTGCATTGGTTTGAGATGAAAAGGGGACACAATATGTGCATCGAACAGGGTTTGGTACATTTCCTTATACGTCATCGGAATCGGTGTGAATTGGGGCTTCTCATTATCTTGTCTTGAGGTGCCGGGTTCCTTCTTGGGTAGCCCTTGTTGCCCCACGATTGTTACTTGTGGCTGGTTTATGGTGATTGACCTCGGGTGTCCCATGCTTGCATTATTCACCTCACTTTCTTTCCTTCTTGGTGGCATTCTTTTGGCACTCTCCGCGGTCTCGATCCCTCCACTTTTTATAATATTCTCGATCATTTCTCCAGTGGTTATGATATCTGAGAAGCTCCGGGTTGCACTCCCTATCATGTGCATGAGGAATGGGGCCTTTAACGTGCGGATGAAGAGCATGGTGGTCTCTTTCTCCATAAGCGGTGGCTGGACTTGGATGGCAACTTCCCTCCACCTCTGCGCATATTGTCTAAAGCTTTCGTTCCCTTTCTTTTCCATGTTTTGCAGAGTGATCCTATCAGGGGTCATGTCCGTTACGTGACTGTATTGCTCCAAAAATGCTTGAGCCAAATCATCCCATGACCAATTTTGGCACGACTCAACTGATTGTACCATCTGGCCGCAGCTCCTATCAGGCTGTCTTGGAAACAGTGGATCAGCAATGGATCATTGTTAGTGTAGCCCGCCATCCTTCTACAGAACATAGTGATATGGGCTTCTGGGCAACTCGTCCCATTGTACCTTTCGAACTCGGGCATCTTAAAATTATATGGGAGCACCAAGTCGGGGACTAAACTTAAGTCTTTTGCCTTTATTCCTCGACGTTTACCGGCATTTTCCAGAGCCTTGAATCTTTCCTCCACCCATTTTGGCAGTTCTTGTTTGGCCTTTTCAGCCATCTCATCCAGATCTGGGACGTTGGATTGACCAGATTTTCTCCTGGGTTTGTACCTGAACCCGTCGGGAGATGAGTCGGTATTGCGATATCAGCATGATATTGTGGCCTGATAGTGACAGACGCCCTTTGGGGATACGTGTCTGGTGGTGTTTGGGCCTCTAGTGGGGAAGGAGAGGGATTATCACTGTTGTTTCCTGAGCTAGTGGTGATGCCTCGTTCCTTAGCCGTCAATTGCCTTAGTTGGTTCATCATATCGTCCTGGGATTTTTGCATCCGCTCCATCATGTCCTGCTGGGTTTTGGCCCGTTGCTCTTGTAACTGTACTTGTTCTTTCATTTGATCCTGGATTTCTTTTTGCATTTGTTCTAGCTTCTCTATTTTTTGGTCCATTATCCTCGTTTTTCCTCTCGTACCGTAGTGATGTTCCAGGGTAACTGTCATAATTTTAGGGTCCTTTTGTGAGATTCGGTGTGTATGATGCGATGTAATGCAGATGTATGGTATGAATGCAAAGAGAAAGAAAGGCGCTGATTATGAATCCAATTCCATTAGACGAACTTTTCTAGAAAATAAATCTCTTTACATAAAACAGATTACATATACGGTTTCGTCCTCATAAAACACCGATCTATTCCTTCGTGTCCGGATGTCATGGCCATATCTCGTGCGCTTTCTTCGTAGGTGCCCCTTCTAGCTCTTTGGGGCTTGATTCGGACCGTATCTCTTCACTCATTTATTCTCTGTGATCGTTCATAAGCTCCTTTAAAAGTCTAGGGGCGACAACTCTTGAAGAATCCTTGTTGGTTTGAATCGTCGAGCGAGGTCTTGTACTCTTCTGACTGTCAGTCTTCTCTCGTTGTTTATTCGGACTACCTTTGAGCCACCGTATTATAATCCGCTTTATCAAGAAATTCATTTCCTTATGAAAAACTCCTCCATTTAGCAATCGAATGTTAATCAGCACCTTCTTTCTATGATGATGCAATGCAATGTAATCAAAACAAAAGAAAACATGTTAGCACAGGAGTAATAAACAGAGTACCTATCCGGGTGATCACTAGGGTTTGAAGTGGCTCTACCTACGACGGGCTCCTAGGTCTCTCTACATGTGGTTCGGTTCTAAAGTAAGGGTACCTGAACCAGCAGATTCCTCAATCCTCACCCGTTATAGGTTCATATGGACGGAGTTCAGTTCAGGGGAATACATTTCCCTATGGCTACACGGAGATAAAAATCTCACGAAGACATAGGTACGGATGTATCCCGAAAGTGATCCACTATCTTGCACAGAGGTAAAAACCTCACGAAAGAGTAGCTTCTCACTCCCACTTAAAGGTGTGACCGCAAGGGTCATGCAATGCAATGCCAAAGTATTTCACGAGACTCGACACTATAGCATAAGCAAATGCATCAAAGAGAAACACGATTTTTCAAAACAATTTTCTAAACTCTTGACAAAAGGACAAAAACCTCTCAATTTACGGCCTGACTCTCAAAGCGTCCCCAGTGGAGTCGCCAAGCTGTCGAAACCATTTTTTGACAAAAACGGGAATCAAACTTGGGTTTTAAAAATAAATAAAACGGGAGTCGCCACCGATCTTTTATTAGGTGTGATCGGATCACCTTTGTTTTAATAAAACGTTTTGATTTTACTAAAACAATGCTTCTGGTCTACGAAAATTTGAGAAAATAAGTTCGGAGTCGGTTACGTGCGAGGAAGGGTTAGCACCCCCGTCACGTCCATGACTGGTACCAAATTGATTAATTAATGTCCCAATGTCGAAAGTTGAAACCTCTGAAAAGAATTCAAAAATCAATCTTAATTTCTTCGGATTTAATATCAAGATTTTCTTGTTCCGAAGGGATAAAATATCGCATCCAATACATAGGACACGATGATTTTAACCTTCAAATCCAAGATCGTCCCTCAATTCCCGAGACTTGCATTGGAGAGATCAAAAGGATATTCACATGTTTAGCCAAACGGAAGAATCGAAGCCCAACACATAGGGCACGACCTTTCGAATTTCATAATCATAGAATATTGCCTTATTTATTTTTTTTTGTATGCATTCTTAAAATCGATTCAACATCTATATTTTTTTGTAATGAAATATTAAGAAAAATGTTTGAATATGTTGGAATTTAAAAGAAGACATAAGAATAATATGCATAGCAAAAATGGAAATAAATACATTTTGTGTGAATGATAATATAATAAATGAAAATGCAAATAAAATAAGGTAAACAAGTCAAAAAAAAAAATAGAATAAAATGAAATAATAAAGTAAGAAAATAATAATAAAAAAAGTGACATAATGATGATAAAAGGTAAGTAAATAATAGTGGCTGTAGTGATGGCACTAATAATAGTGGTAGTGATAAAGAAATAAAATAATGATAATAGCATTAATGCATTACTAACATTAAAGTGATGATCAAAATAATAATATTAGTTTTAACGATAAAGCTAATAACAACAACAATGGAATAAAGTAATGGTGATACATATAATAGAAACAAATATAATAAATAATAACAAGATGGGAAAATAAAGATAATAATAGTAATGATAATGCGAGAAAAATATAATCATAAAATAGTTGCTATAATAATAACAGCAATAGAGGGGAATAATGTAAAAACAGACCAAAAATAATAATAATACAAATAATAATAATATAATGACATTAAATTAATTTTGATAATAAAATAATAAATAAAAAACTAACAGGACTGAAGAAAAACAATTTTGGGGGCGCCACTAGGGAGCGAAAGTTAAGGCAAAGGATCAATTTGAAAATAAAACGAAATTTGCAAGCCAAATTTAAAAAGACAAAGAGGACAAAGAACAGGACCAAATCAAGCAACGTCACGAAAGAGGGGGACCATTAGCGCAAATTTCCCTCTGAAGGGATATGCACCCTCTGGAAACCCAAAAGGCGCCGCTTCATCAACTTCCTACAGCCTTTCCTTCCTTTTCATTTAATATTTTAAAACCCCCTTTTTATTACTAGTCATCTCAATCTCTATTCTAAAAAAACTAAAGCTTTAAAGCTTCTCACTTCCCTCTTTTGCACCAGACGGTCAGACTTCCTTCCTCCGTTGCACCACTGCGCCACCACCGTCTCGATGGTCGGCGATGCTCGAGGCTAGACTATTAGCTCCTTTCGACGGTATTCGGGTTAGTTCTTTCTCCTCTTTTGCTCTTTTTGTTGATAAAAGATTTAAAGTAAAATAACTAAAATGATAAAGAAGTGAATGATAATAATAAAAATCTGAATCAACCTTCGAAGTTCTTTTGCTTGTGATTTCTGATTTTCCTAAAATGAGCGAGATTACAGGAGTTCCTTTGGATTTTTTTTTTATGATTTCCCAAAAAACACAAAAAAACCTCCTCCAAAAAAACCCCTTTTTCCTTCTCTTCGTTTTTAATGATTCATAAGAGTTTTTTTTGGAGAAAATAAGATCAAAACGCAAGACAACCGAGAATAGCAGTAAATAACAGTTAGTAACAAAATGAAGAAAAATCGACCTTATGCTTTGTTTCTTTCCGCTTCTGATAAAAAAATCCTCTTTTTTTTTTTTCGTTTTCTAATGGCTTTATAGCCGAAGATACATTGTTTTCTCAGTATTTTATCATTTAGCTCCATGCTTCCTTGCTGTTTTCTGTCCGTTGCGTATGTTGTGCAGGGTATGGGCATCGGTGGTGGGCGTGCACGAGGGACAATGTGAGGAGTCCGAGGGGCGCGCGTGGAGCGCATGCGAAAAGCCAGTGGGGTGCACGCAGGAGGTGCACGTGGGTTCCACGCGGGAGGCCAAAGGCCGGCGGCGCCGTGGGGGTTTCTAGGGTTTCTGTTTATTTTCTTGCTACCAGGCTTTAGGGATTCGGCCTTTAATTTTGGGCTACTGTTTTGTTTGGTTTTGGGCTTGTAATGGGACTGTTATTTTGGACTGATTTCATTGGGGTTTTTTTTTATTTATTTATTTCTGTTTTTGTTTAATACTTGATGGGCCCGGGCAGAAATTGGGTATTACACATTGCATTCATTATTTCATATTCTTTCATTGCTTCCACCAAATTTTTAAAAGGTCAGTTCACCCTCTCTTAGCTATTTTTGATGATCAATTGAGCTAACAATATATTAATATTATTAAATCCTTAATTGAGTTTTTATCATGAATTAATTAGATATAATTTTAATTATAAAATTTCAAAAATAATTTAAAACAATACTACATACAAATTAAGAAGGTGCAAAGGTAAATTATATTTAAAAAGATTTACTTAAAGTAAAAACTAATATTTTTTCCACTAATAATAACTTATATAATTGATGATTAAAAAGTGCAACATTTTTTAACCTCTATTAAGGTTGGAGAATAGCATATCAGGAGCAAATATTAGAAAATCTGATTGCCCATAATGACTCAAATATATATATATATATATATATATATATATATATATATATATAATTTGATATTATACTATCTCAACATATTATAAACATATATTCCAAAACGCAATTCGAAAGGCATAAGAATGCCAAAATAATCATACTAGCATGCTTAATCCGATTTTCATAAAACAGCAATGTTAATTTTTGAGAAATTGAACATCAAAGGAACGTCAGATTATTTACCTGGTCCATTGAATCTACATGGGAACACCTATTTTCACAAATCCTCTAATAAGCTTAAGTGCTAAAATTCACTATCGATTTGTCATTCCTTTGCCTTTCTTCCTCCTCTCTAGGGTTAGTTTCCCCAAATCATCAAATTCTTTGTCTGAAAAACATGGTAAGTAAAACTATAACATAAACATTAGAGTTGTGCTTGAAAAAACAAAACATGGACTGTAAGACCACATATTTAATTGGACTTTTAAATAAAATGCCCATTTAAAAGTTGTGAGTATTACAACTAAGCAAAATATTATAAATAAAATCAAAAGTAAATATGAGAGCCATATAATTAAGTGAAATTAGAAAATTGGGCCTTCATGCTCATATGATATAAGCCTAGCAATGTGTAGTAGACTACATTAACTTCATGATTTCATAGGTCAACCTAGATGTTTCCCTCTCCCCTCATGAAACTGTTAAGTCCTAAATTTCCTTTTCTTTTATGATTAAAATTTTGAAAGCTTTGCTAGAAGTGGAGGTTAGTGATACCCTTTGATTATATATATCCTTTTAGGATTAATTGGGACTACTTTTGTAACACCCCAAACCTGACCTAGACGTTAAGCCCGAATCTGGTGTGTCACATGGAAGTTTTTTTTTTTTTTTAAACCATCTTTGAGATTGTTAAAAAAACTTATTTAAGAATTACAGCCTCTTTGTTAAAACCCAAAACACTTAAGCAATTGTTATTTACTTGAAAACATAATTTTCTTTAAAAACCTTTTTGGTTGTGAAAATATATTTGAAATAAACAATTTACGAAAATGGGACGTTTGGGAATAGAGTTGCAGAAGCATTTTGAAAGAAAATCCGAGGCCTGATTACAACATTTAACCCAAAATAGTAGAGTAATAAAATAAACAAGAAAGTAGTCCGAAGTCCAAATAAACCATTTCTAAAGTATGGTCTCTATCGAGTCATCCAAGGTCCAAGTCCACGTCACTGAGCATTACCTGAAAAGGTTAAGAGAAAGGGGGGTGAGTTACAAGAACTCAGTGTGTAATCCCCTTACCATCATCCACTGGGTCGGAACACACATAGCAATATTTTGGGCCTAAGCCCATTTACAATTATAACATAATAACATGTATATAATATGCATATGATATGCAAATCCCAAACCAAACCTAATTTCCATCCGCTACACACCACCCGTACCAACCAGCACACCTGTGGGGATCAAGTCAACCCACCCCGCCAACACACCAATCGCAGGCATAAAGCCATTTAAAATGTTTGTGGCAGAGCCACCGAACTAGATTGTGACAGAGTCACCGAACTAGATTGTGGCAGAGCCACCGAACTAGATTGTGGCAGAGCCACCGAACTGGATTGTGACAGAGTCACCGAACTAGATTGTGGCAGAGCCACTAGCACTTCTCTTCAATTTTATCCCAACCCATGCAATCATGTATGCATATACAAAGCATAACAATATTCATAGAATAATTTCATCATAAGGCCCATAATACAAGTTGGCCCATTAAGCAATCTAGCAATTTGGCCCATTAATCAATCTTAACAATTTGGCCCATTAAGCGATCTAGCAAATTTTGGCCCATTAATCGATCTAGCAAATTTTGGCCCATTAATCGATCTAGCAAATTTTGGCCCATTAATCGATCTAATAAATTTTGGCCCATTAATCGATCTAGCAAATTCTAGCAAATTTTGGCCCATTAATCGATCTAGCAAATTTTGGCCCATTAATCACATGAGGCCTTTTTTTTTTTTTCAAATTTCACACTTGGCCAATTTATCAAAATAATTCATATGGCCCAAAATA
The DNA here is from genome assembly GCA_005393395.2 of Gossypium australe. Lineage (NCBI taxonomy): Eukaryota > Viridiplantae > Streptophyta > Magnoliopsida > Malvales > Malvaceae > Gossypium > Gossypium australe. The sequence continues at coordinate 17,734,011 of CM016615.1, forward strand.
TCACTTTTTAAAAAAATAACCCATTAAGGGCAAATCCGTAATTCTCACAACCTTAATACCGGTTTCATGCATTTACACAAAAAGTGTTATTATACCGTATTTTCTGATTTTACAAATTTTACGATTTATTTTAATGCTTACGGTATAATATCTAACCCATGAGATAAGTGTGAAATTACACACTCTGGCCCATATCACAAATATCAAACTGCCCATATATCAAATATCACATTTGGCCCATAAAGGGTTTTTTCGTAATTCGGTTCATAGGGACATTTCGTAATTCGGCCCATTAGGGGCATTTTCGTAATTCGGCCCGTAAGGGCATTTTCATAATTCGGTAACCGTACCCATTAAGGGTAATTCGATAATTTACTCTCTAAGGGAAATTCTGAAATTTTACCCACCAAGGGTATTTCGATAATTTTGCAACCCAGGGGTATTTCAGTAATTTACCATCTAAGGGTATTTCGGTAATTTTGCAACCTAGGGGTATTTCGGTAATTTACCCTCCAATGGTATTTCAGTAATTTCGCAACCCAGAAAATTTCGGTAATTTACCCTCTAAGGGTATTTCGGTAATTTTGCAACCTAGGGGTATTTCAGTAATTGCACAACCCAGGGGTATTTCGGTAATTTGCACAACCCAGGGGTAATTCGATAATTTACCTTCCAAGGGTAAATTCGGTAGTTTTACCCACCAAGGGTAATTCGGTAATTTACCTTCCAAGGGTAAATTCGATAGTTTTACCCATCAAGGGTAATTCGGTAATTTCCCCTCCAAGGGTAATTTTGGTAATTTACCCTCCAATGGTAATTTCGGTAGTTTTACCCACCAAGGGTAATTCAATAATTTACCTTCCAAGGGTAAATTCGGTAGTTTTACCCACCAAGGGTAATTCGGTAATTTACCCTCCAAGGGTAATTTCGGTAATTTCATATTCAACGGTGTTTCCGAAGGCCTACTATCGCCTCGAGTGGTACAGAATTCTATTTGGGTCTCTTCGGAACTATTGGGTCAAAAATCCATTTTAGGCCCAAACGGGGTAATTTCGCAATTCTGGACTTAACTACTAATTTGGGCATAAAAATTTAAAACTGTCCATCTGCGTCATACTGACTAAATTGATTATAACTCGAGTTAGGAAACTCGAAATTTAGATCCGTAAAATTTCCTTGAAACTAGACTCATATATCTCCTTACTGTAATGTTTTCAGAATTTTTGGCCTAGTCATTTAGTACAGTTTATTCCTTAAGGTTTCCCTTGTTTCACTGTCCAATGATTCTGACCTCTCTTACCTTAATTTCAAATATCTCACTGTACGGTTTTCATATACTGTTCCAACTTGTTTCTCTTGAAAATAGGCTCATTAAGGAATCCATACATATAAATTATAACCCATAATTCATTTTGTACAATTTTATATGATTTTTCCAAAACAGATCAGTGAACCCCGAAGTTAATCAGAACCAGTCTCACTAAAATCAAGATATCTCAGAATATAAAATTTTTTTTCCTTCTCCGTTTCTTCCATATTAAAATAGACACAGTAAGATTTAATTTGATATCTTATTCACTTTCTAATTCCTTTTCTCCTATTTTTAGTGATTTTTCAAAAACATGTCACTGCTTCTAACCGAAACAATTTTATTACAAAATACGATTACCACTACGATCATACGCACACCCGAGTGATTACGGATGCCATTTTTTAGTTTTCTTCGGTATTTACACCGATTAACAGCATATTTCATACAAAATTTCAGAGAAGTGTGAGATTACACACCATTTCAGATATGTATATGGAAGGGTATGAGATTACACACCTTATTCGGAATCCGTAACGCGATGCTCTCCGCGACACCAAAAATCCGAGTCACCTATTACGAGGGATAGGTTTTTGATTGAACCTTTGATAAAGTACTTCGAGACCTTGGAACCAGCATAAAATCTCTCATGGCAAGTCCCTAGACTCTCAACCATGTTACAAATTAGTCCCCTCATTAGCTAGCTTAAGCTTTGGGGATTCCAAAAGTACAATTTTTTATCAAGCAAGATCATAAAAATCACTTACTTGTGAGGAGAAATGTTTGCTGAAAATTTTGAGCTCCATAACCCTTATTTCTCTTCAATTTTCGGTGGATGAAGATGTAGGAATAGTGAAAAGATGATAACATCTTTATTCCTCTTATTCTATTCATTTAAAACACCTAACATTACCAACTTTTGACCAAAATAAATGCTCTTGTCCCTATATTTTTTTTTTGGCCGGCCTACTCATTTAGACAAGGCCAAATTGTACTTTAAGGACCTCCAATTAATATTTCTTAGTCAATTTGCACCTCTAGCAATTAAAATTAAACTTTAGCACTTTATGCGATTTAGTCCTTTTTTTTTTGAAATTAAGCCCTCAATCGCTAAAATTGAGACACCAAAAATTTCATGCATGTTTATAAACATGTTATACACATAGAATAACATGAAAATATTTTTTTCTATCCTCGGTTTAGTGATTCCGAGATCACTGTTCCGACTATCCCCTAAATCGGGCTATTACACCCTCCATGCATTTTTTTTTCACCTACCCCATTCTTTTCAAATCTCATCATTATATTTTTTTTTTCACCTACTCCATTATTTCAAATTCCATCATTATTATTTTCCCACTTCTTTATTATCCTTGTTCTTTTATTTCTTTCCTTTCTTTTTCCTTGTTTTCCTCCTTACCTTATCTTTTTAGTCATCATTTCATTTTTCTTTTATTTCTTTCCTTTAATAATGTCATGGTTGACACTTGGAAGAGCACACAAAAATAAATCCAAAATTTGCAAAAGATGGGATTTGAACCTCTTCCCTCAAGGTACTTCACTTGATGCCATAACCTCCTTGCCATATGCTCATTTATGCTAGCAATTTACTCTTTTATTTCCATAAGCCTTGATGCCACTTACTATCTCTCCTTAATAGGCTTAAACATAAACTTTTACTAAGGCCCAACTTGAACTCGAACCTTTATAGAACCCCGTAACTTTCTAAAATCATCTTCTTAATAAGTCCAACTTGAAATAATGCCATTCTCTTGTTCTCAAAATTTTTAAACACTCCTACGCCCAAGGCCCAATGGGCCCAATCCTACTAGGCCCAATTTAGGGATGTTACAACTTTGTTCAAGATTATATAAAACCTTTCAATTTTAAAGTTGTATATAAAAATAGTCACTTTTGTTTGCCTCAAATTACATTTTAGTCACTTATGTTTGAAATGTTATGTTTTAGTCACTTACGTTATCATTTTGTTACGAAGCAATCAGGGGCAAAGCCAGGATAATTTTTTAGGGGGGGCGGATAAAATTTTAATTTTTTATAGTTTATATCTTTATAACTTGTAAAGGATTAAATTGAATTTTTATAATTTTAGGGGGGCCAAAGTGCAATTTTACCTTTATTAATTTGAAATTTTTAAAAAATTCTATGGGCCTTTTAAACAATTTTACATTTTAGGGGGGTCGGGGCCCATGCCAGCCCCTCGGCTACGCCCCTGGAAGCAATCACTCTACCGTTAAGCTCCGTTACATGGTAGTCCAAATGAATTTTAAATGCCAACTTGGATGTCCTACGTGGCAATCCAAATTAAATTTATTTAATTAAAAACCTATTTTCATCCCAACAACAGGATATCCAAGTTGGTATTTAAAACCCATTTGGACTGCCACGTAGAACTGCCGTTAGGGAGGTACCAAAGTTTAACGGTAGAGTGACCATTTCGTAACAATACGATAACGTAAGTGACTAAAACATAACATTTCAAACATAAGTGACTAAAATGTAATATGAGACAAACAAAAGTGACTATTTTTATAGTTTACCTAAATAATAATCTAACCTCCTATCATAACATTTAATTGATGTACAATCAATTTGCTCAAATAATTTTAATAAAATTTTAATAAAATTGACATGCTAGCCTGCGTGCGTTTTGTGTATATTTCGGATAATTTTTTCTAAAAATTTTTATGAATTTTTTAAAGTTCATTGAAATTTAAAGTTTTTATTTTTATTTTTTTGAATTTTTATTGAGTATATGTGGATTAAAATTTTAATGAAAAAAAAGTTCAATTTTATTAAAATTTAAAGATTAAGAATCAAAGTGGTGGGAAAAAGGATTAAAACCTAAGTGATAAAATAATAAAGATTAGATGTTAAATTTATGAGTTTGTTGCTAATATGAAGTAAAATGTTATGGAATGGACCACTGAAGAATCCTGCTTCCTCGTCTTCTTATTCCTCATTCTGTGAATAGGTTCCATCACCAAGTTGAGTAGACGTTAACGAAAGCTTGGCTCGACCTTCATTTCTCTTATCTGGCAGAAGATAAGAGCAAATTGTCTATTCCTACACCTGCCTCATGATAATATATATAATCCATAGTTTAGACCTTGTACTTATCTCTGGTGAAAACGAAATGCATGAAAGCCATGTTATCTTTTGTGATTTTTTAATTTAATTCTAACGTATTTAAATATTAATATTGAATTATTTTTTTATTAGTGAAATGGGTTTTTTAATCCCCACAATCTCAATTAACCAATTCATGACTACCTATATTAAGACACAAGCACCATTCAAGTGGAGTAATGATGTGGCATTATTGTAGACCAATTCTTGAGGCCTCAAACATCCCTTGTTAATGGGAATGACGGTGCTGTACTTCAAGCAGCTACTTCCTGCTTTACTCCTTTTTCCTTCATCTCTAAAAATTAGTGAATGAGCAAGACAGGCAAGGTTGAAAATAAAAGCCTAAAATTACAATGTTACAATAGTTCTCCATGCATTTTATAGACTGATTGATTTTATTGGCCTACAATAAGACCAACAAGTTCCAGAAACGAGAGGAAACCCAGACTTACTTTATTTTATACTTGAAATAAGCAATTGGGGGTGACACTGACACACCCCTATTACAACCATGAAGATCAATTATGTTTCAAATTAATGCAGCAGAGTCAAACATTTGGTTGTCGTGGCGATTTACTCGGGTTTCCGGCATGTAATGATAGCGAACTTGATCACACCCTTCTGGTACCCTTGGATCATCAATGGCATCACTAATGCACCTTTTATGGCTTTTAATCCTAATGATATCAACACACAATAAGAGCAACATCAACAACTCTCTCCTATTCTCCTATCAGCTTAGTTTAAGAGTTATGAGCTATAAACATAGTTACCACTACGTAGCAGTGATATGAAGCCCTTCCAGGTAAATGCTGAGCGTATAACTGCCGGCCAAAATGGGGCAACACGCTCAGACCAATCAGCAGCCTTTATATCCTGCAATGTAGCATGTTATATCATCTCATCAAAACGTTATACAAGCATGTTGAACTCGAGAGAGGGTTTTAGCTATTTAACCAAGTAAAATTAATTACCTGGAGAGATAGGGACTGAAGTAGTTTGACATAGTCAGAAGTAGAACACCACTCAGGTAAATAGTAGGCATTACATATCCTATTTAGCAGCTTTTTCTCCCATGGCTCCAAATCCTCTTCTGAGGGACCAAGATCCCTATGGCACCATGTCACTATTATTATAGTGCCTCCAGGAGCTGCAACTCTTGCCAACTCATTAACAAACTGCCAGTGTTGGATGCAGGGAATAAATTAATAAACATATGGTGCGATTAATAAGGATAATTACATGTTATTATTTATTATCATGATAGGTTAGCTCAAATTAAAAGTGATTTAATTTGGTTAGAATTTAATTATTAAATAAAGTATGGGTCAAATATGTGTAGATACTCTTCTAATCAAATTCTAATTAATAATGGGCTAATTAGAATTTGATTAGAACTAATATGCCAATGTTATAAATATTAGGGTTATGGTCCCCAAATTAAACATAAGATATCTTTTCTAATATCCCATCATTAGGAAAGAGAGAGAACAAATATTCTCTAAATTTCTTGTGTGCTAATTTGGAAGATCAAATCCCCAAAATCCGGTAAAACTATAAGGAATTCATGGATTCAGGTACGTTTCCGCATCTAGTTTTATTTTCCATTTATTCTTGATGATTTGACATGATAGATCCTGGTTTATTCAGTTTTATTTTAGATTTATTTTACAAATCTAACAAGTGGCATTCAAGCTTTGTCATGTTGAATCATTGAGAATGAATTTATTCTTTATGGATTTGATATTTTAATTATATATTATGTTGAATCTTTGAGATTCTTGATAAATTTTTGGGTTTTGATTCTTTAAATAAAGTTTTAAGGTTTTATAAATATAATCTAGTTTAATATTTGCAAGGCATGTGATTATTATTTTAATCCTATATGACATTTAAAAATATATATAAAAATTGATTCATAAATATATGTTTGTTATATAATATATGCATGCTTTGATTGGTTTAATGCATGTTTTGGAAATTTTTATATATATATATATATATATTATCTTTCAATCTGATTGAAAGATGAAATTAAGGTAAACATTTTGAAACAAATAAATTCAAATTTTGACTTTTAATTAAGGATCTCTAATATTTTAAATAAATTAGTTGAAACAAAATGCCGCCAAAGTGACCTCTTTTGTATAGATTAGTTTATTTGAAATATTAAGATGATTATATATTTTTGTGACTCATGCGTTTATTAATTGACCCAAAGATAAATTAATATTTGGCAGAATTTCAATGACATCTGTGGTGATAAATGTGTGACAATTATAAGGTATTTTATGTGAGCAATAAGTTAGTCCAAAGATTAATTCATTGTTTGACATAATTTATCGTCAATGTTTGATTGCTACAACAAGAGTACCGCTTACTGTTAATATTACTGTCCAAAGACTTGATATTAATGTTGTGTTTGGTATCTTGAGATGGGATTAGCCATTATCCTGAATTTATTGTTTACTTATGAATATTGATGTGAGCTTATTTTTATTTATTTTTTGTTCTATATTCAGCTAATTCATATTCCACTGCCACAATATCTGCTAATATAAATTCTATACCCATGCTTAATGGGACTAAATGAATGGAAAAGGCACTTATTTATAGTGCTTGGCTGTATGAACATAGACCTTGCACTAAGGGAAGAACTACTTGCACCTCTCACTGCGGAAAGCACCCTCTATATTAAAAGGGATTTTGAGAGGTGGGATCGTTTAAATTGTAAGAGTCTAATGATCATGAGGCACAGCATTTCAGAAGCCTTTAAGGCATAGAATCTGAAAAGATTACTCAGGCCAAGGTTTCCTTAACGAAATTAAGAAACGTTTTGTTAAAAAAGATAAGGTTGAAATGACATCATTTCTGACTTATTTGATGTCTATAAAGTTAGGGTTAAGGAAATTCTAAGCGATCTAAGGGCTATGAGTTTTATAATCCCATAATAAGGAATATTTTTGAGATGGGAGCTGCAACATTTTTGAGGATGTTGAGTTTGGGGGGAGAAATAAGGTTAGAGACATTGCTTTTGAGGAGGAATTGGATTCTAACTCAATTCCTACTATCACTTTTGACGATGTTCAGGTTCTTATACCTATCATTGATCAAGAAGTGAATCCAGAACCTCTTCAAGACAATGTTGAACAACTCCCCATTCAAAATGAGATAATTGTTCCAGAAGAACAAACTCAACAACCTCAAGAACAAGTGCCATTAAAGAGGTCCACAAGAGAAAGGAGAAATGCTACTCCAGATGATTATGTTGTATTTCTCCAGGAACATGAGGATGATAATGGAATGATGGAAGATGATCTAATCAACTTTCATCAGGTCATAAAAAGTTCTAATTCTCAAAAGTGGATTGATGCCATGAAATATGAGTATAATTCTATGCGAGACCCTGAAGGTGCAAAACCAATTGGTTGTAAATGGATATTTAAAACCAAGAGGGATGCAAATGGTAATGTGGAGAGGTATAAGGCGCGTCTTGTAGCTAAAGGATATACTCAGAAAGAATGTGTTGATTTTACAGAGACTTTCTCTCCAGTTTCATTGAAAGACTCTTTTAGGATAATCATGGCGCTTGTTGCTCATTTTGATCTTGAGTTACATCATATGGATGTTAAGACTGTGTTTCTTAATGGCGACATTGAAGAAATAATTTATGTGGTGCAACCACAAAATTTTGAGTCGAAAGACTCAAAGAATATGGTTTGCAAATTGACAAAATCCATCTATAGACTCAAACAAGCTTCCCGTCAATGGTACCATAAGTTTCATCAAATAATTGTTTCGTTTGATTTTGAGATGAATATTGTTGATGATTGTGTGTATCACAAATTCAATGGGAGTAAGTACATATTTCTAGTTTATATGTTAATGACATACTGCTTTTTAATAATAAGTATAGCCTCAATCAATACCCTAAGAATGATTTTGAAATTACAAAAATGCATTAGATTTTTTACATTTTAGCAGTGGAAAGTCTAATGTACGTTTAGGTTTGTATACATTGGAATATTGTGTACACTATTGGGATGTTAGGCATATATTTTAAGCAACCCTGATTTGGACCATTGGATAGCATCCAAGAGGGTTATAAGGTATTTTCAGAGAACAAAAGATTACAAGCTCACATATCGAGGGTCTAATCAGTTAGAGATCATCAGGTATATAGACTCCAATTTTGATGGAATATGGATATAAGATTTTTTCACTAAGGTTCAAATTGTGAAAACAAATTGCAATCTTTAATTCCAGTAGCAACAGGAGCACATTAAAGTAAAAACACATAGACTTTAAGTTCCTGGTTGTTAAAGTAAAAGTTCAGAATGGTTAGGTGCTTATAAAGCATATTAGGACGAACTCCATGATTGCGGATCCGCTTACTAAGGAATTACACCTAAGGTTTTATAAGAGCACACTGGTCATATGGGTGTAATGTCATTTAAAGGATATTTGGTTTTAGTGGGAGTTTGTATTTTTAAATGCTTTTATGTTATAGACACATTTTCAGTTATTTCAGTTTAAAGATATTAAGTTTATTTTTTTGCAGAAATAAAGTTTATTTGGTTTATTCACACTCTGATTTTGGTAAGGTTTGATCTCACTAAGGAGGACCAGTTGGAAATAGACATGTTTAGATCATATTGCATGTAATTTCCATGCTACACATCCATACTTGATCTATGTTATTTGGTTGTGTTAATATACGTGATCATGGATGGATTTAGTTACGATATATGTAACAAAAGTCGCATTGGTTCTATGTTAACATAATTAATGGATGAGATTGTTTGGAATACCTTTTGGATATGATAGTAAAATTTTGAGTTGATAAGGTTATATAATGACATGTAATTATAAAGTAATTAGTATATATATGTGGTCCAAGTGGAAGATTGTTGGAAAATTTCACATATATAATAAGGATAATTACATATTATTATTTATTATCATGATAGGTTAGCCCAAATTAAAAGTGATCTAATTTGGTTAGAATTTTATTGGGTTTTTAATTATTAAATAAAGTATGGGTCAAATATGTGTAGATATTCTTCTAATCAAATTCTAATTAGTGCTAATTAGAATTTGATTAGAACTAATATGCCAAGGTTATAAATATTAGGGTTATGGTCCCCAAATTAAACACAAGATATCTTTTCTAATATCCCATCATTAGGAAAGAGAAAGAGCAAATATTCTCTCTAAATTTCTTGTGTGCTAATTTGAAAGATCAAATCCCCAAAATCCGGTAAAACTATAAGGAATTCATGGATTCAGGTACGCTTCCACATCTAGTTTTATTCTCCATTTATTCTTAATGATTTGACATGATAGATCCTGATTTATTTAGTTTTATTTTGGATTTATTTTACAAATTTAACATGCCAAAGTTCCATTAACCTCATCAAGTCAAACAAACTTGAAAGTTTAACAACAAAATGTAGCATATTAATTGGGATAAAACAAACCTTAGCTTTATCAGGCATGTGTTCTCCACTTTCCATAGACCAAACTAGATCAAACTGACCATCAGGGAATGGTTGCTTCAGAGCATCTGCAACTTGAAATGAAACCTGCAAATATGGCAGTGTGTTATAGCTATCTTTCTATCATCAAAACTAAACACTTGCAAAGATGAAAACATTTATGAAGTGATATGCCAGCTTGAAATGTAGAGAACTGAAGAGTTTTTCACATATACCTTGTCTGCTAGTCCTTCATCTTTAGCAAGAACATTAGCCCTTCCAGCTTGGACAGGGCTCAAAGTAATGCCTCGACATTCTGCTCCAAATTTCCTTGCTAAGTATCTAGAGCTGCCTCCTATCCCACATCCAACATCAACTATTGTCTTGGGCTGCTTTGCTGGATCATCTGAATAAGCCAATTGAGAGGAAAAGCAATTGTTAGAAGATCATCTTCATTCAAAGGTACCGGCAAACAAGGACTCGGGGGCTGTTTGTATCTATAGATCAATAAGTTCTCATATTTATAGTTAACTGCATTTTCTTGAAACATTACATTCTTTATTTCAATAAACACCATAGAAGAAATATGAGAATTTTTGTGAATATTATTTAGTTTGATTTTTGCCAATAATGAATATGTATTAGATCTATGCATCCTCTTGAACTCATGCTACTGCTCATCCATGCTAATGTTAGCATGGCAGGGGGAAAAATACAGTGTATTGAAATGAAACAATTATGCTCAGGTAAAGAAACATAACTATAAAACTAATGAAATTATGTCAATTTCGGGTATCCGTATAAGCCTAGCTTGAATGTCACTTTGAAGAAATTTTTTTTTCTTGAAGGTAAGATTCTGTACAAAAAAAAAATCCCTTTCATGTTGTTATCTAAGAGAATTTTTTATTTTCATCCTTATAAGATATTTTGTTCCTATTTAATAGAGAGAGAGAGAGAGAGAGAGAGAGAGAGAGAGAGAGAGAGAGAGAGAGAGAGAGAGAGAGGGAGAGAATACACGAAAATAAAATACGATAAATAACTGAAACCCAATTTTGAAAAACAAGAAGAAAAAGACACAAACCTATTAAAATGTGCATAAACTATTAGTTTTATATATTATAAATTGGATTGACTTTTAGTTATAGATATTATAAATTATAAAATATCTGAAATGCCCTCATTCAATAACAGCATACCTAATATAGGCCAATAATACATTTGTGTGTCTTTAAATGAACCCATTTCAGTTGCCACTTTAGCTCTCACTTAAATTAGGGATAGCTTTTGTAGCAGGTTGTAAATTGGTATCCAAGGAAAGATGGTTGGTAGCCTTTGGATCACAGTTTTTTTTTTTTCTTTTCCTTTTTTAACTTCTGGAAGTAATGATCTTGGGCTAAAAAAGGTCAATTCCATTAAATCTGGATTAAAATTCTAAAAGGATAATAAATTACTTTGCAAGACATAAATAAATAATTTTATTCCATGTCTATATTTCTCTATTAATATTAAAGTTTTTAGGGTATCAACGGTCACATGGGTCAAGTTACCCGTTCAGGCTCACTCGAAATTTGAGAGAGTTTAGATATAAATATTAAGTCTGATAAATGGGTTTGGGTACAAAAATTAAGCCCATTTAAAAATGAGCCGAGACGAGCCTTCAACCTTCAAGGCTTGACCCAACCCTTTTTAAGTTTATAATACATTATATTATGTATTTTAGAGCACATTAAAAAATAAATCTATACTAAATATATAATATTACTCTAATGTAAACATTAAAATAATGTTAAGATGACTATATAAAAAATTTCAATATATAAAAATGTATAAAATTATTAAATATTAAAATAAAATAAATATTTTTTAAAAAAATTTAAAAAAATATGGGTGAACTTAAAATGGATTTGGGTTATAGTCTTTTGCAAACATGGACGAATTTGGACAAAATTTTAGGTTTATATTTCAAGTCGGGTGGGACTTGGACAAGCATAAAGTATATCAATATTCTGCTTAGACCTGACTCGACTCATCATAGTTAAGCAAGAATAAAAAATACTAAGGTAAATTATATTATTTTGAAGATTTTTTATTATTTTATATAAGAAATAATGGGTATCATAATTTAATATTAATTAAAAGTTTAGTGAAATATTTGTATAGAGTTTAAAAATATTTATAATTCGATTATTAAATGATATAACAATTTTTTATTTTGATATAATATTAAATATATGGGAGGAGGTGTGAGAGGAATAATTCTAGCTTTTTTACTTTAATAATATAAAAAAATAAAATTAATAATTGAAATGGCATGCCCATTAGATTATATACCAAAATGGTATGGTTTTACTGGTGCCGCCTATCAAATTGGCGGTACTGGACTGAAATGTAATGATCTAAAGTATTCAGGGACTTGATATGCAAATTTTCTATATTAAGTGGCTACTAAAAAAAAGTGAAAGGGTGGCGGCACCAAACCTTAAATGTGACTAATTGCCTTGTAAGCCCTCCTTACTTATTATTTTATTTTTATTCCCCTTCAACTCACTATATTGTGTTTAAACAAACATTTGACCTATTTTTATAGTTAAATAAGCCCTTAACTTATGACTTTTACTCATAAAAACCCTTTTATTTTAATATTAAAGTAAATATATTTTGAATTTCAAGCTCTTGTCTTAATTTTTTGTTGATGCAGTAAAAATTATATACACTTTAACGTCAACATAAAATCTAAAAAAGTAATCAAAAATTTCAAAAAAGTAGTTAAGAATATCATGTATACAAGCACTCTCAAGAAATTTTAATATTTTATTTAATAAACTATTCTCATCAAATTCACATGCATCAACATAAAATGCGAATTAGTTTATATATTTTTTAAATAGCTTTACTTTGAGTAAAATATATTTACTTTAGTATTAAAATAAATAGATTTTATGAGTAAAAATAATAAGCTAAGGGCTTATTTGACTACAAAAAATAGGTCAATGGTTTGTTTAAACACAATATAATGAGTTGAAGGGGAATAAAAAGAAAATACAAATAAGGAGGGCTTACAAGGCAATTAGCCACATTTAAGGTTTGGTGTCTTTCACTTTCTTTCCGGCAGCCACTCAAAATAAAAAAATTACATATCAGATCCCTGAATACTTTAGATCATTACATTTCAGTCCGGTGTCGCCAATTTGACAGGCAGTACCAATAAAACCATACCATTTTGATAAATAATCTTTTGTGCATACCATTTTCAGTTATTAATTTTATTTTTTGTATTATTTAAATAAAAAGCCAATAACTCTTATAAAGAGAAAAAGGACCCAGGTGGTGAGGTGAGAGTAATAATTCCAATGATATGTAAATTCCTTTTATTGCGCTGCAACTTCTGATTGGGCTAAAGTAGAGTTGAGCATCAGAAGGTCTACCCAAAATGTGGGAGGGTTTGGACAAAAATATAGGCTCGAAAAATGGGCTTGGACAAAAAAAATAAGGCCTGTTTTAAAAACAGGTCGGGCCTAGGGTAAGGCATTTTTGGCCCGGCTAGGCCCGAATTCACTAAAGGACAAAAAATCTAATTTTTTAATATTATTTTCTTGTTATTTTCTCCCTATTTTGCTACCATTTTACTATTATGTTGCTACTATTTTGTTGTTATTGTTTAGATATTGTATAAAACTTATTTTATTGTTAATTTTGTTATTATTTTAGAGATATTTGCTTGTTAAGTTGTATCTATATTAGTGTTATTTAAGTATACATATTTTTTAAAATTCGTTTGCAAATTGTTGGGAAATATTTATTTTGACATTTTTAGTATTTTTAATGTATTATATATATTTTAAAATTATATAAAAAATAATATAAAAATTAATATGGGCGAGCCGGGTCAAGTTCGAGTTTTAACATTTTTATTTGGGTCGGTTGAGCAAAATTTTAAACTAATTTTTCCTGAATTTTTAGTCGGGCCCGGCCTCGCAGATGCTGACGTCTAGGCTAAGGTATGCTTTGTCCTTTTCACCCTAACTCACCCATCGCACACTTTTCATAAGTTCAAATAACTAATCATAATAATATTTTATATTAATAGTACCATTATATTACTAAATTAATATTTTCTCAAATTTATTTTTTTGGGCAGGGAAAGATTAATTTTTTTTTTTGTAAGGGTTTATGCAAAATAATAATTTTGAAAAAGATTAAATTAAAGCGAAAGGCTTACTCTTGAAACATGCAGACCCTTTAATTTAATTTAATTTAACCTTAAATTGTTTAATATCAGATTTTGGAGACCACTTTACACGTTTATATATATATTTTATATATATATATATATATATATATTTATATATATATATATATATATATATTAGAAATGATTTTTTGTTGATCCAAAATTAATTTTAATTATTATTAGAAATAATAATAAAGCATTATAATATCTTTGTTTCGGTCTCTCAAGAAGGTATCCAGTGGATTCAATAATTAATCTTCTATATTTTATAGGCCCATTAACAAAGTAAAAACAATTGTCAAAAATTTTAAAATTACTCCATACTCAAAAAAAAATTATTAAAAAAAAAACAAAAACTCTTAACATCTCAACCAACTTTAAGTTTTTTGTACTTCAAATTTACACATTTTAAAATTTCAATCACATGTTTTTTCTACAAAAATATAACACATCGATTTTTAAACCTTCAACTTTAATATAATCTAATTATATAACTCTTAACCAAATTAATATATCAATTGGATATCTTGAAAAATATTTTAAAAAATAACAAATATTATTATAAAAATATAAAATCTATAAAAAGTAATTTAAATCTAAAAATGTTCAAATTTAAACATAGAAAATTTGTCCATATCAACTCTATCTTCATTTGTTTTTATATAATTTCTTTTTATAAATATGTCTTTACATAAATTTGTTTATCATCTACGTTGTGGGTTGCCATATCTAATTATTATTATCATCACAAAGCCACACCCACCACGTGGGTGAGTGATAAAAACTTAAATAATATATATAATTATTTTTTAAGAAAATAAGGTATATAATTGGTTTTTAAGAAATAAAAATTTTAAAATAATTTGTAATTTTTTAAGAGAGGGGCGTATGGTAGATGCTAGAACGAAGTTTTTTTGGGGTATATGGAATAGTTTTCCTTTATTATTTTAATTTTATGTTTCTTTTTCCTCTGAATTGATGTGTATTCGCTCAAGGCACAAACGTTTGAGAAGCTTCATGAATAGTATGGAGTTTAATACATAGTTGTAAAGTAGATGGATAATTAATATAGGTAGTAAATTATTATGGAGGATTAGATTATATTTTATTTTTCTTATTCAAAAAATAGGTAAATTAATTAATATATTTTATATTAAAGAAAAATTAATTATTTCTATTAAAAATTAGCGTGATTAACCGAATAACTGGATAGTAACATGTAGTATATTACGTTTACCTTATACTGTTTGTTCTAATGTAGAAATTAATTTACCTATTTTTTAAAGTAAAAAAAAAAGAAAGTAAAATACAAATGATATTTTTATTAGTTATATGCTACTCCAATTACTTACCGCCAAAGGAGGTAGCGGCCGAAGAATGGACCACAAATGGATATCATGTTTCCTTGTCTTGTTATTCTGTGAATTGGTTCCGACACCAACACCAGTAGAGAAGAAGAACTTCTCTTGCCTCCACCTTCCTATTCTATCTACCCAGCATAAACAGCAAATACAACCCACCTATTCCCGCCCATTAACTACATTTGTCCCTTCCTAATTAACCTATCCATTTTGGTGCTCTCGGCGTAGAAACAATCGCCGATTCATTCACCACCTTCCCTCACCATACCCTTTTCTAGTTCCTACGTACTATTACTACTAGCTATCCAACAAAATGAGGTTAAACCATCTGCTATTTCTAAGTTTAGGAGCTCATTATTATACAAAAAATACAAGCAACTGCGTATAGTTATAAAACTCAGTACATATTAATATTAAAAATAACTAACTTGTACTGTCATTTATAAATATATAAGCAATTTATTCCTTATATTATTTTTAAAATTTTGAATTTTGATATATTTTTCAGTATTAAGTCAACATTTTTTTAAAATCTAAATTCAAGTTTATTAACTATAATCTTTTCCAAGATCCGTCTATCAAAACATATTTTCTCTATTACCATCAAAATAATATAGATATATATTAAGCTATTAATCACAAATGAAATTATTTTGTAGTGATATATCGTATTATAATTCTTAACTGAGTTTGGTTTTGATTCAATTTAACAAAAAGAAAATACATTTACAGAAAATGATAGTTGTTTAGGAGACTGACTCCGAAGTTTTTCAACAGTTGATCCATTCTTGTTTTCCGTCTAAGAGCTCGATTGAGGAATCAGTCTACTGTTTGACAGCCACACTTCAAATACTTGTTTTGAAGGAGTGGATGCTCTCAACAATATTTTTCTTGGTAAAAGACAATAGTGAAATTCTAAAATTAGTGATATGAAAATCTATTTAAGTTTTTTACTCAAACCCTTCTATTTAGCCTAATATTTTTAATTAAACCCGCTCAAATTTTACTTAAACCCTTCGGAAGGTCTTTTGACGAATATGCTAAGTGGCATTAATTTCAAATAGTAATTGTAAATACAAACCTCAGCGCATAGACAAAATTGTAGAAACCTGAGCTGGCTTTCAACCACTGAATCCAGATTAATAGTTTGGGTTGAGCAGGTTTGGTTTCAAGTTGAATATTAGTGCTTTGTTATTCTTTATCCTTTGATTTTAATGGAATTTGACAAGTGGATAGAAAAGAAAAGAAAACGAACCGGTTATTCCAGCGAAACGGAGCGATTCTTCGATCATTCGGATCTGGGCAGCTGGATGACCGGAGCCTGAAACATTGGAATCCTGATCGTAAAAACCATGATGCATATGGTCACCCCAAATGTCTTCCCAAAGCCCAGACGACTGGTCGTAGAACTCCGCTATCCCTTCCTGCAACGCACGTGCATCGGGCGTGCTCGTTGCAGCGGTCTCGCCATGCGTCGTCATAAGTCTTGCCTGCCACGGAAACAGGAAAAAGAAAAGGGAAGGACGCGGGAAGGAAAATACAAATAAGGGAACGGGAATGGTAAGTTTGTAAGCAGATGTCACTTACTTATAATAAATTTTATCCACTTCAGTTATAGTGGTGGCGGCAGTTTTGTGATTGTGGGAGTGTATGAAGGGCAAAATAGAGAAAAATAATGGAATTGTAAGTTCGCTTACAATCAATGTCAATGTCATAGTTTTAAACAGAACCCGTGAGGCGAGGTGCTGCTGTGAATACTTTCAGTAAATAATTGCCCTACTTCGTCCCTTACTCCTTAAAATATTTTATTTTCCATCTCACACACAATATATTTCTAGCATCTGATATGGTTTTTTATTAATATTAATTCAATAAGAAATAATAAAGGTTTGATAGATGTCATGATATAAAAGAAGAATAAAAACAAGATACACTGGTAGCATAGGAAGGCATTGTAGTACGGCTCAGCTGCCCACCACACTTAGCCCAACGTTTTCCTTTTGGGTGGGGAGAAAAGGATGGAAAGAGATAAGAAACGAAAGAAAATAAATAATTGTTTTTTGGTTTCATGATTGGAATGGAGAGAGAGAACCAAAATCAATTTTAAAAAGAAATTTGTGGTTTGTATTTATTTGTTTTTCTTTTACGTATAATTTGATGATGTGAATTAGAGGTCTCAATTCTCTTTTCAAGAGTTTGAAATATAACAGCTTGTTTTTTAGTGATGTTGAAAACAATAACTTTGGAATTATAATTTCGATGTATGAATCTGTAAATATTAATTATTTACTATTTACGAGGTTATTAGTGTCATATAAAAATTTGTTTTAAAAATTTTGAATTTTAATTAGTTAATTAAAGAAAAATGATTAAATCGTATAAATTTTAAAAGTTAATAAATGGTTTTATAAGTTTCACTTGAGGGCCTTAGGTGGTAAGTTTACCTATTTCATTTTTAGTGGAGGCTTTGGTGGATGTTGACATGAAATTTAATTAGTTTTATTTTTATATAAAAGGGCAACTTGCAATTTAGTTAATAAACAAATTAAAAGAAACAAAAGGTGAAATAATCATGATCTTCATCTATCTTTTCACCTTAGAACCGAAACACCATAGCTAAGGACAAGCAAACTTTCGGCCAAAACATTTTCAATTGCATGGTATGAAATGAAGATATATTTTTAGTGATTTTTATATTTTTGAGATTGTCATAGCTTAATCTAACTAGTACAAGGATTATTTTGTGAAATTGTCAAAGTTTAGAAAATATAACTTTTTTTTTTTCTTATGAATTTTTAGCATGTAAGGACTGATTTGGAGTTGTAAATTCGATATAATGGGAATAAATTTTTAATTGTGAAAATAATCTTGTTTTAGTCTTAAGGATTAAATAGAATAAAATGTAAAAGTTTAGACAAAATTGAAAAGTTGTAAATAAGATGAAATATGTACTGAATTGAGTATTAAATGAAATTGAAGCTAATAAATTGAAATAAACTATTTTATAGATCAAGACAAGTAGATAACCAAGAAAAAGGGAAAGTTGTTGAATAGTCCTTGAACTTTCACTGTCTCTGCAGTTTAGCCCTGGTAAGTTCGTACGGTTTAGTTAAAATAAATTGAAATGTTATTTTGATATTGTGATGTGGTTGTTGGATAATTTAGATACAAGTGAACTATTATAATTTGATGGGAGTCAAGAAACTAAATGATTTAAATATTATTAATACAATTAGCATGCCAATAGGTTATATTGCCCAGGGTATGGGGTTGATTTGCGATTTGATGATGACTTTTGATTTGTTACTTTCCACTGAATATACCGATAGACTATCATGTTATATTTACAATGATTCTGGTGTGTTTCTGGGGCGGATGTAAAGCCTACAGGCTTGGCACTTGGTGTCTAGGTGTGTTCTGGAGGGATGTTAGCGTACGGGCTTGGCACTTGGTGCCCAGGTGTGTTTTTGGTTAACTGTATGCGTTCTGGTGTGTTCTGAATGGTTAACTGTGTATCCGAATCCGTTTATACTATTCATCAGGCAAGTTTCCATTGGTCATATGACATGTTATTAAATCTTATAAGTGTCTACATGGTCTTTTTAATGCATATCGTGACTTGGTATTGAATGATCTCATATGATTCAATATATTTTGCAACTTGTATATGTACGTGTATAAACTCACCTATTGAGTGACTACGATTGACAAGATTTATTATTTGTTAATATTGTTAATGAAATAACTATGTTTATACGGTAAGTTTTATTGTTTCAACCGTTGAACTTACTAAGCTTTATTGAAGCTTACTCGTTTCATTTTTCATGTTCCTTGTAGATAACTTTTTATGAAGTCGAGCTATTGGATCAACTTGAAGATCACACTATCCAGATGCATTTCGGTAGATTTTGATACGTTTATTTTAGGTTATATGGCATGTAATAGGTGTGTTTTGTATATGTTTTGAATATTTACTACATATGTTACATATGAGATTGATGCAAAGATGCTTAAGCTTAGTATTAGCTTGCTTGTGTATGTGCCTTTAATCTTGGTGTGAATATGTTCATATAAAGTTGTTTTGGTCATTTGATATAAACCTTATTTAAGTGTTTGAATCATGGTATGAATGAATATGAATGAATAAGAAGAAATGGTAAGTTTGGCATGAGTTTTATATATGAACTTATGAACTTGAATGCAAATTAGTTTGGTGTGACATGTGAATTGAGGTTGATAATTGAATTGTGGTGTCAATGAGAACACACACTTAGGTTGGATGTTTTAGCTTATTTCAGGCATGTTTAAATGTGTTTTAAAGAATGGAAATGGTTGATTTTGATTTGGCTTGGTACCTAAGTTTTGGATGAAAGTTTTCCTTGTTTTGGAAGCTTTTTAAGGTGCGTATGGCCTGAGACACGGGCTGTCACATGGTTGTGTGCTACACACAGCCTACTCACACGGTTGTGTGCCGTATTAATTTTAGGTGCAGAATTTTTCACATGGTTTGAACACATGGGCGTGTAGGGTAGCCATACGGCCATGTCCTTGAGCCATACAGTCTGGGCTCTGTCACACTGCCATGTGACCCCTATTTCTAAAATTTTCAAAAATTTTCATGTTTTGATTCAAATTAATCCCTAATAGTTCCCAAACTATTTTAGGGCCCGTAAATGTTATTTTTCTATGAACGAAATGCATATTCGAATGTTGTTATTTAAATTAATAAATGAATAGTTTAATGATGTAAATTGTTTTTATGTGTCGTAATACTTTGTAATCCTAATCTGGTGACGGAGAGGGGTTATGGGTGTTACACGAAGGGTCAACATTTTTTGATCCTATAATTTGATGGATTGTAGCCGTTGTTGTGTCTACGGAACAACTTTTACTATTCCTTGAAGTAAATCCAATATTGCACGGAGATCTATCTTTTCTATTCCTACCTCGAGTATCGATTTGATCATCGCCGTGTCCATTCATCTCCGCTTACTTTTCACTTTCTACAAAATGATCATTACGGTTAACTTCTACCTCAACAGCATACCTCAACTCATCAAACATTTTCAAATATAAGACAAATAATCAATAATCCACATCCAAATTTCGGCTTGACTCGACCTTGGTATGTACCTCTAAATTCAATTTTTGAGCTTGATTTAGTCCGAGAATTGGCTCAACCTATAGCTTTGATACCACTAAATGTAACACCTTATACTTGACCTGATCGTTGAGTTTGAGCTGTGTGTCACATTCATTTCTAGAGCAACTACGATTAATTCAGGATTAAAACATACAATTTAATGATAAAATTAAACAAATATATATTCAACATGAAATACAATCATTCTCGGGCTTTATACGAGCTTATGAAAGCTCTAAAACTAAACTAAGGTTGAATTAGGACCAAAATGAAAGTTTTCAAAATTTAGGGTCAATGTCACAACGTGAGGGTGTTCCTCGTCACGATGTGACATACTGACTTGGTCTGATGGCTTCCTCTTGCGCCGTGGCCTGAAGCCAAGATCTCATCATGACGATATTAATGTGACGTCACATACTAAACTTGCAATTTTTACTCAATTGCCTACAATTCCAACACTTCAATATATAATCAAATTTCTATTATGCTTTTGACCGTGTGAACAGTATCTAAAAGTTTATGGCACATTCCATTCATGCAATTATCATATTTCAATCCTTCAAACATGTCCAAGCCATCAAAACAAGTCGTCTTTTAATGTAATTCAACTAGCTCATTCATATCATACCAATATTAATAAAGTCATTGTCCTATATAACATTATATCATACCTAACCACATACAGAAGCTTCATTTCATACCAATCCAAACATAACAATGATCCTATTTAAATTAAGCAAATGCCTTATCTTTTACAAAAATACAATAATCACATAACATTCAAAGACCTATGTACATATTGTAACACCCCTATCTCGTCTCCGTTAACGAATTAGGGTTACGGAGTGTTATTGAGCAAAACAGAACATTTAACTTCACAATAGTAACAATTTTAAAATTAAATGCTATCATATAACAAATAAATCAATTCATGGCTTATATACACTTATGGGCCTTAAATTGAGCCTACAAGGCTCCAAATATAGTTTGGAAGAAATCAAAGATCAAATCGAAACAAATCAAAATTTTTTAGAAAAACTTAAAAATTTTGAAAACAGGAGTCAGACAGCAATGTGACATAGCCTAGACCGTGTGAACGTTCTAAGTTTGGACACATTGCCATGTCCCAGCCCGTGTGTATATTTGAAATAAGGCCACACGACCGTCTCGCGAATCGTGTGCCAAATCGTGTGTGTATTCGAAGTAGGGTCACATGGTCATTTTGCAAGTCGTGTGTCAGACCGTGCCACAAACTGTTTTGAGACACATGGTCATGTCGTAGGCCGTGTCTTAGACCGTGTGAGGTAACAGTGTGTTGCACACGGTCATGTGACAGCCCTTGTCCCAGGCTGTGTGTAGCATATGTTGTAACATTCTATACCTGACCTGGTCGCCAAACCCGAATAGGGGATGCCACACCACCATCTCGTCTCGTTTAAATTAAACAAGAAGTTAGATTCAAGTAAATCGGTAGTCTTTTGTTAACCGAGTAAGTTTTTAAGTTGTCCAAATGGTTAATTATTATTGTTGGGCCTAAATTTTGCCCGGGACCCAAAACAAACAAAGCAAAAAATCCAAACAGTTCGTAGCCCATTTTTAACAAAACCCAAACCCAAAATTTTAGCCCAAATTACCAGACCCAAAACTGAAAACAGAACCCTAGCAGAACGGCGCCGCAAGTCCACCCCACAACGTGCGCGACTCCAACACTGGCTTGTGCCCACGTACCTGCGAGAAAAAAGGGAACACAACAAGCACAATAGCGCAGCGAAGCAACAGCAAATAGGGTTTTTCAGTTGTAAAACTAAAAGGCTATAAAAGCCTTCGAGATTACTGTAAAAGGGGGGGTTTTTTTCTGAGGGGATTTAGAGAGAACAGCAATATACACCATTTTACAAAGAGATACAAAGAATCAAAAATTAGAGGTTTACTTCTTTCCTTCCTCTCTTCGGCAGTCTATAGATCAAGATTTTTTCCTTTTTTTTGTTTTTTCTATATATAAAATACGTAAAAAAAGAAGTCAGGAGGATTTCACCGGGCTTCCTTCAGCCGCCGCAACCGATGCGCGTGTTTGGGGAAGGCTCGCCGCCGCAAAAAAAAAAACAAAAGGGGTTTGAACCCTGGAAAATAAGAACGAAGAGAAGGGTTCTGTTAGGGGCTTTCTTTTTCTTGTTTTGCTTTTAGAACAAAGATGAAAAATGAAAAGCATTTGCTTTTGAGCAAACAATGAAACGGCGCCATTAATGGTGGGGGTCCACGCGCATTTACCCTAAATGGGTAAATTGCGCGATTGATCCTCCTTTTGGTGATATTGTCTTAATCACATCCATTTCAGTTTTTTTTCTATTTTTTAAATTCGGCCCAGAATTTTCGATTTTGATTTAATTTAATCCTTTTTCATTTTTTTGCCATTTCTACTATTGAAATTAATTTTTTCCCTCATTATTCTTATATGTATATTATTAATATAACTATTCTCCTTCGATTATGTTTACTGTTATTTATATAAATTTTGTTTGCTTTATTTTTCCTTTTCATTATCGTATTATTATATCTATTATTTTATCATTAATAAATGTACCATTATCATTACTATTATTATTATAATTATGATTATCATCACTATTATTATTTTTAGCCTTAATCTTTCTATTATGTATATCATTATTATTTCTCTATTATATTCACTATTATTATATATTATTGTTTGTTTAAATCGTTTTATTATTCAGTATTCTTTCTATATCCATTATTTTTATTATTATTGTCAAACGCTTTTAGTTTCTTTTATGACTACTATTTTATTAATACTATTATTTTACTATTTATTATTATTCTCATTTTTATTTCTTGTTCACTATTATTAGTCCATCATTATTTTGGTATTGTTACCACTTAGCTTTTAAGACTATTTTTCCTATTGTTATTATATTCCTATGTGTTATTATTTTACTATACGTCTTGTCATTCCCTATGTTTCTTATATTTATTATACTACTCTATTACCAATCTTTTTACCACTATTATTTTACTACGATCACCACTTTCTTATACATGTTATTACCCTTATACTTTTTATGTTTTTATGTTTTTATGATTATTTTCATCTTTTTATTTGTCATTTGCATTAGCATTAATACCGTCGTTTATCTTGTTTTTCTCCATTTTGCCTCGTTTTTCAAGACTTATAAAAAGTTTTTAAACAAGGCAATGTTTCATGTTTTGGAAACTCAAGGAATCGTGCCCTAACGTGTTGGGTTGTGGTTTCTGTTTGGCCAAATCATTAAATATCCTTTAAAATTGTGTCTATTTTTGAAACATGGCAATGTTTCATGTTTTGGAAATTCAAGGAATTATGCCCTAACGTGTTGGGTTGTGGTTTCTGTTTGGCCAAATCATTAAATATCCTTTGAAATTGTGTTTTAAAAAAAAATAAAGGCAAGGCAATATTTCATGTTTGGAAATTTGAAGGATCGTGCCCTAACGTGCTGGGTTTCGGTTCTTTCATTTGGCCAAGTGATGGCATACCCTTTTTAAAATAACAAGGCATGAATCTTGGAAATCATGAAATGATCTTGGTTTCGAAGGTTTGAAACATCGTATCCTAACGTGCTGGACGTGATATTTCATCCTTTCGAAACGAGAGAATTTCGATATCCAAATTCGAATTACCCGAACATTTTCCAAATGATCCATATTTTAAAATCTTTTCTAATTTTTTATATTAAGGACGTTAATCAATCAACACGGTACCAATTTTGGGCATTTCGAGGGTGCTAATTCTTCCTCGTGCGTAACCGACTTCCGAACCCGTTTTCTTAAAATTCGTAGACCAAAATGTTTTCAAAAGTGGCTCAATCGCACTTCAAAAATGATTGGTGGCGACTCCATTTTCCTTTTTAAAGTCGGCTCGTTTTTCCAAACAAAAAAATGGTTTCGACAGCTTGGCGACTCCACTGGGGACAATAAAAGAGTCAAGCCGTGAAATTAATTGATTAATGTCCTTTTATTGAAAATTAAAATCTAGTTTTATCTTTTTTTTTCCGCATATGTTTTTTGCATTTTAATTGTCTAGGACGCATTTGCATCATATTGCATGACCGTAGGGGTCACACCTTTAAGTGAGAGTGAGAAGCTACTCCTTCGTGAGGTTTTCACCTCCGTGCAGGATAGTGGATCGCTTTCGGGATACATCCGTACCTATGTCTTCGTGAGGTTTTCACCTCCGTGCAGCCATAGGGAAATGTATTCCCTTGAACTGAACTCGGTCCGTATGAACCTATAATGGGTGAGGATCGAGGAATCTGCTGGTTCAGGTACCCTTGCTTTAGAGCCAAACCGCATATAGAGAGCCCTATGGACTTACCTTAGGTAGAGCTACTCCAAACCTTAGTGTTCCCCTAGATGAGTGATATATTGTTGTTCTTTATATTATTTCTGGTGCATGATATTAATTTGTAGCATCTTCTTGTAATTACATGTCATTTCATTTTAAAGAGGTGTCGACTCACATTCGATTTCTAATTTAGGAAGCTTGTTATGGAGAACGAATTCCCTGATAAAGTAGAGGATAATGCGGTTGTCCGAATATGGTCAGAGCAAACGCAGCTGGAAAAAGGGGACAGCCTAGCTGAGGGATATACATCAGAATTATGTAACTACACTCGCATTAGTGTGACGCAAAATGATCTTCGGGAGTTAAAGGAAATATGGGATCAGTGGGATCAGGAGACGAGACAGTTGTTTTATGAGAATTATGGGGATTTGTCTCACTTATTTGGAATCAATATAGATGAGCATTTATTTCGGGCCCTCACTCAGTATTGGAATCCTGCCTATAGTTGTTTTACCTTTGGGGGGATAGATTTGGTACCTACTATAGAAGAATATACGGCTTTACTTCGTTGCCCGAATGTCGAAGTTGATAAGGTCTATATTAAAGCTACTTGTGGCCCAACCTTTTTAAAGAGGATGATGAATGTTACCGGGATGAGTGAACAGTGGGTTGCAGCGAGGATCAAGCAAAAAGGTGAGTACAAGTGCATCCCATGGAGGATTCTGAAGGATTTGATTTTAGTACATCCTGACACGAAGAGGGGAGTTGACATTTTCGCCTTAAGCATCTATGGCTTAGTGGTTTTCCCTAGAGAATTGGGATATGTAGATGAGGCAATCTCGGATCTCTTTGACCGACTGGATAGAGGGGTCACACCTGTTCCTGCGATCTTAGCTGAGTCGTTTAGATCTTTGAATGCATGCAGGAGAGCCGGGGAGGGCAGATTCATAGGGTGCGCACAGTTATTATTAGCTTGGTTCCATATCTATTTTTGGAAGGTGGATAGAGCCTCCTGTCGAGTTTTTTTCGAGAATTACTCCCCATTAAAAGAAGTAGCAGCCACTCCCAGAAAGGATGACGTATCAGAAGAAAATTGGATTGTACTTTTTAGGAATTTCAAGGAAGAGGATGTTGAGTGGAGAGCTCCTTGGTTGGTTTCCATCGAAATTCTCTATCGATGTGGAGGTTACGATTGGGTTCCTTTACCGGGAATTTGGGGAGCCGTGGGGTACGTTCCTTTGCTTGTGTTGAGACAGTATAGATCAAGACAGTTCATACAGGCAACATTTGGGCTAGCTCAGTCTGAGTTTTCATATAGGGATAATCATTTTAAGAAGAAGGTTCGAAAGATTTCTGATGCTTGGAAACAGACTCGCCGAATGAAAAGAGTTGCTGTAGGTCCGATGGCAACCCTCAAGTATAAGGCATGGCGGAATAGGAGAATCGATGATAATGTCCCCAGACTGACACAGGACGGTGCTCGACCAATAGAGGAATATCTGCAAGTAGTTCCTTCTGAGTTGGAAATCATAAAACAAGACTTCGAAAGTAAAACCTCGGAGTTAAGGAAAAAGGTAGAACAACTGGAAGGGGAGAAAATGAATCTAAGATTAGATATTGATATCCAAAAATCAGAGGCTGGGAAGCTGAGGAAAGGGAAAAGGAAGGCCGAAGAAGATTTGGACAGTTTAAAGACTGACTACAAAAAGTTGCATTTATCCATGAGGACTGCTGGGTTGGGTAAAACCACAGAACAATGGCGTCAAGAAATTCACGAGGAGAAGGCCAAGGTTGATCAATGGAAGAAGAGATTCCATGAGGCTCAAGCACAAAATGATGCCATGAAAAAGACTGTGGGTGAGAGCCAGGGCGAAAATAAGATGCTAAGGGCTAGAATAGCAGAATTAGAGAAGGCATTACGTCAAAGTCGCGACTCTACGGTGAAGTTGGAATCAAGCCTAAGCCAGATTGGAGAGTTGAAAGGAAAGGTGGTGGAGCTCGAATCGGTACTGCAAAATGTGAGCTCCGGATCCAGCTACTAGAGGCAGATAACCAGCGATGGAAAGAACAACTTCAACGATCTCAGAACCAAGTCAGAGAAAGAAACTACCTTATGGGCGAAGCTGTGGCTCAGATACGAGAAGTGGCTGATCACTTACAAACCTTAGCGGTTCAGGCTGATGTGTTAAGTATAGTATATGAGTCAAAGTCAGACCAGGGTCGAGAGTTAGCTTCGCTTCTTGAGAAAGTTAAAACTTTAGGCATAAGGGCTAGGTCGTATATGTGACTCTATTTTATGTAAAGGATTTTGTTTTTTCAATAAGTATTCTAAAAGAAATTGAATCAAAAACGGCTCCTCTTGTTTTTGCATTCATTCATTTGCATTACATTTCATGCATTTGCATTACATCATATCCTTTGCATTAAATTTCATAAAAAACCCTATTAACTAGAGGTCGTATTATAATTATCCTGGAACACCGCTACTACACTCGGAAAAAAACAAAAGCTATGGATCAAATAATAGAAAAGCTAGAGTAGATGCAGAA
Organism: Gossypium australe; assembly: GCA_005393395.2. NCBI lineage: Eukaryota > Viridiplantae > Streptophyta > Magnoliopsida > Malvales > Malvaceae > Gossypium > Gossypium australe. Next base: position 17,761,564 of record CM016615.1, read on the forward strand.
AGAGATGCATGACCAATTGCAAGCTCAGATGCAAGAACAGTTGGCTAAAATCCAACAGGACATGAGGGATCAAATGCTAGAATCCCAGAGAAGTATGATGAGCCAGTTAACGCTGTTGTTGACTAGAGCGCAGGATAAAGGAAAAGGCCCTATGGTCGATGTCGGGGATGAAAATAAAAATTCTGCTTATCCGTCAGGCCTAGCCCCGGTAATTCTCAAGCGCAGCCTCCGAGAGTGTCTGTTAATATCAGGCCTCAGTATCAAACTGGTGCCTCGGCGCCGGCAAACTTCCCGACAGACTCGAGCTCTAACCCAGGAGACAACTTGCCAAAGATCATGGTCCCTGATTTTGACGATGCAGTAGAGGGGGAGAAAGCGAAGGTGGAGTTCCCAAAGGAGTTTGAGGATCGCTGCAAGTGGCTGGAGGAGAAGTTTAGCGCATTGGAAAGTGCTGATTACCAATGCGAGGTGGATGCTAGGAAACTGAGTCTAGTCCCAAACCTGGTACTTCCTCTGAAGTTCAAGATGCCGGAATTTGAAAAGTACAGCGAGACCAGTTGCCCTGAGGCCCATATTACCATGTTCTGTCGGAGAATGACAGGATATGTCAACAACGACCAGTTGTTGATCCACTGTTTCCAGGATAGTCTAACTGGAGCTCCAGCAAAGTGGTACAATCAGCTCAGTTGTACTCAAATCAAATCATGGAAGGATTTGGCACAGGCTTTCATGAAACATTACGGCCATGTGACTGATATAGCACCTGACAGGATCACGCTGTAAAACATGGAGAAGAAGTCAGGTGAGAGTTTTAGGAAATATGCCCAGAGGTGGAGGAAAGTCGCCACCCAAGTCCAACCACCGTTGCTGGAGAAGGAAATGACCATGCTGTTTGTTAATACCCTAAGAGCACCTTTTATCAACCATATGTTGGGGAGTGCCACCAAGAGCTTCGCCGACATAGTGATGTCCGGTGAAATGATAGAGAACGCGATAAGGTGTGGGAAAATTGAAGCTGGAGAGAGCATGAGAAAAATGGCTCCAAAGAAAAGGGAGAATGAAGTGGGTAACATAAGCTCAGGTTATCCCAAACCCATTACTATTAATAAATCAAGAGCAGTAACCGTGGGCCAGCAGGCCTCATCAGGACAAGAACCCAACACGAGGCAGAAAACCGAAAAGTTGCAGTTTACTCCTATACCTGTGACGTATAAGGAGTTGTATAAAACTTTATTCGATGCGCACGTCGTGTCCCCATTTTACTTGAAGCCGCTGCAACCTCCATATCCTAAGTGGTATGACACAAATGCTCAGTGTGAGTACCATGCGGATATAGTAGGTCACTCGATAGAGAACTGTACTTCTTTCAAAAAGCTAGTCGAGAGACTTATCAAGGCAGGGGTGGTAGACTTCAATGACCCACCTGGTGGAGGAAATCCGTTACCCAGTCATACCGATAATGGGGTAAATGCTATAGCTGAGAGCAGGGGAAGGAGAACCAAGCAGGAAGTTGCTGAGATTAGAACCCCATTGAGAGAAGTTTGGAAAGTAATGCAGAAAATGGGGTTAGTCCCGCAAGAGAATGTAAACAGATCTCCAGATTCAAGGAACTATTGTGAGTTTCATGACAAAGACGGCCATGAAATTCAGCAATGTAACGAATTCAGAGCCCTAGTACAGGGGCTAATGGATAATAAGGAGATGGAGTTCTTCGACTTGGTGGAAGGAGATGACGTATGTTCCGCAGAAGGAGGGTCTGCAGAAAGGATCCCTAAAGTCAATCACCCAATAGTGATTATCACACGGCCAGGGGTCGACGAGGACGGAGTGAAAATAGCGCCGAAGATCGAAATTAAAAAACCCGTGACTTCTCCTTATAAAGAAACATCGAGGGTCGTAATCAGAAAACTCGTAACTTCTCTTTATAAAGATATACCGAAGATTGTAATTCAGAAACCCGTGACTTTTCCTTATAAAGATGATAAAAGGGTACCATGGAACTACAATTGCACTGTGACAGTTTCCGGGGAAGTGAGTTCGGCCAGCACACCCAACCCAGAAGCTGAGTCTTCTATGATGAAAAAGGGAGGAGAGAAGATAGGACCACTGGTTAATGAACCAGTAACAGAGGATGAGGCCGGGGAGTTCTTGAAGTTCCTGAAGCACAGTGAGTACAGTGTTGTGGAACAGTTACACAAGCAGCCGGCACGCATATCGGTACTGGTCTTACTGCTAAACTCAGAAGGACACCGTAGTGCGCTAATGCAAGCGTTGAGCCAGATTTATGTTGCTGATGACATTTCGGTAAATAAGTTGGACCGTCTTGTAAATAACATAAGCGCAGATAATTTCATCTCGTTCAGTGATGATGAAATACCGCCGGGGGGCATGGGATCTACTAAGGCTTTGCACATCACTACCCGATGCAAAGGGTATACACTGCTAGGGGTATTAATTGACAACAGATCGGCACTGAACGTTTTGCCCCTATCTACACTGGACAGGTTACCTGTAGACAGCTCTCACATGAAAACATGCCAAAATATAGTGAGAGCCTTCGATGGCACCGAGAGAAAAGTGATGGGGAGGATCGAGATACCCCTTCTAATTGGGCCGAACACGTACGAGGTAGATTTCCTCGTGATGGACATCAAGCCTTCTTATAATTGCTTATTGGGGAGGCCGTGGATCCACTCAGCAGGAGCTGTACCATCGTCATTGCACCAAAAGTTGAAGTTGGTGACAGAGGGCCGGTTGATAACTATAAACGCAGAGGAGGATATCATCGCGTCTGTTACTAGTAATGCACCGTACATAGAGAATGATGCGGAGGCCATGGAGTGCTCCTTCAGGTCATTAGAGTTTATAAATGCGACTTTCATCAGTGAAGGTGGCAAGGTCCCAGTGCTAAAAATCTCTGAAGCCACAAGGATAGGCCTACGGCTGACGGTAGGAAAAGGAGCATTACCTGGAAGAGGGCTCAGAAAATACCTTCAGGGCTCGGTTAGAGTGCCAGGATTGGTTGACAAACATGATCGCTTTGGTCTGGTATAGGCCAGATACCAGACAGAGAAGGGAGGAGCTGGAAAGGAAACGTGAGAGACGGATGGCACGATTGAATGGTGCTGAAATCAAATGGGGTTCGATGACTTTTCCCCATATATCTAATACATTCGTGTCTGGAGGAATTATTCATTCAGAGTTAGAGATTGTGAATAGAGAAACGGCTGAAGACATGATGAGAACTTTGAACATCAATGCTGTGTCTGAAGAAAGTTTGAAAAAAGGAAACTTGGCGGGTATTCACCCCTACGAGCCTGGGAGTGTTCTGGACAACTGGACTGCGGAAGAAATTCTGTAGTTTTTAGGACTAAAACAGAGTAATGTTCAAAACACAATTGTTGTTTCAAGCCTAGGGAACAATGAGAATCTTTTGTGAAGTAGGCTCATGTTTAAGCATCTTTACGTTCAATAAAAGTGCATTTTCTTTTCATACCGTGCAGTTATTCTTTTGTTCCTTTTCTTTCCATTCATAATCATAACGCATAAATAAGTTAGTCTTAAATTCATTTTCATTGAATACTCTTTCATGCTTACCATAGGTCCCCAGATATCGATGTCATGAACAGCGCTGTTACGGACCCAGAATTTCCTGATGAGCAAGACATGTACCTAGAAGAACCTCAGGACTTTACAGATGACGAAGATGGTATTATATCCCCAGATTTGTTAAGGATGGTAGAGCAGGAAGAAAAGCTGATTCTGTCTTACAAAGAGACAATTGAGAATGTGACTCTAGAGGAAGGGAAAGAGGTGAAAATTAGAACCCTCATCACCAGGGAAACAAGGCAGGACCTTATCAGGCTTCTGTTAGAGTTCAAAGATGTCTTTGCCTAGTTGTACTAGGACATGCCTGGGTTGAGCCCTGATATTGCGGTACATCGTATCCCAATAAAGGAAGATTGCAAGCCAATTCAACAGAAGCTCCGAAGGATGAGACCCGATGTCGCGGTAAAGATAAGGGAAGAAGTTAAAAAGCAATTCGATGCGGGGTTTTTACGAGTGGTGAATTACTCAGAATGGGTAGCCAACGTTGTCCCTGTCCCTAAGAAGGATGGAAAAGTACGAATGTGTGTCGATTATAGGGACCTAAACAAGGCCAGCCCGAAAGACAACTTCCCACTGCCTCACATCGACACCTTGGTAGATAACACAGCGGGGTATTCATTTTTCTCTTTCATGGATGGTTTTTCGAGATACAATCAAATAAAGATGCATCCTGAAGATATGGTAAAGACCACCTTCATAACCTTATGGGGGACCTTTTGTTACCAAGTGATGCCATTTGGGTTAAAGAATGCGGGGGCAACATATCAAAGGGCTATGGTAACCTTATTTCACGACATGATGCACAAGGAGATTGAGGTCTACGTCGACGATATGATCGCAAAGTCTCGAACGGAAGGGGAGCATGTGCAAGTGTTGAGGAAATTATTCTTGAGTTGAGGAAATTTCAGCTGAAACTCAATCCAGCTAAGTGTACTTTCGGGACTCGATCAGGGAAGCTACTTGGTTTCGTGATCAGCGAAAAAGGAATCGAAGTAGATCCGGATAAAGTTAAGGCCGTACAAAAGTTGCCTCCGCCGCGCACTAAAAAGGAAGTCCGACGCTTTCTAGGAAGACTAAATTACATCACTCGGTTCATCTCGCAATTGACTGAGAAGTGCGATCCCATATTTCGTCTTCTTAAGAAATACAATCCAGGCATTTGGGACGATGAATGCCAGAAGGCATTTGACAAGATTAAACAGTACTTGTCTAATATTCCAGTGCTAATGCCGCCCAGTCCTGACAGACCATTGATTCTGTATTTGACGTAATTCAATAATTCAATGGGATGTGTTCTAGGCCAACACGACGAGACAGGGAAGAAAGAGAGGGCGATATACTACCTCAGCAAGAAATTCACCGAGTGTGAATGAGATACTCGCCAATTGAGAAATTGTGTTGTGCATTGATCTGGACAACTCAGAGGTTGAGGCAATACATGTTATACCATACGACTTGGTTAATCTCCAAACTAGACCCTCTCAAGCACATGATGGAGTCAACCGCTTTGAATGGAAGAATGGCCCGATGGCAAATTTTGCTCTTCGAGTTTGATATAGTCTACGTGAACCAAAAGGCTGTGAAGGGGAGTGCAATAACTGATTTTCTAGCCAGCAGGGCGCTAGACGACTACGAACCCCTAAATTTTGATTTTCCCAATGAAGATCTGATGTTTGTAGTGACAATTGAAGAAAATATCTTAGAAGATCGTCCCTGGAAATTGAACTTTGACGGAGTATCAAATGCCGTTGGTAATGGAGTTGGAGCAATCCTGATATCCCCGAAGGGAGACCATTATCCATTCACTTGCAAGTTGGATTTTGACTGCACGAACAATATGGCAGAATGCGAAGCATGCATCATGGGAATCCGAGCTGCTATAGACCGTAAAATCAAGTTACTAGAGGTATATGGAGACTCTGCGTTGGTGATATATCAGCTCAAGGGGGAATGCGAAACAAGAGATCCCAAATTGATCAGTTACCGAAAGTTAGTCTTGGAGCTAATTGAGGAGTTTGATGACATCACATTCTTTTACCTCCCGCGTGATGAAAACCAGATGGCTGATGCTTTGGCCACTCTAGCTTCTATGATCAGAGTAAATGAGCAAGAGGGTATGAAGCCCATCCAAATGAGTATTTGCGATGCTCCTACTCATTGTTTCAATATTGACGAAGAGGAGGAGAGAGATGAACATCCTTGGTATCATGACATTTTACGATATGTGAAGAGCCGTGAATATCCCGATCAAGTGACTGAAAATCATAAAAGAACATTAAGAAGACTTGCTAGTGACTATGTCTTAGATGGAGAGGTCCTGTATAAAAAGAGGAGGGATCAAGTGCTGCTAAGATGTGTTGACGCTGTTGAAGCTAGGAAAATCCTGGACGAAGTCCATGAGGGTGTCTGTGGGACACATGCCAATGGATTTACAATGGCTAGGCAAATAATGAGATTCGGGTATTATTGGTCCACAATGGAAGGGGATTGCATCCGTTATGCTAAGAAATGCCACAAGTGTCAGATTTGTAGAGACAAGATCCATGTGCCTCCTTCACCTCTTCATGTTATGACTTCTCCATGACCTTTCTCAATGTGGGGCATGGACGTCATTGGGCCGATCTCACCGAAAGCTTCTAACGGACATCGCTTCATTTTCGTGGTCATTGATTACTTCACCAAATGGGTAGAGGCAGCTTCATATGCCAATGTCACGAAGACGGCAGTTAGCAAGTTTTTGAAGAAAGAGATCATATGCCGCTACGGAATGCCAGAAAGGATCGTGTCTGACAATGCACTAAACTTGAACAACAGCACGACATCGGAAGTCTGTAGTCAGTTCAACATTAAGCACCACAACTCGTCGCCATATCGCCCGAAAATGAATGGAGCAGTTGAGGCGGCTAATAAAAATATCAAGAAAATTGTGGGGAAAATGGCTGAGACCTACAGGGATTTGCATGAAAAGTTACCGCTTGCCCTCTACGCCTATCGAACATCGATTAGAACCTCTACCGGAGCAACTCCTTTCTCGTTGATTTATGGGATGGAGGCAGTCTTGCCTATTGAAGTTGAAATTCCTTCTCTCCAGGTTCTGTCAGAGCTGAAGTTGGACGAAGCAGAATGGGTTCAATCTTGATATGATCAATTGAATCTAGTTGAGGAAAAGAGACTAAGAGCCATTCGCCAAGGTCAAATGTACCAGAAGCGGATGATGCGGGCTTACAACAAAAGGTCCGCCCCAGAGTATTCCATGAGGGAGATTTGGTGCTGAAACAGATCCTCCCTATGCAAAAAGACTTCAGGGGAAAATGGATGCCTAATTAGGAAGGACCTTATGTTGTAAAGAATGCCTTTTCTGGGGGGGCTTTGATACTGGCCGAGATGGACGGTAAAAATCTACCAAATCCAGTCAACGCAGATTCTGTCAAGAAGTACTTCGCTTGAAAGTGGGACAAGATGAAAACCCGCAAAGGGCGTCTTGATTTCAAAAAAAAAAACCGGAGAGGCCAAGGTGAAAACCCGCAAAGGGCACTTTGAGTCCAAAGGGGCTTTGAGTTGAAAACCCAAAAAAAAGGGCGGCTCAAATTATAATCAACTCGTGATGGGGCATACAGTAGTTCCGCTACGCTCGAATTAACAATGATGAGGTATGCTACGTCTTGGGGCATCGACGAAGTACCACGGATTTTCTAGACATATGTTGAACTCAGAATGGTCTTCGAGAAGTACGTACAGAGGAACTCAGGCTGTGATATCTGGGGCATTAATGCCGTTCTTACTCATTTTTTTTTACCATAGTAGAATTTGTTTTCTTTGCTCAATCCATTCTTCACGGGTTTTATCCCAAATAAATTGCAGTTTTATTCATTTCTGTAATCTTTTTCTGAGCATTTCATATTGAAGTAATGATTACTGAACAAATAATGCTTTCACAAAAGAAGTTTCGAATATTACTCTGAAAGTCTCTAAATAAATACAAGAATTCGAAGCAGGACAATTATTTGGAACTAACCAGATTTAAAGGGTTCGGAATACTTGAAATAAGAGTCTAAGAAGTGATGATGTATTCAGATTTTGTGTTAGAAGAATCAAAGAAGCCATACAACGGGAATATTGCCCTAGCAAGCAGCGAGCAATAATAACTTAAAAGTTAAAAAAATTAGATCATACTCATTACATTTTGCATGCATCCATTCATTCCTAATACATATGGTTAGGAGCATTTTCATGACATTCTAATCATTTGGCATAAGCATAGACTCCATGAAATCAATTCTACAGGTAGGTTCCCCAGATAACAATGTAGCAAAATTAATGGGAGTCACATAAGAATGTAGATCTTATCTCTACTGAGCAGGAGTAGAGCAGATCGAAGACAGTAAGCCTTAACCCCCTAAGCAGTAGGGTAGCAGGCTGAAAATAGTAGATTGTATCTCTACTGAGCAGGAGTAGAGCAGATCGAAAGACTAAAGCCTTATCTCTACTGAGCAGGAGTGGAGCAGGCTAAAGATAGTAGATCCTATATCCACTGAGCAGGAGTGGAGCGGATTGAAAACAACAGGTCTTATCTCTACTGAGCAGGAGTAGAGCAGATCAGAAGACTGAAGCCTTATCTCCACTGAGCAGGAGTGGAGCAGGCCAAAGATACAGATCTTATCTCTACTGAGAAGGAGTAGAGTAGATTGAAAACAGCAGATCTTATCTCTACTGAGCAGGAGTAGAGCAGATCGGAAGTTTATAGCCTTATCTCCACTGAGCAGGAGTGGAGCAGGCTGAAGGAACAGATCTTATCTTCACTGAGCAGGAGTGAAGCAGATCGAATACAGCAAGTCTTGTTTCCATGTGTCGGCGGTGGAGCAGACTAGAGTTTATAGCCTTATCTCCACTGAGCAGGAGCAGAGCAGGCTGAAGGAACAGACCTTATCTTCACTGAGCAGGAGTGGAGTAGATCGAGTATAGCAAGTCTTGCTTCCATGTGTCGACGGTGGAGCAGACTGGAGTTTATAGCCTTATCTCCACTGAGCAGGAGTGAAGCAGGCTGAAAGAACAGATCTTATCTTCACTGAGTAGGAGTGGAGGAGCAGATCGAGTATAGCAAGTCTTATCTCCATGTATCGACAATGGCACAGACTGAAGATCTTAGCCTTATCTTCACTGAGCAGGAGTGGAGCAGACTAAAAATTACGGATTTAATCTCCACTGAGCAGTAGTGGAGCAGATCAAAACAAAACCCCTATACCCCTAGAAACTCAGTGGGCTAAAGCGGGGCTACTTGAAAAAGGAGGCACCAAGAAATCAAGACTCAGCAAGACCGGGCAAAATTGGCCCACTTAAAGTCTTTGCTCTGTTCTCGTTACACGACAATGAGCAAAGAGGGGCAGCTGTTGGGCCTAAATTTTGCCCGAGACCCAAAACAAACAAAGCAAAAAATCCAAACAGTTCGTAGCCCATTTTTAACAAATCCCAAACCCAAAATTTCAGCCCAAATTACCAGACCCAAAACTGAAAACAGAACCCTAGTAGAATGGCGCTGCAAGTCCACCCCACAACGTGCGCGACTCCAACACTGGCTCGTGCCCACGTACCTGCGAGAAAAAAAGGGAACACAACAAGCATAATAGCGCAGCGAAGCAACAGCAAATAGGGTTTTTCAGTTGTAAAACTAAAAGGCTATAAAAGCCTTCGAGATTACTGTAAAAGAGGGGGTTTTTTTTTGAGGGGATTTAGAGAGAACAGCAATATACACCATTTTGTAAAGAAATACAAAGAATCAAAAAGAAGAGGTTTACTTCTTTCCTTCCTCTCTTCGGCAGTCTATAGATCAAGATTTTTTTCCTTTTCTTTTGTTTTTTCTATATATAAAATACGTAAAAAAAGAAGTCAGGAGGATTTCACTGGGCTTCCTTCAGCCGCCGCAACCGATGCGCGTGTGTGGGGAAGGCTCGCCGCCGCAAAAAAAAAAACAAAAGGGGTTTGAACCCTGGAAAATAAGAACGAAGAGAAGGGTTCTGTTAGGGGCTTTCTTTTTCTTGTTTTGCTTTTAGAACAAAGATGAAAAATGAAAAGCATTTGCTTTTGAGCAAACAATGAAACGGCGCCATTAATGGTGGGGGTCCACGCGCATTTACCCTAAATGGGTAAATTGCGCGATTGATCCTCCTTTTGGTGATGTTGTCTTAATCACATCCATTTCAGTTTTTTTTTCTATTTTTTAAATTCGGCCCAGAATTTTCGATTTTGATTTAATTTAATCCTTTTTCATTTTTGTGCCATTTCTACTATTGAAATTAATTTTTTCCCTCATTATTCTTATATGTATATTATTATTATAACTATTCTCCTTTGATTATGTTTACTGTTATTTATATAAATTTTGTTTGCTTATTTTTCCTTTTCATTATCGTATTATTATATCTATTATTTTATCATTAATAAATGTACCATTATCATTACTATTATTATTATAATTATGATTATCATCACTATTATTATTTTTAGCCTTAATCTTTCTATTATGTATATCATTATTATTTCTCTATTATATTCATTATTATTATATATTATTGTTTGTTTAAACGTTTTATTATTCAGTATTCTTTCTATATCCATTATTTTTATTATTATTATCAAACGCTTTAGTTTCTTTTATGACTACTATTTTATTAATACTATTATTTTACTATTTTATTATTATTCTCATTTTTATTTCTTGTTCACTATTATTAGTCCATCATTATTTTGGTATTGTTACCACTTAGCTTTTAAGACTATTTTTCCTATTGTTATTATATTCCTATGTGTTATTATTTTACTATACGTCTTGTCATTCCCTATGTTTCTTATATTTATTATACTACTCTATTACCAATCTTTTTACCACTATTATTTTACTACGATCACCACTTTCTTATACATGTTATTACCCTTATACTTTTTATGTTTTTATGTTTTTATGATTATTTTCATCTTTTTATTTGTCATTTGCATTAGCATTAATACCGTCATTTATCTTGTTTTTCTCCATTTTGCCACGTTTTTCAAGACTTATAAAAAGTTTTTAAACAAGGCAATGTTTCATGTTTTGGAAACTCAAGGAATCGTGCCCTAACGTGTTGGGTTGTGGTTTCTGTTTGGCCAAATCATTAAATATCCTTTAAAATTGTGTCTATTTTTGAAACAAGGCAATGTTTCATGTTTTGGAAATTCAAGGAATCGTGCCCTAACGTGTTGGGTTGTGGTTTCTGTTTGGCCAAATCATTAAATATCCTTTGAAATTGTGTTTTAAAAAAAAATAAAGGCAAGGCAATATTTCATGTTTGGAAATTTGAAGGATCGTGCCCTAACGTGCTGGGTTTCGGTTCTTTCATTTGGCCAAGTGATGACATACCCTTTTTAAAATAACAAGGCATGAATCTTGGAAATCATGAAATGATCTTGGTTTCGAAGGTTTGAAACATCGTATCCTAATGTGCTGGACGTGATATTTCATCCTTTCGAAACGAGAGAATTTCGATATCCAAATTCGAATTACCCGAACATTTTCCAAATGATCCATATTTTAAAATCTTTTCTAATTTTTTATATTAAGGACGTTAATCAATCAATACGGTACCAATTTTGGGCGTTTCGAGGGTGCTAATCCTTCCTCGTGCGTAACCGACTCCCGAACCCGTTTTCTTAAAATTCGTAGACCAAAATGTTTTCAAAAGTGGCTCAATCGCACTTCAAAAATGATTGGTGGCGACTCCATTTTCCTTTTTAAAGTCGGCCCATTTTTCCAAACAAAAAAATGGTTTCGACAATTATTACATTGAAATCATTCGTTAAACAATCATACATTTAGTTAGAATTATGCTCAGGGGCTAATTAGCAAAATTCTATAAAAATGTCTGTAGGTATCGATACTGATATCCAGGTATCGATATTTCCCTTGAGTGGTATCGATACCACTTGGAAAAACGATACCAAATGAGCATTCTGTTCCTCGAATAAAAACCCATCTATCGAAAAATATCGGTACCGCAGGATAAAGTATCGATATTTATCCCTTGAGTATCGATACTTAAGTAATGGTATCGATGCCAAATCTCTATTCTGTTTCCTGTACATTTTAATTCACAGAGATATCGATATTTAAAGCCCAATATCGATATCTCTGCTAATGGAGCTAAAAATACAACAAGAAAAACAAATAATTTGTCTCAAATAGTTCCTAAATAATATGCATCAAGTACTAAGTTAAATAACTGTTCAAACGACCCAATCTTTAGCACGAAATACCAGAATCGAGTTCTAACAATTATCATCATACCAGTATCAATGACTAAGTATTCCAACACACGAATAACATGAAATTCGTATAAGCTGATTTAAATGTCCGAAAACCAACAACTCAAAAGGTTTTATCACGTTGCCTAACTCCCCAAAACAAATAAGAATAAATAAGCACCTATGAAGAATAACCAGACTTCCTTGGATCACTCCATTGGAAACCACATCGCCCACACCGTGATGACACTAATCTCCAAATGTTGAAATGAGGGGATGAGCTTTTGCAAGCTCAGTGAATGCAAGAATTTCCACAACATAAACACATCATCATGCAATACAACCTAACATTTATTCAAAAGTAGTACATTCTTAAGTCTAGCATCATATAGCACTAAATCATACATAGTCTAAAGGTCATTCTCATAGCACATATACATAATCATTCAAGCATAGAACATATTCCACACAAATATATAACATAAGATAATATAACACTTGGATTATGAAACATGTAGTGAGCTCTTTCATCACACATCAGATACACGAATCTCATCACACCACATAGACTTGTAGAGTCAAACATATCCCAAAAATGAAACGTATAGTTTTCGTTCCGAAGAAATGATAACCGGAGGACGAATGCTGCTTGCCTTCATTGGTAAGAGCATTACTGATCCCACAAGCAAAGACTGTTGTGCTTTATGGGGTTTATTCACAAAATCGCTCCTCGACTTGGTGGCTGAGGTTCATTGTTTTTTGGTTTCCTTTCACTTAATTATATTGATACATAAACCATTGTGTTGCATTTATCATAGCTGCAAACATAATTGACGCTATCTGATCAACAGAGATTGGTGCGTGAATTTGATGTGGATTCATTCAATGTTCCTTATTATCACCCCTGCAAAGAAGAAGTGAGGGAAATCATCGAAACGGAAGGGTCTTTCGTTCTTAATAAATTAGAGACTTTCGAAATGAATTGGGATTTTGAAGAAGATATCTATAATGAAAGTTTCGTGTTTGAAAATAATAAAAGTGGGCGAAATGTTGCAAATTGCATGCGAGCAATTACATAATCTTTGGTTGCTAGTCATTTTGGAGAGACCATAATTGATGATTTGTTCTCAAGATATGCTCCAACATGTGGATGAGCATTTGTCGTACGAGAAGACAAAACAGATTACTATTGTTGTTTCAATGACAATGAAATAGTTGGTCCAATAATTTACCTCATATATGCAACCAAATTTATATATTTATCTTTATATTATACCATCATATGTATCATGCATATGTATTAATTTTGTAGATTTTTTTATTTAAACGAATAAAAGAGTGGATTTATTGGTTTTTTATTTAAATATTGTTGTGGTACTTGTTTTCTTTTTTTCTTTTTTAAATTATGAATTTTTATTATTTTTTGAAATGTGTTTTTTTTTTAATATTTATTTACCTCAACATTCATGAATGTCAATATTCACATAAATACAATCTCGATATAAACACTTGAGATAGATTAAGATTTCTTAATGTAAATTAAATTCCATGATTTGGGACACGAAAAGATATGCTAAGATGGGAAACATAATTTGTAAGTACATAATGTCAATTGGATTGTATGAAACATTTAAGCCACCTCATTTATATCCCTTTTCCAATAATTTAATATCACATCACAGTTATTAAAAAACCAAAACTAAAACTTCTTTTTAGAGTTTTCAAAAATGGTATAATTTCAGTTTTAGTCCTTGAAATATGCTCAGTTTTAAACTAAATATGGTTCAATTATAATTACAATCCCTTTACTTTCTTTATATAATAATGGCCAAATTTTAGATTCAAGTTTATACTATGCTCAAATTTAAGATTTAATTTTTGTATTTAACTTTTAGCATAATTTGGTACCTCGATTATTTGAATTTCGATTCCTTCACTTTTTTATTATTATAAAATAATAGTCAAATTTTAGTTTTAGTTCTTATATTACGCTTAAATTTCAGATTTTCTTTATATTTAATTTTTGACATAATTTAATACTTTTTTAAGAATTATTTATAGTAATTTGATAAATATATTTATCAATTTATTTTTAAATTATATTATAAAATTCCTTCTTTAGTCCCTTTAATTATTTTTAAATCATAATTCAACTTCTACCCTATACGCGATTTAGTCCCTATACTATAATAACTTTTAATTCATACAAATTTACTTAATTGAAACTTAATTATTAACTACATAAGTAACTTCATAAATATTTATTGGTCTGATTTACGAGAATGGAGTCCCAGAAATGCACTTTTTGACACCCCTGACTATAAGGTCGTTACATAGTCAATCTGCATCTCAACTGATACCGTAATGTATCATCGATTATCTCAAAGTATAAACCTATATAGCTAATAGAGTACCCAATTTGCAACATCATCACACAGTTCAATTCACATCCCACCATTCTCAATTCAAAATCAATTCATAATGTAACATAACATATTTAACTCAATTTCATACCAATTTCTTGTATCGGTTAAGTCATGTAACTTTTTATTCTATTCAATTTAGTTCTTATCTCAATATTCAATTCCAACCATAACATTTCACTTAATAACTATTAATAGCTTACATCAATATTGTATAATGTAGTATGTCATGAATATACAGTAACTAAATTAGTTTCGGGTTATAGAAATATAAATCAAAAGTTTACGTCACTCGTGGTTGACTCCCGCGTATCTTTTCTTTTTCAGCGATCTTGTGTTAGTTTTTAACGCGTGCCAATGTGTTAAAGCTAAAACAATGGCTCCTCAAATTTTCTTTTGTTCAAACGGTGGCTAACCAACCATTTTTTTTTTTTTTTTACATTACATAGAACTTTAACATTATTTTATCTATTAAACCCACCAAACCGTCCAGTTACACATAAAATGGCTTATTTGCCATATTAGGCCTTCATTTAATTCTTAAATAAATTTTTAAGCCTTTGATTAATTATAATTTTATAGTGATTAGACTTTTATGATTTCTACAATTTAGTCCTTATATCTTAATTAACAATCCAATTAACAAAATTAAAGGACCAAACTTTAATTAACTTATATACTAACTTCATAGATATTAAATAATAATATTTACAGACTCGAACATAAAAAAAAATGAGGTTCTAAAACCGTCATGTCCAACACCACTGAAAAACGGGTTGTTTCAACTTAATTAACTTTAATTTATTTAGTTGATCCACTGTTAACATGACCAACCACTAACACCCACTTGACATGATCTAATTGCTATTTTAGACCTTAAGTCTTTTTCTTATTAAAAATCTATACCTATTGGATTTTACGATTTAATTCCTGAATCTTAATTAATCAGTAATTCGGCTAAATTACCTATCCAAAATTCAATTTACCTATATAATAAATCTGTAATTACCTTTATTTAAAACTTACGGACTCAATTTACGGAAATGGAGTCCCGAACCTATAATTTTCGACACTACTAAAACTGAGTTGTTATAGAGGTAATCTAGATTGGAACAATTAAGATTTTAAAATTGTTTATTTCAGTTCAAGTCAATTATAAATTCACATCATTTCAAATTTGGACTAATATCAAATTTGAATAATTTCGGATTTGAGCTATTTAGTTGTAGGCTTGATTTTTCAGGTTAAATCATTGCAATTTTAAATTATTTCAAGCTCTAGAGTCATTTGGAGTTGTTTTTTTCCATGTCATTTCATTAAGATAGCCTTTATGATATATGTCTTTATTAAAATATATAACAAAATAATAGTTTAGGTGCTGAAAAAGAAAAATTAAATAGCAAACTGAAAAAATGGATATAGTTTGGAAGTCAAACCGTGAATAAAGCCTTCATTAAAAAGCTCAAAAGTTCTCACAAAAACAAGTTCCCACAAGGGACCAAAAGAGAGATAAAATCAAGAGTTGATTCCTTCGTTAATAATAGAAAAAAAGATAAAATCAAAAGAGTTAACCACATTCACCCATCGATCTGAGATATTTAAAGCAAACAAAAAATCGAAATGTTTGCAAATCAATAAGCAAATTCTCACTCACCCTCGCCAACCAAATTTGCAAATTATGAAACTCAACGGCAAAAAGATTGCACCTATCAATTTCATCATCTTATTACAAAAGAAAATCCCCTCTCATATAAAGGATCATACTTTCATGCCATTCAAATATGAGTCAAATACAAATGATTTCAAAAAAATGAAAAATCTGAATAACATTAAATAATTAATGATTCTGCATAACATACCAAGGGATCATATCCCAAATGTAGTCAGAAACCAATAAATAATCAAAGGATTACATATGCGAGGCATGCAAATACCTGTTTGATAGACTACCATGTAGAAGAAGGCACCTTCCCTAAAGCATATTTAGATTTAGGATTCACAATACAAATTCAATATCTAATAATAATGTGGCCACCGGCAGGAATGAATTGGCATGCTAGTTTAACAGATACTAGAAAATACCACTTAGCCATTTTGGGATTTTGACTTATCTCACATTTGATTTCTTTTTCATGTACTCTTCCATCTCTTTCAGCCAAAGATCAGCAAACTCGCAAGTCTTCCATGCCTCAAACCATGGTCCTCCACGAGTATAATGTATAGCTTTCGGAAATGTTTTGGGGTCATTCTCAACAACCTTGTTATGCCCCTCCAGGAAATTCCAAACAAACGGGACGGACCCAATTTCATTGTCATCAAGCCACTGGAACCTGTGAAGAAAAGCACCGGTTTGGTTGTTCACAACCTCTGGTGTCAACCCTTTGTTCTTCGGATGACCACAAGTTATACAACACCATGGAAGACCAATTCTTCCTGGGATAAACTGTCTGCACAGCACCATCCATTTTCGTTTTCTCTTTCGGGGAATAATCGTGATGAACACACATGACCGCGTATTTGTCATTGATTAACTCGGTTAACTCCTTGATATCAGCTAAGTAAAGGAAATCACAGTCGACAAACATTGCCCAGCCATCGTAATTCGCTAAGTATGGTGTTAGGAACCGCGTAAAGGAGAACTCCGTGCTCTCGAACTGATCCCTGCTGCGCCAATAAAGGCCTTTTGCCCTAAGATCCGATTGAACAATGGGTGTGATCTCAACAGGTATAGAAGTGCGTTTCAAGATAGAATGGCGGCAGACCTCATACGCTTGATCTTCACGCGGATCGTAACCAATAAAGATTTTGAAGGGTTTCCTTACATCGCCATTGTTGGTCACTTGTGAAGCATTGCCATTAGCCGAAGTCATTGGTTGCAGCAGTTTTCTTCAACAATAAAGATCTGTACAAATATTAAAAACATAGTGTCAGTCAATACAGTAATTTCCCTAAATTCATAAATAACAAACAATATGAAGGAAAAGGGGAAAAATAAATTTCCTCATTTAAATGATTTTCAGGGCCAATCCGTAAACAATCGGAGACTGAAAATTTCTAGCTCTTTTGATTTTTTCTTTACTTGGGTTTTCTCTTTCAAGTATAAATATCGAAAACCCAACAGAAAGATGAGATTCAAATACAAAAAAAATACAGTGCTTCCCATCAATTAAAAAAATAAAGAAATAAATCTATAAAAAAAATTAAAATGAAGCAGAAGTGTCCATAAAATCGAAGAAATGTGATATAATTAACAAGAAAACAATGAGATGAGTAACATTATGCGCTTAAAAACCAGAAAGAAAAATGAGGGACATAACCGGGAAAAAAAGGGAAAGGTGAATGTCGAAGTGTGGAAAGAAAGAAAGGGAGGAGTGGCATTTACAGGGTGGTGTTGGATGATGCTGAGAAGGACAATTTATAGAAATGGGGTTTCAAAGAAAAGGAAATTGAACAAAATTGATGGGGAGCGAGGATTTGTTGTTGGTGTTATATTGAGTGTGGGAGCGAGGATTTAGCGCTGAAATAAGTGGGTGGTAATTTTATATATCGAAGCTAAGCAAAACCACCCGAAGGAATTCAATATTATTGATAAATTAGAAAAAGGAAGATTAGTTTTCTTTATAAACCAACATTTATCTCTTTATCACATATTCATATCATGCTTTTTTCTTTTAATAAAATTAAAATAACCACCAAATGTTTTTTTCATATAAAATCAAAATCATGTAATTATTTATCTAACAACATCTAAATTTGATGTTAAATATAGAATAGGAGAGTTTTTTTTTATTACTTTTATAATTTACTTACTTAATATTTCTTTATCTATATATCCAAATTTCCTTTCCACTCAAATACTGTGGCGCCCAAGGAATTTCATGCCACCCCACAGCCTACCTCTAATTTTATTTCTTCTTTTACCAAATTTTAGACTCAACTTTCTCATTTGTTTTCATATTTTATTTTTTCCTGTTTTGAATTTCTTTTTAGTTTTGATTTTTTTTAAAAAAATATCTGGATTTATTTGAAAAAAAAAAGTTTAAATCTTAATGTGAGAACCATTGTTAATTTTAAAGACTAACTTAATAAAAAAAAGGGACTCTAATTTACAAATAATTACCCAATTTATAGACCAACTTTAAAAAAAAAAAACCAAAGTTGAACTCTCCAGTAATGCATTAAACCAAATTTAAAAGGAGGAATCAACGTCACATATGAGCGAGCATATAGATTTGTCATAAACCAGCAGGTGCCACACCTTCATACCACCCACCGACGTAATGTACGGTCGGGATTTCACGTGCATGTCACATGTTTTACTCGCTCTCTTCAACACCATTTCGTTCTACGGAATTCTTTTTCTCCTGTAACTTCTACTGAATCTTTACCCTTATGAAATTTAGTTATTTAGAAATTATAACTTTTTGTATTACAAATTTATGATATTTAAAACCTTTTTTTTCTGAGAAAAAAATTGTAAAAATGAAAATTATTTTTGAATTTGACTTTTTTTTTATTTTTAATAAGATGATATTTGATAAATTGAAAATTTTAAGTGTTGAAAAATTAGTATTGAAAATTTAAGTTAAAATATGTTTATATATTACTTAAAATAAGTACAGAATAATTATATTGATAATAAATATAAATTATGAATATGAAAAAATTCTATATTTTACCTTTTTAACTTTTAAACATTTTATCATATTCTAAACAAAATTAAATTTTAAACGTAATTTTTATAAAATAATATATTTTTTAAAATAAATTAAATTAAACTAATTGAAAAGATTCTTCATTAAATTATTTGTATAGAAAAATTCTATTAAATTATTATTATTTTAATTATCAAACATATGCAAAAAAATTAAATTATTAAAAATGTTAAAATTTCAATTTATTTAAAATTTTTAACAATTTATCAAATAATGTCTATCTATCTAAAACGTAACACATAAAATAATATCAACATGATATTAATTTTCATGTTGAAATCTATATAAAACAATTATTAAAATTTTATATAAACATATTATCTTTAAGAAAATAATACCAACATTGTATGTGACACAATATAAAATGAATTAAATATTAATAATTAGAAATTAATATTTTCGGAGTAATATAATTATACACATAGGCGTATTGTGAAGTTAAGTGGCCCCACAAAGAAATAATAACAAATATTACTTTAAAAATTTATATAATTCATGCATGGTCAATGTGTAAAAACCTTGGTCTCATAAAAATCGTGATTGGTAATCACTTTTAGATGTTGATTAATATAAAACCTTGAAGAAATTATGATTGATTGTATTTATAATCTTGAATTTTTTAAATATGGATTAAAATTTTAGTATTTTTATTTAGAAATTGTCGTTGTTATCGTGATTATTGTGAATCTTTAAGTTTGAAAATTTGATAAATTGTATTCTCATGACACCAATCTTAAAAAAATACTTTTACTACAAAGGACAATACGTATATTGAATCATAAAATAAAATAAAATTATCTTAAACTATATCAAATTTAATAAAATATAATAATATAAAATGGTTAGTAAAAAATGAGAATTATGAGATTTGAACCCAAACATTATACTCTTTATCATCTCAATTTTACCAATTTAACTAAAATTACATTTAATTTTCATATCAATTTTTTTTATGAAATTCGGAAAACTACTTAGTTAGTCAGTAAACTTTTAATGTGTTTTTGTTTTAGTCATCCAATTATGAAAAATTTTAATTTAATCACCAAAGTATTCGAATTTGTCTTTTTAGTCATTGTGTTGTTAAGTCTAAAACGGTTGGATGACATGGGCTTTTTTTTGTTAACATGACTTTATTTTACATCCTCAGTTTCTTTTAACATGTTTTGTTCAAGAAAATCAACTATAACCTTAAAATGACATACATGTCGAGGAAACATAAAGAATAACAATTGAAATATTAAGGGTTACCTAATGTCATTTTTAAAACTAGAACTTGTGTATCAGAGACAAATGAGGTGGCAAGAGGAGAATCATAAACCTTACATGGAAGTTTTTGCAAATGGATTTTTGTTTGAAAGTTTTGGTTTCGAAAGAGAGGTGGAGTGAAAGGAGGCTCCAAAGGCATTGGAGAAGGTAAGGGAAGAAAAGTGGGTAGTAAAAATAACTTTGGAAGTGATCCTAGTTAAAGAATCCAAAGTGGCTTGAGTATTGCAACAACGGGGGCTATGAACATAAAAGGGAAAGGTGACTCAAGAGAGATATTGATAGCTCAAAGGAAAAAATAATTGGGTTTTTAGTCGCTGAGGTTCTTTGTGTCAAGTTCCTAACTTATAAATAGGGTTAGATGATGAAGAAATTCAAAGGGGGAAAAAAAAAAGAGCTATCATGGAGTGAAAAGGCCATAATAAAAGAAAAAGAGTTATAATTTGTAATTGTAATAGTATTTGGCATTTTGTTTCGTTATATAAAAGCATTGTAGATATTAGGCTTTTAAGGGAAATAAAACAAGTGAGAAAAAAAGAGAAAAGGATGCATCTTAGATTCGGTCAATGAGCTTCAGGTGGCAGTGAAAGAGTAGCTCTGTGGAGAACATGAGAATAAGATTGATTCATTGGGTGATTGATGGGAACATTGGAAGCGATTGTCTCCCCTTTATCACTATTCCTAAAACAACCTATGGTGATTGATAATTAGCTCGTCAAAGGGAGATTAAAACCATTAGGACTTGTTTAGAGAGAGACCTAGATCTCTTGAAAAATAGATAGAAATTTTGCTTATGTTTTTATTCTTCAATAGATCCTTAAATATGAACTAGTTACATGTAAATTAAAATATATTTCTAGAAATAAATAAAACAACTTAACCTTGATTAAAAATAGCTTAAAATAAACTTGAACCTAAAGTAAAGTAATGTAAAATAAAAATTAAATAATTTCACTTTAAGAACTTAAACTAACGCCTTTTCCTCTCATATGTGCGACCTATTAAAGCTTCCACAACATTACTCCCTCCCATAAAAAAGAACTTATCCTCAAACTCAAAGTCAGAATAAGCTGCACAAAATATCCAAATCTTCTCAAGTAGTAAACCAATCCATTGAACTAAGAGCTCTTATTGACCACGATTGATATGAATCCAAATAATAGAAGTACGAGTGTCGAAACCATTTTAAAAATCGGGTTTTAAAAAATGGAGATCGACTTTAAAAACAAAATGGGAGTCGCCACCAATCCTTTTTTACTTAGGTGTGACTGGATCACCTTGTAAAACATTTCATTTTAAAACATTTGATTTTGGTCTACGAAAAACGAGAAAATAGGTTCGGGAGTCGGTTACGTATGAGGAAGGGTTAGCACCCTCATAACGCCCAAAAATTGGTACCTAATTGATAAATCATGTCCAAATGTTTGAAATTTAAAAAGTTTAAAATAAGATCCCTTATTAGAAGTAAAACCAAGACTTACCTTTTTCATAGAAATAAAAACACCGCACCCAATAAGTTAGGATACAACATTTTATAACTTTGAAGCTAGGTGCATCTTTATTTTAGAAAATTCTTACCTCAAGACACAAAACATCACACCCAATAAGTTAGGATACAACATTTTGAGTTCTCAAGAATAAGTTTTTTTATTTGAAACTAGAGATTTTTTTATTCCGAAAGAATATAAATATCACATCCAGCACGATTGGACACGACATTTTTTGAACCCTCGTGATTAAAGTCGTCTCATAATTTATAAAAACTTCAATTTTGATTTAAAATTTGAGAGTTCTTCGATCCGAAAGAATATAAACATCACATCCGGCACGATTGAACATGATATTTTTAAACCCTCGTCACTAAGATTATCTCATAATTTATAAAACTTGTTAAAAGAATATTTAGTTATTTAGCCAAACGGAAAATAGCAACCCAGCACGATTGGACACTATTTCCCGAATTTCTAAATACCAAAATATTGCCTTATTTTAAAAACCTTTAGATAAAATATTAATCTTGCAAAAATGTGTTTTTATTTTAAACAATAATCATGTGAAATATATGCATTTATACATAAATATTAAAACTAATTATAATACATTAACATTTAATATAGACAATATAAAATACAACTAAAATAACTACACCAAGATAATAATAAATGAATAAAAGGGCATTGTATGAACAAATATATAAAGCAATATATATATATAAAACAATTAAAAATACTAAATAAATATGAACTTTTCATGCAAGATTAAATAATAAATAAATAATAAAAGAAAAGAAAACATATATAAAAAAATACGTAATGAAAATGATATATAATTAAAATAACATTAAACAAAATAAATAAAAAATATATATAATACACAATTATAATATAAACAATATAAATAAATTTTATAAAAAAAAAAGTTTAGAAATAATATATAAATGTAACATAATAATATTTAATATACAAAATAAATATAATAAATGATAAAGAATATATATAATAATATATAAATTATTAAACAATTAAAATAATATATAAAATAATTTAAATATATAAATAATACATATAATATATATAAATAAATAAATATATTTAAGAAAATAATATAAAATATTTTAATGTGATAAAATAAAAATAAAATTCAGTACAATATTAATTTTTTCAATATAAAATAAAAAAACTCGAGGATCAAGTTGAAACAAAATGTAAGTTTTAGGTTTAATTCAAAAAAATAAAAAATTAATTTGGACGAAATTAAAAAGACTGAAAAATACGGAAGGACCATTGGAATAAATATCCTAATTTTGAAAAACACGCGGATCCTATCTTCGGGTCGGGTCAAAGCACGGGTCTGAGGTCTCAAAACGACGCCGTTTCTATATCGTTATATAAACTAAAACTTTGGCTAAAAAATCATTTTCAAAACTGTTTTTAAAAAAAAAAACTTAAAGAAACTCTCTGTATTTATCCGGCCCCTGTTCTGATTCTGTCATCGGACCTCCGCGCTACGCGCTCCACACGCCTCCGTGGCCGGTAGCCGGAGGTCAAAAAATTCGTTCCTCAGGCGCGATACGAGAGGTAAGATTCCTTTTTCTCTGTTTTTGTATTTTTAAATACATAGAAATATACATGCATCAAAAATAAAAAAATAAAAAAATGAAAATAAAATCACCTCTATACTACAAAAAAATTGCTTTTATTTCTGTTTTTTTTATTCTGTCTGTATATTTTTTGCCTAGATCTCTCTGTATGTTTGTGTGTATTCCCTCTGAATCCCCCCTTTTTTACAAATTCTTGTAGGCTTTTATAGCCTTTGAAATGAAAACAAAAAAAAGGAAATAAATATTCTGCCTCTGTTTTGCCTTCTTCTGCTGCGGATTATTTCCTTTCTTTGCAGGTCAACGGAGGCTCGGCGATGATGAGGCGATTTGCGCGATCTGCGGCACAACTGGTGGGCATGATAGGTTGATTTCGGCGTGACTGTTGGCGTGACCGAGGCTCTTGCGGCGCGAGGCTTCTTTAGGGTTTCAGAAACCCTCGTTTCTGATTTGGGGTTTTGGGCCTTTTTCGGCCTCGTAGGTTAGTTGGGTTAGGGGGTCTTGTTTAGGTAGTGTCTGTCTGGGTGTGATGGTATTTTGGGTCAAGTATTGGGCCTCGGGTATCTGCTGTTGGGTGTAATTCGAGTTTAGGGTATTTGGGTCTGGTTTTGGGCTTTGTAACAGGACTGTAAATGGACATTATTTTGTTTTTTTTTATTATGTTTTGGTTTATTTCTAAGCTCGGGCAAAATTGGGCTTTTACAGCTGCCCCTCTTTGCTCATTGTTGTGTAACGAGAATAGAGCAGAGATTATAAAAGGACCAATTTTGACTGATCTTGGCCAAGCCTCGACCTCTTGATCCTTGTCTGCTTCAAATGATTCCAACTTCACTGTAACTTCAACGGTATTGGAACTTCATCTTGATTTCAATAAGTTTGATAGCTTCAACTTTATGAAGGCAGTATCCACTATCTTTTGATCTGCTCCACTGCAAACTCAGGGAGACCAGATCTAATATTTTCAATCTGATCCCTGCAAACTCAGGGATCACAAGACTGATGTCTTCAATCTGCTTCCTGCAAAGATCAGGAATGCCAGATTTGCTATCTTCAATCTGCTTCCTGCAACTTCAAGAATGCCAGATCTACTATATTCAATCTGCTCCCTGCAAAGCTCAGGAATGCCGGATCTGCTATATTCAATCTGCTCCCTGCGAAGCTCAGGAATGCCAGATCTGCTATATTCAATCTGCTTCCTGCAAAGCTCAAGAATGCCAGATTTGCTATCTTCAATCTGCTTCCTGTAAAGCTCAGGAATGCCAGATTGGCTATTTTCAATCTGCTTCCTGCAAAGCTCAGGAATGCCAGATTTGCTGTATTCAATCTGCTTCCTGCAAAGCTTAGGAATGCCAGATTGGCTATCTTCAATCTGCTTCCTGCAAAGCTCAGGAATGCCAGATTTGCTGTCTTCAATCTGCTTCTTGCAAAGCTCAGAAATGCCAGATTGGCTATCTTCAATCTGCTTCCTGCAAAGCTCAGGAATGCCAGATTTGCTGTCTTCAATCTGTTTCCTACAACTTCAGGAAGATAAGATCTTCTGCTTTCGATTTGCTCCACTGCAACTTCAGGGAGATAAAATCTTTTGTTTTTAGTCTACTCCGCTGCAACTTCAGAGAGATAAGACTAAAACGTCTTTGACCTGCTTTCTACAACTTTAGGAAGATAAGATCTTCTGCTTTCGATTTGCTCTACTGCAACTTCAGGGAGATAAAATCTTCTGTTTTTAGTCTACTCCGCTGCAACCTCAGGGAGATAAGACTAAAATGTCTTCGATCTGCTTCCTACAACTTTAGGAAGATAAGATCTTCTACTTTCGATTTGCTCCACTGCAACTTCAGGGAGATAAAATCTTCTGTATTTAGTCTACTCCGCAGCAACCTCAGGGAGATAAGACTAAAACGTCTTCGATCTGCTTCCTACAACTTTAGGAAGATAAGATCTTCTGTTTTCGATTTGCTCCACTACAACTTCAAGGAGATAAAATCTTATGTTTTTAGTCTACTCCGCTGCAACCTCAGGGAGATAAGACTAAAACGTCTTCGATCTACTTCCTACAACTTCAGGAAGATAAGATCTTCTGCTTTCTTCAATCTGCTCTACTGCAACTTCAGAGAGATAAGACTGAAAGTGTCTTTTGATCTACTTCCTGCCACTTCAGGAAGATAAGATCTGAAACTTCACCAATATTGCTACATCATCTAGTGAAGGACATATCCTGTAGACTCAGTTTCATGTGTTATGAGTGACATGAATGCAATATGTCATGAAAATGATCCCTTTTAAAGGATTAGGATGCAAAGATTGTAATGAATCCAATGCTCCTAATGAGATTTGCTATGCTGCAAAAATGTTATGAGTATGGTTCCTATTTTAGGTGTTATCACTCATTTGTTTTTCCATTCTTGTTCATCAATCATGCTCTGTTCAACCAGCTTGCCCCAATGTAATTTCTGAGTCAACCCCGCTTGAACCTTGGACATGAAGTTGGTATCTCCCACTGCAACTTCAGGGGAATGACATTTGGTTTCTTTCATATTTCTGTTACCACTCAGAGGTACAGAACTTGTATCACTTTCAATCTGTTACACCATTCCCTGGGTGTAATGACCAGACGTATGTGTCTGAAATTTTCAATGAATTGTAGGGTATCCCAACAATGATCCCCTTGTTCGTCATGTGGTATCACCAACAAAATTGTCTTATCCAAAAAGAATCTAAAGAGGTAATCATTTTTCGATGTTTCCAGCCCTTAAGCTTGGTAAGTTCTGAACAATAGTCATGTTTCAGATTCCTCATATTATTTAGAAGCTTCTAGAGTAATATGCAAAACTTCTTTTATGAAAGTGTTAGTCCAATAATCATTATTTTAATATAAAATGCTTGAAAAAGATTACAGCAATGGACAAGAAAGAAACTAATCAGGAGCATAGCTCAAAACAAATAAGTTAATCAAAGATAACCAAAGCAATAAATGTAAATTGATTGGTGTATATTTAAAAAGAATAATGTAAGCAAAAATAGTAAAGGCTATAAAAGATCCTTGATTGGTGTGTTTCTTTGAAAGGAATAAAGTAATCAAAGATAGAAAATTTAAAAGGGGAAAGATGGAAAACTAGGTACCCCAGATATCGCAGCCTGAGCTTCTTTGTTCCAACTTCTTGTGGACCATTTTAAGCTCAATATGTGTTTAGGGGATCCGGAGTACTTTGTCGATGCCCCAAGACGTAACATACTTCCTCATTGCTAATTCAGACGTAGCAAGACTATTGTATGCCCCACTTTTTAAAATTTGAGCCGCACTTTTCGGGTTTTCAACTCAAAGCCCCTTTGGTCTCAAAGCACCCTTTGCGGGTTTTCGTCTTGGCCTCTCCTTTTTTTTTACTCAAGGCACCCTTTGCGGGTTTTCACCTTGACCCTTTTCCCTTTCAGGTAAAGTCCTTCTTGACTAAACCTGAATTCGCCGGATTGGGCAAGTTTCCGCTATCCATCTCGGTCAATATGAATGCTCCTCTAGAATAGGCCCTTCATATTCCTTCTAAGTTTGGCATATGCTTTCCTCTAAAATTGTTTTGTAAAAGAAAAATCTATTTCAACATCAGGTTCCCCTTGTGGAATTCTCTAGGATGAACCTCTTTGTCATAAGCTTGAATAACTTTAACCTTTTCTTCAACTAGGTTCAATTAGCAAAATACTTCATTTCCATAAACCAATGGGTAAGTCGTTGCTCCCAACGAAGGTTCTGGCCGACATTCAATAAGACAGAAGGTAACAGTAGCTTCTTATGCCAATCCTTACAAGTCTAAGTCACCTTTCATTTTTTTTGGCAACTTTTGCTATATAATGATATGCTGCCTGATCTTTGGACAAACTGTAAACTTTGACTTTGTACAGTTATGCATTTTGTGTTGGCATCTGATCTTTTTTTTTTTTTTGAATTTGATGACTATCGACTTTGCAATATTGGCATATGAAGTTACTTCCACCCTCTTAGGGAAGTAAACGACGACCACGACAATGAATCGATATTGGTTAAAAACTTTTGACGAGATTGGCCCCATCACATCCATACCCCACATATGGAAAATTTATGAAGAACTGGAGTAGGCTTATGAATCTTATTATATTTGGCATAGCTGATATCATCCCTTTCTATATTGATCGGCAGTACTTTATTCTCATGTTTAGCCTGCTTCTTATGAGCCAAGGCATGTCCTGATATAATTGTGTGAAAACATCTTTGAATTCTTGAAAACAACTCAATGATGTCTTGCCTTATTATGGTGGTGAGCTAGGCTTCAATCTTTACCCCTTTCTAGGCTCGCAATATCCAATGACCCTTTGTAAAGTAAGGTCTATTTTCTATCTTGCTAAACCATTCTTAACAAGTCAGAAGATATATTACAATCTCTGTTATCTTCAAAGTCCTTAGATCCCTTAGACCCATATATTGTTCAAAAAGGGAATCAGTAACAACGTCGCTCATGACGTTGATATCTGGGTACCTAGGTACAAAGGAGAACAAATGATTTGGATAGTATGGTCACAAATAAATAATGAAAGAATATTGGTAAGAAAAATGTACATTATGAAATGTAGAGAATAAAAGAATATGTATTCAAAAAGATGCATTTTATTGAAATAAAATTTTGAACATAAGCCTATTTCACAAAAGAGTTCTTGTTGCCTCTAGGCCTAAAACAACAAGCCTGTTTTGAACATTACTCTAGATTAGCCCTAAAAGTATAGAGATTTCTTCCACAGTCTCATTATTCAAAACACTCCTAAGTACACAAGGGCTTGGAAACTTCGTTCTCTGATTCCCTCTTTATTTTTGATTTCTTAAAGGAGTCGCAACTTTCTTGTCTCCTCCTTCAATTACCGCATCTGTATTTGCGTTTACTCTATTCTTTCCAATCTTTGTTCCATGTTTTCCAGGTTAACTGAAACATCTTTTGTAAAAGTCTAATGCAAATGATGCAATGTAATGCAAATGCATGTATGCAAAGAGGTATCGATTATGATCAACTTCATTTTAGAAAACTTTATTAGAAAACAAATTCTTTTACATAAAACGAGCTACTATATATTTTCGCCCTAAATCCTAAAGTTCTGACTTTCCTACAAAGCCAACTCTTGACCACGATCTGACCGTAGCTCATACTTCGTGCTCAATGTATCAGCCTGTGAGGCCAAAATCTGAAGATGATCAACTACCTCTCGAATCTGAGCCGTTGCTTAACCCATGAAGTAATCCCAACTTCTAACTTGGTCATGGGAATGATGAAGCTCTTCCTTCCAACGCCCATTCCTCGAAAAGAAATTTCCACCATTGCCCCTTCTTAACCTTGGTGCTGGCAGAATGCGTCCATCCACTTGGGTGAGATTAGAGTTGATATTAACACCTCAAGATTTCAGCATTGGTTCAGCATCATAACTTAGACAAAACATTCATCATTTCTTGAGACATCTACCTCAATTTTCCAACCAGAGAAGCTCTTTGGAAAGTTGATCAATTACTGGACCAGGTTGAATTATCATGGTAGTTGATACATCGATATTTAATGAAAGGCCTCCTTGAGTGGCTCTGAAACTTGAATGGAAACCCCTATAGCCAAGGGCACCTCCTCCAATGTCTGTGATGTTGTTCTGATTATCTTGAAAGATTGACGAACAAGTAGGCATCCCTGTTTTGCAGCATGCTACCTTAAAATGATATCCAGTACCCTCAGTACTTCTTGAGAGTTTTCAGATTCCTACCCGCGCCGAGCATTTTGAATGGCTTGCATGGGTATCTTCACAGTATAGCTAATCTCAACTTTAAAAGTCTTTGAATGATACGGTCTTCTTAATCTCTTTCTTTTTCACGTCCATTTCGGTTATCCTAACCATCAGGGCTTGCATTTCCATTGTTTCTGGTAAGTGCAACATCCTCAAGTAATACAGTAAACTCAAGTTTGTTGTTTGGTAGTAGACCTATAATAAATAAACCTTTTTACCGTCATATGCAAAATTCTTTCCATCCAAGTCATTTTTGTAGGTCTCATGCACTCTACCGGTCACTTTCTTTCCAATACTCCTACCGTCCATAGGGCGACCATATTCATATGAAAGAGAAACGCTGTGCTGATAGAAGTGTCTATCCATACTCCCCATGCTCACTTTGAAATGATTGGTGAGTATAGTTACCTTTTACCCCTTAGTTCCGACACCACACCTTGCCATAGGGTGTCGTACAATCTTCTTCACATCCAATTCTGCTTTGATCAGAACAACATCAGGAAGCACAGGTGACTGAGGAGACAAGGATTCTAGCATTTCCCCTATTCCCCTCTTGCTCAAACGAATCCATACCCTGAAATCTTCTTTCTAATTGGTTTTGCTCTAACCATATACGAACGATTGCATTGTCTTCCACTTTATCAAGGAACCCGTTCTCCATAACCAGCTTTCTAACTTAGAAACTGACCGTGAATCGACACCTCTTAAAATATGAAATGATATGCACAAAAGAATAAAACACAGCAAGTTAGTACCATGGAATATAAAGCAAGTAAAATAAATAAACACCTATCTGGGTGACCACTAAGGTTTGACATAGTCTTACCTAAGGTGAGCTTTTAGGGTTCACTATATGCGGTTTAGTTCTAGAGTTGAGGTACCCGAACTAGCAGATTCCTCGATCCTCACCCATTATAGGCTCATATGGACCGGGTTCAGTTCAGGGGAATACATTTCCCTATGGCCATGCGGAGGTGAAAACCTCACGAAGACATAGGTACGAATGTATTCCGGAAGCAGTCCACTAGCCCATGCAGAGGTGAAAACCTCACAAAGGCATAGCTTCTCACTCCCACTTAAGGGTGTGACCACAACGGTCATGCAGTGCCATGCGAAGAGATGTATTTTAAAACCACATGCAATAAAATGATCATATTTTTAAAATCAGAATTTTAAATTCGAACAAAAGGACATGAAATTATCGATTTTACGGCTTGACTCTCTTAGTCCCCAGCGGAGTCGCCAAGCTGTCGATACCATTTTAAAAAATGGAGATCGGCTTTAAAAACAAAATGGGAGTCGCCACCAATCCTTTTTTACTTAGGTGTGACTGGACCACCTTGTAAAACGTTTCATTTTAAAACATTTGATTTTGGTCTACGAAAAACGAGAAAATAGGTTCGGGAGTCGGTTACGTATGAGGAAGGGTTAGCACCCTCATAACGCCCAAAAATTGGTACCTAATTGATAAAATCATGTCCAAATGTTTGAAATTTAAAAAGTTTAAAATAAGATCCCTTATTAGAAGTAAAACCAAGACTTACCTTTTTCATAGAAATAAAAACACCGCACCCAATAAGTTAGGATACATCATTTTATAACTTTGAAGCTAGGTGCATCTTTATTTTAGAAAATTCTTACCTCAAGACACAAAACATCACACCCAATAAGTTAGGATACAACATTTTGAGTTCTCAAGAATAAGTTTTTTTATTTGAAACTAGAGATTTTTTTATTCCGAAAGAATATAAATATCACATCCAGCACGATTGGACACGACATTTTTTAAACCCTCGTGATTAAGTCATCTCATAATTTATAAAAACTTCAATTTTGATTTAAATTTGAGAGTCTTCGATCCGAAAGAATAAACATCACATCCAGCACGATTGAACATGATATTTTTAAACCCTCATCACTAAGATATCTCATAATTTATAAACTTGTTAAAAGAATATTTAGTTATTTAGCCAACAGAAAATCGCAACTCACGATTGGACACTATTTCCCGAATTTCTAAATACCAAAACATTGCCTTATTTAAAAAACCTTTAGATAAAATATTAATCTTGCAAAAATGTGTTTTTATTTAAACAATAAGCATGAAATATATGCATTTATACATAAATATTAAAACTAATTATAATACATTAAATTTAATATAGACAATATAAAATACAACTAAAATAACTACACCAAGGTAATAATAAATGAATAAAAGGCATTGTATGAACATATATATAAAGCAATATATATATAAAACAATTAAAAATACTAAAAATAAACTTTTCATGCAAGATTAAATAATAAATAAATAATAAAAGAAAAGAAACATATATAAAAAAATACGTAATGAAAATGATATATAATTAAAATAACATTAAACAAAATAATAATAAATATATATATAATACACTAATTATAGATAAACATATAAATAAATTTTATAAAAAATAAAGTTTTTAGAAATAATATATAAATGTAACATAATAATATTAATACAAAATATAATAATAAATGATAAAGAATATATATATAATAATATTATTAAACAATTAAAATATATATAAAATAATTAAATAATAAAATAACATATAATATATATATAAATAAATATATTTAAGAAATAATATAGAATTTTTATGTGAAAATAAAAATAAAATTCAGTACATAATTTTTTTAAAATATAAAAAAAACTCGAGGATCAAGTTGAAACAATGTAAGTTTTAGGTTTAATTCAAAAAATAAAAAATTAATTTGGACGAAATTAAAAAGACTGAAAATATGAAAGGACCACTGGAATAAATATCCCATTTTTGAAAAACACGCGGTTCCTATCTTCGGGTCGGGTCAAAGCGCGGGTCTGAGGTCTCAAAACGACGCCATTTCTATATCGTTATATAAACTAAAACTTTGGCTAAAAAATCATTTTCAAAACTGTTTTTAAAAAAAAACTTAAAGAAACTCTCTGTATTTATCCGCCCCTGTTCTGATTCTGTCATCGGACCTCCGTGCTACGCGCTCCACGAGCCTCCGTGGCCGGTAGCCGGAGGTCAAAAAAATTCGTTTCTCAGGCGCGATACGAGAGGTAAGATTCCTTTTTCTCTGTTTTCATATTTTTAAATACATAGAAATATACATGCATCAAAAATAAAAAAATAAAAATACGAAAATAAAATCACCTCTGTACTACAAAAAATTTGCTTTTATTTCTGTTTTTTTTATTCTATCTGTATATTTTTTGCCTAGATCTCTCTGTATGTTTGTGTGTATTCCCTCTGAATCCCCCCTTTTTTACAAATTCTTGTAGGCTTTTATAGCCTTTGAAATGAAAACAAAAAAAAAGGAAATAAATATTCTGCCTCTGTTTTGCCTTCTTCTGCTGCGGATTATTTCCTTTCTTTGCAGGTCAACGGAGGCTCGGAGATGATGAGGCGATTTGCGCGATCTGCGGCGCAACTGGTGGGCATGATAGGTTGATTTCGGCGTGACTGTTGGCGTGACTGAGGCTCTTGCGGCGTGAGGCTTCCTTAGGGTTTCAGAAACCCTCGTTTCTGATTTGGGGTTTTGGGCCTTTTTGGGCCTCGTAGGTTAGTTGGGTTAGGGGGTCTTGTTTAGATAGTGTCTGTCTGGGTGTGATGGTATTTTGGGTCAAGTATTGGGCCTCGGGTATCTGCTGTTGGGTGTAATTCGAGTTTAGGGTATTTGGGTCTAGTTTTGGGCTTTATAATAGGACTGTAAATGGACATTATTTTGTTTTTTTTATTTTGTTTTGGTTTATTTCTAAGCCCGGGCAAAATTGGGCTTTTACAAGGAGTATGAATAACACAACCATCTTCTATCGATGGAAGTGTAGCTGATTTAGGTTACTTTATAATTTGTATGCCACAAGACCAATCTTGCAGATAATTGGAAAATGACCATAGAATCAAGGAGACAATTTATGA
The DNA here is from genome assembly GCA_005393395.2 of Gossypium australe. Lineage (NCBI taxonomy): Eukaryota > Viridiplantae > Streptophyta > Magnoliopsida > Malvales > Malvaceae > Gossypium > Gossypium australe. Next base: position 17,794,667 of record CM016615.1, read on the forward strand.
GAATACTAGGGCCTAAGAGAACAATAATGATTGGACTATAATCGAAGCCAAACCAAGTCACCAAAAAAAATGATACATCTCTATAACCCTTGTCATAATAAGTCTCCATGCGTTGTTGCGCTTGAAGCAGGCTATCTCTAACTTTGTGCAAAGCCTTATCCTTATCCATTAATGCAGTGCCAACAACCTTGACACTAGAAGAACCTACCTCATAAGACAACAAATGAAGTGGGTCATGACCATAGACAAACTAGAAGGGAGTTGTTTCTAGCACATAAAATATTCAACCCATGGAACCCATTGTTGGGAAAATTAGTTTAGAAAATAACATATGTAAGCAGAAAGAAAGTTTTAGATTTTTCTTAAAATCGAGTCATGTAGTATTTATAATAAAAAATCCTAAAGTAAACTATTACATATGCTTTGTGTAAGGCGGTCTAACTTGTTTCCCACTTTCTACCAAACAATTTTTTTTGTTATCCTCGAACCTCGAATTACTTTGAATGTGAGCTTAAACAAAACGAATTGAATGCACAGAATGAAAACTTTTATTAACTTCTAATTGAAAATTTAATCTCTCCACGAGAGCTAAAAAGTTTGAGCTTTTCAGAAAATGTAATTTACTTTTATAAATAAATTACCACTTTTTTCTGATAGTAAATGAATTTTGTTGCTCTATTGATTATATCTTGTTTATATTTAGATAATCTCATAGTTCTTATTTATAGGAAAATAAATACAAGAGTTTTACTTGAACAAGGGATAATTAAATAATAATATTATAATAGAAAAAATACATTTTTTTTTCTATTTGGGAAACCCTTGGGGTGGTGGCTACGCTAACGAATACTAGGGTTTGCTACCCCTCTCACACAGGATAGGCTCATTGGGCTCGGGATGGGCTTATTGAGCCTGTCTTGTGTATTAGGTACGATTCTTGATTTTTATCCAACACTTTTATTTATCCAACCCAATAACTATTTTTCTATTTCTAAAAATATTAATTAACTAATTATTCCAATTAAATGATTTTCTCAACCCCATTCTGATCTCGTTAAAGTCATGGAAACTTTTCCACATTAGAATTTATAAAGAAATATACCTAACTTCGTTTTTCAATAAAACCGTGATGACTAATTAAGTTAATTCTCACTTCAAACTTTAATTATTTAATTGTATTTAATTAAATAATAATTCAAAGAAATTAATTAATTTCTAAGTCATCTTTTGTACTTGGTGAGAAAAAACATTCACTGCGAATAGTGATACATGTAATTTGTTTCTCTTAATTGTCTTTTTCATTCATTCTATAGTATCGGTCCTACATGCAATTCATTTTAGGTTATATCGAGCAAGAGAGGGGGGACTAATTGGACATAGGGCTAAAATAATTTATAATTGAGTTTTTACTCTTTGTTTATTATATACCTTTATAAAAGCAACTTAATAAGTGATTGACCAATGATCTCGTCATAAGTGTGTTACCCTCATAGAATATCCTTAATCTGTTTGGGTTAAATCTATTCAGCCAACTTGATCCTATTTTGTCTCATGGTAACCATTACATCTTCCTTCATGAAAAAGTCAATTACTGTCCTAGACAAATTGTTGGATCTGGTGCCCCAAGTGTAGTATTTTTGTCTAAGACACTTATAATTTTTCGAACAAATTGGTTAATAAAATTATTCATGAATTACATTAATACTTTGTATATTGTCTTCACATGATTTTTGCACGCAAAGAAAAATGGAAGCAAATGTTGCTCATTGGTTGTCTAATGTTTAAACTAATATTGAGCGGGATCAAGTGGTCGGATCATGATACAAAAAGACAACTTGTATTAGTAGACGAACCTAAACATGTCCTTAGTCTAATCAGAAATAAGCAAACTGATTGAAAGACTAATATGTCGTCTATCAAGTTCAATTGGGGAGATGCTTTCTGTTGGACATCGGAGCGGATGACTCCTATATATGTGACTGACTAGACTGACAGTACATTGAACTGGACCCAAAAAGAATAGATCCTAAATTCGTTTATGGATTTATTCACTTGTGACATTCATAGTGTGACATACCTAAATATTGAGTGGATGACGAACTATGTATGCGTGACTCGTACACTTTGATGTAAGTAAATTGTTGAGTTCAAATAGATAAGGATTCGAAAGTTGGTGCTTTGGGTTTACAACTTCTGTAGTATGTAGCGCCATTTACAATAGTGGAATTTATAACCTGAGACATGGGTAAATGATATCCTCTCATTGGCATTACATGGTTGATGAAAAGTAAACGTGGCCACGGATCGTTCGTCTTTGTGATGAATGAATTGATTACTATTTAATAGTAATTGAATTTTCATGAAGATGTAATGGTTACCATGAGATAAAATAGGACCATACTGGGAGAACGGATATTATCCCAAAGAGATTAAGGATATCCTGTGAGGGTAACACACTTATGCAAGGTCATTGGACGAACACTAATCGAGTTGCTTTCGTAATGGTATGTTGTTGGGGAGAGCTCAGTCATGATACTATAGTGGAATGACTTTTTTGAATAAATGGGTTTATAATTAATAGGCGAAAAGTTAGAACTTAATTATAAATCATTTGAGCCTCAATTGCGTATGTCCAATCGGTCCCTCTGCTAGTTCGTTGAAACTAGAAATGAATTGCATGTTTGAATCAAAATGAACATAATGAATAGAAATAAAGAAATGGAAAACATTCAGAATGATTATGATTTTTGATATGCTGGAATTCGGTGTTGTAGATTAGACTAGTTTTCGCATTTAGGGAGCCTGAATACTAATTTTATTATGTTATAGTTTAGTTTTCGTATTTTAGTTTAAATTCAATAAAAAGTGTATTTTGAGTCTTTTATTGACCTTAGGGGTCGAATGAAGACCAAAGGCGAGCTAATGCACTTATTAAATGTGTAGGAGACCATCCAAAGGCATAGGAACTCAAAGCTAGTCGCTGTGTTGCAACATGGGGAGTTTTATGTTGTAATTGAGGGAGCAGAATATAAGAATTTCAAGTCTATCTTTGGTGTCACGACATAGCCACGGGATGTGCTACACACCCCTGAAGCCAACTCTGAACCATGGATATTGCCTTCGATGTCGTGACACATGGATTAAGGTGTCGCAACATCAACTTTGTACTGGAAGCACTTACAAGCCAGGGGCATTTTGGCCCTCACAATGGAAATTAAAACATGAGAATGTTAGCTGACCTAGGGTTGAGGATGATGGCAACCCTAACTCTACAAATAGGCTCTTGTTGAGGACAACTTTTGATACTTTAAGTTTTCTTTGTAATTTTACTTTTTCAGTTTTCTTTCCTTTAGACTTTAGGTTTATTTTAGTTATTTCTATTTGTGTTCTTCGAAGAACGTTGTTTTGTAAACTCTATCAAACGCTAGTGGATTTTTTGCGCTTCATCTATCAAATTAATTCAAGATTTTCTTAACCCTTTACTCTTGATTCATTATTTATGCTTATCTTTATTATCAAGTTTGTTGCGTTCATGAGATCCATGAGGAACTAATCCTTTTATAGGGGATTAGTGAGTGGAGGTGTGATTAACTGATTACTATGTAGGGTTTTTTAGCAGATCAGTTGTTTGGGAGAGGAAGAACTTAAACCTTAGGCTTAACTACTCTATGAAGTCATTTAGGTGGGAATTAACCTAAAATTGGTATGGCCTATTCGTGAACACCTTAGTCCCGAACCGACTCGAACTTTGAGGTTGAGAGATAAGTAGTTCTTGCCGACTTGTTATTTTAGTGGAAGATCAAGAGATCCTAGTAGGATAGCGACTAGTTGATTGAATAAAAACCCGAAATGTAACACCCCTAACCCCTCTCCCTCATCGGATTAGGGTCATAAGCATGACTAACGAATCAAATAATTAATTCAATCATAACCAACATATAAACTAACTAATAACATTATAATATGTAGGGGTAGGTCACGACAATCTAATACTTTCATGCTATATTCTTATACATTCGAATAATAAATTATGTTATACATTTCTAAACTTGGTCTTACACTGTCTACACTCTTATCACTATTTATACATTGCTAAACTTAGTCTTCCACTGTCTATACTCTTATCACTATTTATCCTTTCTAGAATGTCAGAATTTGGATACATACAAGACTATTCCAATTATTAGTATCAGAGTATTAGTCAATACTCCATCTATGATTATCTTTTTAATTTATCTTCGATGATGTTAGTGGAATGCACTTAATTTAAGTTTGTTGATCCACCCTAATACAAAATAAAAATTACTTTTACAGCCCCTATTTCGAGTCTATGAGACCCTAAAAGTAGTTCAAAAATAGGCAGGGACTAATTTGAAACAATTCTGGAAGTTTAGGAAATAATGACAAAAATTTTGATTTCAGGGGTCACACACCCATGTGGTTAGGCTGTGTGCCTCACACGGTTGAGACACACGCTCGTATGGCCAGGCCGTGTAACTCTCTAACTTGGGTCACACGCCCATGTATGTTGCCCGTGTGTGACACACGCCTGTGTGGCCAGGCTGTGTGCACCCAAAAGTACCTTAAAGCTTAAGTTTACCATTTCCTACTTACTTGGGCACTAAGCAACTCAAGTATCAATCATTTAACCTATTCAAAACACGATTAAACATGCCCAAAATACACCAAATTCATCACCTAATATGCCTAACCAATGTACCCTCATTGGTACCACATTTTATATGTTCAAATACATCAACAACACTTCAAACATTCAAGACTTGCATTCATATCACATTTACCATATTTGAACTAACTTTCAACTTCTAAAGTTACCAAATATGAAGCTAAGCACATACCAAGCATTATGCTAAGCTACCAAACTTTAAACTATCACATACCAAAATATAAACTAGGCTAACATACCAACATAGCCTCAACCACAACCATATACACATTTAACCATCATTTCACTAGCAACTAGGTTAACAACATCTTATAAACAATATCAACAAAAGACTCCCTAGGTACATGCCATTACAAAATGAAATATCACCACACTTGAGCTTGGGACTTGTGATTTGATGCTGAGTCGGCAATAATTAGAACAATACCTAGCCTGCGCATGGAAAACAAAACCGCACGCTGAGTAAAACTCAGTGGTATTTCTATAATTCGAATAACATAAACTTGATATAAGTATTTAAAATGCAAAATGCAACAAGTAATCTCTGTTCATGCGTTTCAATTCAATAGTATAATTTTTGCTCATTCCTTATTCACATCTACTAAGATTTTCACATGTTCAAATATATAAGCATATATCAATGGCATTTCATTTAACACTTGAATACATCATCTCATGCAATGACATGATTCATATCTTTGATCAATACTTGAATTCATTCAAATTTCTCATCTCAATTCATCTTTTCATATCTCATATCTCATTTCTCATATTTGCTATTTCAATATTTTCTCATCTCATATTCATTTTTCATCTTTTCCATTTCAATATCAATCATATAAATTATTATTTTACTTTCCCCTAGTAACACGACACGGACTCGGATGGATACACGGATCCAAACAACACACCAGTTTGGCACCCAGTGCACCATCGGATAAATCCGAAGTAATAACTACGTCCATTGCTATATAAATTGACACTCAGTGTCTCATAGGTTAAACCGAAGCAAATTGGCACCTAGTGCCTCTTCGACTCGAGGTCAAAGTAATCCCTGAACTCTTCTTATCCTATGACATGCCATCTATATCCGACTCAGCCCGATACAATTAATAAGGATTCATTTCACTTTTCAATACAACCAATGTCTCAATTTCATGAATATATCATCACATATAAGCATATATTCAATTTGATAATAATCACAGTTTTCTCAATACACATATATTCATAATCAATAGTTTTCATAATATACAAAAATCAATTTATTTCATTTCAATTATGAATTTAATTCAATCCCAAAGTACCAAAGTACTCACCTAAAAGGCTTATCATATGCAAACAATTATATATGCAATAATCTACTATTTAATTCAGATTATAGAAACACAAACCGTGATTTCCGAGCTATTCGACATCGATATTATCCTTCCCCTTTTTACTCAAGGATTCTGGTACGACGTTAGCTACGGAATAAAACAATTAAATCACATTAATATTACACATTTCAACTTCACGTTAAATTTCAATTTTCATATTAAATTTCAATTTTCATACTATATTTTGCTTATTCTTTAATTTAGTCCCTAAACCGAGGCTAGTTTTAACCTTCACAATTAACTTCATATTTTTTATACTAATTTCATTCTAGACCACATTTAGCTTCCTATTTTCCAATTCGACTCCTTAATTTCAAAGTTTTCACAATTTAGTCGCTATTGTTCAAAATCAACAATTAATTCTACAATTTAGTCATTTTCCATTTCTAACTTAAATATCTATCTATTTAATCCTTAATACTTAAATTATTCAACAATGTCAACATCTAAAATCTTGAAAAATACTAAAATTTATAATATGGGTTGGGTTTCTTTAAGTACCATGATTCCAAAATATAAAAATTACAAGAAAAGAACTAAATTACACTAACCAATTTGAGTTTGAACTGTAACAACCCTAACCCGTATCTGTCGCCAAAACAAGGTTACAGAGCATTACCAGATTTTACGGAACAAATAAAGTTAATTCATGACATTTACTATTTATATTAGAAACAAATCATCTCAATCAAATTGTCCCTTAAATGGACCATCGAGGCCCAATTTATACGTTAGAAAATAATCGGGACTAAATTGGAAACTCAAAGAACTTTTTGCAAAATTTGAAAAAAATTCCTAGGTATAGGGGATACATGCTCGTGTGGCCAGCCGTGTGACAGAAGACACGCCCGTGCCTTAGGCTGTCTGGGCATTCGATGTGAGGCACACGGCCGTGTCTCAGCTCGTGTCTATACCTGTGTAACTTTCTGACTTGGGTCACACGGCCAATCACACGCCCGTGTGATAGGCCGTGTGTAAGGTGCAAGGGTTACAAGGCCAAGTCACATGCCCGTGTGTAAGGTGCAAGGGTTACAAGGCCAAGTCACACGCCCGTGTGCTAGGCCGTGTGCAAAAACCTAGGCATTCTGTTTCAAAATTTCAAGGTGCAGGGGAGACTCGGCCAGACTACATGCCCATGTGCTAGGCCGTGTGTCACACACGGCTGAGGCACATGGTCGTGTCTCTGCCTGTGTGGACGAAAATATGCCATTTAAGGCCACTTTTCTCACCCAATCTTGGTATCAACCTATGCACAACAAATTTTACTCTCATAAATCATACAAGACCCTCAATTCAAGCCAATACCAAGTTCTTATAACTAACATATCATCACATATAATCAAATATCTTAACTTATCAAATTAACAACTTACACCTAGGTATGTATGCAACCATACCTCAATAGACCTATTATTTGTCCATCATCTAAACATTTCAAACATACTTCATACATGATTTATCCTTACTCATATAAGTTAGGTTGAAATGTAAATAAAATATAACTCTTTATATTTTCACAAACCATTATCACTCTATACATGCCATATAAACCAAAATATACATTGCAAAAACTACCAGAACAAGTTGGATAGTGTGGCTCGATGTGTTGATCCAATTTCTCGACCTCACGTTAATCTACAAAGACATTTAATAAACACAAGTAAGCTTAATGAAGCTTAGTAAGTTCATTGGTTTTAAACATAAATCTTACCGAACATTGAGCATACTATAACCAAACCAACGAAATAAATCACTCAAATTACATTTCCTGCCAACTACAGCTTCAATTTAGGAATTCACTTAATTCATATCAAAACCATCAATAACTTTATATTCTCATATACTAATTTCATATGTCACTTACCAACCTTACCGAATTTGGGAACGACTTATGGATATGAGTACACCGTATATAGAAGCCCGAAGGCTGTACAGAAACACACAAGTACTAAACGAAAACCCATAAGGGTTGAACGGAAGCTCATAAGAGCTGAACGGAAACCCAATAGGGTCAAACTGAAACTCATGAGTTAACTGAAGCTCATGAGAGCTAAACGGAAAGTAAACACGAAAGTTCGTAACAAATGTTGAACCTCAATTTACTTGGGTAATTTGCCGTCAATTCCTCCTTTGCACTGAACGACCGTACTCAATCCCGTGTTCCGTTCGTTTCGAACATTTAATTCAATTTCAAAACTTTAATAATAATTTTATTTTCAACAAATGATATGAATAAATACATAATACCATTCATCAATTTAACATATAATATTAAAGTTTAACCATACGAACTTAACTGGGTTGAATTGTGGAATTTGTAGTAGTTTAGGGACTATTTTGCTAATTTTCCTTTTTCACAATTATCCATGGGTTCTTGATATGAAGCAAAATATGAAAGGCAGCTTTGAGAGCTCTTCAATGGTGTTTTTGGACAGAAAATTGATGAAGTAAAATGTCTAGAAACTTTTAGATTTTTCAATTTGATATTTAATTTCATTTGTTTCCAATTTTGCCCTTTAATCACATGAGTTTTACTTTCTTTTCAGCTTATGTCGCCCCAGCCTTCTAATAGGTGTCTATTTGCCTTTTTATTCCTCTATTATTTACCAGTCATGCTATTTAATCATTATTTCTTTAATTAGCAAGTTTTGCACATTTTTCAATTTAGTCGTTTTTACTTAATTAACTATCAAAATGTTAACGTATTCTAATGAAACTTTAATACTAATGTAATGACACTCCGTAAATATTTATAAAAATATTTACGGCTCGGTTTATGAAATTGAAGTCTCGATACCTCGTTTTTGAAACCACTTAACTTAATACTTTCTTCTAAAACACAAATTACTATTTCAAAAGTCTTCATAAATCCTATTTAACTTATAAATATTCATTAATAAAGTTTTCGAACTCACTCGTCAGATTTAGTGGTCTCGAACCACTGTTTTTGACACTACTGAAAATTGGGCTGTTACAACTCTCCCCCTTTTAGGAAATTTCATCCTCGAAATTTGTTACCTGAGAATAAGTTTGGATATTGTGATTTTATTGATTCTTCTGTTTCTCAAGTATCCTCCTCCGAGCCATGACGATGCCATAATACTTTAACTAATAGTACCCATTTATTTCACAATTCTTCAATCTCTCAAGCCAAAATCTTCACCAGTTCTTCCGAGTACGTCATATTCAATTGCAACTCAATTTCACTATGAGAAATTACATGCGAAAGATTAGATCTGTATCGTCTCAACATCGATACATGAAACACATTATGAATCTTCTCAAGTTCAGGAGGCAAAGTTAATCTATAAGCTACCGGGCCAATTCTTTCAACAATCTCATACGATCTAATGAATCTTGGACTCAATTTCTCTTTCCTACTAAACCGCAATACTTTCTTCTATGGAGAGACTTTCAAGAACACTCGGTCACTAATCGCAAATTCTATATCTCTTCTTTTCAAATCTGCATATGATTTTTGACGGTCAGAAGTAGCTTTCAAACTGTCCCGGATAATTCAAACTTTTTTTTTCAGTTTCCCGGATTAAATCGATTCCCACTAACTTGGATTCACTCAACTTAGACCAATATTATAGTGTCTTACACTTTCTTCCGTAAAGAGTTTCAAATGGTGCCATTTTTATACTGGATTGATAACTATTGTTATATGCAAATTCAGCCAATGGTAAATACCTTTCCCAATTACCTCCAAACTCAAGTATACAACATCTCAACATATCTTCCAGAATCTAAATTACTCGTTCTAATTGCCTGTCTGTTTGAGGATGAAATGCTGTGCTGAAATTTAACTTAGTGCCCAAAGCTTCTTGTAGCTTACTCCAAAATCTTAAAGTAGACCTCAGATCTCGATCAGAAATAATAGATGTTGGAACATCGTGTAACCTCACAATCTCATATATATACAATTTCGCTAACTTCTCAAGTGAAAAATCTGTTCTGAATGGAATAAAATATGCCGACTTAGTCAATCTATCAACAATCACCCAAATCTCTCAGAGTCACAGGTAATTCGGATACAAAATCCATCATGACATGCTCCCATTTCCACTTAGGAATCATGACAGGTTGTAACAAACCCGTTGGTGCCTGATGTTTTGCTTTGACTTGTTGATAAATCAAACACTTAGCTATGAACTCACAAATTTCCTGTTTCATACCCGGCCACCAATACATCCGTTTCAAATCAAAATACATTTTTATACTACCCGGATGAATGAAGAACATACTACTGTGAGCTTCAGAAAGAATATCTTTTTTTAAATTTGAATTATTTGGAATGCAAATTCTACCGCGATAACGCAACATACCATTATCATCGATGCTATACTTCGAACTCAAATTGTCCTGAACCATCTGTCTTTCAACATCAACTTCAGATCCACGTCTTGCAATTCCCGAATCCGTTAAAGAAACATAGGTTTCATTCTCAATTCTACTAATACAGATCAATCTTTATTAAATGATAAATGAGCGTTCATCGCTCGGAATACAAACAAAGACGATTTTCGACTAAGGGCATCTGCAACCACATTAGTCTTTCCTGGATGATAGTTAATAACCAGATCATAATCTTTCAATAATTCTAACCACCATCTCTGCCTCAAATTCAACTCTTTCTGAGTCATCAAATACTTTAAGCTTTTGTGATCTGTATACATGTAACATTTTTCACCGTATAAATTGTGTCTCCACATCTTCAAAGCAAATACAATTGCAGCCAACTCAAGATCAAGTGTAGGATAATTCTTTTCATGTGGCTTTAGTTATCGAGAAGCATAGGCCACTACTTTTTCTGACTGCATCAATACACAACCCAATCCATTTAGAGACACATCATTGTACACAACATACGATACACCCAATTCTGGCTGAGTCAAGACTGGTGTTTCTGTTAACATTTTCTCCAGCTGATCGAAGCTCTGCTGATAGTCATTAACCCAAACAAATTCTACATTTTCTGTAGTAATTGGGTCATCGGAGAGGCAATCATCGAAAAGTTCTTGACAAAACATCGGTAATAACATGCTAAACCCAGAAAGCTTCGCACTTTTGAAATATTTCTCAGAATTTTCCAATTCAACACAGCAGAAACTTTGCTCGGATCAACTTGAATCCCATCGGCTGATACGATACGACGTAGAAATCCGGCTTCATAAAGCCAAAATTTGCATTTGTTGAACTTTGTATACAACTGCTTCTCTCTCAATGCCTGTAGCACAATTCTCAAGTGTTGTGCATGTTCGAATTCTATCTTTGAATAGATTAATATATCATCGATAAACACAAACACAAATCTATCCAAATAAAGTTGAAAAATCCGATTCATTAAATCCATGAAAGCAACAGGAGCATTGGTCAAACCGAATGGCATTACCTAAAACTCAAAATGACCATACCAAGTTTTGAAAGTAGTCTTTGGCATATCACACTCTTTAACCTTCAACTAATAATACCCATATCTAAGGTCCATCTTCGAAAACACCCCGACACCTTTCAGTTGATCAAATAAATTATGAATACAAGGCAAGGGATATTTATTTTTAATTGTGGCCTTGTTCAACTGTCTGTAGTCTATACACAGTATCAAAGAACCATATTTCTTTTTCACAAGTAAGACAGATGCACCCCAAGGAGACATACTTGGCCTGATAAACCCTTTATCTAATAACTCTTGCAATAGAGTTTTTAATTCTTTTAACTCAGCTGGTTCCATACGATTTGGTGTTACTAATATCAGAGCTGTTCCCAGAAGTACATCAATTACAAATTCAACTTCACGATCAGGTGGTAAACCTGGCAATTCCTCAAGAAACATATCAGTAAACTCATTAACAACTGGTAACTGTTCTAACTTCGATTCAGAATCCCGAGTATCAAGAATGTAGGCTAAAAATGCCTCATTACCTTTTCGCAACAATCTCTGAGCAAAAAAAGCTGATATAATTCTAACAGTATCATTCGGATTCTCTGACTCAACCGAAATTTCCTCCCCTGTCTGATCTTTTAGATCAATACGTTTCTCTCGACAATTTACTATAACATTATGCTTCATTAAGCAATCCATTCCCGGAATAACATCAAATTCCTAAAAGGGTAGCAACATCAAATTAATAGGAAATTCATAACCTTTTACTTTCAGTGGACAATTTCGACACACTAAATTAACTATCACACTTTGGCCTAATGGATTAGTGACTTGAATATCACAATCAGTAGACTCAAGGACAATTTCTTTTCTGTTACTAATGCAGTGTAAACATAAGAATGTGTGGACCCAAGGTCAATCAATGCATATACCATAACATAAAAAAGATAGAATGTACCAGCAATCACATCTGGAGCCGTAGCTTCTTCTCTTGCTCAAATGGCATAAGTACGCACAAGTGCTCTAGCCTCTGACCGGGCAGCGGAATTTTTCATATCCGAACGAGCTGTTTCAATAGCACTGTTTTGACCTAAATGTCTACTTCATTGAGAAGTGGCCAACTGTTTCTCTTTTTACTCTTCCTCATCTCTTTGCAATTGAGGACAATTTCGAATAAAATGGTTAGTGGCTCCGTACTTGTAACAAGCCCCCGCTTTGCCTCTACATTTACCAGGATGATATTTTGCACAATATTGGCATTTGGGCCTAGGAGTGTTCTGTACATTGCCCACACTAGCAGCAAGTCTAATAGATACCCCGAAATCAGGTTGAGTCGCCCTATTCTTCTTTGATCGTTCCGGCATTAGGGTGGCCCGACTGAAATCATCTCTAGACTTTTTCTCAGGTAAAGCTGAAAATGACTTGAAGGAACTTTTTTTGTAAAATTCTCTATTCCTTCTATCTCATTGTATTTTTCTGTGGTACACCTCTTCCATTTTCTGAGCACAATCTGATAGAACGATAAATTCCCGTATTTCTGTGCCCCCAATCATCATTATGATTTCATCATTTAACCCTTCTTCAAACCGAATGCACATTTCTTTTTCAATTGGTACAATTTTTCGGGCATATTTGATGAGGTATACGAATTCCCTCTCGTATTCGGCTACTGATTGATTTCCTTGTTGCAAGTCAAAAAATTCCCTCTTCTTTTTATCCAAGTATCTCTTGCCGACATATTTCTTTTTAAATTCACTCTGAAAGAATTCCCAAGTGATTTTCTCTTTTGGCACCACGGTCACTATAGTCATCCACCAGTTATATGCTTTCTCTTTCAGTAGTGACACAACACATCTCAGATAATCTTAGGGAGAACAAGCTATTTCTTCAACAACTCTTATAGTATTTTGAAGCCAATATTCAGCTTTCACAGGATCATCATCTGGCCTTCCCCAAAATTCTTCGACCCCACACTTTCTAAGTTTTTCGATCGGAGTTTGTTTACTAGATTCAGTCATAGGAGGAGGTGGAGGTGCAACCGAAGGCACTTCAGGTGGTACAGTAGGGGGAAGAGGTTGTTAAACCATATTTATCTCTTGCATGAATTCATTAAACCATTGATTCATATACCAAAAGAACATATTTTTAAGCTTTTGTTCTTGAGCTGGAGGAATTAGGACATTACTACTTGTCTCATGTTCAGATGTCTGTACTCTACTATTAGCCTCATCATGTTCAGCATGTTCAGATCTATCTGACATCTTTACAATCTATAAGAAAAATAAGGGTTAGATCAGATCAGATCATACACATCACACTATCATAGATTTATATGGCACGTATTTCTAGACACTTTACATACTACATTCGTTTCGAGAATTTGCTAAACCGAAGCTCTGATACCAATAAATGTAACACCCCTAACCCATATCTGTCGTCGAAACAAGGTTACGAAACATTACCGGAGTTTATGGAACAAATATAGTTAATTCATAGAATTTACTATTTATATCGGAAACCAATCATACTCAATCAAATTATCTTTTAAATGGACCCTCGAGGCCCAATTTATGCGTTAAAAAGAAATCAGGACTAAATTGGAAACTTAGAGAACTTTTCGCAAAATTTCAAAAATTTTCCTAGATATAAGAGACACGTGCTTGTGTGGTCGGCCGCGTGAGCCACACGGCCAGAAGACATGCCCGTGTCTCAGGCTGTGTTGGCATTCGATGTGAGGCACACGGCCGTGTCCCAGCTCATGTCCATACCTGTGTAACTCTCTGACTTGGGTCACACGGCTAACCACACGCCCGTGTGTTAGGCTGTGTTGGCATTCGATGTGAGGCACACGGCCGTGTCCCAGTCCGTGTCCATACCTGTGTAACTCTCTGACTTGGGTCACACGGCTAACCACACGCTCGTGTGATAGGCCGTGTGTAAGGTGCAGGGGTCACACGGCCAAGCCACACGCCCATGTGTTAGGCTGTGTGCAAAAATTTGGGCATTCTATTTCAAAATTTCAAGGTGCAGGGGACACACGGCCAGACTACATGCCCATGTGCTGGGCCGTGTGTCACACACGACTGAGACACACACCCGTGTGGACGAAAATAGGCCATTTTTAAGGCCACTTTTCTCACCCAATCTTGGTATCAACCTATGCACAACAAATTTTGCTCTCATAAATCATACAAGACCCTTAATTCAAGCCAATACCAAGTTCTTATAACTAACATATCATCACATATAATCAAATATCTTAACTTATCAAATTAACAACTTACACCTAGGTATATATGCAACCATGCCTCAATAGACCTATTATTTTTCCATCATCTAAACATTTCAAACATGCTCCATACATGATTTATCCTTACTCATATAAGTTGGGTTGAAATGTAAATAAAATATAACTCTTTATATTTTCACAAACCATTATCACCCTATACATACCATATAAACCAAAATATACATTGCAAAAACTACTAGAACAAGTTGGATAGTGTGGCTCGATTTGTTGATCCAATTCATCGACCTCACGTTAATCTACAAAGACATTAAACAAACACAAGTAAGCTTAAGGAAGCTTAGTAAGTTCGTTGGATTTAAACATAAATCTTACCAAACATTGAACATATTATAACCAAATCAACGAAATAAATCACTCAAATTACATTTCCTGCCAACTACAACTTCAATTTAGGAATTCACTTAATTTATATCAAAACCATCAATAACTTTAAATTCTCATATACTAATTTCAAATGTCACTTACCAACCTTACTGAATATAAGAATGACTTACGGATATGAGTATATCGTATACAGAAGCCCAAATGCTGCATAGAAACACACAAGTGCTAAACAAAAACTCATAAGGGTTGAACGGAAGCTCATAAGAGCTGAACGGAAACCCAATAGGGTTAAATTGAAACTCATATGAGTTAACTAAAGCTCATGAGAGCTAAACGGAAAGTAAACACGAAAGTTCGCAACAAATGCTGAACACGAAAGTTCGCAACAAATGCTGAACCTCGTTTTACTTGGGAATTTGCCGTCAATTCCTCCTTTGCACTGAACGACTGTACTCAATCCCGTGTTCCGTTCGTTTCGAACATTCAATTCAATTTCATAACTTTAACAATAATTTTATTTTCAACAAATGATATGAATAAATACATAATACCATTCATCAATTTAACATATAATATTAAAGTTTAACCATACGAACTTACCTGGGTTGAATTGTGGAATATGTAGTAGTTTAGGGACTATTTTGCTAATTTTCCTTTTTTACAATTATCCACGGGTTCTTGATATGAAGAAAAATATGAAAGCCAGCTTTAAGAGCTCTTCAATGGTGTTTTTGGACAGAAAATTGATGAAGAAAAATGTCTAGAAACTTTTAGATTTTTCAATTTGATATTTAATTTCATTTATTTCCAATTTTGCCCTTTAATCACATGATTTTTTTTTCTTTTCAGCTTATGCGGCCCCAGCCTTCTAATAGGTGTCTATTTGCCTTTTTAGTCCCCCTTATTTACCACTTATGCTATTTAGTCATTATTTCTTTAATTAGCAAGTTTTGCACCTTTTTCAATTTAGTCCTTTTTACTTAATTAACTATCAAAACGTTAAAATTTTATAAACGAAACTTTAATACTAACTTAATGATACTACGTAAATATTTATAAAAATATTTACGGCTCGGTTTATGAAATCAAAGTCTCGATACCTCATTTTTGAAACAACTTAATTTAATACTTTTTCTAAAACACAAATCACTATTTCAAAAGTCTTCCTAATCCTATTTAACTCATAAATATTCATTAATAAAATTTTTGAACTCACTCGTCGGATTTAGTGGTCTCGAACCACTGTTTCCGAAACCACTGAAAATTGGGTTGTTATATGAACCCTAAGATCCCTAGCCGTGCGTGACTATGTTATTCTTTTCTTATTTCTTTTCTTTGTTAAAAATTTCATGCCTCCACTTCTTTTTCTTTCTTTTATTATACATTCATGTTAATTTGTTTTCATTTTATTTATTTATTTATTATTATTACTAACTTTATAATATAACATATATAGTATATATACATGCATTTACACTTAACCATATTCAGTCACCTATACACAACCATTTATTAAATGGTTTAATTGTTACTTTAGCCCTTTAGTTTATTTCAATTTATAATTCAACTTTTAATCCTTACCTTACGCGATTTAGTCCCTGTACCTTAATAACTCCTAATTTCATAAAATTCACTATTCCAAAAATTAATTAGCTACTAAGCTAGCCTCGTAAATATTTAATAAAAATATTTACGAGTCTGGTTTACAAAAACGGAGTCCCAAAAATACATTTTCCGACACCTCTGACTATTGGGTTGTTACATGAAATAAGAATTAGTTATGACCACCAAAGCGAGCTAATCGCCCATGCCTAGTTTGATTGAGTTTATATTCTAGTTTTCCAAAGTTCACTTTTTTATGTTATTTTTATTCCTTTATTTATATAATCACAAAAAACTCTTTCCTTTATGTTCCATCGTAATATAATTTATTTAGATTACGAATTAATTCTATTTGCCTTTAGGTTAACGTTAATTTCGTACTTGTCTCTCTTGGGTATGATCCTCGGAATACTCATCTATTTCGTTATAAAAACTATATTACAACTTAACCCGTATGCTTGCGGACACCGCCTCATATTCATATCTTTAGTTGCAGTATTCACACTCTAGACGTTGGCATGTCTAGAGGCAATCAATTTTCACCGAAATGGAGAAATGAAATAATTTGGAAATATATGTGGTTTTCTCAAAATGGAAATAGAAATGAAAATGAAAATGAGAAATGATTCATTTGCAAATGAGCATGGATTACTCAAAAATGATCAGAAGAATGAATTTATGTTTTTGAGCTATTTTAAAGCTCGAAATAAAAATAAATCATTCGATCATAGTGAACAAGTTGAATGGTGAAATATTAAATATATTTTCATGAAATTTTTATCAAGGGTAAAATTGTCATAATTTTATCGGAGGTAAAATTGGGATGAGAAAATTATTTAATATAAATATTGAAGTTTATTTTTGGAAAATAGAAAAAAAAATATTGGGTTGGACCAAAATTATAAAGTATTGGGTTAAAAGCCTGAAAAGTACTTGTAATTGGACTTGATATGAAAGAGGCCCAAAAGCCCTTTATGTTAATAGGGTGGACGACTAACCCTAGTTAATATTAACTAGGGTTGTCGCCACCTATACTCCTAGTTAGATAATGAGTTCGTTTCTCTAATTGAAATAAACTTCTCTAATTCAACAATGGTTCTACCTTCTCTCCTTATATATAGATGGCATCGATAAAACTATTTACATAATTTTAAGATATTGTTGCTTTGCTAATAAATAGAGAGAATTTATTCTCAACTATTAAATATAATTTTCTGGAATAACAATTCTACTGGTTTCTATTTGAAAAGTGAAATTTTCTTTTCACATAAAAGAAAAGAATTTCTAGTTCAGTGTTTTGATTCAATTGGTTCGAGCCCACACTCGAAGCAATTCGTGGTACAAGAATAGCGGAGATGATCGTTTGGTTGAAAGCCAAGAATGATAAGGATCCGTCAATCCGAAAACACAGGTACAATTTCAGTCTAGGGTTAATTGCTAGAAATATCACAAATCAGGGTTGGTTTTCAAAATTTTTATTTTCCGCCGTGCAAGAAAATCGTTTTCAAATAAGATTTTTTCCAACACAAATGACCTATGGCCACGTTACTTTTGCATCTATCATGTAATGTCGATAAGAGGATATCATTTACCTTTTATTGGCATATGAATTCCGCTATAGTAAATGATACTATGTCATGTAAAGTCGTATACACATTGTACCAACTTTTGGCTCTTTAATTATTTGAACTCAGACTTTCAATACATCAAAGTATATGAGTCACACACACATAGTCAGTCATTTACTCAATTGAGATAAATCACACTATGAACGTCACAAGTGAATTAATTCATAAACAAATCTAGGATTAATTCAACTTGGGTTATGTCCAAAGTATTATCAATCCAAACAATCATGTCTATATATTCTGGGAGTAAACTACTTTGATACCCAAGATAAGGTTTTTCGTAACTTGATAAACTTCATAATAATCCTTTAACCAATTTGCTCAATTTCAATTCATCAGATTATGGACCTTTTAGATTACCTACTAATGCAAGTTATCTTCTCGCATTATGTTCTGACTACATAATGCAGCTTATTATTAGTTAAAACATTAGGTAATCAATGAGCCAATATTTGTTTACATTTTTCTTTCTGTGAAAAAACCATTGATGACTAATGCAAATGATATTAATGTGAATAATATAATTTTATTTAAACCAATTTGTTTGAAAAATTACAAGTATAAAAGATAATCTTTGGTTTTTTCCAACAAATCTATATTTTCCCTAATGGAGATGCCCTTTTTACTAGTTATTAGTATGAGACACTCTATGAGTGTTCAAACTAATTTCCTTTGACTCTACTGCCTTAGAGCTAAACATGAGGTTAAACAAAGTTTCTCTTGTACTCCTGTACAATGTAGTTCTGCCTAAAGAATTCTTGGTAATTTCTTTGGGGGCACCACGATGTACTTTTTTTGTGTCATAACTAGAGAAAAGACCCAACAATGTCCATGCCTATAAATGGTAGAGGGCTAAAGGCTGGCATGCAGTGGCACAACTAATCAACAAGAGATGGGTGAAAATTTTTGACAGGGGGTACATTCCATGACCATTTCCAAGGCGATTTTTTTGTAGAGAGAGCCAATACTATCCTTGGTGGAGGACCTTCTAGGTGAGGGCCCTTGCACTTGGATACTGGCCGCATATACCTTCGTGAATTTCCCTTAGAACGTAGTCGGCTTGTTGTGGTGAAAGGCATATTAGTAATGGTTGTAAATATCTTT
Organism: Gossypium australe; assembly: GCA_005393395.2. NCBI lineage: Eukaryota > Viridiplantae > Streptophyta > Magnoliopsida > Malvales > Malvaceae > Gossypium > Gossypium australe. The sequence goes on from CM016615.1 coordinate 17,814,087, forward strand.
TCTTATATAAAATTCCATCTATTAACATGTACCTAAAGTTCAAAAGGTGCTAATGCAGAAATAATGAAGAATTTTTGCTATATAATAATATTTTTTACCTCACGACCTTCTAGTAAATTTTGGTCCATCGAGTGTTCTCCATCACTAAGGAACTTGACTATATGCGTCGTCCATGCGTCTTTACTGTCGATGTTGAAAACTTGTTGCTTGGATGCATAATTGGGTTGTTCCTTGTATCCTAGCAATTGTTTTTCCTCTTGTTGTATTCAATAGACGAAGAAAGTTTGAAGAGTAAATTTGCCTTCTTATTCTCAACTCTGGAAATTTTTTGTAATTTAGCCTTCTCCAACTTGGCCAATAGCCCTGTTTCTTACTAAGTAACTTGGTAAGTATTAGTGTTTAAATAGTGCATGTTTTAGGTATAATTAAATGTAATACGCCTGACTTGTCATAATGTTGCAATATGAAGTTATATTCGATGAGGGTAGGAACCCTTACTTCATATTCACCCTAAACCTTCTTAGCGACAATCTGAGAATCTATAAAAATTTGAAATCTTAACCCCTGATCATTATGCCAAATTCTAAGCCATCTATCAAGGCCTCATATTTAGCTGCACTATTAGAAGCAGTGAAAGTGAACGCTAACCCATACTTCCACTCATTCTTCGAGTCAATTAAAAATATTCCTGCACCAAATCCATTTTTCCAAGCTGACCCATCAATATAAAACATCCAATTTTTCACAAAGGTGAGTTCTGGTTTTGGCGAGGCCTGATTGTGTTTCCACCTGAGTAGGGCTTTCTACTTCTGTTGGTTGGTTGGTCTGCCTCTCCTTAGTAAGGGTATTCTAAGTGAAAAAAATACTCTGCTATGAAATCTGCCAGAGCCTAAGCCTTAATTGTCCTCTTCAGCAAGAACTTTAACCAAACTTGATCAATTTTATACTCTATTTTACTATTCTTCCTGATGAATCTACCGTGTTCAAGATATCCTTAAGGGGTTGTCTAACAACATGGATATGGGGTGAGCCTAAAAATACTAACTAAGCTTCCTAGCTGTCACTACCAAGGCGAAAGCTACTTTGTCTATCTTCGAGTAATTCAAGCTAACAAAATAAAAAGGATTATAACGTGTTGTTTCTTCTTTTACCAATACTATAACCATTGTCTCATCGAAGGTCACCAAATATAAATGCAAGTGATATAAGCAAAGGGGAACTTAAATATTGCTTCAACTGCTCAGAAGACTTTTGACAATCCTCCGACCATAAAAAAAAGTTCCTTAAAGAAAGGGAGGCAACTATCTGCCATCTTTGTAACAAATGCCACAATATTGCCTATGAGTCCCTAGATCTTTTTTGTAATTTTGGTAAACACTTGGTAAGAATCAACTTCAACTTGTAGGTTTTCAATAAGAGAAACAGTTCTTGTAAATCTCTCACGTGCTTCTCTAGGGATGCGCTCTTTTCCAACATATTGTTAACATACACTTCCACACATTACCCAATTTGATGCTTGAATAGCTTGTAGAGCAAATGTTGATACATCACACCAATTTCTTGAGTCTAAATGGCATGACATTTTAACAAAACAACCTATCCTCAAGGGAGTAATATCCAACACTTCACTATAAAAACTAATGTCTATGACAGAAAAGCCAAGCAACCTGTTAAAGCTTCTCACCTTCGCAACAAGAGGGATCGTTAGAAAAGAAGTAACTTCCACAAAAATAAGCAAAATATTTTAAATAAGTCATAAAAATTACCCTCAATGATTGAACCAATGTATTAACTATCAAACACATTTTCCCTAATCGACAAAATATCTTCTAAACCTCTGCCAGAAGGACTAGCCTTCCTCTCTCCCTTCTTCCGAGTCAGAGCTTTATGATCTGATACTCCTATTTACAAAAAGGGTAGTGGCTATAGTTACCCAACATATCTTCTGGCTCCTTCTCCAACCCTTAAACTCTTCCCAACAACATCATTAGCTCCATATGTCCAAGCTTCGCCAATAGGCTTTAACCCATCATCTTTGTTAAGTTTCTTATACCCCAAGTTAGGCATTTGTTATTCGTTGGAACTTTTTCTTCCAAGCAATACTACTGGATATAATAAAAGGTGAGGGTCCCTTTAACAATCAACAACAAGCCTTGATGAAAACATTTGTACTGACAACTAGATTTCTCAAACTCCAAAATAGGATTCTCCATGCTCCACGCACTAGAAGGCATTCTCCACCAAATGGGGAAAAAAAAAAGAGGTTTTAAGATAGACAATGGTGGATCCAAACATATTTATTTCTCGCTAAGTGCATGTTACTCTTCGAATTATAAAGCATATAACTACAACCCTTCCACAACATAAAAAATAAACTATTAGAAAAATTGTTTACGAAAATGATTTTATTGCACAAAAAAATTTAAAATTTTTCATAAAATCGAGCCCATGTTGTATTGTTTATGGAAATAAATTTTACCAAATTTAGTACATGTTTTTTGGATTAGTGAGACCTGTCAGATTCCTAGATTTTTACCAAAACATCTTCTCCGCTATCCTCAAACCCTCGGTTTCTAAGAGAGTGGACTCTTAACCTGAGCTGAGCACAAAAACGAAAACTCTAACTTTCTAGTAGAAGTTTTACTTTCTCTGTGTTAACCAAACCCCAAAACAACTCAATTACTCATGAAATTTAGAATATATTTTGTAACTAATTAATTTTCCAAAATTTTGGCAAAGTATCCACGTATGTAGAGTTGTGTTTTTAGTTATCCTATAATCCCTTTATATAGGAAAAAAAACCAAGTTTCTACTTGAAGAGGGAGAGAGAAAATTAATATTTTGTTAGAAAACTCAAAGTACCTCTTAGACATTATATGGTGCCTAGATGGGCTGGATATGTCTTTCACATATTAGGTACAATTAAATGTTTAGTACAATTTTAAATTAATTTAAAGTAAGCTCATATAATTATCCAACGCAATTAAATTATTTTCTTAACTCAATTTTAATTTCATCAAAGTATGATGAATTTATTGTATTAAAATCTATGAGTAAATAAATTTAATTGACATGCTCAATAAAACTATGAAGACTAATTAATTTAATTTTCACTTTGACTTCAAATGATTTAATTACAATCAATTAAATAAAAATTAAAAGAAATTATATTAATTTTTAATTCATCTTTTGTTCCTTTTGAGAAAATGCATTTATTGTAGATAGTAATTTGTGCAATATATTTCTCTTTTGTTGTTTTCATTCATTTATCGTATCAATTCTTTTGCAATCAATACAAGGTTGTGTTGGGCTAGATAATGGATGATTGGACATATATAATTAGGGCTTAAATGTTTTGTAATTAATTACAACATTATTTAGTCATGGAGTCCATCCACTAAAAGTTCTATGTTTGAACCTGCCCCCATTATATACCATTAAGAAAACAACTTAATCTTATGCATTATTCGTGATCTTGTCATTAGTTTGTTACCCTCATAGGATATGCTTAATCTTTTTGGATTAAAATTTGTTCACTCGATTTTACCCTATTTTATCTCACGGTCACCATTGCATCTTCCAAGATGAAAAATATTATTAGTAGCAAATAGTAATAAGAATCATTCGTCCATATGAGATTATTCATGGTAGCACTCTTTTTCCATAATTCATGCAATGCCAATGAGAGGATACCATTTACTCTTTAATCGAGTTACAATTTCCATTATTGTAAGTGAAGTTATGTCATACATAAGTCATATACCCAACATACCAGCTTTGAGCTCTAACATCAACTAAGCTCTGGCTTTCAATATATCAAAGTATCAGGATTGAGGTAAGTCACACAATGAATGTCACAAGTGAATTTATCCATAAATTGATTTATGATTAATTCAAATTGGGTTTGTCCAATGTATTGTCATTCGCTCTAATACCCAAGGTATCTCCCCAATTAGACTTGATAGGCAACATAATAGTTCCTTAAATCAATTGTTCAGTTTTGATTTCTTAGATGACGAACCATAATCCATCACTATGATTAGTATTAGTTAAATCTTAGTTAATAATCAAGATAATATTTGCTTAGTTCATTATGCTTTTCGTGCAGAAATGTAACATCCTAAATTTTAGCTTAATATGAATGCAAAATTATTTCAAATATTAGTAATTACCCCATTTTTTAAAAGAAAAAATGAGGAAGTATGGAAATTAGATTGAGGTCCCAAGTTCGATTCCCTTGCAAATAATTTAATTTTGCAAAATCCCTCTTTTTCTTTTATGTGTGCCGTCCAACCTAGTAAAACCTAGGTATATATATCACTCTTAATTAATTAGATCAGCCTTTAATTGATTTTTACTCCACCCTAGACGCCCCTCCCTCTATCTCTCCTCTCTTCAATTTTTTCTTCCTTTTCCTCTTGTTGCTACCGCCCAAACCACCTAGAACCACCATCTTCTTTTTTCTTTTTTCTTTTCCCACAAGTTCTTGCACCATTCTCCTCTCCTTTTTTTTTTTTTGAAATTTTCCATTATTTTTTCAACCATAAATATGAAATCTTTAACCTCCAAGAACGATCTCCATTGCTACCCAAGAAGTGCCATTTCTGCCCCCTTTTTTCTAGCTTGTGTAAGTACCTATTTTTTTAAAATTTTCTTGATGAATCTCTCAAGGTAATACCCAAATTTTCAGATCTGTAATTTTGGGAAACATTAATGATTTTATGGGTATTTTTCCATCCTTCAAAAGTGATTTCAATTGGCTTTTTAAACCAGCCCCGATTTGCCACCTTTGGTGGTGGTGCGCCGCACCTAGAGGCACCGAAAGGGGCTATTGTTTTCTTTAATTTTTACCACCTACTTCCAAAAATATCTCGGTCTTAAGAACCCCTCCTAATCAGTCTTTAATCATGTGTGATTTAGGAAAATTCAATCTTGATCATTAGATGATTTAGATTTGACAATTCGGGAAGCGTGTGGTAGATTGTAGGCTAGTGTGTAGTTTCGACTTAATTGTTGGGGAAATTGATAATTGATTGAATTAAAGAATTTTTTAATGGTATAGCTACTGATTTTTCAGTATTTAATGGTGTTATGTGCCGACCCACATGTCCCAAACCGACAATAAGTCGTTTGACTCTCGTGCGTACATTTTGCATCAAACTAGTCTAAGAAACCTAGTTAATTTAGATCCAAAAAATCGTTATAATTATGTTGTTTGATTGGAACCCATAAGAGGTTTTTCTAGGGTAGGTTAAACGGTATTCATTTGATAAAATATTGATTTTTTAATTTAGGCTCGGTTTAAGGTCTTAAGGGGAAACTGAGGGTTTCGTCAGTGTGTTGCAATAGTGCAAAAAATAAGGTGTGGGTCCTAACTTGTTAAATTTAATGTTTAAATAATATTTTTATGTGATCTAAAATGTTGATTAAGCTTGCTGGTCGGGCTTAGTTAATTAACTAAGTGAATGTGTTAAAGTGGCTAAATCAGGTACGTTACTAGCCTGAACTAAATGGCCTGTTTGCAAAATTATTTGGTTGACTGAATAGTTAATTGTTTGGGGTTGATATGAAAGGCTTGTTGATGTAATGTGTGATTGATTGTATGTACAACATGTGTTATTTTGGAAATATATATTTAATGCCCGAAATCTTGTTGGGTAAAATGCCATGAAAAGTATTGAATTAAAAACTGCTATACATGCACTGGAAATATTTTCCTAAAGTGTTATTGAATGATGGTATGTTAAAATGTCACCGTATTGATGGTGAAATTGAACGCTTGGTATGTGAATATTATAATGTTGGCATGTAAACTATGCTACTGAAAGAATACGTATGAAACATGCATTTGATTGTAATATTGTATGACATAATTCACGTGTATGGGGTGGGATATTGTGGTTGATGGAGGAGTTCCGTAGAGTACTAGAGGCATATTAAGTCTACATTCATACATAGTTAGTGCACTGCACCGGGAGTATTATGGAGATTGGCGATTTTATTACATTATATGTTAAATGACAGAATATCTGCATTATGTTCATGGTAGTTTAACCACATCGAGCTTTGCTCGCACTATTTGGAGTTTGGCAGACGAGTTTTGGGGGAAACTTATGGTGTGTAACGGATGGTTGGGGTAGGAATTCATATTTTTATTATGATATGTCCATGACTCATTCTAATGTTGATATGGTTGTTATAATTGTTTTACATGGATGATTTGAGTGATTGATCTTAAACGAATGTTGAATGTACTTATTGATTAGACTTACACTGAGCTAGTTTGCTCACCCCATTACTTCAAACCTCTTAGGTAATGAACGAGACTAGGATTGAACATGGCATGCAGACGTACGGAAAACTTCGGACTTAGATTTTATTTTATTTTATTTCATTTAAAGTTCCCTAAATTTATATGGATTTTGGACCGTAAAGCTATTTAAACTGTGGTTTGGGCTTATTTATGTTTTTGAGTTTATCATGAATTCATAATTTACGTACTTTGAATTGATTTATAAGTATAGTCTGAAATTGAATTAAGCATGTTACTTGGCTTAATAAATAATTGGAACTTTAATTGGTTTTTCGTTGCAACTAAACTTAATAGGGTTTTTCAAAAGCAATGACGAGCAACGTGTTTCTCTTAAAAACACGCTAATGTTATTAACTTGACTTAATAAAAGTGGAACTATTTAATGAATGCTTTCCAAAATAACAAAGGTAACTACGATTTTATTTAAAAAATAGCGTATTTGAGGTTTTCAACCAACGATTGAGTAGATAAGTTGTTTGGGGGTACAGTGTGACCTACATGATTCGACCATAATGTCTAGGCTGGGTTTGAGAGGTTACATTTAGTGGTATCAGAGTTAAGGTTCAAAACCTCAGACTAAATTTTTTATTCTTTTTAGAAATGAGTCTGCATGCATACATTCATAAACGAGGAACTTTTGGGAAAAACAAACCATAGTATTTTGAAAATTATTTCTTTCAGGAAATGACGAAGTTTGAAGGTCCAATGCCATGCCCATAGAAACAAAATTGAAACTTTAGAAAGACATTAGAGGCTATTGCATAAAATTTTTAAATGAAAGAACTTAGTTAAAATTACGATAAAAGGGTAAACAAAATACTAAAGATATTCTTGTAAATTGTAGAGTTCATAAAACATCGAAATGAATACCCATGGAATGATAACTCGTGGTAGGAGGGGCTGTAGAGAGCGACCTCCAATGGCTTCAACTGAGTAGTCTGCGTCACAAAAGCCCGTTCAGAATACTGAGCCCAATGAGGCCGTTAGTGAACCCACTACTAAAGGTGGAAATAAGGGTAATAGGAATTATGATGATAATGAATATGATGAGGATGTAACATCCCGTTTTAGGGTCAAATCGGAACAGTAATTTTTGAACCACAAATTTGAAGTAGAAATATTAAGTTTATTATTTCTTTAAGGTCTACAGTATGATTGAATGATTTTTGGAAAATTTCGTTAAGAAATTTTATCGATAGTGTGTCCAATTTGACTAATAGGACTAAATTGCAATAGGTGCAAAATATGTGTTTTAGAAGCTAGAGGTGTCTAATTGAAATGAAATTTTAAATTGGAGGTCCTTAAATGGTAGTTAGACCATTATACTTTAAGTGGACAAAAATGGACATGGTTAGATAAAATTTCAAAGTTTTAAGTGAAGGGCATTTTGGTCATTTGGTAAATAAAGACAAAATTAACTAATAAAAAGATGCCATATTTTCTAATTTGATCCCCCATGGCCGAAATTCACAAGGAGAAGACATAGCTAGGGTTTGGCCAACTTCCAAGCTCGACTGTAAGTCCTTTTTTGTCCAGTTTTTAATGATTTTTATGTTTTTGTGAATGTTGTAACTTGATTTAGCTATTTCAAGGACTAATTTGAAAGAAAATCAAAGTCTAAAATTTTACCCATGTTGAATATTTGTGTATTTTGATGTCTAACGGTAGAAAATGTATGTTTAATGTTAGGTAAACAACATTTACCAAGTGATTTTTGATGAAAATGTCAAATAGGGACCTATTCGTAAAAGTTGTAAAATGTGTGTTAAAATGTGAATAGATGAAAAATGTGGGCTGCTATGAGCATGAAAAAGATTCGGCTAGGCTTGGGTAATGAAGAAATTAGATGAAAATTGTTTTATGAGCCTAGGGACCAAAATGTAAAAAGTTGAAAAGTTAGGGGCAAAAATGTAATTTTTTCCATAAGGTGTTTTTCGGATTAAATTGAATAATGTGGTAATTGAATAAGTTAATGCGATATTATAGGTTAAGAAAGACGAGGTTCTGACCTAGACCGGGGAAAGAACAAAGTTGTGGACTAAATCGAACAATTAGCCATTTTGTACCGATGTAAGTTCGTATGTGAAAAATAAGCTTTAATATGATTGTGTTTTATTGCTTTATCATTGCATGAATTGTATGTTTGATAAAAATGGATGAGCTTAATCCTATGAACGAGTCCGAAGACGAATCGACAAGTACGAAATCCCGTTTGAACCTTAGGAATAGGGTAGGATACAAGTGACATGTCAGTAAGGTTAGTATGTGTTATGTGATTATATGATCCGGGTGCTGGTCTTGTACGTCCTACCGGTGGCTGAATATACCGGCATATGTTGTGGATACTTGACAGCTTGTGTGAGCAGCACCGCGTAGCTATGTCTTGACTGATAGCTTGTGTGAGCAGCCCCGTTGATAGCTCGAGAGCGAGCAACTATGTGATATGAGATTTGAGGTAGCATTTGCTACATATGTGGCACTTAGTGTACAAGAATCCTGAGTATCTGACATTATTATTCCGTGTGGTTCACGGGTATGCCAAAGATAAGATTATGTGTAATATCATTTTGAGACGGTACAAGTGTGTACATGAAGCTCATAGCTATTAAATGCTTGAAATGATAAATATGAGGTAAGTTTTGTGATGGAATAAGTCATGATTATGAGACTATGGTAAATGTACATTTAATTATGTTATATTTTTGGAATGTTATATGCATGGTAGGGTTGCTTATTTCTTGCATACGAGCTTACTAAGCTATATAGCTTACTCCGTTTATTTTCCATGTTTTTATAGTGTCGCCAAGCTAGCTTGGGTCGAAGATCATTGAAGATTCGCCTCACACTATTAAAACTATTATTTAGGTATTGATGATATTCGTATTTTGAAAATATGGCATGTATAGGGACTTGGTCATTTTGTTATATGTGTCATTATGATTGGCCTAATGTAATAGCTTGTAATAGCTATTGGTTGATTTGGTACCTTGCCATGTAAATTGGCTTATTTTGGCTAACATGGTTGTAAGCCTAAGTAATTTCATATATGTGCCAACGTTTTGGTGTTATGGTCATGGTATGTTTGGTGTATGATGGAAAGTGATTTATAGCATGACTGTGAAATGTTTGGTAATATGATCTATGGATGAGTTGATAAAATTGGTGTGCAATTAGGTATCTTGAAAGTAGTCAATTGTGTCTTAATAAAAGTTGTGAGTATGGTAGATGTTGCTATTGTATTGGCATGTGCTGGTCATATTTGGGGATGTTTGGTTGCTTAAGTATATTATGTTTTGTGCCATTGAGTTGGTGTATGTGTTAATAAGGGTGGCAAATGGCTTGGTAAATAGCCTTTATTTTGTCCACACGGGTAGACACATGGGCGTGTGTCTAGGCCGTGTGTGACACACGGTCTGCCCTATGGGCGTGTGTTCCTGCCGTGTGTCCCCTACACCTTAATTTTGAGAAACAGAATGCTCAGAATTGAGCACATGGGTAGAGACACGGACGTGTGTCTCAGCCGTGCGGATGACACGGCCTTAGGCACGGGCGTGTGACTTGGAGCATTACTGGGACTTTCAGAACATTTTTTAGATAACTCACGTAAATTACTATTCATTAATCGAGATTGTTCATATCATCCCTTAAATGGATCCTCGAAGCCCAATACGAGCATTAGAATCAAGTCGAGACTTAATCGGGAACTCTTAGAATTTTTTGAGACATTTCAAAAATTTTCTAAGTTACAGGGTTCACAGGCCCGTGTGGTCCAAGGGACACGCCCGTGTGACCTTCGGACACGCCAGTGCTGTAAGCCGTGTTCGACCCCGTGTAACTCTCTGACTTGTGCACACGGCCATACCACACGCCTGTGTGGTAAGACGTGTGGCTAATTAATTTCTTTCGAAATTAGGTACAGGTTTCACACGGCCAGGACACATGCCCATGTTCTAGGTCATGTAGCACACATGGCTAAGACACACGCTCGTGTCTCTGCCCGTGTGCTCAATTCTGAGCACTCTGTTTCTCAAAATTTAAGATGCAGGGGACACACGGCCTAACCATACACCCATGTAACAAGCCGTGTGTCACACACGGTCTAGACACACGCCCGTGTGTCTGGTCATGTGGACAAAATGGAGCCATTTCTAGCTTCATTTCTCACCGAAAATCACACCAATTATAACACCCCTTACCCGTATCTTGTACCGGAATCGGGCACGAGGCATTACCTGACTCGACTCACTTGGTCATATAACCTTGAGTTAGCAATTTCATTTCCAAATTCACAGATTTTCAATCTTACGTCTAATTTCTTTATAATGGGCCTATAGGGCCTTGTACTAATCACCGGAAAATATCGGACATAAATCGGAAACATTGACACTTTTAGAAAAATGCCACCTAAATAGGGGTCACACGCCCGTGGACTAGATGACACTCCCGTGTATCATCTCACACGCCTGTGTTCAACGCTCGTGGTCGACACTGACTTGAGTCGCACGACCTAGACACATGCCCATATGGCTGGACCGTGGTCGCCTCTGATTAATCCCCACAGCCTGGGCACGCCCGTGTGCTTCAACCGTGTGACAATTCAAATTCCAATTTCAAGATGCAGACTCCACACGGCTTGGGCACACGCCCATGGCTTGATCGTGTGTCACACACAGCCTAGACACACGCCCGTGTGCCTACCCATGTGGACAAGAACAAGGCTGTTTGCCAAGCTCTTTGCACCCCTATAGCTTACACTACATGAACCTATTCAACATACTAATAAACATCTCATAATTTCAATATGAACTTCCAGAGATAATTTTGTAATTTCATAAATGATAAGGTGAGCCATCAACCATGGCAATATACAAAATAGTTATCTTAACAAGGGCCAATACATTTTGGCCAAAATGACAAAATATCCTAACTAGTCTAGCCCCTATACCTGCCATGTACAAAATCATTAAGTCTAGGTATACCGAGGTGAGCTGATAGTGTGAGCGATCTTCTGAATATCTTCGTATCTGGGCTTGGCTCTTAAACTCTATAAAATAAGGGAAAAAGAGAAGGGGGTAAGCTTTAAGCTTAGTAAGTTTACATGTAAACAATATAATATTATAACACGTATTAAACAATTACATAGCATTACATACTAAGCAAGAAACAATTTGCATTCATTGTCATGCTTACTCATTTTCTCCATTCCCACATTCCAACCATATCACAAGCTTAATACATACATTCATTAATAGGTTCCCCTACACTTAGCATCACAAAGTCACATAATACAACACATCACTATCTCTAATTCCATTACTCATAGTGAAATTACTCGGTGGTTTCGCACTTAGCCCACCAATAGCCTTTATTATCGCATATAAGCCACCAAAAAGATTAGTTATGGTGGTATCGCACATAGCCCACCAAATGATGAATAGATGATGGTATCGCACATAGCCCATCATAATTAAGCAACAAGGTGGTATCGCACTTAGCCCACCAACAAGTGTCGCCATTACACATTTATATAACTATTTCATCATTCACACAGTAATTATTCAATGACTACCACATTCAATCGATTTGAACCACACATGTTCTCAATCATGCCATACACTAATTAGCAACATAATGTTTACACAAATATGCATTGTTTACACATAAACTTATCTCGGTGCAAAAAGTGTTAACTAACGATTTAATCCGTCACCTTGCCTTTTCCACGGTCAAGGTTGATTCCACGCTCTTCTTGATCTATAACAATGAAATTCAATTCATTCAGATCATCCTATGATCATAATACATCAAAATCTATACTTGGGAAAAAATGACCATTTTGCCCTTGCATTATGGCAAAATTATGATTTTGCCCCTAGACTCATAATTTATTTTTAAACACATTTTCTCAATAAACAAGTCTAGCTAAACATTTATTACTCTTACAACTACTCACCATTCTCACCATTTCATGCATTTATGACTCAAATTCATTCTTTGCATTTAAGTCCTATTTAGGTGTTTTCATGCAAACACCTTTCACAAAAGTTGTTTCTCATCTCTCTAACATTCATTTTATTTAATAAAAACTCAGTTAACAACATAAATACTCTCATGGCAAGTCCTTAGACTTCCCACTATATTGCAATTTAATCCCTTCATTAGCTAACTTAAGCTTTGGGGGGTTCCAAAAACACAAAAATCACCAAGAAAGACCTCTAAAATCACTTACTTGTAGGGAGATAACTTGGCTGAAATTTTAAAGCATTCAAAACCCCTCTAAGCTTGAAATTTTCGGTGGAGGTGAAGAGTGAATAGTAAAAGATGATATCTTTCCTTTTTAGCATTTTTTTATTCATCTTTTTATCACCTAATGTCACCAAATTTGACTAAAATTAATGCTCTTGTCCCCCTAGCTTCCTATGGCTGGCCAACACTGTCAACATGGCCTAATTGCACTTTAAGGACCTTAAATTTAATATTCTATGGCTATTAGACACCTCTACCTTGTAAAATAGAACTTTTACACTTTATGCGATTTAGTCCTTTTTCGCAATTATGCAATCAATCGTTAAAATTAAAGTACCAAAATTCTCATGCATCCCTATAAACATGTTACGACACATAAAATAATATCAAAATAATTTTCCTCCACCTCGGATTAGTGGTCTCGAAATCACTGTTCCGACTAGCCCCAAAACCAGGCTGTTACAACTCTCACCCTCTTTAGAGATTTTCGTCCTCGAAAATCTTACTGGTAAAGAGGTTTGGATATTGCTCTTTCATGGCTTCCTCCGGTTCCCACATAGCCTCTTCTACACTGTGTTTTTGCCACAACACTTTTACTAAGGCTATGTCCTTATTTCTCATCTGTTTCACTTCTCGAGCCAAGATTTTAATCGGCTCTTCCTCATATGTCATATCTGGTTGTATCTCAATTTCTGTTGGAGGAATCACATGCGAAGGATCGGAGCGATAACACCTTAACATTGATACATGGAACACATTGTGAATTTTCTCTAACTTTACCAGTAAAGCCAACCGATATGCCACTGGCCCAATCCTTTCGGTAATCTCATACGGCCCTATGAATCTCGGACTCAATTTACCTTTTCGACCAAATCTCAATATTTTCTTCCACAGCGACACTTTTAGAAATACCTTGTCGCCCACTTGAAACTCAATTTCTTTTCTTTTCAAATCCGCGTACGACTTTTGTCGGTCCGAAGCAGCCTTCAGACTATCCCGGATCACTTTCACTTTCTCCTCAGTCTCTTTAACTAAATCAATCCCATGAATTCGCTTCTCACTCAGCTCGGTCCAATACAAGAGAGTCCGACACTTACGACCATATAAGGCTTCATACAGTGCCATCCGTATGCTCAACTGATAACTGTTATTGTAAGCAAATTCGACCAAAGGTAGATATCTTCCCCAACTAGCTTCGAACTTTAACACACAACATCGGAGCATATCCTCCAGAACTTGGATTACTCTCTCAGACTGACCATCAGTTTGAGGATGAAATGCAGTACTAAAATTCAACATTGTACCCAAGGCCTCTCGTAACTTCTTCCAAAACCTCGAAGTAAATCTCAGGTCTCTGTCCGAGATAATAGATACAGGCACTTCATGTAATCTTACTACCTCTGCAATATACAACTCAACTAACGTTTCTAGTGAATAATCAATACTCACAGGTATAAAGTGAGCTGACTTCATTAATCTATTAACAATAACCTACACAGCGTCTCTCTTCTTCGGAGTCATAAGCAAGCCCGTAACAAAATCCATGGTAATTTGATCCCACTTCCACTCGGGAACCATCACTGGCTGAAGTAATCCCGAAGGCACTTGATGCTCAGCTTTCACTTGTTGACAAATCAGACATCTTGTTACATACTCTGAGATGTCTCTTTTCATTCCCGGCGACCAATAAAATTTCTTCAGATCATTGTATATTTTCGTACTGCCCGGGTGTACTGACAAATAACTACTATGTGCCTCTTGTAAAATTTCTCAGATCAACTCGTCATCTCTGGGTACACAAATTCTATCATGGAACATTAAGCAACCATCCGAACTCACCCGGAATTCAGAATTAGTTCTTGATTCACACTTAGCTCTTTTAGCTAGTATTTCACTATCATTCCTTTGAGCCTCACATATTTGTTGAACAAATAGTGGTCTAGCTCTCAACTCGGCCAGTATAACACCATCATCAGACAATGACAAACTCGTGCTCATAGCTTTCAAAGCATACAAGGATTTTCTACTTAAAGCATCCGCAACTACATTCGCTTTCCCCGGATGGTAATCGATCACTAGCTTATAGTCTTTCAATAATTCGAGCCACTGTCGTTGCCATATATTTAATTCCTTTTGATCCATCAAATACTTCAAACTCTTATGATCCGTAAAGATTCGGCACTTCTCACCATATAAGTAATGTCGCCAAATCTTTAACGTGAAAACAATTGTGGCCAAGTCCAAGTCATGAGTCGGATAATTCTTCTCATGTGGTTTTAGCTGTCCCGAGGCGTAAGCGACCACCTTACCCATTTGCATCAACACACAACCGAGACCATTTAACGACGCGTCAGTGTAGACTACAAACTCTTTTCTCGACTCAGGTTGTACCAAACCGGTGCCTCTGTCAACATCGTTTTCAATCTTTCAAAAGCATTTTTCAGTCCATTCAAACTTAACATCCTTGTGCAATAGTTTCATCATCGGCGTAGCAATCATAGAGAATCCCTTCACAAACCGCCTATAGTACCCCGCTAAACCCAAAAAGCTTCTGAATTTCGACACGTTCCTCGGCGGTTTCCACTCCACAATAGCTGAGACCTTTCCCGGATAAACTCTAATACCTTTACCCGACACAATATGTCTTAAGAATCCTACCTCTCGGAGCCAAAACTCGCTCTTACTAAATTTAGCATATAACTTTTTGTCTCTTAAGGTCTGTAAGACAATTCTCAGATGTTTTGTATGGTCACTCTCATCTCGAGAATAAACCAACATGTCGTCAATAAAGACAACCACAAACTTGTCCAAATATGGTTGGAAGACACGGTTCATTAAATCCATAAAAATCGCAGGAGCATTCGTTAAACCGAATGGCATGACCAGAAACTCATAATGGCCATACCTCGTCCGAAATGCCGTTTTCGGTACATCTTGCTCCTTAACCCTCAACTGGTAATAACCGGACCTCAGGTCGATCTTGGAGGACACCGTAGCTCCCTTTAGTTGATCAAATAGATCATCTATCCTCGGCAAATGATACTTGTTCTTCACAGTTACTTTGTTGAACTGTCTGTAGTCTATGCACAATCTCATCGACCCATCTTTCTTTTTTAGAAAGAGTACTAGAGCACCCCATGGTGAATAGCTCGGTCTTGCAAAACCCTTATCCATCAACTCTTGCAACTGAACTTTCAGTTCTTTCAACTCTAGTGGGGCCATTCTATACGGAGCAACCGAAATGGGTGTTGTTCTCAGAATTAACTCAATTCCAAACTCGACCTCTCTATTTGGGGGTAATCCGGGTAACTCTTCCAGAAATACATCCGGATACTCGTATACAACCGGTACTATTTCAGTCTTTACTTCAAACTTTGAGTGTTTAACACGAAAGAGAGATAAGATTCATACCCCTTTCTCAGATATTTCTCAGCTATCACGGAAGAAATCATCACCGGTAAACTATCTGACTCACCTGATTCAACCCGAATAACATCTGTATTTTCACATTTCAATTCAATAAATTTACTACCACAATTCACTAAAATACTATGGGTAGTCAACCAGTCCATACCAAGAATCAAATCAAATTCATCAAACGGTAACAACATAAGGTTTTCCGGGAAACAATGACCCCTAATTGTCAAAGGACAGTTCCTACACACCTTGTCAACTAACACCTGTTTACCTAGTGGGTTTGACACCTTTACCACAAATTTAGTAGACTCAACAGTCATACTCAAACTAGATGCCAATCTCATACAAATATAAGAATGGGTTGACCCCGGGTCAATCAAAGTAATAACAGAGGTGTCATAGAGAGAGAATGTACCCGTTATTACATTCAGTGATGACGCCTTTTCTGGAGCGCGAATAGCATAAGTTCTTGCTGGCGCCCGGCCCTGTGGCCTCATAGTAGTGTCTCGTGATACACCTCTATCACTAGTCCCACCTCCCGGGTTCTTTTGTGGCCTACCTCTAAAGGATGCCGTGCTTGATCTTATCTCTTGCTTCCTCTCCTTGTCATCCCTTTCAGGACAGTTTCGGATGAGATGGTCATGGGATCCACACTTATAACAATTTCGATTGCTTCCCCAACACTCCCCAGTGTGATGTCTGCCACAACTTGGGCACTGTGGTTTGGACTTTGGATTGCCCACACGTGCATTGAGGTGGCCTGAACTCTTGAATCTGAATACGTGTTGCCTCACTCTCTTTGTGAATACCTGACTGATGTTGTCATCCGAGGGTTCACTTCCCTGGACCTCTTCGATTGAGCTTGGTATGATTTGCTCATCGGCTTCTTCCTTGTATCCCGAGCCTCACTCAGGGCTTTCCTCTTTTCCTTATTCAATTTTTCAGCCTTACTAGCCCTATCCACCAATACCACAAATTCTTTTAGCTCTAAAATCTCGACTAAGAGTCTGACATCTTCATTCAACCCATCTTCAAATCTCTTGCATAAGATAGCTTCCGTGGAACACATTCTTGCGCATACTTGCTGAGCCTAACAAATTCACGCTCATATTCCGCCACAGTCATTTTTCCTTGCTTTAACTCAAGGAATTCTTTCCGTTTCTGGTCTACAAACCGTTGACTTATATACTTCTTTCAGAACTCTTCCAAGAAGAAGTCCCACGTTACCCTCTCTTTAGGGACATTGATGTTAATGTTTTCCACCAATGGTACGCCGAGTCCCTCAGCAAAGACACAGCGCATTTCAAGCTCTCCTCAGGTGTACAGGAGAGTTTATCAAAAACCCTAATTGAGTTCTCAAGCCAGAACTCTGCTCGCTCAGGGTCATCACTACATTAGCTCGAAAATCCTCAGCCCCTTGCTTCAGAATTTTGTCTACCGGGGGCTTAGTTGTCCTCAACATTTCTATACCTTGGGGAGCCACAGGGACTGGCTGAGGTATAGGTGGGGGTGGAGGAGGTTGAGCATTGGGGTTTGCTCGTACATACTCAGTGTACCAGTTACTCATCATTTGGAGAAAGGCTTCCTGAGCCTCTTCTCCTTAACCCCTAGTCTCGGAGCTACTCTGCACAGGCGCGGTCCCTTGCGCAGGAGCCGGCGCATTACTAGCTGCGTCATCAGCAGCCGATTGTTCGGGATCCATATACTATATAAAACAAGTTCAAAATCATCAGAAGCCACCACACTATCATCATACGCTTATGGCATGCATAGCTAGACTCCTGCACATGCTACGGTAGTATTAGAATTGACTAAACCATAGCTTTGATACCACTAAATGAAACACCCCTTACCCGTATCTTGTACCGGAATCAGACACGAGGCATTACCTGACTCGTCTCACTTGGTCATATAACCTTGAGTTAGCAATTTCATTTCCAAATTCACAGATTTTCAATATTACGTCTAATTTCTTTATAATTGGCCTATAGGGCCATGTACTAATCACCGAAAAATATCGGACATAAATTGGAAACTTTGACACTTTTAGAAAATGCCACCTAAACAGGGGTCACACGCTCGTGGACTAGATGACACGCCCGTGTATTATCTCACACGCCCGTGTTCAATGCCCATGGTCGACACTGACTTGAGTCGCACGACCTGGACACACACCAATATGGCTGGACCGTGGTCGCCTCTGATTAATCCCCACGGCCTGGGCACGCCCGTGTGCTTCAACCGTGTGACAATTCAAATTCCAATTTCAAAATGCAGATTTCACACGGCCTGGGCACACGCCCATGGCTTGATCGTGTGTCACACACAGCCTAGACACATGCCTGTGTGCCTACCCATGTGGACAAGAACAAGGCTGTTTGCCAAGCTTTTTGCACCCCTATAGCTTACACTACATGAACCCATTCAACATACTAATAAACATCTCATAATTTCAATATGAACCTCCAGAGATAATTTTGTAATTTCATAAATGATAAGGTAAGCCATCAACCATGGCAATATACAAAATAGTTATCTTAACAAGGGCCAATACATTTTGGCCAAAATGGCAAAATATGCTAACTAGTCTAGCCCCTATACGTGCCATGTACAAAATCATTAAGTCTAGGTATACTGAGGTGAGCTGATAGTGTAAGCGATCTTCTAAATATCTTCGTATCTGGGCTTGGCTCTTAAACTTTATAAAACAAAGGAAAAAGAGAAGGGGGAGTAAGCTTTAAGCTTAGTATGTTTACATGTAAACAATATAACATTATAACACGTATTAAACAATTATATAGCATTACATACTAAGCAAGAAACAATTTGCATTCATTGTCATGCTTACTCATTTTCTCCATTCCCACATTCCAACCATATCACAAGCTTAATACATACATTCATTAACAGGTTCCCCTGCACTTAGCATTACAAAGTCATATAATACAACACATCACTATCTCTAATTCCATTACTCATAGTGAAATTACTCGGTGGTTTCGCACTTAGCCCACCAACAGCCTTTATTATCGCATATAGCACACCAAAAAGATTAGTTACGGTGGTATCGCACATAGCCCACCAAAAAGATTGGTTACGGTGGTATCGCACATAGCCTGCCAAAAAGATTGGTTACGGTGGTATCGTACATAGCCCACCAAAAAGATTAGTTACGGTGGTATCGCACATAACCCACCAAAAAGATTGGTTACAGTGGTATCGCACATAGCCCGCCAAAAAGATTGGTTACAGTGGTATCGCACATAGCCCACCAAATGATGAATAGATGATGGTATCGCACATAGCCCATCATAATTAAGCAACAAGGTGGTATCGCACTTAGCCCACCAACAAGTGTCGTCATTACACATTTATATAACTATTTCATCGTTCACACAGTAATTATTCAATGACTACCACATTCAATCGATTTGAACCACACATGTTCTCAATCATGCCATACACTAATTAGCAACATAATGTTTACACAAATATGCATTGTTTACATATAAACTTACCTCGGTGCAAAAAGTGTTCACTAACGATTTAATCCGTCACCTTGCCTTTTCCACGGTTAAGGTTGATTCCACGCTCTTCTTAATCTATAGCAATTAAATTCAATTCGTTTAGATTATCCTATGATCATAATACATCAAAATCTATACTTGGGCAAAAATGACCATTTTGCCCTTGTACTATGGTAAAATTACGATTTTGCCCCTAGGCTCGTAAGTTATTTTTCAACATATTTTCTTAATAAACAAGTCTAGCTAAACATTTATTACTCTTACAACTACTCACCATTCTCACCATTTCATGCATTTATGACTCAAATTCATTCTTTGCATTTAAGTCCTATTTAGGTGTTTTCATGCAAACACCTTTCACAAAAGTTGTTTCTCATCTCTCTAACATTCATTTTCTTTAATAAAAAAACTCAGTTAACAACATAAATACTCTCATGGAAAGTCCTTAGACTTCCCACCATATTGCAATTTAATCCCCTCATTAGCTAACTTAAGCTTTGGGGGTTCCAAAAACACAAAAATCACCAAGAAAGACCTCTAAGATCACTTACTTGTAGGGAGATAACTTGGCTGAAATTTTAAAGCATTCAAAACCCCTCTAAGCTTGAAATTTTTAGTAGAGGTGAAGAGTGAATAGTGAAAGATGATATCTTTCCTTTTTAGCATTTTTTTATTCATCTTTTTATCACCTAATGTCACCAAATTTGACTAAAATTAATGCTCTTGTCCCCCTTGCTTCCTATAGCCAGCCAGCACCCTCAATTTGGCCTAATTGCACTTTAAGGACCTTCAATTTAATATTCTATGGCTATTAGACACCTATACCTTGTAAAATAGAACTTTCGCACTTTATGCGATTTAGTCATTTTTCGCAATTATGCAATCAATCGTCAAAATTAAGGTACCAAAATTCTCATGCATCCCTATAAACATGTTACGACACATAAAATAATATCAAAATAATTTTCCTCCACCTCGGATTAGTGGTCTCAAAACCACTATTCGGACTAGCCCCAAAACCGGGCTGTTACACCAATGACCTACACATAAACTCACATCCAAATACCAACCATTTCAAGCATTTAAATTAAGCAAACTCTGTCATTGAACATGGCATATCATTACATGCATACATGTTTATAATCTTACCTTGGTATATTCTCTGTTAGGCATAATTTAAACAACCATTTAACATGTATGTAGCTACCTTAGTATGGCATTACAAGTATATGAAAAACAACCATTACTAGCCATTCCAATGGCTAGATTACAAACCACATATTTAAGCAATCTATGGCCAAGTTAGACTATACATGCCATTATACCAAAATGATTTTACTATATATATACCCAAAATAAGCTAGTGGATAGTTTGATGATGCTCCAATGATCTCCAACCTTCGCTAGCTTCCGAGCACTATAAAATAGGGGAAAAATAAAACAGAGTAAGCATTACTTGCATAGTAAGTTCGTATAAGGAAACTAGACTTACCAATCCCGTTTATTAAATCCAAGCATACAATATCATGTTTCCATCCATTTGGCACAATTGTCTAAACACATACATTCAATCAAACATGTTAGTCACAAAATCTTCATGTCAATCAAGTAAACATAGATGAGCTCTTTATGAAATGTTCTTACAAGACATTTTCATTTCATCCCATAATTCCCTCATCGTGCTAAGAGTTTTGTCCGTTGAATAATTGAAATTCTAATGGATCCTCAAGTAGTACCCATTATGGCATTTAATCAGAGAACACACTCTCGAGCCACATATCGTAATTATAGGATTACCAGTCCAGGCTAAATCCTTTATGTAACGTATGCTCAGAAGAGCTCAATTAGGATTACCAGTCCAGGCTAAATCCTAATTGAAACATATGCTCGAGAGGGATTATATCAGGATTACCCGTCCAGGCTAAATCCTATCTGTAATGAGGTCAATAGGATTACTCGTCTGCTAAATCCTGTTAGCAACAAATGCAAGACCTCATTCATTTTGGGAAAGCACATATATTCATCGGAATTCAATATTCAAACGGAGCTTAACCCTTTTTCACTGTTTCAAACATGTATTCAATTATTCATCATAGAAATCAAACAATTCATATCAATATAAGTCACATTCCATACAAACACAACATTCAATTAAACATATTTACATGATCGATTAGGTTACACGAACTTACCTCGACATTGGTTTGCCTATAAAATCTACTAATCCGAAACCTTTTCTTTTCCTCGATCTAACCTTGAATTTGTGTTGTCCGGATCCAATGAAGCCATGAAAGTTTCTTTCCTCTCTCCTAGGGTTTGCATGTATTTTAGGTTGAAGATGACATAAAAATAAGATGATATCTTTTATCATCTTTTTAATTAATTAAATATTTTTAAATTCTAATTTAGTCCTTGCCCTTTTTCTAAATTTCCATGGATGAGTCATCAAAATATCTACATACTTTTCTTTAATGTTCTAATTACCATATAAGGACCTCTAATTTTGAATTCCATAGCTATTTAATCCTTATAGCTACTAGAATTCAACTTTTTCATTTTATGCGATTTAGTCCTTCTCATAATTAAGCACATAATCAATAAAATTTTCTTATTAGAATTGTCACATGACATTTCTAACATATCACGGACCATGTAATAAAATAAAAATAAATTTTATTTTTGACTCAGATTTGTGGTCCTGAAACCACTGTTCCGATTTCACTGAAAAATAAGCTGTTACAACTCTCCTCCCTTAAGAATTTTCGTCCTCAAAAATTTTACCAGTAAAATGATTCAGATATTGCTTCCTCATAGAATCCTCCGATTCCTAGGTAGCCTCTTCTATGCCGTGTCGTTGCCAAAGAAATTTTACTAAAGCTACATTTTTATTTCTTAACTCTTTTGTTTCCCGAGCAAAGATTTTGATCGATTCTTCACTATATGTCATATCAGGCTGAATCTCTACCTTTGTCGGAGAGATAACATGTGAAGGATCGGAACGATACTGTCGTAGCATAGACACATGAAAAACGTTATGAATCCGATCAAGTTCGGGTGGTAAAGCTAACTGATATGTAACCGGTCCGAATCTTTCTATAATCTCATATGGCCCAATTAACTGTAGACTCAGTTTTCCTTTACGACCAAATCGGAGAACTTTCTCCCAAGGCGATACTTTTAAGAATACTTTGTCACTGACTTGAAATTCTATTTCTTTTCATTTAAGATCAGCATAGGACTTTTGACAATCAGCTGCTGCTTTCAAACTGTCCCGAATTACTTTCACTTTTTCCTCAGTTTCACGGACTAAGTCAACTCTGTGTAACTTTTTCTTACTAAGTTCTATCCAATACAATGGAGTTCTACATTTGCAACCATACAAAGCTTCATACGGTGCCATTTTAATACTAAAATGATAACTATTGTTATAAGTAAATTCAGCCAAAGGCAAATACTTTTCCCAGTTACCTTCAAACTCAAGTATACAACACTGAAGCATATCTTCTAAGATCTGTATTACACGTTCAGATTGGCCATCTGTCTAGGGGTGAAATGCAGTGCTAAAGTGCAATTGAGTACCCAGAGCTTGCAATTTGCTCTAGAATCGAGATGTAAATCGAGAGTCTCTATCTAAAATAATGGAGACAGACACTCCATGCAATCTAACAATCTCAGAGACATATAATTCAGCCAATATGTCCAAAGAATAATCCAAACATACTAAAATAAAGTGTGCAGAATTTGTCAACCGATCAACAATCACCCAGATGGTATCTTTCTTCTTTTGAGACAGGGGAAATCCCGACACAAAGTCCATGGTAATGCTTTCCCATTTCCATTCTGGTATCATAATTGGCTGTAATAACCTAGAAGGCAACTGATGTTCAGCTTTTACTTGCTGACATATCAACATTTAGATACGAGCTCAGAAATATCCCGTTTCATTACTGGCCACCAGTACATCTTTTTTAGATCATTATACATTTTATCACTACCAGGATTAATAGACATGCTACCATTATGAGCTTCATTCAAAATCTTCTGTACTAGCTCTGAACTTTTCGGTACACATACTCTGTCTCTGAATAACAGACAATCAGCGGTCCTAATCTGAAATTCTGAGTCAGGAGTTGATTCACTTTGTATCCATTTTGCTTGCAACTTACTACCATTTTTCTGAGTTTCAGAGATCTATTGCAAAAACACTGGTCTAGCTTTTAACTCAGCTATAATTGAACCATCATCAGATAATAACAATTGAGTATTCATAGCTCGCAAAGAAAACATGGATTTTTTACTCAGAGCATCAGCAACCGCATTGGCTTTTCACGGATGATAATCAATAACCAGATTATAATATTTCAATAACTCAAGCCACTTGCACTGTCTCAAATTCAAATCTTTCTGCATCATCAAGTACTTCAGACTTTTATGATCTGTGAATATGTGACATTTTTCACCAAACAGGTAATGCCACCAAATTTTCAATGCAAACACTATGGCTGCCAGTTCAAGATCATGTGTCGGGTAGTTTCTTTCATGTGGTTTTAGCTGTCTTGAAGCTTAGGCAACGACTTTACCTTATTGCATCAAAACACAGCCTAATCTATTCAATGATGCATCACTGTCAACTATAAATTCATTACCCAATTCTGGTTGAACTTACACTAGAGCTTCTGTCAATAAAGCTTTTAATCTGTCAAAACTCTACTAGCATTTATCAGTCCACTCAAATTTCACATCT
Organism: Gossypium australe; assembly: GCA_005393395.2. Lineage (NCBI taxonomy): Eukaryota > Viridiplantae > Streptophyta > Magnoliopsida > Malvales > Malvaceae > Gossypium > Gossypium australe. Next base: position 17,838,334 of record CM016615.1, read on the forward strand.
TTTAGCAATAGACGGGTCATCAGAGAAGCTATCATTGAAAAACCTTTTACAAACCTGTGATAATAACCAGCTAGTCCCAGAAAACTTCAGACTTCAGACACATTCTTCGGTGGCTTCCAGTTAACATTTGCTGAAATTTTATTTGGGTCTACCCTGACACCTTCAGTAGATACTATATGCCCAAGAAAATGAACTTCCCATAGCCAAAATTCACATTTACTAAATTTGGCATACAATTGTTTCTCTCGCAAAGTTTGCAACACTATTCTCAAATGCTCTGCATGTTCATTTTCATATCGGGAGTAAACCAAAATATCATCTATAAATACCACCACAAACCTGTCTAAATATGGGCTAAAATTTCTGTTCATCCGATCCATAAACACTGCAGGAGCATTTGTCAAACAGAATGGCATCACAAGAAACTCATAGTGTCCATACCTAGTTCTAAAAGCTATCTTTGGCACATCTGAATCTTTTACTCGTAGTCGATAGTAACCAGAACAGAGATCAATCTTTGAAAATACAGTGGCACATCTTAACTGGTCAAACAAGTCATTGATACGAGGCAATGGATACTTGTTCTTTATTGTAAATTTGTCGAGTTATTTGTAATCAATGCACAATCTCAATGATTCATCTTTCTTCTTTACAAACAGAATCGGTGCACCCCAAGGTGAGAAACTAGGTCGAGCAAAACCTCTGTCAATCAATTCTTGCAATTGTACTTTCAGCTCTTTCAATTCAATAGGAACCATTCTGTAAGGTGCTACGGATATCGGTGTTGTACCCGGAACAAGATCTATAGAGAATTCCACTTCCCTATCCGGTGGTAAACCATGAAATTCTTCTGGGAATACATCAGGAAATTCACATACAACCGACACTGACTGAATCCTTGACCCAAATACTTTAGTATCCAACACATATGTAAGATAAGCATCATAACCCTTTCTGACATATTTCTGTGCTGATATTGCTGAAATCACATTAGGTAATCCATCTAGTTTATCAGATTAAACATGAAGTAATTCACCACTCTGACATTTCAGTACAATATATTTCTATTTACAATTCACCACTGCATCATATTGGGTTAACTAATCCATTCCCAAAATCACATCAAATTCTTCAAATGGAAATAACATCAAGTCAGCTAAAAAGCAATAACCTTTTACCATCAACAGACGGTTTTTATAGACTTTATCCACCATAACACACTGGCCAAGGGGTTTTGAAACTTTAACCACAAATTCAGTGAATTCAACAGGTAAATTTTTAACAGAAACTAAGTTTGTGCATATGTATGAATGTGTGGAACCAGGATCAATCAAAGCAGTAATATCAGTATCAAGTAGAGAAAATGTACCAGTAATAACGTCAGGTGCAGAAGCATATTCTCTAGCACGAATAGTATATGTTCTTGTAGGTGCTCATGCCTCAGATTTAACTGATGTATCCCTGATAGTACCTCGACTACCACTAACATTGCTGGGATGACAGGGTGGTCTGCCTCTCGAAATAGGATTACTCGGTTTTGGAGCCGGTTCTATTTCATTTTTAACTCTTTCAGGACAATCTCTAAGAATATGGTCAAATGAACTACATCGGTACAAGCTCCACTTCTCAGACGGCATTCCCTAAAATGAAATTTGTTGCTATGCTTACACCTTGGTTTGGGATTACCGACACTACCCACACTAGTTGCAGAAGGAGATGAAGATCTCGAGTTAGAGCGTTAAGAGCCTCGTTCTTTTCCAGAATATCCTATAAAGGAGGTAACACGATCATAATACTTCTTTATTTTCTTAGAAGCAGATGATTGTGACTTGCTCAAAATCCTTTTTCCAGAAACCCAAGCCTCTCTTTCAGCTTGTTTCTTTTCTTTACTCAATTCCTCAGCTTTGTGTACTCGATCGACTAACACCGTAAATTCCCTTATTTTGAGAATTCCGATCAATAACTTGATATCTTCATTTAAACCCTCTTCAAAGCATTTACACATCTCAGTCTCGGTTAGAACCCATTCTCTGGCATATTTGCTCAACCGAACAAATTCTCGTTCATACTCAGATACAGTCATGTCTCCCTGCTTGAGTTCTAAAAATTCCTTCTTTTTCTGATCCATAAATCTCTGACTAACATATTTCTTTCTGAATTCAGCCTGGAAGGATTCCCATGTGACGTTCTCTCTCGGTACAACTAAGGTTATGGTATTCCACCAATGATAATCCGTATCTTTCAGTAGAGATACTGCACATTTCAGACATTCGGCAGATGTACAGGATAATTCATCAAAAACCTGGATGGTGTTTTCCAACCAAAATTCAGCCCTTTCCAGATCATCATCTGCGGTAGCTATAAATTCTTCTGCCCCATGCTTATGGATGTTATCTACCAGAGGCTTACCTGTTCTAGTGGGCTCAGCACCTTGTGGTACCTCAGGAACCGGTTGAGGAGCAGGTGGGAGAGGTCGTTGTACAACAAGGTTTGTTCTTATATACTCAGTAAACCATTCATTCATCAATTGAAAGAAAGACCTATTTTGCCTCCTCACTTCGGCCCTCAGATACAGGCGTTTCACTACCAGATGCAGATGCAACTCTTTGAATTGAAGCTGAAGCGTTGCTCTCAGCTTCCTCGGATTCAGCTCTAGCTTGGTTGGATGACACTACTATATGAAAAACACATTTAAAATGATCAGGAGACATCACACTATCACGAACTATTTAATGGCATGTATAACTAAACTCGTGTTTCCTACGTTAAATTTGAGAACCGGTTAAACCGTAGCTTTGATACTAAATGTGACACCCCTTAACCCGTATCCATTGCTGGAATAGGGTTACGGAGCATTATCGAGATTTCAGAACATTTTTTAGATAACTTACGTAAATTACTATTCATTAACCGAGATTATTCATATCGTCCCTTACATGGACACTGAGGCCCAATACGAGCATTGGAATCAAGTCGGGACTTAATCGGGAACTCTAAGAATTTTTCGCGATATTGTAGAAATTTTCTAAGTTACAGGGTTCACACGCCCGTGTGACCCTGGGACACGCCCGTGCTGCAGGCCGTGTTCGAACTCGTGTAACTCTCTAACTTGTGCACATGGCCATACCGCACGCCCGTGTGCTAGGCCGTGTGCTTAATTAATTTCTTTTGAAATTAGGTACAAGTTTCACACGACCAAGACACACGCCCGTGTTCTAGGCCGTGTAGCACATACGACTAAGACACATGCCCGTGTTCTAGGCCGTGTAGCACACACGATTAAGACACACGTCCGTGTCTCTGCCCGTGTGCTTAATTCTGAGCATTCTATTTCTCAAAATTTAAGGTGCAGGGGACACACGACCTAACCACACACCCATGTAATAGGCGATGTGTCACACACGGTCTAGACACACACTCGTGTGTCTGCCCGTATGGACAAAATGAAGCCATTTTTAGCTTTATTTCTTACCCAAAATCACACCAATGATCTGCACATAAACTCACATCCAAATACCAACTATTTCAAGCATTTAAATTAAGCAAACTTTATCATTCAACATGGCATATCGTTATATGCATACATGTTTATAATCTTACCTTGGTATATCCCATGTTAGGCATAATTTGAATAACCATTTAACATGTATGTAGCTACCATACTATGGCATTAAAAGTATATCAGAAACAACCATTACTAGCCATTCCAATGGCTAGATTACAAACATGCCATTATACCAAAATGATTACTATATATATACCCAAAATAAGCTAGTGGATAGTGTGATGATGCTCCAATGATCTCCAACCTTCGCGAGCTCCCAAGCACTATAAAATAGGGGAAAAATAAAACAAAATGGATAGAATGACGAAGTCTGCCCAAGTAATTCCCATCCAGGCTAATTATTCTCTTAAGAAACTAGCTAAGCTTTACATTTCCGAGATAGTGAAAGTACATAGAGTGCAAGTGTCAATTATTTAGATTGGGATCTTTGATTTACATATCGGTTCTAGAAGAAATTACACGAGGCTTTGGGTACTCGGTTAGATTTCAGTACAACATTTCATCCACAATCCGATGGTTAGTCGGAAAGGGTCATTCAAATTTTGGAGGATAAGTTGAGGAGTTGTGTGATTGATTTTCGGGGTAGTTGGGAGGAGCATCTACTGATGGCGGAGTTTGCCTATAATAATAGCTTCCAGTTAAGTATCCAAATAACACCTTATGAGGCTCTTTATGGTTGTAGGTGTCAACTGACTTATTGTTGGACTGACGTGGGTGAAAGAAAGTTAATGAGTCCAGAATTGATTTTAGAGATTGATGATAAGATTCAGTTAAATCGGGATAGATTGAAGGCAGCTTTTGATAGATAGAAGCCATATGCCAACTTGAAGCAGAAGGAAATCGTGTTTAATGTGGGAGATTGGATTTTCCTTAAAGTCTTTCAATGGAAGAAGCTTCTGAGGTTCGATCGAAAGGGCAAATTAAGCCCTAGGTTTATTGGACCATAACGCGTGCTTAAAAGAGTTGGTCTCGTGGCATATTAGCTTGAATTACCACCTAAGTTGGATCCTATCCATGATGTGTTTGACGTCTCGATGTAGAGACGGTATCGATCTGATCCTCGCATGTTGTCCCAGTAGAGGAGATCGAGGTTAGACCAGATTTGAAATTTGAGGATGAGCCTGTTCGAATATTGGATTGTGAGGTTAAGGTTTTGAGGTGAAAGCAAATTCCTTTACTCAAAGTGATTTGGAGAAATTATGGCATCGAGGAAGCTACTTGGGAGCCAGAAGACTCGATTTGGCTTCATTATTCTCACCTCTTAGAATAAGGTAAATTTCGATGTTGAAATTTCTTTAAGGGGAGTAGAGTTGTAACATCCCAAATTTTAGCTTAATAGGAATGCAAAATTATTTCAAATATTATTAATTAGCCTAGTGGTTAAAAGAAAAAAATAAGGAAGCATGGAAATTAAATTGAGGTCCCAAGTTCGATTCCCTTTCCTTGCAAATAATTTAATTTTGTAAAAATCTCTCTTTTTACTTTATGTGTGCTGTCCATACCTAGTAAAAGCTAGGTATAAATATCACTCTTAATTAATTTCATCTGACCTTAATTGATTTTTACTCCACCTTGGTCGCCCCTCCCTCTTTCTCTCTTCTCTTCTCTTCTCTTCAATTTTTTCTTCCTTTTCCTCTTGTTGCCGCCGCCCAAACCACCTAGAACCACCATCTTCTTTTTCTTTTCTTTTGCCACAAGTTCTTGCACCATTCTCCTCTCCTTCATTTTTCCATTTTTCCTAATATTTCCAGCCATAAATCTGAAATATTTGACCTCCAAGAACGATCCCCATTGCTACCCCAGAATTGATATTGCCCCCTTTTATTCTAGCTTGTGTAAGTGCCTATTTCTTTAATTTTCTTGATGAATCTTTCAAGAGAATACCTAAATTTCCAGTTTTGGAATTGAGGGAAATTTTAATTAATTTCTAGTTAATTTTCTAGCCTTCAAAAGTGATTTCAATTGGCTTTTTAAATCATCCTCGATTTGCCACTGTTGGTGGTGGTGCGCTGCACCTAGAGGCACCAAAAGAGGGTTGCTATTTTCTTTAATTTTTCCCACATATTTCCAACAATATCTTGGTCTCAAGAACTTCTCTTAATCAGCCTTTAATCATGTGTGATTTTGGAAAATTCAATCTTGATCATTCTACGAATTAGATATGACAATTCGAGAAGCGTAAGTGTGGTAGATTGTGGGCTAGTGTGTAGTTTCGACTTAAATGTTGGGGAAATTGATAATTGATTGAATTAAATAATTTTTTTGATGTTATAGCTACTGGTTTTTCAGTATTTAATAGTTTTAGATGCCGGCCCAAATGTCCCAAACCGACAATGTAGCCATTTGACATTCGCGCGTGTGTTTTGCATCAAACCAGTGTAAGAAACCTAGTTAATTTAGATCTGAAAAATCGTTATAGTTATATTTTTTTTTATTTGAACACATAAGAGGGTTTTTTAGGGCTGGTTAAGTGCTATTAATTTGATAAAATATTGATTTTTAATTCAGGCTCAGTTTAAGGTCTTAAGGGGAAACTGAGGGTTTCGTCAGTGTGCTACAATAGTGCAAAAAATAAGATGCGGGTCCTAACTTGTTAACTTGAATGTTTAAATAATATTTTTTATGTTATCTAAATTTTTATTAAGCTTGCTGGTCGGGCTTAGTTAATTGAATAAGTGAATGTGTTAAAGTGGCTAAATCAGGTACGTTACTAGCCTGAACTAAATGACTTGTTTGCAAAATTGTTTGGTTGACTGAATAGTTAATTGTTTAGGGTTGATATGAAAGGCTTGTTGATGTAATGTGTGATTAATTGTATGTATTGCATGTGTTATTTTTGAAATAGATATTGAATGCCTGAAATCTTGTTGGGTAAAATGCCATGAAAAGTATTGAATGAAAAACTACTATACATGCACTGGAAATATTTTCCTAAAGTGTTATTGAATGATGGTATGTTAAAATGGCACCGTATTAATGGTGAAATTGAATGCTTGGTATGTTTACGCTATAATGTTGGCATGTAAACTATGCTACTGAAAGAATACGTATGGGACATGCATTTGTTGAAATATTGTATGACATATCGCACGTGCATGGGATGCGATATTTTGGTTGACGGAGGAGTTCCGTGGAGTACTGGTGGCATATTAAGTCTGCATTTATAAGTAGTCAATGCACTACATTGGGATTACTGTGGAGATTGACGATTTTGTCACATTATATGTTAAATGGCAGAATATCTACATTATGTTTATATGGTAGTTTAACCACATCAAGCTTTGCTCTCACTGTTTGGAGTTTGGAAGACGAGTTTGGGGGAAACTCGTGGTGTGTAGCAGATGGTTGGGGTAGTAATTTATTTTTTCATTATGATATGTCTATGACTTATTCTAATGTTGATATTGTTGTTATGGATGATTTGAGTGATTGATCTTAAATGAATGTTGAATGTACTTATTGATTAGACTCACACTGAGCTAGTTTGCTCACCCCATTACTTCAAACCTCTCAAGTAATGAACGAGACTAGGATCGGACATGGCATGCGTACGTACGACAAACTTTGGATTTAGATTTTATTTTATTTAAAGTTCCTTAAATTTATATGTATTTTGGACTGTAAAGCTATTTAAACTGAGGTTTGGGTTTATTTATGTTTTTGGGTTTACCATGCATTCATAATTTACATACTTTAAATTGATTTATAACTATATTCTGAAATTGGATTGAGCATGTTACTTGGCTTAATAAATAATTGGATCTTTAATTGGTTTTTCGCTGCAACTAAACTTAATAGGGTTTTTCAAAAGCAATGAGCAACGTGTTTCTCTTAAAAGCACGTCAATGATATTAACTTGCCTTAATAAAAGTTGAACTATTTAATGAACGTTTTCCAAAACAACAAAGGTAATCACGATTTTATTTAAAAGAGAGTGTATATGAGGTTTTCAACCAATAATCAAGTAGATTAGTCGTTTGGTGTCCAGTGTGACCTTCATGATTTGGCCATAAATCTAGGCTGGATTTTGAAGGTTACAGAAAGCCAATGAGGGAAAAAGATGAGAGATAATGATTTAAGTATGAAATTTTTGTAAACAATTAGCTCGAAAAATTATAAGAATTTATGAGAAAATAACTACACTAAGAGCACAAAATCCCAACATAAACACCCTTTAATATTGCTAGCTTATAAGGGATATGATGTAAAGCTTTTGAAATAGATCCAAGGATGGCTTCTCACACAATTGGCGGTAGTCAATTATGTACGTAACCAATGCCTACCACGAAGTTCCTATAAGCTACTCGAGCGTAATTTTGTATACCTCCAACATTGGGTTTTTTTATTATAAAAATAACCCAAAAACTATGATTAATTACAAAAATGACTCACTTTTTTTATCATGAACGTAAATGACCTGAAATGAATAGTGAAAGTTGTTAGAGCCAAATAGATTGGCGCTACCCACTTGCCATGTCAGCCAATCATTGGCTGTTAGGATTAAAAAATGAATTTTTTGGGTTGAGCCAATCTATTTGGCGCCACCTGTATAAATACCAATCTAATACCAGTTATTCTGAATATTTTGGGGGCTAAAAAATAAATAATAGTGGTGGAGTCCTAGAGAATGGTGCCACCACTTTAATATGTCTGACTTTTTTTTATAGTGATTGATTTTTTAAAAAATTTAAAGTTCAAATTATTATTTTATTTGGTGGAGCCATAGAGAATGGCATTGGTTCAAAAGTTCAACCTGAGGGTGGACTTAATATCTACCTTCATTAAGCGATGACGCCTGAAGACCCACACTTTCCATATGCCATGCAGGGAGTGTGTAACACCTCGTTTTCAGTGAAATCGGAACAGTGGTTTCGGGACCACAAATCTGAGTCCAAAAGGAAAATTATATTAATATTATTTCATAGTTTGTGTTATGATTGAAATCTTGTATGAAAATTTCGTAAAGAAATTTTATAGGTTACATGTCTAATTAAATGAAAAGGACCAAATTGCATAGAATGCAAAAGTTGAGTTCTATTAGCTAAAGGGATTAAATAGCTATGAAATTCAAAATTAGAGGTCCTTATGAAAAATAGACCATTTGGAAGAGTTAGTAGATAAGTATGATTCATCATTGGAAAATTAAATAAAGAAAAGGATGAAATTGGAAAGTAAAAGATAAAAATATGATAAATAATAAAATAAAGTAAAATATCATCATATGATCATCTTTCCCAAATAAAAATACATGGAAAACCTAGTTTGAAGCTTAAAGATAGACAACTTATTTTGGCTCAATTAGATCTGAATAGACCAAATATGGAGTTAGAACGAGGAAAAGAGAAGGTATCGGATTAGTAGATTACAAATACAGGAACACTTGTCGAGGTAAGTTCATGTAACTAAATTTTGTATATTTATATGTTTGAGTTGAATGTTGTATATGTGAATTGTGTAAATGCCATATATATGAAATTGATCACATATCCGACAATGCCCGAAAAATATTAAGTTCCATTTGAATAAATGAAATTCGATGGATACAAGGTTCCCGAATTGGTTGTGGTCCTGCAAGTGTTGTGGACACACCATAGCTTGAAAGAGTATCCCGTTATTAGCTCTCATGAGCTTCCCTTTATATGGTTCTTGCGAGCTTTCTGTTAATAGCTCTTCGGAGCATCCCGATTGGTTGTGATCCTGCATGTGTTGTGGATACACCGCAACTCTTATGAGCGTCCCGATATATGGCTCTTCGGAGCTTCCCGATTAAAGGCTCTCTCATAAGCTTCCCGATTAAAGGCTCTCCAGAGCTTTCCGATATTGGCTCACTTGAAGCTTCCCGTTATTGGCTCGTATGAGCTTCTCGTTATTGGCGAGCTCACCTCGCATAATCTAATCTAATTAATTACCTCTTTCTCTCTAACTTGATTTAATTCCTAATTTTTACTTACTAACCTCATAACTCGTGCCTAATTACAGATCTAGGCCATTAATTTTACAAAATTTCTCTATTTAATGTTTTCCAAAAAAATCACTTTCGTTTTCAATCTGAAGAGGAAAAATCATTTGATTCATGCAATTTCTTTAAAGCTTTGTTAAATCAAGTTTATAAACCTTTTTTTTTATGTCAAAATAAATTGAAAACCATTTTAAAATCATCAATTATCTCTTTATTACAAGATTCGCCATTTTTATCAAACTCAAGCTTTAAAAACCTTGGATCTTATGATTCCTCATCTAAATAAATAAGAACTCGATTTAAAATCTCATGAAAAGTGTTTAAACCATAAGAAATTAGAATTTTTACCTTTAATTTGAAGATTTTCATGAACTTAAATTAATTTGAAAAAAAATGAGTTAAGTGTTGATGAAAGATTGAAGAAGAAAGAGTGGATTTCTATTAAAATTGAAAAGGAAAAAAGAGATGTTTGGATGCTAAGAAAACCAAGAGGATGAAAAGAATCTGAAAGAAAACTCTTAATTTTTAGATCTAACAAACTTTTTGAAATGGTTGAAAGTGTGGAGGGAAGGGACGGTAGGTGGTCTTGTATAGTCAACCAAATTTTAAATTTTGGGCTATTTACCCCCAAGCCCCCTCCTATTTCCTCCCTTGTTCTAATAGCTCCTATCCTAATTAAATCTCTTAATTTCCACATTAGACCTTTAATTTAACTACTGTTCCAATTTAATCCTCACTAGTATATTTTTATTAACCCATTTATTATTATTATTACCTAAGTAATTATTTATCTTATTTTATTTTATTTAGTTATTTTCTAATTCCTATCACACTAAACCCAATATCTCACCAGAGCCCACTATTAAATTACTCGATTCTACTAACCTGGGTTTTAGGGTGTGACATTGCTCCATGTAGAACCTTCCATGACTACTCCTTCTTCGAGCTACCGAAGAAGATGAAGAACAGGAGAAACTGAAATAGATTCAGAAAGAAATCATCCCTAGGAGCCATCTCCCAGCTATTTATAGCCCTTCTCGTGCAATCACCAACCTTAGGAGAATCGTCAATTGCTAATTATTATGTCTCCCACTAAGAAATTGACTAGTTCAATTCTAACCAAACCAAGTTTAGTTCTCAATTATGTCCAATTCAGTTTCCAGCTTTCCTATTTCTCCCAATATAGGCTACCAACTTGCAGTCTCTTTCAATTTAGTTCCTTAATTATTCTTAATATTGGGTTATTAGAAATTTAGGTGTTACATGGTAGGTCACCTACATGCCCTACAACCTATGTGATATCATAATACTCATTTAAAAAGGGATCATGGAAAGGACCAATGAGCCTATTTGGGGACTATACATGGCAAAGGAGGTCAAACTCATATAAGTACCTCTTTCAACCATGAGGGTTAGGCATGTTCATCAACTCTTGCTCCAAATTCCATTCGAGTCATCTTCTTCCCTAAGCTTTCCTCCATTTTTTACCATATTCAACCACCTAAACAGTAGAACTCTCTACCTAAACAAGGTGAACCATCCTCACTGTCTACCACTTCTTCTTTCATGCTACCTTTGTTGGAAAAATCCGATTAAGAAAACACTTTTCAATTATAAAGGAAGTTCAGTTTTTTTTTTAAAAAAAATTGAACTGATTTGTGACATTTATAGTTATAAAATTTTACTGAAATGTACATGTGCTTTGTGCGAGACAAATTCGAGTCAATCTTAGCTTTTAACCAAACGACCTTTTCTACTATCCTAATACCACAAATTGCGTTGAGTGTGGGCTCAAGCAACACGAACCAAACACAGAACACGAAACGATTTTATTACTTTCAGTAGGAAAGTAATTCTCTTTATAGAAATAGGTAAGGATCAAAATTCCTGGAAAATAGAATATATTCTTAATTAATAAATTCCTACTACTTTGTAGCAGAAAAATGATAACTAGATACTCAAGATGTGTATTTTTTAGGTCAACCAGTATCATCTATCGATAGGGAGAGATAGAAGAATCCTGGTTGAATAAGGTTTAAATAAATAATATTATTTAAATAGAAAACACTCCCCTAGTCCAACTAAGAGAGAGTTAGGCTTTTGACCCAACACTTTATAATTTAATTCAACCAATACTTATTTTTTGTTTCTAAAAATAAATATTAATTAATTAATTTCACTAAATTAATTTCCAAGTAAATATTTTTCTCAACCCAATTCTAATTTCGTTAAAGTCATTACAAATTTACCGTAAAATAATCTATGAGGAAATATATTTAATTTTCTCATTCAACAGATTCATAATTACTAAATAATTTAATTCTATTTTTAAACGTCAATTATTTAATTATAATTAATTAAATAATATTCTAAAAACCTTAAATTAATTTTCAAGTCTTTTCTATACCTAGTGAGAAAACACATTCATTTGTGAATGCAACCCATTTCTCTAACTTCATCATTTCCATTCATTTCTGTTCATTTGGTTCTACTTGCCACCCATTTCTAGTTTCAACGAGCTAGTGGAGGGATCAATTGTACATATATAATTAGAGCTCAAATAATTTATAATTAAGTTTCTTTCACCTATTAATTATAAACATATTTAGTTATGAAGTCATTCCATAATAGTCCCCTTAATTACATACCATTATGAAAGATACTTAATAAGTGTTTGTTCAATGATCTTGTCATAAGTGTGTTACCTTCATAAGTTATCCTTAATCTTTTTGGGATAAATTCTTTCTCTCAATATGATCCTATTTTATCTCATGGTAACCATTACATCTTCCTTCATGAAAAAGTCTATTAATATAAAATAGTATTTAAGTCATTTATCACAAAGACAAACAATCCATGTAACAGCTCGATTTTGGGCTTAGTCGGAACAGTGGTTTCGGGACCACAAATCTGATGTTGAGAAATTTATTTTATTTATATTTTTATGGTCTACAATTTCACGGAATGATTTTGTGAAAATCTCATTCGAAAATTTTGACGTTTGGGCACTCAATTTAGTTAAAAGGACTAAATTGTAAAAAGTATAAAAGTTGAGTTCTACATGTTAGAGGTGTCTAATTGTTATGAAATTTTAAATTGAAGGTCCTTAAATGATAATTAGACCATTGGTTAAGTTGGTGGACAAAAATGGACATGGATGGGTATGTTTCAAAAGATTTTTTTTAAGGAGCATTTTGGTAATTTAGTGAATTAAATGAATTAAAAACAAAATTTAAATGCCAAATTTGTCCATCTTCAAGCTTAGGCCGAATTTAACATGTGGGAAGCCATGGATAGGGTTTTCAAGCCTTCCAAGCTTCATGGTAAGTCCATTTTAGCCCCGTTTTTCATGTTCTTTACGTTTTTGGAGTCTCGGTAACTTGATTTAGCTTATTCTAGCAATAATTTAACCTAGGGTTCATATTTGGAAAAATACCCATAGGTGAAGTGTGTTTATTTTGATGTTTTATGGCAGAATATAAAGCTTAGAATTATGTTAAACAACTTTTACTAAGCGATTTTAAGTGAAAACGAGTAAAACGACATAATCGGCAAAAATACCTAATGTACATAAGTGCATGTTAGAGCAAGAATTTGATGTTGCCATAGAAGGGAAAAATGATCAGCATGTTATAAAACATAAGAATAAGGCATGAAGTTTAATTTTCGAACCTAGGGGCAAAATCATAATTATGCAAAAGTTTAGGGGCAAAATTGTAATTTTGCAAAAGTTTGAGTTAGGGACTGTTTTGAGTAGTACATTAATTAAATAAGTGAAATGTGATGTTTTAGATTTCAAAAAACGAGATTTGGACCTAGAACGGGAGGAAAATTGAAAATCAGGAAAGTTGGTAAAATGGCCGTTTTGGTATCGAGGTAAGTTCATATGTTTAATAAGCATTTAATGATGCAAGTTTGAATGTTGAATTGAAATTTTAGTTATGAACACTTTAGTATTGATTTTTCAATATAATTATAATGTTCGATAATGACTCGACATTTTAATGAGAATTGGTATAAGTTTACATGTAAGAAAAAATTAGGAAGATGGCTTTGTATAATATCAAGAAAGTGTTGAATAGAATAATTTGGGGAGGATAAGTTAAATTGATGATGTGATGAGATTAAGAATGTAATTATGTAAGTTTGTATGTAGATAATACATTATTATATGTATGTTAAATTGTTTATTTATTGTATGAATCATAATTAACTAGTTGCAAGTATTTCAACAAGTATTACCAAGTTAACAAGTGAAAAGTGGTAGCTTTGGCTACAAATCAGTGGTAGTTTCGGCTACATTCATAGTGGCACGTATGTACAAGTGTTCCTGGTAAAGTGATAAAATTGTAAAATGAAAAGGCAAGTAATAATGTGTGCAAGTGAGTGCAAGAATGTAAGTGATATGTAAATAATGTATTATTTTCATTTATGTTTGATATTTTATTATATTATATGAAACGAGAAGCAATATCATATGGTTGATTGATAAAAATTGTAATTTGTGGATGATGAAATGAAATTAAATGAGGAAATCTCAGATGAATCTTCGGATTGGAATAAAAACGCAGCGCTAAGTGGATATGCCACGGTTATACATGTTACGTGGTGCTAAGTGGATATGCCACGATTACATGTTGATTGAAAACGTGGTGCTAAGTGGATATACTACGGATGTATATTTAATTCAGAAAGGTGGAGCTATATGCTAAAACCACCGGATATTGTTACTTTCCGAAGTGTTCATCGGGAGAAACAAGTTTGCTAAATGAAATTTAACGTGAAAAGAAATGTGGGATAATACCGGAATATGAATATATGAGTTTTGAATTATGAGTTAGATATGTGATTGAATTTTGATAAGATGAATATGGATGAGTATTATCTTGAAAGTTGATAATAAGAAATTTTATTGAAAAAGATGAAATTTGAGATAAAATAGTTTAATTAGCAGCAGAGGGGTGACTTTGAAAAATCACCAAAAATAGTGGAAATTGAATTAGAAGTTAAATGAGATATATAATTAAAGCTTGATGAGTCTTTTTTCATATAAAAGAAACAGAGCAAGAAAAGGAATTCTATATTCTAAGATATTTGAATTTTTGTGAGACTAGTTCAGAATGATTATGTGATCCCCTATTCTGACTTAGAAAAATCATCAAATATTTTACAAAAAATAATTATGGGATATAATTTATATGCCTGAAGTCCTGAATGAGTCTAGTTTCAAATGAACTAAAGAAGAAGGTCATCTAAATTCTATACGAGGAGAAAATTGATTCGTAGTGAAGAGAGGTTAGAATAGTCAAACAGTGAAACAGGGGAAATTTTAATGAATAAACTGTACTAATTGGCAAGACCAAAAATTCTAGAAATTTTATGGTATGAAGATATATGAGCCTAGTTTCAGGAAAAATTAGTGGTTTGTAATTCGGAGCTCTGTATCTCAAGAAATAAATAATTTAGTGACAGCGGTTCAAGTAGACAGATTAATGTGAACATGAGTAATAAGGTATAAGCATGTGATTTAATGATTGTATCAATTTGAGAACTTGTTGTGAGGATTTGTCACGTTGAGGCTTTGGTAAGGCTACAAAAGAGTAAGTTGGGAAAGTAAGAACTTAGCATTATTTATGCAAGTTATGACAGCTTAGTAGTAAGCTAAATTCATTGCTAATGCTTATTATTTTTACATGTGAACTTACTAACCTTTATAAGCTTACCCCTTTTTCTTTCCCATGTTACAGAGTTCTATTAAACAAGCTCGGGCTGGAGGTCGTCGGAGGTAGTCGGAGATCGCTTCACACTATCAAGCTATCAATGGGTATCTTTATTTATAAATGATTTAAGTTATGGCATGTATAGGGGCTTGACTAAGTCATTTTGTATATGTGTTAATTAATTTGACCAAATGTATTGCTTCATAACAATAATAAGGATTATTCTGTATTTGGCCAAGAATTGTGGCTCATATTGGTGATGGAGTTAAAATGCTTGTGTATGCATGTGTTTGTTAAAGTTTAATTTATAAGTGAAATTTTGTGGCTCGGGATTTGGTAGAATGTATTGTTAAGTCTGGTAATGCCTTGTACCCGGTTCCGGCGTAGGATACGGGTAAGGGGTGTTACAATCCATGGTCACATTTACTTTTCATCTATCATGTAATGTCGAAGAGAGGTATCATTTACCCATTAGTTGGTCTATGAATTCCACTATTGTGGATGATGCTACATTCTGTAGAAGTTATATACCTAACGCTCTAGCTTTCGGTTCCTTATCTATTTGAACTCAAGCTTTTACTTACATCAAAGTATATGAGTCACACATGTATAGTTCATCATCCACTCAGGATTAAGATATGTCACACTATGAACGTTACAAGTGAATAAATCCATAAATAGATCCAGGATATATTCTACTTGGGTCCTATCCGATGTACTATCAGTCTAGTCAGTCACATCTATGTCTCTATCTTCTATGAATCATTCACTCTGATGCTCAAAATAAAACATCTCCCCAATTGGGCATAATAGATGACATAGTAATCTTTGAATCGGTTTGCTTATTTCCGATTAGACTAAGGATATATTTAGGTTTATCTACTAATACAAATTGTTTTTCCATATATTACGATTCGACCAGGTAATACCGCTTAGTATTAGTTAAACGTTAGATAACTTTGAGTTAATATTTGCTTTAATTTTACTTTGCGTGCAAAAACATCGAGGACAATATACAAAGACTATTAATGTAATTAATAGATATTTTATTAAATCAATTTGTTCAAAAAATACAAATATACAAAATAAATATACTACACTTAGAACACTAAATCTAACAATCTTTTTGCATCAATTTATTAGAAATATTTAGCTTGCTAGAAATGTAGTTGTGTTTAAGAGACCATTAATTATGCATGCCATTATTTCTACGTTGTTGGCCTCTGCAACTGAATACTTTGCTCTATCCTCCACACCTCTCAAACCTAATTCAAGCTAAATGGCAACATCCCGATTTGGGATAAACTATACTGTGACATATCTTCATTGGAAAGTTTAGGTTTGGTAGGAATGGATGTTTTGATACGAGACTATGAAGGCAAATGGGTGGCTAGTTCCCACCAATATACAGGGTATAGAACTAATATGTTTACGGAGATTTGGGCACTGCGAGATTGCTAAGGACCTCAACGTCTCTCACTTAATTATTGAAGTTGATTCTACTTCAATTATTAGTCTGAGCAGGAGTACCTCTACGAATAAAATTATGCTTGACCCATTAGTTGATGATTGTAGGATTATTTTGAAGACATTTTCGCATAATTGGTTGTTGCATGTCTTGCATGAGGGAAATAGGTGCATTTGATGCACTTGCAAAGAAGGGTAGTAACTTTAGTTCATGTAGGACTAGGGGAACTTCATATTCTTTTAATGATTATGCTATGTATTTTATGTTTTTTCTTTTTTATGACTAATAAAGCTAACTATGTTATGCATCCTACTCTTAGGCTCCGTTTGTTTGCCAGTAAAATGTTTTCCGGAAAATGGTTTACTTTTTCGGAAAATGATTTACAGAAAATATTTTCTGGTGTTTGGATGAATCTGTGTAAAATATTTTCTGTTGTTTGGCAGATTTCCTGAAAATATTTTCCGGAAAAGCTGTTTTTACATATATTAATAAATTTTATATACATATTAATAAATTTTTATATTTTAAATTATTTTTACATATATTTGCTTTCTGATAAATGATGTGACAATTTTATGCTTACCAAATTTCATTATTTGCCAATTGCAGTCACTAATGCCGGAAATATATTATCCAGAGGTGTCCAGTAGAAGTTTAATGGTTAATACAAATGTGAGGTTACTGGATTCCTATGAAGAATGTGAAATCTTGAAAGTGCTTGAATATTTTTCTTTCATATGTATTTGCATTTGGTAGTAGTAGATGGTAGATGGTAGATGGTAACGATGAGAAATAAACTCAATTTAGTTGTCAAAAAGGGCTACTGTGTTTCATGAAGTTAGCATTTTACAACGAACCCTCTTTGGGGCATATAATACAGATGTTTAATAATCATTTACAAATTTCTTTTCTTTCCTTTTGGGGTTGTAGATTGCATATTTTTTCCATGGCAAATATGCTCATAACCCGCAAACAAGCGATTCTTTTTCAGCATGTCCTTCATGGAAGTGTCACGGGCTACAGTTCGTTCTACCCCTGTGACAGTAGTATGTACTGCCCCGTGACAGTAGTATGTACTGCACGATGAGTAGAAAAATTAGAGAAAAAAAATGAATTTTTTTAAAAATGCATAATTTTATACACTAAATGTGCATCTCTCACATTTTCTCTTCTTTTTTCATTCCAATGGATTGATTTGTTCTTTTTCCAGGGAAGGAAAATGATTGCCTTTCCTATTTTCATTCCCTTCACTTTTCTTTCCCACCAAACATACTCAAAATTGACTTTCTTTCCATAGATACACCGTTGTCTTTCAATCCCTCTATTTTTCCACTCTACCAAGTAGGCCGTATATGTTATGCACATGTAAGTCAGTTCCATAGATATAAAGGATATGACCAGCTGTTACATATACCGATACCACCAAATCATTGAACCTGTCAATTGCTTTCAAGAACCTGTGGGAGAAATGCAAATAAAATTATTGAGATAGTGGGCAATAAAAACGAAAAAACATAGCAAACCCATGGAAAGTTATCCAATATATGCTAAGCGGAAAATATAACTAACATTGCACTGGTGGTCCATGCAAGGTCTTGAACAATATCCAGAGCTGCATGTAATACGAATTGATGCAGCTGAGCAGCATCTTCTCTCTGCATAGAGCGACGTTGTCATAAAAGTAGAAAAAAGCAACAGCAGCTTCTCACACAAGGCCAAAAAAATTACAACCTAACAAATGAGTATTATTATAAGGTAAAAGCATTTTACACTTGTGAAATCCAAACAGACCTGATCATATTAAAAAAAATGAAAAAAAATGAAAAAAAAAAATGAAACAAATAAAAATATAGAAAATTAGACGGTGACAACTCAGTGGCAATATGCCACAAAAATAATAGCATGATGTAATGAAATACTTCTGAGTAACAAATTTGAAACTAACAATTTTGATCAAAGTGTTCTTTCTTCAAAATACAAGTATGAATCATGTATCAAGAAAAGAAAGGTCTAAATGCCCAAGAAAGTAAAACAAAACAATTCTTGGCCACTTTCACTGTGAAAAAAAGATATAAATCAAGAATCATTCTAGGAAATATAGGAAATATATATGTACACAGAAGAGAATAAACATCACACTTTAGCAGCAGATCCCACTTCAGCTTCATATATTGGGATGTCATTTCGGCTCACAATGATAAAACAAGCTGTACTTGTCGTCCTTGTGTTACGGCAGGATCAACTCTGATTGACAGGATTCCAGCATCAAAAGAAGAAAAACATAGGTGGTTAGGCCATAAGGCACATAGAAAGCATAATACATGCAGACAAGTGTACCAAATCACACATAAACAACCGTTGAGTAAACCGAAAGGTTGATGCAGAGAGTCCTAACTGTAATGTATATGCTCAAAATGCAAAGGCCAGTTGACACTTGACACAGTTTGTCAAAAAGTATAAGCATTTGGGGAGTTAGAGTATTAATTCTTTTAAATCAGCAAGGTTCTTTCGTTATCAAAACAAAGATTATTGCCTCTATCAATCCAAGTGTGCACATTCTTGTTCATGTGACCCATATTTAAAAACATTAAAAGGAATTAAGTATATCCATTTCTTAGACAGACAAGCTTGTTGAAGACATATTTGGACAGGGATATAGAGATATGACCCTCCAAATATTATGTGAAAACCTTTAAAATAAATGGAGTATATCCATGTCTTCGACACACCTGTATCCGTCGCTCACCATATTTATATCCAACACTCACCTGAGTCTGACTAACATAGAACCTAAAATTCTCTAAAGTTCTCCAAGATTAAGAAGATAATGAAACATGATCCTACAATGTTAACACAAATAGTATATTTTCCCTGCTTGAATTTTCTCATAACATGCCCATTACTTAAAGTAAAACATAACATGCCCAAACTATAACTTCTAAAAGGCAATAAAGACGAATGTACCTCCTTCCCTATTCACAAACTCAATAAGGGCCTCTGCGGTGCGAGGTCCTTCATACCTAGAGAAAAATTTCGATGTACTAAGCAATGTTTTGAATAAAATGTTGTCACCAATTACAAAATACAAAACATGATTCGAACTTCCAATTTTAGTTTCTATGAGTTAAATTAGACTCACTTTTTAGGTTCCAAAGAGCCTTTAGGAAACCATTGAATTGTTGGGTAGCCTTGAACACCATACTTGCTGCAAACACTCTTATGCTCATCACAGTCCACCTATACACCACATCAACAAAAAGGAAAAATGGAAAAAGAATCTAATAAAAATACCAAAAAAATATTTCAATTTAGTATATTTTTCACAATCAATATTCGAAACAAAATACCTGATCAATAATAATCCATATGCTAATCTTTCCAATCAATAGAAATTGCAAGAAATACTTCATCATAGTAAAATTTTCATTATTATAAATCATTAACCTTTCCAATCAAGACATATTTAGCCTTCTTAAGACTCTCTCCAAGCTTCTCATACTTGGGAGCTAGCTTCTTACAGTGTCCACACCTGTGGTTTGAGAAAACGATTATGTTGAGAATATAACTAGCAGGAACTTAGTTCTTCTTCTTCCATAGAAGAACCGATTATTCTAAATCCATAACTGATCACATAAATTTAATGTCTGTCTAAAAGGACTTATAGAAGATTCAAATTCTAGAGAAAATCAAACATTTTTTCATTTCAATTTCTGAAGGTAAGATCTAAAGATCGAACAATGAGGATCTAACGAAAAACGAGAGGGAGAGAGGCGATGGAGAAATCATTACCAAGGAGCATAGAACTCGACGAGAGCGCCTTTGTCTTGACCAACTTCCTTGTGGAAGTTTTCTTCAATTAATACGATAACATCGGCCGCCATTGCTGATGCCGCTAACAAGGACAAGGTTCCAAAGGTTAACCATATCTGAGATTTCTCCATATTCGTTCTTTTGTTTTCCCTCTTTTTATAACTGAGCTTCCTCTTTTTATAAATTCAACAGAAAGGAAGATTACCAGTCTTGCGATAGAATCTCAGAGAGAAAGATGATGAATGGAAGAAGGAAAAGGAATGAAGAACGGAAGAAGGAGAAGGAGCCTTACCTGGATGAAGGAGGAACCGGAAAAGGTTCTTGACCAAACTGATTTGCAGGGAAGGGGAAGGGGAAGGGGAAGGGGAAAGGGGAGGCAGAAGGCGTCATTCTCCGGAAAATGTCTTACCGAATTCAAGAGGGTAAGACATTTTCCAAAATTAGGAGCTCATTTTCCCGTGATTTGTAAAACCAAACAAACACTGGCTGAAAATATTTTCCGAAAAATATTTTACCCCAAACAAACACACCCTTAATTAATGTACATTTCTTTCTCAAATTATTAATATATATATAGATTTTGATTCACTAAGAAATCTTTCCTTTTCAGATTGTGTTTGTGATAAAAACACATTTGATTCTCTTGTGGTCTACAATCACAATTTGGTACTCCACGTAAATTCGTTAAGGAATCAACAATTTAACATCTGATTTTTTATTATCATTACTATAATCATTATGCATCTTAATGGAAAATACAACCCTAAAAGTAGATTGTAAATGAATCGAGCTTGGATAAATAATTTTTTGTTCATGTTCACTTGTTTATTTTTAAATTTGTTCATATTTAATTCGTGTTTGTTAAGAATTTCAAAATTTTGTTTGCGTTCGTTTATTTAAAATAATGTGTTTTCATGTTCATTCGTTTAATGTTCTCGAACATGTTCATGAACATATAATTGTACATATTCACGAATAATGCATATGAATAATAAATAAACAAATAAGCAAATAATAAATAATCATATTTATAAATATTAATTGTTGTATATATATTTTAGATATAAAATAGTCAAATATAAATATAAATAATTATATTATAAATAATAATAATAATAATAATAAAGCATAGAAACCATAATAATGTTATTAATATATACTGATGGAATAATAAACAAGCTTTAAATAATTTGTAAAACAAACATAAAAGAGTTTGTTCATGAAAATAAATGAACTGAACAAGTTTTGTTTGTATTCAGTTCGTTTAATAAACGAGCCTTAAAATCTTGTTCATGTTCGTTTATTTAGCTTAATAAACGAACATGACAAAAACCAAACTGCTTATGAACTGTTCATCAAACACTATGTTCATTTATAGCCGTACCAAAAGTTTCAAAATTATGCTTAGAAAATGTACCCAAAAATAATTAATAATAATTATATACGTTAGTTGCTTCCCTCCATATTATTAATCTTCTATGTTTTAAGTATATCTCTAAAAAAAAAAATTATTTGCTTAAAATGATAATTTTCTGTATATAAATCCTTCATTCATTAATTTCGTTAGATCACATAAAATATTATTAACTAAAATAGTTAATTCATACATCTTTACCAATGATATAAACATAATTCTCTTCATAATTTTTACGATAAAGTAAGAATAATAGCATGAAATATTTAAAATCAAGTGGAACTTGTCTCTCTCTCCTTGGTTTTACACTCTGATCAAGCTTATGTTCGACAAGAATTGAGTTGTCATCGGTTCATTAACCCCTGTTTTAAGACTTGGCACACCGATGTTATATAGAAGCAACTCGGTACACTCATTAGCTCAAATCACGTGCTTTCTCGATCTTTGAAGGTATTTCCACTTTCAAGGGAATCCCAAGCTGAAAAGTGATTATAATACGAGGAACAAGCTGGCTTCGTAGCCAACTATTAACTTAGTTGGCAGAAGTCGTGAAAACTCAATATTCCTTTCAAAATCATGGTTTTTCTTTGTAAGTTATTCCATCATTATCTAGCTTTGGGACATTAATTTATTAGACAAGACAGGAGCTAAAATAATTTTTTAGGGGAGTCAAATAAAATTTTAATTTTTTATAGTTTATATCTTTATAATTTATAAAGGATTAAATCGAATTTTTATAATTTTAGGGGGGCAAAGTGTAATTTTACCTTCACTAATTTAAAATTTTTAAAAAATTTTAAGGGACTAAATAGCAATTTTATATTTTAGGGGGTCGGGGCCCATGCCAGCCCCCCTGGCTTTGCCCCTGAGATGAGAGGAATACGTTGTGCTTGGTAAATCATTGTTACTAAATATTCGAATATGTGTAAATGTACACAGTTGTCAATAAATAATAAAGTAGTAAGTAAAAAAATATCGTCTTCACAAGAACTGTATAGGTAAATATTACAAAATTTATCACTTGATAAGTTGGTGAGTAAAAATAATTAAGAGTGATTTTAATTGACTAATTAACCTAAATAAATTACTAAATATGCTAAAAATAAATAAAAATGTAAACACAAAATAATACGTAGCAATTTACAAATTTTAATTACTAACATGAAGGAGTTAGATTAATTGTCATTTTTAACTGAGAATTATTAAAATAATGTTAATGAAGTTACTGAAGAAAATCATGACAAGTCCACTATTTATTAATCCAATATGAATAAATTATGAAGTCATACTTATTTAAGTATTAAATTCCTCTAGCATGCTTCTATGTTCAAGCAATTTTACAATTTTATAAGCATGCATCATACAAGGGTTATGCAAGGTAACAATATTGTTTAATATTATTACTAATTTAATCTTTAAGTGATCAAACATGCACCATTCAGATATTATGACAATTAATTACAATCTTGTTTGGATTAAATAATTAACTCAATTGCTACCCTACATTCATAATGCATGAGTAGCATGTTCATATTTTTATTTGAATGAATAAGCAACCAAAGCAGATAATATTATTAACAGAATAATAACAATCTAAGCTAAAAGAATGCAATCAATCTAACATCAACAAAATTAAGTCATTTTAATTAAATTAAAAGCAGAAAAATAATTGGTAATCATGTTCATCAATTCATAACAAAATAAAAAGATTAAGGGGAAAGAAACTAGAAGACAAATCTAGTATTTCTCCATAGCACAACTTGTAATTTCTTTCCTCCTTCCTTCTGCTTCGTTCCTTTGCACAATTGCTCCTTAATGTGCCGAATTCTCATCAAAAGACTTGGTAAACATGAGTTGCTTGATTCATGCTGATTTCTCATGTTTACCTAGTCTTTTGATTATGGTTTTGGGCACCTCTATAGACGGTTGGGCCTCTTCCTCCCTAGTGGACGGTTTGGGTTCTTTCTTCCTTAACAAGCTGTTTATTTTTATTAACCCAATTTTAAAGTTGAGTCAAGAGAGTTGCCAAAATTCAGTAGACTTATTTGGGACATCCAAGAGTGACCATATATCAGCCCAATTCTGCATGGCATATGGTGTAGAAGTGCTATCGCATTGAGCATTAATAGTTGAATTTTAAGACTGTCTTTTCTTTCGATACACCGACTATCTTCAAGACTGTAAAATTCATGTGTTTAGGATATAAAAAATAACAAATTTATCTTAATATCATTCAACATGATAGAATTATAATAAAAATTTCAAAATTTGTAATCAATCACTTAAAATTTAAATAAATTATTAGTCTAAAAATACTGAAGATAACTCTAGAAGAATTACCAATCATTTCATTAGGAACTGTTCTTTTGCAAGGTGTGTGGTTTGGTAGTTGCACGATGACATACGGGTTTGGGTTGGGAAATTAAGAATATGAACACGCATAGTGACCAAAATAGGTGGATATACATAAATATAGTAGTAACCTTACTGGCAATCTGGAAATGCGAAGCTATTTTCTGCGGAGGAACCAAATCCTAGTCGAACGATGTTTAAAGCCAAGCGCTATGCCCAACGTGTATATCAGCGCTTTTAAAGACCAAGATCGCCCCCTTCCTTCGGGATCTAAACTACCGGAGCACAGTCTCAATAATTAACGATGTCAAGTCTTGTGGAAATAATAAGTGGTTCTTTCTATGTACACCAATAGGACTTCGGGTCTAACAGGTGGTGCTGCTATAGCTCATGAAAATGGCGGGAACCAAATAATAATCTACCGCACATTAGAATGGACACAGATACTAAACTGCACTGCAGATCACTACTACCTCCACGTTCTATCCTTTTATGATTAATGAATTTGTCACGTGTTTGCAGGAATTTGAACAAGAAATGGCAGGCTATTTTACTGGATAAGGTAACTGTAAGTTGGAAACTAGAACCACTCGTAGCAGACATCAAAGGCTTCAACGACTACATTTTCAGTTCAATCGGAGCTATCATCACACGAAGGTGCAGCAACAAGTTTCTGGAATAACAAGGCTGCTGCGCATAGACTACCGTATAGTTGGCCATAGTTTATTTTCTTTTTTTTTCTCTTTTTCTTTTATATTAAAAAAAAAGTAATGACCATTGATCAACTAATATAAATTTTATAAGAAGATTTAGAAATTTGTATTAGAAAATTGAAATTAAATATGGGTCTAGTACCATCATGAATATATGAAAATTGTCGTATTAAAATTGAAGTTTTAAAAAGGAACTAAGAATAAAACTGATAACTAAAATTTTATCTTATAAAAAAAATTTTAATTAGAGTTTGCTTGAAATTTTAGTTTGGGTTTGAATTGAGCTCAAGTTCGGGTTTTTTTTTTTTTTAAACTTTCAAGTTAAAACTAATAATTTTTATAAAATTAATTTTATTTTAATAAATTGAAAAAAAAATTAAATCATTTAAACTTTTTCAATGTATAATAAATCATATTAGATAGAACAAACCGGACAACCAAGACTATTATGTTGTTGTCAAACTTTTTAGTGATACCCAAGTTCAACCCTTGTTAGTTTTCAAATCTATTATGTTGTTGTCTAGAAAATATTAAATATTAAAAGATAAAATTTATATTAATATATTTATACAAGTAAATTTAAGTATTCACCTTCCATGAAAGAAAATGGGTAGACAAACTTATCGAATCTAGTTCCTTCAATAACTTCCTTTTGGAAGTGCCGCATATTGTTTGGGCCACTTGACAATACCACAAGTACCCAAATAACTGCATTGTTGCAAAAGAATCACAGATCAATTTGCATTTTAACCAAAAAACAACAGTTTATATATATATATAAAGAAACAATTCCAAGCAAAAACTTACCTACATATATTGATGTATGAATGTTAGAGCCCGAAGGCCACCCTTTGAGCAAAATCTGGTCGTCTTTTACTGGGCATTCGAAGAAGCCCTGTAATTTGGAGCTCAGTAACTGCCCTGCAAAACCGTGCTCTATAGCAAGAATGGTCAAGGATTCTCAAATCCTTTCCTTAACTTGTTAGAAATCTTAAACTACAGCTGGTAAACAGAACTAGAAACAGGGAAGCTATGGTAGGTGAAGGCAGGCTATACGCAGGATAGGAATCGTAAGTTGAAAAGTAAAATAACATGATTTTGCAGTCCAAGAGTTCATACACTAGCAGCAAAGTAATGTATAGTAAGAGCAAACTGGCCACTATTTTCAGGAAAGAAGCTTGAGCTGAGCCTGTCTAAGGTTTCTAGCTATGTTTACCCAAGAGAAAAGTTTCAGACAGTTTTTCCAAGTTTTCTTCATATATCTAGAAAATCATATCTCCATACCCATATTTGCATGTGTCAAACATGGATAGTTTAAAAATAAATAGTCAACTGAACCTCAAGTGGAGTGGCAAAAGACTCTTGTGTTCAAGTCTCAATTGACACCACTCCTGGATTCAATCTCTAGACAATCACTACCCCTACCCCTTATAAAAACAAAATAAAGATTTTGGATATCATACATTTCTAGAGTTACATAAATGACCTGAACAGAGCAAACAGGAAAACATATAAAAGATAAAAGATGGATGAGATCATGAGAACCAAAGATGATAAAATTATGGGAAGTTTTACTAAAAAGTAAAATGAATGCATTAACTACAAAAGATTTGTGACAATGGGAATTTTCATTTTCTTTAATATCTTTTTTCAACTTTACTAAGCAATGGATGGAAAGAAAATTATTTTTTCTTTCCATTTTCAATCGTAAGTTGATAAGGTGGAAAGATATTTAAAAAAAATGAAAATTCCAAAAAATAAAATATGCACACTTAGTTTATATCGATCTAATTTTCTCTCTTATAATTCCAATTTAGAAAGATTTATGCATTAAAAATAGTCATCTTTCATATTTTCTTCTTCCTTTTCCCTCTTATCACGCATGCTTAAAATTTATTACTTTTCCATCTTTCCACTCTACTCTTTCCATCCTTCCACTCCCCCATTCAATCAAACATACCCTAAATATGACTTAATGCAATTTTTTTATCAGTCAAACAGTGCAACTCTGCATCTCTCAACCAGCTGCAATGCATGGCAAGGGAAATATACTAGATCAACTTACTGAAAATAAATATAGAAGAATGGTACAGCAAAGGATACTGTATAGAAGCTTCACTCTGGCTTTCTCCTTCTTTTATGCCTTTTCTTTTCTTTGGTAATGGGGACTGCCTTGGTTTCCTTTTACTATTTGGGCAGAGAACTATTGATTTGAATGATTGATACCAGTCGTGGAGATTGATAAGATCACCATGCTCCTGAGCGAGTTTATACCTAAAACCACATGATGGCAAAAACAAAAGTTTCAACGAAGGCATTCTATATCTTAATAAAAATAAGAAAAACTGCATATATACTAAAAGCGGACAAGTCTGGAAAAAGTGGGGGAAGAAAATGTATCTCTTCAAATCCTTTAGCTCATAAATCATAACAAGCACTATACGAAGCTAAAACATACTGTAATATACCTGCATGTTGTGTTCATTAAGAAGAAAATAACACAACTTTTAGGGCTAAACTGGAAAGGACACACCAATATATCTAAAACAAAGTGCTAAAGATGTTACGACACTGACATAAGCACCCTTTCACGGTTTGGATTAAATTAAGCATTAAATTTTCTGAGAGGAAGGAAAAAAAGAAAATAAAAAGCCTTTATATTTTATTCCTCTACCAATCAGAAACCATAAAGCTGAAGCAATTGATATTATAGTATGTCCAATTTCACATTGAGAACTTGAAACCAAAAAGGGAAGGAGGGGAATTATTAACAGCAGCAGTGAGCAGGAACAAGCAGAAAACTATTTTTTTTTATAAAGGCTGCTGAGAATTTAAAATATATCACTTATCACTTCATTAGGGAGACAATAAAGAAAAATCTGTAAATTCATTGATGTCTGAAATGCTTAAACAACCATCAACTACAACATTAGAAGAACCAAGAGAAAAGGACAAAAGATCCAGCAACCTTGTTCATTACCGACAAAAGATTCTTTATTGATAAAATGAACAGATCACCAATCTAGTCTTAAATGAATGGGCAGAAGAACCAAAAGGATAAAAACTAAATCCAATCCATTCAAACGTTAGTCATAACTCAAATAATGTAATTGGGTAGAAGATGCTATCCATTAACAATCTGGGGATCATAAGTATGATTTCAAATAGACTGTGGTTACCATTAAAGTTATACGATCATTCTCTTCAATAACTGAAAATGCAAAAAGTACTTACATAATGGACGTATCATGCATGGATGGTAATAGGGCATTGCTGCTGCTGGTACAGCACCTACAGCAGAGGAGTTTCTGGAATTCAAGAAGATCAACTTGAATCCTTCTTCTAGGGTCCCCAATTAGTGCCTAAAACAAAATCAAAATATAGACCTTTAGAAACACTAAAATTTAAATCCCAAGAACTTGTAAAGTGGGATGAAAGTTAAACTTTACGAAAAAGAGGGACAAGAAGAATGAGAAATTGTGATGCTATAGATACTGCTTATAAAAATTCCTATCCTGTCTGCCCAAAAAAAAGTTCCTATACTGGTATGATTTATTGGGATGTACAAGAAGGCTTTTTGAACTAAACAATCAAAGGTAATGTTCATTTATCGTCATTTACTCTTTTAAAACTGTGAAAAAGATGCAAGCCCACAACATAAACATGAACAATTTCCATCAGCGTGTAATAGCGCTCCTATTTTCATGTAGACAATAAAGGCTAGTTTGTACTTTTGAGAAATTTTGATGAATCAAAGAAACAGAACTCCAGAATCACTAGGTTCCTGCAGAAGTTTTAGAACTTATCAGAAATACTCTACATTCTACATATATATATATATTTAAAAGTCAGTAGCAGCATTTGTGCATTATGAGATTTCTATACACCACTATTGCTGGCAAAGTTATCACCACAATTTATTAGGCAATTTTTTAAATTCAAACATCCCAACAGGTAATAGTAGGATATTAATTAAGTTTGCACCAGATAAAGACAGAATTAGACAACACCGAGAAAGCACCATTTGGTCAATTCACACTTCTTCCAAGAGAAGTTTTGTTGAAATGAGTAAAACTAAGCCAAAATTACAGTAGCTAGGACATGAGAAAGTATCTATATTTCACATTCATCATCATGCAAAAATATTATTGATTGTAGACTTCTCTCAAACTAATTAAGATGCATAATCAGGTTACAGGGTCAAAGAGTTCAACACTCGGAACTTGGTTCTAATTAACATGAAGTTGAGAATTGCATAACATTTCAGAAGTAAAACAAATTACTTTGTATTCGATCTCAACCATAATACTTCAGGAATATCCTAAGGTGACAAGTCAAACCCATGGTGATAGTAACAAGTTTCTTTCTCCTGTTTCTATTTATGCATGCAAGTAATTATGCTAAAGCAGTTGAATTTTCTTTAAAATTAAATAACTCAACCTAATAAAGTTAAGACCAGTTGGAATGGATCACCAAGCATGTAAATTTAGCCTCAAGTGTACTTTCTCTTTGGTTTGAACTCTGATGGACTGGTTTTACCAGGCCTTTACCTTTATAAGAAATTAATTGGTAACAGAAAGATGGGAAATTGGCCTAAAATGGTTGTTTCCTAGAAAAAGCAATAACTAGCTAACTGTTTTGTACTTTTCCTCATGGGATTCATTTACACGCACGCATACAACATATGTAAACACAAACAATTTCTGTTACAACACAGTTAACCTAGCAAAGTTCTAGTTACATTGGAAGTCTGATTCATTTCAAAAGAATTACATCA
This sequence comes from Gossypium australe, assembly GCA_005393395.2. NCBI lineage: Eukaryota > Viridiplantae > Streptophyta > Magnoliopsida > Malvales > Malvaceae > Gossypium > Gossypium australe. The sequence goes on from CM016615.1 coordinate 17,868,112, forward strand.
AGTATAGGAAATCCAGCTTTTTCCACTATGTTACTTTCCCCTAATGATCTGTAACAAATTCAAGCTTCAATCAAACACGCCAAACAAGGTTTTATTCCTAACTTTCACCAACCGTAGACATAAAACTATAATGAGCCCACTTTTGTAGACAACAACTGTATTCTGATTCCAAAAGAAGATGGGTAACAAACATAAGTAATAACAAATTAAATATCAATTTTACACCAGCCGTGAATTTGTGTTAACCAGCATTCTTTGATATTTTAGAAAAGGTTGCTTCAACATATTGAAATCATGCGACTTAAACCTCAGTGCTTACCAGTCGAAGCTTGTCAACATCTTTAAAACAGAAAATTTCGTGAAAAGGTATGCACTCAGTGGGATGCATATAATCCCTGTCACAAAAATTACAAGTCAGTAATTTAGAAACAGGGTATAAAGTGAACAAGACTTGTGGGAGAGACACATATAGCAAGAAAAGAAAATTGTTTCCACCGCACAGTACCAACATTCCAAGGCTATATAACCAGTTTTATCTAAAATGCAAATAAATAGCCAGAATTCTAAAACAGAGAGTACATACCCTAAGTAAGAACTACATAAAATATCTATAATACATGATAATGTAAATACCAATAAGGTGGCTGCATCCAACTGCTTATCAAATCACATGCATATAGAGCAGTATCAATTCCATCAAGTATAATGGATAGATGAATGAAATGGGTGTCCCTACCTAACCATACACTCTATAAGGTTAGCAGCCTTATCACTTAATGATTTTGAGTCCTTCTCAATATTCAATTGGATTCGAGATGTGTGTCTCCTGCCATATAAAGCAGTGAAAATGAACCAGTAAGAAAATAGGAAAAGAATGGCAACTAGTAACAACAGTCAATTCTGAAATAAAAAGGTATTACAAGTTTACAACTACTGAAGCTAGGAAGAGAATTTTCACTCCTTGCAAGAATATTAACAGAGAAGTTGGTAAAGACTGCTATGGTCTTTGTCTTTATTAGAAGGAGAGAACATTAAATATTAACCAAACAAAACTAGGAACTGAACGCGCAGAAAAAGTCTTTATCTGAAAATATTAAAAGTAATAAAAGCTTAGTGTTAAATTACTAATATAATCCAAGCTGATTATAGTCTAGAAAATATTTTACCGTATGAAACATTGTAAAGTCTTTCTAACAAGAACCCATATGGTTTCAGGTAAGGATGATTAATCTTCAAGTCTAATTATGATAAAAAAAAGTCAAAGATATCAAAAACTAGTCCTCAAGGTGGTATACATACATTCATAAGACTGCAAAAGAAATTTCAATCCCAAGTTTATCATATAAAATGATAATTTTTTTCCAAATACACAGGTATTATTCATTTTCTGAAGCAGTTGAAAAGGTAACAGTAGTTACCGGGGTGTTACAGTCAAATCTTTCTTTGAGCTCTTTCCATCCTCCACATTCAGTAAAGACAGTAACTCCTTCACCTTGCCATTTATCTATAACAAGAACACAAGTAACTTAATGTCATGTAAGCTGTCAGGTCGAAGGGAAAGTTATAGCAATTATGCAAAAAATAAAGATCAAATAACATAAAGATAAAAGTAGCCAGAAGACCGATTAACCCCCACACGCCCCCCCCCCCCCTTCACCCAAAAAGAACCTCCATACACAGCTAGAAAACAAAACTTCCAGTTGAAATTGATCCTTTGACTAGCAGCTCATACCAAAATCATCTTCATGGTAGTATCCATTTTAGAATTTGTAATAGAAGTAGAAAACAGCCAGCTGTTTTGCTTCCCTAAAGGTAGCTATAACAAGATCTTTACAGTATTATTACTGTCTAAATATTATTAATAAATAAAAGAGTTATCCATTTTCTTTTTTTTTTTTTTCCTTTTAACTTCTAGGAAAAGTACTCCACACTCATGACACTTTGTACGGGCATTTGCACTGCTCATGAAACCATGAATCAAAGAACAATATATTTTAAACAACGCCCAAATATAAAGTGATTTTTATATTTTTCCACCTTGCGATTAGAATACCCTGGGATCTTTAATTCCCTCCCATTAATAAAAGTAGGGGCCAACAAAAATGCAAGAACAAGAACAGAAAAAGATCCAGCAAAGATGACCTGCACTCATTTCCAGGCTTATTTGGAACCCCTCCATAAGCAGGAAAATGATTTTGTTCAAGACTATGCATTTAAGCTTCAGCCACTAGAAGTAATGGTGTATCCTCCTAATTGTTACACTTTCAGGAGATGGCTTGGTTATGGTCCATTATTCTTTTCTGAGTCATATAATGTTAGTCGGACATTCTCATACATGTAAAAAAAAATTTATATACATTCTGATCACAGTATAAAGTATAAATCTTCAAATGCTAACATCTAGGGGTCTACAAATATGTATGTTATGCTTTGACATCAGTGACAAGCAATCAAAAAAGGATACAAAGTCCAACAACCTTGGAACCATTTTTTAGGATAATGGAATAAAATTCTACCTTAGGTGCATGCAGTTGGAAACTTGATGCCATACTTTATAAAATTTTCTTCTCCTTTAGTTTCTAGTTCATGTACCATAACACTTATTGCAATCATGACTGAATATCTTCCATGACCCTAACAAGTCAAAATCCTAAGTTGCATGGAGGGTTTATCCATCCCCTACTTCTCCCTTTCTAGGCGTGCTAAAACAAGAAATTTATCTAAAAATTATTCACCAATCAGCATAGATTATACATAAGAATTATAATCATACATAAATGATAAGAAAACACATAACTTAATTTGGATGTAAATTTAATAATTAAATTGATAGTGTTCTAATTGATAAGCAGCTGCTTCATGCAAAAGATTGGAAGAGACAAGCCAAGCCCTTTAAACTTCAACGGATGATAGTTAAAAAGAATAAATAATACTTTATTATCAGGATAATCAATATGGAGACAGTTATAAAACAGAAATCTATGGCTAACAGAGCCAACCAACAATTTCAATTACGATATAGCTGTGCCACTAGTATAAGCATTACCAATTTATAAATTGTTCTTTTTTCTTTAGAAAGAAATCATGTTAGTATTTCCCTATAAGCAGGCATCTGAAGGATTCCTACTCTTCTAGGAAAGTATCAAATTATAGAGATATAGTCATCATCTGCATGGATGATGCTTCATGCAGTATCATACCTCAGGAATGCCAACAGTAAGGTTTTCCCATATCTTAAGCAAGTTTCCAAGCTGTGCGGTGGAAAGATCCCTAATTGAACTTAAACTTCAGTACAGTGAATAAATGAAATGCAAAAACAAATACCACATCATCAAAAGCAAGGAATCTGTTTAGTTTGAAAATGTTTCCATTTTCCATCACCATGTTTACATTACAAATGATCAACAAAATAAGGGAAATGACTAAATTTTAAGTCTCTTATTTTCCTTTTTCTTGTAGTAATGGAATTTTGTTATTAATCGGTTTCCAACTTCTTAACTACAGAGGGAAGCCATGTTTTCCAGTTTTCCAGTTTTCAAAGTTTAGTTATTTACCCAATCTTATTAATCATATTTACAGTGTAAGCATAAATAAAATAACTGAGAACATTTTATAAAACTTAAATGACAAGTAATTTTAGGTTCACCAGAAAGAAGTCAGAAGAAGCCGTGGATTAGGATACAAAAATTATTTAAGAAAAATACCGCTGTTTCTCATACAAGAGCACCAAGGATACTCATTAAATTGAACTGATATGTTAGAAAAAAGAAAAGGAAGATTAAAAATGAGGTTAAAATTTGTTGGGAACTAGTCACAGATTTAGGTGGTAGAAACCACAACCAAACTTAAGTGAGCATTGAGAAACATTTTTAGCTATGTTACCCATAGAAAACCTATAGTAGTACATGCAAGGGCAACTGCAACTGAAAAGAATTATGAGAATTTGAAACATACCTCACCAAACGAACTGCCTTACAGATAACATGTCCCTTAATTTGACTAGAAGATAAAACAGGATCTTTCTCTGCTTTCATGTTAGTATCAAATTCTCCTTGGTTGTATGATTCAGGATCAATCGCCTCACAGAATAAATCTAGCAGTCTGACTTTTTCACCCTTCCCAGTTACATATAGGCACTACAATGTATTATATGTCAGGAAAGAAAAAGAAAATTAGTTGAATGATGACTTGGTAACCATATCAAAGGATTAAGCCAGTAAAAATTGTAAAATGAAGAACAGAGTGGAATCATAAAGCGAAGCATGTTTCTAAAAAAAGGGCAGCAATTCAAACCAAAATTAAGCTCTTTTTTATAGGTGGAAATAAGGCAAAAGGCTAGCAAAGCAAGTACTTAGCCTAACCTTCAGTATAATAAGCCAAATGCCTCAACCTAATGCCAGATTTTCACATCTCTGATATGGCCAACAGTCTTGGTCAAGATCAAATAGACTTTGTTTTAAGCTTCTTCTAGTTAGATTAAATAATAATAAATTGACAAACCATGTCCAAACTAACAGTGTAACACTGTATCATCAGCTGAAGTCCAATTGCTTTGCAAGCAATGCTAGACGATGTTGAATGACAAAACAAAAGATTTTCTGGTTACAATTTAAAATAAAAAATTAAACTGAAAAGCCTTCCTTAAAATGTCACAGTTCATGTCAGAATATCAAAGCAAAGGAAAAGACAAAGTCTCACCAAAACAACTGCTCTCCACTGATTTTGTGATCTCTTCAATTCAGAAAAAGCATGAGCCAAGCTTTCGCTAGTCGGCTTGTTCAGTTTAACTCTGCTTGCAGATTTGGAAACTCATCACGTAATTACTTCCTATTCAAAAATATTTACATAAACAAAAAATGCAACAAAAGTAACATTGTTGGTATTTGAAATACCTCTGACATGATGGAAGTTCAAAAACATGCTTCCATATTACTTCTGGTGATAATCCATGCCGCTCGATTTCTAAAACCTACAACACAAAATAAAAAAGCAATAAAGCCTTTGATTCAGAGTTTTGTTTTTTAAAGAATGTAAAAACAAAGAGACTTTTAAACCAGAAAGTAGAGCAAAAATACTTATCAGTTATACATTGTATGACACTTTTTCTATATGTTGGAATCATACAATAATAAAGGTAGCAACAAACTGTAACTACATGCCATTAATGCTTAATTGTAGACTGAATTAGAATCACTTAAAAAAAAAATATGTACTTCAAATCCTTAAAGAATGTAAAAGCCAAAGAACCTGATAATGTGAAAATATGATCGTTAGAGCAAATGCTTATTCATAGAGACAATAAAGAACAAGACTAAAAAATTCCTTCTGATAAATTACAGAAAAATCAAGAATTAAGAATGCACTATTATTGAAAAAGCACAAGGCCTTGTCAGAGAATATACTAAGATACTAACCAAGTTATCCTCTTCAGAAGCAAATTCAAGCAAAATGACACTCAGGGGCTCTGTGTAGAAATGTTGAGTGCATGCTATCTGCAACACCTCCATAAAACAGAATTTCAGCAAGAATGCAATTATGTTCAAAGTCACAATAAGTTAACAGCAACACTGCAAAACCAAGAATAAACTCCTCATTTATGCCAAAATGGAGTTACAAACCTTTAAAGCTCTAATAAAAGATGTTAGAGTTCCATCCTGGCTTACAAAGTAGTTTCTCATAAAAACTGCTACCTTGTGGCCAATGATAAACCCAGAACAAGGCTTCACAAGAACAGCCTCAACAACTGCATCCATTCTCTCAGCTGGGGTTCCCAAGGTGAACTCAAAGGGGCACAAGCACCGTAAAGCATTTGAAGGAAGTATATTTCTTGGGGCATCAAGCGTTGTTGCAACCCCCATTATTAGAATAACAGGAATCTTGATAACCCATTCACTGACAGAAACAAAAAGGCAAGTGCAATACAGATTATTAGGTGAGTGTGATTTGTTTGTTACCATTGGTACTTTTCACTTCCAAAAGAAAAAAAAAATAGAAACTGTGTTTGGATATAAGAGCAAATAATAAAGACAGGTGTTAGGTATGTATTTGGATATAAAAGCAAGAAAATAACTTGATATTAGATAAAAGGCTCTGAATCCAAAAACTAACAGCAAGCAACAATTATACTAGGAGATGAATTGTAAAGAGAATTTAAACCTAGTGTCAAAAGCATTGAGAACAAGGAAAAGTCTGGTTTCATAAAAAAAAAACATAATGCAGTATCATAAGACTGATCCGGAGCAAGGAGAATCTGAGTAGATAAGTAAATGATAAAGAGATAGTTTAGGACTTTCAGGTTGAAAAAGAATGAGAGGATGTGCTATAATACCTTAACATAAGGATGAAATCAGACAAGACAGACCCACAACAACGCTCGATGTCATCTATAATCACAACCACTGGATTATTGCAGTTTTCTTCTCTGTACCATGATGCTAAGATTGATATGTCAGCTGGCTGCTCAAACAAAAAGGGAAATAAGGAACAAGCTCAAGTTACAAACTGCAAGTAAATTATCGTTCAACAGTCAAAGAGAGCTGTTACCAGTACTTACATCCAAAGAAGACATTAAAAACTGTCTTAATAAACTTCTTAGGCAACCACCAACCCCATTTTTGGGAGTAAAGTCAAGTGAGGAAAGGTTAGCAACATGGCATCCTTGATATTTCAAGTGTTTTCCAAGTTCTTCAAAAGTCAGTAGATCATCAACAAACTCCATATTCTCTGTCAACCATTATACACCATAAAGAATAGCTTTTGTAAACGATATATTTATAGCATGCATCATGCACCCAACGAGATAGACCAAAGAATTTTAGTTAAACAAGGTAAGGGCAACAACTCCAACCAAACATTAAACTAAAGTAGGAAGCATAAAACTTACTAGTAAGAACAAGCCCAGTAAATAGCCTTTTAGAATTAGCATCAGTTATAATAGGGAATGATTGAGTAGCTTCAGGAAACTCGGGAGTCCCAAGTGATCTGATTGTGTCAAAAGATTGATGCACCCAAGTTTGTATTTTGCTAAACACGTTCGTATTAATAACTCTCAAAACATCCTGCAAAGCTATACAATTTTTAAAAGGGAAAAGTAAAAGCGTAAGGAATAAATAAACTAGGACTTTTACCTACTTTAATGGTTGATTCAATTTTTGACCAAACAAATTCAAAGGCTTCCATTCTCAAGTTCATGTTTTCATCTTCCTTTTCGTCTTCGATATTCGCAGAATTCTTTGGTGATGCTGAAGACAAATCGATTCTCCTTGTTCTTCCAGTTCCTGATGATTTTCCATCTGATTTCCGAGACGATCCTTTTTGAAGAACAAAAAACGGCTGCCATGTTTTTTGGGGGAAAAATAATTAATAAAAATCTATTCAAAACCTCAACATCTTCAAAGTTAACTAAATAAGTACTTTTAACCATGAACTATATGCCATGCATTTTTTTAAAATAAATTTACAACGAAGACTTTTTCTGAGAACCAATTAGAAAAATGTATAAAGTGTGATTTATTTTTTTTGGAAATAAAACAAAAACATTTTTTTTATTTAAAAAAAAACAATCACAGGGAACGGAACCTGGAGATTATTTTCGGTGAAGGCTTCGTCAATGGTTGAAGGAGGCGAATCGTCATTTAACGAAGGAGCCATTGATTTTGATTTCGACCGTTTTGATAGATTTTAGAGGAATTTTTATGCCCTTTTTAGGGTTTATGGGTATTTTTTGTGAGCCAGTTTGGGTTCTTTCCTTTCAGTTTTGGCGGGAAATGCCTCAGGGGTATAAATGTCAAACAAAAATATTTCTCTTGATTTTGAGTGGGCTGAGCCGTATTTCTAGATCTTAGTCAGGCTCTTCAATATCCAAATTCAAACGGGCCATCCCTTTTGGTATTATCATTTTCATTCTTACAAGGCCCACATAAAACAAATTAAATTATGAATTTGTAAAAAGAATTATTTTATAAAAAAATGACAAATATATCTATAAAAAATTAAAATCTTAACTAAATGTGTGTTTGATAAATTGAAATTTTAAGTGCTGAAAAATTAAGTACTAAATTTTTATTGCTAAATTTTTTAAGTGTTGAATTTATATTAGAAAATTGTTTGATAAATTACTAAATATAGTTATTGAATATAATTATGTTGTTTGGTAAAAGGAAGGATTGATTTTAAAAGATTATTCATTTTTAAAATTTAATCTTATTAATATTATATTATATATATTATATTATATTATATTATATTATATTATTTGGGAGAGTTTTGAATAAAAGATACATATGGTAATTTGAATATCTCATTTTTTTAAAAAGATAATTTAGTTTAATTTTTTTAATAAAATAAATCAACTTAATATTTTCTCGATTAAGTGATAAGTAGCTACCTACCTATTTACCTTATTCCACACTTTTTTTTTATTGAAAATTTTATATTAAGTAAAAAAATTAAAATGATTATCAAACACATTTAAAATATTAAATGTTGAAAATTTTCATTTTTAGTAAAACCTTACTTCCATCCATCCTCAAATCCTCGAGACTCGTTTGGCGTCAAAGCCAAGGAGGAACAGATAAGTATAAGTTTTGGAAATCTTCAAATTTGTTTTCAATATTTTCGAGTTCTAGTTTAACTATCTTTATTAAAATATTATTATTTTTGTTGAGTATTGATACACAATCTAGGAAGCCATGAGTTAGGCATGTTTAGGAAAAAGTATCCTTGTAGGCAATTTTAGTAATTTAGAAATTTTGATAGTAGAACCCTTATAAGAAATTCGAAAACAAAAGGATATTTCTTTCCCTTAAGAGAACCAATTCTTCAACAAGTTTTACTGTAACACCCCAACATTGGGCCTAGGAGTTTTAGGGGTATATTCAAATATTAGTTTTAGTGTACTCGAGAATAAGCATGGTAATAGAAAATATTTTTGACTATAGCTTTTAGAAAATTAAATCAATTTTTGAAAAAGATGTTCAAAGGACCTTTAATTTGAAAAGTGGACTAATTTGTAAAAAGGTCTAAATTTTGAGCTTTTAAAAGGCAAATAAACCAAAATTTAAAATCAGCCCATATTTCCCACTTTTCACCCTAGTTTTGACGTGAATAAAAGAAAAGAACAGAAACATTCTCTTCCTTTTTGTTGTGCCATCCCTTTGAGACCCCCAACCTCAATCGCTTATTTTGATCTTCCAAACTGTAATCCTTTAATTTCTATCATCACCCAAGCCATAAATCTCAATAGAATTCCAAGAAAAACACCCAAATCACTATAGATTTCTCCATTGTTAAGTTTTTGGGTTTCTTCGAGTTTTTTTTATCAAACGTTTGGTTTTCGTAAACTAAGGTAACGATTCAACTCTTAAATAGTTTTAAATGTTATTTAGTCTTTAAAACTAAGTTTTTAGTCATTAAATCACATGTTTTGAATAAAAGCTGAAAATTGGATCGTTAATGGTGGATCTCAAGATTTTGTGTAAAAACGTGGTTTCAAAGTGTTTTTCATTTTTTTATGTAATTAGAAGGTTTCTAAATTTACTTTAAATTTTCGTTAAAGAATTCTTCAGTAATAATTAATTTTCGTTAAAATTGCCATGAACATGTCGAAAATTTCGATACCATGAATTGAGTAGTTGTGTAGTTTAAAGGTTGAGAATCTGTCATAGGTGAATAATCAGATGAACAGAATCAGTTTTAGATGAAAATATTAAGTATAGACCGAAATATTTGGAATTTAAGTTTGCTATGTTGAAGGTTTTGGTTACTTGAGAACTTAGCTTAGGCTTATGTTTTTGATTGCTTAAGTTGAGTCCTTAGCTGATTGTTGAATGTGTTGTTGTATGATTTATTATGTTGAAGCTTCAGATTCGTTAAGACCATCTACGAGTTAAGGAAAGACTAGTCTGAGCTTTCGGCATTTCGACGAAAGTGTAATTGGTGAGTGTTTGGAATAAATGCTTGTGGACACGATTCAATGTGTTAATTGGGAATTTAGAAGTAGCCTAAATCCTTACTCTAAATCCCAAGTGTAAGCTTTCTCATACTCATGAATTTATATGTGGAAATGTGTTGTGAATTTGTGATTATAATATGACATTGTGATATGTGTAATAAGCTTATGATGGATATTCTAAAAGAGTTGGTTGTGAGCATGTTTTATGTGCCATATGACAACGGATATGTTGTGCTTATAATGTGATTATGTAGAGATAAATTGCAATGAATGATAAGTAAATGTGTGTGTTAATAACGAATATTTTGGCCTTGTAAACCTTGAGACCGTTAGATATAGTTGGCATGCCATAAAATTGTGAGTATTCACCTATATGTGTTATGTGATTTGGGTGTTGAGGCCTTGGGACATGTTGGAGAGATAAGGGAATGTGAGCTAAGCTCCATTCAACGGGACATGTTTGGTGTGATGGAGAGTGTTAGCTATATGCTTCACTTTTGGGATATGTTCGACTTTATGAGTCATTTATTGTGTTGGAGATCCGTGTATCTGATGAGTGGTGATAGAGTCAAATTTTATATTTTACAGCTTAAGTGTCAAATTATCAATGAATATATTTATGAGTATTATGGTGTATGTTTAAATGATATGTGATTATTATGTAAATAAATCATTGAAAGATGCATGAACAAGTAATATGAAAATAAAGTTAAGATGTTGTAATTATGCTAAATGGATGTTCATTAATGCTTGATGAACTGTTTGCATGGTAGTTGCTCTAGACATTCACTGAGCTTGTTAAGCTCACCCAGTCCTTTAATCCATTGCAGATTAGTAACGTTCCGATGTGAGCGGTGTGGTTCCAAGGGATCGATCCAAGCGAGTCTCTAGTAACACTTCCTAGGTGATTTATTATTTGTTCATGATTTGGGAAATAAAGGCAATATGGTAGAATAATTGCATAAATGTTGCCATTACATTTTGGTTATTTTCTTATCTTATTAATTATTAAGATTTATGGATATTGTTCTTGTTATATCGCTTGGTTACTTGGACATGTTTTCGATGGTTGACCTATTATGGTGGTCATTATGATGTTTATTTGACAATGTATTATTTACATGTTGAATGGTTTATGATTGGGATGGATAATTTGCCTTATTATGCTATATTTCTGGTGTCTGAAGTAGAGATATCGATATTCGGGTTTTAAAAATGATACCTCTGTGATATTTCAATGTGTAGGAAGTCATAATTGTAATTTGGTATTGATTCCTTATCACGAGTATCGATACTTAGGGTAAAATAATTGATACTTTAATAAATGTACCGGTATTATTTTGGAATTTGATTTTTAGACAAGAAACAAAATGCTATTTTGGTACCGATTTTCCAATCGATATCGATACCATTTAAAGGAAATATTAGTACTTTTGTTTTAGTATCGATACTTACGTAGTTAGTTTTGAAATTTTGCTAAATGAATCCTATACATGTTTAAATCGTATTTGTAAGACTATTTGATGTATGTTTAATATGTATTAAGGATGATTAGAGTAAGTTTGACTCATAACTTGTGCGTATGTTAAAATGGAAGACGTTTCTTTAATAATGAGCTCATTTGTACTATGTATGTTGTGAGACGGTGGTGTGGCATCCTAATATTCGAGCTCGGCGACTGGGTCGAGTATAGGGTGTTACATTTAACACCAACCATTCCCAAGAGTCTAACCAAACCTCTAATAACGCTCTCAATGAACAAGAGCATTATGAAAATGTTCCCCAAATGTGGGATGATTGGACTCTTCCAAAAGTTCCAACAAACCAAATTTATATATATAAAAAGCAACATTCGAAACTTTAAATGCCTTTTCTAGTTATGGTATATAAACAAAAGAAAAATGTTTACCAATCCAAAAGGAATACGAGACTATCCAATTATTAGATAGAGTCGTTATCGATAAGCTTAAAGAAAAAAAATTACAAATACATTCATTTTGGATTAGTCCAAGTCGATGTTTAACCTGCAGTCAAATGTAGTAGTTAATTCGGGGCAATTCTGCACTTAAGAAGCTTGTTTTCTAAGCAATTTAGTATTTTATATTTCATTTTCAGTATTTAGGCCTTAGGAATAAATATTAATAAAATAAGTATTTTTCAACACATTTTATAAGTGTTGTGATCCAATAGGCCAACTGTAACATCCCTCACCCTATTCAACGCCAGAATAGGGTTACAGAGGATTACCGAACTTATAACACAAATACTAATACATTTCACATACATTTTTCAAATTCAATTAATCATCATCCAAAATCATTCATATTATCCTTAATACAAGCCTACGAGGCCCAAAACATGCATTCAGAAAGGTTCGGGACTAAACCGACAACTCAGGAAATTTTTACAAAACTTAGAAAATTTTCCAAAGTACAGGGGACACACACCCATGTGGCCCAATCGTGTGTCTCACACGGCCAAAGACACACCCACGTCATAGGCCGTGTGGACATTCGAAATGGAATCACATGACCGTGTCCCAACCCGTGCCCGACCCCGTGTAACTCTCTGACTTGGGTCACACGGCCAACACATACACTCGTGTGACTAGCCCGTATGCCCTAACAATGGCTACACACGTCCGTCTGTCAGGCCATGCCAAACCTATAGGGTATACTAACTTATGCCACACGGCCAAGTCACATGCCCGTGTGCTGGGACGTGTGGAGCATACTGACTTGATTTTTAATTCAACACCAGGGGACACACGGCCATGTAACTTGACTGTGTGTCACACGCGGCTGAGACACACGCCTGTGTCTTTGCCCGTGTGGACAAAAATAGGCTATTTACCAAGCCAATTTGCCACCCAAATTTGCAAATAATTACATCAACCCAAATGGCACAAAACGTGGCATAACTAGGCATATAAATCAACTCCAATCAAACTCAATTCATGCCATTTTAATACCAACCATTACAAGTCACACATTTACCACAATACACCAACCAATTTCATACCAAAACTCACTTTTACAATACATCAAAATAACCAATTGTAAATATGCATTATTTGCCTAGATTCACTAGCATACAAATATTTAACTCAACCATTTACTATTCATATCATCTATTATCAACAAGCATCACATAACCAGCATCCAACACATCACACAAGCCATATGCACATATATATATATACATGATCATCTATATCAAAATAAGCCAACTCTCATGGCTATATACAAAGCCAAACTTTGGACATTTACAAGCAAATTCAAATGGCTAATTTCATTATCAATCCATAACCAAAATGACCATAATCCTATACATGCCATATATTCACAATACTTAAGTTCAAAAGTACCAAAGTGATAGTAGGATAGTGTGATGAAGTCTCCGACGATTTTCGAATCCAAGCTAGCTTTGAATTCACTATAAAACACGGAAAAATAAACAATGTAAGCTATAAAGCTTAGTAAGCTCGTATGAAAATAATAAGCAAAAATCACCATTTAATTACCATTCAAATATATGCATATAACATACTACAAAATATTTAACCACAATGTTAACATGTATCCAATCACCTATTTAACCATGAACTCAATTCTTTCATATGTTCAATTCATATACAATTTCCGTACATACCTGTATTGATACGTATCTATTTCTCACCATTTCATATCTTCGATATACCCGTTGAACCATTTGGAATAAAATCGGATACTTGGGAAACTTGCACCCTAAGTGCCAATACATAGCTGAAGCTATCTCAATGAATCTCGCACACGAAGTGCCAATGCATAGTCGAAGCTATCTCAATGATGCTCACTCTTGAGCTATAGCGGGTCTGCTCACACAAGCTGACGAGAATCCGTAACACATGCCGGATAACTCAGCCACCGGTAGGATGTACAGACCAGCACCCAATCACAATGTAACCCCTAATGACATGTCATTCGTATCCTAATCTACTCCTAAGGTTCAACCGAGATTTCTCGTTTGCTGAATTGTTTTCGAATATGTCTGCAAGGTTGTTTTCACAATTTATGCAATATCAAAGCATTTAAAACACAAATATAAAAATGTTTATTCCATACGAACTTACCTTGAATGTAAAAACGGCGAATTAAGTTGATTAATCTGAAACCTTATTCTTTCCCCGATCTAAATCCGTATTTCACTTTTCTTAATCTAAATATAATTAAAATTAACTTATTTAATAATCTCTTTATTCAAATTAATCCAAAACACACATTAAGGCATTTTTACATTTTTGCCCCTAACATTTCAACATTTTTGCAATTTAGTCCTTTTTCCATAAAATCACAAATTCATGCAATTCAACCAAAACCCATGCTAGCCGAATTTCAATTAGGTCCCTAGCAGCCCATATTTTTCATTTATTTCACAATTTAACCATAAAAATTACACATTCCATAATTTAATCCCTAATTAGACATTTCACTCAAAATCACTTAACAAATGTTGTTTATCTAACAACAAGCATGCATTTTCTACCTTTAAACATCAAAATACACAAACATTAATCAATGGAAAAACCCTAAACCTTTAACAGTTTTGTAAAATAGTCCCTAGGCTAGCTAGACTAAGCTGCAACGATATCAAAAACATAGAAATCATTAAAAACAAGACAAAAACAAACTTACATGCACAAAGAGACTAGGCCGAATGCTTCAAGCTATTTTCATGGTTTTTCTATACCCTAATTTCGGTTATAAAGATGATGAATGCATAAAATGGCTTTTTGTTTTATTATTTTATCATGTAATTATCTAATTACTTAATTAACCTTAATATATAACCTTTAAAACATTAAAATTAATGTCCATCTTTGTCCAATCCTATTAAAATGGTATATTTATCACAGAAGGACCTCCACTATTTAATTTCATAGCCATTTAATACCTTTAACTATTAGAACATCACTTTTGCACTTTACGCGATTTAATCATTTTTATCAAATTAAGCATTCAAACAATAAAATTTCTTAACGAAAATTTCACACAATCATTCTATCATGCTGTAGACATTAAAATAATAATAAAATTATTATTTTAACTTTGGATTTTTTGTCCCGAAACCACTGTTCTGATTTGACTAAAAACGGGCTGTTACAACTCTCCCCTCTTAGGGATTTTCGTCCCTGAAAATCTTATCAGAAAAGAGGTTAGGGTACTGTTTTCTCATAACTTCCTCGGGTTCCCACATGTATTATTCGACCCCATGATGTTTCCATAAAACTTTCACCAAAGCTACGTGTTTATTTCTCAATTCTTTAACCTCTCGAGCTAAAATTCTGATTGGTTCTTCGTTATACGCCATATCAGGTCGAATTTTAATATCTGTCGGGGAAATTATGTGTGATGGATCCGATCGATATCATCGCAACATCGATGCATGAAACACATTGTGAATCTTTTCTAATTCTTACGGTAATGCTAGCTGATATGCCACTGGCCCTATTCTTTCGATAATTTCATACGGCCCGATAAATCACGGACTCAATTTGCCTTACGACCAAATCGAAGAATTTTCTTCCACGGAGATACTTTCAGAAATACTTTGTCGCCGATCCAAAATTCTATGTCTTTTCGTTTCAAATTCGCATACGATTTCTGTCAATCTGAAGCTGCTTTCAAATTGTCGCGAATTACTTTCACTTTACCTTCAGTCTCTCTAACTAAATAAACCCCGTGAATCTTTTTCTCACTAAGCTCAGTCTAATATAGTAGAGTTCGGCATTTATGACCATACAATACTTCATACGGCGCCATTTTAATGCTTGATTGAAAACTACTGTTATACGCGAATTCAACCAACGACAAATATTTCTCCCAATTGCCTTCAAATTCTAGAACACAACAACGAAGCATATCTTCGAGAATTTGTATCACTCTCTCATATTGACCATCAGTTTGCGGATGAAATGCGGTACTAAAGTTCAACCTCGTACCCAGAGCTTCTTGTAATTTCTTCCAAAATCATGACGTAAACCTCAGATCTCTATCCGAAATAATCGAAATTGGCATACCGTGCAATCTAATGATATCAGAGATGTACAATTCATCCAATTTATCAAGCGAATAATCTGTACGTACCAGAATGAAATGTGCTGATTTCGTCAGTAGATCAACGACAACCCAAATAGCATCTTTCTTTTTAGAAGACAGGGGCAAACTCGATACGAAATCCATAGTAACTTTATCCCAGTTCCACTCCAGTATCATCACTGGTTGCAGCAATCTCGAAGGCACTTGATGTTTAGCTTTAACTTGTTGACAAACCAAACATCTCGATACAAACTCTGAAATGTCTCGTTTCATACCCGACCACCAATATAGCTGTTTTAAGTCATTGTACATTTTGGTACTCTCTGGATGAACAGATAGACAACTACTGTGTGCTTTATGCAAAATTTTCTGAATAAGCTCAGAAATTCTTTGGTACACAAATTCTATCTCAGAACATTAAACAATCATCAGATCCGATCTAATAGTCTAAATCACTAGTCGACTCACATTGCACTCTTTTGGCTTGCAATTCATTATCATACTTTTGAGCTTCAAAAATTTGCTGAAGAAATAATGGTTTAGCTTTTATCTCGGCTAAAATTGAACCATCATCACACAAACTTAATTGTGTATTTATTGCTCGCAAAGCAAATAATGATTTTCTACTCAGAGCATCCACGACAACGTTCGCTTTCCTCGGATGACTCATAATCTTTCAGTAACTCGAGCCATCTTCATTGTCGTAAATTCAAATCTTTCTGAGTCATTATATACTTCAAACTCTTATGATCGGTAAAGATATGGCACTTTTCACCATATAACTGATGTCGCCAAATTTTCAATGCGAAAACAATAGCGGCCAACTCTAAATCGTGCGTCGAATAATTCTTTTTATGCGACTTCAATTGTCTGGAGGCATAAGCTATCACTTTACTCTCTTACATCAAAACACAACCCAAATCGTTCAATAACGCGTCGCTAAAAATCACAAACTCTTTACCCGACTCAGGTTGAACCAAAACTGGTGCTTCAGTTAACAATACTTTCAATTGTTCAATGCTGACATTTCTCGGGCCACTCGAATTGCACATCTTTTTGTAGCAATCTAGTCATCGTGTAGCAATCATCGAGAATCTTTTAACAAAACTTTGATAATAACCAGTTAAACCCAGAAAGCTTCTAACTTCAGATTTCTTGGTGGTTTTTAGTCGACAACAGCTGAAATCTTGCTCGGATCAACTCGTATGCCTTCAGCTGAAACAATATGTCACAAAAATCTGACTTCTCGGAGCCAAAACTCACATTTGCTGAATTTAGCAAACAGTTGCTTATCTCTCAAGGTTTGTAGTACAATCCTCAAATGCTTGGCATGCTCAGACTCATCTTATGAATAGATTAGAATGTCACCAATGAATACTACCACAAATCTATCTAAATACGGTCTAAAAATTTGATTAATCAAGTCCATAAAAACAGCAGGAGCATTAGTTAATCTGAAAGGCATAACAAGGAATTCATAATGCCTGTACCTTGTTCTGAAAGCAATCTTCGGCACATCCGAATCCTTAACTCGCAACTGATAGTAGCCAGATCTCAAATCAATCTTTGAAAACACTATTGCTCCTTTCAACTGATCAAACAGATCGTCAATTCTCGGTAAAGGATACATGTTCTTTATCGTAACCTTGTTGAGCTAATGATAATCAATACAAAGTCTCATTGATCTGTTTTTCTTCTTTACGAACAATACTGGCGCACCCCAGGGCGAAAAACTAGGTCGTGCAAAACCTCTATCTGTTAACTCTTGTAACTGAGCTTTTAATTCTTTCAATTCTGTCGGAGCCATTCTGTATGGAGCTATTGATATCGGCGATGTTCCCAGTACTAGTTCAATGATAAACTCAACCTCTCTGATCGGTGGCAGCCCCGATAACTCTTCTGGAAACACATCCGAATACTCACAGACTACTGGCACTGATTCAATCTTCGATTCAGACACTTTTGTATCCAGTACATAAGTAAGATAAGCTTCACAACCTTTTCTCAAATATTTCTAAGCTGACATAGACGAAATCACAATAGGCAATTCACTCGACTTATCTGATTCAATTCGAATGATTTCACTATTCTGACATTTCAATTCAATAGCCTTTCATTTACAATTCACAACAGCATCATGCAAGAATAACCAATCCATACCCAGTATCACATCAAATTCATCAAATGGCAAAAGCATCAAATCAGCAGGAAAATAGTAACCCCGAATAATCAAAGGACATTTCTTGCAAACTTTATCAACTAAAACATATTTGCCTAAGGGGTTTGATACTTTAATCACAAACTCAGTAGACTCAACAGGCAAACTCTTACTAGACACCAAATTTATACAAATATATGAATGAGTCGATCCAAGATCAATCAATGCAATTACATTAGTGTCATAAAGAGAAAATGTACCGGTGATAACATCGGGTGACGACGCATCTTCGAGAGCACAAATCGAGTAAGTTCTAGTAGGTGCTTTGACCTCTGACCTCACTGTAGAGTCCTTTGTCATTCCTCTACTACTAGTCACATTCCTTGCATTTCTTGGTGGCCTCCTCTAGTGGCAGGATTGCTCGATCTTGCATTCTGGAACTTATCTTTCTCGGCTAACTCCGGGTAATCTCGAATGAAATGATCTTGCGAGCCACACCTATAACAAGCTTATTATTATTTTTCATCCAACAATCTCCAAAATGTCGCCTTCCACAGTGTTGACACTCGGGTTTATTGTTTCTCACACTGCCAACACCCGATACTGATGTAGCTTGAGCTTTAGGACTTGAGTATTGCTTTCCACGATCTCTACTTGGATACCAGATTGAAGCATTCGAACAAGTATACGAATCTCTTGATTTCTTTGAGGAAGACTGATACGGTTTATTCATCGATCTTTTTCTCAAATCTCTAGCCTTGAAATCCGCCTTTTTCTTTTCTTTGCCAAGTTCTTCAACTTTACAGGCTTTGTCAACTAGCACCACGAATTCTTTCAATTCTAGAATCCCAACTAGTAATTTGATATCCTTGTTCAACCCATCTTCAAATCATTTACACATAATTGCTTCCGTTGAAACACATTCTCGAGCGTACTTACTGAGTCTAATAAACTCTCGCTCATATTCAGTCACAGACATACGGCTTTGTTTCAGCTCCAAAAACTCTTTGCATTTTTGATCAATAAATCGTTGGCTGATATATTTCTTTCTGAACTCATCTTGAAAGAATTCCCAGGTAACTCTTTCCCTCGACACCACTGATACTAGGGTATTTCATCATTGATAAGCTGTGTCCCTCAAAAGTGATACGACATGTTTTGAACACTCAGCCGGTGTGCAAGAAAGTTCATCAAATACTCTGATAATGTTTTCAAGCCAAAACTTGGCTCTCTTGGGATCATCGTCAACATTAGCTCTCAACTCTTTGGCTTTGTCTTTTCGAATCTTATCAACTGGCTCCTTATTCAGTCGTAGAAGTTCCACACCTTGAGGAGCTACGAGAACCGGTTGGGGATTAGGTGGGGGTGGAGGTTGTTGAGCAGCCGGATTTGCTCGAACAAACTCTATAAACCACTCATTCATCATCTAGAAGAAGGCTTCCTTAGCCTCTCCTCCCTGGCTACTTGATACGGGTCTCGACTCTGATTGCGCTACTCCATTAATGGAGGTTGGCACATTACTTTCGACATCATTAGCTATAGCTCGATTGGGATCCATTTACTATATGAAAACACATTTTAAACTGTCAGGAGATATCACACTATCATAGTTTATATATGGCATGTATAGCTAGACTCTCACACATACTACGTTAGTCTAAGAATCGACTAAACTGTAGCTCTGATACTAAAAAATATAACACCCCTCACTCGTATTCAATGCCGAAATAGGGCTACGGAGCATTACCAGACTTATAGCACAAATAATCACACATTTCACATACATTTTTCAAATTCAATTAGTCATCATTTAAAATCATTCACATTGTCCCTAATACGAGCCTACGAGGCCCAAAACATGCATTCAGAAAGGTTAGGCACTAAACCGATAACTCAGGAAAATTTACAAAACTTAGAAAATTGTCCAAATTACAAGGGACACAGGCCTGTGTGGCCCGGCCTTGTGTCTCACACGGCTAAAGACACGCCCGTGTCACAGGCCATGTGGACATTTGGAATGGAATCAAATGGTCGTGTCCCAACTCGTGTCTAACTCCGTGTAACTCTCTTACTTGGGACACGCAGCCAACACACACACCCATGTGACTAGCCCGTGTGCCTTAAGAATAGCCACACACGCCCATGTGCCAGGCCGTGTGCTAGGCCGTGCCAAACTATAGAGTATACTGACTTATGCTACACGGCCAAGTCACACGCCCGTGTGCTGGGCCGTGTGGAGCATACTGACTTGATTTTTAATTCAACTCTAGGGGACACAAAGCCATGTAACCTGACTGTGTGTCACACACAGCTGACACAAACGCCCGTGTCTCTGTCCGTTTGGACAAAAATAGGCTATTTACCAAGCCAATTTGCCACCCAAATGTGCATATAATTACATCAACCCAAATGGCGCAAAACATGGCATAACTAGGCATATAAATCAACTCCAATCAAACTCAATTCATGCCATTTTAATACCAACCATTACAAGTCACACATTTACCACAATACACCAACCAATTTCATACCAAAACACACTTTTACAATACATCAAAATAACCAATTCCAAATATGCATTATTTGCCTAGATTCACTAGCATACAGATATTTAACTCAACCATTTACTATCTATATCACCTATTATCAACAAGCATCACATAACCAGCATCCAACACATCAGACAAGCCATATGCACATATATATACATGATCATCTATATCAAAATAAGCCAACTCTCATGGCTATATACAAAACCAAACTTTGGACATTTACAAGCCAATTCAAATGGCTAATTTCATTATCAATCCATAACCAAAATGACCATATACATGCCATATACTCACAATACTTAAGTTCAAAAGTACCAAAGTGATAGTAGGATAATGTGATGAAGTCTCTGATGATTTTTGAATCCGAGCTACCTTTGAATTCACTATAAAACACAGAAAAATAAACAATGTAAGCTATAAAGCTTAGTAATGCTCGTATGAAAATAATAAGCAAAAATCACCATTTAATTACCATTCAAATATATGCATATAACATACTGCAAAATATTTAACCACAATGTTAACATGTATTCAATCATTTATTTAACCATGAACTCAATTCTTTCATATGTTCAATTCATATACAATTTTCGTAAATACCTATATTGATACGTATCTATTTATCACCATTTCATATCTTCGATATACCCGTTGAACCATTTGGAATAAAATCGGATACTCAGGAAACTTGTACCCTAAGTGCCAATACATAGCCGAAGCTATCTCAATGAATCTCGCACACGAAGTGCCAATGCATAGCCGAAGCTATCTCAATGATGCTCACTCTCGAGCTATAACGGGCCTGCTCTCACAAGCTGATGAGAATCCATAACACATGCCGGATAACTCAGTCACCGGTAGGATGTACAGACTAGCACCCGATCACAATGTAACCCTTAATGACATGTCATTCGTATCCTAATCTATTCCCAAGGTTCAACCGGGATTTCTCGTTTGTCGAATCGTTTTCGAATATGTCCAGAAGGTCGTTTTCACAATTTATGCAATATCAAAGCATTTAAAACACAAATATAAAAATATTTATTGCATACGAACTTACCTTGAATGGAAAAATGGCGAATTAAGTCGATTAATCCGAAACCTTATTCTTTCCCCGATCTAAATCTGTATTTCACCTTTCTTAATCTAAATATAATTAAAATTAACTTATTTAATAATCTCTTTATTCAAATTAGTCCAAAAACACACATTAAGGCACTTTTACATTTTTGCCCCTAACATTTCAACATTTTTGCAATTTAGTCATTCTTTCATAAAATCACAAATTCATGCAATTCAACCAAAACCCATGCTAGCCAAATTTCAATTAGGTCCCTAGCAGCCCATATTTTTCATTTATTTCACAATTTAACCATAAAAATTACACATCCACAATTTAATCCCTAATTAGACATTTCACTCAAAGTCACTTAACAAATGTTGTTTATCTAACAACAAGCATGCATTTTCTACCATTAAACATCAAAATACACAAACATTAATCAATGGAAAAACCCTAAACCTTTAACAGTTTTGTAAAATAGTCCCTAGGCTAGCTAGACTAAGTTGCAACGATATCAAAAACATAGAAATCATTAAAAACGGGACAAAAACAAATTTACATGCACAAAAAGACTAGGCCGAATGCTTCAAGCTATTTTCATGGTTTTTCTATACCCTAATTTCAGTCATGAAGATGATGAATGCATAAAATGGCTTTTTGTTTTATTAATTTATCATGTAATTATCTAATTACTTAATTAACCTTAATATATAACCTTTAAAACATTAAAATTGATGTCCATCTTTGTCCAATCCTATTAAAAATGGTATATTTATCACATAAGGAACTCCACTATTTAATTTCATAGCCATTTAATACCTTTAACAATTAGAACATCACTTTTGCACTTTACGCGATTTAGTCTTTTTTTATCAAATTAAGCATTCAAATGATAAAATTTCTTAACGAAAATTTCACACAATCATTCTATCATGCTGTAGACATTAAATTATTATTTTGACTTCAAATTTGTGGTCCCAAAACCTCTGTTCCAATTTGACCAAAAACGTGTTGTTACACCGACATGGGCCTTAGGTTATGCTAATTTGTTTTATTGAGTGTGTATGGTGAAGATATAAATGTCCAATTATTGTGGAAGGAAGGGACGAGTGATGCACAAGCTTCCCAGGGTGTCAAAGCACCAAACGAATGACAAAAGGTTGAAATTGGGTGTCATGTCGTGCGACATAGGTCGACGTTATACCCAAGTAATTCGAGGCTATTTTCGTCCACACAATCAAAATTATACTAAGACTTAGCACATGCCGAAGACCTAATTTGGGCTACCAACACCTCTATAAATAAGACATTAGGGATCTAATATAACTAAGTCGTCTTAGACGCCTTCAAAAATCCTAATAATTTTGGATTAGATTTAGATTATTTTTCTTTTGGTTTTTCTAAACTATTTTGTTTTTCCTCTTGAAATCAGTTTTGCCTCAAGAGCTTATCTATTTAATTAAAGTATTTTAGTTTATTTTCTATTGCATTCGATTTAATTATTTATTCCAATCAAGAGATTTGCTACTCCATTCCCCATTCAATATTTAATCCACGATTATTCAAATATATTTTCTTTCTCAAATTGTTTGTGTTTTTCACATGATTTGTTCAATCAAGGTAGATATTATGATTAACATGAGTGTAACACCCCGAATTTGGGCCTAGTAGAATTGGGCTTATTGGGCCTTGGGCATGGGAGCGTTTAACATTTTTGAGAACAAGAGAACGGCACTAACCAAGTTGTAATACCCCAAAAATCCCGAAACCTTAAATTTCTGTGCACTGAGGTTGGTATGTAGGAGTAGCACTTAGAGTATTAATTTTAAGGTATTATCGGGATTATTTGAAGCCTTAGAGATAGGGAAGACCATACGAAAAAATTTATTTTTCTTACTTTAGTGGACCCTGATCTCAGGTATTAGGCCCATTAAGCAGATTAAGGGGAGAATAGGACACAAGATGGGCTTGTGGTCCAGTGGCAAGTAGCATCACTTGGGGAGCTATAAGGTGGCGTGTTGTCAGCTGAGGAGGTCCAAGGTTCGAGCATTAGGAGTAGTATTTTTGGAGTTTTTTATTTTGCATAGGTGGACGGCCAGAGTTGTGTTGAATATGAACTCTTGCGTTGGAGTGTTTGAGTGGTAAGGGGAATTGATAATGGAGGAAAATTCGGATAAGGCTAAGGTATTATCAGGAGAAAAGTTAGGGGATGAGGAGAGGGAGGAATTGGTGCCAAATGGGACTGTGGGGAAAAGAGTATTCAGCTGGTGGCTATAAAAGGAGAGGCCGAATGCTTTGAAAGGTTCTTTGAGCTTTCATTAGTCTTTTTTTTCTTCCCTTAATCAGTTTTCCCGTAGCCAAATTCTCCCAATTGCTGAAATCTCCTATAGTCGAATCTTTTTTTGCTGAATTCTCTCATAGCCAAACTCTTCTATTGCCAAATTATCACCATCTTTTTCCTTGCCAAAATTCCTATTTGTGCCAAACCCTTGTTATTTTCCCCATCACAGATCGATTATTATCTACTATCATTCAAGTGTTGAAAGCCGAATCTAGTTAATAGCTGTCTAGGCTATAGGATCGAAAGGGGATCTGGTAAGTATTTGGTTAACCTCTTTTGTACGTTTTGCTAAAAGCCGAAAGGCTATCTTACTATCTTGTCGTTAACTCTGTGATAACAAGGATAAGGTTCAAAGATAGCAAGCATGGTAGGATCATTAACAAAGGGTAAGTGTACTCAACTTGATTATGGTTTAAGTGAATGGTCGAATGTGTGTATGATCTATAGGGGTGACTTGTGTGGATTATGAGTCACTCGGATTTTGATGGTGTATGTGTGAGTGCGGATCTAGGGGATACTCTTGATTAGTAGCTAAGGAAGGGCTATTAGAACCTGGTGGCACACGGTAAGGTTATGGTAAGGTTTCGGCTTTTGGTAAATGTTTTGATTTAGTGATTGATTGAAGGTTGGTTGGTTGTAGGTTCAAGGATAAGGATAGTATAGAATGTTGCAGTAACCAGATGTGTACAAACACTACACACACATGATATCGGCAATGCCGAAAAGCCGAAAGTGGCTAAATAGGCCCGGTGGGCCCTGAGGCTAAGTTTGATGAAATTGATTGATTTGGTTATATGAATTGAGTTATCATGCATGTTACATGATCTGGAATTGTTTTGGGCCTAATAGGCATATGAATGAGATTTGGGCCAATGGGCCATAAGGATGTGATTTGGGCTTAATGGGCTATATGAACGTGAAATGGGCTTGATGGGCTTTATGGGGACGTAGACAAGTATGCTAGGGTTTAATGGACTTTAGGCCTAGTTCTGAACAACTCTTAAACCGCATAAGACTTAATCTAATAATTAAACATGTCCGTGGACAAGTCGCTGGGTTAGAGTGTGGCAACGGACATATGCATGTCTAGGATTGGATCTAGGGAGAGCTTGGTACTTAAGCGGTCCTAGTGGCCCACCTCCTCTTCTCTGGAATCCTACCTGGTGCGTAGTGTCTGTTCACTTTAGCCGCAAGGACTTGTTAATGGGCCAAAGTTCATAACTAAAACCCGAGAGGGACCAAAATACACCTGATTTGAAAATTACCAAAATACCCTTAGTTTGAAAATTACCAAAATACCCTTAGTTTGAAAATTTCCAAAATATTCTTAGATTTGCAAAATTACTAAAATACCCCCGATTGTAAAATTACCAGAATACCCTTGATTTGCAGAATTACCAAAATATCCCTAATTTACAAAATTTCCAAAATACCACTGTTTTGCAAAATTACCTAAATACCCCTGTAGGGTAGAATTACGAAAATACCCATGGGTAGTAAATGACTAAAATACCCCTAAGTGCTTAATGTGTGAAATTGTGTATGTTGCATTCATGAAATATATGTTGCATTTGGGTAGGTTTTGATGATACGGAGGAAGATTTGAGGATCGCATAGTCGCTTAACGACTATGGATCCACCGGTGGCTTTAAGCTCATTATAGCAGCTTTGCTGCAACGTTTGAGTAGTGCCACTACTGGTGCTACCTTTGGAGTGTAGGGATGGGTGGGTTGATATTTATATCCCTACAGGAGTGTAGGGTTGGAAGGGAAATGGAGTGCAGGGTTGGATTTGGGATGGGTGCATTGCATTCATATGATACTTATGTGATGTGAGGTCATTGCGGGCTAAGGCCCAAGACCACCGAATTTGATAGGGCTTAGGCCCAATGTGATATTTGCATATTGATTGGTTACCAAGGGTCGTACACACTGAGTTTCAAAACTCACACCCTTTTATTAAATGTTTCAGGTGACCCTCAGTAGACGGCTACATGGGAGAGGTCTCGGAGATGGCCACACTACAAGATACTTAGGAGTTTTGTTTATCATGATTTTAATTACTTTATTTTCGCTGCTTGTAATAAGGCCTTGTACTCCGATTTAACTTTAGATTTTGTGTTTTGTTATCATTGTTCAATTGTTTACTTAATTGTTAAACTTAAATAAATTTTCTTAAACATGGTTTTTGAAATACCTAAAAATATGGGCTTTTATCATTACTTAACAAAATTCAAGGATTTTGAGCTTTAGGCCTTAAATTTTAACTTAGCAAAATCGTTTTGAATTATGCCTTTGATGTGACATTCCCGGATTCAGCCATAACGTTTGGGCCGGGTCTGGGGGTGTTACAATGAGTGACTAAATCCCTTAGGGGAGATTTACGAGTGGATGGGGATGTGATTAACGGAGGATTTAGGGTTTCCCTAGAGGGATTAGATGGTATGAATTATGTGTGCTTAAACCACTAGGATTAACAATCCTAGGAAGTTACCATAGGCTAGATGAGGTCGGGAGATAAGTCGAATAGAGTAAATCATAATTTATCTTGGTTGAGAAAGTGAGGTTGGGAGATAAGCGAGTATCAACCAATTGATTAGTTAATTAGAGGCCGGAAGGTAATAATTGGTTAATCGATAGCTAATCCACCCTAAAAACCCTAATTCGAAGTTAGTTACAAACCATGAAGTGATTTAATCTTCTGATTAGTTTATTGATTTTAAGTCATTTGTTCATTTTTTTCTTATTTGTTTATTTTTTTATTTATTTTTATCTTATCAATTTATTTTATGGTTCATCGTAATATAGGAATTGATTACTACTACTTATGTAACACTCCAGATTTTGCAGGTACAAGGTTTGGCGTATAGTCCTAAGGTAATATGATTGGCAGAGCAGGCTTCGCCTAACTACCTCTTTCGATGAATAGAGTGGGCATATACAATTATGTGGTTAAGTTAATAAATGTTCCTTCTTAGGTGGCTATATTAGTTGGAATAAGACCAGTGGTCATGTAAAACGGTATTGAAAGTTTGAGTTCACGCCAGGGTTATGATGTGCTTGATTAATTGTGTTACTGTGCAAGTTAAGTTGCAAAGTAAGCTAGTTAAAAACCAACTGTATGTGAACCAGAATAGTTAAGAGATAAAGGAATACTCAATTAGGTTTCTTGGTATTTGTAAACTTTTGATAAGCAAATTCAATAATGATGTGACATTTGTCAAGTTCCAATAAGGACTTAAATTATAATAATAGTTATTTAAGTTTGGAAAAGAGAGTTCTCTTCTTTCTTCTAAGATAAGGTTATTTGAGGCTTAGGGAATCGAAATCATTTCTATAAGCTAAGTTGATATCCCAGATTTTATCAGTGATTGCTCCATGTCAAGGTAAGTTGTGCTATATAAGAGTAGATTTGAATGAGTGCATAAATAGTCAAATGAATGAGTAAGGCTTTGTATGTGGTTTATCTTGGTTTGAAATGATAATGTGGTTACTCAAATAAGCTTTAATGGTGTTCCTCTATTTTATAAGTAGTGGTTGTTGTAGTATCTTGATGAAGGTTGGATCTCGAGTTCAAACTGCTATCTGTGGTTGTTAGGTGAGTCTCTATATTGAT
The DNA here is from genome assembly GCA_005393395.2 of Gossypium australe. Classification (NCBI taxonomy): domain Eukaryota; kingdom Viridiplantae; phylum Streptophyta; class Magnoliopsida; order Malvales; family Malvaceae; genus Gossypium; species Gossypium australe. The sequence goes on from CM016615.1 coordinate 17,895,870, forward strand.
TGTTGATTGTATACTGTCATACAAGATACTTCTATGGTAGTTGATCGAACTATGAAATAGAAACCAGAAATGTATAGTTTGAATGTTTGCTCAGCTTGCATGTATAGTTTGTATGAGATTGATAAGTTAAGTATGTGAAGTTTGAGTATGGTTGTATGACACACCTGAAATACATGTGATAAAGTGTATGATTAGTGACTTAAAATGTTGAGTCTTAAGCGATGTTAGTACGTGAAGAGTTTGTTAAGTAGGTTTGTGTTTGTTTATCATGGTGGAGTCTAAAGGGATCCGTCGGGACTTTAAACATGACCTCTGAAAGGAAAAGCCCATGAACATGGCACCTTTAAAAATGAGCTAAAGGACGGTGATTACCCAATGGGGTTCCCTGCGTGTCCTAGGATGATGATGGGCAAGCCTCATATAACGTGAGTTTAGGAAAATCCATATCGTAAACAGGTCAGTAAAGAAAAGCCTTTCAAGCGTAATATGGAAGAACACTTTTGTGGCGAAATATGAAATGAAGCCTTTGTGGCATAATATGAAAGGAACGATTTTGTGGTTAATTATGGAGGGGTAGTCTCTAGGGTGAACCCATCAATGATAGCCTTTGTGTCAATAATTTGAGAAATAAGCCTTTGTGGTGCACTCTGATGGAACGTCCTACATGGCGAATTCTAAGAACAGTTCCATTGTGGCGTTTCATAGTAAAGCTCTCGATGGCATACCCTAAAGGAATGACTCTTGTGGCTGATTCGGCATTAAATTGTTTGGCACATTTAGCATGGCTTGTAAGTTTGATTTGAAAGATCAGTGAGACACATTGTCTCTATCTGATATGATAAAGTGTTATGCAAGACCATGATTTGATTGTGAATAATGACGTGAAGAGATATAGAAGAAGTGAGGGGTAAACGCAAAATAAGCATATTTTGAATAAGAATTTTTCTAACTGCATATTAGAAGGAACGCACGTACTATGCATAGGTGAACAAACATGGATTATGGAACAATGACTTAAAGTCACATATACAAGGGTAAGGGTGATTCGGATGAATGGACCTCTATAAAGAAAACGAGTAAAGACTAATATGAGATCAAATTGAAAGAGACATGTGGCGTACCAAAAATGTTGATGGGTAAGAAATGAGTTTTGAGCAAGGTGATAAACCGTAAAAGTAACATATTTTTATCCCACACTTAATATGCTTTTGGATGATTTACCCCTTGTTTTATATAAAAAGGTGCTTTTAATCCTTTCTTTTCATGTCTTATACCCAGGAAAGCACCTAAGGATGAAAAGAACACAAAACGGGCCTAAAACGGAGTAAATGGGCCTTAACACGAAATTGACATGGCCTGGCCCAAAGCACACACGGCCGTGCCTTGACGAACACCTAGAGCACGGCCTCAACCCCGCCACACACGGCCGTGCCTCAAGAGAAATTCGAGCACGGCCAGGTCTCGATTCACACGGGTGTGTGACATGGCCGTGCCTCTGACGCTGGAAAGAACAATTTTAGTTGGAAAAGGATACTTAGGGAGAAAGAATCGCGTTTTAAGAGCCTATAAATAACCCCCAAGTATCACCTGTTGAAGGGAACGAAAACGAGGCCAAGGAGCCAAGCCGAGAAGGTCAGAGTTAGGGAATAACGCGAGGATAGCCAGTTGATCCATCTCGAGAAGCCAGAGTTATACTCAAGACGGCGAAATTCTCATTCGATTCCTTCAGGGGGTTTTAGGATTTTTCCTATGTTTTGTTTTATCTTTTCTCTTGCGATGGTTTGTTTATTCATTATGAACTAAAACCCCTCAGATACCCGAAGGGGATGAAACCTAGATGAATTTTATTATTTCATTTTTAAGTTATTGATAAATTACTTAGTTTGTTCTTAATTATGTTGCTTAATCCAAATCTAATGTGCTTAGGTGGAGGAGGAATAGACCCTACCTAAGAGAAGATCTAACATAATTAAGCGGAGTTGATCGGATGCCTAGTGATACGGTTACGAGATTTTGCCGGATTAGGGTGAAACCTAATATGGGAGGTCCATTGATCGATTTGCTGCTATCCTAGGGGGTTATTATAAGCGAACGAGAGTTCCACTAATTTGTTGGAACGCCGGCACCCCCATGGCGCAGCAAAATAAAATTAGTCCCGGTGATCCAAACCATGAATCCTTGTATGAGGAACGAATCAGGGTGAAATAAAGGTTTCAAAGTTACCGAAATTTTAATCTGAGTAGACAGCGACGCCTCGACAACAAGAGTTCTGATCTACTGTTGAACCAAGCCGCAACCTTTATGATGTCGGCCTCTACGTAATCCACCCGGTTTGACTATGAACGGCAGAAATCTCTAAAACTATTTTAGAGGTTTTTTTCTTATTTGCTTGACGGTTGCTAGACTTTTTCAAGCAAATTCTTAGGGTTTTTCTTAATAAGTTTTGTATCACTTATTACCTTTTATAATCGGTATGTCTTTAATGAATTATAAAATTAAATAAATATAATAATGTTTTAACCGAAAATTATAATTACATTAATTATACCCAAAAAGTTATAATTACATTAATTATAACATGGATTTCGGTAAACTATATTTATTCAAATTTATATACGAACTAAATTCATATATTAATTCTCATTATGTGTACAACATCCTTGTACATATAATATATTCAATATTTGATTGCCCAATTAAATTAATTCTTTAATTAATTTAATTCATGTGACAATCAAACACAATACCAACTATGTTCTATTCCGTTCATTTCAACCATAGGGTGTGACCCTGTAGGTTCTTGTAACGTTAGCAGTAATACTAGAACGATTCTAATGTCACAAACAATGAGTGGCATCTAGCAATGCATCATTGCTACCTAAGTTACAAGAAGTCATGATTCGACATAACTTTTTGTGATTAACCTTTCATTCATTAATCCTTAAGTCCTTTATCTCTGGAATGGACACAAGTCATGGAATAGTCACACTTGTATAGTTCATCCCATGTTTCTTGATATCTTGAGTAGACTATGATATACAAATTAGTATGACATCTCATGTCAACTTATTTGAGCATGGCCATGCATTTCTAGTCTCACTCAATCAAGTGGCCTAAGATATTACTCCCATTATGTGGGAGGGACTTATCCTATATTGATCAACAATATCCCTCTACATAGATTGTGGTATATCCAACATCAACCTTTATAGAACAACAAGTTACGGTGTACGTTTGACTGTATCAAAATATACTACTCACGATGTTGGGATAATGATTATCTCAAGTCTGAGGATCATATACATATTAATCACTATGAGTAATGTTGTGACAAGTACATAATAATCCAAGAAACATACTCATAGCGGGTCAGTCCAATATGTTGTTCTCTAACACACATATTCATGCATTGATTTTGACACTCCATATCAATGACAACTCTTTATCATCAATCAACTACATGTTAGTCTTAATGCATTATTGTTGTCCTAGTCAACAATAATACTTGACTAAGGATCTTTTAAGAATAATCATATTATTCTTAGGACATTATTATAAAACAGTTTATTTGTACACACAGAAGGAAAAACTGAAATAATAATGACAACGCTTTATATTAATAAACATGGTAAATCAAGTATGTTATTACAACCATCTCATGATTGATCTTTGGGCATACTCTTACATAATTAACCTAGGGTTAGACGTTATTCGCCTCGAGAGAGGGTTTAATATAGGTTAGGGAGTCTTACGGATCAAGCTAAGTAAAAGAAATCATATAATTTAGGGTTAATTAATAAGTGAAGTCTAGGTGGATTCTTCCTAAAGGTATCGTCGTAATCAACTGAGTTTTCCCTCAAAGTTATTTTCCTATTCGTCCTTTTTGTCTTTGTGTCCTTAGTTTAGTCTTCGTCAAAACTAATCTTCACTCTAACTTTAAGGCTAAATAATAAAAAGAAAGTTAGTATTAATACTTTTAGTTCCTTTGGGTTCGATAACCGGTCTTGCCTAAGCTATACTACTGTTCGATAGGTACACTTGCCTTAATATCGTTGTCAGAGTTAGTCTTTAGGTTTGATCATTCTTTTATAAATATTTAAAGCTCTAATTTTACAGCGATCAAGTTTTTGCGCTGTTGCTGGGGAACTAAAATATTAAGAAAGCTTAATTTTTATTATTTTAGCCATATTTTTTTATTATTGCAATTTTTTTATTTTAAATTTTTTTCCTTGCTAATTTTTCTTTTATTTTGGCAGATAAGTATAGTGTATAGAGGAGATGGCACTAAATAACTATCAGTGGCAAGTTATGAGGACAACGCCAACAAAAGCCGCCAGTGTTTTCAACCTCGACGTGGTCACTAGGTTATCTACCCAGCTAGAGATGATGAATAAAAAGATTGATGGTTTGCATAGTCTCTCGCAGGTACACCCAATAATGCAATATGACTCGAATCCAAGAGGCGTGGCGAATCCTGAGTACCCACCCTACGGATATGGCATGGAAAACGAGCAAGCTCACTATACAAGTAACTATTTTAGACCTCAATATAATTTTTATTGTGACATTTATAATACAGGTTAGAGGTACCATCCCAATTTCTCATGGGATGATCAAAGTAGCCAAAGATCGGAACTTCTTCCAGATCTTCAACAACCACCTCACCAATAGGAAAAGGAATTGGACACTGAAGAAATGCCGACAAAATTCATGGCAGCCACAGAAAACTATTCCAAAGACACTGAAACAATCCAACGAACATTGATTGAAGAGATCTAGAGCCAAGTAAGGGAAGCCACTAAGGCAGTCGAACAACTTGCAAAATTAATGTCCGAATGATTGCAAGGGCGTCTACCAAGCGATACTGAAACTAACCCGAGAGAGAAAATTCAAGCCGTCACATCTCATAATAGCACAGGGGTAGACAAACCTAATCCGATAAAAGGAAACAAGGTAGAAGAAGGTAAAGTTGAGGCAACACAGGAAAAGCCAAAACCGGTAATCAAAGAGTACCAACCTCGCATACCTTATCCCGAAGCAATGAAAAGAGACGATTCAGAAGAACAATTCGGTAAGTTTTTTAAACTTTTAAAAAAATTACATATTAACTTACCTCTTCTTGAAGCTCTTTTTCAGATGCCAGACTCGAGGAAATTTTTAAGACAGCTCTTGACAAACAAACGCAAATTAGACGAAGAACACCACGTGGAATTAAATGCAACATGCTCGGCAATGTTACAGAACAAACTACTGCAGACGCAAAAAGACCCTGGGAGTTTTACAATTCCATGCTTAATTGGTAGTTTAACCATTGATAATGCGTTAGCTAATTTAGGGGCAAGCATAAATGTTATGCCTTATAAAATGTTTAAACAACTAGGTCTAGGTAAACCCAGACAAACTAGGATGAGCATTCAGTTAACTGATAAAACTAACAGAATTCCTAAGGGTATAATAGAAAATGTTCTAATCAAAATTGATAAATTCATATTCCTAGTAGATTTTGTTGTCTTAGACATGAATGAGGACAATTCGATTCCTTTAATTTTAGGAAAACCCTTCCTAGCAACTGCTAGGACTAAAATTGATGTGGGTACAGGAGAACTCATTCTTCGTGTAGGTGACGAATCAATCAGTCTACAAGCTTTTGACTCGGTCAAGACATCAAGTGATGAAGGTGAGAAAGTAAATTCAGTTGATAATCAAATTGTTCAACTTTCACCACAGGAAGCACCACAAAGCTACAAACTTGAGCCGAATCATGGGCCCCAAGCCGTACAAGCTCATAACAGTGAATTGTTAGTGGAATCTGACCCAAGGCAAGAACCTGTGGTAAGTGAAGGTAAGGTTGAGGTAAGCCATGATTTACCAAACCCGGTAAATACAGAGTACCAAGCTCGTGTGCCATATCCCGATGCAATAAAGAAAGACCACACAGAGGAAGAATTTGGTGAACTCACACTTCGTGTAGACAACGAAACAATCACTCTTCAAGCTCTTGACTTAGCTAGGACATCGAGTAATAAAGGTACGAACGTTAATTCTATTGATAATCATTTGGTTCAACCTTCTTTACAGGAAACATCATGAGATCACTTAGCTGAGCTAGATCTTAGACCTAGTGCCGACAAAGAAGAAACACATAAGGAACAAAGCCTTAGGGTTGACAAACTAAAAGAGCAGGAAACAAAAATCAGAGAGGAACAGGAGCCGCACGAAGTGAAACTGAAGGAGACCCCAGACAAGCTGATAGGAATAACAAATCACATCAAAATAGAGGATCAGGTATTGTTGAATAAGGAAGACCCTCGAATCACCAATTCAAACCTCAAGACAAACGAAGAAATCACTTTTGAGGTACTTAATGTCTTCCTATACGGCACAGTCGAGGTAAGCAATCCTAAATTCGACACTTTCGAGGTAAACATTACTCGACTTAAACTATATATCCATAACCGAAGTGATCGCATGAGAAAGGATTTTCACCTCCTCAAACCACCATGACCATACAATTGAGTGGTAAAGTCTAGCTTAAGACTATAAACGAGCGCTTCTCGGGAGGCAACCCGAGCACTAACATACTAACATAGTTTTTATTTTTCTAACATAGCACTAAAATAGTCTAACAGGAAAATGCAGAAATATCAACACGGCCTTGACACGGGCGTGTACATAGCCGTGCATAGCCAGGAAATAGACCATGGGCGTGCCAAAACACCGTGCCTAAACAGGGTAAAAATTTTTCGGTGACACGGGCTGCAACACTAGACCACGCCCGTGCTAGATAACCGTGTAAAATTACTGAGGTTACTGACTTATAATACACGGGCACAACACGGCAGTGCCTCACAACCGTGTGAAATTACTAAAGTTACTGACTTGTTATACAAGGGCTTGACATGCCCGTGTTACCCCACCGTGCTAACGTTTTATCTTATCAAACACGGGCGTGCCCATGTAAACACGGCCGTGCCAAAAACCCTGAACGCGCCCAAAATTCGGAAATCGCAAAAAGCATGGGCTATTTAAAACTTCACACGGGCGTGTCGATTGACCGTGCCCGAGCACCCTGAACGCGCCCAAAATTCAAAATCCCAAAACACGAGCTACATCTCTATTTAAACTTCATTCTCCCTTTTTCTAGTTATCTTTCATTTTCCATTATTTATTTTTATTCTCATTATTTTTTCCCTTTATTTTATTTTATTCTCTTTATTATTTTCTTCTTATTCTTTATGATATTTAGATTTAGCTTAGGATTCAATAAAATTAGGACGGCTACTTCGAGGATTCAATTTCAAACGGTTTGAGATGCTTCCCCACGCTCACCTCCAATCCTATCCGGTTTCTTTAACTTCATCCAAAATTCAGGAAGTTTCACTTCTCTCCCCATCTTATGATTTTTATGATTATTTTGCTATTATCCATCTTTGTACATTGAGGGCAATGTACATCTTAAGTGTTGGGGGGTTAACTATAGTATTATTTGAAAATCCCTGAATTATGCCTTGTTCAAAAGTAAAGTCTCTCATATTATGATTAGAATGAAATTTCCTATGATTTATGATCTTTGTTGATATGTTTTGGAGTAAGTCATTGATAATTGTGCATTGATGATTAAATTTGAAGGATACTAGAGAATCAAGCATGATAAGTCTATTTTTCAGAATTAAAATTTTTAGGTTGTCTACCTGAATCTGAATATTACTTTGAAGTTTGAAATTTACGAGGTTGACATCAAAATACCCATAATTTTTGTGAGATTTTGAGCCTTTTAGAGTATACATTCTTTCATGCTCACTTTCTATTATGAGTGTGTCAACTATGAACTGTTATTCTATAACTTGCCTTTTTACATGTCAAGACCACAGTTATGATTTGATATACTGAGATGATAAAGGCACTTAGGTTTTAACCCACTTACTCCACTTAAAAGCCTACCTTCATAATTAACCCCTAGTGAACCCCGTTGAGCCTAACAACCCTTTTTATTAACTCACCTACTAATTGTAACCAAAAACCCTTTGTATTTGTTATCACCAATTTTTTTTAATTACCCTTTTTGTCGAGATTTGATTTTGAATAAGTTTCCTAACTATGTTCTATATTTCAGTTGAAAAAAATTCTTCCTTATTATTATGATAGTTGGTACTAAAAAAAAAAGTTCTATGATTAAGTGAGCTTGTATGTTCAAATTCCAATTCTTAAGGAAAAAGCTCGTATTATTAGTTTTTAATTAATGTAAGATTAAGTTCATTTTTTTCTAGTTAGGAAATTTATCAAGACAATCTCGATTCTAACCTTCTGATTCAGCCTTTATCCACATCTTTAACCCTAGCCCCGTTACAACCCTGTCAAAGACCTTTTGATCTATTTGTCATCTTATATTACAGTGGTGGAGATTTGATTTTCAGGCAAGCCTATGGGATTAACTTTTCATGTTCGACTTATGAATGCTTAATGTTGACCCTTAAACACTTTTTGAGTGATTTGAGTGAATCTTTTGTGAGGATGTCAATCCTTGTCGGTTCTGAATTGAAAAGGTAGTTATTTAAAAGAGGTGAGACACTTATGTTTTCGAGGAGCAAAATCATGACTTATCTCGTTTGAATCTTTAGGACTCTTTGAATTAAATTATACATGTATAAATTATCCATGAATTATGATAAGACATTGTTGATAAGAATCATAGATCATGGAAAGTTTGTTTTAATTGTAAGTTAAGAATTTTGCTTGAGGACAAGCAAAAGCTTAAGTGTGGGGGTATTTGATAAACCGTAAAAGTAACATATTTTTATCCCACACTTAATATGCTTTTGGATGATTTACCCCTTGTTTTATATAAAAAGGTGCTTTTAATCCTTTCTTTTCATTTCTTATACCCAGGAAAGCACCTAAGGATGAAAAGAACACAAAACAGGCCTAAACCGGAGTAAATGGGCCTTAACACGAAATCGACACGGTCTGGCCCAAAGCACACACGACCGTGCCTTGACGAACACCTAGAGCACGGCCTCAACCGCGCCATAGACGCCCGTGCCTCAAGAGAAATCCGAGCACGGTCAGGTCTCGATTCACACGGGCGTGTAATATGGCCGTGCCTCTGACGCTGGAAAGAGTAATTTTAGTCGGAAAAGGATACTTAGGGAGAAATAATCGCGTTTCAAGAGCCTATAAATAACCCCCAGTATCACCTGTTGAAGGGAGCGAAAGTGAGGCCAAGGAGCCAAGCCGAGAAGGTCAGAGTTAGGGAATAACGTGAGGATAGCCAGTTGATCCATCTCAAGAAGCCATAGTTATACTCAAGACGGCGGAATTCTCTTTCGATTCCTTCAGGGGTTTAAGGATTTTTCCTATGTTTTGTTTTATCTTTTCTCTTGCGATGGTTTGTTTATTCATTATGAACTAAAACCCCTCAGATACCCGAAGGGGATGAAACCTAGATGGATTTTATTATTTGATTTTTAAGTTATATGATAAATTACTTAGTTTGTTCTTAATTATGTTGCTTAATCCAAATCTAATGTGCTTAGGTGGAGGAGGAATAGACCCTGCCTAAGAGAAGATCTAACATAATTAAGCGGAGTTGATCGGATGCCTAGAGATACGGTTACGAGATTTTGCCGGATTAGGGTGAAACCTAATATGGGAGCCCATTGATCGATTTACTGCTATCCTAGGGGGTTATTATCATCGAACGAGAGTTCCACTAATTAACCTAGGGTTAGACGTTATTCGCCTCGAGAGAGGGTTTAATATAGGTTAGGGAGTCTTACGGATCAAGCTAAGTAAAAGAAATCATATAATTTAGGGTTAATTAATAAGTGAAGTCTAGGTGGATTCTTCTTGAAGGTATCGTCGTAATCAACTGAGTTTTCCCTCAAAGTTATTTTCCTATTCGTCCTTTTTGTCTTTGTGTCCTTAGTTTAGTCTTCGTCAAAAGTAATCTTCACTCTAACTTTAAGGCTAAATAATAAAAAGAAAGTGAGTATTAATACTTTTAGTTCCTTTGGGTTCGATAACCGATCTTGCCTAAGCTATACTACTGTTCGATAGGTACACTTGCCTTAATATCGTTGTCAGAGTTAGTCTTTAGGTTTGATCATTCTTTTATAAATATTTAAAGCTCTGATTTTACAGCGATCACAAGGTATGGTATTTGACGTGTAAATGAGAATAGAAATTGAGGAAGTATTCGCCAGTGATTGAGTTGAAGGTTCAAAACGATATGATTATCTAAATAAGTTACTAGTTGAGATGTGGAGAAATGACACAAGTAAATGATGTTTTCCTCACTAAGTTCTTATGAACTTATATGGGTGTGTGCTTTGTTAAAGGAAAATAGGTTTGAGTCTGTGCTAGGAGGAATGATGCCAGACCTATGTTAAGGAGTGACGTATCAGGCTGTTATGCATACAGAGCAAGTTTGGTGGCGTGTTCAAAGACTTAATCCTTAGAAATTCACTCAGGTATTTGTTATAAATTAGGGCTTAAATTTGGATATCATTGTAGTCCAATTACCTCATGTTGTATCTTTATTTACTTAATGTACTTACTTATGTATGTTAGTTTGAAGTTTGTAAGTTGTAATTATCTGTAAATTGTATAAGTAGATTAAGCTAGTGTTTGTATTCGTGTGGTAATACCCAAGATCGGGATCTGATTAATCAGACCGGGTTGAGGTGTTACAAGTTTGGTATCAAAGCCCGGTTCAACTGGTTCTCAGATTACAAAGATGAAGAAGCCTTGTATTCACAATATGCCAAGCCTGGTAGAGTTCTTTAGGTACGTTGACAATTATCTTATCATGAGATTGATGTATTAAAAATGACTTAATGAATAGAAATAATGATGAGATAAAAAAGATAAAAGAAAGAAAAAGAATCGATTCATTAATATGAACAAAAAGAGTGTTATATGAGATAGAGAAAAATGAAAGAAAATATAGAATAAAAAGAAATTTAGTCCTCTCCCTTGATATAATGCTCAGTGGATTTTGCGGGAACCTTTTCTGCTAAGAGGACCTCCTCTGTTTGCTCCATTTCCTCTAGAGTTTGTTTTAAGTCATTGAGCTTCTCGGGACTCTCTTCACCCTTTATTTCGGGCAAGCTAGGATGAACAAACCAGCAACTTGTTTCCATTTTGATTGGAAGTCTTCACACACTTTACCTTTGGGGTTGTAAACATCGAAACCCAATGAATCTGTAGAGATGTCCTTTAGGAAGCTGAAGTCTACCTGACTCAAGTCATTGGGACCAACAACCACTTGGGTGTGGCCTTTAACTCTGGCAGTGCCTTGGCCAATTTCTTGGTTGTGTCCTCTTGGTATTTTTTAAAGGCTTCATCATTGGATTGGTGAAGGCTATCCAATTTGGCCTCATAGTGTAGCTTTTGGGCTTGGAGTTGTTCCTTTAAGGAGGACTAGGCCTTCTCTAATAACTCAACCTTACTCTCTAACAGTTTGCACTTATTCTTTGAGTCCCTATATTTGAGCTTCCAAGCCATGATGCATGAGTCAAGACGTTCAACTTTGCTTTTAAGGACCTACTCATTGTAATGTAACTCTTCTATTGTCTTACTTTTTGATTTACTCAACTCCTCAAAGCTAACAACCTTGTCTTTGTGGTAGTTGTCAAACTCCTGAAGAGTTCCACTCAATAGCTAATATTCCATTTATAGATTTTGGATAGACTTGGCCATCTGTGAGAAAGGGGATGAGTCTGACTTGGATGCAATGTAAGATTAGAAGACCTCTTGGATTTGCTAAGGGATCATGTTGTATTGGCTTTGGAAGATGGAACTTAAGGAAACAGAGGATGACCTTGAAGCATAAAGGTTATGCCAAGGGAAGAAGGTTGTGGTTCAGAATTTATAGGGATCGCAGGTAGTTCCAATGGTAAAGTCTTTGTTGGGGTGTCAGCGTAAAAAATACCCGTGATTTGAGTAGGTAAGTCTATAATATGGGCGGACTCCATTGGGACTGATGGCACAGTAGACAATGATGGAACAGTAGGAGAAGGAACCTTTAGGTCAGGAAGTCCCTTATTAAACTACACCACTTTGGCTGAGGGGCCTCACTCTCTTTAGTAGCCGGAGCATCTTCACTTGCTCTATGCCTCTTTTGGTACTTCCTAGTAACTAGTTTCTTAGAAGAAGCAACAGAAGCACTCTCCTTAACCTGAGATTTCTATAAGATAGCTCTGATATCCATATTTAGTGCTAAGATGATTGAAGTGTGGGATTTTGGATTGAGTCCTACACCATTAATGTGAGTGTAAGCTTCGCTTGAAGAAGAAGTAGGAGGATGAATACTAGGAGTAATAAGCCAATTGCAGGAATGAATCCCACATAATTCATAAAAAAAGAATGTGGGTTCTCCTACATGCCCGGTTAAAATTTGTGCCAAGACAGTATTTCTATTAAATGGCCAAGCTTTTGAAGCTAAAGGCACATTATAGTTGTCCAGCCAGCTGATGCGATCAGTGTTTTGTCGACCATTGGGACTTTGATTTTGTAGGCAATACTAAAAAATGTTTCTGACTGTAACCAATTCTACCAACTCAAGAATGCGCCTCCTGTTTAGATACTTGAACTGCTTATTGGCAATCTTCGATTCTACAGGCTGGCTTTGAAAGTAAATGATTTCTTGGGAAGTGACCAGCTAGTAGGAAAACCAAATCCATCATCGAGCTTGCAAATGAACCTTATAAACTTTTCATTTTTCTAGTGAAGATTGGAGAGACTATTTTGAATGATTGGGTTATAACCTTTGTGAACACTGAAGTGGGCGGAACCAACACCAGCCCCTTGCCTGGTAATTTTGAATTGATAAAGTTTTTGGAAAACTCCTAAGAGGGGTGGCTTGTTTTATGGTAGAAATTGTTGAAATAAGCTACCAGATTCCACCAAGATAACACTGATAGTTTTCATAGTACAATACCATGCTCAGTAAAAAATGAGCAAAGCAAGGGGTGTAAGGGTAAGTGGAAACCAGCCTCTAATAGAATAAGGGGAAGGATAAAACCTTAGGTATTGTCACTTAGACGACACCTTGGTTGTATTTCAACGTTGTAAGCAAAGTTTGGACAACGGAAGCCTTGGGCTGCTAAGAATTAGCCTACTTCTTCTTCAGTGTTTTTACACTCATAAATGGGAGTGGAAATTCGTGGAAGAGTGTTTACAAGTTAAAAGGGCAAAAAATGGTGTGATTTTTAGGGGTTAAAACTCGGTTACTCTGGGTATGACCTTTACCGCGAACATCCATTCTTGAAATTCTTGTATGGGAATAAGAAATGTATGGAAAAGAAGAGGAGATAAGATTACCTTTAAGAAATCTGAAATCAGAGAAAACGAAGGCAGATTGAGGAATTGAAAAAGTTGTTGAGAAATATGAAGATTTTAGCAAAAGTGTTTAAAGAGGGGATCGAGTCTACGTTTTATAGATATAGAAGTGCTCAAGAAATCATTCTGTGAGAAACTGTTTGAATTCTCCAATACAGGTTTGAAATCTATGAAAAAGGCATGAGTGGCATCTACGCTTGAGTGTTCAATCGCCAAATTTTTTTTTTGCATTTAAAGTAGTCTAATGACATATTCTTCATAAGACTTTTAAAGAGTATGTCAATGAGAAGGAAATTATGAATTGTATTCAAGGGAATTCATATCATCATTGATATGTATGATCAAGGTAATTGATTTCTAGGAAAGATGAAAATTTCAAGGACAAAATTTTGTTAAAGGGAGGAGAGTTGTAACACCCCAACTCTGGCTGGTACAGGGTTTGGCATATAGTCCTAAGGTAATATGATTGGCGAAGTAGGCTTTGCCCAAGTGCCTCTTTCAGTGAATAGAGTGAGCGTATACAATTTTGTGGTTAAGTTAATAAAGGTTCCTTGTCAGGTGACTATCTTAGTTGGAATAAGACTAGCGGTCACGTAAAACGATATCGAGAGTTTGAGTTCACGCCAGGGTTATGATGCGCTTGATTAATTGTGGTACTGTGCAAGCTAAGTTGTAAGGTAAATTGGTCAAAAACCAATTGAATGTGAACTAGAATAGTTAAAAGATAAGAGAATACTCAATTAGGTTTATTGAAAGTTGTAGACTTTTGATAAGACAATTCAGTAATGATGTGACATTTGTCAAGTTCCAATAAGGACTTAGATTATAATAATAGATATTCAAGTTTGGAAAAGAGAGTTCTCTTATTTCTTCTAAGATAAGGTTATCTGAGGCTTGAAGAACCGAAAGCATTTCTCTAAGCTGAGTTCAAGGTAAGTTTTATGACCCTGCATGTTGTGTTATGTAAGAGTAGGTCCGAATAAGTGCATGAATAGTTAGATGAATGAGTACGGCTTTGTATGTGGTTTATCTGGGTTTGAAATGATAATGTGGTTACTCGAATGTGCTTTAATGGTGTTCTTATGTTTTATAAGTAGTGGTTGCTACAATATCCTGATGAAGGTTGGGTCTAGAGTTCAAACTACTATCTTTGGTTTTTAAAATGAGTCTCTATACCGACTCTTGCTTGTATACTATCCATATAAGATACTTTTGTGGCAGTTGATTGAATTATGAAATAGAGACCAGAAATGGATAGTCTGAATGTTTGCTCAGGTTGCATGTATAGTTAGTAGAAGATTGGAAAGTTAAGTATGTGAAGTTTGAGTATGGCTGTATGGCACACCTGAAATGCATGTGATGAAGTGTATGATTAGTGATTTAAAGTGTTGAGTCTTAAGCGATGCTAGTACATGAAGAGTTTGTTAAGTAAGTTTGTGTTTGTTCGCCGCAATGGAGTATAAAGGGGTTCGCCGGGACTTCAAACACGATATTTAAAAGGAAAAACCTATGGCTATGGCACCTTTAGAAAGTAACTAAAGGATGGAGATAAACTAATGGGGTTCCCCACGGGTCATAGGGGCAAACCTCATATAACGTGCGTTTAGGCAAATCCATATCATAAACAAATCAAGAAAGAAAAGCCTTTGTGGAGTAAAATGAAAGAAAAACCTTTATGGCATAATATGAAAGGAAACCTTTGTGGCATAATATGAAATGAAGCTTTTGTGGCGGAATATGAAAGGAATGCCTTTGTGGCGCAATATGAAAGGAACGTCTTTGTGGCGAATTATGAAGGGATAGCCTCTAGGGTGAACCCAACAATGATAGCCTTTGTGACAGTAATTTGAGAAATAAGCCCTTGTGGCGCACTCTGATGGAACATCCTACATGGCAAATTCTGAGAACAGTTCCATTGTGGGATTTCATAGTAAAGCTTTCGATGGCATACCCTAAAGGAATGACTCTTGTGGCTGATTCGGTATTAAAATGTTTGGCGCATTTAGCATGGCTTGTAAGAGTAATTAGAAAGATCAGTAAGACACACTATCTCTATAGGATACGATAAAGTGTTATGCAAGACCATGATTTGATTGTGAATAATGATGTGATGAGATATAGAAAAAGTGAGGGGTAAACGTAAAAGAAGTGTTTTCTGAATTAGAATTTTTCGAACTGCATATTAAAAGGAACGCACCTGCTATGCATAGGTGAACAAACATGGATTATGGAACGATGACTTAAAGTCACATATACAAGGGTAAGGGTGATTCAAACGAATGGACTCTATAATGGAAATGGGTAAAGACTAATGAGAGATCAGATTGAAAGCGGCATGTGGTGTACTAAAAATGTTGATCAGTAAGAAATGAATTTTGAGCAAGGCATGGTATCTGACGTGTAAATGAGAATAGAAATTGATAAGTATTTGCCAGTGATTAAGTTGAAGGTTTAGAAATATATGATCATCTAAATAGGTTACTAGTTGAGATGTGGAGAAATTACACAGGTAAATGATGTTTTCCTCACTAAGTTCTTACTAACTTATATTGGTGTGTGTTTTGTTACAGGCAAATTGGTATAAGTCTGTGCTAGGAGGAACGATGCCAGGCCTATACCAAGGAGTGGCGTATCAGGCTGTTATGCATACAGAGCAAGTCTGGCGACATGTTTAAAGACTTAATCCTTAGAAATTCACTTGAGTATTTGTCATAAATTAGGGCTTAAATTTGGATATCATTGTAGTCCAATTACCTCATGTTGTATTTTGTATTTACTTAATGTACTTACTTATGTATGTTAGTTTGAAATTTGTAAGTTGTAATTATCTGTAAATTGTATATGTAACAACCCAATTTCAGTGGTGTCAGAAACAATGGTTTTAGGGCCATAATTCTGACGAGTGAGTTATTATTTTATTAATTATTTAATGTCTAGGGATTATTTTAAGGTCAGATTAAGTTTCATTAAGAAATTTTAAAGTTTAAATGGTTTAGGTCAAAAGGACTAAATCGTAAAGGTTGCAAAAGTGGGTATCTATTAGTTTAAAGGGCTAAATGGCTATGGAAAGGAAAGTAAATGTACTTAGATGGTAAATATACCATAATTGAGTTAGTGGATAGTTATGGACAAGGTTTTATTGGAATTTTTGTTTAATAATAAGGTTAAAGTAGTAATTTGTAAATAAAAGAAAAATTAAGTAAGTAAAATAAAAAATAAAGATATTATCTTCTCCATTTTTGTTTCAAAAACCTAAAATAGCCATTAGAGAAGAAGGAAGGTTCAACCAACACTTAGTTCTTGCATGGCATGTAAATTTGTCCTATTTTTAAGGATTTTTATGTTTTTGAGCTCGATTTATCGTAGTCTAGCTACCCAGGGGTTAATTTGTAAAAATTTTAAAGGTTGAGGGACTTTTTATGGTTTTTTTAATTATTTTTTGAAGTTATTTGATAGATTATTGATTTTGGTTGTTAAACAAACTTGTTTTGTTAAATGGTTTTTGATGAATTTGAATTAGGGGTTAAATTGTTGAAAGTGTAAATTCATGGGTTTTATTATGAAATGTTAGTAATTATGGGTTGAACCAAGGTCCCTTATAGCATTGGTTAATATGGATTTAGGTTAAAATGATTAATATTCAAGTTATGTGCTTAAGGACTAAATTATGAAAAGTTAAAATATTAGGGGTAATTTTGCAATTTTACATATATATGAATTATGGATTGAATTGAATACTTAAAGTACTTAATTGAATGAAATTATCTATTTAGATCAAGATAAACCACAATTGGACTTAAATCGGGGAAAAGCTAAAGCTTTGGACTAGACTTCAACTCGACTATTACGACCATAGTTATCGAGGTAAGTTCGTATGAATTTAATGCTTATTAAATGTTATTTTGGTTGATTAATCATTCATGTTACATTATTTATAATTGATTCGGTAATAAAATGATATTTGAATACTTGGCGGTAGAAGTCACATTTGAACCTTAAGAATTCTTAGGATACAAATGACATGTCATTAGGGATTTCATGTTTCGGGTGCTAGTCTAAAATGTCCTACTGATTGCTAAGGTCCTGCATCTGTTGCATATTTTCCATAGCTCGTGTTAGCACTATTGAAAAGGAAAGATTATGGTTATATGGAAAGACACAATATGTGTGAGCATTCCTGAGTATCCGATGTAATTCTAGATAGTTCAACGAGTAAGTAAAGGAAATGGCATGGTAAGTATACAATTGAAATGATTCATGATCTTAGGAAAAGGTTGATGGGTTAAATGATATGTATATGAAATTTACTTACTATATGAATTAACTCATATGTATCATGGATGAACCTACTAACTTGTGAGTTTGATGGTGCTTGTATAGGCTTTTACTAAGCTTATAGTCTTGGAAATGATATTATGCTTACTCTATAGTTTTTACTAAAGAAATGGTAAGTTATGTTTGAGTTTATATGAGTTTACTAAGCACTAGTTCTTGCGTAGTTACTTTCCTTTATTTCATAGATTGTCGGAAGCTCGATCGGTTGAAAGCTTGTCAGAGATCTATCACACTATCCAGTAACTATTTCTGTAGTTTTTGAGTATTTTGGCCAAGGTTATAAATGGCATGTATAAGACTTTGTGTAATGGTAGTTTATGAATGTGTTAATGTTGATTTGGTATGTATATGCTTTGAAGTTTATGTTTGGTTGATGATTTAGAGCTTTGACAAGTTAGGTCATTTTGGCCACTTTTAGGTACTTGTATATATGACCCTTGTTATGCTTGTAATGTTATATAATAAATGGTTATATGTGATGTTATTTGGTAGTTAAAGAAACTAGGTTTTATGCTTGAAATGTGACTATGTTGCTTTGTTTTGATCAATGGTGTTTTGGTATAAATGTGGTGCCTTTGAATGACGTATTGGTTAAATGAATTGGGATGTTTGAAATGGTATGTTTAGATGTGCTTGAATGATGCTTAAGTTTATTGAATGTGTGCATGAATGGAGTGATGGAAATGGTATGTTTTGGCCTTGAAGTGGCTTGATTTTAGGGTCAATTTATGGATCACACGACCTGGGACACGGCCTGGCTACACGGTCGTGTGTCACTTGTTAGTTTTTTAGTGTATCAAGTCAGTGTGTTACACGGCCTAGTATACGGCCTACGATATGGCTGTGTATCACAAGTTACAGAGTTACATAGTTTGGCACATGGCCTGCGACATGGTTGTGTGACCTAACTCAGTGAGTTACATGGGGTGAGACATGGGCTGGGACACAGCTAGGTGTCCCTTTGTTTGATTGTTACACGACCTAGGCTATGTCACACGGCCTGGCCACACAGCCGTGTGACCCTTGTTTTCAAATTTTACATTTTTTTTTTCAAATCTTTTATTTTGTTTCAAATTAGTCCTGTGACACCCCAAACCCAACCAGGACGGATTGACCTAAACTCGAAGCATTACATTAGCTACCTAAGTGACTCACCGGCTAATGACCACCCAAGACACACCCCGACCTTATAACTCCTCAATCTTATCTAATTATTAGTTTTATTAATGCAGAAGCAACCTATAAGCCAATTTTAAACTTTTACTAGGTAATTTAACCTAAAGGCATTTTCGTCATTTTACCACCTATGGTAAAACTAACCCAATTTTAGATCTAAGTGTTTACCGACCTAATTTTAGTCAAATTATGCAAGCCAAAAAATTTCAGCTTAATTTGAGTTCGTTTACTATGTTTAATTCAAGTTCTATTACTAGGCACTAAACAGTAACAAATACAAGCTATCAGGACCTATTTTGAATTATAAATTAAGTGCGTTCCTATCGAAATTTTCCCATTACTAGACTTGTAACATCCTGGAATTAGGGGTTCTGTATTTTATGTTTTCTATGTGTTTGGCCTGTTCTGCTTGTTAATTTGGTGTGTTTGGGGGTTCTGGGAAGGCTCGGGGTCAAGCTAGAGTTTTGGTAAAAATTTCAGCTTAATTTGAGTTCAAGTCTCGTCAGTAGCATCCTGAAGCTTTATTTTTTGTGCTTAGGGAGCTAAGGTGTTGGCATTCGGCTGGACTCTTCATGGTGGTTGGTTGAAGAAGTCAAAGTGTTTGAATGGAAGGTGTGGAAGAGGTTGTGGAGGAAGACTTGGTCCACTAATTCAAAATGAGTGAGGGGGAGTGAAACAAGGAGGGAATCGTGGGATTTTGTGAAGGTGGGTAGTGTTGGCCGAATGTTGGAGAGTGGGGGGAATTTCAACTATGTGTGTTGTTGGAGCTAGGGGCGACGGCATGGGATGTGTGTTAGCTAAACTGGAAGCTTAGGACAGTGTGTGTGCAGAATTTGTGAGTGAGCTTTTGTTTTATTTCGGGTTGCTTAGCTTTTGGTGTGCCGAAACTCCCTAGGTGCATCTAAAGTCTCTTCTCATTTCTTTTTGTTTTATCAACTCTTTCTCATTATTTCTCTCTTGTTGACAAACCTTCCCATTCGTGCATTTCCTTTTTCTTCAAGGTTACCAAGACATCTTTGGCCGAATCTCTCTTCACCATCCACTCTTCTCATTCAACTCTCTTTTCTCCTCTTGCTACTATCTTCTTCTGAAGTCAAATCTTCTTTTGGTTTCTTTTCTTTTAACTGAAACCCTGCTACCTCTCACCTTATTCCTTCTTCTTGTCTTTTCTTTGTGAATTTTGGCCGTGTACCAAGGAGCAAGGTGTTTGTGGGATTGCCGAAGGTCCTTCTCATCCGATTATGATAGTTCAAGTGGCCGTGGGTAGGAGGGTACTTTTGGGCGATATTCTCTTCTCTCGAATCTTCGGTAATCGCAAGGTAAGTGGGTTCTTCCGTTTCTTCTTTTCCTTTCGGTATTATGGGAGTCATAGCTGAATGGCTATTCTGTTTTGATGACTAGGTTTTGACTAATCCCTTCTCTTTTCTCTCGTTTTGAAACGCTTACTCCGGGAAACTCCAGAAGCCGAACGTTTTGAAGTCCAAAGTCTAAAGATCGGTTGATTTTCGAATCTTACCTTTCCATTCGGGTTTAAAGTAAGGGGCCACTTTTGTTCTTTGTGTTGAGCCTTTATTCATTACTCTGTCATAATTCAACCCTTGCCGGGGAAATCTTTATTTTCGCGATAGTATAGTATTGATCCAGATTTTTGTCCATGGATGCAAGTATCGGTCAAGCTGAGGAGGGAAGTGGACCCATAGTCTCCGCTCCTAAATTTAAAAGGCGAGCTATGTCGGCGGTTCGAGACTATCCGCCAGGTTGTGGTAGAGAGCCGACGTCTACCTGGGTTAGGCAAATAGCCGTTGCCCCTGCTAGTGAAAGCATCGACGTAGAGAGTTTAGTGTTACGCGTTATCAGGTGTGTAATTATCACACTCTGTTTATTAAACTACGTTATTAACTGTGTTGGCTGAAAGCCGAAACGACTGTATCAACAGTCGAGATACCCTTGTGGGTAAAGTTGGAGACACCGGGTAAGTTCCACTATGATTTTATGTTCGAAAATATGTGGATGTATGAAATAGTTGATAGTTGTGCATTTGAAGCATGACCGCATTCATCTCAGTATGTTAATATGTGCATGGGCTCGGGATATGTTGTGAATGGGGAAGTGTTATTTAGGGACTGTCACAGTGGTTTGGTACCACATTAGGTTGGCCCCACATATCTTATTCAGTGACTATGTCTCAGTGGTTTGGTGCCACGGTGGTTTGACACCACGTATGTATATTTCAGCGACTTGTCTCAGTGGTTTGGTACCATAGTGGGTTGGCCCCACATATATTTATCCAGGATTGTTGCAGTGGTTTGGTACCACAGTGGGTTGGCCCCACACATATTATTAGTGACTCTGTCACAGTGATCTGGTATCACGGTGGTCTGGAACCACAGCGGCTTGGTGCCACGGGCGATTGGCTGATTCAGGTGATATAGAGGATGGAAAATTAGGTTGGGCTGGGTTGCATTGCATACATGCTCAATATGTTGTATTGTGTGGGCTAAGGCCCAATGGGCATCTGTGGGCTTAGAGCCCAAACTTCGTTTAATGGGGATTTACACAGTGAGTCTCGGTGACTCACCCCTTCTGCTTAATTTTGCAGGTAATCATTAGGTCGCGGATTTGGGAGCCGAGGTGGACTTGTGGTGGCCATACCATGTTTTTCTCGTAAATTCGTCCTCTTATTTACACGTATTCTTAATTGGGGTTTTATTATGTAATAAGGCCACTATAACTTTGGATTTGGGATTTATATTTGCACTGTTATTACACATTTTATGCCATGTCTAATATGGGTTTTTTTTTAAAAAAATACAATAATAAAACGTAAACCATCATTTCCTTTAAAAGGTGTTAACAAAAGATAACGTGCAATTAACTAATTGATTCAGAAATTTTACTTAAAACCGAAACATCGTTTTCAACTGTCAAGTATTATGAAATTCCTTAAATTCGACTTTCGACAAATAAACCTTACTTCGAAATTTCAGTTCAAATTAAACAACTACTTTAAATTTTCCCTGAAATGAAATAACGAAATGCAAAGTTTTTTTTTTCTAAATCACGATTTAGTTAGTTTTTCCAAAAACTCCTTTCCTGTAGCATACGAGATTTGGTCGTAGCGTATTAACCGGGTTTGGGGTGTTACAATTACGGTATCAGAGCCAGTTAAAAAAAATCGGCTGTGGGTATGAGGTTCAAAAATGTTTTCAAAAGTTGGTTTGGAAAATGGTTTACAAAAACACATGTTTTCTGGAAGCATGGCACCCGAGTCTCTGGCACCAACCCACACAGTAAGTTTTCTGATTATAGCTTGAATTCTTATGAAATATTGTGGTGATAGTTTAAACTTTAGAAATAGAGACTTTAGAAATATTTCTCGCGGGAACTACTCCTAATACTACTTTCATAAGATTGCCCGGTAATAAACAGTGGAAGAAGTACTAATTCATAAAACTTTTAATCAGATTCAGTCGAATCAGTAGTCATGAGCGCTAGAGGACGTGTTATGCGCGGCCGTGGTAGAGGCCGGAGTGTTGGGTCTGAACCTTCAGAATTAGGGCATGGGCCGGAATGTGAAGTGCTAGCCTCACCAATTGCGGAAGCGAAATTTCAGGACCAAACTGGTGGAGACGATACTGTGTCTCAGGCTATGTTACGTGTTTTGGAGCTGGTTACTGGAGCGAGCATGGGATTAGTGGCTCGAGAATCTGTGTCTGAACGACTTTGAGCTAATGGGGCTGAGATGTTTAGGGGCATTTCTGGCGTGGCTCCCAACGTAGCTAAGTACTGGCTAGAAGCAGTTGGGCGCATCATGGATGATCTTGGCTGTATCGCGGAAGAGAAGTTGAAAGGGGTAGTGTCTCTTCTTCGAGATGTGGTATACCAGTGGTGGCTCATGGTTAGAGATGGTACATCAGCAGTCCGTATTACCTGGGACTTCTTTAAGTCAGCGTTCCAGGGGAAGTATATTGGGTCGAGCTATGTGGACGCTTAGAGGAAGGCATTCTTAAACTTGGTGCAGGGGAATAAGTCAGTGGCCGAGAATGAGGCGAAATTCCTACGTCTAAGTCGTTATGCCCGAGGTATTGTTGCAACAGATCACGAGCGTTGTGTCCGATTTGAGGATGGTCTGAGGGACGAGTTGCGAGTACTGATAGCTCCCCAACGGGAAAGAGAATTTGTTATTTTGGTTGAGAAGGCTAAGATAGCCGAAGAGGTGAAGTGATCTGAGAGGCAGAATCAAGATAGGGACAAGGGTAGGAATAAAAGGAATTTTGGGTCGTCAGGTTCTGCTGGCAATTTTCAGAAGAGGCCTAGGTTGGATGGGCCGGGTCGAGCTGCGAGGCCTATTACTGTGGGTCAGTCTCAGCTGTGTGCTCGATGTGGGAAATTTTATTCGGGAGAGTGTTGGGTAGGTAGTAGAGGATGCTTCAGGTGTGGATCTAGGGATCATCGGGTAAAGGACTGTCCTCAAGAGCCAAACAGAGCGCGGCCAGTGGGTTAGAATTATGTCCAGTCCGGAAGAGGTGGGCAGCAACCACAGAGGGGTCGTGGTCCAGCCAGAGGAGGAAATGGTTTTGGTCGGGGGCAAGGAGCACCGGGCAGAGGTGCTGGGAATATAGATGCAAGACAGCCTGGGTTGGTTCATGCAGCTAGATGCCGAGAGGATGGTGATGCACCGGACGTCATAACCGGTACGTTCCTTATTTTTGGTTTGCCCTTTATAGCACTGATTGATATTGGGTCTACACATTCTTATGTTGCTAGTACTGTGTCTGGAACTTTGAGCATAGAATCTGAGATTGCTTCTAGAGAGATGACTGTGATTAACCCTTTAGGACAATCTGTAGTGGTGAACAAACTCTTTAGGAATGTGCCTTTAGAAGTACAAGGGATAGTCTTCCCGGCTAATTTGATGGAACTGCAGTTCGGCGAGTTCGTTTTGATCTTAGGCATGGACTGGTTAGTTATGTATTGAGCAAGCTTAGATTGTGCTGATAAGCATGTGGTGTTGAAGACTCCCGAGGATAATGAGGTGTTAGTGATAGGCGAAAGAAGGAATTATCTGTCCAATGTGGTGTCTGCTCTTAAGGCTGAAAGAATGGTGCAAAAAGGGTGTGAAGCGTTCTTAGCTTTTATCAGTGCTCTGGAGGCCAAGGAGTTGACTATAAAGGATGTTAGAACAGTGAAAGAGTTCATAGACGTCTTTCCAGAAGAGATTCCAGGGTTACCTCTGGATCGCGAGGTGGAGTTCGGTATTGATCTTCTTCCGGGAATAGTGCCAGTGTCCATTGCCCCATACAGAATGGCGCCGAAGGAGCTGGTAGAACTTAAAGTCCAGATTCAGGAACTATTGGACCGGGGTTTTATCCGACCAAGTGTATCACCTTGGGGAGCACCGGTATTATTTGTTAAGAAAAAGGATGGGTCGATGCGGATGTGCATCGACTACAGGCAATTGAACAAGTTGACGATCAAGAACAAGTACCCGTTGCCAAGGATTGATGACTTGTTCGATCAACTGCAAGGCACTTTGGTCTTTGCAAAGATAGATTTGAGGTCAGGTTATCATCAGCTTAAGGTCAAGGAAGCAGATATTCATAAGACAACTTTTCGAACCCGTTACAGTCACTACAAATTTTTAGTGATGCCGTTTGGGTTGACAAATGCACCAGCTGCGTTTATGGACATGATGAACCGGGTGTTCCAACCCTATCTGGATCAATTTGTCGTAGTGTTCATAGACGACATCTTGGTTTATTCAAGAATAGAGGAGGAGCATGATTCGCATCTTCGGGTGGTTCTGCAGATTTTGCGAGAGAAACAGCTGTATGCCAAATTCAGCAAGTATGAATTTTGGTTGAGGGAAGTTACTTTTCTGGGACATGTTGTGTCTGCCGAGGGGATTAGGGTTGACCCCCAGAAGGTTGAAGCTGTTTTGGATTGGAAACCACCGAAGTCTGTGGCGGAAATTCAAAGTTTTCTTGGTTTGGCTGGGTACTACAGAAGGTTTGTTGAGGGGTTCTCGTTAATAGCCGCACCATTAACCAAGTTATTATGGAAAGGGGTACCGTTTGTCTAGTCAGATAAGCACCAGGAAAGCTTTGCGAAGTTAAAGAGGATTTTGACAGAGGCACCAGTGTTGATTCAGCCTGAGGCTGGGAAGGAGTTTGTCGTCTATTGTGATGCGTCGCACACAGGGTTAGGATGTGTGTTGATGCAAGGGGGAAAGTGGTAGCATATGCATCTCGGCAATTGAGACTACACGAAGTGAACTATCCTACGCATGATCTTGAGTTAGCTGCGGTAGTGTTTGCTGTGAAGATTTGGAGACACTATCTGTATGGGGAGAAATAGATTATCTACACAGACCACAAGAGCCTGAAATATCTCCTTACCCAGAAGGAGTTGAATTTAAGGCAGCGGAGGTGGATTGAGTTGTTGAAGGATTATGACTGCTCAATCGAGCATCACCCGGGTAAAGCTAACGTAGTAGCAGATGCGTTGAGTCGTAAGGTAATATTGGACTTGAGGGCAATGTTTGCTCATCTTAGCTTGTATGACGATGAAAGTTTGCTAGCTGAACTTCAAGTGAAGCCTTCTTGGGTCAGTCGGATTAGAGAGAAGCAGTTGTCGGATGAATCACTAAGTTCTAAATTTCAGCAAGTGGAAGGTGGTGAGACAGGAGATTTTTGTTTGAATAGTGATGGGGTATTGTGCTTTCGTGGAAAGGCTTGTATGCCGAAGGATTCCGAGTTAAGGCAGAAGATTCTACAGGAAACGCATAGTAGTCCATACGCTATGCATCCTGGTGGGAGTAAGATGTATTGGGATCTGCGCGAACAGTTCTGGTGGCCGGGTCTGAAGCAGGAGGTGACCGAGTTTGCGAGTAGGTGCTTGACGTGTCAGCAGGTGAATGCGGAACATTAGTTGCCTTCGGGGTTGCTTGGAAGTGGGAGAGGATAACGATGGACTTTGTTAGTGGGCTACCTCTTACGGTTACTAAGAAAGATTCAGTGTGGGTAATTGTCGATCAGTTGACGAAGTCCACTCACTTTATACCAGTTCGTGTTGACTACGCACTACAGAAGTTAGCCAAGATGTATGTAGCGGAGATTGTGAGGTTGCATGGGGTACCAGTGTCTATCATATCAGACAGGGACCCCAGGTTTACATCGCGGTTCTGGAAGGCGTTGCATCAAGCATTGGGTACAAGATTGGATTTTAGCACAGCGTCTCATCCACAGACTGATGGTTAGTCTGAGAGGGTAATTCAGATCTTAGAAGACATGTTGAGAGGCTGTGTTATCGATTTCGAGGGTAGTTGGGAGGATTTCTTACCGTTGGCAAAATTCGCATACAACAATAGCTATCAATCCAGTATTCAGATGGCACCCTATGAAGCGTTGTATGGTCGGAAGTGTCGCACTCCTACCTGCTGGACAGAGTTGGGTGAGCGACAGTTGTTGGGTCCGGAATTGGTTTCGGAGACAGAGGATAAGGTTAAATTGATTCAGACTCAGTTGAACGAAGCTTCCGACAGGCATAAATCTTATGCAGATCTGAAGCGTAAGGATATAGAGTTCTCAGTGGGGGATCAGGTTTTTCTGAAAGTTTCACCCTGGAAGAAAGTTTTAAGGTTTGGACGAAAGGGCAAGTTGAGCCCCAGGTTCATCGGGCCTTACCGAGTGTTGAAATGTGTGGGACCAGTAGCTTATCAGCTGGAGTTACCTCCACAATTGAGGTAGATACATGATGTATTCCATGTCTCGGTGCTAAGGCGTTATTGTTCGGATCCATCTCACATAGTGCCAGTGGAGAAAATTGAAGTGAGACCTGATTTATCTTTTGAAGATGAACCAATTCAGATCTTAGACCGTGATGTTAAAGTATTGCGAAGGAAGACGGCTTCATTGGTTAAAGTTTTGTGGCGGAATCACGGTTCAGAGGAGGATACGTGGGAGCCAGAGGATGTAGTGCGATAGCAATACCCTCACCTCTTTTGACCAGGTAAATTTTGAGGTCAAAATTTCTTTAAGGGGGTAGAACTGTAACATCCTGGAATTAGGGGTTTTGCATTTTATGTTTTCTGTGTGTTTGGCTTGTTCTGCTTGTTAATTTGGTGTGTTTGGGGGTTTTGGGAAGGCTCGGGGTCAAGCTAGAGTCTTGGTAAAAATTTTGTTTTTAGGCACTTTAGGGGGGAGAGCGGTTTGAAGCAGGCCTTAAGAGTAATTTCTTGTGTTTGTTGACACAAGAAGAAGTGTGGTAGAGTGGCAAGAAGACGCCACTTAAGGTGCAGGGGTGTGGCGTCACAAGGGAGCAGCAGGGGAAGGAGTTTGAGTCTCGTCAGTAGCATCCTGAAGCTTTATTTTTTGTGCTTAGGGAGCTAAGGTGTTGGCATTCGGCTGGACTCTTCATGGTGGTTGGTTGAAGAAGTCAAAGTGTTTGAATGGAAGGTGTGGAGGAGGTTGTGAAGGTCAAAATGAGTGAGGGGGAGTGAAACAAGGAGGGAATCGTGGGATTTGGTGAAAGTGGGTAGTGGGGGGGGGGAATTTTGGCTATGTGTGTTATTGGGGTTAGGGGGTGATGGCATGGGATGTGTGTTAGCTAAACCGGAAGCTTAGGAGAGTGTGTGTGCCGAATTTGTGAGTGAGCTTTTGTTTTATTTCGGGTTGCTTAGCTTTTGGTGTGCCGAAACTCCCTAGGTGCATCTAAAGTCTCTTCTCATTTCTTTTTGTTTTCTCAACTCTTTCTCATCTTTTCTCTCTTGTTGACAAACCTTCCCATTCGTGCATTTCCTTTTTCTTCAAGGTTACCAAGACATCTTTGGCCGAATCTCTCTTCACCATCCACTCTTCTCATTCAACTCTATTTTCTCCTCTTGCTACTATCTTCTTCTGAAGCCGAATCTTCTTTTGGTTTCTTTTCTTTTAACCGAAACCTTGATACCTCTCACCTTATTCCTTCTTTTTGTCTTTTATTTGTGAATTTTGGCCGTGTACCAAGGAGCAAGGTGTTTGTTGGATTGCCGAAGGTCCTCATTCGATTGTGATAGTTCAAGTGGCCGTAGGTAGGAGGGTACTTTTGAGAGGTATTCTCTTCTCTCGAATCTTCGGTAACCGCAAGGTAAGTGGGTTCTTCCGTTTCTTCTTTTCCTTTCGGTATTATGGGAGTCATAGTCGAATGGCTATTGTGTTTTGATGATTAGGTTTCAGCTAATCCCTTCTCTTTTCTCTCGTTTTGAAACGCTTACTCCGGGAAACTCTAGAAGCCGAACGTTTTGAAGTCCAAAGTCTAAAGATCGGTTGATTTCTGAATCTTACCTTTCGATTCGGGTTTAAGGTAAGGAGCCTCTTTTGTTCTTTGTGTTGAGCCTTTATTCATTACTCTGTCATAATTCAACCCTTACTAGGGAAATCTCTATTTTCGGGATAGTATAGTATTGATCCAGATTTTCTCCATGGATGCAAGTATCGGTCAAGCTGAGAAGGGGAGTGGACCCATAGTCTCCGCTCCTAAATTTAAAAGGCGAGCTGTGTCGGTGGTTCGAGACTATCCGCCAGGTTGTGGTAGAGAGCCGACGTCTGCTTGGGTTAGGCAAATAGCCGTTGTCCCTGCTAGTGAAAGCGTAGACGTAGAGAGTTTAGTGTTATGCGTTATCAGGTGTGTAATTCTCACACTCTGTTTATTAAATTACGTTATTAACTGTGTTGGCTGAAAGTCGAAACGACTGTATCGACAGTCGAGATACCCTTGTAGGTAAAGTTGGAGACATCGGGTAAGTTCCACTATGATTTTATGTTCGAAAATATGTGTATGTATGAAATAGTTGACAGTTGTGCATTTGAAGCATGATCGCATTCATCTTAGTATGTTAATATGTGCATGGGCTCGGGATATGTTGTGAATGGGGAAGTGTTATTTAGGGACGTCACAGTGGTTTGGTACCACAGTGGGTTGGCCCCACTTATCTTTTTCAGTGACTATGTCTCAGTGGTTTGGTACCACGGTGGTTTGACACCACGTATGTATATTTCAGCGACTTATCTCAGTGGTTTGGTACCACAGTGGGTTGGCCCCACATATAGTTATCCGGGATTGTCGCAGTGGTTTGGTACCACGGTGGGTTGGCCCCACACACATTATTAGTGACTCTGTCACAGTGATCTGGTATCACGGTGGTCTGGAACCACAGTGGCTTGGTGCCACGGGCGATTGGCTGATTCAGGTGATGTAGAGGATGGAAAATTAGGATGGCCTGGGCTGCATTGCATACATGCTCAATATGTTGTATTGGGTGGGCTAAGGCCCAATGGGCATCTGTGGGCTTAGAGCCCAAACTTCGTTTAATGGGGATTTACACAGTGAGTCTCGGTGACTCACCCCTTCTGCTTAATTTTGCAGGTAATCATTAGGTCGCGGATTTGGGAGCCGAGGTGGACTTGTGGTGGCCATACCATGTTTTTCTCGTAAATTTGTCCTCTTGCTTACACATATTTTTAATTGGGGTTTTATTATGTAATAAGGCCACTATAACTTTGGATTTGGGATTTATATTTGCACTGTTATTACACATTTTATGCCATGTCTAATATGGGTTTTTTTTTAAAAATACAATAATAAAACATAAGCCATCATTTTCTTTAAAAGGTGTTAACAAAAGATAACATGCGATTAACTAATTGATTCAGAAATTTTACTTAAAACCGAAACATCGTTTTCAACTGTCAAGTATTATGAAATTCCTTAAATTCGACTTTCGACAAATAAACCTTACTTCGAAATTTCAGTTCAAATTAAACAACTACTTTAAATTTTCCCTGAAATGAAATAACGAAATGCAAAGTTTTTTTTCTAAATCACAATTTAGTTAGTTTTTCCAAAAACTCCTTCATGTAGCATACCAGATTTGGTCGTAGCGTATTGACTGGGTTTGGGGTGTTACAAGACTAATCCTAAAATTTTACCAAGTTTACTTATCATCTAAGGCTCTAATTAGACTAATCAATTTTTAGGACTAAATTGTAACTTAAACAAATTAAAATACCAATTTTAAAAGATAAAAGGTCAAACCCCCAAAACCCACACTACCGTGCCCCCAAATCGTGTGTCATTAAATGATAGTGTTTGCATCATGAAAAACTTTTAGGCCGATCGCACACGCCCGTGTGGAAATCCCACATGCTCGTGTGTGATTGCTCCAGTCTCCACATGCCCGTGTCACTTACCCACACGCCCGTGTGAAAACCACTGCACCTATTTTTGCAAAAAACTCATTTTTAAACCTGATTTTGAATATTTTAATGGACAATTAAACTCGGTTTAACTATGATTAATTAACATACATATACATACACCTTGAATTGAATTTATTGACATCAATTAAGCCTCAATTATATAGAATTAGGCAATCAATTTCATGCATAACAAACACCGAATAAATCAAACAAGTGGCATACCTTAGTTGCTAATAACCCACTCCATGGAAGTTTCATTTAAACAATCTTTAGTACAAATTTCATGCCTCACACACCGTGTTATCAAGCAACAATAAACCATAAATCATTCAATAATTAAACTCAAACATGCCTCAAAATTATTATAAAACCATCCAAAATAAAATGTCCAATGTCCAATTACAACCAAAATTAAACTAATTCTTGGAGGTTCTACAATGCCCGATTACAGTCTATAAAACATGTAATAAAGTCTCTACCAAGTTAAATCTCTTGGAACTCTCTTGCTCGGCTCCTCAGCTCCTCAAGCCCAACGATTATCTGCATGAATTGTGAGGGTGTGAGCTTTAAAAAGCTCAGTGAATGTTAATAAAAATGACTAGCAAATCAACTTCCAAATCATGCTTAAATCACACCCAATCGATCACCAATTATCAGCCATAATAAAGAAACATGTCAATTCAATTTCCATATGCTTTATCAATATCAAGAATCAATTATTCATGGCTTACAAACATTGAATGATATAACGATAATCACACATAAATATATTGGCATACACTTTTCATGGCTTAATTGAGTAAACATACATCGGATAAATGGATCTTTGAACTCCTAGAAATATCAAATATAGTCCATCGAGTTGAGCAGGCCGAAGTACACGCTCTCTTATAGCACCTCAAATAACCCAATGAATGGAGACTCATGCTCAACACTCCCGTATCTACTCCAAACAAACCAGTCCACCTAGAGCCTTATGTTCACAATATCACAAATAAAGGCGAGTATTCACAAATCCTATGACATGCCAACTATATCCAATGGATCCACCATGCATGTTGCTAATATATTCAGTCAAACATAGCATATAAATTAGTCATTATTGTGCTCAATTTAATGTGACAAAATGCTTATGTGTCACATGTAACATAGCCATTTAACATCCAATTAAATCAAGCATTTCATTTCCCATTTTCCAAGGTTCAATTACCAATTGTAACACCAATATATCATGATAAAAAACTCCAGTAAACATGCTTTAATTGTAACACCCTTACCCGTATCTGACGCTGGGACAGGGTACGAGGCGTTACCTAACTTCAACACATGCATACATACAATTCCGATTCATAAAAGTTCGTTCAAATTTAAAACTTTTCAAACTTCCTCTTAACATCGAGTTCTTTGGAAAACCTTGGAAAATGTTATTAAAAATAGGGGCACACGCCCATGTGGATTCATTATCTCAATTCGAACCTACAAGGGTTTTCACACGACCTGACACACTCCCGGGTCCATGGCCGTGTCCTTCATACGGCCATGACATGCCCGTGTCTTGTCCCGTGTGCAAAAACCTTGACATTCTGTTTCTGATTTCATCAACCTAATAATGTCAAGCGGCCAAGGCACACGCTCGTGTACTTAGACTGTGTGGCAAATTAACTTCTTAAATTCAAGTGCAGGCTTTGTACAGCCTGGGCACACGCCTATGTCCTATGACCGTGTCTTCCACACGGTTGAGACATATGGCCGTGTCTTAGCCCGTGTGGTTACTACTGGGCATTCTATTTTGCCAACTTAGAATGCAGCGGGACACACAGCCAAACCACACACCCATGGGGCAGATCGTGTGTCACACACGGCCTAGACACACACTCGTGTGTCTACGTGTGTGGACAAGAATAAGGCTATTTACCAAGCCCCTTTCTGCCACCTCTACCTGCACCATCATAAGCCACATCAAGCAACCTATTTATTCCTGTATAACTATACCAATTACTCAACCATGCAATTTGCACATACATGATAAATATCATCATTTTCATATATTAATAATAAAAATTAGCCATCAATTATGGCCTTATACAAAATGAATTCATCTCCAAATTAAGCCAACACATTTGGCCAAAACAATATGACATTTTACAAAGACTAAGTCCCTATACATGCCATATTCAAAAAGATAAGTCTAAATATACCAAATGTTCCAATTGATAGTGTGATCGAGGCTCTAACTTCTTTCGATCCCCAAGCTAGCTTGGCAATACTATAAGAAATGGAAAAGAGAGGGGTAAGCATAAAGCTTAGTAAGTTTGCATGAAATAAATAGCAACATAACGACTTATGATAACATCCATACATTACATTGAGTAATAACACAAATTCTCAAGCACATTGCCATAACTTACTCATGCTTACTCTTACCAATCACATATCACATATCGGACACATTTCTCGTAAGTTACTCACATGTACCTGTATCACTTCATCACATAACTTTAGCACTAATTTCATCTCCGACATAAACTTAACTTCTTATCTCGTTGAATCACTTGGAATGCTTGAGGATACACAAGAATAATCATACATGTAATACGATGCCAATGCCATATCCTAGACATCGTCTTACACAGAATTACTACTCAATGCCGATGCCATATCCCAGATATGGTTTTATACGGAATCTCCTTTCGGTGCCGAGGCCATGTCCCAGACATGGTCTTATACAGGACCTCCTTAATCTCATATTGTGACAATGATATCCTTGTTATTACTAAGGTCCAACCAGGACTTTGACTTAGCAAAATTTCATCATACTCTCATCGAGACATCATTAACCAATTTCATAGTGATAATTGATAAACCGTAAAAGTAACATATTTTAATCCCACATTTATCATACTTTTGGATGATTTATCCCTTGATTTATGTAAAAAGGTGCTCTTAATCCTTTCTTTTCATGTCTTATACCCAAGAAAGCACCCGGGGATGGAAAGAACTAGAAACGGGCCTAAAACGAACCAAATTGGGCCAAAGTGGAAATCGACACGGCCTGGACTTAGGCCCACACGGTCGTGTCTCATTGCGCAACTAGAACACGGCCTAACCTTGATTCACATGGCCGTGCCTCATTAAAAAAATTCGAACACGACTTAAAGACCACGCACACGGGCGTGTGCCATGCCCGTGTCCCTGTCGTGGAGAAGAGTATTTCTACTCGAAAAAGGATGCTTAGGGGCAAAGAAACCTATTTCAAAAGCCTATATAAACCCCCTAAGTGTAACCTAAAAAGGGGGCGATTAGCTAGGCCAAGGAGCCGAGCCGAAAAGGTCAGATTTGTGGGAATCACTCGAGGATAGCCAGTTGATCCATCTCAAGAAGCCGGAATTCTACTCAAAACGGTGAATCTCTCCTTCAATTCCTTCAGGGGGTTTTAGGGATTTCTTATGTTTTGTTTTATCTTTTCTTCTGAGATGTTTTCTTTTATTGTCATGGACTTAACCCTTCAGATACCTGAAGGGGATGAAACCTAAGACGGATCTTGTTATTGTTTTCTGAACTATATGATAAATACTTGATTTGTTCTTAATTATGTGTGCTTAATTCTTGTGTTAATATTTCCGGAATATTAATTCAAGTATGATGTGCTTAGGTGGAGGAGCAAAAGTCCCTACTTAAGAGTAGATCTAGCATAATTAAGCGGAGTTGACCGCGCGCCTAGAGATAGGGTGACGAGATTTTGCCGGATTAGGGTGAAACCTAATATGGGAGTCCATAGATCAAGTTAATGCGATTCTAGGGGTTTTAATTAGAAAGAGATTTCAATTAATCAGCCTAGGGTTAGACGTTATTCGCCTCGAGAGAGGGTTTAATATAACTTAGGGAATCTCACGGATCAAGTCAAGTGAATAAATCGTCTGGTTCAGTGTTAGATAACAAGAGAAGTCTAGGTGGATTCTTCCTAAGGGTATCGTCTTAATCAACTGAGTTTTCCCAACAAGTATTTCCCCAATTCATTCTTTTTGTCTTTGCATCTTTAGCTTAGTAATTAGTTAATTTTAGATTAAACAACAACTTCACTTATTTTAGGCTAGATAATAAAAAGAAAGTTAGTATTAGTACTTTTAGTTCCTTTGGGTTCGACAATCCGGTCTTGCCTAAGCTATACTACTGTTCGATAGGTGCACTTGTCTTAAATCGTTGTCAGAGTTAGTTTCCAGGTTCGATCATTCTCTTTATAAATTTTAAAACTTGACAAAACAACGATCAAGTTTTTCGCACACAGAGATAACAAATCAAAGGATGAGGGAGTTGAGGATGTAACTCTAGTACGCAACGAGGGTAAACCACAAATTCCATATCCGTTAAAGTTGAAGAAAGACCGATTAGATGCTCAATACGGTAAATTTCTTGAACTTTTTAAACAAATACATATTAACTTACCTTTTGTTGAAGCCATTTCACAGATGCCAACATACGCAAAATTCTTAAAAGAACTCTTGACGAATAAAAGGAAGCTTGAAGAAATATCAACAGTGGAGCTTAATGAAGAATTTTCAGCCATCCTACAAAACAAGTTACCAACCAAATTAAAAGACGCAGGAAGTTTTACTATTCCCTGTTTAATTGGTAGCTTAAATATTAAGAAAGCATTAGCTGATCTAGGTGCCAGTATTAATTTAATGCCTTATAAAATGTTTAAACAACTAGATCTTGGGGAACCAAACCCACTAGGATGAGTATTCAGTTAGCTGATAGATCTATTAAATATCCTAGTGGAGTTATCGAAGATGTCTTAGTAAAAATCGATAAATTTATTTTCCCTATTGGTTTTGTTGTCTTAGGCATGGATGAAGACATTGATGTTCCCCTAATTTTAGGGTGCCCTTTTTTAGCTACTGCTAAAGCTGTTATCGATGTAGGTGACGATAAACTTGCATTAAGGATAGGCGATGAGGAAATTATTTTTCAAATTTATGATGCCATGCGATATTCTAGAGAACAAGACGACTTCTGTTATTTTGTTGATACCACTGATCATATCATTCAAGACTCATTACAGGAAATTATACATTATGACACGATGGAAATGTGCCTGACTCAAGAAGAGGGAGAAGAAGATGAAGTGGACGAGCTGAATTTGAATACATCCTCATCTAGACATACGAAAGAAGAGAGCATTAAAGTCAATGATGAACTAAAACAAAAACCCTCCATTGATGAGCCGCCCAAATTAGAATTAAAACAGTTGCTGAAACACTTAGAATATGCATTCCTTGGGGAAAATTCTACGCTATCGGTAATTATTTCTTCAGAACTAGAACCCAAGGAAAAAGAGGAGTTGATATAGGTACTAAAAGAACATAAAAAAGCCATAGCTTGGAAAATCTCTGACATTAAAGGAATAAGCCCATTGTTTTGCACCTACAAAATCTTAACGGAAGAGGAATACAAGCCATGTGTGCAACCTCAAAGACGATTGAATCCTAACGTAAAAGAAGTTGTGAAAGCCGAGGTAATTAAACTTCTAGATGCTGGAATAATTTATCCTATTTCTGACAGCAATTGGGTAAGTCCTGTGTAGGTTGTTCCAAAGAAAGGAGGCATGACGGTAGTAGCCAACGAAACGAATGAACAAATTCCTACCAGGACAGTCACAGGTTGGAGAGTTTGCATTGATTACAGGAAGCTGAACGACGCTACTAGAAAAGATCATATTCCCACCAGGGCATATGTACTATTGCTTTTTAGATGGACTTTCTGGCTATTTCCAAATCCCAATAGCACCTGAAGATCAAGAGAAGACAACTTTCACATGCCCATACGGTACGTTTGCTTATCGTAGAATGCCTTGTGGATTATGTAATGCTCCTGCTACTTTTCAGCATTGCATGTTGGCAATCTTCGACGAACTTTTAGAAGACATTATGGAGGTATTTATGGACGATTTCTCAGTATTCGGTAATTCTTTCCATCTTTGCCTTAAAAATTTAAAAAGAGTTCTAATGAGATGTGAGGAAACGAATCTTGTCTTGAATTGGGAAAAATGTCACTTTATGGTTAGAGAGGGGATTGTGTTAGGACATAAGATTTCTAGTAAAGGGATTGAGGTAGATAAAGCTAAGATTGAAGCCATAGAAAAATTACCTCCCCCTAGATCAGTTAAGGCTATTAGAAGCTTTTTAGGACATGCTGGATTTTACAGAAGATTCATTAAAGATTTCTCTAAAATAGCTAAGCCTTTAACGAGATTACTAGAAAAAGATGTTCCTTTCAATTTTGATCAAGAGTGTTTAGATGCATTCAATGTCCTCATGGATAAACTAATAAATGCTCTGATTATAATTGCACCTAATTGGAATTTACCCTTTGAACTAATGTGTGATGTGAGTGATTTTGCAATAGGTGCAGTTCTGAGACAACGAAGGGACAAGCATTTTCTGCCAATTTATTATGCTAGCAGAACATTGACACCCACACAAGAAAACTATACCACCACAGAGAAAGAATTGCTAGCTGTAGTTTTTGCTTTTGACAAATTTAGGCAATATTTAATATTATCTAAAGTTGTTGTTTACACTGATCATTCAACTCTTCGCTATCTCTTAACTAAACCTAATGCAAAACCTCGACTCATACGTTGGATCTTACTCTTACAGGAATTTGATGTGGAAATACAGGATAAAAAGGGAGCTAAAAACCTTGCAGCAGATCACCTCTCCAGACTTGAGAACCCACATATCGAAGAGCTTGACGAAAGTGAGATAAACGAATCGTTCCCTGAAGAACAACTCTTTTCTATAACCAACTTCGAGGTACCATGGTTTGCAGACATTGCTAACATCTTACCAAAAAGGTTAACACATCATCAAAAGAAACGATTCTTTGCTAATGTGAAAAACTATTTTTGGGAAGACCCTTTACTTTTCCGCATATGTGCAGATCAAGTAATTCGGAGATGCGTTACAAGGGCAGAAGCAAGTAAAATTTTGGAACACTGCCATTCTGGACCTTCAGGACGACATTACAGTGGAATCAAGACAGCACACAAAATAGTCGAATCTGGATTTTATTGGCCAACCCTTTTCAAATATGCCAACAGGTATGCCACTTCATATGATAAATGCCAAAGATCAGGTAATATTTCTAAACGCGATGAAATGCCTCAAACATATATGTTATCATGTGAAATATTTGTGAGAGTTGGCTCATTTTAGGTGTTTTGGATGTATATATATGTGTGTGTTAAATATATATGTTAAATATTTCGGATGTATTTTAGGAGAAAAAGTCCCTGCTTAAGAGTAGATCTAGCATAATCAAGCGGAGTTGATCGCGCGCCTAGAGATAGGGTGACGAGATTTTGCCAGATTAGGGTGAAACCTAATATGGGAGTCCATAGATCGAGTTAATGTGATTCTAGGGGTTTTAATTAGAAAGAGATTTCAATTAATCAACCTAGGGTTAGACGTTATTCGCCTCGAGAGAGGGTTTAATATAACTTAGGGAATCTTACGAATCAAGTCAAGTGAATAAATCGTCTGGTTCAGTGTTAGATAACAAGAGAAGTCTAGGTGGATTCTTCCTAAGGGTATCGTCTTAATCAACTGAGTTTTCCCAACAAGTATTTCCCCAATTCATTCTTTTTGTCTTTGCATCTTTAGCTTAGTAATTAGTTAATTTTAGATTAAACAACAACTTCACTTATTTTAGGCTAGATAATAAAAAGAAAGTTAGTATTAGTACTTTTAGTTCCTTTGGGTTCGACAATCCGGTCTTGCCTAAGCTATACTACTGTTCTATAGGTGCACTTGCCTTAAATCATTGTCAGAGTTAGTTTCCAGGTTCGATCATTCTCTTTATAAATTTTAAAACTCGACAAAATTACAATCAATAATATACATTTCTCATGATATCAAGCATTTAAAAACATAATAACATTATGTAGCTTTATTACACACAAACTTACCCTGGTACCAAAATATGTATATTTGTTCGATTTAGTCCACCACTTTATTCTTTCCTCGATTTCGGTCTGGACTTCGTGTTTCTTCATTTGCAAGGGTTTAAGTGGCTGAAAATTTTCATGCTTTCCAAAGCCCCTCTTTGCTGAAATTTTTGGTGGAAGAAGAAGAAAAAATGGAAAAGATGATAACTTTTCTTTATTTTATTTTATTACTCAATTAAATCACCAAATACTCACCTACTTTGACCAAATTTTTCATTCTCTGTCCCCTATGGCCGGCCAACACTTTCTAAGGGCCTAATTGCATTTCAAGGACCTCCAATTTAATATTCTATAGTTATTTGACACCCTTAGCTTGTGGAATAAAACTTTCGCACTTTATGCGATTTAGTCATTTTTCAAAATTAAGCATGAAATCACTAAAATTGATGCACCAAAATTTTCATGCACTCATACAATCATGTTATAGCCCATAAAATAATATTAAAATTATTTTCTATGACCACGATTTAGGGGTTTCGAAATCACTTTTCGACTAGCCCCAAAATCGGGCAGTAACATTAATCATCAATATAATTAACCTAATTAAACTGCACAAAACCACCTAAATGTTTACTTACCATTATTCAATAAAAATTCAAATCTTGAACATATAATATGAATCTTGCAAAAATCAGCCATTCAACCATATTTAATTAGTTGAAATCATCAATTAAGCTACTAATAAACATAAATGAGGGTCAATTTACCAAATCGCCTTAGAAACACTCACCACACAATTTATTCTACCACAAAAAAGTGATCAACCAAGCAAATCCAAGCTTCAATTTCAATTATCTCAGTCCTCTTCAAGATTTGGAGCTTCAACAGAGATAAAGTAGACATTACCACCTTCCCAATGCTATGATAAACACGAATTTTAATTTACTATACTAATCAAAATCCTCTTACAAAGATACCTTATCGAATTTGTAACATCAAGTCAAAAACTCAATTCCTCACAAAATTGATCTCTCTAGCCCTTCTAAACACTTTCAATCATCAATACTAGACCAAATACACTTATACTAAGCATCAATTTCATCTTTAAATCAATTTCACAAAATTCTGGAAAATCGGTTCATGAAGATGATGAAATTTAGATTTCTTTAAATTACCTCACAAATCATGTGTAATCTTGATAAATAAGATAAAAAACCTTCTAATAGATCCATTTCATGTTGGAACATCCATTAATTTGTGGTTTTCCTCTCAAAATTCAAGATCCACCATTAAAGAACCATGTGTTCTTGGAAGAAGTTGACATTGATAAAAATATGACTCAAAAAATCATGTAAAAATGTTTCTAATCACCAAAAAAAAAAGACAAGTTTAGGATTGAAGATTACCTTTGATTCACTCTAAATTCGTTGATTGAAAATCTTGATTCAAGAAACTTGAGAAATATCAGAATGTTTTTTTCCTACTTTTGAGAATAATTTCGGGTGAATTGAGAGAGTATTTTAAGAAGGAAATTGGTCAGATCTATTCTCTGATGATAGATCTTTAAAATCATGCAAAGAAAACAAATTTTAAAACTCTCTAATATGATGTGAAATGTGTGAAAAGTGGGTTAGATGTATTAGTTTTAAAACTGAAACCACCCACTAGAAATTTAAAAATTGGAAAATTTGCCTAATGGTCACTCCCACATTTCCCTTACTTTATCATTTAATCCTTTCCCTCCAAAATTTTGAATTTTAAGGTTTATTTGCCATATAAATACTCTAAAATTTCCCTTGTTTTACAATTAAATCCTATTTAATTAATATTTAAAATTTAGTCATATTACCCCAAATAAAAATTATTTTAAAATTCTTTTTCAACCCAAATTGATTATTTTCACTAAAAATTATTTAAAATATTTAAACTTAATTTTTGGAAAATATTTTTTAAATTTTTTGGATTATTATTTAACCGATTTTAGATGAAATTAACCTCCTAAATTAAATTTAAAATGATTAGAAACCCTATAAATTCCTAGTTTCACACTTAGAACTCAAAAAATATACCCAAAACTATTAGACCCGATTTAGGGATATTACAAGTCTCAAATTGCTTCTAAGCTATTTTGAGGGCATCGAAGGCTCGATTTAGGGACCAAATGCATATGTTTGATTCGTTTTTATTGAGATTAATTTATTTAATATTATGATGTTAAATGTTGTTTCGATTGATCGGTAATGCTCCGTAACCCTAGTCCTACAATGGAGACGGGTTAGGGGTGTTACAGTATAAGTAGATTAAGTTGGTGTCTGTATTCATGTGGAGATACCCAAGATTGGGATCCAGTTAACCGGATTGGGTTGAGGGCATTACAAGGTTTGTGTTAGAGCTCGGTTCAACCGGTTCTCGGATTGTAACGATGAAGAAGCCCTGTATGCATAATACGCCAAACCTAGTAGAGTTCCTTAGGTATGTTGACAATTATCTTATCATGAGATTGAGTTATTAAAAATGGCTTAATGAATAGAAATAATGATGAAAGAAAAAGATAAAAGAAAGAAACAGAATCGATTCATTAATATGAACAAAAAAAGTGTTACATGATATAGAGGACAATAAAAGAAAAGACAAAATAAAAATAACTTTAGTCCTCTCCCTTGGTATATTGCTCATTGGATGTGGCGAGAACCTTCTCCGCTAAGAGGACCTCCTCTGTTTGCTCCACTTCCTCTGAAGTTTGCTTCGAGTTATTAAGATTCTCAAGACTCTCTTCACCCTATATATCGGGCAAGTTAGGGAAGAAGAAACCAGTAATTTGTTTTAATTTTGAATGGAAGTCTTCCCACACTTTACCCTTGGGGTTGTAAACATCGAAACCTAATGAATCTGTAGAGATGTCCTTTCGGAAGTCAAAGTCTACTTGACTCAAGTCCATGGGACTAGCGACCACTTGGGCGTGGAGAACCAAGTTAGCCTTTAACTTTGGCAGTGCCTCGGTCAAGTTTTTGGTTGTGCCCTCTTGGTATTTTTAGAAGGCTTCATCATTGAATTGGCGAAGGCTATCCAATTTGGCCTCATAGTGTAGCTTTTGGGCTTAGAGTTGTTCCCTTAAGGAGGACTTGCCCTTCTCCGGTAACTCAACCTTACTCTCTAACAGTTTGCGTATATTCTCTAAATCCCTATATTTGAGCTTTCAAGTCATGATGCATGAGAAAGCACCATGTGTTTTTACATGGTGGTTAGAGTAGGTAAATTAGCTTGCACAACACGTTTAAGTCATTTAACATCCTATTGAACTCAACGTGTCAATAATTAGGATACTTGGAAAGCCTCAAAGGACGCGATTAATTAATGGAAGTCTGCAAAATTTTGAAGGGATTGGAGATAATTCTGATTAGGATTTTTCCATAAGTTAGTTATAAATAGGATCATTGAGGAAACCAGTAGAGTTCTTCCTTGCTAACAAAGGTGTTAACTGTTAAAGATTAAAAGAGCTTCTACTGTAAAATCTCATTTTTTTAATGGTGTCAAGAACAATGGTTTTGAAACCAAAACTCTGACTAGTATGTCAGTACTTTTTTAGTTATTTATTATTATAGGGTTATTACAAAGTCATATTAAAATTTGGTTAAGAAATTTTAACTTTTAGATAGCTAATTAAGTAAAAACGATGAAATCATAAAAGTTGAGAAAGTTGATTGCTATTAGTAAAATAGGTCCAATAGTTTTAGAAACTTTATTTGGTGGCTTTAAATGGTAAATAAACCATAATAGGTTGGTGTGGTCAATTATGGGTTTTGTATTTGTTAAGTTTTATATGTTAATTAAGGGTAAATAAGTAAATAAATAATAAAAACATTAACAAATGAAGAAAAAACAAGTTATCATTGTAACATCCCGAAATTGGGCCTAGTAGAATTGGGCCCAATGGGCCTTAGGCGTAGGAGTGTAACATCCTGAATAATTGGGTATGTGCATTTTATGGGTTTGAATGCTTAAAATATTAATTTGAGAATTTGAGGTACAATTGGGGCTCAAATTGGGCTGAGGCCTTGTTTTAAATATTTTGTTTAGACACTCTAAGGGCTTAAATTAAAGTTTTAGTAGTTTAAGTGACATGTTGGGCTTGTGGCCCAGCAACTAGGAGCACAGTAGAAGGGAGCTATAAGTGGCCTCACTTCTGTATGATAAAGGCCCAAATTTTGGCAGCTTAAAGCCCAAGTTTTAGGGCTAAATTTCGGCACTTAAAGGGAGCTATAGGGGGGACAGCACAAGGCTAGTTTTTAGGGATTTTTAAGGTTTATTTTATGTTTAATTATAAGGATAATTAGGCAGATAATAAAGAGAGGAATTAGGGCTAGTTTTGAGGAGATAACAGATCAAAGATAGGAGCCATCTTTAGGTGATTAATGCTAGCTGAAACTTTGAGGAATTTTAAAGAAAAGGGGCATTCGGTTTTGGCTTAAGGTGTATGTGGCAAATTCTAGCTATTCATTCTTCTCTTTTCAGCCGAAATCTCTGCTAAAGCCCTCATATTCTCTCTGCCAAAATTTCTACCCTATTCTTTCTCTCTTCTCTTTTTCTTCAGTTAGCCGAATCTTCAAGTCTCTTCTTGCTCTCTTTTCTCTTTTCTTTCTAGCCGAAACCATATCAGTTCATCTCTCTGGGATTTTCATAAAAAGCCGAAATCACTAAGATCTCACCTCCTGAAGTTGCCGAATTTCCTTTAGTGGAGACTGCTTGTGCCGAAATATGAAGGAAACAATAGGTAACTATTGATTTCGGGATTTCAATATTTTTCGGCTTTTCAAGGTCCCTAGCCGAATGGCTATTTAGAAACTAATCCTTTATTTCACTCTTATTTTTGGCACTCCAGGATTTGAAGAAGGAGTCAATTGCATAGATCTCTAAGTTGTAGAATCGTGTTACTACCGGGATTTCAAGGAGAGGCCTATTTTCACATCTTTTCGGCTTTTTGAAGCAAAGTGTAGATCGGTTTAGCAAGGGTATCTACATTAATTAGGTGTGTAATGCTTCACACCATCTAGATCTGTTTGATTAATATATGATTATAACTTTTATATGTTTTGATAAATGCTGAAATCCCAGCATAATGACGGAAACCCAAAGAGGGTAAAAGCAAATCACCAGGTTAGTGAATGTTCTGATTAAATGATATAAGAATATTGATTTTATGTGATTGCATGGGTTGGGTTTGATGAAAGGAGGAAGTTATATGTTGTAGCGGTTTTTACCGTGATCTCTTTTGCCGTGATCTGTTGTAGTGGCTACGGCCATGATCTGATGATGAGCAGCACGACTGCCATCAAGGCGTGTAGCGGTGTGGGTTGATTGTAGAAATCCCCAATGGTGTGAATGGCTGGTACGGGGGCGTGTAGCGGATGGACACCTAGGATATGGGTTGGGCTTTGCATATTATTTTTGTTATGTATATTAATTTTGATTATTTTGTTTTATGGGGCAAAAGCCCAAATCTAATGGTGCATGAGAGTTGCACACTGAGTCTCGCGACTCACCCTTTTAATTTAACTATCTCAGGTGACACCTAGTGCATCGGACCGAGCTGGAGAGGAGAGCAAGGTGGCCATGCAAAAGAGCAATTGGGTTCAGTTAAAAGACTTTAGTTCATTATTTTCTATATTTATTTAATGGGTTTTAAATATGGTTGTAATAAGGCCACGGGCCACTAGACTATTATTCTTGTTTTGGGTTTTATGTTGGGCTTTTATTACTGGGCTTTTAAGTTTTATGTTTTCAATTAAGACAAGACTTGTATGAAATTTCAGTTTTCATTTAAAATCCACCAAGATAATTTATGACAATATTTTATTCTTTAATGAATTATTAAGCTTTCGGAATAAAGGTGTAAACCTAGTAATTGTTTTCCAAAATGCGACATGTTTTGTAGAATCTCTTAAGTGACATACCAGATCCGGTTGTAGCGTTTGGGCCGGGTTTGGGGTGTTACAAATTGGTATCAGATCGCAGTTCAAAACTCAGCTCTAGGGGTTTTTAGGCTCAAAACGTTTTCTAAAAATGGGCTTTTGAAACAT
The DNA here is from genome assembly GCA_005393395.2 of Gossypium australe. Lineage (NCBI taxonomy): Eukaryota > Viridiplantae > Streptophyta > Magnoliopsida > Malvales > Malvaceae > Gossypium > Gossypium australe. The sequence continues at coordinate 17,939,984 of CM016615.1, forward strand.
GCATATTTTTAAATGATAACAGGTCTGTTAGCTCAGCATGGCACCTGTATCTTCAGCCCAAGTCCGCCAGGTAAGTACCCTAAACCATTGTGTGATCTATATGTGGGTTTGATGGGCTTATTGGGACGTAGATTAATTAGATTTGAACTTGATGGACTCTAGGCCTAGCTTAAACCACTTCTTAAATTTCATAAGACTTAACGTCATTAAACAAACCCGTAAATAAGTCGCAAGGCTTGGGTGTGGCAACAGGCATACGCATGTCTAGGATTGGATCCGGAAGAGCCTGGTATTTAAGCAGTCCTAGTGACTCACCTCCTCTTCACTGGAATCCTACCTGGTGTGTAGTTACTGTTCACCTTAGCCGAGTTAGGGTGTGGCAATAGACATACGCATGTCTAGGAGTGGATTCAGGGAGAGCTTGGTATTTAAGCAGTCCTAGCGACTCACCTCCTCTTCACTAGAATCTTACCTGGTGCGTAGTGACTATTTACCCTAGCTACGAGGATTTGTTGATGGGCTAAACCTTGTAATTAAAACCCGAAAGGGACCAGCCACCCTATTTGAAAAAAATTTCTCAAGTTTTGTAAAAAAAAAAATTTCAAAATACATTTGACTTATGAAAAATTTCCAATCAACCATGTTTTGAACACTTTACCTGAAAAACATCATGTTTACAAGAGTAACCCAGACTATGAAACTAGATTTACCAAAAGTATCCCTATTTTTTTAAAAAAAAAACACACAACAACAACAACAAAAAAATATCCAATGTTTATAAAAATTACCAAATTACCCTTGTTTTGCAAAATGAGCAAAATATCCCTGATTTGTAAAAATTACCAAATTACCCCAGATTTCAAAATTTTCGAAATACCCCCGAATTTCAAAATTTCCGAAATACCCCCGGATTACAAAATTACCGAAATACCCCCGGATTGCAAAATTACCAAAATACCCTTATTTCACAAAATCACCAAGGAACCCTATTTTGGAAAATTACAAAAATACCCTTGTAGGATAAAATTACGAAAATGCCCCTGGGTAGTGAAACAACAACAACACTTTTCTACGATGAACGTAAGTTCATGGATGCTCTTTGTATGATGATTGAATGTATGTGTTTACTAGAGGATACGAACTTGAGACTAAATGGTGTATGCAAATTCGAAAGAACTACTCTTAAAGCTATTCATAAGACTGTTCGTGATTAAACAGTGGAAGAAAACTAATGATTCATAAAATTCTTAATCAGATAAACGCCAATCGGAAGAATGAGTACAAGGGGTCGAGGACGTCCACCGCGTGGATGCGGTAGGGGTAGGATGACCTTGTCTGAGCCAGTAGGGTCTGGCCACGGATCAGGAAATGAAATGCCAGATCCTCCAGCTGTGGAGGAGGAATTTCAGGATCAGACTACTGGAGATGACGCGGTATCACAAGCGATGCTGCGGGTTCTCGAAAGAGTTGCTGGAGTAGGCATGGGCACAGGAGCCCGGAAATCTGTATCGGAAAGCTTAAGGCCAATGGGGTAGAAGTGTTTAGGGGAGTTTCTGGCGTAGCCCCTAACACAGCTGAGTATTGGATGGAAGCGACTGAGCGCATAATGGATGATTTGGACTTCACAGTGGAGGAGAAGTTGAGAGGGGTCGTGTCTCTTCTTCAAGACGAGGCCTACCAGTGGTGGCTCACGGTGAAAGAGGGTACTGCCGCAGGCCGGATTGACTGGGACTTCTTTAAGGAGTCATTTCAGGGGAAGTATGTTGGGGCCAGCTATATGGATGCACAAAGGAAAGCATTCTTGAACCTGGTGCAGGGAAGTAAGTCTGTGGCAGAATATGAGGCAGAGTTTCTGCGCTTGAGCCGCTACACTCGGGGAATGGTAGCAACGGAGTATGAACATTGTGTTCGGTTTGAGGATGGGCTACGGAATGAGTTAAGGGTTCTGATAGCACCACAGCGAGAGAGAGTTTTTGCGGTTTTGGTAGATAAGGTTAAAATAGCTGAGGAAGTGAAACGGGTTGAGAGACAAGAAAGAGATAAGGAACGGGGTAAGAGTAAGAGAAGTTTTAGGCCATTAAGAGCATCTGGGAATTTTTAGAAAAAGCCTAGGACTGATAGGCCAGCTCGTGCTTCGACGGGCCAGAATCGAGCATGTTCTACATGTGGGAGGACGTATTATGGGGAGTGCAGAATGAAAACTGGTGGATGCTTTAGGTGTGGATCCACAGAACATCTGATTAAGGACTGTCCTCAGATGGATCGGGTACAGCCAGCGGGCTGAGGTTCTGATCAGGCTAGGAGAGGTGATCAGCCTGGACCAAGGGGTCGTGGCCCAAGTAGAGGAGGAAATGGGGCTGGACGAGGTCGTGGAGCACCTGGTAGAGGTGCAGGTAATGTAGACGCGAAGTAGCCGGGGCTAGTTTATGCAGTTCGTCGACAGGAGGATGGTGACATACTGGATGTCATAACTGGTACGTTTTTTATTGCTGACAACCCTTTTCTTGCTTTGATTGATATTGGGTCAACCCATTCCTACGTTGCATGTTCGGTATATGAGACCCTAAGTGTAGACTCTGAAACAACCATTAGGAAAATGACCGTGGTTAGTCCCCTAGGACAATCTAGGGTAGTGGACAAGCTATTTAAGGATGTACCGTTAGAGACTCAAGGGGTAGTGTTTCTGGTAGACTTAATGGAATTTCCATTTGAAGAGTTTGATCTTATTCTAGGAATGGATTGGTTGACTAAGCATCGTGCTAAGTTGGATTGTGGAACCAAGCGTGTGGTGTTGAGTACCCCGGAAGGCGGGGAGGTGGTTGTGTTAGGAGAAAGAAGGAACTATTTGTCCAACGTAGTATCAGCATTGAAGGCTGTTAAGATGATTCGGAAAGGATGCAGCGCATTCCTAGCTTTTGTTAGTGATTTGGATGCTAATGAGGTAACTGTCAATGAGTTTCGAACAGTCAAGGATTTCGCGGATGTCTTTCCGGAGGAGTTGCCAAGATTACCCCCGAATCGCGAAATGGAGTTTGGAATAGAACTACTCCCGGGTACGGCTCCGGTATCTATCGCTCCTTATCGAATGGCGTCGAAGGAGCTGGTGGAGCTCAAAGCTCAGATCCAGGAGCTTTTGGATCGAGGATTTATCCGACCGAGTGTGTCTCTATGGGGAGCTCCAGTCCTATTCGTGAAGAAGAAGGATGGATCCATGCGTATGTGCATTGATTATTGTCAACTAAATAAGTTGACGATTAAGAATAAGTACCCATTACCAAGAATTGACGACTTGTTCGATCAACTAAGAGGAGCTTCGGTCTTTTCTAAGATTGACCTAAGGTCGGGTTATCATCAGTTAAAGGTAAAGGAAGGGGACATTAATAAGATGGTGTTTCGAACACGCTATGGTCATTATGAGTTCTTGGTAATGCCGTTCGGTTTGACGAACGCGCCAGCAGCATTTATGGATATGATGAACCGGGTGTTTCAACCTTACCTTGATCGGTTCGTGGTGGTGTTCATCGATGATATTTTGGTTTACTCCAAATTCGAGGAGGAGCATGATGCACATCTTCGTGTGGTGTTGCAAATTCTGAGGGAGAAGCAGTTGTATGCGAAGTTCAGCAAGTGTGAGTTCTGGCTGAAAGAAGTGACTTTCTTAGGGCATGTAGTTTCCGTAGAGGGGATTAGGGTAGACCCTCGAAAGATAGAAGCTGTGTTAGATTGGAAACCGCCGAAGTCTGTGGCAGAAATTCGAAGTTTCTTGGGATTAGCAGGGTATTACTGGAGATTTGTTGAGAGGTTTTCTTCAATAGCGGCACCTTTAACTAAGTTGTTAAGGAAGGGGGAATTGTTTGTGTGGTCTGACAAACAGTAGGAGAGCTTTGAAAAGTTGAAGAGAATCCTGACGGAAGCGCCAGTGTTAATTCAGCCAGAGGCAGGAAAGGAATTTACCGTCTATTGTGATGCATCACACACAAGTTTAGGGTGTGTACTGATGCCAGATGGAAAAGTTGTTGCATATGCATCTCGACAGTTGAGACCGCATGAGTTGAACTACCCTACCATGATTTGGAATTGGCGGCGGTAGTGTTTGCTCTGAAGATTTGGAGGCACTACCTGTACGGGGAGAAGTCGGTAATTTACACCGACCATAAAAGTCTGAAGTATCTCCTTACTCAGAAGGAGTTAAATTTAAGACAACGTAAGTGGATCGAGCTTTTGAAGGATTATGATTGCTCGATTGAATACCATCCGAGTAAGGCGAATGTAGTGGCAGATGCGTTAAGCCGTAAGGTAGTATCGGAACTAAGAGCGATGTTCGCCCATTTGAGTTTATTTGACGACGGGAGTTTGCTAGCTGAGATGCAAGTGAAGCCAACATGGGTGAGTCAGGTTAAGGATAAACAGTTAGTGGATGATGTCTTAAGTACTCGAATCTGACAAGTGCAGGAGGGTGAAGTAGAGGACTACAGTTTGAACAATAATGGAGTTTTGTGTTTCCGTGAGAAGGTTTGTATGCCAAAAGATAAGGAGTTAAGGCAGATGATTCTGCGGGAATCGCATAATAGCCCCTATACTATGCATCCTGGAGGAGTTAAGATGTATCAGGATTTGCAGGAACAATTCTGGTGCCTAGGTTTGAAGCGAGAAGTTACGGAATATGTGGGGAAATGTTTGACGTGTCAGCAAGTCAAAGCTGAACATCAAGTGCCTTCGAGATTGTTGCAGCCGGTGAAAATTCCCAAATGGAAGTGGGAAAGAATCACGATGGATTTTGTTAGTGGGTTACCTCTTACGCCCACTAAGAAGGATTCGATTTGGGTAATCGTGGATCGGTTGACGAAGTCTACTCATTTCATACCGGTTCGGGTAGACTTTTCTCTACAAAAGTTGGCTTAGTTGTACGTAGCTGAGGTTGTAAGATTACATGGTGTACCGGTGTCGATCATATCGGATAGGGACCCTAGGTTCACGTCACGATTTTGGAAGGTTCTTCATCAAGCAATGGGAACTAGGTTAGACTTTAGTACCGCTTTTCACCCACAGACTGATGGTCAGTCTGAAAGGGTAATTCAGATCTTGGAGGATATGCTAAGGGGTTGCATCATTGATTTTAGGGGTAGTTGGGAGGAGCATTTACCCTTGGCTGAAATCGCATACAATAATAGTTATCAAGCTAGTATTCAGATGGCACCATATGAAGCGTTATATGGAAGGAGATGTCGTACCCCAACTTGTTGGACGGAGTTGGGTGAACGTCAGGTGTTGGGTCCGGAGTTAGTTTCAGAAACGGAAGAGAAAGTTAAGTTAATACGGACTCGGTTGAAGGAAGTGTTTGATCGGCAGAAGTCTTATGCGGATCTAAAGCGGAAGGAGGTGGAATTTGCAGTAGGAGATCAAGTCTTTTTGAAGGTATCTCCCTAGAAGAAGGTAATGAGGTTTGGACGGAAGGGTAAGTTAAGTCCCCGGTTTATTGGACCTTATCGGTATTGGAACGTGTGGGCCCAGTGGCTTATCGTTTGGAGTTGCCTTCAGAGTTGGAGCAGATACATCACGTGTTTCATGTCTCGATGCTAAGACGTTATCATTCTGATCCATCGCATGTGGTGACAATGGAAGAGATTGAAGTAAGGCCGGGTTTATCCTTTGAGGAGGAACCAGTGCAAATCTTGGATCGAGACGTAAAAGTGCTGAGAAGGAAGTCCGTCCCTTTGGTCAAAGTTTTGTGGCGAAATCACGGCGCAAAAGAGGCAACGTGGGAGCCAGAGGATGTTATGCGACAGTAGTATCCCCATCTCTTTTGATCAGGTAAATTTCGAGGACGAAATTTATTTTAAGGGGGGTAGAACTGTAACATCCTGAATAATTGGGCCTGTGCATTTTATGGGTTTGAATGCTTAAAATATTAATTTGAGAATTTGAGGTACAATTGGGGCTCAAATTGGGCTGAGGCCTTGTTTTAAATATTTTGTTTAGACACTCTAAGGGCTTAAATTAAAGTTTTAGTAGTTTAAGTGACATGTTGGGCTTGTGGCCCAGCAACTAGGAGCACAGTAGAAGGGAGCTATAAGTGGCGTCACTTTTGTATGATAAAGGCCCAATTTTTTGGCAGCTTAAAGCCCAAGTTTTAGGGCTAAATTTCGGCACTTAAAGGGAGCTGTAGGGGGGACGGCACAAGGCTAGTTTTTAGGGATTTTTAAGGTTTATTTTATGTTTAATTATAAGGATAATTAGACAGATAATAAAGAGAAGAATTAGGGCTAGTTTTGAGGAGATAACAGATCAAAGATAGGAGCCATCTTTAGGTGATTAATGCTAGCCGAAACTTTGGGGAATTTGAAAGAAAAGGGGAATTCAGTTTTGGCTTAAGGTGTATGTACCAAATTCTAGCTATTCATTCTTCTCTTTTCTGCCGAAATCTCTACTAAAGCCCTCATATTCTCTTTGCCGAAATTTCTACCCTATTCTTTCTCTCTTCTCTTTTTCTTCAGTTAGCCGAATCTTCAAGTCTCTCCTTGCTCTCTTTTCTCTTCTTTTTCTAGCCGAAACCATATCAGTTCATCTCTCCGGGATTTCATAAAAAGCCGAAATCACTAAGATCTCACCTCCTGAATTGTCGAATTCCCTTTAGTGGAGACTGCTTGTGCCGAAATATGAAGGAAACAATAGGCAACTATTGATTTTGGGATTTCAATGTTTTTCGGCTTTTCAAGGTCCCTAGCCGAATGGCTATTTAGAAACTAATCCTTTATTTCACTCTTATTTTCGGCACTCCGGGATTTGAAGAAGGAGTCAATCGCATAGATCTCTAAGTTGTAGAATCGTGTTACTTCCGGGATTTCAAGGAGAGGCCTATTTTCACATCTTTTCGGCTTTTTGAAGCAAAGTGTAGATCGATTTAGCAAGGGTATCTACATTAATCAGGTGTGTAATGCTCCACACCATCTAGATCTGTTTGATTAATATATGATTATAAGTTTTATATGTTTTGATAAATGCCGAAATCCCGACATAATGACGAAAACCCAAAGAGGGTAAAAGCAAATCACCAGGTTAGTGAATGTTCTGATTAAATGATATAAGAATATTGATTTTATGTGATTGCATGGGTTGGGTTTGATGAAAGGAGGAAGTTATATGTTGTAGCAGTTTTTACCGTGATCTGTGTAGCGGTATTTACCGTGATCTATTGTAGCGGCTTTTGTCGTGATCTGTTGTAGTGGCTACGGCCATGATCTGATGATGAGCAGCACGACTGCCATCAAGGCGTGTAGCGGTGTGGGTTGATTGTAGAAATCCCCAATGGTGTGAATGGCTGGTACGGGGGCGTGTAGCGGATGGACACCTAGGATATGGGTTGGGCTTTGCATATTATTTTTGTTATGTATATTAATTTTGATTATTTTGTTTTATGGGCTAAAGCCCAAATCTAATGGTGCATGAGGGTTGCACACTGAGTCTCGCGACTCATCCTTTTAATTTAACTATCTCAGGTGACACCTAGTGCATCGGACCGGGCTGGAGAGGAGAGCAAGGTGGCCATGCAAAAGAGCAATTGGGTTCAGTTAAAAGACTTTAGTTCATTATTTTCTATATTTATTTAATGGGTTTTAAATATGGTTGTAATAAGGCCACGGACCACTAGACTATTATTCCTGTTTTGGGTTTTATGTTGGGCTTTTATTATTGGGCTTTTAAGTTTTATGTTTTCAATTAAGACAAGACTTGTATGAAATTTCAGTTTTCATTTAAAATCCACCAAGATAATTTATGACTTAATATTTTATTCTTTAATGAATTATTAAGCTTTCGGAATAAAGGTGTAAACCTAGTAATTGTTTTCCAAAATGCGACATGTTTTGTAGAATCTCTTAAGTGACATACCAGATCCGGTTGTAGCGTTTGGGCCAGGTTTGGGGTGTTACAAGGAGCGTTTAAAATTTTTTTGGGAGCAAGAGAACAACATTAACGCAAGTTGGACCTGTTAGGTGAGTGATTTTGGAAGGCTAGGGGGCTTCTATGAAGTCCCGGGATCAAACTTTGGCTTTAGGGAAATTTTGGTTTTAGGTGAATAAAACCCTGGGAGTTAGTAGGTAGGCTTTAAGAATAAAATGTGGAGAAAAATGACACAAGTGGAGTGTTTGGTGTAGTGGCAAAGTGACGCCACATAAGAGACAAGGGGGTGACGCCACAAGGAAGGAAGAAGGTCCAAGGTTCAAGTTGTAGCACTTGTATTTCTTTTAGATTATTTTTTTAAGTGGATTTAGACATTGGCCATAGACTTAGCTTTAGTTGGGCATGATTTTAGACACAAGAGGAGCTTGTGGCCAAGTGGTTAGCGGTGTGGATTTTGCTGATTGGACGGGAAGAGTTTGAGTTGGATTTAAACTCTGCTGATGGAAGGATCCCACATTAGAAAGATACAAAGAAGGAAGGTGAGAAGCTAGCTATATATAGAGCATTATATGAGGAGAGTTAATATACCTTGGTGGGCGTTTGGGTGCAGATCTAGAGGATAATTGCCAATAGTAGCGAAGGAAGGGCTGCTAGAATGTGAGGTACACGGTAAGGGTACAGTGAGGTTTCAGTTTTTGATAAGTATGCATTAAATCTTGGTTAATCACTAGTAATGTCGATTGCAGGGTCGTGACTAAGGGATTTGCAGCGCGCGTGGTTACCAGGTGTGTACAAACACTACACACACGATATATGCAATACCAAAAAGCCGAAAGTGGCTAAATGGGCCCGATGGGCCCCGAGGCTAAGAATTGATGAAATGGTTTGGTTGGTTATACGAATTGAATTAGTCATGCATGATACATGAATTGGATTTGTTTTGGGCCAAATAGGCCATATGATGAGATTTGGGCCTAATGGGCCGTAAGGGTGTAATTTGGGTTTGATGGGTTTATAGGGACGTAGACATGTATGTTAGGGTTTATGAACCTTAGGCCTAGTTTGAACAACTCTTAAATTCCATAAGACTTAATCTAATTAAACATGTCTGTGAACAAGTCGCATGGTTGGAGTGTGGCAACGGGCGTACGCATGTCTAGGATTGGATCTAGGAAGAGCTTGGTACTTAAGCGGCCCTAGTGGCCCACCTCCTCTTTTCTGGAATCCTACCTGGTGCGTAGTGTCTGTTCACTTTAGCCGCGAGGACTTGTTGATGGGCCAAAGTTCATAGCTAAAACCCGAAAGGGACCAAATACCCTTATATTTGTAAAATTCCTAAAATACCCTTATATTTGTAAAATTTACTAAAATACCCCTAGATTTGTAAAGTGCCAAAATAACCTTGATTTGTAAAATTACCTAAATACCCCTGGTTTGTAATATTACCGAAATATCCCTGGTTTGCGAAATTATTGAAATACCCCTGGTTTGTGAAATTACTAAAATACCCTTGGTTTGCAAAATTATCGAAATACCCCTAGTTTACGAAATTACCGAAATACCCTTAGTTTGTGAAATTATCGAAATACCCTCGAATTGTGAAATTATCAAAATACCCTTGATTTGCAAAATTACTGAAATACCCCTGGTTTGCGAAATTACCGAAATACCCTTGATTTGTGAAATTACCGAAATACCCTTGATTTGTGAAATTACCGAAATACCTTTGATTTGCAAAATTACCGAAATACCCCTGGGTAGTGAAATGACGAAAATACTCCTATGTGACGAATATGAGTTCATGGATGTTACTCGTATGTTTGATGCATTCATATGATATTCCGCTTAGGATGCATATGGGTGGGAATTATGGTACGGAGGAAGATTTGAGGATCGTATGGCCGTATGGTATGGATCCAGGATCGCATGACCGTATGGTATGGATCCACCGGAGGCTTTAAGCCCAATATATGATTAGCAGCTTTCCTGCAACGTTTGGTAGTACCGTAACTAGGCTACCCTTAGTGTGTAGCGGAGGGGTGGGTCGAGCAAGAACTCCCCACAGGAGTCATAAGGTTGGAAGGGGAAATGGTGTGTGTAGCGGATGGATTTTTGGGGTGGGCTTTGCATTATTTGTTTATAAATGATACAATATGATATGATATGAGGTCATTGTGGGCTAAAGCCCAAGACCACTGATTTTGATAGGGCTTAGGCCTAATGTGAATATTTGTAAGTGATTTGATTGCCAAGGGTTGTGCACACTGAGTTTCGAAACTCACACCCCTTTAATTTAATGTTTCAGGTAATCCCGAATAGACGACTCGACGTGGGAGAGGTCTCGGAGATGGCCACACTACAAGAGGCTTGAATTTTCATTTATTTGTTTCAAAATACATGTTTTTATTTACTTAATTTTTGGTGGATGTAATAAGGCCTTGTACTCTGTTTTGACTTCAGATTTATTTTGGGTTTTGAGATTAATTATTTATTTTAATTATTAAACCTAAGTAAGCTTTTATGTTTAAACTTGGGTTCCAAATTACTTAAAACAATAAAATGGGTTTTCATCTTTAATTAATAAGACTCAAAGATTTTGGGCTTTTGGGCCTTAAATTTTTAAGTAGCAAAACCGTTTTGAATTGTGCCTTTAATGTGACATTCTGGATTCGGGCCTAACTTCTAGGCCGGTACAATCATCATCTTTGTTGGGTCTTTGCCGAAATTGAGAGAGAAAAATAGCCATGGATAAAGTTTGAAATTTCGGTCAACTTGAGTGCTTGCATATAAGTCAATTTTGATTATATTTTTAGTAATTTTTATGTTTTTGTGATCGTTACAGTTAAGTCTAGCTAACCTGAGTGTTAATTTGTGAACCTATTAAACTTTTTGAAATGTGTCATTGTTGAGTTCGTAAGATTTGTGAAGTTTTATGATAGTTTTGTAAGCGTGATAGCTATATAATGTTATTTTGTAAAGTAGTTTTTGGTGATTTTGATGAATAAGGATTTAATTGTTAAATTAGTAAAATTTCATGGAATTATTATGAAATTTAGAAATTTATAGACTGTTTAAGATTATAGAAATTTTGGTTAGCTTGATTTAAGCTTAATTGTGTTCAATTCAATAATTTTGGGTTTATGGACTAAATTGCATAAAGCGTAAAGTTTAGAGGTAAATTTGTAAAATGTGATCTAAATGACTTAAATGCATAAATTTGATTTTTTATGTGGTTTGAAAAGATTTAATTAAATTTAAATATACCTTAGATCAAGAATCTTAAAGATCAGAGGATGTATGAGGAGAAGGAAAAATTATCGAATAGTCCCTTATAATTGAACCATTCTGATAGGTAAGTCCACACTATTATCCTTGGTTATAATTCATTATTAAATGTTGTTAACGATTTATTTAATTTGTTAAAATGGAGTTTGGTTTGAGTGAAATAAATTGAATTCTAAAATGATTCTGATGGATAGAGTAAAAGTTTTGTACATGAGAATTTTGATTGAATTTCTGTTTTGGACCAAGCTCTAGCATGTGTTGTGGTCTCAGATATACATGTCACTCAGATTTATCTTGGACTTGTAATCCATTTTTGTTTTAAAGGTTTAACTTGGACTGGTAACCTTACATATATAAATAGCCCTGGCCAAGCTATTTTTCAGTGTTGTCACTGGTTCTAGTTTCATTTAAAGGTTTAGCCTGGACTTGTAACCTTACATGTATAAATAGCACTGTCCAAGCTATTTTTCAGTGTTGTCACTGGTTTAGCCTGAACGGGTAACCTGACACATTCACTCTGTATCTGATTAGCTCATACGAGCATCATCTGTTTCTAGACTTATCTATTGAGTACTTTTAGAAAGATCCATCGGAAGAATAAAGGTTATTTGGCACTGGACTGTTTCATTGAAGTGAATAAATTATAAATTCTGAATATTAGTATGTTTAATTGTTTACTGACTTGGAATTATTGAAACATGAATTAAGGTTGATGTTTGAATGAATTTATGTAAATTGCTATTAAATGAGTATGGTAAGTTTGAACTGAACTGTGGGAGCTTATTAAGTATTTCACATACTTACTTCTGTTATTATTTCTCTGTAAATTTTTAACTCTTGGATCGTGTTGATCAGATTAGAGGAGCTCACACCTAGCATCATCTAACATCAATAGATTTTGAAGTCTTGTAATGTGGTTAATTGTGGTATGGATATAGGATGCTCATTTTGTAAATGTTTGGACATGTTTTAGTACTTTGGTTGTAAATAGGCTTTTGTGAAAAGTTAGTATTTATACCTATATGCTTTGTCGACATCTTGGAAATGTGTAGTTATGGTATGTTTAATGGTATTTATGGATGCCCATTTGGTCACAAATTTGGCATTTTATTCTTGGTTAGATTGTTTGAATAGATGTATTGTTTTGGTTATTAAATGTTGTTTATATGTGGTGCTAATGAGGGCATATTCATTAGTCACACACAGCCTCATAGAGTTACACTGCCTGGCGAAATGACTGTGTGACCTTACTTCCAATACACACACGGGCTGGCACACGGTCTGTGACACGATCGTGTTACCTTATTTCGAATACTCACACGATCGGGCACGCGGACTAGGACATGACCATGTGACCCATATTTCGATTTGTACATGGTTGGCCATACGACTATGTTTTTGAGCTACATGGTCTAGGCTCTTTCACACAGCTTGGACACATAGTCGTGTGACCCCTATTTCCAAAATTTTTAAGTTTTTTCATATTTTTCTGTTTTGATTCAAATTAGTCCCTGATTGTTTCCAAACCATTTTAAGGCCCATTAAGCTCGTTTTAAGGCTCGTAATTGGAATTATGCTATGAATGAAAAGTAAATTCGATGCTGATAATTAAATTAATACATGAACTGTTTAATGAAGTAAATTGTTTGATATGTACCATAATACTCTATAACCTTAATTCAGTGAGAGAGACGAGTTAGGGGTGTTACATTTAGTGGTATCAGAGCTATGATTTAGTCGATTCTTGAACTGAACTTGGCCTTTAAAGAGTCTAGAATTACATGCCATAATAACCTGTAAGTTGTGTGATGCTCATGACCCGATCTGACAATGTTTTCTTTTATAGATTTTTGATGGCAGACAGAAATAACCGTGCCGATAATGACAAAGTTGAAAGTCATGTTCTGGCTTCCGATGAGGGAGCAAGTGAAGATGCATCTAGATCTCAAACTTTGGAAAGTGGGGACTGTAGTGCCTTCTTCCAAATGATGAATGAATGGTTTGTGCAATTTGTACGGAGTAATCCTATGGCTCCACAACCTCCACCCCCTCCTGTGTCTCCCCGACACCTGTTCATCCTCAGGCTATTGATCAGGTATCTGTTCATTGACTTTGTACTTATAAAATTCGTAAATGCAGAGTTGAAGACTTTCAAGGGTTGTTTAATGTAGATCCTGCAAAAACTGAGTATTGGTTAGAAAATATTTAGCATGTTTTTGATGAATTGAACTATTCGCCTAAAGATAGTCAGAAATGTGCTATTTCACTACTGGAAGAAAATGCTTATTAGTGGTGCATTACTTTAACTTATGTGGTTCCGAAAGATTGAGTGACGTGGGAATTTTTCCAAACTGAGTTTAAAAGAAGTATGTCAGTCAACTATACTTGGAAGACAAGAAACATGAGTTCTTGGATCTGAAGCAGGGAAACATGTTAGTTGTTGAATACGAGCGCAAGTTTGTGAATTTAAGTATGCTCAGGAACAACTAACTTCTGAAGCTGAAATGTGTGTTAGGTTTGAAAGAGGATTGAATGAGAATATTTGAGAAATGGTGGGAATGCTTGAAATTAAAGAATTCGTGATAGTATCCGGATGTGCCTAGAAGATTGAAGCAATTTGGAAAGATAAGAAATGAGCCAAAACTAATAATGAAACCTTGAGCAAGTGAAGTGAATTTAGAAACTTTTTTTCACCTTTGCCAAAAAAACCAAGAGATTATAGTAGCCAATCTGTATCTACTACGAGAAATACAAGAAAAAGTACATTCAGACAGTTTCCTTCAAAAACTCAAGACACACCTACCTGTAAGAACTGTTGTAAAATTCATCTGGGTGAGTGTAGATTTAAATCAGGGGCATGTTTTCGTTGTGGGTCATTTGAACATTTAATTAGAGAATGTCCAAATAAGGCTGAATCTGGTTTAGAACAAGTTGCTAAGTCTGCAATTGTGTCTCAGTGGGGCAGAAAATCGAGACTTGGAAATACTTCTGGAACTAGTCGTAATGAGTCTCGCAATACAACTTTTAGATTTGAAGGTTGAGCACTAGCCAAAACTTATGCGATTCGAGCTAAAGATAAGGCTATGACACCTGGCGTTATTGTTGGTACTTTTACTCTTTCTGATGTTACTTTTATCACATTAATTGATCCTGGGTCCACATATTCCTACATATGCACAACATTAGCTACAGAAAAGAAGTTACTAGTGGAATTTACTGAATTTGATATTAGAGTGTTGAATCTTTTAGGTCAGAGTATGATAGTTAATAAAGTCTATAAAAATTGTCCACTGAAAAATCGGGGTTACAAATTTCCTACTGATCCAATGTTGTTGCCATTTGATGAATTTGACGTTATCTTGGGAATGGATTGGTTAACAATTCATGATGCAGTTGTTAGATGCAAGCAGAAATGAACTGTAGAGTAGATAAAGCTCTAAAGTAAGATATTTTGGCGAGTTCCTTGGTACCTAGAGTTATAGTCTGTATTAAGACATTATGGTGAGTTCCTTCGTACCTAGTGTTATAGTTTGTATTATTTTGGTTAATAGTTTTTGTCATTTAACAAGGTAAGTGACATTATTCCTTCCCACTGGTATTCATGTCTAGAAGAATTATATTTCGAAAGTCAGTTACATGCCTGGTTAAACACGATAAAATACTTAAAGGCCTGATATATGTATAAAGCACGATGACTCCTTCCTTGGTTCATAAGCTTCGTATGCAAATCGATATGAAAAGGATGGTGGATTGATATGTACATTGATATTGAAGATCTAAAATGAATCATTCACCCCCAGTATGGCATGTAGATGCAAACCGTGATTGGTGAGACCCGACTTTGTGGGGGAACATTTATGTGTCCAAACAAGGAGGGGAATGAGGAGGAAACAGAGGAAACATTTGTGTATAATTCAGATGAGAAATTATGAAGATCCAGGATATGATAGGTTCTTAAGGAACCAGGATCAGAAGCTAGCACAAGGAAGGGAGTATGAGAGAATAAAGAAAAGGGTGCATGAGTTATGCATGTTAAATGAAAATAATAAACAACAAACCCATCATTCATAAAAAAGGTCAAAACATGTAGGTAATATTTTCGCAGACCAAATTCTCCGCAGTTGTCATGCATGGGAACATAGACCAGTGAAATGTGCCAATGGGCAGAGTGAGTTGCAGTAGGATTCGCCAGATGTCTTTTGGACTAGAGAGATGTATCCGCCAGAAATTGGCGAGTTAGTTGTCAGTTTGAGTTCCTATTCCTAACATCTGTTATCATTCACTAAGCTTAATATTTCGGGGAACTCACTATGTTTTTACAAACTTACCCCATTTCCCCATTTCTTTCAGGTGCATAGATTAAGTGAAGGGTCGAATGAAACCCATATACCTGCGATCATTTGTGAGTCTTCTTATTTTGTGGGTAATATGTATTCACTAGGATTTATTAGGACTTTTGTAAGATGTTTTCTGATAAATGATAAAACTAACATCTTTTAATCCCATTCTTAATGCGTTTTTGGATGATTATTTATGCAAATTTGTGAATTTGATGCTCTTAATCCTTTGAATTCATGTTCCTATACTTAGGTGAACATTTGGGAGCAAAAAGAGCAAAAAACGAGCTAAAATCAGACAAATAGAGTAGATTTCAAGAGCCACACAGGTTGGACACACGCCTATGTGCCAGCTCGTGTCAATTTCGCACATTGCTTCCCAAACACGCGAAAAAACACAATTTTTAGGCTTTCTAAGCATTCTAAAGTCTAAAGTCTATAAATACTAAAGTCTATTTTGGTATCCCACTGATGCATTTGATCGATTATATGAATCTTGGGATTTCTTTGATGAAGAATGATAAGGTTTATTCATAGGTCTTTTTCTCGAATCTCTAGTCTCTGAATCAACTTTCCTCTTTTCTCAGATCAAGTATTCGGGTTTACAAGCCCGACCAACTAATACAACAAATTTTTTCAAATATAAAATCCCGCCCAGAAGTTTAATGTCTTCATTCAAACCGTTAACAAACCGTCTGCACATGATCTCTTCGGTAGAAACATACTCTCGAGCATATTTTCTCAACCGCACAAATTCTCTCTCATACTTAGTTACGGTCATACGACCTTGTTTTGATTCTAAAAACTCTTTGTGCTTTTGATCCAGAAACTGTTGGCTTATATATTTCTTCCTGAATTCGGTCTGAAAGAATTCCCAAGTGACCCGTTCTCTAGGTACCACAGATACTAATGTATTCCACCACTGATATGCAGTATCTCTTAATAATGAAATGGCACACTTTTAACTCTTAGCTGGAGAACACGATAGTTCATCACATACTCGAATAGTGTTTTCAAGCCAAAATTCAGCTCTCTTGAGATTGTCATCAACGGTAGCTCTGAACTCCTCAGCCTCGTACTTACGAATTTTATCAATTGGAGGCCTATTTAGTCGTTGGAATTCCACGACTTGAGGGGCTACAGGGATCGGTTAAGGATTAGGTGGGGGTGGAGGTTGTTGAGTAGCCGGATTTGTCCGAACATACTGCTTGAACCACTCATTCCTCATTTGGAAGAAGGCTTCTCTAGCCTCTCCTCCCTGGCTACCGGATACGGGTCTAGATTCAGAGGGCGCTGTCCCTTGAGCGAGAGCTGACACATTGCTTTCAACCTCATCAGCTACAACTTGATTGGGATCCATTTACTATATGAAAACACATTTTAAAATGTCAGGAGTCATCACACTATCACAATTTATATATGGCATGTATAGCTAGACTCTCACACATGCTACATTAGTCCTAGAATCGATTAAACCGTAGCTCTGATACCAATAAATGTAACACCCCTCACCCGTATTCAATGCCAAAATAGGGTTATAGAGTATTACCAAACTTATAAAACTTTTAAACATTTAATTCACATATAATTTCACATTTCATGCAAACATTATTCAAAATCAAGCATAATGTCCCTATAACGAGCCTACGAGGCCCTAAACATGCTTTGGGAGTGGTTTGGGACTAAACCAATAGCTCAAGAAATTTTTACGAAACTTAGAAAATTTTTCTCAAAACAGGGGACACACACCCATGTGGCCCAGCCGTGTCTCTCACACGGCTAATAGACACGCCATTGTCACAGGTCGTGTGGACATTCGAAATAGAAGCACATGGCCGTATCCCAACCCGTGTCCAACCCCGTGTAACTCTCTGACTGGGTCACATGACCAACAAACATGCCCATGTGGCTAGCCCATGTGCCCTAAAAATGGCCATACATGCCCGTGTGCTAGGCCGTGCCAAACCTATAGGGTATACTGACTTATGCCACATGGCCAAGTCACACGCCCATGTGGGAGGCACATGGCTGAGACACACGCCCTTGCCTCTACCCGTGTGGACAAAAATAGGCTAATTACCAAGCCAATTTGCCACCCAAATTTGAATGTACCTACAACACATCAATTTGCACCATTCCATGGCATAAATAGGCATTTAAACCAGCCAATTCAAACCTAATTCATGCATATTGAATACCACATTTCTCAATACACACAAGTTGCAAAATAGACCAATCCATTCATACCTAAAATCTCATAAACTTAGATCATCAATATGGCTACTCAAAACATGCATTCTTTACCTTGACTCACAAACAAATAACATCCCCAATATCAACATTCACTTCCATAATACCAGCTACTAATAAGCATCATAAAAACTAACCTCAATTTACATATCATAAACTATATGCACATACACATATACACAAGCAAATTTACTCAAAATAAGCCAACTCTCATGGCTATTATATACAAACCAAGAGATATACATTTACAAGCCAATTTAAATGGCCTAAATCATTTTCAAAACATAACCAACATGACCAAAGTCCCTATACATGTCATATACTTAAAATACCAAAGTTCATAGGTACTGAGTGATAGGTGGATAGTGTGAAGCGATCTCTGACGATCCTCGAATCTGAGCTAGCTTGATAACATTATAAATCACGGGAAAAATAAAAAAAAAGTAAGCTATAAAGCTTAGTAAGCTTGTATGAAATAATCTCAATATAATCATATCCACATAATTCAACCATTGATTATAGATATATGAATTCACATCAACTAACAAACCTTTCAATTACTCATTCACAAAACTATATACTTTCTTCATCATTTCTTCGATTCAAAGCTAATATGGTTTATGCACATACCTATACCATCTCGTACCAATCTCATTCTCAACCACATCATTCATTTACCTGTTGAACCATTCGGAATAGAAGTCAGATACTCAGGAGTCTTGCACACTAAGTACCTATACCATGGCCCGAAACCAAATCAAGGTAACTTATATCCGAAGTACTGAAATCATGGCACGAAGCCAAATCGGTATAACTCGCACTGAAAGTGCTAATATCATGGCCCAAAGCCAACTCAATGTCTCTCCTAATGACATGTCACTAGTATCCTAAACTATTCCTAAGGTTCAACTGGGATTTCAAATGCCGAATTACTATAGAGTCATTGTCAAACTTATCCGAAGTCTCGTATTTAGAACTTATACAATATCAAAGCATTTAAAATACACTTGTAATGAAATTTATCATATACGAACTTACCTCGGATGTGAAAATGACGGAATAAGTCGATTAGTCTATAACTTTAGTTTTTCCCCGATCTAGATCCGAATTTTGCTTTTCTTGATCTAAATATATTCAAAATTAACTCATTTAATAAACTCTCTATTCAATTTAATCCAAAGTACTCATTTAAGCACATTTACACATTTGCCCCTATTGTTTCACCACTTTTACAATTTAGTCCTTATTCCATAAAATCACAAATTAATGAAATTAAAAATAAACCCATGCTAGCCGAATTATTATTAAGCCCCTAGTAGCCATATTTTTCATTTATTCCACATTTTAACCACAAAGTTTCAACATTTCTCAATTTAATCCCTATTTTACATTTTCACTAAAAATCACTTAACAAAACTTGTATATCTGTCAACAAGCATTCATAATCTATCAAGAAAATTCAAAACACATGCTATTTCATCAATGGCAACATCTAAAATCTTTAACAATTTTGCAAAATAGTCCTGGGCTAGTTAGACCTAGTTGCAAAAATCTCAAAAACATAGAAATCATTAAAAACGAAATAAAAACGGACTTACAATTGAGTATCAAAGTAACCGAAAGTTTCAATCCCTAAAATGGCTTTTCTTCATGCTTCATTCGGCCAAGGAAGATGATAATGAGATAAATTTTTGTTTTGTTTTATTTAATTAACCTCGTTTGACAAATTACTAAATTAACCTTAATGATAAAACATTTATATCATCCATTTCATGTCCATTAATGTCCACTTACCATAATAATGGTCCATTTATCACTTAAGGACCTCCACATTTAATATTCATAATCATTTAGTGCATTTAACAAATAGAATTCAACTTTTATGCTTTACGCGATTTAGTCCTTTTTACCAAATTAAGCATTCAAACGATAAAATTAATTTATGAAACTTTCACACATACATGCTGTCATGCTGTAAACTCTTAAAATAATATTAAAATAATTTTTGACTTCAGATTTGTGGTTTCAAAACCACTATTCTGATTTAGTTAAAAACAAGTTGTTACATTATTGATCTTTTTACTAATTTGCCATTAAAAAAATCAAATTTACACAAATGCCAAACCAGTATCATCCACTAACTCACAATTGGGATCATTGCCACATAAGGACCTTTACTTAAAGGTTCTATAGCTATTTGACACCTTTAGCTATTAGAACATCACTTTTGCACTTTACGCAATTTAGTCCTTTTTATTAAGTTAAGCATTCAAACGATAAAATTTCTTAACGAAATTTTCACACAAACATATTTTAATGCTGTAGACATTAAAATAATAATAAACAAAATTATTTTGACTTTAGATTTGTGGTCCCAAAACCACTGTTCTGATTTGACTTAAAACAAGCTGTTACAACTCTCCCCCCTTAGAGATTTTCGTCCCCGAAAATCTTATTAGTGAATAGGTTATGGTATTCTTTTCTCATAGTTTTCACTATCTCATGATGATGTCATAGAACTTTCATTAAGGCTATGCTTTTGCTTCTTAACTCTTTAATTTCACGTGTCATAACTCAGATCGGTTCTTCGTTATCTGACATGTCAACTAAATCTCAACATCTATCGAAGAAATTATATACGAATGGTCTGATCGCAACATATATAACTGAAACACATTATGAATCTGTTCTAACTTTGATGATAATTCAAGTCGATATGTCACTGGCCTTCTCTCTCGATAAACTAATACGACCCATAAATTACTGAGTCAACTTCTCTTTGTGACCACATCGAAGAATCCTCTTTGAGGGCGATACTTTCAGAAACACTCTTTCGCCGATCTGAAATCCAATATCTTTATGTTTCAAATCTGCATACCATTTATGTCAATCTGAAGCTGCTTTCAACTTCCACGAATCACTTTCACTTTTTCTCCAGAATCATGAATCAATTCAACCTCGTGTATCTTTTTCTCACTGAGCTCCGTCCAATATAATAGAGTTCGTCATTTACAACCACATAAAATTTCATACAGTACCATCTTATACTCAACTAAAAATTATTATTATACGTGAATTCGACCAACAGTAAACCTTTTTCCCAGTTACCTTTGAATTCTAAAACATAGTAACGAAGCATATTGTCAAGAATCTGAATCACTCTCTCATACTTATCATCGATCTGAGGATGAATTGTAGTGCTAAAATACAACCGCGTAGTCAGAGCTTCTTGTAGCTTTCTCCATAATCGCGATATAGACCTTGGATCTCTATTCAAAATAATGGAGATTGATACTCTGTATAACCTGACAAATCTCAGAAACACATAACTCAACAAATCTGCCACATGAGGAATCTATACATACTGGAAATAAATATGCAAATTTCGTCAACCGATTAATAACAACCCAGTCAAAGATTAGGGTAACCCCGATACAAAGTCTATCATAACTCTATCTCATTTCCACTCCAGTATCATCATTGGCTATAATAGTTCTGAATGCACTTGATATTCGACTTTAACTTGTTGAAAAATCAAACATCTAAACACAAAACCAGAAATATCGCTTTTCATACCCGACTACCAGTGCTTCTACCTCAAATCACTGTACATCTTATTACTCCCCTGATGAATAGACAAGCTACCACTGTGAGCCTCGTGCAAAATTTTCTGTGTAAGCTCTGGATTCTTCAGTACACAGATTCTATCTCGGAATAATAATAATAATAGTCATCAAGTCCGACCAAAAATTTAGAATCAGAAGTCTATTCACACTGTACTCGTTTCGCTTGCAATTCACTATCACATTTCTAAGCTTCTCAGATTTGCAATGAAAACATCTGTTTAGCTTTTAACTCAACTAAGATTGTACCATCATTTCAAGGTCAATAGTGTAACCATCTTTCACAAAATAAACAAAAATTTTCCACTCAATCATCGACTACTATATTTGCTTTTCCCAAAGATTAATCAATAACTAACTCACAATCTTTCAATAGCTCAAGCCATTAATGTTGTCTCAGATTCAAATCTTTTGTGACATCAGCTACTTTAAACTCTTGTGATCAGTAAGTATGTAATATTTTTCGTCGAACAAATGATGTCGTCAAATTTTTAATGCAAACACAATAGCGGCCAACTCTAAGACGCGTGTCGGATAATTCTTTTAATATGGCTTTAATCTTCTGGAAGCAAAAACTACCACTTTATATTCTTGTACTAAAACACATCCCAATCCGTTCAATGATGCATCACTGAAAATCACGGATTCTTTACCTGATTCAGGCTGAACCAGAGCTAGTGTTTCGGTTAACAATGCTTTCAACTGTTTAAAACTTTGTTAACAAGTATCAGACTATTCAAACTTCACAAGCACGATAACTTTATCAATCAGAACAAATTTAACTCATAATAACGTCTTTCGATTAGAACAAATCTAATAGATATATTTCTGTATCATGTTTTTCTAGAACATGAATTCTTCATTCAAACTGTCAGTCTACTTAGCCGTGAATACACAAAATTATTTCCATACCTGAGGATCAACTTAAAATGCATATAAATCAAATAATTCTTCACTTAATTAACCCGCTCAGATTAAAGCATCTGAATTGATCTTTTCTATCAGATAATAACATTTCAAAGTAATCTCTTCTTCATATTGTTAGAACAACTCAAACATACAATATTTCATAATTCCCTCAACATGTAACACCCCAAACCCGACCTAGACGTTATGACCGGATCTGGCATGTCACATAGAAGGGTTGTTTAAAAACTGCGCGTTCGTTGGAAAGTTTGTATTCTTTTTGAAATTCGAGCTTTGTTGTTGGTGAAACTCAAATTTGTCTTTTATGGTTTTCTTTTAAAGACATTGTTATTATTATTACTTCTGAAAACTTTGTTTATAACAGAAATCAGTTTCAGTGAATTGCGGAAGTGTGATATTTTGAAACCGCTGTTGCCGTTTTAAGAAAATCCCGAGTTAAATCATTTATAGTTTGAATATATCAGAAATGAAAGTATAAAAGAAAAATAAAACTCATTGGCCTTATTACATAAAATTAAACCCAAATTAAAATCAATCTCAGAATGAAGTAAAACGGAAATTTTTTAGTAAAGTTTGGAAGAAGCACTCCGATGTATGGCCACCACAGAATCCTCCGCTGCGCCAAATCCTCTAATGCTGGGGTTCACCTGCAAGGTTAAAGCAGAGGGGTGAGTTACGGGAACTCAATGTGTAATCCCCTAGTCGGTCATTAACTGGGCCCGAGCCCATACGGAAGTAGACTGGGCCAAAGCCCATACAGAAGCAAACTGGCCCGAATCCCATACAGAAGTAGACTGGGCCGAAGCCCTATTCAATACAATTTGGGCCTTAGCCCTATTAATATGATAAAGCAGATAATGCATGCAGCCCAACCTAATAATCCATCCGCTACACACCACCCGTTCCAGCCCAACACACTTGTGGTGATTTCTAAATCGACCCATCCATCCGCTACACACCTCGATGGCAGACAAGCTGCTCATCACAGAATTTGTGGCGAAGCCACCAGAATATCAGAAAATACGTGGCATAGCCACTATACAGATTGTGGTAGAGCCATCAGAATCATAATCGGCACATAGTCATCAGCGACTATAATATAATCGGCACACAGCCTTGGGTAAATAGGATTGACACAGAGTCATCGATATCTGTTAGGCACCAAT
This sequence comes from Gossypium australe, assembly GCA_005393395.2. Lineage (NCBI taxonomy): Eukaryota > Viridiplantae > Streptophyta > Magnoliopsida > Malvales > Malvaceae > Gossypium > Gossypium australe. The sequence continues at coordinate 17,963,471 of CM016615.1, forward strand.
CTACGGGTAAATACGATTGGCACAAAGCCATATTCAAGATGGAACAGAGCCAAGCTCTCCAATAATGCAGCCAAGCTGCTAATAACGGTATATGTGGCTGAGCCACCAAAATAATATATGTGGCATAGCCACTAAAACAGAATGTGGCAGGGCCACAAGAATACACTTCCTCCGATCATCAAACCCAATCCAATGCAATATGCCATGTATGTCATGCTCAATCATTACACGTGTATGGAAAATGGCCATGCTTAGTAACAGTCATTTCAACACATATTAACAGCAAATCAGACAGACGCCCACAGTCAAGTCAGTTAAACACAATTATACAATCAAAGTCAACTCAATCAAATTTACAGTCTAAACTAGTCATTTACCTATAAGGGCAAAACAGTCATTTACCTTATAAAGGTATTTCGGTAATCCTACCCCTCAGGGGTATTTCGGTAATTCTACCCTACAGGGGTAATTAGGTGATTTTACCCATTGAGGGTATTTCGATAATTTTACAATCCAAGGGTATTTCAGTAATTTCACAAATCAGGAGTATTTCGGTAATTTCGTAAACCAGAGGTATTTCGATAATTTCACAAACCGGGGGTATTTCAGTAATTTTACAAACTGGGGTATTTCGATAATTTCACAAATTAGGGGTATTTCGGTAATTTCACAAACTGGGGGTATTTTGGTAATTTCGCAAACTAGGGGTATTTCGGTAATTTCACAAACTGGGGCTATTTCATTAATTTTGCAAACTGAGGGTTTTTCAGTAATTTTACAAACCAGGGGCGTTTCGGTAATTTTACAAATCGGGGGTATTTCAATAATTTTGTAAACCAAGGGTATTTCAGTAATTTTGTCAACCCCTCAGAAGGTCTACAGTTGCCTCGAGCGACTCAAGCATTCTAAACAGAGATCATGATGCGAATGGGCCTAAGGCCCATTCTTGGCCCAAGTGGGCCCACACACTCGTGTGGCCCATTTAGCCCAAATCTAGCCACAGATATGAGATTCACATAGACCAGTTCACTATCTACTACACATTCATACAATTTATTCATATGGGCTCACGGGCTCATTGGCCCCATATGGCCAATTTCGGCCCATCGAGGGCCAAACAGCCTAACCCACAAGAACACTCATGATGGCCTCAACTATCGTATCGAAGCCCCCACACGTGCGCTCGCACGCTCGTGTGGCTACCATTGTCGTATGACCGGCATTTTGGCATTTGCCGCTCTACAACTAGAGTAGTGCGAAATACAAACCTGATAGGAGTCTGAAGCTAATCCGCGCTCTGAATGCTCCTATCCCCAAACACCCCACCAAAGTATGCTTCCTCTCCTCATATGTAGCTCTATTTAAAGCTAGCTTCTCACCTTCCCTCTTGCTAGCTATCTGATGTGGGATCCCTTCTTCAGTAAAGTTTAAATCCAACACAAACTCTGGCCGTCCAATCTGCAAAATAAATACTCTCTTGCTTGTCATGAGATTCGAACCCAGGTTCCCCTGTAGCATAATCCACGCCGCTAGCCACTTTACCAACTAACTCCTTGTTATCTTAAAACATGTGCAACTAAATATAAGTCTATGGCCAAAGTCTAAAGTCCATTTAAAAAGAAAATCAAAATGCAAGCACCAAGGCTTGAACCCTGGACCCCTTGCTTCCTTGTAGCGTCATTCCCTTGTCTCTTATGTGGCGCCATTTTCCACTAGACCACAACTCCTTTTCTTTAATTTTTCTCCATATATTATTCTTAAAGCCTACCTACTAACTCCCAGGGTTTTAGTCATGTAAAACCAAAATTTTCCTAAAGCCCAAGTTTGATCCCGGGACTTCATAGAAGCCCCCTAACCTTCCAAAATCACTCACCTAAAAGGTTCAACTTGCATAAATGCCGTTCTCATGTTCTCAAAAATTTTAAACGCTCCCACGCCTAAGGCCCAATAGGCCCAATTCTACTAGGCCCAAATTCGGGTCGTTACAAATCTATCCCCTTAAAGAAATTTCGTCCTCGAAATTTCCAACTAACTAACAGTCGTTTAACATAGACTACCCTACTACACTTCCATTGCGCACTCTCAACCCAACAACACTAAAACACTTTTAACTTGATCTTGAAACCCCTTACACACAACCAAACATCTAATCGCAGAAACAAACAGGTATTTTTCACACATGCATACAATTTCTATATTCAAACATCACATCCAAACAGAACACACACAGAATAAATATCAAAATACAATCATTACAGCATATAACAGAGTATAAGGTTAGGAAACTTACAGATTTGGTGTCGGAGACTCGGTGTGCCATACTTTCAGTAGCACTATCACTTTTCTAAACCAAAGTTTAAACAGATTTGGAAAAAAAATTTCAAACCCATTCCATAGCTGAGTTTTGCAACTGAGCTCTGATACTATAAAATGTAACACCCCAAACCCGGCCTAGACGTTATGACCGGATCTGGCATGTCACATAGAAGGGTTGTTTAAAAACTGAGCGTTCGTTGGAAAGTTTGTATTCTTTTTGAAATTCGAGCTTTATTGTTGGTGAAACTCAGATTTTTCTTTTATCGTTTTCTTTTAAAGACGTTGTTATTATTATTACTTCCAAAAACTTTGTTTATAACAGAAATCAGATTTAGTAAATTGCGAAAGTGTGATATTTTGAAACCGTTGTTGTCATTTTAAGAAAATCTCGAGTTAAATAATATATAGTTTGAATATATCGGAAATGAAAGTATAAAAGAAAAATAAAACCCATTGGCCTTATTACATAAAATTAAACCCAAATTAAAATCAATCTCAGAATGAAGTAAAACGAAAATTTTTACTAAAGTTTGGAAGAAGCACTCCGATGTATGGCCACCACAGAGTCCTCCGCTGCGCCAAATCCTATAATGCTGGGGATCAATTGCAAGGTTAAAGCAGAGGGGTGAGTTACGAGAACTCAGTGTGTAATCCCCTAGTCGATCATTAACTGGGCCCAAGCCCATACGGAAGTAGACTGGGCCAAAGCCCATACAGAAGCAAACTGGCCCGAAGCCCATACAAAAGCAGACTGGGCCGAAGCCCTATTCAGTACAATCTAGGCCTTAGCCCTGTTAACATGATAAAACAGATAATGCATGCAGCCCAACCTAATAATCCATCCGCTACACACCACCCGTTCCAGCCCAACACACTTGTGGTGATTTCTAAATCGACCCATCCATCCGCTACACACCTCGATGGCAGACAAGCTGCTCATCACAGAATTTGTGGCGAAGCCACCAGAATATCAGAAAATACGTGGCATAGCCACTATACAGATTGTGGTAGAGCCACCAGAATCATAATCGGCACATAGTCATCAGCGACTATAATATAATCGGCACACAGCCTTGGGTAAATAGGATCGACACAGAGTCATCGATATCTGTTAGGCACAAATCTACGGGTAAATACGATTGGCACAAAGCCATATTCAAGATGGAACAGAGCCAAGCTCTCCAATAATGCAGCCAAGCTGCTAATAACGGTATATGTGGCTGAGCCACCAAAATAATATATGTGGCATAGCCACTAAAACAGAATGTGGCAGGGCCACAAGAATACACTTCCTCCGATCATCAAACCCAATCCAATGCAATATGCCATGTATGTCATGCTCAATCATTACACGTGTATGCAAAATGGCCATGCTTAGTAACAGTCATTTCAACACATATTAACAGCAAATCAGACAGACGCCCACAGTCAAGTCAGTTAAAACACAATCATACAATCAAAGTCAACTCAATCAAATTTACAGTCTAAACTAGTCATTTACCTATAAGGGCAAAACAGTCATTTACCTTATAAAGGTATTTCGGTAATCCTACCCCTCAGGGGTATTTTGGTAATTCTACCCTACAGGGGTAATTAGGTGTTTTACCCATCGAGGGTATTTCGATAATTTTACAATCCAATGGTATTTCAGTAATTTCACAAATCAGGAGTATTTCGGTAATTTCGTAAACCAGAGGTATTTCGATAATTTCACAAACCGGGGGTATTTCAGTAATTTTACAAACTGGGGTATTTCGATAATTTCACAAATTAGGGGTATTTCGGTAATTTCACAAACTGGGGGTATTTTGGTAATTTCGCAAACTAGGGGTATTTCGGTAATTTCGCAAACCGGGGCTATTTCATTAATTTTGCAAACTGTGGGTATTTCAGTAATTTTACAAACCAGGGGCGTTTCGGTAATTTTACAAATCGGGGGTATTTCAATAATTTTGTAAACCAAGGGTATTTCAGTAATTTTGTCAACCCCTCAGAAGGTCTACAGTTGCCTCGAGCGACTCAAGCATTCTAAACAGAGATCATGATGCGAATGGGCCTAAGGCCCATTCTCGGCCCAAGTGGGCCCACACGCTCGTGTGGCCCATTTAGCCCAAATCTAGCCACAGATATGAGATTCACATAGACCAGTTCACTATCTACTACACATTCATACAATTTATTCATATGGGCTCACGGGCCCATTGGCCCCATATGGCCAATTTCGGCCCATCGAGGCCCAAACAGCCTAACCCACAAGAACACTCATGATGGCCTCAACTATCGTATCGAAGCCCCCACACGTGCGCTCGCACGCTCGTGTGGCTACCATTGTCGTATGACCGGTATTTTGGCATTTGCCGCTCTACAACTAGAGTAGTGCGAAATACAAACCTGATAGGAGTCTGAAGCTAATCCGCGCTCTGAATGCTCCTATCCCCAAACACCCCACCAAAGTATGCTTCCTCTCCTCATATGTAGCTCTATTTAAAGCTAGCTTCTCACCTTCCCTCTTGATAGCTTTCTGATGTGGGATCCCTTCTTCAGTAAAGTTTAAATCCAACACAAACTCTGGCCGTCCAATCTGCAAAATAAATACTCTCTTGCTTGCCATGAGATTCGAACCCAGGTTCCCCTGTAGCATAATCCACGCCGCTAGCCACTTTACCAACTAACTCCTTGTTGTCTTAAAACATGTGCAACTAAATATAAGTCTATGGCCAAAGTCTAAAGTCCATTTAAAAAGAAAATCAAAATGCAAGCACCAAGGCTTGAACCCTGGACCCCTTGCTTCCTTGTGGCGTCATTCCCTTGTCTCTTATGTGGCGCCATTTTCCACTAGACCACAACTCATTTTTTTCAATTTTTCTCCATATATTATTCTTAAAGCCTACCTACTAACTCCCAGGGTTTTATTCATGTAAAACCAAAATTTTCCTAAAGCCCAAGTTTGATCCCGGGACTTCATAGAAGCCCCCTAACCTTCCAAAATCACTCACCTAAAAGGTTCAACTTGCATAAATGCCGTTCTCATGTTCTCAAAAATTTTAAATGCTCCCACGCCTAAGGCCCAATAAGCCCAATTCTACTAGGCCCAAATTCGGGTCGTTACAAATCTATCCCCTTAAAGAAATTTCGTCCTCAAAATTTCCAACTAACTAACAGTCGTTTAACACAGGCTACCCTACTACACTGCCATTGCGCACTCTCAACCCAACAACACTAAAACACTTTTAGCTTGATCTTGAAACCCCTTACACACAACCAAACATCTAATCGCAGAAACAAACAGGTATTTTTCACACATGCATACAATTTCTATATTCAAACATCACATCCAAACAGAACACACACAGAATAAATATCAAAATACAATCATTACAGCATATAACAGAGTATAAGGTTAGGAAACTTACAGATTTGGTGCCGGAGACTCGGTGTGCCATACTTTCAGTAACACTATCACTTTTCTAAACCAAAGTTTAAACAGATTTGGAAAAAAATTTCAAACCCATTCCATAGCTGAGTTTTGCAACTGAGCTCTGATACTATAAAATGTAATACCCCAAACCCGGCCTAGACGTTATGACCGGATCTGGCATGTCACATAGAAGGGTTGTTTAAAAACTGTGCGTTCGTTGGAAAGTTTGTATTCTTTTTGAAATTCGAGCTTTATTGTTGGTGAAACTCAGATTTTTCTTTTATCGTTTTTTTTTAAAGACGTTGTTATTATTATTACTTCCAAAAACTTTGTTTATAACAGAAATCAGATTCAGTAAATTGCGAAAGTGTGATATTTTGAAACCGTTGTTGTCATTTTAAGAAAATCCCGAGTTAAATAATATATAGTTTGAATATATCGGAAATGAAAGTATAAAAGAAAAATAAAACCCATTGGCCTTATTACATAAAATTAAACCCAAATTAAAATCAATCTCAGAATGAAGTAAAACGAAAAGTTTTACTAAAGTTTGGAAGAAGCACTCCGATGTATGGCCACCACAGAGTCCTCCGCTGCGCCAAATCCTCTAATGCTGGGGATCAATTGCAAGGTTAAAGCAGAGGGGTGAGTTACGAGAACTCAGTGTGTAATCCCCTAGTCGATCATTAACTGGACCCAAGCCCATACGGAAGTAGACTGGGCCAAAGCCCATACAGAAGCAAACTGGCCCGAAGCCCATACAAAAGCAGACTGGGCCGAAGCCCTATTCAGTACAATCTAGGCCTTAGCCCTGTTAACATGATAAAACAGATAATGCATGCAGCCCAACCTAAGAATCCATCCGCTACACACCACCCATACTAGCCCAACACACTTGTGGGGATTTCTAAATCGATCCATCCATCCGCTACACACCTCGATGGCAGACAAGCTGCTCATCACAGAATTTGTGGCGAAGCCACCAGAATATCAGAAAATACGTGGCATAGCCACTATACAGATTGTGGTAGAGCCACCAGAATCATAATCGGCACATAGCCATCAACGACGATAATATAATTGGCACACAGCCTTGGGTAAATAGGATCGACACAAAGTCATCGATATCTGTTAGGCACAAAACCACGGGTAAATACGATTGGCACAAAGCCATATTCAAGATGGCACAAAGCCAAGCTCTCCAATAATGCAGCCAAGCTACTAATAACTGTATATGTGGCTGAGCCACGAAAATAATATATGTGGCATAGCCACTAAAACAAAATATGGCAGGGCCACAAGAATACACTTCCTCCGATCATCAAACCCAATCCAATGCAATATGCCATGTATGTCATGCTCAATCATTACACGTGTATGCAAAATGACCATGCTTAGTAACAGTCATTTCAACACATATTAACAGCAAATCAGACAGATGCCCACAGTCAAGTCAGTTAAACTATAGTCATACAATCAAAGTCAACTCAGTCAAATTGTAACATCCTTAAATCGGGGTCTCTCCATTTTGCATGCGTTTGCATGTGATGGTGTGTCTGCTGTGTTTGTTTAACATGTTTTGGGGCCTAGTTATAACCTAGGGTAGGCCTGAGTTAGGACTAAGAATTTTGGTTCTGGTGCTTAAGAAGAGGGAGTTAGGGGAAACATGGGTTAAAAGAATTAATTGGAGGTTTGTGACACAAGGAAGCAAGTGGGAAAGTGGCAAGGAGGCGCCACTTAGGCACCAAGGAGATGACGCCACAAGCAAGAGAAGGGAGCTTGGGTTCGAGTTGCAGAAACCTCTCCTTTGCTATTTATTTTTGACGCCACAAGTAGGAAGAGGGGTGCTCAGGTGGGACTCTTTTGAAATAGATGGAAGGGAGGAAAATTTGGAGTTGACTCATTCAAATTTGTTTGAATGAGTGGATGGGAGAGCTTTGAGGAGGTTGGCCGAATTTGAACTCTAGGGGGGAGGAAGTGTAGTCGGTTTGGGGAACCTTTAGGTAGTGGCCGAATGTCTATGGTGGCATAGGGAGTGTTTCGGCTAGCTTAAAGGGTTTTTCTTCTTTTCGCATCTTGTGCTAAAAACCGAAACATCAAAGTACTTTTCTTTTCTTCTCTTTTTGGCAACTCTAACTGCTGGTCGAATTGCTCCTTTTTCAAGTTTTGCCAAAGTGCCGAAACTTAATGCTCACACTTCCTTTCTTTACCTTTTTGGTCATTCATTGTTAGCCGAACCTGCTCCTTGCCGAATCCATCTTTTGCTCACTTTTTTCTTCTTCTTATTTTGATCATAGCCGAAACTCCATCCACTCTCCCTTGCCGAAATCAATCCTATTCCATCTTCTTTCATCTTTTCCTTGTTTGAAAAGCCGAAACTGTGGGAGTCTCCTCTTTTCTCTTCTATCAGTGTTTGGCCAAATACTTTGCTCATTGGCCCCTTCTCTTGCGTTTTCTTTTAATCCTCTTGTGCCGAAATACTCAACCTTCTTTTTTTCTACCATTCGGCGTCATCATACTTCTTCATTTACGTTTCATTCTTCTTTTCTTCTCTTTTGGACTCATAGCCGAATCCTCCTGGTGAGTATAGATTCTTTATTTTCTCTTGCTCAGTTGCTTTGGGTAAAGCCGAAATCTCTGTTATCATGTTTCTTTTATTTTCCATTCGTTGTAGATTGAGATCTCTTCGTTTAGTGGAATAGCCGAAACCCCTAACATCACTTACGGGTGCCAAATGTTGGTGCTTGGTAGCTGAACTTGTCATTAAGGTAAGGGACGACTAACTCATGTGGTCTCGGGTTTTATGTTGTGGCCTCTGGTCTCTAAATGGAATGTTAAAACCGATTGCAGGGAGGGCTATAGCCGAATACAGTGAGCCTTCAGGATTTGGTGGTCGATCTAGGTAAGGGTGTTATCATTTCAAGACCCCTTTCGTAATCGTTCAAAAGCCGAAGGCTAAACCATTTGTGTGTATTAAGGTTTAGCCGATTGCAAGGGAGAGCATCACATAGTTTGGGGATTTGGTTGGTAACCAAATCGGCTTAAGGTGAGTGCTACATTTGGGGCGACATATCCTTCGGGATTTTGTGGTTAAGCCGAAAGACTTTAGATCTAAAAATATGATGTTGGTCGATTGTAGGAAAGGGGAACAACGCTTCGGGATTTCACTAGATTCGAGTAGCTTCGGGATTTCTGCTTAGACCTACGTTTAGTCAGGTGTGTATCGCTTACACACTTTATTAGTATAACGATGCTTATTATGTTACTGTATAACCATTGGTATTAGGGACTTGCCTTGTGGGCATGAGCTTGGATTCCGGGTAAGTCCCCTGTTATGTGATTTTTGCTATACATCATCATGACTTGTTAAATGCTATGCTATGCCTTAAATGCATGATACATGATATTATGACACGTATGATATGAGCATGATGATGATGGGATTGATGAGAGGAGGGGGATGATTCATTTTGGACTATCACCAGTGGTTTTGACCACAAGATGGGTTGGCCCCATCATTTAATTTGTGACTACGGTCACCAGTGGTTTTGACCACACTATTATTATTTGTGACTAAGTCCCAGTGGTTTTGACCACCAGTGGTTTTGACCACACTATTGATATTTGTGACTACGGTCACCAGTGGTTTTGACCACATATGGATATTGTGACTCGTCCCAGTGGTCTGGTACCACAGTGGGTTGGCCCCACATGATTATTACGGGATTATCATCAGTGGTTTTGACCACACGATGGGTGGGCCTCATCACTTGATTTGTGACTGCGGTCACCAGTGGTTTTGACCACAACGATATATATATTTGTGACTTCGGTCACCGGTGGTTTTGACCACCAGTGGTTTTGACCACACGGAGTAGTTAAAGGAGATTGGATGGCTAAGTTATGGGTTGCATAATATGCATGTTTTACTGATGATCTGTGTAAGTGCTTGAATTATCGAGTTGGGGATTTATACACTGAGTCTTGGTGACTCACCCCTTCCCTTACATTTTGCATATGAGGCATAGATCGCGGATATGGAGCCGAGGAGGACTCGAGGTGGCCATGCATCTTAGTTTGGTTTCAGACTTTAAATTGCTATTTCATTTTTATTAGCTTTCTTTTAATTTGGTTTTGGGTTTGTAATAAGGCCGTTCGTATTATTTGGGGTTTTAACTACTTGCTTTTACTTTGATTATATTATTCATATATTGGATTTATGGACTTGTTAAATTAACCGGTAAAAAGCAATGTTCTCAAAACTATAACTCTTTCGGGTTTTAAAAACGTTACCATCGGGCAACAAAGTTCACCAGATAATAGGGTAACTTGAACGCTTTTATAACTTAAATTTTTAAAACAACTTCAAAAGCAAACGGTTTCTAACTTGATTATACTTGTCACACTCAGTTTTAATAAATATTAAATGTTTTCTAAACTTTGTAGTATCAAGTGAATTTTTCTAGCATAGGTTTAAAACAACCTTTACACGATTTCAACATCACTTTAACACTTTTTCTTAAACGACCAAAGAATTTCTTGGAAAATTTCCCGACACACTTGTGATTTCAAACTGTTTTCAATCCGTAACATGCCAGATTTGGTCGAGGTGTGTTGACCGGGTTTGGGGTGTTACAATTGTGGTATCAGAGCCAGGCTCAACAGCTCGGCTGTGGGCCCGAGGCCCAAAAATATTTTAAAAAGGAGTATGAAAGGCTTTTTATGGGAAAAGTATGGTCTGGAAAGCATGGCACTGAGTCTCCAGCACCAATCCACCCAGGTAAGTACCCCAAACTATTGCTTTTAGTGATATGATTGTGATGGTTATGGCATGATTGAATAGTAGTAGGAACTACTGTAGAGACATAAACTATAGGATGATGTGTACTCGCGAAAATAATCCCTTATTAAAACTTTTCATAAAACTGTGTTTTAATAGACAGTGGAATAAAAGTCTAATGCATAAAACTTTTAATCAGCTCATATATCGGTAGTCATGTGTGCATGTGGACGTGGGCGAAATATTCGTGGACGAGGTAGGGGTAGGATGACGGTCTCGGAATCGGTAGGGTCTGGTCATGGATCGGAAAACGAGGTACCACCGCCGCCAGCTGTGGGCGCAGAACATCAGGATCAGATGGGTGGTAATGATGCAGTGTCACAGGCGGTGCTATGGGTGCTAGAAAGGGTTGCGAGCGCAGGCGTTGGAACAGGAGTTCGGAAATCTGTGACCAAGCGACTCAAAGCTAATGGTGCGGAGGTATTTAGAGGTGTGTCTGGTGTGGCACCTAGTACAGCAGAATACTGGTTAGAGGCGACGGAACGCATCATGGATGACCTGGATTTTTAAGCTGAAGAAAAGTTGAAGGGCATAGTATCTCTGCTGTGAGATGAGTCATATCAGTGGTGGCTCACAGTTAGGGACGGAGCAATGGCGGATGATCTCACTTGGGAATTCTTTAGAACAGCCTATCAGAGGAAATACATAGGGGCTAGTTATGTTGATGCGCAGCGCAGAGCTTTCTTGAACTTAGTTCAGGGCAATAGAACTGTAGCGGAATATGAGGCGGAATTCCTTCGGTTGAGTAGGTATGCTCGAGGTATTGTGGGCACAGAGCATGAGCCCTGTGTCAGATTTGAGGATGGGCTGAGAGACGAGCTGCGGATGATAATTGCCCCACAGCAGGAACGAGAGTTTGCCGTTCTAGTGGAGAAATCTAAGGTTGCCGAAGGGGTAAAATAGTCTGTAAGGCGGAATCAGGATAGGGGTTGGAACAAAAGGAGTTCTGGATCATCTGGGTTTTCTGGGGATCAGCAGAAAAGGGTGAGGTATAGTGGACCGAATCAAGCTGTTAGGCCTGCTGCTGCTAACACTCAGTGGCCGCCACGATGTGCTCGGTGTGGAAAGTCTCACACGGGGGAATGTTGGACTGGTAACAAGGGATGCTTTGAGTGTGGCTCGATAGGGCATCGAGTCAGGGATTGTCCACAGAGATCAGCTAGGCTGCAGTCTGAGGATCAGAATCGCGCACAGTTCAGGAGGGATAATCAGCAGCCACAAAGGGGCCGAGGTTCAGGCAGGGGAGGTAATGGCTTTGGTGAGGCCGTGGAGCACCGGGCAGAGGTGCAGGTGGTGCGGAGACGAGACAGCCTGGTTTAGTCTACGCAGCGAGGCGTCGAGAGGAGGGAGACGCACCGGACGCCATAACCGGTATGTTCTTAATTTTTGAAGTACCTTATAATGCTTTAATTGATGTTGGTTCGACGCACTCGTATGTTGCTAGTAACATAGTGGAAACCATGAACTTAGATTCTGAGATTACTTCTAGGAAGATGTCAGTGTTAATCCCTCTTGGTCACTCTGTAGAAGTAAGTAAACTGTATAAGGATGTACCCCTAGAACTCCAATGGGTTGTGTTTTTGGCTGACTTAATGGAACTGCCGTTTGGGGAGTTCGATCTGATTCTCGGGATGGATTGGCTAGTAAGGTATCAAGCTAGCTTGGATTGTGCAGCTAAACGCATGGTGTTAAAGACCATGGAAGGTGAAAAGATGGTGATGATAGGTAATAAGAGAGATTACTTATCTAATGTTGTCTCTGCACTGAAGGCTGAGAAAATGGTTAGGAAGGGTTGTGAAGCATTTATGGTGCATGTCTGTGCTTTGGAAGCTAAGGATGCAGTTGTAGGGAATGTCCAAACGGTGGGGGAATTTGCTGATGTATTTCCTGAGGAACTTCCGAGTCTACCTCCTGACCGCGAGGTTGAGTTCGGTATAGACTTGTTATCCGGAACCGCGCCAGTATCTATTGCTCCATATAGGATGGCGCCGAAAGAATTAGTGGAGTTAAAGGCTCAGATTCAGGAGTTGTTGGACAGAGGTTTCATCTGACCAAGTGTATCACCTTGGGGAGCTCCTGTGCTTTTTGTTAAGAAGAAGGATGGTACAATGCGGATGTGTATAGACTACCGCCAGCTAAATAAGTTGACGATTAGAAACAAGTATCCGTTGCCCAGGATTGATGACTTGTTTGATTAACTCAAAGGTGCATCGGTTTTCTCTAAGATTGACCTTAGGTCGGGGTACCATCAGCTCAAAGTGAAGAAGGCTGATATTCATAAGACGACATTTCGTACTCGGTATGGGCACTACGAGTTTCTGGTAATGCCTTTCGATTTGACCAATGCACCGGCAGCGTTCATGGACATGATGAATCGGGTATTTCAATCGTATTTGGATCGGTTCGTCGTAGTGTTTATAGACGACATTTTGGTGTACTCGAAATCTGAGGAGGAGCATGACGCACATCTTCGAGTGGTTCTACAAGTTCTGAGGGAGAAGCGGTTATTTGCCAAGTTTAGTAAGTGCGAGTTCTGGCTTAAGGAGGTAACTTTCTTGGGTCATGTTGTATTCGGAATTAGGGTGGATCCTCGAAAGATTGAGGCGGTGTTGGATTGGAAACCACCTAAGTCGGTTGCAGAGATTCAGAGTTTTCTGGGTTTGGCGGGATACTACAGAAGGTTCGTAGAGGGTTTTTCTTTAATCGCAGCACCGTTGACTAAGCTGTTGAGAAAAGGGGTTCCGTTTGTGTGGACTGGGAAACAGCAAGAAAGTTTTGACAAGTTGAAGAAGATTCTAACTGAAGCTCCAGTCTTGATTCAGCCTGAGGCAGGAAAGGAATTCACGGTTTATTGTGATGCATCACATACTGGCTTAGGGTGTGTGCTGATGCAAGATGGGAAGGTAGTCGCTTATGCATCTCGACAGTTGAGGTCTCATGAAGGTAACTATCCGACACATGGCTTAGAGTTAGCTGCAGTGGTTTTCGCCTTGAAGATTTAGAGGCATTACTTGTATGGGGAGAAGTCGATAGTCTACACGGATCACAAGAGTCTGAAGTATCTTTTGACTCAGAAAGATTTGAACTTGAGACTGCGCAGATGGATTGAGCTGTTGAAAGATTACGACTGCTCGATTGAGTACCATCCGGGTAAGGCTAACGTAGTAGCTGATACGTTGAGCCGTAAGGTGGTAGCGGACTTGCGAGCGATGTTTGCTCACCTTAGTCTTTATGATGATGGGAGTCTTTTGGCAGAATTGCAAGTAAAGCCGTCTTGGATTGATCAGGTTAAGGAGAAACAGCTGACAGATGAGGTTTTGAGTGCTCGAAGGTTACAAGTGCAGAATGGTGAATCCGAAGGTTACAGCTTGGGCTGTGATGGAATACTGTGTTTTCAGGGGGAAGTATGCATGCCTAAGGATGTGGAGTTGAGATAGCGGGTTCTTCAGGAAGCTCATAGCAGCCCGTACGCTATGAATCCTGGAGGCAGTAAGATGTATCGTGATTTGAGGGAGCAGTTTTGGTGGCCAGGTCTTAAGCGGGAAGTAACAGAGTTTGTGGGCAAGTGTCTGACATGCCAGCAGGTCAAAGCTAAGCATCAGTTGCCGTCAGGACTGTTGCAGCCGGTAAAGATCCCACAGTGGAAGTGGGAAAGGATTATGATGGATTTCGTCGGTGGGCTTCCTCTTACTCCTAGTAAGAAGGACTCAGTATGGGTAATAGTGGATCGTCTGACTAAATCGGCTCATTTCATACCGGTAAGGGTTGATTATTCACTCCAGAAATTAGCCAAGTTGTATGTGGCAGAGATAGTAAGGTTGCATGGAGTGCCAGTGTCAATTATCTCGGATAGGGATCCCAGGTTCACGTTGAGGTTTTGGAAGGCTTTGCATCAGGCGTTGGGTATGAAGTTGGATTTCAGCATGGCTTTTCATCTGCAATCTGACGGACAGTCTGAGAAGGTAATCCAGATTCTAGAGGATATGTTAAGGGGCTGTGTTCTGGATTTCAGTGGTAGTTGGGAGGAATATCTCCCATTGGCAGAGTTTGCTTATAGCAATAGTTATCAAGCGAGTATTCGGATGGCACCATATGAGGCGCTCTATAGGCGGAATTGTCGTACTCCTACGTGTTAGACTGAACTGGGTGAACAACGGTTGTTGGGTCCAGAGTTGGTAGCAGAAACAGAGGATAAGGTTAAGGTAATTCGGGCTCGACTTAAGGAAGCGTCGGATAGGCAGAAATCTTACGCCGATCTTAAGCGCAGGGATATTGAGTTTACAGTGGGTGATAAGGTCTTTCTGAAGGTATCGCCCTGGAAGAAAGTGTTGAGACTTGGTTGGAAGGGCAAGCTAAGCCCTAGATTTATCGGGCCGTATACGGTGTTGAAGCGAGTGGGACCGGTAGCTTATCAGCTTGAGCTGCCAGCAGAATTGAGTCAGATTCATGATGTCTTTCATGTTTCAATGCTTAGGCGCTATCGATCAGATCCGTCACATGTGGTACCAGTTGAGGAGATAGAGGTGAGCCCTGATTTGTCTTTCGAGGAGGAGCCGGTACGGATCTTGGATCGGGATGTCAAGGTTCTGCGACGGAAGTCAGTTCCCTTGGTGAAGGTATTATGGTGGAATCATGGGACGAAAGAGGCCACGTGGGAACCAGAGGAGGCGATGCGGCAGCAATACCCTCAACTCTTCTGACCAGGCAATTTCGAGGCCGAAATTATTTTTAAGGGGGGCAGAGCTTTAACATCCTTAAATCGGGGTCTCTGCATTTTGCATGCGGTTGCATGTGAAGGTGTGTCTGCTGTGTTTGTTTAACATGTTTTGGGGCTTAGTTATAACCTAGGGTAGGCCTGAGTTAGGACTAAAAATTTTGGTTCTGGTGCTTAAGAAGAGGGAGTTAGGGGAAACAGGGGTTAAAAGAATTAATTGGAGGTTTGTGACACAAGGAAGCAAGTGGGAAAGTGGCAAGGAGGCGCCACTTAGGCACCAAGGAGATGACGCCACAAGCAAGGGAAGGGAGCTTGGGTTCGAGCTCAGGTGGGACTCTTTTGAAATAGATGGAAGGGAGGAAAATTTGGAGTTGACTCATTCAAATTTGTTTGAATGAGTGGATGGGAGAGCTTTGAGGAGGTTGGCCGAATTTGAACTCTAGGGGGGTGGAAGTGTAGTCGGTTTGGGGAACCTTTAGGTAGTGGCCGAATGTCTATGGTGGCATAGGGAGTGTTTCGGCTAGCTTAAAGGGTTTTCCTTCTTTTAGCATCTTGTGCTAAAAACCGAAACATCAAAGTACTTTTCTTTTCTTCTCTTTTTGGCAACTCTAACTGCTGGTCGAATTGCCCCTTTTCAAGTTTTGCCAAAGTGCCGAAACTCAATGCTCACACTTCCTTTCTTTACCTTTTTGGACATTCATTGTTAGCCGAACCTGCTCCTTGCCGAATCCATCTTTTGCTCACTTTTTTCTTTTTCTTATTTTGATCATAGCCGAAACTCCATCCACTCTCCCTTGTCGAAATCAATCATATTCCATCTTCTTTCATCTTTTCCTTGTTTGAAAAGCCGAAACTGTGGGAGTCTCCTCTTTTCTCTTCTATCAGTGTTTGGCCGAATACTTTGCTCATTGGCCCCTTCTCTTGCTTTTTCTTTTAATCCTCTTGTGCCGAAATACTCAACCTTCTTCTTTTCTACCATTCGGCGTCATCATACTTCTTCATTTACGTTTCATTCTTCTTTTCTTCTCTTTTGGACTCATAGCCGAATCCTCCTGGTGAGTATAGATTCTTTATTTTCTCTTTCTCAGTTGCTTTGGGTAAAGCTGAAATCTCTGTTATCATGTTTCTTTTATTTTCCACTCGTTGTAGATTGAGATCTCTTCATTTAGTGGAATAGCCGAAACCCCTAACATCACTTAGGGATGCCGAATGTTGGTGCTTGGTAGCCGAACTTGTCATTAAGGTAAGGGACGACTAACTCATGTGGTCTCGGGTTTTATGTTGTGGCCGAATGGCCTCTGGTCTCTAAATGGAATGTTAAAACCGATTGCAGGGAGGGCTATAGCTGAATACAGTGAGCCTTCGGGATTTAGTGGTCGATCTAGGTAAGGGTGTTATCATTTCAAGACCCCTTTCGTAATCGTTCAAAAGCCGAAGGCTAAACCATTTGTGTGTATTAGGGTTTAGCCGATTGCAAGGGAGAGCATCACATAGTTTGGGGATTTAGTTGGTAACCAAATCGGCTTAAGGTGAGTGCCACATTTGGGTGACATATCCTTCGGGATTTTGTAGTTAAGTCGAAAGACTTTAGATCTAAAAATATGATGTTGGCCGATTGTAGGAAAGGGGAACAACGCTTCGGGATTTCGCTAGATTCGAGTAGCTTCGGGATTTTTGCTTAGACCTACGTTTAGTCAGGTGTGTATCGCTTACACACTTTATTAGTATAACGATGCTTACTATGTTACTGTATAACCATTGGTATTAGTGACTTGCCTTGTGGGCATGAGCTTGGATTCCGGGTAAGTCCCCTGTTATGTGATTTTTGCTATACATCATCATGACTTGTTAAATGCTATGCTATGCCTTAAATGCATGATACATGATATTATGACACGTATGATATGAGCATGATGATGATGGGATTGATGAGAGGAGGGGGATGATTCATTTTGGACTGTCACCAGTGGTTTTGACCACAAGATGGGTTGGCCCCATCATTTAATTTGTGACTACGGTCACCAGTGGTTTTGACCACACTATTATTATTTGTGACTAAGTCCCAGTGGTTTTGACCACCAGTGGTTTTGACCACACTATTGATATTTGTGACTACGGTCACCAGTGGTTTTGACCACATATGGATATTGTGACTCGTCCCAGTGGTCTGGTACCACAGTGGGTTGGCCCCACATGATTATTACGGGATTGTCATCAGTGGTTTTGACCACACGATGGGTGGGCCCCATCACTTGATTTGTGACTGCGGTCACCAGTGGTTTTGACCACAACGATATATATATTTGTGACTTCGGTCACCAGTGGTTTTGACCACCAGTGGTTTTGACCACACGGGGTAGTTAAAGGAGATTGGATGGCTAGGTTATGGGTTGCATAATCTGCATGTTTTACTGATGATCTATGTAAGTGCTTGAATTATCGGGTTGGGGATTTATACACTGAGTCTTGTGACTCACCCCTTCCCTTACATTTTGCATATGAGGCATAGATCGCGGATATGGAGCCGAGGAGGACTCGAGGTGGCCATGCATCTTAGTTTGGTTTCGGACTTTAAATTGCTATTTTGTTTTTATTAGCTTTCTTTTAATTTGGTTTTGGGTTTGTAATAAGGCCGTTAGTATTATTTGGGGTTTTAACTACTTGCTTTTACTTTGATTATATTATTCATATATTGGATTTATGGACTTGTTAAATTAACCGGTAAAAAGCAATGTTCTCAAAACTATAACTCTTTCGGGTTTTAAAAACGTTACCATCGGGCAACAAAGTTCACCAAATAATAGGGTAACTTGAACGCTTTTATAACTTAAATTTTTAAAACAACTTCAAAAGCAAACGGTTTCTAACTTGATTATACTTGTCACACTCAGTTTTAATAAATATTAAATGTTTTCTAAACTTTGTAGTATCAAGTGAATTTTTCTAGCATAGGTTTAAAACAACCTTTACACGATTTCAACATCACTTTAACACTTTTTCTTAAACGACCAAAGAATTTCTTGGAAAATTCCCGACACACTTGTGATTTCAAAATGTTTTCACTCCGTAACATGCCAGATTCGGTCGAGGTGTGTTGACCGGGTTTGGGGTGTTACACAAATTCATAGTCTAAATCAGTCATTTACCTACAAGGGCAAAACAGTCATTTACCTTATAAGGGTATTTCAGTAATCCTACTCCTCAGGGGTATTTCGGTAATTCTACCCTACGGGGGTAATTCGGTGATTTTACCCATCGAGGGTATTTCGATAATTTTACAATCTGAGGGTATTTCAGTAATTTCACAAATCAGGGGTATTTTGGAAATTTTGTAAACCGGAGGTATTTTGATAATTTTGTAAACCGAGGGTATTTCGGTAATTTTGCAAACTGGGGGTATTTCGATAATTTCACAAACTAGGGGTATTTCAGTAATTTCACAAATTAGGGCTATTTCATTAATTTTGTAAACTGGGGGTATTTCAGTAATTTCGCAAACCAGGGTATTTCGATAATTTTTCAAATTGGGGGTATTTTAGTAATTTTATAAACCAATTGTATTTCAGTAATTTTGTAAACCAAGGGTATTTTAGTAATTTTGTTAACCCCTCAGAACATCTACAGTCGCCTTGAACGACTCAAGCATTCTAAACAGAGATAATGTTGCAAATGGGCCTAAGGCCCATTCTCGGCCCAAGTGGGCCCACACGCTCGTGTGGCCCATTTAGCTTAAATCTAGCCACAGATATGAGATTCACATAGACCAGTTCACTATCTACTACACAATCATACAATTTATTCATATGGGCCCACGGGCCCATTGGCCCCACATGGCCCATTTTGACCCATTGAGGCCCAAACAGCCTAACCCACAACAACACTCATGATGGCCTCAACTATCGCGTTGAAGCCCCCACACGTGCGCTCACACGCTCGTGTGGCTACCATTGCCGTGTGACCGGTATTTTAGCATTTGCCGCTCTACAGCTAGAGTAGTGCAAAATACACACCTGATAGGAGTCTGAAGCTAATCCGCGCTCCGAATGCTCCTATGCCCGAACGCCCACCAAGGTATGCTTCCTCTCCTCATATGTAGCTTTATTTAAATCCAGCTTCTCACCTTCCCTCTTGCTAGCTTTCCGATGTGGGGTCCCTTCTTCAGTAGAGTTTAAATCCAACACAAACTTTGGCCGTCCAATCCGCAAAATAAATACTCCTTTGCTTGTCATGAGATTCGAACCCAGGTTCCCATGTAGCATAATCCACGCCGCTAGCCACTTTACCAACTAGCTCCTTGTTGTTTTAAAACACGCGCAACTAAATATAAGTCTATGGTCAAAGTCTAAAGTCCATTTAAAAAGAAAATCAAAATGCAATCACCAAGACTTGAACCATGGACCCCTTGCTTCCTTGTGGCGTCATTCCCTTGTCTCTTATGTGGCGCCATTTTCCACTAGACCACAACTCCTTTTTTTTTCTCCGCATATTATTCTTAAAGCCTACCTACTAACTCCCAGGGTTTTATTCACGTAAAACCAAAATTTTCCTAAAGCCCAAGTTTGATCCCGGGACTTCATAGAAGCCCCCTAACATTCCAAAATCACTCACCTAACAAGTCCAACTTGCATAAATACCGTTCTCATGTTCTCAAAAATTTTAAACGCTCCCACGCCTGAGTCCTAATGGGCCCAATTCTACTAGGCCCAAATTCGGGTCGTTACACTACATACTAGTCAAAGATCTTTACAAACTACATTAGCTCAACGAATCATAATATCCCGATTTAACTCATTAACCTTAATCAAGCTTACCTGAGAAAAGAAAACCATTATACAAATTTAAGCTTGAGCTTCCACTGTCTATACTTTTGCAGATGTCAACCCCTTTCATGAAAACTAGAGAAAACCTGAGATCAACATCACCATGCTCCCATGATCAGACTAGAAATTTTAACCGTAATAAATATATTTATTTCCGCTCACTGAATATCCTTTACAGATGAGTCATATTTGATACATTAAACAGTAAGAATGATAAGAAAATCGAGATAATGGAATGCAAGATGTGAAACTATACTGAAATTTTGAGAACACAACCCATATTGGATAATAAAGATCTCGATGATATCCTAGAGAAAATCCAGAAGAAAAATACCACTCATAAGCACTGGAATCAATTATGATAGAAACAATGTAATTTCCACACACATATATATATATATATATAAAGCAGAGCAACAACCAGTAGAAATAGAATACTAGCATCATATGGATTTTACCGTCAAATTTTCTACCAAATGTAATGGAATAGAGTACCAAAGAAAGATAGAGCAATGCCGATCATAAACCAACTATACCCACAATGCTTTCATCTAACAATATGGCTAGTTAGCGTTCTCATACAACAAGAATCTCATCCGAAAATGAATAGCTACACATACCTCTGAGAATGAATGACCATATAGAATACCCAGAAGAAATCGTCATAATCTACTCAACTATAACCACTGCACTCAGATATCTTTACAATTCAAACATGATTCCACTGACTATTACAGTCATCACTAATCCCACATTATTCCATTCGCTAACAAACATAAATTCAGAAGAATTTCCAGTTAATACATTCTTTAGACATTATACCTGAATGAGTCGATTAGTCGAGATTAACTTATTCTTTAACAGCGTCATTGTGTAATTCGAATGATCTTCAGAACAAGCTGATATCTCTTCTAGAACTGTCTTTACTTGCTAATCCTTTCTCATCTCTAACCGTATTAATAATTATTCCACCACTGAACTCTTTAGTTTCTCACTTTTAAGCTTATCCAATCTAAATCTTGTGAAATTCATTGTATAACACTATACTGGTGAGGGGGTAAAGATTGTAAAGCCTTAAAATTTGACTCTCATATATACATACATATAATATAACATTTATCATCAACACAATATTAGTAACTTTTATTCATACCTTTATGAGTTTCAAATCATCATAGACACATTTTTACTTGAGTATCATTTTTAGTATCATCGGAACTAGCTCGGTTGGAAAACATCTCTATCTAAGTAAGACAAATTTCATTAAAGTCGGGAGACAAATCTCATTAAATTCGAGAGAGATCACACTATCACAGGTTATATAATGGCATGTATAGCCAGACTCACATACGTTACGTTAGTCTGAGAATCGACTAAACCGTAACTCTGATACCAACAAATGTAACACCCCTTACCCGTATTCAATGTCGAAATAGGGTTACAGAAAATTACAAGACTTATAACACATTCAAACATACATTTCACATACAATTAATCAAATCATAAACATTTCATTCATAACCAATCATTGTGTCCCTAATACGAGCCTACGAGGCCCTAAACATAAATACGAGCCTATGAGGCCCTAAACATACATTGGGAGTGGTTCGGGACTAAAATGATAATTTTGTAAACTTTTTGAACACTAATTTTTTTCTCAAAAACAGGGGACACACGTCTGTGTGTCCCGATCTTGTGTCTGATACGGTAACAGACATGCCCGTGTCACAAGTTGTGTGGACATTCGAATTGGGAGCACATGGCCATGTCCCAGCCCATGAACGACCCCATGTAACTCTCTGACTTAGGTCACACGGCCAACACACACGCCCGTGTGCCTTAAAAATGGCCATACATGCCCCTGTGCCAGGCTGTGCCAAACCTGTAGGGTATACTGACTTATGCCGCACAGCCAAGTCACACGCCCATGTGTGAGGCCGTGTGGAGTATGCTGACTTGATTTTAATTTCAACATCAGGGGACACACACCCGTGTACATGATCGTGTATCACACACGCCTGAGACACATGCCCGTGTCGCTGCTCGTGTGGACAAAAATAGGCTATTTGTGCACACCTATATTAACCCAAATGGAACAAAAAAAATATTAAAAGGCATTTTAATCAACCAATTTAGCCATACCTCATACACCTTATATTCTCTCATTCTCCATGCACACAAATCACGAATACATACTATACCATTTATACCAATTCACATTTATAAATCAACTAATTATACACTTCTAAACCTGCATCATTTTGCATCACAACCACAAGCATGTAACTTGATACATGCACGAGAACGATTGAAGTGCATTCAAGTTCATTAAGTGGACCAAACTCCAAGTTGCTCATTTTAAGAGAGAATCCAATTGAAATTCTCATCGAGTTTATAACACGTGCTAGATCAAAGAAGTTTAAAGAGACGATGATGGGCCTGATTCAGCAAGTTTGGGTTGAACATGAGATGTCCAACCCTTATTGGACCTAAAATAACGTCCCAAGTCCATGCAATGTTTTGCATGTGGCTGTTTATTTAGTTTAATTAATTTTACAACTTTTAATTATATCTTGTTTATTATATGCATCTTTAATTAATGTCTTGCATTGTTAATCTACATCTTTTAATCGTGACATGCACTATGTGTTTTGCATTTAATAAAGCCATGCATTATGTAACTCTCATGTTAGTTAAGGTTGCATCATAAATTATGACATGCATTATGTAACTCCCATGTTAGTTAAAGTTTGCATCATTAAATTAAGTCATGCATTAAGTAACTCATTTGTTCATTTAGTTAGCATCTTAGACCATGCATTTAAGCATCCTAGTTGTTAAATATGTTTGAGTTTGTTTATGTAAGTATGTTATTTAATTTGGCTGTTACTTTTTAATGCATAAATTAAAATGTGTTTATTTTCATTTTAAATAAGGTGATTTAAATTCCATGTTCAATTAAATCGTGTGCATGAGTGTTTTTAAATATGTTGTTTTTATTAGTGTTTTAAGTTATTATTTAATCTTAAATATCTATTTTGCAGGTGACTTTTCATATGATTAAAGACTCTTCAAAGTTGGACAGTTTCAAAGCTTTTAAAAGAACATTAAGGAGGCTGTTTAATGGACCAAACGAGGCTTTTCAAGTCTCAACGTTTTTGGAGTCTTAAGTCTTCATCATGGTGCCATTTAAAAGGATGTTACACAAGCTTTTATCATGTGGTTACAAGGGAGCTGAAGGGACATTAATCAAACACATTAAGGATACTTTAAGTCTTCATTAAGGAGAATTGACATACCTTTTCAACTACATCAGATTCCAATGAAGAGACATGACTCATTGGCTTCCTTATAAGAGTTAAAAATGAAATTATTGCTTGTAATAATACTAGTTAATGACTGAAGATGAAAGGACTCACATAGGCATTTGAAAAGTCACAATGCTGCCTATAAATAATTTGTGAAAAGAGCCTTTGTTAGAAAATGAATGTTGAAATTGAAATTTTCTGAGTTTTGTGTGAGAATCCAATCTCTTTTTTCTTGGTCTAACTTACTTGGACTTACCAAGGTTCTCCTTGTGGCGTCAAGCCCTTTCTTTGTTTGAACTTATCACTTCCATCCTTTCTTTCTTTGTTCTGAAGTGTGGCATTCTAACATACTATTGGTTCCTATTTTGCTAAATAGTGGGTCACAGTTTACTTTTTCTTCAAGGACTTGTTTGTTATTTCACTATATAGAAATTGGGTCACGATCATTTATATCATTGGTTGCTTTTTAAGTGTTTAGTTCGTGCAAGTCATCCTTTTGAAACCTTCTTTGTTATTTTCATTCAACCTATTTTCCATTACTCTTAATTTCATTTTGAATTCCAACTTGAAACGATACTAAAATTAGACAATCGGGAAATTCAACGTCTTGTAATTGAATTCACGAATATAAGCACGCATCATAAATTGAAAGAAAAAGAGAGGTTGAAAGAAAAGAGAAAGAAAAAGAATGCAAGCGAGAAAAGAACTTTGAAAAGTTTGAGAATGAAAAAGAAAAAGAAATTGAAAAAGAGAAAGAGGAGAGCGAAAGAAAAGAAAATATGAAAGATGAGTGTTTCATCGAGATTGAAGAAATAAAAGAAAGTGTGAATGAAACGAGTGACGTTGTTGAAAAAGAAAGTGAAATGAAGATTGAGAGTGAGTTTTCAAAAATAAAAGAGAGTGTGGAAAAAGAAACAAGTGAAAAAGAAAAGAGTATTCAAACAAAGGTGAAGACTGTTTTTGCTAACCCACATTCGAGTTTGCCTTTTTGATTTCTCTTCATTTTAGCTTTATAAAATTCCACCCATGGATGAGTTCCAACTTCATTAAGTTTCCGACAAGAGACGGTTCCAATTGATCGAAAAAGGTAAGTTGGAGAGTAAAAATATTCTTCAAATCTCTGAAGGTAAGCAACGTAAGGAATCTCTTGAGATTCAATCAAATTGGTGTTCTTTGAATTTCATTGACAAATTTGCCAATGTTTTTGATCTCAAAAGAGCTCTTTACAATAACCTATTTTATTGTTATTCATTGAATAAAGTTGCTGATTTTGTCCTGGATAGTGTTTTAAAATGTTTCTCTCATGATTTGTTTCGTGTTGGTTCAAATAACATTAAATTGCAAGATGATTTGGACATTAATGTCTTTGTTCCAACTATATGTCAACAAAATTTGATTGTCATATGTGATATATAATTTTCACGTAAAAAGGTTAATCTGTTTGATTTAGATTGTTATGTGAATTCTTTAAATCAATATGAGAAAATCTTGTGGATATCTCTGCCTGTTCGAAGGAATTTTGAGAGTTTTGATTGTTTAAACATACCTATGCCTAAAAGTTGTTTGTTTAACATGTGTGAATTGTTGCTGACAGAAAATTTTTTATTGTATTAAAAAATAAGTGATCAAAACCATGCGTTTAAACCCGAAGCATATTTTCCTAAGTTATTGTTGAGAGAAGGTGAGCATCATAATTTTATTTTGTATAAATGTGTTGGCCACTTTCATTTGCTCCATGTTTTATCATTATTTTTGAAAACAAAATATGTGAATTCTAATGACTTACAAAGTCAGAAGCAAATCTTTGATCCCGGAGACTATTGTTCCATATTATGGTTGAAAGGATTCGAGCATGTTTTCCAAGATTATAACTTTCGAATGCTTTGTGATTTTGGTTTGTTGCCATCGATGAAATTTTTGATTCATTCTGAACAGGTAAGACCAACTTATATTTTTGATCCTAGCATTGGTTTATGTATTCCATTTTTGAATAGGATTCCAGAAAGTTATTTTGTGCTTATAATTCATAATGTCATTAATTTGTTTCATTCTTGTGTAGGTGACAATTTGAAATAGTACTATTCTAAAGAGGGAGGGTATGCAAATAACCTTGTTTTTTTGGACCATGTGTGATTCTGTAACACCCTAAACCTGGCCTAGAGGTTATGACCGAATCTGGCGATGTCACATGGAATGGGATTTGAAATCAAATTTATCAAGTTAATACCGTTTTTGTTTATTAGCTTCTATTTATCCCTCGTCAATTTCCAAATTATTTCCTCGCTAACTTCATACGTTTTAAAAAACATATTCTATAGCGGAAGCTTTTAAAAACGTGATATTTTAAGAAAACTGCTCACGTTTAGGAAAACGTTGTTTTTAATTAAACCGAGTTCGTTGGGTTTTGCAGTTTAAAAATCCATCAAAACAATTCAAATCCAAAATAAAGGCAAATAGTCCAAAAGTCCCAAATTACATCAAAAAAATTGTAACACCCCTTACCCGTATTCAACGCCGGAATAGGGTACGAGGCATTACTAGACTTACACGCAATCAATCATACAATACCGAGACCTGACTTTCCATTAAAATTTAAAACTTCTCATAACACCTCTTAAACAAGCCTACAAGGCCTAAATCACACATTAGAAATGGTTCGGGATCAAATTGAACTCTTTTAAAGATCTCTAGAAAGACTTAGAGAATTTTCATTAAACAATCCACACGCTTGTGTGGAGGAAGGGACACGACCTTGTGGCATATCACATGCCCGTGTTCCACACCCGTGTGGAATTATTTCCCAATTCGAACCTACAGGGGTTTTCACACGGCCGGACACACGCCCGTGTCCCTGACACAGCGACGACACACCAGTGTCTTAGCTCGTGTGCAAAAACCTTAGCATTTTGTTTCTGACGTCATCACCCCATAAATGTCACACGGCCAAGGCACACGCCTGTGTCCTTCGATCGTGTGGCGAATTAAATTCCTAATTCAAGTGCAGACTTCACACGGCCTGGGCACATGCCCATGTCCTATGGCCGTGTCTTTCACACAGTTGAGACACACAGCCGTGTCTCTGCTCGTGTGGTTACTACTGAGCATACTGACTTGCCAACCTAGCATGCAAAGGGACACACGGCCTACCCATATGCCCATGAGGCTGACCGTGTGTCGCACACGGCCTAGACACATGCCCGTGTGGACAAGAACAAGACTATTTGCCAAGCTCTTTTTATCACCCCAACTCATGCAAACATATATCACATCAAACCATCAACCCATTCATGCTTAACTAAAACAAGTAATTCAACCATGCAACTTGCACATTCATGAATAACCTCATCTTTTCATAGATTAATAAGAAAGAGTCATCAACTATGGCCTTATACAAAAGAGTTCATTTTTGAATGAGCCAACACATTTGGCCAAAAAAATATAACATTCAACTAAGTCTAGTCCTTATACATGCCATACTCAAAATGCTAAATCTAACTATACTAAGATGTGCTGATAATGTGGGTGATCCTTTGCTTAACTCCGTATCCCGAGCTAGCTCTTCAACACTATAAAATAAGGGAAAAGAGAAGGGAGTAAGCTTGAAGCTTAGTAAGTCTATATGTAAACAATATACATCATAACACATCTTTATCAATCAAGAACATTACTTACTGAATAAAGACAATCCAAGTCCCCTTAACCATACTTACTCATTTCAAACCTCACCATATCCCATACATATATCATATACATTGCTCACATTTACTTGCACTTATACCCTGCACTTATCGCCACAAAGCCACATGTAATTTCACTTAGACAAGTTTCTCGATGAACTCTTCAGAATAATTCAAGATACTCGGTGGTTTCGCACACAGCCCACCATTAATCAATAATAGGGTGGTATCGCACACAGCCCACCAACAATGATAATTACGGTGGTATCGCACACAACCCACCAAAAATGATAATAAATACGATGGTATCGCACACAGCCCATCGTTAATAAATAACAAGGTGGTATCGCATACAACCCACCAATAATTACATATCTACGGATATTTATCCGTACCCATAATTCTATTCCGAAGGTTCATTCGAGAATTTCCCATTTTCTATCATTTTCAATAAGTCTCACCAATAAGCATTTGCATCCACACAATGCATTAATAGGTAAAAACATATGTAATAAGGATGTATCATTTACATATAAACTTACCTCGATACAAAATATGTCAATTTGAGGTTTAGTTCGAAACCTTGCCTTTTCCCCGGTTAAGGTTGATTCCACGTTCTTCTTGATTTATAATGACATATTTAGCTCATTAAATAATCACATTAATCAAATTACTCCAAAATTCTTATTTTGGCAAAAATAACAATTTTGCCCTTAGACTTTTACAAATTTATGATTTTACCCCTAGGCTTGTAGAGTGAAATGTGTTCATTTTTCCACACACTCAAGCCTAGCCGATTCATATTCTCTCTTATAGCAACTCAATTATTTCACACATTTATCATCTATTTTATAACCTTTACAAAAAGATCATTTTAGGTGTTTTCATGGAAACATCTTTCACAACAATTGTGTATTTAACACCCAAGATTCATTTTCTTCCCTAAAAACTCAGCAAACAACATAAGCACTCTCATGGAAAATCCCTAAACTTTCAACCATTTTACAAAATAGTCCCCTCTTTAGTTAGCATAAGCTTTAGGGGTTCCAAAAGTACAAATATTATCAAGAAAGACCACTAAAATCACTTACTTGCAAGAGGATAGCTTGGCTGAAAGTTTGAGCTTCAAAAACCCCTATTCTTGCTTGAATTTTTGATGGAAGAAGAAATGGAAGTAGGAAAAGATGATAACTCTTTATTTTATCTAACCATTGATTTAGTCTTTTTTTCGCAATTAAAAATGCAATCATCAAAATTAAAGCACAAAAATTTTCATGCACTCATACAATCATGGTATAACACATATAATAATATTAAAAATAATTTTTATGGTCTCAGATTAGTGGTTTCAAAACCACTGTTCTGACTAGCCCCAAAATCGAGCTATTACAAATATACCCTAAAAGAAGAATAGGGAATAAAAACCATAATGAAATTAAAGCAATTCATTAGACATGTGGTCACCATTGAGTCCTCCGCCGCACCGATCCATCTAAGTTTGGGGATTACCTGTACAGTTAAAATAGAAAGGGGTGAGTTTACGTAAACTCAGTGTGTAATCCCCACAGAAGACATGCATATAGTCAAACAACAAGTATCAATCAAATGCAGACTAGGGCCTAAGCCCATTCCAGATTCAGATACAGTTTTAGATATAATTTAGGGCCTTGGCCCATCTCAGATACAGTATGCACACAGTAATAGAAATTAGTATCCTACCCACCAGCCTCTACACACTATCTCTGACCATCCCTACACACCAAGTCATACCGAATGTGGCATATATCAGTAATATTACACTTGAGCTGCCAGATAATAGGCATGAAGCCTTTCAGTACACTTCCTCCAATAATCAATCATCCCACCCCAATGTAGATGTAACCAAACATGCTCAATCCAGACATATAGAAACACATGCTTACATGCTAAAATTCAGTTATCAGTCATACATATGGATAAGTAACTATGCATAAATTTAACATGTTCAATACATATATTATACATTCAAGTCAGACGATTTTGGGGTCTAAGTAGCGCTTACCGACCCTACAGTAAGTTCATAGTCGACTTGGGTGACCCGTGCAACCCTAGGAAACATTTTAGCTAAATGGGCCCACACGCCCATGTGGCCTTGCCCGTGTGGCCCATACGCCAAAATTGGACTTGCCCATGTGGATCACACGGCCTGGCCCAGAAATCACACGCACGAGCGTGTGGGCCCACACGCCCAGTTCGGTTTAGCCCGTGTGGCTCACACGGCCACACCCCGGCCATCACACGGTCGTTTCTTGTACACGACCTACAAAATGGGTGACCACACACCTGTGTGGCGTCGACAGTGGCCTTTTTCAGCTTTTGTCGAAAGCTCAATTTTTACGTTTCAGGTACACACCTGATACGATTTCGTAGCAAACGCAATCCCAAGCACTTCAGAACCTCCAAATTCTGGGTAATCCCTAACTACGAATCTGTAAGAGGAGGGTCACGACTTCCACAATTCACTGCAAATTACCAACCGAACGCGGCCAACTTGGACCAAAAGAAGACGAATTAAAGGAAGAAATCGAAAGAAAGGATGTGGGAGAGATAAAATTCAGCAAAAGGGAAATGGAAGGGAAGATACGTAAAAAATTGGGGAATGCAAACTGAAATCTTTTGAAAGAAAAACAAAAATAAAACTAATGATACACTAAATCCCTTAACTGTCTCCACAATCCCTAAATTTACTCCCCTTAATCCCACTAACCTACAACCACTCGAGAATCCCACTCAGCCAAAATTCTTGTCCATCACCGCACAAAAATAACACTTATGCTCAACCAGGGATTCGAACTCCAGACCTCCAACACACCAACACACATCTTAACCGCCAAACCAGCAAACCCCTTTTGTTATATACCTACAAACAATTAAACTTAAAGCCTTTGAGCAAGGTTAAGGCTTTATTCAGAAAAAGAAAAAAATTCACCCAAGATAAGGCTTGAACTTGGGACCTTCCGTACACACCCAGAACACTTAACTATTGAAGCAGACAAATATTTGTGTCACATTCTAACAGAAACAAAAATAAGAATTTTGGGGTGTTACAGATTCTCAGGTTTTTGGAAGCGACTTTATTAAGTTCATGAATAAAGGGGTTCATGATCTTGAAAGGTTTTTTGCAAGTAAATGGCCCGATTTGAGGGCAAATTGTTTTGAAGAGGGAGGGGATGATACATGCACGGGAACGATTGAAGTGCATTCGAGTTCATTAAGTGGACCAAACTCCAAGTTGCTCATTTCAAAAGAGAATCCAATTGAAATTCTCATCGAGTTTATAACACATGCTAGATCAAAGAAGTTTAAAGAGGTGATGATGGGCCTGATTTAGCAAGTTTGGGTTGAACATGAGATGTCCAACCCTTATTGGACCTAAAATAACGTCCCAAGTCCATGCAATGTTTTGCATGTGGCTGTTTATTTAGTTTAATTAATTTTACAACTTTTAATTATATCTTGTTTATTATATGCATCTTTAATTAATGTCTTGCATTGTTAATCTACATCTTTTAATCGTGACATGCACTATGTGTTTTGCATTTAATAAAGCCATGCATTATGTAACTCTCATGTTAGTTAAGTTTGCATCATAAATTATGACATGCATTATGTAACTCCCATGTTAGTTAAAGTTTGCATCATTAAATTAAGTCATGCATTAAGTAACTCATTTGTTCATTTAGTTAGCATCTTAGACCATGCATTTAAGCATCCTAGTTGTTAAATATGTTTGAGTTTGTTTATGTAAGTATGTTATTTAATTTGGCTGTTACTTTTTAATGCATAAATTAAAGTGTGTTTATTTTCATTTTAAATAAGGTGATTTAAATTCCATGTTCAATTAAATCGTGTGCATGAGTGTTATTAAATATGTTGTTTTTATTAGTGTTTTAAGTTATTATTTAATCTTAAATATCTATTTTGTAGGTGGCTTTTCATATGATTAAAGACTCTTCAAAGTTGGACAGTTTCAAAGCTTTTAAAAGAACATTAAGGAGGCTGTTTAATGGACCAAATGAGGCTTTTCAAGTCTCAACGTTTTTGGAGTCTTAAGTCTTCATTATGGTGCCATTTAAAAGGATGTTACACAAGCTTTTATCATGTGGTTACAAGGGAGCTGAAGGGACATTAATCAAACACATTAAGGATACTTTAAGTCTTCATTAAGGAGAATTGACATGCCTTTTCAACTACATCAGATTCCAATGAAGAGACATGACTCA
This sequence comes from Gossypium australe, assembly GCA_005393395.2. Lineage (NCBI taxonomy): Eukaryota > Viridiplantae > Streptophyta > Magnoliopsida > Malvales > Malvaceae > Gossypium > Gossypium australe. The sequence continues at coordinate 17,994,826 of CM016615.1, forward strand.
TTGGCTTCCTTACAAGAGTTAAAAACGAAATTATTACTTGTAATAATACTAGTTAATGACTGAAGATGAAAGGACTCATATAGGCATTTGAATAGTCACAATGCTGCCTATAAATAATTTGTAAAAAGAGCCTTTGTTAGATAATGATTGTTGAATTTGAATTTTTCTGAGTTTTGTGTGAGAATTCTATCTCATTGTTCTTGTTTTAACTTACTTGGACTTATCAAGGTTCTCCTTGTGGCGTCAAACTCTTTCTTTGTTTGAACTTATCACTTCCATCCTTTCTTTCTTTGTTCTGAAGTGTGGCGTTCTAACATACTGTTGGTTCCTATTTTGCTAAATAGTGGGTCACAGTTTATTTCTTCTTCAAAGACTTGTTTGTTATTTCACTATATAGATATCGGGTCACGATCATTTATATTGTTTGTTGTTTTATAAGTGTGTAATTCGTACAAGTCATCCTTTCGAAACCTTATTTGTTGTTTTTATTCAACCTATTTTCCATTACTCACAATTTCATTTTGAATTTCAACTTGAAACGATATTGAAATTAGACAATCGGGAAATTCAGTGTCTTGTAATTGAATTCATGAATACAAGCATGCATCATTTGGTATAAGAGCTATGGAAATCTAATCCACGTATCGTGTTAAAAATATCCAAAAAAAAAGCTATAAAAAAGTGAAAAAAATTCAAAAAAACAGTGAAAAAATTTTTAAAAAAAAAAACATTTTGAAGTTGAAAAAAAATTCAAAAAAAATTATATCTTGGAGTATATCTTATATTTTCTGACAAGTTGTCACACTACTGAACTCTTTCGATTAAAAAAAATTATTACCTTGTCCTTTCCTTTTTGAACCTATCCTACCACATATCAACTGTTTGTTGTTAACCGAGTGAGTTTTCAAAAATAAAAGAGAGTGTGGAAAAAGAAAGAGAGTTTGAAAAGGAGATTGAAAAAGAAACGAGTGAAAAAGAGGAGAGTATTCAAACAAAGGTGAGGATTGTTTTTGCTAACCCACATTTTAGTTTGCCTTTTGATTTCTCTTCATTTCAGGTTTATAAAATTCCATCCATGGACGAGTTCCAACTTCATTACCTTTCCGACGAGAGACAGTAATGATGCGTGCTCATATTCGTGAATTTAATTACAAGATGCTGAATTTCCCAATCGTCTAATTTTAGTATCATTTCAAGTTGGAATTCAAAATGAAATTGTGAGTAATGGAAAATAGGTTGAGTGAAAACAACAAAGACGATTTCGAAAGGATGACTTGCACGAATTAAACACTTAGAAAGCAACCAACGATATAAATGATTGTGACATAATTTCTTGATAGTGAAATAGCAAACAAGTCTTTGAAGAAGAAGTAAACTCTGACCCGCTATTTAGCAAAATAGGAACCAACAGTATGTTAGAACGCCACACTTCAGAACAAAGAAATAAAGGATGGACGTGATAAGTTCAAAAAAAAGAAAGGGTTTGACGCCACAAGGAGAACCTTGATAAGTCCAAGTAAGTTAGACCAAGAACAAAAAGATAGAATTCTCACACAAAACTGAGAAAAAGTCAATTCAATATTCATTATCTAACAAAAGTTCATTTCACAAATTATTTATAGGCAGCATTGTGATTATTCGAATACCCATGTGAGTCCTTTCATCTTTAGCCATTAACTAGTATTATTACAAGCAATAATTTCGTTTTTAACTCTTGTAAGGAAGCCAATGAGTCATGTCTCTTCATTGGAATCTGATGTAGTTGAAAAGGCATGTCAATTCTCTTTAATGAAGACTTAAAGTATCCTTAATATGTTTGATTAATGTCCCTTCAGCTCCCTTGTAACCACATAATAAAAACTTGTGTAACATCCTCTTAAACCGCACCACGATGAAGACTTAAGACTCCAAAAACGTTCAGACTTGAAGAGCCTCTTTTGGTCCATTAAGCAGCCTCCTTAATGTTCTTTTAAAAGCTTTGAAACTGTCCAACTTTGAAGAGTCTTTAATCATATGAAAAGTCAGCTGCAAAATAGATATTTAAGATTAAATAATAATTTAAAACACTAATAAAAATAGCATATTTAAAAACTCTCATGCACACAAATTAAATGAACATGTAACTTAAATCACCTTATTTAAAATGAAAATAAACACATTCTAATTTATGCAATAAAAAGTAACAACCAAATTAAATAACATTCTTATATAAACAAACTCAAACATATTTAACAGCTAAGATGCTTAAATGCATCATTTAAGATGCAAACTAAATGAACAGATGAGTTACTTAATGCATGACTTAATTTAATGATGCAAACTTTAACTAACATGAGAGTTACATAAAGCATGTCATAATTTATGATGCAAACTTAACTAACATGAGAGTTACATAATGGATGACTTTATTTAATGCAAAACACATAATGCATGTCATAATTAAAAAATGCAAACACTTAATGATCAAGATATAATTAAAATTTGTAGAATTAACTAAATTAAACAAACAGCCACATGCAAAACATTGCATGGACTTGAAATGAGCAACTTGGAGTTTGGTCCACTTAATGAGCTCGAATGCACTTAAATCGTTCCCGTGCATGTATCATCTACTCTAAAATCAACCACTTAACATCCTAATCTTTATAATTCCTAAGCATTATGTAACGGTCCAATTTTGGGCCTAGTCGGAGCAATGGTTTCGGGACCACAAATCCAACAAGGAAAAAAATTTGGAAAAGTTATAAAATTTGTCATAAAAGTGTGAATTAGTGGAAATTGTGGGCTGTTGTAGTTATGAAAATGGAAGCTAGGGTTAAAATACAAATAAATTGATTGAACATCGTTTTATTGTCCTATGGGCAAAAGTGTAAATATGTGAAACTTTAGGCGAAAAACGTAATTTTGCCATAATATTATTTTTGGATCACATTGAATAATGTGACTAATAAATAGACTAAATGTGATATTATAGATCAATGAAAATGAGGTTTGGACCTAGAATGGAGGAAAACAAAGAATATGACGAATAAGTCCTTTTCACTAATTGTGCTACCGAGGTAAGTTTGTATGTAAATAATGCATCATTTTTACTAACGTTTTCATATTTTGATAAATGGTATCAATTGTGGCTGAATATTTGATGTAATTGACAAAATCTCGACAAGTGAGAAATTTTCCGGTTGATCCTTAGAAATAAAACGGATACGAGTGTCATGTTCACTAGAAACCTATGTGAAATCTAAGTGAAATAAGTGATTCGAGAGTTGGTCCGTACGTTCTACCAGTGGCTGAGTTATCCGGCATGTGTTACGGATACTCGACAGCTTGTGTAAGTAGCACCGTGTAGTTTCGTCATGACTGATAGCTTGTGTGAGCAGACCCGAGATTGTGACTATGTGAAACGGGTGCTGGTCTTATAAGTTCTACCAGTGGCTAGATAATCCGGCATGTGTTGCGAATACCTAACAGCTTGTATAAGCAGCAATGAGAAGTTACATATGACCGACAGCTTGTGTGAGTAGACCTGCGAATTTGAATAGCTCGAGAACGAGTGATAAGTGATGTGAAGTAGCTTTGGCTACAAGTCTGGCACTATGTGCAATATTCCGATGTGTTCAATGTTAAATGACTAAGTGTAAATGATTGTGATTATGTGATTAATAAGTGCAGGTACATGTGTATATATATATTCATGAGCAATGTGCTCGATAGGTGATCGAACTTTGGTAAGTTTGATATGGGGTAAGTGTTACTATGAAAGTTAATATAAAGAAATTATAACAGAGTAAAATTAACAAAAAAACAATTTTGGAAAGCAACAGTTGTGTGACTTTGAAAAATCACCAAAAATGGTGGAAATCAAATTAGAGGTTGAATAGGATATGAAATTAAAGCCTATTGAGTCTATTTTCATGTAAAAGAAACGGCATATGAAAAAGTAATTTCATATTCTAAGATATTTGAATTTTTGTAAGATAGAGTTAGAATGATTTTGGAATCCCCTATTCCGAATTTGGAAAATCACTAAAAATTGTATAAAAATTATTAGGTTTATAATTTATATGATTAAATTTATTAATGATTCTAACTTCAATAAAAACAAACAGGAACATTATCCGAATCCCGTACGAAGATATAATTAATTTTTAGTGAAAAGGTTCGAAATTATCAGATAGCAGAACAGGGGAGACTATAAAGAATAAACTGTACTTATTGGATAAACCAAAAATTTTGAAAATTTTGAGGTAAGAAGATATATGAGTATAGTTTTAGGGAAAATTAGCGGATCTTAATTTGGAGTTCTTTAGTTCATGATATAAATAATTTAATGACTATGACTCGAGCAGACAGCTTGAGATGAATGTGAGTAAATAGTGGAACTATGTGCAATTATGATTGTACTATCTTGAGAACATATTGTGAGGATTGGTAAAAACATATTAATTAATTGCTTATTATTTACATGCTAACTTACTAAGCTATATAGCTTACACCCCTTCCTTTCTTTTTGCTATAGTGTCACAGATGCTAGCTCGAGTTGGAGGTCGTAGGAGATTCTATCACATTATGACGCTATGGATTGGTATCGATGATTTTTATTCTAGCTTTTTAAGTCTATGGCATGTATAGGGACTTGGTCATTTGTGTACATGCTATTATGAGTTGGCCTAGAATATTGGCCTATGCAAATTGAAGGTCATTGTTGTATAAGGCCATTTGATATGGCCAATATTTGTTATGTTATAAGTCTATGATGAAGAATTACATGAATGTGCATGCTTGTTTGGGTTGGATGAGTGAATGTGTGATAATTATGTGTGGAAAATACTAAATGTGAATGGTTGAGTAAGTTATATGCTATGATTAGTTAAGTGTGTCTGTGGTTGTGCATGATGAATGTGATTTATAAATGGTGTGCGAATGCCATGATGTGGTTATTGGGATGCCTAAAAAAATGCCATGTGTATGTTGATAAACTTGGTATAAGTGTGCAAGAGTTTTTGGATGGAAAAAGGCTTGGTAAATAGCCTAACTTTCATCCACAAGGATGGCCACACGGCCTAGCACAAGGGCGTGTGACTTGGCCGTGCGACCCTAAATGGTTGATGACGTCATAAACAGAGAGTTACATGGATCGAGGACACGGGCGTGTCCCAAGTCACACGGTCATGTGGTCTTCTTTTGTGGTAAAAATTTCTAAGTATTTTAAATTTCTCAGTTTAGTCCCAGACCACTTCCAAAGTATGTTTTGGACCTCGTAGGCCCATAATAGGGACAATATGATTATGAATGAAAAGTTTTAACTTTGAATGGAAATTTTTGACTCGAAAATGTTTGATTTTATGTGATCAAGTCCGATAATGCCTCGTACCCTATTCCGGTGACAGATACAGGTAAGGGGTGTTACATTTAGTGGTATCAGAGCTGTGGTTTAGTCGATTCTTAGACTAACATACCGTGTACAAGCGTCTAGCTATACATGCCATATGTGAACTGTGATAGTGTGATATCTCCCGGCTCTAACAAAATTGTTTTGTTAAGACAGAGATGACTTTAAATCGAGCTATTGTCGATAATGTTAAAAATGATATTGAGATGATTGAAATATGCTTACGATGTGTTGAAATGTGGAAAGGTATGAATAGAAGTTCATGATATGCATGTGTTAATGTGCGGAATGAGATAACCATAAGTTGGGAAATGTGGAAAAGTGAAATGAAACGAAAGTCTATGTTGTGATAAACTCATCCATGTATGTTGGTATTCATATGATGTTATGTGCCTAACATGCTTGATTAAGTGAGTGCTATGAGTAAATTTACTCAAAATTCATGGAATGTATATTTAAGTACACTTGTTTGAATAAGGTAATCGAAACGTTCGTGTAACATGACTAAGTATGAAAATTTGCTTAGAGCGAATTATGTGATTATGATGATATTACGTTGATGATGAATGCTAAGTCATATGCGTGTATTTAAGAGAGTCAAGTTAGAGGCTTTACGACCTCACCCCCTTACCAGTATTGCTTTATGATGAAAGTTCGTGAGAATTATGTTGAAGAAGTTCATAAGTGGGAAACTAAAGAGTTTAGTGGTGAAATAATTAGTAATGCAAACAGAGTTGAGTATAGTATGACAAATGAACTCAGTTTTAGAAGAAATATCAGATTATTTTAAAGAATACACAGATTATGCAATGTCACGAATAAAGAAAAAGTAGTCTCGACTATTCGACTCAATTGAGTATAAAGTCTAAAGTATGTGTTTGCTGAGATTCTTCCCGAATTGGTTTTCGTTAGTGAATGGAATGATGCGGGGTACATGATGACGGAATTAGTCAGAGAAATAATAACTGAGTAGTAAAGATGTCTGTGTGTGATAGTTATAGTTGAGATGAATATGATGATCTTTCTGGGTATTCTATATATATTCTTTTATCCTCAGAGACATGTGTGTGATTGTTCAGTTCTGATGGAGTTCTTATGTTATGATAATGCTAGCTAACTATGATGTTAGACGAAAGCCCTGTTGGTCAGGTCGATTTATGATCGGTATTTCTTTATCTCTTCGGAATTCTATTCTATTATGTTGGAATAAAGTCGATGGTAAAAAATTATGTTGGACTATTCTTCCGTTTTTACTGGATATTATTATGTCTTATATATAAATATTTGGAAATATATTATCTCTGTTATGATGGAAGTCCAGAGTCGGTAAGCAATGTTTTTCTTCCGGCTTTCTTTGAGGAATCATCAATTTCTTATTTATTTTCTTATGAGTTATGTTCTCAGATTTCTGGTAAGGTATTGTATCTTGAATTTCCTTATCTTGGTTTTCCTATCATTCATACTTCGTAAATTATTAATCATGGCTTATCTTTAAAGTGTGTTCTTCAGCTTGTGATAACTATGTCTATTATGATTATGCTTCTGGTTTGATCATAGAAACGTGGTGATTCTGGTATCTGGATTTCTCTAATTTTCGTGTAAGGAATTGACATCGGTAAAGGTATGAGTAGTGAAATCACAAGCTTCAATTTGTATGATGGACTTATTTTCTCAGGTAAGTTAATTAAAGTCAATGCATTCAATCAAGATATCTTTGTTTCTTAGAGCTAATGTGATTGTAAAGGCCTTTGATGGCATGATAAGAGAATTTTGAAAGATTGTGTGTTTGAGATGTTTTAATAGCATGAAGAAAGGAGAATTTTGTTATGTCATTATTTGATAGTCGAAATCGACTCAGTTGTTTTTATCAGAGTGAGCTGGTCAGTTGAAATGTGATTTGAGTTACATGTAGTTAAAGTATCCTCAGTTATGGTAATTAATTTTGTGCATTCACGAGTATATCGATGGACAGTCGGAATGAAGGATTGATATTCTAGAGAGTACGATACCGAGATATACCTATTAGATTTGTTCTAATCTGATGATGTTATTATGAGTTAAAGCTGTTCTGAATGATATGGTTATCACATTTATGAAAATTTGGATGGTCTGTGCATGTTAGCAAAGTTGAAAACAGTTGAAGATATTATTAACCAAAGCTCTGGTTCTGAATTCAATTTGAATTGAGTAATGAATTTATGATTTTTTAGTGATGCACTATTGAACGGATTGGAATGTGTTTTATTAATAGAATGTAAAGTGATGGTTCATGTTTTCAGATGGTTAATGTCACATTAAAAAGAACTGTTCGACTAATGATTTAGAGACAGTCACTTTTATATCCGTATTTAGAATTTGGTGATATCGTTTATTCGACGAAGTTGTCTCATGTTCCCTAATTTCAAGAATTAAAGTATCAAATGTCATAGAAAGACCTGAAGTTAAGATAGTGTTAAAGAGTTGAGCTATTCAAAGATCACGAGTGGTTATTGATTAATATCTAGGAAAGCAGATATAGTTACAGATGCTGAATGAGAAAAAAATTCCTTGTTTATTTTGTGAGTGGGTTACACGATTGATCTTAATTGATGATGATCCGATTTTAGTTAGATTAAAAGCTAAAGCGATGTTTTCATTGCAAGATTGAGAATCTCAAAAATGTGTTAATGAATGGTAAGCTAAACGAGTTCAGTATGAGTTGATTTTTGATTCAGAATTTCAGGTCTAACCTGATGATTGATGTTATTGTTCTGAGATCGAAATTGTGTGTAGATGAATTCAGAGCTTATGCAGTAAATTTTTGTATGAAGCTCAGTAGTAGCTCATTGGTTCATTCTGGGAGTAATCAAAATGTGCAGTTATTTGAAATAGATGTTTGGCAATCAGGTTTCTCATTTGACAGATCAGCCGAGTTATATGTTTCTGAGGTTGTTAGCTCTCATAGAGTGCCAGTCCCTATTATTTCTGATTGAGATCCGAGGGCTATATCCCAATTATGGAAAAAGCTACAGGAAAATATGAATACGCAATTGCATCTTGGCACGGTAATACACATGTAAATCGGTGGTAAGTCTGAGAGAGTAATTCAAAACTTTGATGATATGCTTCGACACTGTGTGTTAAAGTTCAAGGTGATTAGAAAGAGATATACGAGGTTGATATGATTTGTGATTCTGGGAAATTAGTGAAAGTGATTCATGAGAGTTGAAAGAAATTTCTTTCGGTAAAATTTTCGGGGACGAAAATACCTAAGGGGGGAGAGTTATAACAGCCTGATTTTGGGCCTAGTCGGAACAGTGGTTTGGGACTACAAATCCGGCGAGGAAAAATTTATTTTTATTACATTTTTATGGTCTACAGTTTCACAAAAAGATTTTGTGGAAATTTCGTTCGAAAATTTCGACGTTTGGGCACTCAATTTAGTCAAAAGGACTAAATTGCAAAAAGTGCAAAAGTTGAGTTCTACATGTTAGAGGTGTACAATTGGTTTGAAATTTTAAATTTGAGGTCCTTAAATGATAGTTAGACCATTTGTTAATTTCTTGGACAAAAATGGACATGAAATAGGTGAAATAGAATATTTTTAAGTTAGGGGCATTTTGGTTATTTAGTAATAAAAATGAATTAAAAACAAAATTAAAAGCAACATTTTTGTCCATTTTCAACCCATGGCCGAAACTTGCATGGAGAAACCATGGCTAGGGTTTTTCAAGCTTCCAAGCTCGTTTGTAAGTCCATTCTAGCCTCGTTTTTAATCATTTTTACATTTTTGAAATCCTCGTAACAAGATCTATCTATTTCTACCAATGTTTTGAGATATGGTTGAAGTCTAGGGTTTTGAACCATGATGAATATGTGTGTATTTTGATGTTTAAAGGTAGATTATGCATGTTTATGGTTAGAGAAACGACTTTCACTAAGTGATTTTCGGTAAAGATGCTAAAAAGGACTAATTTGGAAAAGTTATAAAATTTTTCATAAAAGTGTGAATTATGGAAATTGTGGGCTGTTGTAGCTATGAAAATGGTTCGTAGGCTTAAAATACAAATAAATTGAATGAAAATTGTTTTATGAGCCTAGGGGCAAAAGTGTAAATATGTGAAACTTTAGGGGTAAAAATGTAATTTTTCCATAATATGATTTTTGCATCACATTGAATAATGTGACTAAAAAATAGACTAAATGTGATATTATAGATCAAAGAAAATGAGGTTCGAACCTAGAACAGAGGAAAACAAAGAATATGACGAATGAGTCATTTTCACCGATTATGCTATCGAGGTAAGTTTGTATGTAAATAATGCATCGTTTTTACTTACATTTTCATATTTTGATAAATGGTCTGAATTGTGGCTGAATATTTGACATAATTGATAAAATATCAACAAGTCAGAAATTTCCCGGTTGAACCTTAGGAATAAAACGAATACGAGTGACATGTTCACTAGAAACCTATATGAAATCTAAGTGAAATAAGTGATCCGGGTGCTGGTCCGTACATTCTACCGAAAGCTGAGTTATTCGGCATGTGTTACAAATACTCGATAGCTTGTGTAAGTAGCACCGTGTAGTTCCGTCATGACTGACAGCTTGTGTAAGCAAACCCAAGATTGTGACTATGTGAAACAGGTGCTGGTCTTATATGTTCTACCAGTGGCTGGGTAATCCAGCATGTGTTGCGGATACCTGACAGCTTGTGTGAGTAGCACTGAATAGTTACGTATGACCCACAACTTGTGTGAGTAGACCCGCGAATGTGAATGACTCAAGAACGAGCCTATGTCTGATGAGTGATGTGAAGTAGCTTTGGCTACAAGTCTGGCACTATGTGCAATATTCCGATGTATCTGTTAATATTTCGATGTGTTCAACGGGAAATGACTAAGTGTAAATGATTGTGATTATTGATGAATGAGTGCAGGTACATGTGTATATATATATTCATGAGCAATGTGCTCGATATATGATTGAACTTTGGTAAGTTTCATATGGGGTAAGTGTTATTATGAAAGTTAATACAAAGAAATTATGAAAGAGCAAAATTAGCAATAAAATAATTTTGGAAAGCAGCAGTTGTGTGATTTTTGAAAAATCACCAAAAATGGTGGAAATTGAATTAGAGGTTGAATAAGATATGAAATTAAAGCTTATTGAGTCTATTTTCATGTAAAAGAATCGGAATATGCAAAACAATTTCACATTCTGAGATATTTGAATTTTTGTAAGACAGAGTCAGAATGACTTCGTAATCCCCTGTTCCGACTTTGGAAAATCACTAAAAATTGTATAAAATTTATTATGGTTTATAATTTATATGATTAAATTTACTAATGAGTCTAACTTGAATAGAAACAAACAGAAACATTATCTGAATCCCGTACGAAGATATAATTAATTTTTAGTGAAAAGGGTCGAAACTGTTAGACAGCAGAACATGGGAGACTTTAAAGAATAAGCTGTACTTAATGGCTAAACTAAAAATTGTGAAAATTTTATGGTAAGATGATACATGAGTATAGTTTCAGGGAAAATTAGCAGATCTTAATTTGGTGTTCTTTAGATCAAGATATAAATAATTTAATGAGTATGACTCAAGCAGACAACTTGAGATGAACGTGAGTAAATAGTGGAACTACGTGCAATTATGATTGTATTATCTTGAGAACATATTGTGAGGATTGGTAAAAACATATTAATTAATTTCATATTATTTACTTGCTAACTTACTAACCTATATAACTTACACCTCTTCCTTTCTTTTTGCTATAGTGTCACAGATGCTAGCTCGAGTTGGAAGTCGTAGGAGATTCTATAACACTATGACGCTATGGATTGGTATCGATTATTTTTATTCTAGCTTTTTAAGTCTATGGAATTTATAGGGACTTGGTCATTTGTGTACATGTTATTATGAGTTGGCCTAGAATATTGGCCTATGCGAATTGAAGGTCATTGTTGTATAAGGCCATTTGATGTGGCCAATATTTGTTATGTTATAAGTCTATGATGAAGTATTACATGGATGTGCATGCTTATTTGGGTTGGATAAGTGAATGTGTGATAATTATGTGTGGAAAATATTAAATGTGAATGGTTGAGTAAGTTTTATGCTATGATTAGTTAAGTGTGTCTGTGGTTGTGCATGATGAATGTGATTTATAAATGGTGTGCGAATGCCATGATGTGGTTATTGGGATGCCTAAAAAAATGCCATGTGTGTGTTGATAAACTTGGTATAAGTGTGCAAGAGTTTGTGGATGGAAAAAGGCTTGGTAAATAGCCTAACTTTCATCCACAAGGATTGCCACACGGCCTAGCACAAGGGCGTGTGACTTGGCCGTGAGACCCTAAATGGTTGATGACGTCATAAATAGAGAGTTACACGGATCAAGGACACAGGCGTGTCCCAAGCCACAAGGGCGTGTGGCCTTGTTTTGTGGTAAAATTTTCTAAGTATTTTAAAGTTCTCGGTTTAGTCCCAGACCACTTCCAAAGTATGTTTTGGACCTCGTAGGCCAGTAATAAGGACAATATGATTATGAAAGAAAAGTTTTAAATTTGAATGGGAATTCATGACTCAAAAAGGATCAGTTATATGTGATTAGGTTTGGTAATGCCTCTTACCTTATTCCAATGACGGATACGGGTAAGGGGTGTTACACATTATATATTCATCCATAAACTCACAACACAAAATATATATGCACATATCTATACATAACCAAAACAACCAAATTAAGCCAATTCTCATGGCTATACTTACAAGTCAAAACATAAACATTTACAAGCCAATTCTAATGGAAAAAATCATTATTAACTCATAATCAAAATGACCAAAACCCTATACATGCCATATAACCAAAACATAAGCTTAAAAGTACCAAATTGATAGCTTGATAGTGTGATGAAGTCTTCGATGATCCTCAAATCCGAGCTAGCTTAGAAATCACTATAAAACACGAAAAAATAAACAATGTAAGCTTTATAGCTTAGTAAGCTCGTATGAAATAATTAAGCAAGTTTCACCATTCATTTACATTTTCAAATAAGTAACTCAAATTGCGCCAAAACATTAAACACCAAGTTAACATGGAATTTAACCACATAATTGATCATAAGCTTACAACTTCCTTTGATTCATTGCTCGAATAGTTTTCCGTACATACATGTATCGATACGTATCTATTTCTCACCAATTCACATATTCAATATACCCGTTGAACCATTCGGAATAGAAGTCAGATACTCAGAAGTCTCGTACACTAAGTGCTCACATCATGGCCCAAAGCCAACTCAATATATCTCACACCCAAAGTGCTAATATCATGGTCTGTAGCCAAATCAGTGAAGCTCGCACCCGAAGTGTTGATATCATGGCCTGAAGCCAAATCAATGTATCCCCTAATGACGTGTCACTAGTATCGTAATCTATTCCTAAGGTTCAACCGGGAGTTTCAATGCTGAATCATCATGGAATGTATTTGTAGATTTGAATTCACAATTCATACAATATCAAAGCATTTAAAACACAATTATATCAATGCTTATTACATAAGAACTTACCTCGGACGTAAAAACGACGACACGAGTTAACTAATCTGAGACTTTGTTCTTTCCCCGATCTAAGTCCATATTTCGCTTTTCTTGATCTTCATAATATCAAATTCAGCTTATTCAATTATCTCTCTATTCAATTTAATCCAAAACACTCATTAAAGCACATTTACACTTTTGCCCCTAATATTTCAACAATTTTTACAATTTAGTCCCTAGGCTCGTAAGACAAAATTCATTCAATTTCATCACAACTCAAGCCTAGCCGAATATTTATCATGCTTATAGAAGCCTAATGTTTTTATTTATTTCACATTTTAACCCCTAAATTTACACATTTAACAACTTAGCCCCTAATTTGCATTTTCATTAAAAATCACTTAACAAAACTTGTATATCTATAAACAAGCATTCATAATCTATCAAGAAACTTTAAAATGCAGGCTTATTCATCAATGGCAACATTCAAAATCTTTAACAATTTTGCAAATTAGTCCCTGGGCTAGCTAGACCTAGTTGCAACGATATCAAAAACGTAAAAAACATTAAAAACGAGACAAAAATCATACCTTAATTGAAGGAGATGAGATTGCCAAAATTTTAGCACAAAAATGGTTAGGTTTTCTTCTACAATCGGTGGAGAATATAAAATAAAAGATGAAATTTGGTTTTGGTTTTATTTAATTAAACATTATTTATCTTTTTACTAAAATGCCATTAAAAAATTTCATATTTACACAAATGCCAAACCAAATATCATCCACTAACTCAAAATTGGGCTAATTACCACATAAGGACCTTTACTTAAAGGTTCTATAGCTATTTAACACCTTTAGCTATTAGAACATCACTTTTGCACTTTACGTGATTTAGTCCTTTTTATTAAATTAAGAAAACAATAAAATTCCTTAACGAAATTTTCACACAAACATATTTTAATGCTGTAGACATTAAAATAATAATAAAATAATAATTTTGACTTCAGATTTGTGGTCCCAAAACCACTGTTCCGATTTGACTAAAAACGGGCTGTTACAGGAACCATCACAATTTCTCTTGGGGTGGTCAAGGAAATCAAAGAGCACAACCACCTCTAGGCTTCTAACAGCCTTATCAGCAAAAGAAAAAGTTGAACCTTGAGGAGATGTAGACAAAGTTTATCTCAGTGTCAAAAATGCATTTTCAGAACACTGAGGTAGCACTGAAAAATCAACAAGTGTTGATTCAAGGATTCAAGAATCAAATAGGCCAACTTGCTAAATTAATTTCAGAACGACCACAAGGTAGCTTGCTGAGCAATACTAAAACTAACCCAAGGGAGTAGCTCCATGCAATTACTGTTCGAGACGTGGATGGGTTAGTTGAATCTGAACATAAGACAAGGCAAGAAGATGTGCCGGACAAAAAATAAGGTTGAAGAAGAAAAGAAAGAGCAAAGGCCTGCTGTCAAAGAATATACACCTCAAGTGCCATATCCTAACGCAACGAAGAGAGGCTACACAAATGAACAATTTGGTAAATTCCTCAAGCTCTTAAAAAAATTACGTACTAACTTACCGTTTGTTGAAGCTCTTTCGCAGATGCTGAATTACGTCAAATTTTTAAAAGAGCTGTTGGCAAACAAAAGGAAGTTAGACAACTTGTCGATTGTGGAGCTTAATACAGTTTGCTCAGTAATTCTTCAGAATAAACTACCCAACAAACTAAAAGATCCAGGGAGTTTTACTATTCCTTGCCTAATTTGTAGTTTAAATATTGATAATGCTTTGGCTGATTTAGGGGGCTATATTCAACTAGGGGTATTATTGAGGATGTACTCGTTAAAATTGATAAATTCGTATTCCTCGTTGATTTTGTTGTTTTAGATATGGATAAGGATAATGACGTACGTTTGATTGTAGGTTGCCCCTTTTTAGCAACTGCTAGGACTATTATTGATGTTGGTACGGGTGAACTTGTGCTTCTTGTAGGTGACGAAAAGATTATTCTCCAAGCACGCGATTATGTGAGAGTCTCTAGGGATCCAGAATATTTTAAATGTTCAGTAAATGTTACTAACCACATGGCTCAACCTTCTTTACAGGAAATCCCTCGTGGAAACATGATGGAGCCATGTTTTAGTTAAGACAATAGAAATAGAACAATTTATGAAGAGTGAATGGTGCAAATTGATGAACTAGGCGAATGGAAAACACATGTTAAGGAGAAACCGAAAAAACATGATGATGAGCCAAACGATGCCACGGGAGCATATGAATGGGACAAACCAATTTAAGGTTGGGGACAAAGTACTGCTGGATAAAACGGATCCACGAATCTCTCCTTCAGAGCTCGAGTCAAACAGATCAACCCTATTTACTGTACTGGATGTCTTTCCATACGATACAGTCGAGGTAATTCATTCTGAGTTCAGCACGTTTAAGGTAAAAACTCAACTCAAACCTTATTTTGGTAATAGAATTGATAACGAGAAAGAGGAGCTTCAGCTCTGAGAACCACCATAACTATGCACAAGGTAAAGTCAAGCTTAGAATCTAAATAAGTATTTCTTAAGAGGCAACCCGAGTGTTTAACTCTTGCTAATTATTTTAATTTAATTGCATGCTAATTTGAAATTAAATAAAAAAATATTTTTGACCCACACGGCCTGGGAACAATAGGGGAATCAATAGTGAGTCACATGGCTTGGTGACATGGCTATGTGACCCACATGCCCTGGACACACGGACGTGTCCCAGTCCGTGTGCATAAGGGAGCAATTGACAGAGAGTTACACGGTGTAAAAACATGGCCATGTGAGGTACACGGCCTGGGGACACGGGCATGTCCTTGGCCATATGAGTCCTGGGACTTAAATTTTCCAAAATTTAATTATTACACGGCGTAAGGTGGTCTACGCGGCTTGGCTACATGGCCATGTTTGGCACACATGGGCGTTTCCTAGGCTGTATGAGTACTGGAGCTAATTTTTAATTTTAATTTCAAGCCAGAGAGTTACACAGTCAAGAGACGGGGTTGGGACACACGAGCGTGTGTGATATCGTATGCCCCACACGGCCTCTCACACGAGCATGGAAAAAGCAAAGGAGATCACAAACGGCCTGGCACACGGTCGTGTGGCACATGGGCATTTTTGAGGCCTTGTGAAGACTGGGTTCGATTTTTTAGTCACACACGGGCTAAGAAAACCCCACACGAGCCTAAACACGACTGTGTGTCCTTTTTAAACCCTAATCACCCTTTCTTTTTTACTTTTTTCTTTTTCCCACCCTACAACCCCAATCGTCGTTGAACCGCCCTGCTAGTCTCGCCATCCCCGACCGTCCCTTTTACTTGTACGACTAACCACCGCGTACCCCACGCCCTCCCTTTCTCCTATCCCCTCTTCTTTTCCTCCCCTTTTCCTTTTTCCTTTCCCCTCCCCTCTTCCTTCCCCTAATCGAGACCTTCACCCCCACTCCTTTCTTGTCTTCCCCACCATCTGCGCTCCACCCTTCTCTCACACAGCCATGCAAACTTCCGGCCACCACCACCAGCTTTCATCGATCTTCCCATTTTACCCTTGTTCTTTATTTTATTTTTATTTATTATACTTTTTCTAATTTTAATTATTTTTATTATATTCATTTGTTTTATTATTCTTATTCTTATAATAATAATAATAATAATAATAATAATAAATAATAATAATATATTATTATTATTATTATTATTATTATTATTATTATTATGTTTATTACTCTTCTTCTTATTATTGCCATGATATTTTAGCTATGGTAGTTTGTTTTGGTGATTTGAATTAGCATGCTCTTTTTGTTTTTGTTGATTTATTATTTTCATTTATTTTTATTATTATCATTATCATTTTTATGTTTAGTAGTTTTATTTTTGTTATGATTATCAATCATTTTAGTATTGTTGTAGTTATGTTAGGAGTTGATGATTTATGATTTTATTATGTTCGGGTTTTGTTTCTATTATTATTATTTTATTATTGTTGCTTATTTTATGTGACAGTTGGATTCAATTGTTTTTTTAGTTGGGTGTTCGATCTTGTGATTTTGGATTTTATTTGAATTTGACATTCATTTTGTGCTTATTTTAATTGACCCATTGTGTCGACTCGTGCTTCTACATTGAATATTGAAATTGTTATTTCGTCATCTTTTCTTGCAGATACACTATAACCAACACAAGAGGGAAATCCAAGGTCTCCGTCCCCGCTTCAGAAAAGTGAAAGACTCTGGGCATGACCTCATCGTCGGGCACTTTTGTCGATGCACGCCATCCGTGCCTCCGACTTTCTCAGGGTCTTCAAGAGGACCTATATCAGCATCTTCGACAGAGGCCGTTTGGATTAGGTCGTTGCATTGATTGGGCCGCTTTAGAGCAGGTCCAGCTAGCTGATTGCATCCACGCATTGATTGCTACAGCTCCTTAGGACCAATTTTTCTCCATGATCGAGCCCACCTACTCAGAGCTTACTCTTGAGTTTTGTTCAACATTCCTATTACAACAAGTGATGTCAATACACGATGAGCTGGGTACTATTACTTTCAGACTTGGTGGCACAAAGGGTCATATGAGCGCCCAGAGTTCAGAGTTGCACTAGGAATCTATACTTAGGAGTTCATAGGTGCTGTGGACTTTCTCACTTTACACCAACACGTTCACTACTCGCCCTCTTTATTCTGGGCCGACCTTACTATAAGTACGACACCTTGTGATGCGAGTCGATCGAAGGCGACTTCCCTACTTCTGGCCTAACGCTATATTCATGCTATCTTGGCTCACACTTTAATCGGTCAAAGGGAATGTAACACCCCAAACCCGGCCTAGAAGTTAGACCCGAATCTGGCGTGTCACATTGGGGTGCTTTTCGAGAAGCCATGGTTCCAATTGAAAACCTTTCTTGACATTAAAAACTAAAGTCCCAGTTTGCGTTTGTTTATTATTAATCGACATTTATTAAAAAGTTATTACCTTTAAAAAATAAACTTTGTTTGTTGCGGAAGCTTATTAAAATGACTGACTTATAAAAACGTGATGTTTACGACCTATTTGCGAAAGCGTAGAATTTTGAAAGCAGATATTATTTTGGAAAATCGTGATTCAAAGTTTAGCAGATTTAAAACATAATAAACTAAAAATCCAAAACTAAAACCAGAATTTAAGAGAGGCCTTATTACAAAATATTAACCTAAGTTAAAAATAAGTAAAATACTAGAGTCAAAAACTGCTCGTAGTGTGGCCACCTCGGAGTCCTCCAGCACGTCGAACCGCCTACTGAGGATTTCTTGAGAAAAATATTAAAAAAAGGGGGGTGAGTTTACGAAAACTCAATGTGCACAACCCTCATCAGTAAGAACATGAATCACAACAGTTCGGGCTGGAGACCATTTTAGTAACGGTGGCAATTGGGCCTTAGCCCATAAAAGCCTCAGCTGGGCCTTAACCCATAAATGTCACAAATCATATTTATCTGGGCCTAAGCCCATCTCAATGTTAAAAACCACATATGCAATGCATTAATGCCCATACCAACCCTGCACTCCGTCTCCTGTCCAACCCTGCACTCCTGTGGGGATTTAATCGACCCACCCATCCCTACACTCCTTATGTAGCACCGGTTGCGGCACTAACTTATCGGTGCAGATGGCTCCTCGGTGGCTAAAAAGCCTTCGGTGGATCCACAGTCGTCAAGCGACCATGCGATCCTATTAGCACTTCCTCCGTATTAATAATCCCATCCCAATGCAACATAATAACACATGAATGCAACATAATATAATAATCATACGATAACAATCATAAATCACATACAAGAATAATCATATAACATGTAGGGGCGTTTTCGTCATTTTACCCTTCAGGGGCATATCAGTTATTTTACCCATCGAGGGTATTTCAGTAATTTTGCACCTGCGATACCCTTTCCAAAGGCCTAATGTCGTCTCGAGCGACTCAACTATCATTTCTGATCGTACCGGACTATTGGGCCTAAAACCCGATTTCGGCCCATTTGGGCCCACACGCTCGTGTGGCCCACCTAACACAAATCTAGCCACGTATATGAGATTCACCTAGTCTAGTTCACTATATACTACACCATCATACATTTTATTCAATTGGGCCCATTTGGCCCACTTCAGCCCATCGTGGCCCAAGTAGCCTCAACCCACAAGAATACTACTGATGGCCTCAACTATCGCGTCGAAGCCCCACACGTGCGCTCGCACGCTCGTGTGGCTACTATTGCCGTGACCGGCACTTCGGCATTTGCCGCTATACAACTAGAGTAGAGAGAGTTGCACACCTGATAGGAATCTGGTGCTAATCCGCTCTCCGACCACTCCTGTGCCCAAACGCGTTCCAAGGTATCCTTCCTCCTATCACAGAATGCTCTATATATAGCTAGCTTCTCACCTTCCTTCTTTGTATCTTTCCTATGTGGGATCCCTTCGTCAGTAGAGTTTAAATTCAACTCAAACTCTTCCCGTCCAATTCGTAAAATAAATACTCCATTACTTGTCATGAGATTCGAACCCAGGCTCCCTTGCAAAATAATCCACGCCGCTAACCACTTGGCCACAAGCTCCTCTTGTGTCTTAAACCATGCACAACTAAATTTAAATCTATAGCCAAATTCTAAAGTCCATTTAAAAAGAAAACTAAAATTCAAGAGCCAAGACTTGAACCTTGGACCTCCTTCCTTCCTTGTGGCGTTACCCCCTTGTCTCTTATGTGGCGTCACTTTGCCACTACACCACACACTCCACTTGTGTCATTTTTCTCCACATTTTATCCTTAAAACCTACCTACCAAGTCCCAGGGTTTTATTCACCTAAAACCAAAATTTCCCTAAAGCCCAAGTTTGATCCCGGGACTTCATAGAAGCCCTCTAACCTTCCAAAATCACTCACCTAATAAGTCTAACTTGCATTAATGCCGTTCTCAAAAATTTTAAACGCTACTATGCCTAAGGCCCATTGGGCCCAATTCTACTAGGCCCAATTTTAGGATGTTACAAATCTACCCTCCTTAAAGAAATTTCGTCCTCGAAATTTCCAACTATCTAACAGTCATACATCCTAACCTACAACACTACGCTCAAGCTGCGCACTCTGATTCTAATTGCAAATTAGGCAAATAGCTCATTATCACTTCGCATATTATCTGAATTAGAAATTTATGACTAAGCCCATAGTTCCAGTAATTAAACAAATGTTTTATGGAAGTAGTAGTTAAGAGTTGTTTTCAAAATCGTAAGCTTACTACAGTTTTAGTGTCCTACGGGCCTCAGTATAGTCTATCATCTAAAGTAAGCCCAGTAACTATCTACAGTATAACAGTTTAAAACAGATAGGAGAACTTACTTGGTCCGACGCTGGATACTCGGTGTGCCACACAAAAACCTTCCAAAACTACTTCAAATTCATTTGTAAACATATTTAAAATAGAAACTAAAGCCCATTTCACAGCCCGAGTTTTGCAACTGGGCTCTGATACCACTAAATGTAACACCCCAAACCCGGCCTAGAAGTTAGACCCGAATCTGGCGTGTCACATTGGGGTGCTTTTCGAGAAGCCATGGTTCCAATTGAAAACCTTTCTTGACATTAAAAACTAAAGTCCCAGTTTGCGTTTGTTTATTATTAATCGACATTTATTAAAAAGTTATTACCTTTAAAAAATAAACTTTGTTTGTTGCGGAAGCTTAATTAAAATGACTGACTTATGAAAACGTGATGTTTACGACCTATTTGCGAAACCGTAGAATTTTGAAAGCAGATATTATTTTGGAAAACCGTAATTCAAAGTTTAGCAGATTTAAAACATAATAAACTAAAAATCCAAAACTAAGACCAGAATTTAAGAGAGGCCTTATTACAAAATATTAACCCAAGTTAAAAATAAGTAAAATACTAGAGTCCAAAACTGCTCATAGTGTGGCCACCTCCGAGTCCTCCAGCACGTCGAACTGCCTACTGAGGATTTCTTGAGAAAAATATTAAAAAGAGGGGGTGAGTTTACAAAAACTCAGTGTGCACAACCCTCATCAGTAAGAACATGAATCACAACAGTTCGGGCCGGAGCCCATTTCAGTAATGGTGGCAATTGGGCCTTAGCCCATAAAAGCCTCAGTTGGTCCTTAACCCATAAATGTCACAAATCATATTTATCTGGGCCTAAGCCCATCTCAATGTTAAAAACCACATATGCAATGCATTAATGCCCATACCAACCCTGCACTCCGTCTCCTGTCCAACCCTGCACTCCTGTGGGGATTTAATCGACCCACCCATCCCTACACTCCTTATGTAGCACCGGTTGCGGCACTAACTTATCGGTGCAGCATGACTGCTCGGTGGCTAAAAAGCCTTCGGTGGATCCACAGTCGTCAAGCGACCATGCGATCCTATTAGCACTTCCTCCATATTAATAATCCCATCCCCATGCAACATAATAACACATGAATGCAACATAAAATAATAATCATACGATAACAATCATAAATCACATACGAGAATAATCATATAACATGTAAGGGCATTTTCGTCATTTTACCCTTTAGGGGCATATCAGTTATTTTACCCATCGAGGGTATTTCAGTAATTTTGCACCTGCGATACCCTTTCCAAAGGCCTAATGTCATCTCGAGCGACACAACTATCATTTCTGATCGTACCGGACTATTGGGCCTAAAACCCGATTTCGGCCCATTTGGGCCCACACGCTCGTGTGGCCCACCTAACACAAATCTAGCCGCGTATATGAGATTCACCTAGTCTAGTTCACTATATACTACACCATCATACATTTTATTCAATTGGGCCCATTTGGCCCACTTCGGCCCATCGTGGCCCAAGCAGCCTCAACCCACAAGAATACTACTGATGGCCTCAACTATCGCGTCGAAGCCCCACACGTGCGCTCGCACGCTCGTGTGGCTACTATTACCGTGACCGGCACTTCGGCATTTGCCGCTCTACAACTAGAGTAGAGAGAGTTGCACACCTGATAGGAATCTGGTGCTAATCCGCGCTCCGACCACTCCTGTGCCCAAACGCCCTCCAAGGTATCCTTCCTCCTATCATAGAATGCTCTATATATAGCTAGCTTCTCACCTTCCTTCTTTGTATCTTTCCGATGTGGGATCCCTTCGTCAGTAGAGTTTAAATTCAACTCAAACTCTTCCCGTCCAATTCGTAAAATAAATACTCCATTATTTGTCATGAGATTCGAACCCAGGCTCCCTTACAAAATAATCCACGCCGCTAACCACTTGGCCACAAGCTCCTCTTGTGTCTTAAACCATGCACAACTAAATTTAAATCTATAGCCAAATTCTAAAGTCCATTTAAAAAGAAAACTAAAATTCAAGAGCCAAGACTTGAACCTTGGACCTCCTTCCTTCCTTGTGGCGTTACCCCCTTGTCTCTTATGTGGCGTCACTTTGCCACTACACCACACACTCCACTTGTGTCATTTTTCTCCACATTTTATCCTTAAAACCTACCTACCAAGTCCCAGGGTTTTATTCACCTAAAACCAAAATTTCCCTAAAGCCCAAGTTTGATCCCGGGACTTCATAGAAGCCCTCTAACCTTCCAAAATCACTCACCTAATAAGTCTAACTTGCATTAATGCCGTTCTCAAAAATTTTAAACGCTACTACGCCTAAGGCCCATTGGGCCCAATTCTCCTAGGCCCAATTTTAGGATGTTACAGGGAAAACACTGACGTCGTCAGTATAACCGACGTTTATTTTCTATGGAGCATGGTGTAACATCCCATTTTTAGTGAAATGAAAATAGTGATTTTAGGACCACAAATTTGACATAAAAATAGTTATTTTATTATCACTTTAATGTCTACGGTATGATAGTATTGTCGTATAAAAATTTTGTTAAGAAATTTTATCGTTTGCATTCTTAATTAATTAAAAAGGAAATTGAAAAAAGGTCTAAAGGTAAAGTTCTATTAGTTAAAGGTATCTATTAGCTATGAAATTAAATGGTTGAGGGATTTATGTGGTAAATAGACCATTTTTATTGCTAGTGGACTTATATAGACACTAAATAAGTGATTTTAAAGGTTAATAATAAGGCTAAATAAGTAATTTAATAAATAAGTTAAGTAAAATAAATAATAACAAAATGTTGTCTTCCAAAATGCATCCGCCCACTAAACTTAGAAACTCCATTGAAGAAGTTTCAAGGTTCAGCCAAGTCTTCTTGTGCATGTAAGTGATACTTTGTCTCATTTTTAATGATTTTTTTGTTTTTGCGATCATTGTAGCTTAATCTAGCTAGCCCAGGGACTAATTTGCAAAATTGTTAAAGGATTAGGGTTTTTCCATAAATGTGTTTGTGTTATTCTTGAAAATTTATGAAAGATTATGAGTCCTTGTTAAATAAACAACTTTTGTAAAGTGTTTTTTGATGAAAGTATCTGTAATATCCCGGGTTAGGGGCTATTTTGTTATGGCTTTGTGTGCACATGTTTTTGGCCTACTATGTGTTGTTTTGATGTTTTAGGGGCTTAGGTGTAAGCCTAGTGTAGGCTTGAGTGGTAGGAAAATTTTTTTCTTTTAAGCTTAGGTGAGAGGAGCTGAAGGAGCTGGGGTTTATAAATATTATTTGGTGATTGTGAGCACAAGAGATGAGCTGGTGGAGTGGCAAGCTAGGCGGCACTAAGAGCTTGGATTGGCGTCACTTGCAGGAGGGAGAGGTCCTGTGTTCAAGCTGCAGAATGCCCACATTTTGCTTCTATTTTGACGGCATGGAGGAGGAGAAGTTATTGGCAGTTCAAACTCTGCCATGGACCAAGTCAAATGTTCAAATGGTGGGTGGAGAGTAATAGTAGGAGGTTGACTAGTTCAAACAACTTTGAACTAGTGGATGGGAGTGCTTGGAGGTGATGGCCGAATATTGGAGAGATTTTGGGGGGAGTGGACGGCTTGGTATGTGGGAGAGTGGGAGTGCCGAATTTCATTTGGCAATTTTGTGCATTTTCGGTCAAAAATAATTTGTAAGCCAAATTCTCCTTTTGTCAAAAAGCTAGCCGAAATTTCAAGTGTATTTCTTCATTTTCTTCTTAGAACCGAAAGTCCAAGCATCTTCTTGCCAAAAATTGCTTGCTTCTCTTGATTGGGTGTGTGTGGCCTAATGTTCTTTCCCATTTCTTCTTCTATCTTCATTCGTGTGAGCCGAAACTAGTACCCCTTTTCTTTTCATACTTTCTTTACTTCTCTTGGAACCTTGATAGCCGAAAGTCATTCTCCAAAATACCTCCTCCAATTCTTTTTCTTGTCAAAACTAAAAGTACTTTTCTCCTATCGATTTCTCTCTTCTTCTCAAGCCCTATTGCCGCAATTTCTTCTTCTTCTCATTTCTATTTTCCCTTTTCTTTCCACTCAAAGCCGAACATAGGAGTGTTAAACACCTAGGGCCGAATCCTCTTTTCTATTTGGTTACATCTTAGCCGAATCTCCCTTCTCTCCTAGTGGTTTTCTTGTGGCCGAATTTTGGTGTGGTGTTGGTGCTCATCTCGTGTTTTGCAATCGTTTGAAGAAGGTGAGTTTTTGGCCGAAGGGCTGTCTCTTTTCTCCCTTGTTCGTTGTCGATTTTTGTTTGGGTAAGAGCCGATTTTGGGTTTGGTTGAAAAGAGTTAATCTTTTGTTATTCATTGCGTTATAGGGCATCCGGAATTTCGAAGCAGTCAAACGAACCTTTATCTTGAGTTGATTGATTGGTAAGTGATGGTGAGATTTTGGTTCATGGTCTATTCGTTTAGTTCATTTAGTCTAGTCTTCAAAGGACTAACTGTTTACATTTTAGGATGTGGCCGATTGTTAAAGGAACCATTGGTTGGTTCGGGTTTTGGTAGGAAACCAAACCATTTGCAAGGTAAGGGTTAATGTTGACCTTTTGGTTTATCTGTTTTGGCCGAATAGTATAAGTGGCTAATCTCTTGTTTGGCCGATTATAGGAGCAAAGTATTCGAGGGATTTAGGCCGGTTCTTTGGGATTAAGGCTTGCGTGTTAACAGGTGTGTAAGCTAACACACTTTTTGGCTTAGTAATATGTTTAATAAACCTGATTGTTAAACAGTGGGATTGATTGATATGATACTCTATGGGGTATGTACACGGATTCGGGTAAGTCCGTTTCATTACGAGCTCTGTCATTGATTTATGATGTATGTACTATGGGATGCAATATTGGGCATGTTAGCATGATTTGCATGATTTGCATACTTTTCATGAGTTGGTATGATATTGGGTAATATGAGAGGAGGGGGAATATGATATCCGTGTCTTTGGGACACCAGAGGTTTGGCACCTCCAGTGGTTTGGTACCACAGATTGATTTATTGTGACTTTGGGTCACCAGAGGTTTGGCACCTCAGCGTCTTGTCCCAGTGGCTTAGCACCACAGTGGGTTGACCCCACGGTTGATATTACGGGATTGACGCCAGTGATTTGGTATCACACGATGGGTTGGCCCCATCATTTGATTCGTGACTGCGGTCACCAGTGATTTGGTATCACACTTGTGTCTTTGGGACACCAGAGGTTTGGCACCTCGTTGCGACTTGTCCCTTTGGTTAACACCACTGTAGGTTGGCCCCACTATTGAGATACAGGATCGTCGCCAGTGATTTGGTATCACACGTGGGTTGGCCCCACAGATGGATTATTCGTGACTTTGGGTCACCAGTGGTTTGGCACCACATTGATGGATATCGTGACTTTGGGTCACCAGTGGTTTGGCACCACCAGTGGTTTGGTACTACACGGGGTAGAAAAGGTGTTATGGATGGT
This sequence comes from Gossypium australe, assembly GCA_005393395.2. Classification (NCBI taxonomy): domain Eukaryota; kingdom Viridiplantae; phylum Streptophyta; class Magnoliopsida; order Malvales; family Malvaceae; genus Gossypium; species Gossypium australe. The sequence goes on from CM016615.1 coordinate 18,020,601, forward strand.
TAGGATCGGGTGCATTAATTATATTGCTTTGTTATGATTTGTGTTAGTATGTTACATATACCGGGAGGGGGATTTATGCACTGAGTCATGCGACTCACCTTCTCCCTTATCATTTCAGGTGATGTTTAGCTTGCGGACATGGAGCCGGGATGGACTCGAGGTGACCATGCCATGAATAAATTCGGAGTTGCATTGAATTAAAACTTGGTACTTTATTTGGCTGATTTTCATTTGGTTTTATTTGGATTGTAAAAGGCCTTTTAAACTATGTTCTGTTATGTTTATGCTTAGAGTTGATTTTAAACATGCCTTAACAAATTATTGGGTTAAAATTTGCTAAAACTTGGAAAGATAAGTTTTCAACCTACAAAGCGATATGTTTTAAACTTTACCATCGGGTATCACACTGTAATTTAATATGAATGAAACTCAAATGTGTTTTTCAAACTTGAGAATATTTTCTTACTAAGTCAAAATGTTTTAAGCTACACAAAAGAATTACTCGAATTTCCAAATGTGATAAATTTGTTTTACTTACATATTTAGTTAAGTTTTCAAAATTTCCGGATTTTCAAATGCACTATCGCTTTTTAAACAATCTTGCCCAAGATTTCTACAAGAACAAAATATACAAAAAGAGTTTTCATCAAACTTTTAATCGGAAACCTAAACCTCTCAAATACATTTATCCCCGTAACATACCAGATTCGGTCGTGGTGTATTGACCGGGTTTGGGGTGTTACAATTGTGGTATCAGAGCTAAGTTCAAAGGCTCGGCTGTGGGCCTGAGGCCCAAAATGTTTTAAAAAGTCTGTTTTGTTTTAAAAAGCATGGTTTGAAAGGCATGGCACCGAGTCTCCGGCACCAATCCGCCCAGGTAAGTACCCTTTACTATTGCTTGTGATTTTTGGATGTGATGTGATTGGATGATTAGTAATAGTGGATTACTGTAGAAACTGAAACTGATAGGATTCTGTGAACTCGCGAAAACAAAGCTTCTTTAATATTCATAAGACTGTGCTCTTAAACAGTGGAATAATTACTGATGCATAAAACTCCTAAATCAGATACGTAGAGATTTTAGTCATGAGTGCTCGAGGTGGACACGGTCGTGGACGTGGTCGAGGTAGGATGACAGTTTCTGAACCTGTAGGATCTGGTCAAGGGTCAGAGAATGAGATACTGGTACCGCCACCAGCTGGAGGTGGTGAGTTTCAGGATCAGACTGGGGAGGATGCAGTGTCGCAGGCGATGCTGCGAGTTTTAGGAAGGGTAGCTGGAGTAGGTGGAGGCGCAGGAGCTAGGAAATCTGTGCCTGAGCGACTCCGGGCGAACGGGGCTGAGGTATTTCGAGGTGTTTCTGGTGTTGCTCCCAGCACAGCTGAGTATTGGCTGGAGGCGACAGAGCGGGTTATGGATGATTTAGACCTGACTGCTGAGGAGAAGCTGAAGGGCATAGTATCGCTTCTTCGGGATGAGTTGTACCAGTGGTGGCTCACGGTTCGGGACAGTGCTGCAGCAGAGGACCTTACTTGGGATTATTTCAAGGCTGCTTATCAGAAAAAGTACATTGGAGCCAGCTACATCGACGCGCAACGGAAAGCATTTCTGAGACTTGTTCAGGGGAGTAAGTCTGTGTCAGAGTATGAGGCAGAGTTCTTGAGGCTGAGTCGGTATGCTAGGGGCATTGTGGCTACTGAACACGAGAGGTGTGTTCGTTTCAAGGATGGTCTAAGAGACGAGTTAAGGTTGCTGATTGCTCCGCAGCAGGAGCGTGAGTTTGCTGTCATGGTGGAGAAGGCCAAGGTAGCCGAGGGAGTTAAAGAGTCTGTGAGGCAAGGCATGGATCGGAACAGGCATAAGAGGAGTTTTGGATCTTCTGGGTCGTCAGGTAATCCTCAGAAAAGGGCTAGACAGAGTGGGCCGAACCAGTCTGGTAGGTTTGTTGCTGCTAATCAGGGACCGCCGCAGTGTAATCATTGTGGGAAATCTCATTGGGGAGGATGCTGGACCGGTGGAAAAGGATATTTTGAGTGTGGCTCTTTGGATCACTGAGTGAGGGACTGTCCGCGTAAGTTGGCTAGGATTCAGTCCGAGGGTCAGGGCCGTACTCAGTTCAGGAATAATGGACCGCCACCACAGAGGGGTCGTGGTAATGGCAGAGGAGGTAATGGTTCTGGTCGGGGCCGTGGAGCACCGGGCAGAGGTGCGGGTAGTTTTGAGGCAAGACAGCCTGGGTTAGTGTATGCAGCGAGGCGCCGAGAGGAAGGCGACGCACCGGACGTCATAACCGGTACGTTTTTGATCTTTGGTTCTCCATTTACTGCTTTGATAGATGTGGGTTCGACGCATTCTTACGTTGCTAGTAGTATAGTAGAGACCATGGATTTAGACTCTGAAACTACTTCTAGGCAGATGACGGTAATTTGCCCTCTAGGTCACTCTGTAGTTGTAGATAAGCTGTATAAGGATGTACCCCTAGAACTCCAAGGGGTAGTGTTTTTGGCTGATCTGATGGAACTGCCGTTTGGGGAGTTCGATCTGATTCTTGGAATGGACTGGCTGGTTAAGTACCAGGCGAGGTTGGATTGCGCAGCTAAGCGCATAGTTCTAAAAACGTCTGAGGGTGATGAAGTGGCTATGACAGGTAATAGAAGAGATTACTTATCCAATGTGGTATCTGCTCTGAAGGCTGAGAAGATGGTCAGAAAGGGCTGTGATGCGTATGTGGTTCATGTGTATGCCTTGGAGGCTAAAGAGTCTGCTGTAGAGAAGGTTCGGGCAGTTAGGTAATTTGCTGATGTGTTTCCAGAGGAGCTTCCGGGTTTGTCTCCGGATCGTGAGGTGGAGTTCGGGATAGATCTGTTACCCGGAACTGCACCAGTGTCTATTGCTCCGTATAGGATGGCGCCAAAAGAGTTAGTGGAGCTTAAGTCTCAGATCCAGGAGTTGTTGGATCGAGGCTTTATCAGGCCAAGTGTTTCACCTTGGGGTGCGCCAGTACTCTTTGTTAAGAAGAAAGACGGTACGATGCGGATGTGTATAGATTACCGCCAGTTGAATAAGCTGACGATTAAAAACAAGTATCCGTTGCCACGGATAGATGACTTGTTTGATCAGCTGAAGGGTGCAGCGGTATTCTCGAAGATCGATTTGAGGTCTGGGTATCACCATTTAAAGGTGAAGAAGCGGATATTCACAAGACGGCGTTTCGGACTCGATATGGGCACTACGAATTTCTGGTAATGCCGTTTGGGTTGACTAACGCGCCGGCAGCATTCATGGATATGATGAATAGGGTATTTCAGCAGTTTTTGGATCAGTTCGTTGTGGTTTTCATAGACGACATCCTGGTATACTCAAGGACAGAAGAGGAGCATGATGCGCATTTGCAAGTGGTGCTGCAAATTTTGAGAGAGAAGTAGCTTTATGCTAAGTTTAGTAAGTGCGAGTTCTGGCTTAGAGAAGTGACTTTCTTGGGTTATGTAGTGTCAGCTGAGGGGATTAGAGTGGATCCTCGGAAGATTGAAGCAGTTTTGGATTGGAAGCCGCCTAAGTCAGTGGCTGAGATTCGGAGTTTTCTGGGTTTGGCAGGATACTACCGAAGATTTGTAGAGGGTTTTTCGTTGATCGCAGCGCCAATGACCAAGTTGTTAAGAAAAGGGATTCCATTTGTTTGGACTGAGAAACAACAGGAAAGTTTCGACAAGCTCAAGAAGATTTTGACTGAGGCTCCGGTTCTAATTCAACCTGAGGCTGGGAAGGAATTCACAGTATATTGCGATGCATCACATACGGGCTTAGGTTGTGTGCTGATGCAGAAAGGTAAGGTTGTGGCTTACGCATCTCGGCAGCTGAGGCCACATGAGGTCAATTATCCGACGCACGACTTGGAGTTAGCGGCTGTAGTCTTCGCTTTGAAGATTTGGAGGCACACTTGTACGGAGAGAGATCGATAGTCTACACAGATCACAAGAGTCTGAAGTATTTTGACTCAGAAGGATTTGAATTTAAGACAGCGTAGATGGATTGAGTTACTAAAGGACTACGACTGTTCGATTGAGTATCATCCGGGCAAGGCTAACTTGGTGGCAGACGCGTTGAGCCGTAAGGTTGTTTCGGACTTAAGAGCGATGTTTGCCCATTTGAGTTTGTATGACGACGGAAGCATTCTGGCAGAGTTGCAAGTTAAGCCTACTTGGGTTGAGCAGATCAGGGAGAAACAGTTAGAGGATGAGGTTCTGAGTGCGCAGAGGTTGCAGGTGCAGGATGGTGGTCTGGAAGGTTACAGTTTGTCTAGTGATGGGGTGCTGTGTTTTCAAGGAAAAGCTTGTATGCCAAAGGACGTTGAGCTGAGGCAGATGATTCTTCAGGACGCACATAGCAGCCCATATGCTATGCATCCTGGAGGTAGTAAGATGTATAGGGATCTCAGAGAGCAGTTTTGGTGGCCGGGTCTGAAGAGAGAAGTGACAGAGTTTGTAGGGAAGTGTCTGACATGTCAGCAGGTCAAGGCTGAACATCAGTTGCCGTCAGGGTTGCTTCAGCCAGTGAAGATTCCGCAGTGGAAGTGGGAAAGGATAACCATGGATTTCGTCAGTGGATTACCTCTTACGCCAAGCAAGAAAGATTCAGTTTGGGTAATTGTGGATCGACTGACTAAATCAGCTCACTTCATTCCGGTGAGGGTCGATTACTCACTTCAGAAGTTAGCGAAGCTGTATGTGTCAGAGATAGTGAGGCTGCACGGTGTGCCAGTATCGATCATCTCGGATAGGGACCCCAGGTTTACGTCGAGATTCTGGAAAGCGTTGCATCAGGCTCTAGGTACACGTTTGGATTTCAGCACGGCTTTTCACCCACAGTCTGACGGGCAGTCGGAAAGAGTTATTCAGATCTTAGAGGATATGCTGAGAGGTTGTGTTCTGGACTTCAGAGGTAGTTGGGAGGAGTTTCTGCCATTAGCTGAGTTCGCCTACAACAATAGTTACCAAGCAAGCATCAAGATGGCACCATACGAGGCATTGTATGGTAGGAAGTGTCGCTCACCTACATGTTGGACGGAGTTGGGTGAACGTCAGTTGTTGGGACCAGAGTTGGTTGCTGAGACCGAAGACAATGTTACGTTGATTCAGGCTCGTTTGAAGGAAGCTTCGGACCGGCAGAAGTCTTATGCCGATCTTAAGCGGAGAGATATAGAGTTTGCTGTGGGGGATCAAGTTTTTCTGAAGGTCTCGCCGTGGAAGAAAGTGTTGAGGTTCGGAAGGAAAGGCAAGCTAAGTCCGAGGATTATTGGGCCATATAAGGTACTGAGACGAGTGGGACCAGTCGCTTACCAGCTTGAGTTGCCAACAGAGTTAAGTCAGATTCACGACGTATTTCACGTTTCGATGCTTAGGCGTTATCGTTCAGATCCGTCGCACGTGGTAGCAGTGGAGGAGATCGAAGTAAATTCAGATTTGACCATGGAGGAAGAACCAGTGCAGATTCTAGATCGGGATGTGAAGGTTCTGCGTAGGAAGTCTGTGCCTTTGGTAAAGGTACTATGGCGGAATCATGGCGTGGAAGAAGCTACGTGGGAACCCGAGGATATGATGAGGCAGCAATACCCTTAACTCTTCTGATCAGGTAATTTCGAGGTCGAAATTATTTTTAAAGGGGTAGAACTGTAATATCCCGGGTTAGGGGCTATTTTGTTATGGCTTTGTGTGCACATGTTTTTGGCCTACTATGTGTTGTTTTGATGTTTTAGGGGCTTAGGTGTAAGCCTAGTGTAGGCTTCAGTGGTAGGAAAATTTTTTGCTTTTAGGCTTAGGTGAGAGGAGCTGAAGGAGCTGGGGTTTATAAATATTATTTGGTGATTGTGAGCACAAGAGATGAGCTGGTGGAGTGGCAAGCTAGGCGCCACTAAGAGCTTGGATTGGCGTCACTTGCAGGAGGGAGAGGTACTGTGTTCAAGCTGCAGAATGCCCACATTTTGCTTCTATTTTGACGGCATGGAGGAGGAGAAGTTGTTGGCAGTTCAAACTCTGCCATGGACCAAGTCAAATGTTCAAATGGTGGGTGGAGAGTAATAGTAGGAGGTTGACTAGTTCAAACAACTTTGAACTAGTGGATGAGAGTGCTTGGAGGTGATGGCCGAATATTGGAGAGATTTTGGGGGGAGTGGACGGCTTGGTATGTGGGAGAGTGGGAGTGCCAAATTTCATTTGGCAATTTTGTGCATTTTCGGTCAAAAATAATTTGTAAGCCAAATTCTCCTTTTGTCAAAAAGCTAGCCGAAATTTCAAGTGTATTTCTTCATTTTCTTCTTAGAACCGAAAGTCCAAGCATCTTCTTGCCGAAAATTGCTTGCTTCTCTTGATTGGGTGTGTGTGGCCGAATGTTCTTTCCCATTTCTTCTTCTATCTTCATTCGTGTGAGCCGAAACTAGTACCCCTTTTCTTTTCATACTTTCTTTTTCTTCTCTTGGAACATTGATAGCTGAAAGTCATTCTCCAAAATACCTCCTCCAATTCTTTTTCTTGTCAAAACTAAAAGTACTTTTCTCCTGTCGATTTCTCTCTTCTTCTCAAGCCCTATTGCCGCAATTTCTTCTTCTTCTCATTTCTATTTTCCCTTTTCTTTCCACTCAAAGCCGAACATAGGAGTGTTAAACACCTAGGGCCGAATCCTCTTTTCTATTTGGTTACATCTTAGCCGAATCTCCCTTCTCTCCTAGTGGTTTTCTTGTGGCCGAATTTTGGTGTGGTGTTGGTGCTCATCTCGTGTTTTGCAATCGTTTGAAGAAGGTGAGTTTTTGGCCGAAGGGCTGTCTCTTTTCTCCCTTGTTCGTTGTCGATTTTTGTTTGGGTAAGAGCCGATTTTGGGTTTGGTTGAAAGGAGTTAATCTTTTGTTATTCATTGCGTTATAGGGCATCCGGGATTTCGAAGCAGTCAAACGAAGCCTTTATCTTGAGTTGATTGATTGGTAAGTGATGGTGAGTTTTTGGTTCATGGTCTATTCGTTTAGTTCATTTAGTCTAGTCTTCAAAGGACTAACTGTTTACATTTTAGGGTGTGGCCGATTGTTAAAGGAACCATTGGTTGGTTCGGGTTTTGGTAGGAAACCAAACCATTTGCAAGGTAAGGGTTAATGTTGACCCTTTGGTTTATCTGTTTTGGCCGAATAGTATAAGTGGCTAATCTCTTGTTTGGCCGATTATAGGAGCAAAGTATTCGAGGGATTTAGGCCGGTTCTTTGGGATTAAGGCTTGCGTGTTAACAGGTGTGTAAGCTAACACACTTTTTGGCTTAGTAATATGTTTAATAAACCTGATTGTTAAACAGTGGGATTGATTGATATGATACTCTATGGGGTATGTACACGGATTCGGGTAAGTCCGTTTCATTACGAGCTCTGTCATTGATTTATGGTGTATGTACTATGGGATGCAATATTGGGCATGTTAGCATGATTTGCATGATTTGCATACTTTTCATGAGTTGGTATGATATTGGGTAATATGAGAGGAGGGGGAATATGATATCCGTGTCTTTGGGACACCAGAGGTTTGGCACCTCCAGTGGTTTGGTACCACAGATTGATTTATTGTGACTTTGGGTCACCAGAGGTTTGGCACCTCAGCGTCTTGTCCCAGTGGCTTAGCACCACAGTGGGTTGGCCCCATGGTTGATATTACGGGATTGACGCCAGTGATTTGGTATCACACGATGGGTTGGCCCCATCATTTGATTCGTGACTGCGGTCACCAGTGATTTGGTATCACACTTGTGTCTTTGGGACACCAGAGGTTTGGCACCTCGTTGCGACTCGTCCCTGTGGTTAACACCACCGTGGGTTGGCCCCACTATTGAGATACGGGATCGTCGCCAGTGATTTGGTATCACACGTGGGTTGGCCCCACAGATAGATTATTCGTGACTTTGGGTCACCAGTGGTTTGGCACCACATTGATGGATATCGTGACTTTGGGTCACCAGTGGTTTGGCACCACCAGTGGTTTGGTACCACACGGGGTAGAAAAGGTGTTATGGATGGTTAGGATCGGGTGTATTAATTATATTGCTTTGTTATGATTTGTGTTAGTATGCTGCATATACCGGGAGGGGGATTTATGCACTGAGTCATGCGACTCACCTTCTCCCTTATCATTTCAGGTGATGTTTAGCTTGCGGACATGGAGCCGGGATGGACTCGAGGTGACCATGCCATGAATAAATTTGGAGTTGCATTGAATTAAAACTTGGTACTTTATTTGGCTGATTTTCATTTGGTTTTATTTGGATTGTAAAAGGCCTTTTAAACTATGTTCTGTTACGTTTATGCTTAGAGTTGATTTTAAACATGCCTTAACAAATTATTGGGTTAAAATTTGCTAAAACTTGGAAAGATAAAGTTTTCAACCTACAAAGCGATATGTTTTAAACTTTACCATCGGGTACCACACTGTAATTTAATATGAATGAAACTCAAATGTGTTTTTCAAACTTGAGAATATTTTCTTACTAAGTCAAAATGTTTTAAGCTACACAAAAGAATTACTCGAATTTCCAAATGTGATAAATTTGTTTTACTTACATATTTAGTTAAGTTTTCAAAATTTCCGGATTTTACTATCGCTTTTTAAACAATCATGCCCAAGATTTCTACAAGAACAAAATATACAAAAAGAGTTTTCATCAAACTTTTAACCGGAAACCTAAACCTCTCAAATACATTTATCCCCGTAACATACCAGATTCGGTCGTGGTGTATTGACCGGGTTTGGGGTGTTACAGTATCATTTAGGGATTATTTTGTAAAAGTAGTAAAATATTGTGATGAAATTGTGAATTGATGCTTTTTTGGGTTGATATGAGCCCCTAGGTAAATCGGCTAGCATGGTATGTGGATGAAATTGCATGAATTTTAATTTACGAACTTAAAGACTAAATTGTAAAGAAATTAAAATAATAGGGGAAAAGCATAATTTTGTAAAAGTATGAATTTTGGACTAAATTGAATAGAATGGATATTAAATGGATTAAATTATTTATTTAGATCAAATTAAGCCTCGTACGGATTTAGATCGAGGGAAAGATAAAGTCCCTGACTAGTTGGTTCTATTTCGCTATCTTTGCATGTAACACCCCAAACCCGGCCCAAACACTACAACCGGATCTGGTATGTCACTAAGGAAGTTTCGTAAAAGATGTCGCAATTTCCGGGAAATTATTTTTTTCTTGTATTCAACCTTTTGATCGATGAAACTAATTAACTTGGTAAGTTTAAATAAGATATAAATTTCATTCGTTGTTTTATGAATTAAAACCCAAAATCTTAAAATATGCTTTAGTTTAATTAAAATTGAAGTATCTAACAATAATAAAAGCCCAAAATAAAGTATGATAGTCTAATGGCCCATGGCCTTACTACAATAAAATTTAAAACCCATTAAATAAAGTTATAAAATAATAAACTAGAGTCTTTTTGCTGAATCCAAATGTTCTTTTGCATGGCCACCTTGCTCTCCTCTCCAGCCCGGTCCGAAGCACTAAGTGTCACCTGAAATTGTTAAATTAATAGGGTGAGTCGCGAAACTCAGTGTGCAACCCTCGTGCACCATCAGATTGGGCCTTAGCCCACAGATCAGAATATAAAACATAATATAGAAGATAACATACATAAAACCCAACCCAATCCTAGGTTTCCATCCGCTACACACCACCCTTACCTGCCGATCACACCATTGGGGATTTCTACAATCAACCCACACCGCTACACACCATCAATGGCAGTCATGCTGCAGTTAGCTGCTCATCGTCAAAGTTGTGATAGAGTCACCAGGCTGAAATGGCAGAAGCCACCAGAAACAGAGTTGTGACAAAGTCACCAGGCTGAAATGGCAAAAGCCACCAGAACAGATCACTTCCCGCTTTTCATCAATTACCCAACCCCAAGCATACAGAGAAATCGACATACAAAGCATATTACTGAAGAAGGACAGAAATCAATGACCTGATGATTAGCTTTTACCCTCCTCGGGTTTTCAATCATAATGCCAGGATTTCGGCATTTAACAGAGTATAGCAGATTTATACATATATATTAGCACCCAATCTAATAGTGAAAAAGGTTACACACCTGATTAATGCTGATACCCTTGCCAAATCGATCTAAAACTTTGCTTAAAAAGCCAGAAAATATGAAAATAGGACCTTTCCTACAATCGGCCAAGGGTTAATAAATACCCGAATTAACACATTGAAACTAATAGATTCTTCTTACCTTGAAAACCCGAAAGTAACACAATTCGAGTGTTACCGACTATTACTTAGAGTTCTATGCGATTGGCCCCACTTCAGATCCCGGAATGCCAAAAATAAGAGAAAACAATATATTAGTTACTAGATAGCCATTCGGCTAGGGACTTTGAAAAGCCGGAAAAGATTTGGATTTCACAAATCGATACTTACCTAAAATTCCCTTCAAATTTCGGCACAAGCAGGCTCCATTAAAGAAGATTCGTCAACTTCAGGAGGTGAGATCTAAGGATTTCGGTTTTTAGAAGATTTAAGAATTGAAGAGATGGCTAAGAGAGATTCGGCCAATGAATATTAAGGAGGAGGTTAGAATAATAGAGATGTAGTTTCAGCTTTTAGAGATTAAAAGAAGAATATCAATAGAGGTTAGAAGATTCGACTAACCAAGAAATTTCAGAGAGGAAGAAAAGGTGAAGAAGATGATGGTTTTCGGCTTTTGAGAGGAAGAAGATGAGAAAAGAAAAATAAAAGAGAGGCTTCAAAATTTTGGCACCCCCCTCTATATATAGAAAACCGATTCCTCCCTTTAGCAGAGATTGATTTTCGGCCAACACTGCCACACATGATAGCTCCTATCCCTTTTCCCTTATCTTAATCTGTTATCTCCTCAAAAATAGCCTTTATTTGCTTATTATCCACACATAAAATAAATATTAAAAATCCCTAAAAAGTATCCTTGTGCCGTCCCCCTTATTGCTCCCTTTAAGTACCGAAATTGAGCCCTAAAACTTGGGCTTCAAGCTACCAGAATTTGGGCCTTCCTCATGCACAAGTGACGCCAACTCCTCTTTCTCCTAATGGCACCATTTCCTTTGGGCCACAAGCCCAATATGCCCATTAGACTACTAAAACTTCAATTTAAACCCCTAGAGTGTCTGAATAAAATATTTAAAACAAGGCCTCAGCCCAATTTGAGCCCCATTTGTACCTCAAATTCTCAAATTAAATTTTTAAGCATTCAAACACATAAAATGCACAGACCCTGTAACACCCCAAACCCGGCCAAAATGCTACGACCGAATCTGGTATGTCACAGGGTAAAACGTTTTTGGAAGACAAGTCTGTTGAGTCAATTTGCAAAGAAAACACTTAATCTTATGAAAACCAAAGTTGCGTTAAGTAGTTTATTAAAATCATCTCAAAGTTTGTTTTAAAGAGAATCGAGTTGACTTATCGTTGTTACAAGTTCACTTATTTACCCGATGGTAATGTTTAGGAAAAATCTCGAAATTTATTAAGGTTGTGAAAACATTCATTTTATAATTTCTTTACTTGTTAATCATGCTTTAATGTTTAACACAAATTCAAATAAATAATTAAACCCAAAGCAAAATATAGATGGATTTATTACACAACCAAAACCCCAAAATTTAAAACAAATTAAAACCAAAATTTAACCGTTTAAAATGAAGCCAACTATTGAGCATGGCCACCTCGAGTCCATCCCGACTCCATATCCGCGATCTAGGAATTATCTGCAAAATGTAAAGGAAGGGGTGAGTCACCGAGACTCAGTGTGCAATTCCCCATCCCGGAGATAACAAGCCCTTACACAATTCATAAACAAGTATGTATGTCATGCAACCCAAAAACCTAACCATCCGAAACTCCTGATTCTACCCCGTGTGGTACCAAACCACTGGTGGTGCCAAACCACTGGTGACCCAAAGTCACAAATAAACATATGTGGTACCAAACCACTGGTGGTGCCAAACCACTGGTGACCCAAAGTCACAAATAAACATATGTGGTACCAAACCACTGGTGGTGCCAAACCACTGGTGACCCAAAGTCACAGATAATCATATGTGGGGCCAACCCACTGTGGTGCCAGACCACTGGGACGAGTCACGAAGATAACATATGTGGTACCAAACCACTGGTGGTGCCAAACCACTGGTGACCCAAAGTCACAAATAATCATATCTTCCCCCTCCTCTCATCATACCCATGCAATATGACATAATAATTCGTGTATGCAGTATGTCATGCATGCTAACATATATCAAATATAAGTATAACATGAATTACCATCATAACCAGATAGACATAAACAACATAATCACGCTAATCAACCTCTAAGGGTATAACCGTAATTTTACCTACCAAGGGCATTTCGTAATTTACCTACCAAGGGCATTTTCATAATTTACCTTTTAGGGGGTATTTTCGTACTTTACCCTTCCAAGGGTATATCAGTAATTTCGCACCTGCAATGGCCTTTCCGAAGGCCTAATGTCGCCTCGAGCGACTCAGCTACCATTTCCGGTTGTACCAGACTATTGGGCCTAAAACCCAATTTTGGCCCATTCAGGCCCACACGCTCGTATGGCCCACCTAACACAAATCTAGCCACGTATATAAGTTCCACCTAGTCTAATTCACTTTATACTACACTATCATACAATTTACTCATTTGGGCCCACGGGCCCATTGGGCCCACTTCGGCCCATCATGGCCCAAGCAGCCCAACCCACAAGAATACTACTGATGGCCTCAGCTATCACGTCAAAGCCCCACACGTGCGCTGACACGCTCGTGTGGCTACTATTGCCGTGACCGGCACTTCGGCATTTGCCGCTCTACAACTAGAGTAGAGAGAGTTACACACCTGATAGGAATCTGAAGCTGCTAAATCGCGCTCCGAGCACTCCTTTGCCCAACGCCAACCAGGTATGTTAACTCTCCTCCTGGAATGCTCTTTATATAGCTAGCTCTTCACCCTTCTTCTTTGTATCTTTCCGATGTGGGATCCCTTCGTCAGTAGAGTTTAAATTTAACTGAAACTCTTGGCGTCCAATCCGTAAAATAAATACTCCATTGCTTCTCATGAGATTCGAACCCAGGCTCCCTTGCAACATAATCCACGCCACTAGCCACTTGGCCACAAGCTCCTCTTGTGTCTTAAACCATGCGCAACTAAATTTAAACCTATAGCCAAATTCTAAGGTCCAAGTAAAAAGAAAACCAAAATGCAAAAGCCAAGACTTGAACCTTGAACCTCCTTCCTTCCTTGTGGCGTCACCCCCTTGTCTCTTATGTGGCGTCACTTTGCCACTACACCACACACTCTACTTGTGTCATCTTCCTCCACATTTTATTCTTAGGGCCTACCTGCCAACTTCCAAGGTTTTTTTCACCTAAAACCAAAATTTCCCCAAAGCCAAAGTTCGATCCTGGGACTTCATAGAAGCCCTCTAACCTTCCAAAATCACTTATCTAATAAGTCCAACTTGCATTTAAGCCGATCTCTTGTTCTCCAAAAATTTAAATGCTACTACGCCCAAGGCCCATTGGGCCCAATTCTTCTAGGCCCAATTTCAGGATGTTACAGACCCAATTATTCAGGATGTTACATTGCATTCAAAGTAACTTCATATATTTAAATAGTGTTTTAATGTTATTTGGTTTAAATGCTATTATGCTATTCATCATATCATGTCATGACAAAAATCCAATGACGTTACGACGACTATCTAGTCCCATTTGAATCTTAGGAATATATATGATAGAATAGAATGAATTTTGCAAAAGTATGAATTTTGGACTGAATTGAATAGAATGAATATTAAATGGATTAAATTTGTTTATTTAGATCAAGTTAAGCCTCGTACAGATTTAGATTGAGGGAAAGATAAAGTCTCGGATAAGTTGGTTCTATTTCGTTGTATTTGCATTCAAAGTAAGTTTGTATATTTAAATAGCGTTTTAACGTTATTTGATTAAAATGCTATTATGCTATTTACCATATCATGTCATGACGAAAATCCAACGATGTTATGGTGACTATCGAGTCCCGTTTAAATCTTAAGAATATATATGATACAAATGACATGTCATTAGGGTTACCATGTTTCGAGTGCTATACCTAAATGTCCTACCGATGGTTGAGTTTCGACATTTGTTGCGGATACTCGTCAGCTTGTGTGAGCGGCATCGTGTAGCTACATTCCGACTGTCAACTTGTGTGAGCAAACCCGGTAACAGCGTGGTTTAGACCCTAGTCAGAATAGTGGTTTCAGGACCACAAATCTGAGGTCAGAAAAATATTTTAATATTATTTTTAGTGTTTACAGTATGTGATTAAGCATGTGTGAAAATTCTGTGTGAAAATTTTATTGTCTGTGTGTCGAATTACGAAAAAGGACTTAATCGCATAAAATGCAAAAGTTGTGTGCTAGTTGTTAAAGTGCTTGATTGGCATGGCTTCTTAAATGAGAAGTCCTTATGTTGTTATTAAGCCATTAATAGATTGGATGGACATAAATAGGCATAAAGTTGTTGATTAAATGGTTTAATAACCAAGGATAAAATGGTAAACTATGTATTAAGTTAATATTAAATAAAACAAAAGCCATTTTCTCTTCATTAACATCACTTAGCCGAATTTGAAGAAGAAAAAGAAAGCTTTTATGTTCATTTAGGGTTCGACACTTGTGAGCTCCAATTGGTAAGTGCTTTAAGATCAGTTTTTGATAATTTCTACGTTTTTGTGATCGTTGCTTAGCGTACTATCAAGCCCATGTCTTAATTTTAGAAATTTGTGATGATTTTGAGATGTGCCATTGATGAATATGTGAGCTTTGTGTTGATAGTTGGTGGAATATGAAAGTTTAATGTTGGGTTAACATATTTTGTCTTTGAATTTTTGATGAATTTAATTATTTTGGGCTAAATTGAGAAAAGTGTAAATTGAAGGACTAAAATGTGAAATAAATGAAATATGTGGACTTGTATGAACAAGAGGAAGATTTGGCCTAAGCATGGTATAATGAAATTATGGGTATTTTATGATTTTATGAAATAAGGACTAAAATGTTAAAATGTGAAAATGTGAGGGCTAGTTTGTAAAATGCTCAAAATATGTGTTTTTGGATTGAATTGAATGATTTGGTAAATAAATGAGCTAAATTTAAATATGTATAGATCAAGAAAAGAGAGATTTGGATCGACATCGAGGCAAGAATAAAGTGCTCGATTGATCGACTTGAATCGTGTTTTTACGTCCGAGTAAGTTCGTGTATAATACGAATTGGTTAAATCATGTTTATGTGTTATGTAATAAATGAATATGTAGTAGATGAATTAGTAATGTTATATGTGGATTTGAGAGATGTGGTACTAAGTGTGCGAAATAAAGAGAGCATCGGCCATGTTGATTAGCACTGTATGTGCGATACCGAGTTAAATTTGGTTTAATGTAAAGGCATTAAGTGTGCGATGATATTAAAGCTTCGGCTAAGAATTTGGCACTAAGCGTGCGAGTAAATCGAATGATTAATGAAGATTGAATGAATTATGGTATTGAGCTTTGAGTAACAAAAGTGATCGTTAATAAAGTGTTGGCACAGGTATGTACGAAACCTATGTGGTTGATGATATCGTATATGAATAAATGGATGATTATGTGAGTAATGACTATGAATGAGAATGTGATAGTTTATTTTGTATATTGAATTCAAATGGTTAAGTTAAATGTATTATTTGATGAACTTACTAAGCTTTTAAGCTTACTGTTTGAAGTGTTTCTCTGTTTTACAGTGTCATTAAAGCTAGCTCGGATCCAGGGATCGTTAGCGACTCAATCACACTATCAACTATCTATTTTGGTACTTTTGGAAGTCGTATATTTGGTATATGGCATGTATAGGCTACTGATTTTGGTATGTTTGAGATGTATAGATCTTGCCATGTGATATGGCTTGATAGTTTAATGATTTTGGTATATGATTTGGATGTCTGAAAAGGATGGTTGATATGTGTATGTGTGTTCAATGTGAATGACCATTATGTAATGGAAATGGTATGTTTCATGTTTAGATTTGGTAAGGATTGAATGATGAATGGATTATATGATTTGGATTGGTAAGTTGAGTTGAAGTTGTATAGGGAAATGAATGATGATGTTAAGAGTTTAAACTATGCCATGTTTAGTATGTTTGGATGGCATTTGGTGTATGAAATTATATGGTTTGATGCTTGTAGGTGTGACCAAGAGTGTGGGTAGCAAATTAGACTTGCAAATGACTTATATTTGCCCACACGGTTGAGCACAAGGGCTTGTGGCTCGATCGTGTCTCTTAAGTTTTCAAATGGAAACAAGTCAGTCTCGCACACGGGCTGGGCACACGGGCGTGTGACTGGCTGTGTGAAATAAGTCAGTGTCGACCATGGGTTAAGCACACAGGCGTGTCATCGACCGTGTGGACAAGTTAGTATGTATGCCCTGTTTTGCCACAGCTTGGACACAAGGGTGTGTCACACGGGTGTGTGACCTCTATAGCTTTGAAAAATATTAAGTTTTTGGAAAAATTTTGTATGAGCTCGGTTTAGTTTCGACCCCTTTCCAATGCATGTTTAAGGTATCCTAGACCTTATTAAGAGACTTAGTGACAATGATTGATTAGGATATAATATTGTATGAACTATGAAAGTTAAATGTTTTGATTTGATCAGTGATACCTCATAACCCTAGTCCAGCGACGGATACGGGTTAGGGGTGTTAAATTTTATTGGTATCAGAGCTACAATTTAGTCAATTCTAAGACTAACGTAGCATGTGAGAGTCTAGCTATACATGCCATTTATATACCTGTGATATTGTGATGATTCCTGATAGTTAAAAATGTGTTTTTATATAGCAAATGGATCCCGATAGAGCAATAGCTAACGATGTTGAAAGTAATACGCCTGCTCCCGTTCAAGGGACAGCGCCAGGTGAATCAAGGCCGATAGCTAGTAGTCACGAGGGAGAGGAAAAGCAAGCATTCTTCCAAATGATGAGTGAGTGGTTTATGGAGTTCATTCAAATGGATCCGGCTGCTCAACAACCTCCACCCCCGCAAGTTCCTGTAGTGTCACAAGTTGTAGATCCGATCCGATTGAGTAAACCTCTTATGGATAAAATTCAAAAGTACGGGGCCGAAGAGTTCAGGGCCACAATGGATGACGATACTGAGTGAGTTGAATTCTGGCTTGAGAATACCGTTAGAGTGCTTGATGAATTATCATGTACTCCTGATGAATGCTTAAAATGTGCTATTTCATTGTTGAGAGATATGACATATCAATGGTAGAAGACATTGATTTCAGTGGTTCTGAGAGAAATAATCACCTGAGATTTCTTTCAAGCTAAATTTTGGAAGAAGAATATCGATCAACAATTTATAGACCAGAAACGTAAAGAGTTCCTAGAGTTGAAACAGGGTCGTATGTCCGTTACGTAATACGAGCGGAAATTTGTATGATTAAGTCAGTATGCGCGAGAATGTGTTTTGACAAAAACTACTATGTATAAACGATTCATTGAAGGCTTGAATGAAGACATTAAACTTTTGGTTGGAATTTGTAGTATTGGTTGAAACAGCTTGCAAAGCCGAAGAGCTTAGTAAAGAAAAGAAGAAAGTGGATTCCGAAGCTAGAGATGAAAGAACAAGGTCGATGAATGAGTCGTATCAATCTTCGTCAAAGAGATTCAAGATGCAACTAATCACTCAAATGTTCCATTTGGACATTCGAGTAAAGATTGAGTGAAACAAAATACTGGTTCTAAAACTCAAACTTCAATGGAATCAAGTGTTAGAAGTGTCAGAAGTAATAAGCCCGAGTGTAGACAGTGTGGAAGACGTCATATCAGAGAATGCTGGGGCAAGTACAATAATAGAGCTTGCTATAAATGTGGATCACGAGATCACTTTATTCAGGATTGTCCAGAGTTAGATGAGAAAGATACTGTTCAGAGTGCGAGGTCGAGTAACACAACAGTTAGGGGTAGACCACCCAAAAACACTAGGAATGTGAGTGGTAGTTAGAGAGGAACAATAGATACAACAGTGAGATTTGAGGTAAGAGCACTTGCCAGAGCCTACGCTATTCGTGCTCACGAAGAAGCGTCATCTCCAAACGTCATAACTTGTAACGCCTCGAATTTGGACCTAGTAGAATTGGGCCTATTGGGCTTTGGGCTTTGGGTTTTAGGAATTTTTTAAGCGAGCAAGAAAATGACAATTGGCATATGGGCTTTGAAGGTTAATGAATTTGGAGTGTTTAGGGGTGTAGGAGATGTTCTGGGATCAAGTAAGGGTATAGGAAAAATTTTGGTTTTAGCCCAAAGGAACTGTGACTTCAGTTAGTATGCCTTTTAAAGAAGAAAAATGATACAATTGGGCCTGTGGTCCATTGGCAAGGTGGCGTCACTTGGGGAGCTACAAGGTGGCATTACTAGCAAGTGAGGAGGTCCAAGGTTCGAGGCTTAAGAATGGCAAATTAAGGGGTTTTATTTTTCCACATGGAAGGAAGGTAGTGCCGCTAGAGTGGACTCTGGAAGGGAGAGTTCAGGAGAGAAATTTAAGGTAAAGATAAGAGAGAAAAGATAGGGGATTGAGGTGTGGATGTGTTGGTGCCGAATTGGACTGTGGGGGAAGGTAGGATTCGGCTTTGGCTATAAAAAGGGGGTGCCGAATTCATTAAAAGGTTCCTTGGGTTCTATTATTTCTTCTTTTTCTTCCCCTCATTCTTTTCTCCCATTGCCGAATTCCCCATTGCCGAATTCCCTTAAGAGGTTCTTTGAGTTTCCAACTTTTTTTTCTTTTCCCCCTTAATCGGTTTTCCTATAGCCGAATTCTCCCTATTGCCGAAATCTCCTATAGCTGAATTCTTTTTACCAAATTGTCTCATAACCAAACTCTCTTATTGTCGAATTATCATCAGCCTTCCTTGCCGAAATTCCTATTTGTGCAAAACCTGTGTTGTTTTCCTCCATCACAAATCGATTGGTATCTATTCTCAGTCAAGGTTAAAAGCCAAATCTCGTTCAGTAGCTATCTAGGCCGTAGGATCCAACGTTGGATTCAGTAAGTGTTCTGTTAACCCCCTTAGTGTGTTTTGTTAAAAGTCGAAGGGCTATCTAACTTCTCATTGTCGTTAACCTTATATTTACAAGGGTAGGGTTCAGAAATCGCAAGCGTGGTAAGGATCGTTAGCAAAGTGGTAAGTGTACTCGTCTTAGTTATGGATTAGTGGATGGCCAAATGTACGTATGGCTTATAGGGGTGAGTTATGTGGAATATGAGTAAGTTGATTTTGATGATATATGTTTGGGTGCAGATCTAGGGATATTCGCGAATAGTAGCTAAGGAAGGGCTACTAGAACGTGTGGCACACGGTAAGGTTAACGGTAAGACTTCGACTTCTGGAAAATATTTTGATTAGGTATGGGTGATTGATTGAAGGTTGGTTGGTTGTAGGTTCAAGGCTAAGGATAGTATAGCACGTCATAGTAACCAGGTGTGTACAAACACTACACACATGATATCGGCAATGTCGATAAGGATGTGAATGAGATCTGGGCCTAATGGGCCATAAGGATGTGATTTGGGCTTAATGGGCTATATGAACGTGAAATGGGCTTGATGGGCTTTATGGGGACGTAGCCAAGTATGCTAGGATTTAATGGACTTTAGGCCTAGTTCTAAACAACTCTTAAACCGCATAAGACTTAATTTAATAATCAACATGTCCGAGGACAAGTCGCTGGGTTAGAGTGTGGCAATGGACATATGCATGTTTAGGGTTGGATCTAGGGAGAGATTGGTACTTAAGCGGTCCTAGTGGCCCACCTCCTCTTCTCTGGAATCCTACCTGGTGCGTATTGTCTGTTCACTTTAGCCGCAAGGACTTGTTAATGGGCCAAAGTTCATAACTAAAACCTGAGAGGGACCAAAATATCCCTGATTTGAAAATTACCAAATACCCTTAGATTTGTAAAATTACTAAAATACCCCTAATTTTAAAATTACCAAAATACCCTTAGTTTGAGAAATTACCAAGTACCCTTAGTTTGAAAATTACCAAAATATCCTTAGATTTGCAAAATTACTAAAATACCCTCGAATTGTAAAATTACCAGAATACCCTTGATTTGCACAAATACCAAAACATCCCTAATTTACAAAATTTCCAAAATACCTCTGTTTTGCAAAATTACCTAAATACCCTTATAGGGTAGAATTATGAAAATACCCCTGGTTAGTGAAATGACTAAAATACCCCTAAGTGCTTAATGTGTGAAATTGTGTATGTTGCATTCATGAAATATATGTTGCATTTGGGTGGGTTCGACGATATGGAGGAAGATATGTGAGGATCGGGTAGTCGCTTGACGACCGTGGATCCACCGGTGGCTTTAAGCCCATTATATGCTTAGCAACTTTGCTGCAACGTTGAGTAGTGCCGCTGCTGGTGCTACCTTTGGAGTGTAGGGATGGGTGGGTTGATATTTATATCCCCACAGGTGTGTAGGGTTGGAAGGGAAATGGTGTGTAGGGTTGGATTTGGGATGGGTGCATTGCATTCATGTGATACAGATGTGATGTGAGGTCGTTGTGGGCTAAGGCCCAAGACCACCGATTTTGGTAGGGCTTAGGCCCAATGTAATATTTTCATGTTGATTGGATTGCCAAGGGTCATACACACTGAGTTACGAAACTCACACCCTTTTTATTAAATGTTTCAGGTGATCCTCAGTAGACGACTCGACGTGGGAGAGGACTCAGGGATGGCCACACTACAAGATACTTAGACATTTTATTTAATTGTTCAAAAGACATGATTTTAAATTGCTTTATTTTCGATGAATGTAATAAGGCCTTATACTCCTATTTGACTTTAGCTTTTGGGTTTTGTTATTATTGTTTCAACTGTTTACTTATTTATTAAACCTGAGTAAATTTCTTATGCTTAACATGGTTTCTGAAATACTTAAAATATTAAAATGGGCGTTTATCATTACTTAACAAGATGTTCAAGGATTTTTGGGCTTTTAGGCCTTAAAATTTAACATAGTAAAATTATTTTGAAATATGCCTTCGATGTGACATTCTCGGATTCGGCCATAACGTCTGAGCCGGGTCTGGGGGTGTGACATAACTAATACTTTTACTCTTTTCGATGCTGGTGTGATTGCACTGATAGATCCAGGATCTACTTGTAACACCCCAAACCTGGCCCAAACGTTATGGCCGAATCCGCGAATGTCACATCAAAGGCACAATTCAAAACAATTTTGCTAAATTAAAGTTAAAGGCCTAAAAGCCCGAAATCCTTGATTCTTGTTAAGTAATGATAATAGCCCATTTTATTATTTGAAGTATTTTGGAAACCATGTTTAAACATAAGAAATTACTTAGGTTTAATAATTAAGTAAACAGTTGAAACAACAAAACTCAAAATCCAAAGTGTTTTTGAAACGAAAAGATATTGAATTTGAGATCGGTGATAGAGTGTTTTTGAAAGTGTCTCCGTGGAAGAAAATACTTCGTTTCGGCAGAAAAGGCAAATTGAGTCCGACGTTCATCGGGTTGTATGAGATTATTGAACGTATTGGGCCGGTTGCTTATAGATTGTTGTTGCCACCTGAGTTAGAGAAGATTCATAATGTGTTTCATGTATTGATGCTTAGACGATACAGATCCTATATGTAACATCTCGGTTTAGACCCTAGTCAGAACAGTGGTTCGAGACCACAAACCCGAGGTCGTAAAAATATTTTAATATTAATTTCTGTGTGAATATTATATGATATAGTCTGTGTGAAAATTCTATGTGATAATTTAATCGTTTATGTGTCGAATTAAGAGAAAGGATTAAATCGCGTAAAGAGTAAAAGCTGTATGCTGATTTATAAATATCAAAGTGTTGATGTCTTTATATTGTGGAGGCCTTATATGGCAAATAAGCCATCTATGAGACAGTGGTTGATTGAATGACTAAATAACCTTAGTATAAAATTTGTCTTATATGTTTAATGGATGGATAAAATGGTAAAATGTTTAATATGATAATATTAATGAAACAAATGAAAGAAAAGATGAAGGTTGTCATCTTTAGTTAGTGCCGGAAATACAAAAGAAAAGAAGGAAGAAAAGCTTTGAAAATTTCAGCTAGAATTTGGCTTGATTAAGGTATGATTTTGAGTCGGTTTTTGATAATTTTTACGTTTTTGTAATCGTTGCTTTGTGCTCTAGCTAACCCATGTTGTAATTTCATGAATAGATGATGTTGTGTGAGATGCCATTGAGGCTATGTTGAGCTTTGTGATGTTTCATGGTGTTAAATGAAAGATATGAGTTAGATGAACATGTGTTGTTCTTGAAATTTTGATGAATTTAGCTAATTAGGGCTAAATTGTGAAAATAGTAAATTGAAAGGTTAAAATGTGAAATAGGTGAAATGTGTGGGTTTGTATGGACAATAGTAAAATTCGACTAAGCTTGTACTAGAAGGAATTTGGTGAATTTGATGATTTTGTGAATAAGGACTAAAGTGTCGAAATGTGAAAATGTGAGGACTATTATGCAAAATGCCTTAAATGTGTATATGTGGACTAAATTGAATAAAATGATGATTGAATGGATTGAATTTAAATGTGTATAGACCAAGAGAGAAGAGGTTCGGATCGAGATCGTGGCAAAGATAAAGTGATCGATTAATCCACCGTATCGATAGTTCGACGTCTGAGGTAAGTTCGGACATAATACGAGTATTTAACTGTGTTTAATGTTAAGAAATGAATAGTGAGATATTATTGAATTGTGAATTCTATGTGATTGATTGAGTTAAATGGCACTAAGTGTGCATATTAGAAAATGTGATCGAAAATTATAGCACTGTGTGTGGGGAGTAATATAAGCTTCGGCTTGGTGGTTGGCACTGTGTGTGCGATGCCGATTTAAAATCAGTTTGGGATGGATGTACTAAGTGTACGATGCTAATTAAGCTTCGGCTAATTAATTATGCACTAAGTGTGCAAATGAATCGAGGAAGAAACGAGTGTGGATCGAAATGAATCGTGATTATTGATTAGCAAAAGTATTTGACAACTAAGTGTTGGCTAAGGTACGCTCGGAATCTATGTGATTGGTGGAAACTACTAATGTGGGTGTGGATGAGTTTATTGAACATGTTGGTTGTGAATGGTATTATATTTGTGGTAGTAAACATTAATCTATGTGATGCCATTTGGTATTATGTATTACGTTATGAACTTACTAAGCTTTATAAAGCTTACTGTGTGATTTGTTTCTCTGCTTTGTAGTGTCAGTAAAGCTAGCTCGGATCAGGGGATCGTCAGTTTCTCAATCACACTATCGGGAATCTAATTTAGGGTATTTTGGAAAGATGTACATAGTTATAATATGGCATGTATAGGCTGGTCTTTTGGTTCATGTTTAATGTTTGTAAGTAGCCATTAGATGTGGCTAGATATGTACTAGTTTTAACATGAATGAACTTGGTATATGTGATGCATCTTTTGGTATGGTTTGTGGGTTGGAAAATTGATTATTGAATGGTAACTTTGTGTTGATCAAATGCTAGCATGAATTAGTGAAATTGAGAAGGAATGATGTTTGGCATTGAATGTATTATGCTTGTGATGAGATAAGTCTTGCTATGGTTGGAATTGGTATAAAATGCTTTGATTGAATGGTCATTTTGGAAAGTTTTGGCTGCCTTATGTGCATGATATGTTTTGGTATGTGTTGTTTGTAGGTTTGACCCTAAGTGGGTGGTATTTTGGCCTTGCAAAATGGCCTATAATGTCACAAGGTCTAGGCGCATGGGCGTGCCTAAAGGCCGTGGGTAATTTGGTAGAATGGAGCTTAAAAGTACATGGCCAAGTACACGGGTGTGCTTGGTGGCCGTGGTGGGGAAGTCAGTATATGGCCTAGTAGTACACGGCCAAGGCACACGAGCGTGCCTAGTGACCATGTTGATATAGTCAGTATATAGACACGGTTGGACACACGGGAGTGTCTAGAAGCCGTGGAGGGCACACGGTCTCCTCCCACGGCCGTGTCTCCCCTGAATTTTAGAAAAGTTTTAAATTTTCATATAATGTTGCATGTATTTCAGTTAGTCCCGGCCCTTCTTAAACTTGTGAGTTAGGCCTCGTAGACCTTATCAAGGGACGACATGATTGTAAATGAATGCGAATGAAAATGATCGACTTTGTGTCATAAAATCTTAGATGTTGGATGTTCTATTTGATCAGTAATGCCTCTTAACCCTGTTCCGGCGACAATCTCAGGTTAGGGGTGTTACACGATCCATCACATGTGATTGCCCCTACTGAGGTTGAGATTCAGTCAGATTATCTTATAATGAAGAATCGATTCGAATTTTAGCTCGTGAGATCAAATAGTTGAGAAATAAGATGATTTCTTTAGTGAAAGTTTTGTGGCACAAACACGGAGTTGAAGAGGCTACGTGGGAGCTTGAAGATGGTATGAGAGAGCAATATCCAAATCTATTCACTGGTAAGATTTTCGGGGGCGAAAATCCCTAAGGGGGAGAGTTTTAACATCCCGGTTTAGACCCAAGTCAGAATAGTGGTTTCGGGGACGATAATTTCTTTAGTGTTTACAGTATGTGATTAAGCATATGCGAAAATTCTGTTTGAAAATTTTTTTGTTTGTGTGTCGAATTACAAAAAAAATGACTCAATTGCATACAATGAAAAAGTTGTGTCCTAGTTGTTAAAGTGCTTAATTAGCATGGCTTCTTAAATGAGAAGTCCTTATGTTGATATTAATCCATTAATAGATTGGATGGACATAAATAGGCATAAAATTATTGATTAAATGGTTTAATAACCAAGGGTAAAATGGTAAACTATGTATCAAGTTAATATTAAATAAAACAAAAGCCATTTTCTCTTCATTAACATCGCTTAGTCGAATTTGAAGAAGAAAAAGAAAGATTTTATGTTCATTTAGGGTTTAGCACTTGTGAGCTTCAATTGGTGTAACGCCCCGAAGTTGGGCCTAGGAGAATTGGGCCTATTGGGCCTTGGGCGTAGGAGCATTTGAAAATTTTTGAGAATAGGAGGACGGCAATATTGCAAGTTGGACCTATTAGGTTAGTGATTTTGGAAGGTTACGGGGTTCCTATGAAGTCTCGGGTTCAAGTTAGTCCATAGGAAAAATTTTGGTTTTTGGCTTTTTAGTAGAGAAGGGCTGTTGGAAGCATGACTTAAGGAAATTTGTTGGTATTTTGCTAGCACAAGGAGCAAGGTGACCTAGTGGTGTGCGTCACAAGGGAAGCAGAGAGGGAGAGAGTTCGTGTCTCACAAACTGCATTTTAGGTCGTTATTATTTTGTGCTCAAGAAAGGAGGAAGCAGAGTTGAGATCAAACTCTGCCTTGGAGGTTGGAAACTTGGTCAAATGGTTTGAATGGGAGGTGGAGAGTAAGTATAGGAGAGAAAGGTGGAGAAAATCAAGGAAGGGAAGTGTAAGGAGGAGTTGGCCGAATGTGGGGAATTGTTTAGGGGGAATTTCGGCAAAAAGGGTGAGTAGCGTGGGGAGTGCACATTCAGTTTGGTAAGGGGGTGTGCCGAATTTCTCTAGATTTTCCTTGGCATTTTTTTGCGTTTTTTGCACTTCCCTTAAAGCATTTCGGGTCTATTTTTCTTCTTTGCAATTTCCTAGTGGCCGATTTCTTTCTCTTCTTTTTTTCTCCAATGTGAAGTTGCTGCTAATACCCTTTGCTAGCAGCCGAATCTTCATCTACTCACATATTCTCTCATTTCGTCCATTTCTTTCTCTCTTCTTCCCGTTTATCTTTCTTCTTCTTCTACTCTTTTTTTCTCCACAAGCCAAATCTTGCCTACTCTGGCTATTTTGACTTGGTTCTCTATTTGTTCTTCAGTTCGGTGTAGCCTCCTTAGCCGAATCTTGAGTTCTCTATTTTGCTGCTGGTGCCGAATCTCTTCATTCCTTTCGGTTTATCCCTAGTATTAGGGTAATGGTTCTTCTTCTTTCACCTTCTTTCTTCTTTCCTCTCTTGGCTTTGTTTAAGCTGAAACTTTTATCCCTGACTGTTGTTATGTATGCCGAATCTACTTACCCCCACTTCACTTGGAATCCTTTGATCTCTATGGTGAGGGTCGGAACTCCTTGAGGGGCGTCTACAGGTTTGAGGGGATTGGTAAGGTGGTATTAAGGTTATAATTTTGTGATCCATTGGTGGTTAGATCATTCATGATTATTCAAGTGGGCTTCGGTCTCTTTTTATGTGGGTGAGGGACGAATGATGGATATTCTCTGACACTCTCTTTGTTCATCAAAACAATGATAGGGTCTTGATTTGGTAATCAAGGGGTAAGGCAAAGGATTTGGGGCATTGAAGGAGATTGCTCGGTGGTAAGTGAAGCTAGCCTAATAAATGGTTCTATTTACGTTTATCAAATTAGAGACTAATCTGTTGTCAACAATCGCCATAGGTGTGTTGGGGAGGCGTTGGGAAACACAACTCGTATCAGGTGTGTAATCTCATACCCCTCTGGATGAATGCTTGCAATGTTCTGTGACTCAGCCAAAAGTCGAAAAGCCGAAAAACCGGCATCTGTGACCACTCGAGCATGTGAACGCTCGTAGTGGTAAATCGAAATACGAATAATGACGATAAGTCGTTGAGAGTGTCGCGAGCACTCTCGCGGAACTAAGGCTGTAAAGGGCCTGATCAAGCTGAAACGGGCCAAATGGGCCCTATAGGCTATCCGACCCACTTGAGCAAAATTGTTGGAAAACTATCAAACGATAGGTTCGATTGTAAAATCTGAAAATCTAAGACCGAAACCATACGTATTGGGCCACAAGAGCGTGTGGGCCCTTTTGGGCCTAAAATGGATTTTAGGCCCAATAGTTCTATAGAGACCCAAAAAGGGTCCTGTGTCGCTCGAGGTGACAAGAGGCCTTCGGAAAGGTCGTTAAATATGAAATTACCGAAATACCCCGGAGGGTAAAATTACTGAAATCCCCCTGGAGGGTAAATTACTGAAAAACCCTTAATGGGTAAATTACTGAAACGCCCCTGTGGGGCAAAGTTACTGTTTTACCCTTAGGGACAGGTTTGGTATGTTTGTGTATAATTTGATTAATCGCCATGATGATACATAATTGCATACACTGAATTATTATGCCATGACATGTACATTGGGTTGGGTTTGATGATCGGAGGAAGTGTATGTTGGTGGCTCCGCCACATTCTGTATAGTGGCCATGCCACGTATATTCTGTTGTTCTGGTGGCCCTGCCACAAACTCTGTGATTAGCAGCTTGTCTGCCATATGGGTGTGTAGGGCTGCGTGGGTTGACTTGATCCCCACAGGTGTGTAGGGTTGGTACGGGGGTGTGTTTGGTTGGATTGGGTTGGGCTGCATTCTCTATTTGCATTAGCATGTTTATAAGGCTAAGGCCCAGATTGTCACCAAATAGGGCCTCGGCCCAATCTACTTCTGTATGGGCTCAGGCCCAGTTAATGTCTGACTATGGGATTACACACTGAGTTCTCGTAACTCATCCCTCTGCTTTAACCATGCAGGTGATCCCCAGCGTTAGAGGATTTGGGAGCTGCGGAGGACTCTGTGGTGGCCATACATCGGAGTATTTCTCATGAACTTTAGTAAATTTCAGTTTAGCTTTATTTTAAGATTATTTATTTTGGGTTAATATTTTGTAATAAGGCATTTGGAATTTTATTTTTCTTTTAAACTTTCATTTCAGTTATGCTTAAACTAGAAATGATTAAACTCTGGGTTTTCCTAAAACGATTAATAACTGTTTTCCAAATATCACGTTTTAGCAACTCATTGGATTTGATTTCTCTATAGAAAAAGTTTTCAAAAATAATAATAACCACGTTTTGACAAGAAAACCACTTAAACAAATCTGAATTTCGCAAACCAGGTTCGAAATTTTCAAAAAGAATACGAGGTTTCAGTGAACACGCAGTTTTTAAACAACTTTTCTATGTGACATGCTGGATCCATTCGTAACGTCCAGGCCGGGTCTGGGGTGTTACATTTTATGGTATCAGAGCCCGGTTGCAAAACTCGGCTGTGGAATGGGTTTGAAAACATTTTTCAAAATTTGCTTGAAATATGGTTTAGAAAATATAGATATCTTTATTGGAAGTATGGCACCCTGAGTCTTCGGCACCAAATCCGTAAGTCCTCTTACTTTATCTGATGATATGATGAAATGATTGTAGTAAGAAACTACTAGAGTTAGTGGTAGTACACTAGAATTGTTAGCTATAGGAATTAAGCCTATAGAGATTGAAACAGTAGGAAATTCGGTCTGCGAAAACAACTCTTATACCTATTTTCCATAAAATTCTTGTTAATAAACATTGGGATTATAGACTGACTCATAAAATTCCTAATTAGATTAATCCGATTCAGTAATATGAGTACACACGGCCATGGACGAGGAACACACGGTCGTGGTAGGGGCCGAGGTGCTAGGTCTGGATTCTCAGCATCGGGGCATATACCCGAAAGGGAGGCGCTGGCATCACCAATGACTGAAATAGGGTCTCATGATCGAGCCGGAGCTGATGTTCTGACTCAGCTAGTTAGGGAGGAATTGGAGGAGGTTAAAGAAATTGGTGAAACACTTCGAGTTGGGTGCGTTGACTGTAAGAAGAAAAGAGATCCCAGTTCTCTAGGGTCACAGTCTTATTCTGTGAAGCATGTTAAGGCACGTCCAAACTTTTCAGCTTTCGAATATTGCAAAAGGTATCATCCGGGTGAATGCTGGAGGAGGTCAAGAGCATGCTTGAGATACGGGTCTAAGGAGCATAAGGCTCGGGATTGTTCCATCAGCATTAATTCGGGTACGTTTTGGTTGGATGTGGTGTTTGAATGTAGAAAATGGTATGTATGTATAAATATTTGTTTGCTTCTATGATTAGATATTTGGTTGTGTGAAGAGGTTTCTAGACTAAGTTAGAAGTGTATTAGTGTTATTGGAATGATAGTGCGCAGTGGTAGCGTGGTAGAGTAGGCTGTGTTAAAACCACTGCTAGATAGCTGGAAATTTTGAGTACGAAATTTTTTTAAGGGGTGGATTTGTAACGCCCCAAAGTTGGGCCTAAGAGAATTGGGCCTATTGGGCCTTGGGCGTAGGAGCATTTGAAAATTTTTGAGAATGGGAGGACGCATTATTGCAAGTTGGACCTATTAGGTAAGTGATTTTTGAAGGTTAAGGGGTTCCTATGAAGTCCCGGGTTAAAGTTAGGCCATAGGAAAAATTTTGGTTTTTGGCTCTTTAATGGAGAAGGGCTGTTGGAAGCATGACTTAAGGAAATTTGTTGGTATTTTGCTAGCACAAGGAGCAAGGTGGCATAGTGGTGTGGCGTCACAAGGGAAGCAGAGAGGGAGAGAGTTCGAGTATCACAAACTGCATTTTAGGTGGCTATTATTTTGTGCTCAGGAAAGGAGGAAGCAGAGTTGAGATCAAACTCTACCTTGGAGGTTAGAGACTTGGTCAAATGGTTTGAATGGAAGGTGGAGAGTAAGTATAGGAGAGAAAGGTAGAGAAAATCAAGGAAAGGGAGTGTAGGGAGGAGTTGGCCGAATGTGGGGAATTGTTTAGGGAGAATTTCGGCAAAAAGGGTGAGTAGCGTAGGGAGTGTACATTCGGTTTGGTAAGGGGGTGTGCCGAATTTCTCTAGATTTTCCTTGGCATTTTCTTGCGTTTTGAGCACTTCCCTTAAAGCATTTCGGGTCTCTTTTTCTTCTTTGCAATTTCCTGGTGGCCGATTTCTTTCTCTTCCTTTTTTCTCCAATGTGAAGTTGTTGCTAATACCCTTTGCTAGCAGCCGAATCTTCTTCTACTCACCTATTCTCTCGTTTCGTCCATTTCTTTCTCTCTTCTTTCTATTTTTCTTTCTTCTTCTTTTACTTTTTTTCTCCACAAGCTGAATCTTGCCTACTCTAGCTATTTCAGCTTGGTTCTCAATTTCTCTTCAGTTCGGTGTAGCCTCCTTAGCCAAATCTTGAGTTCTCTGTTTTGCTACTGGTGCCAAATCTCTTCATTCCTTTCGGTTTATCCCTGGTATTAAGGTAATGGTTCTTCTTTCACCTTCTTTCTTCTTTCCTCTCTTGGCTTTGTTTAAGCCGAAACTTTCATCCCTCACTGTTGTTATGTAGGCCGAATCTACTTACCCCATTTCACTTGGAATCCTTTGATCTATGTGGTGAGGGTCGGAACTCCTTGAGGGGCGTCTACCCGTTTTGAGGGGATTGGTAAGGTGGTATTAAGGTTATAGTTTTCTGATCCATTGGTGGTTAGATCTTTCATGATTATTCAAGTGGGCTTCGGTCTCTTTTTATATGGGTGAGGGACGAACGATGGATATTCTCTGACACTCTCTTTGTTCATCAAAATAATGACAGGGTCTCGATTTGGTAATCAAGGGGTAAGGCAAAGGACTTGGGGCATTGAAGGAGATTGCTCGGTGGTAAGTTAAGTTAGACTAATAAATGGTTCTATTTACGTTTATCAAATTAGAGACTAATCTGGTGTCAACAATCGCCATAGGTGTGTTGGGGAGGCGTTGGGAAACACAACTCGTATCAGGTGTGTAATCTCACACCCCTCTGGATGAATGCTTGCAATGTTCTATGACTCGGCCAAAAGTAGAAAAGCCAGAAAACCAACATCTGTGACCACTCGAGCATGCGAACGCTCGTAGTGGTAAATCAAAATACGAATAATGACGGTAAGTCATTGAGATTGTCACGAGCACTCTCACGAAATTGAGGCTTTAACGGGCCTGATCAAGCCAAAACGGGCCAAATGGGCCCAATGGGCTCTCTGACCCACTTGGGCAAAATTGTTGGAAAACTTTCAAATGATAGGTTCGATTGTGAAATCTGCAAATTTGAGACCAAAACTATGCGTATTGGGCCACACGAGCATGTGGGCCCTTTTGGGCCTGAAATCCATTTCAGGCCCAATAGTTCTGTAGAGACCCAAAAAGGGTCTTGTGTCGCTTGAGGCAACAAGAGGCCTTCAGAAAGGCTGTTAAATGTGAAGTTACCGAAATACCCCTGGAGGGTAAATTACCGAAATACCCCAGAGGGTAAAATTACCGAAATACCCCTGGAGGGTAATTTACTGAAAAAACCCTTAATGGGTAAATTACTGAAACGCCTTCGTGGGGCCAAGTTACTGTTGTACCCTTAGGGACAGGTTTGGTATGTTTGTGTATAATTGATTAATTGCCATGATGATTCATAATTACATACATTGAATTATTATGCCATGACATGTACATTGGGTTGGGTTTGATGATCGGAGGACGTGTATTCTGGTGGCTCCGCCACATTCTATATAGTGGCCATGCCACGTATATTCTGTTATTCTGGTGGCTCCGCCACAAACTCTGTGATTAGTAGCTTGTCTGCCATATGGGTGTGTAGGGCTAGGTGGGTTGACTTGATCCCCACAGGTGTGTAGGGTTGGTACAGGGTATGTTTGGTTGGATTGGGTTGGGCTGCATTCTCTGTTTGCATTAGCATGTTTATAGGTCTAAGGCCTAGATTGTCACCGAATAGGGCCTCAGCCCAGTCTGCTTCTGTATGGGCTTGGGCCCAGTTAACGTCCGAGTAGGGGATTACTCACTGATTTCTCGTAACTCACGCCTCTGCTTTAACCATGCAGGTGATCCCCAGTGTTAAAGGATTTGGGAGCTGCGGAGGACTCTGTGGTGGCCATACATCAGAGTATTTCTCATGAACTTTAGTAAATTTCAGTTTAGCTTTATTTTAAGATTATTTATTTTGGATTAATATTTTGTAATAAAGCCTTTGGAATTTCATTTTTCTTTTAAACTTTCGTTTCACTTATGCTTAAACTAGAAATGATTAAACTCTGGGTTTTCCTAAAACGATAAATAAATGTTTTCCAAATATCACGTTTTCGTAACTCATTGAATTTGATTTCTCTATAGACAAAATTTTCGAAAATAATAATAACCACGTTTTGACAAGAAAACCACTTAAACAAATCTGAATTTCACAAACAACAAGGTTCGAAATTTTCAAAAAGAATACGAGGTTTTAGTGAACACGCAGTTTTTAAACAACCTTTCTATGTGACATGCTGGATCCGATTGTAAAGTCCAGGTCGGGTCTGGGGTGTTAAAATTGGTAAGTGCTTTGAGCTTAGTTTTTGATAATTTCTACGTTTTTGTGATCGTTGCTTAGTGTACTATCAAGCCCATGTCTTAATTTTAAAAATTTGTGATGATTTTGAGATGTGCCATTGATGAATATGTGAGCTTTGTGCTGATAGTTGGTGGAATATGAAAGTTTAATGTGGGTTAACATATTTTGTCTTCAAATTTTTTATGAATTTGATTATTTTGGGCTAAATTGAGAAAAGTATAAATTGAAGGACTAAAACGTGAAATAAATGAAATATGTGGACTTGTATGAACAAGAGGAAGATTTGGCCTAAGCATGGTATAATGAAATTATGGGTATTTTTTGATTTTATGAAATAGGGACTAAAATGTTAAAATGTGAAAATGTGAGGGCTATTTTGTGAAATGCTCAAAATATGTGTTTTTGGATTGAATTGAATCATTTGGTAAATGAATGAGCTAAATTTGAATATGTATAGATCAAGAAAAGAGAGATTCAGATCGAGATCAAGGTAAGAATAAAGTGCTCGATTGATCGACTTGAATCGTGTTTTT
Source organism: Gossypium australe (assembly GCA_005393395.2). Taxonomy (NCBI): domain Eukaryota; kingdom Viridiplantae; phylum Streptophyta; class Magnoliopsida; order Malvales; family Malvaceae; genus Gossypium; species Gossypium australe. Next base: position 18,053,455 of record CM016615.1, read on the forward strand.
ACGTCCGAGGTAAGTTCGTGTATAATACGAATTGTTTAAATCATGTTTATGTGTTATATAATGAATGAATATGTAGTTGATTAATTAGTAATGTTATATGTGGATTTGAGAGATATGGCACTAAGTGTGCGTAAATAAAATTGATACAACGATGAATGCCACTAAGTGTGCGAAATAAAGAAAGCATCGACCATATTGATTGGCACTGTGTGTGCGATACCAAGTTAAATTTGGTTTATTGTAAAGGCACTAAGTGTGCGATGATATTAAATCTTCGGCTAAGAAATTGGCACTAAGTGTGCGAGTAAATCGAATGATTAATGAAGATTGAACGAATTGTGGTATTGAGCTTTGAGTAACAAAAGTGATCGTTAATAAAGTGTTGGCATAGGTATGTACGGGACCTATGTGGTTGATGATATCGTATATGAATAAATTGATGATTATGTGAGTAATGACTATGAATGAGAATTGTATATCATTATGAATTGAACCATGTGATAGTTTATTTTGTATATTGAATTCGAATGGTTAAGTTAAATGTATTATATGACGAACTTACTAAGCTTTTAAGCTTACTGTGTGAAGTGTTTTTCTGTTTTACAGTGTCATTAAAGCTAGCTCGGATCCGGGGATCGTCAGCGACTCAATCACACTATCGACTATCTATTATGGTACATTTAGAAGCTGTATATTTGGTATATGGCATGTATAGGCTATTGATTTTGGTATGTTTGAGATGTATAGATCTTGCCATGTGATATGGCTTGATAGTTTAATGATTTGGATGTCTGAAAAGGATGGTTAATATGTGTATGTGTGTTCAATGTGAATAAGCATTATGGCATGAATTAGTATAATTGAAATGGTATGTTTCATGTTTAGATTTGGTAAGGATTGAATGATGAATGGATTATATGTTTTGGATTGGTAAGTTGAGTTGAAGTTGTATAGGGAAATGAATGATGATGTTAAGAGTTTAAACTATGCCATGTTTAGTATGTTTGGATTCCATTTGGTGTATGAAATTATATGGTTTGATGCTTGTAGGTGTGACCCAGAGTGTGGGTAGCAAATTGGCCTTGCAAATGGCCTATATTTGCCCACATGGTTGAGCACACGGGCGTGTCATCGGCCGTGTGGACAAGTCAGTATGTATGCCCTGTTTTGCCATGGCTTGGACACATGGGTGTGTCTGAGGCCGTGTGAGCCACATGGCCTACCCACACGGGCGTTTGACCTCTGTAGCTTTGAAAAATATTAAGTTTTTGGAAAAATTTCGTATGAGCTCGGTTTAGTCTCGACCTCTTTCCAATGCATGTTTAAGGTCTCGTAGACCTTATTAAAGGACTTAGTGACAATGATTGATTATGATATAATGTTGTATGAACTATGAAGTTTAAAGGTTTTGATTTTATCAATGATACCTCATAACCCTAGTCCGGCGACGGATACGGGTTAGGGGTGTTACAAACCCATTTATGGCTAGAGTGAGCATCTATGTAAAGGAAAAGGAAAAGAAATGGTTTCGACCATGAGATGATTTTGCTAAGTTATGTGTTTAATCACTAACTTATGCTGTTGATGATGCTTAGGCTTGTGCCAAGCTCTATTGGATTGATTCATGTCTATTTTTAAGATAGTGCACTGAAATGGTAAGCTATGTTCATAATTTATGAACTTACTAAGCATTATATGCTTACGATGTTGTTCTTTTCTATGTTTTATAGATTATTGGAAGCTCAATCAGTTTGGAAGCTCATCGGAGACCTATCACACTATCCAAAGATTATATTGGTAGATTTTGATATTTTTGTCATGGTTATAATGGCATGTATAGGTGAATTGTGTTTGATGAACAAGTTGTTTTGTTTGGCTTGTAAATATGGTAATTTGGTTGGTGTGCTTTTGGCAATTTGATGCTATAATGTTCGATGTTTATATGGTCAAATTGATGCATGGTTTTATGACCAAAGTGGTATGTGTTGTCATGTTTGCAATGTGGCCAACTGTGGTAAGTTTTGGTATGAAAATAGGTTAGATATAAATGTTATATGAATTGTCAATTATGCATATGTTTTGATAGATTTGATAAATTATGAATGAGCTGTCTTAATGGCACATTGGTTGTATGGATTTATGATATATTGAAATGGTCTTATTATGCATGTTTTGGCATGTTTTGGTATCTTGGTCATAGATGCATTTGGCTTGTAGGTACTTGTTGGAAATGGGTGAAAGGAATGGCTTGATTTTGGCCTATTTCTTGACCACATGGCCTAAGAAACGAGCGTATGTCTCAGACGTGTGTGACACACGGCCATGCGACACTACCGTGTGTAGATTTTAATGGTTGTTTTTCAAAAGTTACACGTCCTAGCACACGGCTTGGCATACAGGCGTGTGAGGCCATTTCGAGAGTTACACAGCCTGGCACACGAGCATGTTGCTTGGTCGTGTGATCCAAGTCAGAGAGTTACACAGGCACGGGCATGGTCTGGGACACGGCCGTGTGTCTCTATTTCGAATGTTACACGACTTCAGTCACGGGTGTAACAACCTGTTTTTGGTCAAATTGGAATAGTGGTTTTGGGCCCACAAATCTGATGTCAAAATATTTATTTTATTATTATTTGAAGGTTTACGACATGATTGATTGATTGTGTGAAAGTTTCATTCAGTAATTTTATCGTTTGGTTGGTTAATTTGATAAAAAGGACTAAATCGCGTAAAACGTAAAACTTGACTTCTATTAGCTAAAGGTGTCAAATAGCTATAGGACTTTAAAGTTAAGGTCTTTAAGTGGTAAATATAACGTTGTTAGTGTTGGTGGACTTTTATGGACATGTAATATGTGATTTTAAACTTTATTAACTAAGGTTAATTTAGTAAATTGCTTAATTTAAGTTAATTAATAAAAAAAGCATTTTTTATCAACTTCGTCATCTCTTTCACTGAAATTGAAAGGAGAAACCATGAAAGCATGCTAGGGCATTCGACCAAGCTATTTACCTTGCATTGGTATGATTTTTCATCTCGTTTTTAATAATTTCTATGTTTTTGTGATCGTTGCAACTAGTACTAGCTAGCCCAGGGACTAATTTTCAAAATTGTTAAAGATTTTGAATGATGCCATTGATGAATAAGCATGTGTTTTGACGTTTCTTGATAGATTATGAATTTTGTTAATTGATATACAAGTTTTGTTAAGTGATTTTTAGTGAAAATGCAAAGTAGGGATTTAATTGAAAAATGTGTAAAGTTAGTGGTTAAAATTTAAAATAAATGAGAAATATGGGCTGCTAGGGGTATAATGGTAATTTAGCTAGCACGGGTTAGTCTTGAATTTCATGAATTTGTGATTTTATGTAATAAGGACTAAATTGTAAAAGATGTGAAAGTTTAGGGGTAAAAGTGTAAATGTGCCTTAAAGAGTGTTTTGGACAAAATTGAATGAATAAATGAATAAATAAGTTAATTTTGAATAATTTAGATAAAGAAAAGTGAAATACGGACTTGGATCGGGGAAAAGATAAAGTTATCGACTAATCGATTTGATTCGCCGTTTTAACATCAGAGGTAAGTTCGTATGTTATAAATTCATTTCAAATGTATTTTATATGCTTCAATATAGCATGAATTGTGTTTATGTGATTACCTACGAGTTTGGAAATGATTCGATGAAGTTTCAACAGTTGGAAACCCGATTGAAACTTAGGAATAGTATGGGATGCTAGTGACATGTCATTAGGTATACTAGAGTTGGCTTCGGGCCATGATTTAGCAATATGTGTGAGAGATATATCGATTTGGCTTTGGGCCATGCATATCGGCTGATTTGGCTTCGGGCCATGATATCAGAATTTCAGATAAGTTACCTTGATTTGGCTTTGGGCCATGGTATAGGTACTTATCGAGTGAGACCTTGAGTATCCGACTTTTATTCCGAATGGTTCAATGGGTCAATGAAGGATGTAGTTGAGTATTAGATTAGTACAAGGTGGTACAGGTACGTACGGAAATGAATTGATATTGAAAACTATGAAATTGATGAGTTCTTTGGTAAGTTATATGAATGATTATTTGATAGCTTGAGATTGAATCGAATTGTTGCATATTGTTTTCCATTATATGAATGATTAATGAATGATAATAATTGCTTATTGTTAACATACGAGCTTACTAATCTATATAGCTTACTTTGTTGCTTTTCTATGTTTTATAGTGATTTTAATGCTAGCTCGTACTCGGGGATCGTCGGAGACTTCACTACACTATCCACTGATTCTTTGGTACTTTTGAAACTATGTTTTAAGTATATGGCATGTATAGGTATTTGAGTCATGTTGGTTATGTTTCGGTAATGACTTTGGCCAAATGAATTGGTTTGTAAATGTCTATATTTTGAGTTGTAAATATATCCATGAGAGTTGGCTTAATTTGGTGAATTTTTGGTTATGTGCATATATGTGAATATATGGTTTATATTAGATGTGAATTATGTTTGTGAATTGGCTTAATATTATGCATGTTTAGTAATGGTATAGTTAGTTGATCGGTCGTGTGGTATAATTCAGTATACCCCCTAATTGGCACACGGCCTAGCACACGGGCATGTGACTTGGTCGTGTTGCATAAGTCAGTATACCCTATAGGTTTGGCACAGCCTAGCTCACAGCCTGGCACACGAGTGTGTGTGGCCACTTCGAAGGGCACACGGGCTAGACACTCGAGTGTGTGGTTGGCCGTGTGACTCAAGTCAGTATATACCCCCTATTTTCACACGGCATATGACACGGGCATGTCTGGTGCCGTGTGAGACGCACGGCCTGGTCACACGAGCGTGTATCCCCTATTTTGAATAAAAAATTTGCTAAGTGTTGAAAAATTTCTTGAGTTTCCGATTTAGTCCCGAATAACTTCCAAGGCATGTTTAAGGCCTCGTAGGCTATTAATAGGGATAAATTGATTGAGATTGAATGATGAATGATTGATTTGAACAAATGTGTGTTAAATAGTTGTTTAATTGTTTCAAAAGTCCGGTAATGCCCTGTAAGAGTATGCCCAAAGATCAATCATGAGATGGTTGTAATAACATACTTAATTTACCATGTTTATTAATATAAAGCATTGTCATATTATTTCAGTTTTTCTTTCTGTGTGTATAGATAAACTGTTTTATAATAATGTCCTGAGAATAATATGATTATTCTTAAAAGATCCTTAGTCGAGTATTATTGTTGACTAGGACAATAATAATGCATTAAGACTAACATGTAGTTGATTGATGATAAAGAGTTGTCATTGATATGGAGTGTCAAAATCAATGCATGAATATGTGTGTTAGAGAACAACATATTGGATTGACCCGCTATGAGTATGTTTCTTGGATTATTATGTAATTGTCACAACATTACTCATAGTGATTAATATGTATATGATCCTCAGACTTGAGATCATTATTATCCCAGCATCGTGAGTTGTATATTTTGATACAGTCAAACGTACACCGTAACAGGTTGTTCTATAAAGGCTGATGTTGGATATACCACAATCTATGTAGAGGGATATGGTTGATCAATAAAGGATAAGTCCCTCCTACATAATAGGAGTAATATCTTAGGCCACTTGATTGAGTGAGACTAGAAATGCATTGCCATGCTCAAATAAGTTGATATGAGATGTCATACTAATTTGTATATCATAGTCTACTCAAGATATCAAGAAACATGGGATGGATTATGCAAGTGTGACTATCCCATGACTTGTATCCGTTCCAGAGATAAAGGACTTAAGGATTAATACATGAAAGGTTAATCACGAAAGGTTATGTCGAATCATGACTTCTTGTAACTTAGGTAACAATGATGCATTGCTAGATGCCACTCATTGTCTGTGACAATAGAATCATTCTAGTATTACTGCTAACGTTGCAAGAACCTACAGGGTCACACCCTATGGTTGAAATGAACGGAATAAAATATAGTTGGTATTGTGCTTGGTTGTCACATAAATTAAATTAATTAAAGAATTAATTTAATTGGGCAATCAAATATTGAACACATTATATGTACAAGGATGTTGTACACATAATGATAACATAATTTTATTAATATATGAATTTGATTCATATATAAATTTAAATAAATATAGTTTACCGGAATCCTTATTATAATTAATGTAATTATAATTTTCAGATATAATTAATGTAATTATAATTTTCGGTTAAAAACTTTATTGTATTTATTTAATCTTGTAATACATTCAAGACATATCAATTATAAAAGCCCCAATTAAGAGGATACCTATTATAAAAGGCCCAATGAGAGATGCACCCATTATAAAAGGTATTAAAAGGAGACAAAACAAAATATGAAAACCCTAAGTGATTGCTTGTTAGGTCTAGCAGCCGTCAAGCAAATAAGCCTCCAAAACAGTTTTGGAGATTTCTTCCGTTCATAGTCAAACCGGGTGGATTACGTAGAGGCCGACATCGGAAAAGGTTGAGGCTTGATTCGACAGTAGATCAAAACTCTTGTTGCCAAGGCGTCGCTGTCTACTCAGATTGAAGTTTTGGTAATTTCGAAACCTTTATTTCACCCCGATTCGTTCCTCACACATGGATCCATGATTTGGATCGCCGGATCTAATTTTATTCTGCTGCGCCATGGGGTACCGGCGTTCCATCAGTGGTATCAGAGCCACTTGTGTGATACGAACTCGGGTTTAAATACTTGGGTGATGCAATTGTATGGGATACATGTTTTGATCTTATTATATTTTTGATTGTTTAAATCGTTTAAGCATAATTTGATAATTGTTCCTTTCGGTAATTGATTAAATGTTAATCATGGTGTTGTGGCCTATTCGATTTTATGTTATTACTGTTAACTATTAACAAATCTGTAGCGGCGGTGGTATTTATAGTTTCCAGTAAGTGTTAACTGGCTAGTGGAATAAGGGTTGTTCCGATATGAAACCTCAAGGATTAAAATCCTAAAAACACGATTCTGTTGGTAAAAATTTATCAAATCGTGAGGCTTCATTTGACTGGGGTATGCGATTAGCGCCGTGGGGGCTCCGCCCCCGCATCCCTGGTCCTCCGACATCCTCAGACCCCCGCAAAAAATTTGTTAATAAAAGAAATTTATAAACTTGATGGGCGACAAAAGGTTGAAAGGATATTTTATAATTCACCTTAGCAAAAAAAAAAAAAGCATTGAATTATGTATGCTATTTTTGACATGCACGGTGTTTGAAATGCATAGTTATAGCCCAATGACCCATTCGATAAAAGGTTGTATTTTTTTTTTAAAATACGGCATGCGTGTCGTGCCTTGCTACTATTCTCTTGTATTTCTCTTCTCATCTTATTCCCTCGTATGTAAAACGAGTTTCTGCATATTGTAATTTGCAAGAGTTGCTGTGGGCCAAACAAGAAGGAAGGTGGGACAATGATTGTGAATGATAGCTTGTGAAAGGGCTTACACCTTTAGGTTTCCTTTTGGTTTTCCCATTGGCTTGGGTTGAACCACTTTAGTTTATGGGCTATAACTATTGCATTTATTTATTGCTTTATTTATTCATGTATGAGATGCTATGGATGATAATAAACCTTGTTGATAATAAACCCTATTAATTGATGAGATCGATTAGAAGACTAAATGGGCTAAAGTAGACCATAATTGCTGAGATGCAACAACCTTAATAAAATCCCTCTATTAAAATATTAAGTCAACATGGCCTTCCAATTTTGCCCTCGTTAAGGCCTCGATCAATACTATGTAGGTTCTGCCAAAGTGAAGTACTAGTATTTATCTTGGTTAAACGCGAAGAATAAACAAGTGATATTCGCTGGTTAAAAATTGGTTAATGACTTAACTAGGTTACTCTAATAGGATTAGAAACCTAGAGGCAAGTAAATTGGATAAATCATAAGATGATTAGAACAAGAGTTGTTCACCAAATATTAGGAGTTACATATGATGTAATTAGCAAATGTTGCTTACCTAAATAACCATAATCTTAAGAGTAAAGCCAAAGCTGACTTAAGAGGTGGTGAAATATGGATCCTTAACCTACTAGAAATACTTTTGAGAAAGTTTTTCCGAAATTAATATACGAGGGTTATTAATTTTGAAATAAAATAGTGGGAATATCATTTAATAAAGTCTTTTTAATGATTGATATAAAATTGGTAAATTTACTCACATGCATATTTAATTGTTGTAGATATATTATGGCTGCAAACACTAGCACACTCTCATTGCGATCGGTCCTTGAGAAGGACAAATTGAATGGTTTGAATTTTCTTGATTGGTTCCGTAACTTGAGGATTGTCCTTAAACAAGAACGGAAATTATATGTCATTGAACAACCACTTCCTAATGAACCACCCGCTAATGTCTAGAGGACTGATAGAGATGCTTACAAGAAGTATCTCGATGACATGATAGATGTTGGATGTCTTATGCTTGCCACTATGAATCCTGAACTTCAGAAGCAACATGAGGACATGGTTGCTTATGATATGATCGAGCACCTGAAAGAACTTTATCAGGGACAAGCACGGCAAGAGAGGTTTGATATCTCTAAGGCCTTATTCCAATGTAAGTTGGCTGAAGGAAGCCCAGTAGGACCTCATGTCCTTAAGATGATTGGCTATATCAAAAGCCTGTCTAAGCTTGGGTTTCCATTGAGCCAAGAGTTGGCCACTGATGTTATTTTACAATCGTTGCCGGATAGCTACAGCCAGTTTGTCCTCAATTTCAATATGAATGAAATTGACAAGACTCTACCACAATTACTCAGTATGTTACGAACTGCTGAAGGCAACTTGAAAAAGGTTGGACCCAAGCCCCTACTGATGGTCCGTAATAACAAGGGCAAGGGAAAGGCCAAAGTTCAAACAAAGCCCAAGGGCAAAGGTAAGCCCAAATTTGGAAAAGGAAAGGCTACACTGAAACCTAAAGGTGGGGTGTCTAAGGAAGGAAACTGTTTTCATTGTGGTGTGACTGGACATTGGAAACGGAACTGCCCTGCCTATCTTGAAGAAGTCAAGAAGGCTAAAGCAAGCGGAATGTCTGCTTCAGGTATTTATGTTATTGATATTAATTTATCAACTACTACTTCTTGGGTATTAGATACTGGTTGTGGTTCTCATATTTGTACTTCTGTACAGGGACTACAAAGGAGTAGGACTTTGGCTAGAGGAGATGTGGACCTACGAGTTGGAAATGGAGCAAAAGTTGCTGCATTAGCTGTGGGAACATATACTTTATCTTTGCCTAGTGGACTTGATTTATGTTTAGAGGATTGTTATTTTGTGCCCAGTTTGACTAAAAACATTATTTCAATTTCTTGTTTAGACAAAATTGGTTTTGAGATAATTATTAAGAATAATTGTTGTTCATTTTATCTCAATAATGTTTTCTATGGTTCGGTGCAATTGATTAATGGCCTCTATATTTTAGATCAAACGAATCCCATTTACAACATAAATACTAAATGATCTAAAATAAATGACTCAAATCAAACTTATCTTTGGCATTGTCGTTTGGGCCACATAAGTGAGAAACGCATATCCAAACTCCATAGAGATGGTCTCTTGAATTCATTTGTTTTTGAACAATTTGAAGTATGTGAATCTTGCTTATTGGGGAAAATGACTAAATCTCCTTTTTCTGGAAAAGGTGAACGAGCTAGTGATTTATTGGGCCTAATACATTCTGATGTTTGTGGACCAATAAATACACAGGCCAGAGGTGGATTTCACTACTTCATTACTTTCACTGATGATTTCAGTAGATATGGGTATGTTTATCTCATGCGCCATAAGTCTGAGTCCCTTGAAAAGTTCAAGGAATTTAAAAATGAAGTACAAAATCAACTAGGCAAAACTATCAAGTCACTTCGATCTGATCGAGGTGGAGAGTATTTGAGCCTAGAGTTTGATGATCTTTTGAAAGAATGTGGGATTGTCTCACAACTTACTCCTCCTGGGACTCCTCAATGGAATGGAGTATCTGAGAGAAGAAATCGAACTTTGTTAGACATGGTTCGATCCATGATGAGTCATGCTGATCTACCGACTTCCTTTTGGGGACATGCACTTGAGACTGCTGCCTTCACACTAAATCATGTTCCATCTAAATCGGTTCAAAAGACGCCATATGAGATGTGGACTGGGAAACGTCCTAGTATGTCCTTTATGAAAATTTGGGGTTGTGAAGCTTATGTTAAACGTCAGACGTCTACTAAGCTTGAACCCAAATCTGAAAGGTGTATTTTTGTGGGGTATCCAAAAGAAACCAAAGGATATTATTTTTTTAATCCCACTGAGAACAAAATTTTTGTTGCTCGGACTGGTGTCTTCCTAGAGAAAGAATTTACTTCTAGAAAAGGAAGTGGGAGAAAGATTGAACTTGAAGAAATTCAAGAATCACAAGATACCACTGAACCAGAGATTGAACAAAACCAAATTCCACAAGAAATTGAGGAACAAACAACTGCTATAGAAACACAACCACCGCGCAGATCTTTAAGAGAACGCCGTGCACCTGAGAGATATGGGTTTCTCATTACAACGCATGGTGACATTCTTCTTATAGATCAAGATGAGCCTAGGACTTATCAAGAAGCGGTGACGAGCCCAGACTCTAAGAAATGGCTTGAGGCCATGAGATCTGAGATGGATTCCATGTATGAAAACCAAGTATGGACTTTGATTGACCCACCCGAAGGGGTTAAACCTATAGGGTGCAAATGGGTTTTCAAAAAGAAAATAGACATGGATGGTAATGTACAAACATACAAAGGGCGATTAGTCGCTAAAGGTTTTCGCCAAATTCATGGTGTTGACTATGATGAAACCTTTTCTCCTGTAGCTATGTTTAAATCCATCAGGATCTTGCTCGCCATAGCTGCATTTCATGATTATGAAATCTGGCAGATGGACGTCAAAACAGCTTTCCTTAACGGGAAACTTGAATTGGATGTGTATATGACACAACCTGAAGGTTTTGTAAATCCAAAGGATGCTAGAAAGATATGTAAGCTACAAAGATCCATTTATGGATTAAAGCAAGCCTCTCGAAGTTGGAATATTCATTTTAACGATGCAATCAAAGAGTTTGGTTTTATCAAAAATGAAGATGAACCATGTGTTTACAAGAAAGTTAGTGGGAGCACTATCACATTCTTGGTACTATATGTGGATGACATACTTATCATGGGAAATGACATACCTACCTTACAGTCTATTAAGACTTGGTTAAGAAGTTGTTTTTCTATGAAGGACTTGGGCGAAGCCACTTATATCTTAGGAGTCAAGATCTATAGAGATAGATCAAGACGACTACTAGGTCTAAGCCAAAGTACATACATAGATAAAGTACTGAAAAGGTTCAGTATGGAAGAATCTAAAAGAGGATTCCTACCTATGAGACATGGTATTTCACTCTCGAAGGAAATGTGTCCTTCAACTCCACAAGAGAGAGAACGTATGAGTAAAATTCCATATGCTTCCGCTATTGGATCTATCATGTATGCTATGTTATGTACCCGTCCAGATGTCTCGTATGCCTTAAGTATGACGAGCAGGTATCAAGTAGATCTCGGTGAAGGTCACTGGACCACAGTCAAGAGTATCCTTAAGTACTTAAGAAGAACTAAGGATACGTTCCTATTATATGGAGGTGAAGAAGAGTTAAGTGTAAAAGGTTACACTGATGCCAGCTTCCAAACCGACAAGGATGATTCTCGATCGCAATCAGGTTTTGTGTTTTGCCTTAATGGTGGTGCTGTGAGCTGGAAGAGTTCAAAGCAAAGTACAGTAGCCGATTCTACAATAGAGGCCGAGTATATTGCAGCCAGTGAGGCAACAAAAGAAGCAGTTTGGATCAAGAAGTTCATTACTGGACTAGGGGTTGTGCCTAGCATATCAGATGCTATAGAACTCCGATGTGATAACAATGGAGCTATTGCACAAGCTAAAGAACCCAGATCTCACCAGCGATCCAAACATATACTTAGACGCTACCATCTTATTCGAGAGATTATCGATCGAGGGGATGTAGAGATATGCAGAGTACCTTCAGATGATAACATCGCTGATCCCCTGACCAAGCCTCTGACACAGCAGAAGCATGATCGTCACACTAAGTCACTTGGTATTAGATATATGAGTGATTGGTCTTAGTGCTAGTGGGAGATTGTAAGAGTATGCCCAAAGATCAATCATGAGATGGTTGTAATAACATACTTAATTTACCATGTTTATTAATATAAAGCGTTGTCATTATTATTTCAGTTTTTCTTTCTTTGTGTATAGATAAACTGTTTTATAATAATGTCCTGAGAATAATATGATTATTCTTAAAAGATCCTTAGTCGAGTATTATTGTTGACTAGGACAATAATAATGCATTAAGACTAACATGTAGTTGATTGATGATAAAGAGTTGTCATTAATATGGAGTGTCAAAATCAATGCATGAATATGTGTGTTAGAGAACAACATATTGGATTGACCCGCTATGAGTATGTTTCTTGGATTATTATGTAATTGTCACAACATTACTCATAGTGATTAATATGTATATGATCCTCAGACTTGAGATCATTATTATCCCAGCATCGTGAGTTGTATATTTTGATACAGTCAAACGTACACCGTAACAGGTTGTTCTATAAAGGCTGATGTTGGATATACCACAATCTATGTAGAGGGATATGATTGATCAATAAAGGATAAGTCCCTCCTACATAATAGGAGTAATATCTTAGGCCACTTGATTGAGTGAGACTAGAAATGCATGGCCATGCTCAAATAAGTTGATATGAGATGTCATACTAATTTGTATATCATAGTCTACTCAAGATATCAAGAAACATGGGATGGATTATGCAAGTGTGACTATCCCATGACTTGTATCCGTTCCAGAGATAAAGGACTTAAGGATTAATGCATGAAAGGTTAATCACGAAAGGTTATGTCGAATCATGACTTCTTATAACTTAGGTAACAATGATGCGTTGCTAGATGCCACTCATTGTCTGTGACAATAGAATCGTTCTAGTATTACTGCTAACGTTGCAAGAACCTACAGGGTCACACCCTATGGTTGAAATGAACGGAATAAAATATAGTTGGTATTGTGCTTGGTTGTCACATAAATTAAATCAATTAAAGAATTAATTTAATTGGGCAATCAAATATTGAACACATTATATGTACAAGGATGTTGTACACATAATGATAACATAATTTTATTAATATATGAATTTGATTCATATATAAATTTAAATAAATATAGTTTACCGGAATCCTTATTATAATTAATGTAATTATAATTTTCAGATATAATTAATGTAATTATAATTTTCGGTTAAAAACTTTATTGTATTTATTTAATCTTGTAATACATTCAAGACATACCAATTATAAAAGGCCCAATTAAGAGGATACCTATTATAAAAGGCCCAATGAGAAAGGCACCCATTATAAAAGGTATTAAAAGGAGACAAAACAGAATATGAAAACCCTAAGTGATTGCTTGTTAGGTCTAGCAGCCGTCAAGCAAATAAGCCTCCAAAACAGTTTTGGAGACTTCTTCCGTTCATAGTCAAACCGGGTGGATTATGTAGAGGCCGACATCGGAAAAGGTTGAGGCTTGATTCGACAGTAGATCAAAACTCTTGTTGCCAAGGCGTCGCTGTCTACTCAGATTGAAGTTTTGGTAATTTTGAAACCTTTATTTCACCCCGATTCGTTCCTCACACATGGATCCATGATTTGGATCGCCGGATCTAATTTTATTCTGCTGCGCCATGGGGTACCGGCGTTCCATCATGCCATGTAACCCTATTCCGGCATTGAATATGGGTGAGGGGTGTTACATTTATTTGTATCAGAGCTACAGTTTAGTCGATTCTAGGACCAGCATAGCGTGTGTGAGAGTCTAGCTATACATGCCATATGTAAATTGTCATAGTGTGATGACTCCTGACATTTGAAAATGTGTTTTTATATAGAAAATGGATCCCAATCGAGTGATAGCTGATAAGGTTGAAAGTAATGCGCTTGCTCCCGCTCAAGGGACAGCGTCGTCTGATTCTAGACCCGTGACGGTTAGCCAGGAAGGAGAGGCTGAAGAAGCCTTCTTCCAAATTATGAATGAGTGGTTCACTCAATATATTCGAATGAATCCAGTTGCTCAACAACTTCCACCCCTCCCAATCCCCAACCGGTTCCTATAGCTTCTTAAGGAGTTGAACTTTTAAGATCGAACAAGGCTCCAGTTGATAAGATTCTTAAACACAAGGATGAAGAGTTCAGAGCTAATGTTGATGATGATCCTGAGAGAGCCAGGTTTTGGCTTGAAAATATTATCTGAGTGTTTGATGAACTTTCATGTACGTCAGCTGAATGCTTAAAGTGTGCTACTTCTCTTGAGAGACTCTGCGTAACAATGGTGGAATACCTTGGTGTCTGTAGTGCCGAGAAAGCGAGTGACCTGGGAACTCTTTCAGACGGAGTTCTAAAAGAAATATATAAGTCAGCGGTTCCTGGATCAAATGCATAAAGAGTTTCTAGAGTTGAAACAGGGCTGAATGACCTTGACAAAATATGAAAGAGAATTCATACAGTTAAGTAAATATGCTCGAGAGTATGTTTCTACTGAAGAGATAATGTGTAAGCGGTTTGTTGATGGGATGAACGAAGACATTAAACTTCTGGTTGGGATTTTAGATTTAAAAGAATTTGTTGTGTTAGTTGGCAGGGCTTGCAAAGCCGAAGACTTTAGCCGAGAAAAGAATAAAGCTGATTAAGAGGATAGAGATTCGAGGAAAAGACCGATGAATAAACCTTTTCATTCTTCATCAAAGAAATTTCGAGATTCATTTAGTCGATCGAATGCATCAGCAGGATATCAGAATAGAGATTGTGGAAATTTACATGTGAATCCTAAAGCTCAAGCTACATCCGTCTCAAGTGTTGGCAGTGTGAGAAATAACAAACCTGAGTGTTAATAGTGCGGGAGAAGACATTTTGGTGAATGCTGTAATAAGAGTACTAAAGCTTGCTTCAAATGTGGTTCGCTATATCATTTTATTCGAGACTGCCCAGAGTTATTTGAGAAAGAAAAAGTTCAGAATTTAAGATCGAGCAATACGACTGCGAGAGGGAGACTACCGAGAAATACGGGAAATGTATCCAGTGGTAGAGGTATAACTAGGGACTCAACTGTGAGATCCGAGGCCAGAGGACCTGCTAGAGCCTACGCTATTCGCGCTTGCGAAGAAGCGTCGTCCCCAGATGTTATTACTGGTACATTCTCTCTTTATGATACTAATGTGATTGCTTTAATTGATCCTGGATCAACCCATTCATATATCTGTATGAATTTAGTGTTTAAAAAGAGTTTACATGTCGAGTCTACAGAGTCTATAATTAAAGTATCGAACTCCTTAGGCAAGTATGTTTTAGTAGATAAGATTTGTATGAATTGTCCTTTGATGACTCGGGTTACTATTTTTCGACTGACTTGATGCCTCTACCGTTCGATGAGTTTGATGTGATTATGGGTATGAACTGGATGACTATGCATGATGCGATTGTGAATTGTAGATGAAAGGCTATCAAATTGAAATGTCAGAATGGTGAAATTCTTTTGATTGAGTCTGATGATTCGAGTGAATTACCTACTATGATATCGTCTATGTTAGCTTAGAAATGTATGAAATAGGACTATGATGCATATATTGCATATGTATTGGATACAAAGGTGTATGAATCAAAGATTGAATCTATACCTGTTGTTTGTGAGTTTTGGGATGTATTTCCAAAAGAATTACCGAGTTTGCCACCGATCAGAGAGGTTGGATTTGGTATTGAATTAGTATCGGGAACAACACCAATATCGATAGCTCCATACAACATGGCTCCAACAGAATTAAAAGAGTTGAAAGCTCAGTTATAAGAATTGATTGACAGAAGTTTTGCACGACCGAGTTCTTCGCCCTATGGTGCACCGATATTGTTTGTAAAGAAAAAAGATGGCACGATGAGAATGTGTATTGATTACAGGCAAATGAATAAAGTGACTATAAAGAACAAATACCCTCTACCACAGATTGATGATTTATTTGATCAGTTGAAAGGTGCAACATTGTTTTCAAAGATTGACTTGAGATTTGATTATTATCAGTTGCGAGTTAAAGACTCAGATGTATCGAAGACAACGTTCAGAACAAGGTACGGACATTATGAATTCCTTGTTATGCCTTTCGAATTAACTAATGCTCCTGTAGTTTGTATGGACTTGATGAACCGGATATTCAGACCATATTTAGATAAATTCGTTGCTGTATTCATTGACGACATTCTAATCTATTCACGAGATGAATCTGAACATACCGCGCACTTGAGAATTGTGTTACAAACTCTACGTGATAAGCAATTGTTTTCAAAGTTTAGAAAATGTGAGTTTTGGCTCCGAAAGGTTGGATTTTTGGGGCATATCGTTTCAGCCGGAGGTATTAGAGTTGACCCGAGTAAGATTTTTGCTATTATTGACTGGAAACCTCCTAGAAATGTGTCTGAAGTACGTAGTTTTCTAGGTTTAACGGGCTATTACCGAAGATTTGTGAAAGGATTTTTGATGATTGCAACACCGATGACACGACTACTTTAGAAAGATGTGAAATTCGGATGGTCAAAAAAATGTCAGCAGAGTTTCGAACAATTGAAAGTATTGTTAATGAAGCACCAGTTTTGGTTCAACCTGAATTGGGGAAAGAATTTGTGATTTATAGTGACACATCATTAAACGGCCTGGGATGTGTTCTGATGCATAAAGGAAAAGTTATAGCTTATGCTTCTCGACAATTGAAACTGCATGAATAGAACTATCCGACGCACGACTTAGAGTTGGTTGCAATTGTGTTCGCATTGAAAATTTGGCGACACTACTTATACGGTGAAAAAGGCCACATTTATACGGATCACAAAAGCTTAAAATATATGATGTCGCAGAAAGATTTGAATCTACGACAATGAAGATGGCTCGAGTTATTGAAAGATTATGAATTTGTGATTGATTATCACCCGTGGAAAGCAAATGTGGTTGCGGATGCTTTGAGTAGAAAGTCATTGTTTGCCTTGAGAGCAATGAATACATAGTTGACATAATTCAATGACGGATCAATTTTAGCTGAGTTAAAAGCTAAACCGGTATTCCTTCAGCAAATTTGTAAAGCTCAGAAAAATGACAGTGAATTTCAAGTTAAGCGGATTCAATGTGAAACTATCCCGAATTCAGAGTTTCAGATTAGAGCTGATGATTGTTTAAGGTTCTGGAATAGAATTTGCATTCCGAGAAATTTAGAACTGATTTAAAAGATTTTGCACGAAGCGCACAATAGCTGCTTATTTGTTTATCCGGGGAGTACCAAAATGTACAACAATTTGAAACAGTTTTATTGGTGGCAAGGCATGAAACGAGCTATCTTAGAGTTTGTTTCTAAATGTTTAATTTGTCAGCAAGTTAAAGCTGAACAGTACCATCGAGTTTACTACAGCTTGTGATGATTCCCGAGTAGAAATGGGATAAAGTTACAATGGATTTTGTGTCGGGATTGCCCCTAACTCCGAAAAAGAAAGATGCTATCTGGGTTGTCGTAGATCGACTAACGAAATCTACTCATTTCATACCGTTATGCACAGATTACTCACTGGATAGGCTAGCTGAATTGTACATTTCTGAGATTGTTCGATTGCACAGGGTGCCATTATCCATTATTTCTGGTAGAGATCCGAGATTTACGTCGCGATTTTGGAAGAAACTGCAAGAAGCTTTGGGAACAAAGTTAAATTTTAGAACAGCTTTTCATCCGCAAACTGACGGACAATCTAAGCGAGTAATTCAGATTCTCGAAGACATGTTGAGATGTTGTATTTTGGAGTTCGAAGGTAATTAGGTGAAATATTTGCCATTGGTTGAATTTGCGTATAATAACAGTTTCCAGATGAGTATAAATATGGCACCTTACGAAGTTTTACATGGTCACAAATGTCGAACTCCATTATACTGGATTGAACTAAGTGAGAAAAAGATTCACGGGGTTGAATTGATCAGAGAAACTGAAGAAAAAGTGAAAACGATTCGTGATAGTTTAAAAGCAGCATCAGATCGACAAAAATCATAAGCGGATTTGAAACGTAAAGAAATTGAGTTTCAAGTCGGGGACCGAGTGTTTGTAAAGGTGTCACCATGGAAAAAGGTTCTTCAATTCAGCCGTAAAGGAAAGTTGAGTCTGCAATTTATCGGACCATATGAGATCATCAAAAGAATAGGTCCTGTAGCATATTGACTAGCTTTACCTTCAAAACTTGAAAAGATTCATAATGTGTTTCACGTTTCTATGCTATGTTGATACAGATCCATTCTGTCACATGTGATTTCTCCGGTAGATGTTGAGATACAGACTGATTTGACGTATAGCGAAGAACCGATCAGGATTTTAGCTCGTGAAATCAAAGAATTGAGAAATAAACGCATAGCCCTAGTGATGGTTCTTTAGCATAAACACGGGATCGAGGAAGCTGCGTGGGAACCCGAGGAAGCTATGAGAAAATAATACCCTAACCTTTTCACAAGTAAAATTTTCGGGGACGAAAATCCCTAAAGGGGGTAAAGTTGTAACAGCCCGTTTTTGGTCAAATCAGAACAGTGGTTTCGAGACCACAAATCCGATGTCAAAATATTTATTTTATTATATTTCAAGGTTTATGACATGATTTAAAGATTGTGTGAAAGTTTCGTTCAGTAATTTTATCGTTTGGTTGGTTAATTTGATAAAAAGAACTAAATCGTGTAAAACGTAAAACTTGAGTTCTATTAGCTAAAGGTCTCAAATAGCTATAGAACCTTAAAGTTAATGTCCCTATGTGGTAAATATACCATTTTTGGTGTTAGTGGACTTTTATGGACATGTAATATGTGATTTTAAAGTTTATTAACTAAGGTTAATTTAGTAAATTGGTTAATTTAAGTCAATTAATAAAACAAAACCATTTTTTTATCATATTCATCATCTCTTTCAAGAAATTGAAAGGAGAAAACCATGGAATCATGTTAGGGCATTCACCAAGCTATTTACCTTGCATTGGTATGATTTTTCATCCCGTTTTTAATGATTTCTATGTTTTTGTGATCGTTGCAACTAGTACTAGCTAGCCCAGGGACTAATTTGCAAAACTGTTAAAGATTTTGAATGATGCAATTGATGAATAATCACATGTTTTGAGGTTTCTTGACAGATTATGAATGTTTGTTAATAGATATACAAGTTTTGTTACGTGATTTTTAGTGAAATGCAAAATAGGGATTTAATTGAAAAATGTGTAAAGTCAGTGGTTAAAATGTGAAATAAATGAGAAATACAGCCTGCTAGGGGTATAGTGGTAATTCAGTTAGCATGGTTTAGTTTTGAATTTCATGAATTTGTGATTTTATGTAATACAGACTAAATTGTAAAAGATGTGAAAGTTTAGGGAAAAATGTAATTTGCCTTAAAGAGTGTTTTGGACTAAATTGAATGAATAAATAAGTTAATTTTGAATAATTTAGATCAAGAAAAGTGAAATACGGACTTGGATCGGGGAAAAGATAAAGTTATCGACTAATCGATTCGATTTGCCGTTTTAACATCTGAGGTAAGTTCTTATGTTATAAATTCATTTCAAATGTATTTTATATGCTTCGATATAGCATGAATTGTGTTTATGTGATTACGTATGAGTTTGGAAATGATTCGATGAAGTTTTGACAGTTGGAAACCCGATTGAACCTTAGGAATAGTTTAGGATGCTAGTGACATGTCATTAGGTATACTTGAGTTGGCTTCGGGCCATGATTTAGCACTATGTGTACGAGATAAACCGATTTGGCTTAGGGCCATGCATATCGACTGATTTGGCTTCGAGCCATGATATCAGAATTTTGGATAAGTTACCTTGATTTGGCTTCGGGCCATGGTATAGGTACTTATCGAGTGAGACCTTGAGTATCCGACTTCTATTCGAATGGTTCAACGGGTAAATGAATGATGTAGTTGAGTATGAGATTAGTAGAAGGTGGTGCAGGTACGTTCGGAAATGAATTGAGTATCGAAAACTATGAAATTGATGAGTTCTTTAGTAAGTTATATGAATGATCATTTGATAGCTTGAGATTGAATAGAATTGCTGCACATTGTTTTCCATTATATGAATGATTAATGAATGATGATAATTGCTCATTGTTAACATACGAGCTTACTAAGCTATATAGCTTACTTTGTTGCTTTTCCATGTTTTATAGTGATTTTAAAGCTAGCTCAAATTTAGGGATCGTCAGAGACTTCATCACACTATCCACTGACTCTTTGGTACTATTGAAACTATGTTTTCAGTATATGGCATGTATAGGTATTTGAGTCATGTTGGTTATGTTTTGGTAATGACTTTGGCCAAATGAATTGGTTTGTAAATGTCTATATTTTTAGTTGTAAATATAGCCATGAGAGTTGGCTTAATTTGGTGAATTTTTGGTTTTGTGCATATATGTGAAGATATGGTTGATATTAGATGTGAATTATGTTTGTGAATTGGTTTAATATTATGTATGTTTAGTAATGGTATAAGTAGTTGAATTGGTATGTTTTGATGTAGTAAGGTTTGAGGTTATATGTAACACCCCTTGCCCGTATTCAATGATGAAATAGGGTACAAGGCATTACCAGGCATAAGCACAAGCAATTATACAAAATCGAGACTTAAATTTTGCGTCCAAATTAATACCATTCATATTCAACCATAACGTCCCTTATACGAGCCTACGAGGCCCAAAACATGCTTTGGACGTGGTTCAAGACTAAACCGAGAACTTTAGAAAATTTTACAAAACTTAGAAAATTTTTCCATGTTACAGGGCTCACACGCCTGTCTGGTCTAAGGGACACGCCCGTGCTTCAGACTGTGTCCAAATTAAGGTGCTCTCTCACTTGTGCCACACGGCCGTGCCACACGCCTGTGTGCTAGGCTGTGTAGCACACACAGTTGAGACACACACCCGTGTCTCTGCCCGTGTGCTCAATTCTGGTCATTCTGTTTTTCCAAAATTAAAGTGCAGGGGACACACGGCTGAAACACATGCCCGTGGGGTAGACCGTGTGTCACACACGGCTACACACATACCCTTGTGGACAAAAACAAGGCTATTTACCAAGCCATTTTGCCACCCTTACTTGCACACATCTACATAGCATCACAATGCACAAATTCAAGCATATAAATGAAACTAAACAACCACAAACAAGTCAATAACATGTCATCCTTGTACCATCATTTATCATGCTTAAAACATCATACTTAGCCCATTAAAAACATACTAATTTCACATTCACAAGAGGGCATTAATATACGAATAAACTTATAATCAGCATAAGCCATCGTTCATGGCTATTTATAAGATGAAGCATTAACAATTATAAGCCAACACATATGGCCAAATTAATCATGACACATATAACAAATTGACCTAGTCCCTATACATGCCATAGACTTAAAATACTTGAATTCAGTTATACCTAAAATGACAGCTTGATAGTGTGATAGGATCTCCAGCGATCTCCAACCCGAGCTAGCTTAATAACCCTAAAAGACATGGGAAAGAAGGGGGTTAAGCTATATAGCTTAGTAAGTCCGTATGAAAATAATAAGCAACCCTTACCAATCTTTTATCGAGTCCAACAATATAAACATAATATAATAATAATTGCTTTAAATCTCACAGTTATAAATTTTCATTCAGTCATAATGTTTACTCAATCAACTTATAAGCATAATTTAACATATCTTGGCTTTAGCCTAACAACCATAATTTCTCCTTTGTATCAGATTACAGCAAATAATGAATCATTTCAAACTTCATAGTAACCATGCACATTAATTATGAGTATTTACATTTCAGGCATATACTTTAACATCTTTCAATTTCCTAATCTCTTATCTTTTTATACTTCCATAACCTTTTTAATAGGTAATTATGCCAAACTTCCCTTTTTCTCATATCCGATAAAATACAATTTGTGTGAATAAAACATGCTATATCATAACTCAATTTAGCCCAAAAGCCAAACACATAATCGTCGACCGAATTTACCATGTATTTCATACATCAAAAGTATTCACCAATAATCCCAAGGTTTTCACAAAATCATTCTCAAGAAATCATGAACTCACAATTTCATGAAGTCAATGCTTATGAACTTTACGTACATACCTGTACCAATTCGTAACATAATCACTTTGACATACCTGTTGAATTTCCAGTTGAACCACTTGGAATACTAAAGGATAGTCGGGAATCTCGCACGCACAATACTATACCAATGCCATATCCTAGATATGGTCTTACATGGGATCTTTTATCGATGCCAATAGCCCAGCTTTGGTCTTACACGAAGTCTCATATCGATGCCATATCCCAGATATGGTCTTACACGTAATCTCAAATAGACCTAATGTCATGACATTCGTTTCCTATCTATTCCTAAGGTTCAACCAGGATTTCTCACTTGTCAAACTTTATCGATTACTTCCAAGGAGTCAATCATAATTCATACAATATTAAAGCATTTAAAACATAAAAATAATGCATTATTTACATACGATCTTACCTTGGCATAAAAACGACAAAAAGGACTAAATCGTCAAATATTATTTTTCCTCTGTTCTAATCCGAATCTTGTTTTTCTTGATCTATAACATCACATTTAACTTATTTAATCATTAGACTATTCAAATCAGCCCAAAATCACATTATGATAAAAATGTAATTTTTGCCCCTAAAGTTTGACATTTTTACAATTTAGTCCTTAGGCTTGTAAAATTATTTTCATTCAATTTCTTCAATACCCATGCCTATCCAAACCTTATACATGCTCATAACAACCCACATTTTTCATTTCTTCATACTTTTCCTACTCCTTTTACAACTTTTACAAACAAGTACTTTTAGGAATTTTTACCGAAAATCACTTAGTAAAAGTCGTTTATCATACACCAAACATACATTTTCTACCACTAGACATCAAAATACACAAATATCCATCATGGGTAAAATTTTAGACTTTGACATCACTTCAAATTGATGGTAGAAATAGATAGACCATGTTACAAGGATTTCAAAAACATAAAAATCATTAAAAGCGGGGCTAGAATCGAGCTTGAAAGCTTGAAAAACCCTAGCCATGTCTTCTCCATGTAAAATTCGGCCAAAGGGAAGAAGGTGAGAAAAAATTGGCTTTTAATATGGCTTTTTAATTCATTTTAATTACCAAATTACTAAAATGCCCTTAATGAAAAACTTTAGAAACATACCAAACCATGTCCATTTTTGTCCACCAACTTAACCAATGGTCTAATTACCATCTAAGGACCTCCAATTTAAAATCTCATAGCAATTGTACACCTTTAACATATAGAATTCATGTTTTGGAATTTTTTCAATTTAGTTTTTTTAATTCAATTGAGTGCCCCAACATCAAAATTTTCAAACAAAATTTTCGTTAAATCATTCCACAAAACTGTAGACCATAGAAATATAATAAAATTAAATTTTACTGCGTCGGATTTGAGGTCCCGAAACCACTGTTCCGACTAGACCCAAAATCGGGCTGTTACATTATAAGCATGTTGAATGTTGGTATTGAAAATGGTATGGATTAGTCTTGATTATGGCTGAATTGAATGTTATTTATGCTACGATTTGGTACCATTTGAGCTTGTTTAGGTATGTGCAAAATGGGTGGCAAAATGGCTTGGTAAATAGCCTATTTTTGTACATACGGGCAGAGACACGGGCATGTGTCTTAATCGTGTGAGATACACGGTCAAGTTACACGGCCGTGTGTCCCCTGGTGTTGAAATTGAAATGAAGTTAGTATGATCCACATGGTTTCACACACGGGCTTGTGATCAGTCGTGTGGTACAAGTCAATATACCTCCTAATTGGCACACGGCCTAGCACACAGGTGTGTGACTTGGCCGTGTTGCATAAGTCAGTATACCCTACATGTTTGGCATAGCCTAGCACATGGCCTGGCACACGGGAGTGTGTGGCCACTTCGAAGGGCACACGGGCTAGACACAGAGGCTCGTGGTTGGCCGTGTGACCCAAGTCAGTATGTACCCCCTGTTTTAACACGGCTTGTGACACGGGCATGTCTGGTGGTCGTGTGAGACACACGGCCTGATCACACGGGTGTGTGTCCCCTATTTTGAAGAAAAAAATTCTAAGTGTTGAAAAATTTCCTGAGTTTCTGATTTAGTCCCGAATCACTTCCAAAACATGTTTAAGGCCTCGTAGGCTTTTAATAGGGATAAATTGATTGAGACTGAATGATGAATGATTGATTTGAACAAATTTGTGTTAAATAGTTGTTTCATTGTTTCGAAAGTCTAGTATTGCTCTGTAACCCTATTCCGGTGTTGAATACGGGTGAGGGGTGTTACAACGGGCGTGTGTCTCAATTGTTTGTAGCACACGACCGTGTGACCCCTGAAGTGTGAATTTTTCCAATTTTTTCCTTACAGTTTCATATGTTCCCGGTTTAGTTCTGAATCGTTTCTAAAGTGTTTCTAAGGCCACAAGGGCTCGAATAAGGGACAATATGTATGTGTTTGAATGGGTTTTGCTATGAATATGAAATGTTTGGAAATTGATGATATTAAGTTACGTTTTTATAGTATTGCTCCGTAACCCTATTTCGGCAACAGATACAGGTTAGGGATGTTACAAATGGCCACGGGGCGCACCTTTGATCTTGCTTATTTCATCACCCTAGCTATCCGCCACCAGACAGCGTGTAGAAGGAGGGGTCCTTGTAACACCCTTAACCCGTGTCCGTCGCCAGAACAGGGTTTCAGAGCATTATCGGAACTTTCAGAACATTTTACAAATGATTTATGTAAATTACTTTTCATTAACTGAGATCATTCAAAACATCCCTTAATTGGACCCTCGAGGTCTAATACGAGCATTAGAATCGATTCGGGACTTAATTGGGAACTCTAAGAATTTTTCGTGACATTTCAAAAATTTTCCAAGGTGCAGGTTTCACACACCCGTGTGGTCCAAGGGACACGCCAGTGTGACCCTGGAATACGCCCATCCTGCAACCGTGTTTGACCTCGCGTAACTCTATGACTTTTGCACATGGTCATGCCACACGCCCGTGTGCTAGGCCATGTGGTCAATTAATTAATTTTGAAATTAGGTGCAGGTTTCACATGGCCAATACAGATGCCAGTGCTCTGGGCCGTGTAGCACACACGGCTAAGATACATTCCCATGTCTCTGCCCGTGTGCTCAATTCTGAGCATTCTATTTCTCAAAATTTAGGTGCAGGAGACACACGGCCTAACTACACGCCCATGTACCCTACCGTGTGTCACACACGGTTTAGACACACGCCCGTGTGTCTGCTCATGTGGACAAAATAAAGCCATTTCTACCTTCATTTCTCACCCAAAATCACACTCATCACCTGCACTTGTAACACACATCCAATACCAACCATTCCAAGCATTCAAATTAAAAAAATTCTATCATCCAACATGGCATACCATTACATGTATACATGTTCATAATCTTGCCTTAGTTTAGTCCATATGTTAGACATAATAGATCAACTACTTAACACATATGTAGCTACCATAGTATGACATTACAAATATATCAAAGCAACCATTACTAGCCATTCCAATGCTAGATTACAAGCATCATTTACATTTACATGCCAATATGGCAAATGTAACCTATACATGCCATTACGACCATAATTGACTTACCATACTGTATCGATATAGGCCGATGGATAATGTGAGTGATCTCCGCTAAGCTTCCAATCCAACGAGCTTCCGATTTACTATAAAACAGGGAAATAAAACTAAGTAAGCGTAAAATGCTTAGTAAGTTCATATAACATGGTACTTAACTTACCATTCATTCTATTTTGAGGTAACTATGTAAGGCATACTCAATCAATTTGATCTCAAGCCCTACACACATCCTCATTGCCCTTGTTAGTCATATATTCCATAATAACATCAAAACATATATGGGCTCAACAACAATCAAGTTTCCAAGCACATATGCTTCCCACAACATGTATTCATTCAACATACATAATTCAGTTCATTATTACAAGTATAATTTCATACTAGTTCATTTCGAGTTTATATCATTTCATATCAGAATTTTACTCATATTACTCGGAATATCAAGGTCACGATTAGTACACTCAAGGTGTATAAGTCTATAATCAAGAATGAACATATATTCATCAACTAAAGTCCATGTACAATTATCATCATATCATGTTTTCATATCATTTTTCATGTATCATCATTTTCTTGTATTTCAGACGGATACGTGTAATAACTCATTTCTTATTCATATCTTCTCATGTCAAGATTTTTACTCGTTGAATTTATCTGAAATATCGATGGTTACACAGGTAGTACACTCGAGGTGTACAAATCAGGATCCGTCAATTCATATTCAATGGTACCCATAAGGTACTATTTCAAAGAGTACACTCTCGAGCCAAACATGTATAGAACAGGATTACTAGTCTAGGCTAAATCTTTTTTATGACATATGTTCTAATGAGCTTGATCTAGATTACCTGTCCAGGTTAAATCCAACCCATAACATATGCTGGAGAGGACTTATATCAGGATTACCCATCCGGGGTAAATCCTTTCATGAATGAATTCAATTGGATTACTCGTCTGAGCCAAATCCCGTCAGAAACAAATGCAGGACCACTGTAAAAACTTGATTTTGGGCTTTGTCGAAACAATGGTTTCGAGACCACAAATATGACGAGGAAAAAATTATTTTTAGTACATTTTATGGTCTACAATTTCACAAAATGTTTTCGTGAAAATTTCGTTCGAAAATTTCAACGTTTGGGCACTCAATTTAGTTAAAAGGACTAAATTGTAAAAAGTGCAAAAGTTTAGTTCTACATGTTAGATGTATCCAATTGTTATGAAATTTTAAATTTGAGGTCCTTAAATGGTAATTAGACCATTGGTTAATTTTTTGGACAAAATGGACATGAAGTAGGTGAAATAGAATATTTTTAAGTTAGGGGCATTTTGGTCATTTAGTAATTAAAATGAATTAAAAACAAAATTAAAAGCCAATTTTTGTCCATCTTCAACCCCATGGCTGAACTTCACAAGGGGAAACCATGGCTAGGGTTTTTCAAGGTTCCAAGCTCGATTGTAAGTCCGTTCTAGCCCCATTTTTAATGACTTTTATGTTTTTGGAATCCTCGTAACACAATCTCTCTATTTCTACCATTTATTTGAGCTAGGGTTGATGTTTGAAAATTTACCCATATGAGAAATGCTTGTGTTTTGATGTTTAATGGTAGAATATGAATGCTCGATGTGTAATAAATGACTGTTACTAAGTGATTTTTGGTGAAATGCCTAAAAGGACTAGTTTGTAAAAGTTATAAAATATGTCATAAAAGTGTGTGTTAATGGAAATTGTGGATTGTTATAGTTATGAAAATGGTTCGGCTAGGCTTAAAGTACAAAGAAATTGAATGAATATCATTTTACAAGCCTAGGGGCAAAAAAAAAAAATTGTAAATATGACAAAGTTTAGTGATAAAAATGTATTTTTTCCAAAATGTTAATTTTGGGTTAATCTGCATAGCATGTTGAATAAATAAGTGAAATGTGTTGTTATAGATCAAGAAAAACGAGATTCGGACTTAGAACGAGAGGAAAACAAAGAATATGACGAATAAATCATTTTCACTGATTTTGCTTTCGAGGTAAGTTTGTATGTAAATAATGCATCATTTTTACTTACGTTTTCATATATTGATAAATGGTATGAATTGTGGCTGAATATTTGATGTAATTGACAAAATATCGACAAGTGAGAAATCTCCCGGTTGAACCTTAGGAATAAAAATGGATACGAGTGACATGTTCACTAGAAACCTATGTGAAATCGAAGAAAAATAAGTGATCTGGGTGTTGTCCCATACGTTCTATCGGTGGCTGAGTTATCCGGCATGTGTTACGGATACTCGACAGCTTGTGTAAGCAGCACCTTGTAGTTTCATCATGACAGACAGCTTGTGTGAGTAGACCCAAGATTGTGGCTGTGTGAAACGGGTGCTGGTCTTATAGGTTCTACCAGTGGCCGGGTAACCCGACATGTGTTGCGAATACCTGACAGCTTGTGTGAGCAGCACTGAGTAGTTACGTATGACCGACAGCTTGTATGAGCAGACCCGTGAATGTGAATAGCTCGAGAGCGAGCCTATGTGAAAAGTGTGATATGAAGTATCTTTAGCTACAAGTGTGGCACTTATGTGCAAATTTCAGTGTATCTGTTATTATTCTGATGCGTTCAACGGGAAATGACTAAGTGCAAACGAATATGACTATGAGATGAATAAGTGCAGGTATGAGTCTGTAAACTTATGAGCAATGTGCTCGATATGTGATCGAACTTTGGTAAGATTGATACGAAGTAAGTTTTACAATGAAAGTTACTATAAAGAAAACATGAAAGAGTGAAATTTAGAAATAAAATAGTTTTGGGCTGCAGCAGTTGTGTGACTTTGAAAAATCACCAAAAATGGTGGAAACCATATTAGAAGTTGAATAAGATATGAAATAAAAGCTTATTGAGTCCATTTTCATATAAAAGAAATGGTGTAAGCAAAAGAATTTCATATTATGAGATATTTGAAATTTAGCGAGACAGGGTCAGAATGATTTCAGGATCCCCTGTGTGAAGGACATGGCCTCGGTCATGGGCGTGTGCCCCTGTTTTTCAAGAAATTTTCTAATGTTTCAAAGTTCTCGGTTTAGTCCCGGACCACTTCCAAAGTATGTATTGCACCTTGTAGGCCTTATTTAGGGACTCAAAGATAAAAATTTGAAAAGTTTTAATTTGGATGAAATTTTATGACTCGGTTTAATATGTTTACAAGTGTATGTGATCAGGTAATGCATCGTACCCTATTCTGGCGTTGAATACGGGTAAGGGGTGTTACAACCACATTCATTTCAGAAAATTACATTTATCCATCGATTCTTCTTTTATTCAAATGGGATTTAACATTTCTCAAGCTTTAAAAAGCATGTGGTTATTTCCTACATCTAAATCATACATATAATTCAAATAGATACATTTCGCATTCATTTCAAGCATATAAGTAACATTTTTATCTTTTACCATTTATCGAGCATTATTATTGATCGGGGATTTTCATTTATCGAGCTATAACAGTGCGTGATCATTTCACATATTTATGACATTTATACAATTCACAAACACAACATTAAATTCAAGCATAAAAACATAAACAATTTAGTTACACGAACTTATCTCGACAATATTCGTGTACGTAATATCTACTAATCTGACATTTTCCTCTTTCCTCGTTCTAGCTTTGAATTTGGTCTATCCGGATCTATAAAAGTAAATTTGACATCAATTTACCATATTTCACATTCAATTGGACTTAATTTTTATCCTAGGCTCGGAAAATAAAATTTGCTCAATTTACTCCCTATTCCAAGCCTAAAAAAATCCCATTACAAAATTTACAGCACATGTATTCATAAAAATTCAACATTTTTCTTCAATTTCACAACTTTACATTTTAGTCCTTAAATCATGTTTTCATAAAAAATACTTTGTAAAATTTTTTTATTTATCAACAACCTTTCATTTTCTACCATAAATTTCTAATTTTCAGTATATACATCCAAGACACATTTCCCATACTTTGATAACTTCTTAATTTAATCCCCCAAATATATAGATTAGACTATCCCAGTTTCAAAAATATAAAAAATACTAAAAAGGGCCAAGGAAACTTACCCAATTTGGCCATGAAAGTTTCATCTCTCTCTCCTAGGGTTTCCATGTATTTTTGGGGAAGAAGATGATAAAATAAGATGATATTTCTTTTTATCATCTTTTAATTAATTAAATTATTTCACTTTCCAATTTAGTCCTTGCCCTTTATCTAAATTTCCATGGATGAGTCACCAAAATATCTACATACTTTCTTTAATGGTCTAATTACCATATAAGGACCTCAAGTTTTGAATTCCATAGCTATTTAATCCTTATAGCTACTAAAATTCAACTTTTGCATTTTATGCGATTTGGTCCTTCTCGTAATTAAACACAAAATCGGTAAAATTTTCTTATGAAAATTTTCACATGACATTTCTATCATATTACAGACCATGTAATAAAATAAATATAAATTTATTTTCGGCTCTGATTTGTGGTCTCGAGACCACTGTTTCGATTTCATCGAAATTGGTCTATTATAACTTTCTTCCCTTAAAGAAATTTCATCCTCGAAAATTTTACCGGTAAAAAGATTCTGTAACACCCCTATCCCGTGTCCGTCGTCGGATTAAGGTTAGGAGCGTTACCGAATAGATCGAAAACATTCATAACATTTCATAGATTTCATTCATCAATCATATACACAATGTCCCTTAAATAGGTCAACGAGACCTTAAACATGCTTATAACCCGAGTCGGGACTAAAACGAAACATATACAGAAGTTCTCGAAAATTTAAAAACTTTTCTAAAATACAGGGAATACACGCCCGTGGGAGGAAACCGTGTGCCCTCCATGGCTGTTAGACACCCCCGTGTGTCCTCCCCATGGTCGAAACTGACTTACCTTCCACGGCCACTAAGCACGCCCGTGTACCCAGGCCGTGGTCGAACCTGTCAAAAATCACACGGCTACTAGGCAGCAGGCACGCCCGTGTGCCACGACCGTGTACTATCCTGACTTGGTCCCCACGGTCACTAGGCACGCCCATGTGCCACAACCATGTGACATTATAAGCCATTTTCAAGGCCAAAATGCCATCCATTTGTGTCATACCTACAAGCAACATTTACCAAAACATCTCATGCACATATAGCACCACCAAAAACATACCAAATAACCATTCAAACCACACATTCAATATCCATTTCCATCATGCCAAATTTCAAGACCAAAACATATACAAAAACATAATACATTCATTTGCTTAACTCAAAAGCTTGACTATTTCATGAATCAACTAACCATGCCAAACATGCTTCTCAACTCATCTCTAGCCAAATCTCATGGCTAAGTTCATATAACAGCTTATACCAAAATACTAGCCTATACATGCCATATCTAACTTTATACATTGCCTAAGTGTACCAAATTTATTTTTAGTAGTGTGATGACAATCCTTGATGGTCCCGAGCCTTCAGTAGCTTTGACAACCTATAAAACAGAGAAAACACACACAGGATAAGCTTTCCAAAAGCTTAGTAAGTCAATATATAAACAAACTTAGCATGGATTGCACATAACCAATTTAATAAGATGACCAATATGGTTCCCATGACGAAAATCACCTCGTCCTTTCTCAAGCTCATATGCTTATCCATAACTTACCATATATGCATATAGTTCATATAGTCAAGACTTTACATATCGTATTATAAATTCCATATACATAACATCATGATATGATCACATAGATACTTACCTTATATACACAATTAGTGTATAAGCAACGTACCTGTAACAGATATTCATTCCTTTAATTTATCAAAGCTCGGATTTGCAATTCATATAACAAACTTGCCCGTTTAACCTAAGAAATCTAGTAGGATACTCAGAAAGTTCGAAATAGTCGTACAATGCCAACGTCCCAGACGAGGTCTTATATGCACTCCGATATCGATGCCACTGTCCCAGACAGGGTCTTACATGAATCAATACGATGCCGATGTCCCAGACATGGTCTTACACGTAAGGATCTTAATGATGCCAACGTCCCAGATGTGGTCTTACACGTAAAGCTTATATCGATGCCAACGTCCCAGACATGGTCTTACATGAGTCTCAAATCAACGCCAACGTCCCTGACGTGGTCTTACATGATAAAACAAAACAGATACTTATGCCATGACATAGCTAATCCTATTTATTCCTAGGTTCGTACGGGACTTCTCAGACATTGTCACTGTATCGACCTTATCTCATGTTCATATACACAACCTCTCATAAACATTCGTAATCATTATTAGTCATATGAGCATTTACAATTTCATACAAATACGTTTATTTGCATAGTGACTTACCTCATATTCGATATATTGGAATGAAAACAACTACCCGTTTACTTTCGCTTTCCCACGATCTAAGTCCGTTTTCCTCGGTTCTTGATCTAAACATATTTAGAATTAACCCTTTTATTCACTAATTCATTCAATTCAGTCCAAGGACACACATTTAGGGCTATTTGCAAATTAACCCTCATATTTGCATAATTTATCAATTTAGTCCATTTTTCTCAAAACATCAATTTCACAAAATCAACCCATACTCATGCTTAGCCGAATGTACATATATATCATACAAGCCCATATTTTCCATCAAATTAGCAATTTAGTCCCTCAATTTGCTATTTTCACAATTTAGCCATATAGCTAAATTCATCAAAACTTCAAGCACAAAACATGTTCATCTAGCTCAAATCTTTTATTTAACACCATAAATCATTATAAAACTCAACATATCATCAATGGCATTTCACACAAACATCATCAATTCACAAAATTAATACATGGGTTTTGTAGCTCTCAAAGCAACGATTATAAAAACGTAAAAATTATTTATTCAATTACTAAATTGCCCATCCATTAAACATATAAGACAAATTAATACTAAGGTTATTAAGATATTCTATCATCCACTATCTCAATGATAGCTTATTTGCCATATAAGGCCTCCATTTTTACAAAGCCACAACACTTTGATATCTTAATAAATAGCATAGAACTTTCACATTTAATGTAAATTCATCCTTTTGTCAAATTAAACACATAGACGGACAAATTACCTTACGGAAATTTAACACATGCTTAGTCACATATCAACGGCACAGAAATAATATTAAAATATTATACAGACTCTGATCTGTGGTCCCGAAACCACTGTTCCGATTAGGGTATAAACCAGACTGTTACAAATTCCAACATTACTTTCTCATGTTTCCATCCGGTTCCCAGATAGCTTTCTCTATATCATATCATTGTCAAAGAACTTTTACTTCACATGCTAGAATTTCAACCAATCACTCACTGTAAATCATGCCAAGCTGAATTTCCATCTCTATTAGAGAAATAACAGATGACGGGTCTGGTCGATACTGTCATAACACATATACACATAAAACATTGTGAATTCTATAGAACTCTGATAATAATACCAATCAATACGCAACAGGTCTAATTCTTTTCATTGATCTCATATGACTTATAAAACCATAGACTTGATTTGCCTTTACGGGCAAACTGGAGAACTTTCTTTTATGGCGAAACTTTCAAAAATATTTTGTCACCAATTTAAAACTCTATTTCTTTTCCTTTTTTTTTTTTGAATCACATCAGATTTCTGACGATCAAATACTGCTTTTAAATTGTCTTAGATCACCTTAATCCTTCTTCGGTTTCAAAGAATCAAACCTACTACATATATCTTTTCTCACTGAACTCCATCCAAAACACCAGAGTTTTACATCTGTGACCATATAAAGCCTTGTACAGTATAATTTTGCACACTGTTAACTGTTATAATACGAAAATTCAACCCAAGGCAAATACTTTCTTAGTTACCTTCAAATTCAAGTACACAATATCGAAGCATATCTTCCAATATCTGAATTATATGTTCAGATTGATCATCCGTCTAAAAATGAAATATGGAACCAAAATGTAATCGTATACCCAGAGTTTCTTGTAGCCTGTTTCAGAATCAGAATTTAAACTATAGATCTCCATCAGACATAGTAGAAACTAGCAGTTCATATAATTTGACAATCTTAAAAACAAATGATTCAAGCAATCTATCAAGTGTGAAATCCACTCATTCCAAAATGGAATGTGCAGGCTTTGTCAAACAATCGACAATTACTCAAATAGTATCTTTCTTTTTCACCGACAAGGATAATCCTGATATAAAGTTCAAAGTAACTTTGTCTCATTTCTATTTCGCTATCTTTGCTGGCTATAGTCATCCTGAAAGTTTCATCCTTATCTTGTTGATACATCCAACATTTAAACACAGATTCAGAAATATCACCTTTCATTCCGAGCTGCTAATACATCTTTTTCAAATCATTATACATTTTATCATTCCTCAGATAAACAGATATAGTACCACTATGATAATTCATGTAAACGTTTTTGTAAGAACTCCAAATTCTTCAGTACACAGACTCCGTCCCTAATTAACAAACATTTATCAGATCTATTCTAAAATTATGAATCAGAAATTATTTCACATTGTATTAATTTAACTTACAACTCATTATAACTTTTCTAAGTTTTACTGATCTGTCGTAAAATCATTGGTTTAGCTCTATACTTAGCTAAAATTAAGCTATTATCAGACAATCATAATCTATATTCATGGCTTGCAAAGTATACAGAGATTTCTACTCAGAATATCTGTAACCATTGAAACAACCTAGTTTTAGCTAAATCGGAACAATGGTTTCGGAACCACGAATCTAATATTGCAAAATTAGTTTTAATATTAATTTATCTATTTATAGCATGAAAGTATGAATGTGTGAAATTTTCGTGAAGTAATTTTATCGTTTAATTGCTTGATTTGAGAAAAAGAACTTAATCGCGTAAAATGCAAAAGTTACATGCTATTAGTTAAAGGTGTCAATTGGCCTTGGCTGTTAAATATGATGGCCTTAAATGGTAATTAGACAATTTTAAATGTTGATGGACATTAATGGACATCCATTATGAAATTTTATATGTTTATTACTAAGGTTAATAAGGTAAATTATTTATTAAGTTATAATTAAATAAAACAAAAGTTAAAATTTGGTGTTCATTTTCCTTCTCAACCGAAAATAAGAGAATAAAAACACCATTATAGGGTTTCAAAGGTTCGACACTCTCCTAGCTTGACTAAGGTAAGGTTTTAGCTCGATTTTTGATAATTTCTATGTTTTTGTAATCGTTGCTTTGTAATCTAGCTAGCTCGTACCTTAGATTTCAAAATTGTTAATGATTTTGAGAGTTTCCATTGTTGAATCTATGATTTCTTTGATGTTTAATATTGAAATATGAAAGCTTGATGATGGTTATATATGTTTTGTAAAGTGATTTTTGACAAGAATGTCAAAAAGGGATTAAATTGTGAAATATGTAAATTGAGGGGTTGAAATGTGAAATAAATGAAAGTTATGGGCTTCTAGGGACTTATATGTAATTTGACTAAGCTTGAGTTTAATGAAATTATGTGAATCTTGTGTAATTGTGAAATAAGGACTAAATTGTTAAAAGTGTGAAAGTTTAGGGGCTAAAGTGCAAATATGCCTAAATGTGTGTTATGGATTAAATTGAAAGAATATGTGATTGAATAAGTCAATTTTGAATTCATATATATCAAGAAAGAAAGAATTCAGATTTAGATCGGGGAAAAACAAGGTTATCGAGTAGTCGACCCGATACGACAATTCCGAATACGAGGTAAGTTCGTATAATTGAACTTAAATGTGTACCTATATATTTGATGAATGAAATTGATATAGTAATTATTCTATTGAATAAATGTTGTGGTATTAAATGAAATGTACGAATTAAGTAAGGCAAGTTGCCGAATAAGACCATAGCTGGGCTATGGCAATCGAATTATAAAACCATAACCGGGTTATTACATTTGAATGAAAGACCATGGTAGGGCCTTGGCAAAGTATATGTAAGACCATAGTTGGACTACGGCATCGGAAAAATCGATGAATTTGTATCGTAAGTATTTGTAAACCAGAAGGGTTTGATAAGAGTATTGACGAGAAATAGATATGTAACATCCGGGATTTAGGGGCTCTGCATTTATCTTGATTCTGTGTGTTTGGTCAGTGTGTTGTTTGAGTGTGGTTGGGGTCTCTGGGAAGGCCCGGGGTTAAGTAGGAACCTTGGCCAAAATTCCAATTTTTGGCACTTTAAGGGGGGAAGCTGGTTGGAGGCAGGGCTTAAGGTTTATTGTTTGTGCTTGTTGACACAAGAATCCAAGTGGTAGAGTGGCAAGGAGGCTCCACTTAGGGTGCAAGTAGGTGACGCCTTAGGGGGGTGTAGAGGGAAGCAGGTACGATTCACGTCGCCAGCATTGTGGCTTTTATTTTTGTTCATGCGTCAAAAGGGTGGAGGTGACTTGGTCAAACTTTTGAATGGTTGGTCAAGAGTAGAAAGGGGGATTTGAAACATTCAAATTATTTTGAATGATTCAAATCATTTCAAATGAGTGTTCAGGAGTGAAGTTAGGAGGAAAATAAGGGATGCTGGAGAGGGGTAAGGTGGTTGACCGATTGTGGGGTTTGTGGGAAGGAGGAATTCAGCTAGAGGGGTTGGGGGCCATTTTGTTTCGGTTTTGTGCTTACTTGTGAGGTGTACCGAAAATTGTTGGAAAGTTTAAGCTTTTCTTTTGATCTCTTTAGAGGGTTTCGATCACTAAGGAGTGTGGAGTGCCGATTGTGCAAAAAACGTTTTTAGAACTCTTTCATTTTCTTTCCTTTGTGAGTCCCTATTCTTGGTGTGCCGAAAGTGCTAGCAACTTTTCTTCTTTTCTTCTTTGAATCTTTGGCTGAATCTGAGAAGACCATGTTGGAACGCCGGTACCCCATGGCGCAGCAGAATAAAATTAGATCCGGCGATCCAAATCATGGATCCATGTGTGAGGAACGAATCGGGGTGAAATAAAGGTTTCAAAATTACCAAAACTTCAATCTGAGTAGACAGCAACGCATTGGCAACAAGAGTTTTGATCTACTGTCGAATCAAGCCTCAACCTTTTCCGATGTCGGCCTCTACGTAATCCACCCGGTTTGACTATGAACGGAAGAAATCTCCAAAACTGTTTTGGAGGCTTATTTGCTTGACGGCTGCTAGACCTAACAAGCAAACACTTAGGGTTTTCATGTTGAGTTTTGTCTCCTTTTAATACCTTTTATAATGGGTGCCTTTCTCATTAGGCCTTTTATAATAGGTATCCTCTTAATTGGGCCTTTTATAATTGGTATCTCTTGAATGTATTACAAGATTAAATAAATACAATAAAGTTTTTAACCAAAAATTATAATTACATTAATTATATCTGAAAATTATAATTACATTAATTATAATAAGGATTCCGGTAAACTATATTTATTTAAATTTATATATGAATCAAATTCATATATTAATAAAATTATGTTATCATTATGTGTACAACATCCTTGTACATATAATATGTTCAATATTTGATTGCCCAATTAAATTAATTCTTTAATTAATTTAATTTATGTGACAACCAAGCACAATACCAACTATATTTTATTCCGTTCATTTCAACCATAGGGTGTGACCCTGTAGGTTCTTGCAACGTTAGCAGTAATACTAGAA
This sequence comes from Gossypium australe, assembly GCA_005393395.2. Classification (NCBI taxonomy): domain Eukaryota; kingdom Viridiplantae; phylum Streptophyta; class Magnoliopsida; order Malvales; family Malvaceae; genus Gossypium; species Gossypium australe. Next base: position 18,091,041 of record CM016615.1, read on the forward strand.
CGATTCTATTGTCACAGACAATGAGTGGCATCTAGCAATGCATCATTGCTACCTAAGTTACAAGAAGTCATGATTCGACATAACCTTTCGTGATTAACCTTTCATGCATTAATCCTTAAGTCCTTTATCTCTGGAACGGATACAAGTCATGGGATAGTCACACTTGCATATTCCATCCCATGTTTCTTGATATCTTGAGTAGACTTGATATACAAATTAGTATGACATCTCATATCAACTTATTTGAGCATGGCCATGCATTTCTAGTCTCACTCAATCAAGTGGCCTAAGATATTACTCCTATTATGTAGGAGGGACTTATCCTTTATTGATCAACCATATCCCTCTACATAGATTGTGGTATATCCAACATCAGCCTTTATAGAACAACCTGTTACGGTGTACGTTTGACTGTATCAAAATATACAACTCACGATGCTGGGATAATAATGATCTCAAGTATGAGGATCATATACATATTAATCACTATGAGTAATGTTGTGACAATTACATAATAATCCAAGAAACATACTCATAGCGGGTCAATCCAATATGTTGTTCTCTAACACACATATTCATGCATTGATTTTAACACTCCATATCAATGACAACTCTTTATCATCAATCAACTACATGTTAGTCTTAATGCATTATTATTGTCCTAGTCAACAATAATACTCGACTAAGGATCTTTTAAGAATAATCATATTATTCTCAGGACATTATTATAAAACAATTTATCTATACACACAGAAAGAAAAACTGAAATAATAATGACAACGCTTTATATTAATAAACATGGTAAATTAAGTATGTTATTACAACCATCTCATGATTGATCTTTGGGCATACTCTTACAGACCATTCATACATTTCTTTGCTTCAATTTCTCTTTAGCCAAACCTTAGTGCATTCTTTCCATTCCCTTTCTTTTTCCTCTAAGCCGAAACTATCTAAGCCTTGCCGAAACTCTTCTTTCTCTTCACCATTTCTATCACCTTCTTTATTGCATCTGTTCTCTCATCTATTTCTATGTAGCCGAATATCCCTTTTCATACCAGGCCACCAGTAAAACTATTTTAGATAGTTAAACATTTTCGTACCTCCCGGATGAACAGACAAACGACAACTATGAGCTTCATTCAAAATCATCTGAATCAATTCTGGATTTCTCGGAACACATATTTGATCTTTAAATCTCAAACAATCATTAGTATAAACCTGAAATTCAGAATCAGGATTCGAATCACTTTGAGCTCTTTTCACTAACATTTTGTTATCAAATTTCTGGGCATCACAAATCTGATGTATAAACAACGACCCCGGTTTCAACTCAGCTACAACCAAATCATCATCACACAAAGCTATCTGAGTGTTCATCGCACGTAAAGCGAATAAAGACTTTCGGCTTAAAGCGTCAGCAACAACATTTGCTTTTCCCGGATGATAATCAATTACTAATTCATAGTCTTTTAGCAATTCTAACCATCTCCGCTGTCGCAAATTCAATTCTTTTTGTGTCATCAGATATTTCAAGCTCTTATGATCTGAAAACTCATGACATTTCTCACCGAAAAGATAATGTCGCCAAATTTTTAGAGCAAACACAATCGCAACTAACTCAAGGTCATGTGTCGGATAATTCTTTTCATGCGATTTCAATTGTCTCGAGGCATAAGCTATAACTTTGCCTTCCTGCATCAATACACATCCAAGACTGTTTAACGAAGCATCACTAAAAATCACGAACTCTTTACCCGATTCTAGCTGTACCAAAACTGGAGTTCAGTTAAAAGAGCTTTCAACTGATCAAAGCTTTTCTGACACTTTTCAGACCATTCAAATTTCACATCTTTTTGAAGCAATCTCGTCAATGGAGTTGCAATCATCGAAAAACCTTTTACGAACCCTCGGTAATAACCAGCAAGTCTTAGAAAACTGCGGACTTCAAACACATTTTTCGGAGTCTTCCACTCTAAAATAGCTAAAATCTTGCTTGGATCAACTCGTATACCGGATGCTGACACAATATGCCCCAAAAAGCCAACTTCGCTCAACCAGAACTCACATTTACTAAACTTTGCATACAATTGCTTATCACGCAGAGTTTGTAATACAATTCTCAAATATTCAGCTTGTTCAATTTCATCACACGAATAAATCAAAATGCCGTAAATGAATATAACAACAAATCGATCTAAATACTGTCTGAAAATTCTGTTCATCAAGTCCATAAAGACAGCAGGAGCATTTGCTAGTCTGAAATGCATAGCTAAAAATTCATAATGCCCTTACCTTGTTCTGAAATTAGTTTTCGGAATGTCTGAATCTTTTACTCGTAACTGATAGTATCCCGATCTCAGATCTATCTTTGAAAACACAGTAGATCCTTTCAGCTGATCGAACAAATCATTGATTCTAGGCAGAGGATATTTGTTCTTAATAGTCACTTTGTTTAACTGACGGTAATCAATGCACATTCTCATCGTGCCATCTCCCTTTTGCACAAACAGAACGAGAGCGCCCAAGGAGAAAAGTTCGGCCATGCGAAACCTCTGTTTGTCAATTCTTGCAACTAAGACTTCAATTCTTTCAATTCTGTCGGAGCTATTCTATACGGATATATTGAGATAGGGGTCATCCCCGACACTAACTCAATGCCAAACTCAACTTCTCGTATCGGAGGTAATCCCGGTGATTCTTCAGGAAACACATTAGGGAACTCACAAACCAGAGGCATAAATCCAACATTCTTTTCTATTACTTTCGTATCAATCACATATGCAAGATATGCTTCACATCTGTTTTTCACATAATTCAGAGCTTTCATCGAAGATATTACGGCCAATAGCCCATTCAAATCACTGGATTCAATTCGGACTATCTCGTCATTCTGGCTTCTCAAATCAATAGTCTTCCATTTACAATTCACAATAGCATTATGCAAAGCTAGCCAATCCATACCCAGAATTATATCAAATTCATCAAAGGGTAGTAGCATCAGATTAGCCGGGAAACAGATATCTCGAAACATCAACGGACAATTCTTGCACACTTTGTCAACCAGAACAGACTTGCCTAAGGGGTTCTGTAACAGACCAATTTTGACCCTAATCGGAATGGTGGTTTCGGAACCACGAATCCGAGCCGATAAAAAATTTTTTTTTAAAAAATTTATTTTTATGTTTATTATATGTGTGTTGATGTGTGTGAAAGTTTCGTAGAAAAATATGATTGATTGAGTGTTTAATTTGATAAAAAGGATTTAATCACGAAAAGCGAAAAATTCGCATCCTAAGGTGTAGTGTACTAAATTGCTTGTGGCTTTTTAAGTGGGTGTCCTAAAAGGGCAATTAGCCCATTGACCATAGTGATGCACGGCAATGGGCCAAGTTAGCTAGATTTATATATATGTTGGTTTAATTAAATTTTATTATATGCTTATGTTATTATTTTATATAATAAAATGTGCTAGTGCATAGGTTTATTTAAAGCATAAAATAAGGCCACTATTTTCCCTTCTCTCATAGCCGATTGTAGCAATAGAAAGGAGTAAATTGAATTGTTCTCCTTGCATGGGAGGGTTTGCATGTCAAATTCCCCAAAATTTTAGTGTAGTGGACGGTAAGCATGCTTTGAATGTCATGATATTAATGTTTTATAACTAAAGTATAGTTTGTTTAATAAGCATGCTATAAAGAAAATAGGTTAATTGATAAATATATATATATATATATATATTTTTCTCACTTGCTTCATCTTCTTCATGAACACAAAGGGGGAAAAAAAAAGAAAATTTAAGCTTCCATAATTGCTGTCATTGCATGTCTCTTTAAGGTGAGTAATTTCCCTTAGTTTTTATTAATTCTAACAAATTTGAGGTTATTGTCTTGTATACTAATTAGATCATACTCAAATTCTTGAGTTGGTGGTGATAGCCGAATGTTGCCTTGGGTGGAAATTTAGTTGTTTTATGTTAAATCATGATTTACTTGGTTGCATTGAATGCATGAATATATATAAGCTTGGTTGTTATACAAGTAATATCATATTTTAGGTGAACATGAATTCATGAATGGTGGTATACTGGATAGGTAAATTAGTAGAAATAGTTTAATATGCTTTTGCTTATGCATGTTTGTGTATTCGGTAAAGGTTAGTTCTTGTTATCATCTTTGCACTATATATATATATATATATAGGATGTATTTCGTTAAGTATGTTATGAACATTTTTTTTTCGAATGTTTTGGTATAATCTCAAGAGCACTGATAGTTGTGTGAATATTGTTTAAAGAACTAAAGCGTAGTTATTCTCTTACTGGGTATAGGTTATGCGCACATATATATATATATATATATATATTGGATTATGTATTCGGTGGAGTACTTGGAAATTGTATAAGTTGTATATGTATGTAATTATTGATGTAATTACATTTAAATTGCTAAATGTAAAATGGTGTGAGGTTTACATCATGTAAAAATCGAATGTGCAGTAAAGCATGTGTTCAATTAATGTGTTAAAATTAGATGATTTGAAGTGAATGGAAAATAAGTTAAATCAAACCTTGAGTTGTAGTATAATAATCCTTGGATATTAAGTTATGTGCAATTTGTCTTGAGCTGAGCAAATGGATAGGATGTATATGAATAAAATTTACTTGGCATTTTTAGATCGGGAACAAAAAGAGAAAGAACAAGATCGAGGAAAAACAAAGGTTCTCGACTAGCCGATTTACACGGCCTATCGACAACCAAGGTAAGTCCTTTAGTTAAATCATGTCAAAGAATTAATTTTGGTTATCTTGACTATTAAAAATTGATGAATGTTAGTATCCACTTACATCATGGCCGAATGTATATTGACATATTGGTTGATGATTTATGTTGAGTATGTGATGGAAATTGTTGGATTGTATAATGATAAAATGGTTTTGTTGGTTCAATGTGAGTGAGCCCAATTGAATTAGATGAGTATATAATAGTCATGAAGTGTATTGGGAATGTTTAACCGTATTGACATGACTCGGGCTTTTACGCCTAGCAGGCCTTGTGTCGGTGTTATTTATCGGGCTTTTACGCCTAGCAGGCCTTGTGCCGGTGTTATTTATCGGGCTTTTACGCCTAGCAGGCCTTGTGCCGGTGTTATTTATCGGGCTTTTACGCCTAGCAGGCCTTGTGCCGGTGTTACTTTTCGGGCTTTTACGCCTAGCAGGCTTTGTGCCGGTGTTACTTTTCGGGCTTTTACGCCTAGCAGGCTTGATGCCGGTGATGTATTTTACAAAAGAGAAATCGAATCTTTGTTCAAGGCAACTTAAAGCAAATTTATTGACTATATGGTTCAGGTAAGCATGTAAGGTATGTGATGCTTAATATCACTTGAGTCGGATTAATATTATGAAAATTTTGGTATATGTGTCTGAAGTTAATATTGATCGGTGTAATATGATGGAATTCGAGTTAGAATGTGCTATTATGGAACAATTGGTTTTCAAGTATAAATGCTAAGAAAGGAGATTTTTATGCGATATGCTTATATGAATTTTAAAGAAATGATTTCTACTTTACTTGGGTTATTGAATTACTAGTATTCGGCCTTGTATAAGAAATTTACTTAAGTGCTTAGGTGGAAAACAATAAGTTGGAAGTTTTGATTTCATAAATATTTGTATGCTTTATTATCATGAGATTTGGACTTACTAAGCTAGTAAGCTTACTAGTGTGAAATGTTCTCCTTTGTTTTATAGATTGGTGCAAGCTACAAGTTCGTCGGGATCGTTCGGAAAGTCGTCCACACTATCAAACTGTTTTGGTACTCTTTCATTTTGGTTTTCCAATGAAGGCATGTATAGGAAAGATTTTGTCTAGGTTTGACGGAAACTTTGGTTCATGTATGTAATAGCCATGCGAATATGGCTAAATTTTTGTCAAATATGCTTTTTGGGACTTTTGTTATAAATGTTGGTGCTCTTTTAAATCGATGATGTTATGATATAATGTGAATGATTTAGGTACAAGCTAAATTGCGTTAATGGTTAAGATGCATGGATGGTATAAATTGCATGTGAGTATACTCGGTTATAAGCTAGAAATCATATTTTGTATAGAAACAGTCTTTAGTTACAGCAGTGAAGTGATTTTGAAAAATCACCAAAAATAGGATAAGTTGAATTAGAAGGTGAATGTGGTGTAGAATCAAATCTTATTGTGTTTATTTTGATATGAAAGAAACAGAGTAGGAAAATGATTTTTCTATTATGAGATATTTAAGTTTTAGTGAGACTCGCTCTAAATGAATTCGTGAGTCGCTGTTCTGTTTTGGAAAAATTGTTATAAATTGTACAAAAATAATTATGAAGCATGGTTTATATGTTTAGAATCCTTAATGAGTCTATTTTTGATTGGTATAAACAAGAACATTATTGAAAATTTGTACAATGAGATAACTGTATTTTTGTAATGATAAGCCAGAATTGTCAAGCAGTGAAATAGGGGTAACTTTGATGAATAAACTGTACTAATTGGCCACATGAAAAATTTCTAGAAAAATTATAGTAAATTCTTATTTGAGTCTAGTTTCAAGGAAAATTTACGGATCTGAATTTTGAGTTTTGTAACTCTAGTTATGGTCAAATTAGTCAGCATGATGCAGTTTGACAGCTTTAAATTTTTATGTCCTGAACTTGTAGTCAAGTCTAGTAATGCCACATACTCGACTCCGGCAATGGTCTCGGGTAAGGGGTGTTACATTTTATTGGTATCAGAGCCTACGGTTTAGTCGATTCTAGGACTACCGTAGCGCGCGTGAGTCTAGCTATACATGCCTTTATCATATATTGATAGTGTGGTGACTTCTGACAGCCTAAACTTTGTTTTACATAGTAAATGGACACTGATCCTGAAAGAGCCGTAGCTGATGATGTAGAGAGTGTAGCGCCTGACCGTGCACACGGATCAGCGCTGGTAGACTCTCGACCTATTTCGGGTAGCCACGAAGGAGAGACTAAACAAGCCTTTTATCAGATGATGAATGAGTGGTTTGCCCAATTTATTCGAACTAACCCGGCTGTACACCAACCTCCACCCCCGAATAATCCAACTCCGATTCCTTCAGCAACCCCGATGATAGATCCGGTGAGATCTAGTAGGCCCCCAGTTGATAAAATCCGAAAATTTGGGGCTGAAGAATTTAAAGCCAATGATGACGATGATGCAGAGTGAGCCAAAATGTGGCTTGATAATACTATACGGGTACTTGATGAGTTATCTTGTACTCCGGATGAATGCCTGAAGTGTGCTATATCTTTATTGAGGGACACTGCATATCACTGGTGGAACACACTAGTATCAGTGGTTCCGAAAGAGAAAGTGACATGGGATTTCTTCCAAAATGAATTTCGAAAGAAGTACATCAGCCAAAGATTTATTGATCAAAAACGAAAGGAATTCCTTGAGCTGAAACAAGGACGAATGACCGTGACGGAATATGAACGGAAATTTGTCAGACTCAGCAGATATGATAGAGAGTGTGTTTCTACTGAAGCTATTATGTGTAAAAGATTTGAAGATGGCCTGAATGAAGATATAAAGATGTTTGTTGGCATTCTTGAAATTCAAGAGTTTGTGACTTTAGTTGAAAGAGCTTGCAAAGCTGAAGAGCTCGGGAAAGAGAAAAGAAAGGCTGAGACTGAAGCTAGAGACATTCGTAAAAGATCTTCGGGTAAGGTCTTTAATTCCACAACCAAAAAGTCCAGAGATGACTACAGCCGGCATAAAGCTACTACAAATCCACCTGGACGGGATCGACCCCCTATGAGCTCTCGAGCTACCTCGATAGCCAGTGTTGGTAACATCCCTCAGAATAGAGTTGAATGCGAGCACTGTGGGAAATGGCACTCAGGGAGATGTAGATTTCATGATCGGTCTTGTTATAAATGTGGATCGTCAGATCATTTTATTAGAGAATGTCCGAGGTTAACTGAGCGGAATATAGTTCAGAACACTAAGCCGAACAACACATCAATGCGAGGGAGACCACCCAGACATTCCGGCAATGTAGGTGGTAGTCAGAAAGGAACGAAGAACACTACAATTCGATCTGAGGCTAGAGCTCCAGCTAGAGCTTATGCTGCACGAGCCAGAGAGGATGCTTCCTCCCCCAATGTCATTACCGGTACTTTCACCCTTTATGACACTACTGTAATTGCATTAATTGATCCTGGTTCGACTCACTCATATGTGTGTGAAACTTTAGAATTCGGAAAGACTCTACTAGTTGAGTCTACCGAGTTTGTGATACGTGTGTCCAACCCATTGGGTAGATGTGTGCTTGTAAATAAAGTGTGTAGGGGTTGCCCGTTGATGATTCGGGATTATTGCTTCCCAGCTGATTTAATGTTGTTGCCATTTGATGAATTTGATATAATCTTGGGTATGGACTGGTTAACCTCACATGAGGCAGTAGTGGATTGTAAAAGAAAGCTTATCAATTTGAAATGTCGAAATGGTGAGACCATCAGAATTAAATCCTGTGACGTAAATGGGTTGCCTACAGTAATATCTTCAATGTTAGCTCGAACGTATGTGAAAAAAGGGTGTGAAGCTTATTTGGCTTATGTACTGGATAATAAAATGTCTGAGAAACAAATTGAATCTGTATCAGTGGTGTGCGAATACCCCAATGTGTTTCCTGAAGAACTACCGGGTTTACCCCCAGTACGAGAGATTGAGTTCGGCATTGAGTTAGTGCCGGGTACGACTCCGATTTCGATAGCTCCGTACCGAATGGCACCTACTAAATTAAAAGAATTGAAAATGCAGTTGCAAGAGTTGACAGATAGGGGCTTCGCACGACCGAGTTTTTCTCTGTGGGGTGCACCGGTTTTATTTGTGAAAAAGAAAGATGGGACTATGCGAATGTGTATCGACTACCAGCAACTAAATAAGGTAACAATAAAGAATAAGTACCCGTTACCTCGGATTGATGATTTATTTGATCAGTTGAAAGGGGCTTCAGTGTTTTCGAAGATAGATTTGAGTTCGGGTTATTATCAGTTGCGAGTCAGAGATTCAGATGTGCCAAAGACTGCATTCTGAACGAGGTACGGACATTATGAGTTTTTGGTTATGCCTTTTGGACTCACTAATGCACCTGCTGTTTTTATGGATCTAATGAACCGAGTCTTCCGACAGTTTTTGGATCGGTTTGTGGTAGTGTTTATTGATGATATACTAATCTACTCCAAAAATGAAACGGAACATGCTGAGCATTTGAGACTAGTACTACAAACTCTGAGAGATCAACGATTGTACGCAAAGTTCAGTAAGTGTGAGTTCTGGATGAATGAAGTCAGCTTTTTGGGTCATGTTGTTTCGGTGTCAGGTATTCGAGTGGATCCGAACAAAATAGCAGCTATACTCGATTGGAAGCCACCAAAGAATGTTTACGAGATCCGAAGTTTCCTAGGCCTTGCGGGATATTATAGACGATTTGTAAAAGGTTTTTCTGTTATAGCTACACCTTTGACGAGACTACTACAGAAAGATGTCAAATTTGAGTGGTCAGAAAGGTGTCAGAAAAGTTTCGAGCAGTTGAAAGCCCTTTTGACCGAAGCTCCAGTGCTAACTCAGCCTGAAGCGGGTAAAGAATTTATTATTTTTAGCGATGCTTCCTTGAATGGGTTGGGTTGCGTTTTAATGCAAGAAGGCAAGGTGATAACCTATGCTTCGAGACAATTAAAGCCGCATGAGAAAAATTATCCAACTCACGATTTGGAGTTAGCAGCCATTGTGTTCGCTTTGAAAATTTGGCGTCACTATTTATTCGGCGAAAAGTGTCATATTTATTCAGATCATAAAAGTTTAAAGTATATAATGACTCAGAAAGATCTAAATTTGAGACAACGCAGATGGTTAGAATTGCTGAAAGACTATGACTTAGTAATTGACTACCATCCGGGAAAAGCTAATGTTGTTGCGGATGCGTTAAGTCGGAAATCATTATTTGCTCTTCGTGCATTGAATGCACAAATGGCTATGTCTGATGATGGTTCGATCGTAGCCGAGTTACAAGCAAGACTGATGTTTATTCAGCAGATTTGTGACGCACAGAAAGTTGACAAAAAGTTGATTGCTATTCGGATTCAGTGTGGAAATGGTACAGAATCAGATTTTCAAATTGATGCAAATAATTGTTTGAAATATAAAAGCCGATTGTGTGTTCCAAATGACTCAGATTTGATACAGATGATCCTGAGTGAGGCCTATAGTAGTCGACTATCAATACACCCGGGTAGCACGAAAATGTATAACGATTTGAAACAGTTCTATTGGTGGCCTGGCATGAAACGAGATATATCTGAATTCGTTTCCAAGTGCTTAATCTGTCAACAAGTGAAAGCTGAGCATCAGGTACCATCCGGATTACTTCAGCCAATCATGATACCCGAATGGAAATGGGATAGAATTACAATGGATTTTGTATCCGGTCTTCCTATGACACCTAGTAAGAAAGATGTTGTATGGGTTATCGTTGATAGACTGACTAAATCAGCTCATTTTGTGCCGGTATGTACCGACTATTCACTTGATAAGCTTGCCGAATTGTATGTGTCGCAGATTGTAAGGTTGCACGGTGTACCGAGTTCCATTGTTTCTGATAGGGACCCAAGATTCACATCGCGGTTCTGGAAGAAATTGCAAGATGCTTTAGGTACTAAACTTCATTTTAGTACAGCCTTCCATCCGCAAACAGACGGTCAGTCTGAGCGAACTATTTTGATACTTGAGGACATGTTGAGGTGTTGCATTCTCGAGTTTGAAGGTACGTGGGAACGATACCTACCTTTGGTTGAATTTGCTTACAATAATAGTTTCCAATCTAGCATAAAAATGGCGCCTTATGAAGCCTTATATGGTCGAAAATGTCACACACCATTGTATTGGACTGAGCTCAGTGAGAATAAGATACACGGGGTTGATTGGATTAAAGAAACAGAACAGAAGGTGGTTGTTATTAGGAGTAATTTGAAAGCTGCTTCGGATCGTCAAAAGTCCTATGCCGATTTGAAACGTAAGGACATTGAATTTCAGGTCGGAGATCGGGTGTTCTTAAAAGTTTCTCCGTGGAAGAAAATACTCCGATTTGGTCAGAAAGGCAAGTTGAGTCCGAGATTTATCGGACCGTATGAAATCATAGAGCGTATAGGGCCTGTTGCTTATAGATTGAAATTGCCCCTTGACTTAGAAAAGATACATAATGTATTTCATGTTTCGATGCTTCGCAAATATAGATCAGATCCGTCCCATGTGATTGCACCGTCAGAGATTGAAATTAGATCTGATTTGACATATGATGAAGAACCGATCCGTATCTTAGGTCGGGAAATAAAAGAGTTGAGAAACAAAAGGATTCCATTAGTAAAGGTTTTATGGAATCGTCACGGAGTTGAAGAGGCTACGTGGGAGCCTGAGGAGTCAATGAGGCAACAATATCCGAACTTATTTAACGGTAAGATTTTCGGGGACAAAAATCCTTAAGGGGGGAGAGTTGTAACAGACCAATTTTGACCCTAATCGGAATGGTGGTTTCGGAACCACGAATCCGAGCCGATAAAAAATTTTTTTTTTAAAAATTTATTTTTATGTTTATTATATGTGTGTTGATGTGTGTGAAAGTTTCGTAGAAAAATATGATTGATTGAGTGTTTAATTTGATAAAAAGGATTTAATCGCGAAAAGCGAAAAATTCGCATCCTAAGGTGTAGTGTACTAAATTGCTTGTGGCTTTTTAAGTGGGTGTCCTAAAAGGGCAATTAGCCCATTGACCATAGTGATGCACGGCAATGGGCCAAGTTAGCTAGATTTATATATATGTTGGTTTAATTAAATTTTATTATATGCTTATGTTAGTATTTTATATAATAAAATGTGTTAGTGTATAGGTTTATTTAAAGCATAAAATAAGGCCACTATTTTCCCTTCTCTCATAGCCGATTGTAGCAATAGAAAGGAGTAAATTGAATTGTTCTCCTTGCATGGGAGGGTTTGCATGTCAAATTCCCCAAAATTTTAGTGTAGTGGACGGTAAGCATGCTTTGAATGTCATGATATTAATGTTTTATAACTAAAGTATAGTTTGTTTAATAAGCATGCTATAAAGAAAATAGGTTAATTGATAAAAAAAATATATATATATATATTTTTCTCACTTGCTTCATCTTCTTCACGAACACAAAGGGGGAAAAAAAAAGAAAATTTAAGCTTCCATAATTGCTGTCATTGCATGTCTCTTTAAGGTGAGTAATTTCCCTTAGTTTTTATTAATTCTAACAAATTTGAGGTTATTGTCTTGTATACTAATTAGATCATACTCAAATTCTTGAGTTGGTGGTGATAGCCGAATGTTGCCTTGGGTGGAAATTTAGTTGTTTTATGTTAAATCATGATTTACTTGGTTGCATTGAATGCATGAATATATATAAGCTTGGTTGTTATACAAGTAATATCATATTTTAGGTGAACATGAATTCATGAATGGTGGTATACTGGATAGGTAAATTAGTAGTAATAGTTTAATATGCTTTTGCTTATGCATGTTTGTGTATTCGGTAAAGGTTAGTTCTTGTTATCATCTTTGCACTATATATATATATATATATATATATATATATAGGATGTATTTCGTTAAGTATGTTATGAACATTTTTTTTTTCGAATGTTTTGGTATAATCTCAAGAGCACTGATAGTTGCGTGAATATTGTTTAAAGAACTAAAGTGTAGTTATTCTCTTACTGGGTATAGGTTATGCGCACATATATATATATATATATTTATATATATATATATATATATTGGATTATGTATTCGGTGGAGTACTTGGAAATTGTATAAGTTGTATATGTATGTAATTATTGATGTAATTACATTTAAATTGCTAAATGTAAAATGGTGTGAGGTTTACATCATGTAAAAACCGAATGTGCAGTAAAGCATGTGTTCAATTAATGTGTTAAAATTAGATGATTTGAAGTGAATGGAAAATAAGTTAAATCAAACCTTGAGTTGTAGTATAATAATCCTTGGATATTAAGTTATGTGCAATTTGTTTTGAGTTGAGCAAATGGATAGGATGTATATGAATAAAATTTACTTGGCATTTTTAGATCGGGAACAAAAATAGAAAGAACAAGATCGAGGAAAAACAAAGGTTCTCGACTAGCCGATTTACACGGCCTATCGACAACCAAGGTAAGTCCTTTAGTTAAATCATGTCAAAGAATTAATTTTGGTTATCTTGACTATTAAAAATTGATGAATGTTAGTATCCACTTACATCATGGCCGAATGTATATTGACATATTGGTTGATGATTTATGTTGAGTATGTGATGGAAATTGTTGGATTGTATAATGATAAAATGGTTTTGTTGGTTCAATGTGAGTGAGCCCAATTGAATTAGATGAGTATATAATAGTCATGAAGTGTATTGGGAATGTTTAACCGTATTGACATGACTCGGGCTTTTACGCCTAGCAGGCCTTGTGCCGGTGTTATTTATCGGGCTTTTACGCCTAGCAGGCCTTGTGCCGGTGTTATTTATCGGGCTTTTACGCCTAGCAGGCCTTGTGCCGGTGTTATTGATCGGGCTTTTACGCCTAGCAGGCTTTGTGCCGGTGTTACTTTTCGGGCTTTTACGCCTAGCAGGCTTGATGCCGGTGATGTATTTTACAAAAGAGAAATCGAATCTTTGTTCAAGGCAACTTAAAGCAAATTTATTGACTATATGGTTCAGGTAAGCATGTAAGGTATGTGATGCTTAATATCACTTGAGTCGGATTAATATTATGAAAATTTTGGTATATGTGTTTGAAGTTAATATTGATCGGTGTAATATGATGGAATTCGAGTTAGAATGTGCTATTATGGAACAATTGGTTTTCAAGTATAAATGCTAAGAAAGGAGATTTTTATGCGATATGCTTATATGAATTTTAAAGAAATGATTTCTACTTTACTTGGGTTATTGAATTACTAGTATTCGGCCTTGTATAAGAAATTTACTTAAGTGCTTAGGTGGAAAACAATAAGTTGGAAGTTTTGATTTCATAAATATTTGCATGCTTTATTATCATGAGATTTGGACTTACTAAGCTAGTAAGCTTACTAGTGTGAAATGTTCTCCTTTGTTTTATAGATTGGTGCAAGCTACAAGTTTGTCGGGATCGTTCGGAAAGTCGTCCACACTATCAAACTATTTTGGTACTCTTTCATTTTGGTTTTCCAATGAAGGCATGTATAGGAAAGATTTTGTCTAGGTTTGACGGAAACTTTGGTTCATGTATGTATTAGCCATGCGAATATGGCTAAATTTTTGTCAAATATGCTTTTTGGGACTTTTGTTATAAATGTTGGTGCTCTTTTAAATCGATGATGTTATGATATAATGTGAATGATTTAGGTACAAGCTAAATTGCGTTAATGGTTAAGATGCATGGATGGTATAAATTGCATGTGAGTATACTCGGTTATAAGCTAGAAATCATATTTTGTATAGAAACAGTCTTTAGTTACAGCAGTGAAGTGATTTTGAAAAATCACCAAAAATAGGATAAGTTGAATTAGAAGGTGAATGTGGTGTAGAATCAAATCTTATTGTGTTTATTTTGATATGAAAGAAACAGAGTAGGAAAAGGATTTTTCTATTATGAGATATTTAAGTTTTAGTGAGACTCGCTCTAAATGAATTCGTGAGTCACTGTTCTGTTTTGGAAAAATTGTTATAAATTGTACAAAAATAATTATGAAGCATGGTTTATATGTTTAGAATCCTTAATGAGTCTATTTTTGATTGGTATAAACAATAACATTATTGAAAATTTGTACAATGAGATAACTGTATTTTTGTAATGATAAGTCAGAATTGTCGAGCAGTGAAATAGGGGTAACTTTGATGAATAAACTGTACTAATTGGCCACATGAAAAAATTCTAGAAAAATTATGTAAATTCTTTTATGAGTCTAGTTTCATGGAAAATTTACGGATCTGAATTTTGAGTTTTGTAACTCGAGTTATAGTCAAATTAGTCAGCATGACGCAGTTTGACAGCTTTAAATTTTTATGTCCTGAACTTGTAGTCAAGTCTAGTAATGCCACATACTCGACTCCGGCAATGGTCTCGGGTAAGGGGTGTTACAGGTTCGATACTTTAATTACAAATTCAATAGACTCTATAGGCAAAGTCTTATTGGATACTAAATTCATGCATATATATGAATGAGTTGATCCTGGGTCTGTCAATGAAATCATAGAAGTATCATAAAGAGTAAAAATACCTATAATGACGTCTAGAGATGACGCTGCTTCACAAGCGTGAATAGCATAAACTCTGGCAGGTTCTCTCACCTCGGATCTCACAGCTGTATCCGTTGTTCCTCTCTGACCACCACTCACAATTCCTGTGTTTCTGGGTGGTCTATCCCTAGCTGTTGTGTTACTCGGCCTCGCACTCTAAGCATTATCTTTCTCAGCCAACTTCGGGCAACCTCGAATGAAGTGATCTCGTGATCCACATTTCTAAGAAACTCTATTATTATACTTGCCCTAGCATTCACCAATATGACGTCTCCCACACTGTCTACACTCAGGCTTATTATTTTTAACACTGCCAACACTTGATTGCATTGGAATTTGAGCTTTAGGACTCGTATATTGTTTCACACGATCTCTACTCGAATGAATTGAGCGACTAGTTGCATCTCTAAATCTCTTTGACGAAGAGTGATGCGGCTTACTCATCAACCTTTTTCTCTCGTCTCTAGCTTCTGAGTCTGTTTTCTTCTTTTCTTTACTAAGCTCCTTGGCTTTACAAGCTCTTTCAACGAATACCACAAATTTAGTCAAGTCAAAAATTCCGACCAGAAGTTTAATATATTCATTCAACCCTTCAATGAATCGTTTACACATAGTAGTTTCCGTCGAAACACATTCTCGTGCATACTGGCTCAATCTCACAAATTCTCGCTCGTATTCCGTAATAGACTTATGACCCTATTTTAGCTCAAGGAACTCATTGCATTTTTTGATGTATAAATCGTTGACTGATATATTTATTCCAAAATTCAGTTTGGAAGAAACCCTAGGTGATTCGTTCTCTCGGAACAACAGATATCAATGTTTTCCACCAATGATATGCCGTATCGTTCAACAGTGAAATAGAGCACTTAAGACATTCAGCAGAAGTACATGTTAATTCATCAAACACTCTAATGGTATTCTCAAGCCAGAATTCAGCTCGCTTGGCATCATCATCAACTGTGGCCCTGAACTCTTCGGCCCCATACTTATGAATCTTATCAACTGGAGGTTCACTTAATCGAATCGGGTCTATAAGTTGTGGAGCTATAGGATTGCGGGGGTGGAGGTTGTTGAGCAACCAGATTCGTTCGAACAAACTCTGTGAACCACTCACTCATCATTTGGAAGAAGGCTTGCTTAGCCTCTGCCTCGTGGCTACTCGTAATAGGTCTAGAATTAGACGGTGTTGTCCCTTGAGCTGGACCAGGCTACTCTCAACATCATCAGCTATAGCTCGATCGAGATCCATTTGCTGTACAAAAACACATTTTTTAACTGTTAGGAATCATCACACTATCGTAGATATATATATGGCATGTACAGCTAGACTCTCACACGCTACATTAGTCCTAGAATTGACTAAACGTACCTCTGATACCAATAAATGTAACTCCCCTAACCCGTTTCCATCGCCGGACTAGGGTTCCAAGGTATTACTGGTCGAATCATAACATCTAAATAACCATAATTCACACATCAACATATCATAGTTAATCAATAACACAAAGTCCCTTTAGAAGGTCTACGAGACCTTAAACATGCTTTAGAAGTGGTTTGGGACTGAACCGATCATATTTAAAACTTTTACGAAACTTTAAAAAAAATTTCTTCAAAACAGGGCACAAGCCCATGTGGCTAGGCCGTGTGCCTCACACGACCATGCCTTAGACCATGCCTTACCCCGTGTGCAACACTTACTTGAATCACATGGCTTTTCACGCGCCCGTGTGTTTGGCACGTGTGCAAGTCTGACTCGCTTCGAATTGGGACATTGAAGGACACAGTCGAGACATACACCCGTGTGCTCAACCATGTGAGTCATTATAGGCCATTTACAAGGCCAACTTGTCACCCATTTTGGGTCAATCCTATAAGGATTACTCTATACTCAATTCATGCTCAATTAATGGTCAAAACCCTACCAAAACATGCACAAGTCATGCTACAATATCCTCATTCATTTTCATATACAATTCCATACCAAAGGCATATGATTCACATCTCATTTCGAACCATTTCAAACATGCAACATATTCACTATCGTAACTACCAAATCAAGTATGATACATACTATTTCAATTTCACTAAAGCATACCATAATGACCATTCACACAAGACCATATATACACATCACATACTCCATTTTCACATAGCAAAACATATACCAAAATCAATCCAAAGTCTCATCCATTATCAAGCCACATCACATGGCAAGATTTATTCATCACAAAATATTCCACAACCTCATTAGCCTATACATGCCATATACCATAAATACAACTTTCAAAAGGTACAAAAATAGATGAACGATAGTGTGATTGAGTCGTTGATGATCCCTGGATCCGAGCTAGCTTTAAATACCACTGTAAAATATAGAAAGACTTCACACGGTAAGCTTTAAAGCTTAGTAAGTTCGTAATATAACACAATTAACTCAACAATTCAATTTTAGTATGCAAAAATTAACATACTTAGTTCAATTCACATCACTACTCAATTTCATCCATGGCTATTACTCACTTTCATACCATATCTATAGGTTCATATACAAGCATTTACAATGCTACTCAATCCAACTCTTTTCATAATTCATTCACATAATCTTTCATCTATCTCATACACAATATCATCAACCACATAGGTTCTGTACATGCCTGTACCATCACGTATTTATCTCTCACATTTACCACTTCAATGCTCGATGCCATAATTCATTTGATCCTCTTTAAACGTTCGATGAACTCACACACTTAGTGCCAATTAATTAGCCGAAGCTATAATAATATCGCACACTTAGTGGCACATATCTTTGAACTTATGTTTCACATTGCCAAACTCTACAATCACATTTCCATTCATTTCATCACATAAGACCATTGTTTAAACAATACAAATTATGCACGAACTTACCTCGGACTTAGAAACGACGAGATTAGTCGATCAATAGAGCACTTTGTTTTGCCTGGATCTAGGTCCGAATTTCTCCTTTCTTGATCTATATAATATCAAATTCAACTCATTCAATCACATTTTCACTCAATTTAGTCCACAACACATAATTAGGGAATTTTACACATTAGCCCCCGAATTTCCATATTTTTTATCAATTTAGTCCTTTTTACATAAAATCAAAAATTCAATAAATTTCTTAGCAACCCATGCTAGCTGAATTTATCACATGCTACTAGAAGCCCATAACTTTCATTTATTTCACATTTTAGCCCCTCAGTTTCTCATTTTCATAATTTAATCCTTAATAGGCAATTTCACCAAAAATCATTATACAAAACATGTATATCAACCATCAAACACTTAGTTTTCATCATCAAACATTACAAAACTCAATTATTCAACAATGGTACTTCACAGAATCATCATCGATTCTGAAAATCAAGGTACGGGCTAGCTAGTACTCAAAGCAACGATCACAAAAAACATAAAAATTATCAAAAATCGAGCTCAAAACATACCTCATGCAAGCTCAACAAGTGCCGAATGCTCAAAGCTCATAAACCCTATCTATTTCTTCAATTTTTGGTCCTAAATGCATGAAAAAGATGAGTATTTGACTTTGTTTTAATAATAATATCATGATTTATCAAATACCAAAATTAACCTTTCATAAACACATTAAAAATCCACTAATATAAACCCATTTTTGTCCATCCAAGATATTAATGGTCTAATAACAACATAAGGACCTCTCGTGTAATAAGACGTGGCATTTAAGCACTTTTATCTACTAGCACACAACTTTTTCATTTTACGCGATTTGGTCCTTTTTCACAAATCGGCACACAAACGATAAATTTTTCACGCGGAACTTTCACTCATACTTTATCACAAGCCATTAACATAAAAAACAACATTAAATTATTTCTCTGACCTTGGATTTGTGATCTCGAAACCACTGTTCTGACTAGGGTCTAAACCGATCTGTTACAACTCTCCCCCCTAAGAGATTTTTGTCCCCAAAAATCTTACAAGTGAATAGATTTGGGTATTGCTCTCTCATAGCATCCTCGACTCCCACGTAGCCTTTTCAACCCCGTGTCTATGCCACAACACATTCACTAAAGCATTTTTCTTATTTCTTAACACTTTGATCTCAGAAGCCAGAATTCGAATCAGTTCTTCGCTATATGATAGATTAGACTGAATCTCAACTTCAGTAAGGGCAATCACATGCGATGGGTCAGATCTGTATCGTTGAAGCATTGATATGTGAAACACATTATGAATCTTCTCTAGCTCAGGTGGCAACAATAATCTATAAGCAACTGGCCCAATACGCTCAGAAATCTCATACGACCCGATAAACCTTGGACTCAATTTGCCTTTTCTGCCGAATCAGAGTATTTTCTTCCACGGAAACACTTTCAAAAACACTTTATCACCGATCTCAAATTCAATATCTTTTCGTTTCAATTCTGTGTAAGGCTTCTGACGATCTGATGCCGCTTTCAAACTGTTTCGAATCACTTTCACTTTTAGCTCAATCTCTCTTATCAAATCTATCCCGTGAATATTATTCTCACTAAGCTCAATCTAGTACAATGGTGTTCTACATTTACGACCGTCAAGAGCCTCATATGGTGCCATTTTAATGCTTGATTGAAAGCTATTATTATACGCAAATTCAATCAACGACAGGTACTTTTCTTACGTACCTTCAAACTCAAGAATGCAACATCTCAACATATCCTCGAGTATCTGAATAATCCGCTCGGATTGACCTTCCGTCTGCGGGTGAAAAGCAGTACTGAAGTGAAATTTCATACCTAAAGCCTATTGCAGTTTCTTCCAAAACCGCAAAGTAAACCTCGGATCTCTATCAGACACAATAGATAGTGGCACCCCGTGTAGTCTCACAATATCAGAAACATACAATTCAGCTAACTTATCAAGTGGGTAATTCATTCTTACCGAAATAAAATGAGCTGATTTTGTTAATCTGTCAACTATCACCTAGATTGCATCTTTCTTTCTTAGAGATAGGGGCAATCCCGACACAATGTTCATCGTGATTCTCTTCCATTTCCACTCAGGAATCATGATCGGCTGTAATAAGCCCGAAGGTTCCTGATGTTCAGCTTTAACTTGCTAACAAATCAAACATCTCGAAACAAAATCTGAAATATCCCTTTTCATACTAGGCTACCAGTAAAACTGTTTCAGATCATTAAACATTTTCGTACCTCCCGGATGAACAGACAAACGACTACTGTGAGCTTCGTTCAAAATCATTTGAATCAATTCTGGATTTCTTGGAACACATATTCGATCTTTAAATCTCAGAAAATCATTAGTATCAACTTGAAATTCAGAATCAGGAGTCAAATCACATTGAGCTCTTTTCACTAACATTTCATTGTCAACTTTCTGAGCATCACAAATCTGCTGTATAAACAATGGCCTCACTTTCAACTCAGCTACAACCAAATCATCATCACACAAAGCTATCTGAGTGTTCATCGTACGTAAAGCAAATAAATACTTTTTGCTCAAAGCATCAGCAACAATATTTTCTTTTCCCAGATGATACTCAATTACTAATTCATAGTCTTTTAGCAATTCTAACCATCTTCATTGTCCCAAATTAAATTCTTTCTAAGTCATCAGCTTTTCAAGCTCTTATGATCTGAAAACACATGATATTTCTCACCGAAAAGATAATGGCACCAAATTTTTAGAGCAAACACGACCGCCACTAACTCAAGGTCATGTGTCGGATAATTCTTTTCATGCGGTTTCAATTGTCTCGAGGCATAAGCTATAACTTTGCCTTCCTGCATCAATACACATCCCAAACCATTTAACGAAGCATCACTAAAAATCACGAACTCTTTACCCGATTCTAGCTGTACCAAAACTGGAGCTTCAGTCAAAAGAGCTTTCAACTGATCAAAGCTTTTCTGACACTTTTCAAACCATTCAAATTTCACATCTTTTTGAAGAAATCTCGTCAACAGAGTTTTAATCATCGAAAAGCCATTTACGAACCGTTGGTAATAACCAGCAACTCCCGGAAAACTGTGGACTACAGACACATTTTTCGGAGGCTTCTACTCTAAAATAGCTGAAATCTTGCTCGGATCAACTCGTATACCAGATGCTGACACAATATGCCCCAAAAAGCCAACTTCGTGCAACTAGAACTCACATTTACTAAACTTTGCATACAATTGCTTATCACGCAGAGTTTGTAACACAATTCTCAAATGTTTAGCATGCTCAATTTTACCACACGAATAAATCAAAATGTCGTCAATGAATACAATAACAAATAGATCTAAATACAGTCTAAAAAATCTATTCTTCAAGTCCATAAAGACAGCAAGAGCATTTGTTAGTCCTAAAGGCATAACTAAAAATCCATAATGCTCGTACTTCGTTCTGAAAGTAGTTTTCAGAATCTCTGAATCTTTTACTAGTAATTGATAGTATCCCAATCTCAGATCTATCTTTGAAAACACAGTAGCTCCTTTCAGCTGATCAAACAAATCATTGATTCTGGACAGGGGATATTTGTTCTTAATAGTCACTTTGTTTAACTGACGGTAATTAATGCACATTTTAACGTGCCATCTTTGTTTTTTAAAAACAGAACGGGAGTGCCCCAAGGAGAAAAGCTCAGTCGTACGAAACCTCTGTCTGTCAAATCTTGCAACTAAGACTTCAATTCTTTCAGTTTTGTCGGAGCCGTTCTATACGGAGCTATTGAGATAGGGGTCGTCCCCGGCACTAACTCAATGCCAAACTCAACTTCTCGTATCGGAGGTAATCCTGGTAATTCATCAAGAAACACATCAGGGAACTCATAAACCACAGGCACATATTCAACTTTCTTTTCTGTTACTTTCGTATCAATCACATATGCAAGATAAGCTTCACATCCGTTTTTCACATGATTTAGAGCTTTCATCGAAGATATTACGACCGATAGCCCATTCAAATCACTTGATTCAATTCGGACTATCTCGTCATTCTGACTTCTCAAATCAATAGTCTTCCATTTGCAATTCATAATAGCATTATGTAAAGTTAGCCAATCCATACCCAGAATTATATCATATTCATCAAAGGGTAGTAGCATCAGATTAGCCGAGAAACAGATATCTCAAAACATCAACGGAAAATTCTTGCACACTTTGTCAACTAGAACACACTTGCCTAAGGGGTTCGATACTTCAATTACAAATTCAGTAGACTCTATAGGCAAAGTCTTACTGGATACTAAATTCATGCATATATATGAATGAGTTGATCCTGGATCTATCAATGCAGTCATAGAAGTATCATAAAGAGTAAATCTACTCGTAATGACGTTTGGAAATGATGTTTCTTCGCGAGCGCAAATAGAATAAGCTCTGGCAGGTGCTCTCGCCTCAGATCTCACAGCTGTATCCGTTGTTCTTCTCTGACTACCACTCACAATTCTTGTGTTTCTAGGTGGTCTACCCCTAGCTTCTGTGTTACTCAGCCTCGCACTCTGAGCATTATCTTTCTTAGCCAACTTCGGCTAACCCCGAATGAAGTGATCTCGTGATCCACATTTATAACAAACTCTATTATTGTACTTGCCCCAGCATTCACCAATATGACGTCTCCCACACTGTCTACACTCAGGCTTATTATTTCTGACACTGCCAACACTTGATTCCATTGGAATTTAAGCTGTAGGACTCGTATATTGTTTCACACGATCTCTACTCAAATGTCCAATTGAAGCATTTGAGCGACTAGTTGCATCTCGGAATCTCTTTAACGAAGAGTGATACGGCTTACTCATCGACCTTTTTCTCTCGTCTCTACCACAAATTCAGTCAAGTCAAGAATTCTGACCAGAAGTTTAATATCTTCATTCAAGCATTCAATGAATCGTTTACACATAGTAGTTTCTGTCGAAACACATTTTCATGCATACTGGCTCTATCTCACAAATTCTCGCTCGTATTCTATATACGACCCTGTTTCAGCTCAAGAAACTCTTTGCGATTCTGATCTATAAACCATTGATTGATATATTTCTTCTGAAATTCAGTTTGGAAGAAATCCAGGTGATTCGTTCTCTCGGAACCACAAATATCAATGTTTTCCACCAATGATACGTCATATCTCTCAACAGTGAAACAACACACTTAAGACATTCATCAGAAGTACATGATAATTCATCAAACACTCTAATGGTATTCTCAAGCCAGAATTCAGCTCGCTCGGTATCATCATCAACTGTGGCCCTGAACTCTTCGTCCCCATACTTATGAATCTTATCAACTGTAGGTTCACTCAATTGAATCGAGTCTATAACTTGTGGCGCTACAGGAACTTGCGGGGGTGGAGGTTGTTGAGCAACCAGATTCGTTTGAACAAACTTCGTGAACCACTGACTCATCATTTGGAAGAAGGCTTGCTTAGCCTTTCCCTCATGGCAACTCGTAACAGGTCTAGAATTAGATGGCGTTGTCCCTTGAGTGGGACCAGGCGCATTACTCTCAACATCATCAGCTACAGCTCGACCGGGATCCACTTCCTATACAAAAACACATTTTTTTAACTGTCAGGAATCATCAGACTACCGCAGATATATATATATATGGCATGTATAGCTAGACTCTCACACGCTACGTTAGTCCTAGAATTTACTAAACCGTAACTCTAATACCAATTATATATAACACCCCTAACCGTGTCCATCACCGGACTAGGGTTCTGAGATATTACCGGTCAAATCATAACATTTAAATAACCATAATTCACACATCAACATATCATAGTTAATCAATAACACAAAGTACCTTTAGAAGGTCTACGAGACCTTAAACATGCTTTAGAAGTGGTTCAGAACTGAACCGATCACATTTAAAACTTTTACGAAATTTTAAACTTTTTCTTCAAAACAGGACACATGCCCGTGTGGCTAGGCCGTGTGGTACACGGCCATGCCTAGGACCATGCCTTACGGTCACCCAGCCTATCACACACCCATGTGTTTGGCCCGTGTGCAAGTCTGACTTACTTCGAATTGGGACATTGAAGGACACGGTTGAGACACACGCCCGTGTGCTCAACCGTGTGAGCAATTATAGGCCATTTACAAGGCCAACTTGTCATCCATTTCGGGTCAATCCTATAAACATCACTCTATACTCAATTCATGCTCAATTAATGGTCAAAACCCTACCAAAACATGCACAATTCATGCTACAATATCCTCATTCATTTCCATATACAATTCCATACCAAAGGCATATGATTCACATCTCATTTCAAACCATTTCAAACATGCAATATATTCACCATCTCAACTGCCAAATCAAGTATGATACATACTATTTCTATTTCACTGAAGCATACCTTAATGGCCATTCACACAAGACCATATATACACATCACATACTCCATTTTCACATAGCAAAACATATACCAAAATCAATCCAAAGTCTCATCCATTATCAAGCCATCTCACATGGCAAGATTTATACATCTCAAAATATTCCATAACCTCACTAGCCTATACATGCCATATACCATAAATACAATTTTCAAAAAGTGTCAAAATATATGTCCGATAGTGTGATTGAGTCGCTGACGATCCCTGGATCCGATCTAGCTTTAAATACCATTGTAAAACAGAGAAAGGCTTCACACAGTAAGCTTTAAAGCTTAGTAAGTTCGTAATATAACACAATTAACTCAACAATTCAATTTTAGTATGCAAAAATTAACACACTTAGTTCAATTCACATCACTACTTAATTTCATCCATGGCTATTACTCACTTTCATACCATATCTATAGGTTCATATAGAAGCATTTACAATGTTACTCAATTCAACTCTTTTCATTATTCATTCACATAATCGTCCATCTATCTCATACACAATATCATCAACCACATAGGTTCTGTACATACCTGTACCGTTACATATTTATATATCATATTTACCACTTCAATACTTGATGCCATAATTCATTTGGTCCTCTTTAAACGTGCGATACACTAGCACATTTAGTGCCAATTAATTAGTCGAAGCTATAATAATATCGCACACTTAGTGCAATCACATTAAACCAAATTTGTCTCGGTATCGCACACGTAGTGCCAAATAATACAACCGATGTTTTCTTTATCTCGCACACTTAGTGCCATCCATCACTGTATCGATTCTATTTACGCACACTTAGTGCCACATATCTTCGAACTTATGTTTCACATTACCAAACTCTATAATCACATTTCCATTCATTTCATCACATAGGAACATTATTTAAACAATACGTATTATATATGAACTTACCTCAGACTTAGAAACGACGAGATTAGTCGATCAATCGAGCAATTTGTTTTTGCCTCGATCTAGGTCCGAATTTCTCCTTTCTTGATCTATATAATATCAAATTCAACTCATTCAATCATATTTTGACTAAATTTAGTCCACAACACATTATTAGAGCATTTTACACATAAGCCCCCTAATTTCCATATTTTTATCAATTTAGTCCTTTTGGCATAAAATCCTAAATTCAATAAATTTCTTAGCAACCCATGCTACCTGAATTTATCACATGCTACTAGCAGCCCATAACTTTCATTTATTTCACATTTTATCCCCTCAATTTCTCATTCTCACAATTTAATTCGTTAATAGGCAGTTTCACCAAAAACCATTATACAAAACATGTATATCAACCATCAAACACTTAGTTTTCATCATCAAACATTACAAAACTCAATTATTCAACAATGGTACTTCAAAAAATCATCATTAGTTCCAAAAATCAAGGTATGGGCCAGCTAGGACTCAAAGCAAAGATCACAAAAACATAAAAATAATCAAAAACTGAGCTCACAACATACCTCATGCAAGCTCAACAAGTGTCGAATGTTCAAATCTCATAAACCCTATCTAGTTCTTCAATTTTCAGTTATGAGTGCATGAAAAAGATGAGTATTTGAATTTGTTTTAATAATAATTTCATGATTTATCAATTACCAAAATTAACCTTTCATAAACACATTAAAATCCACTAATATAAACCCATTTTTGTCCATCCAAGCTATTAATAGTCTAATAACAACATAAGGACCTCCCATTTCATATGACATAGCATTTAAGCACTTTTATCTACTAGCACACAACTTTTGCATTTTACGCAATTAGGTCCTTTTTCACAAATTGGCACACAAACGATAAAATTCTCACACAGAACTTTCACACATACTTTATCACATGCCATAAACGTCAAAAATAATATTAAATTATTTCTCTGACCTCAAATTTGTGGTCCCAAAACCATTATTCTGACTAGGGTCTAAACCGGGCTGTTACAGTTGAAGCCACACGAAAAGAATTATCTGATGCACGATCTAAAGTTAGTCGCGACAGTGTTTGCATTGAAAATTTGGTGTCATTACTTGGTTGGTGAGAAATGCCATATTTATATTGACCACAAAAGCTTGAAATTTCTGATGACTTAGAAAGACTTGAATTTGCAGCAGCTGAGATGGTTAGAATTGTTAAAAGACTATGAATTAGTGATTGGCTATCATCCGGGAAAAGCGAATGTAGTTCTTGATGCTTTGAGTCGAAAGTCCTTATTTGCTCTACGTGCTTTAAACATAAAGTTAGCTATGTCTGATAACGGTTCGATAGTAGCCGAGTTGAAAGCGAGACCATTATTTTTACAGCAGATTTGTAAAGCTCAAATATTTGATAATTAATTGCAAGCAAAACGAGCTCAGTGTGAGTCGGCTTTTGATTTTGAGTTTCGAATAGGGTTTGATGACTGTTTGATGTTTCATGATAGAATATGTGTACCAAAGAATTTCAAGCTCATTCGAAAGATTCTAAACGAAGCACACAATAGTTGTTTATCAGTGCATCCAGGAAGCACGAAAATGTATAACGATTTGAAACAGCTTTATTAGTGGCATGGCATGAAATGAGATATCTCAGAATTTGTTTCAAAATGTTTGATTTGTCAGCAAGTCAAAGCTAAGCATCAGGTTCCGTCAGGTTTATTACAGCCTATTGTGATTCTAGAATAGAAGTGGGATAAAGTAGCAATGGACTTTGTACCGGGTTTGCCCTTATCTCCGAGAAAGAAAGATGCAATCTGGGTTGTTGTTGACAGATTGACGAAATCAGCTCATTTCATTCTTGTACGTACGAATTACTCACTTGATAAATTGGATGAGTTATATATCTCAGAGATTGTTCGTTTGCACAGAGTACCACTATCTATTGTTTCGGATAGGGATCCGAGATTCACTTCGCAATTTTGGAAGAAATTGCCATAAGCTTTAGGTACAAAGCTGCATTTTAGCACTGCGTTTCACCCACAAACGGATGGTCAATCTGAGCGAGTTATTCAGATACTTGAAGATATGTTGAGATGTTGCATTCTTAAGTTTGAAGGTAGCTGGGAGAAATACCTACCATTGGTTGGATTTGCTTACAATACTAGCTTTTAATCGAGTACAAAGATGGAACCATACAAAGCTCTATACGGTCGTAAATGTCGAACATCATTGTATTTGAGTGAGCTAGGTGAAAATAAAATTCACAGGATTGACCTTATCAGAGAAACAGAAGAAAAAGTAAAAGTGATTCGTGATAGTTTAAAAGCAACTTCGGATCAACAGAAATCGTATGCAAACTTGAAATGGAAAGACATTAAGTTTCATATCGGGGATAAAGTAATTCTAAAAGTCTCACCATGGCAGAAAAGGGAAATTGAGTTCGCGATTCATCGGATCGTATGAGATTATCGAGCGAGTTGGGCCAGTGGCGTATTGACTATCTTTACTGTCTAAGTTAGAGAAAATACATAGTGTGTTTCATGTGTCGATGCTTCGATGATACCAATCCGACCCTTCACATGTCATTTCCCCGACCGAAGTTGAAATTCAGTCTGATATGTCATATGTTGAAAAATCGATTAGAATATTAGCTCGTGAGATCAAAGAGATGAGAAATAAGAAAATTGCATTAGTGAAAATATTATGGCATCGACACGAGGTTGAATAAGCTACTTGGGAACACGAGGATGCTATGAGAAAACAATACCCGAACCTATTCACTGGTAAGATTTTTCGGGACGAAAATGTCTAAGGGGGAGAGTTGTAACAGCCCAATTTTAGCTAAATCGGAATACTGGTTTTAGAACCATGAATCTGATGTCGAAAAATTATTTTTAATATTATTTTATGTGTTTATAGCATTAAAGTATGAATATGTTAAATTTTCGTGAAGTAATTTTATCGTTTAATTGCTTGATTTGAGAAAAAGGACTTAATCACATAAAATGAAAAAGTTGCA
The DNA here is from genome assembly GCA_005393395.2 of Gossypium australe. Classification (NCBI taxonomy): domain Eukaryota; kingdom Viridiplantae; phylum Streptophyta; class Magnoliopsida; order Malvales; family Malvaceae; genus Gossypium; species Gossypium australe. The sequence goes on from CM016615.1 coordinate 18,119,724, forward strand.
TGCTATTAGTTAAAGGTGTCAATTGGCCTTGGCTTTTAAATAAGATAGCCTTAAATGGTAATTAGACTATTTTAAATGTTGATGGAAATTAATGGACATCTATTATGAAATTTTAAATGTTTATTACTAAGGTTAATAAGGTAAATTAGTTATTAAGTTATAATTAAATAAAACATAAGTTAAATTTTGGTGTTCATCTTCTTTCTCAACTGAAAATAAGAGAAGAAAAACACCATTATAGGGTTTCAAAGGTTCGACACTCTTCTAACTTGATTAAGGTACGGTTTGAACTAAGTTTTTGATGATTTCTATGTTTTTGTAATCGTTGCTTCGTAATCTAGCTAGCCCGTACCTTAGATTTCAAAACTGTTAAAGATTTTGAGAGTTTCCATTATTGAATCTATGAGTTCTTTGATGTTTAATGTTGAAATATGAAAGGTTGATAATAGTTATATATGTTTCGTAAAGTGACTTTTTGACAAAAATGTCAAAAAGGGATTAAATTGTGAAGTATGTAAATTGAGGGGTTAAAATGTAAAATAAATGAAAGTTATGGGCTGCTAGGGACTTATATGTAATTCAGCTAAGATTGAGTTTAATGAAATTCTGTGAATCTTGTGTAATTGTGAAATAAGGACTCAATTGTTAAAAGTGTGAAAGTTTAGGGGCTAAATTGCAAATATGCCTAAATGTGTGTTATGGATTAAATTAAAAGAATATGTGATTGTATAAGTCAATTTTGAATTCATATAGATCAAGAAAGAAAGAATTCAGATTTAAATCGGGGGAAAAAGAAGGTTATCGAGTAGTCGACCAGATACGACAATTCTGAATACGAGGTAAGTTCGTATAATTGAACTTAAATGTGTACCTATCTATTTGATGAATGAAAATGATATAGTAATTATTCTATTGAATAATGGTTGTGGTATTAAGGGAAATGTACAAATTGAGTAAGGCAAGTTGCCGAATAAGACCATAGCTGGGATATGGCAATCGAATAATGAGACCATAATCGAGTTATGGCATGTGACTGAAAGACCACGGTAGGGCCTTGGCAAAGTATGTGTAAGACAATAGTTGGACTACAGCATCGAAAAAATTGATGAATTTGTATCATAAGTATTTGTAAACCGGAAGGGTTTGATAAGAGTATTGACGAGAAATAGATATGTATCGATTCAGGTACGTATGGAAGATTGTTCAAGTATCGAGATATATGAAGTTGAGAACTTATGAATGATGATATGGATAAATTCTATGATAGCTTATGAATTGATGCTTTAAATGTTTATGATATAATCTATTTTGAATTGCTAGTGAATGTTGTGATTATTTCATGTTCACATACGAACTTACTAAGCTTAAAGCTCACTCTGTTTAATTGTTTCTATGTTTTATAGTTCTATGAAGCTAACTCGGATCCGGAAATCGTCAAAGACTTCATCGCACTATCGATCATCTATTTTGGTACTTTTGAAGTAATGTATATATGGTATATGGCATGTATAGGCTTGTGTCATTTTGGTATGTTTGACGAATGTGTAATTTGGCCATTTGAGTTGGCATAAGATGATGAACATGATGATGCTTATGAATGTGTATATGGTTCTACTCTTAGTATTTGGTAATAGACCATAATGAATGAATGAGATTGAAGTAGTTATGAATGTTTGGATTAGTTATGCTAAATGAATTATACATGTGAATTATACTTAGTAAAATAAGTTAAGTTGATTTGTGTTTGAATAGGTAAATGATATGAAATTGAGTATTGAAATGGTGGAAATGGATTAGGTATGTTTGTGCAGTGTGTCCCCTAGTATTGAGATTGAAGCGAAGTCAGTATGCTCCACACGGTCTCACACACGAGCATGTGACTGGCCGTATGGTATAAGTCAGTATACCCCCTAAATAGCACACGGCCTAGCACATGGGCATGTGTGGCCATTTCAAAAGGCACACGGGCTGGACACACGGGCATGTGGTTGGTCGTGTGATCCAAGTCAGTATACCCTCCAGTTCTCATATGACCTGGCACACGGGCGTGTCCTCGACCGTGTGATGCAAGTCAGTATGTATGCCCTGTTTCCACATGGCCTAAGACACTGGCGTGTCTACTAGCTGTGTGAGGCACACGGCCTGTTCACACGGGCGTGTGACACTTGTGAAACACCCCTTACCCGGGTTCTAAGCCGGAACCAGGCCCGAGGCGTTACCGTAATTAAAACCACTTGATTGCCACTTAGGCTCATCGTGACTACTCCCTCAAGTCACCTCAACAACCTCATTCTAGACTTACGAGGCCCCACTCATACACACGAGGGCTCTTGAAACTATTTTGGAACTTTTTCGAATCTTAAAATTTTCCCTTTTAAACAGGGCTCACACGCCCATGTAACAAGAGACACGCCTGCGTGTAGTAACACACGCCCATGTCCTCAAACCGTGCATAAAAACCCAAGCATTCTACCAATGCCCCACGGTTAGGGCACACGCCCGTGCTCTCCAACCGTGGTGAACACTGACTTCACCCACACGGCCTAGAGTCTAGACACACGCTCGTGTATATAGCTCATGGCCTATCCTGACTTAAAAGATCAACCTGCAGGGGAAACACGGTCAAACCACACGCCCATGGGCTGACCGTGTGTCACACATGGCCTAGACACATGCCCGTGTGTCTATCCACATGGACAAGAACCAAGCTATATGCTAAGCTCTTCTCACCCCTATAGCACACACAACATATATTCATTCAACACATCCTTAATCAATCCAATTAAAAACACCATCTCACACAGATAACTACATCTTTTCATATAATATAACAACCAACAACTATGGGATTATACAAAAGAGATTATCCAACTATGGGCTAACACATCCTAGCCATTTACAACAAAATTCACTAACTTGCCTAGCCCCTATACATGCCATATACGAAACATTGAGTCTCATGTACCAGAGTGAGCTGATAGTGTGGACGATCTTCCAATTGATTCTCGTATCTCGATTCAACACTTTTACTCTATAAGACAAGGGAGAAGAAAGGGAGTAAGCTTTGAGCTTAGTAAGTTTACAAATAAACAATTAAGCATTATAGTATAAGCTAAACAACAATTAGCAATATACTAACATATAATGTACAACTATGCTTACTCTCTCTATCCCTTACCACATTTCCAGTACATCATGAGTCACATACTCATAACCATTGAAATGCACTCCTGCATTCAATATCACATTTAAATAATATACAACACAACATTATTTCTTGATAATTCATCCACACAGTTATTTAACTCAATATTACAACCACACAGCTAATCCACACAGCTAGTTTCTCGGTGGTTTCGCAGTTAGCCCACCATAATCAATTTATAAGGTAATATCACACTTAGCCTACCACAAAGGTAATCATACTGGTTTCGCACATAGCCCACTAGACGATATACCTAACGATAGCATCGCACATAGCCAACCCATCGTTAATATGCATTAGGATGGTATCGCACTTAGCCCACCATTTAGCATTATCACTACACATTCACATATCAACTTACTTAACCATACATCCATTCACAAATTCTACTACATTCACCCCACATAGGTTCTCAAGCATTCTCAATCATGTTACACACTAGCTAGTATTAACAAATTGTAAGTATGAATGCATTGTTTATGCATAGACTTACCTCGATACTCAAAAGTATAGAAACGTGAAATTTAGTCCACCACCTTGCTCTTGCCTCGATTTAGATCCAGACTTTGTCTTTCCTGATCTATAATGAATAAATCAGCTTATTCAATACACACATTGACTAAATTGACGCTTATCTCATACTTTGGCATAATTACTCTTTTGCCCCTAATATTTCTCGTAATTACACTTTTTCCCCAAGGCTCGTAAAGTGATTTTTCTTCAACTTTCTAGCCTTTCATGCTTGGCCGAATCACTTACTCAACTAAAGATATCATCAATTCTCACTAAATCACACATGTATGACTAAACTCAAGACTTTTACAAACTAGTCCCTACATGTATTTTCATGGAAAATCACTTAGCAAAAGATGTTTCTACTACATCAAGCTTTCATATTCTTTCATAAAACACCAAAATACATGCATGTCATACATGGGTATATTTTTTAACATCCATCTTAGCTCAACAAATAGCTAAAAATAGCTTACTCATGCAACTAGGACTTCAAAAATACGAAGAAAATCAAAAACGGGACTTAGATGCATTTACTAGCAAGCTTAAAAATTTTGAAGAACCCTAACAATGGCTCTTGAAAATTTCGGCAGCCTTGGAGAAGAAGATGAATGGATTTGGTCATCTTTTCTCCCATTTTAATCATTTAATTGGTAAATGACCAAAATGCCCTTTTTGATAAACTTCCTATTTTAACTCATCCATGCCCAATTTTGTCCAAAAAATTAAAAATAGGGAAAAATTGCTATTTAAGGACCTCTAATTAATATTCTAAAGCTATTTCACACAAATAGCTTCTAGAATCTCACATTTTGCAACTTTTGCAATTTAGCCCTTTTGGACAATTCAACCGCAATTTCACAAAATTGCTTCATGAAACTTTCACACTAACATGCAAACATAGCATGAACCTCAAAAACTCATACATAGACCTCGAATTTGTGGTCTCGCACCACTATTTAGACTAGGCCCTAAACTAGGATGTTACAACTCCCCCCTTTTAGAGATTTTCACCCTCGAAAATATTACCAATAAAGAGGTTTGGATGTTGCTCTCTCATGGATTCTTCTATTTCCCACGTAGCCTCTTCCACACCGTGTTTCTACCAAAACACTTTCACTAGTGCTATGCTCTTATTTCTCAACTATTTCACCTCTCGAGTCAGGATCTTAATCGGCTCCTCTTGATAAGACATATCCGGTCTTATTTCAATTTCCATTGAAGGAATCACATGTGAAGGGTCTAAGTGATACCGTCGCAACATCGATACATGGAACACATTATGAATCTTTTCCAATTCTACCGGCAAAGCCAACCAGTAAGCTACTGGCCCAACTCTGTCTGTAATCTCATATGGCCCTATAAATCTTGGACTCAACTTCCCTTTTTGTCTAAATCTCATAATCTTCTTCCATGGGGACACTTTCAAAAACACCTTGTCACCCACCTCAAACTCAATCTCTTTTCTTTTCAAATCCGCGTACGACTTCTGTCGGTCCGAAGCAGCTTTCAGACTATTACGGATTACTCTCACTTTCTCTTCGGTCTCTTTTACCAGATCAACTCCATGGATCCATTTCTCACTGAGCTCGGTCCAATACAAATGAGTCTGACACTTACGACCATACAAAGCCTCATACGGAGCCATCCGTATACTCGATTGATAACTGTTGTTGTAGGCGAATTTGACCAAAGGTAGGTATTTCTCCCAACTACCCACGAATTCTAATACACAGTATCGGAGCATATCCTCAAGAACTTGAATCACTCTTTCAGACTGACCATCAGTTTGCGGATGGAACGCAGTACTGAAATTCAACCTCGTACCCATGGCCTCTTGCAACTTCTTCCAAAACCTTGAAGTAAATCTCGGATCTCTATCCGATATGATGGACATAGGCACACCATGCAATCTTACTATCTCTGCAACATACAACTCAACTAGCTTATCAAGTGAATAATCAACACGTACTAGAATAAAGTGAGCCGACTTCGTTAGTCTATCCACAACAACCCACACAACATCTTTCTTTTTCGGAGTCATAGGCAATCCCGACACAAAATCCATGGTAACATGATCCCACTTCCATTCGGGTACCATCACTGGTTGAAGCAATCCTGAAGGCACTTGGTACTCAGCTTTCACTTGTTGACAAATCAGACACTTTGTCATAAACTCTGAAATATCTCTTTTCATACCCGGCCACCAATAAGACTTTCTCAAGTCATTGTACATTTTCATACTGCCCGAGTGCACTGACAAATAACCACTATGTGCCTCAAGCAAAATTTTACGAATCAATTCCTCATCTCCAGGTACACAAGTTTTGTCACGGTACAACAAACAATCATTCGAGCTCATTCGAAAATCAGAATCACTTTTTGATCCGCACTTAGCTCTCTTAGCTTGTATCTCACTGTCATTCCTCTGAGCCTCACATATCTATTGAATAAATAGTGATTTAGCTCTCAACTCTGCCAAAATAGCATCGTCATCAAACAATGCTAAACTCGTGCTCATAACTCTTAGAGCATACAAGGATTTCCTACTCAGGGCATCCGCAACCACATTCGCTTTTCCCAGGTGGTAATCAATGACTAATTCATAGTCTTTCAACAACTCAAGCCACCGTCTCTGTCTCAAATTCAGATTCTTCTGATCCATCAAGTATCTCAAACTCTTGTGATCCGTAAAGATTCGGCACTTCTCACCATACAAGTAATGTCGCCAAATCTTTAACGCAAAAACAATCGCAGCCAACTCCAAATCATGAGTCGGATAATTCTTCTTGTGCAGCTTTAGCTTTGTTGAGGCGTAAGCGACTACCTTACCCTCTTGCATCAACATGCAACCGAGACCATTAAATGACGCATCACTGTAAACCACGAACTCTTTCCCCGATTCTGGTTGAGCCAAAACCGGTGTGTCAGTCAACATTGTTTTCAGTTTCTCGAAACTCCGCTGACATGTCTCAGTCCATTGAAACTTGACATCTTTGTGCAATAGTTTCGTCATCGGGGTAGCAATCACAGAGAACCCCTTTACGAAACGTCTGTAATATCCTGCTAATCCCAAGAAACTTCTAAATTTTGACACGTTCCTCCGCTGTTTCCAATCCATAATAACCGACATCTTACTTGGGTCAACTCTGACACCATCACCCGACACAATGTGTCCTAGGAATTCGACCTCTCGGAGCCAAAACTCACTCTTGCTAAACTTAGCATACAACTACTTATCTCTTAAAGTTTGCAAGAAAATTCTCAAATGCTTCTCATGATCATTCTCATCCCGAGATTAGATCAATATGTCGTCAATGAAGACAACTACAAACTTGTTCACATACGGTCTAAAGACATGGTTCATCAGATCCACAAAAATTGCAGGTGCATTCGTTAAACCAAACGGCATGACTAAAAACTCATAATGGCCATACCTTGTTCGAAATGCAGTTTTCAACACATCTTGCTCTTTCGCTCTGAGCTGATAATAACCCGACCTCAGGTCTATCTTGGAGAACACTGTTGCTCCTTTCAACTGATCAAAAAGATCATCAATCCTTGGTAAAGGATACTTATTCTTCACTGTCACCTTGTTGAGCTCCCTATAGTCTATGCACAACCTCATAGACCCATCTTTCTTTTTCACAAATAGCACCGGAGCACCCCACGAATGAGTAACTCGGTCTTACGAAACCCTTATCTGACAACTCTTGCAACTGTACCTTCAGTTCTTTCAACTCTAATGGTGCCATTCTATATGGAGCAATTGAAATTGGTGCCGTTCCTGGAATCAATTCAATCCCAAACTTGACCTCTCCCACTGGAGGTAATCTTGGTAACTCTTCCGAGAATACATCCGAATACTCGCGTACCACTGGCACTGTTTCAAACTTCACTCCAACCTCTCGAGTATTCAACACGAAGGCGAGATAGGATTCAAACCCTTTTCTCAAACATTTCTCAGCCACTAGGGAATAAATCATCACTGGTAGACTATCCGATTCACCTAATTCAACCCGAACCACATCTCCACTCTCACATTTCAATTCAATGTATTTACTACCACAGTTCACTAAAACGCTATGGGTAGTTAACCAATCCATGCCTAGGATTAAGTCAAACTCATCAAATGGCAACAACATAAGGTTTGCTGGAAAACAATGATTCTCAATCAACAAGGGTCAATTCTTACACACTTTGTCCACTAACACATATTTCCCTTAGGGTTTGACACCTTAACTACTATGTCCATAGACTCAACGGTCATACTCAAACTAGATGCTAATCTCATGCAAATATAAGAGTGAGTAGACCCTGGATCTATTAAATTAATAACAAAGGTGTCATAGAGAGAAAAAGTACCCGTTATCACATCTGGGGAGGATGCCTCTTCACGAGCGCGAATAGCATACGTTCTCGCAGGTGCTCCACCCTCTGGTCTCACAACAGAACCTCTGGATGATCCTCTACAACTATTCCCACCTCTCGGGTTCCTCGGCGGTCTACCCCTTGTAGATACATCGCTAGATCTCGTCTCTTGCTTCTCTTCCTTATCATCCCTCTCAGGGCAATTTTGGATAAAGTGATCGGGGGAGCCACATTTATAACAATTCTGACTGTTACCCCAACACTCTCCGGTGTGATATCTACCACAACATGGACACTCCAGTTTACTCTTCGGATTACCCACACTTTCCATTGAAGTGGCTTGGACTCTCGAACCCGAATGAGTATTGCCCAAGTCTCGATGCGAATAACCCACTGGTGCTGTTGTCCGAGGATTCCCTTCCTTGGATCTTTTCGACTGGGCTTGATACAATTTTCCCATCAGCCTCTTTCTCGCATCCCGGGCTTCATTCATAACCTTTCTCTTTTCTTTACTCAACTCTTCGGCCTTACTTGCCCTTTCCACCAACACAACAAACACTTTCAACTCCAAAATACCCACTAGGAGTTTGATGTCTTCATTCAGTCCATCCTCGAACCTCTTACACAAGATGGTCTTTGTCGATACACACTCTTAAGCGTATTTGCTAATCCTAACAAACTCACACTCATACTCTACTACGGACATTCTTCCTTGCTTCAACTCAAAGAACTCCTACCTTTTCCTATCAGTAAATCGTTGGCTTATAAACTTCTTCCGGAACTCTTCCAAAAAGAAGTCCCACGTCACCCGCTCTTTCGGGACCACTAACGTCAGTGTCTTCCACCAATGGTATGATGAATCTTTCAGCAATGATACAGCACACTTCAAGCTCTCTTCAGGTGTACATGAGAGTTCATCAAACACTCTCATCGAGTTCTCTAACCAAAACTCCGCCCTCTCAGGGTCATCATCTACCTTAGCTCTAAACTCCTCAGCCCCGTGCTTCCTAATCTTATCCACCGGGGGTTTCGATAATCTCACAACATCAGTACCTTGAGGAGCCACTGGATTTGGTTGAGGTATAGGAGGAGGTGGAGGAGGTTGAGCATTAGGGTTCGCTCGAACATAGTCTGAGTACCAATTGCTCATCATCTGGAGAAAGGCTTCCTGAGCCTATTCTCCTTGACCCCTAGCCTCGGGTCCACTTTATACAGGCACGTTTCCTTGCACAGGAACCGGCGCATTACTAGCCGCTTCATCAGCCGTAGATTGATCGGGATCCATATACTATACGAAACAAGATTTAAAATCATCAGAAACCACCACACTATCATTGCACACTTATAGCATGTATAGCTAGACTGTTACACCCGCTACGATAGTCCTAGAACCGACTAAACCATAGCTCTGATACCACTAAATGTAACACCCCTTACCCAGGTTCTACGCCGGAACTAGGCCCGAGGCGTTACCATAATTAAAACCACTTGATTGCCACTTAGGCTCATCGTGACTAATCTCTCAAGTTACCTCAACAACCTCATTCTCAACTTACGAGGCCTCACTCATACACACAAGGGCTCTCGAGACTATTCCGGAACTTTTTCGAATCTTAAAATTTTCTCTTTTAAACAGGGCTCACACACCCGTGTAACAGGAGACACGTCCGTGTGTAGTCACACACGCCCATGTCCTCAAACCGTGCATAAAAACCCAAGCATTCTGCCAATGCCCCACGATTAGGGCACACGCACGTGCTCTCCAACCATGGTGAACACTGACTTCACCCACACGGCCTAGAGTCTAGACACACGCCCGTGTATATAGCTCGTGGCCTATCTTGACTTAAAAGATCAACCTACAGGGGACACACGGTCAAACCACACGCCCATGGGCTGACCGTGTGTCACACCTGGCCTAGACACACGCCCGTGTGTCTATCCACATGGATAAGAACCAAGCTATATGCTAAGCTCTGCTCACCCCTATAGCACACACAACATATATTCATTCAGCACATCCTTAATCAATCCAATTAAAAACACCATCTCACATAGATAACTACATCTTTTTCATATAATTTAACAACCAACAACTATGGGATTTTATAAAATAGATTATCCAACTATGGGCTAACACATCCTAGCCATTTACAACAAAATTCACTAACTTGCCTAGCCCCTACACATGCCATATGCGAAACATTGAGTCTCATGTACCAGAGTGTGCTGATAGTGTGGACGATCTTCCAATTGATCCTCGTATCTCGATTCAATACTTTTACTCTATAAGACAAGGGAGAAGAAAGGGAGTAAGCTTTGAGCTTAGTAAGTTTACACATAAACAATTGAGCATTATAGTATAAGCTAAACAACAATTAGCATTATACTAACATATAATGTACAACTATGCTTACTCTTTCTATCGCTTACCACATTTCCAATACATCATGAGTCACATACTCATAACCATTAAAACGCACTCCTGCATTCAATATCACATTTTCACAATATACAACACAACATTATTTCTCGATAATTCATCCACACAGTTAATTAACTCAATATTACAACCACATAGCTAATCCACACAGCTAATTTCTCGGTGGTTTCGCACTTTGCCCACCACAATCAATTTATAAAGTAATATTGCACTTAGCCTACCACAAAGGTAATCATAGTGGTTTCGCACATAGCCCACTAGACGATATACCTAACGATAGCATCGTACATAGCCAACTCATCGTCAATATGCATTATGATGGTATCGCACTTAGCCCACCATTTAGCATTATCACTACACATTCACATATCAACTTACTTAACCATACATCCATTCACAAATTCTACTACATTCATCCCACATAGGTTCTCAAGCATTCTCAATCATGCTACACACTAGCTAGTATTAACAAATTGTAAGTATGAATGCATTGTTTATGCATAGACTTACCTTGATACTCAAAAGTATAGAAACGTGGAATTTAGTCCACCACCTTGCTCTTCCTCAATTTAGATCTGGACTTTGTCTTTCTTGATTTATAATGAATAAATAAGCTTATTCAATACACACATTGACTAAATTGACGCTTATCTCATACTTTGGCATAATTACTCTTTTGCCCCTAATATTTCTCGTAATTACACTTTTTCCCCAAGGCTCGTAAAGTGATTTTTCTTCAACTTTCTAGCCTTTCATGCTTGGCCGAATCACTTACTCAACTAAAGATATCATCAATTCTCACTAAATCACACATGTATGACTAAACTCAAGACTTTTACAAACTAGTCCCTACATGTATTTTCATGGAAAATCACTTAGCAAAAGATGTTTCTACTACATCAAGCTTTCATATTCTTTCATAAAACACCAAAATACATGCATGTCATACATGGGTATATTTTTTAACATCCATCTTAGCTCAACAAATAGCTAAAAATAGCTTACTCATGCAACTAGGACTTCAAAAATACGAAGAATATCAAAAAGGGACTTAGATGCACTTACTAGCAAGCTTGAAAATTTAGAAGAACCCTAACAATGGCTCTTGAAAATTTCGGTAGCTTTGGAGAAGAAGATGAATGAATTTTGTCATCTTTTCTCCCATTTTAATCATTTAATTGGTAAATGACCAAAATGCCCTTTTTGATAAACTTCCTATTTTAACTCATCCATGCCCAATCTTGTCCAAAAAATTAAAAATTGGGAAAAATTGCTATTTAAGGACCTCTAGTTAATATTCTAAAGCTATTTCACACAAATAGCTTCTAGAATCTCACATTTTGCAACTTTTGCAATTTAGCCCTTTTGGACAATTCAACCGCAATTTCACAAAATTGCTTCATGAAACTTTCACACTAACATGCAAACATAGAATGAACCTTAAAATCTCATACATAGACCTCGAATTTGTGTTCTCACACCACTATTCCGACTAGGCCCTAAACCGAGATGTTACACCTTGCATGTTTGAAAAGTTTCTAAGTCTTTTGAGAATTTTATATGTTATCAGTTTAGTCCCGAACCCCTTCTAAAACATGTTTAAGGCCTCGTGGGCCCTCATAAGGGACAATATGAATATGATTGAATAGGATTTGAATATGAATGCATAAATGTATGAATTATGTATGTTAAATGATGTTGAATGTTCGGTAATACCTCGTAACCTTATTTCGATAATGAATACGGGCTAAGGGTGTTACAACCACATTCGATCTTTCCAAGTGATATTCTATTATCAACTTATAATCTTTCAACATTTCAAACCATATACGCTATCTTAGATTCAAATCTTTTAGCAACATCAGATACTTCAAACTTTTATAATTGGTGAATATATGACATTTTTCACCAAACAAGTAATGTTGTCAGATTTCAACACAAAAACAATAGCCGATAATTCTAGATCATGTATCGAGTAATTTTTTCCACGTGGTTTTTAACTATCTGAAAGTACTGGCTATTACCTTGCCTTACTGCATCAAAACACAATCTAATCATGTTCAATAGTGCAGTACTGTAATAACAAATTCCTTACCCAATTCAGGCTGAACCAGAACTAATACTTTGATCAATAAAGCTTCCAACTGGTCAAAACTTTACTAACATTTGTCAATCAATCCAAATCTTACATCTTTCTGTAATAACTATGTCGTCAATATAGCTATTTGAATTATTAACATTGAAGCTTTGAGTTTTTCCAAAGCCGTAACCATCAGATAGATTTAAAACCATTGTGCAATAATATGTCTAACATTTTAGCTGAATAGATAAAGCAACACTTCAACATCAATAGTGCACCTCAACTTAAAAGAGGGAAAACCGAAAGTGGCCCCAATAATGACCAATGCAGTAATACAGTTCCTATAATTTGTGATCTCTATCACCATACCTCATGATTGAGTCAATATTTATAACGGTAATAAATGTAATTACCTCCGATCAAAGAATATCTTTTACAGATAACCCATGTTTACATAATAAAGAGATTAATGATATCTCAGAAAAAATTTAGAAGAGTAATATCACACATACTCAGTAGAAACAATTGTGATTAAGACAATATAACTTGCATATTCACAATTTAGGGCTTCAATCAGTAGAAATAGAAAATAACATCATATGAATCTTATATCAATCATGATGAATTAGAAAACCCAAGTAAGGTAGAGCAATACCGCTTAGAAATCAACCTGACCTACAACAATTCCATCTATCATGATTTACTAGCCTTTCAATACGACAAATATTGCATATGGACATGTACAATTTCATATGCCTTTATGAATAACATAACATATAGAATACCCAGAAGAGATTGTTGTAATATACTCAATTCTAACATCTGTATTCACATATCTTGTAACAGCCCAATTTCACTCTAATCAGAAAAGTGGTTTCGGGACCACAAATTTGAGTTCGAAAAATATTTTAAAATTATTTTTCGTATTTATTATGTGTGAATTTGTTTGTGCTAAATTTTTGTTTTTTCATTTTGTCGTTTAGGGGTCTGATTAAATAAAAGGACTTAATTGTGTAAAATATAAAAGTTACAAAATCAAGTGTAAGTGTTAATTTGATAGTGGCTTTTAATGTGAGGTCCTTAAAGGGCAAATAGCCCATTTTCATTGGTAGTGGACAGTAACATGCTATAATATATGATTTTATATATTAAAATTTTATAATTAAATTCATGTTAATATAGATTTAAGTTATAATATAATATAAAACATAAAAAAAACAAAGACATATTTCATCTTGCATCACCGAATAGAGAAAAGAAAAAGAAAATAGAAAAGTTTGAGGCATTCGACACCTATTTAGCTTGATTAAGGTATGTTTCGATTTTGATTTTTGATCATTTTTAAGTTATTGAGATTGTTGCTAAGAGATGTACAAAACCCATGTCTTAATTTTTGCTTGTGATGATGATTTTGTGTTTTGCCATTGATGATACCTTGTGGTTTTTGTTGTTTGATGATGAAAAATGAAATATATGTGTTAAATTTACAAGTTTTGTCTTTGAATTTTTGATGAATTTGAGTAATTTGGACTAAATTGCAAAAATAATTTTTTTTGGGACTAAAATGTGAAATAAATGAAATGTATGGACTTGTATGAGGACTAGGAAGATTCAGCCCTTGTATGGTGTAGTGAAATTTTGTGTATTTTGTGTTTTGTGCAAAAAGTACTAAATTCTAAAAAGTGTGAACTATTAGGGCCAAAATTATAATTTGCCCATTTATGTGTTTTTAGGCTAAATTGAATAGAATGGTGTTTAAATAAGCTTAATTTGAATATGTTTAGATCAAGAATTAAAGAAATCAAATTTGGATCGGGGGAAGACAAAAGTGGTCGAATAGTCGATTTCATAGTCGTCGACGTCCGAGGTAAGTCAATAAGCATTTAAATGTTGTTATATCTATGAATATATATTTGTTACATAATTGAAATGAATTATTTGAATTATTTATTCTATGGCCAAATGTGATTGTGGTTATTGGCTATATTTCGAGCTTGATTCGACCGAGTTTTGAAGTTCGTAAGCCCCGTTCGAACTTTAAGAATAGATAGGGTACATATGTCATGACATAGGATATCCGATATGTGTTACCATGTAAGACCACGTCTGGGACATTGGCTTAAACTTATGTTTACGTGTAAGACCATGTCTGGGAGATTGGCATCGTATTTGATTCGTGTAAGACCCTGTTCGGGACAATGGCATCGATATGTGATTACATGTAAGACAACGTCTGGGACGTTGGCATTGTACAAGCTTCCAACTATCCGCGTATCCTTTTGAATTCCGAATGGTTCAACGGGCATGTGTACATGAAGGCCAATGTCAAATTTGAATTAAAAGAACTCAGGTACGTATATAAACTGTGTTATGAAAAGAAAGGTAAGTTATATGTTTAGTTTATTGTACAAAGGTTAATGTATAAACATGTGAACTATGTATAAGTTTATAATTTTGGGTATTCGGCCAAAGGGTGTTATGTGTGACTTTGATATTGAAATTTGTGTAATTATTTATGAATGTGTATGGTTTAACTAATTAATATAACTTTGCATATTTGATGTTGCTGAGTTGGTTGCTATTAATTTGCTTATGACTTACTAAGCTTAAATAGCTTACTCTGTGTTTTTTTTAGTTTACCTCTATTTTTATAGATTTTGGATACGTTACGAGCTCGAGGATCGTCAGCAAGACTATTCACACTATCGACAGTCTCCTTTGGTATTTTGCTAAGTTAATTTTGAATATATGGCATGTATAGCATAGTAAAAGGTTGAATATGGATTAAGTACTTTTGTATGTAATTAATAGCCATGCAAAAATGGCTTTTCTTCTTTTGATCGATTTGGTATCTATGCTTATGGTCATAATGGTCATTGAAAATGAGCTTATATTATGCCTATTTGATTAAGGTATATGTTCATGGTAAGTAAGCATGTATGATGTTTTACAATTAAACTTGTTGAATTTGGGTAGGTGATTAATACTTGTATTTTGGTTATGCTTTGTACGATGGATTGAATTAGTTAAGATATGAACTTGAACCGAATGTATACATGGATATTTTAGCTAGTAAGTGATGATTATATTATGGACATGTTGAATTCGATTAGGTGATATATATATATATATATATATATATATATGTGTGTGTGTTCGAATACAACAAATAGTTATGTGGTCATATTAGTCATCAAGTCTTGGATAATTGGGATTGAAATGATAATGTTAAATACATATGTATTCGACAATGATATGAAATTATGATTGATGTTTAAATGTGATGCAAATGAATTTAGTTTTGTAATTAGGTTATGAAATTTGTATTGGTAAATGGTAAATGTTAGATGTAATTTTGGTTGGTGAAATAATGGATATGTCTCGTGATTACTTGGTTATATAATGTGCTAAGAATTTGATTAGGAAATTATGTATGTATTTATATAGTTATTCGGCTATACTTGGTTGAAATATTTGATGGTTGTTAATGAATTGTTCTTTATGAGATATTTGTGAGATTATGGAAAAGTGATTAATATGTTATATAAGAATATGTGTATATTAATTTTGAAAGGTAACATAATTATGTATAACATTTACCTGTTTAAATGGTTAATATGTATAATAAATTATTCAAGTTGTTTAGCATGATATTCCAATAGCACATGGAATGAGTGACTAAACATGTGCTTAATTTGTTTAATGATATGTATTAAAATGATTAAGCATAAGATTAGTTTGATAGTTGTTTAATAAATGAAATTGAAATAATGAAATAATGAATGTCCTATTGTTTAGTAAGTATAAGATGATAAATATTTTTGAATTTATAAAGATCAGTATGGTTTGATTTAAATAGAAAATGTGCAACCTCATTCTATTTGGATGATTCAATACATAAACGCTAGCTTTGATTTGAATGTTAAGTATGTGTCTTTGATCTGAATGCTAAGTATGTGAATATAAAATGTTATGTAACGCCCCAAATTTGGGCCTGGTAGAATTGGGCCTATTGGGCCTTGAGCATGGGAGCATTTAAAATTTTTGAGAACAAGAGAACGGCACTAACCAAGTTGTAACGCCCCAAAATTCTAAAACTTTAAAATTTCGGTGCACTGAGGGTGGTATGTATGAGAAGCACTTAGAATATTAATTTTAAGGTATTTCGGGATTATTTGAAGTATTAAAGATAGGGAAGACCATAGGGAAAAATTTATTTTCCTTGCTGTAGTGGACCCTAGTCTCAAGCATTAGGCCTCTTAAGCAAATTAAGGGAAAATAGGACACAAATGGGCTTGAGGTCCAGTGGCAAGTGGCGAAACTTGAGGAGCTTTAAGGTGGTGTGATGGTCAGCTAAGGATGTAACACCCCTATCCCGTGTCCGTTGCCAGATTAGGGTTAGAGTGTTACCAGACAGATCGGAAACATTCACAGGCAAAATCATACATTCAACCATCATTCTCAGACATAATGTCCCTTAAATGGGTCCTCGAGACCTTAATCATACTTAGAAGTCGAGCCGGGACTAAACTGAAACACATGAAATTTCATGAAAATTTAAAACTTTACTAAACTACAGGGGAGGCACGCCCGTGGGAGGAGACCCTATGCTCTCCACGGCTTCTAGACACCCCCATGTATCCATCCATGTCTATATACTGACTATATCAACACGGTCATAAGGCACGCCCATGTGCCATGGCCGTGTACTTTTAGGTCATATACTGACTTCCCCACCACGGTCACCAAGTACGCCCGTGTGTTTGGCCGTGTACTTTTATGCTAGCTACTGACTTGCACACCACGGCCAGATGACACGCCCGTGTTGAGGCCGTGTGATACTAAACTGCATCCTATAACTCACCCACGGTCGTTAGGCACGCCCGTGTGCCACAACCGTGTGACATTATAGGCCATTTACAAGGCCAAGATGCCACCCATAAGTGTCAAACCTACAAGCCATATTAACAAGATATCTCATGCACAATTAACCATCAAAACATACCAAAATAATCAACCAATTCATGCATATTTGCCAACTAAGTAATCACACTACAAACCATTCAAATCAATTCCAAACATACCAATTTGCATGACTAAATCTAAATTATACCAAGCTCCTTTCATCAATATATACTTACCAACTCATAACCATTTCATATATCAACTAATTATGCCAAAACAACTCACATATCACATTCATTAAGGCATATTAGCAAAACATAATTAGCCAAATCACATGACTAAGTTCTTTATACAACTCTTACCAAAACTAGCCTATACATGCCATATTGAGCTATATACATCTTCAAAGTGTACCAAAATAAGTTTTAGTAGTGTGTTGACAATCCGTGACAGTCCCGAGTCTTCAGTAGCTTTGACGACCTATAGAACAAAGAAAACACATACAAAGAGTAAGCTTTCCAAAAGCTTAGTAAGTCAATATACAAACAAACTTAGCATAAAAGGCATATATTGCAAATAGATACATAGGCACATTCCATCCATTTGGCATATATCACAATTATGCTTTGTTTCCCATACTTGTGGCCACATTTGCCACATTCATCATTTTAAGATTCTCATTCTCATATTTAAACATGCAATTATTCGAGTCAAAGTCTTATAGGTACTTACCTTTTTATACACACTTGTGTATATATATACCAAACGTACCTGAAACAGACATTCGTTCACTTGTTTGATCATGGCTCGGAATCACAATTCATAACACATACCTGCCCGTTGAATTGTAAGGAACTTAATAGGATGCCCAGAAAGCTCGGAATGGTTGTACAAAGCCAACGTCCCAGAGAAGGTCTTACATGCACTCAGATATCGATGCCACTGTCCCAGACAGGGTCTTACACGAATCAACACGATGCCTATGTCCCAGACATGGTCTTACACGTAAAGCTTGTATCGATGCCAACGTCCCAGACGTGGTCTTACACATAATTAGATATCGATGCCACAGTCCCGGACAGGGTCTTACACGAATCTCAAATCAACGCCAACGTCCCAGACGTGGTCTTACATGATAAAACAGAACAGATACCTATGTCATGACATAGCTAATCCTATTTATTCCTAGGTTCGTACGGGACTTATCGGACTTAATCACTATATCAAACTTATCTCGGAATTCATTTTCATAACTTCTCATAAACCTTCATAGTCAACATTAATCATATGAACACATATAATATCAAACAAGTACGTTTATTTGCATAGTGACTTACCTCGGACTCGATATATCGGAATGAAAACGGCTACTCGATAACTTTTGCTTGCCCGCGATTTAAGTCCGTTTTCCTCAGTTCTTGATCTAAACATATTCAGAATTAGCCCTTTTATTCACTAATTCATACAATTCAATCCATGGACACACATTTAGGGCTATTTGCAATTTAACCCTCAAATTTGCACACTTTATCAATTTATTCCATTTTTCTCAAAACATCAAATTCACAATATCCACACATACACATGCTTTGCCAAATACATATATATCACATAGAAACCCACATTTTTCATCAAATTCACAAATTAGTCCCTCAATTTGCCATTTTATCAATTTAGCCCTATTTAGCTAAATTCATCAAAACTTCAAGAACAAAACTTGTTCATCTAGCACCAACCTATCATTTAACACTTTTAAACATCACAAAGCTCAACATATCATCAATGGCATAACTCACAAACATCATCAATACACAAAATTGAGACATGGGTTTCATAATAGACGAAGCAACGATTGCGAAAACGTAGAAATCATCGAAAACCAAACGAAAACATACCTTGAATTAGACCAAACTATGGCCGAACCCCTTGCCTATGTTTTTATTTTCTTTCTTAGCTTATTCGGCACTCATAAAAAGATGATACCATCATCTTTCATTTGTTTCTTTTACTAATATTCATATTAATACTAATTTACCATATTATCCTTATTACAAAATATTTATAACCTATAAACATAAGGCCATTAATGACTTTTAGTCATCCACTAACTAATTATTGGCTCATTTACCTTATAAGGCCTCTTCTTTATAAAGCCACAACATATAAGCACTTTAACAAATAGCAAGCAACTTTCACATTTAATGCATTTTAATCCTTTTGTCAAATTAAACACACAAACGAACAATTTAGCTTACAGAAATTTATCACATCCTTAATCACATACCAATGGCACAGAAAATAATATTAAAATATTATTCGAACTCGGATTTGTGGTCCCGAAACCACAGTACTTTCACTAACGGAATCTTCTTATTTCTCAACTCTTTCACTTCACGAGCTAAGATACGGATCGGTTCCTCTTCATATGTCATATCAGATCAGATTTCAATTTCAGATGGGGCAATCACATGTGACGGATTGGATCGATACCTACGGAGCATCGAAATATGAAATACGTTGTGTATCTTTTCTAGCTCAGACGGTAACTTTAATCTATATGCAACAGGTTCGACACGTTCAATGATCTCATACGGTCCGATGAACCTCGGACTTTATTTGCCTTTTTGTTTGAATCGAAGCACTTTCTTCCACAGAGACACTTTCAGAAATACTTTCTCGCCGATCTCAAATTCTATATCTTTTCGTTTCAAATCTGCATAAGACTTCTGACGATTAGATGCTGCCTTCAGACAATCTCGAATCAACTTCACTTTCTGTTCTGAATCTTTTAACAAATCAACCCCGTGAAGCCTATTCTCACTAAGTTCGGTCTAATACAGAGGTGTACGACATTTATGTCCGTACAAAGCTTCATATGGTGCCATTTTAATGCTCATCTGAAAACTATTATTATACGCAAATTCAATCAACGGCAGATACTGTTCCCACAAACCATTAAACTCAAGTACACAGCATCTCAACATGTCTTCAAGAATCTGAATGATCTGCTCAGACTGACCATCTGTTTGCGGACGGAAAGCTGTACTAAAGTACAGTTTTGTGCCCAAAGCTTCTTGCAATTTCTTCCAGAATCGCGATGTGAATCTCGAATTTCTATATGACACAATAGATAGCGGTACCCCGTGCAATCTCACAATCTCAGAAATATAAAGCTCAGCTAATCTCTCAAGTGAGAAATTAGATCTTACTAAAATAAAATGGGCAGATTTCGTTAATCGGTTAACTACGACCCATATCGTATCTTTCTTTCTCTGAGTCAAGGGCAAACCAGAAATAAAGTCCATCGTCACTCTATCCCATTTCCACTCAGGAATCAAAATCGGTTGTAACAACCCAGACAGAACTTGATGTTCAGCTTTCACTTGCTGACAAATTAAACATTTCAAAACAAAGTCAGAAATGTCCCTTTTCATACCAGACCACCAGTAATGTCGTTTCAAATCATAATACATCTTAGTACTCCCCAGATCAACAGATAGACGACAATTATGTGCTTCATTCAAAATCAATTGAATCAACTCTGGATTTCTCAGAACACAGATACGATCTCGGAATCTCAAACAATTATCAACAATTTGAAATTCAGATTCAGAATTCACTTCACACTGAGCTCGTTTTGCTATCAATTCATTATTAGACTTCTGAGCATCACATATCTGTTGTAAAAACAATGGTTTCACTTTTAATACAGTTGTCATAGAACAATCATCAGACAAATCCAGTTGAGTATTCAAAGCTCATTGTGCATACAACGATTTTCTACTTAATGCATCAGTAACAATGTTTGCTTTACCCGGATGATAATCTATCACCAACTCATAATCTTTCAACAGCTCAAGCCATCTTTTCTGACGCAGGTTCAAATCTTTTTGAGTCATCAGATATTTCAAACTTTTGTGATCTGAAAACACGTGACATTTCTCATCGTACAAATAATGACGCCAAATCTTAAGTGCAAACACAATCGTAGCTAACTCAGGATCATGTGTCGGATAGTTCTTCTCATGAGGCTTCAACCGTCTCGAAGCATAAGCTATCACTTTGCCTTCCTGTATCAAAACACATCCCAAACCATTAAACGAAGCATCACTGTATACAACAAATCCTTTACCCAATTCTGGCTGTACTAACACTGGAGCTTCCGTTAACAGAGTTTTCAACTGATCAAAACTTTTCTGACATTTATCTGACCATTCAAATCTGACATCTTTCTGAAGTAATCTAGTCAACGGAGTAGCTATCGCTGAAAATCCTTTTACAAATCTGCGGTAATAACCAGCCAAACCCAGAAAACTATGGACTTTCGACACATTCTTCGGAGGTTTCCAATTCAAAATAGCAGATATCTTACTCGGATCCACTCGAATCCCAGATGCTGAGACAATATGTCCCAGAAAACTAACCTCTTGCAACCAGAATTCACATTTGCTGTATTTCGCGTATAATTGCTTTTCTCTCAAAGTTTGCAACACAATCCTCAAGTGTTCAGCATGCTCATTTTCATCACGTGAATAAACCAGGATATCATCTATGAATACCACAACAAAACGATCTAGATACGATCTGAAAATTCTATTCATCAGATCCATAAAAATAGCAAGAGTATTGGTTAGTCCAAATGGCATAACTAAAAATTCGTAATGCCCATACCTCGTTCTGAAAGCAATCTTCGGAATATCTAAATCTTTCACACTCAACTGTAATATCCCGATCTTAGATCAATCTTGGAAAACGCAGTAGCTCCTTTCAACTGATCAAACAAATCATCAATTCTGGGCAAAGGGTATTTATTCTTTATTGTCACCTTATTCAACTGACGATAATCAATGCACATTCTCATCGTGCCATCTTTCTTTTTCACAAACAAAACCGGAGCACCCCAAGGCGAGAAACTCGGTCTAGCGAACCCTTTATCAATCAACTCTTGCAATTGCGACCTTAACTCTTTCAATTCTGTTGGTGCCATTCTATACGGAGCTATCGAAATAGGTGTGGTACCAGTAGCAACTTAATACCAAACTCAACTTCACGAATCAGAGGCAAACCCAACAATTCTTTAGGGAACACCTTAGAAAACTCACAAATAATAGGTACTAATTCAATTTTCCTTTCTGACATTTTAAAATCAATTACATAAGCAAAATATGCTTCGTAACCCTTATTCAAATAACTTTGAGCTTTTAAAATGGATATCATAGCAGGCAATCCATTCAAATTATTAGACTCAATTCGTACAATCTCATCATTCGGACATCTCAAATCTATAGTCTTTCTTTTACAGTTCACAACAGCATCATGCATAAACAACCAATCCATTCCCAAAATAATATCAAATTCATCAAATGGAAAAAGCATCAGATCAGCAGAGAAACAGATATCTCGAAGCATTAACAGACAGTTCTTGTATACTTTATCAACAAGGACACTTTTACCTAAGTGGTTCGATACTTGTACAGCAAATTTAGTAGACTCTACAGGCAAAATCTTATCATATACTAAATTCATGCATATGTACGAATGTGTAGAACCAGGGTCTATCAAAGCAATCACAAAAGTACCATAAAGAGTAAAAGTACCAGTTATAACATCAGGTGACTAAGCTTCCTCTCGAGCTCCGATAGCATATGCTCTGACTGGTGCTCTAGCTTCGGATCTGACAACATTGTCTCTCGTTGTTCTCTGACTACCACTGACATTCTTTACATTCTTTAATGATCTTCCTCTTACATTCTGAATAGCTTCTGGCTCAACAGTTTCAGGGTAATCACGGATAAAATGATCAAGTGATCCACATCTGAAACAAGCTCTGTCATTTAATCTACAACTTCCCGGATGTCTTTTTCCACAATGCTTACATTCAGGTCTCTCAGATCGGGCATTACCAATATTGGCCACTGAAGTTGCTGGAGTTTTAGAACTCATTTGTGGTCTTGATTGATTTCTGTTCGAATATCCAACGTTATCTCTGAAACGACTTTGATTATCTCTGAATCTTTTCGGAGCAGACTAAAATGATTTACTCTGAAATCTCTTTTTCACATCTCGAGCTTCAGACTCAGCTTTTCTCTTATCTTTCCTGAGTGCCTCAGCTTTACAAGCTCGGTCAACAAGTACAACAAACTCTTTGATTTCCAAAATCCCAGCTAGCAAACGTATGTCCTCATTAAGACCATCTTCGAATCTCTTACACATTATAGCTTCAGAAGATACACATTCCCGGGCAAACTGACTTAGTCTCACGAATTCTCGTTCATCCTCAGAAACAGTCATTTGGCCCTGTTTGAGTTCCAGAAATTCCTTTGTTTCTGATCAATGAACCTCTCACTGATATATTTCTTTCGGAACTCGATCTGAAAGAAGTCCCACGTTACTCTTTCTCTCGGAACAACAGAAATTAAGGTTTTCCACCATTGATAGGCTGCTTCTCGAAGTAACGATACAACACATTTTATACATTCTTCCGGAGTCAGAGACATTTCATCAAATACCCGAATAGTATTTTCAATCCAGAATTCAGCTTTTTCAGCATTGTCATCTTTAGTAGCTCGGAATTCTTCGGCCCCATACTTACGGATCTTGTCAACAGGAGGTTTATTCAACAGATTCAGATGCATAATCGGTGGCACAACTGTAGTCTGAGGGGGACTAACCAGGGGCAGGGGTTGTGCAATAGTCAGGTTATTTCTTATGAATTGAGTGAACCATTCACTCATCATCTGGAAGAAAGCTTGTTTAGCTTCTCCCTCATGACCGCTCGTAGCCGGTCTCGAATCAGAGGGCACTGTCCCTTGCGCAGGAGCAGACGTATTACTTTCTACGTCGTCAGCTACTGCTCTTTCGGGATCCATTACTATACGAAAATCACATTTACACGTCAAGATTCATCACGCTATCACAAGTCAAATATTTGGCATGTATAGCTAGACTTTGACACACTACGTTAGTCCGAGAATCGGCTAAACCGTAGCTCTGATACCAACCAAATGTAACACCCCTATCCTGTGTCCGTTGCTAGATTAGGGTTAGGAGTGTTACCAGACAGATCGGAAACATTCACAGGAAAATCATACATTCAACCATCATTCTCAGACATAATGTCCCTTAAACGGGTCCTCGAGACCTTAATCATACTTAGAATTCGAGCCGGGAATAAATTGAAACACATATGAAATTTCATGAAAATTTAAAACTTTACTAAACTACAGGGGAGGCACGCCCGGGGGAGGAGACCGTATGCTCTCCACGGCTTCTAGACACCCCCGTGTATCCATTCGTGTCTATATACTGACTATATCAACACGGTCATAAGGCACGCCCGTGTGCCATGGCCGTGTACTTTTAGGTCATATATTGACTTCCCCACCATGGTCACCAAGCGCGCCCATGTGTTTGGCCGTGTACTTTTATGCTAGCTACTGACTTGCACACCACGGCCAGATGACACACTCGTGCCGAGGCCGTGTGATACTAAACTACATCCTATAACTTGCCCATGGTCGTTAGGCACGTCGTGTGCCACAACCGTGTGACATTATAGGCCATTTACAAGGCCAAGATGCCACCCAAAAGGGTCAAACCTACAAGCCATATTAACAAGATATCTCATGCACATTTAACCATCAAAACATACCCAATAATCAACCTATTCATGCATATTTTCCAACTAAGGTAATCACACTACAAACTATTCAAACCAATTCCAAACATACCAATTTGCATGACTAAATCTAAATTATACCAAGCTCCTTTCATCAATATATACTTAGCAACTCATAACCATTTCATATATCAACTAATCATGCCAAAACAACTTCACATATCACATTCATTAAGGCATATTAGCAAAACATAATTAGCCAAATCACATGGCTAAGTTCTTTATACAACTCTTACCAAAACTAGCCTATACATGCCATATTGAGCTATATACATTTTCAAAGTGTACCAAAATAAGTTTTAGTAGTGTGATGACAATCCGTGACGGTCCCGAGTCTTCAATAGCTTTGACAACCTATAGAACAAAGAAAACACATACAGAGAGTAAGCTTTCCAAAAGCTTAGTAAGTCAATATACAAATAAACTTAGCATAAAAGGCATATATTGCAAATAGATACATAGGCACATTCCATCCATTTGGCATATATCACAATTATGCTTTGTTTCACATACTTGTGGCCACATTTGCCACATTCATCATTTTAAGATTCTCATTCTCATATTTAAACATACACTTATTCGAGTCAAAGTCTTATATGTACTTACCTTTTTATACACACTTGTGTATATATATACCAAATGTACCTGAAACAGACATTCGTTCACTTGTTTGATCATGGCTCGGAATCACAATTCATAACACATACTTGCCCGTTGAACCGTAAGGAACTTAATAGGATACCCAGAAAGCTCGGAATGGTTGTACAATGCCAACGTCCCAGACGAGGTCTTACATGCACTCAGATATCGACGCCACTGTCCCAGGCAGGATCTTACACGAATCAACACGATGCCTATGTCCCAGACATGGTCTTACACGTAAAACTTGTATCGATGCCAAAGTCCCAGACGTGGTCTTACTCGTAAAACTTATATTGATGCCAACGTCCCAGACGTGGTCTTACACATAATTAGATATCGATGCCACAGTTCTAGACAGGGTCTTACACGAATCTCGCTAACGTCCCAGACGTGGTCTTACATGATAAAACGGAACAGATACCTATGTCATGACATAGCTAATCCTATTTATTCCCAGGTTCGTACGGGACTTATCGGACTTAATCACTATATCGAACTTATCTCAGAATTCATTTTCATAACTTCTCATAAACCTTCATAGTCAAAATTAATTATATGAACACATATAATATCAAACAAGAACATTTATTTGCATAGTGACTTACCTCGGACTCGATATATAGGGAATGAAAACGACTACTCGATAACTTTCGCTTTCCCGCGATCTAAGTCTAGTTTCCTCAGTTCTTGATCTAAACATATTCAGAATTAACCCTTTTATTCACTAATTTATACAATTCAATCCATGGACACACATTTAGGGCTATTTGCAATTTAACCCTCAAATTTGCACACTTTATCAATTTAGTCCATTTTTCTCAAAACATCAAATTCACAAAATCCACACATACAAATGCTTGGCCGAATACATATATATCACATACAAACCCACATTTTTCATCAAATTCACAAATTAGTCCCTTAATTTGCCATTTTATCAATTTAGCCCTATTTAGCTAAATTCATCAAAACTTCAAGAACAAAACTTGTTCATCTAGCACCAACCTATCATTTAACACTTTTAAACATCACAAAGCTCAACATATCATCAATGGCATAACTCACAAACATCATCAATACATAAAATTGAGACATGGGTTTGATAATAGACGAAGCAACGATTGCGAAAACGTAGAAATCATCGAAAACCAAACGAAAACATACCTTGAATTAGACCAAACTATGGCCGAACCCCTTGCCTATGTTTTTCTTTTCTTTCTTAGCTTATTCGGCACTCATAAAAAGATGATACCATCATCTTTCATTCGTTTCTTTTACTAATATTCATATTAATACTAATTTACCATATTATCCTTATTACAAAATATTTATAACCTATAAACATAAGGCCATTGATGACTTTTAGTCATCCACTAACTAATTATTTACTCATTACCTCATAAGGCCTCTTCTTTATAAAGCCACAACATATAAGCACTTTAACAAATAGCAAGCAACTTTCACATTTAATGCATTTTAATCCTTTTGTCAAATTAAACACACAAACGAACAATTTAGCTTACAGAAATTTATCACATGCTTAATCACATATCAATGGCACAGAAAATAATATTAATATATTATTTAGACTCAAATTTATGGTCCCGAAACCACTGTTTCGACTCGGGTATAAACCGGACTGTTACAAAGGAGGACCAAGGTTCGAGCATTAGGAGTGGTTTATTTTGTATAGGTGGACGGCCAGAGTTGTGTGGAATATGAACTCTTGCGTTGGAGTGTTTGAGTGGTAAGGGAAACTGATAATGGAGGAAAAATTGGATAAGGCTAAGGTGTTATCAGGAGAAAAGTTAGGAGATGAGGAGAGGGAGGAATTGGTGCCGAATGGGACTATGAGGAAAGGAGTATTCGGCTGGTGGCTATAAAAGGAGAGGGCCAAATGCTTTGAAAGGTTCTTGGAGCTTTCATTAGTTTTTCTTTTCTCCCTTTAATCGGTTTCTCGTAGCCAAATTCTCCCAATTGTCGAAATATCCTATAGTCGGATTCTTTTTGCTGAATTTTCTCATAGCCAAACTCTTCTATCGTCGAATTACCACTATCTTTTTCCTTGCTGAAATTCCTATTTGTGCCAAACCCTTGTTGTTTTCCCCCATCACAGACCAATTATTATCTACTATCAGTCAAGGTTGAAAGTCGGATCTAGTTAATAGCTATCTAGGCCGCAGGATCGAAAGGGGATTTGGTAAGTACCCGATTAACCTCTTTTATACAGTTTGTTAAAAGCGAAAAGGCTATCTAACTGTCCTGTCGTTAACTCTGTGATAACAAGGATAAGGTTCAAAGATCGCAAGCATGGTAGGATCGTTAGCAAGGGTAAGTGTACTCAACTCGATTGTGCTTTAACTGAGTGGTCGAATGTGTGGGGTGACTTGTGTGGATTATGAGTCACTCGGATTTTGATGGTGTATGTGTGAGTGCAGATCTAGGGGATACTCCTTATTAGTATCTAAGGAAGGGCTATTAGAACCCGGTGGCACACGGTAAGGTTACGGTAAGGCTTCGACTTTTGGTAAATGTTTTGATTTAGTGATTGATTAAAGGTTGGTTGGTTGTAGGTTCGAGGCTAAGGATAGTATAGCACGTCGCAGTAACCAGGTGTGTACAAACACTACACACACACGATATCGACAATGCCGGAAAGCCAAAAATGCCGGAAGTGGCTGTAACACCCCAAACCCGGTCAACACACCACGACTGAATCTGGCATGTTACAGAGTGAAAATAGTTTGAACACACAGGTGTGTCGGGAAATTTTCCAGGAAATTCTTTGATCGTTTAAAAAGGTGTTAAAGTGATGTTGAAATCGTGTAAAGGTTGTTTTAAACCTATGCTAGAAAAATTCACTCGATACTACAAATTTTAGAAAACATTTAATATTAAAAACTGATGTGACAAGTATAATCAAGTTAGAAACCGTTTGCTTTTGAAGTTGTTTGAAAATTTAAGTTATAAAAGCATTCGAGTTACCTTATTATTTTGTGAACTTTGTTACCCGATGGTAACATTTTTCTAAAACCCGGCAGAGTTATAGTTTTGAAAACATTACTTTTTACCGGTTAATTTAACAAGTCCATAAATCCAATATAGGAATAATATAATCAAAGTAAGAGCAAGTAGTTAAAACCCAAAATAATACTAGCGGCCTTATTACAAACCCAAAACCAAATTAAAAGAAAGCCAATAAAAAACGAAATAGCAGTTTAAAGTCTGAAATCAAACTAAGATGCATGGCCACCTTGAGTCCTCCTCGGCTCCATATCTGCGATCTATGCCTCATCTGCAAAATGTAAGGGAAAGGGTGAGTCACCAAGACTCAGTGTATAAATCCCCAACCCGATAATTCAAGCACTTACACAGATCATCAGTAAAACATGCAGATTATGCAACCCATAGCCTAGCCATCCAATCTCCTTTATCTACCCCATGTGGTCAAAACCACTCGTGGTCAAAACCACTGGTGACCGAAGTCACAAATATATATCGTTGTGGTCAAAACCACTGGTGACTGTAGTCACAAATCAAGTGATGGTGCCAACCCATCGTGTGGTCAAAACCACTGATGATAATCCCGTAATATATCATGTGGGGCCAACCCACTGTGGTACCAAACCACTGGGACGAGTCACAATATCCATATGTGGTCAAAACCACTGGTGACCGTAGTCACAAATATCAATAGTGTGGTCAAAACCACTGGTGGTCAAAACCACTGGGACTTAGTCACAAATAATATTAATAGTGTGGTCAAAACCACTGGTGATCGAGGTTACAAATCAAATGATGGGGCCAACCCATCTTGTGGTCAAAACCACTGGTGACAGTCCAAATAATTCATCCCCCCCTCTCATCAATCCCATCATCATCATGCTCATATCATACGTGTCATAATATCAAGTATCATGCAATAAGGCATAGTATAGCATTATCAACTCATGATAACATACATCAAAAATCACATAACAGGGGACTTACCCGGAATCCAAGCTCATGCCCACAAGGCAAGGTCACTAATACTAGAGGTTATACAGTAACATAATAAGCATCATTAACTAATAAAGTGTGTAAGAGTTTACACACCTGGCTATTCGTAAATCTAAGCGAATCCGGAAACTACGCAAATTAACGAGATCCCGAACGTTACTCCCTCCTACAATCGGCCAACATTAATTAGTAACTAAAAAGCCTATTCGGCACAATTGGAAATCCCGAAGGATATGTCGCCCAAGTATAACACTCACCTTAAGCCGATTTGGCTTCCAACCAAATCCTGAAACCACACAAAGAGCCTCATTGCAATCAGCCACACACTGCTGCACATAAACGATTAGCCTTCGGCTTTTGAACGATTATGAAATGGATCTTGAAACGTTAAAACCTTACCTAGATCGACCACCAAATCCCAAAGACACACTGCAATCGGCTACAGTCCTCCCTGAAATCGGTTTCAACACAACTCTTAGAACCCATAGACCATTCGGCCATAACTTAAATCCTGAAACCACATGAGTTGTCGCACACTTACTTTACTGATAGATTCGGCTTGATCAAACACCAATGTTCGGCACCCTAGAGTTTCGGCTATGATCCACAAAGAAGAGAAAAGAAGAAATCGCAGAGAGGGAGAGGGTGATAGTTTCGAATAGGAGAAGAAAAGAAGATTTGATTAAGTCCTAAGGAGGTTCGGCTAATGGGGTTTTCAAGAAAAAGATGAAACAAAAATGAAAAGGCAGATAAGTATGGTGTTTTCGGCTTTTGAGAATAGTCAAGATGAAGAAGATAAAGAGAATGGGGAAAGGAGAATTCGGCAAGGTGAATGAAAAGAGATTTCGGCACAAGGTGTTTTGAAAGAGAAGATGCCGAATGGGGGGTGAGGTTATTGGTTTTGGCCTTGAGCAAAAGAAGAAGAAGAGAAGATGGGTAAAGGTGATTTCGGCAAAGGCTAACCAAAAAGAACCGAAAAGAAAATAGAAGAAAGACCCCCCTTGGGTTCGGCTTGAACGAGGAAAATCAAAGTTGAGAGCACCTTGGTGTTTCAGTTTCGGCACAAATGGTGAGAGACCACCAAAGCACATTCAGACACTACCCAAAAGACCCCAAAACTGATTGCCCCTTAGCTCATAACACCCCTTGCCAATTTCGGCTGGACACTTCCTTCCCCAGAGTTCAAATTCGGCCAACCACCTTCAAATGAGTTTGAAAATATTCAAACTCATATATTTGCTCCCCTCCATCAATTCAACCCTGTTTGAACAGGTCAAACTCCTCAAATCTCTCCTCTCTATCCATTCAAAGGAGTCCAACCTGAGCACTCCTCCTCTAACTTGTGGCGTCAAAAAGAAATAGCAGGGAGTGCAATTCCTGCTGGTTGAACACAGGCACTCCCAACCTGCTTGTGGCGTCATCACTTATACACCTTAGTGGCACCTCCTTGCCTCTTTCCCACTGGTGTTCTTGCGTCTAAAACTCCCAATAATTTCTTTTAACCCCCACTTTATCTAGCTCCTTCCTCTTAAGCATTAAAACAGAAATTTTGGTCATGACCCAGGACTAACCCGAGGTCATGCCTAAACCCCAAAACATACCAAACAAACACAATAACCATATTATCACATGCAAACACATGCAAGATGCAGAGACCCCGATTTAAGGATGTTACAGTTCTACCCCCTTAAAATAATTTCGACCTCGAAATTACCTGATCAGAAGAGTTGAGGGTATTGCTGCCGCATCACATCCTCTGGTTCCCACGTGGCCTCCTCCGTACCATGGTTCCGCCATAATACTTTCACCAAGGGAACTGACTTCCGTCGCAGAACCTTAACATCCTGGTCCAAGATCCGTACTGGTTCCTCCTCGAAAGACAAATCAGGACTCACCTCTATCTCCTCAACTGGTACAACATGTGACAGATCTGATCGATAGCGCCTAAGCATTGAAACATGAAAGACATCGTGAATCTGACTTAGCTCTGCTGGTAACTCGAGCTGATAAGCTACCGGTCCCACTCGTCTCAACACTGTATATGGCCCAATGAACCTGGGGCTTAGCTTGCCCTTCCGACCAAATCTCAACACCTTCTTCTAGGGCGATACCTTCAGAAAAACCTTATCACCCACTGCATACTCAATATCCCTGCGCTTAAGATCGGCGTAAGA
Source organism: Gossypium australe (assembly GCA_005393395.2). Lineage (NCBI taxonomy): Eukaryota > Viridiplantae > Streptophyta > Magnoliopsida > Malvales > Malvaceae > Gossypium > Gossypium australe. Next base: position 18,151,734 of record CM016615.1, read on the forward strand.
TTTCTGTCTGTCCGACGCTTCCTTAAGTCGAGCCCGAATTACCTTAACCTTATCCTCTGTTTCTGCTACCAACTCTGCACCCAACACCCATCGTTCACCCAGTTCAGTCCAACACGTAGGAGTACGACATTTCTGCCCATAGAGTGCCTCATACGGTGCCATCTGAATACTCGCTTGATAACTATTGTTATAAGTGAACTCTGCCAATGGTAGATACTCCTCCCAACTACCGCTGAAATCCAGAACACAGCCCCTTAACATATCTTCCAGAATCTGAATTACCCTTTCAGACTATCCATCAGACTGCGGATGAAAAGCCGTGCTAAAATCTAACCTCGTGCCCAAAGCCTGATGTAAAGCTCTCCAAAACCTCGATGTGAACCTGGGATCCCTATCCGAGATAATTGACACTGGCACTCCATGCAACCTTACTATCTCTGCCACATACAACTTGGCTAACTTCTGAAGCGAATAATCAACCCTCACTGGTATGAAATGAGCTGACTTAGTCAAATGATCCACTATTACCCAAACTGAGTCCTTCTTGCTAGGCGTAAGGGGAAGCCCACTGACGAAATCCATCATAATCCTTTCCCACTTCCACTGTGGGATCCTAACCGGCTGCAACAATCTTGACGGTAACTGATGCTCAGCCTTGACTTGCTGGCATGTCAAACACTTGCCCACAAACTTAGTTACTTCCCGCTTAAGACCTGGCCACCAGAACTGTTCCCTTAAATCACGATACATCTTACTGCCTCCAGGATGCATAGTGTATGGGCTGCTATGAGCTTCCTGAAGAATCCGCTACCTCAATTCAACATCCTTAGGCATGCACACTTTTCCCTGAAAATACAGTACGCCATCACTATCCAAGCTGTAACCCTCAGATTCACCGTTCTGCACTTGCACCCTCCGAGCACTTACAACCTCATCTGTCAGCTATCTCTCCTTAACCTAATCAATCCAAGATGGCTTAACTTGCAGTTCTGCCAAAAGACTTCCATCATCAAAGAGGCTAAGGTGAGCAAACATCGCTCGCAAGTCCGCTACCACCTTACGGCTCAACGCATCTGCTACTACGTTAGCCTTACCCGGATGGTACTCAATTGAGCAGTCATAATCTTTCAACAGCTCAATCCATCTGCGCTGTCTCAAGTTTAAATCCTTCTAAGTCAAGAGGTTCTTTAGACTCTTGTGATCCGTGTAAACTATTGACTTTTCTCCATATAAGTAATGCCTCCAAATCTTCAAGGCGAAAACCACTGTAGCTAACTCTAAGTCATGTGTCGGATAGTTACCTTCATGAGACCTCAACTGTCGAGATGCATAAGCGACTACCTTCCCATCTTGCATCAGCACACACCCTAAGCCAGTATGTGATGCATCACAATAAACCGTGAATTCCTTTCCTGCCTCAGGCTGAATCAAGACTGGAGCTTCAGTTAGAATCTTCTTCAACTTGTCAAAACTTTCTTGCTGTTTCTCAGTCCATACAAACGGAACCCCTTTTCTCAATAACTTAGTTAACGGCGTTGCGATCAAGGAAAACCCTTCTACAAACCTTCTGTAGTATCTTGCCAAACCTAGAAAACTCCGAATCTCTGCAACCGACTTGGGTGGTTTCCAATCCAATACTGCCTCAATCTTACGAGGATCCACCCTAATTCCCTCAGTTGATACAACGTGACCCAAGAAAGTTACCTCCTGAAGCCAGAACTCGCACTTACTAAACTTGGCGTACAACTGCTTTTCCCTCAGAATCTGCAAAACCACTTGAAGATGCGCGTCATGTTCCTCCTCAGATTTCGAGTACACCAAAATGTCGTTTATAAACACTACGACAAACCGGTCCAAATACGGCTGAAACACCCGATTCATCATGTCCATGAATGCTGCTGGTGCATCGGTCAACCCAAAAGGCATTACCAGAAACTCGTAGTGTCCATACCGAGTACGAAATGCCGTCTTATGAATATCAGCCTCCTTCACTTTGAGCTGATGGTACCCCGACCTAAGATCGATCTTAGAGAAAACTGATGCACCTTTGAGTTGATTAAACAAGTCGTCTATCCTGGGCAACGGATACCTGTTCTTTATTCTCAACTTGTTCAGTTGGCGGTAGTCTATACACATCCGCATTGTACCATCCTTCTTCTTAACAAAAAGCACTGGAGCTCCCCAAGGCGATACACTCGGTCGGATGAAACCTCTGTCCAACAATTCCTGAATCTGAGCCTTTAACTCCACCAATTCTTTTGGTGCCATCCTATAAGGAGCAATAGATACTGGTGCAGTTCCAGGTAACAAGTCTATACCGAACTCAACCTCACGATCCGGAGGCACACCCGGAAGTTCCTCTGGGAATACATCAGCAAATTCCTTTACAGTTCGAACATTCTCCACAGTTACATCCTTAGCTTCCAAAGCACGGGCATGCACCATAAATGCTTCACAACCCTTCCTAACCATTTCCTCAGCCTTCAGTGCAGAGACAACATTGGATAGATAATCTCTCCTATTACCTATCATCACCACCTCTTCCCCCTCCATAGTCTTCAACACCATGCGCTTAGCTGCGCACTCCAAGTTAGCTTGATACCTTACTAGCCAATCCATCCCGAGAATCAGATCGAACTCCCCAAATGGTAGTTCCATCAAGTCAGCCAAAAACACGACCCCTTGAAGTTTTAGGGGTACATCCCTATACAGTTTACTTACTTCTACAGAGTGACCTAGAGGGCTTAACACTGACATCTTCCTAGAAGTAATCTCAGAGTCTAAGTTCATGGTTTCCACTATGCTACTAGCAACATACGAGTGCGTCGAACCAACATCAATTAAAGCATTATAAGGTACTCCAAAAATTAAGAACGTACCGGTTATGACGTCCGGTGCATCGCCCTCCTCTCGACGCCTCGTTGTGTAGACTAAACCAGGCTGTCTCGCCTCCGCACCACCTGCACCTCTGCCCGGTGCTCCACGGCCTCTACCAAAGCCATTACCTCCCCTGCCTGAACCTCGGCCGCTCTGTGGCTGCTGATTATCTCTCCTGAACTGTGCGCGATTCTGATCTTCAGACTGCAGCCTAGCTGATCTCTGTGGACAATCCCTGACTCGATGCCCCATTGAGCCACACTCAAAGCATCCCTTGTTACCAGTCCAACATTCCCCCGTGTGAGACTTTCCACACCGAGCACGTGGCGGCCACTGAGTGTTAGCAGCAGCAGGCCTAGCAGCTTGATTCAGCCCACTAAATTTAACCCTTTTCTGCTGATTCCCAGAAATCCCAGATGATCTAGAACTCCTTTTATTCCAACTCCTATCCTGGTTCCGCCTTACCGACTGTCTTACCCCCTCAGCAACCTTAGCTTTCTCCACTAGAGCGGCAAACTCTCATTCCTGCTGTGGGGCAATTATCATCCTCAACTCGTCTCTCAGCCCATCCTCAAATCTGACACAGCGCTCATGCTCTGTGCCCACAATACCCCGAGCATACCTACTCAATCGAAGGAATTCCACCTCATATTCCACTACAGTTCTATTGCCCTCAACCAAGTTCAAGAAAGCTCTGCGCTGCGCATCAACATAACTAGCCCCTATGTATTTCCTCTGATAGGCTGTTCTAAAGAATTCCCAAGTGAGATCGTCCGCCATTGCTCCGTCCCTAACTGTGAGCCACCACTGATATGACTCATCTCGCAGCAGAGATACTATGCCCTTCAGCTTTTCTTCAGTCAAAAAATCCAGGTCATCCATGATGCGTTCTGTCGCCTCCAACCAATATTCCGCTGTACTAGGTGCCACACCAGATACCCCTCTAAATACCTCTGCACCATTATCCTTGAGTCGCTCGGTCACAGATTTCCGAGCTCCTGTTCCAATGCCTGCACCCGCAACCCTCTCTAGCACCCGCAGTACAGCCTGTGACACTGCGTCATTACCACCCGTCTGATCCTGATGTTCCGCGCCCACAGCTGGCGGCGGTGGTACCTCGTTTTTCGATCCATGACCAGACCCTACCGGTTCCGAGACCGTCATCCTACCCCTACCTCGCCCATGAATATTTCGCCCACGTCCACGTGCACTCATAACTACCGGTATATTCGAGCTGATTAAAAGTTTTATGCGTTAGACTTTTATTCCACTGTCTATTAAAGCACAATCTTATGAAAAGTTTTCATAAGGGGTTGTTTCCGCGAGTACACATTATACTATAGTTTGAGTCTCTATAGTAGTTCCAACTACTATTCAGTCATGCCATAATCATCACAATCATATTATCATATCAACAAAAGCAACAGTTTGGGGTACTTACCTGGGCGGATTGGTGCCGGAGATCGGTGCCATGCTTTTATCACTATACTTTTCCCATAAGAAAAAAAAAACCTTTCATAATCCTTTTTAAAGCATTTTTGGGCCTCGGGCCCACAGCCGAGCTGTTGAACCTGGCTCTGATACCATAATTGTAACACCCCAAACCCGGTCAACACACAACGACCGAATCCGACATGTTACGGAGTGAAAACAGTTTGAACATACAGGTGTGTCAGGAAATTTTCCAAGAAATTCTTTGATCGTTTAAAAAGGTGTTAAAGTGATGTTGAAATCGTGTAAAGGTTGTTTTAAACCTATGCTAGAAAAATTCACTCGATACTACAAATTTTAGAAAACATTTAATATTAAAAACTGAGTGTGACAAGTATAATCAAGTTAGAAACCATTTTCTTTTGAAGTTGTTTGAAAATTTAAGTTATAAAAGCATTCGCGTTACCTTATTATTTTGTGAACTTTGTTACCCGATGGTAACGTTTTTCTAAAACCCGGCAGAGTTATAGTTTTGAAAACATTGCTTTTTACCGGTTAATTTAACAAGTCCATAAATCCAATATAGGAATAATATAATCAAAGTAAGAGCAAGTAGTTAAAACCCAAAATAATACTAGCGGCCTTATTACAAACCCAAAACCAAATTAAAAGAAAGCTAATAAAAAACAAAATAGTAGTTTAAAGTCCGAAATCAAACTAAGATGCATGGCCACCTCGAGTCCTCCTCGGCTCCATATCTGCGATCTATGCCTCATCTGCAAAATGTAAGGGAAGGGGTGAGTCAACAAGACTCAATGTATAAATCCCCAACCCGATAATTCAAGCCCTTACACAGATCATCAATAAAACATGCAGATTATGCAACCCATAGCCTAGCCATCCAATCTCCTTTATCTACCCCATGTGGTCAAAACCACTGGTGGTCAAAACCACTGGTGACCGAAGTCACAAATATATATCGTTGTGGTCAAAACCACTGGTGACCGTAGTCACAAATCAAGTGATAGGGCGAACCCATCGTGTGGTCAAAACCACTGATGACAATCCCGTAATATATCATGTGGGGCCAACCCACTGTGGTACCAAACCACTGGGACGAGTAACAATATCCATATGTGGTCAAAACCACTGGTGACCGTAGTCACAAATATCAATAGTGTGGTCAAAACCACTGGTGGTCAAAACCACTGGGACTTAGTCACAAATAATATTAATAGTGTGGTCAAAACCACTGGTGATCGAGGTCACAAATCAAATGATGGGGCCAACCCATCTTGTGGTCAAAACCACTGGTGACAGTCTAAATAATTCATCCCCCCTCTCATCAAGCCCATCATCATCATGCTCATATCATACGTGCAATAATATCAAGTATCATGCAATAAGGCATAGTATAGCATTATCAACTCATGATAACATACATCGAAAATCACATAACAGGGGACTTACCCGGAACCCAAGCTCATGCCCACAAGGCAAGGTCACTAATACCAGAGGTTATACAGTAACATAATAAGCATCATTAACTAATAAAGTGTGTAAGAGTTTACACACCTGGCTATTCGTAAATCTAAGCGAATCCGGAAACTACGCAAATTAACGAGATCCCGAACGTTACTCCCTCCTACAATCGACCAACATTAATTAGCAACTAAAAAGCCTATTCGGCACAATTGGAAATCCTGAAGGATATGTCGCCCAAGTATAACACTCACCTTAAGCCGATTTGGTTTCCAACCAAATCCCGAAGCCACACAAAGAGCCTCCTTGCAATCAGCCACACACTGCTGTGCATAAACGATTAGCCTTCGGCTTTTGAACGATTAAGAAATGGATCTTGAAACGTTAAAACCTTACCTAGATCGACCACCAAATCCCAAAGACACACTGCAATCGGCTACAGTCCTCCCTGAAATCGGTTTCAACACAACTCTTAGAACCCATAGACCATTCGGCCATAACTTAAATCCTGAAACCACATGAATTGTCGCACACTTACTTTACTGATAGATTCGGCTTGATCAAACACCAATGTTCGGCACCCCAGAGTTTCGGCTATGATCCACAAAGAAGAGAAAAGAAGAAAGAGCAAGAGAGGGAGAGGGTGATAGTTTCGAATAGGAGAAGAAAAGAAGATTTGATTAAGTCCTGAGGAGGTTTGGCTAATGGGGTTTTCAAGAAAAAGATGAAACAAAAATGGAAAGGGAGATAAGTATGGTGTTTTCGGCTTTTAAGAATAGTCAAGATGAAGAAGAGAAAGAGAATGGGGAAAGGAGAATTCGGCAAGGTGAATGAAAAGAGATTTCGGCACAAGGTGTTTTGAAAGAGAAGATGCCGAATGGGGGGTATTGGTTTCGGCCTTGAGCAAAAGAAGAAGAAGAGAAGATGGGTAAAGGTGATTTCGGCAAAGGCTAACCAAAAAGAACCGAAAAGAAAAGAGAAGAAAGACCCCCCTTGGGTTCGGCTTGGACAAGGAAAATCAAAGATGAGAGCACCTTGGTGTTTCGGTTTCGGCACAAATGGTTAGAGACCACCAAAGCACATTCGGCCACTACCCAAAAGACCCCAAAACTGATTGCCCCTTAGCTCATAACACCCCTTGCCAATTTCGGCTGGACACTTCCTTCCCCAGAGTTCAAATTCGGCCAAGCACCTTCAAATGAGTTTGAAAGTATTCAAACTCTTATATTTGCTCCCCTCCATCAATTCAACCCTGTTTGAACAGGTCAAACTCCTCAAATCTCTCCTCTCCATCCATTCAAAGGAGTCCAACCTGAGCACTCCTCCTCTAACTTGTGGCGTTAAAAAGAAATAGCAGGGAGTGCAATTCCTACTGCTCGAACACAGGCACTCCCAACCTGCTTGTGGCGCCATCACCTAGACACCTTAGTGGCACCTCCTTGCCACTTTCCCACTGGTGCTCTTGCGTCTAAAACTCCCAATAATTTCTTTTAACCCCCACTTTATCTAGCTCCTTCCTCTTAAGCATTAAAACAGAAATTTTGGTCATGACCCAGGACTAACCCGAGGTCATGCCTAAACCCCAAAACATACCAAACAAACACAATAACCATATTATCACATGCAAACACATGCAAGATGCAGAGACTCCGATTTAAGGATGTTACAGTGGCCAAATGGGCCCGGTGGGCCCTGGGGCTAAGTTTGATGAAATTTTTGGTTGGTTATACGAATTGAGTTAGTCATGCATGTTACATGATCTGGAATTGATTTGGGCCTAATAGGCCATATGAAAGTGATTTGGGCCTAATGGGCCGTAAGGATGTGATTTGGGCTTGATGGGCTTTATGGGGACGTAGACAAGTATGCTAGGGTTTAATGGACTTTAGGCCTAGTTCTGAACAACTCTTAAACCGCATAAGACTTAATCTAATAATTAATCATGTCCATGGACAAGTCGTTGGGTTAGAGTGTGGCAACAGACATATGCATGTCTAGGATTGGATCTAGGGAAAGCTTGGTACTTAAGCGGTCCTAGTGGCCTACCTCCTCTTCTCTGGAATCCTACCTGGTGTATATTGTCTGTTCACTTTAGCCGCAAGGACTTGTTAATGGGCCAAAGTTCATAACTAAAACCCGAGAATAACGAAATACCCCTAGTTTATGAAATTACCGAAATACCCCCAATTTATGAAATTATCGAAATACCCTCGATTTGCGAAATTACCGAAATACCCCAGTTTGTAAAATTACTGAAATACCTCAGTTTGCCAAATTACTAAAATACCCCTGATTTGAAAATTACCAAAATATCCTTAAATTTGCAAAACTACTAAAATACCCCTGTTTTGTAAAATTACCTAAATACCCCTAATTTGAAAATTACCAAAATATCCTTAGATTTGCAAAACTACTAGAATACCCCTGATTTGTAAAATTACCAAATACCCCTGATTTGAAAATTACCAAAATATCCTTAGATTTGTAAGATTACTAAAATACCCCTGATTTACAAAATTTGCAAAGTACCTTTTTTGCAAAATTACCTAAATACCCCTGTAGAGTAGATTTACGAAAATACCTTTGGGTAGTGAAATGACTAGAATACCCCTATGTGACAAATGTGTGAAAATGTGTATGTTGCATTCATGAAATATATGTTGCACTTGGGGGGTTATGATGATACGGAGGAAGATTTGAGGATCGCATAGTCGCTTGATGTCTGTGGATCCACCGGTGGCTTTAAGCCTATTATAGAAGCTTTGGTGCAACGTCTGTGTAGTGCCGCTGCTGGTGCTACCTTTGGTGTGTAGGGATGGGTGGGTTGATATTTATACCCCCACAAGTGTGTAGGGTTGGAAGGGAAATGGTGTGTAGGGTTGGATTTGGGATGGTTGCATTGCATTCATGTGATACTGATGTGATATGAGGTCGTTGTAGGGTAAGGCCCAAGGCCACCATTTTTGATAGGGCTTAGACCCAATGTGATTTCTATGTTGATTGGATTACCAATGGTTGTACACACTGAGTTTCGAAACTCACCCCTTTTTATTAAATGTCTCAGGTGATCCTTAGTAAATGACTCGACGTGGGAGAGAACTTGGAGATGGCCACACTACAAGATATTTAGAAGTTTTATTTACTTGTTTCAAAAGACATGAATTTAATTACTTTATTTTCATTGGATGTAATAAGGCCTTGACTTTAGATTTTTAGTCTTGTTATTATTGTTTTAACTGTTTACTTAGTTATTAAACCTAAGGAAATTTCTTATGTTTAAACTTGGTTTCCGAAATACTTAAAATAATAAAATGCGCTTTTATCATTACTTAACAAGATGGTCAAGGATTTTTGGGCTTTTCAGCCTCAAACTTTAACTTAGCCAAATTGTTTTGAATTGTGCCTTTGATGTGACATTCCCAGATTCGACCATAACGTCTGGGCCGGGTTTGGGGTGTTACATGTTATGTAATGATTATTTTTACTCTTGAATGTACCTGATATGTTTATTTTAAATAAAAATATATATGTCTATTTTGAGTTGTGCTTTATTCAGTAATGCTTAGTAACCCTAGTCCCACAACGGATAAGGGTTATGGGTGTTACATTTGATTGGTATCAGAGCTACGTTTTAGTCGATTTTAGGACTAACGTAGCGCGTAAGATTCTAGCTATACATGCCATATGTTATACTGTGATAGTGTGATGACTTGTGACATTTGAAAATGTGTTTTCATATAGTAATGGATCCCGATCGATCCATAGCTGATGATGTCGAGAGTGTAGCGCCTGCTCCCGCGCAAGGGATAGCGCCGATAGATTCTTAACCTACTTCGAGTAATCCAGAGGGGGAGGCTAGACAAGCCTTCTACCAAATGATGAATGATTGGTTTACATAGTATATCCGGACAAATCAGGCTACACAATAACCTCCACCACCGATTAATCCATCTGCAGTACCTATTATACCTTCGGTGAGTGATCCGATGAGATTGTCAAAGCCACCTGTTGATAAAATAAGAAAACATGGAGCCGAGGAATTCAGAGCCACTGATGATGATGATGCTGAGCGAGCTGAGTTCTGGCTTGATAACACCATCCGAGTATTTGATGAGTTATCCTGCAGCCCTAATGAGTGTTTGAAATGTGCTATATCTCTACTATGAGACATTGTATATCACTGGTGGAATACACTAGTATCGGTGGTTCCAAAGGAGCGAGTGACCTGGGAATTCTTTCAGACAGAGTTCCGTAAGAAATATATCAGCCAAAGGTTTATTGATCAGAAACGTAAAGAATTTCTTGAGCTAAAACATGGGCAGATGAAAATGACAGAATACGGGCAAAAATTTATTAGACTCAGTAGATATGCTAGAGAGTGTGTTTCATCTGAAGCTATTATGTGTAAGAGATTTGAAGATGGGCTGAATGAAGACATTAAACTCTTAGTTGGCATACTAGAGATAAAAGAGTTCGTGGTACTTGTTGAGCGAGCCTGTAAAGCTGGAGAGCTTGGAAAAGAGAAAAGAAAAGCTGATTCTGAAGCTAGAGATTCACGCAAAAGACCATTTAGTAAGCCATTTCAGTCGATCTCAAAGAAATCCCAAGATGATACTAGCTGTTCGAAGAATACTGTGGGTCATTTTATACGAGATCAAGATACACCACCTATGAGCTCGAGAGCTACTTTTGTAGCTAGTGTGGGTAATGTCAGATCAAATCAACCTGAGTGTGAACATTGTGGTAAACGACATCTCAGTTGTTGCAGATTGCATGATAGAGCCTGTTTTAAATGTGGATCTAGAGATCATTTTACTCGAGAGTGTCCAAAGATAGTTGATCAAAATCTGGCTCAAAATACTAGATCGGGTAATACTGTAGCTCGAGGTAGACCACCCAGAAATACGGGTATTCTGAGTGGCAGCCAGATAGGGACTAAAGATTAAGTTGTTAGATCTAAGGCTCGCACACCAGCCAGAGCTTATGCCATACGTGCACGCGAGGAGGCTTCATCCCAGATGTCATTACTGGTACTTTTACTCTTTATGATACTACGGCTATTGCTTTGATTGATCCTGGTTCAACTCATTCCTATATGTGTGAGACTTTGGTATTCAGTAAGACTTTACCTGTTGAGTCTACTGAGTTTGTAATTAAAGTATCGAACCCCTAAGGTCGGTGTGTCTTGGTTGATAAAATATGCAAGAATTGTCCGTTGATGATTCGAGGTTCATGTTTTCCAGCTGATTTGATGTTGTTGCCATTTGATGAGTTTGATATAATTCTGGGTATGGACTGGTTAACTCTGCATGATGCTATCGTGAACTATAAACGAAAGAATATTGATTTGCGGTTCCAGAATGATGAGATTATTCGGATTGAATCTAATGATTTGAATGGTTTACCAGTAGTGATATCTTCTATGACAGCTTAGAAATATGTGAGAAAGGGTTGTGAAGCTTATTTTTCTTATGTGCTTGATTCTAAAGTGACCGAAAAGAAGATTGAATGAGTACCTGTTGTATGTGAGTATCCAGATGTGTTCCCTGAAGAATTACTAGGTTTGCCACCTATTCGAGAAGTTGAGTTTGGGATTGAATTAGTGTCGGGGATGACTCTGATTTCTATAGCTCCATACAGGATGGCACCTATAGAATTAAAAGAATTGAAACAGTTGCAAGAGTTGACAGATATGGGATTTGCATGACCGAGTTTCTCTCCTTAGGGCGCACCAGTTCTGTTTGTGAAAAAGAAAGATGGAACCATGAGAATGTGTATTAACTACAGCCAGCTTAATAAAGAAAGATGGAACTATTTTCATGGATCTGATGAATCAGATTTTTAGATAGTATTTGTATCGGTTTGTGGTAGTGTTTATAGATGATATTCTGATCTACTCCCGATATGAAACCGTGCATGTCGAGCATCTGAGACTTGTGTTACAGACTTTGTGAGAAAAACAGTTGTATGCAATGTTTAGTAAGTGTGAGTTCTAGTTATGTGAAGCCAGTTTTCTGGGCCATGTTGTATTAGCATCAGATATCAGGGTTGATTCGAGCAAAATTTCAGCTATACTTGACAGGAAACCACAGAAAAATGTTTCTGAAGTTCGAAGCTTTATGGGACTTGCTGGTTACTATAGACAGTTCGTGAAGGGTTTCTCCATGATTTCTACACCGTTGACAAAGCTGTTATAGAAAGCTGTTAAGTTCGAGTGGTCAGAGAAGTGTCAAAAAAGTTTTGATCAGTTGAAAGCTCTTTTGACCGAAGCTCCAGTATTAGTTCAGCCTGAATTGGGTAAAGAATTTGTCATTTATAGTGATGCATCTTTGAATGGTTTGGGTTGTGTTTTGATGCAGGAAGGCAAAGTCATAGCTTATGCCTCGAGACAATTGAAGCCACATGAAAAGAACTATCCGACACATGATTTGGAACTAGCAGCCATTGTGTTTGCGTTGAAGATTTGGCGTCATTATCTGTTCGATGAGAAATGTCATGTTTATTTTGATCACAAAAGCCTGAAGTATTTGATGACTCATAAAGATTTGAATTTGAGACAACGCTAATGGTTAGAGCTGTTGAAAGATTACGAGCTAGTGGTTGACTACCATCCGGGAAATGCTAATATTGTTGCTGATGCTTTAAGTCGAAAGTCATTATTTGCTCTGCATGCAATGAACGCGCATATGGTTATATCTGATGATGGTTCGATAATAGCTAAATTAAAAGTAAGACCGTTATTTGTTCAACAAATTAGTGATGCCCAGAAAGTTGATAATGATTTGTTAACAAAGCGAGCTCAGTGTGAAACTAATATTGAATCAAAATTTCGAGTTGATGAAAATGGTTGTTTGAGGTTCAATGTTTTCCACCAATGATACGCCGTATCTCTCAACAATGAAACAACACACTTAAGACATTCATCAGGATTACATGATAATTCATCAGGATTACATGATAATTCATCAAACACTCTAATGGTATTCTCAAGCCAGAATTCAGCTCGCTCGGCATCATCATCAACTGTGGCCCTGAACTCTTCGGCCCCATACTTACGAATCTTATCAACTGGAGGTTTACTCAATCGAATCAAGTCTATAACTTGTGGGGCTATAGGAACTTGCGGGGGTGGAGGTTCTTGAGCAGTCGGATTTATTCGAACGAACTCCGTGAACCACTCATTCATCATTTGGAAGAAGGCTTGCTTAGCCTCTCCCTCGTGGCTACTCATAACAGGTCTAGAATTAGACGGTGTTGTCCCTTGAGCAAGAGCAAGCACATTACTCTCAACATCATCAGCTACAGCTTGATTGGGATCCATTTGCTATACAAAAACACGTTTTTAACTATCAAGAATCATCACACTATCGTAGATATATATATGGAATGTATAGCTAGACTTTCATACGCTACGTTGGTCCTAAAATCGACTAAATCATAGGCTCTGATACCAATCAAATGTAACACCCCTAACCCGTATCCGTCACCAGACTAGGGTTACGAGGTATTACCGGTCAAATTGTAACATTTAAACAACCATTGCTCACACATCAGCATATCATCGTTAATCAATAACACAAAGTCCGTTTAGAAGGTCTACGAGACCTTAAACATTATTTAGAAGTGGTCCGGGACTAAATTGTTCACATTTAAAACTTTAACGACACTTTAAAATTTTTTCTTCAAAACGAGGCACACGCCCGTGTGGCTAGGCCGTGTGCTTCACACGGAAATGCCTTAGACAATGTCTTATCTCGTGTGCAACACTGACTTGGGCCACACAGCCTGTCATACGCCCCTGTGTCTAGCCCGTGTGCAAGTTTGACTTGCCTCAAATTGGGACATTGATGGTCACGGTCGAGACACACACCCGTGTCCTCAACCGTGTGGGCAATTATAGGCCATTTACATGGCCAAATTGCCACCCATTTTGGGTTATTCCTACAAGCAGCACTCTATACTCAATTCATGCCCAATTAATGGTCAAAACCCTACCAAAAACATGCACAATTCATGCTACAATATCCTCATTCATTTCCATATACAATTCTAACTCAAAACATGTCCATTTCATGAACCAATTCCATACCTAAAGCATATGATGTAAGAGTATGCCCAAAGATCAATCATGAGATGGTTGTAATAACATACTTGATTTACCATGTTTATTAATATAAAGCGTTGTCATTATTATTTTAGTTTTTCCTTCTGTGTGTACAAATAAACTGTTTTATAATGATGTCCTGAGCATAATATGATTATTCTTAAAATATCCTTAGTTAATTATTATTGTTGACTAGGACAACAATAATGCATTAAGACTAACATGTAGTTGATTGATGATAAAGAGTTGTCATTGATATGGAATGTCAAAATTAATGCATGAATATGTGTGTTAGAGAACAACATATTGGACTGACCCGCTATGAGTATGTTTCTTGAATTATTATGTAATTGTCACAACATTACTCATAGTGATTAATATGTATATTATCCTCAGACTTGAGATAATCATTATCCCAACATCGTGAGTCGTATATTTTGATACAGTCAAACGTACACCGTAACTGGTTGTTCTATAAAGGCTGATGTTGGATATACCGCAATCTATGTAGAGGGATATTGTTGATCAATATAGGATAAGTCCCTCCCACATAATGGGAGTAATATCTTAGGCCACTTGATTGAGTGAGACTAGAAATGCATGGCCATGCTCAAATAAGTTGACATGAGATGTCATACTAATTTGTATATCATAGTCTACTCAAGATATCAAGAAACATGGGATGGACTATACAAGTGTGTCTATTCCATGACTTGTGTCCATTCCAGAGATAAAGGACTTAAGGATTAATGCATGAAAGGTTAATCACAAAAAGTTATGTCGAATCATGACTTCTTGTAACTTAGGTAGCAATGATGCATTGCTAGATGCCACTCATTGTTTGAGACATTAGAATCGTTCTAGTATTACTGCTAACGTTACAAGAACCTACAGGGTCACACCCTATGGTTGAAATGAACGGAATAAAGCATAGTTGGTATTGTGTTTGATTGTCACATGAATTAAATTAATTAAAGAATTAATTTAATTAGGCAATCAAATATTGAATATATTTTATGTACAAGGATGTTGTACACATAATGAGAATTAATATATGAATTTGGTTCGTATATAAATTTAAATAAATAAGTTTATCGAAATCCATGTTATAATTAATGTAATTATAACTTTTTGGGTATAATTAATGTAATTATAATTTTCGGTTAAAACATTATTATATTTATTTAATTTTATAATTCATTAAAGATATACCGATTATATAAGGTAATAAGTGATACAAAACTTATTAAGAAAAACCCTAAGAATTAGCTTGAATAGGTCTAGCAGCAGTCAAGAAAAAAAAAACCTCTAAAACAGTTTTAGAGATTTCTGCCGTTCATAGTGAAACCGGGTGGATTACGTAAAGGCCGACATCGTAAAGGTTGCGGCTTGGTTCGGAAGCAGATCAAAACTCTTGTTGCCGAGGCGTCGCTGTCTACTCAGATTGAAATTTTGGTAACTTCAAAACCTTTATTTCACCCCGACTCGTTCCTCACACAAGGATTCATGGTTTGGATCGCCGGGATTAATTTTATTTTGCCGCGCCATGGGGTTGTCGGCGTTCCAACATATGATGCATTTCATTTCAAACATGCAATATATTAACCATCTCAACTACCAAATCAAGTATGTAACATACTATTTCTATTTCACTAAAGCATACCATAATGGCCTTTCACACAACACCATATATACACATCACATACACCATTTTCACATAGCAAAACATATACCAAAATCAATCCAAAGTCTCATCCATTATCAAGCCATATCACGAACTAAGTGAATTGAACTAAGTGTTAGTTAATTTTGCATATTAAATTTGAATTGTTGAGCTAATTGTGTTATATTACGAACTTACTAAGCTTTAAAGCTTACTGTGTGAAGTATGTCTCTGTTTTACAGTGGTATTTAAAGCTAGCTCGGATTTGGGAATCATCAGCGACTCAATCCAACTCTTTTCATCATTCATTCACATAATCTTCCATCTATCTCATATACAATATCATCAACCACATAGGTTCTGACCTACCTGTACCATCACGTATTTATCTATCACATTTACCACTTCAATGCTCATTGCCATAATTCATTTGATCCTCTTTAAACGTTCTATGAACTCGCACATTTAGTGCCAATTAATTAGCCGAAGCTATAATAATATTGCACACTTAGTGTCATCACATTAAACTGAATTTGTCTCGGTATCGCACATGTAGTGCCAAATAATACAGCCGATGCTTTCTTTATCTCGCGCACTTAGTTCCATTCATCACTGTAACGATTTTATTTACGCACACTTAGTGTCACATATCTTCGAACTCACATTTCACATTACCAAACTCCACAATCACATATCCATTCATTTCATCATATATGATCATTGTTTAAACAATACGTATTATACTCGAACTTACCTCGGACGTAGAAATAACGATACTAGTCGATCACTCGAGAACTTTGTTCTGGCCTCGATCTAAGCCCAAATTTCTCTTTTCTTGATCTATATAATATTAAATTCAACTCATTCAATCTCATCTTAACTCAATTCAATTCACAAATACACAATTAGGGAATTTTGCACTTTAGCCTTTATAATTTCACACTTTAGCATTTTAGTCCTTATTTCACAAATACATCAAATTCACAAAATCCAATTTAATCCATGCTTAACCAAATTACCATAGTGCCCCTAGCAACCCATATTTCACATTTTAGCCTCTCAATTTTTCTCATTTTCACAAATTAGTCCATAGTAATCAATTTCATCAAAAATCCCAATATAAAACATATTTATCTAACATCAAGCTTTCATATTTCACCATTCAACATCACAAAGCTCACAAAATCAATAATGGCACATCTCAAAATCATCATCAAAATTAGAAATTTGGCATGGGCTTATAGATTGCTAAGCAACAATCACAAAAATGTAGAAATTATCAAAAAATGATAAAAAATCATACCTCAATTAGCCAAGGTTAGTGTCGAACCCTAAAAAGCCTTTTTCTTTTCTTTTTCCTTTGTATTTCCGGCAAGGATGAACACAAATGACTAATTTCATGCATTTGTTTTATTAATTATAACCTTATTAATCAATTTCTATTTTTAACCTTATTATTATCATTAATAATCCACTAACTATTGTCCAACCATGTCATTTCATGAATTCAATGGTCCATTTACAACATAAGGACCTCACATTTAAAGAGACACGTGAATTCGACACTTAATCAAATAGAAGGCCACTTTTACATTTTCTGCGATTTAGTCTTTTTTCACAAATCGGCACACAAACGACAAAATTTAATCACGAAAATTTCACAAATATCAATTCACATATTATAAGCACGAAAAATAACATTAAAATATTTTCTGAGTAGGATTTTTGTTCCCAAAACCACTATTCTGACTAGGGTCTAAACCGGGCTGTTACAACTCTCCCCACCTTAAGGATTTTCATCCCCGAAAATCTTACCATAGAACAGATTCGGATATTGCTGTCTCATAGCATCTCCGGGCTCCCACGTAGCCTCTTCAACACCGTGTCGATGCCATATTACTTTTACTAACAAAATTTTCTTATTTTGCAACTCTTTAACCTCGCGAGTTAAGATACCAATCGGTTCTTCTTCATATGTCATATCAGAAAATCTTTATCTCAGACGGAGAAATCACATGTGAGGGATCAGATCTACATCATTAAAGCATCGATACATGAAACACATTGTGAATCTTTTCTAACTTAGATGGTAGCAACAGTCTATTAGCAACCGGCCCAATACACTCAATAATTTCATACGACTCGATGAATCTTGGACTCAATTTGCTTTTTTTGCCGAATCGAAGTATTTTCTTCCACGGAGACACTTTCAAAAATACTTTATCATCGATCTCAAGTTCAATATCTTTTCATTCCAAATCTGCGTATGATTTCTGTCGATCAGACGCTACTTTTAGACTATTTGGTATCACTTTTATTTTCTGTTCAGTCTCTTTAATCAAATCAACCCCGTGAATTTTATTTCCATTAAGTTTAGACCAATACAGAGGTGTTCGGCATTTCCTACCATATAAGGCTTCATACGGTGCCATTTTAATGCTCGATTGAAAACTATTATTATATGCAAATTCAATTAATGGAAACTACTGTTCCCACGTACCTTCAAACTCAAGAATGCAACATCTTGACATATCCTCATGTATTTGAATAATCTGCTTGGATTGACTATCCGTCTGCAGGTGAAAAGTAGTACTGAAGTGTAACTTAGTACCTAAAGCCTCTTGCAGTTTCTTCCAAAATTGCAACGTAAACTTCGGATCTCTGTCAGACACAATAGATAGTGGCACTTGGTGCAATTTTACAATATCAGAAATGTATAACTCAGCTAACTTATCAAGAGAATAATCCATTCTCACTGGAACAAAATGAGCTGATTTTGTCAATCTATCAACTATAACCCAGATTGCATCTTTCTTCCTCGGAGTTAAGGGAAAACCTAAAACAAAATCTATCGTCACTCTATCCCATTTCCACTCGGGAATCATAATCAGTTGTAACAAACCAGATGGCACCTGATGTTCAGCATTAACTTGCTGACAGATCAAACATTTCGAAACAAAATCAAAGATATCTCTTTTCATTCCAGGCCACTAGTAAAGTTGTTTCAAATTATTATACATCTTTGTACTTCCCGAATGAACCGATAAGCGACTGCTATGAGGTTTTTTCAAAATCAACTGAATCAACTCTGTATTTCTTGAAACACAAATCTGATCTTGGAATCTCAGACAATCATCATTATCAACTTGAAATTCTGAATTAGAGTTCAAATCACACTAAGCTCGTTCCGTTAGCATTTCATTGTCAACTTTTTAAGCATCACAAATATGCTGTAAGAACAACGGTCTCACTTTCAATTCAACTAAATTCGAACCATCATCAGACAGAACTAAATGAGCATTCATTACAAGTAAGGCAAACAATGATTTTCGACTCAAAGCATCAGCAACAACATTTGCTTTTCCTAGAAGATAATCAATCACAAGCTCGTAGTCTTTTAACAGTTCTAACCATCTCTCTGTTGCAGATTCAAATCTTTCTAAGTCATCAGATATTTTAGGCTTTTATGATCTGAAAACACATGACATTTCTCATCGACAAGATAGTGGTGCCAAATTTTTAGCGCAACCACAATCACAGCTAACTCAAGGTCGTGTGTCAGATAATTCTTTTCATGTGGTTTCAACTGTCTCGAGACATAAGCTATAACTTTGCCTTCCTGTGTAACAGCCTGATTTAGGGGCTAGTCAGAATAGTGGTGACCAGTAATCCGGGGTCAAAGAAAATTATTTTAATGTTATTTTATTAGTTATAAAATGATTATAAGGGTGCATGAAAATTTTGGTGCTTTAATTTTAGCGAATTCATGCTTAATCGCGAAAAAGGACGAAATCGCATAATGTGCGAAAGTTCTATTTTATTTGCTAGAGGTGCCAAATAGCCATAGAATATTAAATTGGAGGTTCTTAATGTGGAATTAGGCCATGGGGAAGTGATGGTCGGCTATAGGGGGACAAAGAAAGGACTTTGTCAATTGGTTAGGTGAAAATTTGGTGATAAAAATTTATTTTTATCACAAAATAAAGAAAAGAAAAAAATATCATCTTTTCTCTCCATCTTCTCCACTGAAAATTAGCAACAAAATGGTGGTTGAGAGCTCAAAAATTTTCAGCCAAGCTTTCCTTCTTATTAGTAAGTGATTTTGGTGACCTTTCTTGAAATTTTTTGTACTTTTGGAACCCTTAAAGATTAAGTAGCTAATGAGGGGACTATTTTGCAAAATGGTTAAGAGTCTAGGTTTTTTCCATGAGAGCATTTTTTTTTGTTTATTGAAATTTTATGGAAGAAAATAAGTCTTAGTTGTTAAATACACAACTTTTTTGAAAGGTGTTTCCATGAAAACACCTAAAGGGACCTTTTTGTAAAGGTTGTGAAATAGGTGGTCAATGTGTGTGATACTTGAAATCTTGGGTTGCTATAAGAGGGAATATGAATCAGCTAGGCTTGATTAATAGGTAAATTTGATGAAAATCCATATACGAGCCTAGGGGCAAAATCATAATTTTGCCAAAGTCTAAGGGCAAAATGGTAATTTTGCCAAAGTAGAAATTTTAAAATGTATTGATTAGTGTGGAGATTAAATGGGTAAATTTTATTTTTATAGATCAAAGAAAACGAGATTCGAACTTAGAGCAGGGGAAAAGAGAGATATGGGCAAATAGGTCCCTTTTTAACCTTTTGGTATCGAGGTAAGTTCGTGTGCAAATAATGCAAATTTAAGTGAAGTATTTGATATTTCGATGTTGTATGAATTGTATATTGTCTCTATGAAATATATTAAATATGTTTTGACTAGATGTCAAGAAATGAAAAATCTTCAATTGAACTTTAGGAATGGGTAGAATGCAAATACTATGATACTAAGGTTATTAAGGTTCCGTGTAAGACCAAATTTGGAATATGACCTCACTGTAAGATTTCGTATAAGACCATGTCAGGGATATGGCATCGATATGATATTTCATGTAAGACCATATCGAGGATATAACGTTGATGCGATACCGTATGTAAGAGATACAAAGGTATCTTGTAACATTTCGAGCGATTCAACAGGTATGTTGAAAATAAGGAAGTATGTGGATATGTCATGAGTGGTACAGTTATGTACCCAGAACTCATATGAAGTGATTTCGGTATATGATGAATCCATAGTAAGTTTATGTGTAAATGATGCATTCTTTATTGCAAATGTTTTACTCATTAATGCATTGCGTGAATGCGTATAATTATTGTAGAGATCTATTAAAATGATAGAGAGTGACGAAGTCATCGGATGAACATTTGAAATAGGAAAATGGGTGTGAATAAATATACGTGAATGTGAGACAAATGGTGGGATGTGTGCGACACCACCTTATTATTTGTTATCGATGGGTTGTGTGCGATACCATCGTGTTTAGTATCAATGGTGGGCTGTGTGTGATACCACCTTATTATTTGTTATTGATGTGTTGTGTGCGATACCATTGTGTTTAGTATTAATTGTGGGCTGTGTGCGATACCACCTTATTAATTATTAAATGGTGGGCTATGCGCGAAACCACCGAGTATTTATTATTATTCTGAGGTCTTATCGAGAAACTTGACTAAGTGACACGGGCCAGGGACACGGGCGTGTGTCTGGCCGTGTGAAAACCCCTGTAGGTTCGAATTGAAAATTAATTCCATACGGGTGTGGAGCATGGGCGTGTTATATGTCACATGACGTGCCCCTTCCTCCACACGGGCGTGTGGATTGTTTAGGAAAAAATATCTAAGATTTTTCAGAGAGCTTCCAAGGGGTTCGATTTGACCCCGAACTAATCCTAATGTATGAATTGGACCTAGTAGGCTTGTTTAAAAGATGTTACGAAAGGTTTTAATTTTGAGTGGAAAGTCGTGTTCCGGTTTGTGTAATTGTTAGTGAATAAGTCTGGTAATGCCTCGTACCATGTTCCGACGCTGAATACGGGTGAGGGGTGTTACATTTAGTGGTATCAGAGCTATGGTTTAGTTGATTCTCGGACTAACCTAGCGTATGAGAGTTTAGCTATACATGTCATATTACTACTCATGATAGTGTGATATCTCCCGGCTCTAACGAAATTGTTTTGTTAAGACAGAGATGATTCCCATCCGAGCTATTTTCAATAATGCTAAAAATGATAATGAGATAATTGAAATGTGCTTATGATGTGACAAAATTCAGAAAGGTATGAATAGAAGTTCATGACATGTGTGTGATAAGGTACAAAATGAGATGATGCTAAGTTGAGAAAGGTGAAAAAACATGGAATGAAATGAAAGTTATATGGTGATAAGCTCATCCATGCTGGTTCGACATGCATACGGTGTTATATGCTAAACATATTTGATTAAGTGAATATGATGAGTAAACTTACCCAATGAATCGGATATGTGTGTACGTACATTTGTTTGAATAATGTACAATCAGTATGTCTACATAGTTTGTTTCTTGAACTTAAGATGCAGGGGACACATGACCAAACCACATGCCAATGTGCCAGGCCGTGTGTCACACACGGTCAAGACACACGCCCGTGTGGACAAAATAAAGCCATTTTGTAGCTTTATTTCTTACCCAAACTTTGCCAATGACCTACACCAAAACTTCCATTCATATACCAACCAATTCAAGCATCATAACCAAGTTAATTCTATTCATCTAACATGATATATTATTACATGCATTCATGCTTTTAATCTTACCTTTTATAAGCATACTTGTTTAACTTCTCTCAATCAATCAATAATAAACACTTATGTTATCATCATAAAATAATCTTAATATATGCATATACCAAACATAGTCATCACTAGCCATTCCAATGGCTAGATTACAATAATCATTTACATTTACATACCAATATGGCCAATATAACCTACACATGCCATTATAACCATAATTGACTTACCATATATACCAAAATGAACTGATGGATAGTGTGAGTGATCTCCGCCAAGCTTCCAATCCAACGAGCTTTCGATTTACTATAAAACATGAAAATAAAACTAAGTAAGCATATAATGCTTAGTAAGTTCGTATAACATGGTATTTAACTTACCATTCATTTTATTTCAAGATAAACATGCGAGGCACATTCAATCAATTTGATCTCAAGCCCTACACATATCCTTATTACCCTTGTGAAACACCCCAAACCCGGCCCACGAGCCTCGACCGAATCTGGTATGTTCTTTGAGTAAAACATTTCAAAAACTTGTTTGTCAGTTTGGAAAGCTTGGTTATTTTGAAGAGAAATCGATTGGAGTTGTGATTACATTGAAAACGGTGTCATTTTAAAAGTCTAGATTTTAATAAAACTTTATTAAAATATTTCAAACTTATAAGTTGAAAGAAATACCGAGTTTTTAGAGTTTACCATTAAATTGTAAATCATTTGTGTTTAGGTGTCAATCATTTAAAATTTATTTTAAGAAAAGTTATTTAATCTTGATTTGATAATAATCGTATCTCAATAAACCAAATAAAATGCATGCTTAAAACAGTTAATAGTAATGGCCTTATTACATCAAAGCAAAACCCGAAATAAATCCAAAATACTTAAATATAAAGATTCAAAATAAAATAAATGCTGAGCTGAGCATGGCCACCACCAAGTTCCTGCCGACCCGGTCCATTTACTGAGTGTCACCTGAAAAGATATCCCACAACGGGGTGAGTCAAGAGACTCAATGTATAACAACCGACACGAACTCCCAACGATTTAGGCATAACAAATCATATATAAAACAATTATAAACAATGATGCAATCCCGAACCCAAACCTATATAACCATCCTCTACACATCACCCGTACCAACCAATCACACCGTGGGGATTACTAAATCGACCCTCCATCCGCTACACACCATCGAAGGCAGTCGCTGCAGACGACTTGCACATCGCCCTTATAAATTGCGGCATAGCCACCAGATAATTATATGTGACATAAGTCACCACATTCAGATTATGTGACCTGAGTCACCAGATATCGTGGTAGAAACCACCAGATCACTTCCCCTTTAATATTCACCCGTATGCACATGCACAATACAAAACATGCAAATACCATGCCATATACCTTATTTCATATTCGTAACCATTTCTCATATATGTCATATTCGTTGTTCATGCACTATTAACATAGTAATAGTAGGTTTACGTACCTGGATACTCTATACCATTGAATGGTACTTTTGACCACATCTTTCATACTTTCAATTAACACATTCATAATAGTAATACCATAGATCTATTAGGAATTAGGGAAGGGTTACACACCTGGTTACTAACGTTTTCACTGAGTCCCAAAAGTCTACCAAAACCAATTGCACTCCTTCCTAAAACCCAAAGTTAAATCGGTCAATCTTTAACAAAAAAAAAGGCCCTTGGCCGAATGTTAACACTTTCTTACCTTGCGGATCTAAATCCTGAAAATATCACTTGTTCTTGATATCAGTCGAAATACCTATATGGTGTATGTTAGATCCGATCCCAACATTTGAATAAATGGCCTTCGGCCTAAACCACACTTTTCTTACCTTAGATTTTGGAAGGCCCGAATAATCTCCTCCTTTGTAGTCGACAACAACCAAAACCCGAAACTTCCTTCATAGTTTCGGCCAAAGAACATTAATGGGGTTAGAGTCCAACTTTCGACTAATCTAAAAGAAAAAGATAGGAAAGTTAAATGCCACGAATCCCTTACCAACTCAATCGAATATCCTTGCTTGAAATAGAGAGATTTGGCTCCTGATTAAATGATCAAATCGGCTCCAACAGAGTAGAGGAGCATTCGGCTATGACCACAAATAGGGAATTCGGCTTTTGCTTTGAGAAAAAGAATGAAGGGAGTTTCGACAAGAGTGGGAAAAAGAAGAAGAACTTTCGGCTTTGACAAAATAAAAGAAGAAGAGAGGATTCACTTTCGATTTGCAGAGAAAAAGAAAGTTCGACAGAAGCGTAATTGAAGAGAAAAGAATGCAAATGGCCTCACTTCTTCCCTTTGGCCGAAAATACTACACCTAGACCCGCCTATTCGGCCAACTCTCCTTCCTCCTATCTAATCCCTTCATTTTCTCCTAAAACTTCTCTTCTTTATCTCCTTAGCTTAGCCGAATTTTTTAAAAGAAATTAATCACATCTAAAGCTCATCCCCTTGGTGTCCCATTGCCGTCCACCTCTGACTCTCCTTGCTGCAAAATAAAACTCCCCTTTTTGCTTCCCTTGCTGCTCGAACCTGACCCCTGGTACACTGATTATGGCGTCACCTCCTAAGGCTTTAAGTGGTGCCTCCTTGGCACTTTAACAAGCCCATTTCTATGTCCAATTTCCCCTACAATTTCTCTTAAGGCCTATCAGGCTTAGCTCCCCTTTAAAACTTAAAATCAAATAATTTCTAAGGCATTCACCTACACTCTAAAGTTCCCAAAATTTATAAAACCCATTCACAACACACATAGGCATGCTACTTCATACATTTAAGCAATAATGCACAAGCCCAAAATCCCGGATATTACACCTTGTTAGTCATATAATCCACAATAACATCAAGAAACATATATGGCTCAACTATAATCAAATTTCCAGATACATATACTTTCCGTATCACATATTCATATAACATGTATAAATCATATCTTTATATTACAAGTATATTTTCATAATAATTCATCTCGAGTTCAGATTATTTCATGTTATAACTTTATTCACATCATTCAAAATATTCAAGTCACACGAGTAGTAGTACACTCAAGGTGTACAAATCTATAATCAGAAACGAATATATTCATCAAATAAATTCCATGTACAAATATCATCATCTCATGTTTCCATATAACAATTGTCAAGTATCATCATTTTCACGTATTTCAAGAAGATAAGTGCAATAACTCATTTCTTATTCATATCTTCTCATGTCAAGATTTTCCCGTTGAATTTATCTGAAATATAGATGGATATACAGGTAGTACACTCGAGGTGTACGAATCAGGATCCGTTAATTCATATTCAGGAGTACCCATTAGGGCATTTAATCAGGAAACACACTCTTGAACCACATATCATATAACAGATTTACCAGACCAGTCTAAATCCTATCCCAACATATGCTCACAAGAGCTTAATTAGGATTACCAATCCAAGCTGAATCCTTTCTGTAACATATGCTCAAAAGAGCTCAAATAGGATTACTAGTCCATGCTAAATCCTAATTGTAACATATGCTCAAGAGGGATTATATCAAGATTACCTGTCTGGGCTAAATCCTATTTATAATGAGGTCAATAGGACTACTCGTTCGAGCTAAATCCCGTCAGCATTTATCCATCAATTTTCATTTATTCAAACGGGATTTAACATTTTCAAGCATTACTCGGCATGTGATTATTTCATACATCTATAACATTCATATAATTCAAATAAACACATTCCACATTCATTCCAAGCATAAAAGTAACATTTTTATCGTTTATCCTTTATCGGGCATTATCATTGATTGGGATTTACTGGATATGTTTTCAATGTCATATATATATGATATTTATATAAATTACATACACAAAATCAAATTCAAGCATATAAATATTCAATTTAGTTACACAATGTAACAGTCTGATTTTGGGTCTAGTAGGAACAGTGATTTTCAGACCACAAAATTCATTTTTAATTATATTTTTATGGTCTACAATTTTATGGAATGATTTCGTGAAAATTTCCTTCAAAAATTTTGACCTTTGGGCACTCAATTTAGTCAAAAGGACTAAATTGCAAAAAGTCCAAAACTTAAATTCTATATGTTACAGGTGTCCAATTCCTATGATATTTTAAATTAGAGGTCCTTAAATGGAATTAGACCATTGTTTAAGTTGGTGGACAAAAATGGACATGGTTTGGTATGTTTTCAAAGTTTTTCATTAAGGGCATTTTGGTAATTTAGTAATTAAAATGAACTAAAAATCCAAAATAAAGCCAAATTTGTCCATCTTCTTCATCCTTGGCCGAAATTCACAAGGGGGAAGCCATAGCTAGGGTTTGGCCACTTCCAAGCTTGATTGTAAGTCCGTTCTAGCCCCGTTTTTAATGCTCTTTACATCTTTTAAGTCATTGTAACTCGATCTTTCTATTTCTACCATCAATTCGAAGAGATGTCAAGATCTAAAATTTTACCCATGATGGATGTTTGTGTATTTTGGTGTCTAATGGTAGAAAATGCATGTTTGGGGTATGATAAATGACTTTTGCTAAGTGATTTTCGGTGAAAATGCCTAAAAGGACTTATTTGTAAAAGTTGTAAAACACATTGTAAAAGTGTGAATAAATGAAAAATGTGGGCTTTTATGAGCATGTATAAGGTTCAGCTAGGCATGGGTATTGAAGAAATTGAGTACATTTCATTTTATGAGCCTAGGGACTAAATTGTAAAAATGTTAAACTTTAGGGGCAAAAATGTAACTTTTGCCATAATGTGATTTTGGGCTGATTTGAATTGTATAATGATCGAACAAGTTAAATATGATATTATAGATCAAGAAAAAATGAGGTTTGGACCTAGAACGGGGGAAAATGAGTATTTGACGATTTAGTCCTTTTTGCCATTTTTAAGTCGAGGTAAGTTTGTATGTAAATAATGCAACTTTATAATTGTATTTATAATGTTTTGTTATTGCATTAATTGTATGATTGACTCTATGGATGAAATTGACGAAGTTTCAACAAGTGAGTAAATCCCGGTTGAACCATAGGAATAGTTAAGATACAAATGTCATGACATTACGGTCACTAAGGTTACATATAAGACCATATCTGGGATATGGCATCGATATGAGACTTCATGTGAGACCATATCTGGGATATGGGATCGATCTGAGACTTTATGTAAGGCCATAGCTGGGCTATTGGCATCGATACGAGATTACATGTAAGACCATATTTGGGATATGACATTGGTACAATACTGTGTGTACGAGATCCCCAAGTATCCTTTATTATTCCAAATGGTTCAACAGGAAATTCAATGGGTATGTCAAAGATGAGCAAGTATTTGAATATGTTATGAGATGGTACAGGTATGTACGAAAAACTCAAAGAAAATGAGCTCAGTATATGATGAACAATCAGTAAGACTGTGATTGAATAAGTTGTGCATATGAAGCTTAAATGACATTTGTATTGATACGTGATATGTAATTCATATGATGAGCTATTGGTATATGACACTTGTGTTGATATCAAATGAAATTTATGTTTATATGACATTTATGAAGTTCAATGATAGTTATATTGATATATGTTATGTTATTCATATGATAAGCTATAAGCAAGAATATGATTGAGGAAATTATACCCATGAAGTTTAATGATATTCATGTGGAAATATTTTGTGTAATTTATATGATGAGCTGTTGGTAAGATTGGGATTAAGTAAGTTGTGTTTGTGAATTTTTAATGACGTTTACGTTAATATTTGTTAAGTTATTTGTATGTCAAGTGTATGAATAATGTTTTGTGATTGCCAAATGCTTGTTTCGATATTTGGCCATGTAACTTGGTTTATTTGGGCTATCATGGTTGTAAGCCTAATTATATATATGTGCTAATGTCTTTGGTGGTATGAGCATGGTATACTTGGTGAGTGATGGAAATATGATTTTTGACAAGAATGTGAAATTAGTTATGTTTTAATGGGCTAAGTATGATGTTTTAAGCATGATAAATAATGGAATGAGAATGACATGTTATTGTCTTGGTTGTGGCTATTTGGTTGCTCTCTCATGCTTGATTTTGTTCCATGAGATGTTGTATAGATGTGTGCAAGTGAGGGTGGCAAAATGGCTTGGTAAATAGCCTTGTTTTTGTCCACACGGGTAGACATACGAGCATGTGTCTAGGCCGTGTGTACACATGGTTTGCCCCACGGGTATGTGTTACGTCTGTGTGTCCCCTGCACCTTAATTGTTGCAAAATAGAATGTCCAGAATTGAGCACATGGGTAGAGACACGGGCATGTGTCTCAACCGTGTGTGCTACATGGCCTAGCATACAGGCGTGTGTCTCAACCGTGTGTGCTACACAGCCTAGCACACGGGCATATGGCACGGGCATGTGGCACAAGTCAGAGGGCACCCCTAAGTCGATCATGGTCTGAAGCACAGGCGTGTCCCAGGGTCACACGGGTGTGTGAGCCGTGCATCTAGTAAAAATTTTCTATGTTTTGTAATAATTTCTAAAGTTCTCAGTTTAGTCTCGAACCACCTACAAAGCAAGTTTTGATCCTCGTAAGCTCGCAATAGGGACCTTATGATTAAATATGAACGGTTTTAATCTAGACGTAAATTTATGACTCGGGATTGTATTAATGCTTGTGTTATAAGTCCGATAATGCCTCGAGCCCTATTCTGGCATTGAATACGGGTAAGGGGTGTTACATTTAGTGGTATCAGAGCTATGGTTTAGTCGATTATCAGACTAATGTATCGTATGTGAGTCTAGCTATACATGCCATATTACTACCCCTGATAGTGTGATGTCTCCCAACTCTAATGAATTTGTTTTGTTGAGGCAGAGATGCTTTCCAACCGAGCTATTTTCGATAATGCTGAAAGTGATACTAAGATATTTGAAAATATGTTTGCGATGAGTTGAAACTTGGAAAGGTATGAATAAGAGTTCATGATATGTATGTGATGATGTACAAAATGGAATAACCACAAGTTGATATGTCGTTCCGATTGAACGTTGTATTTCAATGGATTATGGTGATTTTATGAAACGGATAAAATGTTTTAAATGTTGCAGAAAGGATTTGGGCCGGGAAGGATAATCCTGAATTAAGCCCTCTCGAGCATATGTTATGAAATGGATTTAGCCCGAACAATTAATTCAGAGTAAGCCTTTAGAGCGTATGTTATCGAAAGGATTTAGCCTGAATTGGAAACCTTGTTATGTCATATCTGGCTCAAGAGCGTGCTCCATGAATGTGTGTCAAAAGGACACTTTTGAATATGAATTGACAGATTGTTGACATGTATACCTTGAGAATTATTCTTGAAATATGGAAAAGTGACACGAAATGAAAGTTTATATTATGATAAACATCCATGTTTGGCATTCATATGATGTTATGTGCCTAACTTGTTTGGTTAAGCGAATGCGATAAGTGAACTTACTCAAAATTTATGGAATGTGTGTTTAAGTACACTTGTTTGAATAAGGTAATCAGGAAGTTTGTGTGACATAAGTATGTATGTTAATTAGCTTGAAGTGAATTATATGATTGTGAAGATATTATGATGATGATGAATGTTAAGTCACATGTGTGTATATATGATAGTTGAGTTAGAGGCTTTACGACCTCACCCCCTTTACCAATGTGGTATTCTATAACGAAATTTCACGAGATTTAATTTGAATGAGCTCACAAGTAAGAGACTAAAGAGTTTAGTATTGGAATAACTAATGGTCAGAGTTAAGAATTATTTGGCAAGTGAATACAACTTGGAAAAGATGCCAGATTATTCTAAAGATCATCCAGATTTTGTAACGTCACGGTTAAAGAAAAAGTTAATCTCGGCTAATCGACTCATTCAGGTATGATGTCTAAAGTATGTATTTGCTGGAATTTCTTTCGGATTGATTTTCGTTAGTGAATGGAAAAATACGGGATTAGTGATGACAAAATTAGTCAGAGAAATGAAATTTGAATCGTAAAGATGTCTGAGTGTAACAGTAGTAATTGAATAGATCATGATGATCTCTTCTGGATATTTTAGTGTATTCATTTATCCTCGGAGATATATGTGATTGTTAGTTTTCTGATGGAATCCTTATCGTATGAGAATGCTAGCTGATTATAATGATAGATGAAAGCACTGCTAGTCTGGTTGGTTGATGAACAGCATTTCTTATCTCTCTCTGTGGGATTCTATTCTATTATGTTTAGAATAAAAGTTGTTGGTGAAAATTTATGTGAGGCTATTCTTTTTTTTTTTCTACTGGATGATTGTGTTGTTTTATATATATATCGAAAATATATTATCTCTTTTACAATTGATTCCAGAGCATATAAGCATTATTTTTCTTCTGGTTTTTTCTGAGGAATTATCAAGGTCTTTATTATTTTCTTATAAGTTATGTTCTCAGGCTTCCAGTATGATATCATATCTTGGATTTCTTTATCTCAGTTTTCTTATCATCCGTATTTCGTAAATTATCAATCATGGCTCATCTTTAAATTGTGTTCTTTGGCTTCTGATAAATATGTATATTATTAGTGTACTCCTGGTTCGATCAAAGGAACATGGAGATTCTGGTATCAGGATTTCTCTAATATTCATGAAAGGAATTGATATTGACAAAGGTATAGATAGTGGAAACTCAAGCTTAAATTATATGATTGTTTTCCTCTCTTAGGTAAGTTTGATTAAGATCAATGAGTTCGACCAAGATATTTTGTTTCCTTAAGCTAATATGATTGTAAAGATTTCTTGACTAGCTTGTGAGGAAATTTTGAAAGATTGTATGTTTGAGTTGTTTTAACAGCATGAAGAAGAAAGTATTTTGGTATGATATTATTTGATAGTTGAGATCAACTCAATTGTTTTTATCTGAGCGAGCTGGTTAGTTGAAAAGTTATTTGAGTTATATGCATTTAACTATATCCTCAGGTAAGAGGATAAAATCTTGTACATTCATGGGTGAATAGACGAACATTTTGAAGGAAGAATTCATATTCTAGAAAGTATGATACGGAGATATATCTCTTAGATTTGTTCTAATCGAATTATGTTGTTATGAGTTAAAGCTATTTTGATTGATAAAGTTATCACATTTGTGAAAGTTTAAATGGTCTGTTGAGTATTAGCAAAGTTGAAAATAGTTGAAGGTATTGTTAACCGAAGCACTGATTCTGGGTCCAGTTTAAATTGAGTAAAGAATTTGTGATTTTTCAGCGATGCACTATTTAACGGATTAGAATGTGTGTTAGTACAAGAATGTAAAGTGATAGTTTATGTAACGACCCGAATTTGGTCCTAGTAGAATTGGGCCCATTGGGCCTTAGGCACAGGAGCGTTTAAAATTTTTTTGAGAACATGCGAACAACATTTATGCAAGTTGGACCTGTTAGGTGAGTGATTTTGGAAGGTTAGGGGGTTTCTATGAAGTCCCAGATTCAAACTTTGGCATTAGGGAAATTTTAGTTTTAGGTGAATAGAACCCTGGTAGTTAGTAGTAGGCTTTAAGAATAAAATGTGGAGAAAAATGACACAAGGAAGGGAGTGGTCTAGTGGCAAGGCATCATTAAGGGTATAAGTGAGTGCTTGGGTTCAAGTCTTGGCGCTTGCATTTCATTTTGATTTATTTTTAAGTGAACTTAGACTTTGGCCCATAGGTTTATATTTAGTTGCGCATACTTTAAGTCATAAGAGGAGCTTGTGGCCTAGTGGCTAGCAGCGTAGATTGTGCTACATGGGAGGCTGGGTTTGAATCTCATGAG
This sequence comes from Gossypium australe, assembly GCA_005393395.2. NCBI lineage: Eukaryota > Viridiplantae > Streptophyta > Magnoliopsida > Malvales > Malvaceae > Gossypium > Gossypium australe. The sequence goes on from CM016615.1 coordinate 18,183,748, forward strand.
TAGTAAAAAGGTGATATTTATTTTGCTAAGTTGGGGTGACAAGAGTTTGTGTTGGATTTAAACTCTACTGAAGGAGGGATCCCACATCGGAAAGCTAGCAAGCAGGAAGGTGAGAAGCTGGCTATAAATGTAGTTGTTAATGAGGAGTGGAAGCATACCTGGTTGGCGTTGGGCGTAGGAGCATTTGGAGCGCGATTTAGCAGTTTCAGATTCCTATCAAGTGTGTATTTCGCCCTACTCTAGCTGTAGAGCGGCAAATTCCGAAATGCCAGTCACACGGCAATGGTAGCCACACGAGCGTGCGAGCGGACATGTGGGGGCTTCAACGCGATAGTTGAGGCCATTATGAGTATTGTTATGGGTTAGGCTGCTTGGGCCTCGATGGGCTCGTGGGCCCATATGAATAAGTTGTATGATTGTGTAGTAGATGTTGGATTAGACTATGTGAACCTCATATATGTGGCTAGATTTGGGCTAAATGGGCCACACGAGCGTGTGGACCCATTTGGGCCCATGAGAACAGCATTTATGCAAGTTGGACCTGTTAGGTGAGTGATTTTGGAAGGTTAAGGGGCTTGTATGAAGTCTCGGGTTCAAACTTTGGCTTTAGGGAAATTTTGGTTTTAGGTGAACAAAACCCTGGGAGTTAGTAGTAGGCTTTAAGAATAAAATGTGGAGAAAAATGACACAAGGAAGGGAGTGGTCTAGTGACAAGGCGTCATTAAGGGGATAAGTGAGTGCTTGGGTTCAAATCTTGGCGCTTACATTTCATTTTGATTTATTTTTAAGTGAACTTATACTTTGGCCCATAGGTTTATATTTAGTTGTGCATACTTTAAGACACAAGAGGAGCTTGTGGCCTAGTGGCTAGCGGAGTAGATTGTGCTACATGGGAGGCTGGGTTCGAATCTCATGAGTAGTAAGAAGGGGATATTTATTTTGCTAAGTTGGGGCGGCAAGAGTTTGTGTTGGATTTAAACTCTACTGAAGGAGGGATCCCACATCGGAAAGCTAGCAAGAGGGAAGGTGAGAAGCTGGCTATAAATGTAGCTGTCTATGAGGAGAGGAAGCATACCTGGTTGGCGTTAGGCATAGGAGCATTCAGAGCGCGGTTTAGCAGCTTCAGATTCATATCAGGTGTGTATTTCACCCTACTCTAGCTGTAGAGCGGCAAATGCCGAAATGCCGGTCACATGGCGATGGTAGCCACACGAGCGTGCGAGCGTGTGTGGGGGCTACGACGCGATAGTTGAGGCCATCATGAGTATTCTTGTGGGTTAGGCTGTTTGGGCCTCGATGGGCCAAGTGGTCCCACTGGGCCCGTGGGCCTATATGAATAAGTTGTATGATTGTATAGTAGATGTTGGATTAGACTATGTGAACCTTATATATGTGGCTAGATTTGGGCTAAACGAGCCACACGAGCGTGTGGACCCATTTGGGCCGAGAATGGGCCCTAGGCCCATTCGCATCATTACCTCTATTTAGAATGCTTGAGTTGCTCGAGGCGACTGTAGACCTTCTGAGGGGTTGACAAAATTACTAAAATACCCTTAGTTTACAAAATTACTGAAATATCCTCGATTTGCAAAATTACGAAATACCCCTGATTTGTGAAATTACCAAAATACCTCCGGTTTGTGAAATTATCGAAATAACCCCAGTTTGGAAAATTAATGAAATACCCCAGTTTGCAAAATTACTGAAATACCCCCGGTTTGTGAAATTACTGAAATACCCCAATTTACAAAATTAATGAAATAGCCCCAGTTTGCAAAATTACTGAAATACCTCCAGTTTGCAAAATTACCAAAATACCCCGATTTGTGAAATTACTGAAATACCCTAGATATTTGAAATTACCAAAACACCCCCGATTAGCAAAATTACCGAAATACCCCCAGTTTTCAAAATTACTGAAATACCCCCAGTTTGTGAAATTACCAAAATACCCCAGTTTGTGAAATTAACGAAACACCCTCGATGGGTAAATTACCGAAATACCCCCAAGGAGTGAAATTACCGTTTTACCCTTAAACAACAAATTGACCGTTGTACCCTCGTGGTAGTACTAGCGTTGTAGATGGATTATGTTTGAGATGCGTGGCATACATGGATTGGTTATGAGTAGAATTACTAAACTACCCTTGTAGGGTAGAATTACCGGAATACCCTTATAGGGTAAAATGACTGATTTGCCCTTGTAGGTAAATGATCAATTTGTGCAATGAGTGGACTAATTTGACTGTGGTTGTATGACTGGTAGGCTTTTGTTACATGTTTAAATAATTGTTACTGAGCATGGCCATTTTGCATACACGTGTAATGATTAAGCATGACATACACGACATATTGCATGGGGTTGGGATTATTAATACGGAGGAAGTGCTAATAGGATCGCATGGTCGCTTGACGACTGTGGATCCACCGAAGGCTTTATAGCCACCGCAGGCTTTTTAGCCACCGAGCAGCCACGTTGCACCGATAATGCTACTGAGGGTTGTGCGCCATTAATATTGCTTCGTGCCGTAATTATGGGCTTTGTGCCAATATCGAAGGCTTTGTGCCGATATTATGGCTTTGTGCCAATCGTATTTACAGTGGCTATGTGCCTAACTGATATATCGATGACTCTGTGCCGATCATATTTACCCAAGGCTATGTGCCGATTATATTACTGTCGCTGATGGCTATGTACCAAACGTAATACAGTCACTGATGGCTTTGTGCCAATTGTAATACCGCTACTGAAGGCTTTTTAGCCACCGAGCAGCCATGCTGCACCGATAAGTTAGTGCCGCAACCGCTGCTACATACGGAGTGTAAGGATATGTGGGTCGATTAAATCCCCACAGGAGTGTATAGTTAGACTTGAGATGGAGTGCAGGGTTGGGATGGGCATTAATGCATTGCATATATAGATTATGATGTTGAGATGGGTTTAGGCCCAGATATATATGATATGTGGCATTTGATATGGGTTGAGGCCCAACCGAGGTTAATTTGGGCTAAGGCCCAATTGCCACCGTTACTGAAATGGGCTTCGGCCCGGATTGTTGTGATTCATGTTCTTATTGATGAGGGTTGTACACACTGAGTTTTTGTAAACTCACCCCCTCTTTTTAATTTTTCTCAGGTAATTCTCAATAGGCGGTTCGATGTACTGGAGGACTCGGAGGTGGCCACACTACGAGCAATTTCAGATTTTCGTATTCTACTTATTTTTATTTTATTTTGGGTTCATATTTTGTAACAAGGCCTCTCTTAAATTCTGATTTTCAGTTTTGGATTTTTAGTTTATTATGTTTTAAATCTGCTTAACATTTAATCGCGGTTTTCCAAAACAATATCTATTTTCAAAACACTACGCTCTCGCAACTGAGTTGTAAATATCACGTTTCATAAGTCAATTGTTTTAAATTAAGCTTCCGCATCGAACAAGGTTTTAAGGTAATGACTTATTAATAAATGTCGATTATTAATAACAATTACAAACTGAGACTTTAGTTTTTTAAATATTAAGAAGGGTTTTCAATGAAAATGCGGTTTTCGAAAAACAACTCAATGTAACACGCCAGATTCGGGCCTAACTTCTAGGCTGGGTTTGGGATGTTACATTTAGTGGTATCAGAGCCCGGTTGCAAAACTTTGGCTGTGAAATGGGCTTTAGTGTCTATTTTAAAGATGTTTACAAGTGATTTTGAAGTGGTTTTGGAAGGTTTTTATGTGGCACACCGAGTCTCCAACGTCGGACCAAGTAAGTTCTCCTATTTGTTTAAAATTGTTATGCTGTAGATAGTTACTGGGCTTACTTTAGATGATAGACTATACTAAGACTCTTAGTTAGAGTAAGACTGAGGCCCGTAGGAGACTAAAACTATTGTGAGCTTGCGATTTCGAAAACAACTCTTAACTACTACTTCCAAAAAACATTTGTTTAATTACTGGAACTATGAGCTGAATTCATAAAATTTGTAATTCAAATAATACGCGAAGTGATAATGTGCGCAGCAGAAGCGTAGTGGTATAACCGATAGTGTGCGGCTATTAGTTAGTTGGAAATTTTGAGGATGAAATTTCTTTAAAAGGGTAGATTTGTAACGACCCAAATTTGGGCCTAGTAGAATTGGGCCCATTGGGCCTTGGGCACAGCAGCGTTTAATTTTTTTTGATAACATGAGAACGGTATTTATGCAAGTTGGACCTGTTAGGTGAGTGATTTTGGAAGGTTAGGGGCTTCTATGAAGTCCCGATTTCAAACTTTGGCTTTAGGGAAATTTTGGTTTTAGGTGAATAAAACCCTAGGAGTTAGTAGTAGGCTTTAAGAATAAAATGTGGAGAAAAATGACACAAGGAAGGGAGTGGTCTAGTGGCAAGGCGTCATTAAGGGGATAAGTGAGTGCTTGGGTTTAAGTCTTGGCGCTTGCATTTCATTTTGATTTATTTTTAAGTGAACTTAGATTTTGGCCAATAGGTTTATATTTAGTTGTGCATACTTTAAGACACAAGAGAAGCTTGTGGCCTAGTGGATAGCGGTGTAGATTGCGCTACATGGGAGGCTGGGTTCGAATCTCATGAGTAGCAAAAAGGGGATATTTATTTTACTAAGTTGGGGTGGCAAGAGTTTGTGTTGGATTTAAACTCTACTGAAGGAGGGATCCCACATCGGAAAGCTAGCAAGAGGGAAGGTGAGAAGCTGGCTATAAATGTAGCTGTCTATGAGGAGAGGAAGCATACCTAGTTGGCGTTGGGCATAGGAGCATTCGGAGCGCGGTTTAGCAGCTTTAGATTCCTATTAGGTGTGTATTTCGCCATACTCTAGCTGTAGAGCGGCAAATGCCGAAATGCCGGTCACACGACGATTGTAGCCACACGAGCGTGTGAGCACACGTGTGGGAGCTTCGACGCGATAGTTGAGGCCATCATGAGTATTCTTATGGGTTAGGCTATTTGGGCCTCGATGGGCCAAGTGGGCCCATATGTGTAACACCCTAAACCCGTCCCATGCGTTTCGACCGGATCTGGCATGTCACTGCTTGTACTTTGAAAACTTTTGCTTTGTTGGTTTTTGAAATTATGAGTTTATTAGGCAATATTTAAGTAAATAAGCGGCATTTTAAAAAAATAACCTTGTATTAATTATTATTATTATTAAGTATAAATAAACCTTATCATAAAATTCATAAGTTGCTTAACATTGTAAACTCATAAGTTGAATAAAAACTAGGGGCCTTATTACATAAATATTCTCGAAATAACCTTGAAATAAATTAAACCTAAAGAAATCTCAAAAGAAAATAACTTGTAGAAATAGAATTTGATGGCCCCTCGAGTCCGTCTCGGCTCCCATGTCCACGATCTACTGTTCATCTAGAAGAGTAGAGAGAAGGAAAGCGTGAGTCACAAAGACTCAGTGTATAAATCTCAAAACACACATCGACCTGAGCCTACAAACACATTATGGGCCCTGGCCCATATAGGAAGGCATCAATCATAATTACATAATAAATAATAAAGAATGAATAACCAACCCATCCTAGGTTTCCATCCTCTACATACCAACCCGTACCAACCATCACACCTTGGGGATTTCTACAATCAACCCTCCATCCGCTACACACCAAAACGACAGCCGTACTGCCTATTCCTATTAAGTAGGAATCATTAAACGTGGCATAGCCACCGATCACAATGTGACCTAGCATTTATATTTGTGGGTTTTCTACCACCGATCACTGCGTGACCTATCATGCACCTCCCCTTCATCATATTAATATCCCATCCCATGCATACATACATAAAGAAAACATCATGCAGTCATACATATTTTTCGATACACATAGGGAGTTCTATGTTTACGTACCTGGCATCCTTGCCTAACCCTTTTAGGGTTCCATTCGACTGTTTATACAGCCTTATTCCGGCTTTTAGCCAATAACATACATAAATAGATTTACATACAGCCTTATTCCGGCTTTTAGCCAATAACGAGGCTTTCTATATCGATGCTATCCTTAGTCGACACAACTGCTATCTGCCTAAGGTGTTGTTCAGAAGCCGGTCCACAACCAATTGGCCAATCTCTAACAGTAGATACTGCTCATTTCTTAAACTTAGGGATTCTTTCTTTTGCCTGATCCATATTTAATTCAATCAAATCCTTTTCAGAGCTACTATAACAATGTTTAATCGTTAATCCTCCTTTTAGAGTTAAGATCATATATATATTGAACGAATCTAATAAAAATCTAGGGATAATCTTCTTACCTTAAAATCTCGAAATTGGAGACTTATGATTTTCGGCTTTTAGATCTAGTCGACCAAGCTTCCTTCAAATCCCGAAAACCATTAAACTATTAGCTTTCGGCTTTTGCTTCTCAAAAACCGGGAATAGATTATGAGAACTAAACAAAAATCGACTCTTACCTTAGTTTAGGAGATTCGACTAGCACTAGAGAGAGGATTCGACAATGCCAATGGAAGATTTAAATGCCGGAAGTATAGAATAATTTCTCAAATAGGATGAATAAAAGAAAAAGCGATGGATGCTTCGGCTTTTTAGAGAAATCGGCACAAGGGAAAAGAAAGTGGGGAAGATTTTCAGCTTTTAAAGAAATTAGAGAAAGAAATTTGGAGAAAAGAAGCTAGGGAATTTCGGCACAAAAGGGAGAGGATTTAATGTCAGAAACAAGGAGCTAGCCCCCTCTATTTATAGGAAATTCGGCAACCCTTTGCCATGTAGTAGCTGGTTTCTTTACTCCTCTCAGTGATGGATTCTTGGCCATCACTCTCTTTGTAGATAAATTCCTAACTTTCCTCCTTTATCTTAATCTACTAGCTCATCTAAAAGAGACTTAATTATCTCTAACTCCTCCTTCCTTTATCAGCATATTATCCACATATTTTAATCATTAAAATCCCTAAATCTTAGCCTTTATCTACTTATTATCCACATAAAATAAATTCCTAAATAATAGCCTTTATCTGCTTATTATCCACATATTTTAAACATTAAAATCCCTAAATCTTAGCCTTTATCTGCTTATTATCCACATAAAATAAATTCCTAAATAATAGCCTTTATCTGCTTATTATCCACATATTTTAAACATTAAAATCCCTAAATCTGAGCCTTTATCTTCTTATTATCCATATAAAATAAATTCCTAAATAATAGCCTTTATCTACATATTATCCACATAAAATAAATTCCTAAATAATAGCCTTTATCTGCTTATTATCCATATATTTTAAACATTAAAATCCTTAAATCTTAGCCTTTATCTGCTTATTATCCACATAAAATAAATTCCTAAATAATAGCCTTTATCTGCTTATTATCCACATATTTTAAACATTAAAATCCCTAAATTTTAACCTTGTTGCCATCCACTCCACCTAATCCTAATGCCCAAAATTTAGCTAACTTAAATTAAAAGAATTGGGCTCCATGAAACCTAAATTTGGGCCCCTTACTCCTTGTGTGTGGCGTCACCCCTTGCTCCATTTTAAGTGCCGAAAATTGGCCTAAAAAAAACATGGGCTCCTTACGACCCAAAACTTGTTCCTTTTTACTTATTAATGATGCCATCTTAAACTAATTTAATCTGGGCCTTTGCCTAATTCTAAGCCCAAATTTAGACCCCTTTTACTTAAATTAACATTTTAAACATATCCTTACACTAAACGCGTAGACCCATTAATTTAGGATGTTACAATATGAAAAGTTGTATGATTGTGTAGTAGATGTTGGATTAGACTATTTGAACCTCATATATGTGGCTAGATTTGGGCTAAACGGGCCACACAAGCGTGTGGACCCATTTGGGCCGAGAATGGGCCCTAGGCCCATTCGCATCATTATCTCTGTTTAGAATGCTTGAGTTGCTCGAGGCGACTGTAGACCTTCTGAAGGGTTGACAAAATTACTGAAATACCCTTGGTTTACAAAATTACTGAAATACCTCGATTTGGAAAATTACCGAAATACCCCTAATTTGTAAAATTACCAAAATACCCCCGGTTTGTGAAATTACCGAAATAACCCTAGTTTGCAAAATTAATGAAATACCCCAGTTTGTGAAATTACTGAAATACCCTCAGTTTGTGAAATTACCAAATTACCCCCAGTTTGTAAAATTAATGAAATAGCCCCGGTTTATGAAATTACTGAAATACCCCCAGTTTTCGTAATTACCAAAATACCTCTGATTTGGGAAATTACTGAAATACCCCAAATTTTTGAAATTACCAAAATACCCTCGATTAGCAAAATTACCGAAATACCCCCGATTTGCAAAATTACAGAAATACCCCTGGTTAGCAAAATTACCGAAACACCCTCGATGGGTAAATTACTGAAATACCTCCAAGGGCTGAAATTATCGTTTTATCCTTAAATGACAAAATGATCGTTGTACCCTCGTGGTAGTACTAGCGTTGTATGTGTTAATTATATGATTGATTATGTTTGAGATGCGTTGCATACATGGATTGGTTATGAGTAGAATTACCGAACTACCTCTGGGGGGTAGAATTATCGAAATACCCTTACAGGGTAAAATGACTGATTTGCCCTTGTAGGTAAATGATCAACTTGTGCAATGAGTGGACTAATTTGACTGTGGTTGTATGACTGATATGCTTTTATTACATGTTTAAATAATTGTTACTGAGCATGGCCATTTTGCATACACGTGTAATGATTGAGCATGACATACACGACATATTGTATGGGGTTGCGATTATTAATACGGAGAAAGTGCTAATAGGATCGCATGGTCACTTGACGACTGTGGATCCACCGAAGGCTTTATACCCACCGCAGACTTTTTAGCCACAGAGCAGGCATGCTGTACCAATAATGTTACTGAGGGTTGTGTGCCATTAATATGGCTTCGTGCCGTAATTATGGGCTTTGTGCCAATACCGAAGGCTTTGTCCCGATATTATGGCTTTGTGCCAATCGTATTTACCATGGCTATGTGCCTAACTGATATATCATGACTCTATGTCGATCATATTTACCCAAGGCTGTGTGCAGATTATATTACCGTCGCTGATGGCTATGTGCTAAACATAATACAGTCACTAATGGCTTTGTGCCAATTGTAATACCGCTATTGAAAGCTTTTTAGCCACAGAGCAGCCGTGCTGCACCAATAAGTTAGTGCCCCAACCAGTGCTACATACGGAGTGTAGGGATGGGTGGGTCGATTAAATCCCCACAAGAGTGTATGGTTGGACAGGAGATGGAGTGCAGGGTTGGGGTGGGCATTAATGCATTGCATATATGGATTATGATGTTGAGATGGGCTTAGGCCCAGATATATATGATATATGGCATTTGATATGGGTTAAGGCCCAACCGAGGTTAATTTGGGCTAAGGCCCAATTGCCACCATTACTGAAATGGGCTTCAGCCCGGATTGTTGTGATTCATGTTCTTACTAATTAGGGTTGTACACACTGAGTTTATGACACCCCCTCTTTTTAATTTTTCTCAGGTAATCCTCAATAGGCGGTTCAACGTACTAGAGGACTCGGAGGTGGCCACACTACGAGTAGTTTCATATTTTCATATTCTACTTATTTTTATTTTATTTTGGGTTCATATTTTGTAACAAGGCCTCTCTTAAATTCCAGTTTTCAGTTTTGGATTTTTAGTTTATTATGGTTTAAATATGCTCAACATTTAATCGCGGTTTTCCAAAACAATATCTGTTTTCAAAACACTACGCTCTCGCAACTGAGTTGTAAATATCACATTTTCATAAGTAAATTGTTTTAAATTAAGCTTTCGCATCGAACAAGGTTTTGAAGGTAATGATTTCTTAATAAATGTCGATTATTAATAACAATCGCAAACTGGGACTTTAGTTTTTTAAATATCAAGAAGGGTTTTCAATGAAAACGCGGTTTTCAAAAAATACCTCAATGTGACACGCCAGATCCGGGCCTAACTTCTAGGTCGGGTTTGGGGTGTTGCAGTTTATGCTTTTAGATGGTTAAAATCACAGGAAAGGAACTGTCCGACAGGTGATTTAGAGTCGACCACTTTTTATGTCTGTGTTGAGAATTTGATGACATTAGTTGGCTAACAGAAAATGTCATATGTTTCCTTATCCCAAGAGTTTAAAGTATTTAATGTCACAGAAGGATATGAATTTTGAAATAGCATATATGGCTTGAACTATTGAAAGATTGTGAATAATTAACGATTAACCTTTGGGGATGCAAATATAGTTGCAAATGCTTGAATGGAAAACCTTTGATTATTTTGTGAGTATTGGATACATGATTAATCTTATTTGATGACGGTCTGAGTCTAGCTAAATTAGAAGCTAAAGTGATGTTTTCTTTGCAAAATCGAGAACCTCAGGAATGTGATAGTGAGTGGCTAACTAAATGAGTACAGTGTGAGACGACTTTTGATTATGGATTTCAAGTCAGACCTGATGACTGTTATCATTATTCTGAGATAGAATTTGTGCATTGAGTAATTTAGAGCTCATGCAGAAAATGTTGTACAAGACTCGGTAGTAACTCGTTTGTTCATTCAAGGAGTAATAAAATGTACAGTTATTTGAAATAGATGTTCCAGTGACTGGGTATGTAACATGATAGATTAGTTGAGTTATATGTTTCAAAGACTACCCGATTAGAAATCATATAGAAAGTAAAAGTGATTTGTGGTAGTTTGGAATCCATTTCAGATTGTCGGAGAATGTACATGAATTTGAAACATGGGAATATGAAATTCCCGTTCAGCGATAACATATTTCTGAAAGTATTACCTTGGAAAAAGATTCAAAATGTGTTTTGTGTATCTATGTTGTGATGGTATCGATTGGACTCTTTGAATATGAATTCTCCGATAGAGATTGAGATTCAGCCGATCTATTGTATAATGAAGAATCGATCGGAAATTCTGACACGAGAGAATAAAAAGTTGGGAAATAAAAGCATAACCTTAGTGAGAGTTCTTTGGCAGTGTCACGAGATAGAGGAGTCTACATGGAAACCAAACTTATTTTCCAGTAAAATTTTTGGGGACGAAAATCCCTAAAGAGGGGAGAGTTGTAACAGCCCAATTTTGGGTTTAGTCAGAACAGTGGTTTCAGGACCACAAATCTGACGAAGAAAAATTCATTTTTATTACATTTTTATGGTCTACGATTTTATGGAACGATTTCGTGAAAATTTCGTTCAAAAAGTTTGACGTTTGGGCACTTAATTTAGTCAAAAGGACTAAATTGCAAAAAGTGTAAAACTTGAATTCTATATGTTAAAGGTGTCCAATTGCTATGAGATTTTAAGTTAGAGGTACTTAAATGGTAATTAAACCATTGATTGAGTTGGTGGACAAAAATGGACATGGTTTGGTATGTTTTCAATGTTTTTTATTAAGGGCATTTTGGTAATTTGGTAAATGAAATGAATTAAAAAGCCATAATAAAGCCAAACTTGTCCATCTTCTTCATCCTTGGCTGAAATTCACAAGGGGGAAGCCATAGCTAGGGTTTGGCCACTTCCAAGCTTGATTGTAAGTCTGTTCTAGCCCCGTTTTTAATGCTCTTTACATTTTTTAAGTCGTTGTAACTCGATCTTTCTATTTCTACCATCAATTTGAAAAGATGTCAAGGTCTAAAATTTTACCCTTGATGGATGTTTGTGTATTTTTGTGTCTAATGGTAGAAAATGCATGTTTGGTGTATGATAAATGACTTTTGCTAAGTGATTTTCGGTAAAAATGCCTAAAAGGACTTGTTTGTAAAAGTTGTAAAATATTTTGCAAAAGTATGAATAAATGAAAATTTTGGGCTGTTATGAGCATGTATAAGGTTCAGCTAGGCATGGGTATTGAAGAAATTGAGTACATTTCATTTTACGAGCTTAGGGACAAAATTGTAAAATGTTAAACTTTAGGGGAAAAAATGTAATTTTTTCCATTATGTGATTTTGGGCTTATTTGAATTGTATAATGATTGAATAAGTTAAATGTGATATTATAGATCATGAAAAAATGAGGTTTGGACCCAGAATAGGGGAAAACGAGTATTTGACGATTTAGTCCTTTCCTCCATTTTTAAGTCGAGGTAAGTTTGTACGTAAATAATGCAATTTTATAATTGTATTTATAATGTTTTGTTATTTCATGAATTGTATGATTGACTCTATGGATGAAATTGACGAAGTTTCGACAAGCGAGTAAATCCCGGTTGAACCTTAGGAATAGTTTGGATACAAATGTCATGACATTAGGGTCACTAAGATTACGTGTAAGACCATATCTAGGATATGGATCAATATGAGACTTCGTGTAAGATCATATTTGGGATATGGCATTGATGTGAGACTTCGTTGAATGTGTTAAATGTGTCATTTCCTTGTTGAAAGATACAGCTTACCAATGGTGCAAAACTTTGACTTCTGTTGTTTCAAGAGAACGAATTGCCTGGGATTTATTCTAGACTGAATTCTGAAAGAAATACATCAGTGAGAGATTTATATATCAGAAATGCAAAAAGTTTCTTGAATTGAAACAGGGCCCTATGTCTATTACAGAATATGAGCAAGAATTTGTGAGACTGAGCCAGTATGCACTAGAATGTGTCTCGACTGGGCAATAATGTGTAAAAGGTTCGAAGTCGGCTTGAATGAAGATATCCGTTTGTAAGTAGGAATTTTGGAAATAAAAGAATTCATTGTGCTTGTTGACTGAGCGTGTAAAGCTGAAGAACTCGGGAAAGAGAAAAGAAAAGCTGATTCGGAAGCTAGAGAGGTGTGAAAACGAACCATGAGTAAGTCATATCAGTCGGGATCAAAGAAATTCCGAGATGGTTATAACCGTTCAAAGGATAATATGGGAAATTCGAGTAGAGATCGTGCAAGATCACATTCGAGCTTCCGAGCTCTAGCTACTTCGATTGCAAGTGTTGGAAATGTTAGATCTGAGCGACCCGAGTGTAGACATTGTTGTAAAAGACATCTAGGCTATTATCGATTAAATGATCGAGCTTGTTTCAAATGTGGATCTTTAGATCACTTCATATAAGACTGTCCCGAGTCTGTTGAGCAAGAGATTGTACAGAATCTAAAGTTTCAGCTAGGGGTAGACCTCCTAGAAACACGGGAAATGTAAGTGGCAACCAGAGAGCTACGAAAGATACAGCTACGATTCATGCTCGTGAGGAAGCTTCGTCTCCAGATGTTATTACGGGTACATTTACTCTTTATGATACTTCTATGGTTGCATTGATAGACCCAGGATCAACTCATTCATATATATGCATGAACTTAGTATCCAGTAAGACTTTGCCTATGGAGTCTACTAAATTTTTAATTAGAGTGTCGAACCCCTTAGGAAAGTGTGTTCTAGTTGACAAAGTGTGCAAGAAGTATCCGTTGATGTTTGGAGATATCTGTTTCCCAGCTGATCTAATGTTATTACCCTTTGATGAGTTTGATATAACTCTGGGTATGGATTGGCTAACTTTGCATGATGTTATTGTGAATTGCAAACGAAAGACTATTAATTTGAGATGTCAGAATGATGAAATAATACGGTTTGAGTCCAGTGATTTAAATGGGTTATCGGCCGTAATATCTTCGATGAAAGCTCTAAATTATGTGAAAAAGGGATGTGAAGTTTATCTTGCGTATGTGATTGGTACGAAAGTGATAGAAAAGAAAGTTGAATATGTGCCAGTTGTTTGTGAGTTTCCTGGCGTATTTCCTAAAGAATTATCGGGATTACCTCCAATACGAGAAGTTGAGTTTGGCATTTAGTTAGTGCCGGGGACGACCCCTATCTCAATAGCTCCATATAGAATGGCTCCGACAGAATTGAAAGAATTGAAGTCTCAGTTGCAAGAATTGACAGAGAGAGGTTTCGCACGACCGAGCTTTTCTCCTTGGGGTGCTTCTATTCTGTTTGTGAAAAAAAAAGATGGCATGGTGAGAATGTATATTGATTACCATCAGTTAAACAAAGTGACTATTAAGAATAAATATCCTCTGCCCAAAATTGATGATTTGTTCGATCAGTTAAAAGGAGCTTCTGTGTTTTCAAAGATAGATCTGAGATCTGGATATTGTCAGTTGCGAGCAAAAGATTCAGACATTCCAAAAACTGTGTTTCAAATGAGGTATGGGCATTATGAGTTTTTAGTTATACCTTTCGGACTAACAAATGCTCCTACTGTCTTTATGGACTTGATAAACAGAATTTTCAGACCGTATTTAGATCGATTTGTTGTTGTATTTATTGACGACATTTTGATTTATTCGTGTGATGAAATTGAGCATGCCAAACATTTGAGAATTGTGCTACAAACTCTGCGTGATAAGGAATTGTATGCAAAGTTTAGTATGTAACATCCTAAAAATTAGAGTATTATTTGTGTTGGCTCGGGTATGAATTTTGTGTGTTTAGCTTAGTCTTGTGAATGCTTGATTTTATTCATGAAGCTAGAATAATTCTTTGTATAAAAATTTAGGGAAGTGGATAAGGTGAGCTTGACACTTAAGTTAATTTAAGTGTTAAATTCTAGCACATGAGGAGCTAGTAGCAAGATGGTTAGGACGCAGGAGGAGTTGCTTGAGGGAAGTGGTTCGAGTTGCTTGGAGAGCATTTTGAAGACTTTATTTTTTTATGTATCTTAGCATTAGTGTCGGTCAAACTCTAATTATGATAGGGTGGACTTTCAATTTTATGGTAAGTTGAATAGCAAAATAGGAAAGCATGTAATTGGGGATAAGAATCTTAAGATTTATGGTAGATGGCGGGACAAAAGGCTTGGATGGTGGGGAGTGTTTTGGAAACTAATTTTAGGCCATTAGTCCATGAATATTGACGGCATGTGTGGCTAGGGGTGGCCGAATGTTGATAGGAAGTTTGGGGGGGAATTGGTTGGTCATTTTAGCATTTTTGTGCACCTTTTTGCATTTTCTTTTCCTCTCCAAAGCTATTGACCTAAGCCGAATGTACCTTGATCTTTAGGTGCAAATTTGTTATGTTTTAGCTATTATTTTGCTGGAACCAAATCCTACTTTTTTCTTTCTTTCATTTATCCTTTTGAAACCGAAACTATGTAACACCCCAAACCCGGCCCATATGCCACGGCCGAATTTAGAATGCCACTGCGGAAAACGTTTGAAAAGATTTTAACTTAAAAGTAAAAACATAAAAATTTGTTGTCTTTACTAAAACATTGTATAATTAAAATCCCAAATAAACATTTGCAAATAACAATATATTCAACAAACCAACTTAAAACATAATAATAATCAAGAATTGGTTAAATGGCCCTTATTACAACCAATACTTAAAACAAAATACTCAATATTAAAATGCTTAAAATAATTAAAATATCTTCTTCTGCATGGGCCACCTTGTATCCACTCCAAACCCGGTCCAACGCTTACGCATCACCTGAAATGGTTGAGAAAAATTGGGTGAGTCCACAGACTCAGTGCATAATCATCACACATGCCTCCACATATGGGCTTGGCCCAAATCCACACAGTTCACATACATAAATATGCAAAATGACGCCCAACCCAACCTAATTCCATCCCTTACACCAACCCCGGCACACCTGCCGTCCAAGGCCGTGGCTAATCCACCGATCAAATAGTGATCCTTATATCTTACCTTGGCAGACTTGCTGCTCAAGGCCGTGGCTAAGCCACCGATCAAATAGTGATCCCAACATTAATTCGTCTACGATGATGCACACAGCCATCAACCGCCGAGATGGGCACCTAGCCAACACCTCCCTTGATGTAGCACACAGCTGATCATCAAGCGCCAATATAGCACGAGGCTAACATTAGACCACGTACATAAATATGTACACCCGTCCTTCCTTGATCAAATCCAATTCCCATGCATATATGTTAATGTATCATGCCAAATCAACATATAGAATGAACATACATCACATGCTCATTATCATATTACACAGTCACCATAAATAATTTAATATCACATATTACTGACCTGTTAACCGATTACCCCAATCATGGGTTTTCACCACTTTAGCCTTTGTTGTCGGCTATCACACATCATACAAGAATATATATATATATATATATCAATACACAAAACAGGAGAAATAGTGTGATAACTACGCACCTGCTAAGGCACAAACGATCAAATCCCGAAAATGTCACTTGATTAAGAACTCTGCCGAAATCTTTAAATGGAATCATATTAGTTTCGGCCTCTATACCAAAAACATTAGAAAGTGGCCTACGCCCTCAAGAAAACGACATAAAAAAAGAAAGGAAAAACGACCATAAACACTTACCTATCTTCCAAAACCGATTGAAGAAAACCCAAAAATGAATGCCTACCCTTTGAATATTCGGCTAACAAAAATAATACTAACAAGGAAGTAGAAGATTCGGCTATGGTTTTGAATGAAGATAACAAAAGATATTATGGAGAAAAAGAAATAGAGTATGTGAGTAGCAAAGAAAATGAGAATGAGAGGGAGAGGATTCGATTTTAGAAATAATGGAAGAAAAGAAAAGAAAAGAGGATTTGGGGAAGAAAGAGGTTCGGTCAAGAAGAAAATAAAAAGGAAAAAGTGATGTTGAGCAAATACCAAAAGTAAGAAAAGAGGAAGAGAGATGGGAGAAAGAGTGCACAAAAGTGCAAAAGATGTTTTCGGTTTCAAAGGAAAAGATGAGAGAAAGAAAATATAAATATTGGTTCAAACAAAATGAAGGCTAACCAAAAGCAGAACTTGCACAAAATGTACAATACTCATTCGGCCAAACAAAGGATTTTTGGTGAGGGAAAACAAAAATGCAAAAGATGTTCAAAAGGAGAATTGGCCAACTATTCCCCCCAAGCTACTTACAAAATTCGGCCACGCCCTAGACACCCATGCCGTCCACATACATCCACTAAAGCCTAGGATTACTTTCGAAAACATCCTCCTTATTCCATGCCTTTGTCCTCTCAATATACCATAACTTTAAGATATCCTTCCATAACCTTAAAAATCTTATCCCATAACTTAAGCTTTCCTTAAAAAAAATTCAACTTACCAAAAGTTATTAGTCCACCTATCATAAACATAGGTTGACCGGCCATTAATGCTAATACACAAAAATAAACCTTCAAAATGCTAAACATACCACTTGAACCTCTAACCTCAAGCTACCTTTCAAGCTCCTTAACCAACTTGCCACTTACTCCTCTTGTGCTATAAATGAACACTTAAATTAACTTAAGTGCTAAGCTCACCTAATCCACTTCATTAAATAAGCCATTCTAAAATTTATTCTAACTTCCTAAATAAAAACAAGCCTTCATAAAACTATTCTAACACACAAAATTCATACCCGAGCCAACACAAAAATAAATAATATTCTAATTTTCCTAAAGCCCAATTCCCAATCGGTCCAATCCAACTAGGCCCAATTTTGGGATGTTACAAACTACATTTGAATTTGTGCATTTTTGTGCACTTTTCTTCTTTGGTAAATTAGGTGTTGGACGAACCTCTTACTCCCATTTTCTCTCTTTTCTTTCTTTCATATTGTTCAATATCACAACATTTCTTTTACTTTCTTCTTGGCCGAATCTCTTTCTATCCCATTCCTCTTGATTTTTCTTTCATTGGTTGTTAAAGCCGAATCATCCTTCTTCCCTTTTCATTTTTTCTTTGCCATACTAATTCTTCATCTCTTTTGAGCCGAATATCAATTGTTTTCTTTATTCAAAAACCATAGCCGAAACTTCTCATATCCTTTTGATTTGTTTTGGCCGAATATCATCAAGGGTAGGACTTCTTTTGGTTTTCTTCATTCGGTTTTGGAAGATAGGTATGTGTTCATGGCCGTATCTTTCTTTGTTTCTTTTCTATTTTTATGTTGTTTCTCTTGAGGACAAGGGCCGAATTTTTGGGCACTTGTTAACAAGGTTCTAATCATTTAGAAATCGATTTCTTTTAGGCTCCTCGGGACGTTGGAAGCGATCAATCTAAGCCTCATTTCTTTGTCAATCGTTTTGGGTAAGCATATAGGTAAGATTGGTATTTCGAAGGATAACTCATTTGGATTAAGGTGTTATTGGCCGAATGGTCTTGCTTAAGGTTTTGTGATTTGGCCGAATATAGGACAAGGTGATCTAGTGCGGTAGATCGGGTCTTCGGATTTTAGTATTTGCGGTAGTGATAGGTGTGTACCTTACACACTTTATAATCCGGTTATATATGTGTATATATATTGACTAATCATGTTATTAAAGTGGGAATCTATGAAATTTTGATGAGATACCTTGATGGGTATGTGCAAGGATTCAGGTAAGTCTGTTTCGATATGATGTTAATATATGTTGATTGATATCATGATCTACGATTTAAATATGTTATATGATCAAATATAAGTATGATGGCATGATTGATATTCTTAATACATTGGTTTGGGAATATGAGTGGAGGGGGAAGGATTTGATATCCGTGTCTTTGGGACACCAGAGTTGTGGCACCTCCAGTGGTTTGGTACCACAATATTTTGTGTCTTTGGGACACCAGAGGTTTGGCACCTCATAGCAACTCGTCCCTGTGGTCTAGCACCACCGTGGGTTGGCCCCACTTTTGAGATATGGGATCGTCGCCAGTGATTTGGTATCACACGTGGGTTGGCCCCACAACTTGGTTATTCGTGACTTTGGGTCACCAGTGATTTGGTATCACATTATTGGATATCGTGACTTTGGGTCACCAGTGGTTTGGTACCACACGGGGTAGAAAAGGTGTTGTGGATGGCTAGGTTGGGTGCATTTTCATATATATATATATATGCATTGCTTGGTTATAAATTGTGTAAGAATGTTGCATCAAACGGGGGAAGGATTTATGCACTGAGTCTTGGTGACTCACCTTCTCCTTTATCTTTTCAGGTGACTCGTAGATCGCGGATGAGGAGCCGGATGAACTCGAGGTGGCCATACATTAAATAAATTTGGTTCTACATGAACTTTGGTTTGGGTACTTTACCTTATTTAAATTTGGTTTCATATTTATTTTGGGTTTGTAATAAGGCCATTTAAATTACGATTTTGGATTATTTATATGTTTTGGATATGTTTTAAATATGGCTTAGAAATTATATGGTTATATATTATTTGAGCACGAAGTTTTCTAAACTACAAAACGAAATAGTTTTCAAAATCTCACCATCGGGTAATAATAAAAATCGTTGATAGTAAAATTTCAACTTAAGTGTTTTTCGACAACTTAAATGTTTTACAAATTGAAGTTTCTACTCTCAAATGCAAACGGTTTACAAAGTAATAATTCGGCATTGTCAACTTAGTTTTAAAAGATTTACTTACGGGATTTTAAATGTAAACTATCATGCACCTGTTTTTCTAAAATTAAATCGGTAACTCGAATTTCTTCAAAACATTTTCCTCTGTGGCATACCAGACTCGGTCACGGCGCATTGACCGGGTTTGGGGTGTTACAAATTGGTATCAGAGCTAAGTTCAAAAGCTCGGCTGTGGGCCCGAGGCCAAAAATGTTTTAAAGTATGATTTTTTTAAAATGTTTTTGTTTGAAATTATATGGTTGGAAAAGCATGGCACCGAGTCTCTGGCACCGATCCGCCTGGGTAAGTAATTCAAATTGTTGATTTTGATGATATGATGATGATGGTAGGATAGTATAGTAGTAGAAACTACTTTAGAGACCCAAAACTATAGGTTGGATGTACTCGCGAAACAATCTCTTATTAAATTATTCATAAAATTGTGCTTTAAGAAAGTGGAATAATGACTAATTCATAAAACTTTTAAACCAGATAAGTCGAGACTTTAGATATGAGTACTCGAGGTCGAGGTCGTGTTGTGCGTGGACGCGGTCAAGGTAGGATGGCTGTGTTTGAGCCAGTGAGGTCTGGTCAAGGATCCGAGAATGAGGTACCCCCACCAGCACCACCACCAGCGGTTGGAGTTGAGCATCAGGATCAAACGGGTGATGACGCAGTGTCTTAGGCGATGCTGCGAGTACTTGAGAGGGTAGCTGGAGTAGGTGCAGGCGCGGGAGCTCGGAAATCTGTACCTGAACGACTCCGAGCCAATGGAGCCGAGGTATTTCGGGGTGTCTCGGGTGTAGCTCCCAGTTCGGCCGAATATTGGTTAGAGGCGATGGAGCGAATCATGGATGACTTGGATCTGAATGCTGAGGAAAAGCTGAAAGGGATAGTGTCGCTTCTTCAGGATGAGTCATATCAGTGGTGGCTCACGGTGAGGAATAGTGCTGCAGCGGAGCATCTCACTTGGGACTATTTTAAGGCAGCGTATCAGAAGAAATATATAGGAGCTAGTTACGTTGATGCGCAGCGTAAGGTATTTTTGAGTTTGGTTCAGGGGAGTAAGTCCGTATCAGAATATGAGGCAGAGTTCTTAAGATTGAGCCGATATGCTGGAGGTATTGTGGCTTCGGAGCACAAGCGATGTGTTCGGTTCGAGGATGGTTTGAGAGATGAGCTGAGGTTGCTGATTGCTCCACATCAGGAGCGAGAGTTTGCTGCGCTAGTTGAAAAGACTAAGATTGCTGAAGGGATAAAGGAATCTGCAAGGCAGAGTCACGATAGAAATAAGTTTAAGAGAGGTTTTGGATCATCTGGGTCAGCCGGTAATTCTCAGAAGAGGGTTAGGCAGAGTGGATCGAATCAGTCTGGAAGGCCTGTTACTGCTAATTAGAGACCAGCATAGTGTAACCGATGCGGAAAATTTCATTGGGGTGAATGTTAGACCGGAGGGAAAGGATGTTTTGAGTGTGGCTCGCTAGATCATCGTGTGAGGGACTGTCCACGTAAGCTAGCCAGGAATCAGACTGAGGGTCAAGGTCGCGCTCAGTTCAGAAAGGAGGGACCGTCACCGCAGAGAGGTCGTGGTAATGGTAGAGGAGGTAATGGTTCTGGTCGAGGTCGCGGAGCATCGGGCAGAGGTGCAGGCAGCACTGAGGCTAGGCAGCCTGGTTTGGTGTATGCTGCGAGACGTCGAGAGGAGGGCGATGCACCGGACGTCATAACTGATATGTTCTTAATCTTTGGTGTTCTATATACTGCTTTGATAGATGTGGGTTCGACGCATTCGTACGTTTCTAGTAGCATAGTAGAGACCATGAGCTTAGTTTCTGAGACTGCTTCTAGGAGGATGACAGTACTTAGCCCTCTAGGTCACTCTGTAGAAGTAAATAAGCTATATAGGGATGTACCCCTAAAACTTCAAGGGGTAGTGTTTGTGGCTGATCTGATGGAACTGCCGTTTGGGGAGTTCGATCTGATTCTTGGGATGGACTGGTTGGTCGAGTACCAGGCAAGTTTGGATTGCGCTGCTAAGCGCATGGTTTTGAAGACAGTTGAGGGTAAAGAGGTGGTCATGATAGGTAATAGAAGAGATTATCTATCCAACGTGGTATCTGCGTTAAAAGCTGTGAAGATGGTCAGGAAGGGCTGTGAGGCATATATAGTCCATGTGTGTGCGTTGGAGGCTAAGAAGTCTACTGTGGGGAATGTCCGAACGGTAAAGAAATATGCTGACGTATTTCCAGAAGAACTTCCGGGACTGCCTCCGGATCGTGATGTCGAATTTGGTATAGATCTGTTACCCGGAACTGCGCCAGTGTCTATCGCTCCGTATAGGATGGCACCGAAGGAATTAATGGAATTGAAGGCTCAGATTCAGGAGCTATTGGATCGAGGCTTCATTCGACCAAGTGTTTCGCCTTGGGGAGCGCCGGTACTTTTTGTCAAGAAGAAGGATGGTACGATGCGGATGTGTATTGACTACCGCCAGCTGAATAAGTTGACGATCAAAAACAAGTATCCATTGTCGAGGATAGATGACTTGTTTGATCAGCTTAAAGGGGCAGCGGTTTTCTCCAACATTGATTTAAGGTCTGGGTATCATCAGCTAAAGGTGAAAGAGGCTGATATTCATAAGACGGCATTTCACACTCGGTATGGGCACTACGAGTTTCTGGTAATGCCGTTTGGGTTGACTAACGCGCAGGCAGCATTCATGGACATGATGAATCGGGTATTTCAGCAGTTTTTTAATCAGTTTGTTGTGGTTTTTATAGACGATATTTTGGTATACTCAAAGTCAGTGGCTGAGATTCGGAGTTTTCTAGGTTTGGCAGGGTATTACCGAAGATTTGTAGAGGGATTTTCTTTGATAGTAGCACCGATGACTAAGTTATTGAGGAAAGGAGTTCCATTTGTGTGGACCGAGAAGCAGCAAGAAAGTTTTGAGAAGTTGAAGAAGATTTTGACTGAAGCTCCGGTTTTGATTCAACCTGAGGCAGGCAAGGAATTCACGGTTTATTGTGATGCATCACATACTGGTTTGGGATGTGTGCTGATGCAGGAAGGGAAGGTAGTGGCTTATGCATCTCGACAGTTGAGACCACATGAGGTTAATTTCCGACGCATGACTTGGAATTAGCAGCAGTGGTTTTCGCTTTGAAGATTTGGAGACACTATTTGTACGGAGAGAAGTCGATAGTCTACACGGATCACAAGAGTCTTAAGTATCTTTTGACTCAGAAGGATTTGAACTTGAGGCAGCGTAGATGGATTGAGTTGTTGAAGGACTACGACTGTTCGATCGAGTATCATCCGGGGAAGGCTAACGTGGTAACAGACGCGTTGAGCCGTAAGGTTGTATCAGATTGCTCGTCTAAGCTTATACGACGATGGAAGTCTTTTGGCAGAATTGCAAGTCAAGCCGACTTGGTTAGAGTAAATCAAGAAGAAGCAGTTAGAGGATGATGGTTTGAATGATCGGAGGTTGCAGGTTCAGAATGGTGGTTTAGGGGATTATAGTTTGTCCAGTGATGGAGTATTGTGTTTTCAAGGGAGAGCTTGTATGCCGAAGGATGTTGAGTTGAGGCAAAGGATTCTTCGGGACGCACATAGCAGCCCATATGCTATGCATCCGGGAAGGAGCAAGATGTATCGGGATTTAAGAGAGCAGTTTTGGTGGATGGGTCTGAAGCGGGAGGTAACTGAGTTTGTGGGTAAATGTCTGACATGTCAGCAGGTCAAGGCTGAACATCAGTTGCCGTCTGGGTTACTTCAACCGGTGAAGATTCCACAGTGAAAGTGGGAGAGGATCACTATGGACTTTGTCAGTGGATTACCTCTTACGCCTAGTAAGAAGGACTCAGTTTGGGTGATTGTGGATCGTTTGACTAAGTCAGCTCATTTTATTCCGGTAAGGGTGGATTACTCGCTTCAGAGGTTAGCTAAGTTGTATGTGGCGGAGATAGTGAGGTTGCACGGTGTGCCAGTGTCGATCATCTGAGACAGAGATCCTAGATTTACGCCGAAGCGTTACATCAGGCTTTGGGTACGCGGTTGGATTTCAGTACGGCATTTCATCCACAGTCTGACGGGCAGTCGGAAAGGGTCATTCAGATTTTAGAGGATATGTTGAGAGGTTGTGTTTTGGATTTCCGAGGCAGCTGGGAAGAGTTTTTACCATTAGCTGAGTTCGCATACAACAATAGTTATCAGGCAAGCATTAAGATGGCACCATATGAGGCGTTGTATGGTAGGAGGTGTCGCACACCTACATGCTGGACAGAGTTGGGTGAGCGTCAGATGTTAGGACCAGAGTTGGTTGCAGAAACTGAGAATAAGGTTAAGTTGATTCAGGCTCGTCTGAAGGAAGCTTCGGATAGACAGAAGTCTTATGCCGATCTCAAGCGGAGGGATATAGAGTTTGCCGTGGGTTACAAGGTCTTTCTGAAGGTCTCGCTATGGAAGAAAGTGTTAAGATTTGGGAGAAAAGGCAAGTTAAGTCTTTATAGGGCCGTTTAAGGTGTTGAGACGAGTGGGACCAGTAGCTTATCAGCTCGAGTTGCCAGCAGAGCTGAGTCAGATTCACGATGTGTTCCATGTCTCCATGCTTAGACGCTATCGTTCTGATCCATCGCATGTTGTGGCAGTAGAGGAAATAGAGGTGAGTCCAGATTTGATGATAGAAGAAGAAACTGTGCAGATTCTTGATCGAGACGTGAAAGTTTTGCGTAGGAAGTCAGTTCCTTTAGTGAAAGTTTTATGGCAGAACCATGGTGTGGATGAAGCTACGTGGGAACCAGAGGATGCGATGAGGCAGCAGTATCCTCAACTCTTTTGATCAGGTAATTTCGAGGATGAAATTTTTTTAAGGGGGTAGAATTGTAACATCCTAAAAATTAGAGTATTATTTGTGTTGGCTCGGGTATGAATTTTGTGTGTTTAGCTTAGTCTTGTGAATGCTTGATTTTATTCATGAAGCTAGAATAATTCTTTGTATAAAAATTTAGGGAAGTGGATAAGGTGAGCTTGACACTTAAGTTAATTTAAGTGTTAAATTCTAGCACATGAGGAGCTAGTAGCAAGATGGTTAGGATGCAGGAGGAGTTGCTTGAGGGAAGTGGTTCGAGTTGCTTGGAGAGCATTTTGAAGACTTTATTTTTTTATGTATCTTAGGATTAGTGTCGGTCAAACTCTAATTATGATCGGGTGGACTTTCAATTTTATGGTAAGTTGAATAGCAAAATAGGAAAGCATGTAGTTGGGGATAAGAATCTTAAGATATATGGTAGATGGGGGGACAAAAGGCTTGGATGGTGGGGAGTGTTTTGGAAACTAATTTTAGGCCATTAGTCCATAAATATGGACGGCATGTGTGGCTAGGGGGTGGCCGAATGTTGATAGGAAGTTTGGGGGGAATTGGTTGGTCATTTTAGCATTTTTGTGCACCTTTTTGCATTTTCTTTTCCTCTCCAAAGCTATTCACCTAAGCCGAGTGTACCTTGATCTTTAGGTGCAAATTTGTTATGTTTTAGCTCTTATTTTGTTGGAACCAAATCCTACTTTTTTCTTTCTTTCATTTATCCTTTTGAAACCGAAACTACATTTGAACTTTGTGCATTTTTGTGCACTTTTCTTCTTTGGTAAATTAGGTGTTGGCCGAACCTCTTACTCCCATTTTCTCTCTTTTCTTTCTTTCATATTGTTCAATATCACAACATTTCTTTTACTTTCTTCTTGGCCGAATCTCTTTCTATCCCATTCCTCTTGATTTTTCTTTCATTGGTTGTTAAAGCCGAATCATCCTTCTTCCCTTTTCATTTTTTCTTTGCCATACTAATTCTTCATCTCTTTTGAGCCGAATATCAATTGTTTTCTTTATTCAAAAACCATAGCCGAAACTTCTCATATCCTTTTGATTTGTTTTGGCCGAATATCATCAAGGGTAGGACTTCTTTTGGTTTTCTTCATTTGGTTTTGGAAGATAGGTATGTGTTCATGGCCGTATCTTTCTTTGTTTCTTTTCTCTTTTTATGTTGTTTCTCTTGAGGACAAGGGCCAAATTTTTGGGCACTTGTTAACAAGGTTCTAATCATTTAGAAATCGATTTCTTTTAGGCTCCTCGGGACGTTGGAAGCGATGAATCTAAGCCTCATTTCTTTGTCAATCGTTTTGGGTAAGCATATAGGTAAGATTGGTATTTCGAAGGATAACTCATTTGGATTAAGGTGTTATTGGCCGAATGGTCTTGCTTAAGGTTTTGTGATTTGGCCGAATATAGGACAAGGTGATCTAGTGCGGTAGATTGGGTCTTTGGATTTTAGTATTTGCGGTAGTGACAGGTGTGTACCTTACACACTTTATAATCCGGTTATATATGTGTATATATATTGACTAATCATGTTATTAAAGTGGGAATCTATGAAATTTTGATGAGATACCTTGATGGGTATGTGCAAGGATTCGGGTAAGTCTGTTTCGATATGATGTTAATATATGTTGATTGATATCATGATCTACGATTTAAATATGTTATATGATCAAATATAAGTATGATGGCATGATTGATATTCTTAATACATTGGTTTGGGAATATGAGTGGAGGGGGAAGGATTTGATATCCGTGTCTTTGGGACACCAGAGGTTTGGCACCTCTAGTGGTTTGGTACCACAATATTTTGTGTCTTTGGGACACCAGAGGTTTGGCACCTCATAGCGACTCGTCCCTGTGGTCTAGCACCACCGTGGGTTGGCCCCACTTTTGAGATATGGGATCGTCGCCAGTGATTTGGTATCACACGTGGGTTGGCCCCACAACTTGGTTATTCGTGACTTTGGGTCACCAGTGATTTGGTATCACATTATTGGATATCGTGACTTTGGGTCACCAGTGGTTTGGCACCACCAGTGGTTTGGTACCACACGGGGTAGAAAAGGTGTTGTGGATGGCTAGGTTGGGTGCATTTTCATATATATATATATACATTGCTTGGTTATAAATTGTGTAAGAATGTTGCATCAAACGGGGGAACGATTTATGCACTGAGTCTTGGTGACTCACCTTCTCCTTTATCTTTTCAGGTGACTTGTAGATCGCAGATGAGGAGCCAGATGAACTCGAGGTGGCCATGCATTAAATAAATTTGGTTCTACATGAACTTTGGTTTGGGTACTTTACCTTATTTAAATTTGGTTTCATATTTATTTTGGGTTTGTAATAAGGCCATTTAAATTACGATTTTGGATTATTTATATGCTTTGGATATGTTTTAAATATGGCTTAGAAATTATATGATTATATATTATTTGAGCACGAAGTTTTCTAAACTACAAAACGAAATAGTTTTCAAAATCTCACCATCGGGTAATAATAAAAATCGTTGATAGTAAAATTTCAACTTAAGTGTTTTTCGACAACTTAAATGTTTTACAAATTGAAGTTTCTACTCTCAAATGCAAACGGTTTACAAAGTAATAATTCGGGATTGTCAACTTAGTTTTAAAAGATTTACTTACGGGATTTTAAATGTAAACTATCATGCACCTGTTTTTCTAAAATTAAATCGGTAACTCGAATTTCTTCAAAACGTTTTCCTCTGTGGCATACCAGATTCGGTCATGGCGCATTGATCGGGTTTGGGGTGTTACATAGTAAATGTGAGTTTTCGTTGCGCGAAGTTGGCTTTTTGGGGCATATTGTGTCAGCATCCGATATACGAGTTGATCCGAGCAAGATTTCCTCTATTTTAGAGTGGAAGCCTCCAAAAAATGTGTCTGATGTCCGTAGTTTTTTGGGACTTACTATTTATTACCGATGGTTCGTAAAATGCTTTTTGATAATTACAACTCTTTTAACGAGATTTCTTCAGAAAGATATGAAATTCGAATGGTCTGAAAAGTGTCAGAAAAACTTTGATCAGTTGAAAGCCCTACTGACTGAAGCTCTAGTGCTAGTACAGCCAAAATCTGGTAAAGGATTTGTGATATATAGTGATCCTTCGTTGAATGATCTGGGATGTGTTTTGATGCAGAAAGGCAAAGTTATAGCTTATGCCTCGAGACAATTGAAACCGCATGAAAGGAATTATCCGACGCACGACCTTGAATTAGCTGCGATCGTGTTTGCTCTAAAAATTTGGCGCCACTATCTTTTCAGTGAGAAATGTCATGTGTTTTCAGATCATAAAAGTCTGAAATATTTGATGACTCAGAAAGACTTGAATCTGCGACAGAGAAGATGGTTAGACCTGTTAAAAGACTACGAGCTTGTGATTGATTATCATTCAGGAAAAGCAAATGTTGTTGCTGATGCTTTGTGTCAAAAATCATTGTTTTCCTTACTTGCGATATATGTTGATTTAGCTCTGTCTGATGATGGTTCGATTTTAGCTGAATTGAAAGCAAGACTGTAACACCCTGATCCCGTGTCCGTCGCTGGATTAGGGTTAAGAGTGTTACCTGACAGATCGGAAACTTAATTAGACAATTCATCAAGTATCACATCGAATACAAACATAATGTCCTTTATTGCGGTCAACGAGACCTTAAGCATGCTTAGAAATAGGGTCGGGACTCAACCGAAACACATACAAAAATTCTAGGAAATTTAAAACTTTTCAAAGATTCAGGGGTTACACGCCCGTGTAGGCAGGCCGTGTGCCTCCCACGGCTGCTAGACACCCCCGTGTGTCTACCCGTGGACGAAACTAATTTTACTCCACGGCCACCAAGCACGCCCGTGTAGTCTGGCCGTGGTTGATCCTGTCAAAATCACACGGCTACCAGGCACGTCTATGTGCCAAGACCGTGTACTCTTAGCTAGCTATTGAGTTAGCCCCACGGTCACTAGGCACGCTCGTGTGCCACAACCATGTGACATTATAGGCCATTTGCAAGGCCAAAATGCCACCCAACAAGGGTCAAACTTACAACCAATTTACCTAGACATCTAATGCATATTTGGCAACCAAGAACATACCAAATTAACCATTCAATCAATACATTCAAATCCGATCTCATTCCTAACAAATCCACAAGACTGAAACTTATATAAACACAAGCATTATTCATCTATACTTACCCAAAAACTTAACCATTTCATGTGCTTCAACCATACCAAAATATACATCATATAACACATTCCTTTAAGCTTGTTCTCAACTCATATCTAGCCAAATCACATGGCTAAGTCCACTTCACATTCATATACAAATATCTAACCTATACATGCCATATCTAGCTATATACATTTCCAAAATGTACCAAAACAAGTTGAGTAGTGTGATGACGATCCTCTACGGTCCCGAGCCTTGAGTAGCTATGACGATCTATAAAACAGAGAAAACACACATAAAGTAAGCTTTTCAAAAGCTTAGTAAGTCATATACAAATAAACTTAATATGTAAAGCATATAAGCATATAGAAACGTTGGCACAATTCATATTCATAGCAAATTTCTCACATATATGCTTTGGTCCATATTCTTGGCCATATTTGCCATATTCATCAATTCAAAAATCATATATATTCATAACTCAACATTCTCATATTCAATCATACATTTCTTCAAATCAAAATCACATAAGTACTTACCTTTTATACACATTTAGTGTGCATACCAAACGTACCTGAAACAAATATTCACTCATGTAATTAATCATAGCTCGGATTTTTCCCGTTGAATCGATAGGAATCTAATAGGATACTCAGAAAGCTCGGAATAGTCGTACAACGCCAACATCCCAGACAAGGTCTTACGTGTACTCGGATAATGATGCCATTGTCCCAGACAGGGTCTTACACGAATCAATACGATGCCGATGTCCCAGACATGGTCTTACACGTAAATCTCATATCGATGCCAATGTCCCAGACGTGGTCTTACACGTAAAGCTCATATCGATGCTGATGTCCCAGACGTGGTCTTACACGAAATCTCAAATCAATGCCAATGTCCCAGACGTGGTCTTACATGATAAAACAGAACAGATACCTATGTCATGACATAGCTAATCCTATATATTCCTAGGTTCGTATGGGACTTCTCAGACTTTTCACTATTTCAACCTTGTCTTAGAATTCATGTACATAGCATCTCATAAGCATTCATTATCATCAATAGTCATATGAATAGGCTCAATTCAATACAATTACATTTATTTGCAAGATGACTTACCTCGGATACAATTTAGCGGAAATGGAAACGGCTACTAGGTTACTTTCGCTTTCCCGTGATCTAAGTCCGCTTTCCTCGGTTCTTGATCTATACATATTCAGAATTAACCCTTTTTTTCACTAACTCATTCAATTCAATCCAAGGACACACATTTAGGGCTATTTGCAATTTAACCCTCATATTTGCATAATTTATCAATTTAGTCTATTTTTCTCAAAACATCAAATTCACAAAATCATCTTTTAACCATGCTTAGCCAAATGTTTATACATCTCATACAAGCCCTTATTTTCCATCAAATTTGCAATTTAGTCCCTCAAGTTACTATTTTCTCAATTTAGCCCTAATTAGCTAAATTCATCAAAAAATTCAAGAACAAAATATGTTCATCTAGCTCAAATCTTTCATTTAAAAACTAAACTCAACACAAAGGTCAACATATGATCAATAGCATATCTCATAAACATCATCAATACACAAAATTGAGACATGGGCTTGATAGTATGTTAAGCAACAATCTCAAAAACATAAAAATCATCAAAAATCCAAATCAAAACATACCTTAATTAAGATGAACAAAGGCCTAACCTAGCTAAGGTTTTCTTCTTTCTTTTCTTTGATATTTTCGGCCAAAATGATGAAAAAATGGTCTTGTTTAATGCATTTTCTTTTATTATAATATAAAATATCATATAACATTAATTTATAATAATAAACATATAAAATCATAATATAAATTTGCATGTTGCCGTCCACTATAAGTAAAAAGGGCTATTTGCCTTTTAAGGACTTTACATTAAAAGCCACTTTTAAACTTTACGCGATTTAGTCCTTTTATCAAATTAAGCACACAGACGAACGTATTAACTTACGAAACTTTACCACATGCTTAACCACTTATCAAAGATACAACAAAGAATATTAAAATATTATACGAACTCGGATTTATGGTCCCAAAACCACTGTTCCGACTAGGGTATAAACTGAACTGTTACAAAGACCGTTGGTCTTACAGCAGATTTGTGATGCTCAAAAAGTTGATATTGAAATGTTAGTGAAACGAGCTCAGTGTGATTTAAACTCTGATTTAGAATTTCAAGTTGATTATGATGATTGTCTGAGATTCTTAGATAGGATTTGTGTTCCACGAAATCCAGAGTTGATTCAATTGATTTTGAAAGAAGCTCATAGCAGTCGCTTATCAGTTCATCCGGGAAGTACAAAGTTGTATAATGATTTGAAACAACTTTACTGGTGGCCTGGAGTGAAAAGAGATATCTCTGATTTTGTTTCGAAATGTTTGATCTGTTAGCAAGTTAAAGCTGAACATCAGGTGCCATCCGGTTTGTTACAACTGATTATGATTCCCGAGTGGAAATGGGATAGAGTGACGATGGATTTTGTTTCTGGTTTTCCTTTAACTCCAAGGAAGAAAGATGCAATCTGGGTTATAGTTGATAGATTAACAAAATCAGCTCATTTTATTCCGGTGAGAACAGATTACTTGCTTGATAAGTTAGCTGAGTTTTACATTTTTGATATTGTGAGATTGCACGGGGTGCCACTATCTATTGTGTCTGACAGAGATCCGAGGTTTACTTCATGATTTTGGAAGAAACTGCAAGAGGCTTTAGGTGCGAAATTGCACTTCAATACTGCTTTTCACCCGCAGAAGGATGGTCAATCTGAGCGAATTATTTAGATACTCGAGGATATGTTGAGATGTTGCATTCTTGAGTTTGAAGGTACGTGGGAACAGTATTTTCCATTAATTTGAATTCACGTATAATAATAGTTTTCAATCGAGCATTAATGTAACGCCCCGAATTTGGGCCTAGAAGAATTGGGCCTATTGGGCTTTAGATTTCAGATAATTTTTTAAGTGAGCGAGAAAAATGACAATTGGCATGCCGGCTTTAAGGATTAATGAATTTGGAGTGTCTAAATGTGTTGGAGATGTCCTGGGATCAAGTAAGGGTAAAGGAAAAATTTTGGTTTTAGCCTTAGGGAACAGTGACTTCAGTTAGTAGGCCATTTTAATAAATGAAGAAGAAATAGGACACAAATGGGCTTGTGGTCCAGTGGTAAGTGGTGTCACTTGGGAGCTATAAGGTGGCATGTTGTAAGCTGAAGAGGTCCAAGGTTCGAGGCTAAGGAGTGGTATTTTTGGAGTGTTTTATTTTGCATAGGTGGACGGCCAGAGTTGTGCTGAATATGAACTCTTGCGTTGGAGTGTTTGAGTGGTAAGGGGAACTGATAATGGAGGGAAATTCGGATAAGGCTAAGGTGTTATCAGGGAGAAAAGTTAGGAGCAGAGAAGTGTGAAGAGTTGGTACCGTTTTGGGAAGTGGAGAGTGTATAAATTTAGCTTAGAGGGTACATGAGTGCCGTTTTTGGGTCCTTTAGGGGGTATTGCGAATTGTCATTGTGTCTTTCGGCATTTGGAGAGTTTTGCAAATAGGTCAGTCTTTCTTTTCTTTACCAAATTCCTTTGAAAGGTTCCTTGGGTTTCCATTGCTTTTCTTTTCTCCCCTTCAGCCAAATTCTTTCATTTCCCGAAAAGAAAACCCATCATTCCTTTTACAGAAATTCCTATTAGAGTTGTGTTCTTCTTCTTTCTCTGAAAGCCAAATTCCCCAATAACCAAATTCTCTTCTTTGCTGAATTACCATCATCCTTCCTTGCCAAAATCCCCATTAGTGCCGAATCTTTCTTGTTTTTCTCTATCATAAATCAGTTGGTAGCTACTCTCAGTCAAGGTTAAAAGTCAAATCTCGTTAGGTAGTTATCTAGGCCGGAGCATCTAAGGTTGGATTCGGTAAGTATTCTGTTAACTCCCCTTAGTGTGTTTTGTTAAAAGCCGAAGGGCTATCTAACTTCTCATTTTCATTAATCTTGTATTAACAAGAGTAAGGTTCAGAGATCGCAAGCATGGTAAGGATCGTTACCAAATTGTAAGTGTACTCAACTCGATGGTTTAAGTAAATGGCCGGATGTGAGTATGATCTATAGGGGTGACTTGTGTGGATTATGAGTCACTCAAAGTTTGATGGTGTATGTGTGAGTACAGATCTAAGGGATACTCGTGATTAGTAGCTAAGGAAGGGCTATTAGAACCCGGTGGCACACAGTAAGGTTACGGTAAGGCTTCGGCTTTTGGTAGATATTTTCATTAAGTATGAGTGGTTGATTAAAGGTTGGTTGGTTGTAGGATCAAGGCTAAGGATAGAATAGCACGTCGCGGTATCCAGGTGTGTACAAACACTACACACACACATGATTTTGGCAATGCCGGAAAGTTGAAAAGCCGAAAGTGGCTAAATGGGCCTGGTGGGCCCTGAGGCTAAGTTTGATAAAATGGTTTGATTTAATTATATGAATTGGGTTAAGCAAGCATGCTACATGATCTGAAATTGTTTTGGGCCTAATGGGCCATATGACTGAGGCTTGGGCCTAGTGGGCCATAAAGATGTGACCTGGCCATTATGGGTTATATGAACGTGAAATGGGTTTGATGGGCTTTATGGGGACGTAGAGAAGTATGCTAGGGTTTTATGGACTTTAGGCTTAGTACTGAACAACTCTTAAACTGCATAAGACTTTCTAGTAATTAAACATGTCCGTGGACAAGTCGCTAGGTTAGTTGTGGTAACAGGCATATGCATGTCTAGGATTGGATCTAGGGAGAGCTTGGTACTTAAGCGGCCCTAGCGGCCCACCTCCTCTTCTCTGGAATCCTACCTAGTGCATAGTGTCTGTTCACTTTAGCCACAAGGACTTGTTAATGGGCCAAAGTTCATAACTAAAACCCGAGAGGGACCAAATACCCCCAGTTTATGAAATTACCGAAATACCCCCAGTTTGTGGAATTACAGAAATACCCCAGTTTGCAAAATTACTAAAATACCCTCAGTTTGCCAAATTACTAAAATACCCTAATTCGAAAATAACCAAAATTCCCTTAGTTTGAAAATTACCAAAACATCCTTAGATTTGCAAAATCACCAAAATAGCCCTGAATTATGGAATTACCAGAATACCCTTGGTTTGTAGAATTACGAAAACATCCCTGATTTACAAAATTTCCAAAGTACCTCTATTTTGCAAAATTACCTCAATACCCCTGTAGAGTAGATTTACGAAAATACCCTTCGGTTGTGAAATGAAGAAAATACCCCTATGTGATGAGTATGAGTTTTGTGGATGTTACTCATGTTCATATTGCATTCATATGATATTTTTCCTGGGTTGCATATGGGTGGGAATTATGGTACGGAGGAAGATTTGAGGATCGCATAGTCGCTTGACGACCATGGATCCACTGGTGGCTTTAAGCCCATTATATGATTAGCAGCTTTGCTGCAACGTTGAGTAGTGCCGCTGTGAGTGCTACCTTTGGTGTGTAGAGGATGGGTGGGTCGATTTAGAAATCCCCACAGGTGTGTAGGGTTGGAAGGGAAATGGTGTGTAGCGAATGGATTTTTGGGGAGGGTTTTGCATTACCTTGTCTTGCATATGATATGATATGTTATGATATGATATGAGGTCATTGTAGGCTAAGGCCCAAGACCACCGATTTCGATAGGGCTTAGGCCCAATGTGAATATTTGTATGTTGATTTGATTGCCAAGGGTTGTACACACTGAGTTTCGAAACTCACACCCTTTATTTAATGTTTTAGGTAACCCTCAATAAACAGCTCAGCGTGGGAGAGGACTCGGAGATGGCCACACTACAAGATGTTTAAATTTTTATTTTTATTTATTTGTTTCAAAGGACATGGTTTTAGTTTCTTTACTTTCGTTGGATGTAATAAGGTCATGTACTGATTTGATTTTAAATTTTGGGTTTTGATGTTTTAACTGTTTACTTAATGATTAAACTTAAGCAAATTTATTATGCTTAAACTTGGTTTTCGAAATACTTAAAGCTATAAAATGGGCTTTTATCATTACTTAACAAGACTCATGGGTTTTGGGCTTTTGGGCCCTAAAATTTAACTTAGCAAAATCGTTTTGAAATATGCCTTTGATGTGACACGCCGGATTTGGGCCTAACTTCTAGGTAGGGTTTAGGGTGTTATATTTAGTGGTATCAGAGCCCGATTGCAAAGCTCGGGCTGCGAAATGCGCCTTAGATTTTGGGTTTTAAAAAGTTTTTGAAGGATTCTTAAAGTGTGGTTCATCGAGCCCTCTACGTCGAGCTAAGTAAGTTTTATGTACTACATTTGTTTAAATTACTAACTATATAGATAATAGGCTACTTAAAAATAGGTTTTCAGAGACTAAAGCCCGTAGGAAACTTATGCTTGTAGTGGATATACGACCGCGAAATGACTTTAAAAAATTTATTTACATAAGATATGTGCCCTAAACAAGTGGAACTATGTACTAATTTCATAAAATTCCTAATTCCAATAATACGAGAATCAACGATGAGCGCTAGAAGAAGAGGAAGAGGATGCGGTCAAGGCTATGGAAGTGTTAGGGCTTTGTAAACATTTGAATCGTAATTTGGTACTTATTCTGCGTATGTTTGAGAATGCTTGCGATAGGTGGATGTTTTGGGTATGTATTAAAATTATTAGGGTCAGAGTGCGCAGCGGTAGCATGGAGGGTAGTTGATACACGACCACCCTGTTAATTGGAAATTTCGAGGAATAAATTTCTTTCAGGGGGAAGAATTGTAATGCCCTGAATTTAGGCCAAGAAGAATTGGGCCTATTGGGCTTTGGGCTTTGGATTTCAGAAAATTTTTTTAAGTGAGCGAGAAAGATGACAATTGGAATGTGGGCTTTGAGGAGTAATGAATTTGGAGTGCCTAGAGGTGTTGGAGATGTCCTGGGATCAAGTAAGGGTAAAGGAAAAGTTTTGGTTTTAGCCTTAGGGAACAGTGACTTCAGTTAGTAGCCTTTTTAATAAATGAAGAAGAAATAGGCCACAAATGGGCTTGTGGTCCAGTGGTAAGTGGCGTCACCTGAGAGCTATAAGGTGGCGTGTTGTAAGCTGAAGAGGTCCAAGGTTCGAGGCTTAGGAGTGGTATTTTTGGAGTGTTTTATTTTGCATAGGTGGACGGCCAGAGTTGTGTTGAATATGAACTCTTGCATTGGAGTGTTTGAGTGGTAAGGGGAACTGATAATAGAGGGAAATTCGGATAAGGCTAAGGTGTTATCAGGGAGAAAAGTTAGGAGCTGGGAAGTGTGAAGAGTTGGTGCCGTTTTGGGAAGTGGAGATTGTATAAATTCAGCTTAGGAGGGTAGATGAGTGTCGTTTTGGGTCTTTTAGGGGGTATTACGAATTTTCATTGTGGCTTTCGGCATTTGGAGAGTTTTGCAAATAGGTCAGTCTTTCTTTTCTTTACCGAATTCCTTTGAAAGGTTCCTTGGGTTTCCATTACTTTTCTTTTCTCCCCTCAGCCGAATTCTTTCATTTGCAGAAAAGTAAACCCATCATTCTTTTTGCCGAAATTCCAATTAGAGTTGTGCTCTTCTTCTTTCTTTGAAAGCCAAATTCCCCTATAGGAAAATTCTCTTCTTTGCCAAATTACCATCATCCTTCCTTGCCGAAATTCGCATTAGTGTCGGATCTTTGTTGTTTTTCTCTATCATAAATCAGTTGGTAGCTACTCTCAGTCAAGGTTAAAAGCTGAATCTCGTTCGGTAGTTATATAGGTCGGAGGATCTAAGGTTGGATTCGGTAAGTATTCTGTTAACTCCCCTTAGCGTGTTTTGTTAAAAGCCGAAGCGCTATCTAACTTCTCATTGTCGTTAATCTTGTATTAACAAGGGTAAGGTTCAGAGATAGCAAGTTTGGTAAGGATCGTTAGCAAAGTGTAAGTGTACTCAACTCGATTATGGTTTAAGTAAATGGCCGAAGGTGAGTATGATCTATAGGGGTGACTTGTGTGGATTATGAGTCACTCGAAGTTTGATGGTGTATGTGTGAGTACAGATCTAGGGGATACTCGTGATTAGTAGCTAAGGAAGGGCTATTAGAACCCGATAGAACACGGTAAGGTTACGGTAAGGCTTCGGCTTTTGGTAAATATTTTGATTAAGTATGAGTGGTTGATTGAAGGTTGGTTGGTTGTAGGATCAAGGCTAAGGACAGAATAGCACGTCGCAGTATCCAGGTGTGTACAAACACTACACACACATGATTTTGGCAATGCTGGAAAGTCGAAAAGTCGAAAGTGGCTAAATGGGCCTGGTGGGCCCTGAGGCTAAGTTTGATAAAATGGTTTGATTTAGTTATATGAATTGGGTTAAGCAAGCATGTTACATGATCTGAAATTGTTTTAGGCCTAATGGGCCATATGACTGAGACTTGGGCCTAGTGGACCATAAAGATGTGACGTGGCCATTATGGGTAATATGAACGTAAAATGGGTAGGGTTTTATGGACTTTAGGCTTAGTACTGAACAACTCTTAAACCGCATAAGACTTTCTAATAATTAAACATGTCCGTGGATAAGTCGCTAGGTTAGAGTGTGGTAACGGGCATATGCATGTCTAGGATTGGATCTAGGGAGAGCTTGGTACTTAAGCGGCCCTAGTGGCCCACCTCCTCTTCTCTGGAATCCTACCTGGTGCATAGTGTCTGTTCACTTTAGCCGCAAGGACTTGTTAATGGGCCAAAGTTCATAACTAAAACCCGAGAGGGACCAAATACCCCCAGTTTATGAAATTACCAAAATACCCCCAGTTTATGAAATTACCAAAATACCCCCAGTTTGTAAAATTACTGAAATACCCTTGGTTTGCCAAATTACTAAAATACCCCTAATTGGAAATTACCAAAACATCCTTAGATTTGCAAAATCACTAAAATAGCCTCGAATTATGGAATTACCAGAATATCCTTGGTTTGTTGAATTACGAAAACATCCCTGATTTACAAAATTTCTAAAGTACCTCTATTTTGCATAATTACCTCAATACCCCTGTAGAGTAGATTTACAGAAATACCCTTGGGTTGTGAAATGACGAAAATACCCCTATGTGATGAGTATGAGTTTTGTGGATGTTACTCAGGTGCATGTTGCATTCATATGATATTTTTCCTGGGTTGCATATGGGTGGGAATTATGGTACGGAGGAAGATTTGAGGATAACATAGTCGTTTGACGACCATGGATCCACCGGTGGCTTTGAGCCCATTATATGATTAGCAGCTTTGCTACAACGTTGAGTAGTGCCGCTGTGAGTGCTACCTTTGGTGTGTAGAGGATGGGTGGGTAGATTTAGAAATCCCCATAAGTGTGTAGGGTTGGAAGGGAAATGGTGTGTAGCGAATGGAATTTTGGGGAGGATTTTGCATTACCTTGTCTTGCATATGATATGATATGATATGATATAAGGTCATTGTGGGCTAAGGCCCAAGACCACCGATTTTGTTAGGGCTTAGGCCCAATGTGAATATTTATATGTTGATTTGATTGCCAACGGTTGTAAACACTGAGTTTCGGAACTCACACCCTTTATTTAATGTTTCAGGTAACCTTCAGTAAACGACTCGACGTGGGAGAGGACTAGGAGATGACCACACTACAAGATGTGTAACAGTCCGATTTATACCCTAGTCAGAACAGTGGTTTTGGGACCACAAATTCGAGTCTAAATAATATTTTAATATTATTTTTTGTGCCGTTAATATGTGATTAAGCATGTGCTAAACTTTCGTAAGTTAAATTATTTGTCTGTGTGTTTAATTTGACAAAAGGATTAAATTGTATTAAATGTGAAAGTTGCTTGCTATTTGTTAAAGTACCTAAGTGTTGTGGCTTTGTAAGGTTGGAGGCCTTATATGGCAATTTGCTCATTTTTATTTATAGTGGACGGCAATGGTCATTATTGACCTTATATATATATGTTTGGTTTTATATTATAAAAGGTTAATAATGTCATTTTTGAATTAAAATGTTTTATGATAAAAACAAAGTATGAAAAAAAAGACATTATTTCATTCATCTTTTGACCGAATATTAGAGAAGGAAGAAAGGCTTAAGTTCTTTTCATTTTCGGCACTTTTAAGCTTGAATTCAAGGTATGTTTTCAGTCGGTTTTCAATAATTTTTACGTTTTTGCAATCGTTGCTTTGATAGCTTCAAAACCCATGTGTTAATTTGATGAATTGGTGATGTTTGTGAGTTATGCCATTGATGATATGTTAAGCTTTTTGATGATTTTTGGTGTTAAATGAAAGATATGAGTTAGATGAACATACTTTGTTCTTGAAGTTTTGATAAATTTAGCTAATTAGGGCTAAATTAAGAAAATAGAAAGTTGAGGGACTAAATTGCAAATTTGATGAAATATTTGGACTTATATAGTCCCTAGAGAGGTTCGGCCAAGCATGTGTATATGTGGATTTTGTTAATTTGGTGTTTCGTGAAAAATGGACTAGATTGATAAAATGTACAAATGTGAGGGCTAAACTGCAAATAGCCCTAAATGTATGCCTTTGGATTGAATTGAATGAACAAGTGAATAAAAGGGTTAATTCTGAATATGTTTAGATCAAGAACTGAGGAAAACGGATTTAGATCGTGGGAAAGCGAAAGTAAACGAGTTGTCGTTTCTATTCCGATAAACCGAATCCGAGGTAAGTCACTATGCAAATAAACGTACTTGTTTGATATTATATGTGTTCATATGATTAATGTTGACTATGAAGGTTTGTGAGAAGTTATGAAAATGAATTCCGAGATAAGTTCGATATAGTGATTAAGACCGATAAGTCCCGTATGAACCTAGGAATAAATAGGATTAGCTATGTCATGACATAGGTAACTGTTCTATTTTATCATGTAAGACCACGTCTGGGATGTTGGCATTGATTTGAGATTCGTGTAAGACCCTGTCTGGGACAGTGGCATCGATATCTGAATATGTGTAAGACCACGTCTGGGACGTTGGCATCAATATAAGATTTACGAATAAGACCACGTCTGGGACGTTGGCATCATTATGATTTTTACGTGTAAGACCATGTCTGGGACATTGGCATCATTCTGATTTGTGTAAGACCCTGTCCAGGACAGTGGCATCGATATCTGAGTGCACGTAAGACCTCCTCTGGGACGATGGCATTGTACTATTATTCCGAGCTTTTAAAGTATCCTATTGGATTCCTTATGGTTCAACGGGCAAGTATGAAATACGAATGACTAATCCAAGCTTTGATAGATTAAGTAAATGAGTGTTCGATTCAGGTATGTTGATCATACACCAAATGTGTATATAAGGTAAGTGACTAAGTGTTTTACTATGATGGATTGGAAATATGGTACATGAAAGCATATATGAAAAACTATGTTTTTGTGATTCTTGAATTGATAAATGTGGCAATTTGGCCAAGAATATGAATCAAAGTATAAATGTGAGAAATTTACCTTATAGAAGAAATATGCCAATGTGGTTATATGCTTACATGCTTTACATATCAAGTTTGTTTGTGTATTTACTTACTAAGCTTTTGGAAAGCTTACTCTTTGTATGTGTTTTCTTTGTTCTGTAGGTCGTCAAAGCTACTGATAGGCTCGGGACCGTCACGGATCGTCATCACACTACTAAAACTTATTTTTGTACACTTTGAAAATGTATATAGCTCAATATGGCATGTATAGGCTAGTTTTGGTATAAGTTGTATAATGAACTTAGCCATGTGATTTGGCTAATTATGTTTTGGTAATATGCCTTAGTGAATGTGATATGTCAAGTCGTTTTGGCATGATTAGTTGATATATGAAATGGTTATGAGATGGTAAGTATATATATTGATTAAAGGAGCTTGGTATAATTTAGATTTAGTCATGCAAATTGGTATGTTTGGAATTGGTTTGAATGGTTTGTAATGTGATTACATTAGTTGGCAAAGATGCATGAATTGGTTGATTATTTTGGTATGTTTTGATGGTAAAATGTGCATGAGATATCTTGTTAAATATGGCTTGTAGGTTTGACCCTTATGGGTGGCATTTTGGCCTTGTAAATGGCCTATAGTGTCACACGGTTGTGGCACACGGGCGTGCCTAATGACCGTGGGTGAATTGTAGGATGTGGTTTAACATCACACGGCCTCGACACGGGTGTGTCATCTGGCCGTGGTGTGCAAGTCAGTAGTTAGCATAAAAGTACACGGCCAAAACCCACGGGCGTGCTTGGTGGCCATGGTGGGGAAGTCAGTATATGACCTAGAAGTACACGACCATGGCACACGGGCGTGCCTAATGACAGTGTTGGTATAGTCAGTATATAGACACGGATGGAAACACGGGGGTGTCTAGAAGCCGTGGAGGGCACACGGTCTCCTCCCACGGGCGTGTCTCCCCTGTAGTTTATTAAAGTTTTAAATTTTCGTGAAATTTCATATGTGTTTCAGTTTAGTCTCGACTCGACTTCCAAGTATGATTAAGCTCTCAAGGACCCGTTTAAGGGACATTATGTCTGGGAATGATGATTGAATGTATGATTTTTTCCGCAAACGTTTTTGATATGTTCGGTAACGTTCCTAACCTTAATCCAGCGATGGACATGGGATAGGGGTGTTACATTTGGTTGGTATCAGAGCGACGATTTAGTCGATTCTCGGACTAACGTAGTGTGTCAGAGTCTAACTATACATGCCATATATCTGAATTGTGATAGTGTGGTGAATCCTGACATATAAATGTGATTTTCATATAGTAATGGATCCCGAAAGAGCCGTAGCTGACGACGTAGAAAGTAATGCGCCTACTCCCGCACAAGGGATAACGCCCTCTAATTCGAGACCGGGTATGAGTGGTCATGAGGGAGAAGCTAAATAAGCTTTCTTCCAGATGATGAGTGAGTGGTTCACTCAGTTCGTAAGAAATAACCCGACTGTTTCACAACCTCCACCCCCGATTAATCCCTCTCAGACATTCGATATAACTCCAGCTGTTAATCTGAATCTGTTGAATAAGCCTCCTGTTGACAAGATCTGTAAGTATGGGGCCGAGGAATTTTGGGCTACTAAAGATGATGATGCTGAAAAGGCCGAGTTTTGGATTGAAAATACCATTCGGGTATTCGATGAAATGTCTTTGACTCCTGAAGAATGCATAAAGTGTGTTGTATCGTTACTTCGGAATGCAGCCTATCAATGGTGGAAAACCTTAATTTCTGTTGTTCCAAGAGACCGAGTAACGTGGGACTTCTTTTAGATTGAGTTATGGAAGAAATATATCAGTGAGAGGTTTGTTGATCAGAAACGAAAGGAATTTCTAGAACTTAAACAAGGCCGAATGACTGTTTCTGAGTATGAGCGAGAATTCGTGAGACTGAGTCAGTATGCCCGGGAATGTGTATCTTCTGAAGCTATAATGTGCAAAAGATTTGAAGATGGCCTTAATGAAGACATCCGTTTGTTAGTCGGGATTTTAGAAATAAAAGAGTTTGTGGTACTTGTTGACAGAGCTTGTAAAGCTGAGGCACTCGGGAAAGATAAGAGAAAAGCTGAGTCTGAAGTTCGTGATGTGAGAAAGAGATTTTCGAGCAAATCGTTCCAGTCATCTTCGAAGAGATTCAAAGAAAATCAGAGTTGTTCTAGAGATAATGTGGGACATTTGAATAGAAATCAATTTAGACCGTAAATGAGTTCTAAAACCTCAGCAACTTCAGTGGCTAGTGTGGGAAATGCTCAATCTGAGAGACCTGAATGTAAACATTGCGGAAAAAGGCATCTGGGAAGTTGTAGATTGAATGACAAAGCTTGCTTCAGATGTGGATCGCTTGATCATTTTATCCGTAATTGCCCTGAGTCTGTCGAGCCAGAAACTGTTCAGAATTTGAGGTCTGATAATGCATCTGCAAGAGGTAGATCGACGAAGAATGTAAGAAACGTTAGTGGTAGTTAGAGAATGAGAGACAATGTTGTCCGATCTGAAGT
Source organism: Gossypium australe (assembly GCA_005393395.2). Classification (NCBI taxonomy): domain Eukaryota; kingdom Viridiplantae; phylum Streptophyta; class Magnoliopsida; order Malvales; family Malvaceae; genus Gossypium; species Gossypium australe. The sequence continues at coordinate 18,226,170 of CM016615.1, forward strand.
TAGAGCACCTGCCAGAGCGTATACTATTCGAGCTCGTGAGGAAGCTTCATCACCTGATGTATTAACTGGTACTTTTACTCTTTATGATACTTTTGTGATTGCTTTGATAGACCCTGGTTCTACGCATTCATATATATGCATGAATTTAGTATTCAGCAATACTTTGCCTGTAGAGTCTACAGAGTTCGCTATGAAAGTATCGAACCCCTTAGGTAAAAGTGTCCTTGTTGACAAAGTATGCAAGAACTGTCCGTTACTGTTTCTAGATATCTGTTTCCCTGCTGATCTGATGCTTTTACCATTTGATGAATTTGATATTATTCTGGGTATGGATTGGTTGTTTATGCACGATGCTATTGTGAACTGTAAAAGAAAGACTATAAATTTGAAAGGTCCGAATAATGAGATTGTACGGGTTGAATCTAATGATTTAAATGATTTGTCTACTACGATATCTGTTTTGAAAGCTCAGAATTATGTGAAAAAGGGTTACGAGGCATATTTTGCTTATGTGATTGATTCAAGAGTATCAGAGAAGAAGGTTGAGTCAGTGCCTGTAGTCTGTGAGTTTTCTGATGTGTTCCCTGAAGAATTGCCGAGTTTGCCTCCGATTCGTGAAGTTGAGTTCGGTATTGAGTTGCTACCTGGTACCACACCTATTTCGATAGCTCCGTATAGGATGGCACCAACAGAGTTAAAAGAGTTAAAGTCACAGTTGCAAGAATTGATTGATAGAGGGTTTGCTAGGACGAGTTTCTCGCCTTGGGATGTTCATGTTCTGTTCGTGAAAAAGAAAGATGGTACGATGAGAATGTATATTGATTATCGTCAGTTGAATAAGGTAACAATAAAGAATAAATACCTGTTGCCCAGAATCGACAATTTATTTGATCAGTTAAAAGGAGTTACTGTGTTTTCCAAGATTGATCTAAGATCGGGATACTATCAGTTGAGAGTGAAAGATTCAGACATTCCAAAGACTGTTTTCAGAACAAGGTACGGACATTATGAGTTTCTACTTATGCCATTTGGACTAACAAACGCTACTGCTATTTTTATGGATTTGATGAACAGAATTTTCAGACCGTATCTAGATCAATTTGTTGTTGTATTCATTGATGATATTTTGATTTATTCACATGATGAAAATGAGCATGTTGAACATCTGAGAATTGTGTTGCAAACTTTGAGAGAAAAGCAATTATACGTGAAATTCAGCAAATGTGAATTCTGGTTGCATGAGGTTAGCTTTCTAGGACATATTGTGTCAGCTTCTGGAATTCGAGTGGATCCGAGTAAGATTTCTGCTATTCTGGATTGGAAACCTCCGAGAAACGTGTTTGAAGTTCATAGTTTTCTGGGACTTGCTGATTATTACCGCAGATTTGTAAAAGGGTTTTTAGTGATAGCTACTCCGTTGACTAGATTACTTTAGAAAGATGTCAGATTTGAATGGTCGGATAAATGTCAGAAAAGTTTTGATCAGTTGAAAACTCTGTTAACCGAAGCTCGAGTATTAGTACAGCCAGAATCAGGTAAATAATTTGTTGTACACAGTGATGCTTCGTTTAATGGTTTGGGATGTGTTTTGATGCTGGAAGGCAAAGTGATAGCTTATGCCTCGAGACAGTTAAAGCCTCATGAGAAGAATTATCCGACACATGATCTTGAGTTAGCTGCGATTGTGTTTGCACTTAAGATTTGGCGTCATTATCTATACGGTGAGAAATGTCACATATTTTTAGATCACAAAAGTTTGAAATATTTGATGACTCAAAAAGATTTGAACTTACGTCAAAGAAGATGGCTTGAGCTGTTGAAAGATTATGAGTTTGTGATAGATTATCATCTGGGTAAGGCAAACGTTGTTGCTGATGCATTGAGTAGAAAATCATTTTATGCACTACGAGCTTTGAATACTCAACTGAATTTTTCTGATGATTGTTCTATGACAGCTGAATTAAAAGCAAAACCGTTGTTTTTACAACAGATATGTGGTGCTCAGAAGTCTGATAATGAATTGCTAGCGAAACGAGCTCAGTGTGAAATGAACTCTGAATCTGAATTTCAAATTGTTGATAATTGTTTGAGATTCCGAGATCGTATCTGTGTTCCGAGAAATCTAGAGTTGATTCAGTTGATTTTGAATGAAGCACATAATAGTTGTCTATCCGTTCATCCGGGGAGTACTAAGATGTATCATGATTTGAAACGACACTACTGGTGGTCTATGAAAAAGGATATTTCTGACTTTGTTTTGAAATGTTTAATTTGTCAGCAAGTGAAAGCTGAACATCAAGTTTCGTTTGGGTTGTTACAACTGATTTTGATTCCTGAGTGGAAATGGGATAGAGTGACGATGGACTTTGTTTCTGGTTTGCCTCTGACTCCGAGAAAGAAAGATGCGATATGGGTCGTAGTTGACCGATTAACGAAATCTGCCCATTTTATTCCGGTAAGATCTGATTTCTCACTTGAGAGATTTGCCGAGCTTTATATTGCTGAGATTGTAAGATTGCACGGGGTGCCACTATCCATTGTGTTTGATAGAGATCCGAGGTTTACGTCGAGATTCTAGAAGAAACTGCAAGAAGCTTTGGGCACGAAATTGCATTTCAATACAGCTTTTCATCCATAAACAGATGGTCAGTCTGAACGAATTATTCAGATTCTTGAAGATATGTTGAGATGCTGTATACTTGAATTTAATGGTTCGTGGGAACTGTATCTGCCGTTGATCGAATTTGCGTACAATAATAGTTTTTAGACGAGCATCAAAATGGCACCTTATGAAGCTTTGTATGGACGTAAATGTCGTACACCTCTGTATTGGACCGAACTCAGTAAGAATAAGCTTTACGGGGTTGATTTGATAAAAGATTCAGTACAGAAAGTGAAGTTGATCCGAGATTGTCTGAAAGCAGCATCTGATCGTCAGAAGTCGTATGCAGATTTGAAACGAAAAGATATAGAATTTGATATCGGCGACAAAGTATTTCTAAAAGTGTCTCCGTGGAAGAAAGTGCTTCGATTCGGACAAAAAGGCAAATTAAGTCCGAGGTTCATCGAACCGTATGAGATCATTGAATGTGTCGGACCTATTGCATATAGATTAAAGTTGTTGTCTGAGCTAGAAAATATACACAACGTATTTCATATTTCAATGCTCCGTAGGTATCGATCCGATCCGTCACATGTGATTGCCCCATCTGAAATTGAAATCCGATCTGATATGACATATGAAGAGGAACCGATTCGTATCTTAGCTCGTGAAGTGAAAGAGTTGAGAAATAAGAAGATTCTGTTAGTAAAAGTACTGTGGAATCGACATGGGATTGAAGAGGCTATCTAGGAGCCTGAAGACTCAGTGAAACAACAATATCTGAATCTATTTAACGGTAAGATTTTCGGGGACGAAAATCCCTAAGGGGGAGAATTGTAACAATCCGGTTTATACCTTAGTCGGAACAGTGGTTTCAAGACCAAAAATCTGAGTCTAAATAATATTTTAATATTATTTTCTGTGTCGTTAATATGTGATTAAGCATGTGCTAAACTTCCGTAAGTTCAATTGTTTGTCTGCGTGTTTAATTTAACAAAAGGATTAAATTGTATTAAATGTGAAAGTTGCTTGCTATTTGTTAAAGTACCTAAGTGTTGTGGCTTTGTAAGGTTGGAGGCCTTATATGGCAATTTGCTCATTTTTATTTATAGTGGATGGCAATGGTCATTATTGACCTTATATATATATATGTTTGGTTTTATATTATAAAAGGTTAATAATGTCATTTTTGAATTAAAATGTTTTATGATAAAAACAAAGTATGAAAAAAAAGACATTATTTCATTCATCTTTTGACCGAATATTAGAGAAGGAAGAAAGGCTTAAGTTCTTTTCATTTTCGGCACGTTTAAGCTTGAATTCAATTGATGTTTTCAGTCGGTTTTCAATAATTTTTACGTTTTTTGCAATCGTTGCTTTGATAGCTTCAAAACCCATGTGTTAATTTGATGAATTGTTGATGTTTGTGAGTTATGCCATTGATGATATGTTAAGCTTTTTGATGATTTTTGGTGTTAAATGAAAGATATGAGTTAGAAGAACATACTTTGTTCTTGAAGTTTTGATAAATTTAGCTAATTAGGGCTAAATTAAGAAAATTGAAAGTTGAAGGACTAAATTGCAAATTTGACGAAATATTTGGACTTATATAGTCCCTAGAGAGGTTCGGCCAAGCATGTGTATATGTGGATTTTGTTAATTTGGTGTTTTGTGAAAAATGGACTAGATTGATAAAATGTACAAATGTGAGGGCTAAATTGGAAATAGCCCTGAATGTATGTCTTTGGATTGAATTGAATGAACTAGTGAATAAAAGGGTTAATTCTGAATATGTTTAGATCAAGAACTGAGGAAAACGGATTTAGATCGTGGGAAAGCGAAAGTAAACGAGTTGCCGTTTCTATTCCGATAAACCGAATCCGAGGTAACTCACTATGCAAATAAACGTACTTGTTTGATATTATATGTGTTCATATGATTAATGTTGACTGTGAAGGTTTGTGAGAAGTTATGAAAATGAATTCCGAGATAAGTTCGATATAATGATTAAGTCCGATAAATCCCGTACGAACCTAGGAATAAATATGATTAGCTATGTCATGACATAGGTAACTGTTCTGTTTTATCATGTAAGACCACGTCTGGGACGTTGGCGTTGATTTGAGATTCGTGTAAGACCCTGTCTGGGACAGTGGCATCGATATCTGAATATGTGTAAGACCACGTCTGGGACGTTGGCATCATTATGATTTTTACGTGTAAGACCATGTCTGGGACATTGGCATCGTTCTGATTTGTGTAAGACCCTGTCCGGGACAGTGGCATCGATATCTGAGTGCACGTAAGACCTCGTCTGGGACGACGGCATTGTACTACTATTCTGAGCTTTTAAAGTATCCTATTGGATTCCTTATGGTTCAACGGGCAAGTATGAAATGCGAATGACAAATCCGAGCTGCGATAGATTAAGTAAATGAATGTTCGATTCAGGTATGTTGATCATACACCAAATGTGTATATAAGGTAAGTGACTAAGTGTTTTACTATGATGGATTGGAAATATGATACATGAAAGCATATATGAAAAACTATGTGTTTGTGATTCTTGAATTGATAAATGTGGCAATTTGGCCAAGAATATGAATGAAAGTATAAATGTGAGAAATTTACCTTGTAGAAGAAATATGCCAATGTGGTTATATGCTTACATGCTTTACATATCAAGTTTGTTTGTGTATTTACTTACTAAGCTTTTGCAAAGCTTACTCTCTGTATGTGTTTTCTTTGTTCTGTAGGTCGTCAAAGCTACTGATAGGCTCGGGACCATCACAGATCGTCATCACACTACTAAAACTTATTTTGGTACACTTTGAAAATGTATATAGCTCAATATGGCATGTATAGGCTAGTTTTGGTATAAGTTATATAATGAACTTAGCCATGTGATTTGGCTAATTATGTTTTGGTAATATGCCTTAGTGAATGTGATATGTCAAGTCGTTTTGGCATGATTAGTTGATATATGAAATGGTTATGAGATGGTAAGTATATATATTGATGAAAGGAGCTTGGTATAATTTAGATTTAGTCATGCAAATTGGTATGTTTGGAATTGGTTTGAATGGTTTGTAGTGTGATTACCTTAGTTGGCAAAGATGCATGAATTGGTTGATTATTTTGGTATGTTTTGATGGTAAAGTGTGCATGAGATATCTTGTTAAATATGGCTTGTAGGTTTGATCCTTATGGGTGGCATTTTGGCCTTGTAAATGGCCTATAATGTCACACGGTTGTGGCACACGGGCGTGCCTAACGACCGTGGGTGAATTGTAGGATGTGGTTTAACATCACACGGCCTCGACACAGGTGTGTCATCTGGCCGTGGTGTGCAAGTCAGTAGTTAGCATAAAAGTACACGGCCAAAACCCACGGGCGTGCTTGGTGGCCGTGGTGGGGAAGTCAGTATATGACCTAAAAGTACACGGCCATGGCACATAGGCGTGCCTAATGACCGTGTTGGTATAGTCAGTATATAGACACGGATGGATACACGAGGGTGTCTAGAAGCCGTGGAGGGCACACGGTCTCCTCCCACGGGTGTGTCTCCCCTGTAGTTTATTAAAGTTTTAAATTTTCATGAAATTTCATATGTGTTTCAGTTTAGTCCCGACTCGACTTCTAAGTATGATTAAGGTCTCGAGGACCCGTTTAAGGGACATTATGTCTGAGAATGATGATTGAATGTATGATTTTGTCCGCGAACGTTTTCGATATGTCCGGTAACGCTCCTAACCTTAATCCGGCGACGGACACGGGATAGGGTTGTTACAAGATGTTTAAATTTTTATTTTTATTTATTTGTTTCAAAGGACATGGTTTTAGTTGCTTTACTTTCGTTGGATGTAATAAAGCCTTGTACTTTGATTTGATTTTAAATTTTGGGTTTTGATGTTTTAACTATTTACTTAATGACTAAACTTAAGTAAATTTCTTATGCTTAAACTTGGTTTGCGAAATACTTAAAGCTATAAAATGGGCTTTTGTCATTACTTAACAAGACTCATGGGTTTTGGGCTTTTGGGCCCTAAAATTTAACTTAGCAAAATCGATTTGAAATATGCCTTTGAAGTGACATGCTAGATTCGGGCCTAACTTCTAGGCCGGGTCTGGGCTGTTACAATTTAAATGGCACTGTATGAAGCCTTGTATGGTAGGAAATGCCAAACACCTCTATACTGGTCTGAACTTAGTGACAACAAAATTCACAAGGTTGTTTTGATTAAATTGACTGAACAGAAAGTAAAAGTGATACGAAATAGTCTGAAAGCAGTGTCTAATCGACAGAAATCATAAGCTAATTTGAGATGGAAACATATTGAATTTGAGATCAGTGATAAAGTATTCTTGAAAGTGTCTTCGTGGAAGAAGATACTCCGATTCGGCAGAAAAGGCAAATTGAGTCCGAGATTTATCGAGCGTATTAGGCCGGTTGCTTATAGATTGTTGCTACCATCTGAGTTAGAAAAGATTCACAATGTGTTTCAGGCATCGATGCTTCGACGATACAGATCAGATCCCTCACATGTAATTTCTCCGTCTGAGATAGAGATTTAGTCCAATATGACTTATGAAGAAGAATAGATCTATATCTTAGCTCGCGAGGTTAAAGAATTGAGAAAAATAAAAATTTCGTTAGTAAAAGTATTATGGCATCGACACGTGGTCGAAGAAGCTACGTGGGAACCCGAAGATGTTATGAGACAACAATATCTGAATCTGTTCAACGGTAAGATTTTCGACGACGAAAATCCATATGGGGAAGAGTTGTAACAGCCCAGTTTATACCCTAGTCGAAATAGTGGTTTCGAGACCATAAATATGAGTCAGAAAAATATTTTAATATTATTTTCTGTATTTATAGCATGTGGATTGATATGTGTGAAAGTTTCGTATGAAACTTTTATCGTTTGTGTGCCGATTTGTGAAAAAGGACTTAATCGCAGAAAATGCAAAAGTAGCCTTCTAATTAGTTATATGCCGAATTGACATGGCTTATTAATGAAGCCCTTATGTTGTGAATAGACCATGGATAGTGGGAATTGACATGAATAGCCATCCATTATGTGTTTTTTTAAATGTTATTAAAAAAAGGTATTTTGGTAATTAGCTAAATAAGTTATAAATTAATAAAACCAAAGTTAAAAATTATGTCATCATCTCCAAATTACAATCGAAAATCATCAAAAGAAATAGGTTTTTTAGCTCAAATGCATTCGGCAATTACAAGCTTGATAAAGGTACAATTTTAGCTCGGTTTTTGATAATTTCTATGTTTTTGTGATCGTTGCTTTGAGTACTAGCTTACCCGTACCTTAATTTTCGAAATTGATGATGATTTTGAGTTATGCCATTGTTGATTTTGTGAGCTTTGTGATGTTAAATGGTGACATATGAAAGTTTGATGTTAGTGAAATGTTTGTGATATGATTTGATATGTCCAGTAATGCCTCTTAACCTTAGTCCGGCGACGAATAGGGGTTATGGGTGTTACACCCCTTGTAACAGCCTGATTTAGGGGCTCGTCAGAACAGTGGTCTCGGGGCCACTAATCCGGGGTCTGAGAAAATTATTTTAATGTTATTTTATGAGTTATAACATGATTATAAAGGTGCGTGAAAATTTTGGTGTTTTAATTTTAGCGATTCCATGTTTAATCGCGAAAAAGGACTAAATCACAAAAGTGCGAAAGTTCAATTTTACAAGGTAAAGGTGCCTAATTGCCATATAATATTAATTGGAGGTCCCAAATGTGCAATTAGGCCTTGTTTTAAGAGGTGGCCGGCCATAAGGGGACAAAGAAGTCAAAATTAGTCAAAGTTGGTGTAGTAGGTGGATTAAATTGATGAAATAGAATAAAATAAAGAAAGAAAATATATAATATTTTCTCCTTCACTCATCAACCGAAAATTAGTAGTAAATAGGGGTTTTGAAAGCTCAAAAATTTCAGCACACTCTTCTCCTTACAAGTAAGTGTTTTAGTGATCATTTCTTTATAATATTTGTACTTTTGAAACCCCTAAAGCTTAAGCTTTCTAAAGAGGGGACTATCTTGCAAAATGGTTGAAAGTTTAAGAGTTTTTCCATGTGAGCTTTTAAGTTGTTTGTTGCATTTTTATGGAATAAAATGAGTCATAGTTGTTAGATAAACAACTCTTGTGAAAGGTGTTTCCATAAAAACACCTAAAAGGACCCTTTTGTAAAAGTTATAAAATATGTGGTAAATGTGTGAAATAATGAGTTTTGAGGTTTGCCATAAGAGTAATAAATGTTCACCTAGGCTTGTTAAAGAAAGAAATTTGATTAGAATTGATTTTTGAGCCTAGGGGTAAAATGATCATTTTGTGAAAGTCTAAGGGCAAAATGGTAATTTTACCAAAGTATGATTATTGAAATGTGCTGATTAATATGGTTATTAAATGAGCTAAATTGCTATTATAGATCAAGAAGAACGAAGGATTAACCTCGACCGAGGAAAGGGCAAAGTATCGAACTAAATCGGCAATCTAGCCTATTTTGGAATCGAGGTAAGTTTGTATGTGATAAATTCAATATCATGCTAGTATGTTTAAGAATGTTTGATATTATAATGGTGTATAACATTTCTATGAAATTGAGTGATGGTGTTGAATGAGAAAAATGATGAAAGTCGTGATGTTGAAGTCCTAGTTAGACTATAATAAATGTGCGAAGACTATCATTGAGACATGAGATGGATAAGGTCCCTTGTAAGACCATGTCTAGGACATGGCCCCGACACCGAATTGAGATCCCGTATAAGACCATATCTTGGATATGACATCAACATTGAATATGAAAATCGTATAAGACCATATACTGGATATGGCATTTATAATTGATATAAGACCCCGTATAAGACGATATCTGGGATATAGCATCGGCACTCAAAGATGACCTCATGTAAGACCACATCTGGGATGTGGCATTAACTTCGTAATTGTGTGAATGACAATGAACATGTATCTTTGAGTATCCCAAATGTTTTAGTGGGATAAATAGTTAAGCTTGAAATAGAAATGAGATTAGTGCTAAAGCTATGTGATTGAGTGAATACAGGTACCGGTGAGTAATTCACGAGAAATTGTTTACGATACGTGACATGGTATGTATGTAATAAGAACAAGCAAGAGTAAGTTATGGCAAAGTACTTAACACATTGCATTTTATCCAATACCATGATTGGATGATATTATGAGCTTATGTTGTTATTTATTTTTCATGCAAACTTACTAAGCTTTATGCTTACTCCTCTCATTTCCCTTTTCCTTGTAGTATTGCCAAGTTAGCTAGAGAATTCGTGGAACGTCGGAGTTCGAAAATCACACTATCGACTACTCTTTGGTATAGAAAAGTTAGATTCATTTTGAGTAAGGCATGTATAGGACTTTGTCTCTTTTGTTATGTCATATTTGTTAGCCAAAGTGTTGGCTATTAATGTTGTTAAATTCATTTTGTAAGTGGTCATTGGAATTTGGCCAATACTTGACAAGTTTATATATGTTCAATGATGATGAAATTTATTAAGTGTATGCTTGTGTGGATGTCTTGATTTTGAGTCTTTGGAAGTGCTTTATACTCCTGATATATGTTGGATTGTATTGGTGTAAGTATGATTACTGTATAGGGTCGCATTTGGCTTGGTAGATAGCCTTTCAAATGTCCACATGGGTAGACACACGGACGTGTGTCTAGGCCATGTATGACACACGGTCAGCCCCATGGGGGTGTTGGTTGGCCCTGTGACCCCATGCATGCTAGGTTTACAAGTCAGTATGCTCAGTAGTAAACACACGGGCAGAGACACGACCATGTGGGAGGCACAACCATGGACATGGGCGTGTGCCCAGGCCGTGTGAAGTCTGCACCTAAAATTAGAACTTTAATTTGACACACCATCTAAGGACACGGGTATGTGCCTTGGCCGTGTGACCATATTGAGGTGATGACATCATAAATAGAATGCCATGGTTTTTGGCACACGGGCTAAGACACGGACATGTCGAGGACGTGTGAGGGACACGGGCCAAGGATAGGGGCGTGTGTCCGGCCGTGTGAAAACCCGTGTAGGTTTGAAATTAAAAATAAATTCCACACGGGCTAGGAACATGGGCGTGTGATATCACACAGCCTTTCCACACGGGCGTGTTCCATTTCACTCGGGCATGTGCCCCTGTTTAAGTAAAATTTTTCTAAGTGAGCGAAAGTTTCCGGTTTGGTCCCAAATCACTGCAATCGTATGTTTAGGGTCTTGTAGACCCTTGATAGGGACGTTTTGATTATAAATGAAAAAGTTTTAAGTTGGAACGATACTTTATAGCCCGATGATGTATGTTTAAGTCCGTTGAGTTCGGTAATGCCTCCTATCCGGTTCTGGTGTTGAACGCGGGTAAGGGGTGTTACATTTAGTGGTATCAGAGCTATGGTTTAGTCCATTCTCGAACTAACGTAGCGTAACTATGAGTCTAGCTATACATGCCATACGTAAGAGTATTTGTGTAATGATAGTATGATGACTCCTGACGATTTGAATTGTGTTTTTATATAGTAAATGGATTCTGATCCCGACCGAGCTGCAGCCGATGATGCTGCAAGTAATGCGCCAGCTCCCACGTAAGGGACCGCTCTAGTAGAGAGTAGACCCGAGACTATAGGTCAGAGAGAAGAGGCTCGAGAAACCTTTCTCCATATGATGAGCAACTGGTATACCGAGTATATTCGAGCAAATCCTAATGCTCAACCCCCTCTTCCCCCACTTATTCCTTAGCCCGCTCCTGTAGCTCTTCAAGTGGTAGAGGTAGTAAAGAGATAAAGGCCTCTGGTCGATAAGATCTGGAAACAAGGAGCTGAGAAATTTCGAGCTAGTAAAGACGATGACCCGGAGAGGGTAGAATTCTGGCTCGAGAATACCATCGGGGTATTCGATGAGTTGTTATGCACCGCTGAAGAGTGCATGAAGTGTGTAGTATCTCTCTTGAGAGATTCGGCCTATCAATGGTGGAACACCCTTGTGTCGGTCGTACCAAGGGAGAGAGTTAACTGGGAATTCTTCCAAGAGGAATTCCAGAAGAAGTACATTAGTCAAAGGTTCATTGGCCAAAAGAGAAAACAGTTCTTAGAGCTAAAGCAGGGCCTAATAAAGGTGACTGAATATGAGTGTGAGTTCGTAAGGCTCAGCAAATACGCTCGACAGTGCGTATCGAAAGAGGCCATCATGTGCAAAAGATTCGAGGATGGGTTAAATGAGGATGTCCGTTTGTTTGTTGGTATCCTCGAATTAAAAGTGTTTGTGGTGCTGGTAGATCAAGCCTGTAAGGCTGAGGAATTAGTTAAAGTGAAAAAGAAAGCTGAAATTGAGTCTCGCAACTCGAAGAAGAGGCAGTTAGGTAAGTCATTCCAATCCTCATCTAAGAAGTCAAGAGAGTTTACTGTTTGATCAGCTACTTTAGCTGGATTTTCAAACAAAAGTAGAGGTAGACAGTACCCAAGGTCTAAGGCTCAGACTACTTTGGTTGCTAGTGTTGGCAACGTTTGACCGAGTAGACCGGGATGCCCGCAGTGTGGCAAACGTCACCCCGTCGAGTGTTGAGCAAACGAAAAGGCTTGTTTCAAGTGTGGATCTCTAGATCTTTTTATCAGAGATTGCCCCGAGACAGGTGAGAAAGAGAATCCTCAAAATGCAAGACCGGGGAGTACTGCTAGAGGAAGACCACAGAGAAACCCGGGAAATGAAATGAGTAGCAAGAATTCATCTAGAGATCAGACTGCAAGAACTGAGGGTAGAGCACCAGCTAGAACATATGGCATTCGTGCTCGTGAAGAGGTGTCCTTCCCTAACGTAATTACGGGTACATTTTCTCTCTTTGACACTCGTGTTATAGCTTTAATTTATCTAGGATCTACTCACTCGTATATTTGCATGAAATTAGTCTCTAGCTTGAGCATGCCTATAGAGTCTACTAAATTTGTGATAAGAGTGTCAAATCCCTTAGGCAAATGTCTAGTGGTTGATAGAGTATGCAAAGGTTGCCCATTGATGATTAAGGGTCATTGTTTTCCTACTAATCTCATGTTATTACCGTTTGAAGAGTTCGATGTCATCCTTGGGATGGATTGGTTAACTACTCATGATGTGATAGAGAATTGTGGAAGGAAGTTTATTGAGTTAAAATGTGAAAGTGGGGATCTTATTCGTGTTGAATCAAATAAGCAAGACAGATTTCCATTAGTGATATCTTTCTTGTTGACTCAGAAGTATTTAAGAAAGGGGTACAAAGCTTACCTTGCCTTTGTGACGAATGTTAAAAAGACTGAGTTGAGAATGGAATCTGTAACAGCCCAAAGTAGGGCCTAGTCAGAACAGTGGTTTCGAGACAACAAACTCGAAGTAAAAATATATATATTTAATTTATGATTATTTTAGAGTCTATGATATGTTTGGGTGATGGTGTGCAAATTTTGTTAAGTAATTTTTATCGATAAAGTGCCCAATTTTATTATTGGGATTAAATTACATTATCTGCAAAATATGAGTTCTAGAACATAAGTACTTGATTTAAATGGGGGTTTAAACTAGATGTCTTTAAATGGAAAATAGACCATCATATTTTGTTATGGACAAAACTAGTCATGGAAGGGTAAAAATTGAAGGTTTAGCAAAAAGGGCATTTTTGTCATTTGGGTGTTTTAAGGCATAAAAGACAAAATTGAAACCCAAAAATCTGCTCATTCTCTTCTCCATGCTGCCAAAATTTTCAAGAAGCCATGGCTAGGGTTTCAAGCTTTTTCAAAGCTCAATTGTAACTGCATTTGAGCCCTGTTTTTAATGTTCTTCGTATTTTTGAGATCCTAGAAGCTTAACCTTTCTATTTTTACAATTTATTTGCATGAAAAATGAAGTTTAAAAATTGACCCATGCTAGATATTTGTGCATTTTGATGTTTAATGGTAGAATAAGGGTGCACGAGGTTAGGAGAACGATTTTTGCTAAGTGATTTTCGTTGAAAATGGTTAAAACGGGTTAACTAGTAAAAGTTGTAAATGCTCCTAAAAGTGTGAAATAATAAGAATTTGAGGTTGCTTTGGAAGAGAAAAAGGTTTGGCTGACCTTGAATTTTATAGAAATTGAATAAAAATCATATTATGAGCCTAGAGGGAAAATCATAATTATGAGAAAGTTTAGGGGAAAAATTGTGAATTTGTTGTGGTATGATTTTTGTATTAAAATGAGTAATGTGAGTGATAATTAAGTGAAATGTGACATTTTAGATCAAAGAAATCGAGATTTGGACCAAGTATGGGGAAATGTCAATCAAAATGACCGATTCACGTCGAGGTAACTTCATATGGTTAGCCTATAGTGAACTATTATTAATTTTGAATTGAGATGATGTATTATTTTATATATGTTTGCTATCTAATCATGACTTTATGCAAGTACGAGATTGGATTGAAGGATCAATCGTGAGAAATGCAGGGTCAAGTACATTCATACTACGCCTCGTGATGAATTGACGAAAAAGACCATTGTTGGACGATGGCAGTGAGTGTGCCAGTGTAAGACCATGTCTGGGACATGGCATTGGCCTCAAGTTGTGTTAGTGTAAGACCATGTTAGGGAATGGCATCGGCACAGATAGAGGAGAGTCAGTGTAAGGCCTTGTCTGGGACATGGCATCGGCTCGAAATGAGTGCCAGTGTAAGACCATGTTTGGGACATGGCATTGGCACCGATATGTGATCCCATGTAAGACCATATCTGGGATATGGCATTGGCATCCTACCAGGTGTACAAGATATCCCGAACATCCCTAATATTACAAGCAGTTCAATGAGAAATTCAAGGAGTATGCTCAAGATAAGTAAGAGTAAGATATGTGAGTATTATGACTAAGCACATGTATTTATACGAGACTCATAAATAATGTGCTCGAATTATGATGCATTATTCATAAGGATGCAAATGAGTAAGACATGTCTATGATCACTTGGTTGTTATGTGCCAAGTTATAATATGCTTTGGTGTATGAATGACTGAAATTGACATTAAAATAGTTGTGGGCAGTAGCATTAGTATAAATTTGAAAAATCACCAAAAATGGTAGAAATTGAATTAAAGGTTGGGTGAGATATTAAATTAAAGCTCAATGGGTCTAATTTTTTTATAAAAGAAACAGAGTAAGCAAAAGAAGTGTGAACTATGAGATATATGAATTTTAGTGAGATAGGGTCAGAATCAGTTTCAGAATCCCCTGTTCCAACTTTGGAAAATTAGTAAACATTATAAAAAAATAATTATGGAGTATAATTCATATGCTTAAAATCCTTAATAAGTCTATTTTTATGTGAAATAAACGAAAACATCATATGAATTTTATACGAGGAGAAAATTGATTCGTAGTGAAGAAGTGTCAGAATTGTTAGACAACGAAATAGGGGTAAACTTAATGAATAAACTGTACTAATTGGCTAGACCAAAAATTCTAAAATTTCTATGGTAAGAATTTATGTGAGTGTAGTTTTAGGGAAAATTAATGGTTCTTCATTCAGAGCTCTGTAGCTCAAAAAATAAATAATTTAGTGACAGTGACTCAAGTAGACAGATTAATGTGAACATGAGTAATAACGTGTAAGCATGTCATATAATGATTATATCATCTTAAGAAATTATTGTGAGGATTTATCCACACAATTTTATTAATTTCTTATTATTTGCATATGAACTTACTAAGCATTTATGCTTACTTCCCCTCTCTTTTCCCTTACCTTGTAGTATCGCCAAGTTAGCTCGGGGATCGGTGGACGTCGGAGATTCGCTCACACTATCAATTGGAACACTTGGTATATCTAGACACATTAATTTTTGGGTTATGGCATGTATAGTAGGCTTGGTCGTTTTTTCATATATGTCATATTTCTTATGGCCTAAAATGTTGGCCCTTATTTAATAAATGTTCATTTTGATCAAGGCTATTTGGAGATGGCCAATATTGATGGTTGTTATACGCCTATGATGTGGTTATTCATGTATGTTGTAATTGTATAATTGAAATGTTGTGGATCTGGTTTCCAAAGGATTTCATGAATGACGATATGTATGGGAATGTGAATGCAAAACTGGATAGACGGATGTCCAATTATAACATGATACATGTTGATGAAATGGATACAAGAGAGTTTGTGTTTTATCTGAGGAACTGGCTTGGAAAACAGCCAACTAATGGTGGTATGAAAGCTGTAATATTTATATAATAATGGTCGAGCCTAGAAACTAACTATCACCACGATTGAGGAAAGCACAGCTATCGAACAGTAGTATAGCTTAGTGGCAAGACCAGAATGTCGAACCCAAAGGAACCAAAAGTACTAGTACTAACTTTCTTTTTATTAGCTAGCCTAAAATAAAGGGAATTGGTATTTATCTAACTAATTACTAAACTAAGGATGCTAAGACATAGAGAATGAATTGGGAAAATACTTTTGAGAAAACCAATTGATTAAGACAATACCCGAGAAAGAATCTACTTAGACTTCACTTGTTATTAACTCTGATCCAGATGATTTATTCACTTGACTTGATCCGTAGGATTCCCTAATTTATATTAATACCTCTTTCGAGGCTACTAACATCTAACCCTAGGTTGATTAATTGAAATCTCTTTCTAATTAAAACCCCTAGTGTTGCATTAATTCGATCTATGGACTCCCATATTAGGTTTGACATCTCGTAGATTTTCGTCGTCCTATCTCTAGGAGTGCGATCAACTCCGCTTAACTATGCTAGAACTACTCTTAAACATGGACTTTTACTCCTCTGAATAAGCACATCAATTCTTGAATCAATATCCTAAAATATTAAAACAAGAATTAAGAACAGATAATTAAGAACAAATCAAGTATTTATCATACAGTTCAGAAAATAATAACAAGATCCGTCTTAGGTTTCATCCCCCTCAAGTATTTGAGGGGTTTAGTTCATAATTATAAAAGAATACATCTCAGAAGTAATTAAACAACAAAACATAAAAAAAAACCCTAAAACCCCCTAAAGGAAATTGAAGGGAAGATCCTCAGTCTTGAGTGTGATTCTGGCTTCTGAGATGGATCAATTGGCTTTCTTCGAGTAATTCCCTGCATTCAGCCCTCTCTAGCTTCACTTCCGTCAAAAGCCCTAACAGAGGCCTTCTGTCGAACTCTCTGTCAGACTCCGACCAACTCCTCTTTTAGGTTGCCCTCTAGGGTGTTTATATAGGCTTTCGGAATGTCTTTATTTGCCTCTATGTATCCTTTTCCGAGTACAATTAAAACAATTCACGGTAGGGACACGCCCGTGTGTCACACTGTCTTCGTGTCTGCAAAAGTGGCACAACCGTGTGGCGAACTCCAGGCCGTGTGGATTTCTTACTTTGGCCTATTTTCTCTGTTTTTGACCCGTTTCTCATTCTTTTCATCCTCCTATGCTCTCTTAAGTAGAAAACATGAAACTAAAGGATTAGGAGCATCAAATTCCATAATTCAAGGGATAAATCATCCAAAAGTATGCCAAATGTGGGATTAAAATATGTATATATAACGGTTTATCAAATACCCCCACACTTAAGCATTTTCTTGTCCTCAAGCAAAATCCTCAACTCACAATTAAAATTCGTTCTTTTCAATTTATAATTCCTATTAATGATGGCTCAAATTAATCCATAAGTAACCATACATCGAGAATTCAACTAAAAGAACATCAGAGTTTCAAACGATCCAAGTTGAGCATTTTATTCATGAAAAACATAGGTATCCCCCCTTATCTAAGAAATCACCTTTGATTCAAAATATCACAGAGTTAACTTCCTCACAAAGGATTCACTCAAATCGCTCTAAGTTTTTAAGGGACAAAGAATTAAGCACTCAAAAGTCAACATGAAAAGTTATTACCATAGGCTTGCATGAAAATCAAATCTCCACCACTATAAATTGAGATGATACATTAATCAAAAGGTCTTTAAAAAGGGTTGTAACATGGCTTGGTTAGGGGGTGTGGTCACAAGCTGAAAGAGGAGGTTAGAATCGAGATTGAGTTGACAAATTACCTAGCTAGAAAAATAGTCTAATAATGAATAATTACATTAATAATATGAGCTTCTTCTAAAGATGTGAGATTTACTGTTTAAGCTCATAAAAACATAGAACTAGTAATGGATAAACTTTCGATTTTTTTTAAGAACAAATCAAATACAATAATAATAATTTAACAACTGAAATGGAAAACATAGTTAGGCAACTTCTCAAATCAAATCTCGATAAAAAAGGTTAATAGGAAAAATTCTTAATGAATTAAAAAGAGTAAGTCTTGGGTTAATATTAAGGGTAAATCAATGAATGGGTTGTTAGGCTCAGTGGGGTTCACTAAGGGTTAGATATGAAGGTAGGCCTTTTGGGAAGTAAGTGGGTTAAATCCTAGGTGCCTTTATCATCTCAGTATATCAAATCAAAAGTGTGGTTTTGACATGCATAATCGAAGCAAGTTCTAGAATAACAGATCAATATTAACTCACTCAAAGCAACAATAAAAGTGACCACGAAAGAATGTATGCTCTAAAGGCTCAAAATCTCACAGAAATTATTGGTTTTTGATGTCAGCCCTGTGAACTTCAAATTTCAAGTTAATACCTAAACTTGGGGAAACAACATAGCAAATTTTTAATTTTCAAAAATCAACTCATCATGCTTGATTCTCTAAAGCCTTCAAATTTAAACAATCAATGCACAATCGCCTATGTTTTAACTCAAGACATATAAATAAAAATCATAAATCAATCAGAATTTGTTCTAATAGTGATATGAGAAGAAAAGACAAAATTCAGGGATTTGAGAATAATGCAAAAAGTTAGGAACTTTTAGAATTCACCCCCCGCACTTAAGATGGACATTGCCCTCAATGTACAAAGATAGATATTCTAGAGATTAATAGCATTATATTAAAAGAAAAGGGGAGAGGGGAAACTTCCTGAATTTTGGATGGATTCCTTGAGTTGGAAGTGTAAAAACTTGATTCGAAGGTGTAGGATAAGTTGGAGGAGGCGTCTCTGGTGGTGGTATGGTGGCCGCCAACAATCACTGCGCTAGATGAAGAAATTAGGTAACTCGTGAAGAAATAGCCAGGAAATAATAAGAATAATTCAACATATACTAATTATCTATTTAAAGACAAGAAAGATAAAGAGAAAGAGTGTAAAAATTAGAATAAAATTAAAAGAAAAGATCAATGGACTTAAAAGTCCTTATCGTTAGATGGTTCGCGAGGTGGGGGAGGTTTCTATGGTCGTGGTGTGGTGATTCCCTAACAGCCTTTTGAACCTAAATGATAGAAATTAAAATATTATAATATAAATTAAGCACAAGAAAGAAAAAAAGGGAAGGAAAATAAAGGAGAAGAGAAAAGAAAAAGAAAAATTAAATGGACTCAAATGTCCTTGCCTTGTCGGATAAATGAAGCGGCCGGCATGAACTCATGTAGATTGGTCTCGTATGGGGAGACTGTGCTAGGGTCCTTTAGTTTCTTCGACATGGGAATGCTAGTGTTGGCCTTGCCTTTGGGCATCGAGTGATAGTGGTAAGGATGGTGAAAAAGGAAGAAAAAGTATGGTGGCTAGGGTTGAGAAGAAAGGGGTTTGGTGGAGAAAGTGAGAAGAAAAGTGGGTTTATATAGAAATAGGGATCTGGTGGCTTCCCACGCCCGTGTATCACGGGCGTGTTGGGTCACACGGCCGTATCGCAAGGTCGTGTTGTGCTTCATTCGTTTCTCCCACGTCCATGTAGTGGTCACCACGCCCATGTTGATAAATCAGTATCGACTACGGCCGTATCACAAGGCTGTGTGGTAGGGAAGCCTATGTTTCATTAATTTGGTTAGTTTGTAGTTAGATGCTAAAAGTAAAAAATAAAAATAAAAATAAAAATAAAAATATGAAAATTAATGGGGTTAGTGTTCGGGTTGCGTCCTGAGAAGAGCTCGTTTAAAGTCTTAAGCTAGACTTACCTCTCATTCGAGTATTCATGGTGGTTTGAGGAGTTGAAACTCCTCACCCCTGCTATCAGTTCTATGATTACTATATAGTTCGAGTCGAGTAGTGTTTACCTTAAAAGTGCCGAACTTGGGATTAGTTACCTCGACTCTTTCATATGGGAGGATATTCAGTACCTCAAACGGGATTTCTTCGTTTGTATTAAGGTCTGAATTAGAGGTCAGAGGGTCTATTTTATTCAACAATACCTACTCTCTGATTTTAAAATTTTTTGGCTCATCCTTAAATTTGACATGGTTTTGCTTTGGTTCTGCTTCGTGTGTTCCTAATTTCTCCTTGAAATGTGTTTTCTACTCGTATAGTTCATCGATTTGAAGCCTTCGTTCCTCATGAGTTATTTCCTTGTTAGCATGAGGTCTAGGATCTGGTTCAGTTGTGTAGTTCCGTGGTGCTTCCTGAAAAGAAGGTTTAACCGGATGGTTATTAATAGAATTTATATTCTCACATTTATTACTTGATGTCCTAGCCGAGTCAAGAGCTTGAAGAGTGACCGTTTCGTCACCTACACGAAGTATGAGTTCTCCTGTACCAACATCAATTTTAGTTCTAACAGTTGCTAAAAAGGGTCTTCCTAAAATTAAAGGGATATTATTATCCGCATCCATGTCTAAAATGACAAAGTCTACTAGGAATATGAATTTATCAATTTTTACTAGAACAACTTCGATTATACCCCTGGGAATTCTAATAGTTTTATTAGCTAATTGAATGCTTATCCTAGTTTGCTTGGGTTTCCCTAGACCTAGCTGTTTAAACATTTTATAAGGCATAACATTTATGCTTGCCCCTAAATCAGCTAAAGCATTATCAACAGATAAACTACCAATTAAGCATGGAATTGTAAAACTCCCTGGATCTTTTAATTTTCGTGGTAGTTTATTTTGCAAAATTGCTGAGCACACTGCGTTTAGCTCCACATGTGACTTCTCGTCTAACTTCCGTTTGTTTGTTAAAAGCTCTTTTAAAAATTTCCTTGAATCTGGCATCCGTGAAAGAGCTTCAAGAAACGGTAAGTTAATATGTAATTTCTTTAAAATTTTAAGAAATTTACCGAATTGTTCATCTATGAGGTCTTTCTTCATTGCATTGGGGTATGGCATGTGAGGTTGGTACTCTGTGATTACCAATTTTTGTTTATTATGGCTTACCTCAACCTTACCTTCCTCTACCACATTCTCTTGCCTCACTTTTGGTTCATCTAACCCTTCACTATCGTGAGCCGTTATTGCTTGAAGTTGCTCCTTCGGGTTAGTTTCAGTGTTGCTTGGCAGGCTTCCTTGTGATCATTCAGAGAACTGCTTATCAAGTTGCCCTAATTGGTTCTCGATCCCTTGAATCGATGCTTGTTGATTTTTAAGTGTTGTTTTGGTGTTTTGGAAATGAGTTTCTGACACCGCGATGAATTTTGTTAGCATCTCCTCAAGGTTCGGTTTCTTTTCTTATGAGTAGGGTTGCTGTTGAAAGCCTGGGAGGGGTTGTTGTCTCTGATTTCCTTGGCCACCCCATGAGAAATTGGGGTGGTTCCTCCAACCTGGATTGTAATTATTACGATAAGGGTTATTTTGCGGTCTAGAATCATTACCCATATAGTGAACTTGCTCATTTTCAGCACTCGGGTTGTAAGGCAGATATTCTATGTTGTTCATCCCTCCTCCATTCATATCGCACTGCATAACTGGATGTACCTACGAAGAACCACATAAACCATCAATTTTCTAACTTAACAGTTCTACCTAGTTTGGTAGCATCGTCACTGTGTCGAGGTTGAAAACACTGGCGGCTTTTGTTGGCTTTGTCCTCGTGACTTGCCACTGATAGTTATTTAGTGACGTCTCCTCTATAAACTCATAAGCCGCTTCAGGAGTCTTGTTATTCAGGGTTCCACCGGCGGATGAATCGATCAACTACCTAGTTGAGGGGTTCACACCGTTGTAAAAGGTTTGGACCTGTAGCCACAAAGGTAACCCATGGTGAGGGAACCTTCTTAGTAGATCCTTGTATCTCTCCCATGCATCGTAAAGTGTCTCTAAATCCATCTGCACAAAAGAAAAGATATCATTCCTCAATTTGGCCGTTTTAGCTGGCGGAAAATATTTTAACAAAAGTTTTTCAGTCATTTGTTCCCATGTAGTGATTGATCCTTGTGGTAACGAGTTCAACCACTGTTTAGCTTTGTTCCTCAACGAAAAGGGAAACAACCGAAGACGAATGGCATCATTAGAAACGTCATTTATTTTGAAAGTATCACAAAATTCTAGGAAGTTCGTCAAGTGATTGTTTGGATCTTCATCCTACAAACCATCAAACTGAACAAATTACTGTATCATCTGAATTGCGTTAGGTTTCAGCTCGAAATTATTTGCAGCAATAGCAGGTCTAACAATACTTGATTCAGTTCCTGTTAAATTAGGTTTAGCATAATCATACATAGTACGAGGAGCAGGATTTTGATTCATCGGGTTTGCAGCCACCATAGGAGGTAGCAGATTGTTATCAGCCATCTTTTCAGTAGTATTGGTGTCGTCCTCTTGCTCTTCCTCCGTGTATTGTAGGCTTCGCCTTATTTCTCTACGGTTTCTGCGAATGGTACCTTCTATATCGCTGTTAAAAAATAAGGGTCCTGACGGGTTCCTTCTAGTCATAAACTAGAAAAACCTATCAGAAGCAAAATAAAAGAAAAATTACCAAAGTTAAAGTAAAATAAAAATCAATTGCATATAAAATTAAGAATTGCTAAAGTAATAAAATTTCAATTTTCCTAATATTTCAGTTCCCCGGTAACGACGCCAAAAACTTGATGGTGGTCTGAAAGCTTTAATATTTATATAATGAATGATCGAGCCTAGAAACTAACTATCATGTAACATCTTGGAATTAGGGGCCCTGCATTTGTTATGTTTTCTGCGTGTTTGGTATGTTTTGTCTGTTAATTGGGTGTGTTTGGGGCCCCCGGGAAGGCTTGGTGTTAAGCTTGAGCCTTGGTGAAAATTTTATTTTTAGGCACTTTAGGGGAGAGCGAGCTGAGGCAGGCCTTAAGGGTAATTACTTGTGTTTGTTGACACAAGAAGTGGTGTGGTAAAGTGGCTAGGAGATGCCACTTAAGTTGCAGGGAAGTGGCGTCACAAGGGAGCAGCAGGAGAAAGGGGTTCGAGTCGCATCGACAGCGTTCAGAAGCTTTATTTTTGCGCTTAGGGAGCTAAGGTGGTGGTTTCGGCAAGGACTCTCCAAGGTTGTTGGTAGAATGAGTCAAAGATTTTGAATGAGTGGCCATGAGGTGATGGTGGGGTTTGAATGGGTCAAACCGATTCAAATTGTTGAAGGGGAGTGAAAGTAGGAGAATAGTATCGGTTTTGATGTTGGTGCTAGGAGAGGTGGGTGTGCCGAAAATCCTTTGGGTCTTAGGCTTTTCTCTCTTTTCTTTTGAGCATATTCGGTCATTAAGGGGGGTGTTGAGTGCCGACTTTTGGCAAGTCTTCTTGAGCTCTCTTTTATTCTTTTTCTTTCTTCTTTTCATTTGTTTTCCACTTTTCTCCAAAGCCGAAACCATCTTCCCTTTCTTTTGCAATTTGATAACTTTGGTACATTTCTTCTCTACCAAAACCGTAACACCCTTTGCTTCTCTTCTATTCTTCTTGTTTCTCTAGGTAATAGTCGAACCTTGTTTCCATTCTGACATCTTCTTTTCTCTTCCTAATCACTTTCTTGTTGCAAACCGATTTCTCTCCTACTCCCAAACTCTTCTCTTTTCTCTATTTGATAGCCGCCACTTATTCTTATAGCCTTCTCAATCGACCTCTCCTTGTTATGGTAAGAGTTTCTTCTTCCTATTTTTCTATTCATTCCTTTCTCTTGTTGGATGTTAAACTGAAGGTGCTGACTTGGTTCCTTGGGGCATTGGCCGACTGTAGGGGGCTCATTCTCGTATTCTTTTCTTTATCTAGCCAGTGTTTGGAAGGGCATTGGGACTCATTCGGTTTCACAAGCCAACCTTCTAAGTGTTCGGTTTCCGTTGATTCAGGTAAAGTATTCTCTTTGGTTCTCTTCATCTCCTTTATTTATTATTCAACATACCGACTACCCATCCTTCCATAACGTGTTCTTTCATTTCTCATGGCTAGTAGCCAAATATTCGGAAGAGAAGTGCTAAGACTTCTTAGGTTGCCGAAAGTTCTTTTTCAAGGAAGTCTTGCTTATTCGCGTTAGTAACGAAGGTAAGGAGTTACCCTCTGATTCTACTCGCTTGGTCATTCATTGTTTATTCGCTGACTTAGTATGATAACGTTGTTAGATAACCATTGTTTCCATTATAGTATTGTACTGATCAAAGATTCTCCATGGATGTGAGTGCTAGCCAATTTAAGGAAGGGAGTGCTAGTATTAGGGTTTTATTCTTCCATTCTCTTCTTTATTTTCAGCATTTAGGGTTTTCATCTTCTCTCTTTTCCTCCTTTTCTGAATAAAAGCCGAAAACTCCCTTAAGCATTCTTCCTTTTCACATTTGTCTGCCATAGCCGAATCTGCCTTAGCCTTGCCGAAATTCTTCTTTTTCCTATACCGTTCCTATCACTTCTTTACGTTTGATATTACTCTTTTCTCTCAATCATCTCCTTCTTAAAAGCCGAAACTTTATAGACCTCTTGAGATCATCTTTTCTTTTTGATCTTCTCAAAAGCCGAAACTTCATAGATCTCTTGAGATCATCTTTTCTTTTTGATCTTCTCAAAAGCCGAAACTTCATAGATCTCCTGATATCATCTTTTCTTTTTGATCTTCTCAAAAGCTGAAACTTTATAGATCCCTTGATATCATCTTTTCTTTTTTATCTTCTCAAAAGCCGAAATCTTCTAGGAGTTGCTGAATTCTATGTAAAGGTAGGTGCTGATTTCTTTTGATCTATTCTTTTTCTCTTTCGATTTTAGAAGACAAAGCCGAAAGGCTAATAGATTGTTGGTTGCTTGTGTTTACATGTTTGGCGACATTCGGGAATTGAAGTAGATAGCTTAGATCTAAAAGCTAGAACCGCTAGTCTATAAACCTCATATCTCTCTTTTCGGGATTTCAAGGTAAGGGGTTCTCTTTAGATTCTCGTTAGATTCGCTATCGTAATTGTGATATTAACCATATGTTACGATGGTAGCAACTGATAAGGTGTTTTGATGGAATCACATGTCGATCAGGCAAAGGAAGGGATTGGATCTGTAAACCCAATCCCTAAGTTTAAGAAACGAGCAGTGTCAGTAGTTCGGGATTGGCCACCGGGTTGTGGACCGGCGTCAGAACAAAATCTTAGACAGTTAGTAGCCGTATCGGCTTCTGATAGTGTCGACATAGAAGGTCTTGTCTTGACTGTAATCAGGTGTGTAGATCTTTAACACACTAATTAATCTGTACTAAATATATGTTATGGGCTAAAAGCCGGAAAAAGGTTGTATAGTAATCCGTACTAAATATATGTTATGGGCTAAAAGCCGGAAAAAAGGTTGTATGAACAGTCGTTTTACCCAAAAAGGGGTAGGCAAGGGATGCCAAGTACGTAATCATAGAAACTTCTCTATGTGTATCGATGTATGTGATAGACTGTGAGCTTTTAGGTAGTATATTGTTTTTATTCTGCATGGATGTATGCATGGGATAGGGTTAATATGATGAAGGGGAAGAGCATGTTAATAGGTCACTTGGTGATCGGTGGTTAAACCACGAATTGTAAAATTAGGTCACAATAGTGATCGGTGGCTGAGCCACGTTATATTATGAGGTCACATAGTGATCGGTGGCAAAGCTACGTTAAATTTATTCCTGATTGATAGGAATAGGCAGCATGACTATCGATATAGTGTGTAGCGGTTGGTGGGTTGATTGTAGAAATCCCCAAGGTGTGTTGACTGGTACGGGCTGGTGTGTAGAGGATGGAGTATTAGGTTTGGGTTGGGCCATGTTGCATGAAAATATTTTGTTTCCATTATGTATGGGCCGAGGCCCATAATGTGTTTGTGGGCCTCACGCCTTTTATGTGTTTTTGGGATTTGCACACTGAGTCTTGATGACTCCCCCTTTATTATCCCTAACTTTGCAGATGAGCAGTAGATCGTGGACATAGGAGCAAAGGTGGACTCGAGGGGCCATCAAGTTTTACTTCTATAGATTATTTTTGGTTTTCTTAAAGTTTTTCTTTTTATTTTGGGAATATTTATGTAATAAGGCCCCATAGTTTATCTTCGTCTAAGTAGTTTTTAATATTTGCAACTTATGAAACTATGTCAAAGGTTTAATTATACGAAATAATAATAATACAAGGTTTTCTTTTCAAAAGTCACTTAGTTATTCAAATATTGTCTAATTAACTTATGATTTTCTAAAACCAACTTAGCAAAAGTTTTCAATATGCAACCCGTAGCATACCAGATCTAGTCGAAACTTACGGGCCGGGTTTAGGGTGTTACACGTCGTCCCTGCTAGTGAAAGCGTCGACGTAGAGAGTCTAGTCTTACGCGTTATCAGGTGTGTACTTCTCACACACTCTGTATATTAATTATGTTATTAACTGTGTTGGCTGAAAGCCAAAACTATTGTATTGACAGTCGAGATACCTTTGGCGGTAAGGTTGGAGACACTGGGTAAGTTCCACTACGATTTTAGGTTCGGAATATGTGTATGTATGATTTAATTGACAGCGTGCAAGCAAATCATGATCATTCATCTCGATATGTTAACATGTGCATGGACTTGGGATGTGATATGAAAGGGGAAGTGCTATTTAGGGACTGTCACAGTGGTTGGGTACCACAGTGGGTTGGCCCCACATACATGATTCAGTTACTATGTCTCAGTGGCTTGGTGCCACGGTGGTTTAACACCACGTACATATATGATTCAGTGACTCGTCTCAGTGGTTTGGTACCACAGTGGGTTGGCCCCACATATATATATTCGGGATTGTCACAGTGGTTTGGTACCACGGTGGGTTGGGCCTACACATATTACTAGTGATTTTGTCACAGTGATCTGGTATCATGGTGGTCTGGAACCACAGTGGCTTTGTGCCACGGGCGTTTGGTTGATTCAGTGATATAGAGGTTGGAAAAGTAGGTTGGGCTGGGCTGCATTGCATACATGCTTGATGTGTTGGATTATATGGGCTATGTAACATCCCGAAATTGGGCCTAGTAGGATTGGGCCGATTGGGCCTTGGGCTTAAGAGTGTTTAAAATCTTCAAGAATATGAGAATGGTTTTTTTTTTTTGAAAATTTGACTTATTACTTAAGTGGATTTGGAAGGTTACGAGGTTTCTATGAAGTCTCGGGTTTAATTGGGCTTTAGGAAAAATTTGGTATTTTAGCACTTTAAGGAGAGATGGTAAGTAGCTTCAAGATATATGGAAATTTATGAGTAAATAGCTTGCATAAAATGAGCAATTGGTAAAGAGGATATGATGTCATATGATGGACTTGAAGGGAAGAGGTTCGAATCACTTGGTGTGCAAATTTTGATTATTTTTTTTTTTGCATGCTTTCCTTAAGTGTAGGCCAAGCTTTATATTTGGTAAGTTGGACTTTAAATTTTTATGGCAAGATGATTAATAGTTTAGGTAAGCTTGAATTTGGGGAAAAGAATCATTTTGATTAAGGAATGATGAGGGCATAATGTAAGGTGTTTGCTATGGAAAGTTTTGTGTGGAAAACTTTGACTTTGGAGTCCATGTATTTGGACGATTTAGGGGCCTAAGGGGGTGCCCGAATTTTGTTGAAGGTTTTGGTAGGTTGGTAGCTAGTTGGTCATTTTGACAATTGGGTTATTTTGTGTTTTCTCTAAAGCAAATTTTCTTCTCTCCACCTTTCCTCTCCTAGCCGAATGCATTTTTAGCATTAGGTAAGCATCTTTTATTTTTTTTTTTCTCTTTTCTATTGGTCATTCCATTTTGACCATTTTGGTTTAATTTGCCTATTCTCTCAAGTTTCTTTTCCCCTATTGTCGAAAACACCAAAAACCTTGAAGACCATTTTCTCTTTTCTTTTCTTCCTCTCTAGTGCCGAAATCACCATAGCACTAAGGCCATTTTTCATCCCTTTCTTTTCTTCTTTTCTCTTCTCATTTACCTTGTCTTGGCCGAAATCTCCTTCTCCCAAAGTTCACCATTGCCGCAACCTCTTCAAACCAAAACACCATAGCCGTAACTCTCTTTCCCTCATCTTCTTCTTTTCACAATCCATCATAAGCCGAAACATATCAATCATCATCTAGCCGATTTCTACATCTCTTTCTTTTTCAAAGTCAATCACTTTTCTATAGTAGCCGAATCTCTCTGTGGTTCCAAGCAAAGGCGTAGTCGATCTCAACGTTAGGGGTAAGGATTAACTGTCAATCATTTCTCTTTCTTCTTCTTTTGGACTAGCCGAATTTAGGAATCTAATCCCTTTAATTCTCTTTGGCCGAAACCTTGAAGGAGGATTTCAGGATTTAGTTGTAGCCGACGGTTGGAAGGAAACCTTTCGGGATTTGAATACTCAAGGTAAAGCAAGTGTGATTTTTAGGCCGAAGGCCACTTACTTTTGTTCATTATGTTAGAATTGAATCTAACATATATCATATAGGATTTCGACAAACTCCATAGGCAAGTGACGGTTTTCGGGATTTAATCGAGTAAGGTAAGGAGATAATGATATTCGACCAAAGGCCATATCTTTTTAGTGATAATCGATTTCTCATATAGTGTTATGTAGGTGCTATCGGCGTTATAAGCGAAAGCCGAAAATCTTGAGTTTTCTGTCGTTCTTCGTGTTTACAAGGTGTGTAGCCCTACACTAAACTTCCAATAAATCGATAGTATTAATATTTGCATGTGTTATTAAGAAATATGTTTGACAATGATTGCGGGTACCATTCAGTGGTATATGACATTCAGGTACGTTAAACCCCTAATACTTCGTTAATAATGCTATAAGCATGAATATGAAATGTGTATGATTCTGTTATGATTTTGGGGATATATGGCATGATATCGAAATAATATGTTTATTGCATGGGCATATGGGTGATATTGATAAAGGGGAAGTGTTCCGGTGGTTTTTATCACATTATCCGGTGACTTCGGTCACATATTATGAATCTGGTGACTTCGGTCACATATTACGAATCCGGTGACTTCGGTCACATATTATGAATCCGGTGACTTCGGTCACATATTATGAATCCGGTGACTATGTCACAATTATCTGGTGGCCATGCCACAATTTATAAGGGCGATGTGCAAGTTGACTGCAGCAACTGCCTTCGATGGTGTGTAGCGGATGGAGGGTCGATTTAGTAATCCCCACGGTGTGATTGGCAGGTACGGGCGGTGTGTAGCGGATGGATATCTAGGTTGGGCTTGGGATTGCATTTCATTTCATATGTACATGTGATTATCTGATTTGCTTTATTATGGGCTTATGGCTAAATGTGTTTTAAATGGGCTTTATTGCTATGATCGGTTGGGTTTTAGTGTACTGTTACACATTGAGTCTGTTGACTCACCCCTCGTGGGATATCTTTTTCAGGTGATACTTAGCGTGATGGACCGGGTCAGCGAGAACTACGTGGTGGCTATTGCTCATCTCAGTATATGGGTTTTCTTTTAATTAAATTTACTATGTTTTCTTTTATTATTTCGGGATTTATTTTGGATTATGTTTTTGTAATAAGGCCGCCATAAACTGTTTTATTTATACGTTTTAAATTTTTATTCTGCTACACTCAACTTTAACTAAACAATTAAATATTTTCGATAATCGAATTAAACTGTTTTGACACCTAAATACCTATGGTTTTCAACATAATAATAAGTTCTAAATTTGGTTCTTCTTTTCATATATAAATTTTCTAAAAACATAGAGTTAATGATTTTATAATATACAAACTTAAATCACAACCCGGTTTTCAACAAGATCGTACTTCAAATCTATTCTCTTACCTCAAAATCACATGTTTTCCAAAACGACAAAACAGGTTTTTCTCAAGAAGCATACCAGATCCGGTCAGCGCTTATGGGCCGGGTTTGGGGTGTTTCAGGCTAAGGCCCAACTGGCATCTGTGGGCTTAGAGCCCAAACATCGTTCATTGGGGATTACACACTGAGTCTCAGTGACTCACCCCTTTGCTTAATTTTGCAGGTAATCCTTAGATCGCGGATTGGAAGCCGAGGCAAACTCGAGGTGGCCATGGATTGTTTTTAGCAATTTCGTCCACTATATATTTTAAATTTCACTAGTTTGGATTTCGGTATTGTAATAAGGCCACTTTAACTTTAATTTGGTTTTTTTTTTTATAAAGATGATTTAGTATGCTTAATAAACTATAATAGTTGGAGTTTTTCTAAGACTAAAAGCTTTGAACAAATGATTTTCAAATGGCTATTGAAAGATGGTAACGAGTAACAAATTACTTCAGAGTTTTCACTTAGAACCCACAACTTCATTTTTAATTTGACAAATTTATCGAATTTTTCCTAAATTCGATTTTCAACAAATGAACCTAACTCCGTAATGCGGTCTAAGCTAAAAAATTACTTTAAATTTCCTCTAAAGGTACAATAACGATACGCAAGGTTTTTCCAACTCGTGATTTTTAGTTAGTTTTCCAAAATTTTCTTTCCTGTAACAGACCAGATTCGGTCGGGGTGTTTTGACCGGGTTTGGGGTGTTACATATCACCATGATTGAGGCAAGCGCACCTATCGAATAGTAGTATAGCTTTGTAACAGGCCAATTTTGGGCTGAATCGGAACAGTAGTTTCGGGACCACAAATCCGATGTTGAGAAATTTATTTTATTTATATTTTGCAAAACAGGGTATTTTGGTACTTTTGCAAAATAGGGGTATTTTGGTAATTTACAAATCTAGGGGTATTTTAGTAATTTTACAAACAGAAGGGTATTTTAGTAATTTTACAAATATAAGGGTATTTTGGTAATTTTACAAATATAAGGGTATTTTAGTAATTTTACAAACATAAGGGTATTTGGTCCCTCTCGAGTTTTAGTTATGAACTTTGGCCCATCAACAAGTCCTCGCGGCTAAAGTGAATAGACACTACGCACCATGTAGGATTCCAGAGAAGAGGAGGTGGGCCACTAGGACCGCTTAGGTACCAAGCTCTCCCTAGATCCAATCCTAGGCATGCGTATGCCCGTTGCCACACCCTAACCCAGTGACTTGTTCACGGACATGTATAAATTAAGTCTTATGAGATTTAAGAGTTGTTCAAACTAGGCCTAAAGTCCATAAACCCTAGCATACTTGTCTACGTCCCCATAAAGCCCATCAAACCCAAATTACATCCTTATGGCCCATTAGGTCCAAATCACATCCTTATGGCCTGTTAGGCCCAAAACAATTTCCAGATCATGTATTATGCTTGAAAGACTCAATTCACACACCAAACCAAACAAACTCATCAAACCTAGCCTTAGGGCCCACCGGGCCCATTTAGCCACTTTTGGCTTTTCAGCTTTTCAGCATTGCCGATATCGTGTGTGTAGTGTTTGTACACACCTGGTATCCACGCGCTGCAAACCTCTTAGTCACGAACCGTGTGCCTTACATTCTAGTAGCCCTTCCTTTGCTTCTATTGGCGATTATCCTCTAGACCCCCTTATTAGCAATCCTTACCTACCACGCTTGCGATTGTTGAGCCTTACCCGAAATTCTCCTCTGATCCCCCCGCTTAAATCCGGCTTTTGAAACTAGTAAGGTGAGAGGGAAAATTTGGCAATACTAGGGAGAATAAGAAAAGAGGTGATTCCGCAAGAACCAAGTGGTGAACCAAAAAGAGAATTTGAGAAGCGAGAGTGTGGAGGATTCAGCTTCTGAACACTTAGAGAGAAAAAGGGTGTTTGGGCATCTCACAAGTGAAGAAATTCAGCCAGAGGGAAAATAAAATTTCGGCATTACTTTAGGAACTTAATTCGGCACCCATATATATACTAAATAAATAAATAAAATAAAATAAACCTACACTCCCTAGTCAACTCAAACTTATCACCAATTAAATTCCTTTATTTTTTCCAAATTTTATCTTCATCCCCATCCAAAAATTCCTTTATTTAGCCAAAAATACAATTTGAATTACATTCAAATTGCTTTCCTCGAACAGCAACCATCCTTTGGTGTTTCGATCCACTTCAAACACCTTCCCCACGCCAGCAGCAAAATAGCAGGCTATTGCGCACAAGACAACTCGAAACCAAGACCTCTAGGCACCACCACACGCTACTAGCCACTGCACCACAACTATTCTTGTGACATATTTCATTCCTAACTTCTTTTAAGGCCTATTTTTCAGCGATCGAATCATCCAAAGAAATCTAAAAATATTTGTCAACAGCCAGCTTCGAACCTCCAACCTCTTCACTATGATACACGCCCCTTTCCACTGCGCCACTCGCTTTATTTGAGTCATAATTCCTCCCTAATTAATTATAAACCTTTTTGCCGCACTCCAGGTTTACTTAAAAAAATAACCAACATTTAGCGCACGCCACGACTAGAACCCTACTCCCCCTCCTACTCCGAACACCTCTGCCACTGGGCCAGGCGTTTGTTTGTGCCGTGAATCAGACCCAACTAATTATAAGGCCTAAACCCTGGCCTTCATATTAACATATGCGCAATAATTTTTTTTTTGCCAAGTCCAGGACTTGAACTTTTGACCACCAGCTTGTTCAAAACGCCCCAGACCACCCACTTCCTTGTGCTATCTTCTAACACAAAAATATCTTAACAGCCTTCTGACTAACACCAACCACACTTAGGGGTAAAAACAAAATTTTTGCTAAAGCCTTAGATCGAGCCCAGGACTTTTCCAACACTACCAACCCTTCCTAAATCACCTAAAAATTAAACTAAACATAGAATCATAATTTTTTTAAACACCCTTAATTCATTATCCCTTTTTTTTCTTTTTTTTTTTTTCCGATCAACAAAATCCATTCTCTCGACACACGAAACCCATTTATTCTAGGCCCAAATTCGAGGTGTTACAATTCTACCCTCCTTAAAGAAATTTCATTCTCGAGATTTCCAACTAACTACTAAACGCACCGCTCAAGTCACACCACTATGCTTTCGCTGCGCACTCTGATTTAATAACATATAAACATTGCATGCATACAGTTTCTATACCCAAAAATATAGCATCCACACAAAACATACCCGACTTAATGGTGATTGAACAATCCCGAGCCTTATGCTCCTCAGACCCGCATATTAAACACGTCTTAATGGTTCTATTTGTTTAGGACACATGTCTTATGTAAGTAAGAAAAAATTTTAAAGTTATTCCACTATCGAGAATCCACTACAGGCTTAAGTTTCCTACGGACTTGAGTCTCTAAAAGCCTTTTTTTTAAGTATCCCATTATCTATATAGTTTCAGTAACTTAAGCAAATGTAGTACAGAAAACTTACTTGGCTCAACGTCGAGGGCTCGGTGAACCACACTTCAAGAATCCTATAAAAACTTTTTAAAACCCAAAATCTAAGGCCCATTTCACAGCCCAAGCTTTGCAACCGGGCTCTGATACCACTAAATGTAACACCCTAAACCTAGACTAGAAGTTAGGCCCGAGTCCAGAATGTCACATTAAAGGCACACTTCAAAATAATTTTACTATTTAACAATTTAAGGCCCAAAAGCCTAAAACCCTTGTATCTTGTTAAGTTATGTTGAAAAGCCCATATTTTAAAAAACATTCATAGGTTAAGTTATTTTGAAAACCATGTTAACATTAAAAATTTTATGAAATTTATTAAGCGGATAGTTGAAACAATAATAATAAAACCCAAAATCTAAAGTCAATTAGGAGTTACATGGCCTTATTACAATCCAATGAAAAAACAAAGTATTTAAGATAAATTCATTTGAACAAAATAAAACATTTGATCAGCTTGTAGTGTGGCCATCTTCGAGTCCTCTCCTACGTCGAGTCGTCTATTTAGGATCAGCTGAAACATTAAATAAAAGGGTGTGAGTTTCGAGACTCAGTGTGTACAACCCTTGGCAATCAAATCACATTCAAATATTCACATTAGGCTTAAGCCCTATCAAAATCGGTGGTCTTGGGCCTTAGCCCACAATGACCTCATATCATATCATATCATATCGTACCATATCATTTACAAACAAGATAATGCAAAACCCTCCCCAAAAATCCATCCGCTACACACACCATTTCCCTTCCAACCATAACACACCTGTGGGGATTTCTAAATCAACCCACCCATCCTCTACACATCAAAGGTAGCCCGACTGCAGTACTACCTAATGTTGTAGCAAAGCTGCTAATCATATAATGGGCTTAAAGCCTCCGGTGGATCCATGGTCGTCAAGCAACTATGCGATCCTCAAATCTTCCTCCGTACCATAATTCCCACCCATATCATCCTAAGCAGAATATCATATGAATGCATCAAACACATAAGTAACATCCACAAACTCATATTCGTCACATAGGGGTATTTTCATCATTTCACTACCTAGGGGTATTTTCATAATTCTACCCTACAGGGGTATTTTGGTAATTTGGAAAAATATGGGTATCTTGATAATTTTGCAAAATAGGGGTATTTTGGTACTTTTACAAAATAGGGGTATTTTGGTAATTTACAAATCTAGGGGTATTTTAGTAATTTTACAAACATAAGGGTATTTTAGTAATTTTACAAATATAAGGGCATTTTGGTAATTTTACAAATATAAGGGTATTTTAGTAATTTTACAAACATAAGGGGATTTGGTCCCTCTCGAGTTTTAGTTATGAACTTTGGCCCATCAACAAGTCCTCGCGGATAAAGTGAACAGACACTACGCACCAGGTAGGATTCCAGAGAAGAGGAAGTGGGCCACTAGGACCGCTTAAGTACCAAGCTCTCCCTAGATCCAATCCTAGGCATGCGTATGCCCGTTGCCACACCCTAACCCAACGACTTGTTCACAGACATGTATAAATTAAGTCTTATGAGATTTAAGAGTTGTTCAAACTAGGCCTAAAGTCCATAAACCCTAGCATACTTGTCTATGTCCCCATAAAGCCCATCAAACCCAAATTACATCCTTATGGCCCATTAGGCCAAAATCACATCCTTATGGCCTGTTAGGCCCAAAACTATTTCTAGATCATGTATTATGCTTGACAAACTCAATTCATACACCAAGCCAAACAAACTCATCAAACCTAGCCTTAGGGCCCATCGGGCCCATTTAGCCACTTTCAACTTTTTGGCTTTTTGGCGTTGCTGATATTGTGTGTGTAGTGTTTGTACACACCTGGTATCCACGCGCTGCAAACCCCTTAGTCACGAACTGTGTGCCTTACATTCTAGTAGCCCTTCCTTTGCTAATATTGGCGATTATCCTCTAGATCCCCTTGTTAGCAATCCTTACCTACCACGCTTGCGATTATTGAGCCACCTGAAATTCTCCTTTGATCCCGCAGATTAAATCCAACTTTTGAAACTAGTAAGGTGATAGGGACAATTCGGCAATACTAGGAAGAATAAGAAAAGAGGTGATTCGGCTAGAACCAAGTGGTGAACCAAAAAGGGAATTTGAGAAGGAACATTATAGAGGATTCAACTTCTGAACACTTAGAGAGAAAAAGGGTGTTTGGGCATCTCACAAGTGAAGAAATTCGGCTAGAGGGAAATTAAAATTTCGGCATTACTCTAGGAACTTAATTTGGCCCCCATATATATACTAAAAACAAACAAACAAATAAATAAATAAATAAATAAAATAAACCTACACTCCCTAGTCGACTCAAACTTATCACCAATTAAATTCCTTTATTTTCTCCAAATTTTATCTCCATCCCCATCCAAAAATTCTTTTCTTTAGCCAAAAATCCAATTTGAATTACATTCAAATTGCTTTCCCCGAACAGCAGCCATCCTTTGGTGTTTCGATCCACTTCAAACATCTTCCTCACGCCAGTAGCAAAATAGTAGGTTATTGTGCACAAGGCAACTCGAAACTAAGACCTCTAGGCACCACCACACGCTACCAGCCACTGCACCACAACTCTTCTTGTTAAACCTGAGTAAATTTCTTATGTTTAAACATGGTTTCTGAAATACTTAAAATAATAAAATGGGCTTTTACCATTTCTTAACAAAATGTTCAAGGATTTTTGGGCTTTTAGGCCTTAAAATTTAACTTAGCAAAATCGTTTAGGCTTTTGGGCTTTTAGGCCTTAAAATAATATGCCTTCGATGTGACATTCCAGGATTCAGCCATAACATCTAGGCCGGGTCTGGGAGTGTGACATGTAGTGGTATCAGAGCTCGGTTACAAAGCTTGGGCTATGAAATGGGCCTTAGATTTTGGGTTTTAAAAAGTTTTTGTAGGATTCTTGAAGTGTGGTTCACCGAGCCCTTAACGTCGAGCCAAGTAAGTTTTCTGTACTACATTTGTTTAAATTACTGAACTATATAGATAATGGGCTACTTAAAAATAGGTTTTTAGAGACTAAAACCCGTAGGAAACTTAAGCCTGTAGTGGATTCTCGACCGCGAAATAACTTTAAAAAAATTGTTACTTACATAAGACATGCGTTTTAAATAGTGGAATTACGAACTAATGTCATAAAATTCAGAAATATGCAATGATGAGTGCTAGAAGAGGTGCAAGAGGCCACGACAGAGGCCATGGAAGTGTTAGGACTGGGTCATAAGCGTCGGGCTATATGCCTAACGTTGGAATAGGGGAGGCTCCGGCTTCACCAGTAGCTGAAACGGAACCATATGAACGGGCTACTGCTACGGAAGATGCAGTATCGCAGGTCATGTTAAGGATCTGAGAAAGGGTCGTTGGGCCCAACAATGGTAAAGGAAGTCGTAGGTCGATCGCGGAGCGACTCCGAGCTAACGGGGTAGTGATTTTCAATGGAGTACCTGGTGTGGCCCCGAACGTGGCTGAGTACTGGTTGGAAGCCACGAAAAGAATAACAGACGACCTGGATTGCACGGTGGAGCAAAAGTTGAAAGGGGCGATATATTTACTACGGGAGGAAGCTTATTAGTGGTGGTTAACCGTAAAGGAGGGCAACCAACCGAAGCAGATCAACTGGAAATTCTTCAAATCGACATTCCAGGGGAAATATATTGGAATGGGCTATATGGATGCCCAAAGGAAGGAGTTTTTGAGTCTGACTCAGGGAGATAAGTCGGTAGTAGAGTACGAGGCTAAGTTTATGCGCCTTAGTTGGTATGCCAAAGAAATAGTCGCAACAGAATATGAGAGATGTGTATGGTTTGAGGATGGGTTAAGAGACAACCTTAGGGTACTTATAGCCCCACAGAGGGAGCGGGATTTTGCGGTTTTGGTGGAGAAAGCAAAGATAGCGGAGGAAGTAAAGTGCACGGAATGTCTCAACCGAGAATAGGAGAAGGGCAAGAACAAACAGAACGTAGAAGCTATGGGGGTTGGACAGAGGCATATGAGGAAGGCCAGAGTGAATAAGCCAGTTAGAGCTGGGGACCCTGTTGCTGCTAATAACGGAATAGCACTTTGTGCTGGGTGTGGAAAAAGGCATTCGGGCGAATGTTGGAGGAGGATGGGAGCATGTTTGGGCTGTAGATATCTGGAACATAGGATTAGGGAGTGCCCGAGAAGGTCGGATCAGGTGCGAGCCGAGGGCAGAGGTGATTTCCAGCCGCAAAGGGGTGGTCAACAACCACTAAGGGCCCGTGGACAAGCTAGAGGTGGAAATGGTGCAGGACAAGGACGTGGAGCACCGGGCAGAGGTGCAGGTCAGGCAGAGGTGAGACAGCCAGCATTGGTTTATGCTGCTCGTCACAGAGAGGAGTGATGTACCAGATGTGATAACGGGTACGTTTCTTATTTGTGAGCTACCTTATATTGAGCTAATTGATGTGGGGTCGACACATTCGTACATTGCATGCAATAGACTGAAATTGTGGGGGTTGAGTTTGAACCCATTAAGAATGAAATGACTGTGTTGAGTCATTTAGGGCAGTCGGTGAAAGTTAGTAAGTTGTTTAGGTAGTTCAAGGAGTTACTTTCTTAGCGAACTTGATGGAATTACCATTTGGTGAGTTCGACCTCATCTTAGGCATGGATTGGTTGACGAGGCACTAAGCAACTCTAGATTACGCTGTGCAGAGGATGGTGTTAAGAACTGTAGAAGGTGATGAAGTGGTAGTGATCGGGGAACGACAGGATTACTTGTCGAACGTGATTTCAGCTTTAAGGGTAGAAAAGTTGTTAAAGATGGGTTGTGAAGCTTACTTAGCTTATATCAGTGATTTGTAGTCTAAGAGTTTTATTGTCAAGGATTTGAAAACAGTAAAAGAATTCCCTGATGTTTTTCCGGAGGAAGTACCGGGGTTACCTCCCAATAGAGAGGTGGAGTTTGGAATAGAGTTGTTACCTGGTTCGGCTCTAGTGTCCATCGCACCTTATAGATGGCACCGAAGGAGCTGGTGGAGCTGAAGGCCCAGATTCAGGAGTTATTGGACCGCGGGTTTATTAGACCAAGTGTGTCTCCATAGAGAGCACTGCTATTATTCGTGAAGAAGAAGGACGGGTCCATGAGGTTGTGCATCGACTATAGGCAAATAAACAAGTTAACCATTAAGAATAAGCACCCTTTGCCTAGGATAGATGACCTTTTCGATCAACTTAGGGGAGCCTCAATTTTCTCGAAGATTGACTTACGTTCAGGGTACCATCAACTGTGGGTTAAGGAAGTAGATGTACGTAAGACAACTTTAGAACTCGTTATGGACATTACGAGTTTTTAGTGATGCCGTTTGGGCTAACGAACGCACCTGCTGCTTTTATGGATCTTATCAACTGAGTTTTTTAGCCGTATCTAGACCAGTTCGTAGTAGTGTTCATAGATGACATCTTAGTATACTCGAGAACGGAGCATGATCATGATGCACACTTAAGGATTGTGGTGCAGATTCTAAGAGAGAAGCAACTTTAAGCTAAGTTTAGCAAGTGTGAATTCTGGCTAAGGGAAGTCACTTTCTTAGCGCATGTGGTTTCCGTTGAGGGAATTAGAGTTGACCCTCGAAAAATAGAAGCGGTGTTGGATTGGAAACGACCTAAGACGGTGATAGAAATTCGGTGTTTTATAGGCCTAGAAGGGTATTATAGGCGGTTTATTGAAGGGTTTTCCCTAATCGCTGCACCCTTGACCAAGTTACTACGAAGGGGGTGTCGTTTGTGGAGACGGATAAACAACAAGAAAGCTTTGAGAATCCTAAGAAGGTTTTATTGGACGCCCTTATTCTGATTCAGCAGAAGCACGGGAAGGAGTTTACGGTTTATAGCGATGCGTCACAGATAGGCTTGGGATGTGTTTTGATGCAGGAAGGGAAGGTGGTTGCATATACGTCACGCCAAATTAAGACTCATGAAAGAAATTACCCAACCCACGATTTGGAATTGGCGGCAGTGGTGTTCGCACTTAAGATTTGGAGGCACTATTTGTATGGAGAGAACTGCACCATCTATATGGATCACAAGAGTCTGAAGTACCTTTTAACTCAGAAGGAGTTGAACTTGAGGCAACACAGATGGATTGAGCTGTTAAAGGATTATGATTGCACGATCGAATATCACCCTGGCGAAGCAAATGTGGTGGCTGATGCGCTAATTCGTAGGGCTATGTTGGACTTGAGGGCAATGTTTGCTCGGTTAAGTTTGTATGACGATGGGAGTTTGTTAGCCGAGTTGCAGGTGAAGCCACTGAGGGTTGAGCAGATTAAAGTTAAGCAGTCATTGGATGAAACTCTGGGTACCCGATTCAAGTAGATTGAGAATGGGGAAATGACGGATTTTGGGATAAATAGTGACAAGTTGTTGTGTTTCCGTGGTAGAATTTGTGTGCCAAGGGACGAAGAGCTAAGGAAGTCTATACTACAGGAAGCGCATAGTAGTTCCTATGCTATGCACCTCGGAGGTGTAACAGCCCGATTTTGACCTTAATCGGAATGCTGGTTTCGAGACCACGAATCTGAGTTGGAAAAATATTTTTTTATATTATTTTCTATGTTTATTATGTGTAAATTGGTGCGTGTGAAAATTTCGTATTAAAATTTGATTGTTTTGGTGCTTAATTGTGAAAAAGAGGCTTAATTGCATAGAAAGAAAATTTGGTGGTTAAAAGTGTAAGTACTAAATTGAAGGTGGCTTCTTAAATAGAGGTATTAACAGTGCAATTTAGCAAAAATCAAGCCTAGTGGCCGACCATCATTTGCATGTAATAGTAATGCAATTGTTTATTACATATCTCATGTTATTAGGTAAAAATTTAATATATGATAATATGAATAATTAAATAAAAGAAAAGAAAGAAAAGAGAAAGTGTTCATCTTTCTCTATTGACCGAAACTAAGGGAAAAATAGGAGAAGAAAAGCTTCAAGAGGTTCGGCACTTGAGAGGCTTAATTGAGTAAGTATTTAGCTTGGTTTTTAATAATTCTTACATTTTTGAGATAGTTGTTTTCAGTTTTAATTAGCCCTTGTTTAAATTTTTGATTTGGTTGTGATTTTCGTGAGATGCCATGGATGGAAGCTTGATGTTAATGTTGTTTAGTGATGAAATGTAAATAGTACGTGATAGATTAACAAATGTTATTCTTGAATTTTTGATGAAGTTAAGTGATTTGGATTAATTTGAAAAAAGGAAAAATTTTAGAGGTTAAAATGTCAAAGAAATGAGTTGTATAGGCTTGTAATGGGAGGAGGAAAATTCGGCCCTTAAGGAATATGTTCAAATTTTGTGTATTTTGTGTTTTGTGCAATAGGGACTAAATTGTAAAAATTGTAAATGTTAGGGGTAAAATTGTAATTTGTAAAATTATGTGTTTTTGGATTAAATTGAATGAAAATATATTTGAATGAGTTTAATTTGAAATTATTTAGATCAAGAACATAAAGAATCGGGATTGGATCGTGGAAAAGCAAAGTTAAACGAATAGCCGAAAAACTTTAATCCGACAATTTTCGAGGTAAGCTTTTAAGCAATTGGGTTAAATTGAATTTTATTCTATATTATATGCATATGATAATGATGGTAGGTATGTTAAATACCATAGTGCCGAATGTGTTAATGAATTAGCATGAGTTGGCCGGATGTAAGATTTGGTATATGTATAAATAAACCTTGATTAATTGAGTTGTTGAATATATATGTATGGATTAAGAGATAGTTAAATGTGAGAATGAAATGAGAGAGATGATTGTTTTAAATTGGTGGATATAAGTTTACATGTATAATGGGTGTGCCGAATGTGATGGTATATGATAGGAAAATTGAGTGGTGGTGACCATTTAAGTATATGGCACTATGTGTGCGAGTTTGAAAAGCCAAGCATTGTGTGTGCGAAATCGGTCGAATGTCACTTTGTGTGCGGAAAGATAGTAATGGCACTAAGTGTGCGATACATTACTAGTATATGGCATTATGTGTGATCTTTTTCAAGTAACGACACTAAGTGTGCGATACGTTACATGGGTTGCACTGTGTACGGATTTTCAGACATTTCAAGGATATAAATTAAAGTATGGAGATAACCGAAAAGTGACACGTAGGTAAGTAATGCATGATAATTGAATAACTTAGTACCATTGAGGTAAGTTATTCTTGTATATGACATTATAGAAATGTGATATAATCATTTATTTTCGAGCTTGATTCGAAATGGATAAATGGCATGTGAATGTTCAATTTGGAGATCTATTAGAAATGGTGATTGTTGAATGGTGACAAGTTATGCTTATTTGTGTTTATGGATTAGTTAATGATCATGTTGGATTGATTAAATTGTATATTGATTAGTTGTATATTTTAACCAATGCTTAAAACTTACTAAGCTATGTTAGCTTACCGTATGTGTTTATCTAACTATATTATAGATCTTGAAGTTGAAGCTCTAACTCGGGGATCATCGTCGAAGTCAATCACACTATCATCTATCTTTGGCACCTTTTTGTTAAGCTGAACATTTGGAAACCATGGCATATATAGGCTATTTTCTCTTTGGAGTTTATTTTTACATAATGTATATGAAGGCCACGCGAATATGGCTTCACTACTATGCTTGGGCTGACTTGTTTATGCTTGAAGTGATATATATATATATATATATATATATATATGTTTGTGAATTTTTCAACCTTGATAAAAGCATGTTTTGGTACGTATGCTTTGTGAATTTCTAAAAGGGTATTTTATCTTTACATTTCGAATGAATGCTTCCTGAATGAAGTAAATGCAATTGATATTATTTTATTTAATTGAATATGACTTAGTCATGCTTGATTTTGGTTTATTATTGGGTATATTCGGATACATTATAATCTTAATTTGGAAGTTATATCAAATTATGTTATGTATGTGATAATTGAGATTATAAGCTTGGTTTGAATAAGGTATATAGTACCATTTGAATAAGGTATATATATATATATATATATATGTTTGTGCATTTTTCAACCTTGATAAAAGCATGTTTTGGTATGTATGCTTTGTGAATTTCTAAAAGGGTATTTTATCTTTACATTTCGAATGAATGCTTCCTAAATGAAGTAAATGCAAATTGATATTATTTTATTTAATTAAATATGACTTAGTCATGCTTGATTTTGGTTTATTATTGGGTATATTCGGATACATTATAATCTTAATTTGGAAGTTATATCAAATTATGTTATGTATGTGATAATTGAGATTGTAAGCTTGGTTTGAATAAGGTATATAGTACCATTTGGATAATGAATATACTTTTGCTTAAATTGATATGTACTTACAATGCCTATCATGAAAAGATTATGTCATATTTTGTGTATGTGACTAATGAATGTATTATATTAATGAATAAGTTGAAGTATGTACATTTGCAAATATTCGGCCATAGTATTGTTTTGATTTGGAGTTCATATTATTCATGGGAGCTTTATAAGCATACGGTTATGAGGTTTAAAATGGGTAAGTATTGTTGTGAACAACTAGATATGGAGTGTATGTGATTAAATTAGTATAAGTATAATTAATTGATTAATATAAGATGAATAAGGCTAATATACTTATTCGGCTATAAGATGCAAAATGACCAAATGAATAGTGATCTGCTAATTGAGTGTAATTAGTTTTAATTGATGTTAATGATATTATTTGTGATATGTTAGTTAATGTTTTGATATTAGATGAAATATACATGTTTATTCGTGATAGTATGAATTGGTACACATTTTTCAAAGTAATAGTTTTTATAAAGTACGTTGACTTGTGTTTGGTTAAGTAATGCCCGTAACCCTAATCCGATGACGGATACGGGTTAGGGGTGTTACATTTGATTGGTATCAGAGCTATCGTTTAGTCGGTTCTCGGACTAACATAGTGTAACATCCTAAATTAGGGGCTGTGCATGTGGTGTATTATGTGTGTATGCTATGCTTAATATGCTGGTTTAGGGTGTTTTGGGGGTCTAGGAATGGCCCAGGGTTAAGCCGAAGTCTTGGCCAAAATTCTCTTTTTGGGCACTTTAAAGAAGAGCTGAATGGAATGGGACTTAAGAGTTGTTGCTTGTATGTTTTGACACAAGAAAAGGAGTAGTAAAAGGGGCAAGGAGGCGCCACTTAAGACTTAGAAAGGTGACGCCTCAGGAGAGCTGTCAGGGAGCAGGTTCGAGCTGCGTGGTTTACCTTTTTGGGGAATTCTTTTTGATGCCAAGGTGGGGGAGTGGTGGATGCAGCTTGGACTCTGGTGGATGAGTGTTGAATGAGTCAACACATTTGAATGAAGGGAGGAGAGGAATTCAAAGAGGAGGAATCGGTCAACAGGTTTGAATGGTGAGTGGAGAGTGATCGGTGGAAAAAATCATGGGATTGGAAGAGAGGGAGAGAGTTTGGCCGAATGTGGGAAGTGGGGTGTGTGAGTGTGTGTGCAGTTTAGTTGTCTTGAGGGTGACCGAATTTTAGATAGTAGCACTTAGGGGTGGTGAGTATTTCGGCTAGCTAGAAAGCACCTAAAGCATTCTTTGCCTCATTTCTTTATTGTTAAAACCGAAACACCTCCACACTTTTTGGTTTGCATTTTTGTTTTTCTCAATTACCAAAACCAAAATACCTCCTAATTCTCTTCTACTTTTCTTCTTCTTTTGTGCTTGGCCGAAACTTACATTGTCATCCACCCTCAACTTTTGTTTCATTTTCTTTGCTATTATCTTCAAAAGCCGAAACCCTCTGAAGCCACACCTTCTGTCGAAACTCTGTCATCTTCTCTACCCTTCTCTTTAACACCATAGCTGAACCTTTCTTGGTAGATAGCACCTCTCTTCTCCATCTCTTTCTTTTCGAGAGTGGAACATTTTCGGCATTCGTCATTCAGTAAGTTCTCTTTTTGCCTAGCCGAATCTCCCTAGCCTTCTATTCTTTATTTTCTTCTCTAGATTTCTTTAAAGAGGAAGCTGAAACTTATTATCTTTTCTAGGCAGTTCTCAT
This sequence comes from Gossypium australe, assembly GCA_005393395.2. NCBI lineage: Eukaryota > Viridiplantae > Streptophyta > Magnoliopsida > Malvales > Malvaceae > Gossypium > Gossypium australe. The sequence goes on from CM016615.1 coordinate 18,270,389, forward strand.
TTATTGCTAACCGAATCTCTCTGACTTTCATATCTCTTCATTCGGCTTTTGATTCCAGTGGATCGCTGTTACCCATCTTCCACCACTCCCAATCGGGTTTCTCTAGAGTTTGTGGTAAGTGTTTTCTTTTCGTTTCAATCATCTTTTCTCACGTTTGAGTGCTGAAGGCAGTAATCAAATTCTTTAATTCTTGGCCGATTGAAGGGGGCTTTGTCTCCGCGTTCTTCTGGCTTTTGGTCTGTGATTGGAGGGGGTTAAGGGATAATCAATTCCAGTCGACTTAAGTACTCGATCGGTACAGGATTCAAGCCTTTTTAATCTCCGGGATTTTTCGATCTAGGTAAGGAACCTTAGCCCTTTGAGCGTCTATTTTCATTTGTTTCGATTTCAATACCTTAACCCGGTCTAGTGACCAAGGTCTTTTTCATGGATTCAAACGTCAGCCAAGCGAAGCGAGGGGTTGGACCCATGATCCCAGCCCCTAAGTTCAAGAAGCGCGCGGTGTCTGCTGTTCGAGATTGGCCACCAGGTTGCAGGCCAGCTTCTAAGTAGAATAGTAGGCAGATAGCAGTGGTTTCTGCTAGTGATAGTGTCGACGTAGATAGCATAGTGCTGAGTGTAATCAGGTGTGTAAAACTTCACACTTTAATATTAATATGTGATACTAATCATTTGGGGCTGAAAAGCTGAAGTGACTAGATGAGTAGGCGTTATGCCTATATAGGTATGGTTAAATACCAGGTAAGTACCTTGTTGCTATGTATGAGTTAATACATGTATGCCATAATGATACTGTTCATTTAAATAGCATGATATTTTCATTTGGATTACATTTGTTATGCATGGGTTGGATATGTTGTGTAAAGGGGAGGTGCTTAATACTGTCACTAGTGGTTTGGTACCACAAGTGGGTTGGCCCCACAATCTTGATTCCGTGACTAAGTCTCAGTGGTTTGGAACCACCAGTGGTTTGGTACCACATAGATATGATGTCGTGACTTGTCCCAGTAGTTCGGTACCACATTTGGTTGGCCCCACATGCATGACTAGCAGGGATTGTCACTAGTGGTTTGGTACCACAAGTGGGTTGGCCCCACATATTATATTTTGTGACTCTGTCACCAGTGGCTAGGTGCCACATAAGGAGTGTAGCGGAAGGAGGGTTGATTGTAGAAATCCCCACGGTGTGATGGGCTGGTACGGGTGGTGTGTAAAGGATGGAAAATCTAGGTCGGGCTGGGTATATTGCATTCATATTTTTGTGTGTGCTGTTTATAAATGGGCTAAGGTCCAATATGTGACTTAAGAGGGGAAAATTTACACACTGAGTCTTGGTGACTCACCCCCTCTGCTTAACCTTGCAGGTGATCAGTAAGACGTGAACTTGGGAGCCGAGGCAGACTCGTGGACTCGTGAAAGTTGAGTTTGAAGCTAGAGACTTCCGTAAGAGATCAACGGGTAAATTTCCTCAAACATCATCAAAGAAGTTCAAGAATGATAGTAGCCGGTCCAAAGCTAACACAGGGATCTCTATACGAGAATGACCACCAGTGAGTTCATGGGCTACCTCGATTGCTAGTGTTGGCAATACTCGACCTAATAAGCCCGAGTGTCAATAGTGTGGCAGAAGGCATTTTGGTGAATGTTGGGGCAAATCTAATAATCGGACTTGCTACAAGTGTAGTGCGCAGGATCATTTTATTTGAGATTGCCCGGAGACAGCTGAAAAGGAAATTATTCAGAGTGCAAGACCGAGCAGTGTTACAGCTATGCAGCTATTCGATAAGAGGCCCGGGTGTTAGCTAGAGCCTATGCCATTCTTGCCAGAGAGGAGGCTTCATCTCCATATGTTGTCACCGGTATATTCACTCTCTTTGATAATAGCGTAATTTCTCTGATTGATCCTGGTTCAACCCATTCTTATATATGTGAAACATTAGTATCAAGCAAGACTCTACCTGTTGAGTCTACTGAGTTTGTGATTCGGGTTTCGAACCTCCTAGGCCGGTGTGTGTTAGTTGATAGGGTGTGCAAGAATTGCCCTTTAATGACTCAAGACTCATGTTTTCTGGCTAATTTGATGCTGTTACCATTTGATGAGTTCGATATTATCCTCGGTATGGATTGGCTAACAGTGCATGATGCGGTAGTGAATTGCAGACGAAAGACTATTGATTTGCGGTGTCAGAATAATGAGATAATTCGAATTGAATCTGCAAATTTGAATGGGCTACAAGTAGTGATATCCTCGATGTTGGCTCGACAGTATTTGAGAAAGGGTTGCGAAGCTTACTTTGCTTATGTGATTGATAGTACAGTAATCGAAAAGAAGATTGAATCTGTACCGGTTGTATGTGAGTATCCGCAGGAATTGCTGGGATTGCCACCTGTTCGGGAAGGAGAGTTCTGTATTGAGTTAGTGCCAAGGACGATGCCGATCTCGATAGCTCCGTATAGAATGGCACCGATCGAATTAAAAGAGTTGAAAGCGCAGTTGCAAGAATTGAAGGACAGAGGTTTTGCCCGACCGAGTTTCTCTCCCTAGGGTGCGCCGGTTCTTTTTGTGAAAAAGAAGGACGAAACTTTGAGAATGTGCATCGACTTTCGACAACTCAATAAAGTAACCATAAATAATAAATATCCATTGCCACGAATCGATGATTTATTTGATCAGCTTAAGGGAGCCTCGGTATTTTCAAAGATCAATTTGAGATCAGGTTATTATCAGCTACGAGTTAGAGACTCCGATGTACCTAAGACCGCATTTTGGATGAGGTATGGTCATTACGAGTTTTTAGTGATGCCGTTCGGACTTACTAATGCCCCTGCTGTTTTCATGGATCTCATGAATCGGGTATTCAGACCGTATCTAGATCGGTTTGTGGTTGTATTTATAGATGACATTCTGATCTATTCGCGTGACGAAACCGAGCATGCCGAACACTTGATACTTGTGTTACAGATTTTGCGTGATAAATAGTTGTACGCGAATTCAGCAAATGTGAGTTTTGGCTGAATGAATTTAGTTTTCTGGGGCATGTCGTTTCACAATTGGGCATTCGGGTTGACCCGAGTAAAATTTTGGCTATACTTGATTGGAAACCTCCGCGGAATGTTTCTGAAGTTTGTAGTTTTCTGGGACTTGCCGAGTACTATGAAAAGGTTTTCTATGATTGCAGCCCCGATAACAAAACAGTTATAGAAAGACGGTAAGTTCGAGTGGTCAGAGAGATGCCAGAAGAGTTTTGATCAGTTCAAAACTTTGTTAACGGAAGCTCCAGTGCTTGTTCAGCCGGAATCGGGTAAAGAGTACGTAATCTTCAGTGATGCATCTTTAAATGGTTTGGGTTGTGTATTGATGCAAGAGGGTAAGGTTGTAGCTTACGCCTCGAGATAGCTAAAGCCGCACGAAAAGAACTATCTGACGCATGATCTCGAGTTAGCTGCCATAGTTTTCGCTTTGAAAATATGGTGTCACTATCTATTCGGAGAAAAATGTCACGTCTATTTTGATCACAAGAGTCTAAAATATTTAATGACTCAAAAGGATCTGAATTTGAGACAAAGACGATGGTTGGAGCTATTAAAAGATTACGAGCTCGTGATTGATTATCACCCGGGGAAGGCTAATATGGTTGCTGATGCATTAAGCCAAAAATCACTATTTGCTCTACGTGCAATGAATAGGGATATTTTAACACCCCGAATTTGGGCCTAGTAGATTTGGGCTTATTGGGTTGTAATGCCTCAAAAATCCCGAAGCTCTAAATTTTTTTGTGCACTGAGGTTGGTATGCATGAGTAGCACTTAGAATAATAATATTAAGGTAGCATCGGGTTTATTTAAGGCCTTAGAGATAGGGAAGACCGTAGGGAGAAATTTATTCTTTCTTACTTAATGGACCCTAGTCTCAGGTAGGAGGCCTCATAAGCAGATTAAGAGAAGAAAAGGGACACAGATGGGCTTGTAGTCCAATGGAAAGTGGCGTTATATAGGAGCTATGAGGTGGCGTGTTAAGCAGTTAAGGAGGTCCAAGGTTCGAGGCTTAGGAGGGGAAATTAAGAAGTGTTATTTTTGTGCCTGGACAGAAGGAGCTGGCATTGGAGGGGACTCTGAAAGGGAGTGTTCAGGAGAGAAATTTAAGGTGCAGATAAGGGAGAAAAGATAGGGATTGGGAGGTGGATATGGCGGTGCCAAATTGGACTCTGAGGGAAGAGAAATTCGGCTAAGGGCTATATATATGAGTGCCGAATTAAGTTCCTAGGTTAATGCCGAATTTTTGCTTTCCTGCTAGCCAAATTTCTTCACTTGTGAGAGGCAGACATTTTTTTTTCTTCTTCTAAGTGTGCCAAAGTAGACACCTTCATATCCTCCCTCCTCAAATTCTCTTTTGGTTCACCACTCGGTTCTAGCCAAATCACTTTTATTTCTTATTCCCCCTAGTGTTGCCGAATTGCCTCTGTCACCTTACTAGTCTCAAAAGCCGGACTTAAGCCGCAGGATCAAAGGAAGATTTCGGTAAGAGCTTAGTTGAATTTTTAGTGTGTTTTATTAAAAGCCGAAGGGCTATCTAACCCCTCTTTTCCGTTACCATGTACTAACAAGGGTAAGGCTCAGCAATCGCAAGCGCGATAGGTAAGGATTGTTATCAAGGCAGTAAGTATTCTCGACTCAGTTAGAGTTTTAATAAGTGACCGAATCTATTGTGGCTCATAGGGGTGACTTATGATCAATATGGGTCACTTGGTTTTGACGATATAGGTGTTTGGGTGCAGATCTAGAGGATAATCGCCAATAGTAGCAAATAAGGGCTACTAGAACGTGAGGTACACGATAAGGGTATGGTGAGGTTTCGATTTTTAGTCAGTGTATGTTAAAGCTTTGGTTAATCGCTAGTAATGTCGATTGTAGGTTCATGACTAAGGGGTTTCCAACATGCGAGGTTACTAGGCGTGTACAAACACTACACACACGATATCGGTAATGCCGAAAAGCCGAAAGGCTGAAAGTGGCTAAATGGGCCTGGTGGGCCCTGAGGCTAAGTTAGATGAAATGGTTTGGTTTGTTAAACATATTGAGTTTGTCACGCATGATACATGATTTGGATTTGTTTTGGGCCTAGTAGGCCATATGACAAGATTTGGGCCTAATGGGCCTTAAGGTTGTAATTTGGGTTTGATGGGCTTTATGGGGACGTAGACAAAAATGCTAGGATTTATGGACTTAGGCCTAGTTTGAACAACTCTTAAAATTCATAAGACTTAATCTAATTAAACATGTCCATGAAAAAGTCGTTGGGTTAGAGTGTGGCAACGGATATACGCATGTCTAGGATTGGATCTAGGGAGAGCTTGGTACTTAAGCGGCCCTAGCGGCCCACCTCCTCTTCTCTGGAATCCTACCTGGTGCGTAGTGTCTGTTCACTTTAGCCGCGAGGACTTGTTGATGGGCCAAAGTTCATAACTAAAACCCAAGAGGGACCAAATACCCTTATGTATGTAAAATTACTAAAATACCCTTATATTTGTGAAATTACCAAAATACCCTTATGTATGTAAAATTACTAAAATACCCTTATATTTGTAAAATTACCAAAATACCCTTATATTTGAAAATTACCAAAATACCCTTATATTTGAAAAATTACTAAAATATCCTTATATTTGTAAAATTACCAAAATACCCTTTATATTTGAAAAATTACTAAAATACCCTTATGTTTGTAAAATTACTAAAATACCCCTAGATTTCTAAATTACCAAAATACCCTTAGATTTCTAAATTACCAAATACCCCTGTTTTGCAAAAGTACCAAAACACCCATGTTTTGTAAAATTATCAAGATAACCCTATTTTGCCAAATTACCAAAATACCCCTGTAGGGTAGAATTACGAAAATACCCCTGGGTAGTGAAATGACGAAAATACCCCTGTGTCACGAATATGAGTTTGTAGATGTTACTTATGTGTTTGATGCATTCGTATGATATTCTGCTTAGGATGCATATGGGTGGGAATTATGGTACGGAGGAAGATTTGAGGGTCGCATAGTTGCTTGACGACCATGGATCCACCGGTGGCTTTAAGCCCATTATATGATTAGCAGCTTTGCTGCAACGTTAGGTAGTACCGCAACCGGGCTACCTTTGGTGTGTGGAGGATGGGTGGGTCGATTTAGAAATCCCCACAGGTGTTATAAGGTTGGAAGGGAAATGGTGTGTGTAGCGGATAGATTATTGGGATAGGTTTTGCATTATCTCGTTTGTATACGATGCGTTATGATATGATATGAGGTCATTGTGGGCTAAGGCCCAAGACCACCAATATTGATAGGGCTTAGGCCCAATGTGAATAATTGTATGTGATTTGATTGCCAAGGGTTGTACACACTGAGTCTCGAAACTCACACCCTTTTATTTAATATTTTAGGTGATCCTGAATAGACGGCTCGACGTGGGAGAGGACTCGGAGATGGCCACACTACAAGCTGTTCAAATGTCTTAATTTATTCAAATGATTTTATTTTAAATACTTCTTTTTTTATTGGATTGCGATAAGACCATGTAACTCCTAACTGAATTTATATTTTGGGTTATTATTATTGTTTTAACTACCCACTTAAGAAATTTCATAAAATTATTAAAGTGTTGATATGGTTTTTGAAATAAACTTTTGTTTTGGGCTTTTGGGCCTTAAATGGTTAAATAGTAAATTGTTTTGAAGTGCGCCTTTAATGTGACATTCCAGATTCGGGCCTAACTTCTAGGCCGGGTTTGGGGTGTTACATTTAGTGGTATCAGAGCTCGGTTGCAAAGCTTGGGCTGTGAAATGGGCCTTATGTTTTGGGTTTTAAAATAAGTAAATTAACAAGTTTTTGCAGGATTCTTGAAGTGTGGTTCACCGAGCCTCGACGTCGAGCCAAGTAAGTTCTCTGTACTACATATGCTTAAATTGTTGAACTATGTAGATATTGGGCTACTTAAAAATTGGCTTTTAGATACTAAAGCCCGTAGGGAACCTAAGCCTGTAGTGGATTCTCGACTGTGGAATAACTTTAAGAAAGTTGTTATTACTTACATAAGACATGTGTTCTAAACAAGTGGAACTAAGTACTAATTACATAAAATTCTTAATTAAGAACTACGCAATGATGAGCGCTAGGCGAGGAGGAAGAGGTCGCGGTAGAGGTCGTGGAGGTGTTAGGGTAGGATCATCTGAGTCCGGCCATATGCCCAATGTAGGAGTAGGGGAGGCTCCGGCCTCACCAGTAGCTGAAAGATGAGCAAATGAACGGGTTGCCACTACAGAAGATGCCATATCCCAGGCGATGTTGAGAATCTTGGAAAGGGTCGTTGGGCCCAATAATGGTACGGGGAGTCGTGGGTCGATTCTAGAGCGACTCCGAGCTAATGGGGCTGAGATTTTTAAAGGAGTTGCGGGTGTGGCCCGAATGTGGCAGAGTATTGGTTGGAAGCTACTGAAAGAATAATAGATGACCTGGACTGCACGGCTGAACAAAAGTTGAAAGGAGCAATATCCCTACTCAGGGAAGAAGCCTATCAGTGGTGGTTAACCGTAAAGGAGGGCAACCAACCGGAGCAGATCAATTGGGAATTCTTTAAATCGGCATTCCAAGGGAAATACATTGGAGCGGCCTATGTGGATGCCCGAAGGAAGGAATTTTTGAGTCTGACTCAGGGAGATAAGTAAGTAGCAGAGTACGAGGCTGAGTTTTTGCACCTCAGTCGATATGCCAAGGGGATAGTCGCGACGAAGTGTGAAAGGTGTGTACGATTCAAGGATGGATTAAAGGATAGCCTTAGAGTACTAATAGCTCCACAGAGGGAGCGAGATTTTACGGTCTTGGTAGAGAAACGAAAAATAGCAAATGAGGTAAAGAGCACGAGGCGCCGCAATTGAGAGAAAGAGAAGGGCAAGAACAAGCGGAATATGGAACCTATGGGAGCCAGATAGAGGCCCATGATGAGGGCCAGAGTGAATGGGCCGGTTAGAGATGTGGCCTCTGTTGCCGCTGCTAATAACGGAGTACCATGTTGTGCAGAATGTGGGAGAAGGCATTCGGCCGAATGTTGGAGGAGAACGGGAGCATGTTTGGGCTGTGGATCGATAGAGCATAAGGTTAGGCAGTGCCCAAGAAGGATAGATCAGGAGCAAGCTAATGGTAGAGGTAATATTCAGCCTTAGAGGGCTGGTCAACAACCACCAAGGGGCCACGGACAAGCCAGGGGCGATAATGTTAATGAACGCGGTCGTGGAGCACCAGGTAGAGGTGCAGGTTATGCTGAGGTGAGGCAGCCAGCCTTGGTCTATGCAGCACGTCGTCAAGGGGACGAAGACTCTCCAGATGCGAATAATGGTGTGTACCCCACCATAGTATACTAAGTGTTTATGTTGGCTTTAGAATTAGAGTGCGCAGCGAAAGCATAGTGGTGAGAATTGGGTAGTACAATTAATAGTTAGTTGGATATCTCGAGGACGAAATTTCTTTAAGGAGGGTAGAATTGTAACACCCCGAATTTGGGACTAGTAGATTTGGGCCTATTCAGTTGTAACACCTCAAAAATCCCAAAGCTTTAAATTTTTTTTGTGCATTGAGGTTGGTATGTATGAGTAGCACTTAGAATAATAATATTAAGATAGCATCGGGTTTATTTGAGGCCTTAGAGATAGGGAAGACCAGAGGGAGAAATTTATTCTTTCTTACTTAATGGACCCTATTCTCAGGTAGGAGGCCTCATAAGCAGATTAAGAGAAGAAAAGGGACACAGATGGGCTTGCAGTCCAATGGAAAGTGGCGTCATATAGGAGCTATGAGGTGGCGTGTTAAGCAGTTAAGGAGTTCCAAGGTTCGAGGCTTAGGAGGGGAAATTAAGGAGTGTTATTTTTGTGCCTGGACAGAAGGAGCTGGCGTTGGAGGGGACTCTGAAAGGGAGTGTTCAGGAGAGAAATTTAAGGTGCAGATAAGGGAGAAAAGATAGGGATTGGGAGGTGGATATAGTGGTGCCAAATTGAACTCTGAGGGAAGAGAAATTTGGCTAGGGGCTATATTATGAGTGCCGAATTAAGTTCCTAGGTTAATGTCAAATTTTTGCTTTCCTGCTAGCCGAATTTCTTCACTTGTGAGAGGCAGACGTTTTTTTTCTTCTAAGTGTGCCAAAGCCGAAACCTTCATATCCTCCCTCCTCAAATTCCCTTTTGGTTCACCACACGGTTCTAGCTAAATCACTTTTATTTCTTATTCCCCCTAGTGTTGCTGAATTGCCTCTGTCACCTTACTAGTCTCAAAAGCCGGACTTAAGCTGCAGGATCAAAGGAAGATTTCGGTAAGAGCTTAGTTAAATTTTTAGTGTGTTTTATTAAAAGCTGAAGGTCTATCTAACCTCTCTTTGCCGTTACCATGTACTAACAAGGGTAAGGCTCAGCAATCGCAAGTGCGGTAGGTAAGGATTGTTATCAAGGCAGTAAGTATTCTCGATTCAGTTAGAGTTTTAATAAGTGATCGAATCTATTGTGGCTTATAGGGGTGACTTATGATCAATATGGGTCACTTGGTTTTGACGATATAGGTGTTTGGGTGCAGATCTAGAGGATAATCACCAATAGTAGCAAAGGAATGGCTACTAGAACGTGAGGTACATGGTAAGGGTATGGTGAGGTTTCGATTTTTAGTCAGTGTATGTTAAAGCTTTGGTTAATCACTAGTAATGTCGATTGTAGGTTCGTGACTAAGGGGTTTGCAACACGCGAGGTTACTAGGTGTGTACAAACACTACACACACGATATTGGCAATGCCGAAACACCGAAAGGCCGAAAGTGGCTAGATGGGCCCGTTGGGCCCTGAGGCTAAGTTTGATGAAATGGTTTGGTTTGTTAAACGTATTGAGTTAGTCACGCATGATACTCGATTTGGATTTGTTTTGGGCCTAGTAGGCAATATGATAAGATTTGGGCCTAATGGGCCGTAAGGTTGTAATTAGGGTTTGGTGGACTTTATGGGGACCTTAGACAAAAATGCTAGGATTTATGGACTTAGGCCTAGTTTGAACAACTCTTAAAATTCATAAGACTTAATCTAATTAAACATATCCATGAACAAGTCGCTGGGTTAGAGTGTGGCAACGGACATACACATGTCTAGGATTGAATCTAGGGAGAGCTTGGTACTTAAGCGGCCCTAGCGGCCCACCTCATCTTCTCTGGAATCCTACCTGGTGCGTAGTGTGTTCACTTTAGCCGCGAGGACTTGTTGATGGGCCAAATTTCATAACGAAAACCCGAGAGGGACCAAATACCCTTATGTTTGTAAAATTACTAAAATACCCTTATATTTGTTAAATTACCAAAATACCCTTATATTTGGAAAATTACTAAAATACCCTTATATTTGTAAAATTACCAAAATACCCTTATATTTGAAAAATTACTAAAATACCCTTATGTTTGTAAAATTACTAAAATACCCTTATATTTTTTAAATTACCAAAATACCCTTTATATTTGAAAAATTACTAAAATACCCTTATATTTTTAAAATTACCAAAATACCCTTATATTTGAAAAATTACTAAAATACCCTTATGTTTGTAAAATTACTAAAGTACCCCTAGATTTGTAAATTACCAAAATACCCCTAGATTTCTAGATTACCAAATACCCCTGTTTTGCAAAAGTACCAAAATACCCTTGTTTTGCAAAATTATCAAGATAACCCTATTTTGCCAAATTACCAAAATACAATTATGAAAATACCCCTAGGTAGTGAAATGATGAAAATACCCCTATGTGACGAATATGAGTTTGTAGATGTTACTTATGTGTTTGATACATTCGTAGGATATTCTGCTTAGGATGCATATGGGTGGGAATTATGGTACGGAGGAAGATTTGAGGGTCGCATAGTTGCTTGAAGACCATGGATCCACCGGTGGGTTTAAGCCTATTATATGATTAGCAGCTTTGCTGCAACGTTAGGTAGTACCATAACTGGGCTACCTTTGATATGTAGAGGATGGGTGGGTCGATTTAGGAATCCCCACAGGTGTGTATAAGGTTGGAAAGGAAATGGTGTGTGTAATGGATGGATTATTGGGATGGGTTTTGCATTATCTCGTTTGTATACGATGCGTTATGATATGATATGAGGTCATTGTGGGCTAAGGCCCAAGACCACCAATATTGATAGGGCTTAGGCCCAATGTGAACAATTGTATGTGATTTGATTGCCAAGGGTTGTACACACTGAGTCTCGGAACTCACACCCTTTTATTTAATGTTTCAGCTGATCCTGAATAGACGGCTCGACGTGGGAGAGGACTCGGAGATGGCCACACTACAAGCTGTTCAAATGTTTTAATTTATTGAAATGATTTTGTTTTAAATACTTCATTTTTTTTTCATTGGATTGCAATAAGGCCATGTAATGCCTAACTGAATTTATATTTTGGGTTATTATTATTATTGTTTCAACTACCCACTTAAGAAATTGCATAAAATTATTAAAGTGTTGATATGGTTTTCGAAATAAACTTTTGTTTTAGGCTTTTGGGCCTTAAATGGTAAATTGTTTTGAAGTGCGCCTTTAATGTGACATTCTAGATTCTGGCCTAACTTCTAGGCCGGGTTTGGGGTGTTACAGATATAGCTATGACTGATGATGGTATGATTATTGCAGAATTGAAAGCGAGACCACTGTTCGTACAATAGATTCGTGAAGCTCAAGAAGTTGATAATGACTTAATAGCGAAAAGGAATCAATGTGGCTCGAGTACTGATTCAGAATTTCAGTTAGATACAGAAGGATGTCTACGGTTTAGAAACCGAATATGTGTACCTAAGAATCCTGAGTGGATTCAAATGATCTGTGATGAAGCTCATAATAGTAGGTTGTCAATTCACCCGGGTAGTACGAAAATGTATAACGACTTGAGATAGCATTATTGGTGGCATGGTATGAAACGAGATATTTCTGAATATGTGTCAAAATGTTTAATATGTCAACAAGTAAAAGCTGAGCATCAGGTGCCATCGGGATTACTTCAACCGATTATGATACCTAAATGGAAGTGGGATTGAGTAACAATGGATTTTGTATCTGGATTATCTTTGACACTGAGCAAGAAAGACGCAATCTGGGTTATTGTTGATAGATTGACGAAGTCGGCCCATTTTGTTCCGGTATGTATGGATTTCTCGCTTGATAAGTTAGCTGAGTTGTACATATCTCAGATCGTACGATTGCATGGAGTACCTATTTCTATTGTTTCAGATAGAGATCCGAGGTTTACATCAGGTTTTGGAAGAAATTGCAAGATGCTTTAGGTACTAAATTGCACTTCAGTACTGCTTTTCACCCTCATTCGGATGGTCAATCAGAACGTGTTATTCAAATACTCGAGGATATGTTGAGATGTTGCGTTCTTGAGTTTGAGGGTACGTGGGAATGATACTTGCCTTTGATTGAATTTGCGTACAATAATAGCTTTCAATCGAGTATCAAAATTTCACCTTACGAAGCTTTTGTACGGTCGTAAATTCGTACACCTTTATATTGGATCGAGTTGAGTGAAAACAAGATATACGGGGTTGACTTAATCAAAGAGACTGAACAGAAAGTAAAAGTAATCCGAGAAAGTTTGAAAGCCAACTCAGATCGTCAGAAGTTGTATGCGGACTTGAAACGTAAAGATCTAGAGTTTCAGATAGGTGATTGAGTATTTTTGAAAGTCTCGCCGTGGAAAAAGATACTTAGATTTGGTCGTAAAGGAAAGCTGAGCCCGAGATTTATTGGACCGTACGAAGTTGTTGAGCATATCAGCCCGGTTGCGTACAGACTTATGTTGCCATCTGAGTTAGAAAAGATCCACAATGTTTCCATGTTTCGATGCTTCGACGATATAGATCCTTGTCCGTCAGAAATTGAGATTCAATCTGATTTGACCTATGAGGGAGAACCGATTCGTATTTTGGCTCACGAAGTGAAAGAGTTGCTAACAAGAAAATCTCGTTAGTAAAAGTACTGTGGCATAACCACGGGGTTGAGGAAGCAACTTGGGAGCTTGAGGATTCAATGAAAGAACATTATCCTAACCTATTCCCACGAAGCCTCTTCCGATCCATGGTTATGCAATAACACTTTGACGAGAGGAACTGACTTCCTCCGTAACACCTTCACATCCCGTTCCAGAATCTGAATCGGCTCCTCCTCGTAGGACAAATCTGGTCTTAGTTCCACCTCCTCAACTGGCACTACATGAGATGGATTCAACCGGTAGCGACGTAGCATCGAAACATGGAACACATTGTGCATCTGCTTCAACTCCGAAGGCAACTCTAACTGATATGCCACTGGTCCAACCCACTTCAAAACCCGATAAGGTCCTAAAAACCTGGGACTTAACTTTCCTTTGCGACAAAATCTCATTACCTTCTTCCATGGCGACACTTTAAGAAATACTTGATCTCCCACAACAAACTCTATTTCCTTCTGCTTAAGATCTGCGTACGACTTTTGCCTGTTAGATGCCTCCTTTAACCGAGCCCGAATTACCTTAACCTTTTCTTCGGATTCCGCCACAATCTCTGGACCCAAAACTTGACGTTCCCCCAATTCTGTCCAACACGTAGGAGTGCGAAACTTTCGTTCATATAGTGCTTGGGTGCCATCCGAATACTTGCTTGGTAGCTGTTGTTGTATGCAAACTCTGCTAAAGGCAAAAACTGTTCCCAGCTTCCTCTGAAGTCTATCACACAGCCCCTCAACATATCTTTTAACACTTGAATTACTCGTTCAGACTGGCCGTCTGACTGTGGATGAAATGCCGTACTGAAGTCTAACCTGGTGCCCAAAGCCTGATGTAATGCTTTCCAAAATCGAGACGTAAACCTCGGATCCCTATCCAAAATAATCGACACCGGCACTCCATGCAACCTCACAATCTCTGCCACATACAACTTCGCCAATTTCTGCAAAGAGTAATCAACCCACACTAGTATGAAATGTGCAGACTTCGTCAATCGATCCACTATCACCCATACCGAGTCTTTCTTAGTAGGCGTAAGGGGAAGCCCACTAACAAAATCCATGGTGATTCGCTCCCACTTCCACTGCGGAATCTTTATCGGCTGAAGCAATCCTGACGGAACTTGGTGTTCAGCCTTAACTTGCTGACACGTTAAAAACTTCCCTACAAATTCTGTAACTTCCCGCTTAAGACCAGGCCACCAAAACTGATCCCGTAGATCCCTGTACAACTTACTACCTCCAGGATGCATCGCATAAGGGCTACTATGCGATTCCTGACGAATTCTCTGCCTAAGTTCTTCATCCTTCGGCATACAGACCTTACCCTTGAAACACAACACTCCGTCACTATTAACACCATAACCTTCCAACTTCCCACTCTGCACTTGCCGTAGCTTAGCACTTAGATCATCGTCTACCAACTGTCTTTCTTTCACCTGACTCAACCATGTCGGCTTTACCTGCAACTCTGCTAACAAACTTCCGTCATCATAAAGACTAAGATGTGCAAACATCGCTCTCAATCTGACACTACTTTCTGACTTAAGGCATCCGCCACTACATTCGCCTTGCCTGGGTGATACTCTATAGAACAATCGTAGTCTTTCAACAACTCCACCCATCTTCGCTGTCTCAGATTCAGCTCCTTCTGAGTCAGCAGATACTTAAGACTCTTGTGGTCCGTATAGATTACTGACATTTCTCCATACAGATAATGCCTCCATACCTTAAGAGCAAAGACTACCGCTGCCAACTCCAAGTCATGCGTCGGATAATTAACCTCGTGTGGTCTTAATTGCCGAGATGCATAAGCGACTACCTTCCCGTCTTGCATCAGAACACATCCTAATTCTGTGTGAGAAGCATCACAATACACCACAAAATCCTTCCCTGCCTCAGGCTGAATCAAAACCGGAGCTTCAGTCAAAACTCTCTTAAGCTTCTCAAAGCTCTCTTGCTGCTTATCTGCCCATACGAAAGGTACCTCCTTTCTCAACAACTTCGTCAAAGGTGCAGCTATTGATGAAAACCCCTCTACGAACCTTCTGTAGTAGCCTGCTAATCCCAAGAAACTGCAAACCTCAGCTACAGACTTAGGTGGTTTCCAATCTAACACTGCCTCAATCTTCCGAGGATCCACCCTTATCCCTTCTGCAGACACCACATGCCCTAAGAATGCAACTTCCTTCAGCCAAAATTCACACTTGCTAAATTTGGCATAAAGCTTCTTCTCCCTTAACACTTGCAACACTATCCGAAGATGCTCATCATGCTCTACCTCAGACTTGGAGTACACTAGAATGTCGTCTATGAACACAACAACGAACTGATCCAAGTAGGATTGGAAAATCTGGTTCATCATATCCATGAACGCAGCTGGGGCGTTCGTCAATCCGAACGGCATTACTAAGAACTCATAATGCCCGTATCTTGTCCGAAAAGTTGTCTTATGGATATCCACTTCCTTCACCTTAAGCTGATGATATCCCAACCGCAGATCTATCTTTGAGAATACCGCCGCTCCCATAAGCTGATCGAACAAGTCGTCTATCCTTGGCAAAGGGTACTTGTTCTTTATGGTCAGCTTATTCAACTGCCGGTAGTCTATGCACATACGCATAGTTCTGTCATTCTTCTTCACGAACAAGACCGGTGCTCCCCATGGAGACACACTAGGTCGGATAAACCCACGATCAAGTAACTCCTGGATTTGAGCCTTGAGCTCAACCAACTCCTTTGGTGCCATTCTATACGGAGCAGTAGATACTGGCGCCGTTCCAGGCAATAAGTCAATCCCAAATTCCACCTCACGATCCGGAGGAATCTTGGAAGTTCTTCCGGAAAGACATCCACGAATTCTCTTACAGTTCTGACCGCTTCAACAGCTGCCTCCTTAGCCTCCAAGGCACTGACCAACATCAGAAAAGCCAAACAACCCTTCCTTACCATCTTCTCTGCCTTAAGGGCAGATACTACATTCTACAAGTAATTCCGCCTCTCGCCCATCACTACCACTTTATTATCGTCAGAGGTTCTCAATGACAGGGGCTTAGCAGCACAATCTACATTCGCACGATACTTCACTAACCAGTCCATGCCTAAGATTAGATCAAATTCCCCGAATGGCAATTCCATTAAGTCAGCCGGAAATTGCGTCCCCTGAACTTCTAAAGGCACTTCCTTAAAGAGCTTATCTACTACTACTGTCTGCCCTAAAGGACTAAGTACGGTCATCTTCCTAGGTACAGTTTCAGAGTTCACATGTAGAGTTCCAGATACTTCACTAGCGATGTATGAATGAGTTGACCCTATATCTATCAAAGCAATAAAGGGTATTCCAGAGATAAAAAAACGTACCCGTTATGACATCAGGTGCATCGCTATCCTCCCTGCGACGAACCGCATATACCAGACCTAGCTGTCTAGCCTCAATGTTACCACCACCTCTGCCCGGAGTTCCGCGACCTCTACTAGAACCATTACCTCTTCCATTTGGACCACGACCCCTTGACGGCAGCTGTCCACCTCTGCCAGCCTGATTAAAACCCTGACCTGCTGGGCGGTTCCTATCTGTATCCATCGGACAATCCTTAATCATATGATCCTTGGACCCACACTTAAAACATCCCCCTATCTTTTTCCAACATTCTCCTGGGTGCATCTTTCCACACTGAGCACAAGTACGGTACTGTCCTCCCACAACAGCCTGCTGACCCCGCGGCCCATCAACTCTAGGTCTCTTTTGAAAATTCCCAGATGACCCTGAAGACCCATAGCTCCTCTTATTCTTATTCTGACCTCTGTCCCGGTTGTCTCTCGGTCCGTTAACTTCTTCAGCTATCCGTGCCCTATCCATTAAGGCTGCAAAGTCCCTCTCTCGATGCGGAGCAATCAACACTCGCAGCTCATCTCGCAACCCATCCTCAAATCTAACACATCGCTCGTAATCAGTAGCTACAATCCCTCTAGCATACCGACTTAACCGCAGAAACTCCGCTTCATACTCATCTACCGACTTATTTCCTTGTACTAAATTTAGAAACGCCTTTCTCTGAGAGTCTATGTAGCTAGCTCCAACGTATTTCCCTTCAAACTTAACCTTAAAATACCCCCAATCCACTCGATCCGCAGGGGTACTCTCCTTGACAGTGAGCCACAACTGGTAGGCCTCATCTCGAAGCAGCGAAACAGCACCTTTCAGCTTTTCCTCAATAGTGCAGTCCAAATTGTCCATGATCCTCTTGACTACCTCTAACCAGTACTCTGCTACATTCGGAGCTACCCCAGATACTCCCCTAAAAACCTCAGCTCCATTTGATCTAAGTCTCTCAGCTACTGACTTTCGAGCCCCATTTCCCATACTAGCTCCTTCTACTCGCTCTAAAACTCGCAGCATAGCCTGCGATACTGCATCATCTCCTCATGTTTGCTCTTGAAATTCCGCCCCTATAGCCTATGGCGGTGCCTCATTTTCGGAACCCTGACCAGACCCAACTGGTTCCGACACAGCCATCCTGCCTCTGCCGCGTCCACGACGACCACGTCCCCTAGAACTCATGTCTACTTCGCGTCTTATCTGTTTTTACGAAAATTTTATGCATTAGAGTCTTTTCACTTTCTTGTTTAAAGAAAATTTTATGCAACAGAGTTTTAATCAGTGTTTTTTTTTTCCGTAGAAGTACACATATACCTAGGGTCCGTGTCTCTAAAGTATAGTTTCCTTAGGGTTATCAACTGAAGTATCATACATTAACATACTCACATCAATTTATCAACAAAAGAACTTACCTGGCGGACCTGGGCCGGGGACTCGGGTGCCATGCTTCCATAAAAACCAGTTTAACCAAAACTTTTCACAAAAACTCATTTGGGCTTAATTTTGAAAACGTTGTGGACTTTAAAACCCAAGGCCGAGTGTTTAAAACTGGGCTCTGATACCAAGTTGAAACACCCAAAACCCGGCCCACAAGCCCCGACCGAATCTGGCATGCTCCTAGCGTAAAACTCATTTTGTTATCTAAAAAAAAAATAGGTTGATTTCGAAGAAAAATAGATTTGAAGTGTGTTCTTGTTGAAAATCGTTTTGTGATTTAAATTTGTATTTTATTAAAACATTATCTTTATGATCTTAGAAAATTTTATAAGTCAAAAGAAAACCAAATTTAGAACTTTTTATTATTTTGAAACCCGTAGGTGTTTAGATGTCAAAACAGTTTAAGTTGTTTATAAAAAAAAAAATATTTAAGCGCCTAATTGAAGTTGATCGCAGTAAAGTAAAAACTTAGAACGTATAAATAAAAACTGATAGTGGCCTTATTACAATAAACATAACCCAAAATAAATCCCGAAATAAAAAGAGAAAAACGAAATAAGTTTAATTTAAAGAAAACCCGAAATACTGAGTTGAGCATAGCCACCACCTAGTTCTCGCTGACCCGGTCCATCACGCTAAGTGTCACCTGTAAAAGATATCCCACGAGGGGTGAGTCAACAGACTCAATGTGTAACTGTACACTAAAAGCCCAATCGATCGTAGTTTTAATGATAACATTTTAGCAAAGCCCATTTTAGTCACATTTAACCATAAGCCCATAACATAGCAAATCAAATAACAACAGATTAAATCATATATACATATAAAATGACATGCAATCCCGACTCCACCTAGATATCCATCCGCTACACACCACCCGTACCTGCCAATCACACCGTGGGGATTACTAAATCGACCCTCCATCCACTACACACCATCGAAGGCAGTCGCTGCAGACAGCTGCACATCGCCCTTATAAATTGTGGCATGGCCACCGTATAATTGTGGCAGAGTCACCGCATTCATAATATGTGACCGAAGTCACCGGATACATAATATTGTGACATAAGTCACCGGATAATGTGGTAAAAACCACCGGAAACACTTCCCCTTTATCAAAATCACCCATATGCCCATGCAACATACATATTATTCGGATTTTATGCATTATACCCCAAAATCATAACGGAGTCATACACATTTCATATCCATGCTTATAGCATTATTAACGAAGTATTAGGGGTTAACATACCTGAATACCATGTACCACTGAATGGTACCCGCGGCCATTATCATACATATTTCTTATTAACACATACTAACATTAATACTATCAATCCATCGGAAATTTAGTGTAGGGCTACACACCTGATAACAGTGAGTACGATACTATTGATACCGACACTCCTTCTTTTTCATAGTCGACTCCCCCTTGATTGTCTAAATCCCGAAATATCACTTGTCCTTGGAGATGTCGAAATTCCTACATGGTATATGTTAGATTCGATTCTAACATTCAATAAAACCGAGTAAATGGCCTTCGGCCTAAGATCACACTTCACCTACCTTGGATACTCAAATCCCGAATAATCTCCCCTTAATCGTCGGCTACAAAAGGATCCCGAAATCCTCCTTCAAGGTTTCGTCCAAAGATAATATATATAGAGATTAGATCCCTAGATTTCAGCTAATCCAAAAGAAAAAGAAAGAAAATCGAATGACAGTTAACCCTTACCCCTAACGTTGAGATCGCTTGTACCTTTGTTTGGAACCACAGAGAGATTCGGCTACTATAGAGGAGTGATCGATTTTGAAAGAGAAATAGGGGAAGAAATCGACTAGATGTTGATAGGTTTCGGCTTGGTGACAAGAAGAAGATTCGGCCTTTTCAAAAGAGAAAAGAGATGGGAGGTTTTAGGTGTTGCAGCAATGGTGAATATGGAAGGAAGGTTTCGGCTATTACAAGAGAAAGAAGAAGAAAGCTAGAAGAATTCGACAATGGTGAGATTGAGAAGAAAAGAAATGGTCTAAAATGGCTATATGGTTTCGGTCACAAAGAAGAGAAAAAAAAACTTGATGATAGTAATCAAACTAAGACCAAAATGGTCAAAAAGGGAGAAATGGTAAAAAGATGCAATTGTTTCCTTAAGGCTTAAGGTATATTCGGCTAGGAAGAGAGCAAATTTTGAAAGAAAAATTTTGATAAGAAAACACCAATTGACCAAAAAGAAAAATGCTCATCCAACAGCCAACCTTACCAAGCCAAACAACAAAATCCGGCCATCCCCCCTAGCCCCCTATGCCGTCCACATACATGGTCAATAGGCCATTAAAAAGTTTCCAAAACCTCATCCCTTATTCCAAGCTTTATGTCCCCTTATCATACCAAAATTTCTTGATTCCATACCTTAAGTTAGTACTTACCTTATTCCCTTAGTCTACTTTCCATAAATGAAAAAGTCCATCCTTACCATAAGTATTGCTTGATCAACACTTGCCATACAAGTGCAAAAATAAAAGTCATCTAATTGCTATCCAAGGGATTCGACCATCTCCCCTCATGCAATTACTCATGCGCCAACACCACCTTGCCAATAGCTCAACTTATGCTAATTTTAGACACTTAAATTAACTTAAGTATCAGGGTCACTTGATCCACTTCACTAAATTCTCAATACTAAAAATTATTCTATACCCGAATAATTCTATGCCCCTTTTCAAGGCTATAATAAACACGAAAAAGAAGAAAAGAAAATTTTCATTCATAAGCTAAACACCAAAACATACAATATACCGATACTCAGATTTTTAGGGTGTTACAACTCTACCCTCCTTAAAGAAAATTTCGTCCTCGAAATTACCTGGCTAGAACAAGTGAGGGTATTGCTGTCACATTGCCTCTTCCGGCTCCCACGAAGCCTCTTCCGATCCATGGTTACGCCATAACACTTTGACGAAAGGAACTGACTTCCTCCGTAACACCTTCACATCCTGTTCTAGAATCTGAATCGGCTCCTCCTCGTAGGACAAATCTGGTCTTAGTTCCACCTCCTCAACTGGCACTACATGAGATGGATCCGACCGGTAACGACGTAGCATCGAAACATGGAACACATCGTGCATCTGCTTCAACTCCGAAGGCAACTCTAACTGATATGCCATTGGTCCAACCCGCTTCAAAACCCGATAAGGTTCTATAAACCTGGGACTTAACTTTCCTTTGCGACCAAATCTCATTACCTTCTTCCATGCGACACTTTAAGAAATACTTGATCTCCCACAACAAACTCTATTTCCTTCCGCTTAAGATCTGCGTACGACTTTTTCCTGTTAGATGCCTCCTTTAACCGAGCCCGAATTACCTTAACCTTTTCTTCGAATTCCGCCACAATCTCTGGACCCCAAACTTGACGTTCCCCCAATTCTGTCCAACACGTAGGAGTGTGACACTTTCGTCCATATAGTGCTTCGTACGGTGCCATCCGAATACTTGCTTGGTAGCTGTTGTTGTATGCAAACTCTGCTAAAGGCAAAAACTCTTCCCAGCTTCCTCTGAAGTCTATCACACAGCCCCTCAACATATCTTCTAACACTTGAATTACTCGCTCAGACTGGTCGTCTGACTGTGGATGAAATGCCGTACTGAAGTCTAACCTGGTGCCCAAAGCCTGATGTAATGTTTTCCAAAACCGAGACGTAAACCTCGGATCCCTATCCAAAATAATCGACACCGGCACTCCATGCAAACACACAATCTCTGCCACATACAACTTCGCCAATTTCTGCAAAGAGTAATCAACCCGCACTGGTATGAAATGTGCAGACTTCGTCAATCGATCCACTATCACCCATACCGAGTCTTTCTTAGTAGGCGTAAGGGGAAGCCCACTAACAAAATCCATGGTGATTCGCTCCCACTTCCACTGCGGAATCTTTATCGGCTGAAGCAATCCTGACGGAACTTGGTGTTCAGCCTTAACTTGCTGACACGTTAAAAACTTCCCTACAAATTCTGTAACTTCCCGCTTAAGACCAGGCCACCAAAACTGATCCCGTAGATCCCTGTACAACTTACTACCTCCAGGATGCATCGCATAAGGGCTACTATGCGATTCCTGACGAATTCTCCGCCTAAGTTCTTCATCCTTCGGCATACAGACCTTACCCTTGAAACACAACACTCCGTCACTATTAACACCATAACCTTCCAACTTCCCACTCTGCACTTGCCGTAGCTTAGCACTTAGATCATCGTCTACCAACTGTCTTTCTTTCACCTGACTCAACCATGTCGGCTTTACCTGCAACTCTGCTAACAAACTTCCGTCGTCATAAAGACTAAGATGTGCAAACATCGCTCTCAAATCTGACACTACTTTCCGACTTAAGGCATCCGCCACTACATTCGCCTTGCCCGGGTGATACTCTATAGAACAATCGTAGTCTTTCAACAACTCCACCCATATTCGCTGTCTCAGATTCAGCTCCTTCTGAGTCAGCAGATACTTAAGACTCTTGTGGTCCGTATAGATTACTGACTTTTCTCCATACAAATAATGCCTCCATACCTTAAGAGCAAAGACTACCGCTGCCAACTCCAAGTCATGCGTCAGATAATTAACCTCGTGTGGTCTTAATTGCCGAGATGCATAAGCGACTACCTTCCCGTCTTGCATTAGAACACATCCTAATCCTGTGTGAGAAGCATCACAATACACCACAAAATCTTTCCCTGCCTCAGGCTGAATCAAAACCGGAGCTTCAGTCAAAACTCTCTTAAGCTTCTCAAAGCTCTCTTACTGCTTATCTGCCCATACGAAAGGTACCTCCTTTCTCAACAACTTCGTCAAAGGTGCAGCTATTGATGAAAACCCCTCTACGAACCTTCTGTAGTAGCCTGCTAATCCCAAGAAACTGCGAACCTCAGCTACAGACTTAGGTGGTTTCCAATCTAACACTGCCTCAATCTTCCGAGGATCCACCCTTATCCCTTTTGCAGACACCACATGCCCTAAGAATGCAACTTCCTTCAGCCAAAATTCACACTTGCTGAATTTGGCATAAAGCTTCTTCTTCCTTAACACTTGCAACACTATCCGAAGATGTTCATCATGCTCTACCTCAGACTTGGAGTACACTAGAATGTCGTCTATGAACACAATAACGAACTGATCCAATTAGGATTGGAAAATCCGGTTCATCTTATCCATGAACGCAGCTGGGGCGTTCGTCAATCCGAACGGCATTACTAAGAACTCATGATGCCCGTATCTTGTCCGGAAAGCTGTCTTATGGATATCCGCTTCCTTCACCTTAAGCTGATGATATCCCGACCGCAGATCTATCTTTGAGAATACCGCCGCTCCCTTAAGCTGATCGAACAAGTCGTCTATCCTTGGCAAAGGGTACTTGTTCTTGATGGTCAGCTTATTCAACTGCCGGTAGGCTATGCACATACGCATAGTTCCGTCCTTCTTCTTCACGAACAAGACCGGTGCTCCCCATGGAGACACACTAGGTCGGATAAACCCACGATCAAGTAACTCCTGGATTTGAGCCTTGAGCTCAACCAACTCCTTTGGTGCCATTCTATACGGAGCGATAGATACTGGCGCCATTCTAGGCAATAAGTCAATCCCAAATTCCACCTCACCATCCGGAGGAATCCTTGAAGTTCTTCCGGAAAGACATCCACGAATTCTCTTACAGTTCTGACCGCTTCAACAGCTGCCTCCTTAGCCTCCAAGGCACTGACCAACATCAGAAAAGCCAAACAACCCTTCCTTACCATCTTCTCTACTTTAAGGGCAGATACTACATTCTACAAGTAATTCCGTCTCTCGCCCATCACTACCACTTTATTATCGTTAGAGGTTCTCAATGGCAGGCGCTTAGCAACACAATCTACATTCGCACGATACTTCACTAACCAGTCCATGCCTAAGATTAGATCAAATTCCCCGAACGGCAATTCCATTAAGTGAGTTGGAAACTGCATCCCCTGAACTTCTAAAGGCACTTCCTTAAAGAGCTTATCTACTACTACTGTCTGCCCTAAAGGATTAAGTACGGTCATCTTCCTAGGTACAGTTTCAGAGTTCACATGTAGAGTTCCAGATACTTCACTAGCAATGTATGAATTAGTTGACCCTATATCTATCAAAGCAATAAAGGGTATTACAGAGATAAAAAACATAACCGTTATGACATCAGGTGCATCGCTATCCTCCCTGCGACGAACCGCATATACCAGACTTGGCTGTCTAGCCTCAGTGTTACCACCACCTCTGCCCGGAGTTCCGCAACCTCTACTAGAACCATTACCTCTTCCATTTGGACCACGACCCCTTGACGACTGCTATCCACCTCTGCCAGCCTGATTAAAACCCTGACCTGCTGGGCGGTTCCTATCTGTATCCATCGGACAATCCTTAATCATATGATCCTTGGACCTACACTTAAAACATCCCCCTATCCTTTTCCAACATTCTCCTGGGTGCATCTTTCCATACTGAGCACAAGTACGGTACTGTCCTCCCACAACAGCCTGCTGACCTCGCGGCCCATCAACTCTAGGTCTCTTTTGAAAATTCCCAGATGACCCTGAAGACCCATAGCTCCTCTTATTCTTATTCTGACCTCTGTCCCGGTTCTGTCTCTCGGTCCGCTTAACTTCTTCAGCTATCCGTGCCCTATCCACTAAGACTGTAAAGTCCCTCTCTCGATGCAGAGCAATCAAAACTAGTAGCTCATCTCGCAACCCATCCTCAAATCTAACACACCGCTCGTAATCAGTAGCTACAATTCCTCTAGCATACCGACTTAACAGCAGAAACTCCGCTTCATACTCATCTACCGACTTATTTCCTTGTACTAAATTCAAAAACGCCTTTCTTTGAGAGTCTATGTAGCTAGCTCCAACGTATTTCCCTTCAAACTTAACCTTAAAATACCCCCAATCCACTCGATCCGCAGGGGTACTCTCCTTGACAGTGAGCCACCACTGGTAGGCCTCATCTCAAAGCAGCGAAACAGCACCTTTCAGCTTTTCCTCAGCACTGCAGTCCAAATCGTCCATGATCCTCTCGACTGCCTCTAACCAGTACTCCGCTACATTCGGAGCTACCCCAGATACTCCCCTAAAAACCTCAGCTCCATTTGGTCTAAGTCTATCAGCTACTGACTTTCGAGCCCCATTTCCCATACTAGCTCCTGCTACTCGCTCTAAAACTCGCAGCATAGCCTGTGATACTGCGTCATCTCCTCATGTTTGCTCTTGAAATTCCGCCCCTACAGCCGGTAGCGGTGCCTCATTTTCGGAACCCTAACCAGACCCAACTGGTTCCGACACAGCCATTCTGCCTCTGCCGCGTCCACGACGACCACGTCCCCTAGAACTCATGTCTACTTCGCGTCTTATATGTTTTTACGAAAATTTTATGCATTAGAGTCTTTTCACTTTCTTGTTTAAAGAAAATTTTATGCAACAGAGTTTTAATCAGTGGTTTTTTTTTTCCGTAGAAGTACACATATACCTAGGGTCCGTGTCTCTAAAGTATAGTTTCCTTAGGGTTATCAACTGAAGTATCATACATTAACATACTCACATCAATTTATCAACAAAAGAACTTACCTGGCGGACCTGGGCCGGGGACTCGGGTGCCATGCTTCCATAAAAACCAGTTTAACCAAAACTTTTCACAAAAACTCATTTGGGCTTAATTTTGCAAACATTGTGGACTTTAAAACCCAAGACCGGGTGTTTAAAACTGGGCTCTGATACCAAGTTGAAACACCCCAAACCCGACCTACAAGCCTCGACCGGATCTGGCATGCTCCTAGCGTAAAACTAATTTTGTTATCTAAAAAAAATAGGTTGATTTCGAAGAAAAATAGATTTGAAGTGTGTTCTTGTTGAAAACCGTTTTGTGATTTAAATTTGTATTTTATTAAAACATTATCTTTATGATCTTAGAAAATTTTATAAGTCAAAAGAAAACCAAATTTAGAACTTATTATTATTTTGAAACCCGTAGGTGTTTAGATGTCAAAACAGTTTAAGTTGTTTATAAAAAAAATATTTAAGCGTCTAATTGAAGTTGATCGAAGTAAAGTAAAAACTTAAAACGTATAAATAAAAACTGATAGTGGCCTTATTTCAATAAATATAACCCAAAATAAATCCCAAAATAAATAGAGAAAAACGAAATAAGTTTAATTTAAAGAAAACCCTAAATACTGAGTTGAGCATAGCCACCACCTAGTTCTCGCTGACCCGGTCCATCATGCTAAGTGTCACCTGTAAACGATATCCCACGAGGGGTGAGTCAATAGACTCAATGTGTAACTGTACACTAAAAGCCCAATCGATCATAGTTTTAACGATAACATTTTAGCAAAGCCCATTTTAATCACATTTAACCATAAGCCCATAACATAGCAAATCAAATAACAACAGATTAAATCACATATACATATAAAATGACATGCAATCCCGAGTCCACCTAGATATCCATCCGCTACACACCACCCGTACCTGCCAATCACACCGTGGGGATTACTAAATCGACCCTCCATCCGCTACACACCATCGAAGGCAGTCGCTGCAGACAACTGCACATCGCCCTTATAAATTGTGGCATGGCCACCGGATAATTGTGACAGAGTCACCGGATTCATAATATGTGACCGAAGTCACCGGATACATAATATTGTGACATAAGTCACCGAATAATATGGTAAAAACCACCGGAAACACCTCCCCTTTATCAAAATCACCCATATGCCCATGCAACATACATATTATTCGGATTTTATGCATTATACCCCAAAATCATAACGGAGTCATACACATTTCATATCCATGCTTATAGCATTATTAACGAAGTATTAGGGGTTAACATACCTGAATACCATGTACCACTTAATGGTACCCGCGGCCATTATCATACATATTTCTTATTAACACATACTAACATTAATACTATCAGTCCATCGGAAATTTAGTGTAGGGCTACACACCTGATAACAGTGAGTACGATACTATCGATACCGACACTCCTTCTTTTTCACAATCGACTCCCCCTTGATTGTCTAAATCCCGAAATATCACTTGTCCTTGGAGATGTCAAAATTCCTACATGGTATATGTTAGATTCGAATCTAACATTCAATAAACCCGAGTAAATGGCCTTCGGCCTAAGATCACACTTCACCTACCTTGGATACTCAAATCCCGAATAATCTCCCCTTAATCGTCGGCTACAAAAGGATCCCGAAATCCTCCTTCAAGGTTTCGGCCAAAGAGAATATATATAGAGATTAGATCCCTAGATTTCGGCTAATCCAAAAGAAAAAGAAAGAAAATCGAATGACAGTTAACCCTTACCCCTAACGTTGAGATCGCTTGTACCCTTGTTTGGAACCACAGAGAGATTCGGCTACTATAGAGGAGTGATCGATTTTGAAGGAGAAATAGGGGAAGAAATCGATTAGATGTTGATAGGTTTCGGCTTGGTGACAAGAAGAAGATTCGGCCTTTTCAAAAGAGAAAAGAGATGGGAGGTTTTAGGTGTTGCAGCAATGGTGAATATGGAAGGAAGGTTTCGGCTATTACAAGGGAAAGAAAAAGAAAGCTAGAAGAATTCGGTAATGGTGAGATTGAGAAGAAAAGAAATGGTCTAAAATGGCTATATGGTTTCGGTCACAAAGAAGAGAAGAAAAGACTTGATGATAGTAATCAAACTAAGACCAAAATGGTCAAAAAGGGAGAAATGGTAAAAAGATGCAATTGTTTCCTCAAGGCTTAAGGTATATTCGGCTAGGAAGAGAGCAAATTTTGAGAGAAAAATTTTGATAAGAAAACACCAATTGACCAAAAAGAAAAATGCTCATCCAACACCCAACCTTACCAACCAAACAACAAAATCCGGCCAACCCCCCTAGCCCCCTATGCCATCCACATACATGGTCAATAGGCCATTAAAAAGTTTCCAAAACCTCATCCCTTAATCCAAGCCTTATGTCCCCTTATCATACCAAAATTTCTTGATTCCATACCTTAAGTTAGTACTTACCTTATTCCCTTAGTCTACTTTCCATAAATGAAAAAGTCCATCCTTACCATAAGTATTGATTGACCGACACTTTCCATACAAGTGCAAAAATAAAAGTCATCTAATTGCTATCCAAGGGATTCGAACATCTCCCCTCATGCAATTACTCATGCGCCAACACCACCTTGCCAATAGCTCAACTTATGCTAATTTTAGACACTTAAATTGACTTAAGTATCAGGGTCACTTGATCCACTTCACTAAATTCTCAATACTAAAAATTATTCTATACCCGAATAATTCTATGCCCCTTTTTAAGGCTATAATAAACACGAAAAAGAAGAAAAGAAAATTTTCATTCATAAGCTAAACACCAAAACATACAATATATCGATACTCAGATTTTTAGGGTGTTACAAACTTAGTACCATTGAGGTAAGTTATTCTTATATATGAAATTATAGAAATGTGATATAATCATTTATTTTTTAGCTTGATTCGAAATGGATAAATGGCATGTGAATGTTCGGTTTAGAGATCTATCAGAAATGGTGATTGTTGAATGGTGACAAGTTATGCTTATTTGTGTTTATGGATTAGTTAATGATCATGTTGGGTTGATTAAATTGTGTATTGATTAGTTGTATATTTTAACCAATGCTTAAAACTTACTAAGCTATGTTAGCTTACCGTATGTATTTATCTAACTATATTATAGATCTTGAAGTCAAAGCTCTAACTCAGGGATCATCATCGAAGTCAATCACACTATCATCTATCTTTGGTACCTTTTTGTTAAGCTGAACATTTGGAAACCATGGCATGTATAGGCTATTTTCTCTTTGGAGTTTATTTTGTACATAATGTATATAAAGGCCATGCGAATATGGCTTCACTACTATGCTTGGGTTGACTTGTTTATGCATGAAGTGATATATATATATATATATATATATATATATATGTTTGTGCATTTTTCAACCTTGATAAAAGCATATTTGGTATGTATGCTTTGTGAATTTCTAAAAGGGTATTTTATCTTTACATTTCGAATGAATGTTTCCTGAATGAAGTAAATGCAAATTGATATTATTTTATTTAATTGAATATGACTTAGTCATGCTTGGTTTTGGTTTATTATTGGGTATATTCGGATATATTATAATCTTAATTTGGAAGTTATATAAAATTATGTTATGTATGTGATAATTGAGATTATAAGCTTGGTTTGAATAAGGTATATAGTACCATTTGGATAATGAATATACTTTTGCTTAAATTGATATGTACTTACTGTAACACCCCAAACCCGGCCCAAACACCACGGCCGAATTTAGAATGCTACTGAGGAAAAAGTTTGAAAAGGGTTTAACATAAGGGTAAAACATAAAAATTTTCTGTCAATTATAAAACATTGTATATTTAAAATTCTAAGTAAAATTGTGTTGTTACAAATTTCCGGATTCAAAACTTTAATATAAATTCTTAAGGTGTAAATTGCTTTTTTAAAAAAAATAAATAAAACTTTCCCACCAATTAACTCAATCGTCCATCCAACTTAAACATAATAAATGAAAATCCCCAAATACCTTAAGTGGCCCTTATTACAATAAATAATTATTCAAAAGTACTGAAAATATAAAATGCTTAAAACAAATAGAACATCTTCTGCATGGCTACCTTGTATCAGCTCCAGCCCGGTCCAAGAATCATGAATCACCTGCATTGTTTGGTAAAAAAATTGGGTGAGTCAACCGACTCAGTGTATAGTTATTTCACATGCCTCCACAATATGGGCTTGGCCCACATCCACACAGTGCACATAACCAAACATGCAAAATGAATCCCAACCCAACCTAGAGTCCATCCGCTACACACCCCCGTACCTGCCGCACACACCAGGGGATTACTAAATCGCCCTCCAACCGCTACTCACCTCATTGGCAGACCTGCTGCCCAAGGCCGTGGCTTAGCCACCGATCACCTAAGTGACCCCACATATCTATATCCACGAGGTGACTCAAGGTCATCCTCAATCCACGGTGATGCACACAGCTATCATCCGCCCACGATGTGGCACATAGCCAACATCAAGCGCCAATGTAGCTCGAGGCTAACATCAGACCACGTACATAAAGATGTACACCCTGTCTTTCAATAGTCATGTCCCAATCCCCATGCATATATATATATGTATCATGTCAGAATAACATTTAGAATGAGTATACATCACATGCTCACCACCATATCACACATACACCATAGACAATTTAATATCATAAAACACTGACCTGGTTAACCGATTACCCACCATGGGTAGCCACCATCTCAGCCATTATTTCCGGCTACCACACATATCATATACTCATATATATAGCAACACACACAAACAACGAGAACAGTGCGATAACTACACACCTGTTTGGCACAATTGACTAAATCCCGAAACCCCGTAGCCTACACGATTTGCACCTTGCGATTTGATGCACTCCCACCTACACAACTATGTTAGATTCGGCTCTAACATTAATGAGCAAAAGTAACGGCCTTCAGCCAACCACTACCATCATCTTACCTCAACTGCTTGAATCCCGAAATTACACGCTTGAATCTAAAAGTCTGCCAAAAACCTTTAAATGAACCATGTTAGTTTCGGCCTAAATCTTAAAGACATAGAAAATATGTGGCCCCTTGGCCGAATATCACTACTTCCTTTCCTTGATGGATCGAATCCCGAGAACCCTTTAGCACCCTTAACGCTAACTAAAAGCAGAAGGCCCAAAACCTAGTCCTCTATGATTTCGGTCGACAAATACACATGATTAGATCCTTGGTTTTGACCAACCAAGAAAAGAAGAGAGAAAACTGAAAAAAGAAGCCCTTACCACCTTACTAACCTGATTCGGCTTGATAACCACCCTTGAGAGTCAACTTCCTCGAAGAGAATAAAAGATCAGTGTAGCCGAAATTTAAAAGAAGAGAAGAAATAAAGTTTAGAAGAGATTCGGCTAAGACTTCATATAAGGGAAAACACCTTCGGCTTTTGGAGCTGGTTGAATTGGTGGAAAGATGAAGAAAAAGAAAAGGTAAGGTTTAAGAGGTTTCGATTTCTGGTCACAAAAGGAAAGAGAAAGAAAATAAGGCTTTTGGAGAAGAGAAAAATCACAAAAAGATGCCTATCACTACACTAAATAAATTCGGCACCTAACTCCCCAAGTATGACCGAATTCTATCCCCTCTAGGGACCCACATTCGGCCAACTACTTATCCCCCTGTCTAATCCCTTCTTTTTCTCCTAAAACTTCTCTTTTCCACTCATTCAATAAAGTTTAGATGAGCCAAACCCTTACCTCCCTCCTTAGCCGAAAATTTAAACTGTTTGACCCCATCTACACCTCATCCATGAAGTGTTTGCATGTCGTCCAACTCCCCTCCTCCTTGACGCAAAAAGAAACCCCATACTGCTTCCTCTGCAACTCGAACCTCCTTCCTCCTGAGACCCCTTTTTGACGCAACCTCCCCCCTTGCACCCTTGCGTCTCCATGCCACTTTACCACATGGTTCCTTGTGTCCTAAACTCCCCCATTTATTCCCTTAAGGCCTAACTCCCTTAACTCCCCTTTCTATGGTTAAAGTCAATTATTTTTCTAAGTCACCTACCTATATTCCAAGGTTTCCGAAACTCCCAAAACACACTCAAACCACACATAGGCACGCTACCACATACAATTAAGCCAAAAATGCACAACCCCTAAATCCCGAATGTTACACTTACAATGCCTATCATAAAAAGATTAGGTCATATTTTGTGTATGTGACTAATGAATGTATTATATTAATGAATAAGTTGAAGTATGTACATTTGCAAATATTCGGCCATAGTATTGTTTTGATTTGGAGTTCATATTGTTCATGGGAGGTTTATAAGCATACGGTTATGAGGTTTAAAATGGGTAAGTATTGTTGTGAACAACTAGATATGGAGTGTATGTGATTAAATTAGTATAAGTATAGTTAATTGATTAATATAAGATGAATAAGGCTAATATACTTATTCGGCTATAAGATGCAAAATGACCAAATGAATAGTGATTTGCTAATTGAGTGTAATTGTTTTAGTGTTAATGATATTATTCGTGATATGTTAGCTAATGTTTTGATATTAGATGAAATATACATGTTTATTCGTGATAGTATGAATTTGTACACATTTTTCAAAGTAATAGTTTTTATACAGTACGTTGACTTGTTTTTGGTTAAGTAATGCCTGTAACCCTAATCCGGCGATGGATACGGGTTAGGGGTGTTACAGGAGGTAACAAGATGTATCAGGATTTACGAGAGCTTTATTGGTGGCCTGGTTTGAAACGCGAGGTTACGGGGTTTGTGGGCAAATGTTTGGTATGTCAGCAAGTGAAAGCGGAACATCAACTACCATTAGGGTTACTCCAACCGATTAAGATTCCACATTGGAAATGGGAGCGAATTACTATGGATTTCGTTAGTGGGGTACCCTTGACGACTACTAGGAAGGACTCTGTGTGGGTTATATTGGATCAGTTAACTAAGTCTGCCCATTTTATACCGGTCTGCATTGACTACTCATTACAGAAATTGGCAAGGTTGTATGTGGCGGAGATTGTGAGATTGCATGGGGTTCCGGTCCTTATTAAATCTGATAGAGACCCTCGTTTCACGTCTCACTTTTGGAAGAAGTTGCATGAAGCACTGGGTACAAGGTTGGATTTCAATACAGCATTTCACCCTCAGACTGATGGTCAGTCGGAAAGGGAAATTCAAGTATTGGAGGATATGCTGAGAGGGAGTGTAATTGAGTTTCGAGGAAGTTGGGAGGAGTACTTGCCGTTAGCTGAATTTGTGTATAACAATAGTTATCAGGCAAGTATTGGCATGGCACCGTATGAAACGCTGTATGGACGAAGATGTCATGCTTCGACTTGTTGGACCGAGTTGGGTGAGCGGCAAGTATTGGGTCCGGAGTTGGTAGCAGACACCGAAGATAAGGTAAAGTTGATTCGGGATCGGTTGAAGGAGGCGGCGGATAGGTAGAAGTCGTATGCTGACCTCAAACGGAGAGAGATTGAGTATACGGTAGGGGACTTGGTTTTTCTCAAGGTTTTCCCTTGGAAGAAGGTGCTAAGGTTTGGTCGAAAGGGTAAGTTAAGCCCTAGATTCATCGGGCCATACCAAGTGTTGAAGCGAATTGGGCCAGTTGCCGATCAGCTGGAATTGCCTTCGGAACTAAGCCAAATACACGATGTGTTTCATGTATCAATGCTAAGATGCTATCGCTCAGACCAGACCTAACTTTTGAAGGGGAACCAGTTCAAATAATTGATTAGGATGTTAAGGTGCTAGGAAGAAAGTTTGTTCCTTTGGTCAAAGTGCTATGGCGTAACCATACTGCCGAGGAGGCTACTTGGGAACCTGAGGAGGCAATGCGACGACAATACCCTCACTTGTTTCAAGCAGGTAAATTTCGAGGCTGAAATTTTTTTAAGAGGGGTAGAGTTGTAACTCCCCAAAAATCCTAAAACTTTAAATTTCTGTGCATGGAGGTTGGTATGTATGAGTAGCACTTAAAATATTAATTTTAAGGTATTATCGGGATTATTTGAAGTCTTAGAGATAAGGAAGACCATAGGGAAGAATTTATTTTTCTTGCTTTAGTGGACCCTAGTCTTAGGCATTAGGCCTCTTAAGCAGATTAAGAGAAAATAGGACACAAATGGACTTGTGGTCCAGTGGCAAGTGGCGTCATTTGGGGAGCTATAAGGTGGCATGTTGTCAGCTGAGGAGGTCCAAGGTTCGAGCATTAGGAGTGGTATTTTTGTAGTGCTTTATTTTGCATAGGTGGACGACCAGAGTTGTGTTGAATATGAACTCTTGCGTTGGAGTGTTTGAGTGGTAAGGGGAATTGATAATGGAGGGAAATTCAGATAAGGCTAAGGTGTTATCAGGGAGGAAAGTTAGGAGATGAGGAGGGGGAAGAATTTGTACCGAATGGGACTGTGGGGGAAATGAGTATTCGACTTATAGCTATAAAAGGAGAGGGCCGAATGCTTTGAAAGGTTCTTTGAACTTTCATTAGTTTTTCTTTTGCCCCCCTTAATTGGTTTTCCTATAGCCGAATTCTCCCTATTGCAGAAATCTCCTATAGTCGAATTATTTTTCCCGAATTCTCTCATAGCTAAACTCTCCTATTGCCGAATTACCATCAGCCTTCCTTGCTGAAATTCCTATTTGTGCCAAACCCTTGTTGTTTTCCTCCATCACAAATCAATTATTATCTACTATCAGTCAAGGTTAAAAGCGAAATTTAGGCCATAGGATCGAAAGTGGATTTGGTAAGTATTCGGTTAACCTCTCTTGTACGTTTTGCTAAAAGCCGAAAGGCTATCTAACTATCCTTTCGTTAACTCTGTGATAACAAGGATAAGGTTCAAAGATCACAAGAGTGGTAGAATTGTTAGCAAGGGTAAGTGTACTCAA
Organism: Gossypium australe; assembly: GCA_005393395.2. Taxonomy (NCBI): domain Eukaryota; kingdom Viridiplantae; phylum Streptophyta; class Magnoliopsida; order Malvales; family Malvaceae; genus Gossypium; species Gossypium australe. The sequence goes on from CM016615.1 coordinate 18,304,813, forward strand.
CTCGATTGTGGTTTAAGTAAATGGTCGAATGCGTGTATGATCTATGGGGGTGACTTGTGTGGATTATGAGTAACTCGAATTTTGACGGTGCATGTATGAGTGCAGATCTAGGGGATACTCCTGATTAGTAGCTAAGGAAGGGCTATTAGAACCCGGTGGCACATGGTAAGGTTATGGTAAGGTTTCGGCTTTTGGTAAATGTCTTGATTTAGTGATTGAGTGAAGGTTGGTTGGTTGTAGGTTCAGGGATAAGGATAGTATAGCACATCCCAGTAACCAGGTGTGTACAAACACTACACACACACACGATATCGGCAATTCCAGAAAGCCGAAAAGCCGAAGTGGCTAAATGGGCCCGGTGGGCCCTGAGGCTAAGTTTGATGAAATTGTTTGGTTTGGTTATACGAATTGAGTTAATCATGCATGTTACATGATCTAGAATTGTTTTGGGCCTAATAGGCTATATGGATTAGATTTGGGCCTAATGGGCCGTAAGGATGTGATTTGGGCTTGTTGGGCTTTATGGGGACGTAGAAAAGTATTTTAGGGTTTAATGGACTTTAGGCCTAGTTCTGAACAACTCTTAAACCGCATAAGACTTAACCTAATAATTAAATATGTCCGTGGACAAGTCGCCGGGTTAGAGGGTGGCAACGGACATATGCATTTCTAGGATTGGATCTAGGGAGAGCTTCGTACTTAACCGGTCCTAGTGGCCAACCTCCTTTTCTCTGGAATCCTGATAAACCGTAATAGTAATATATTTTAATCCCACATTTAGTATGCTTTTGGATAATTTAAGCCTCGATTCATATAAAAAGGTGCTCTTAATCCTTTCTTTTCATATCTTATATCCAAGAAAGCACCCGAGGATGAAAAGAAACGAGCCCAAAATAGAGTAAATGGGCTATATCACGAAATCGACATGGCCTAGCCCAAAGACCACACGGTTGTGCCTTGTCAAGCATCTAGAACATGGCCTTACCCCCGAGTCACACAGCCGTGCCTCATTAAAGAAGTCCGAACACGGCTTGCAGACTAGTCACACTGGCGTGTGACTTGGCCGTGTCCCTATCGTGGCAAAGAGCAATTTCATTCGGATTTGGATACTTTGGGGCGAAGAAACACATTCCAAAAGCCTATATAAACCCCCCAAGTACAACCTTAGGAGGCAGTGAAGCTAGGCCAAGGAGCCAAGCCGAAAAGGTCAGAATTGTGGGTGAAACACCCCAAACCCGGCCCACAAGCCTCGACCGGATCTGGTATGTTCCTTGAGAAAAACGGTTCAAAACTTGATGGTTACTTTGGAAAATTTGGGTGTTTTTGAAGAAGTTTGATTGTGTTGGGTTCGAATTGAAAATGATGTAGTTTTTGAAGTCTAAAATTTTATTAACACATTATTATATCACAAACCATGAGTTACAAGAAATGTCGAGCTGTTTTATAGTTTACCTTTGAAAATCGTTTGTGATTAGGTGACAAAACACTTAGAATTTATTTTTAAGAAAAAATACTTAAACTCTGTTTTGATAAAAATTGTATCATACTAAAATAAATAAAAATGCATGCATAAACAGTTCAATACTAATGGCCTTATTACATCCAAGAAAACCCAAAATAAATCCAAACTTATATAAATAGTCTTTAAATCAAATAACTCTGAGCAGAGCATGGCCACGACTAAGCTCCTGCCGACCCGGTCCATTCACTGAGTGCCACATGAAGAGATATCCCACAACGGGGTGAGTCAAACAGACTCAATGTGTAACAGCCAACACAAAGTCCCAAACGATTCAGGCATGCAAACATATATAAAACACATATAATCAATGATGCATTCCCGAACCCAAACCTAGGTAACCATCCGCTACACATCACCCATACCAACCAATCACACCATGAGGATTACTAAATCGACCCTCCATCCGCTACACACCATCGAAGGCAGTCGCTGCAGTCGACTGGCACATCGCCCTTATAAATTCGTGGCATAGCCACCAGATAATAATATGTGACCTTGGTCACCAGATAACATTTTGCGACATAAGTCACCACATTCAGATTATGTGACGTGAGTCACCATATTTCGTGGTAAAAACCACCAGATCACTTCCCCTTCACATATTCACCCATATGCCCATGTATCATACAAGTCATGCACAAATCATGCCATATTCCTTATTCACATTCACATCAAATTCACATATGTGCCATATTCCACATGTTCATAACATTTATTAACATAACATTAAAGGTTACGTACCTGAATACTCTGTACCATTGAATGGTACCTTTGGCCATATTTCATATTATTATAACATATATATATATATTAAATTAAAACTGTAAATCTATTAAGAGCTAGTGTAGGGCTACACACCTGGTTTCACTGAAATCCCAAAAATCCTGATCTAATGCTTTAGATCCTTAGTTCCTACATTCGGCCAACACTAAGCAATTTAACAAAAAGCCATTCGGCTACTTAATCAAATCCCGAAGGATTATCGTATCCAAAATCCTTACCTTGCTGCCGATTTAGCTACTAATCAAATCCCGAAATCGTCCTTGCTCCTAGTGATGTCGAAATCCCTATAGGTATATGTTAGATTCCATTCTAACATTTAATGAACAAGATAAATGGCCTTCGGCCTATGGCTACACACATACTTACCTATAGATCTTGAAATCCCGAAGACCACCTCCCTTGCAGTCGACAATATAGAATCCTGAATCCCTCCTTTAGAGTTTCGGCCATAGAGCAACAATGTGATTAGGGTCTTGATTTCGACAGTCAGAGAAGAAAAGAGTAAATCGACATCAAAGGGATTTATTACCGAAGAAGAAAGACCAACCGCAAATGATCAACCACCTTCACGAAATCGACAAGGAGATTTGCAGAAGAAATCAATTCAGAGAGTGTCAAAGAAGTGAACTTTCGGCTTTGAACAATCGGCTAGGGGTTAGGGGTTACTTTGATTATTCGGCTTCTAGATCCCAAAATGAAGATTATGTTTCGGCACTTTAATGGTGAAAAGAAAAATGATAAGAGAATGAGGGATATAAGGGTTCGGCTATGGCTCTTAAATGGTGATGGAATATTCGACCATATAAGGAAAAAGGTGCAAAAATTAATGTTGAAAGAAAGAAAAGAAGAGGAGGAGAAAGTAGAAGAATTTCGGCTCAAAGAGAAAGATGAGAAAAAAGAATGAAATTCGGCACTTAATCCCCTTAGCATGACCGATTGCCTCACTTACTCCCCTCCCTTGGATTCGGCTAACACTCAAACATTAGCTCATCCTTGCTTTTCTCCTATTTTATCTCTTATCTTACCCATACAAAATATATTAAGATAAATCATCATTTATCTTTTACTTTAGCCGAAATTTTTAAAGGACTTAACCAAGTCTGATCCTCATCTAAACAAAGTCCCTATGCCGTCCATTACTACTCCTTTTTGCCGAAAAGTAAAAGCTCCCTTTTTGATTCCCTTGTGGCTCGAACCTAGCTCCTGTACACTACTTGTGGCGTCACACACCAAGGCTTTAAGTGGCGCCTCCTTGCCACTTTAACAAGCCCATTTGTGTGTCTAATTTCCCTTACAATTTTCTTTAAGGCCTAACAGGCTTAGCTCCCTCTTGAAGACTTAAAATCATATATTTTCTAAGGCACTTTCCTACACTCTAAAGTTCTAAAAATTCATAAAACACATTCAAAACACACATAGGCATGCTACTTCATACATTTAAGCAAAAGTGCATAAGCCATAATCCCGGATATTACAGTTCTACCCCTTAAAATAATTTCGACCTCGAAATTACCTTGCAAAAATAAGTGAGGGTATTGCTATCGCATTGCTTCTTCTGGCTCCCACGAAGCTTCTTCTGATCCATGATTTTGCCATAATACCTTGACTAGAGGAACTGATTTCCTTTGCAACACCTTTACGTCTCGTTCCAAGATCTGAATTGGCTCCTCCTCGTAAGACAAATCTGGCCTTAGTTCAACCTTCTCAACTGGTACTACATGAGATGGATCCGATCGATAACGACGTAGCATAGAAACATGGAATACTTCGTGCATCTGCTGCAATTCCGAAGGCAACTCTAACTGGTATGCCACTGGTCCAACTCACTTCAAAACCCGATAAGGTCCTATAAACCTTGGACTTAGCTTCCCTTTTCGACCAAATCTCATCACCTTCCTCCAAGGCGAGACTTTTAGAAACACCTGATTTCCCACAGCAAATTCTATTTCCTTCCGCTTGAGATCTGCGTATGACTTTTGCCTATCAGATGCCTCCTTTAATCGTGCTCGAATTACCTCCACCTTCTCCTCGGATTCCGCCACAATCTCTGGGCCCAAAACTCGACGTTCCCCCAATTCGGTCCAACGCGTAGGAGTGCGACACTTCCGTCCATACAGCGCTTCATATGGTGCCATCCGAATACTGGCTTGATAGCTGTTATTATAAGCATTCCGCTAAGGGCAAATATTCTTCCCAACTTCCTCTGAAGTCTATCACACAGCCCCTCAGCATATCCTCTAACACTTGGATTACTCGTTCAGACTGACCGTCCGACTGTGGATGAAATGCCGTACTAAAGTCTAATCTAGTACCCAGTGCTTGATGTAGTGCTTTCCAAAACCGAGACGTAAACCTCGGATCCCTATCCGAAATAATCGACACCGACACTCCATGCAACCTCACAATTTCTGCCACATACAATCTTGCCAACTTCTGCAAAGAATAGTCAACCCGCACTGGAATGAAATGCGCGGACTTTGTCAATTGATCCACTATCACCCATACCGAGTCCTTCTTAGTAGGCTAAGGGGAAGCCCACTAACGAAGTCCATGGTGATTCTCTCCCACTTTCACTGTGGAATCTTTATCGGTTGAAGCAATCCAGACAGAACTTGGTGTTCAGCCTTGGCTTGTTGACACGTTAAGCACTTCCCTACGAACTCTGTAACTTCCCGCTTAAGACCAGGCCACCAAAACTGTTCCCTAAGATCTCATTATAACTTACTACCTCCAGGATGCATAGCATAAGGGCTACTATGCGATTCCTGAAGAATTCTCTACCTTAACTCCTTATCCTTAGGCATACAGACCTTACCCTTGAAACACAAAACTCCATCGCTGCTAACACCATAATTCTCCAACTCCCTATTCTGCACTTGTCGCAGCTTAGCACTTAAATCATCATCCACCAACTGACTCTCTTTTACCTCATTCAACCATGTCGGCTTAACCTGCAACTCTGCTAACAAACTTCCATCGTCATACAAGCTAAGATGTGCGAACATCGCCCTCAGATCCGACACAACCTTTCGACTTAAGGCATCTGCCACTACATTCGCCTTGCCCGGATGATACTCTATGGAACAATCGTAGTCCTTTAATAACTCCACCCACCTTCGCTGTCTCAGATTCAACTCCTTCTGAGTCAGCAAATACTTAAGGCTCTTGTGGTCTGTGTAGATCACTGACTTTTCTCCATACAGATAATGCCTCCATACCTTAAGAGCAAAAACCACTGCCGCCAATTCCAAGTCATGTGTCGGATAATTAACCTCATGTGGCCTCAATTGTCGAGACGCATAAGCGACTACCTTCCCTTCTTGCATCAAAACACATCCTAATCCTGTGTGAGAAGCGTCACAATACATTGTGAAATCCTTTCCTGCCTCAGGCTGAATCAAAACTGGAGTTTCAGTCAAGACCCTCTTAAGCTTCTCAAAACTCTCCTGTTGCTTATCTGTCCATACAAAAGGTACTTCCTTCCTTAGCAACTTTGTCAAAGGTGCGGCTAACAACGAAAACTCTTCTACGAACCTTCTATAGTAGCCTGCTAACCCCAAGAAACTACGAACCTTAGCCACAGACTTAGGTGGTTTCCAATCTAACACTGCCTCAATCTTCCTAGGATCCACCCTTATCCCTTCTGTAGACACCACATGCCCTAAAAACGTCACTTCCTTCAGCCAAAATTCACACTTGCTAAATTTGGCATAAAGCTTCTTTTCCCTTAATACTTGCAACACTACCCGGAGATGCTCGTCATGTTCTTCCTCCGACTTGGAATATACTAAGATGTCGTCGATGAACACAACGACGAACCTATCCAGGTAAGGTTGAAAAACCCGGTTCATCATATCCATGAACGCGGCTGGGGCATTCGTCAATCCGAACGGCATTACTAAGAACTCATAATGCCCGTACCTTGTCCGGAAAGCCGTCTTATAGATATCTACTTCCTTCACCTTGAGTTGATGATATCCAGACCGTAGATCTATCTTTGAGAAAACCGCTGCCCCCTTAAGCTGATCGAACAAGTCATCTATCCTTGGCAAAGGATACTTGTTCTTGATGGTCAGCTTATTCAACTGACGATAATCTATGCACATGCGCATAGTTCTGTCCTTCTTCTTCACGAACAAGACCAGTGCTCCCCATGGAGACACACTGGGTCGGATAAACCCATGATTAAGCAACTCTCGAATTTGAGCCTTGAGCCCAACCAACTCCTTTGGTACCATTCTATACGGAGCAATTGACACAGGAGCTGTACCAGGTAGCAAGTCAATTCCAAACTCCACCTCCCTGTCCGGGGGTATTCCAGGTAATTCCTCCGGAAAAACATCCACAAAGTCCCTTACCATTCTAACTCCACTAACGCCCCTTCTTTCGCATCCAACGCTCTAACGAAAGCCAAGAATGCCTTGCATCCTTTCCAAACCATCTTATCAGCCTTTAGTACTGAAACTACGTTAGACAGGTAGTTTCTTCTTTCTCCTATCATAATTATTTCCTCCTCCTCCGGAGTTCTCAACTCCATTCGCTTAGCTGCACAATCCAATATAGCTCGATGTTCCACCAGTCAATCCATGCCAAGTATGAGATCGAATTCTCCGAAAGGTAGTTCCATCAATTCAGCAGGGAATACTACTCCTTGAATCTCTAAAGGTACTTTCCGAAATATCTTATTCACCACTACAGTTTGACCTAACGGGCTCACTACAGTCATCTCCCTACTAGACAGTTCAGAGGCTATGCCTAGAGTTTCAACTACTCTACATGCAACATAAGAATGGGTAGAGCCCACATCAATTAAAGCAAAGTAAGGCTTGCCAGCTATAAGGAACATACTAGTTATGATGTACGGTGCGTCTCCATCCTCCCTGCGGTGAACTGCATACACCAGGCCCGGCTGTCTTGCCTCTGTATTACCAACACCTCTGCCCGGGGTTCCCCATCCTCTTCTAGAACCATTACCTCTGCCATTCGAACCTCAACCCCACTGAGGCTGCTGTCCACCTCTTCCAGCCTGATTAAAACCCTCAGCTGCTGGTTGATTCCCATCTGGTTTCATAGGACAATCCTTAATCATGTGATCATTAGATCCACACTTAAAACAGCCCCCTGTCTTCTTCCAACACTCTCCTAAATGCATCTTTCCACACTGAGCACAAGTACGGTACTGTCCTCCCGTAGTAGCCTGCTATCCTTGCTGCCCATCAACTCGATGCCTCATTTGAACATTCCCAGATGACCCTGACGATCCAAAACCTCTCTTCTGCCTATTCCGATCCGTGTTCTACCTTACCGAGTCCTTAATCCCTTTAGCTACCTTACCTTTTTCAACAAACACGGCAAACTCCCGCTCCTGCTGTGGAGCTATCAACAACATCAGGTCATCCCTCAGTCCGTCCTCAAACAGGACATATCGTTCATGCTCCGTAGCCACGATTCCTCGAGCATACCGGCTCAACCTTAAGAATTCAGCCTCGTACTTCGCTACGAACTTGTTCCCTTGAACCAACCCCAGAAACGCCTTCCTCTGTGCATCAACATAACTAGTTCCAACATACTTCTTCTGATACGCCGCCTTAACATACTCCCAAGTGAGTTCCTCAGCTGTAGCACCATCCCGAACTGTGAGCCACCATTGATATGACTCATCGCGAAGAAGCGACACCATTCCTTTCAATTTCTCCTCAACAGTCAGATCCAGCTCATCCATGATTCGCTCTGTCGCCTCCAACCAATACTCAGCCGTACTGGGTGCCACACCAGATACACCACGAAACACCTTAGCTCTGGCTCGGAGTCGCTCGGGTACAGATTTCTGAGCTCCCATACCTCCGCCTGCTCCAACCACCATCTCAAGAACCCGCAGCACCGCCTGCGATACTGCGTCATCCCCCGTCTGATCCTGATGCTCAACTCCAGCAGTTGGAGGTGGGGGTGGTGGTACCTCATTTTCGGACCCTTGACCAGACCTAACGGGTTTCGATACGGCCATTCTGCCTCTACCACGTCCTAGCACATCACGACCACGTCCCGTAGAACTCATGTCTACGATCGCGATCTGGTTAAAAAGTTTTATGCATTAGTCTTTGTTCCACTGATTATTCGCGAAGAATTTTATGAAAAGAAGTTTAATAGTGGTTCTTTCGATCAATCAAAGTTTTAGTTTCAAGTCCTCTATCCTAATTTAGAGAAAACACATTCATTCAATAGTATCTACCACACACCTTCATCATTTGAACATTTTTGTCTATTCCTTTCCCAGGGGTATTTTCGTAATTTGTCCTACAGGGGTATTTTGGTAAATTTCCAAATCAGGGTATCTTGGTATTTTGCAAAATAGAAGTTTTGGTATTTTGTAAAGTAAGAAAATCTTAATAAAAATTGAGGGTAGTATAGTCATTTTATAAACCAAGGGCATTTTAGTAATTTACAAACCAGGGGTATTTGGGTAATTTTGTAATTCGAGAATATTTTGAAAAATTTTTTTTAAAAAATAATTTTTCTACAAATCAAAGGGGTAATTTGATGATTTTAAAACTAAGGTTTTTATAAAAATATGGCTAATCCCTTTCGGGTTTTAAATTATGGAGTTTAGCCCGCGAATAAGTCCTCTTGGTTAGGGTGAACCGTCACTACGCACCAGGTAGGATTCGAGTGGAGAGGAGGTGAGTCACTAGGACTGCTTAAATACCAAGCTCCCACCGAAACCAATCCTAGACATGCGCACAATGGTTGCCACACCCTAGCTCGGCGACTTAAACACATGTTTGTTTAATTAGGCTTTAGAGTTTTATGTTATTCTGTATTGGAGTAAGCTAATCCTAGGGTTCAATAACTTAGTATACTAATCCATGTTCCCTTTATTCCCACATACAAATCATATAGTAAATCACACAACAGTTAGGGGTACTTACCTGGTGGACTTCGGGTCGGAGACTTAGGTGCCATGCCAGAAAACCTGCTCATTTCACAAAAATTTTCACAAACCTTGTTTGGGCTTACTTTTGAAAACGTTATGGGCTTTAAACCCTAGGCCGAGAGTTTAAAACTGGGCTCTGATACCAAACTGAAACACCCCAAACTCAGCCCACAAGCCTCGACCGGATCTGGTATGTTCTTTGAGAAAAACGGTTCAAAACTTGGTGGTTACTTTGGAAAATTTGGGTGTTTTTGAAGAAGTTTGATTGTGTTGGGTTCGAATTGAAAATGATGTAATTTTTGAAGTCTAAAATTTTATTAACACATTATTATACCACAAACCATGAGTTACAAGAAATGTCGAGTTGTTTTATAGTTTACCTTTGAAAATCGTTTGTGATTAGGTGACAAAACACTTAGAATTTATTTTTAAGAGAAATTACTTAAACTTTGTTTTGATAAAAATTGTATCATACTAAAATAAATAAAAATGCATGTATAAACAGTTCAATACTAATGGCCTTATTACATCCAAGAAAACCCGAAATAAATCCAAGCTTAAATAAATAGTCTTTAAATAAAATAACTCTGAGCTGAGAATGGCCACCACTAAGCTCCTGCCGACCCAGTCCATTCACTGAGTGTCACCTGAAGAGATATCCCACAACGGGGTGAGTCAAACAGACTCAATGTGTAACAGCCAACACAAAGTCCCAAACGATTCAGGCATGCAAACATATATAAAACACATATAATCAATGACGCATTCTCGAACCCAAACCTAGGTAACCATCCGCTACACATCACTCGTACCAACCAATCACACCATGGGGATTACTAAATCGACCCTCCATCCGCTACACACCATCGAAGGCAGTCGCTGCAGTCGACTGGCACATCGCCCTTATAAATTCGTGGCATAGCCACCAGATAATAATATGTGACCTTGGTCACCAGATAACATTTTGCGACATAAGTCACCACATTCAGATTATGTGACGTGAGTCACCATATTTCGTGGTAAAAACCACCAGATCACTTCCCCTTCACATATTCACCCATATGCCCATGTATCATACAAGTCATGCACAAATCATGCCATATTCCTTATTCACATTCACATCAAATTCACATATGTGCCATATTCCACATGTTCATAACATTTATTAACATAACATTAAAGGTTACGTACCTGAATACTCTGTACCATTGCATGGTACCTTTGGCCATATTTCATATTATTATAACATATATATATTAAATTAAAACCGTAAATCTATTAAGAGCTAGTGTAGGGCTACACACCTGGTTTCACTGAAATCCAGAAAATCCCGATCTAATGCTTTAGATCCTTAGTTCCTACATTCGGCCAACACTAAGCAATTTAACAAAAAGCCATTCGGCTACTTAATCAAATCACGAAGGATTATCGCATCCAAAATCCTTACCTTGTTGCCGATTTAGCTACTAATCAAATCCCGAAATCGTCCTTGCTCCTAGTGATGTCGAAATCCCTATAGGTATATGTTAGATTCCATTCTAACATTTAATGAACAAGATAAATGGCCTTCGGCCTATGGCTACACACACTTACCTTTAGATCTTGAAATCTTGAAGACCTCCTCCCTTGCAGTCGACAATACAGAATCTCGAAACCCTCCTTCAGAGTTTCGGCCATAGAGCAACAATGTGATTAGGGTCTTGATTTCGACAGTCAGAGAAGGAAAGAGTAAATCGACATCAAAGGGATTTCTTACCGAAGAAGAAAGAACAACCGCAAATGATCAACCACCTTCACGAAATCGACAAGGAGATTTGCAGAAGAAATCGATTCATAGAGTGCCAAATAAGTGAACTTTCGGCTTTGAACAATCGGCTAGGGGTTAGGGGTTACTTTGATTATTCAGCTTCTAGATACTAAATGATGATATTGTTTCGGCACTTTAATGGTGAAAAGAAAAATGAGAAGAGAATGAGGGCTATAAGGGTTCGGCTATGGCTCTCAAATGGTGATGGAATATTCGGCCATATAAGGAAAAAGGTGCAAAATTTAATGTTGAAAGAAAGAAAAGAAGAGGAGGAGAAAGTAGAAGAATTTTGGCTCAAAGAGAAAGATGAGAAAAAAGAATGAAATTCGGCACTTAATCCACTTAGCATGACCGATTGCCTCACTTACTCCCCTCCCTTGAATTCGGCTAACACTCAAACATTAGCTCATCCTTGCTTTTCTCCTATTTTATCTCTCATCTTACCCATACAAAATAAATTAAGATAAATCATCATTTATCTTCTACTTTAGCCGAAATTTTTAAAGGATTTAACCAAGTCTAATCCTTATCTAAACAAAGTCCCTATGCCGTCCATTACTACTCCTTTTTGCCGAAAAATAAAAGCTCCCTTTTTGCTTCCCTTGTGGCTCGAACCTAGCTCCTGCACACTACTTGTGGCGTCACACACCAAGGCTTTAAGTGGCGCCTCCTTGCCACTTTAACAAGCCCATTTGTGTGTCTAATTTCCCTTACAATTTTCTTTAAGGCCTAACAAGCTTAGCTCCCTCTTGAAGACTTAAAATCATATATTTTCTAAGGCACTTTCCTACACTCTAAAGTTCTAAAAATTCATAAAACACATTCAAAACACACATAGGCATGCTACTTCATACATTTAAGCAAAAATGCATAAGCCATAATCCCGGATATTACAGTGGGAATAGCTCGAAGTTAGCCAGTTGATCCATCCCAAGAAGCCAGAATTCTACTCAAGACAGCGGATTTCTCCTTCAATTCCTTCAGGGAGTTTTAGGGATTTCTTATGTTTTGATTTATCTTTTCTCTTGAGATGTTTTCTTTATTTATTATAAACTAAATCCTTGAGATACCTGAAGGGGATGAAACCTAGATGAATCTTGTTATTATTTTCTGAATTATATGGTAAATACTTAGTTTCTTCTTAATTATGCAAGCTTAATCCAAATTTGATGTGCTTAGGTGGAGGAGGAATAGACCCTGCTTAAGATTAGATCTAGCATAATTAAGCGGAGTTGATCGCATGCCTAGAGATAGGGTGACGAAATTTTGCCGGATTAGGGTGAAACCTAATATGGGAATCCATAGATCAATTTATTGCTATTCTAGGGGGTTATTATTCGAGAAAGAGATTTCCGTTAATTAACCTAGGGTTAGACGTTATTCGCTTCGAGAGAGGGTTTAATATACGTTAGGGAGTCCTACGGATCAAACTAAGTGAATAAATCGTATGGTTCAGTGTTAGATAACAAGTGAAGTCTAGGTGGATTCTTCCTGAGGGTATCGTCATGATCAACTGAGTTTTCCTTCAAGTTTTTTCTCAATTCGTTCTTTTTGTCCTCGCGTCTTTAGCTTAGTAGACATTAATTTAGATTAAAGAAACTTCACTTTATTTTAGGCTAAATAATAAAAAGAAAGTTAGTATTAGTATATTTAGTTCCTTTGGGTTCGATAATCTGGTCTTGCCTAAGTTATACTACTTTTCGATATGTACACTTACCTTAAATCGTTGTCAGAGTTAGTTTCCAGGTTTGATCATTCTCTTTATAAATTTTAAGACTCTGATTTTAGCGATCAAATCCTACCTGGTGCATAGTGTCTGTACACTCGGGGATGGCCACACTATAAGATACTTAGACATTTTATTTAATTGTTCAAAAGACATAATTTTAAATTGCTTTATTTTCGATGAATGTAATAAGGCCTTATACTCTGATTTGACTTTAGCTTTTGAGTTTTGTTATTATTGTTTCAACTGTTTACTTAGTTATTAAACCTGAGTAAATTTCTTATGTTTCAACATGGTTTTCGAAATACTTAAAATAATAAAATGGGCTTTTATCATTACTTAACAAAATGTTCAAGGATTTTTGGGCTTTTAGGCCTTAAAATTTAACTTAGCAAAATTGTTTTGAAATGTGCCTTCGATGTGACATTCCCGGATTCAGCCATAACGTCTAGGTCGGGTCTGGGGGTGTGACACAGTGGTTGTTTATCTGTTCACCCGGGGAGTATTAAAATGTACAATGATTTGAAATTATTGTGTTGGTGGCCAGGCATGAAACGAGACATTTCAGAATTTGTGTCGAGATGTTTGGTTTGCCAACAAGTTAAAGCTAAACATCAAGTGCCTTCGGGATTACTACAGCATGTGATGATACCAGAGTGGAAATGGGATAGAGTTATGATGGATATTGTATCGGGATTACCCTTATCTCCCAAAAAAAGATGCTATTTGGGTTATCGTTGATCGACTGACGAAATCTGCACATTTCATTCCGGTACGTACTGACTATTCACTTGATAAATTGGCTGAATTGTACATTGCTGAGATAGTTAGATTGCACGGGGTGCCACCTTCAATTATATCGGATAGACATCCGAGGTTTACATCGCGATTTTAGAAAAAATTGTAAGAAGCTCTAAGTATGAGGTTGAATTTTAGTACAGCATTTCATCCGCAAACTGATGGTCAGTCTGAGAGAGTAATCCAGATTTTTGAAGATATGCTTCGTTATTGTGTTTTAGAGTTTGAAGGCAACTGGGAGAAATATTTGCCATTAGTTGAATTCGTGTATAATAACAGCTTCCAATTGAGCATAAAGATGGCACTGTATGAAGCTTTATTTGATCGCAAATGCTGAACTCCATTATATTGGATCGAGCTGAGTGAGAAAATGATTCAGGGGGTTGATTTGATCCGAGAGACTGAAGATAAAGTAAAATTAATTCATGAAAGTTTGAGAGCAGCCTCAGATCGAGAGAAAACGTACACAAATTTAAAACGCAAAGATATTGAATTTCAGATCGGCGACAAAGTATTTCTGAAAGTATCTTTGTGGAAGAAAATTCTTTGATTTGGTCGCAAAGGCAAACTGAGTCCACAATTTATCGGACTGTACGAGGATTATTGAACGAATAGGGCCAATGGCATATCGGCTAGTTTTACCATCAGAGTTGGAAAAGATTCACAATGTATTTCATGTGTCGATGTTACAACGGTATCGAAAGGTTAAAGAATTAAGAAATAAAAGCATATAACGAAGAACTGAAATAGAAATTCAAACTGATATGACATATAACGAAGAACTGATCAGAATTTTAGCTCGAAAGGTTAAAGAATTGAGAAATAAAAGCATAGCTTTAGTGAAAGTGTTGTGGCAACATCACGAGATCGAAAAAGCTACGTGGGAGCCCAAAGAAGCTGTGAGAAACCAATGCCTTAACCTTTTTGCTGGTAAGATTTTCGAGGACGAAAATCCCTGAGGGGGGAGAGTTATAATAGCCCGTTTTAAGTCAAATCGACATATTGGTTTTGGGACCACAAATCTGAGTTATTTTATTATTATTTTAATATTTACAGCATGATAATATGTTTGTGTGAAATTTTCATTAAGAAATTATATCATTTGAGTGCTTAATTTTACAAAAAGGACTAAATCGCGTAAAATATAAAAGTTATATTCTAATAGCTAAAGGTGTCTAAAAGCTATGGAATCTTAAGTGGAAGTCCTTATGCGGTAATTAACCCATTTATGAGATAGTGGACGATAGTGGAGTGGTATTTAGTGTAATTACTAATGTTTTTAAAGGTTAATTTTGGAAATTGATAATTAAAGATAAAATAAATAAAACAAAAACCAAATTATTAAGGCTATCATATTCTTTAGCCGATTCTTAGCAAGAAGAAAAGCCATTTTTAGACATGATGTTCGGCCAAGGTTTCTTAGCTCATTAAGGTACGATTTTTGTCCTGTTTTTAATGATTTCTACGTTTTTGAGATTGTTGCAGCTTACTCTAGCTAGCCTAGGGACTATTTTGCAAAACTGTTAAAAGGTTTAGGGTCTTGCCATTGTTGAATCTATATGTGTTTTGAGGTTTCTTGATAGATTATGAATGGTTGATTTGAATTATACAAGTTCTGTTAAGTGATTTTTAGTAAAATGCTCAATTAGGGATTAAATTCAGAAATGTTGAAAATTTATGGTCAAAATATGAAATAAATGAAATTTATGAGCTGATATGAGTACTAGGAAAATTCGGCTAGCATGGGTTGGTATTAAATTGCATGAAATTGTGATTTTATGAAATAAGGACTAAATTAATAAAATGTAAAACATTAGGGGCAAATGTGTAGAAGTGACTTAATATGAATTTTGGACTAAATTGAATAGAGAGGTACTTAAATAAGTTAATTTTGATTATATTTAAATGAGGAAAGGCGAAATACGGACTTTGATCAGGGAAAGAACAAGGTTTCGGAATAGTTGACTCGTGTTGTCGCTTTTGCATCCGAGGTAAGTTATATGTAATAAGTTTTGTTATTAATGTATTTTAAATGCTTTGATATTGCATAAATTGTGAATACGAGACTACTAACACGTTCAATGATGATTTGACAAACATGAAAATCCCGGTTGAATCTTAGGAATAGATTAGGATACGAATGACATGTCATTAGGGGTTATTGTGATATTGTGATCCGGGTGCTGGTCCTGTACGTCCTACCGGTGGCTGAGTATACCGGCATGTGCTGCTGTTACTTGACATCTTGTGTGAGCAACACCATGTAGCTACATCTTGACTGACAGCTTGTGTGAGCAGGACAATTGATAGGTCTAGTGTGAGCAATATATATGATACGAGATTGAAATAGCTTCAGCAAAATATGTGGCACTTAGGGTGTGAGTTTCCCAAGTATCCGATAGTATTTCGAATGGTTTGGGTAAATGAAACATGTGGTTGAGTATGAGATTGATACGATATGATACAAGTATATACATCATGAACTGTATAAGCTTTAAATTGAAGAAATTTGTGAAAGACAAGTATAATCTGATCATTGAATATATGAACGGTTTGTTTGTTAATATGAGTAACATGTTGATATATTCAATTTGTTGAATTGTATATTTATAATCAAATTGAGTTTATTTCATACGAGCTTACTAAGCTATAAAGCTTACTCTGTTTATTTTACCGTGGTTTATAGTGAATTCAAAGCTAGCTCGGACTTTGGGATCCTCAGAGACTTCATCACACTATCCTACTATCACTTTGGTACTTTTGCGCTTATGTTTTGGTTATATGGCATGTATAGGATTTATGGTTATTTTGGTTATGAGTTGATAATGATTTTGGTTATGAGTTGATAATGATTTTGGTCATTTGAAATGGCTGCTAAATGTTAAACGTTTTGGTTTGTATATAGCCATGAGGGTTGGTCTATTTTGGTTGATGTGGTTATGTATATATCAATGTGCATATGGCTTGATTATGTGATTAAAGATGAATATGTTATGCTTGTTGATATTTGGCAATTAGGGGTACTAAATGGTTGAGAATTGAATTTGGTATGTTGTGAGATTAAGCTGGATGATGCAAAATTTGAAAGTGTTCATATTGATGTTTGAAATTAGGAGACTTAATATGGAATTGAATGGTATATTATGTCATTGTTGTGTTATGTATTTCTTGAAATTGAATGATATGAATTGAGTTTGATTGGATTTGTTTTAAATGCCTAGTTGTGTTATGTTTTGTGCCATTTGGATTGATGTAGGTGTGCACAAGTTCGGATTGCAAAATGGCTTGGTAAATAGCCTATTTTTGTCCACACAGGCAGAGACACGGTCATGTATCTCATCCGTGTGTGACACATGGTCAAGTTGCGCGACTGTGTGTCCCCTAGTGTTGAAATTAAAAGAAAGTCAGTATGCTCCACAACGCCCATCACACGGGCATGTGACTTGGCCGTGTGGCATAAGTCAGTATACCCTACAGGTTTGGCACACATGCGTGTGTGGCCATTTTTAGGGCACATGGGCTAGCCACACGAGCATGTGTGTTGGCCGTGTAACCCAAGTCAGAGAGTTACACGAGGTTGGGCACGGGCTGAGACACGACCATGTGATTCCATTTCGATGGTCCACACAGCCCGTGACACGAGCGTGTCTTTGGCCATATGAGACACACGGGCGTGTGTCCCCTGTTTTTGAGAAACTTTTCTATGTGTTTCAAAAGTTTTCAAAGTTATCAGTTTAGTCCCAAACCACCTTGAATGCATGTTTTGGGCCTCATAGGCTCGTATTAGGGACGATATGAATGTTGTTGATTGATAATTGCATGAAATTGAAAATGTATGAGAAATTCTATGTGTAATTGTATAATATGTTCGTTAATGGTCCGTAACCCTATTCAGGTGTTGAATATGGGTGAGGGGTGTTACATATGATCTCTAGTCTCACAAGAGGTCTTCTATCTACACGATGCAACCATAAAGCATTAAGCTCAAAGAGCTTAGTAAGCACACTAAGACTACCTACTTTATCTTATTCAATATTAGTGTTGAGACTTATAAAAATTATGAAGTTTCACTTTGTATAAGCCACTTATTAATGGAAATTTTGGTTCTCTTCACTTGTTGATTCACTCATTAGGGCATAAGGCATTCAAATATGGTTTCATATCATTAATCACTTTAAGCACTTATGATGATTACTAAAACATTAGTTCTTTTTCTCACTTGTTAAGAATTCAATTAGATTACTAATGTCTTAGGTTGTCAATTTAATCATGCTTATATTTCATTTATGTCCACATTGTTTTCATTATTTACAAAAACTCATAATTGCATTCTTTTAACCTCGTTTCACTAGTAAATCACTAAGTAGTTCATTGTCAAGTTCTCATTCTCTTTTAGGTCCATATGTATTCAATTAATCATTCCATTCATATTTGACCAAGTTATATCATTCATGCTCATTTTACAACTTAGTGTATTTGTAACACCCCTCCCTTACCCGTCCTAACAATCAGTACGGAGGGAAGATGCCACTGGACCACTTTTATATAATAAAATATCGAAACTATTTAAGAAAATAATTAAGAATTTATTTAATTCATAGAAAATAGATAAAAAATCAAATTTTAAGTTTTTCAATGTTGTTAAAACCATTTTGATTCGATTTAAAGGTGTTTAGAGGTGTTTGAGACCATATATGAGCCTTGGGGGGCTCATTTTTCCACAAAATAGTGCAATAGTACTGTCAGGACCCCAAATATCGATACCTAAGGCCTTGAGGTCTGAACATAGGTCCTTATACTATTTTGGGAAGCATTCTATTGATCTAGTTGCAGTACCCCTGAAAAGGGTACTAGACCCTGGGCCCTTGAAATTGAAATTTTGGCTAAAAACACCTTAAAACATGACTAAACATCAACATATCATTTCCAGACATTTCAAAACATTAAAATCAATTTCAGAACACATGTAAATCTCATTTCAAGTCATGTTACAAACCATAAACATGTTCAAGGTAAACCATGAAATATGGCTTAATTAAAAACATTAAAAGGACTTGAAATTTCAACTCCAATTCTACAAAAATATCATATTTCAAAATTTTTCTTACATTTCCTATTGTCAACAAATAGCCACTTCATGGCCAACCAATTTTTTTAATCCACTATTTATAAAAATGAAATTTCATAACTAATTATTTTCACTATAGCTTATCAACTACTTGCTTTAACATAATTAAGCAGTGAAACGTATTTGTCTCATAATAAATCTTCATATTTGTCTCATAATTTGCATCGTTTGCCTAACATTTTAGTGTAGGAAAAAAAAGGTTATCCAAGGTACTTACTTTTGGATGAGATAAAAATAAAAGACTAAAATTTTGAATCTTCTTTCACCCAATCTTGCAAACTCCATTTCCATCATTTCCAGTAGCTTTCTCATGACATAAATCACAAATACTAAGCTACGAGGAGTAGAAGACATCAGTTACCTTTATGAAGCTTTCTCTCACAAGCTTCCATTTTTTATCTCTAACTCCATGAAAACCCTTGTTGAAATTTGAGGAATTGATGATGAAAACCTAGTATGCAAGTTGGTTCCTAAGAGATTTTAACAAAATCTCAAAGTTAGGTGTTTAGTCTATATTAATTTTGAAGAAAAAAAATGAAGGAAGAGATGAGCCATTAAAGAAAAGAGAAACGGCAAGAGAAAGAAGAGAGGCTGAATAGAGGTCTTCTAATCTTTTTCAAAGTTAAAAATATCAATCAAGTGGGCTAAAAAGCCAAAGTCCATATATCAAAAACATGATCCAATGGTCCAAATAAATTCCATATATCAAAAGTATCATCCAAATAATATTTCCTCCATGAAATTCTCAAGAAATGACCAAAATACCCTAATAAGGTCAAATTACATTTTTGCCCCTTCACGCCTTTTAACACAATTTCTTCAAAATAATAAACAATCATCAATTCAAAATCTCACAATTCACTTATAATATTTAACATGAATTATGGAGGGTGAATATTACATCTTTTCCCTTTTCTCGATAAAATTAAGAAATTTGCAATTTAGTCTATATACTTTCAAATCCTTTCTAATTTGGTCCAAAAAGTAATTTTCATTCATTAATAATAACTCACTTTTTCCATTTTGATCATATTTTCAATTTAGTCCCTAAACTTTTCAAATTTACAATTTAGCGTTCTGCCATATTTTCTCTTTTTAATTTCTTTCCATTAATTCTTATATCCAAAATCAACTTTGTTCTCATAATAATCCTTTTTCTGAATTGTTCTCCAAATTTTCTTATCATTTCACTTATACAACATCGGTTTAACGCAACGTGTCAAATCATAGATTTTAGGATGTTACAATATTTATAATCCTTTTATTAAAAAAATATAATAACTTATCCCTTACTAAAATCTAGTTGAATAGGACTCGGGTGATCGAGATTGAAAATGTAACACCCCTTGCCCGTGTTCAAGCCGGAACAGGGCTTGAGGCACTACCTTGCTAATCTTGCAAAAACATCTAGAATAGGGTTATAAAAATTTCGTTCAAACCCATCATTTGCACAAACTCGGCCAAAAAGGCCCTAAACATACTCCCGAGAAGTATCTGAATCTTTCTGGGAACTTTCACGAGTTTGAGAAACTTTTTATCAAAACAGGGGTCACACATCCGTGTGGGCCTAGGGACACGCCCGTGTACCCCTAAGACACGTCCATGTCTTCCACCCGTGGTGGACACTGCCAAATTGCACACGGCCTTGACACGCCCATGTACTTCAGCCGTGTGGCGATTCAAATTCTAATTTTCAAACCGCAGACTTCACACGGCCTGGGCACATGCCCATGGACTGGCCGTAGGTCACACACGGCCTTGACACGCTCATGGCCCTGGCCCATGTGCCAGACTTTGACATTCTGACTTATCCACACGGTCTATACACACGCCCGCGTGCTTCAGCCGTGTGGTGATTAGCAGGCTATCTGCCAAGCCCTTTACCATATTCACTTGCATACATTCAGCAGCATCACACAACTTCACATAGCACTATTATAACTCTTGAATTAAAGACATTTAATTATAAAAAAGGATAAAGTCTTCATCCCATACACTAGAGAGAACTATTTCCATTACAATTACAACCAACTCTGGCCATCATCTACGGCTATACACAACCTAACTATAAATTCTCTTAGGCCAACACAATTTGGCTACATCAATTAGAACTTAATCAACTTTAAAAGAATCCCTATACATGCCATGACCCATAAGAACTTGAAACACCATACCAAGTGACTGCTCGATAGTGTGAAAACATTTCCGGCGATCTCCAACTCGAGCTAGATAAAATAACCTATAAAAGATGGGAAAAAGAAAAAGGAGTAAGCAATAATGCTTCGTAAGTTCATCTGCATATAACTGATAACCACTGATGTTCAATGAATATGCACAACCACAAGGTATTATAATGAGTTTTTCTCACAAACTCATGGTTACTTACTCAACCATTCTTGAAGCTTACTCATTCTATCTCTTACCGCATTCTAACCGTGCCACGAGCCAATTGCTCATTTAATTAACATACATTCCTGCACTGATCACCACATGATCATATAAAATAATACATCAAGCATTTTCAATAAGCCACTCATACTACTAATCTCTCTATGGTTTCGCACTTAACCCACCATCAATTTCTAGTAGGGTGGTATCGCACATAGCCCACCAATCATTTATACTTATGGTGGTATCGCACATAGCTCACCGTTATTATACATTCATGGATAGTTATCCACATGTAATTCTCGAATTTAAATGTTCACCCAGGAACATCCTCACACTACTATACTTAATTAACTTTCAACGATACTCGTTTGCATTCACACAATGTATTAATAAGTCTATCTCATGGAATTAAAGTGCATTGGTTACACATAAACCACTAGGGCTCATTATATACTGAATTCATCTCAATTTAATTCTAACACACACTTGTGCTTCTCATGGTACAACCACATACGTTCTCACTTTCAACATACCCGTTGAATTAGTCAAATTGTTATATGACTCTCTTGAGTCTTATACACATAGTGTCACTTTGACATCATACCCCAATAGGGTCTCACTTGCATTAACATGTCGATGCCATGTCCCAGACATGGTCTTATATGAATTCTTACATCGAGGCCGCATTCTGATATAGTCTTAGACATATTAACATATCGATGCCATGTCCCTGACATGGTCTTATACGAATTCTCACATCGTTGCCATGTCCTTGACATGGTCTTATTTAATATCTCTCACGAAGGCCATATTGCAATATGGCCTTACACGTAACCTTAATTATCATCATTTCATACTATTTACATTTCCCATTACTCTGAGATTCAATTCTCTTGACATCTCATCAAAAGATAATTCATGCATTCATAGAGTAATTATACATTCTATACAGCATTGGGATATTAAATTAACTCATACGTAATTGCAACATTTGCTCATGAACTTACCTCGATGACGAAAAGGCCGAAAAAGACTTTTTTCCCACATTTCTCTTTTCACCTGTTCTAGGTCCGAAACTCGTTTTCTTTGATCTAGAACAATGGAATTTAGTGATTTAATCACTTATAAATCATAATACACCATAAACTACACTTTAGGCAAAACTGACTATTTTGCCCCTACACTTTGGCAAAATTATGATTTTGCCCGTAGGCTCATAAATAAGTTTTCATCATATTTTCTTGTTAAACAAGCCTAGCCGAACATTTAATCCTCTTACAACTATCCACAATTCCAACTATTTCATGCCTTAATGAACAAATTACAACTTTTGCATTTTAGCCCAAATTAGATGTTTTCATAACAACACCTTTAACAAAAGTTGTTTATCATCATCCTAGCATTTATTTTCTTCCATAAAAACTTAGCAAACAACACAAACTCTCTCATGGCAAGTCCCTAGACTTTCAACCATATTGCAAAATAGTCCCCTCATTAGCTAGCTTAAGCTTTGGGGACTCCAAAAGTACAAAAATTATTAGCTAAAACCATCAAAATCACTTACTTGAAGAGAAAATGAGTTGCTGAACTTTTCAAGCTTTCAAAGCCCTCCCATGGCTGATATTTTTGGTTGGGGAAGAAGACCAAAAGAAAAGATGATAACTTTTGCTTATATCATCTTATTTTATTTATTTTACTAACTAATGCCACCAATATTTAACCAAAATAAATGCTTTTGTCCCCTATGCTTACTATGGTCGGCCAACTCACTTAAACAAGGCCAAATTGAACATTTGGGACCTCTAATTACTAATCCATAGCTATTTGACACCTCTAGCAAATAAAATAGAACTTTTGCACTTTATGCGATTTAGTCCTTTTTAGCGATTAAGCATGAAATCGCCAAAATTAAAGCACCAAAATTTCCATGCATCCTTATAAACATGTTATAACACATAACATAACATGAAAATAATTTTCTCTAACCTCGAATTAGTGATTTCGAGATCACTATTTTGACTAGCCCCTAAATTTGGCTGTTACAATTCTCCCCCTTAGGGATTTTCGTCCCCGAAAATCTTATCAGGAGGAGTTGCTACCAACATTCTTAAAACGTTTTCATAAACTCTTCAAAATCAAAAATCCAGTTATCCTTAAATTTCTCTTATCAACAACCTTTAAGCTATCGTGTACAAGGTCGAAGCATCACTTGCGACCTAGCTATTTATTCCTCCAGGGCGTATACTCAGTAATCCACTAATTTAGAACTCTATACACTTCCAAATGATCATTCGGATCTTTACTGGTTGATTTACTACAATTCGAATAAATTTTCCCTTCTTGGGAATTTTGTCAAGCCAAATTTGAAATCAATAAGGTTTTATCTCACTTTATCATTAAAGCATTCACCGACTTTAATACTCTTAACTTGTACGCTTTAAAAAATCAACTTTTAGTGGTCAACTACTTCTGGCCATAAACTCAATCATATCGTGAAATGTATTATAGCGTCAAAACATTTATGCACATAACTGTACTTCCTTATTCTTGTACTAGTAGATATGCTACTACTAAATCTCATATCAAAACTTCTGCATAAGTTCTAGATTTATCATCATTCAACTTCTATCTCAAGGAAACATCAACAACGGAAATCTTATCCAACCTAGATTTTATCACCTTAAATAAACTCATTCAGAGCTTATTTAAAATACCATTTACTATCTCACTTCTGAACCCTTTTGTTCTGAAAAGAAAACTCGCTCTAGTCATTAACCTCGCTGAAACTAGGATATTACCAACTAAGATCAACCGAGTAACTAACTCGCACTGCTTAACATGGATCTTTCATTCAGTCACCTATACTATGTCTGCTATCTGAGAAGTATTACAATAACTATACCCACCATTGTAATAGCTCAAGCAGATTCCACTAATTCATCTTTAAAATCTTTTGTAGCATAAGGTACCCCCAATCATTAAAATTCAGAAAATACACATCGATTTTCCCCTGAATCATTACATAACATCTAACTCACAACACAGACACAAAAGTGATCGTCTCTGGATCACCAACCTGTTAACTCTTTTTCCCGATTCAGTCTGAACTCAATAGTAGAACTTTCAATTAATAGTTCCTTTTATAGCTTTCAACTCGACTATCACGGTTTGAACCTTTCAATGAGCATACCTTTGTTTCATGAGCCCTACTCACGTACACATAGAATTTTATTCTCCTTATTGATTCATGCGTAAATATACACAAAACTTGAATCGTATTTCAATATATTAGTCAATTCTTTTCTCCCTATTGAGAACATATTTCAAGCACACTCTCATCTGAGTTTCTCTTGCTATGCTAATCTAAAACCTTTACTATCGCCATATCTCACGATAGCAGGGACATCTCGATCGAATTCATTAACTTTATTTGCCTTACCCGAAAATTCATCATACAACGTGAAACTTGTGATTTCGCTTCTTATACTAGAATTGTAACACCCCAAACCCGGCCCAAACACTACAACCGGATCTGGTATGTCACTAAGAAAAATTTTGGAAAACATGTCATATTTTCAGAAAAGCCCAAATATATTTTATATAGAATATGCCTTTGTAAAATAAAACCCAAACTTAATTACATGCCTTAGTTTAATTAAAATAAAAATTTAAATAACTAAAAGTAATAAAAGCCCATAATAAAACAAAATATAAACTAGTGGCCCATGGCCTTATTACAACGAGATTTTAAAATCCATTAATTAAAAATATAAAATAATAACTTGAGTCTTTTTGCTAAATCCACATATTCTGCTGCATGGCCACCTTGCGTTCCTCTCCAGCCCGGTCCGAAGCAGTAGGTATCACCTGAAATGTTAATTAAAAGGGTGAGTCGCGAGACTCAGTGTGCAACCCTCATGCACCACTAAATTTTTGGGCCTTAAGCCCATTAAGCAAAATAAACAGTTTAATACTCATAACAAACATTAATAACAAATAATATGCAAGGCCCAACCCGTTTGCCTAGGTTTCCATCCGCTACACGCCCCCGTACCAACCGTACACACCATTGGGGATTTCTACAATCTACCCACACCGCTACACACCATGATGGCAGTCATGCTGCTCATCCACATATGATGGCCGAAGCCCTTATAACATATAATGGCCGAAGCCCGTATAACATTTAATGGCCGAAGCCCGTATAACAGTTCACGGCATTAGCTGCTACATAAGATCACGGTAAAAACCGCTACACATATAACATATAACTTCCTTCTTACATCAACCCAACCCATGCAATTACATACAAGCATTTTACTTATAACATTTAAACAGATTATTTACTAACCTGGTGATCCGCTTATACCCTCTTTGGGCTTTCATCAAAAAACCGAGATGTTGGCAATTATCAAAACATATATAAATCTTATGATCATGCATTTTATGATTAGATCTAGATGGTGGGGAAGTATTACACACCTGTTATCGTGAAAATCTATTATCCTTAACGTAGAGCCTTATTTGTCGAATCCCGAAAATCCCTAAGAAACGTCACCTCCCTACCTTCGGCTTTTCCACCAAATCGGCTTTAATGGAACAGATTCGGCTTCTAGGGATAAAGAGTATAATCGACAGGGCCTTGGAAATAATGATTTGGATTAGGAGCTTGATAAAAATAAAGGAATCACAGAAAAAGGAGAAATCCCGAAACTCACTGGATTAAAGAGGAGTATGCGGCTTACGGTGCACCTTCGGGAAATAGAGATCTCACTTGTAGATTCAACTTTGAGAAGAGAAGAGGGGAAAGTAAACTGTGTTTGGAGAGTTGCGGAAAAGAAAAGGTTTTGAGAGAAAAGAAGAAGAGAAATTCGGCTAGGTGAGGAAGAAGAGAGAAAAATTGAAAGAAAGGATGATCACTTGGCTTACATAGATTTCGGCAATACACTCCCCCTCCCAGAGTTGGATTTTTGGCCAACTCTGCTGTCATCTGATAGCTTTTATATTTCTTGTTATCTTAATCCCTTATCTCCTCAAAAATAGCCCTTATATTTCTCTTCCTTTATCTTCCTATTTATCAAGAAAATAAAAGAATTAAAATCCCTATTTTCTATCTAGTGTGCCGTCCACTCCTAAGGCTTCTAAGTACCGAATTTTTGACCCAAAACTTGGGCTCTAAGTAGCCTCACTTGGCCCAATCCTTCCCTTAGTGACGCCACATGCATGCTCATTTAAAGATCCTCAAATCTTTGGGCCACAAGCCCAACTTGTCACTTAATTAACTATCTACTTAAATTATGAGCTAACACCATTTATTAGCCACCTAACCCAAATTTTTAAAGCCCAAAATATCACTTAAATTACCCAGAACATTAATCTAAACCCTAATCCAAATATTTAATCAAGGCCTCAGTTCAACCTCAACTTCTTAAATTACAGATTAATCAAGTACCACATATAAATGCACAGGCCTATATTTAGGATATTACAGTTCTACCCCCTTAAAATAAATTTCGTCCTCGAAATTTACCTGATCAAAAGAGATGGGGATACTGCTGTCGTATAACATCCTCTGGCTCCCACGTCGCCTCTTCAGCGCCGTGATTTCGCCATAAAACTTTAACCAATGGAACAGACTTCCTTCTTAACACTTTCACGGCTCGATCCAAGATTTGCACTGGTTCTTCCTCAAAAGACAAATCCGATCTTACTTCTATCTCTCCTACTGGTACTATGTGCGATGGATCAGATCGATAACGTCTCAGCATCGAGACATGGAACACGTCATGTAACTGCTCCAACTCTGAAGGCAACTCCAAACGATAAGCCACTGGCCCCACACGTTCTAACACCCTATAAGGCCCAATAAACCGGGGACTTAGCTTACCCTTTCGTCCAAACCTCATTACTTTCTTCCACGGAGATACCTTCAAGAAGACTTGGTCTCCTACTGCGAATTCCACCTCCTTCCGCTTTAGATCCGCATAAGATTTCTGCCGATCAGACGCTTCCTTCAATCGAGTCCGTATTAACTTAACTTTTTCCTCCGTTTCCGAAACTAGTTCCGGACACAATACCTGACGTTCACCCAACTCCGTCCAACAAGTTGGAGTACGACATCTCCTTCCATATAATGCTTCATACGGCACCATTTGAGTACTAGCTTGATAACTGTTATTATATGCGAATTCAGCCAAGGGTAAATACTCCTCCCAACTACCCCTAAAATCGATGATGTAACCCCTTAGCATATCCTCCAAGATCTGGATCACCCTCTCAGACTGACCATCAGATTGTGGGTGAAAGGCAGTACTGAAGTCTAACCTTGTTCCCATTGCTTGATGAAGAGCCTTCCAAAATCGTGACGTGAACCTAGGGTCCCTATCCGATATGATCTACACCGGTACACCATGTAATCTTACAACCTCAGCCATGTACAACTTAGCCAACTTTTGCAAAGAGTAGTCAACCCGAATCGGTATGAAGTGAGCAGACTTCGTCAGCCGATCCACAATTACCCAAATTGAATCTTTCTTGATGGGTGTAAGGGGTAACCCACTAACAAAATCCATTGTGATTCTCTCCCATTTCCATTGGGGAATCTTTATCGGCTGCAACAATCCCGAAGGCAACTAGTGTTCAGCTTTGACTTGCTGACATGTTAAACACTTCCCCACATACTCCGTAACTTCTTGCTTCAAACCCGACCACCAGAACTGGTCTCGCAAATCCCGATACATCTTAACTCCTCCAGGATGCATAGCATAGGGGCTACTATGCGATTCCCGAAGAATCATCTGCCTTAGCTCCTCATCTTTTGGCATACAAACTTTCCCACGGAAACACAAAACTCCATCTTTGTTCAGACTATAGTCTTCTACTTCACCCTCCTGCACTTGTCAGATTCGAGTACTTAAGACATCATCCAAAAGTTGTTTCTCCTTGATTAGACTTGTCCACATAGGTCTTACTTGTAGCTCAGCCACCAACCTACCATCCTCATACAAACTAAGATGACCGAACATTGCCCTTAGGTCTGCTATCACCTTCCTACTCAACGCATCTGCCACCACATTGGCCTTGCCGGGATGGTATTCAATCGAGCAATCATAGTCCTTCAAGAGCTCGATCCACCTACGTTGCCGTAAATTTAACTCCTTCTGAGTAAGGAGATACTTCAAACTTTTATGGTCGGTGTAAATTATCGGCTTTTCCCCGTACAGGTAGTGCCTCCAAATCTTAAGAGCAAACACTACCGCCGCCAATTCCAAATCATGCGTAGGGTAGTTCAACTCATGCGGTCTCAACTGTCGAGATGCGTATGCCACAACTTTCCCATCTTGCATCAGCATACACCCTAACCTTGTGTGTGACGCATCACAATAGACGGTAAATTCTTTTCCCGCCTCTGGCTGAATTAACACTGGTGCTTCCGTCAGAATCCTCTTCAGCCTCTCAAAGCTCTCCTGTTGTTTGTTAGTCCACACAAAAGATACTCCCTTCCTCAACAACTTAGTTAATGGTGCCGCTATTGAAGAGAACCCCTCAACGAACCTTCGATAATATCCTGCTAATCCAAAGAAACTTCGAATTTCCACAACAGACTTCGGCGATTTCCAATTTAACACAGCTTCGATTTTCCAAGGGTCTACCCTAATCCCCTCTGCGGAAATCACGTGCCCTAGAAAAGTCACCTCCTTCAGCCAGAACTCACACTTACTAAACTTTGCGTACAGCTGCTTTTCCCTCAGAATTTGCAACACCACTCAAAGTTGTACATCATGCTCCTCCTCAGTCTTGGAATAAACCAATATATCATCGATAAATACTACGATGAACCGATCAAGGTATGGCTGAAACACCCGGTTCATCATATTCATAAATGCTGCTGGCGCGTTCGTCAAACCGAACGGCATTACCAAAAACTCATAATGACCGTACCGAGTTTGGAACGCCGTCTTATGAATATCTCCTTCTTTAACCCTTAATTGATGATATCCCAACCTTAAATCAATCTTAGAAAAGACCGAAGCTCCTTTGAGCTAGTCAAACAAATCGTCGATTCTCGGTAATGGGTACTTATTCTTAATCGTCAACTTATTCAGTTGACGATAGTCCACGCACATACGCATGGATCCGTCCTTCTTCTTCAGGAATAGGACCGGTGCTTCCCATGGAGACACACTCGGTCGGATGAATCCTCGATCCAATAGCTCCTAAATCTGAGCTTTGAGCTCCACCAGCTCCTTCGGCACCATTCGATAAAGGGCAATAGATACCGGAGCCGTACCCAGGAGTAGTTCTATTCCAAACTCCACCTCGCGATCCGGGGGTAATCCTGGCAACTCCTCCGGAAAGACGTCTGCGAAATCCTTGACTGTTCAAACCTCATCGACAGTCACCTCTTTAGCATCGAAAGCATTAATAAAAGCTAAAAAGGCGTTACATCCCTTCCGAATCATCTTAATAGCTTTCAAGGCCGACACTACGTTGGACAAATAGTTCCTTATTTCTCCTAACACAACCACCTCCCCGCCTTCCGGGGTACTTAACACCATGCGCTTAGACCCACAATCCAACTTAGCACGATGCTTTGACAACCAATCCATTCCTAGGATAAGATCGAACTCTCCGAATGGCAATTCCATTAATTCTACCGGAAACACTACCCCTTGAGTCTCTAAAGGTACATCCTTAAACAGCTTGTCTACTACCCTAGATTATCCTAGGGGACTAACTACAGTCATCTTCCTAGTAGTTGTTTCAGGATCTATACTTAAGGTCTCAGATATCGAACATGCAACATAGGAGTGGGTTGACCCAATGTCAATCAAAGCAAGAAAAGGGCTGTCAGCTATAAGAAACGTACCGGTTATGACATCCGGTGCGTCACCATCCTCTTGTCGACGAACTGCATAAATTAGACCCGGCTGCCTTACATCTACATTACTGGCACCTCTACCAAGTGCTCCACAACCACGACCAGCCCTATTTCCTCCTCTACCTGCACCGCGACCCCTTGGTCCAGGCTGATCACCTCTCCTCACTTGATCAGCACCTCGGCCCACTGGCTGCACCCGATCCATCTGAGGACAGTCCTTAATCAGATGTTCTGTGGACCCACATTTAAAGCATCCACCTGTTTTTATTCTGCACTCCTCATAATGCGTCCTCCCACATGTAGAACATGCTTGATTTTGACTTGTCGGAGCACGAACTGGCCCATCAGCCCTAGGCCTCTTCTGAAAATTCCCTAATGCTCTTGATGGCCCAAAACTCCTCTTATTCTTACCCCAATCCTTATCCCTTTCTTGTCTTTCAACCCGTTTCACTTCCTCAGCTATTTTAACCTTATCTACCAAAACAGCAAAAACCCTTTCTCGTTGCGGTGCTATCAGAACCCTTAACTTATTTATCAGCCCATCCTCGAACCGAACACAACGTTCATACTCCGTTGCTGCCATCCCTCAAGCGTAACGGCTCAAGCGTAGAAACTCGGCCTCATATTCGGCCACAGACTTACTTCCCTGTACTAAGTTCAAGAATGCCTTCCTTTGGGCATCTATGTAGCTAGCCCTAACATACTTTCCCTGGAATGACTCCTTAAAGAAATCTCAGTCAATCAGGTCTGCAGCAGTACCTTCTTTCACCGTGAGCCACCACTGGTAGGCTTCATCTCGAAGAAGAGACACGACCCCTTTTAACTTCTCCTCCACCGTGAAATCTAAGTCATCCATTACGCGCTCAGTCGCTTCCATCCAATACTCAGCTGTGTTAGAGGCTACACCAGAAACTCCCCTAAACACTTCTGCCCCATTGGCCTTAAGCCGCTCCGGCACAGATCTCCGGGCTCCTGTGCCCATGCCTACTCCAGCAACTCTCTCAAAGACTCGCAACATCGCCTGAGATACAGCATCATCTCCGGTCGCCTGATCCCGTAACTCTCCCTCCACAGCTGGGGGATCCGGCATTTCGTTTCCTGACCTGTGACCAGACCCTGCTGGCTCAGACAAAGCCATCTTACCCCTACCGCGTCCACGTGGCGGACGTCCTCGACCCCTTGTACTCATTCTTCCGATTTGCGTTTATCTGATTAAGAATTTTATGAATCATTATTTCTTTCCACTGATTTATCGCGAACAGTGTTATGATGAATAGTTTTAAGAAGTAGTTCTTTCGAATCCATGCACAATACAGTTTCAAATTGATTCATTCAATCATCAATATTTATGAACTCGCGTTCATTACAGAGAAGTAGTGATGTTGTTGCTGTCGTTGTTGTTTTCACTACCCAGGGGTATTTTCGTAATTTTATCCTACAGGGGTATTTTTGTAATTTTATCCTACAGGGGTATTTTCGTAATTTTTCTAAATAAGGTCCTCGGTGATTTTGTGAACTAAGGGTATTTTGGTAATTTTTAAATTCTGGGGGTATTTCGGTAATTTTGCACTCCGAGGGTATTTTTGAAAATTTTGAAATTCGGGGGTATTTCGAAAATTTTGAATTTCGAGGGTATTTCGATAAATTTTGAAATCTAGGGGTATTTTGGTAATTTTACAAACTAGGGGTATTTTGGTCATTTTGCAAAACAAGGATAGTTTGGTAAATTTTTTTTTCAAACTTTGATGTTGTTTGTTGTTTTTTTTTCAAACAGGGGTACTTTTGGAAAAAAACTAGTTTCATGGTCTGGGTCATTCTTGTAAACGTGAGATTTTCGGTAAATTTTCAAAATATCGGTATTTTATAAAATCATGGTTAGTTGGAAGTTTTCACAAATCAAATGCATTTCGAAATTTTTCTACAAAACCTTGGGATTTTTTTTTCAAAAATAGGGTGGTTGGTCCCTTTCGGGTTTTAATCATAGGGTTTGGCCCATCAACCAGTCCTCGTAACTAGGGTGAATAGTCACTACGCACCAGGTAGGATTCTAGTGAAGAGGAGGTGAGTCGCTAGGACTGCTTAAGTACCAAGCTCTCCTTGAATCCACTCCTAGACATGCGTATGCCCATTGCCACACCCTAACTTGGCTAAGGTGAATAGTCACTACGCACCAGGTAGGATTCCAGCGAAGAGGAGATGAGTCACTAGGACTGCTTAAATACCAGGCTCTTTCGGATCCTTCCTAGACATGAGTATGACGGTTACCACACCCTAGCCTTGCGGCTCGTTAACGGGTTTGTTCAGTGAAATTAAGTTTTATGAAATTTTAAGTAGTTTGTACTAAGCATAGAGTCCATCAAGTTCTAATTCTAACTAATCTACGTCCCACTAGGCCCATTAAGCCCACATACATAAAGATCACACAATGGTTTAGAGTACTTACCTGGCGGACCTGGGCCGGAGACGCAGGTGCCATGCCGAGCTAACAGATCTGTTATTACTTAAAGATAGTCATATTTCAAAAGCCCATTTTAGAAAACGTTTTGAGCCCAAAAACCCCAGAGCCGAGTTTTGAACCGGGCTCTGATACCAATTTGTAACACCCCAAACCCGGCCCAAACACTACAATCGGATCTGGTATGTCACTAAGAAAAATTTTGGAAAACATGTCATATTTTCAGAAAAGCCCAAATATATTTTATATAGAATATGCCTTTGTAAAATAAAACCCAAACTTAATTACATGCCTTAGTTTAATTAAAATAAAAATTTAAATAACTAAAAGTAATAAAAGCCCATAATAAAACAAAATATAAACTAGTGGCCCATGGCCTTATTACAACGAGATTTTAAAATCCATTAATTAAAAATATAAAATAATAACTTGAGTCTTTTTGCTAAATCCACATATTCTGCTGCATGGCCACCTTGCGTTCCTCTCCAGCCCGGTCCGAAGCACTAAGTATCACCTGAAATGTTAATTAAAAGGGTGAGTCGCGAGACTCAGTGTGCAACCCTCATGCACCACTAGATTTTTGGGCCTTAAGCCCATTAAGCAAAATAAACAGTTTAATACTCATAACAAACATTAATAACAAATAATATGCAAGGCCCAACCCGTTTGCCTAGGTTTCCATCCGTTACACGCCCCCGTACCAACCGTACACACCATTGGGGATTTCTACAATCGACCCACACTGCTAACACCATGATGGCATTCATGCTGCTCATCCACATATGATGGCCGAAGCCCTTATAACATATAATGGCCGAAGCTCATATAACATTTAATGGTCGAAGCCTGTATAACAATTCACGGCATTAGCCGCTACATAAGATCACGATAAAAACCGCTACACATATAACATATAACTTCCGCCTTTCATCAACCCAACCCATGCAATTACATACAAGCATTTTACTTATAACATTTAAACAGATTATTTACTAACCTGGTGATTCGCTTATACCCTCCTTGGGCTTTCATCAAAAAACCGAGATGTTGGCAATTATCAAAACATATATAAATCTTATGATCATGCATTTTATGATTAGATCTAGATGGTGGGGAAGTATT
Organism: Gossypium australe; assembly: GCA_005393395.2. NCBI lineage: Eukaryota > Viridiplantae > Streptophyta > Magnoliopsida > Malvales > Malvaceae > Gossypium > Gossypium australe. The sequence continues at coordinate 18,338,357 of CM016615.1, forward strand.
ACACACCTGTTATCGCGAAAATCTATTATCCTTAACGTAGAGCCTTATTTGTCGAATCCCGAAAATCCCTAAGAAACATCACCTCCCTACCTTCGGCTTTTCCACCGAATCGGCTTTAATGGAATAGATTCAGCTTCTAGGGATAAAGAGTATAATCGACAGGGCCTTGGAAATAATGATTAGGATTAGGAGCTTGATAAAAATAAAGGAATCACAGAAAAATGAGAAATCTCGAAACTCACTGGATTAAAGAGGAGTATACGGCTTACGGTGCACCTTCGGGAAACAGAGATCTCACTTGTAGATTCGACTTTGAGAAGAGAAGAGGGGAAAGTAAACTGTGTTTGGAGAGTTGCGGCAAAGAAAAGGTTTTGAGAGAAAAGAAGAAGAGAAATTCGGCTAGGTGAGGAAGAAGAGAGAAAAATTGAAAGAATGGATGATCACTTGGCTTATATAGATTTTGGCAATACACTCCCCCTCCCAGAGTTGGACTTTCTGCCAACTCTGCTGTCATCTGATAGCTTTTATCTTTCTTGTTATCTTAATCCCTTATCTCCTCAAAAATAGCCCGTATCTTTCTCTTCCTTTATCTTCCTATTTATCAAGAAAATAAAAGAATTAAAATCCCTATTTTGTAGCTAGTGTGCCGTCCACTCCTAAGGCTCTTAAGTGCCAAATTTTTAACCCAAAACTTGGGTTCTAAGTAGCCCTCACTTGGCCCAATCCTTCCCTTAGTGACGCCACATACATGCTCACTTAAAGCTCCTCAAATCTTTGGGCCACAAGCCCAGCTTGTCACTTAATTAACTATCTACTTAAATTATGAGCTAACACCATTTATTAGCCACCTAACCCAAATTTTTAAAGCCCAAAATATCACTTAAATTACCCAGAACATTAATCTAAATCCTAGTCCAAATATTTAATCAAGGCCTCAGTTCAACCTCAACTTCTTAAATTACAGATTAATCAAGTACCACATATAAATGCATAGGCCTATATTTAGGATATTACAAGAATCATCCCAAACTTCTCCCTCAAAGACTCGAATAGGGTTATGAGGAGATAAAGAAATGTTGATTTCAATTAACTAAATCAACAGTCGCTTAGTCTGATTTCTCAATCATTTGACATTCTCACACAATCACAATTTATGAAAAGGACAACTACATCAGCCCTGAAAGGCAACAGAAATTTATACATAATACTCAAGGAGATTATTATAATCCATCCATGGCATCAACTAACCATGTACAAACTACACGCTTTGAGCCAACTTACTCGAACTTGCCATTTATTTAGCACATACCGTGCCACACATCGTACTCGTTTCTTCATGACTCGTTCACGAGTGCCTATATTTACCCATTCACATGGCTTTAGTACAATTTCCATTTCTACCTCTAGAATCATTTATGTGTTCCATTGGTCACTAGGGATAATCAAAGACGCATATTCATCGTCATTCATGTAAGTACGAAACCAATGCTACATCCCCGAGGTGGTCTTATATGATGTCACCTCTAAATGCCATTGCCATATCTCGGATAAGGTCTTATATGGACTTCCACATCAAATATCGATGCCATATTCCAAATATGGTCTTATACAATTCTCATATTCATTACCGAAGCCATATCCCGGATATGGTCTTATACGAGATCTCAACTCGGTGCCGAGGCCATGTCCCGGACATGGCCTTATACGGGACCTTATCTATTTCATATCTCAATGATAGCCTTTTCATTTAGTCCTCTAGGACTTCAACCTCATGTTCAACAATAATTACTCTATTTAGTATAGTATTATGTATCAGCGTGATACAAGGCATTCTTAATTATGCTAACATAATTATTGTATTAATCAAATGCAAACTTACTCAACTTAACTCTCTCATAACATCTCATCATAATTTAACAGTGGTAAGAGGGTGAGGTTGCAGAGTCCCTTAGCCTAACTCTCGTGACTACATACATATGATTTAATATTCATCATCAATGTAATGTCATCATAGTTACACAACTCGCCCTAAGTGAGTGTTCACGTTTATCATGCTACTATTGTTGCTATCACTTATACTATCGAATAGTGACTTCACTTACTCAAGTTCCACATTCGTATCTACTTGAGTACTCAACATTTAACTCTACTTTCTCTTACTATTGCTTATTAATCTAGAGAATGTCTTACGGGTTTGAGTACGTCGTTTACTTGATTGCCATAGTCCAACTATGGTCTTACTCACTCGATTGCCATAGTCCAACTATGGTCTTACTCACATCACAACATCATAGCTCAGCTATTACTTTACATGTCGTCACGATGCCATAGCCTCGCTATGGTCTTACACGAAATCTCACATCAATACCAATGCCATATCCCTGATATGGTCTTACATGGAACTCATGTCGAGGCCGATGCCATACCCCAAATATGGTCTTATACGAGATCGTACTTAGATGTCAATGCCATGTTCGGACATGGTCTTATACGAGATCTTTCTTTAGTGCCGAAGCCATGCCCCAAACATGGTCTTACACGGAATCACTGTTCGATGCCGACGCCATATCCCAAATATGGTCTTACACGGGATCTTGTATCGTTGCCAATGCCATGTCCTAGACATGGTCTTATATGGGATCACATGTATTGCCATGGTCCTACCATGGTCTTATTCATCAATTTATTACTAAACGACCGTACTCATCTCCTGCATTCTACTTAGTCAAGCTTCTCAATTTAACTCCCACACTATAATATGTATGACTTCATAACAGTCATAAAACAAAACATTATACATTCTCTACTTTAACATTCACATGTGAGATTTAACCATGTGAACATATTTATCATAAACAATGGCATCACAAATCTCAATTGCTTACTTACTGTAACATCCCAAAATAGGGCCTAAACGGAACAGTGGTTGCGAAACCACGAATCTGAGATATAAAAGTTTATTACGATTAATTATTATGATTTATTGAGTGATTAGATGCATGTGTTAGAATATCGATAGAAAATTTCATGAATTGTATGTCTAATTTGCCTATTAGGACTTAATTTCAAAAGTTGATAAATATGAGTTTTAGGTGTTAAATGATTTAATTGAAGAGAATAATTGAAGTAGAGGTCTTTAAATGGTAATTATACCAGGTTTTCATGGACAAAAATGGACATATATAGGTAGAAAGAACCAAAGTTTTTAATGAAGGGTAATTTAGTCATTTGGTAATAAAAAGAAATTAAAAGGGAAAAAGATGGCAAAATATGCTCATCTTCTTCATTAGGTCAAATTTTCAAGGGTTCACCATAGCTAGGGTTTGTTTCAAGCTTCCAAGCTCCATAGTAAGTGATTCCAAGCCCCGTTTTTAATGTTCTTTACATTTTTGAAGCCCAGTAGCTCGGTTTAGCTTATTCTATCAATAATTCATGTTAGGGTTCATATTTGGAAAAATACCCATAGGTGAAATGTGTTTATTTTGATGTTTTATGATTGAACATGAAGTTTTAAATTATGTTAAACAACTTTTGCTAAGTGATTTTAAGTGAAAACGAGTAAAACGACTTAATCGGTAAAAATACCTAATGTTCATAAGTATATGTTAGAGTGAGAATTTGATGTTGTCATAGAAGGGAAAAATGACCAGCATGTCATAAAACATAAGAATAAGGGATAAAGTTTAATTTCCGAGCTTTGGGGAAAATGTGTAAATATGTAAAAGTTTAGGGGTAAAATTGTAATTTTGCCAAAGTTAGAGTTAAGGGCTGTTTTAATAAATGTGAGTATTAAATAAGCTTAGAATTTGATGTTAGAGTGAGAATTTGATGTTGTTATAGAAGGGAAAAATGACCAGCATGTCATAAAACATAAGAATATGGGATAAAGTTTAATTTCCGAGCTTTGGGGAAAATGTGTAAATATGTAAAAGTTTAGGGGTAAAATTGTAATTTTGCCAAAGTTAGAGTTAAGGGCTGTGTTAATAAATGTGAGTATTATAGATCAAGAGGAACAAAATTCGGAGTTAGATCAGGGAAAGAAAAAGATAGTGGACTAAATCGATATAGTTTATTGTATTTTGTTTCGAGGTAAGTTTGCGGTAAATAAATTCAATATTCTATTATTTTACATTTAATACTATTAAATTCCAGCATTTACATATTTATTCTATAAATTTATTAATTAAAGACTCAAGCATGAATTGACGGAGAAGAAATCTCAGAAAGTTCCGGTTGAACCTTAGGAATGTGTAGGATACAAATGTCATGACATTAGGGTTTAAGGATATCATGTAAGACCATGTCAAGACATGACATTGATAAGTTTCTATAAGGCAAAGGACCCATGTAAGACCATGCCAAGGCACGGCATTGGTGAGTTTATAAGGCAAAGGTCCCATGTAAGACCATGCCAAGGCATGGCATTGGTGAGTTCATAAGGCAAGGATACCACGTAAGACCATGTTAAGACATGGCAATGGTTAAGTTTCATAATGAAAGGTACCCGCGTATCCTTAGTATTCCAAGTGGTTCAACGGGAAAATTTCAAAGAGTATACCAAAGGAAAGGTAAGACAAGTTTAAGCTAAAAAGGTACAGGTAAGAATTTAAGACCTAAGTATATTAAATTAAAGGCTTAAATAATCTTGGTAAAGAAAGATTAAGATAATTCATTAAGAATGTTGTTATTTATTTACATGTAAACCGACTAAGCTTTATGCTTACTCCCATTCCTTTTTCTTTTTTAATAGTATTACAAGCCAACTCGGGGATCGCAAGGACGTCGGAGTTCGTTACACACTATCAAAAGATTATATTGGTATTTTGTGACTTGAACATTTTAAGTTATGGCATGTATAGGGACTGAGCCATTTTGTGTGTATGTCCTAATGATATGCCTTAATATTGGCTTGTAAATGCTTGATAATGATTAGCCATTAAAATGGTTAATTAAGAACATGTTTTGGATGTTATGTATGTCTAGATGATAGTTTTTACAAAGAAATTATGAAAGAGTAAAAAAAATCTACAGGGGAACAGTTTTGGACAGTAACTGTGACGTGATTTTGAAAAATCACTAAAAATAGTAAATGGAATTATGGTGTGAATGAGATATAGAATTAAAGCTTATTGAGTCTAATTTTATATGAAGGAAACGTTGTAGGCAAAAGAGTTGTATGTTATGATATAATTGACTTTTTGTGCAAAGGGGTCAGAACTGTCGAACTGTGTAATAGGGGAGACTTTAACTAAAAAACTGTTCTAATTGGCCATACCAAAATGAGTCTAGTTTCAGGGAAAATTTACGGATCTTAATTTCGAGTTTCGTAACTCGAGTTATAGTCAATTTAGTGAACATGACGCAGATGGACAGTTTCAATTTTTATGCCCCGAACTAGTAAGTTAAGTCTAGTAATGCCTTGTGCTCGACTCCGGCAATGGTCTCGGGTAAGGGGTGTTACACTTACTCTTACTGATTCGTACATACCTCATGGTACTTACTAGTCTCATGCTTTTAAGGTAAACAAGATACCTATATTACTTGATCACATAGATCAGCATTCTTTGCTACGATAAGCATAATCTCAATATCATCATTCATAACATGAATAATACTCTTAGTCAGCTTTAACTAGCATAACTTGATAACAGCTTTACTCGTTTGCCCACCGAATTATTATGAATGACTGAGGATACTGAATCTCAATACACATGTGTCTCGATGCCAATGCCATATCCTAGATATGGCCTTACATGATATCTCTATCTCATGATAACTTTTCAATGCCAAGACCTGTCTTGGACTTACATGATAACTTTGCTTGATTGCCGATGCCATGCCTTAGCTTGGTTTTATACGAACATTCTCGTTTCATGTGGTAGACCGAGTATCCTAGGTAATTCGATTTCAATCAGGACTTTCCTATGCTTGATCTTAGTAGCCTCTTTGTTTAATATAAACAATTAAAAATTTTCATAGAAATAATATGCATATAACCACATCACAAGCAATTCAATGAAAATATTCATGAAGCTTGAAAATCATACAAACTTGCTAAAATTAGCTCGGTTGGGAATCATCTCTATCTTAACAAAATAATTTCGTTAGAGTCGGGAGATATCACATTATCACGGTCCACATATAGCATGTATAGCTAGACACTTACTCACGCTAGGTTAGTCCAAGAACCGACTAAACCATAGCTCTGATACCACTAAATGTAACACCCCTTGCCCGTTTTCAAGCCAGAACAAGGCTTGAGGCATTACCTTGCTAATCTTGCATAAACATCTAGAATAGGGTTATAAAAATTTAGTTCAAACCCATCATTTGCACAAACTCGGCCAAAAAGGCCCTAAACATACTCCCAAGATGTATTGAAATCTTTCCGGGAACTTTCACGAGTTCGAGAAACTTTTTATCAAAACAGGGGTCACACGCCCGTGTGGGCCTAGTGACACGCCCGTGTACCCCTAAGACACGCCCATGTCTTCCACCCGTGGTGGACACTGCCAAATTACACACGGCCTTGACAAGCCCGTGTACTTCAGTCGTGTGGCGATTCAAATTCTAATTTTTCAAACTGCAGACTTCACACGGCCTGGGCATACGCCCATGGACTGGCCGTAGGTCACACACGGCCTTGACACGCCCGTGTGCTTCAGCCGTGTGGTGATTAGCAGGCTATCTACCAATCCCTTTACCGTACTCACTTGCATACATTCAACACCATCACACAACTTCACATAGCAATATTATAACTCTTGAATTAAAGACACTTAATTATAAAAGGGATAAAGTCTTCATCCCATACATTAGAGAGAACTATTTCCATTACAATTACAACCAACTTTGGCCATCATCTATGGCTATACACAACCTAACTATAAATTCTCTTAGGCCAACACAACTTGGCTACATCAATTAGAACTTAATCAACTTTAAAAGAATCCCTATACATGCCATGACCCATAAGAACTTGAAACACCAAAGCAAGTGATTGCTCGATAGTGTGAAAACATTTCCGGTGATCTCCAACTCGAGTTAGATAAAATAACCTATAAGAGATGGGAAAAAGAAAAAGGAGTAAGCAATAATGCTTCGTAAGTTCATCTGCATATAATTGATAAACACTGATATTCAATGAATATGCACAACCACAAGGTATTATAATGAGTTTTTCTCACAAACTCATGGTTACTTACTCAACCATTCTTGAAGCTTACTCATTCTATCTCTTAACGCATTCTAATCGTGCCACAAGCCAATTGCTCATTTAATTAACATACATTCCTGCACTGATCACCACATGATCATATAAAACAATACATCAAGCATTTTCAATAAGCCACTCATACTACTAATCTCTTGGTGGTTTCGCACTTAGTCCACCATCAATCTCTAGTAGGTTGGTATCGCACATAACCCACCAATCATTTATACTTATGGTGGTATTGCACATAGCTCACTGTTATTATACATTCATGGATAGTTATCCACATGTAATTCTCAAATTTAAATGTTCACCTAGGAACATCCTCACGCTACTATACTTACTTAACTTTCTACGATACTCGTTTGCATTCACACAATGCATTAATAAATCTATCTCATGGAATTAAAGTGCATTGGTTACACATAACCCACTAGGGTTCATTATATACTGAATTCATCTCAATTCAATTCTAACACACACTTGTGCTTCTCACGATACAACCACATACGTTCTCACTTTCAACATACCCGTTGAATCACTCAAATTGTTAAATGACTCTCTTGAGTCTCATACACATAGTGTCACTTTGACATCATACCCTAATAGGGTCTCACTTGCATTAACATGTTGATGCCATGTCCCAGACATGGTCTTATACGGATTCTTACATCGAGGCCATATTCTGATATGGTCTTATACGAATTCTCACATCGTTGGCATGTCCTTGACATGGTCTTATTTAATATCTCTCACCGAGGCCATATTCCAGTATGGTCTTACACGTAACCTTAATTATCATCATTTCATACTATTTACATTTCCCATTACTCTGAGATTCAATTCTCTTGACATCTCATCAAAAGATAATTCATGCATTCATAGAGTAATTATACATTCCATACAGCATTGGAATATTAAATTAACTCATACGTAATTGCAACATTTGCTCATGAACTTACCTCGATGACGAAAAGGCTGAAAAGGACTTTTTGCCCACATTTCTCTTTTCACCTGTTCTAGGTCCGAAACTCGTTTTCTTTGATCTAGAACAATGGAATTTAGTGATTTAATCACTTATAAATCATAATACACCATAAACTACACTTTAGGCAAAAATGACTATTTTTCCCCTACACTTTGGCAAAATTATGATTTTGCCCCTAGGCTCGTAAATAAATTTTCATCACATTTTCTTGTTAAACAAGCCTAGCTGAACATTTAATCCTCTTAAAACTATCCACAAGTCCAACTATTTCATGCCTTAATGAACAAATTACAACTTTTGCATTTTAGCCCAAATTAGGTGTTTTCATAACAACACCTTTCACAAAAGTTGTTTATCATCATCCTAGCATTTATTTTCTTCCATAAAAACTTAGCAAACAGCACAAACTCTCTCATGTCAAGTACTTAGACTTTCAACCATATTGTAAAATAGTCCCCTCATTAGCTAGCTTAAGCTTTGGGGACTCTAAAAGTACAAAAATTATCTACTAAAGCCGTCAAAATCACTTACTTGAGGAGAAAATGAGTTGCTGAAATTTTCAAGCTTTCAAAGCCCTCCCATGTCTGATATTTTCTGTTGGGGAAGAAGACCAAAAGAAAAGATGATAACTTTTACTTATATCATCTTATTTTATTCATTTTACTAACTAATACCACCAACTTTTGACCAAAATAAATGCTTTTGTCCCCTATGCTTACTATGGCCGGCCAACTCACTTAGACAAGGCCAAATGGCACACCAATTACTAATCCATAGCTATTTGACACCTTGAGCAAATAAAATAGAACTTTCGCACTTTATGCGATTTAGTCCTTTTTAGCGATTAAGCATGAAATCGCTAAAATTAAAGCACCAAAATTTCCATGCATCCTTATAAACATGTTATAACACATAACATAACATGAAAATAATTTTCTCTAACCTCGAATTAGTGATTCTGAGATCACTGTTCCGACTAGCCCCTAAATCGAGCTGTTACAGCAAATGATCACACCACACCTATAGCACCAAATGTGCACGCTAAACACATAAGGGCCTAGGGTACACTAAAGTGTTATGCTATAAGGCATCACATAGTCGTTCCAAAGTGTGCACAATAATACTCATGACATACCAATTATTCCCTGACTATCTCACCATGTTTACAAGGGCAATTCACTTATAAAATCAATTTAGCATTATCAAATTCATGTATCGCATCATTTCCACATGTCAATTCTCATTCTTATTCACATGTATATGTACACGTACATAGATTTTCCTTTTTAGAGTCTTTTATTGCCATTCATTAATAAAATTGGTTAATATAGGATTTTGAAGCCAATCAATTCCACTTCATGCACTTCACTAGTGAACATATCACTTAGGTGATTTATATACCAATAGCATGTTCAAGCACTTATAGACCATACCATGGCATTAAATATTTTGCAACACCTCTTGAATTAATTTTCACTAGATCAAGCCAAGTTTTACCTTGAATATCACTTTTAAATTTATTAATAATTTTATCACTTTAAGCCATAGATTTCAACATTTCTCACACATGTTTCACTTCAATTATTATTATTTCATTAATTATTCAAACCATAAATACAATGTTAATAGCAAAGTGAAGAATCCAAGGGTATTTTCCTCTTGGATTCACTTTAGCTCAAAATCAGCTTTTTTTGCTCTTCTTATCACTTGATTCCACTAAGTCATTCATTCAAAGTCAGCTTCTCCACCCATTCAACATATCTGACCACTAAAATATAGACAAAATATGATCATACATATTCCCTAACACTTTCTCTTAATAAATATCTCAAATAATCACTTTGGAGATGATGAAAGTGCCATATCTTACCTTGCTTGAAGCTTTCTCTCAATAACCATAGAAAACCCTAAGTCATGCAATGTGAATTTGATGAAGGAGAAAAGCTTGGAATCAAGTTTTCTACTTGATTTTAACAAAATATTAACATTTGGGGGGTTAGAATTTTGAAGAGATTGAAAAAGGAAAGCAAGGGAACCAAGAGAGAACATTTTTATCTATTCATTAAAGGCGATGAAAGCTCATGAGAAGAATATAGGTTTCCACCCTCCTTTCCTATAACATCCCAAAATTTCTTATATGAAGCGTGGCACTATTTGGTAACAAATACAATGAGTTCATGACAAAATTTGAAAAATGAGTCAGATAAAGAAATCTTAAGGAAACAAAGTTGATAATTGAGATGGAAAATTATGAAAAGAAAAAAGAATTTAGAAGTGGAAATGTGATGGAAGGAATAAATCACAAATTCTAAAAATTTCAAGGAATAAAATGCAAATTTAGTTGAAAAGGAGGAAATAAGAGTTTTTATTACCTCTTTGAAATGAGAATAAATTGGAATTTTTATTGGTAAGATGAAAATCACTTTTGAGACTAAACTGGAAAGATTGGGAAGTATATATGCTAAATTGTAATTTTTCTCATTTTCGCCGAGAAAAGGAAAAATGTAATTCTGACCAATCAATGATTTATATTAAGAGTTAAATATGAATTAAGAATTTTTATTGGTCTAAGTACTGAATTTTGAGATGAAATTATGAAGATTGTGAGAATAGACATGACTGTGAAATTGTGAAAATGTGAAAATGTAAGTATATGTGAAGTACCCATGATGTCTATGTGTGAAAAATGATCATACTCGCAAGGCCTTCATTAATATGGGCTTGATCATAAGTATGTGAAAGCACTCAAAATGCCCATTATATGATATGTGTATATGTATGTATAAATTGCCTAGAAGGATAAACGTTAAGTATAATTGTAAAGTGCCCTAGTAGAATTAGTGAAATGTATGGATATTGTTGGCATGCCAATAGGGATTATTAATATATGTACGAGTTATGTAGAGATTTGGAGATTTTTTATGTTGCTTTAGCTTGACATTTCAATGTATGCCAAAGGGATGTTCTCTTTTGAGAACCATGGTTGTGTGGGTTGGAGCAATCATAGTGCTATATCTTGGTTGTGTGGGTTAGAATGCACATTTCGTGTAATGTTTATATACATATTTGGCTGTGTTGGGACAGAATCCCTTTGTATCTGATTTGATTTTACTAGATTTTGTTATGAACGAAAATGAGTTAAAAGTTGTTAATAAACTTTAAAAGTGACTATAAATGGCTAAAAGCAAGACTAAGTTTCATGAACTAAATATCTCATAACTAAAATAGATGACAATAAGGTAAATGAATATGAAAGAAAAAGAGAGCTTCACATCTTTAAAAGTATGTGGCCTAGTGGACTTACCTTAAACAATAGTATGGAAATTAATGATTCAAGCAGGCTATAGTTTAGGGAAATGAAATGATGTATATTATTCATATAAAGATTAAAGGATATAAATTGGAAATGTGAAAGAACATGTCAAGATACTATGGGCTCTACCTAAGAGTCTTGAATATGTATTTTCATTAAATGAATTGGTTAACAAACTGTTAATGTGTAAGTTGAGCCCTTACACTTTGGCAAATTGAAATGAAACAATGGATAGTATTAAAATATGGCTTGAACGGAATTAGTATATTATTCATAAGATGGGATCAACCTTATTAAGGAATAGGATAAGTAGGTTTATCCATTGATAATTACTGAGGTTTTTAAGCTCACGCATTAGTTGTTTAAAACACGTAGATTTGGGCTTGTTGAGAAGTTGTGGTGTTGGCTTGGGAGCATCGCATCACCCATTGATGTTTTAAGGTTGTATTTCAACTGTTTAAATACAAATTGTATTGGTTCTGTAACACCCTGGTTTTAGGGGTTATGCATCTAGTGCATATCTCAAGTGTTGGTAGGTTGCTGGTGTGCTTGGGCGAGTTTTTAGGGGGTTTGGAGAACCCTGGAAGGTAGGGAAGGCCTTAGGAAATTTTTGGTTTTCAGTGGTTAAAAAGGGAGCTTGGCTTTTGGGGGTCTTAAGGGAATTATTAGGAGGGTTTTTGTCACAAGAAAGGAGTTGGTGGAGTGGCAAGCTAGGCGCCACTTGAGGCTTGTGTGTGTGACGCCATTTGCAGGGGGAGGTCCTGAGTTCAAGCTGCGGAATGCCCACCTTTTGTCTTTTTTTTTTGACGCCAAGGAGAGGAGAGGTTGTAGGCAGTTCAAACTCTGCCTTGGACCAAGTCAATAGGTTGAATGGATGGCAAGGAGTGATTTGGGGGATTTGACTAATTCAAATGTATTTGAATTAGTGGCTTGGAGAGGTTCTAGGTGGTGGCCGATTCTTGGAAGTCTTCTTGGGGGAGGAGTGGCCGGTTTTTGGAGAGGTGTATAGGGTGATGTGCCGAAATTCTCTTGGGCATTTTTTATGTTTCGGTCAGCCTTGTTTTTGTACCAAAGACGAATTTCTCTTTGGTGTTTTCCTTGAAACCAAAAATCCCCAAACAGCATATAGCCGAAACTTGCTTTGTTGCTTCCCTCATTTCTATTAGTAGCCGAATGCTCCCTTGATCTTTGATTTTTCTTCTTGTTCTCCCTTTTATCATTTGGCCGAACCCTCCCTTTCTTCTTCTTTTTCATTTGTGCTAAGCCGAAACTAGCATCTTCTTCTCACACTTTCTTTCTCCCTTTCTTGAGGAGTAGTAGCCGAAACTTGTTCTCCTAAACACCTTCTTCATTTCTTTCCCTCTCAAAATCGAAAGTATTCCCCTCTGTTCATCTTGATTATCTTTCTTTTCTCAAAACTCTTTAGCCGAACCTTCCCCTCTTGTGCCGAAATTTCCCTTTTCTATTTGCTGTCACCTTGGCCGAATAGTAGGTGTGGTGTGGATCTTTTTGGGGTTTCGTTTCCAATCGTTGGAGAAGGTAGTAGGTAAGGCCGAATGCTTATGTTCTGTCTTCTGTTCTCTGTCGGCATCTTCAAGGGTAAGAGTTGGTTTTGGTGTTTGTTTGGAAGTATAGTGATCATTTGTTTGGAATCGTTTTGTCATAGGGCATCCAGGATTTCGAAGCAGTCAAGCATAGCCTCGGTTCTCTGTTGACCGGTTGGTAAGTGGTGGTAAGGGATTGTTTTAACAGTCTAATCGTTTGGTATTTGTTTAAGCTGAAGGCTATTATTATTGGTTGGTTGCCGATTGTAGGAAGTGGAGTAGGAGCACTTGGTGTGTGGGCTAGTGTTCAAAAGCGTGTAGGTAGGTCTCGGGTTTCAAGTGTTGACCCTTTTTGGTATGTTCTGTTTTGGCCGAATGGCCTAGGATGCTAATTTCCTGTTTGGCCGTTTATAGGAGCGAAGGGTATCGGGGTTATCAAGGGTCTTAGATTGGTTCTTCGATTAAGGCTTGCAGGTGTGTACGTATACACAGTTCTCTGTTATTATGTTTATATATGATGTGTGTGTTGTTTGGATCCATGGAAAGGTGGATGGAATACCATTAAGGTATAAGGCAAGGGGTCAGGTAAGTCCCTGTTATGAGTTTTCTTTATGATGCTTTTGGTAAGCATGGTGTATATGGTATGTGTGCGATAATAATTGGTTGTTGATAAATAATATGTGCTTGCTAAACAACCATGATGGTATATTTCTGTTAAGATGCATGTCAGTGATTGATGTGGGTTGTACGAGTGGAGGGGGCAGTGATATTTCGTGCCGACGGGCACCAGTGGTTTGGTACCACATCTTTGTGACTTTTGGTCACCAGAGGTTTGGCACGTCAGCGTCTCGTCCCCGTGGTTTCGCACCACAGTGGGTTGGCCCCACAAGGCGGTATTGAGGGATTGACGCCAGTGATTTGGTATCACACGATGGGTTGGCCCCATCATTTGATTTGTGACTTCGGTCACCAGTGATTTGGTATCACATTCGTGTCTTTGGGACACTAGTGGTTTGGCACCACATTGACGGATATCGTGTCTTTGGGACACCAGTGGTTTGGCACCACATTGATGATTATTGTGAACTTGGGTCACCAGTGGTTTGGCACCACCAGTGGTTTGGTACAACACGGGGTAGAGAAAGGTGTTGTGGATGGCTAGGTTGGGTGCATATTAATTAGATACATGATAAGCTTGTTATGATTGTGTATGATATTTTACTAATCCGGGAAAAGGGGTTGCACACTGAGTCTTGGTGACTCACCTTTTTCCTTTAACTTTTTCAGGTGTTGCATAAAGCTGGACCGGGTTCGGAGAGGACAAGGTGGCCCATACCGAAGATTATGTTTAATTATTTTATGCATGACTTTGATAAGTATTTCATTTTAAGTATTGGGTTGTAATAAAGGCCATTTTATTACATTTGGTATTATTTTAATGGTGGCTTGTTTTAAGCCACTAAGTGGAGGATTTTATGGTTTGCACCCTATTTATTCAAATTAGTTTATATATACTAAAGTTTTAAAATGAACATGTTTTTAATAACAAAGTTTTACTCATAATTTTAAATGGATATGTTTTTCAAAAGTCAACAAACTATAGTGTTTATTCTAAGACAAAAAGATTTTTTCCGTATTTCCGCAGTGACAAAACCAGATTCGGTCGTAGTGAATGGGCCGAGTTTGGGGATGTTACAGTTTGGTATCAGAGCCAGGTTCTAAACTCGGCTTTGAGGGTTTTTGGGCCCGAAACAGTTTTCAAAATGGACTTTTTTGAAAAATGGGCTTTTATAAAAAGTTTTCAGGTTATACTGGCATGGCACCTGTACCTCCGACCCGAAGTCCACCAGGTAAGTACTTTTAGCTTTTAAAATGATTTGTTGGTGTGATCTATTATGGGCTTAGATTGGGCTCGTAGATTAGAATATTAAGGCTATTGGACCCTAGGATTAGTTTACTCAAACATATGCATAAAACTTAAGGTTATTAAACAAACCTGTGAAGTAAGTCGCCGAGTTAAGGTGTGGTAACCACTGTACGCATGTCTAGGAGTGGCATTCAGTAAGAGCTTGGTATTTAAGCAGTCCTAGTGACTCACCTCCTCTTTACTTGAATCCTACCTGGTGCGTAGCTACGATTCACCTTAACCAAGAGGACTTGTTCATAGGCTAAACCGGTTATTAAAACCCGAAAGGGAATTAGCCTTGCTGTTTTTAAAACCTTCTGTTTTAAAATTTTTCAAACTTACCCCTTTGGTTTGTGAAACCCTAAATCTGATTTTGAAAGACGTTTGTCGATTTACAAAATTTCCCAAAATGCCCTAGTGGCAAAATTACAAAAATGCCCTTGTGTTATAAAATTACCGTACCACCCTCGACTTTTGATAAGATGATCTTTACTTTGTAAAATACCAAAATTTCGAGTTTTTAAAATATCAAGATACCTTGGTTTGTGGAAATTTACGAAAATACCCCTAATTGATAAAATTAGCGAAATGCCCTTGGTTTCTAAATTTTCAGATTTCTCTCGACTTTTACTGAAATATTCCTATTATAGCAAATATCAGAAAATCCTATTTTGTGAAATATTGTGATATTCCGATTCGGAGAATTTACGAAAATGCCCATGATTTCTAAAATTATAAAAATAACCCTGCTTTCTGAAATTTTTGCAACACATTTTGTTTGAAAAACAAAATTTTCAAGATGGCCCCTGAGATTTTGTAAATTTTGAAGTATCTTTAAGTTGGAAAACTATTTTCAAAATTGACCCTGAGTTATTACCGATATACCCTTATAGGAAAATGACGAAATTACCCTTGGGTTGAGAATGAAACTTTGGTTGCTCGAAAGAACTACTCTCAAAAACTTCTTTTCATAAAATTTGCTCGTGGATAAATAGTGGAACCAAATTTCTAATGCATAAAATTTTTAATCAGATTAAATCGAGGCGATAGATATGAGTTCTAGGGGGCGTGGTCGCAATGATCGTGGACGTGATAGAGGCAGGATGGCAGTATCGGAACTGGTTGGGTCAGAGAGCGTTGTGTGTAATATCCCGGGTTAGGGGCTATTTTGCTGTGGCATGATATTGCATGTGTTTAGTGTGCTGTGTTGCTATTTCTGTGTTTGAGGGGCTTAGTTGTAGGCTGGAAGTGTGCCTGAGTAGGTAGGAAAAATTTAGTTTTTGAGCCTTAGGTGTAGGGAGCTGGAAGAGTTGGGGTTTAAGAAAATAATTTGGAGTTTTATTGCACAAAAGAGGAGCTGGCAAGGTGGCAAGGCATGCGCTACTAGGGAGCTAGGTGTGGCGTCATTTACATGGGGTGGAGGTCCAGAGTTCAAGCTGCAAAGTCCCCATTTTGGTTCCCATTTTGGATGGCATGGAAGGAGGAAGTAGAAGGCAATTCAAATTCTTCTTTGGACTTGGTCAAACCGTTCAAATGGTGGGAGGAGAGTGAGTTTAGGAGGAAGACTTGGTCATGCTTGTTTGAATGTGTGGAGTGGAGTGTTGTGGGGGATTTGGCCGAATTTAGGGGGGAGTTGGAGGGGGAGTGACGGCTTAGTGTGGGGGGAAAGAGTGTGCCGAAATTCAATTGGCATTTTGGGGTGTTTTTCGGTCACTTTTTGGTATCAAACAAAGTTCTCTCATTTTGTCAAACAAGCCGATTTCTCCATAGAAGATTCTCTCATTCTTTCCACCTCTTGAAACCGGAACACCTAGTCCCTTAGTTGCCGAAATTGTTTTGCTTCATTTAGTTTGTGTGTAGCCGAATGCATTATTGCATTTTTTCCTTCTTTCTTCACTTGGGTAAGCCATAAGTAAAAGTCTTTTCTTGTCATATTTTTCTTCCTTGATTGAACCTTGATAGCCGAACACTCTCTTCTCTCCTTCTCATAATCCATTCTCTTCTCCTAAAGTACTTGTGCCGAAACTCTCACTTGCTTCAAACCGAATCTTTCCATTATTCATCTTCCCATTTCTTTTGGTGCCGAAACCACAATCACTTGCATCTCAGACTTTTATTTTTTCTTTTCTTATACATTATTGCCAAAACTTCATTCTCATCTCCTATCTTCTTTTCTTTCCTTTTCCATTCAAAACCGAACATAGGTGTGTGGTAAACACTTAGGCCGAATCTTCTTGTCTTTTTGGGGTGCATCTTAGCCGAATCTTTTCTCTCTTGGAAGTCCTCTTGTGGCCGAATTTTGGTTGGTATTGGTAAGTTCTTGGCCGAATGGCCATTTCTCTTTTCTCTCTAGTGCGATGTCGATTTTGGATTGGTGAAAGGAGTTAACCTCTTATTTTGGAATTCAAGGCTTTATAGGGCATTCGGGATTCAAGTAGTCGGCAAAACCTTTTACAGAACTCGACCGATTGATAAGTGGTGGGGATTGGCCGATTGTCAGAAAATCAGTGGTTGATTCGGGATTTGGTAGGAAACCAAATCAAGTATAGAGGTAAGGGTTCGATATTAACCCCTTTGGTTAATTGATGTTGGCCGAATGTTATAGATGCCTAACCCCTATGTTTGGCCGATTCTAGGAGCAAGTCAATCGAGGGACTTAGATCGTTTCGTTGGGATTTTGGACTCGTAATAACCAGGTGTGTAAACTAACACACTGATACCTAGTAATGTTATTAATAAACCTGGTTGCCTGTTAAAAACTATACCAGTATGATGGATAATTGGATACCCAAATGGGGTATGTGTACGTATCCGGGTAAGTCTAATTTATTACAAGTTCTATTATGGATACCTTGGGTATTATGATCTATGTTATGTATGCTATGAGATGTAATGCTAGACATGTTGGCATGATATGCATGACTTGTATGATATGCATGATCACATGAGTTGGTATGATGATGGGTGATATGAGTGGAGGGGGCAGTGATATTTTGTGCTGACGAGCACCAGTGTTTTGGTAACACAACTTTGTGACTTTGGGTCACCAGAGGTTTGGCACCTCCAGAGGTTTGGCACCTCAGCGTCTCGTCCCTGTGGTTTCGCACCACAGTGGGTTGGCCCCACAAGGCGGTATTGAGGGATTGACGCCAGTGATTTGGTATCACACGATGGGTTGGCCCCATCACTCGATTATTGTGACTACGGTCACCAGTGGTTTGGTACCACATTTGTGTCTTTGGGACACCAGAGGTTTGGCACCTCATTGCGACTCGTCCCTGTGGTTTGACACCACCGTGGGTTGGCCACACTTGAGATATGGGATCGTCTGCTAGTGATTTGGTATCACACGATGGGTTGGCCCCATCATCGCATTTGTGACTGCGGTCACCAGTGATTTGGTATCACAATCGTGTCTTTGGGACACCAGTGGTTTGGCACCACATTGACGGATATTGTGTCTTTGGGACACCAGTGTTTTGGTAACACATTGTGACTATATGTCACCAGTGGTTTGGCACCACCAGTGGTTTGGTACCACACGGGGTAGAAAAGGCGTTACGGATGGTTAGGATCGGGTTGCATTAATTATGTTGCTATGTATGATGTGTGTTAGCATGTTGTTTTACCGGAAGCGAGATTTACGCACTGAGTCCTGTGACTCACCCTCTCCTTTGACATTTCAGGTGACACGTAGACGCAGACATGGAGCCGGGATGGACTCGGGGTGCTCATGCCATGCTCAATAAAGTTTTACTCAGACTCTATCATTTGGGTACTTTAGTTTAATTACTTTTATTTGGGTTTATTTTGGATTGTAAAAAGGCCTTTAAATTATGTTTTATGACGTTTATGTTTTAAGTAGATTTAATATGCCTTAAAATAATAATATAGTTGAAATTTTACTAAAAATTTGGAAAGACAGTGATTTCAAAACTATAACGCAATGTGTTTTCTACTATACCATCGGGTATCACACTATGTTTTGATATTAAGTAAACTCTAATGATTTTTTTTTAAATCAAACTCGATGTTCTACCAAGTCAAAAGTGTTTTAGTAACATTAAGGAACTGCGTGAATCTTTAAATGAAATAAACTCGTTTTTAACCACATGATTTGGTTAAGTTTTCGAAATTTCCGGGTTTCAAATACACCATCTGATTTCAAACAAGCCTACCCAAAGTTTCTTCAAATACACTATGTTTTCATCCAGTCTTTAAACGGAAAATCTAACCTCTCAAAAACGTTTTTCCCCGTAACACACCAGATTCGGACGTGGTGTCTTGTCCGGGTTTGGGGTGTTACAATTGTGGTATCAGAGCCAAGTTCAAGAGCTCGGCTGTGGGCTTAAGGCCCAAAGTATTTTCAAAGGTCTGTTTTAAGTGTTTGTTGTGAAAGTATGGTTTGAAAGGCATGGCACCGAGTCTCCGGCACCAGTTCGCCCAGGTAAGTACCCCGTACTATTGCTTGTGATTTGGTTGGATGTGATATGATTTGATGAATAGCAGTAGTATATTACTTTAGAGGTTGAAACTGATAGGACTCTGTGAACTTGCGAGAACAAATCTCCTTAAATATTCATAAGATTTGCTTTAAAACAGTGGAATAAATACTGATGCATAAAACTCTTTAATTAGATACGTAGAAAATTTAGTCATGAGCGCTCGAGGCGGACGTGGTCGTAATACTCGTGGTAGAGGTAGGGGTAGGATGACAGTTTCTGAACCCGTAGGATCTGGTCAGGGGTCAGAAAATGAGATACCGGTTCCGCCACCAGCTGGAGGTGGTGAGTTCCAAGATCAGACCGGGGATGACGCAGTGTCACAGGCGATGCTGCGAGTGTTGGAAAGGGTAGCTGGAGTAGGCGGTGGTGCAGGAGTTAGGAAATCTGTTCCTGAGCGACTTCGGGCAAATGGGGCCGAATTCTTTCGAGGTGTATCTGGTGTTGCTCCCAGTACTGCTGAATATTGGCTGGAGGCAACTGAGCGGATCATGGATGATCTGGACTTGACGGCTGAAGAGAAGCTGAAGGGCATCGTATCGCTTCTCCGGGATGAGTCATATCAATGGTGGCTCACGGTTCGGGACAGTGTGGCAACAGAGGATCTGACATGGGATTATTTCAGGGCTGCATATCAAAAGAAGTACATCAGAGCTAGTTATATTGACTCCCAGCGAAAGGCATTTCTGAGGCTTGTTCAGGGGAGTAAATCTGTTTCTGAGTACGAGGCTGAGTTCTTGAAGCTGAGTAGGTATGCCAGGGGTATTGTGGCTACGCAGCACGAGAGGTGTGTTCGTTTCGAGGATGGTCTGCGAGACGAGCTGAGACTGCTGATTGCTCCACAGCAGGAGCGCGAGTTTGCTGTCTTAGTTGAGAAGGCTAAGGTAGCCGAGGGTGTTAAGGAGTCAGTGAGGCAGGGCATGGACAGGAATAGGCATAAGGGGAGCTTTGGGTCTTCTGGATCGTCGGGTAATCCGCAGAAAAGGGCGAGACCGAGTGGGCCGAATCAGTCTGCTAGGTTTGTTGCTGCTAGGCAGGGACCGCCGCAGTGCAATCAGTGTGGGAAATCTCATTGGGGAGGTTGTTGGACCGGCGGAAAAGGTTGCTTTGAGTGTAGTTCTCTGGATCATCGCATAAGGGACTGTCCGCGTAAGTTGGCCAGGATTCAGTCTGAGAGTCAGGGCCGTAATCAGTTCAGGAGTAATGGACCGCCACCGCAGAGGGGCCGTGGTAATGGCAGTGGTGGTAATGGTTCTGGTCGGGGCCGTGGAGCACCGGGCAGAGGTGCGGGTAGTTCTGAGGCCAGACAGCCTGGATTAGTGTATGCTGCGAGGCGCCGAGAGGAGGGCGACGCACCGGACGTCATAATCGGTACGTTCTTAATCTTTGGTTCTCCTTATACTGCTTTGATTGATGTGGGTTCAACGCACTCTTATGTTGCTAGTAGTATTGTGGAGACCATGGATTTAGACTCTGAGATATCTTATAGGCAGATGACTGTAATTAGCCCTCTAGGTCACTCTGTAGTAGTAGATAAACTGTTTAGAGATGTACCCCTAGAACTCCAAGGGGTAGTGTTTGCTGCTGATCTGATGGAACTGCCGTTTGGGGAGTTCGATCTGATTCTTGGGATGGACTGGTTGGTCAAGTACCAGGGGAGGTTGGATTGTGCGGCTAAGCGCATGGTTCTTAAGACGGTTGAGGGTGATGAGGTGGCTATGATAGGTAATAGGAGAGATTACTTGTCTAATGTGGTATCTGCTCTGAAAGCGGAGAAGATGGTCAGGAAAGGCTGTGAAGCGTATGTAGTTCATGTGTATGCCTTGGAGGCTAAAGAGTCTGCTGTAGAGAAGGTTCGTACTGTTAAGGAATTTGCTGATGTGTTTCCTGAAGAGCTTCCGGGTTTGCCGCCAGATCGTGAGGTAGAGTTCGGGATAGATCTGTTACCCGGGACTGCGCCAGTGTCTATTGCTCCGTATAGGATGGCGCCAAAAGAGTTGGTTGAGCTTAAGGCTCAGATCCAGGAGTTATTGGATCGAGGTTTTATCAGGCCCAGTGTTTCGCCGTGGGGTGCGCCGGTACTCTTTGTCAAGAAGAAAGATGGTACGATGCGGATGTGTATAGATTACCGCCAGTTGAACAAGCTGACGATTAAGAACAAGTATCCGTTGCCACGGATAGATGATTTGTTTGATCAGCTGAAGGGTGCAGCGGTATTCTCTAAGATTGACTTGAGGTCTGGGTATCATCAGTTAAAGGTTAAGGAGGCTGATATCCATAAGACAGCGTTTCGGACTCGGTATGGGCACTATGAATTTCTGGTAATACCGTTCGGGTTGACTAATGCACCGGCAGCATTTATGGATATGATGAATAGGGTGTTTCAGCAGTATCTGGATCAGTTCGTCGTGGTTTTCATAGACGACATCTTGGTGTATTCAAGAATAGTGGAAGAGCATGATGCGCATTTGTGAGTGGTGCTGCAGATTTTGAGGGAAAAGCAGCTCTATGCTAAGTTCAGTAAGTGCGAGTTCTGGCTTAGGGAAGTGACTTTCTTGGGTCATGTAGTGTCAGCTGAGGGGATTCGGGTAGATCCTCGTAAGATTGAGGCTGTCTTGGATTGGAAGCCGCCTAAGTCAGTGGCTGAGATTCGGAGTTTTCTGGGTTTGGCCGGATACTACCGAAGGTTTGTTGAGGGTTTCTCGTTGATAGCGGCGTCGATGACTAAGTTGTTAAGGAAAGAAGTTCCGTTTGTATGGACAGAGAAACAGCAGGAAAGCTTCGACAAGCTTAAGAAGATTTTGACTGAGGCTCCGGTTTTAATTCAACCTGAGGCTGGTAAGGAATTCACAGTGTTCTGCGATGCATCACATACGGGATTGGGTGGTGTGCTGATGCAAGAAGGTAAGGTTGTGGCTTACGCTTCTCGACAGCTGAGGCCACATGAGGTCAACTATCCGACGCACGATTTGGAGCTAGCAGCTGTAGTCTTCGCCTTAAAGATTTGGAGGCACTACTTGTATGGAGAGAGATCGATAGTCTACACGGATCATAAGAGTCTGAAGTATCTACTGACTCAGAAGGATTTGAATTTGAGGCAGCGCAGATGGGTTGAGTTGCTGAAAGATTACGACTGTTCGATTGAGTATCATCCGGGCAAGGCTAACGTGGTGGCAGACGCGTTGAGCCGTAAGGTTGTTTCGGATTTAAGAGCGATGTTCGCCCACTTAAGTTTGTATGACGATGGGAGTATTCTGGCAGAGTTGCAGGTTAAGCCTACTTGGGTTGAGCAGATCAGAGAGAAACAGTTAGTGGATGAGGTTCTGGGTGCGCAGAGGTTGCAATTGCAGGATGGTGGTTTGGAAGGTTACAGTTTGTCTGGTGATGGGGTGCTATGTTTTCAAGGTAAGGCTTGTATGCCTAGGGATGTTGAGCTGAGACAGAAGATTCTTCAGGACGCACATAGCAGTCCTTATGCTATGCATCCTGGAGGTAGCAAGATGTATAGAGATCTTAGAGAGCAGTTTTGGTGGCCTGACTTGAAGAAAGAGGTGACAGAGTTCGTGAGTAAGTGTCTGACTTGTCAGCAGGTCAAGGCTGAGCACCAGTTGCCGTCAGGTTTACTTCAGCCTGTGAAGATTCCTCAGTGGAAGTGGGAAAGAATAACCATGGATTTTGTCAGTGGATTACCGCTTACGCCAAGCAAGAAGGATTCAGTTTGGGTAGTGGTGGATCGTCTGACTAAATCAGCTCACTTTATTCCGGTGAGGGTTGACTACTCACTTCAGAAGTTGGCGAAGCTGTATGTTTCAGAGATAGTGAGGTTGCATGGTGTGCCAGTTTCGATAATTTCGGATAGGGATCCTAGGTTTACGTCAAGGTTCTGGAGAGCGTTGCATCAAGCTCTGGGTACTCGTTTGGATTTCAGCACGGCTTTTCACCCGCAGTCTGACGGGCAGTCGGAAAGGGTTATTCAGATCTTAGAGGATATGCTGAGAGGTTGTGTCCTGGATTTCAGAGGTAGTTGGGAGGAGTCTCTACCATTAGCTGAGTTTGCCTACAACAACAGTTACCAAGCGAGCATTAAGATGGCACCGTATGAGGCGTTGTATGGTAGGAAGTGTCGCTCACCTACGTGTTGGACGGAGTTGGGTGAACGTCAGTTGTTGGGACCTGAGTTGGTAGCTGAGACCGAAGACAAGGTTAAGTTGATTCAGGCTCGATTAAAGGAAGCTTCGGACCGACAGAAGGCTTATGCCGATCTTAAGCGAAGAGATATAGAGTTCGCTGTAGGGGATAAAGTTTTTCTGAAGGTCTCACCTTGGAAGAAGGTGTTGAGATTCGGAAGGAAAGGCAAGCTAAGACCGAGGTTTATTTGGCCGTATAAGGTATTGAGACGAGTTGGACCAGTAGCGTATCAGCTTGAGTTGCCAGCCGAGCTTAGTCAGATTCATGACGTTTTTCACGTTTCGATGCTTCGGCGTTATCGTTCAGATCCGTCACATGTGGTAGCAGTGGAAGAGATCGAGGTGAGTCCAGATTTGACTATGGAAGAAGAACCTGTGCAGATTCTTGATCGGGGTGTGAAGGTTCTGCGTAGGAAGTCTATGCCTTTGGTTAAGGTACTTTGGCGGAATCATGGCGTAGAAGAAGCTACGTGGGAACCCGAGGATATAATGAGACAGCAATACCCGCAACTCTTTTGATCAGGTAATTTCGAGGTCGAAATTATTTTTTAAGTGAGGTAGAACTGTAATATCCTGGGTTAGGGGCTATTTTGTTGTGGCATGATATTGCATGTGTTTAGTGTGCTGTGTTGCTATTTCTGTGTTTTAGGGGCTTAGTTGTAGGCTGGAAGTGTGCCTGAGTAGGTAGGAAAAATTTAGTTTTTGAGCCTTAGGTGTAGGGAGCTGGAAAAGTTGGGGTTTAAGAAAATAATTTGGAGTTTTATTGCACAAAAGAGGAGCTGGCAAGGTGGCAAGGCATGCGCTACTAGGGAGCTAGGTGTGGCGTCATTTACATGGGGTGGAGGTCCAGAGTTCAAGCTGCAAAGTCCCCATTTTGGTTCCCATTTTGGACGGCATGGAAGGAGGAAGTAGAAGGCAATTCAAAATCTTCTTTGGACTTGGTCAAACTGTTCAAATGGTGGGAGAAGAGTGAGTTTAGGAGGAAGACTTGGTCATGCTTGTTTGAATATGTGGAGTGGAGTGTTGTGGGGGATTTGGCCGAATTTAGGGGGGAGTTGGAGGGGGAGTGACGGCTTAGTGTGGGGGGAAAGAGTGCGCCGAAATTCAATTGGCATTTTGGGGTGTTTTTCGGTCACTTTTTGGTATCAAACAAAGTTCTCTCATTTTGTCAAATAAGCCGATTTCTCCATAGAAAATTCTCTCATTCTTTCCACCTCTTGAAACCGAAACACCTAGTCCCTTAGTTGCCGAAATTGTTTTGCTTCATTTAGTTTGTGTGTAGCCGAATGCATTATTGCATTTTTTCCTTCTTTCTTCACTTGGGTAAGCCGTAAGTAAAAGTCTTTTCTTGTCATATTTTTCTTCCTTGATTGAATCTTGATAGCTGAACACTCTCTTCTCTCCTTCTCATAATCCATTCTCTTCTCCTAAAGTACTTGTGCCGAAACTCTCACTTGCTTCAAACCGAATCTTTCCATTATTCATCTTCCCATTTCTTTTGGTGCCGAAACCACAATCACTTGCATCTCAGACTTTTATTTTTTCTTTTCTTATACATTATTGCCGAAACTTCATTCTCATCTCCTATCTTCTTTTCTTTCCTTTTCCATTCAAAACCGAACATAGGTGTGTGGTAAACACTTAGGCCGAATCTTCTTGTCTTTTTGGGGTGCATCTTAGCCGAATCTTTTCTCTCTTGGAAGTCCTCTTGTGGCCGAATTTTGGGTGGTATTGGTAAGTTCTTGGCCGAATGGCCATTTTTCTTTTCTCTCTAGTGCGATATCGATTTTGGATTGGTGAAAGGAGTTAACCTCTTATTTTGGATTTCAAGGCTTTATAGGGCATTCGGGATTCAAGGAGTTAACCTTTTACAGAACTCGACCGATTGGTAAGTGGTGGGGATTGGCCGATTGTCAGAAAATCAGTGGTTGATTCGGGATTTGGTAGGAAACCAAATCAAGTATAGAGGTAAGGGTTCGATATTAACCCCTTTGGTTAATTGATGTTGGCCGAATGTTATAGATGCCTAACCCCTATGTTTGGCCGATTCTAGGAGCAAGTCAATCGAGGGACTTAGATCGTTTCGTTGGGATTTTGGACTCGTAATAACCAGGTGTGTAAACTAACACACTGATACCTAGTAATGTTATTAATAAACCTGGTTGCCTGTTAAAAACTATACCAGTATGATGGATAATTGGATACCCAAATGGGGTATGTGTACATATCCGGGTAAGTCTAATTTATTACAAGTTCTATTATGGATACCTTGGGTATTATGATCTATGTTATGTATGCTATGAGATTAATGCTAGACATGTTGGCATGATATGCATGACTTGTATGATATGCATGATCATATGAGTTGGTATGATGATGGGTGATATGAGTGGAGGGGGCAGTGATATTTTGTGCTGACGAGCACCAGTGTTTTGGTAACACAACTTTGTGACTTTGGGTCACTAGAGGTTTGGCACCTCCAGAGGTTTGGCACCTCAGCGTCTCGTCCCCGTGGTTTCGCACCACAGTGGGTTGGCCCCACAAGGCGGTATTGAGGGATTGACGCCAGTGATTTGGTATCACACGATGGGTTGGCCCTATCACTCGATTATTGTGACTACGATCACCAGTGGTTTGGTACCACATTTGTGTCTTTGGGACACCAGAGGTTTGGCACCTCATTGCGACTCGTCCCTGTGGTTTGACACCACCATGGGTTGGCCCCACTTGAGATATGGGATCGTCTGCTAGTGATTTGGTATCACACGATGGGTTGGCCCCATCATCGGATTTGTGACTACGGTCACCAGTGATTTGGTATCACAATCGTGTCTTTGGGACACCAGTGGTTTGGCACCACATTGACGGATATTGTGTCTTTGGGACACCAGTGTTTTGGTAACACATTGTGACTATATGTCACCAGTGGTTTGGCACCACCAGTGGTTTGGTACTACACGGGGTAGAAAAGGCGTTACGGATGGTTAGGATCGGGTTGCATTAATTATGTTGCTATGTATGATGTGTGTTAGCATGTTGTTTTACCGGGAGAGGGATTTACGCACTGAGTCCTGTGACTCACCCTCTCCTTTGACATTTCAGGTGACACGTAGACGCGGACATGGAGCCGGGATGGACTCGGGGTGCTCATGCCATGCTCAATAAAGTTTTACTCAGACTCTATCATTTGGGTACTTTAGTTTAATTACTTTTATTTGGGTTTATTTTGGATTGTAAAAAGGCCTTTAAATTATGTTTTATGACGTTTATGTTTTAAGTAGATTTAATATGCCTTAAAATAATAATATAGTTGAAATTTTACTAAAAATTTGGAAAGACAGTGGTTTCAAAACTATAACGCAATGTGTTTTCTACTATACCATCGGGTATCACACTATGTTTTGATATTAAGTAAACTCTAATGATTTTTTTTTAAATCAAACTCGATGTTCTACCAAGTCAAAAGTGTTTCAGTAACATTAAGGAACTGCGTGAATCTTTAAATGAAATAAACTCGTTTTTAACCACACGATTTGGTTAAGTTTTCAAAATTTCCGGGTTTCAAATACACCATCTGATTTCAAACAAGCCTACCCAAAGTTTCTTCAAATACACTATGTTTTCATCCAGTCTTTAAACGGAAAATCTAACCTCTCAAAAACGTTTTTCCCCGTAACACACCAGATTCGGACGTGGTGTCTTGTCCGGGTTTGGGGTGTTACATTGTGCCATCACCAGCTGTTGAGGCTGAGCAGCCGGATCAGACCGGAGGAGAGGACGCAGTATCGTAGGCTATGCTGCGGGTGCTCGAGCAAGTGGCAGGAGCCAGTGTGGTCAGTGGTATCGCTATTTTCGTGGAAGAAGCTCCGATAGCTGAGGAAGTCAAAAGGGCTGAGAGGCGGAATAGAGATAGAATAAGGAACCGAGATGAGAGGAGCTCGGGATCGTCGGAATCGTTTGAGAGGTCTCAGAAAAGACCGAGGGTCGAGACATCTGCCCGTGTTTCTAAGTCAGCTGCTGGGAATCCAGATCGTCCGTGTGCTCAGTGCAGAAGGTATCACATTGGCGAGTGCTGGAATCGTGTTCGAGAATGTTTCAGATGCCAGTCCAAGTCGCATCTGGTTAAGCATTGTCCCCTGGATCCGAAAAGGACTCGGACAGTGGGTCAAGGCTTTGTGCAGCCTGGCAGAGGTGGTCAGCAAGCAACGAGAGGTCGTGGTCCGAACCATGAAGGGAATGGTTCCGGTCGGGGTCGTGAAGCATTGGTTCGTCGGAAGAAGGATAGTGATGTGCCAGATGTGTCAGCGGGTAAGCTTCTCTTGGTTGGAATTTCTTTATTGTTTTGGTGGCTGTAGTGGCAGTGGTTATATTGTTAGTAGAGTTTCTAGAACCTTGGGTATAGACTTAAAAAGTACGCCTAGAAAGTGTGTTAGTTCTTGGAGATCAGAGTGCGCAGCTATAGCATAGTGTGGGGAATTAGGATGTACGACCGTTAGTCTAGCCAAGTAATTTCGAGGACGAAATTATTTTAAGGAGGGTAGCAATGTAACACCCTGGTTTTAGGGGTTATGCATCTAGTGCATATCTCAGGTGTTGGTAGGTTGCTGGTGTGCTTGGGCGAGTTTTTAGGGGGTTTGGAGAACCCTGGAAGGTAGGGAAGGCCTTAGGAAATTTTTGGTTTTCAGTGGTTAAAAAGGGAGCTTGGCTTTTGGGGGTCTTAAGGGAATTATTAGGAGGGTTTTTGTCACAAGAAAGGAGTTGGTGGAGTGGCAAGCTAGGCGCCACTTGAGGCTTGTGTGTGTGACGCCACTTGCAGGGGGAGGTCCTGTGTTCAAGCTGCGGAATGCCCACCTTTTGTCTTTCTTTTTGACGCCAAGGAGAGGAGAGGCTGTAGGCAGTTTAAACTCTGCCTTGGACCAAGTCAATAGGTTGAATGGATGGCAAGGAGTGATTTAGGGGATTTGACTAATTCAAATGTATTTGAATTAGTGGCCTGGAGAGCTTCTAGGTGGTGGCCGATTCTTGGAAGTCTTCTTGGGGGAGGAGTGGCCGGTTTTTGGAGAGGTGTATAGGGTGATGTGCCGAAATTCTCTTGGGCATTTTTGATGTTTCGGTCAGCCTTGTTTTTGTACCAAAGCCGAATTTCTCTTTGGTGTTTTCCTTGAAACCAAAAATCCCCAAACAGCATATAGCCGAAACTTGCTTTGTTGCTTCCCTCATTTCTATTAGTAGCCGAATGCTCCCTTGATCTTTGATTTTGCTTCTTGTTCTCCCTTTTATCATTTGGCCGAACCCTCCCTTTCTTCTTCTTTTTCATTTGTGCTAAGCCGAAACTAGCATCTTCTTCTCACACTTTCTTTCTCCCTTTCTTGAGAAGTAGTAGCCGAAACTTGTTCTCCTAAACACCTTCTTCATTTCTTTCCCTCTCAAAACCGAAAGTATTCCCCTCTGTTCATCTTGATTATCTTTCTTTTCTCAAAACTCTTTGGCCGAACCTTCCCCTCTTGTGCCAAAATTTCCCTTTTCTATTTGCGGTCACCTTGGCCGAATAGTAGGTGTGGTGTGGATCTTTTTGGGGTTTCGTTTCCAATCGTTGGAGAAGGTAGTAGATAAGGCCGAATGCTTATGTTCTGTCTTCTGTTCTCTGTCGGCATCTTCAAGGGTAAGAGTTGGTTTTGGTGTTTGTTTGGAAGTATAGTGATCATTTGTTTGGAATCGTTTTGTCATAGGGCATCCAGGATTTCGAAGCAGTCAAGCATAGCCTCGGTTCTCTGTTGACAGGTTGGTAAGTGGTGGTAAGGGATTGTTTTAACAGTCTAATCGTTTGGTATTTGTTTAAGCTGAAGGTTATTATTATTGGTTGGTTGCAGATTGTAGGAAGTAGAGCAGGAGCACTTGGTGTGTGGGCTAGTGTTCAAAAGCGTGTAGGTAGGTCTCGGGTTTCAAATGTTGACCCTTTTTGGTATGTTCTGTTTTGGCCGAATGGCCTAGGATGCTAATTTCCTGATTGGCCGTTATAGGAGCGAAGGGTATCGGGGTTATCAAGGGTCTTAGATTGGTTCTTCGATTAAGGCTTGCAGGTGTATACGTATACACAGTTCTCTGTTATTATGTTTATATATGATGTGTGTGTTGTTTGGATCCATGGAAAGGTGGATGGAATACCATTAAGGTATAAGGCAAGGGGTCAGGTAAGTCCCTGTTATGAGTTTTCTTTATGATGTTTTTGGTAAGCATGGTGTATCTGGTATGTGTGCGATAATAATTGGTTGTTGATAAATAATATGTGCGTTGCTAAACAAGCATGATGGTATATTTCTGTTAAGATGCATGTCAATGATTGATGTGGGTTGTACGAGTGGAGGGGGCAGTGATATTTCGTGCCGACGGGCACCAGTGGTTTGGTACCACATCTTTGTGACTTTGGGTCACCAGAGGTTTGGCACCTCCAGAGGTTTGACACCTTAGCGTCTCGTCCCCGTGGTTTCGCACCACAGTGGGTTGGCCCCACAAGGCGGTATTGAGGGATTGACGCCAGTGATTTGGTATCACACGATGGGTTGGCCCCATCATTTGATTTGTGACTTCGGTCACCAGTGATTTGGTATCACATTCGTGTCTTTGGGACACCGGTGGTTTGGCACCACATTGACGGATATCGTGTCTTTGGGACACCAGTGGTTTGGCACCACATTGATGATTATTGTGACCTTGGGTCACCAGTGGTTTGGCACCACCAGTGGTTTGGTACCACACGGGGTAGAGAAAGGTGTTGTGGATGGCTAGGTTGGGTGCATATTAATTAGATGCATGATAAGCTTGTTATGATTGTGTATGATATTTTACTAATCCGGGAAAAGGGGTTGCACACTGAGTCTTGGTGACTCACCTTTTTCCTTTAACTTTTTCAGGTGTTGCATAAAGCTGGACCGGGTTCAGAGAGGACAAGGTTGCCCATGCCGAAGATTATGTTTAATTATTTTATGCATGACTTTAATAAGTATTTCATTTTAAGTATTGGGTTGTAATAAAGGCCATTTTATTACATTTGGTATTATTTTAATGGTGGCTTGTTTTAAGCCACTAAGTGGAGGATTTTATGGTTTGCACCCTATTTATTCAAATTAGTTTATATATACTAAAGTTTTAAAATGAACATGTTTTTAATAACAAAGTTTTACTCATAAGTTTAAATGGATATGTTTTTCAAAAGTCAACAAACTATAGTGTTTATTCTAAGACAAAAAGATTTTTTCAGTCTTTCCGCAGTGACATAACCAGATTCGGTCGTAGTGAATGGGCCGGGTTTGGGGATGTTACAAGTTCTTTGGCATGTATATAAATACTTAGGTTAAGTGTGAACTTGTAATTATGAATGGCATGTTTAAACGCCTTTAAGTTTTCTTAACAAATGTTCATGTCATTTCATTTGTGATAATGTTTATACTATGTATTTAAGACTAAATGAGCTTAATATTTGTTTTAAAATGTTTTGAATCATGTTGAGATAATATGGTGAACTTTGGACATGTTTTATAGTGTTTTTCACCCAATTTCTGCTTCAAGCGTAATGACCTGAAAGTCAGTGGAGTCTAAAATGGTCGTCTCGAAACCCTATTTTCAATGATCGAGCTCGTAAATATTAATATTCAATATTCACAAGGTTATTATAAAGTTTAATTAAAGTTTGGTCCATTAATTTTGTCAATTGGATAGTTAATTAAGGAACAAAGATTAAATCGTAAAAGTAGTAAAAGTTAATCACTATGAATTTTTAATTAGTTAAAGGACTAATTAAGCAATTGGATCATTAGTATTGGTGTTTAGTGGAAGATGATGTATAATTCCACTAACATTTGGTTAATTAAGTTTAGTATTAAGTTAATTAAGTTTAATTTAATTAATCAAGTTTTAGTAATTTTTAACCTAAGTATATAAGTACAAATAAAAGAAAAAATAGCCATTTCATGTTCTTCTTCTTCCCACCGTAGCTAAGACGGAAAAACTAGGGTTTCAAAGCTTTCAAACTCTATTCCCTCAATTGGTATCTCAAGTTCGATTCTTGTAATTTTCATGTTTTTAAAGTCT
This sequence comes from Gossypium australe, assembly GCA_005393395.2. Taxonomy (NCBI): domain Eukaryota; kingdom Viridiplantae; phylum Streptophyta; class Magnoliopsida; order Malvales; family Malvaceae; genus Gossypium; species Gossypium australe. Next base: position 18,370,098 of record CM016615.1, read on the forward strand.
CAGGAGCTTGATTTTGCTAACTCGGGTATGAATTTGTAAAACTGTTAAAGTTTATAAAAGTTTTCATTGATTGGTTCTTGAATTTTTTGGTGCTATATGGTTAGATTTTAAGCTCAGATATGAAAAAAGACTAGTTTGTAAAATGAAAATTGTTAGTTTTGAACATAGGGACTAAAGTGAATGAATTTTTAAATTGATGTTAAATTTTTGTAAATATATATAATAGATGGTTGTAGAATGATGAAATTGAGGTCGATTTCGAAATCGAAGCTCAGATTTGAAAGTTATTGTAATTTTAGTTTTAGATACCAAATTGAATAAAATGAAAAAAAATTAGGGAATTCAAAAAATGAAAATTGGGATGATTCATACATTTAGTAGAATGTTTGAAACTGATAAATTTAATTGAATTATTATATAGATCATGATTCAAATCAAACCAAGGATAATCGGGGAAAAGACAAAATTAGTGAGTAGTCTTTGTAATTCATCTTATCTGTCGATTTTTTCAGGTAAGTTAATATGGTGTAATTGTGTTTAAATCTTTATGTATTTGACATTGTGAATATATGTATAATTTATTTAAATTTGAATTGTTTACGATTTAGTACAAAAGGTAAAAATTGGACTTTATTGTAAAGAAGTAAGTATGACATTAAATGTTGAAATTACCCTGATGAAACTTCATAAATGTATCATACACATGGTTATAGATATAGAATAATTATCGGTGATTATTGAGCTTTAGCATTTGTTGCATACTTGAAGATACATGTGATACAAGTTTTGTAATATCCTAAAAATATTAGAGCATCATGTTGTTACTTGTGTTAGCTTGGATATGATTGTTATTGTGTGCTTAGTATATTTGTGTGAAGGCTTGGAAATATTAGCTAAGCTAGAATAATTTTTAGTATGGAAATTTAATGAAGTGGATTAAGTGAGCTTGACACTTAAGTTAATTTAAGTGTTAGATTAAAGCACATGAGGAGTTAGTGGCATAGTGGATAAGGAGCTTGAAAGGTTGCTTGAGGGAAGTGGTTCGAGTAGCATGGAAAGCATATTGAGGATTTTATTTTTTGTACATCCTAGCATTAAGTGTTGGCTAAGTTCAAATTATGGAAGGTTGGACTTTTAAATTTTTGGTAAGTTGAATATTGGTTTAGGAAAGTTTGTACTTTGGGAAAGGAATCTTAAAGTTATGGAAGGATGGGGGGACATAAGGCTTGGCTTAAGGAAGATGTTTTGGAAACTATTCCAAGGCCTTTAGTGCATGTATGTGGACGGCATGTGTGGCTAGGGGGGTGGCCGAATGTTGATAGGAGGTTTGGGGGGGATATTTGGCCAACTTTAGCATTTGTGCACCTTTTGGCATATTTTTTCTCTTCCTCTCCAAACAAATCCCTCTTTGGCCGAATGCACCATAAGCATTTTGTGCAATTTTACTTTTGGTTTTAGCTCTCATTTTGTTTGAACCAAATACTATTTTCTTTCTCTCATTTTTCCTTTTGAAACTGAAAACTCATTTTTACATTTTGTGCACTTTTCTTTTCGGCAAACTAGGTGCTTGGCCGAACCTTTTTCTCCCATCTCTCTCTTTTCTTCTTTTGAAAATTGTAAAACCATATTTCCTTTTTCTTTCATTTGGCCGAACCTCTTTCTTCCCCAAACTCACTTTTCTTTTCTTCCATTGTTGCTAAAACCGAATCCTCTCTCTCTCATTTTTTATTCTCTTTTCTACTCACATATCTTTCTTCTTTCATAACCATATTGCCGAAACTTCCCACTCCCTTTTTGTATTGTTTTGGCTGAATATCATCAAGGGTAGGCTTTCATTTTGGGTTTTCTTCAATCGGTTTTGGAAAAGGGTAAGTGTTCATGGCCGTTTTTCCTTCATTTCTTTTTCTCGTTTCTATGTTGTTTCTCTTGTGGACAAAGACCGAATTTTGGGCAATTGTTGCAAGGTTCTAATCATTCTTAGAAACCGATTTCTTTTAGGCTTCTCGGGACGTTGGAAGCGATCAATCTAATCCTCGTTTCTTTGTCAATCGTTTTGGGTAAGCTTTTAGGTAATACTTGGTATTTCAAGTGATAACTCTCGGGATTTAGTGGTATGGCCGAATGGCCTTTGTTTATAATCTGAGTATTGGCCGATTGTAGGACAATGTGATCTAGTGCGGTAGATCGGATCTTCGGAAGTTAGTATTTGCATTGGTGAAAGGTGTGTACCTTACACACTTTATAACTCAATTATGTATATGTATTTATAATATTAATTTACTAATCATATTATCAAAGTGGGGAAACGATGAGATCTTGATATGATGCCATGATGGTATGAATGAGGATTCGGGTAAGTCCGTTTCTATATGTTGTTAATACATGTGGATTGCAATCATGATCCACGATTTATGATATTTTTGTTATGTGATTCATAATAAAGTATGTTGACATGATTTGTCTATCTATTGCATTGGTATGTGCAATATGAGAGGAGGGGGAAGATTGATATTGTGTCCTTGGGACACCAGAGGTTTGGCACCTCCAGTGATTTGGTATCACATTTGTGTCTTTGAGACACCAGAGGTTTGGCACCTCATAGCGACTCGTCCCTGTGGTCTAGCACCACCGTGGGTTGGCCCCACTTTTGTGATATGGGATTGTCGCTAGTGATTTGGTATCACACGTGGGTTGGCCCCACAACTTGATTATTCGTGACTTTGGTCACCACTGATTTGGTATCACATTTGTGTCTTTGGGACACCAAAGGTTTGGCACCTCATAGCGACTCGTCCCTGTGGTTTATTACCACCGTGGGTTGGCCCCACTTTTGAGATATGGGATCGTCGCCAGTGATTTGGTATCACAAGTGGGTTGGCCCCACAACTTGATTATTCGTGACTTTGGTCACCAGTGATTTGGTATCACAATATTGAATATCGTGACTTTGGTCACCAGTGGTTTGGCACCACCAGTGGTTTGGTACCACACGGGGTAGAAAAAAGGTGTTACGGATGGCTAGGTTGGGTGCATTACATATATATATATATTGCTTGGTTATAATTTGTGTAAGTACGTGGCATTTACCCGGGAGAGGGATTATGCACTGAGTCTTGGTGACTCACCTTCTCCCTTATCTTTTCAGGTGATTCGTGAGATCGCGGATGAGGAGCCGGATGAACTCGAGGAGGCCATGCAATAAAATTTGATTTTACATGAACTTCGAATTGGGGTACTTTAAATTTATTTTAATTTGGTTTTTGTTTTATTTTGGGTTTGTAATAAGGCCTCTTTAATTATGTTTTGGATTATTTATATGCTTTGGATATGTTTTAAATATGGCTTATAAATTATTTGGTTAATTTAATAATTGAGCCCAAAGTTTTCTAAAATAATAAAAACGCAATGGTTTTTAAATCTTACCATCGGGTAATATAAATCGTTTGATAGTAAAATGTAAATTTAGTGTTTTCTACAATTTAAATGATTTCCAAATATTAAGTTTCCACATTCAAATGCAAATGTTTTCATAGTAATAATTCGAGTTTTTCTTAAATGATACAAATGTTTTCTAACCTATGAATTATCAACTAAGCTTTAAAGTTTTATTTATGAAATTTCAAAGTAAATTATCAGTTTAAACTTATTATACATCTGTTTTCTTTTTAATATAAAATTTTAAAGAGTTTTTCACTAAAATTTAATTCTTAATTCAATTTTCTCCAAAATATTTTCCTTAGTGACATACCAGATTCGGTCGTGGCGTATTGACCGGGTTTGGGGTGTAACAAATTGGTATCAGAGCCAAGTTCAAAAGCTCGACTGTGGGCCCGAGGCCCAAAAATGATTTAAAGTATGGTCTTAAAATGTTTTTGTTGAAAATTGTATGATTTGAAAGGCATGGCACCGAGTCTCCGGCACCGATTCGCCCTGGTAAGTACCTCAAACTATTGATTTTGATGATATGATGATGATGATGTGACTGTATAGTAGTAGGAACTACTCTAGAGACCCAAAACTATAGGTTTGGTGTACTCGCGAAACAACCTCTTATTAAAACTTTTCATAAAACTATGCTTTAAAGAAAGTGGAATATTGACTAATGCATAAAACTTTTAAATCAGATAAGTCGAGACTTTAGACATGAGTACTCGTGGTCGAGGTCGTATTACTCGTGGACGCGGTCGTGGTAGGATGGCTGTGTCTGAGCCAGTAAGGTCGGGTCAAGGATCCGAGAATGAGGTACCACCACCCCTACCACCAGCGGTTGGAGTTAAGCATCAAGATCAAACGGGGGATGACGCAGTGTCTCAGGCGATGCTGCGAGTTCTTAAGAGGGTAGCTGGAATAGGTGGAGGCGCGGGAGCTCGAAAATCTGTACCTGAACGACTCCGAGCTAATGGAGCCGAGGTATTTTGAGGTGTTTCAGGTGTAGCTCCCAGTTCGGCTGAATATTTGTTAGAGGCGACGGAGCGAATCATGGATGATTTGGATCTGAATGCTGAGGAAAAGCTGAAAGGGATAGTGTCGCTTCTTCGGGATGAGTCATATCAGTGGTGGCTCACAGTGAGGAACAGTGCTGCAGCGGAGGATCTCACTTGGGACTATTTTAAGGCAGCATATCAGAAGAAATATATTGGGTCCAGTTACGTTGATGCGTAGCGTAAGGCATTTCTGAGTTTGGTCCAAGGGAGTAAGTCCGTATCAGAATATGAGGCAGAGTTCTTAAGATTGAGCCGGTATGCTGGAGGTATCGTGGCTTGGGAGCACGAGCGATGTGTCCGGTTCGAGGACGGTTTGAGAGATGAGCTGAGGTTGCTGATTGCTCCACATCAGGAGCGAGAGTTTGCTGCTTTAGTTGAAAAGGCTAAGATAGCCGTAGGGATAAAGGAATCTAGAAGGCAGAGTTACGACTGGAATAAGCATAAGAGAGGTTATGGATCATCCGGGTCAGCCGGTAATTCTCAGAAGAGGGCTAGGCAGATTGGGCCGAATCAGTCTGGGAGGCCTGTTACTGCTAATCAGGGACCAACACGGTGTAACCGATGCGGGAAATTCCATTGGGGCGAATGTTGGACCGGAGGGAAAGGATGTTTTGAGTGTGGCTCGCTGGATCATCGTGTGAGGGACTGTCCACGTAAGCTAGCCAGGAATCAGTCTGAGGGTCAAGGTCGCGCTCAGTTCAGAAAGGAGGGACCGTCACCGCAGAGAGGTCGTGGTAATGGTAGAGGAGGTAATGGTTCTGGTCGAGGCTGCGGATCATCGGGCAGAGGTGCAAGTAACGCTGAGGCGAGACAGCCTGGTTTGGTATATGCTGCGAGACATCGAGAGGAGGGCGACGCACCAGACGTCATAACCGGTATGTTCTTAATCTTTGGTGTTCCATATACTGCTTTGATAGATGTGGGTTCGACGCATTCGTATGTTGCTAGTAGCATAGTTGAGACCATGAGCTTAGATTCTGAGACTGCTTCTAGGAGGATGACAGTACTTAGTCCTCTAGGTCACTCTGTAGAAGTAAATAAGCTGTATAGGGATGTACCCCTAGAACTCCAAGGGGTAGTGTTTGTGGCTGATCTGATGGAACTACCGTTTGGGGAGTTCGATCTGATTCTTGGGATGGACTGGTTGGTTAAGTACCAAGCAAGTTTGGATTGTGCTGCTAAGCGCATGGTTTTGAAGACAGCTGAGGGTAAAGAGGTGGTCATGATAGGTAATAGAAGAGATTATCTATCCAACGTGGTATCTGCGTTGAAAGCTATGAAGATGCTCACGAAGGGCTGTGAGGCATATGTAGTCCATGTGTGTGCGTTGGAGGCTAAGGAGTCTACTGTGGGGAATGTCCGAACGGTAAAGGAATATGCTGACGTATTTCCAGAAGAACTTCCGGGACTGCCTCCGGATCGTGAAGTCGAATTCGGTATAGATCTATTACCCGGAACTGCGCCAGTGTCTATCGCTCCATATAGGATGGCACCGAAGGAATTGATGGAATTGAAAGCTCAGATTCAGGAGCTGTTGGATCGAGGTTTCATTCGACCAAGTGTTTTGCCTTGGGGAGCACCGGTACTTTTTGTCAAGAAGAAGGATGGTACGATGCGGATGTGTATTGATTACCGCCAATTGAATAAGCTGACGATCAAAAACAAGTATCCATTGCCGAGGATAGATGACTTGTTTGATCAGCTTAAAGGGGCAGCGGTTTTCTCCAAGATTGATTTAAGGTCTGGATATCATCAGCTAAAGGTGAAAGAGGCTGATATTCACAAGACGGCATTTCGTACTCGGTATGGGCACTACGAATTTCTGGTGATGCCGTTTGGGTTGACTAACGCGCCGGCAGCATTCATGGACATGATGAATCGGGTATTCCAACAGTTTTTAGATCAGTTTGTTGTGGTATTTATAGATGATATTTTGGTATACTCAAAGTCAGAGGAGGAGCATGATGCGCATTTGCGAGTAGTGTTGCAGATTCTGAGGGAAAAGCAGCTGTATGCCAAATTTAGTAAGTGCGAGTTCTGGCTTAGGGAGGTGACTTTCTTGGGTCATGTAGTATCAGCTGAGGGGATTAGAGTAGATCCTCGGAAGATTGAGGCAGTGTTGGATTAGAAGCCGCCTAAGTCAGTGGCTGAGATTCGGAGTTTTCTAGGTCTGGCGGGGTATTACCGAAGATTGTGGAAGGATTTTCTTTGATCACCGTGCCTATGACCAAGTTATTGAGTAAAGGAGTTCCATTTGTGTGGACCGAGAAGCAGCAAGAAAGTTTCGACAAGTTGAAGAAGATTCTGACTGAAGCTCCAGTTTTGATTCAACCTGAGGCAGGCAAGGAATTCACGGTTTATTGTGACGCATCACAAACTGGTTTGGGTTGTGTGCTGATGCAGGAAGGGAAGGTAGTGGCTTATGCATCTCGACAGTTGAGACCACATGAGGTTAATTATCCGATGCATGACTTGGAATTAGCAGCAGTGGTTTTCGCTTTGAATATTTGGAGACACTATTTGTACGGAGAGAAGTCGATAGTCTACACGGATCACAAGAGTCTTAAGTATCTTTTGACTCAGAAGGATTTGAACTTAAGGCAGCGTAGATGGATCGAGTTGTTGAAGGACTACGACTATTCGATTGAGTATCATCCGGGCAAGGCTAACGTGGTGGCAGACGCATGGAGTCGTAAGGTTGTATCAGACTTGAGATCAATGTTTGCTCGTCTTAGCTTATACGACGATGGTAGTCTTTTGGCAGAATTGCAAGTCAAGCCGACTTGGTTAGAGCAAATCAAGAAGAAACAGTTAGAGGATGATGGTTTGAATGATCGGAGGTTACAAGTTCAGAATGGTGGTTTAGAGAATTATAGTTTGTCCAGTGATGGAGTATTGTGTTTTCAAGGGAGAGCTTGTATGCCGAAGGATGTAGAGTTGAGGCAAAGGATTCTTCGGGACGCACATAGCAGCCCATATGCTATGCATCCTGGAGATAGCAAGATGTATCAGGATTTAAGAGAGCAGTTTTGGTGGCCAGGTCTGAAGCGGGAGGTAACTGAGTTTGTGGGTAAATGTCTGACGTGTCAGCAAGTCAAGGCTGAACATCAGTTGCCGTCTGGATTACTTCAGCCGGTGAAGATTCCACAGTGGAAGTGGGAAAGGATCACTATGGACTTTGTCAGTGGATTACCCCTTACGCCTAGCAAGAAGGATTCAGTTTGGGTGATTGTGGATCGTCTGACTAAGCCAGCTCATTTCATTCCGGTAAGGGTGGATTACTCGCTTCAGAGGTTAGCTAAGTTGTATGTAGCGGAGATAGTGAGGTTGCACGGTGTGCCAGTGTCGATCATCTCGGACAGGGATCCTAGATTTACGTCGAGGTTTTGGAGAGCGTTACATCAGGCTTTGGGTACGCGGTTGGATTTTAGTACCGCATTTCATCCACAGTCTGACGGGCAGTCGGAAAGGGTTATTCAGATTTTAGAGGATATGTTGAGAGGATGTGTTTTGGACTTCAGAGGAAGCTAGGAAGAGTTTTTGCCATTAGCTGAGTTCGCGTACAACAATAGTTATCAGGCAAGCATTAAGATGGCACCATATGAGGCGTTGTATGGTAGGAGGTGTCGCACACCTACTTGCTGGACAGATTTGGGTGAGCGTCAGATGTTAGGACCAGAGTTGGTTGCAGAAACTGAGGATAAGGTGAAATTGATCCAAGCTCGGTTAAAGGAAGCTTCGGATAGGCAGAAGTCATATGCCGATCTTAAGTGGAGGGATATAGAATTTGCCGTGGGTGATAAGGTTTTTCTGAAGGTATCGCCATGGAAGAAAGTGTTAAGATTTGGGAGAAAAGGCAAGTTAGGTCCAAGGTTTATTGGGCCGTTTAAGGTGTTGAGACGAGTGGGACCAGTAGTTTATCAGCTTGAGTTGCCTGTAGAACTGAGACAGATTCATGATGTGTTCCATGTCTCCATGCTTAGACGCTATCGTTCTGATCCATCGCATGTCGTGGCAGTAGAGGAAATAGAGGTGAGTCCAGATTTGACGGTGGAAGAGGAACCTGTGCAGATTCTAGATCGAGACGTGAAAGTCTTGCGCAAGAAGTCAGTTCCTTTAGTGAAGGTTTTATGGCGGAATCATGGCGTGGAAGAAGCTACGTGGGAACCGGAGGATATGATGATGCAGCAGTAGCCTCAACTCTTTTGATCAGGTAATTTCGAAGACGAAATTTTCTTAAGGGGGAAGAATTGTAATATCCTAAAAATATTAAAGCATCATGTTGTTACTTGTGTTAGCTTGGATATGATTGTTATTGTGTGCTTAGTATATTTGTGTGAAGGCTTGGAAATATTAGCTAAGCTAGAATAATTTTTAGTATGGAAATTTAATGAAGTGGATTAAGTGAGCTTGACACTTAAGTTAATTTAAGTGTTAGATTAAAGCACATGAGGAGTTAGTGGCATAGTGGATAAGGAGCTTGAAAGGTTGCTTGAGGGAAGTGGTTCGAGTAGCATGGAAAGCATATTGAGGATTTTATTTTTTGTACATCCTAGCATTAAGTGTTGGCTAAGTTCAAATTATGGAAGGTTGGACTTTCAAATTTTTGGTAAGTTGAATATTGGTTTAGGAAAGTTTGTACTTTGGGAAAGGAATCTTAAGGTTATGGAAGGATGGGGGGACATAAGGCTTGGCTTAAGGAAGATGTTTTGGAAACTATTCCAAGGCCTTTAGTGCATGTATGTGGACGGCATGTGTGGCTAGGGGGTGGCCGAATGTTGATAGGAGGTTTGGGGGGGATATTTGGCCAACTTTAGCATTTGTGCACCTTTTGGCATATTTTTTCTCTTCCTCTCCAAACAAATCCCTCTTTGGCCGAATGCACCATAAGCATTTTGTGCAATTTTACTTTTGGTTTTAGCTCTCATTTTGTTTGAACCAAATACTATTTTCTTTTTCTCATTTTTCCTTTTGAAACCGAAAACTCATTTTTACATTTTGTGCACTTTTCTTTTCGGCAAACTAGGTGCTTGGCCGAACCTTTTTCTCCCATCTCTCTCTTTTCTTCTTTTGAAAATTGTAAAACCACATTTCCTTTTTCTTTCATTTGGCCGAACCTCTTTCTTCCCCAAACTCACTTTTCTTTTCTTCCATTGTTGCTAAAACCGAATCCTCTTTCCCTCATTTTTTATTCTCTTTTCTACTCACATATCTTTCTTCTTTCATAACCATATTGCCGAAACTTCCCACTCCCTTTTTGTATTGTTTTGGCCGAATATCATCAAGGGTAGGCTTTCATTTTGGGTTTTCTTCAATCAGTTTTGGAAAAGGGTAAGTGTTCATGGCCGTTTTTCCTTCATTTCTTTTTCTCATTTCTATGTTGTTTCTCTTATGGACAAAGACCGAATTTTGGGCAATTGTTGCAAGGTTCTAATCATTCTTAGAAACCGATTTCTTTTAGGCTTCTCGGGACGTTGGAAGCAATCAATCTAAGCCTCGTTTCTTTGTCAATCGTTTTGGGTAAGCTTTTAGGTAAGACTTGGTATTTCAAGTGATAACTCTTGGGATTTAGTGGTATGTCCGAATGGCCTTTGTTTATAATCTGAGTATTGGCCGATTGTAGGACAAGGTGATCTAGTGCGGTAGATCGGATCTTCGGAAGTTAGTATTTGCATTGGTGAAAGGTGTGTACCTTACACACTTTATAACTCAATTATGTATATGTATTTATAATATTAATTTACTAATCATATTATCAAAGTGGGGAAACGATGAGATCTTGATATGATACCATGATGGTATGAATGAGGATTCGGGTAAGTCCGTTTCTATATGTTGTTAATACATGTGGATTGCAATCATGATCCACGATTTATGATATTTTTGTTATGTGATTCATAATAAAGTATGTTGACATGATTTGTCTATCTATTGCATTGGTATGGGCAATATGAGAGGAGGGGGAAGATTGATATTGTGTCCTTGGGACACTAGAGGTTTGGCACCTCCAGTGATTTGGTATCACATTTGTGTCTTTGAGACACCAGAGGTTTGGCACCTCATAGCGACTCGTCCTTGTGGTCTAGCACCGTCGTGGGTTGGCCCCACTTTTGAGATATGGGATTATCGCCAGTGATTTGGTATCACACGTGGGTTGGCCCCACAACTTGATTATTCGTGACTTTGGTCACCAGTGATTTGGTATCACATTTGTGTCTTTGGGACACCAGAGGTTTGGCACCTCATAGCGACTCGTCCCTGTGGTTTAGCACCACCGTGGGTTGGCCCCACTTTTGAGATATGGGATCGTCGCCAGTGATTTGGTATCACAAGTGGGTTGGCCCCACAACTTGATTATTCGTGACTTTGGTCACCAGTGATTTGGTATCACAATATTGAATATCGTGACTTTGGTCACCAGTGGTTTGGCACCACCAGTGGTTTGGTACCACACGGGGTAGAAAAAAGGTGTTACGGATGGCTAGGTTGGGTGCATTACATATATATATATTGCTTGGTTATAATTTGTGTAAGTACGTGGCATTTACCCGGGAGAGGGATTATGCACTGAGTCTTGGTGACTCACCTTCTCCCTTATCTTTTCAGGTGATTCGTGAGATCGCGGATGAGGAGCCGGATGAACTCGAGGAGGCCATGCAATAAAATTTGATTTTACATGAACTTCGAATTGGGGTACTTTAAATTTATTTTAATTTGGTTTTTGTTTTATTTTGGGTTTGTAATAAGGCCTCTTTAATTATGTTTTGGATTATTTATATGCTTTGGATATGTTTTAAATATGGCTTATAAATTATTTGGTTAATTTAATAATTGAGCCTAAAGTTTTCTAAAATAATAAAAACGCAATGGTTTTTAAATCTTACCATCGGGTAATATAAATCGTTTGATAGTAAAATGTAAATTTAGTGTTTTCTACAATTTAAATGATTTCCAAATATTAAGTTTCCATATTTGGGGTAGTTTGCAAATTAGCCCTCACATTTTCACATTTGGACATTTTAGTCCTTATTTCACAAAATTACAAAATATACAAAATTTCATAATACCTATGTATAGCCAAATTTTACTCATGCTCATCTAAGTCCATACATTTCACTTATTTCACATTTTAACCCTTCAAAATATTTTTCTTTCAATTTAATCCAATTTACTCAAAATCATCAAAACTCCAAAGACAAACTATGTTATTCTATCACATATAATTCATATTTCACCATCAAACATCCCAAAACTCACATGTTTATCAATGGAACATTACAAAATATTCATCAATTCACAAAATTGAAGCATGGGTTTCAAAGTACTCGAAGTAACTATTACGAAAACGTAGAAATTATCAAAAATTGAAACTGAAACTGAAACATACCTTAATTTATGTTTCAAGCTAGCCGAATGCCCTAACTTCTTATTTCTTTTTCTTTTCTTTGTTTTTCGGTGGAAGAACACATAAAATCCACCATCTTTTAGCTTATTTTTATTATAACAACATTATTAATTTGTTTACCATATCAACCTTTTAATATAACATTAAATTTCCACTGTCATATGTCCATCTTTGACATTTAATACATTCAATGGCTAAATAGCCACATAAGGACCTCATATTAATAAAGACATAACAATATAGCACATTAACAAATAGCATGTCACTTTTATCTTTTATACGATTAGTCCTTTTCTCAAATTAAACACACAAATGAACAAATTATTTCACTGAACTTTAGCACATACTCAATCACATATCATAGGCACTGAAAATAATATTAAAATATTTTTTGACTCGGATTCGTGGTCCTGAAACAACTATTCCGACTAGGGTCTAAACCGGACTGTTATAATTCTCCCCCCTTAGGGATTTTCGTCCCCGAAAATCTTACCGTTAAACAAATTCGGATATTGTTGTCTCATAGTATCTTTAGGCTCCCACGTAGCCTCTTCTACTCCGTGTCGATGCCACAATACTTTTACTAACGAAATTTTCTTATTTCTCAATTCTTTCACTTCACGAGCTAAGATACGGATCAGTTCTTCCCCATACGTCATATCGGATCAGATTTCAATCTCAGACAGAGGAATCACATGTGATGGATCCGATCGATATTGTCTAAGCATCGATACGTGAAATACATTATAAATCTTTTCTAGCTTAGATGGCAACAACAATTTATACGCAATAGGTCCAACTCGTTCGATAATTTCATACGGCCCGATGAATCTCGGACTCAATTTGCCTTTACGTCTGAATCTGAGTACTTTCTTCCACGGAGATACTTTTAAGAACACTTTATCACCGATTTCAAATTCAATGTCTTTTCTTTTCAAGTTTGCATAGGACTTCTGACGATCAGATGCTACTTTCAGACTATCACGGATCAATTTCACTTTCTGTTCAGTGTCTTTTGTCAAATCGACCCCATGTATCTTATTTTCACTAGGCTCAGTCTAATACATAGGTGTTCAACATTTACGACCATACAAAGCCTCATAAGGTGCCATTTTAATGCTCGACTGAAAACTGTTGTTGTATGCAAATTCAATCAATGGAAGGTACTGTTCCCACGTACAGTTAAACTCAAGAATGCAACATCTCAACATATCTTCAAGAATCTGAATGATCCGTTTAGATTGACCATCCGTCTGTGGGTGAAAAGCTGTACTGAAATGCAATTTAGTACCTAAAGCTTCTTGCGGTTTCTTCCAGAACAGTGAAGTAAATCTCGGATCTCTATCTAACACAATAGACAATGGCACTCCGTGCAATCTCACAGTATCTGAAATATAAAGCTCAACTAACTTATCGAGTGAGAAATCAGATCGTACCAGAATAAAATGGGTAGATTTCGTTAATCGATCAACTACGACCCAAATTGCATCTTTCTTTCTCGGAGTTAATGGCAATCCAGAAACAAAGTCCATCGTTACTCTATCCCATTTCCACTCGGGAATTAGAATCGGTTGTAACAAACTAGATGGAACCTGATTTCAGCTTTAACTTGCTGACAAACTAAACATTTTGACAAAAGTCAGAGATTTTCATACCAGACCACAAATAGTGTTACTTTAAATCATGATACATTTTTGTACTTCCCGGATGAACAGATAGACGACTATTATGTGTTTCATTCAAAATCAACCGAGTCAACTCTGGGTTTCTCAGAACACATAATCGATTTCAAAATCTTAAGCAATCATTAACATCAACTCAAAATTCAGAATCAGAGTTCAAATCACACTGGGCTCGATTCACTAGTATTTCATTATCAATTTTTTGAGCATCACATATTTGTTGTAAAAACAACAGTTTCACTTTTAATTCAGCTAAAACTGAACCATCGTCAGACAAGTCTAAATGAGCATTCATTGCATGTAATGTAAATAGTGATTTGTGACTCAACGCATCAGCAACAACATTCGCTTTACCCTGATGATAATCTATCACAAGCTCGTCATCTTTCAATAGCTCTAACCAACTTCTCTGTCGCAGATTCAAATCTTTCTGGGTCATCAAATATTTTAGACTTTTATGATCTGAAAACACGTGGCATTTGTAATGCCCCAAAATATAGGGTCTTTATTTTTCATGATCTGACCAAATTGCTTGTTTGCTTCAATGGCTAAGTGTTTTGGGCATGTTTTAGGAATTTTAAGAAGCCTGGGTTCAAGTATGGCCTTTGGAAAAATTTTGATTTTTGCACCTTTGGAACCTAGATGCTAGCTTATAGGACATATATATTAAGTGTGCTTGACATGTGACACAAGGAGTCTACTGGTAGAAGTGGCAAGTGGCGTGTGGAGTGTTCTAGTGGTCTGAGATTCGAATCCCATGGCATGCAAATGGGAGGTTTTATGTTATGACCATGTGGCGTGAGAGGTAGAGTCTGATTCAAACTCTGTAGAAGTGGTTGGAGACTTGGTCATCAAGTTTGAATAAATTTGAATGGGGGTGTGGAGTGAATTAAGGAGCATTCAGTGGAGATTTTTAGGGAATTTGAATGAGAAGGGAGTCTTAGCCAAATGAGAGAGCTTGAGTAGGGGGATTTCGGCTAAGGGAGTTTCATTTGTGCAATTTCAGCATTGAGGTGAGTGTAGAAGCCGAATTTCCTCTTTGGTATTTCGGGATTTTTTCTCTTTTTCGTTTTGGGTTTTTCCTCTTTTGGTGTCATCTCGCGCAACATTTTTGACCATTCGGGTCTTTTTTTCTTCAACCTTCTTTTTCTCTCAACTGTCATTCATTTTTGCCAATCAAAATACTAATTGTCAATTGCCGAATCCTCCATTGAAGCCTTCCCTTTTCTTCTGCACATATTCTTTCTGCCGATTGGCATTCTACTTCTTCTTCCTTTGTTTCATGAAATTAAAGTAAGTTCTTCTATTCCTCTCTTCCCATAAATAGCCGAACACCTTACATTCTCCTCACTCCTTCTAAAACTCTGATAAGCCGATCACTACCTAGACCTTCTCAAACATTCATTTTGTTGCAAGTCTAATATTACTCTTTCTCCTTGTTACCAAAGCTGATTATTGGGGTAAGCAAGTGGGTTGTCTCTTGTTACTTTGTTGATTTCTCTTTTAGGATTATTGTTATTGTTAATCTATAATCTTCTTTCAGGTTACTCACTCTTAGATTGAACGCAATACTCCATCCGTGTGTGCTACTCCTTTAAGGCAACTTTTGGTTCTGAGGGATTCGGTAAATGTTCCCTATTTTGCTCAAGTTTTTGTGATGGGTTTAGATTGTATCCTTATTCAACCCTGTAATGGAATTTATGGTTATGCAGTGTGGGGTAAATCATCAATTGTGGGTGTCTAGCCAAGCGATTTTAAGGTTAAAGGCTATACTCCTGTTTACCAAGGTTGGGGCAGTTGGATTTTCGCGAGAGGTCGCTAAAAGTGTGTAATCGTACACCCAATATTGTTACTGTCAAAACAACGGATGAAGGTGTGTATTCACACCCCTGGTTGACTGTGAATCGACAAAAGTCGAAAAGTCGAAACTTCGGCATCTGAGGGCTCACGAGTGTGTGAATGCTCGTTGGGATAAATTGAGCCACAATTGTTGGCTTAGGCCGTAATTGGCCTAGTTGGACCGAATTGGGCCATGTGGGCCCACTAGGCTCATGGGCCCCACATGGACGAAATCCACGGTAAGTGACTAATAATGGATTGGGCAGCAAAATTCGTATAGCCATTGTAACACCCCAAACCTGGCCTAGAAGTTATGCCCGAATCCAGAATGTCACATTAAAGGCACAATTCAAAACGGTTTTGCTAATTAAAAATTTAAGGCCCAAAAGCCCAAAATCTTTGATTCTTATTAATTAAAGATAAAAACCCATTTTATTGTTTTAAGTAATTTGGAAACCAAGTTTAAACATAAGAGCTTACTTAGGTTTAATAATTGAAATAAACAATTAATCTCAAAACCCAAAATAAATCTGAAGTCAAAACGGAGTACAATGCCTTATTACATCCACTGAAAATTAAGTAAATAAAAACATGTATTTTGAAACAAATAAATGAAAATTCAAGCCTCTTGTAGGGTGGCCATCTCCGAGTCCTCTCCCACGTCAGTCGTCTATTTGGGATTACCTGAAACATTAAATTAAAGGGGTGTGAGTTTCGAAACTCAGTGTGCACAACCCTTGGCAATCAAATCACTTACAAATATTCACATTGGGCCCTAGCCCTATCAAAATCGGTGGTCTTGGGATTTAGCCCACAATGACCTCATATCATATCATATTGTATCATTTATAAACAAATAATGCAAAGCCCACCCCAAAAATCCATCTGCTACACACCATTTCCCCTTCCAACCTTATGACTCCTTAGGGAGTTCTAGCTCGACCCACCCTCTGCTACACACCAAGGGTAGCCCAGTTACGGTATTACCGATGTTGCAGCAAAGCTGCTTAATCACATATATTAGGCTTAAAGCCTCCGGTGGATCCATACCATACGGCCATGCGATCCTCAAATCCTCCTCCGTACCATAATTACCACCCATATGCATCCTAAGCAGAATATCATATGAATGCATCAAACATACGAGTAACATCCATAAACTCATATTCGTCACATAAGGGTATTTTTTGTCATTTCACTACCTAGGGGTGTTTCGGTAATTTTACAAATCAAGAGTATTTCGGTAATTTTGCAAACCAAGGGTATTTCGGTAATTTTGTAAACCAGGGGTATTTCGGTAATTTCACAAACCAGGGGTATTTCGATAATTTCGTAAACCAAGGGTATTTCGGGTATTTTGCAAACCAGGGGTATTTCGTATTTCGGTAATTTTGTAAATCGAGGGTCTTTCAGTAATTTTGTAAACCAGGGTTTGCAAAACAGAGATAACGATGCGAATGGGCCTAAGGCCCATTCTTGGCCCAAATGAGCCCGCACACTCGTGTGGCCCATTTAGCCCAAATCTAGCCACAGATATGAGATTCACCTAATCCAGTCTAATATATACTACATAATCATACAGTATACTCATATGGGCCCACGGGCCCATTGGGCCCAAGCAGTCTCAACCCACAAGAATACTACTGATGGCCTCAACTATCGGGTCGAAGCCCTCACATGTGTGCTCACACGCTCGTGTGGCTACCAGCGTTGGGTGACCAGCATTTCAGCATTTGCCGCTCTACATCTAGAGTAGAGAGAATACACACCTGATAGGAATCGGAAGCTGCTAATCCACACTCCGATCACTCCTATGCCCAACGCCCACCAAGGTATGTTTCCTCTCCAATCATAGATAGCTCTATATATAGCCAGCTTCTCACCTTCCCTCTTTGTATCTTTCCGATGTGGGATCCCTCCGCTAGGAGAGTTTAAATCCAACTCAAACTCTGGCCGTCCAATCCGCAAATAAATACTCCCTTGCTTGTCATGAGATTCAAACCCTTGCTCCCTTCAATAGCTCAACACGCCACTTGCCACCAAGCCACAAGCTCCTTTTGTGACTAAAATCATGCGTAACTAAATATAGTCCTATGGCCAAAGTTTAAAGTCACTAAAAAAAATAAAACAAAAAGAAATGCAAGTGCCAAGACTTGAACCTTGGACCTCCTTTCTTCCTTGTGGCGTCACCCCCTTGTCTCTTATGTGGCGTCATTTTACCACTACACCACACACTCCACTTGTGTCATTTTTCTCCACATTTTATTCTTAAAGCCTACCTACTAACTTCCAGGGTTTTTTTCACCTAAAACCAAAATTTCCTAAAGCCCAAGTTTGATCCCAAGACTTCATAGAAGCCCCCTAACCTTCCAAAATCACTCACTTAACAAGTCCAACTTATATTAACGCCGTTCTCATGTTCTCAAAAAAAATTTAAACGCTCCCGTGCCCAAAGCCCAATGGGCCCAATTCTACTAGGCCCAAATTCGAGACGTTACAGCCGTAATGGAATTTGGGCTGAACGGGCCACACGAGCGTGTGGGCCCACTTGAACCGAGTTTGGGCCTTGGGCCCAATTACACTGTTTTGGCCATATAAGTTATCTGAGTCATTCGAGACAATGGTAGGCCTTTAAAAAGGTCATATACTGTACTGAGACCCCTAGGGAGTAAAATTATCGAAATACCCTCGAAGGGTAAAATTATCGAAATACCCCCGATTTGTAAAAATTACCAAAATACCCCCAACTTGTGAAATTACGAAATACCCTCAATTTTCAAAATTACCAAAATACCCTCAGTTTGAAAAATTACCGAAATAACCCTGTAGGGTAGAACTACTAAAATATCCCTGTAGGGTAGAATTACCGAAATACCCCTGACGGGTAGGATTACCGAAATACCCTTATAGGGTAAAATGACTGTTTTGCCCTCGTGGGTAAATGATTGTTTTATGCTATGTTTTGAATGACATGAGCTATGTTTTGTCTGTCTTTCTAAACTATGCAATGTGATTTATGTATATATGTGCTTTGCATAATGACATGCTGCATGGGATTGGGGTTTTGTAATTGGAGGAAGTGATTGATCTGTTAAGGTCGCACGGGTCATCCGAGACGATTGTGGACCCACCGATTTGATTGTTAGGGTTGCACGAGTCACTCGAGACGATTGTGGACCTACTGACGACTTTAAGCAGCTTATATTCTGGCAGCTCTGCTGCGATGTCGGTTAGTGCCGCAACTGGTGCTAACATTGGTGTACTGGCTGGGTAGGTCGATTTTATCCCCACATGTTGTGTTGGTTGGTACGGGTGGTGTGCTGGCTGGATTGGGGTGGGGTGCATTCTTACACTATTGCATTTCTGTTTATGAGATTCGATACTGATATGGGCTAGGCCCAAACAATTCTGTTATGGGTCGGGACCCAAACGATATGGCAATGGGCTTAGGCCCACTGAAATTGTACTGTGACTGAATAGGGCTCAAGCCTAGTCTGCTTCAGTATTCTGTTTATCTGACTGACTGTTTTCATATTAGGGGATTACACACTAAGTTTTCGTAAACTCACCTCGTTTTTAACTGTACAGGTAATCCCCAGTATTAGGAGGATCGGTGCTGCGAAGGACTCGGAGTTGGCCACACGACTGCCTTTGGACTTCATTTATGCTTTAGTTTCCATTTTGGGTTTTAATTTTTGTAATAAGTCCTTTTTAAGGTTCTGGATTTTAACTTGGGGTTTTTATTTACTTTTAATTATATCCGTTAGATGTAAATTAGGGTTTTCCAAAATGTTAACTGTTTTTAAAACAACACTACGTTTTCACAACATTTTCGAAATGGTTTCACAACTTAATCTTTTTCATAAATCGATTACTCTTAAAATTAGCTTCCGCAACCAAAATAGATATTTTGGGAATAAAATTAATAATTTTTCAATGTACCATGTTTTAAAAATAAACTAACGTAACTGGGATTTTACTTAAGCTTTTAAACAAGAAGGGTTTTCAATGAAAACATGGTTTTCGAAAAACACTTCAATGTGACAAGCCAGATTCGAGCCTAACTTCTAGGCCGGGTTTGGGGTGTTACAGCATTTCTCACCAAAAAGATAATGGCGCCAAATCTTTAATGCGAACACAATCACAGCTAGCTCAAGATCGTATGTCGGATAATTATGTTCATGTGGCTTTAGTTGTCTTGAGGCATAAGTTATTATTTTGCCTTCCTGCATCAGAACACAACCCAAACCACTCAATGGAGCATCACTATAAATCACAAACTCTTTCCCCAATTATGGCTGTACCAACACTGGAACTTCAGTTAAAAGGACTTTTAACTGATCAAAGCTTTTCCAACATTTATCGGACCATTCATACCTCACATCTCTCTGAAGCAATCTAGTCAACGGAGTAGCTATCATCGAAAAGCCTTTTACATACCTTCAATAATAACCAGTAAGTCCCAGAAAATTGCAAACTCCAGACACATTCTTTGGAGGCTTCCATTCTAGAATAGCAAAAATCTTACTCGGATCAACTCGTATTCCAGATGCCGATACAATATGTCCCAAAAAACCAACTTCACGCAACCAGAATTCACATTTACTAAACTTTGCATACAATTGCTTATCTCGCAGAGTTTGCAACACAATTCTTAGATGCTCAGCATGCTCATTTTCATCACGTAAATAAATCAAAATGTCATCAATGAATACGACAACAAATCGATCTAAATATGGTCTGAAAATTCTGTTCATCAGATCCATAAAAATAGCAGGAGCATTTGTTAGTCCGAAAGGCATAACTAAAAACTCATAATGCCCGTATCTCGTTCTAAAAGCAGTTTTCGAAATGTCTAAATCTTTTACTCGCAACTGGTAGTATCTCGATCTCAGATCTATCTTTGAAAACACAGTGGCTCCTTTTAGCTGATCGAACAAATCATCAATCCTGGGCAGAGGATATTTGTTCTTTATAGTCACTTTGTTCAACTGACGATAATCAATGCACATTCTCATCGTGCCATCTTTCTTTTTCACAAACAGAACGGGGAGCACCCCAAGTTAAGAAACTCGGTCTTGCAAACCTTCTGTCAATCAACTCTTGCAACTGTGACTTTAATTCTTTCAATTCTGTTGGTGCCATTCTATACGGAGCTATCGAAATAGGAGTTGTACCAAGCAACAAATCAATGCCAAATTCAGCTTCGCGTATCAAAGGCAATCCCGGTAGTTCTTCGGGGAATACATCAGTGAATTCACAGATAATAGGCACTGATTGAATTTACTTTTTAGACACTTTTGAATCAATCACATAGGCAAAATAAGCTTCATAACCCTTTTTCACATAACTTTGAGCTTTCATCACTAATATCACAGCTGACAATCCATTCAAATCGTTAGACTCAATATGAACTATTTCATCATTCTGACATCTCAAATCAATAGTCTTTCTTTTGTAATTTACCATAGCATCATGCAACGTAAACCAGTCCATACCCAAAATTATATCAAACTCATCAAATGGTAATAGCATCAAATCAGAAGGAAAACAGATATCTCGAAACATCAACGGACAGTTCTTGCATACTTTGTCAACCAGGACAATTTTACCTAAGGGGTTCGATACTCTAATAACAAATTCAGTAGACTCTACAGGGAAAGTCTTACTGGATACTAAGTTCATGCATATATACGAATGAGTAGAACCTGGGTCTATCAATGCAATCACAGAAGTTTCATAAAGAGTAAATGTACCCATAATAACATCAAGAGATGAAGCTTCCTTACGAGCTCGGATGGCATATGCTCTGGTAGGCGCTCTAGCTTTAGATCTCACTACATTATCTCTCATAGTTCTCTGACCACCACTGACATTTCTTGTATTTCGAGAAGATCTACCTCTCGTTGAAACATTATCAGATCTCAGATTCTGAATGATCTCGTGCTCAACAAACTCTAGACAATCTCAAATGAAGTGGTCTAATGATCCACATCTGAAACATGCTCGATCATTCAATCTACAACTTCCCGGATGTCTTTTACCATAATGCTTACGTTCAGGTTGCACGGATCGGATATTTCCAACACTAGCCATCGATGTTACGAGAGCTTTAGAGCTCAACTGTGAGTTAGCTCAGTCTCTATTCGATTGTCCCACATTAACCTTTGAACGGCTTTGTTCATATCTAAATTTCTTCGAAGCAGACTGAAATGGTTTACTCGAAAATCTCTTTCTCACATCTCTAGCTTCAAACTTAGCTTTTCTTTTATCTTTCCCGAGTGCTTCAGCTTTGCATGCTCGATCAACAAGCACCACGAACTCTTTTATTTCCAAAATTATAACTAACAAACGAATGTCTTCATTAAGGCCATCTTCAAATCTTTTGCACATTATTGCTTTGGTCGATACACATTCCTGAGCATACTGACTTGGTCTCACAAACTCTCATTCGTATTCAGTGACAAACATGCGACCCTATTTCAATTCCAGAAATTCTTTCCGTTTCTGATCAGTGAATCTTTGACTGATGTATTTCTTTCGAAACTGAAACTGAAAGAAATCCCAAGTGACTCGTTCTTTAGGAACAACGAAAATTAAGGTCTTCCACCACTGATAGGCTGCATCACGTAGCAAAGAAACCACACATTTTATGCATTCTTTAGGACTCAACGGCATTTCATTAAATACTCAGATAGTGTTCTCTAACCAAAACTCAGCTTTCTCGGCATCATCATCACTAGTGGCCCTGAACTCTTTAGCCCCATACTTACAGATTTTGTCGACCAAAGGCTTATTTAACAGATTCATGATCATAACTAGAGGCACAACTGAAGTTTGAGGGGGATTAAGCGGCGGCGGAGGTTGTGAAGCAGTCAGATTATTTCTTACAAACTGAGTGAACCATTCACTCATCATTTGGAAGAAAGCTTATTTAGCTTTTCCCTCTTGACCGCTCGTAGCCGGTCTAGAATCAGATGGCACTGTCCCTTGAGTGGGAGCAGGTGCATTGCTTTCAACATCATCAGCTACGGCTCATTCAGGATCCACTACTATACGAAAACACATTTTACACATCAGGATTCATCACACTACCACAGTTCAAATATATGGCATGTATAGCTAGACTCTTTCACGCTAGTTAGTCCGAGAATCGGCTAAACCGTAGCTCTGATACCAATCAAATATAACACCCCTAACCCGTAACCATCACCGGTTTAGGGTTAAGAGGCATTACCAGACTATCAGAAACTTTTACGAACATTTCATATTAAAATTCATCAAATGCAATCAAAGTGTCCCTTAATTAGGTCAATGAGACCTTAAACATGCTTTAGAATAGAGCCGGGACTAAACTGAACACATACGGAAATTCTCAAAAATTTAAATATTTTTCTAAGTTACAGAGGTCACACGCCCATGTGGGCGAGCCGTGTGCCTCCCACGGCCTCAGACACGTCCGTGTGTCTAAGCCGTGTCAAAATAGGGCATACATACTAACTTGTCCACACGGCCAAGGAAACGCCTGTGTGCCTCACCCGTGGTCGCTACTGACTTGCACCACATGGCCAATAACACGCCCGTGTGTCCAGCCCGTGGTCGAGTCTGACTTGTTTTGAATTTCAACCACGAGGGACACGGTCGAGCCACACGCCTGCGTGCTCAATCGTGTGAGCAAGTATAGGCCATTTTCAAGGCCAAAATACCACCCACACTTGGGTCATCCCTACAAGCACATACAAACATTATCCCATACACAATTGGCAACCAAAATCATGTCAAATGATCAACATATCTTTCCATTCAATCACATTTCTAAGCATATCAACTTATATGCTAAATAGTTCAACCATTTTACAATTAAACCAAGTATAATACATCCACATCTTACCATTTATATAACCATTTCATTAATCAAACATATATATTCATATTGCATCAATATGCTTCCCATAATCTTGACCATACCATAAACTTGAGATCATACCAAAAACCAACATCGTATAATATAGCATCACATTCATAGCACAACTACTTATCTAGCCATATAACATGGCTATGTACACATCTCAAACATAAGTCAAAGTGACTAGCCTATACATACCATACTTTAGTATTTACACTTGAAAAAGGTACCAAAATAAGATTGCGTAGTGTGATGACGATCCTCGATGGTCCCCGAGCCTTTAGTAGATTTGACGATCTATAAAACAGAGCAACAGACACAAAGAAAGTTTTCAAAAGCTTAGAAAGCCATATA
The DNA here is from genome assembly GCA_005393395.2 of Gossypium australe. NCBI lineage: Eukaryota > Viridiplantae > Streptophyta > Magnoliopsida > Malvales > Malvaceae > Gossypium > Gossypium australe. The sequence goes on from CM016615.1 coordinate 18,393,768, forward strand.
CAAATAAACTTATCAAACAAGCATTTAATATACATATCCGAAATAAGTTTACTAGTAGCTCAATTGCATAACCATAGTTCTTTTTGGCTCATTTGCTTAGCCATTTACTTCCCCACATGCATATCACCATGAATCACATTTTAAATTTTCAATTCCATACACATAGTTCATCTAGGTAAGTTCATAAATATACTTACCTTCCATTCACATACATTGAGTACATATCAAACATACCTGATTCAATATACCTTTCAATTATTCATTCAAATCTCGGATTTTCCCATTGAACCATTCAGAATCTAATAGGATACTCGGAATGCTCGGAATAGTCGTACAATGCCAACGTCCCAGACGTGGTCTTAGATGTAATTAGATATCAATGCCACTGTCCCAAACAGGGTCTTACACAAATCAGTACAATGCTAATGTCCCAGACATGGTCTTACACATACATCTCATATCGATGCCAACGTCCCAAATGTGGTCTTACATGATATCACATATCGGACACCTATGTCATGACATATACAATCCTATCTATCCCTAGGTTCAAACGGGAATTCTTGGACATTATCAACTTGTCGATATAAATATATCCTTAGGTTTCACATAAATTCCATCTCAATTGATATTCATAGCAGTCCAAATTTCATATATGCACAATTAATTCAATCCAAATACATTTATTTGTATATCGGCTTACCTCAGATTCGATTTAACGGAAACAGACTCGGCTACTCAATTACTTTCGATTTCCCGCAATCTAAGTCTGTTTTCTTCGGTTCTTGATCTATACATATTCAAATTTAATCCATTTATTCATCAACTCATTCAGTTCAATCCAAAACACATATTTGGGGCAATTTGCAAATTAGCCCTCACATTTTCACATTTGGACATTTTAGTCCTTATTTCACAAAATCACAAAATATACAAAATTTCATAATACCCATGTATACCCGAATTTTAATCATGCTCATCTAAGTCCATACATTTCACTTATTTCACATTTTAATCCTTCAAAATATTTTTCTTTCAATTTAATCCAATTTACTCAAAATCATTAAAACTCCAAAGACAAACTATGTTATTCTGTCACATATAATTCATTTTTCACCATCAAACATCCCAAAACTCACATGTTCATCAATGGCACATTACAAAATATTCATCAATTCACAAAATTGAAGCATGGATTTCAAAGTACTCAAAGCAATGATTACAAAAATGTAGAAATTATCAAAAATCGAAACCGAAACATACCTTAATTTATGCTTCAAGCTAGCCGAATGCCCTAACTTCTTAGTTCTTTTTCTTTTCTTTGTTTTTCGGTGTAAGAACACATAAAATCCACCATCTTTTAGCTTGTTTTTATTATGACAACATTATTAGTTCTTTAACCATATTAACCTTTTAATGTAACATTAAATTTCCACTATCATATGTCCATCTTTGACATTTAATACATTCAATGGCTAAATAGCCACATAAGGACCTCATATTAATAAAGACATGACAATATAGCACATTAACAAATAGCAAGTCACTTTTATCTTTTATATGATCTAATCCTTTTCTCAAATTAAGTACACAAACGAACAAATTATTTCACTGAACTTTAACACATACTCAATCACATATCATAGGCACTGAAAATAATATTAAAATATTTTTCTGACTCAGATTTGTGGTCACAAAGCCACTATTCCTGACTAGGGTCTAAACTGAATTGTTACAATTGGTGTCAAATTAAGGCGTGTTGTATTGATTGATTTTGGTAAAGATTAAATGATGATATGGTATGCAGCTTTATTGGTTTTGTGCACGAACAAATGTGCAATTATGCACCAAATGGATTATGTTATAGTTGGCTTTGATTAGGTGCCAAAAGGCCTAGTTTGTGCCAAAAATAGAGTCCATGTCGCAACGTCAAGCGATGGTCGTGAAATCTGGGTTTTGGTCTACAACGTGACGAAGAACCTCGTTGTAACACCCCAAACCCGGCCTAGACGTTACAACCGAATCTGACATGTCACATCGAAGTGTTTTTTGAAATCAAGCTTGTTAAGAGAAAACTATTTTTAAACGATTGCCATGTTTGTTACTGTTAGTTTCTTAGTTGGTTAAAAACCCACAGAAGCTACTCTAATTAATGTCATTTTGATGTTTGAAAAATGTGTGTTTGTCTTTTAAAATAGTTATTATTTTTGAAAACTTGTTTGTATCAATTTGGCATTTTCAAAATAAGAAATTAAACCCAATTGAAAGAAATTAAAATCACCAGAGGCCTTATTACATAAATATCAACCCAATATAAAAATTTAAATAACTAGGTCTTAAATAAAATATTAGCGAACGTGTGGCCACCTTCGAGTTCCTCGTAGCTCCAAATCATCTAAGGCCGGGGATTACCTGTACAATTACAAGAAAAGGATGAGTTTATGAAACTCAGTGTGTAATCCTCTATCGTTCAGTCAGTAATATATGCGGTAACAGTCTGGGCCTGAGCCTTATTCAGTAATTGTACAGTGTGGGCCTTAGCCCATTACAGTAACAATATGGGCCTAAGCCTAATACAATATTAGTATGGTGCAAATATGCAACCCACCCCAATCCAACCAACACACCACCCGTACCAACCAACACACCATGTGGGGATAAAATCGACCCACCTAGCCAACACACCAATATTGCAGCATAGTTGCCAGTAATAATAAAGCAGCAGAGCTACTAGTAACAGTATATGTGGCGAAGCCACCAGTACTAGTGAATGTGGCAAAGCCACCAGTACATTACTTCCCCCATATCAGAATCCCAACCCCATGCAGTATGTCATGTCATAAAGGTTTCGTGTATGTAAAATGTCCTACTCAGTCCAGTCACACAAATAATATACATTCATCAGTCAACCTACCTCTAGGGGTAAAATGATCGTTTCCATTCATTAGGGGTAAAAGAGTAAATTTTCCCTTTAGGGGTATTTTGGTCATTTTACGTACTTTGGGGTCTCAGTGCAGTTAACGACCTTTTCGAAGGTCTAGAGTCACCTCGAGCGACACAGATAACATATATAGTCAAAGCGGAGTAAATGAGCCCAAAGCCCAATAATTGCCCAAGTCAGCCACACGTTCGTGTAGCCCATCCAACCCAATTTCAGTCATGGCTATTCGAACTACATGGCCCAATCCAACATCTACCACTTTTCGTGGATTTTATATGTGTGGGGCCCACGAGCCCATTGGACCCACACGGCCCATTCCAGCCAAACGAGGCTTATAACGGCCCAAGAGCACGAGAATGCTCATGGTGGCCTCTATAGTATGATTGTGGGCTCGGTTTACCACATGGTCGATTGCACGCTCGTAAGGCCTCATATACTGAGTTTTCGACTTTTCAGCTTTTGCTGATTCGTAGAGGAGATAGTGTGATTACACACCTTTTTCACGAAAGCTAGCGAAACACCTCTTGGCCCCAACCTCAATTGTATAAAATATGGCCTACTCTTCTAAGATTGTTGTCCAAGACACGATTCCACGCTCTTGATGATTATCCCAATGATCAAACGGTTGGTGAAGGGAAGATTTGGAACGCCTCCACACACAAGAGAATCCTCTTTTCTCTTCTCAAGATTTTAACACCCGAAATTGATGATGATGAAGTCGGTTAGAGTAGCTTAGGATTCGGCCAAACACAATAGGGAAAAGATGGTAACTGAAAATACACAAAAGAGCCTTGAAGAAAATCAGCTAAGATGGGGAGAGAGTGGGGAGCTGAGAAGAAGAAGATGGAAAGTAGGTTCGGCTTTGAGAGAAAATAGAAGAATGGAGGGGGAGAGAAGAGAAGTGCATTCGACACTATTAGGAGAGTAGAGGATTGGCAAAGAAAGGAAAATGAGACCAAAAGGAAAGTTACCTATTCGACAAATGTGGAAAGGGAGAGAGTAGAAGCAAGTTTGGTCACCTCAATAGCTAAAACGCAACCCGAAAGAATTCCTGAATGGTAAAAATCAAGGAAAAATACGGTACTCTCCTTTCACAACCCCACAAAATCGAAACAAGGAAAAATGCCTACAGCTGAAATTCCTAAGCTTTCCTAAACCAATTCAGCACCAACACTCCCTACACACCTCAACTTCCTTGATTCTTTCCACAACTCTCTCAATACTCCTCTCCACGATTTGCTCATACTATCTCTCCACAAATCCATTCAAGACCAAATCAAACTTCACCTTACAGATTTTCAGTCTAACTCTTCTACCTACATAGCTCAAACAACAAAATGAACCTTCCATTGTGCAACCCAGGACTTGAACCTCAGACCTCTCAGTTATACCACACGTCACCTTGCCACTACACTACAGGCTCTTTTTGTGCCATAAAACAAGCATTATAACTAATAAGGCCTAAGTGCCAGTGTCTAGTTCATTTAAGAGAAAAACTAAAAATTCTACAAAAGTCAATAACCCAGGCTTCACACACACCCCTCTACACACCCAAAACACTTAACCATTAAAGCAAACAAGCTTTCTGTGTCAAATCATGCAAAATTAAAGACCCTATATTTTTAGGGTGTTACACTCGTCGTCACAACGAGGAAAAACAGACGGTCACATCGTAACAAGGAACTCCTCACTTTGCTATGTCATTTCGAATTTTTTTGAATGTTGCAATTTGTTCCTAATGCGATTCTGGTTTAATTTTAGAGCATATGTAGGCTCGTGTAAGACCTGAGAAAGATTGTATATTGAATATATGATCTGTAATGGTTGTGTTTGCATGAATTATGTTTTAATGTGATTGTTAATTGTCTGTAGTTGCTCCGAAAATGACTTTAGCATTCCGTAGCTCGGACCTAAGGATCGAGTTAATTGTTACAACAAGGGTCCTAGGTCTCAAGACTTATAAACATCTAAGCTACATTTCTATAGTTCAACCCCTAAGTATCAAGACTTATAGCCAAAGTCTCGAGACTTTTAGGCCAAGTCTTGATACTTGTTGCCTAAGTCGCGAGACCTGTAGCCTATGTACCTGTACAACTTGGTTTTTGAGCATTTTGAGCCCCTAGAACCCCTCCCTATGTTTTAGGCATGTCTAAAACCCTCGAAATGGTTGAAAATGATTTTAAAAATATTATTGAACTTATAAATGACTTCAAACATGTTTTAATGATTTTATTTAATTTTTTAAAGTTTAAATTATGGTAAAACCCTTACCTTTCATAACTTGAACAATTTTTTTTATGTCAAATAACTATGGACACTTGTTTTACGATTGGATCTTGTCCCTATGTGCTTTCAAGTCCCTTAATGATTTAAAATGTAACAGTCTGAATTTGACCCTAATCGGAACGGTGGTTTCAGGACCATGAATCCGAGTCTGAAATATTTCTAAATGACATATTCTGTGTTTAGTATATGTGAATTAATGTGTGTGAAAGTTTCGTAGAAAAATTAAATCGATTGTGTGTTTAATTTAGAAAAAGGGTTTAATCGCGTAAAATGTAAAAGTTGCAAACTATAGTGAAAAGTGCTAGAATGATAGTGTTTTTTTAATATGAGGTATTAAAAGGGTAAATAACCCATTTTTAAGTTAGTGGGTGGTTTATGACAAGAATAACCTTAAGTTATATGTTATGAAATTTTATATTATAAGGTTAAATAAGTAATTAGTTAAATAACATAATATATGTTAAAATAACATAAAACAAAGCCATCATCTTTTTCACTCTTTCTTGGTCGAATATTGGAGGAAGAAATAAAGCTTTGGGTTCTTTGATTTTTGGCACTTCTAGGCTAAAATTCAAGGTGAGTTTTTATTCGGTTTTTGATAATTTTGACATTTTTGAGATCGTTGCTTCGAACGGTAGCTTACCCATGTTGAAATTTTTGAATCTAAGCATGCTTGATATTCGTTCATTGATGTGTTCATGTAGTTTTTGATGTTTGATGATTTTATTTTAAAGATATGTGAAAGATTAGTATATTTTGTATTGGAATTTTGGTGAATTTGAGTATTTTGGGCTAAATTGCAAAAATAAATTTATTAGGGGGCTAAAATGCAAAATAAATGAAAGAAATGGACTTGTAGGTCCCCATGAATATCCGGCCCTTGTATAGTTTAGTGAAATTTTGTGTATTTTGTGTTTTATGCAAATAGGACTAAATTGTAAAAATGTGAAACATTAGGGGTAAAATGGTAATTTGCCTGTTTATGTATTTTGGGACTAAATTGAGATGAAATTTGCTTGAATGAGATGAATTTCAATGTGTTAGATCAAGAACAAAGAAAGATGGATTTGGATCGGGGAAAGACGAAGGTTATCGAATAGCCGGTCTACGCGGTCCATCGACAGTCGAGGTAAGTCCTTAAGCGAATATATGTTTAAAAATTATTTATGAATCTAATGAATAATGAAATTCGAATATTTTAGCATGAGTTCATGAATTAGCCGAATGCAAGGGTACTAAATTGAATTGATTGTAATTTTATTCAATGTGATGTGAATAAATGCATTTGGTTGATATGTGAATATAATATGTGATATATGGCTTGTTGTGAAGTTAGCATATTGAAATGTGAATTGAAGGATTAATCATATTGATATTTCGGGCTTTGAGCCTAGCAGGCCTTGTGCCGGTGATTTACTTCGAGCTTCGAGCTTAGCAGGCCTTGTGCCGGTGATGTATTTCAGGCTTAATGCCTAGTAGGCCTCGTGCCGGTGAATGTATCGGGCTTAATGCCTAGTAGGCTAAATGCCGGTGTTTTAAATTCTCAGACTTCAAGTCTAGCAGGCCAGGTGCCAGTGTACGCGATTCGGATTAATGTATAAATTGTTATACGCTGGTGAGTTTTCAGTCCCCGAACTTTGATTATGAAATAGTCTAGTTATGAAACGAACCAAGAAAGCTTAAGTTTATGAATGTGGATTTGTGAGTTTAGTTATAAGGTATGTATTAAGCATACTTTAATGTTATGAATATATGCTATGATGCCAAGTAAATGAAATGGTAAAAGTAAGTGATATGCATATGATAGGTGGAATGTAATGTAACATCTCGAAATTGGGCCTAGTAGGATTGGGCCCATTGGGCCTTGGGCTTAGGAGTGTTTAAAATCTTCGAGAATATGAGAATTGTGTTATTGCAAATTGGACTTATTAGTTAAGTGAATTTGGAAGGTTACGAGGTTTCTATGAAGTCTCGGGTTTAATTGGGCTTTAGGAAAAATTTGGTATTTTAGCACTTTAAGGAGAGATGGTAAGTAGCTTTAAGACATATGGAAATTTATGAGTAAATAGCTTGCATAAATGAGCAATTGGTAAAGGGGATATGATGCCACATGAAGCACCTTGAGGGAAGAGGTTCAAATCCCATTGTGTGCAAATTTAGATTATTTTTGCATGCTTTCCTTAAGTGTCGGTCAATAGGTATTTATGGTAAGGTGGACTTCTTATTTTTGGCAAGATGGCTAAGAGAAAAAGGCAAGGTTGAAGTTGGGGAAAGGAATCAAGAGAAATAGGAAAGAAAGGGGGACATAAGGCTTATTCCATGGGTGATGTTTTGGCCAAAAATCCTTTTGACAACTTTGTGCCGTTTCTCTGAATTTTGCAACCCTCCTTGCCAAATCATAGTAGCACAATAGTGCAATGATTTTCCTCTCAAATTCTTTTCTTTTCCTTTGCTTTGTGCCGAAATTACAAGCCTTGGTGACCATATTTTCTTCTTTCTTTTTACTTTGGCCGAATTCCCCTAGCACAATTGTGCACTTTCTTGCTTTTTTGTTTGATCAAGATTTTCATCTATTGTTTATTTCCCTTTTGATAGCCGAAATTACCAAGGCACTCTTCTTCCATCCAATCTCTTCTTAATCAAATCGGTAAGTGATTGTATATTCCTCTTTTCATTTCTTTTTCTTTTTCTTCCAAGCCGTACATAGGTGAAGGGGGTGTATTTGTAAGAGTATGCCCAAAGATCAATCATGAGATGGTTGTAATAACATACTTAATTTACCATGTTTATTAATATAAAGCGTTGTCATTATTATTTCAGTTTTTCTTTCTGTGTGTATAGATAAACTGTTTTATAATAATGTCCTGAGAATAATATGATTATTCTTAAAAGATCCTTAGTCGAGTATTATTGTTGACTAGGACAATAATAATGCATTAAGACTAACATGTAGTTGATTGATGATAAAGAGTTGTCATTGATATGGAGTGTCAAAATCAATGCATGAATATGTGTGTTAGAGAACAACATATTGGATTGACCCGCTATGAGTATGTTTCTTGGATTATTATGTAATTGTCACAACATTACTCATAGTGATTAATATGTATATGATCCTCAGACTTGAGATCATTATTATCCCAGCATCGTGAGTTGTATATTTTGATACAGTCAAACGTACACCGTAACAGGTTGTTCTATAAAGGCTGATGTTGGATATACCACAATCTATGTAGAGGGATATGGTTGATCAATAAAGGATAAGTCCCTCCTACATAATAGGAGTAATATCTTAGGCCACTTGATTGAGTGAGACTAGAAATGCATGGCCATGCTCAAATAAGTTGATATGAGATGTCATACTAATTTGTATATCATAGTCTACTCAAGATATCAAGAAACATGGGATGGACTATGCAAGTGTGACTATCCCATGACTTGTATCCGTTCCAGAGATAAAGGACTTAAGGATCAATGCATGAAAGGTTAATCACGAAAGGTTATGTCGAATCATGACTTCTTGTAACTTAGGTAGCAATGATGCATTGCTAGATGCCACTCATTGTCTGTGACAATAGAATCGTTCTAGTATTACTGCTAACGTTGCAAGAACCTACAGGGTCACACCCTATGGTTGAAATGAACGGAATAAAATATAGTTGGTATTGTGCTTGGTTGTCACATAAATTAAATTAACTAAAGAATTAATTTAATTGGGCAATCAAATATTGAACATATTATGTACAAGGATGTTGTACACATAATGATAACATAATTTTATTAATATATGAATTTGATTCATATATAAATTTAAATAAATATAGTTTACCGGAATCCTTATTATAATTAATGTAATTATAATTTTTAGATATAATTAATGTAATTATAATTTTCGGTTAAAAACTTTATTGTATTTATTTAATCTTGTAATACATTCAAGAGATACCAATTATAAAAGGCCCAATTAAGAGGATACCTATTATAAAAGACCCAATGAGAAAGGCACCCATTGTAAAAGGTATTAAAAGGAGACAAAACTCAACAGAAAACCCTAAGTGATGCTTGTTAGGTCTAGCAGCCGTCAAGCAAATAAGCCCCCAAAAACAGTTTTGGAGATTTCTTCCATTCATAGTCAAACCGGGTGGATTACGTAAAGGCCGACATCGGAAAAGGTTGAGGCTTGATTCGACAGTAGATCAAAACTCTTGTTGCCAAGGCGTTGCTGTCTACTCAGATTGAAGTTTTGGTAATTTCGAAACCTTTATTTCACCCCGATTCGTTCCTCACACATGGATCCATGATTTGGATCGCCGGATCTAATTTTATTCTGCTGCGCCATGGGGTTCCGGCGTTCCAACAGTGGTATCAGAGCCACTTGTGTGATACGAACTCGGGTTTAAATACTTGGGTGATGCAATTGTATGAGATACATGTTTTGATCTTATAATATTTTCGATTGTTTAAATTGTCTAAGCATAATCTGATAATTGTTCCTTTCGATAATTGATTAAATGTTAATCATGGTGTTGTGGCCTATTCGATTTTATGTTATTACTGTTAACTATTAAAAAATCTGTAATAATGCGGCGTTGGTATTTATAGTTTCCAGTAAGTGTTAACTGGCTAGTGGAACAAGGGTTGTTCCGATATGAAACCTCAAGGATTAAAATCCTAAAAACACAATTCTGTTGATAAAAATTTATCAAATCGTGAGGCTTCATTTGACTGGGGTATGCGATTTGCGCCGCAAAAAAAATTTGTTAATAAAAGAAATTTATAAACTTGATGGGCCACAAAAGGTTGAAAGGATATTTTATAATTCACCTTAAAAAAAAGCATTGAATTATGTATGCTATTTTTGACATGCACGGTGTTTGAAATGCATAGTTATAGCCCAATGACCCATTCGATAAAAGGTTGTATTTTTTTTTAAATACGGCCTGCGTGTCGTGCCTTACTACTATTCTCTTGTATTTCCCTTCTCATCTTATTCCCTCGTATGTAAAATGAGTTTCTGCATATTGTAATTTGCAAGAGTTGTTGTGGGCCAAACAAGAAGGAAGGTGGGACAATGATTGTGAATGATATCTTGTGAAAGGGCTTACACCTTTAGGTTTCCTTTTGGTTTTCCCATTGGCTTGGGTTGAACCACTTTAGTTTATGGGCTATAACTATTGCATTTATTTATTGCTTTATTTATTCATGTATGAGATGCTATGGATGATAATAAACCTTGTTGATAATAAACCCTATTAATTGATGAGATCGATTAGAAGACTAAATGGGCTAAAGTAGACCATAATTGGTGAGATGCAACAACCTTGATAAAATCCCTCTATTAAAATATTAAGTCAACATGGCCTTCCAATTTTGCCCTCGTTAAGGCCTCGATCAATACTATGTAGGTTCTACCAAAGTGAAGTACTAGTATTTATCTTGGTTAAACGCGAAGAATAAACAAGTGATATTCGCTGGTTAAAAAAATTGGTTAATAACTTAACTAGGTTACTCTAATAGGATTAGAAACCTAGAGGCAAGTAAATTGGATAAATCATAAGATGATTAGAACAAGAGTTGTTCACCAAATATTAGGAGTTACATATGATGTAATTAGCAAATGTTGCTTACCTAAATAACCATAATCTTAAGAGTAAAGCCAAAGCTGACTTAAGAGGTGGTGAAATATGGATCCTTAACCTACTAGAAATACTTTTGAGAAAGTTTTTCCGAAATTAATATACGAGGGTTATTAATTTTGAAATAAAATAGTGGGAATATCATTCAATAAAGTCTTTTGAATGATTGATATAAAATTGGTAAATTTACTCACATGCATATTTAATTGTTGTAGATATATTATGGCTGCAAACACTAGCACACTCTCATTGCGATCGGTCCTTGAGAAGGACAAATTGAATGGTTTGAATTTTCTTGATTGGTACCGTAACTTGAGGATTGTCCTTAAACAAGAACGGAAATTATATGTCATTGAACAACCACTTCCTAATGAACCACCCGCTAATGCCTCGAGGACTGATAGAGATGCTTACAAGAAGTATCTCGATGACATGATAGATGTTAGATGTCTTATGCTTGCCACTATGAATCCTGAACTTCAGAAGCAACATGAGGACATGGTTGCTTATGATATGATCGAGCACCTGAAAGAACTTTATCAGGGACAAGCACGGCAAGAGAGGTTTGATATCTCTAAGGCCTTATTCCAATGTAAGTTGGCTGAAGGAAGCCCAGTAGGACCTCATGTCCTTAAGATGATTGGCTATATTGAAAGCCTGTCTAAGCTTGGGTTTCCATTGAGCCAAGAGTTGGCCACTGATGTTATTTTACAATCGTTGCCGGATAGCTACAGCCAGTTTGTCCTCAATTTCAATATGAATGAAATTGACAAGACTCTACTACAATTGCTCAGTATGTTACGAACTGTTGAAGGCAACTTGAAAAAGGTTGGACCCAAGCCCATACTGATGGTCCGTAATAACAAGGGCAAGGGAAAGGCCAAAGTTCAAACAAAGCCCAAGGGCAAAGGTAAGCCCAAATTTGGAAAAGGAAAGGCTGCACTGAAACCTAAAGGTGGGGTGTCTAAGGAAGGAAACTGTTTTCATTGTGGTGTGACTGGACATTGGAAACGGAACTGCCCTGCCTATCTTGAAGAAGTCAAGAAGGCTAAAGCAAGCGGAATGTCTGCTTCAGGTATTTATGTTATTGATATTAATTTATCAACCACTACTTCTTGGGTATTAGATACTGGTTGTGGTTCTCATATTTGTACTTCTGTACAGGGACTACAAAGGAGTAGGACTTTGGCTAGAGGAGATGTGGACCTACGAGTTGGAAATGGAGCAAAAGTTGCTGCATTAGCTGTGGGAACATATACTTTATCTTTGCCTAGTGGACTTGATTTATGTTTAGAGGATTGTTATTTTGTGCCCAGTTTGACTAAAAACATTATTTCAATTTCTTATTTAGACAAAATTGGTTTTGAGATAATTATTAAGAATAATTGTTGTTCATTTTATCTCAATAATGTTTTCTATGGTTCGGCACAATTGATTAATGGCCTCTATATTTTAGATCAAACGAATCCCATTTACAACATAAATACTAAAAGATCTAAAATAAATGACTCAAATCAAGCTTATCTTTGGCATTGTCGTTTGGGCCACATAAGTGAGAAACGCATATCCAAACTCCACAGAGATGGTCTCTTGAATTCATTTGTTTTTGAACAATTTGAAGTATGTGAATCTTGCTTATTGGGAAAAATGACTAAATCTCCTTTTTTCTGGAAAAGGTGAACGAGCTAGTGATTTATTGGGCCTCATACATTCTGATGTATGTGGACCAATAAATACACAGGCCAGAGGTGGATTTCACTACTTCATTACTTTTACTGATGATTTCAGTAGATATGGGTATGTTTATCACATGCGCCATAAGTCTGAGTCCCTTGAAAAGTTCAAGGAATTTAAAAATGAAGTACAAAATCAACTAGGCAAAACTATCAAGACACTTCGATCTGATCGAGGTGGAGAGTATTTGAGCCTAGAGTTTGATGATCTTTTGAAAGAATGTGGGATTGTCTCACAACTTACTCCTCCTGGTACTCCTCAATGGAATGGAGTATCTGAGAGAAGAAATCGAACTTTGTTAGACATGGTTCGATCCATGATGAGTCATGCTGATCTACCGACTTCCTTTTGGGGACATGCACTTGAGACTATTGCCTTCACACTAAATCGTGTTCCATCTAAATCGGTTCAAAAGACGCCATATGAGATGTGGACTGGGAAACGTCCTAGTATGTCCTTTATGAAAATTTGGGGTTGTGAAGCTTATGTTAAACGTCAGACGTCTACTAAGCTTGTACCCAAATCTGAAAGGTGTATTTTTGTGGGGTATCCAAAAGAAACCAAAGGATATTATTTTTTTAATCCCACTGAGAACAAAATTTTTGTTGCTCGGACTGGTGTCTTCCTAGAGAAAGAATTTACTTCTAGAAAAGGAAGTGGGAGAAAGATTGAACTTGAAGAAATTCAAGAATCACAAGATACCACTGAACCAGAGATTGAACAAAACCAAATTCCACAAGAAATTGAGGAACAAACAACTGCTATAGAAACACAACCACCGCGCAGATCTTTAAGAGAACGCCGTGCACCTGAGAGATATGGATTTCTCATTACAACGCATGGTGACGTTCTTCTTATAGATCAAGATGAGCCTAGGACTTACCAAGAAGCGGTGACGAGCCCAGACTCTGAGAAATGGGTTGAGGCCATGAGATCTGAGATGGATTCCATGTATGAAAACCAAGTATGGACTTTGATTGACCCACCCGAAGGGGTTAAACCTATAGGGTGCAAATGAGTTTTCAAAAAGAAAATAGACATGGATGGTAATGTACAAACATACAAAGGGCGATTAGTCGCTAATGGTTTTCGCCAAATTAATGGTGTTGACTATGATGAAACCTTTTCTCCTGTAGCTATGTTTAAATCCATCAGGATCTTGCTCGCCATAGCTGAATTTCATGATTATGAAATCTGGCAGATGGACGTCAAAACAACTTTCCTTAATGGGAAACTTGAAGAGGATGTGTATATGACACAACCTGAAGGTTTTGTAAATCCAAAGGATGCTAGAAAGATATGTAAGCTACAAAGATCCATTTATAGATTAAAGCAAGCTTCTCGAAGTTGGAATATTCGTTTTAACGATGCAATCAAAGAGTTTGGTTTTATCAAAAATGAAGATGAACCATGTGTTTACAAGAAAGTTAGTGGGAGCACTATCACATTCTTGGTACTATATGTGTATGACATACTTATCATGGGAAATGACATACCTACGTTGCAGTCTATTAAGACTTGGTTAAGAAGTTGTTTTTCTATGAAGGACTTGGGCGAAGCCACTTATATCTTAGGAGTCAAGATCTATATAGATAGATCAAGACGACTACTAGGTCTAAGCCAAAGTACATACATAGATAAAGTACTGAAAAGGTTCAGTATGGAAGAATCTAAAAGAGGATTCCTACCTATGAGACATGGTATTTCACTCTCGAAGGAAATGTGCCCTTCAACTCCACAAGAGAGAGAATGTATGAGTAAAATTCCATATGCTTCCGCTATTGGATCTATCATGTATGTTATGTTATGTACCCATCCAGATGTCTCGTATGCCTTAAGTATGACGAGCAGGTATCAAGTAGATCCCGGTGAAGGTCACTGGACCACAGTCAAGAGTATCCTTAAGTACTTAAGAAGAACTAAGGATACGTTCCTATTATATGGAGGTGAGGAAGAGTTAAGTGTAAAAGGTTACACTGATGCCAGCTTCCAAATCGACAAGGATGATTCTCGATCGCAATCAGGTTTTGTGTTTTGCCTTAATGGTGGTGCTGTGAGCTGGAAGAGTTCAAAGCAAAGTACAATAGCCGATTCTACAACAGAGGCCGAGTATATTGCAGCCAGTGAGGCAGCAAAAGAAGCAGTTTGGATCAAGAAGTTCATTACTGGACTAGGGGTTGTGCCTAGCATATCAGATGCTATAGAACCCTGATGTGATAACAATGGAGCTATTGCACAAGCTAAAGAACCCAGATCTCACCAGCGATCCAAACATATACTTAGACGCTACCATCTTATTCGAGAGATTATCGATCGAGGGGATGTAGAGATATGCAGAGTACCTTCAGATGATAACATCGCTGATCCCTTGACCAAGCCTCTGACACAGCAGAAGCATGATCGTCACACTAAGTCACTTGGTATTAGATATATGAGTGATTGGTCTTAGTGCTAGTGGGAGATTGTAAGAGTATGCCCAAAGATCAATCATGAGATGGTTGTAATAACATACTTAATTTACCATGTTTATTAATATAAAGCGTTGTCATTATTATTTCAGTTTTTCTTTCTGTGTGTATAGATAAACTGTTTTATAATAATGTCCTGAGAATAATATGATTATTCTTAAAAGATCCTTAGTCGAGTATTATTGTTGACTAGGACAATAATAATGCATTAAGACTAACATGTAGTTGATTGATGATAAAGAGTTGTCATTGATATGGAGTGTCAAAATCAATGCATGAATATGTGTGTTAGAGAACAACATATTGGATTGACCCGCTATGAGTATGTTTCTTGGATTATTATGTAATTGTCACAACATTACTCATAGTGATTAATATGTATATGATCCTCAGACTTGAGATCATTATTATCCCAGCATCGTGAGTTGTATATTTTGATACAGTCAAACGTACACCGTAACAGGTTGTTCTATAAAGGCTGATGTTGGATATACCACAATCTATGTAGAGGGATATGGTTGATCAATAAAGGATAAGTCCCTCCTACATAATAGGAGTAATATCTTAGGCCACTTGATTGAGTGAGACTAGAAATGCATGGCCATGCTCAAATAAGTTGATATGAGATGTCATACTAATTTGTATATCATAGTCTACTCAAGATATCAAGAAACATGGGATGGACTATGCAAGTGTGACTATCCCATGACTTGTATCCGTTCCAGAGATAAAGGACTTAAGGATTAATGCATGAAAGGTTAATCACGAAAGGTTATGTCGAATCATGACTTCTTGTAACTTAGGTAGCAATGATGCATTGCTAGATGCCACTCATTGTCTGTGACAATAGAATCGTTCTAGTATTACTGCTAACGTTGCAAGAACCTACAGGGTCACACCCTATGGTTGAAATGAACGGAATAAAATATAGTTGGTATTGTGCTTGGTTGTTACATAAATTAAATTAATTAAAGAATTAATTTAATTGGGCAATCAAATATTGAACATATTATATGTACAAAGATGTTGTACACATAATGATAACATAATTTTATTAATATATGAATTTGATTCATATATAAATTTAAATAAATATAGTTTACCGGAATCCTTATTATAATTAATGTAATTATAATTTTCAGATATAATTAATGTAATTATAATTTTCGGTTAAAAACTTTATTGTATTTATTTAATCTTGTAATACATTCAAGAGATACCAATTATAAAAGACCCAATTAAGAGGATACCTATTATAAAAGGCCGAATGAGAAAGGCACCCATTATAAAAGGTATTAAAAGGAGACAAAACTCAACAGAAAACCCTAAGTGATTGCTTGTTAGGTCTAGCAGCCGTCAAGCAAATAAGCCTCCAAAAACAGTTTTGGAGATTTCTCCCGTTCATAGTCAAACTGGGTGGATTACGTAGAGGCTGACATCGGAAAAGGTTGAGGCTTGATTCGACAGTAGATCAAAACTCTTGTTGCCAGGGCGTCGCTGTCTACTCAGATTGAAGTTTTGGTAATTTCGAAACCTTTATTTCACCTTGATTCGTTCCTCACACATGGATCCATGATTTGGATCGCCGGATCTAATTTTATTCTGCTGCGCCATGGGGTACCGGCGTTCCCACAGTATTGTGGTGATTCTTTCTCAAGCCGAATAAGGTGTGGCTAACATTGTTTTTGTGTTAATCACTTCTAAGGACTCGAAGTACTTTATCGGAGGGCCAATCGAACACCTATCCCTCGTAATAAGAGACTCAGATTGTTGGTAAGTGTATAGATTTTTAATCAATCGAAATAATTGGTTGAAGTGGTAAATTCAGTTTTGGGATTTATTGTTGACCGATTGTATCTTTAGGTGCCGCAGAATATCGTGTTACGGATTCCGAATAAGGTGTGTAATCCCGTACCCTTCCGAATATATGTTTGAATTGGTGAGTAAGTCTCACATCTCTCTGAAAGTTTACATGAAATATTCTGTGTTTCGGTAGAAATACCGAAGAAAACCGATAACCGGCATCCGTGATCACTCGGACGTGCGTATGCTCATAGTGGTAATCATGTTTTGTAATAAAATAGTTTCGGTCAGAAACAGTGACATGTATTTGAAAAATAACAAATAGGATGAAAGGAATTACAAAGTGAATAAGATATCAGATTAAAGCTTACTGTGTCTATTTTAATATGGAAAAA
Source organism: Gossypium australe (assembly GCA_005393395.2). Lineage (NCBI taxonomy): Eukaryota > Viridiplantae > Streptophyta > Magnoliopsida > Malvales > Malvaceae > Gossypium > Gossypium australe. The sequence goes on from CM016615.1 coordinate 18,411,031, forward strand.
CGGAGAAGGAAAAGGAATAATATATTCTGAGATATGTTAATTTTAGTGAGGCTGGTTCTGAATGACTTCGGGGTATTCTGTTCTGTCTTGGAAAAATCGTATAAAAGTGCACAAAGTGAATTAAGAGTTATAATTGATATGTATGGATTCCTTAGTGAATCTACTTTCAATATAAACAAGTGGGAGCAGTATATTAAAAGTGTACAGTAAGACATTTGAGATTAAGATAAGAGAGGTCAGAATCATTGGACAGTGAAACAAGGGAAACTTCAAGGAATTAACTGTACTAAATGGTTAAGCTAAAAATTCTGGAAAACTTATAGTAGAAAGATATACGAGTCTAGTTTCATGGAAAATTTACGGATTTAGATTTCGAGTTTCCAAACTCGAGTTATAGTCAGTTTAGTCAGTATGACGCAGATGGACAGTTTCGATTTTATGCCCCAAATTAGTAATTAAGCCTAGGTTGCGAAATTACCATCATACCCTTAGAGGGTAAATTACCGAATTACCCTTAGTGGGTACAATTACCGAATTATGGAAATGCCCTTACGGGCCGAATTACGAAAATGCCCCTAATGGGCCGAATTACGAAATGTCCCTATAGACTGAATTATGAAAATACCCTTTTAGGGCCAAATGTGATATTTGATATATGGGCCAAATGTGATATGTTGCTATATGGGCCTCATGTGTTAATGGGCCGTTTCGATAGATTGAATAATTGGCCGAATTGCTAGATTGATTAATGGGCCAAATTACTAGCCTGATTAAAGGGCCAAATTGCTAGATTGCTTAATGGGCCAACTTGTATTATGGGCCTTATGTTGAAATTATCTTATGAATATTGTTATGCTTTGTATATGCATACATGATTGCATGGGTTGGGATAAAAATTGAAGAGAAGTTCTGGTGGTTCTGCCACAATCTAGTTCGGTGGCTCTGCCACAATCTAGTTCGGTGGCTCTGCCACAATCATTTTAAATGGCTTTATGCCTGCGATTGGTGTGTTCGCGGGGTGGGTTGACTTGATCCCCACAGGTGTGCTGGTTGGTACGGGTGGTGTGTAGCGGATGGAAAACTAGGTTTGGTTGGGAAATTGCATAACACATGCATGTTATATATATGATATTATGCTATGATTGTAAATGGGCTTAGGCCCAAAATATTGCTATGTGTGTTCCGACCCAGTGGATGAGGGTAAGGGGATTACACACTGAGTTCTTGTAACTCACCCCCATTCTCTTAACCCTTGTAGGTAATGCTCCGTAGTGAGGACTTGGGCCCATGGATGACTCGGTGGAGGCTATACTTCCGAAATGGTGTTATCAAATTTTAAATTTCTATTTCCGTTTATTTTATTATTTTGCTATTTTGGTTTAAATTGTAATAAGGCCTCTGGAGTATTTTATTATTTGCTTCATGGTTGGTTTACTTAGTATTTTGCTTAAATTGTTTAAAACGAGAATTTTTTTTAAAAACGTAAATAAAGGTTTTCCAAAAATCGATTAACAAATGGATTTCAAAATAAACTTTTACAAATATGATTTAACTCGAACTTTCTTCCAAATTATTAGCGACATTTACAAAAGTCACGGTTATAAAGTTCAATTCCTTGATTTGTGATTTATCAATCAATCTTTCAAAAATACTTGTATTTTATCAACGTTTCTGCAATGTTTCAAGATGCTTTTGCAACTCTATTTCAAATGTCATATTTTCATAAATTGTTTATTTTAAATATGCTTTCGCAACCAAAAAGGTTTATTAAAGATAATTATGTTTTCACGTAGACACAATTGCTTAAGTGTTTTGGGTTTTAACAAAGAGGTCGTAATTCTCAAATAAGTTTTTAACAATTGCAAAGATAGTTTTGAAAAACACTTCCATGTGGCACGCCAGATTTGGGCCTAACTTCTAGGCTGGGTTTGGGGTGTTACATGTAATTATGTTGTATTCTATGAGTGAAATGGTTACAGAAAAGCATGAAAGAAGTAAGTATTTGTACAAGTATAATTATATGTATAAGTGTGTGATTATTTATTTGGTTTATAATATATGTAGTGATAAAGAAATGAAAGTTGATATATGTACAGTGAAAAGGGATATACGGTTAGGGTAAATTAAATGCTTGTATACTTGAATATCCTATTGTGGTTGCTTAAGACTTACTAAGCTAGCAAGCTTACCTTGTGTATATTTCTTGTTTGTTTTATAGATTTCGTTTAGGCTACGTGCTCGAGGGATCCTTGTTGAAGTCACTCACACTATCGACTTATTTTGGTACTCTTAGAAGTTGAATTTTAAATATAAGGCATGTATAGGTTAACTCGATGTTTTGAATGATACTTGTTAATGTTCATAGCCATGCGAAAATGGCTACTCTATTGGGTTAAGTTTAATCCCCATACATTTGTTATAATGGCTTGTTTATAATGCTTTTGAATGTATATATATTTGGTCATGATTTGAACATGTATGATAAGTAGTCATATAAATGTTATGTGTTTAGTCATATGTTTGGAAATGTGGAAATTGACGAATGTTCAATGAGTTATAGTAAATATATATATATGTGTGTTGCAAATAAAGTTCTTATCTAATATATGTGGTGTACCTGATATAGGTTCGATATATTGATATGTTTTGCATCTTTGAATTTGGTTCGAATGAAGTAGATAGGATTGAAAGATGTACATTCCTGTTGGCTTAATTTATTTCACTTGGAATTTCTGTGTGTGTGTGCATTAACTTTAGTCATTTTATGGAATATGAAAAATGTTATTGTAACACCCTGGTTTTAGGGGTTATGCATCTAGTGCATATCTCAGGTGTTGGTAGGTTGCTGGTGTGCTTAGGCGAGTTTTTAGGGGGTTTGGAGAACCCTGGAAGGTAGGGAAGGCCTTAGGAAATTTTTGGTTTTCAGTGGTTAAAAAGGGAGCTTGGCTTTTGGGGGTCTTAAGGGAATTATTAGGAGGGTTTTTGTCACAAGAAAGGAGTTGGTGGAGTGGCAAGCTAGGCGCCACTTGAGGCTTGTGTGTGTGACGCCACTTGCAGGGGGAGGTCCTGTGTTCAAGCTGCGGAATGCCCACCTTTTGTCTTTCTTTTTGACGCCAAGGAGAGGAGAGGTTGTAGGCAGTTCAAACTCTGCCTTGGACCAAGTCAATAGGTTGAATGGATGGCAAGGAGTGATTTGGGGGATTTCACTAATTCAAATGTATTTGAATTAGTGGCTTGGAGAGCTTCTAGGTCGTGGCCGATTCTTGGAAGTCTTCTTGGGGGAGGAGTGGCCGGTTTTTGGAGAGGTGTATAGGGTGATGTGCCGAAATTCTCTTGGGCATTTTTGATGTTTCGGTCAGCCTTGTTTTTATACCAAAGCCGAATTTCTCTTTGGTGTTTTCCTTGAAACCAAAAATCCCCAAACAGCATATAGCCGAAACTTACTTTGTTGCTTCCCTCATTTCTATTAGTAGCCGAATGCTCCCTTGATCTTTGATTTTGCTTCTTGTTCTCCCTTTTATCATTTGGACGAACCCTCCATTTCTTCTTCTTTTTCATTTGTGCTAAGCCGAAACTAGCATCTTCTTCTCACACTTTCTTTCTCCCTTTCTTGAGGAGTAGTAGCCGAAACTTGTTCTCCTAAACACCTTCTTCATTTCTTTCCCTCTCAAAACCGAAAGTATTCCCCTCTGTTCATCTTGATTATCTTTCTTTTCTCAAAACTCTTTAGCCGAACCTTCCCCTCTTGTGCCGAAATTTCCCTTTTCTATTTGCGGTCACCTTGGCCGAATAGTAGGTGTGGTGTGGATCTTTTTGGGGTTTCGTTTCCAATCGTTGGATAAGGTAGTAGGTAAGGCCGAATGCTTATGTTCTGTCTTCTGTTCTCTGTCGGCATCTTCAAGGGTAAGAGTTGGTTTTGGTGTTTGTTTGGAAGTATAGTGATCATTTGTTTGGAATCGTTTTGTCATAGGGCATCCAGGATTTCGAAGCAGTCAAGCATAGCCTCGGTTCTCTGTTGACCGGTTGGTAAGTGGTGGTAAGCGATTGTTTTAACAGTCTAATCTTTTGGTATTTGTTTAAGCCGAAGGCTATTATTATTGGTTGGTTGCCGATTATAGGAAGTGGAGCAGGAGCACTTGGTGTGTGGGCTAGTGTTCAAAAGCGTGTAGGTAGGTCTCGGGTTTCAAGTGTTGACCCTTTTTGGTATGTTCTGTTTTGGCCGAATGGCCTAGGATGCTAATTTCCTGTTTGGCCGTTTATAGGAGCGAAGGGTATCAGGGTTATCAAGGGTCTTAGATTGGTTCTTCGATTAAGGCTTGCAAGTGTGTACGTATACACAGTTCTCTGTTATTATGTTTATATATGATGTGTGTGTTGTTTGGATCCATGGAAAGGTGGATGGAATACCATTAAGGTATAAGGCAAGGGGTCAGGTAAGTCCCTGTTATGAGTTTTCTTTATGATGCTTTTGGTAAGCATGGTGTATCTGGTATGTGTGCGATAATAATTGGTTGTTGATAAATAATATGTGCGTTGCAAAACAAGCATGATGGTATATTTCTGTTAAGATGCATGTCAATGATTGATGTGGGTTGTACGAGTGGAGGGGGCAGTGATATTTCGTGCTGACGGGCACCAGTGGTTTGGTACCACATCTTTGTGACTTTGGGTCACCAGAGGTTTGGCACCTCCAGAGGTTTGGCACCTCAGCGTCTCGTCCCCGTGGTTTCGCACCACAGTGGGTTGGCCCCACAAGGCGGTATTGAGGGATTGACGCCAGTGATTTGGTATCACACGATGGGTTGGCCCCATCATTTGATTCGTGACTTCGGTCACCAGTGATTTGGTATCACATTCGTGTCTTTGGGACACCGGTGGTTTGGCACCACATTGACGGATATCGTGTCTTTGGGACACCAGTGGTTTGGCACCACATTGATGATTATTGTGACCTTGGGTCACCAGTGGTTTGGCACCACCAGTGGTTTGGTACCACACGGGGTAGAGAAAGGTGTTGTGGATGGCTAGGTTGGGTGCATATTAATTAGATGCATGATAAGCTTGTTATGATTGTGTATGATATTTTACTAATCCGGGAAAAGGGGTTGCACACTGAGTCTTGGTGACTCACCTTTTTCCTTTAACTTTTTCAGGTGTTGCATAAAGCTGGACCGGGTTCGGAGAGGACAAGGTGGCCCATGCCGAAGATTATGTTTAATTATTTTATGCATGACTTTGATAAGTATTTCATTTTAAGTATTGGGTTGTAATAAAGGCCATTTTATTACATTTGGTATTATTATAATGGTGGCTTGTTTTAAGCCACTAAGTGGAGGATTTTATGGTTTGCACCCTATTTATTCAAATTAGTTTATATATACTAAAGTTTTAAAATGAACATGTTTTTAATAACAAAGTTTTACTCATAAGTTTAAATGGATATGTTTTTCAAAAGTCAACAAACTATAGTGTTTATTCTAAGACAAAAAGATTTTTTCCGTCTTTCCACAGTGACATAACCAGATTCGGTCGTAGTGAATGGGCCGGGTTTGGGGATGTTACAGTTATGCAATGCATATAGGTGTTCGATTAAGCCTATGAGAGATATCTACTTGTAACCAAATTGTTTCAAGAATTAGTTGTTTAAGCTAAATTTTGAATTGGGTAAATGCGCATTTCCATGATGTATTGATATATATATATATGAAATTAGCTATATGTGATTTCTTGATTTTATTAAGTGTTGACTTTACCTAGTTTTAATACAAGCTATGTAATGTACCTGAAATATTATAGATAAGGCTCTGTATAATCGGCCAAGTAAATGAGTGTAGGCATGATTTTGTGATAAGCTGGTATGTTCGGCTATAAGGGATAAGGTTTTAAAACCACATGTTTTTGGTCTTATAAGTAAGTTGAAATAGGATGATTTATGGATCTTGCTCATTTTAATTAATTAGATGTGATTAGTTTGTTTGTGTGAGCTTATTAAGATAAAAAGACTTGATAAGTGAGGTTTATGCTATTTGCATTGTTGTGCGGTGATAATGAAATGTTTATTGCATGATATTTTGTGTTCATCAGTGATTAAATTGAATATGACTTATTTTAGTATATTAAGTATGTTTTCCGCATGGGACTGTCTGTTATAATTGAATCTTTTTATATGGATGCATAATTAAAACATAAATTGATTGAATAAAAGTTTTTACTTATCTGGTAATGCCCGTAACCCTAATCCGGCGATGGATAGGGGCTAGGGGTGTTACATAAAACCATATTTGAGTTCCTCTAATCTTTCCTCATGTGACTTGAAAAAAATTAATATGTTAAAAAAATAAATTTGGTTAAATTCTAAATGTGCTCCGATAGCACCTGTCATTCGTATTGTAAGTCAGGGCGAGTGAGGGGTGTTACATTTCCCCTTTTTAAAATCATTTAAAAGTACTAGTTTAATTACAAGCCCAAGTCAAACTTAAATGTGTTAGCCACATTTAATCACCACTCTATATCCTCATGTAATGACTTAAAATTAATCTATATAAATTGTATCTCATAAAAATAATAATTCTAATATAAAATTCAATCGAAACAACCAAAATACTCTTTTGTGGAAAAAAAATGCATTTTAACCCGTTTTGACCTTTTATTGTAACAGCCTGAATTAGGCTCTAGTCAAAATAGTGGTTTCGAGACCACAAATCCAAAGTAGAAATATTTATTTTATGATTGTTTTAAGGTTCATGATATGATTACTTGATTGTGTGAAAGTTTCGTTGAGAAATTTTGTTGGTAAATTGTCCAATTTCAATTTTAGGACTAAATTGCAAAAGTTGCAAAATGTGTGTTCTAGAAGCTTTAAGTATGAAGTAGTTATGGATTCTTAATTAGAGGTCCTTAAATATAAATTTGACCAATTTCTATTTTTATGGAAAAAAGTGGACATGTTTAGGAAAAATTTCAAAGAAAGGCTTTAGGGGCATTTTGGTCATTTGGTTAGTAAAAGAATAAAAAGGGAAATTAAAGCCAAAATTGACTCATCTTTCTTCTACCTTGGCCGAATTTCATAAGGGCTCCATAGCTAGGGTTTTTCCACTTTTAAAGCTTGATAGTAAGTGCATCCTAGCCCCGTTTTTAATGCTCTTTATGTTTTTGAAGTCGTGTTCACCCGATCTTTCTATTTTCACCATTGTTTTGAAGTAGGGTTCATGTTTAAAATTTTACCCATGTATGAAATGCATGTGTTTAGATTTTTTATGGTAGAAAATGAAAGTTTAATGTATGATAAACGACTTTTGCTAAGTGATTTTCGGTAAAAACATCAAAAAGGACTTAATTGTAAAAGTTGTAAAATGTGTGTAAAAGTGTTATTAAATGAAAAATGTGGATTGTTATAAGTATATAAGAGGATCGGGTAGGCTTGGGAATTGAAGAAATTGAATAGATTTCATTTTTCGAGCCTAAGGGCAAATTTGTAAATATGTCAAAGTTTAGGGGCAAAAATGTAATTTTTCCAGAATGTGATTTTTGGACTGAATTGAATAATGTGAATAATAAATGAATAAATGAGTTAAATGTGATATTATAAATCACGAAAAACTAGGTTTGAACCTATAACGGGGGAACACGAGTATTTGACGATTTAGTCCTTTTCACCATTTTTATGTCGAGGTAAGTTTGTATGTAAATAATGCAACTTTATAATTGTATTTATAATGTTTTGTGTTTGCATGAATTGTATGATTGACTCTATAGATTAAACTGACGAAGTTTCGAAAAGCGAGTAAAATCCCGGTTGAACCTTAGGAATTGTTAGGATACAAATATCATGACATTAGAGTTAGTTGAGATTACGTGTAAGATGTAAGAGTATGTGCTTGATATGTAAATGCTCATAATTAATGTGTATGTTTTATGTGAGATTTGAAATGGTTTGTTGATTGTAGTATAAGTTATGCTATTCATATGATTGAGTAAGTTATGCTCTTGAAGTTTAATGACAATTATGTTAATATATGTCATGTTATTCATATGACAATGTATAATTAATGTTGTTTATTATTTGCATATGAACTTACTAAGCTTTAAAGCTTACTCCCCTTTCCTTTCCCATGCCTTATAGGGTTAATAAACTAGCTCAAGTTGGAGATCGCCGGAGATTCTATCACACTATCAAGCTACCATTTTGGGTTGTGGCATGTATAGGGACTAAGTCAATTGATTATATGTGTCTTTATGATTGTAGCCAATATGTTGGCTTGTAATTGTCAAAGGCTTGTTTGCTATTTGCCCATGTAAATTGGCTTATGTTGGCAACATGCTTGTAAGCCTAAGTATATTCATACATGTGTAAACGTCTATAGTGATATGATCATGGTATGCTTAGTGAATGTGAAATGTTTGGAATTGTGATTATGGCATAATTGTGTTATTTTTGGCAATGTGGTTTATTGATGAGATGATAAATTGGTGTACAACTAGGTACTTTGAAAGTAGTCAATTGTGACTTAATAATTGTTGTGAGTATGATAGATTTTGTTGTTGTGTTGTAACACCCCAAACCCGATCTATGCGTTAAGACCAGATTTGACATGTCACACGAAATGATCATATGTAAAGTCTTTTAGAGATTTGTAGAAAACGGATTTTTCAAGAAAAAGATTTTGAAAAGGTGTTTACTGAAAATCGAGGTTGATTGTTAAATTTAATAATTTAAGACGTAAGAGTTTATAAATTGAAACTTAGAAAAAAATAATTGACTCAATATTCTGAGAAATGTAAAAGAGTTCAAAAGAAATTTTGAAAGCAAGATTTTTAGAAGAATTGTTACAGAAAGTTTCCGAGTTAAAAAAATATTTAAAATGAAACTCTTTTTGCAAATATATTTGAGGAAAACATTTATTTCTATTTTAAAATGAAATAGTCCCACTTAAGTATTTAAATCATAATAAAATTCCATCCACGAGTAAAACATCCATAAAAATTTAACCAGAGGCCTTATTACAAAATAGCAAAAATAATAAAAAGTACTTAAAAAGAAATCTGAAATTTAAATAACCCATAATTCGTAGTATGGCCTCCATTGAGTCGTTCCCGGCCCAAGCCTCCATCACTGATCATTACCTGAGGAAGGTAAAGAAAACAGGGGTGAGTTACTTAGAACTCAGTATGTAATCCACTTACCATTGTCATTGGGCAAAAATTCAATTAAGCATTTATTAGGCCAAAGCCCATTACAATCATAGCATAATATCATATATAACATGCATGTGTTATGCAATTTCCCAACCAAACCTAGTTTTCCATCCGCTACACACCACCCGTACCAACCAACACACCTGTGGGGAGCTTAGTCACCCACCTCGCCAACACACCAAATTGGGCATTAAGCCATATATCAAACTGGGCATTAAGCCATATATTAAACTGGGCATTAAGCCATATATCAAACTGGGCATTAAGCCATTAGAATTTTGTAGCAAAGCTACCAGAACTTCTCTTCGTCAAATATCCCAACCCATGCAAATCATGTATATAATATGCACATTCAATTACTACAATCCATTCATATAATTATTACAAACATATGGCCCATTATAAAAATTCTCACAATCTGGCCCATATCACATTTTGGCCCATGTAGCCAATATCACATTTGGCCCATAAATCAAGTATCACATTTGGCCCATTTATCACATATCACTTATGGCCCATTTATCAAATATAACATATGGCCCATTTATCACATATCATATAAGGCCCACTTATCAAATATCACTTATGGCCCATTTATCAAATATCACATATGGCCCATTTACCAAATATCACTTATGGCCCATTTATCAAATATCACATATGGCCCATTTATCAAATATCACTTATGGCCCATTTATCAAATATCGCATAAGGCCCACTTAGTCACTTTTATCGGTTTATCCCATTAAGGGCAATTTTGTAATTTTCACGGTCTTAATACCGATTTCATAGTTTTTACTATTAAAGTGATAAATATACTATTTTACTCGATTTCACTAACTTATGATTTAATCCAACGATTACTACGATATAGTCATCTAACCCATGAGATACGGTGCGAGATTACACACCTGATTACGGTGAGCACTACACTTTCTTGATCGTCAACACCTAGAATATTTTTAACGCTCGATTAGATCATTAACACTTATAGTAATTTATTCTAAGATAAACGGTCTAGGATTTTTACCCTCGGAATCGTGAATAACTATGATTTGTCGATTTTCCCCGGTTGACGGTCCACAACCCATTGGAAAATCTCGAATAGCTAACGGCTCAGAACTGCGAACAACCTTGAATAGTTGATTTTCACCGGATGAGGGTCCACAACCCGATGGAAAATCCCGAATCGCCGAAACAGCCCTTCGTTTGAATCTAGGAGAGGTCGCAAATTTTCTCCTTTTTCGATCACCAATCACTACTCCTTTTGATTTGATCTTGTTTTCCTCCATTAACAAAAGAATATTAGCCCAAACTAATATTTCGTTATTAAACGATTAGTCTTAATGAGCGAAATCGACTTACCACAAAATCCTTACGTTCAAAGCATGAAAATCGAGTGATAGAGTCCCTAATATAGAATCAGTTAATAAACCCCATCTTTAATGAAATCAAGAGTAATATGGAATCCTTGATAGAAATCCTTACCTTAAAGCTTTGGACCAAATCCTAACGATACACGATGATTTCGGACACTCCAATTTTCGGCCTTCCACTAAGTTTCTATGATGGAGAAAAGATTTGAATGAGATATGGTCTGATGGTGGTCTCGATCCAAAAAGACCATCCCACACCAACATGTATGTAATATCCCGGGTTAGGGGCTATTTTGTTGTTGCATGTGTTTAGTGTGCTGTGTTGCTATTTCGGTATTTTAGGGGCTTAGTTGTAGGCTAGGTGTATGTCTGAGTGAATGGGAAAATTTTGGTTTCTGGGATTAAGTGAAGGGAGCTGAGGAAGCTGGGGTTTAAGAATTTTAATTGATGTTTTATTGCACAAAAGAGGAGCTAGCTTAGTGGCAAGCATGCGTTACATGGGGAGCTTGGTGTGGCGTCATCTACATGGAGTGGAGGTCCAGTGTTCGAGCTGCAGAGTCCCCATTTTGGCTTCTTTTTGGGACGGCATGGAGGAGAGGTAGAATGCTAGTGAAATTCTACTTGGACTTGGTCTTCACTTTCAAATGTAAGGTGGAGAGCAAATTGTGGAGGAGGACTTGGTCCACTCATTTGAAATGAGTGGTGGTGAGTGTGTTTGGGGAGTGTGGCCGAATTTGTGGGGTGTTGGAGTGGGGGAAGTGGACGGCATAGTGGTGTGAGGTGCTAGCCGAAATGCATTTTTGCATTTTTGGCATTTTGGGTGCAATTTCGGTCTTTGGAATATCAAGCAAGAAAGCCTCTTCTTTGGTCTTTGGTTAGCCGAATGTTCTAAGGGTTTTTATTTTGTCTTTTGAATACTGATTTCCTAGTGAACTCCTCTCATTTTGTTCTTCATCTTTTGAAACCGAAAGACCAAATTTTCAAAGGTGTGCCGAAATTCTTTGTTCTCTTGAGTAGGGTGAAGCCGAATGTCCCTTACACTTTTCTCTTCTTTTTCTTTTGTGTAAATCGAAGCTAGCCTCTCCTCTTCTCAACTTTCTTTTCTTGTTTTTGAAACCTTGTAAACCGAAACCCCCATTCTCTCAAATACCATTCATCTTTTCTTTTTCTTCAAATCAGAAGTACCTTTTATCTCTTTGTTCTATTTTGTTACTTGGCCGAATATCAACACTATTCTTTTGCATTTTGTTTACTCTTCTCTTCAACTCTGACCGAAAATCGTGATTGGTATAAATCACCTTGGCCGAATCTTTGATTCTTCTTTTGGCACAAGTCCTGGCCGAATCGCTTGTGGTTCTCTTCTTGTGTTGGGTGGCCGAATATAGAGTGTTGGGTTTCTTGCTTCAATCGTTTGGAGATTGGTAAGCCTTGGCCGAATGGTCATCTAGTTTCTTTCTTTTTCTTAATCGATTTAAGTTGTTTAAGAATCGTATATGACAACTATTGATGAGTGTTATCTCTTATGTTGGAACCGATTGCATCATAGGACAACGGGGACTTTGAAGCAGACAAGTGGAGCTTTCTACCTTGGTTTAACCATTCGATAAGTGGTGGTAAGAAGATTATTTGTTAGTCTATTCTTTTGGATTTCAAAAAGATAGGGATTCAAGTGGATTAACTGTTCATCTTTTTATGGTGTAGCCGATTGCTAAAGGAGAATCATTGTTTGATTCGGATTTGGTAGGAAACCAAATCATCTTAAAAGGTAAGGGTTCGATATTAACCCCCTTTGGTTAATTGTTGATGGCCGAATGTTATAGATGCCTAACCCCTATGTGTTGGCCGAGTGTAGGAGCTAGTAATCGAGGGACTTAGATCATTTTCGTTGGGATTCTAGACTCGTATTTACCAGGTGTGTAACTAACACACTTCTGTTTAGTAATATGATTGATAACCTGTGTGATAATTAATGAAACAGTGATGATTGATATGATACCCTAATGGGTATGACTTTGGACTCGGGTAAGTCAGTATTATTATTATTGTTATGAGTTTACTGATGATCTATATGATACCCTGGCTATGGATACATGTGACATGGGATATGAGGTTAGACATATTAGCATGATATGCATGACTTGTATGATATGCATGGTTACATGAGTATGGTATGTTGGTGGGTGATATGAGTGGAGGGAGCAGTGATATTCTGTGCTGACGAGCACCAGTGTTTTGGTAACACACTTTGTGACTTTGGGTCACCAGAGGTTTGGCACCTCCAGAGGTTTGGCACCTCATTGCGACTCGTCCCTGTGGTTTGACACCACCGTGGGTTGGCCCCACTTGAGATATGGGATCGTCTGCTAGTGATTGGGTATCACACGATGGGTTGGCCCCATCACTTGATTATTGTGACTACGGTCACCAGTGCTTTGGTAGCACATTTGTGTCTTTGGGACACCAGAGGTTGGGCACCTCATTGCGACTCGTCCCTGTGGTTGATACCACCGTGGGTTGGCCCCACTCGAGATATGGGATCGTCTGCTAGTGATTGGGTATCACACGATGGGTTGGCCCCATCATTGGATTTGTGACTTCGGTCACCAGTGCTTCGGTAGCACAAACGTGTCTTTGGGACACCAGTGGTTTGGCACCACATTGACGGATATTGTGTCTTTGGGACACCAGTGTTTTGGTAACACATTGTGACTATATGTCACCAGTGGTTTGGCACCACCAGTGGTTTGGTACCACACGGGGTAGAAAAGGAGATACGGATGGTTAGGATCGGGTTGCATTAATTATGTTGCTATGTATGATGTGTGTTAGCATGTTGTTTTATTGGGAGCGAGATTTACACACTGAGTCATTCGACTCACCCTCTCCTTTGACATATCAGGTGACTCGTAGACGCGGACATGGAGCCGGGATGGACTCGGGGTGCACATGCCATGCTTTAATAAAAGTTTTGCTCAGACTATTCAATTTGGGTACTTTAACTTATTTACTTTTAGTTGGGTTTTAGTTTGGATTTGTAAAAGGCCTTTGATTTATGTTTTATGATGGTTATGTTTTAATTAGATTCTTAACATGCTTAACAAAATAACTTGGTATGAAGTTTTACTAAAAAAAAACTTGGAAATACAATGTTTTCAAAACTATATCGCAATGTGTTTTAAACTATACCATCGGGTATCTCACTATGTTTTGTTATAAAGTAAACTCAAATGATTTTCAAATCAAACTCGATTTTCTGCTAAGTCAAAAATGTTTTAAAATAGCACTTAGAAACTATTGAAATTACTAAATGAAATCAACTCGTTTTTAACTATATACTTTGGATAAGTTTTCAAAATCTAATCAAACAAGCCTACTCCAATTTTCCTCAAATTCACTATGTTTTCACCCCGTTTTTAAACGAAAAATCTGATTACTCAAAAACGTTTTCCCCGTAACATACCAGATTCGGACGTGGTGTCTTGTCCGGGTTTGGGGTGTTACAATTGTGGTATCAGAGCCAGATTCAAAGGCTCGGCTGTGGGCCTGAGGCCCAAAATGGTTTCAGAAGATTGTTTTGTTAGTCTTTATTCCTAAAGTATGGTTTGAAAGGCATGGCACCGAGTCTCCGGCACCAGTTCGCCCAGGTAAGTACCCCGTACTGTTGTTTGTGATTTGGTTGGATGTGATATGATTTGATGATTAGCAATAGTATGCTACTTTAGAGATTGAGACTGATAGGATTCTGTGAACTCGCGAGAACAAATCCTCTTTAAATATTCATAAGACTTGCTTTAAAACAGTGGAATAAATACTGATGCATAAAATTCTTAATCAGATACGTAGAAAGATTAGTCATGAGCACTCGAGGCGGACGTGGTCGTAATACTCGTGGTAGAGGTAGGGGTAGGATGACAGTCTCTGAGCCCGTAGGATCTGGTCAGGGGTCAGAGAATGAGATACCGGTTCCGCCACCAGCTGGAGGTGGTGAGTTCCAAGATCAGACCGGGGATGACGCAGTGTCACAGGCGATGCTGCGAGTATTGGAAAGAGTAGCTGGTGTAGGTGGTGGTGCAGGAGTTAGGAAATCTGTTCCTGAGCGACTCCGGGCAAATGGGGCCGAATTCTTCCGAGGTGTATCTGGTGTTGCTCCCAGCACTACTGAATACTGGCTGGAGGCAACTGAGCGGATCATGGATGATCTGGACTTGACAGCTGAAGAGAAGCTGAAGGGCATCGTATCGCTTCTCCGAGATGAGTCATATCAGTGGTGGCTCACGGTTCGGGACAGTGTGGCAGCAGAGGATTTGACATGGGATTATTTCAGGGCTGCATATCAAAAGAAGTACATCGGAGCTAGTTATATCGACTCCCAGCGAAAGGCATTTCTGAGGCTTGTTCAGGGGAGTAAATCTGTTTCTGAGTACGAGGCCGAGTTCCTGAAGTTGAGTAGGTATGCCAGGGGCATTGTGGCCACTGAGCATGAGAGGTGTGTTCGTTTCGAGGATGGTCTGCGAGACGAGTTGAGACTACTGATTGCTCCGCAGCAGGAGCGCGAGTTTGCTGTCTTAGTTGAGAAGGCTAAGGTAGCCGAGGGTATTAAAGAGTCAGTGAGGCAGGGTATGGACAGAAATAGGCATAAGAGGAGCTTCGGGTCTTCTGGATCGTCGGGTAATCCGCAGAAGAGGGCTAGACCGAGTGGGCCGAATCAGTCTGCTAGGTTTGTTGCTGCTAGGCAGGGACCGCCGCAGTGTAATCAGTGTGGGAAATCTCATTGGGGTGGTTGCTGGACTGGAGGTAAAGGGTGCTTTGAGTGTGGTTCTCTGGAGCACCGTGTGAGGGACTGTCCGCGTAGGTTGGCCAGGATTCAGTCTGAGAGTCAGGGCCGTAATCAGTTCAGAGGTAATGGCCCGCCACCGCAGAGGGGCCGTGGTAATGGCAGAGGTGGTAATGGTTCTGGTCGGGGCCGTGGAGCACCGGGCAGAGGTGCGGGTAGCTCTGATGCCAGGCAGCCTGGGTTAGTGTATGCTGCGAGGCGCCGAGAGGAGGGCGACGCACCGGACGTCATAACCGGTACGTTTTTGATCTTTGGTTCTCCTTATACTGCTTTGATTGATGTGGGTTCGACGCACTCTTATGTTGCCAGTAGTATAGTAGAGACCATGAACTTAGACTCTGAGATATCTTCTAGGCAGATGACTGTGATTAGCCCTCTAGGTCACTCCGTAGTAGTGGATAAACTGTTTAGAGAGGTACCCCTAGAACTCCAAGGGGTAGTGTTTGCTGCTGATCTGATGGAACTGCCGTTTGGGGAGTTCGATCTGATTCTTGGGATGGATTGGTTGGTCAAGTACCAAGCGAGGTTGGATTGCGCGGCCAAGCGCATGGTTCTTAAGACGGTTGATGGTGATGAAGTGGCTATGATAGGTAATAGGAGAGATTACTTATCAAATGTGGTATCTGCTTTGAAAGCAGAGAAGATGGTCAGGAAGGGCTGTGAAGCGTATGTAGTTCATGTGTATGCCTTGGAGGCTAAAGAGTCTGCTGTTGAGAAGGTTCGTACTGTTAAGGAATTTGCTGATGTGTTTCCTGAGGAGCTTCCGGGTTTGCCGCCAGATCGCGAAGTAGAGTTCGGGATAGATCTGTTACCCGGAACCGCGCCAGTGTCTATTGCTCCGTATAGGATGGCACCAAAGGAATTGGTGGAGCTTAAGGCTCAGATCTAGGAGTTATTGGATCGAGGTTTTATCAGGCCAAGTGTTTCGCCGTGGGGTGCGCCGGTACTATTCATTAAGAAGAAAGATGGCACGATGCTGATGTGCATAGACTACCGCCAGTTGAACAAGCTGACGATTAAAAACAAGTATCCGTTGCCACGGATAGATGACTTGTTTGATCAGCTGAAGGGTGCTGCGATATTTTCGAAGATCGACTTGAGGTCTGGGTATCACCAGTTAAAGGTTAAGGAGGCTGATATCCATAAAACAGCGTTTCGGACTCGGTATGGGCACTACGAATTTATGGTGATGCCGTTCGGGTTGACTAACGCACCGGCAGCGTTTATGGATATGATGAATAGGGTGTTTCAGCAGTATTTGGATCAGTTCGTGGTGGTTTTCATAGACGACATCTTAGTGTACTCAAGGACAGAGGAAGAGCATGATAAGCATTTGAGAGTGGTGCTGCAGATTCTGAGGGAGAAGCAACTCTATGCTAAGTTCAGTAAGTGCGAGTTCTGGCTTAGAGAAGTGACTTTCTTGGGCCATGTAGTGTCGGCTGAGGGGATTTGAGTAGATCCTCGTAAGATTGAGGCAGTTTTGGATTGGAAGCCGCCTAAGTCAGTGGCTGAGATTCGGAGTTTTCTGGGTTTGGCCGGATACTACCGAAGGTTTGTTGAGGGTTTTTCATTGATAGCAGCGCCGATGACCAAGTTGTTAAGGAAAGAGGTCCCGTTTGTATGGACTGAGAAACAACAGGAAAGCTTCGATAAGTTAAAGAAGATTTTGACTGAGGCTCCGGTTTTAATTCAACCTGAGGCTGGTAAGGAATTCACAGTGTATTGCGACGCATCACATACGGGTTTGGGTTGTGTGCTAATGCAGGAAGGTAAGGTTGTGGCTTACGCTTCTCGACAGCTGAGGCCACATGAGGTCAACTATCCGACGCACGATTTGGAGCTAGCAGCTGTGGTCTTCGCCTTAAAGATTTGGAGGCACTACTTATACGGGGAGAGATCGATAGTCTATACAGATCATAAGAGTCTGAAGTATCTCCTGACTCAGAAGGATTTGAATTTGAGGCAGCGCAGATGGGTTGAGTTGCTAAAAGATTATGACTGCTCGATCGAGTATCATCCGGGCAAGGCTAACGTGGTGGCAGACGCGTTGAGCCGTAAGGTTGTTTCGGACTTAAGAGCTTTGTTTGCCCATTTGAGTTTGTATGACGACGGGAGTATTCTGGCAGAGCTGCAGGTTAAGCCTACTTGGGTTGAGCAGATCAGAGAGAAACATTTATTGGATGAGGTTCTGAGTGCGCGAAGGTTGCAAGTGCAGGATGGTGGTTTGGAGGGTTACAGCTTGTCGAGTGATGAGGTGTTGTGTTTTCAAGGTAAGGCTTGTATGCCTAAAGATGTGGAGCTAAGGCAGAAGATTCTTCAGGACGCACATAGCAGTCCTTATGCTATGCATCCTGGAGGTAGCAAGATGTATAGGGATCTTAGAGAGCAGTTTTGGTGGCCTGGCTTGAAGAAAGAGGTGACAGAGTTTGTGGGGAAGTGTCTGACTTGTCAGCAGGTCAAGGCCGAACACCAGTTGCCGTCGGGTTTGCTTCAGCCTGTGAAGATTCCTCAGTGGAAGTGGGAAAGGATAACCATGGATTTCGTCAGTGGGTTACCGCTTACGCCAAGCAAGAAGGATTCAGTTTGGGTAGTGGTGGATCGTCTGACTAAATCAGCTCACTTTATTCTGGTGAGGGTTGACTACTCACTTCAGAAGCTAGCGAAGCTGTATGTGTCAGAGATAGTGAGGTTGCATGGCGTGCCGGTTTCGATAATCTCGGATAGGGATCCCAGATTTACGTCAAGGTTCTGGAAAGCATTGCATCAGGCACTGGGTACTCGTTTGAATTTCAGCACGGCTTTTCACCCGCAGTCTGACGGTCAATCAGAAAGGGTTATTCAAATCTTGGAAGATATGCTGAGAGGTTGTGTCCTGGATTTCAGAGGTAGTTGGGAGGAGTTTCTACCATTAGCTGAGTTTGCCTACAACAACAGTTACCAAGCGAGCATCAAGATGGCACCGTATGAGGCGTTGTATGGTAGGAAGTGTCGCTCACCTACGTGTTGGACGGAGTTAGGTGAACGTCAGTTGTTGGGACCCGAGTTGGTTGCTGAGACAGAAGACAAGGTTAAGTTGATTCAGGCTCGATTAAAGGAAGCTTCGGACCGGCAGAAGTCTTATGCCGATCTTAAGCGAAGAGATATAGAGTTTGCTGTGGGGGATCGAGTGTTTCTGAAGGTCTCGCCTTGGAAGAAGGTGTTGAGGTTCGGGAGGAAAGGCAAGCTAAGTCCGAGGTTTATTGGGCCGTATAAGGTACTGAGACGAGTAGGACCAGTAGCGTATCAGCTTGAGTTGCCAGCAGAGCTTAGTCAGATTCACGATGTTTTTCATGTTTCGATGCTTCGGAGGTATCGTTCAGATCCGTCACATGTGGTAGCAGTGGAAGAGATCGAGGTAAATCCAGACTTGACTATGGAAGAGGAACCTGTGCAGATTCTTGATCGGGATGTGAAGGTTCTGCGTAGGAAGTCTGTGCCTTTGGTTAAGGTACTTTGGCGGAATCATGGCATAGAAGAAGCTACGTGGGAACCCGAGGATATGATGAGACAGCAATACCCGCAACTCTTTTGATCAGGTAATTTCGGGGCCGAAATTATTTTAAGGGGGTAGAACTGTAATATCCCGGGTTAGGGGCTATTTTGTTGTTGCATGTTATTGCATGTGTTTAGTGTGCTGTGTTGCTATTTCGGTATTTTAGGGGCTTAGTTGTAGGCTAGGTGTATGTCTGAGTGAATGGGAAAATTTTGGTTTCTGGGTGTTAAGTGAAGGGAGCTGAGGAAGCTGGGGTTTAAGAATTTTAATTGATGTTTTATTGCACAAAAGAGGAGCTAGCTTAGTGGCAAGCATGCGTTACATGGGGAGCTTGGTGTGGCGTCATCTACATGGAGTGGAGGTCCAGTGTTCGAGCTGCAGAGTCCCCATTTTGGCTTCTTTTGGGACGGCATGGAGGAGAGGTAGAATGCTAGTGAAATTCTACTTGGACTTGGTCTTCACTTTCAAATGTAAGGTGGAGAGCAAATTGTGGAGGAGGACTTGGTCCACTCATTTGAAATGAGTGGTGGTGAGTGTGTTTGGGGAGTGTGGCCGAATTTGTGGGGTGTTGGAGTGGGGGAAGTGGACGGCATAGTGGGGTGAGGTGCTAGCCGAAATGCATTTTTGCATTTTTGGCATTTTGGGTGCAATTTCGGTCTTTGGAATATCAAGCAAGAAAGCCTCTTCTTTGGTCTTTGGTTAGCCGAATGTTCTAAGGGTTTTTATTTTGTCTTTTGAATACTGATTTCCTAGTGAACTCCTCTCATTTTGTTCTTCATCTTTTGAAACCGAAAGACCAAATTTTCAAAGGTGTGCCGAAATTCTTTGTTCTCTTGAGTAGGGTGAAGCCGAATGTCCCTTACACTTTTCTCTTCTTTTTCTTTTGTGTAAATCGAAGCTAGCCTCTCCTCTTCTCAACTTTCTTTTCTTGTTTTTGAAACCTTGTAAATCGAAACCCCCATTCTCTCAAATACCATTCATCTTTTCTTTTTCTTTAAATCGGAAGTACCTTTTATCTCTTTGTTCTATTTTGTTACTTGGCCGAATATCAACACTATTCTTTTGCATTTTGTTTACTCTTCTCTTCAACTCTGACCGAAAATCGTGATTGGTATAAATCACCTTGGCCGAATCTTTGATTCTTCTTTTGGCACAAGTCCTGGCCGAATCGCTTGTGGTTCTCTTCTTGTGTTGGGTGGCCGAATATAGAGTGTTGGGTTTCTTGCTTCAATCGTTTGGAGATTGGTAAGCCTTGGCCGAATGGTCATCTAGTTTCTTTCTTTTTCTTAATCGATTTAAGTTGTTTAAGAATCGTATATGACAACTATTGATGAGTGTTATCTCTTATGTTGGAACCGATTGCATCATAGGACAACGGGGACTTTGAAGCAGACAAGTGGAGCTTTCTACCTTGGTTTAACCATTCGATAAGTGGTGGTAAGAAGATTATTTGTTAGTCTATTCTTTTGGATTTCAATAAGATAGGGATTCAAGTGGATTAACTGTTCATCTTTTTATGGTGTAGCCGATTGCTAAAGGAGAATCATTGTTTGATTCGGATTTGGTAGGAAACCAAATCATCTTAAAAGGTAAGGGTTCGATATTAACCCCCTTTGGTTAATTGTTGATGGCCGAATGTTATAGATGCCTAACCCCTATGTGTTGGCCGAGTGTAGGAGCTAGTAATCGAGGGACTTAGATCGTTTTCGTTGGGATTCTAGACTCGTATTTACCAGGTGTGTAACTAACACACTTCTGTTTAGTAATATGATTGATAACCTGTGTGATAATTAATGAAACAGTGATGATTGATATGATACCCTAATGGGTATGACTTTGGACTCGGGTAAGTCAGTATTATTATTATTGTTATGAGTTTACTGATGATCTATATGATACCCTGGCTATGGATACATGTGACATGGGATATGAGGTTAGACATATTAGCATGATATGCATGACTTGTATGATATGCATGGTTACATGAGTATGGTATGTTGGTGGGTGATATGAGTGGAGGGAGCAGTGATATTCTGTGCTGACGAGCACCAGTGTTTTGGTAACACACTTTGTGACTTTGGGTCACCAGAGGTTTGGCACCTCCAGAGGTTTGGCACCTCATTGCGACTCGTCCCTGTGGTTTGACACCACCGTGGGTTGGCCCCACTTGAGATATGGGATCGTCTGCTAGTGATTGGGTATCACACGATGGGTTGGCCCCATCACTTGATTATTGTGACTACGGTCACCAGTGCTTTGGTAGCACATTTGTGTCTTTGGGACACCAGAGGTTGGGCACCTCATTGTGACTCGTCCCTGTGGTTGATACCACCGTGGGTTGGCCCCACTCGAGATATGGGATCGTCTGCTAGTGATTGGGTATCACACGATGGGTTGGCCCCATCATTGGATTTGTGACTTCGGTCACCAGTGCTTCGGTAGCACAAACGTGTCTTTGGGACACCAGTGGTTTGGCACCACATTGACGGATATTGTGTCTTTGGGACACCAGTGTTTTGGTAACACATTGTGACTATATGTCACCAGTGGTTTGGCACCACCAGTGGTTTGGTACCACACGGGGTAGAAAAGGAGATACGGATGGTTAGGATCGGGTTGCATTAATTATGTTGCTATGTATGATGTGTGTTAGCATGTTGTTTTATTGGGAGCGGGATTTACACACTGAGTCATTCGACTCACCCTCTCCTTTGACATATTAGGTGACTCGTAGACGCGGACATGGAGCCGGGATGGACTCGGGGTGCACATGCCATGCTTTAATAAAAGTTTTGCTCAGACTATTCAATTTGGGTACTTTAACTTATTTACTTTTAGTTGGGTTTTAGTTTGGATTTGTAAAAGGCCTTTGATTTATGTTTTATGATGGTTATGTTTTAATTAGATTCTTAACATGCTTAACAAAATAACTTGGTATGAAATTTTACTAAAAAAAAACTTGGAAATACAATGTTTTCAAAACTATATCGCAATGTGTTTTAAACTATACCATCGGGTATCTCACTATGTTTTGTTATAAAGTAAACTTAAATGATTTTCAAATCAAACTCGATTTTCTGCTAAGTCAAAAATGTTTTAAAATAGCACTTAGAAACTATTGAAATTACTAAATGAAATCAACTCGTTTTTAACTATATACTTTGGATAAGTTTTCAAAATCTAATCAAACAAGCCTACTCCAATTTTCCTCAAATTCACTATGTTTTCACCCCGTTTTTAAACGAAAAATCTGATTACTCAAAAACGTTTTCCCCGTAACATACCAGATTCGGACGTGGTGTCTTGTCCGGGTTTGGGGTGTTACAATGTAGATTCGGCACAAAGGAAAAGGGAAAATAACAATACCAAAATTTTGTACTAGCCACTTATTGATCAAAGTGTGAGAAGAAGAATAAAATGTTTGAGAAGGAGATAAGTGTGGTAGAAGATTCGGCTACGAAGGAAAAGTTGAAGGGGATGATGCTTAGTAACATTCGGCCATAGTGAAAATAAAAGGGAGAAAATGTTTGAGAGATTTTTGTAAGAAGAAAGAGATGAAGAAAGGTATAGGAAAATTAGGTGTTTAGGTTTCGGTTCTTTTCAAGAATGGAAGATGAACAAAGAAATGAGTTTGAGGCTTGTCTGCATTCGGCAAGGGTGAAAAGAAAAGAAAAGTGGAAATGGCCTTTCAAGGTTTTGGTGATTTCGGCACTAGGAGGAAAGGTTTGAGAGAATAGGCAAAATAAGACCGAAATGGTCAAAATTATGAATGACTAAAAGAAAAACAAAGATGTTACATATTGCTCAAGGTGCATTAGGCTAATGAGAGGAAAGATGGAGAGAAAAGTTTTGAGAGAACACAAAAATGACCAAATGAGAATGTGCCCAACTAGCACCTAATCCTACCAAAAGCCTTCAAAAAATTCGGCCACCCCCTAGCCCCCAAAATCGTCCAAGTACATGGACACAAAGTCAAAGTTTGGCCACTCCAAACTTTCCAAAACATCTTCCTTGTAATGTGCCTTGTGTTCCCCCTACATGCCTTATTCAAATGATTCCCTTCCTTAAGTTTACACTTGCCTTTTCTCTTAGCCACCTTACCATAAAAATTAAAGTCCAACCTACCATAAATACTAGGCTTGACCGACACTATGAGGAAGGAAAGCATAAAAAAAATAAAATTCATGCACATCAAGGGATTCGAACCTCTTCCCTCAAGGAACACACATGGCGCCATATCCCCTTTACTACTTGCTCATCTTATGTTAACTTTTACCTCTTAATTACCTTAAACTTTAAGGTTACTTGTTCCACTTCTTTAAAGTACTCATTTCCAAAAATTATACTAAATCCAAATAAATCCCGAACCTTCTCAGGACTATTTTAACACACACATAGGATAAATAAACTAGCTAAGCATCAAAATAATGCAACATATAAAAATTCAAATTTTAGGATGTTACATGTGTTGGGGACAATTGTGGATGTTTTGGTTGCCTAAGTATGTAATGTTATGTGCCTTTGAATTGATGCGAGTGTTTGTGTGAATAAGGGTGGCAAAATGAAACACCCCAAACTCAGCCCACAAGCCTCGACCAGATCTGGTATGTTCCTCGAGTAAAGCGATTCAAAACTTGGTTGTTACTTTGGAAAACTTGGACGTTTTTGAATAAAATTTGTCTCGTGTTGGGTTCGATTTGAAAAGTCTAAGTCTTGTTAAAGCTTTAATTTCGTATTTGAAAATCATAAATTAAAAGTATTACCGAATTCGTGATAAGTTATCAAAACATTTAGAATTTATTTATTTATTTATTCGAAAACATTACTTATATTTTGGATTGAGAAAAAAAAAATGTATCATACTGAAATAATTAACATGCATGCATAAATAGTTTCTACTAGTGGCCTTATTACATCAAAAACAAAACCCAAAATAAATTTAAAGTACTTAAAATAAAAAGTCCAAATAAATTAATCTCGTGCTGAGCATGACCACCACTAAGCTCCTGCCGACCCGGTCCATTACTGAGCGTCACCTGAAAAATATCCCACAAGGGGTGAGTCAAACAGACTCAATATGTACAACCAACACTAAGTCCCAACGATTCAGGCATAACATATCATACATATACACATAGCAAATAAATTTAGTGATGCAATCCCGAACCCAAGCCTAGGTACCATCCGCTACACATCACCCTTACCAACCATCACACCGTGGGGACTACTAAGTCGACCCTCCATCCGCTACACACCATCGAAGGCAGTCGCTACAGACGACGTGCTCATCGCCCTTATAAAATTGTGGCATAGCCACCAGATAATATATTATGTGACATAAGTCACCACATTCAGATTACGTGACAGAAGTCACCACATTCAGATATTTGTGGTATAAACCACCAGATCACTTCCCCTTATCATAATTTCCCATATGCCCCATGTCATACAAATCATGCAATATCATGCCTTATGCCTTATTTCACATTCTTATCACATTCACATATGTGCCATATATTATACTCATAGTAGGAGTAGGTAAACGTACCTGAGTACTTTGTACCATTGCATGGTACTTTAGCCATATTCTTACACTTTCATATTAACATATATAATAAATTAAAGTCGTAAGTCTATTAAGATTTAGTGTGGGGTACACACCTGGTATACTTAACATTTCCACTGGAATCCCGAAGAATCCCGATCTAATCCTCTAGATCTTAGTCCCTACATTCGGCCAACACTACATACTTTAGCTAAAGGCCATTCGGCCAAATAATCAAATCCCGAAGGATTTATCGCAACTAGAGTCTTACCTTGCTGCCGATTTGATTGCTAATCAAATCCCGAAACCTTGTGATGTCCCCTCTTGCAATCGACCAACTACCATATCACTTGACTTGGTTAGTTTCGGTTTTTGAACATTTAAGAAATAAGTCTAAGTCACCAAATAGACCTTGGCCGAATATACATGTACACTTACCTTGCGATTTTAAATCCCGAAAAGTAGTCTCTTGGCTTATGAGGATGTCGAAATCCTACAGAGCACATGTTAGATCTAGTTCTAACATTAAATCATAATAAATGGCCCTTGGCCGAATATCAAGGCTCCCTTACCTTGATTATCTAAATCCCGAGATCACTTCTTGATCAATGGAGATGCCAAAATCTCTGTATAACCTTTGTTAATGTCGATTTTAACTCTTAATGGACCAAAACAAATGGCCTTCGGCCTAAGATCTTACTTGCTTACCTTAGATCTGAAATCCTGAATGATCTCCTCCTTGTAGTCGACAACTACCAAATCCCGAAAGACCCTTCAAAGTTTCGGCCATAGAGTATTATTGGGATTAGATACCTATTTTTCGGCTAAAAGAAAAGAAATAATAATATGACAATAATCGAATCCTTACCCTTAGTGTTGCAGTCGATTGCACCTTCACTTTAATCCACAGAGATTCGGCTTTGAGGCTTAGAGAATAGTGGGCTATGAGCCACTTGTGTATTCGGCTTCAACAAGAATGAAAAGAGGGGGATATGAGCTTAGGGAGAATCGGCAATGATGGACTTTGAGAGGAGAGTATTCGGCCTTTGATGAAAAGAAGAAGAGAATGTGGCTTGATGAATTTCGGCTTATGGAAGTGAGTAGCGAAAAGAAAGAAAAGAAAAGAATTCAAGTTGCTCTCTTTGGGAATTTCGGCACAACTGAAGAAAAGATGAGAAGAGAACCAAATTTTCGGTACACCTATACTATGATTAACCAAAAATACCATACAAAACATTCCCTTGGCCGGCCAACTCTTACTTCTTATCAGCTTCCTCATTTTTCTCCTCTTTTCTCTACTTATCACCTTATTCAAATTAATAAAAAAAATCCCAACATTAATCCCTTATCTCAGCCGAATTTTAGAAAGGATTAAACTCCTCCCTTAAGTTCCTTAGTGCCGTCCACCTCCTTTGCTCCTTGCAGCAAAATAAAATTCTTTTATTTGCTTCCCAAGCGACTCGAACTCCAGCCTTTCCTCACAGCTTATGGCATCACTTACTAAGCCTTAAGTGGCACCTTGCAACCACTTTACCAAGCCCATTTCCATGTCATATTTTCCCTACTATTTCTTTTAAGGCCTACTCTGCCTAGCTTCCTCTTTTAAACTTAAAATTCAATAATTTCTTAGGCACTTACCTACACTCTAAGGTTCACAGAATTCACCGAACACATTCGTAACATTCAAAAGCATTCGTAACATTCGTAACATTCGTAACTCGTTCAGATTGCCCGTCTGACTGTGGATGAAAAGTCGTAGTGAAATCCAATCTGGTGCCTAAAGCTTGATGTAGCGCTTTCCAAAACCGAGAAGTAAACCTTGGGTCCCTATCCGAAATGATTGATATCGGAACTCCATGCAACCTTACTATTTCTGCCACATACAGCCTCGATAACTTCTGCAAGGAATAATCAACCCGCACTAGAATGAAATGCGCGGTCTTTGTCAACTGATCCACTATCACCCATACCGAGTCCTTCTTAGTAGGCGTAAGGGGAAGCCCACTAACGAAGTCCATGGTGATTCTCTCTCACTTCCACTGCGGAATCCTTATTGGTTGGAGCAATCCTGATGGAACTTGGTGTTCAGCCTTAACTTGCTGACACGTCAAACACTTGCCGACAAATTCTGTAACTTCCCGCTTAAGTCCAGGCCACCAAAACTGTTCCCTTAAATCTCTGTACAACTTACTTCCTCCAAGATGCATAGCATAAGGGCTACTATGCGATTCCTGAAGAATTCTCTACCTTAACTCCTCATTCTTCGGCATACAGACCTTACCTTTGAAACACAATACTCCCTCGTCATTAATACCATAATCTTCCAACCCTCCATTCTGCACTTGCCGTAGTTTAGCGCTTAGATCTTCATCAACCAACTGTCCCTCTTTCACTTCATTCAACCACGTCGGCTTAACTTGCAGCTCTGCTAGCAGACTTCCATCATCATACAAGCTCAGATGTGCAAACATCACCCTCAGATCCGACACAACCTTTCGACTTAGGGCATCTGCCACTACATTCGCCTTGCCCGAATGATACTCTATTGAACAATCGTAATCCTTCAGTAATTCCACCCACCTTCGCTGTCTCAAGTTCAATTCCTTCTGAGTCAACAGATACTTAAGACTCTTGTGGTCTATGTAGATCACTGACTTTTCTCCATACAGATAGTGCCTCCACACCTTAAGAGCAAAGACCACTGCCGCCAATTCCAAATCATGAGTCGGGTAGTTAACCTCATGTGGCCTTAATTGTCGAGACGCATAAGCGACTACTTTCCCGTCTTGCATCAGAACACATCCCAATCCGGTATGAGAAGCGTCACAATACACCACGAAATCCTTTCCTGCCTCCGGCTGAATCAAGACCGGAGCTTCAATCAAGACCCTCTTAAGCTTCTCAAAGCTCTCCTGTTGCTTTTCTGTCCATACGAAAGGTACTTCCTTTCTCAACAACTTCGTCAAAGGCACGGCTATCGATGAGAATCCTTCCACAAACCTTCTGTAGTAACCAGCCAATCCCAAGAAACTACGAACCTCAGCCACAGACTTAGGGGGTTTCCAATCTAACACCGCTTCAATCTTCCAAGGATCCACCCTTATTCCTTCTGCAGACACTACATGTCCTAAGAACGCAACTTCTTTCAGCCAAAATTCACACTTGCTGAATTTGGCATAAAGCTTCTTCTCCCTTAACACTTGCAGCACAACTCGAAGATGCTCATCGTGTTCCTCCTCAGACTTGGAGTACACTAAGATGTCGTCGATGAACACAACGACGAATCGATCCAAGTAAGGTTGAAAAACCCGATTCATCATATCCATGAACGCAGCTGGGGCGTTCGTCAAGCCAAACGGCATTACTACGAACTCAAAATGCCCATATCTTGTCCGAAAAGCTGTCTTATGGATATCCACTTCCTTTACCTTAAGCTGATGATATCCAGACCTTAGATCAATCTTCGAGAATACCGCTGCCCCCTTAAGCTGATCGAACAAGTCGTCAATCCTCGGCAAAGGGTACTTGTTCTTGATGGTCAGCTTATTCAACTGACGGTAATCTATGCACATACGCATAGTTCCGTCTTTCTTCTTCACAAACAAGACCGGTGCTCCCCATGGAGACACACTGGGTCGAATAAACCCACGATCAAGCAACTCTTGGATCTGAGCCTTGAGCTCAACCAACTCCTTTGGTGCCATTCTGTACGGAGCGATTGACACAGGAGCTGTTCTAGGTAGCAAGTCAATTTCAAACTCCACCTCCCTATCCGGGGGTATTCCAGGTAACTCCTCCGGAAAAACATCCACAAAGTCCCTTACTGTTCTAACTCCATTAACTCCCCCTTCTTTCGTATCCAACTTACTAACAAAGGCCAAGAATGCCTTGCACCCTTTTCGAACCATCTTATCAGCCTTTAAAGCAGAAACTACGTTAGACAGGTAGTTTCTTCTTTCTCCTATCATAACTACTTCCTCATCCTCTGGGGTCCTTAACTCTATTCGCTTAGCTGCACAATCCAATATAGCTCGATGCTCCACTAGCCAGTCCATACCAAGTATGAGATCGAATTCTCCAAAAGGTAGTTCCATTAAGTCGGCAGGGAAAACTGCACCTTGAATCTCTAAGGGTACTTCCCGAAACATCTTATTCACCACTACAGTTTGACCTAACGGGCTTACTACAGTCATCTCCCTATCATATAGTTCAGAGGCTATGTCTAGAGATTCAACTACTCTACATGCAACATAAGAATGGGTCGAGCCCACATCAATCAAAGCAAAGTAAGGATTGCCAAATATAAGGAACATACCGGTTATAACGTCCGGCGCGTCTCCATCCTCTCTCCAGCGAACTGCATATACCAAGCCCGGCTGTCTTGCCTCTGTATTACCAGCACCTCTGCCAGGTGTTCCACGTCCTCTTCCAGCACCATTACCTCTGTCATTCGGTCCACGACCTTGCTGAGTCTGCTGTCCGCCTCTTCCAGCCTGATTAAAACCCTGAGCTGCTGGTCGATTCCCATTCGGTTTCATAGGACAATCCTTAATCATATGGTCCTTGGACCCACACTTGAAACATCCTCCTGTTTTCTTCCAACACTCTCCTAGGTGCTTCTTTCCACACTGGTCACAGGTACGATACTGCCCTCTTGTGACAGCTTGCTGCCCTCGCGGCCCATCAACTCTAGTCCTCTTCTGAACATTCCCAGATGACCCTGACGGTACAAATCCTCTCTTTTGCCTATTCCGATCAGTGTTCTGCCTCACAAAGTCCTTATTTCCTTCGGCTACCTTAGCCTTCTCAACCAACACAGCAAATTCTCGCTCTTGTTGCGGAGCTATCAACAACCTCAGGTCATCTCTCAGTCCGTCCTCAAACCGGACACATCGTTCATGCTCTGTAGCCACTATTCCTCGAGCATACCGGCTCAACCTTAGGAATTCAGCCTCGTACTTCGCCACGGACGTGTTCCCTTGCACCAGCCCCAGAAATGCCTTCCTCTGCGCATCAATGTAATGAGTACCAATATACTTCTTCTGGTACGCCGTCTTAACATACTCCCAAGTGAGTTCCTCAGCCGTAGCACCATCCCGAACTGTGAGCCACCATTGATATGACTCATCGCGAAGAAGCGACACCATTCCTTTCACTTTCTCTGCAGCCGTCAGATCCAACTCATCCATAATTTGTTCGGTCGCCTCCAACCAATACTCAGCAGTACTGGGTGCCACACCAGATACGCCACAAAACACCTCAGCTCCACTGGCTCGAAGTCGCTCGGGTACAGATTTCCGAGCTCCCATATTTCCACCTGCCCCAGCCACCATCTCAAGAACTCGCAGCACAGCCTGCGATACAGCATCATCCCCCGTCTGATCTTGCTGCTCAACACCAACAGCTGGTGGTGGTGGTGGCGGTACCTCATTTTCAGACCCTTGACCCGACCTAACGGGTTCCGACACAGTCATTCTGCCTCGACCACGTCCTCGCACATTACGACCACGTCCCCTAGAGCTCATTTCTACGATCGCGCTTTTAATCTGATTAAAAAATTTTATGCATTAGTATTTTGTTCCACTGATTATCCGCGAAGAAATTTTATGAAAGAAGTTTAATAGTTGTTCTTTCGATCATTTCAAGGTTTTCGTTCAAGTTTTCTACCCTAATTCAGAGGAACACATTCATCCAAACATTCATTCAGTAGTATCTACCACACACATTCACTATTCGAACATTTTTGTCTTATTCCTATCCCAAGGGTATTTTCGTAATTTGTCCTATAGGGGTATTTTGGTAATAGATCGGGGTAATTTCCAAAGATTTTAAAAAAAACACTTCAAAATTTTAAAAACTCATAGGTATTTTTGAAAATTTTCTCAAATCAAATGTATGGCAGAAATTTTGGAATTCGGGGTCATTTTGGGAATTTTGGTAAACCAGGGGTAATTTGGTAAATTTTCCCAATCAGGGTATTTTGAATTTTCGCAAAATAGGGTTTTTGGATACTTTTGCAAAGTAAGAAAATTTTATTAAAAACGAGGGTAGTATGAAAATTTTAGAAACCAAGGGCATTTTAGTAATTTTTTCAACCAGGGGTATTTAGGTAATTTTGTAAATCGGGAATATCTCAGAAAAATTTTATAGAATAGTTTTTTACGAATCAAAGGGTAATTTGAGGATTTCAAAACTAGGGTTTTATAAAAACATGGCTAGTCCCTTTCGGGTTTTAGTTATTGGGTTTAGCCCGTGAATAAGTTCTCTTGGTTAAGGTGAACCGTCACTACGCACCAGGTAGGATTCGAGTGGAGAGGAGGTGAGTCACTAGGACTGCTTAAATACCAAGCTCCCACCGAAACCAATCATAGACATGCGCACAATGGTTGCCACACCCTAACTCGGTGACTTAGTCACAAGTTTGTTTAATTAGGAATTAACGTTTTATGTAATTGTTGGGGTAAACTAGTCCTATAGTTAAAATACTTAATATACTAATCTAAGTTCCATTCCTACCCTTCTACATATAATAATTCACACAATGGATAGGGGTACTTACCTGGTGGACTTCGGGTCGGAGACTTAGGTGCCATGCCAGAAAAACCTGCTTATTTCACAAAAATGTTCACAAAATTCTTTTGGGCTTAATTTTGAAAACGTTTTGGGCCTTAAACCCAAGGCCGAGAGTTTAAAAACCGGGCTCTGATACCAAACTGAAACACCCCAAACCCGGCCCACAAGCCTCGACCAGATCTGGTATGTTCCTCGAGTAAAGCGATTCAAAACTTGGTTATTACTTTGGAAAACTTGGATGTTTTTGAATAAAATTTGTCTTGTGTTGGGTTCGATTTGAAAAGTCTAAGTCTTGTTAAAGCTTTAATTTCGTATTTGAAAATCATAAATTAAAAGTATTGCTGAATTCGTGATAAGTTATCAAAACATTTAGAATTTATTTATTTTTTTCGAAAACATTACTTATATTTTGGATTGATAAAAAAAAATTGTATCATACTGAAATAATTAACATGCATGCATAAACAGTTTCTACTAGTGGCCTTATTACATCAAAAACAAAACCCAAAATAAATTTAAAGTACTTAAAATAAAAAG
This sequence comes from Gossypium australe, assembly GCA_005393395.2. Taxonomy (NCBI): domain Eukaryota; kingdom Viridiplantae; phylum Streptophyta; class Magnoliopsida; order Malvales; family Malvaceae; genus Gossypium; species Gossypium australe. Next base: position 18,442,623 of record CM016615.1, read on the forward strand.
TCCAAATAAATTAATCTCGTGATGAGCATGACCACCACTAAGCTCCTGCCGACCCGGTCCATTACTGAGCGTCACCTGAAAAATATCCCACAAGGGGTGAGTCAAACAGACTCAATGTGTACAACCAGCACTAAGTCCCAACGATTCAGGCATAACATATCATACATATACACATAGCAAATAAATTAAATAATGCAATCCCGAACCCAAGCCTAGGTACCATCCGCTACACATCACCCGTACCAACCATCACACCGTGGGGACTACTAAGTCGACCCTCCATCCGCTACACACCATCGAAGGTAGTCGCTGCAGACGACGTGCTCATCGCCCTTATAAAATTGTGGCATAGCCACCAGATAATATATTATGTGACATAAGTCACCACATTCAGATTACGTGACAGAAGTCACCACATTCAGATATTTGTGGTATAAACCACCAGATCACTTCCCCTTATCATAATTTCCCATATGCCCCATGTCATACAAATCATGCAATATCATGCCTTATGCCTTATTTCACATTCTTATCACATTCACATATATGCCATATATTATACTCATAGTAGGAGTAGGTAAACGTACCTGAGTACTTTGTACCATTGCATGGTACTTTAGCCATATTCTTACACTTTCATATTAACACATATAATAAATTAAAGCCGTAAGTCTATTAAGATTTAGTGTGGGGTACACACCTGGTATACTTAACGTTTCCACTGGAATCCCAAAGAATCTCGATCTAATCCTCTAGATCTTAGTCCCTACATTCGGCCAACACTACATACTTTAGCTAAAGGCCATTCGGCCAAATAATCAAATCCCGAAGGATTTATCGCAACTAGAGTCTTACCTTGCTGCCGATTTGATTGCTAATCAAATCTCGAAACCTTGTGATGTCCCCTCTTGCAGTCGGCCAACTACCATATCACTTGACTTGGTTAGTTTCGGTTTTTGAACATTTAAGAAATAAATCTAAGTCACCAAATAGACCTTGGCCGAATATACATGTACACTTACCTTGCAATTTTAAATCCCGAAAAGTAGTCTCTTGGCTTATGAGGATGTCGAAATCCTACAGAGCACATGTTAGATCTAGTTCTAACATTAAATCATAATAAATGGCCCTTGGCCGAATATCAAGGCTCCCTTACCTTGATTATCTAAATCCCGAGACCGCTTCTTGATCAATGGAGATGCCGAAATCTCTGCATAACCCTTGTTAATGTCGATTTTAACTCTTAATGGACCAAAACAAATGGCCTTCTGCCTAAGATCTTACTTGCTTACCTTAGATCTGAAATCCCGAATGATCTCCTCCTTGTAGTCGACAACTACCAAATCCCGAAAGACCCTTCAAAGTTTCGGCCATAGAGTATTATTGGGATTAGATACCTATTTTTTGGCTAAAAGAAAAGAAATAATAATATGACAACAATCGAATCCTTACCCTTAGTGTTGCAGTCGATTGCACCTTCACTTTAATCCATAGAGATTCGGCTTTGAGGCTTAGAGAATAGTCGGCTATGAGCCACCTGTGTATTCGGCTTCAACAAGAATGAAAAGAGAGGGATATGAGCTTAGGGAGAATCGGCAATGATGGACTTTGAGAGGAGAGTATTCGGCCTTTGATGAAAAGAAGAAGAGAATGTGGCTTGATGAATTTTGGCTTATGGAAGTGAGTAGCGAAAAGAAGGAAAAGAAAAGAATTCAAGTTGCTCTCTTTGTGAATTTCGGCACAACTGAACAAAAGATGAGAAGAGAACCAAATTTTCGGTACACCTATACTATGATTAACGGAAAATACCATACAAAACATTCCCTTGGCCGGCCAACTCTTACTTCTTATCAGCTTCCTCCTTTTTCTCCTCTTTTCTCTACTTATCACCTTATTCAAATTAATAAAAAAATATCCCAACATTAATCCCTTATCTCAGCCGAATTTTAGAAAGGATTAAACTCCTCCTTTAAGTTCCTTAGTGCCGTCCACCTCCTTTGCTCCTTGCAGCAAAATAAAATTCTTTTATTTGCTTCCCAAGCGACTCGAACTCCAGCCCTTCCTCACAGCTTATGGCGTCACTTACTAAGCCTTAAGTGGCGCATTGCAACCACTTTACCAAGCCCATTTCCATGTCATATTTTCCCTACTATTTCTTTTAAGGCCTACTCTGCCTAGCTTCCTCTTTTAAACTTAAAATTCAATAATTTCTAAGGCACTTACCTACACTCTAAGGTTCACAGAATTCACAGAACACATTCGTAACATTCAAAAGCATGCTACTTCATATAATTAAGCAATAATGCATAAGCCATAAATCCCGAATATTACACAAAAAGTCTTGGTAAATAGCCTTATATTTGTCCATACGGGCGTGTGTCTAGGTCGTGTGTGACACACGGTCTGTAACAGTCTGATTTTGGCCCTAATCGGAACGGTGGTTTCGGGACCACGAATCTGAGTCAAAAAAATATTTTAATATTATTTTTCGTGTTGATTATATATGATTGAGCATGTGTTAAATTTTAGTAAGTAAATTTGTTCGTTTGTGGTTTTAATTTAAGAAAAAGGACTAAATCGCATAAGTGGTAAAAGTAGCCTTTTATTTAATTGAGTGGCTTAATTGATGTGTCTTCTTATATATGAGGCCTTATGTTGTAAATTGGCCACTTAGTATGATAGTGGACGACATTAAGTATTGATTTGTATATAAATATGTTTTTATATATTAATTTTGTAAGTTAAAATTTACATTATATATTATAAGATAATAATAAAACAAAACATTAAAATAGAAAGCCATTATCATTCATCTTTGTGCCGAATAACAAAAGAAAAAGAAAGAAAAAGAGTTCTTAGGTTTCGGCTAGCTTGAAGCAAAAATTAAGGTATGAATTGGTTTCAATTTTTGATAATTTTTACGTTTTTGAGATCGTTGCTTTGTGTTTTAGCTAGCCCATGTTGGAATTTTTGAATTGGTTGTGTATTTCATGAGTTACCATTGAAGAAAGCTTGTTGTTCTTATTTTTTGATGATGAAATATTGATTATATGTGATAGATTAACTAGTGTTGTTCTTGAATTTTTGATGAAATTGAGTAATTTGGATTAAATTACAAAAATGATTTTTGAGGGACTAAAATGCAAAATAAATGAAATGCATGGACCTGTGTGAGCATGAGTAACATTCGGCCTAAGCATGGTGTGTGCAAATTTTGCATATTTTGTGTTTTATGCTATAGGGACTAAATTGCAAAAAGTGTAAAATATCGGGGGTAAAATTGTAAATTACCTGATTATGTATTTTTGGACTAAATTGAATGAAAATATGTTGAATAAGCTTAATGTGAAACTTATCTAGATCAAGAACAAAAAGGATCGAGAGTAGATTGAGGAAAGGCGAAGTTAATCGAATAGTCGGGAAACAAAGTCCGTCGATATTCGAAGTAAGTTTTTAAGCAATTGGGTTGAATTGAATTTTTATCTATATTGATGTGCATATTTTAAATAGAAGTAAGTATGAATAATGTCTTAATGTCGAATGTGATATTGATTAAGCTATGTATTAGCCGAATGTGAGGTTGATATGTAAGCCTTTGATTCAATTGATTAGAATGTATAAATATTATGATATAGCTAAATGTGGTATTGTATTGAGAGAGAGTTGTATCCGGATAGGTTGTGTTTATATATGTATTGAATATTTCTGAATGTGATGATGTTTATAAGATGAATGGGTTGATTTGAATATATATATATATATATGAATGGAGATGAGATTATATGTGTTTGTATGAATGGAGAGTAATTCGGATATTTAGCACTAAGTGTGCGAATTTAATTTCCGAGCACTAAGTGTGCGAAATCGGACATTTGGCACTAATTGTGCGAATCTAAATTTCGAGCACTAAGTGTGCCAATCGTATTTACTCGTGGCTTTGTGCCTAACAGATATCGATGACTCTGTGTCGATCCTATTTACCCAAGGCTGTGTGCCGATTATATTACCGTCACTGATGGCTATGTACCGATTATGACCCTGGTGGTTCTGCAACAATCTGTATAGTGGCTATGCCACGTATATTCTGTTATTCTAGTGGCTTCGCCACAAATTCTGTGATGAGCAGCTTTCTGTATGGGCTTCGGCCCAGTTTGCTTCTGTATGGGCTTCAGCCCAGTTTGTATCCGTATGGGCTCGGGCCCAGTTAATGACTGACTAGGGGATTACACACTGAGTTCTCGTAACTCACCCCTCTGCTTTAACCTTGCAGGTGCTCCCCAGCATTAGAGGATTTGGCGCAGCGGAGGACTCTGTGGTGGCCATACATCGGAGTGCTTCTTCTAAACTTTAGTAAAAATTTCCGTTTTACTTCATTCTGAGATTGATTTAAATTTCGTTTTAATTTTATGTAATAAGGCCAATGGGTTTTATTTTTCTTTTATACTTTCATTTCCGATATATTCAAACTATATATTATTTAACTCGGGATTTTCTTAAAACGACAACAACGGTTTCAAAATATCACACTTTCGCAATTTACTGAATCTGAAAGTTAGAAGGTAGGCTTTAAGAATAAAATGTGGAGAAAAATGACATAAAAGGAGTTGTGGTCTAGTGGCAAATGGTGCCACATAAGAGACAAGGGAATGACGCCACAAGGAAGCAAGGAGTCCAAGGTTCAAGTCTTGGTGCTTGCATTTTGATTTTCTTTTTAAGTGAACTTGACTTTGGCCCATAGATTTATATTTAGTTGCGCATGATGTTAGACACAAGAGGAGCTAGTGGCTTAGTGGCAAGTGGCGAGAATTGGTTGATGGGAGAGCCTGGGTTCGAATCTCATGACAAGCAAGGGAGTATTTATTTTGCGGATTGGACGGCCAAAGTTTGTGTTGGATTTAAACTCTACTAAAGGAGGGATCCCACATTGAAAAGCTAGCAAGAGGGAAGGTGAGAAGCTAGCTATATATAGAGCTGTCTAGGAGGAGAGGAAGCATACCTTGGTGGGTGTTTGGGCATAGGAGCATTCGGAGCGCGGATTAGCTTCAAACTCTTATTAGGTGTGTATTTCGCACTACAATAGCTGTAGAACAGCAATGCCGGTCATACGGCGATGGTAACCACACGAGCGTGCAAGCGCATGTGTGGGAGCTTCGACGCGATAGTCGAGGCCACCATGAGTATTCTTGTGGTTTGGTGCTGTTTGGGCCACGATGGGACGAACGGGGTCAAGTGGGCCCATATGAATAAGTTGTATGATTGTGTAGTAGATGTTGGATTAGACTATGTGAATCTCATATCTGTGGCTAGATTTGGGCTAAATGGGCCACACGAGCGTGTGGGCTCATTTGGGCCGAGAATGGGCCTTAGGCCCATTCGCATCATTATTTCTATTTAGAATGCTTGAGTTGCTCGAGGCGACTGTAGACCTTCTGAGGGGTTGACAAAATTACTGAAATACCCTTGGTTTACAAAATTACTGAAATACCCCTGATTTGCAAAATTACCGAAATACCCCTAGTTTGCAAAATTACTGAAATACCACCAATTTGCAAAATTAATGAAATAGCCCCGATTTGTAAAATTACTAAAATACCTTAGTTTGTGAAATTTCTGAAATACCCCCGGTTTGCAAAACTACTGAAATACCCCCAGTTTGCAAAATTACTAAAACACCCCTGGTTTGCAAAATTATCGAAATACCCCCAGTTTGTGAAATTATCGAAATACCTCCGGTTTACAAAGTTACTGAAATACCCTGATTTGTGAAATTACCGAAATACCCTCGGATTGTAAAATTATCGAGATACCCTCGATAGGTAAATTCACCGAATTACCCCTGTAGGGTAGAATTACCGAAATACCCCTGAGGGGTAGGATTACCGAAATACCCTTATAGGGTAAATGACCTTTTTGCCCTTGTAGGTAAATGACTGATTTAGACCGTGAATTTGACTGAGTTAACTGTGATTGTATGACTGTGTTTTAACTGACTTGACTGTGGGCGTGTGTCTAATTTGTTGTTAATATGTGTTGAAATAACTGTTACTAAGCATGGCCATTTTGCATACACGTGTAATAATTGAGCATGACATACACGGCATAATGCATTGGGTTGGGTTTGATGATCGGAGGAAGTGTATTCTGGTGGCCCTGCCACATTCTGTTTTAGTGGCTATGCCACATATATTATTTTGGTGGCTCAGCCACATATACCGTTATTAGCAGCTTGGCTGCATTATTGGAGAGCTTGGCTGTGTGCCATCTTGAATATGGCTTTGTGCCAATCGTATTTACCCGTGGCTTTGTGCCTAACAGATATCGATGACTCTGTGTTGATCCTATTTACCCAAGGCTGTATGCCGATTATATTACCGTCGTTGATGGCTATCTGCCGATTATGATTCTGGTGGCTCTGCCACAATCTATATAGTGGCTATGCCACGTATATTATGTTATTCTGGTGGCTTCGCCACAAATTCTATGATGAGCAGCTTGTCTGCCATCGAGGTGTGTAGCAGATGGATGGGTCGATTTAGAAATCCCTACAGGTGTGTTGGGCTGGTACGGGTGGTATGTAGCGAATGGATGATTAGGTTGGGCTGCACGCATTATCTGCTTTATCATGTTAATAGGGCTAAGGCCTAGATTGTATAGAATAGGGCTTCGGCCCAGTCAGCTTCTGTATGGGCTTCGGCCCAGTTTGCTTCTATATGGGCTTCGGCCCAGTCTATATCCGTATGGGCTCGGGCCTTGTTAATGACCGACTAGGGGATTACACACTGAGTTCTCGTAACTCACCCCTCTGCTTTAACCTTACCGGTGATCCCCAGCATTAGAGGATTTGGCGCAGCGGAGGACTCTGTGGTGGCTATACATCGGAGTGCTTCTTCCAAACTTTAGTAAAAATATTCGTTTTACTTCATTCTGAGATTTATTTTAATTTGGGTTTAATTTTATATAATAACGCCAATGGGTTTTATTTTTCTTTTATACTTTCATTTTTGATATATTCAAACTATAAATGATTTAACTCGGGATTTTCTTAAAACGATAACAACGGTTTCAAAATATCACACTTCCGCAATTCACTGAATCTGATTTCTGTTATAAACAAAGTTTTCGAAGATAATAATAACGTCTTTAAAAGAAAACCATAAAAGACAAATCTTAGTTTCACCAACAACAAAGCTCGAATTTCAAAAGGAATACAACTTTCCAACGAACGTGCAGTTTTTACACAACCCTTCTACGTGACATGCCAGATCCAGTCATAACGTCTAGGCCGGGTTTGGGGTGTTACATATATATATGCTTGGGGTTAGTGTTATGACGTGATAATGATGTCATATATATGATGTATAACCGGTCAAATATTTGGTTCATTTTAGAGATATGCCATATAGTATATTATGGATGTTGGATGTTCCTATTTTTTGTTTTGAACTATTGAGGTAGTTGATAAATGTGACTTCAATTGTGGCATGGCTTTATAAGTTATGTAATGAAAAATTCAATAGATATTTGAGTTAGTATAATTTGTATAATTATTAAGGTAAATATGATGAGTGAATTGATTGTTTTTAGGTAATTTTGGTATAATGTTTAAACATGTTATTTGACTTGAAATCCATAATAGCTATCATTTACCATTTGTGACCGAAAGCGATTATAGGTTTCATATTGAAATGTGTTTAATTTAGTAAGTATAAAATTGAATTGGTCTATTTGATAATGTTTGCTAATATCTTATAAATAAATGTCATAATATAGACGGTTGGTTTATGAATCGAAATAAGTTTGCTTATAAACTAGGTGTTTGAATAACACGCATGAAATGCTTATTTGTGCCGAACATTAAGTCTATTAAGTATAAGTATTTTAGCTTTGATGTATGTTAATTGATTTCAAAATTTCATTAATAAATGATTAGTATATGTTTGAACTTGAAAGCATGGATTGTTTATGTTTTATTTGTAATAAAATGATTTATATGAGTGTATTGAATTGTGGTTAGTTTGGTAATGTCCTGTAATCCTAATTCGCCGACAGATGCGGGTTAGGGGTGTTACATTTTATTGGTATCAGAGCTACGGTTTAGTCAATTCTCGGACTAACGTAGCACGTGTGAGTCTAGCTATACATGTCATAATTTTTACTGTGATAGTGTGATGACTTTTGACCTTGAAATTTGTTTTCTTCTTTTGTATAGTTAATGGATCTTGATCTCGAGCGAGCCGTAACCGATGATGTCGAGAGTGTGGCGCCTGCTCCCGCGCAAGGGACCGCTCCAGTTGAATCTCGACCAGCTTCGAGTAACCAAGATGAGGGGCTAAACAAGCCTTCTTTAGTATAATGAATGATTGGTTTAATCAGTACATCCGGACCAATCCGACTGTTCAACAACCCCCGAATTCGAATAATCCACCTATAGTGCCTGTGGTACCTCCGATCATTAATCCCAAAAGATTAAACAAGCCTCTAGTTGACAGAATCAGAAAATACAGAGCTCAAGAGTTTAGAGGTATAGCAGATGATGATGCTGAACAAGCTGAATTTTGGCTCGATAATACAATTCATGTTTTCGATGAACTATCCTGTACGCCTGATGAGTGCCTGAAATGTGCTATATCTTTATTACGAGATTCTGTCTATTACTGGTGGAACACTCTGGTTTCGGTTGTTCCAAAGGAACGGGTCACTTGGGATTTCTTTCAAATGAAGTTTCGCAAGAAATACATTAGCCAGCGATTCATAGATCAGAAACGTAAGGAATTTCTCGAGCTTAAATAAGGTCATATGACCATATCCGAATATGAACGCAAGTTTGTGAGACTCAGCCCATACGCTCGCGAGTGTGTATCATCTGAGGCTGCTATGTGCAGAAGATTTGAAGAGGGGTTAAACGAAGACATGAAATTACTGGTTGGTATACTTGAAATAAATGAATTCGTAGTACTTGTTGAGTGAGCCTGCAAAGTCGAAGAACTAAAAAAAGAAAAACGAAAAGTCGAGTTCGAAGCTAGAGACTTCCGTAAGAGATCAGTGGGTAAATTTTCTCAATGGGCCTCAAAGAAGTTCAGAGATGACAGTAGCCGATCTAAGGCTAATACTGGGATCTCCATACGAGAACGACCACCAGTGAGTTCACGAGCCACCTCAATTTCTAGTGTTGGAAATACTCGACCGGATAAACCCGAGTGTCAGTAGTGTGGTAGGCGACATTTTGGTGAGTGTTGGGGCAAGTTCAAAAACTGAGTTTGTTACAAGTGTGGTTCGCAGGATCATTTCATTCGGGATTGCCCGGAGTTAGCTGAAAAGGATAATGCTCAGAGTGCGAGACTGAGCGGTGCTTCAGCTAGGGGTAGACCACCTCGAAATATGGGAGGTAGAAGCAGTACCCAGAGAGGGACTTCAGATACAACTGTTCAATCCGAGGCTCGTGCGCCTGCTAGAGCCTATGCCATCCGTGCCTGAGAGGAAGCATCATCTCCAGATGTTATCACTGGTAGATTTACTCTCTTTAATACTAGTGTAGTTGCTCTGATTGATCCCGGTTCAACTCATTCCTATGTGTGTGAAACATTAGTATCCAGTGAGACTCTACCTATTGAGTCTACTGAGTTTGTGATTCGAGTTTCAAAACCCCTGGGCCGGTGTGTATTAGTTGATAATGTGTGCAAGAATTGCCCACTGATGATTCCAGATTGGTGTTTTTCGGCTGATTTGATGATACTACCTTTTGATGAGTTTGATATTATTCTCGGTATGGATTGGTTAACTGTACACGATGCTGTAGTGAGTTGTAGATGAAAGATTATTGATTTGCGGTGGCAAAATGATGAGATAATTCGAATTGAGTCTACCGATTTAAATGGGGTACCAGCAATGATATCTTCGATGTTGACTCGGAAGCTTATGAGAAAGGGTTGCGAAGCTTACTTTGCTTATGTGATTGATAGTAAAGTGACCGAAAAGAAGATAAAATCTGTACCAGTTGTATGTGAGTATGCGGATGTGTTTCCGGAAGAATTGTCGGGTTTGCCACCTGTTCGGGAGGTAGAGTTTGGTATCGAGTTGGTGCTAAGGGCGACTCCGATTTCGATAGCTCCGTATAGAATGGGACCGACTAAATTAAAAGAGTTGAAATCTCAGTTGCAAGAGTTGACAAATAGAGGTTTCGCTCGATCGAGTTTCTCTCCCTGGGGTGCGCCAGTGTTATTTGTGAAAAAGAAAGACGGGACTCTGAGAATGTGTATCGATTATCGCCAGCTTAATAAAGTGACCATAAAGAATAAATACCCATTGCCACACATCAACGATTTATTTGATCAGCTAAAGGGAGCCTCAGTATTGTTGAAGATCGATTTAAGATCAGGTTACTATCAGCTGCGAGTTAGAGACTCAGATGTACCTAAGACTGCTTTCCGGATGAGATACGATCATTACGAGTTCTTGGTGATGCTGTTCGGACTCACTAATGCCCCTACTGTTTTCATGGATTTGATGAATCGAGTATTCAGACAGTATTTGGATCAGTTTGTAGTTGTGTTTATAGATGACATTCTAATCTATTCGCGTAACGAAACTGAGCATGCCGAACACTTAAGACTTGTGCTACAAATTTTGCATGATAAACAATTGTACGTGAAATTTAGAAAATGTGAGTTTTGGTTACGTGAAGTTAGCTTCCTGGGGCATGTTGTTTCAGCATCAGGTATTCGGGTTGATCCGAGTAAGATCTCGGCTATAATTGATTGGAAACCCCGCGGAATGTTTCTAAAGTTCGAAGTTTTTGGGGACTTTCTGGTTATTATAGGCGCTTTGTGAAAGGGTTCTCAATGATTGCAACTCCAATGTCAAAGCTACTTCAAAAAAATGTTAGATTTGAGTGGACGGAAAAGTGTCGAAGAGTTTTGATCAACTAAAAACTTTGTTAATGGAAGCTCCAGTGCTTGTTCAGCCAGAGTCGGGTAAAGAGTTCGTTATCTTCAGTGATGCATCTTTGAATGGTTTGGGCTGTGTTTTGATGCAGGGGGTAAGGTTGTAGCCTACACCTCGAGATAGTTAAAACTGCACAAAAAGAACTATCCGACGCATGATCTCGAATTAGCCGCTGTAGTTTTTGCTCTGAAGATATGGCGCCACTATCTATTCGATGAAAAATGCCATGTCTATTCCGATCATAAAAGCTTAAAGTACTTAATGACTCAGAAGGATCTAAATCTGAGACAACGACGATGGTTGGAATTGTTAAAAGACTACGAGCTTGTAATCGATTATCACCCGGGAAAAGCTAATGTTGTTGCTGATGCTTTAAGTCAAAAATCATTGTTTGCTTTACGTGCAATGAATGCAGATATGGCTATGACTGATGATGGTGCGATAATTGCAGAATTGAAATCGAGACCGTTATTTGTTCAACAAATTTGTGAAGCTCAAAAGAGTGATGATAATTTAATAGCAAAAAGGGATCATTGTGGTTCTAATACTGATTCAGAATTTCAAGTTGATGCTGAGGGATGTTTACGGTTTAGAAACCGAATATGTGTACCAAAGGATCCTGAGTTGATTCGAATGATTCGTAACGAAGCCCATAATAGTAGATTGTCTATTCACCCGGGTAGCACTAAAATGTGTAACGATCAGAAACAACATTATTGGTGGCATGGTATGAAACGAGATATTTCAGATTTTGTATCGAAATGTTGATATGTAAACAAGTAAAAGCTGAGCATGAGGTGCCATATGGATTACTTCAGCCGATTATGATACCCGAGTGGAAATGGGATCGAGTCCCAATGGATTTCGTATCCGGATTACCGTTGACACCGAGCAAGAAGGATGCAATCTAGGTTATTGTTGATAGATTGACAAAGTCGTCTCACTTTATTCCGATCCGTATAAATTACTCGCTCGATAAGCTAGCTGGATTATACATTTCTAAGATTGTAGGATTACACGGAGTACCTATTTGCATTGTCTCGGATAGAGATTCGAGGTTCACATCGCGGTTTTAGAATAAAATGAAAGATGCATTAGGTACTAAATTGCATTTCAGCACAGGTTTTCACCCTCAGACGGATGGTCAATCCGAGAGAATTATTCAAATACTTGAGGATATGTTGAGATGTTGTGTTCTTGAGTTCGAGGGTACGTGGGAACGATACTTGTCTTTGATTGAATTTACGCACAATAATAGTTTTCAATCCAGTATCAAAGTGGCACCTTATGAAGCTTTGTACGGTCGTAAATGTCATACACATTTGTATTGGACCGAGCTCAGTGAAAATAAGATATACGGGGTTGATTTAGTTAAAGAAACCGAACAAAAAGTAAAAGGTGATCCGTGAAAGTTTGAAAGCAGCGTCAGATCATCAGAAATCATATGTGGACTTGAAACGTAAAGACATAGAGTTTCAGATTGGTGATCGAGTATTTTTGAAAGTCTTACCGTGGAAGAAAATATTCAGATTTGGTCGTAAAGGCAACTTGAGTCCGAGGTTTATTAAACCATATGAGATTATAGAACGTATCGGGCCAGTTGCTTATAGATTGTCATTGCCACCTGAACTAGAAAAGATCCACAATGTTTTCCATGTTTCAATGCTCCGACGGTATAGATCTGACCCTTCTCATGTGATTAGTCCGTCCAAGGTTGATATACAGTCTGATCTAACTTATGAGGAAGAAGCGATCGTATTCTGACTCATGAAGTGAAAGAGCTGCGAAATAAGAAAATATCGTTAGTAAAAGTGCTTTGGCTTAAACACAGAATTGAGGAAGCAACTTGGGAACTTGGAGATTCAATGAAAGAACGTTATCCAAACCTATTTATCGGTAAGATTTTCGCGGACGAAAATCCCTAAAGGGGGGAGTTGTAACAGTCGGATTTTGGCCCTAATGGGGACGGTGGTTTTGGGACCATGAATCCAAGTCAGAAAAATATTTTAATATTATTTTTCGTGTTAATTATATATGATTGAGCATGTGTTAAAGTTTCATAAGTAAATTTGTTCGTTTGTGTGTTTAATTTAAGAAAAAGAACTAAATCGCATAAGTGGTAAAAGTAGCCTTTTATTTAATTGAGTGGCTTAATTGATGTGTCTTCTTATATATGAGGCCTTAAGTTGTAAATTGGCCATTTAGTATGATAGTGGACGACATTAAGTATTGATTTGTATATAAATATGTTTTTATATATTAATTTTATAAGTTAAAATTTATATTATATATTATAAGTTAATAATAAAACAAAACATTAAAATAGAAAGCCATTATCATTCATCTTTGTGCCGAATAAAAAAAGAAAAAGAAAGAAAAAGAAAGAAAAAGGGTTTTTAGGTTTCGGCTAGATTGAAGAAAAAATTAAGGTATGAATTGGTTTCAATTTTTGATAATTTTTACGTTTTTGAGATCGTTGCTTTGTGTTTTAGCTAGCCCATGTTGGAATTTTTGAATTGGTTGTGTATTTCATGAGTTACCTTTGAAGAAAACTTGTTGTTCTTATTGTTTGATGATGAAATATTGATTATATATGATAAATTAACAAGTGTTGTTCTTGAATTTTCGATGAAATTGACTGATTTGGATTAAATTGCAAAAATAAATTTTTGAGGGACTAAAATGCAAAATAAATGAACTGTATGGACTTGTATGAGCATGAGTAACATTTGGCCTAAGCATGCTGTGTGCACATTTTGCATATTTTGTGTTTTATGCTATAGGGAGTAAATTGCAAAAAGTGTAAAATGTTGGGGGTAAAATTGTAAATTGCCTGATTATGTATTTTTGGACTAAATTGAATGAAAATATGTTGAATAAGCTTAATGTGAAACTTATTTAGATCAAGAACAAAAAGGATCGGGAGTAGATCGGGGAAAGGCGAAGTTAATCGAATAGTCGGGAAACAAAGTCCGTCGATATTCGAAGTAAGTTTTTAAGCAATTGGGTTGAATTAAATTTTTATCTATATTGATGTGCATATTTTAAATAGAACTAAGTATGAATAATGTCTTAATGCCGAATGTGATATTGATTAAGCTATGTATTAGCCGAATGTGAGGTTGATATGTAAGCCTTTGATTCAATTGATTAGAATGTGTAAATATTATGATATAACTAAATGTGGTAATGTATTGAGAGAGAGTTGTATCCGGATAGGGTGTGTTTATATATGTATTGAATATTACCGAATGTGATGATGTTTATAAGATGAATGGGTTGATTTGAAAATATATATATATATATATATATGAATGGAGATGAGATTATATGTGTTTGTATGAATGGAGAGTAATTCAGATATTTAGCACTAAGTGTGCGACTTTAGTTTCTGAGCACCAAGTGTGCGAAATCGGATATTTGGCACTAAGTGTGCGAATCTAAATTCCGAGCACTAAGTGTGCGAAATCAGATAGTGAGCACTAAGTGTGCGGCTTTAATTTCCGAGCACTAAGTGTGTGAAATCAGATAAAGATATTTAAGTGCATAAGTTGAACTACAGAGCATTTAGGTGCAAAAACTTGGTTATGAACATTTAAAAGGAAGGATAAATGTGAATTTAAAGATTTAATTCGGTAAGTTTTGATGTTATGAGAGATTATCATTTGAATGGTAAGTACAAATTTGGTAAGTAGTATATGTATAGAAAATAAATTGCTATATGTATGTATAATCGGTTTTTGGAGCTATGAAATGTGATAGTTAATTATGAATTAGTTTAAAAGTGAGGAATGGAATATATATCTATGTGAAATCTATCATTGAATGTTGGGATATTCGGAATAAGAACCATGAAATGTGTAAATTTTCTAATTTAATGTTTTAAGGCACGGTTATGTAATTACTAAGCTAAGATAGCTTACTTTATGTAGTCGTTGTGTTGTTTATTAGGTTTTGAAGTATAGACTCGAGCTCGGGGATCATCGTCAAGTCTACCACACTATCAACTAATTTTGGTACTTTATAAATAGTACTTCTTTGGAAACTATGGCATGTATAGGCTATGTTACTCTCTTGAGTTTACTATGAATATGATGTGTATAAATGCCATGCGAAAATGGCTAGATCTTGATATTATGAATATTTTGTGAAGTCGGTTATGGTATTGGTTTATTATGAAAGTATATTACATGATGTATATATATATGCTTGGCTTTAGTGTTATGGTGTGATAATGATGTTATATATATGATGTACAATCGGTCAAATATTTGGTTCATTTTAGAGATATGCCATATAGTATATTATGGATGTTGGATGTTCCTATTATTTGTTTTGAACTATTGAGGTAGTTGATAAATGTGACTTCGATTGTGGCATGGCTTTATAAGTTATGTAATGAAAAATTTCAATAGATATTTGAGTTAGTATAATGTGTATAATTATTAAGGTAAACATGATAGCCGAATATGTGATGAGTGAATTGATTGTTTTTAGGTAATTTTGGTATAATGTTTAAACATTTTAATTGACTTGAAATCCATAATAGCTATCATTTACCATTTGTGACCGAAAGTGATTATAGGTTTCATATTGAAATGTGTTTAATTTAGTAAGTAGAAAATTGAAATGGTCTATTTGATAATGTTTGTTAATATCTTATAAATAAATGTCATAATATAGATGGTTGGTTTATGAATCGAAATAAGTTTGCTTATAAACTAGGTGTTCGAATAACACGCACGAAATGCTTATTTGTGCCGAACATTAAGTCTATTAAGTGTAAGTATTTTAGCTTTGACGTATGTTAATTGATTTCAAAATTTGATTAATAAATGATTAGTATATGTTTGAACTTGAAAGCATGGATTGTTTATGTTTTATTTGTAATAAAATGATTTATATGAGTGTATTGAATTGTGGTTAGTTTCGTAATGCCCTGCAATCCTAATCCGGCGATGGATGCGGGTTAGGGGTGTTACACAGTCTGCCCCACGAGCATGTGTTCCTGTCGTGTGTCCCCTGCACCTTAATTGCAACACAGAATGCTTAGTAATGAGCACACGGGCAAAGACACGAGCGTGTGTCTTAGCCGTGTGGATGGAACGGCCTTGAACACGAGTGTGTGCCCCGGCCGTGTGAAGTCTGCACCTATTTTATGAAAAACTATGAAAATTTAATCGATCACATGGCCAAAGCACACGAGCGTGTGACTTGGCCTTGTGACCTTAATTTGATGATGACATCAAAAAAAGAAAGCTCCCTAATTTGAACACAGCCTGAAGCACGGGCGTGTCTTAGGGTCACATAGGCGTGTCCCGAACCCACACGGGCGTGTGACCCCTTTTACATGAAAAATTTTCTAAATTTTCCAAAAGTTTCCAAAGTTCTCGGTTTAGTCCCGAACCACTTCCGATGCATGTTTTGGGCCTCATAGGCTCGTTTTAGGGACGATATGAATGTTTTAGAAATTTTTTAAATTTGAGTGGAAATTCATGTCTCAATTTTGAATGTTTGCTTTTGAATAAGTCTGGTAACGCCTCATACCCTATCCTGGCGTTGGATACGGGTAAGGGGTGTTACATTTAGTGATATGAGAGCTATGGTTTAGTCGATTCTTAGACTAACCTAGCATATGTGAGAGTCTAGCTATACATGCCATATTACCATCTGTGATAGTGTGATGTCTCCCGACTCTGATGAAATTGTTTTGTTGAGGCAAAGATTCTTTCCAATCGAGCTAGTTTCAAAAACGCTAAAAGTGATACTAAGGTATTTGAAATTGTGTATGTGATGATTTACAAAATGAAATGACCATAATTTGAGAATATGGGTAAAATGTCATTGTTCCGGTTGAACATTATATTTCGACAGATTATGGTGATTTTATGAAACAGATAAAATGTTTTAAATGTTGCAAAAAGGATTTAGCCTGGAACGGCAATCCCGAAATTAAGCCCTCTCGAGCATATGTTATAAATGGATTTAGCCCAGTGGATAATCCAGAGTAAGCATTTAGAGCATACGTCATCGAAAATATTTAGCCTAAGTTAGCAATCCTGTTATGTCATATGTGGCTCGAGAGTGTGCTCTATCAGTATGTGCCAAAAGGGCACTTTCGAATATGAATTGACGGATTGTTGATATGCATACCTCGAGTATACTACTCAAGTACCCATCGAAATTACAAAGGTTCAATGGGAATTATCCTTGAAATAAGAAAAAAGTGAAATGAAAATGTAAGTTTATATTGTGATAAGCTCGTCTATGTTTATTTGGTATTAATGTGATGTTATGTGCCTAATTTGTTGATTAAGTGAATGTGATAAGTAAACTTACTCAAATCTATGGAATGTATGTATAAGTGCACTTGTTTGAATAAGATAATCGGAAAGTTCGTGTAACATAAATATGTATGTTAATTAGCTTAAAGTGAATTATATGATTGTGAAGATATTATGTTGTTGATGAATGCTAAGTTATATGTGTATATTTATGTGAGTATAGTTAGAGGCTTTATAACCTCACTTCCTTACCAATGTGGTATTCTATAATGAAATCTCACGAGATTTAAGTTGAATGAGCTCACAAGTAAGAGACTAAAGAGTTCAGTAGCGGAATAACAAATAATGTGGTTAGAGTTAAGAATGGTTTGACAAGTGAATACAGTTCTGGAAAAGATGTCAGGTTATTCTAAAGATCATTCAGATTTCACGATGTCACGGTTAAAGAAAAAGTTAATCTCAACTAATCGACTCATTCAAGTATGATGTCTAAAGTATGTATTTGCTGGAATTTCTTCTGGATTGAATTTCGTTAGTGAATGGAATGATATGGGAATAACGATGACAGAATTAGTCAGAAAAATGATACGTGAATTGTAAAGATGTTTGTATGTAATAGTTATAGGTGAATAGATTATGATGATCTCTCCTGAGTATTCTATATATTCGTTTGTCCTCCAGGGTTTATGTAATTGTTCATTCTCTGATGAAATTTTTATCGTGTGAGAATGCTATCTAACTCTAATGTTAGACGAAAGCATTGTTGGTCTGATTGGTTTATGATCAGCATATCTTATCTCTCTTTGGGGTTCTATTCTATTATGTTGAGAATAAATGTTGACGGTGAACATTTATGTGAGGCTATTCTTCTATTTCTATTGGGTGTTGCTTTGTTTTATATACATATTTGGAAAATATATTCTCTTTGTTACAATTGATTCCAGAGCATATAAACATTGTTTTTCCTCTGATTTTCTCTAAGGAATTGTCAAGATCTTTATTATTATCACATGAGTTATGTTCTCGGACTTCCAGTATGGTATCGCATCTTAGATTTCTTTATCTCAGTTTTCTTATCATCTATATGTCGTAAATTATCAATCATGGCTCATCATTAAAGTGTGTTATTTGGTTTGCAATAACTATGTCTATTATGGTTGTACTTTTGGTTCGATAATAGGAACATGGTGATTCAGGTATCTAGATTTCTCTAATTTTCATGAAAGGAGTTGACATCGATAAAGGTATAGATAGTGGAAGTTCAAGCTCAAATTGTATGATGGTTTTCTTTTCTCAGGTAAGTTTGATTAAAATCAATGAGTTCAATGAGGATATTTTGTTTTCTTGAGCTAACACAGTTGTAAAGATCTTTAGTTAACATGTTAAGGGAATTATAAAAGATTGTATGTTTGAGTTGTTTTAACAGCATGAAAGAGGAGGTATTTTGATATGATATTATTTGATAGTTGAGATCGACTTAGTTGTTTTATCTGAGTGAGCTGGCCAGTTTAAAGGTAATTTGAGTCATACGCATTTAAATTATCTTCAGGTATGGAAATGAATTTTGTGCATTCATGAGTAATTAGACGGACAGTCTGAAAGAAAAAAAATTATATTTTAACAGTATGATACGGAGATATAACTAATAGATTTGTTCTAATCGGATGATGTTATTATGAGTTAAAGCTGTTCAGATTAATAAAGTTTTCACATTTGTGAAAATTTGAATGGTCTGTTGAGCGTTAGCAAAGTTCTGAAGCACTAGTTTTGGTCCAGTTTAAATTGAGTAAAGAATTTGTGATTATTTAGCGATGCACCATCGATCGGATTGGAATGTGTTTTAATACAAGAATCTAAAGTGATAGTTTATGCTTTCAGATAGATAAAGTCACATGAAAGGAACTGCCCGACGGGTGATTTAAAGTCGACCACTTTGTATGTCTGTGTTGAGAATTTAATGGCGTCGGTTGACAAACGAAAAATGTCATATGTTTCATGATCTCAAGAGTTTAAAGTATCTAATGTCACAAAAGGAATTTGAATTTAAAACAGCATAGACGGCTTGAACTATTGAAAGATTGTGAGCAGTTATCGAATAACCTTTGAGAAAGCAGATGTAGTTGCAAATGCTTGAATGGAAAAAAAAAATCTTTGATTATTTTGTGAGTATTGGATACATGATTAATCTTAATTGATGGTGGTCTGTATCTAGCTAAGTTAGAAGCTAAAATGATGTTTTCTTTGCAAGATTGAAAACCTCAAGAATGCGATAGTGACTGGTAAATTGAACGAGTAAAGTGTGAGACGATTTTTTATTCTGATTTCTGTTATTATTACTCCGAGATAGAATTCATGCAATGAATTATCCAGATTTTATGTAGAAAAATTTTGTACGAAGCTCAGTAATAGCTCGTTTGTTCATTCAGGGAGTAATAAAATGTACAATTATTTCAAATAGATGTTCTGATGATTGGGTATGTAAATAGATTAGTTGAGTTATATGTTTCAGAGACTATCCTATCGGAAATCATACAGAAAGTAAAAGTGATTTGAGGCAGTTTAGAATCCACTTTAGATAGTTGGAGAATGTATGTGAATTTGAAACATGAGGATATGAAATTCCCGTTCAGAGATAACATATTTCTGAAAGTATAGCCTTGGAAAATGGATTCGAAATGTGTTTTGCGTATCTATGTTGTGATGGTATCGATTGGACTCTTTGGATATGAATTCTCTGATAGAGATTAAGATTCAGTTGATGAGTTGTATAACGAAGAATAGATCAAAATTTTGAGATGAGAGGCTAATAGTTGGGAAATAAAAGCATAACCTTAGTGAGGGCTCTTTGGTAGTGTCACGAGACAGAGGAGTCTACATGGAAATTGAACTTATTTTTTGGTAAGATTTTCGGTGACGAAAATCCCTAAAGGGGGAGAGTTGTAACAGCCCGAATTAGGGTCTAGTCAGAATAGTGGTTTCGAGACCACAAATCCGAAGTAGAAATATTTATTTTATGATTGTTTTAATGTTCATGATATGATTGCTTAATTGTGTGAAAGTTTCGTTGAGAAATTTTGTTGGTAAAGTGTCCAATTTGACTTTTAGGACTAAATTGCCAAAGTTGCAAAATGTTTGTCTGTAATATCTCGAAATAGGGGTTGTGCGTTTGGAGAATAACTCAAGTGTTAGTGGGCCTCAAGAGTGGTTTGGATGTGTCTTGGGAGTTCCTAAAGCTCGAGGATAAAAAGGGAGTATTTTGGAAATTTTTGAAAATTTTGGGTTAAAAGTGGAAATTGGGTGATGGAGGCGTTAAGAATTAATTTTGTAAGGTTGTGGCATATAAAATGCCCTGGTAAAGTGGTTTTCGTGTGCCACTTAAGGTTTGGGATTGGCGCTAAGGAGGTCAGGGGATCGAGCAACGCTGGGCGCATGGTTTTTAATTTTGTGTTGTATGATGTGATGGGCTAAGGAGGCTTTAAAAGAATTTAGTGAACGTAAATGGACATGAAAGTCCAGTTGGTAAAGTGGCCCAGGTAGTGTTGGTGACTTCGGCGGAGAGGTCTCATCGGAAGAGTTGGAAAAGTGTTAGGATTAAAATATAATTTGACCAAAGAGAAAAAATAATTGAGTTAAAATGATTATCGGGTACGAAGATGATGTGGAATATCTATTAGTGTTAAGCAAGTCATAATTGAACTAAATTGAATAAAACGAAGTGTATAAGGATTAAATCACATTTTTTTTTATTTTTCCAAAAGAGCATAAATGAAATTATTTACATGAGCAAGTAGTAATTAACTAATCATGAGTAATAATTATGAATTATGAAAAAATTGATGTGTTAAGTTTTTTTTTTTTTTTGAATAAAAAATAGAGCTGGTTAAGGACTTGGCTTGAGAGCTGCGGCTAGGGGGACTCGCGTTCGAGTCCTGGGGGTCGCACTTGAAGCATTCTATTTTGCTTTTAGCGCTAAAGCATAAGGGCCCAGCGAAATATGGTTTAAAAGAATTTTCGACGCATTTATTGGCATGAAATGCGCAATGGCCGAATGGCAGAAGGCAAGGAGATTCTTCCCCAGGTCTCCGGTTCGAAACTTTGGGGGGTGCACCTGGGGATTTTCTTTTTGGTGCCGGCGTGGGAAGGGCCTGCATGGCCCATGCACGCATGCAGCTTTGGGAGGGGGTTGCTTCCTTTTATTATTTTATCTTATTTGTTATGGACAAAATTGTTATATTGCTATTATTATTTTTATTTTTACTTGGTTGTTCTCAAAAGCTGCATAAGGTATGGCATAGTTTAGTTATTATTTTATTATTATTATTTTATATGAGAATATGGGTTAGTGATGGGGGTTTAATAAACAATGTTTAACTTTCAATGGATGGTCTTGACGTGGGGAGAGGAGCATGGGCAGCCTTGGGGTTGCAAAAGCATGGCAAAAAATGCATGGTTTTGTCTTGTTTCCCCTCTCACTTGAGCATGGCCGGCCATTAGTTGGCTAAGCATGCCAAAATTCATTTCTTTCTTCCCCATTTTGAAAGCATGGCTGAAGGTCCTTGTTCCATTTTTGTGCATGGCCGATTGGAGCTTGCTTCAAGGTCTAGCATGGTCGGTTTTCAAGTAATAAGGGGGGGTGGCCATTGCTTTGTTTTGTTTCCTCTTCTTTCCTTCTTGTGTTCTTGGCAGAAAAAGAGAGAGGGCAAGGCTTGAGCTTCGGGTTTGGAAGGAGCTAGGGAGTTTTCGGCTAGCTAATGTTGCTTGCATGGCTTCCTTACATTGTTGTGAGCCGAATCCTTTAGTCACTACACCGTGTCGAAGTTTCCCCTTCTCATCCTCTTGTGGTGCTTTAGCCGAATATAGGACTTCCTAGGGTGGTATATTTTCGGCTTTGGAGCCGAAAGTTGGCGATAGCACTTTATTTCTTGGTTATGGCCGAACCTAGGAGGGTGATTCGGGAAGTGTTCATACGAGCTAAGCAACATGGGCAGTGGTTGGCCAAACGTGGGTGAAGGCTATAATCTCGTGTTCTTTGGTGTGTAGCCAGTGTTAAGGGACCTAGAAGGGAGCTCTCGGGATTTTGAACATCAAGGTAAATGATAAGTATAATATTCGGCCAAGAGCTTTTGTTTATAGATTTGTGTATGAGCCGATTCTAACAACGTTTTAATAGGAATTTTGATAACTTCAGGAGTAAGTCGACAGGAACAAATGGTGTTTCGGGATCGAAATAAGCAAGGTAAGGAAGCATGTCCTTCGGCCATAGACTATATTTTGGGTTTTGATAATAACCGAATGTTGACCCGGTTCTAGGGGTGGCCGAATGTATATAAGGCTATAGTGATGTACTCTGTTTGTGTGTAGCTAGTGTTATGGAGCATCAAAAGAATCTTTCGGGAATTGAAGTGCTCAAGGTTAGTAGTTGTGGTATTCGGCCTTAGGCCATTTTGGTATTTAAGTGGCTAATCGATTTCTAACTTTGGTTTAAAGGCAAATCGTCAGAAGTGGGACAAGTTTCGGGATTTTAGATTGTGTTAGATAAATCGAATATCGCTTTAATCAGGTGCGTAGTTATCGCACTGTACTCTTGTTTGTTATATATGTTATTCTATGTAAATGTATATGTTGTGCATGTTAGCCGAAATAAGGGTTAAGGTAATGGATACCCAAGATGGGTGATCGAATAATCAGGTTAGTGGTTATGATATTAATCTTTCAGTGATTTACGATAATAATTGATTATTGATGAATGTATAAAAATGTGATGGCATGTGATATATATATATATTTGTTTCGAATAAAATGTTGCTATGGTACATATACATATGCATGGGATTTGTGATGTGACTAATGGAATAAAGGGTGTACGCTACGTGAGTGGTCTAATGCTAGTCTCGTGCTACATTAGCGTTTGATGTTAGCTAATTATTTCCTTAAGGGAGGTGTTGGATAAGTGCCCATCTCGGCGGTCGATAGCTGTGTGCATCACATGGATTGATTAAAATGTGGGATCCCTATGGGATCGGTGGCTTGGCCGCGACCTTGAGCAGTAAGACTGCCAAAGTAAGATATGTGGATCATAAGTGGGTTGGGTTTCACAACTGCATATTCATAATTGCATATTCAAAATTTCATATTCATGTGTATGGACTGTGTGGATATGGGATAAGCCTATATGTGAGGACATGTGTATTAACTATGCACTGAGTCTTGGTGACTCACCCAAATTTTTCTAAACCTTTCAGGTGATCGTGATTTTTGGATCGGGTCGGAGTGGATACAAGGGTGGCCATGTGGAAGCGGATTCTCATGCGAAAAGGATATTTTGATTAATTAAGTACCTATATTTTCAGTATTTTGATCAAGTGTGTATTGTAAGAAGGCCCACTAAAGTAATTCAGTTCTTTTATTAAGTATCTTTATTATTACGCCCTATTATGGATGGATGATTTAAAGGTTGATTGCAAATGGTTTTATTTCCTCAAGTAAAGCTTGAATCCGATATTTTTATAATAAACTTCAATTTTTACTTAGAATATTACATGTCACGAAAATGTTTTACTAAAGGAAACAAATTTTCAACGGTTTTACTCTTAAGTAAGAATATTTTTCGAAAGTGTTCCGCAGTGGCATTGCAAATTCGGTCGGAGTAAATGGGTCGGGTTTGGGGTGTTACAGTGTCCTAGAAGCTTTAAGTATGAAATAGTTATGGATTCTTCATTAGAGGTCCTTAAATAGAAATTTGACCAATTCCTAATTTTATGGACAAAAATGGACATGTTAAGAAAAAGTTTCGAAAAAAGGCTTTAGGGGCATTTGGGTCATTTGATTAATAAAAGAATAAAAAGGGAAATTAAAGCCAAAATTGACTCATCTTTCTTCTAACTTGGTCGAATTTCATAAGGGCTCCATAGCTAGGGTTTTTCCACTTTTCAAGCTTGATAGTAAGTGCATCCTAGCCCTGTTTTTAATGCTCTTTATGTTTTTAAAGTCGTATTCACCCGATCTTTCTATTTTCACCATTGTTTTGAAGTAGGGTTCATGTTTAAAATTTTACCCATGTATGAAATGCATGTGTTTTGATGTATTATGGTAGAAAATGAAAGTTTAATGTATGATAAACGACTTTTGCTAAGTGATTTTCGGTAAAAACGTCAAAAAGGACTTAATTGTAAAAGATGTAAAATGTGTGTAAAAGTGTTATTAAATGAAAAATGTGGACTTTTATAATTATAAAAGAGGATCGACTAGGCTTGGGAATCGAAGAAATTGAATAGATTTCATTTTTCGAGCATAGGGGTAAAATTGTAAATATGTCAAAGTTTAGGGGCAAAAATGTAAATTTACCTGAATGTGATTTTTGGACTGAATTGAATAATGTGAATAATAAATGAGTTAAATGTGATATTATAAATCAAGAAAAACTAGGTTTGAACCTATAATTGGGGAACACGAGTATTTAACGATTTAGTCCTTTTCATCGTTTTTATGTCGAGGTAAGTTTGTATGTAAATAATGCAACTTTATAATTGTATTTATAATGTTTTCTGTTCGCATGAATTGTATGATTGACTCTATGGATGAAATCGACGAAGTTTCGAAAAGCGAGTAAAATCCCTGGTTGAACCTTAGGAATTGTTAGGATACAAATATCATGACATTAGAGTTAGTTGAGATTACGTGTAAGACCATTTCTGGGATATGGCATCTGTAATATCCTTAATCGGGGTCTCTGCATTTTGTATGTATTGCATGTGATGATATGTCTACGGTGTTCGTTTGGTATGTTTTGGGGTCTAGGCATGACCTCGGGTTAGTCCTGGGTCATGGCCAAAAATTTGGTTTTGGCACTTAAGAAAAGGGAGCAAGGAGAATTAGGGGTTAAAAGTATTTACTGGAGGATTTAGACACAAGAAAATGCCTTGGTGAAGTG
The DNA here is from genome assembly GCA_005393395.2 of Gossypium australe. Classification (NCBI taxonomy): domain Eukaryota; kingdom Viridiplantae; phylum Streptophyta; class Magnoliopsida; order Malvales; family Malvaceae; genus Gossypium; species Gossypium australe. The sequence goes on from CM016615.1 coordinate 18,467,778, forward strand.
GCAAGGGAGGCGCCACGAAGGTGCAGGGAAGGTGACGCCAAAGGGAGCTAAGAGGGCCTTGGTTCGAGCTGCAGAAATCTCCCCTTGGACAATTATTTTTGATGCCAGGAGCAAGGAGGAGATGGACTCAGGGAGGACTCTGTTGGATGGTTATGGATTAAGTTGATAGATTTAAAGTATGTGGAGAGGAGGAAATTTAGGAGGTTGTGTAATATCCTTAAATCGGGGTCTCTGCATTTTGTGCGTGTTGCAGGTGATGATATGTCTGCAGTGTTCGTTTGGTATGTTTTGGGGTCTAGGCATGACCTCGGGTTAGTCCTGGGTCATGGCCAAAAATTTCGTTTTAGCACTTCAGAGAAAGGGCTACGAGAATTAGGGGTTAAAAGAATTTATTGGAGGTTTTAGGCACAAGAGATGCCTTGGTAAAGTGGCAGGAAGGCGCCACTTAAGGCTTGGAGGAGGTGACGCCACAGGGAGCAAGGAGGACCTTGGTTCGAGCTACAGAAATCCCTTTTTGCTCATTTATTTTTGACGCCACAAGCTAGGAGAGGTGTACTCAGGAAGGACTCTGTTGGATGTGTTTGGATGAAGTCAACTTGTTTGTAATGGATGAAGGGGAGAGATTTTAGGTGTTGGACTCATTCAAACTTGTTTGAATGAATGGAAGGGAGGATTTCATTGAAAAAAGAGGGGGAGTTTGAGAGGGGAGAGTGTGCAGCCGGAATTGGTAAGGTGTTTTGGGAAAAGGGGCAATCGGTTTTGGGGTTTTGGTGGTAGCCGAATATGCTAAGGAAGGTAGCTAAGGTCGGCAAGTTTTAGAAGGTTTCTCATTTTTGTGTAGTGTCAGAACCGAACCCCCCAGGGTGTATGTTCTTTTCGGCAAGCTTTGTATTTGGTCGAACCATCTTGCTATTCCTTTGTAAGAGCCGAAACTCTAATGGTTATTCTCCCCCTTTCATTTTTGATCCTCATTGATTAGCCTTCCCATTGTCAAATTCACCTTGTAGGTTTTTCTTCTTCTTCTTATTTTGTTCAAAACCGAAACCACCATTGTTCATATTCTCTTCTTCCTATTTTTGCTCAAGCCGAAACTTGACCCTCACATCTTCATCTCCATTCTATTTTTCTTTCTCTCAACTCCATTGCCGAAACTATCCTCTCTCATTTCACTTTTCTTTTCCCCATCTTTTTCGAAACCAAATCATCACTAAAGCCGAAACCTTGTTGATCTCTTCTTGGCCGAATATTGTGTTCTTAAACCCTTCTTTTCTTGCGTTTTTCTCCATCATTTCAAGTGCCGAAATCGAATCTCTTGGTAAGCAATTTCTTTTTCTTGAATGATTTGGGGTAATGCCGAAATCCTGTTTTCTTTGCTATTTCTTCAATCGTTGATACTCGGGATCTTAATCCCATTCTTGTCTCTTGTAATAGCCGAAACCCCTAACACCAATAGGGGGTGCCGATCTTTGGAGTTTAAAGGCCGAATCAGTCATTAAGGTAAGGTGGTGACAAACTCGTTTGGTTTCAGTCTATGGCCGAATGGCCTTTGGATTCCTAATGATGTGTTACAACCGATTGTAGGGAGGAGTACAACCCGAACCAATGGATCTTCGGGATTTGATTGCTGATCTAGGTAAAGGTTCTGGTGGTTCGAATCTATTTCTTATGCATTCATAAGCCGAAGGCTAACCATTTGTGGGTGCTAGTGTTTTGCCGATTGCAAGGGGGGACTTATTGTGCGGCTTCGGGATTTGGTTGGAAACCAAATCGGCTCTAGGTAAGGAGTTGTCTTCATGTGTTATATTTTTGGGATTTTGTGGATAAGCCGAAGGGCTATTAGCTTAATAGTGTTGTGCTTGGCCGAAAGCAGAGGAGTGTCGTGGCGTCATCTTGTGTGAACTTTCGGGGTTCATTGGTTGTGAGTTACGCTTAGAGCCTCGGGGTTTCGTCGACTTAGGCGTTATGGATCCTGTTGTCAGCCGAACGTTAGGGGGGATTGGATCTGAGACCCCAGCCCCTAAGTTCAAGAGGAGGGCAGTGTCGGCTGTTCGCGATTGGCCATCTGGGTGTGGGCCGGCATCGGGGCAAAGCAGTAGATAGATAGCGGTAGTGTCGATTAACAAAAGTACCGACGTAGAGAGCATAGTCTTACGTGTAATCAGGTGTGTAACGCTTACACACTTTATTAGTTTAATAATGCTTATTATGTTACTGTTATAACCATTGGCATTTGTGACTTTGCCTTGTGGGCATGAGCTTGGAAACCGGGTAAGTCCCCTGTTATGTGATTTATGTTATACATCATCATGTTTTGTTAAATGCTATGCGATGCCTTATTGCATGATACATGATATTATGAGACGTATGATATGAGCATGATGATGGGATTAATGAGAGGAGGGGGATGATTATTTGGACTGTCACCAGTGGTTTTGACCACACGATGGGTTGGCCCCATCATCTGATTTGTGACTCCGGTCACCAGTGGTTTTGACCACATTATTATTATGATTTGTGACTAGTCCCAGTGGTTTTGACCACACCGATATATTTGTGACTACGGTCACCAGTGGTTTTGACCACTTATGGATATTGTGACTCGTCCCAGTGGTTTGGCACCACAGTGGGTTGGCCACACATGATTATTACGGGATTGTCATCAGTGGTTTTGACCACACGATGGGTTGGCCCCATCATCTGATTTGTGACTACGGTTACCAGTGGTTTTGACCACACCGATATATTTGTGACTACGATCACCTGTGGTTTTGACCACCAGTGGTTTTGACCACACGGGGTAGATAAAGGAGATTGGATGGCTAGGTTATGGGTTGCATGATATGCATGTTTTACTGATGATCTGTGTAAGTGCTTGAACTATAGGGTTGGGGATTTATACACTGAGTCCCGGTGACTCACCCCTTTCCTTATATTTTGCAGATGAGGCGTAGATCGCGGATTTGGAGCCGAGGAGGACTCAAGGTCGCCATGCATCTTAGTTGGTTTTGATTTTAAACTACTATTTCAATTTCAGTAATTTTCCTTAAATTTGGTTTTGGTTTTGTAATAAGGCCGCTAAGTTTATTTTGGGTTTTTGTTATTGCTTGCATTTATTCTGCTTATATGCTACATGTGTTGGATTTATGGACTTGATAAAATTAACCGGTAAAAAGCAATGCTTTCTAAATTATATCTCTTCGAGTTTTTCAAACGTTACCATCGGGTAACAAAGTTCACAAGATAATAAGGTAACTTGGATGTTTTATAACTCAAATTTTCAGATCACTTTAAAGGCAAATGGTTCTAACTTGATTTTACTTACCGCACTCAGTTTTGATAAGAATCCAATGTTTTCTAAAATCGGCAATCACAAACGGGTTTTAATCACGAGTTTTCCAACTACTAAAACAACTTCAACATCAATTATCATTAAGTTTCCTAAACCCTAAAACAAAACAAGAGTCTTCTTTTAAATTTTCTGACAAACTTGTGTTTTTCAAAATGTTTTCACTCCGTAACATGCCAGGTTCGGTCGTGGTGTATTGACCGAGTTTAAGGTGTTACAATTGTGGTATCAGAGCCAGTTTCAACAGCTCGGCTTTGGGCCTGAGGCCCAAAAATGTTTTAAAAAGGATTATGAAAGGCTTTTATGGGAAAATGTAGTGATGAAAGCATGGCACCGAGTCTCCGGCACCAATCTGCCCAGGTAAGTACCCCAAACTATTGTTTGTTGATTATATGATTATGATGATAGCATGATTGAATAGTGGTAGGAACTACTATAGAGGCTGGAACTATAGGATGGTGTATACTCGCGAAACAAACTCTTATTAAACCCCTCATAAGAGTGTGCTTTAATAGACAGTGGAATAAAAGTCTAAACGCATAGAACTTTTAATCAGCTCGTATATCGGTAGACATGAGTACACGTGGACGTGGGTGTATCACTCGTGGATGAGGTAGGGGTAGGATGACGGTCTCGGAACCAGTAGGGTCCGGACATGGTTTGGGAAATGAGGTACCATCCCTGCCAGCTGTGGGCGCGGAACATCAAGATCAGACGGGTGGTATTGACGCAGTGTCACAGGCGGTGCTGCGGGTGCTAGGAAGGGTTGCGAGTGCAGGCGTTGGAATCAGAGTTTTAAAATCTGTGACCGAGCGACTCAAAGCTAGAGGTATTTAGAGGTGTATCTGGCGTGGTACCTGGTACAACGGAATATTGGTTGGAGGCGACGGAACACATCATGGATGACCTGGATTTTTCAGCTGAGGAAAAGCTGAAAGGCATAGTATCTCTGCTGCGAGATGAGTCATATCAGTGGTGGCTCACAGTTAGGGATGGAGCGATGGCAGATGACCTCACTTGGAAATTTTTTTTAGAGCAGCCTATCAGAGGAAGTACATAGGGGCTAGCTATGTTGATGCGCAGCGCAAGGCGTTCTTGAACTTAGACTCTGAGATTACTTCTAGGAAGATGACAGTGATAAGCCCTCTAGGTCACTCTGTAGAAGTAAGTAAACTGTATAGGGATGTACCTCTAGAACTTCAAGGGGTCGTTTTTTGGCTGACTTGATGGAACTACCGTTTGGGGAATTCAATTTGATTCTCGGGATGGATTGGCTAGTAAAGTATCAAGCTAGTTTGGATTGCGCAGCTAAGCGCATGGTGTTGAAGATCATGGAAGGTGATGAGGTGGTAATGATAGGTAATAGGAGAGATTACTTATCTTATGTGGTCTCTGCGCTAAAGGCTGAGAAAATGGTTAGGAAAGGTTGTGGGGCATTTATGGTGCATGTCTGTGCTCTGGAAGCTAAGGATGCAGCTGTGAAGAATGTCCGAACCGTAGGGGAATTTGCAGATGTATTTCCAGAGGAACTCCCGGGTCTACCTCCTGACCGCGAGGTTGAGTTCGGTATAGACTTGTTACCCGGAACCGCGCCAGTATCTATTGCTCCATATAGGATGGCGCCAAAAGAATTGTTGAGTTAAGGGCTCAATTTCAGGAATTGTTGGATAGAGGTTTCATCCGACCAGGTGTATCGCCTTGGGGAGCTCCAGGGTTTTTGTTAAGAAGAAGGATGATACAATGCGGATGTGTATAGGCTACTGCCAGCTAAACAAGTTGACAATAAAGAACAAGTATCCGTTGCCCAGGATTGACGACTTGTTTGATCAACTCAAGGGTACATCGGTTTTCTCTAAGATCGATCTTAGGTCGGGGTATCATTAACTTAAGGTGAAGGAGGGTGATATTCATAAGACGACATTTCGTACTCGGTATGGGCAATACGAGGTTCTAGTGATGCTGCTCGGGCTGACTATTGCAACGGCAGCATTCATGGACATGATGAATCGGGTGTTTCAGCCATATTTGGATCGGTTCGTCGTAGTGTTTATAGACGACATTTTGGTGTACTTGAAATCTGAGGAGGAACATAACGTGGAAGGTTTTTCTCTAATCATAGCGCCATGGACTAAGTTGTTGAGGAAAAGGGGGGGTTCCGTTTGTATGGTCGGAGAAGCAGCAAGAGAGTTTCGACAAGTTAAAGAAGATTTTGTCTGAAGCTCCGATTTTAATTCAGCCTGAGGCAGGAAAGGAATTCACGGTCTATAGTGGTGCATCATATACTGGCTTAGGGTGTGTGCTGATGCAAGATGGAAAAGCTGTAGCGTATGCATCTCGGCAGTTGAGGCCTCATGAGGGTAACTACCCGACGCATGACTTGGAGTTGGCTGCAGTGGTTTTTGCCTTGAAGATTTGGAGGCATTACTTGTATGGAGAAAAGTCGATAGTCTACACGGATCATAGGAGTCTGAAGTATCTCCTGACTCAGAAGGATCTAAATTTGAGGCAGCGAAGGTGGATCGAGTTGTTGACGGACTACGACTGCTCGATTGAGTATCATCCGGGTAAGGCTAACGTAGTAGCAGATGCGTTGAACCGTAAGGTAGTAGCGGACTTGCGAGCGTTGTGTGCTCACCTTAGTCCTTATGATGATGGGAGTCTTTTGGCAGAATTGCAAGTAAAGCCGTCTTGGATTGATGGGAGTCTTTTGAGTGCTCGGAGGTTACAAGTGCAGAATGGTGAATCTGAGGGTGTGGGCAAGTGTTTGACATGCCAGCAAGTCAAGGCTGAGCATCAGTTGCCGTCAGGACTGTTGCAGCCGGTTAAGATTCCACAGTGGAAGTGGGAAAGGATTACGATGGTTTTCGTCAGTGGGCTTCCCCTTAAGCCTAGCAAGAAGGACTTAGTATGGGTAATAGTGGATCGTTTGACTAAGTCAGCTCATTTCATACCGGTGAAGGTTGATTATTCACTCCAGAAGTTAGCCAAGTTGTATGTGGCAGAGATAGTAAGGTTGCATGGAGTGCCTGTGTCAATTATTTCGGATAGGGATACCAGGTTCACGTCGAGGTTTTGGAAAGCTTTGCATCAGGCTTTGGGCACGAGGTTGGATTTTAGCACGGCTTTCCATCCGCAGTCTGATGGACAGTCTGAAAGGGTAATCCAGATTCTGGAAGATATGTTAAAGGGTTGTGTTCTGGATTGCAGCGGTAGTTGGGAGGAGTATCTACCATTGGCAGAGTTCGCTTATAACAATAGTTATCAAGCGAGTATTCAGATGGCACCATATGAGGCACTATATGGGCGAAAGTGTCGTACTCCTATGTGTTGGACAGAACTGGGTGAACGACGAATGTTGGGTCCAGAGTTAGTGGCAAAAACAGAAGATAAGGTTAATGTGATTCGGGCTCGTCTTAAGGAAGATTTGGACAGGCAGAAATCTTACGCCGATCTTAAGCGTAGGGATATTAAGGTTGCAGTGGGTGATAAGGTCTTTCTGAAGGTATCGCCCTGGAAGAAAGTGTTGAAATTTGGTCGGAAGGGCAAGCTAAGCCCTAGGCTTATTGAGCCATATACAGTGTTGAAGCGAGTGGGACCGGTAGCTTATCAGCTTGAGCTGCCAGCAGAGTTAAGTAAGATTCACGACATCTTTTATGTTTTGATGCTTCGACGCTATCGATCAGATCCGTCACATGTTGTACCAGTTGAGGAAATAGAGGTGAGTCCTGATTTGTCTTTCGAGGAGGAACCAGTACAGATTTTGCATCGAGATGTCAAGGTTCTGCGATGGAAGTCAGTTCCTTTGGTGAAAGTATTATGGCGGAACCATGGTACGAAGGAGGCCACGTGGGAACCAGAGGATATGATGCGGCAGCGATACCCTCAACTTTTTTGATCAGGTAATTTCGAGGCCGAAATTATTTTTGAGGGGGGTAGAACTGTAATATACTTAAATCGGGGTCTCTGCATTTTGTGTGTGTTGCAGGTGATGATATGTCTGCGGTGTTCGTTTGGTATGTTTTGGGGTCTAGGCATGACTTCGGGTTAGTCCTGGGTCATGGCCAAAATTTTAGTTTTTGCACTTCAAAGAAAGGGCTAGGAGAATTAGGGGTTAAAAGAATTTATTGGAGGTTTTAAGCACAAGAGATGCCTTGGTAAAGTGGCAGGAAGGCGCCACTTAAGGCTTGGAGGAGGTGACGCCACAGGGAGCAAGGAGGACCTTGGTTCGAGCTGCAGAAATCCCTTTTTGCTCATTTATTTTTGACGCCACAAGCTAGGAGAGGTGTACTCAGGAAGGACTCTGTTGGATGTGTTTGGATGAAGTCAACTTGTTTGAAATGGATGAAGGGGAGAGATTTTAGGTGTTGGACTCATTCAAACTTGTTTGAATGAATGGAAGGGAGGATTTCGTGGAAAAAAAGAGGGAGTTTGAGAGGGGAGAGTGTGCAGCCAGAATTGGTAAGGTGTTTTGGGCAAAGGGGCAATCGGTTTTGGGGTTCTGGTGGTGGCCGAATATGCTAGGGAAGGTAGCTAAGGTCGGCTAGTTTTAGAAGGTTTCTCATTTTTGTGTAGTGTCAGAACCGAACCCCCCAGGGTGCATTTTCTTTTCGGCAAGCTTTGTATTTGGCCGAACCATCTTGCTATTCCTTTGTAAGAGCCGAAACTCTAGTGGTTATTCTCCCTCTTTCATTTTCGGTCCTCATTGATTAGCATTCCCATTACCGAATTCACCTTGTAGGTTTTTCTTCTTCTTCTTATTTTGTTCAAAACCGAAACCACCATTGTTCATCTTCTCTTCTTCCTATTTTTGCTCAAGCCGAAACTTGACCCTCACATCTTCATTTCCATTCTATTTTTCTTTCTCTCAAATCCATTGCCGAAACTATCCTCTCTCATTTCACTTTTCTTTTCCCCATCTTTTTCGAAACCAAATCATCACTAAAGTCGAAACCTTGTTCATCTCTTCTTGGCCGAATATTGTGTTCTTAAACCCCTCTTTTCTTGCGTTTTTCTCCATCATTTCAAGTGCCAAAATCGAATCTCTTGGTAAGCAATTTCTTTTTCTTGAATGATTTGGGGTAATGTCGAAATCCTGTTTTCTTTGCTATTTCTTCAATCGTTGATACTCGGGATCTTAATCCCATTCTTGTTTCTTGTAATAGCCGAAACCCCTAACACCAATAGGGGGTGCCGATCTTTGGAGTTTAGAGGCCGAATCAGTCATTAAGGTAAGGTGGTGACAAACTCGTTTGGTTTCAGTCTATGGCCGAATAGCCTTTGGATTCCTAATGATGTGTTAAAACCGATTGTAGGGAGGAGTACAACCCGAACCAGTGGATCTTCGGGATTTGATTGTTGATCTAGGTAAAGGTTCTGGTGGTTCGAATCTATTTCTTATACGTTCATAAGCCGAAGGCTAACCATTTGTGGGTGCTAGTGTTTGGCCGATTGCAAGGGGGGACTTATTGTACAGCTTCGGGATTTGGTTGGAAACCAAATTGGCTCTAGGTAAGGAGTTGTCTTCATGTGTTATATTTTTGGGATTTTGTGGATAAGCCGAAGGGCTATTAGCTTAATAGTGTTGTGCTTGGCCGAAAGCAGGGGAGTGTCGTTGCGTCATCTTGTGTGAACTTTCGGGGTTCATTGGTTGTGAGTTACGCTTAGAGCCTCAGGGTTTCGTCGACTTAGGCGTTATGGATCTTGTTGTCAGCCGAACGTTACGGGGGATTGGATCTGAGACCCCAGCCCCTAAGTTCAAGAGGATGGCAGTGTCGGCTGTTCGCGATTGGCCACCTGGGTGTGGGCCGGCATCGGAGCAAAGCAGTATACAGATAGCGGTAGTGTCGATTAACGACAGTACCGACATAGAGAGCATAGTCTTGCATGTAATCAGGTGTGTAACGCTTACACACTTTATTAGTTTAATAATGCTTATTATGTTACTGTTATAACCATTGGCATTTGTGACTTTGCCTTGTGGGCATGAGCTTGGAAACCGGGTAAGTCCCTTGTTATGTGATTTATGATATACATCATCATGTTTTGTTAAATGCTATGCGATGCCTTATTGCATGATACATGATATTATGAGACGTATGATATGAGCATGATGATGGGATTAATGAGAGGAGGGGGATGATTATTTGGACTGTCACCAGTGGTTTTGACCACACGATGGGTTGGCCCCATCATCTGATTTGTGACTACGATCACCAGTGGTTTTGACCACATTATTATTGTGATTTGTGACTAGTCCCAGTGGTTTTGACCACACCGATATATTTGTGACTACGGTCACCAGTGGTTTTGACCACATATGGATATTGTGACTCGTCCTAGTGGTTTGGTATCACAGTGGGTTGGCCCCACATGATTATTACGGGATTGTCATCAGTGGTTTTGACCACACGATGGGTTGGCCCCATCATCTGATTTGTGACTACGGTCACCAGTGGTTTTGACCACACCGATATATTTGTGACTACGGTCACCAGTGGTTTTGACCACCAGTGGTTTTGACTACACGGGGTGGATAAAGGAGATTGGATGGCTAGGTTATGGGTTGCATGATATGCATGTTTTACTGATGATCTGTGTAAGTGCTTGAACTATAGGGTTGGGGATTTATACACTGAGTCTCGGTGACTCACTCCTTTCCTTATATTTTGCAGATGAGGCGTATTTCGCGGATTTGGAGCCGAGGAGGACTTGAGGTGGCCATGCATCTTAGTTGGTTTTTATTTTAAACTACTATTTCAATTTCAGTAATTTTCCTTAAATTTGGTTTTGGTTTTGTAATAAGGCCGCTAAGTTTATTTTGGGTTTTTGTTATTGCTTGCATTTATTCTGCTTATATGCTGCATGTGTTGGATTTATGGACTTGATAAAATTAACCGGTAAAAAGCAATGCTTTCTAAATTATATCTCTCCGAGTTTTTCAAACGTTACCATCGGGTAACAAAGTTCACAAGATAATAAGGTAACTTGGATGTTTTATAACTCAAATTTTCAGATCACTTTAAAGGCAAATGGTTCTAACTTGATTTTAGTTATCGCGCTCAGTTTTAATAAGAATCCAATGTTTTCTAAAATTGGCAATCACAAACGGGTTTTAATCACGAGTTTTCCAACTACTAAAATAACTTCAACATCAATTATCATTAAGTTTCCTAAACCCTAAAACAAAACAAGAGTCTTCTTTTAAATTTTCCGACAAACTTGTGATTTCAAAATGTTTTCACTTCGTAACATGCCAGATTCGGTCGTGGTGTGTTGACCGGGTTTGGGGTGTTATAGGTTGACTCGTTCAAATGGCTTTGAATAAGTGGAAGGGAGAATTTTGTGGAGAAAAGGGAGGGGATTGAGTGGGAAAAGGTGGATAGCCGAAATTGAAGTGGGGTAGGTAGGTGTGCAATCGGTTTTGGGGAATGGAGAGGAGGGGTGCCGAATTTGGGTTGCTTGGGGTGTGAATTTCGGCAACTTAGGCATTTGACCGAACCAAGTATTGCCATTTCTTTTAAAAGAGTCGAAACTCATTTAGCCTCTCTTTCTTTTCATTTTCGGTTCTTCCATTGCTAGTCGAAACTCCCTTTATGCCGAATTCATCTTTGTTATACTTCTTATCTCCTTATTTTGTTCAAGCCGAAAGTTGACCACACATTTTATTCTCCATCTCTTGCGATTTCATCTTTCTCTCCTCTCAAATCCTTAGCCGAATCCCCCTTTCATATTTTTCTTTTTCTTCTCCACTTTTACCATCTTCAAAAGCCGAAACCTGGTAAGTTCTCTTCTTCTTCTTTTCTTTCATGTACTTTGGCCGAATACTTTGCTAAGAAGTCCTTCTTTTCTTGCGCTTTCTCCATCATTTCAAGTGCCGAAATCGAATCTCTTGGTAAGCAATTTCTTCTTCTTTTCTAGAATGATTTGGGTAATGCCGAAATCCTGTTTTCTTTGCTATTTCTTCAATCATTGATACTCGGGATCTTAAGCCCATTCTTGTTTCTTGTTAATAGCCGAAACCCCTAACACCAATAGGGGGTGCCGATCTGTGGTGTTTAGAGGCCGAATCAATCATTAAGGTAAGGGTTCTAGTGGTTTGAATCTATTCCGTATTCTTTTAAAAGCCGAAGGCTAATCGTTTATGTGCATCAGTGTGTGGCCGATTGCAAGGGGGTTTATTGTGTAATTTTGGGATTTGGTCGGAAACCAAATCGGCTTTAAGGTGAGTGCTTTATTTGGGCGACACATCCTTCGGGATTTCTAATAGAGCCGAATGGGCTTTTGGGTTACTAATTAATGTTGGCCGATTGTAGGAGGGAGCAACGCTTCGGGATTTCATTAGATTCGAGTAGTTTCAGGATTCTTACTTAGATCTGCGATTAGTCAGGTGTGTAAACGCTTACACACTTTATTAGTATAATATGCTTATTATGTTACTGTTATAGCCATTGAACTCAGTGATTATGCCTTGTGGGCATGAGCTTAGATTTCGGGTAAGTCCCTTGTTATGTGCTTTTTGATATAATTCATCATGTTTTGTTAAATGCTATGCTATGCCTTATTTCATGATATATGATATTATGACACGCATGATATGGACATGATGATGATGGGTTGATGAGAGGAGGGGGATGATTTATTTGGACTGTCACCAGTGGTTTTGACCACAAGATGGGTTGGCCCCATCATTTGATTTGTGACTACGGTCACCAGTGGTTTTGACCATACTATTATTATTATTTGTGACTAAGTCCCAGTGGTTTTGACCACCAGTGGTTTTGACTACACTTGTGATATTTGTGTCCACAGTCACCGGTGGTTTTGACCATATATGGATATTGTGACTCGTCCCAGTGGTTTGGTACCAAAGTGGGTTGGCCCCACATGATATATTACGGGATTGTCATCAGTGGTTTTGACCACACGATGGGTTGGCCCCATCACTTGATCTCTGACTTCGGTCACCAGTGGTTTTGACCACACGGGGTAGATAAAGCAGATTGGATGGCTAGGTTATGGGTTGCATGATATGCATGTTTTACTGATTATCTGTGTAAGTGCTTGAACTATCGGGTTGGGGATTTATACACTGAGTCTCGGTGACTCACCCCCTTCCCTTATATTTTGCAGATGAGGCATAGATCGCAGATATGGAGCCGAGGAGGACTCGAGGTGGCCATGCATCTTAGTTGGTTCTGGACTTTAAATTGCTATTTTTTCTATTAATTTTCTTTTAATTTGGTTTTGGGGTTTGTAATAAGGCCGCTAAGTATTATTTTGGGTTTTAATTACGTGCTTTTATTTTGATTTTATTATACATATATTGGATTTATGGATTTGTTAAATTAACCGGTAAAAAGCAATGTTTTCAAAACTATAACTCTTTCGGGTTTTTTAAAAATGTTACCATCGGGTAACAAAGATCACAAAAGAGTAATTAAGGTAACTCGGATATTTTTCTACAACTCTAATTCTTCCAAACAACTTCCAAATGTAAAAGGTTTTATACTTGACAATACTCATCACTTCTCGTTTTTAACAAATATAGTATGTTTTCTAAAAACTTGTAACAACAAGTAGATTTTCAAGCATGAGTTTTAAAGAAACCATCACACGATTTCAATGTCACCTTGAACAGGGATTTCTAGACTTTTAAACTATAAAAGGGTTTTTCTAAGAAAATTATTCGACAAACTTGTGTTTTAAAAATGATTTTTTCTCTGTAACATGCCAGATTCGGTCGTGGTGTGTTGACCGGGTTTGGGGTGTTACAGCATCGATATGAGATTTCGTATAAGACCGTAGCTGGGCTATTGGCAGCAATATGAGATTACATGTAAGACCATATCTGGGATATAGCATTGGTACGGTACTGTATGTACCAGATTCCTGAGTATCGTTTAGTATTCGAAATGGTTCAACAAGAAATTCAACAGGTATGTCAAAGAAGAGAAAAAGTATGTGAGTACTACGAATTGGTACAGGTATGTACATAAAGTTTATAAGCATTGATTTCATGGAATTGTGAGTTCATGATTTCTACGATAATGATTTTATGAAAACCTTGTAATTATGAGTCTATACTTCTAATATTGAAATACATAGTAAATTTGATTGACGATTTTGTGATTAGATTTCGGGCCAGATTGAGTTATGACAAAGCATGTTATATTCATGCAAATTGTGATTCATCGGGTATGAGATAAAGGAAAGATTGGTAAAATTGCCTATTAAAAATGATTATGGAAATATGGAAAGATAAGAGTTTAGGCAATTGTAAGATGTAACAGTATATGCTTGAAATGTAAATGCTCATAATTAATGTGTATGTTTTATGTGATATTTGAAATGGTTTGTTGATTGTAATATAAGTTATGTTATTCACATGATTGAGTAAGTTATGCTCTTGCAGTTTAATGACAATTCTGTTAATATATGTCATGTTATTCATATGACAATGTATAATTAATGTTGTTTATTATTTGCATATGAACTTACTAAGCTTTAAAGCTTACTCCCCTTTCATTTCCCATGTCTTATAGGGTTAAAAGCCGAATCTTATTCCGTAGTTATCTAGGCCGCAGGATCAAAAGTGGATTCGGTAAGTATTCAGTTAACCCCTTAGTGTGTTTTGTTAAAAGCTGAATGGGTATCTAACTTCTCATTGTCGTTAATCTTGTATTAACAAGGGTAAGGTTCAGAGATCGCAAGCGTGGTAAGGATCGTTAGCAAAGTGTAAGTGGACTCAACTCGATTATGGTTTAAGTAAATGGTCGAATGTAAGTATGATCTATAGAGGTGACTTCTTTGGATTATGAGTCACTCGAAGTTTGATGGTGTATGTGTGAGTGCTGATCTAGGGGATACTCGTGATTAGTATCTAAGGAAGGGCTATTAGAACCCGGTGGCACACGGTAAGGTTACGGTAAGGCTTCGGCTTTGGGTAAATATTTTGATTAGGTATGGGTGATTGATTAAAGGTTGGTTGGTTATAGGTTCAAGACCAAGGATAGTATAGCACATCGTAGTAACCAAGTGTGTACAAACACTACACACACATGATATCGGCAATGTCGGAAAGCCGAAAAGCCGAAAGTGGCTAAATGGGCCCAGTGGGCCCTGAGGCTAAGATTGATGAAATTGATTGATTTGGTTATATGAATTGAGTTAGTCATACATGTTACATGATCTGGAATTGTTTTGGGCCTACTGGGCCATAAGGATGTGATTTGGGCATAATGGGCTATATGAACGTTAAATGGGCTTGATGGGCTTTATGGGGACATAGACAAGTATGCTAGGGTTTAATGAACTTTAGGCCTAGTTCTGAACAACTCTTAAACTGCATAAGACTTAATCTAATAATTAAACATATCCGTGGACAAGTCGCTGGGTTAGAGTGTGGCAACAGGCATATGCATGTCTAGGATTGGATCCAGAGAGAGCTTGGTACTTAAGCGGTCCTAGTGGCCCACCTCCTCTTCTCTGGAATCCTACCTGGTGCATAGTGACTTTTCACTTTAGCCGCAAGGACTTGTTAATGGGCCAAAGTTCATAACTAAAACTTGAGAGGGACCAAATACCCCTAATTTGAAAATTACTAAAATATCTCTGATTTGCAAAATTACTAAAATATCCCTGATTTGTAAAATTACTAAAATACCCCTAATTTGTAAAATTACCAGAATACCCTTGATTTGCAGAATTACCAAAATATCCCTGATTCACAAAATTTCCAAAATACCCCTGTTTTGCAAAATTAACTAGATACCCCTGTAGGGTAGAATTACGAAAATACCCTTGGGTAGTGAAATGACTAAAATACCCCTAAGTGCTTAATGTGTGAAATTGTGTATGTTGCATTCAAGAAATATATGTTGCACTTGGGTGGGTTTTGATGATACGGAGGAAGATTTGAGGATTGCATAGTCGCTTGACGACCGTGGATCAACCGTTGGCTTTAAGCCCATTATAGCAGCTTTCCTGCAATGTTTGAGTAGTGCTGCTGCTGGTGCTACCTCTGGAGTGTAGGGTTGGAAGGAAAATGGAGTGCAGGGTTGGATTTGGGATGGGTGCATTGTATTCATGTGATACTGATGCGATATGAGGTCATTATGGGCTAAGGCCCAAGACTACTGTTTTTTATAGGGCTTAGGCCCAATGTAATAATTGTATGTTGATTGGATTACCAAGGGTCGTACACACTGAGTTTCGAAACTCACACCCTTTTTATTAAATTTTTCAGGTAATCCTCAGTAGACGGCTCGACGTGGAAGAGGACGGAGGTGGTCACACTGCAAGCAGTTCTTAATTTGTTTTGAAAGACATAGTTTTAAATTACTTTGTTTCCATTGGGTTGTAATAAGGCTTCGTACTCCGATTTGACTTTACATTTTGAGTTTTGCTGTTTTTGTTTCAACTGTTTACTCAATTGTTGAACCTGGATAAATTTCTTAAATTTAAAACATGGGCTTTTATCATTACTTAACAAGACTCAAGGATTTTGGGCTTTTGGATCTTAAATTTTAACTTAGCAAAATCGTTTTGAATTATGCCTTTGATATGGCATTCCTGGATTTGGCCTTAACGTCTGGGCCGGGTTTGGAGGTGTTACAATATATATGAATGAGTAGAACCAGGATCTATCAATGCAATCACAGAAGTATCATAGAGAGTAAATGTACCCGTTTTAACATCCGGAGATGAAGCTTCCTTCCGAGCTCAGATACCATACGCTCTGGTAGGCGCTCTAGCTTCGGATCTCGCAATTGTGTCTCTCGTAGTTCTCTGACTACCACCAACAGTTCTTACATTTCGAGAAGGTCTACCTCTCATTGGAGCATTATCGAATCTCTATCCTGGGTAGTTTCTTGCTCAACAGAGTCTGGGCAATCACGGATGAAATGATCTAATGATCCACATCTGAAGCAAGCTCGATCATTTAGTCTACAACTTCCCGGATGCCTTTTTCCATAATGCTTACATTCAGGTCTCTCTGATTGAACGTTTCCTACACTTGCCATTGAAGTTGCCGGAGCTTTGGAGCTCAGCTATGATCTAGCTCGATCTCTACTAGAATGTCCCACATTAGTCCTGGAATGAATTTGTTCATCTCTAACTTTCTTCGAAACAGACTGAAATGATTTACCCGAAAATCTCTTTCTCACATCTCTAAGTTCAGATTAAGCTTTTCTTTTGTCTTTCCTGAGTGCCTTGACTTTACATGCTCGATCAACAAGTACCACAAACTCTTTTATCTCTAAAATCCCGACTAGTAAGCGGATGTCTTCATTTAAACCATCTTCAAACCTCTTACACATTATTGCTTCCGATGATACACATTCTCAGGCATACTGACTTAACCTCACGAACTCTCGTTCGTATTCAATGACAGAAATGCTACCCTGTCTCAATTCCAGAAATTCTTTTCGTTTCTGATCAATGAATCTCTGACTAATGTATTTCTTTCAGAAATTAGACTGGAAGAAATCCCAAGTGACCCGCTCTTTCGGAACAACAGAAATTACAGTCTTCCACCACTGATAAGCTGCATCTCGTAACAGTGAAATAACACAATTAATACTTTCTTTCAGAGTCAAAGACATTTCATCAAATACCAGGATTGTGTTCTCTACCCAAAACTCGGCTCTCTCAGCATCATCATCACTGGTAGCCCTAAAATCTCCAGCTCCATACTTGCGGATTTTGTCAATCGGAGGCTTACTCAACATATTCGGATACATAACTGGAGGCACAACTGAAGTCTGAGGGGGATTAACCGGGGGCGGAGGTTGTGAAACAACCGGATTATTTCTCATAAATTGAGTAAACCATTAACTCATCATCCGGAAGAAAGCTTGTTTAGCTTCTCCCTCTTGACCGCTCATAGCTGGTCTCGAATTAGAGGGCGCTGTCCCTTGCGCGGGAGCAGGCGCATTGCTTTCTACATCATCAGCTACAACTCTTTTGGGATCCATTACTATACAAAAATCACATTTTTCACATCAGGATTCATCACACTATCACAGTTAAATATATGGCATGTATAGCTAGACTCTAATACGCTACGTTAGTCCGAGAGTCGACTAGACCGTAGCTTTGATACCAATCAAATGAAACACCCCTAACCGATAACTGTCGCTGGATTCGGGTTAAAAGGAGTAACAGGACAAACAGAATCTTATACGGACATTTCATATTTTTTAAACATCGAGTACAATCCAAGTGTCCCTTTTATAAGTCAGCTAGACCTTTATCATGCCTTAGAGTAGGGCCGGGACTAAACCGAACGCATACGAAAATTCTCAAAAATTTAAAACTTTTTTTCAAAACAGTCAAGTTCACACGTCCATGTGACCAGGCCGTGTGTCTCCCACAGCTACTAGACATAACCGTGTGTCCTGGCCATGCCAAAACAGGGCATGTATACTGACTTGTCCACACGGCCACCAGACTTGCCCGTGTGCCATGGCCGTGTGATCTTAGGCTAGTTACTGACTTAACCACACGGCTAACAGGCACGCCCGTGTACCATGGCCGTGTAAGTTAGGCTAGCTACTGACTTATTCACACGGCTACTAGGCACGCCCATGTACCACGGTCGTGTAGGCAAAATAGGCCACTTGCAAGGCCAAAATGCCACCCACACAAGGGTCAACCATACAAGCAAAATATCAATTCATTTCATGCACATTTGGCAACCAAAAACATATCAAATTAATCATCAAATCTCCACATTCAATTACAATTCCAATCATGCCAATTTGTACAGCTGAAACACATATGCATTCAAGCATGATTCATCCACATTAACTTTTCATATATCCCCTTCTTTGATCAAAAATGCATACTCACATTTCATCCATATACTTACAATTAACTTGACCATTTCATAATTACCAAGCCATACCAAATCATACATCATATTTCATATTTACGCATGCATATTATTAACACTTATCTAGCCAAATCTCATGGCTATTTATACACATATCAAACATAATCCAAAATGACTAGTCTATACATGTCATCTCTAGCTATATACATATTCCAAAGGTACCAAAATAAGATGAGTAGTGTGATGATGATCCTCGACGGTCCCCGAGCCTTCAGTAGCTTTGACAATCTATAAAACAGAGTAAACACACACATAGTGTAACACTCCTAACCCGAAACTGTCGCTGGAATAGGGTTAGGAGGCGTTACCAGACAATCGGCACATTTCACATCCATTTCACGACACAAAGTCAAACATCCATTGAACATAATCAACTACGAGCATATAGTCCCTTATCTAGGTCTTCGAGACCTTAAACAGGTATAGAAAAGAGGTCGAGACTAAACCGAACACTTAAGAAAGTTTTCAAAAAATTTCAACATTTTCAATACTGCTGAGGTCACACGCCCGTGCAGTCAAGCCGTATACCTCACATAACCACCAGACACACCCATGTGTCAAGGCCGTGCCAAAACAGAGTATGTATTCTGACTTCTCCACACGGCCACCCTGCACGCCCGTGTGCTATGCCCGTGTACTCTTAAGCAAGATACTGACTTTGTCCCACGGTCACTAAAATGCTCGTGTGCCATAACTGTGTAGGCAAAACAGGCCATTTGCAAGGCCAAATTGCCTCCCACAATAGGAGCACACCTACAAGAATCAATACAATACCAATTCGTGCTTTCAAATACATTCAAACATATCATTTCATGCATTATTCAATCACCAACTAAACCATTTACTTCCATGTTCATTATCATCTCAACTAAAGCCATTCAAAGTGACAAATATACATTTCAAAACATGCATATATCAAACATCATGTAATCTATATCATAAACTATCTTCAACCACATCTTCTCATCAACCACACAATCATGAAGTATACTATTTTCATAACCCATTCATAAGTTCAACATCATTCAACTTCCAAGCCAACTCACATGGCAAAGATTAAACATTTCAAGACATATCTTAACTTCTAGCCTATACATGCCATAATTCAACTATATACGTCTTTCCAAAGTACCAAAATAGATTGTCGATAGTGTGATAGAGATACTGACGATTCCCGGATCCGAGCTAGCTTTACTGACGCTGTAAAATAGAGAAACAATCACACAGTAAGCTTTCAATAGCTTAGTAAGTTCGTATCATAATACAATATACTGAAACAAGCTATCACATAGATTAATTTGCAATCACATATATACCATACAATCCAAAGATAATATGTTCAATCAACCTTCCATAACTCGTTTATAGTTTCATCAACCACATAGGTTCCGAACGTACCTTAGCCAACACTCAGTTGTTGATTACAATTGCAACTCAATACTCACTATTTCATTTCGATTAAATTTCGTCCCTTCTTCGATTCAATCGGACACTTAGTGCCCAAATAATTAGCCAAAGCTCAATTAGCATCACACACATAGTGCATCCATATCAAACCGATCTTAAATCGGTATCGCACACACAGTGCCAACCACAAAGCCGAAGCTTATATTATTCCGCACACACAGTGCTAACCATTTCGGTCACATTTTCAAATACACACACTTAGTGTCACATAACCCGAGCCCTCACATAGCATTCACATTTCAATATTATAATACCATTCATTTCACAACATTAAACATAGCTAGATACATGTTTTATGTCCAAACTTACCTCGGACGTCGAATACTAAAATGGTCGATTAATCGAGCACTTTATCTTTGCCTCGATCTTGATCCGAACCTCTCCTTTCTCGGTCTATACACATTCAAATTCAATCCATTCAATTACCAAATCATTCATTTTAGTCCAAACGCACATATTTAGGGCATTTTACAAAATAGCCATCATATTTTCACATTTCGACACTTTAGTCCCTATTTCACAAAATCATCAAATTCACATAGTTTCTCTTCACACAATCCTAGCCAAATTTTCCTTGTGTTCATATAAGCCCACACATTATATTTATTTCACATTTTAGTCCCTCAATTTACATTTTCTCAATTTAGCCCAAAAACACACAAATTCATCAAATCTCCAATGACAAATTATCTTAATCAAATACATATTTTTCATATTTCACTATCAACTAGCACATAGCTCAAGCATTCATCAATGGCTCATCACTAAAAACGTCATCAATTCACAAAATTATGACATGGGCTTGATAGTAGACTAAGCAAAAATCTCAAAAACATAAAAATCATCAAAAATCGATCAAAAACATACCTTAAGTTAAGCTTGGAACTAACCGAAACTTAGAAAACCATGGATGCTTTCTTTTCTTCAACACATTCAGCCAACAAAGATGAATAATGGCCTATTTCCATACTTTTTGTTTTATGAAATTATGACTTAATTATTCATTTTACCCATTTATTAATCATATAAGACAAAATAACAATAAGGTTATTAAGTCATTTTACCATCCATTAACTTAAGAAGGGGTTATTTGCCTCATAAGGCCTCCACATTAAAAAGACAACAATTTAAACACTCAACAATCAGCGCACAGCATTTACACTTTGTGCAATTAAGTCCTTTTTCCGTAATCTAACACTCAGTCAAATGAATTACCACACAGAATTTTCACACAGACTATATCACATAGAATCAACTCCAAAGATAACATTAAAATATTATTTCGACCTCAGAATTGTGGTCTCGAAACCACTGTTCCAAATAGGGTCTAAACCGGGCTGTTACATAGAGTAAGCTTTTAAAAGCTTAGTAAGCCATAAATAAATAAATTTAGCATAGAATACATATAACCAAATTGAAATAATGGCATTATTGATTCTCATTTCAATTTCATCACATATATTTCTTGGCTCATATGCTTAGCCATATCTTACCACATTCTTCAGCTCAAATATCACATGTACACATAGTTCTTTTAAACATATTTTCACATATCATCTCATCATTCCATTGCACAAATTCATCTTAGTAAGTTTATATAGATACTTACCCTTTATATACACTTAGTGTACATATCGAATGTACCTGAAACAGACATACAATTACATAATCGTTCGTATCTCGAATTTTCCCGTTGAACCGTTCAGAACTAAATAGGATACTCAGATTGCTCAGAATAGTTGTACAATACCAACGTCCCAAACGTGGTCTTACATGTAGTCAGATGTCGATGCCATAGTCCCAGACAGGGTCTTACATGAATCAATACGATGCCAATGTCCCGGACATGGTCTTACACGTAAGTCTCATATCGATGCCATCGTCCCAGACATGGTCTTACATGAAATCTCAAATCAATGCCAACGTCCCAGACATGGTCTTACATGATATCACACAACAGACACCTATGTCATGACATAGTTAATCATATCTATTCTTAGATTCGAACGAGACTTCTCGAACTTTAACAACTTGTCGACTTATTCGAAATCTCGGATAGCACATACATTCCATCTCAATGGATAATCATAATAATTCAACTGTCACATATACTCAAATAATTTAAAAGAAATACATTTATTTGTATATCGACTTACCTCGGATTCGGATATTCGATCGGACTTGGTTATTCATCTACTTTCGTTTTCTCGCGGTGTAAGTTTGTTTTCTTCGGTTCTTGATCTACACATTTTCAAATTTAACCCTTATATCCATCAACTTATTCAATTCAATCCAAAAACATACATTTAGGGCTATTTGCAACTTAGCCCTCACATTTGCACATTTTAACAGTCTAGTCTGTATTTCTAAAACATCAAATATACAAAATCACCATATACTCATGCTTTTAGCCGAATACTCATGTATCTCATACAAGTCCAAACATTTCATTTATTTCACAATTTAGTCCCTCAAAATACTATGTTCACAATTTAGCCCTAATTAACTAAATTCATCAAAAATTCAAGAACAAAGCATGTTCATTTAACACATATCTTCCATTTAACACCTAAACTCATCACAAAGCTCACCATTTCATCAATGGCACATCTCATAAATATCATCAATTCTTCAAATTACAACATAGGCTTGATAGTAGACTAAGCAACAATCTCAAAAGCATAAAAATCATCAAAAACCAAAGTCAACACATACCTTAGTTTGAGCTTAGATATGGCCGAAACTTAGCTTGGCTTATTCCCTCTTTTTCTTTACTAATTTTTGGCTAGAATAAGATGATAACTATCGTCTTTCAATTGTTTCTTTTACTTATTATCATGTCATTGTACTCTTTACTAAAATATCCCTTCAATTAATAATTAAAACAAACATACATTAAGGGCATATTTGTCCTTTGTCCACCCACTATCTAAATATTAGCCTAATTGCTTCATAAGGCCATAAACATTCAAAAGCCACAACACATAGGTGCTTTGACAAATAGCATGCAAATATTGTATTTAATGCAGTTTAATCCTTTTCCCAAATTAAGCACACAGACAAACAAATTTTTATACGAGACTTTTACACATACTTATTCACGTATCAGAGGCACAAAAAATAATATGAAAATATTATTCTAACTCAGATTTGTGGTCCCGAAACCGTTATTTTGACTAGGGTCTAAACCGAACTGTTACAGGATAACCCAACTAATCCTGTTATCCCTGACCTTGATGAAGTGGCAGAAAAGGAAAGGGAAAGGGCAGAATTGCCAAAGCAATTAGAGGATCGATGTAAATGGCTGGAAGAAAAATTCAAGGCAATGAGAAACACTGATAGTCAGCATGGAGTCGATGCTATGGATCTGAGTTTGGTCCCAGATCTAGTGCTTCCCTACAAGTTCAAAATGTCATAATTCGAAAACTATAAAGGGACCAGTTGCCCCGAAGCTCATATCACCATGTTTTGTAGACGGATGATCGGGTATGTTAACAACGATCAACTACTAATACATTGCTTCCAAGACAGCCTGGTGGGAGCAGCATCCAAATGGTACAACTAATTGAACCGTACTAGGATTGGTTCCAAGAGGGACTTAGCGCAAGCATTCATGAAGTAGTATAGTCATGTGATGGATATGATTCCTGATAGAATTACTTTACAAAACATGGAGAAGAAACCGAGTGAGAGTTTCAGGCAATATGCACAGAGATGGAGGGAAATTTCCATACAAGTTCAGTCGTTGCTCCTAGAAAAAGAAACTACGATGCTCTTTATCAACACCCTAAAAGCCCTGTTCATTACTCACATGATAGGAAGCGCTACAAAAAGTTTTTTAGACATAGTGATGACTGCCGAAATGATCAAGGATGCAATAAGAAGTGGAAAGATATATGCAGAAGAGGGTAACAAAAGGTCAGCCTCGAGGAAAAAAGAAAACAAGGTGAACAACATAAGTACATATAACAAGGGTTACTCAAAATCGGTTACTGTAGATCAGCCAAGAACGATGGCTACTGGTCAACAAGGCTTATCAAGGCAAGAATCTGGCACAAAGCAAAACACTGAGAAGCTCTAATTTACGCCAATCCCAATGACATATAGGGGGTTGTATCAAAGTTTATTTGATGCAAATGTGGTATCCCCTTTTTACCTAAAACCATTACAGCCTCCATACCCCATATGGTATGATGCAAACGCTCAATGTGACTACCATGTAGGAATTCCGAGGCATTCAATAGAAAACTGCACTGTCTTTAAGAAAGTAGTTGAAAGACTTATTAAAATGGGCATTGTGAAATTTGATGATGCACCTGTGCTGAAAATTCGCTACCCAGTCATACTGATAATGGGGTAAATGAGATAGATGGAAATGTGGGGAGAAGAATCAAGACAGATATTGCAGAAGTAAAATTACTTTGAGATGGGTCTGGATGGAGATGGTAAAAGGGGGATTAAGCATTTCGGATCCCGAAGGGAGTTGTGAAAACATGAGGAACTATTGTGAGTTTCATCATGAAGAGGGGCACAAGATCCAAGAATGCGTAGAATTCAAAGCCTTGGTGCAAGGTCTAATGGACAATAAAGAGATAGAATTCTGTGAAAAAGTTAAAGAAGAAAGAAACATATATGCGTCAGAATCAACAATGAAGATCCCAAAAGTTAATTATCCTGTGGTCATCATTTTGCGACTTAAAAGCAACAAATTTGGAGTACAGATGACACCAAAGATTATAATTCAAAAATCGATGGTATTCTCTTATCATGATGACAAAAGGGTCCCCTGAAATTATGATTGCAACGTGACAATCCCAGGAAAGGAGAACTCAGCCAGCGCTTCAAAAGAGGATCAATATGTAGGTTCTCATACACGTAGTGGAAGGCGTTATGATTTGATAAATGCCCGAGCAGAACCCGTAAAAGGGAAAACTCTAACGGTGGAGCAAAAGAAGGAAAAATCAGTCAGACATGAGCCACTTGTTAATGAGACAGTAAAAGAGGAGAAAGCTAAGCAATTCTTGAAGTTTTTGAAGCACAGCGAGTATAGTGTTATGGAACAGTTGCATAAACAACCAGCTTGTATATCTGTACTAGCTTTACTCTTGAGTTCGAAGGTACACCGAAGTGCATTGATGAAAGTGCTAAAAGAGACGTAAGTGGCCAAAGATATCTCTATCAATAAACTGGATCAGCTGGTTAACAACATAAGTGCCGATAACTTCATCTTCTTCAACGATGATGAAATACCACCAAGGGGTATGGGATCCACTAAAGCTCTGCACATTACTACCAGATTCAAAGGGTACACATTGCCAGAGGTTCTGATCAACAATAGATCAGCACTGAACGTATTGCCCCTATCCACACTTAATAGGTTACCTGTGGATAGCTCACACATGAAGGTGTGCCAGAATATAGTGAGGGCGTTTGGTGGCATAGAAAATAGGGTCATGGGAAGAATTGAAATACCTCTGTTGATTGGCCCAACTACCTATGAGGTGGACTTTCTAGTAGTGGATATCAAGCCCTCCTACAGTTGCTTATTGGGAAGACCTTGGATACATTCGGCAGGGGCAGTGCCTTCGTCACTACATCAGAAGTTAAAGCTAGTATTAGAAGGTCGGCTGGTGACGATAAATATCGACTAAGATATTATCGTGGCTGTAACCAGTATGAGCCGTACTTGGAGACAAATGATGAGGCAATTGAATGTTCTTTCCGGTCTTTGGAGTTTGTGAAGGCAACATTCATTACTGAAGGGAACAGATTCCAGTGCCAAAAATACCCAAGGCTACAAGGATGGGATTACAACTGATGGTAGGAAAGGGAGCTTTACCGGGAAAAGGACTAGGGAGACATCTTCAGGGAAGAGTTGAGGCTCCAATGCTGAAGGACAAGCATGACCGCTTTGGCTTAGGGTACAAGCTAGATGCGAGACAAAGACGGAAGGAACTGGAAAAGAGGCAAGAAAGAAGAAGGGCACGCGTGAGTGGGGAAGAAATCAAATGGGGACCAATGATATTCCCTCACATATCCAAAACTTGTCTATCAAGACGGATTATTCATCCCGAGCGAAGGACGCCAGGGAAAGAAAGTGTTGAAGAAATGTTAGGAAATGTTCACATCAATGCCATATATGAAGAAACAATTGAAGGAGGGACCTTGTCAGATATCCACCCTTATGAACCTAGGAGTGTTCTGAACAATTAGACTACAGAAGAAATTCCTATAGTTTTTAGAGCTTACTCAGAGTAATGTTCAAAACACACTTGATGCTTTAAGCCTAGAAGCAATAAAAATTCCTTTGTGAAATAGGCTTATGTCCAAACATCATTATGAAATACATATTTGATATCATTTTGAGTAAATATTCTTTCATTCTTTTAGATTCTTTCATTCTTTCTATACAAGTAATTATGTTAGATTCTTTCATTCCTTGGACCTTTTTCTAAATCATTCTTTCATTTCACTCAAAATCATACCATACAAATAATTATTCTTAAATTCATTTGTTCTTTGTATATTCCTTTGTACCTACAGCAGGTTCTTGGATATCAACGACATGAGTAATGCTGCCAAAGAATCAGAACCTCCTTTTGAGCAAGACATGTGTTTAGAGGGATCTCAGGACTTTGAATATGACATAGACTATGGCTTATCTCCGGACATGTTAAGAATGGTGGAACAAAAGGAAAAACAAATTCTACCTCATAAAGAGACAGTAAAGATTGTGACCTTGGAAGAAGGAAAGGTAGTGAAAATTGGAACGTGTATAACTGAAGAAATGAAGCGAGAACTCGTAGAGTTACTTCAAGAATTCTTCAACGATATCTTCGCGTGGTTATACCAAGATATGCCTGGTTAAGCACTGACATTGTTGTACACTGCCTCCCCATAAAAGAGGACTGCAAGCTGGTTCAGCAGAAGCACTGCAGAATGAGGCCTAACATTGTGCTAAAAATAAAAGAGGAAGTCAAAAAGTAGTTTGATGCCCGATTCTTGCAGGAGGTCAAATACTCAAAATAGGTAGCCAACATTGTGCCTGTCCCTAAGAAAGATGGGAAGGTGCGAATGTGTGTAGATTATAGAAACTTAAATAAGGCCAGCCCGAAAGACAATTTCCCCTTGCTTCACATTGATACTCTAGTAGACAATATGACAGGCTATTCGATGTTTTCCTTCATGGATGGCTTCTCGAGATACAATTAGATAAAAATGCATCCTGAAGACATGGAAAAGACTACCTTCATAACCTTGTGGGGTACATTTTGTTATAAGGTGATGCCATTTGGGCTGAAAAATGTAGGAGCGACATATCAAAGGGCCATGGTGACCTTGTTCCATGATATGATGCACAAAGAAATCGAAGTTTATGTCGATGATATGATTGCAAAGTTCCAAACAGAAATGGAACATATCCAAGTTTTGAGGAAGTTATTCTTGAGACTGAGGAAATTCTAATTAAAGCTCAATCCAACAAAATGTACTTTTGGAGCTAGATCAGGAAAATTGTTGGGCTTCGTAGTCAGTGAAAGGGGAATTGAGATTGACTCAGACAAAGTCCGGGCTATACAAGAATTGCCTCCACCGCACACTCAAAAATAAGTTCGAGGTTTCCTTGGAAGGCTAAATTACATTGCTCAGTTCATTTCACAATTAACTGAGAAATGTGATCACATATTTCGTCTTCTTAAGAAACACATTCCAGGCGTGTGGGATGATGAATGCCAGAAAGCTTTTGATAAGGTTAAACAGTACTTGTCAAGTCCTCCAGTATTGTCACCTCTATGCCTGGATAGGCCATTAATACTGTATTTGACAATGTTTAATAACTCTATGGGATATGTGCTGGGTCAACACGATGATTCGGGAAGAAGAGAAAAGGCAATATATTACCTTAGTAGGAAATTCACTGAGTGTGAAATGAGATATTCGACAATTGAGAAATTATGTTATGCCTTGATTTGGACAACTCGGAGGTTGAGGCAATACATGTTGTACCATACGACTTGGCTAATCTCGAAGTTAGGCCCTCTAAATATATGATGGAGTCAACTGCTCTGAATGGAAGGATGGCTAGATGGAAAATTCTACTCTCTGAATTTGACATAGTTTATGTGAGCCAAAAAGCCGTGAAAGGAAGCGCAATAGCAAATTTTCTTGCCAGCAGAGCTCTAGAAGATTATGAGCCTCTGAACTTTGACTTTCACAATGAAGAACTAATGTATGTGGAAGCTACTGAAGTAGACGCTACAAAAGATCACCTTTGGAAATTGAACTTCGACGGAGCATCAAATGCTGTAGCTAATGAAATTGGGGCAGTCTTGGTATCCCCAAATGGAGATCATTATCCATTCACACGCAAATTGGATTTTGATTGTACAAATAATATGACAGAGTATGAAGCATGTATCATGGGACTCCATGCAGCCATAGAACACAAAATTAGAGCGTTGGAAGTATATGGAGATTCTGCACTGGTGATCTACCAACTGAAAGGTGAATGGGAGACAAGAGACCCCAAATTGATCAATTATCGAAGGATAGTTCTGGGGTTAATTGAGGAGTTTGATGATATTACTTTCAATTATCTCCCGCGAGACGAAAACCAAATGACAGATGCTTTGGCTACTTTGGCTTCCATGATCAAAGTGAGCAAACAAGAGGATGTAAAACCCATTCAAATGAGTATTTACGAGGCCCCAACTCATTGTTACAACGTGGAGGAAGAAGAAAGAGATGATCACACCTAGTACCACGATATATTACGATACGTGAGAAATCGTGAATACCCTGATCAGGCAATCGAGAATGATAAAAAGACGTTAAGAAGACTAGCCTGTGACTATGTCTTAGACGAGTAGATCTTGTACAAAAGAAGAAAGGATCAGGTACTATTGAGATGTGTGGATGCTGTTGAAGCTAACAAAATTCTGGAAGAAGTCCACGAGGGTGTTTGTGGAACACATGCTAATGGTTTCACAATGGCTAGACAAATTATGAGATTCGGGTACTATTGGTCTACCATTGAGGGAGACTGTATCAATTATGCTAAGAGATGTCACAAATGCCAAATTTATGGAGACAAAATTCATATACCTCATTCGCCCTTGCATGTTATGACTTCCCCATGGCCTTTCTCTATGTGGGGCATGGATGTCATCGGGCCAATCTCGCCAAAAGCTTCAAATGGGCATCGATTCATCTTTGTAGTCATCGACTATTTCACCAAGTGGGTAGAGGCTGCTTCATATGCAAGTCTTACTAAGTCAACAGTCAGAAGATTCCTAAAAAAGGAAATCATATGTCGATATGGAATGCCTAAAAGGATCATATCTGACAATGCATTAAACTTGAACAATAGTACTATAGCGGAGGTCTGCAGTCAATTCAAAATCAGACACCACAATTCATCACCGTATCGTCCAAAAATGAATGGTGCAGTGGAAGTAGCCAATAAAAACATTAAGAAGATCGTGCGGAAAATGACTGAAACTTATAAAGATTGGCACGAGAAGTTACCATTTGCTCTCTATGCTTATCGAAAGTCTATCAGAACTTCCACTGGGGCAAAACCTTTCTCATTGGTTTATGGAATGAAGGCGGTTTTACCCATTAAAGTAGAGATACTTTCCCTTCGAGTTTTGTCAGAGCTAAAGTTAGATGAAACAGAATGGATACAGTCTCGATATGATCAGTTGAACTTGATTGAGGAAAAGAGGTTAAGGGCTATTCGTCAGGGTCAGATGTACCACAAACGAATGATGCAAGCTTATGACAAAAAGGTTCGCCAAAGAGAATTTCACGAGTGGGGCCTGGTATTAAAAAATATCCTTCCCATACAAAAGGATTTCAGATGGAAATGGATGCCAAATTGGGAAGGACCTTATGTGGTAAAAAAGGCTTTCTCCAGAGGAGCACTGATTTTGACCGAATTGGATGGGAAAAACTTGCCCAATCCTGTAAATTTGAATTCAGTTAAGAAGTATTATACTTCAAGAGGAAAAGAGGCCAAAGTGAAAACTCACAAAGGGCACTTTGAGACCTTCTCTACAATAAAAAAACGGAGAGGCCAAGGTGAAAACCCGCAAATGGCGTCTTGAGACCAAAGGGGTTTTGAGTTGAAAACCCAAAAAGGGCGACTTAAATGGTGATAAAAAATGGGGCATGCGGTGATCTTGGGCCTCGACAAAGTATTCTAGATCTCCTAAACACATATTGAGCTTAAAATGGTCTTCAAAAAGTTCCTACAGAGAAGCTCAGGTTGCGATATCTGGGGCACCTATTTTTTCCCCTCACTATTTTGTATTCCAGCAATGTTTGCTTTCTTTAATTAACCCATTCTTTTTAGATTTTGTTCATGATAAATTTCAGTTTTTTTCCATCATTATGATCATTTTCAAGCATTTTACATTGAAATAACGATTAATGGACTAATAATACTTTCACAAAAGGAGTTTTGCATATCACTATGGAAACTTCTAAATAATATAAGAACCTGAAACAAGACTATTATTTAGAACTCACCAAATTTAAGGGTTGGAAATATCTAAGAAGGAAGAGTCTAAACTCAGACTATCTCTTCGGATTTTTTTGTCAAAAATATTGATTGAACAAAATGACAAGATATCGTGTCAGTGATAAGGCTTCAATGAACAAACAAGCAATGATCCCCAAGCAATAAGAGGAGATTATTTTTGCAGAAGAAAATTCTACATTCGTGCATAAACATCTGGTCATGACACCCTGGGAATGGTGTAAAAGACCAAAGTGATGGAAGAAGATTCAAATCTTATTTTTCAGTGGGAAGGGATTGAAAAAGTGTCAGATCTTATACTCATGGGTTGCAGTGGGAGGAAGATAGTACAAACCTTATGTCTCAGAAGTACAGTGGAATGTGTAACACCCCAAACCCGGTCCATGCGTTATAACCGGATCTGACATGTCACATGAGATAAACATGTTAAATCTTTTTTATTCGTTCTAAAATAGGTAACATCAAGAAAACAGATTTGATTTGAAATATTTGATAAAATACTACTAACCTCAAAGGTCGTTTGATAAAACGATAATTTGGACTAGAGATTCTTATAAACCGTGACTTTTGAAAATATCGTTGATAATTCGAGAGAAAATTTTCGAGTTTAAAATATTTGTAAAAGTTTATTATAAAATCCATTTGTTAATCTATTTTGGAAAACCTTTATTTGAGTTTTTAGAAAAATTCCCATTTAAAACAATTCAAGTAAGATAATAAGCACGTCAAACATAAAGCAAAAATAAAACATTCTAAAGGCCTTATTACAATATAAAAACCCAAAATAGTAAAAGTAATAAAGTGAACGGAAATAGAAATCTAAAGTTCAATAAAACCATTTTTGAAGTATGGCCTCCACCGAGTTATCCATGGCCCAAGTCCACATCACTGAGCATTACCTGCAAGGGTTAAAGAAAAGGGGTGAGTTACTAGAACTCAGTGTATAATCCCCTTACCGTTGACCACTGGGCTTGAACCCATTTAGCATCATCTTGGGCTTGAGCCCATATAGCATAATCTTTGGCCGAAGCCCATTTACATAACAGAATATACATATATGCAATGTATGCAACCCAACCCATCCTAGTAATCCATCCGCTACACACCACCCATACCATCCCATCACACCTGTGGGGAACAAGTCAACCCACCCCGCTAAACACACCAAAACGCAGGCAAAATGCAATTTAATATAATAATTCGCAGGCTAGTGGCGATTTATAATCGTAGGCAAGATGCCATTTATAATATTTGTGGCTGAGCCACCAGAGTCATAATTATGCGTGGCATAGCCACTATACAGATTGTGGCAGAGCCACCAGATATCATATACAGTAATATAATCAGCACACAGCCTTGGTTAAATATGATCGACACAGAGTCGTTAGTTCATATGTTAGGCACATAGCCGTTATTAGAATTTGTGGCAGAGCCACCAGAATCAAAATGTGGCAGAGCCACCAGGCTACACTTCTCTTCTTTAACATTTTTCCCATCCCATGCAAAATATGCAAATGCAACATAAATAATAAAACATAATATTCACATATATAAACGACAATTAACAATCCAATAATTTATTACGGGAATCAGCCCATTATAGCACTTTGTCATTCGACTCACTAAGGCATTCTAGCAAATCAGCCCATTAGGGGCATTTTGGTAAATCGGGCCATAGGGGCATTTTTGTAATTTGGCCCATAAGGGTATTTTCGATAAATCAACATTTTTAAAGATTTTTAAGCAATTCAGCCCGTTAAGGCATTTTGATAAAAATGGCCCATTGAGGGTATTTTTGTAATTCTACCAATTAACTCAAATTTTTTACAAATCTTTAGGAATAATGTAATTTAAGCAAATTTCTCGATTTATGCCTTATTACGATTTTAGCCATATAAAAAATAACAACCTATTTCCATCGTGATATCGAATCATGAAACTACGGGATTTTGGTGTGAGACTACACACCTGATTACGATAAGGACTAAGCCTTCTTGATCTTCGGCACCCTTAGAATCGTGTACGACCATGATTTGTCTATTCTCACCGGATGATGGTCCACAACCCGGTGGGAAATCTCGAATCGCCTAAACTGCTCTATGCTTGAACTTAGGGGTAGGAATCGCAAATCCGCTCCTTTTGTGTTCTCCAATCGCTTTCCCTTTCAAATCGGTACCACTAGCCTCCATCGGATAAAATCTTAGTCAAAACGATATTACGATATATATATCGATTGTGTAAGGAAAAAGGGTTCAGCTTACCACTATTTCCGAAGGGTTAGCAAGTAGAGAATATCGAGTGATTTCGTCCCTAAAAACATAATCGATTAGTCGAAACTTCGATCCGATTGTAACATAGTCGAGTGGAGATATAATGAGAAATCTAAGAAGTAACTCCTTACCTTAACGATGATGAATCCAATCTCCACCGATTGACTTATGGCTACGGATGGGACAAAGGTGTATGATTTGGCTTTCTCACTATAATCACTACATTAAAAGATGATCACGAAATGAAGGATTATGAGAGAATGATATTTCGGTTTCGAACAAAGTTAGCATCCGAATGATAATAGACACTCATTCGGCTAGGGAAAAAGAAATTGAAGAGAATGGAATAAAGTCACTTACCCGATTCAACCAAGAAAGAGATGTGTATCACGCGAGATGGAGAAGAGGAAAGGTGTTAAAGATTTGGCTATTGAAGAGAAAGGAAGAAAAGTTGAAGGAATGATGAGGAAAAGAAAAAGAAAAGATGGGTGTTAGATAGATTTGGCTATCAAAGAGAAAATGACCAAAAATGCATTGAAAGTTTCGACCAAAACAAGAGAAAATATGCACACTTTTGGCTTTAGAGTTTCGGCAAATGAATGAAGAAGTTGGAAAAGAGAAAGCTCAAAAATGCTAAATAGAAACTAGCCTTTCGAGCACCGAAATTGCAAAATGCCTAAAGGAAATTCAGCTACCAAGTTTTCCCTTCCCAAAACCGTGTGTCATCTTTACCAAAAGATGAATGTTGACTAAAAATTCCTCCCTAAGGCAACTCCTAGAATTTGGCCAACATGTTCCCTTCCTTATCCCTTTTCTTTGATTTCTTTCCTTCATTTTCCCTTATCTTCCTCCTTACCATTTTCCTTAGCCATCTTTCCATAAATAAAAAGTCTTCCTTTCCTTTTTGATGCCATGGCCGACACTTACCATTTAGCACAAAAATTTAATCAAAAATTTTGCACTTGGTGGGATTCGAACTCCACCCCTCAAGCCCATACATGCAACGCCACACCACTCCTCTACTAGCTTCACTTGTGCTAGCAAAATGCACACTTATTTCCTTAAGTCTTGATGCCACTTGATTTCTCTTCTTAAAGTGCTCAAACACAAAAATTTTGCTAAGGCCCAACTTAACCCCAAGCCTTCTTAGGACCCTTAAACATACACTACTAATCATTTTAACTAGCCTATCGCATGGTATACTTCAAAACATAAAATTCTGAATTTTCCAAAATCACTTACCTAATAAATCCAATTTGAAATCAAGTCGTTCTCTTGTTCCCAAAAATTTTAAACGCTACTACGCTCAAGGCCCATTGAGCTCAATTCTACTAGGCCCAATTTTAGGATGTTACAGAATGGACCTTAAAGTTACAGTGGGGCAAACAGATTGAGCAAAAATGTGATTGTTTCTTTGGGTTTTCTGTTTAAGTACCAGCCGAACAAGATGGCAAGATAACACGTCAATGGTAGAACCTTAATGAACAACGAGCAATGACTACCCTAAGCATTAAAAAGGGATCATTCTCATGACATTTCTACATTCATATATCATTCATAACACATCTAGTTAGGTGCATTTAATTCATTTTAATCATAGCATCCTAATCACTAGGCACAAGCATATGCCCATGAAACCGATTCTATAGGTCATGTCCCCCAGAGGATGGTGTGGCAATATCAGTGAACCCATAAATCTTATCTCCCTAAAGTAGTAGCGGAGCAGATTAAAGTCATAGACCTTTTCTCCTTGAAGTTGCAATAGAGTAGATTGGAAATGGCGGATCTTATCTTCTTGAGGTTGCAATGAAGCAGATTGAAGCCACGAGTCTTATCTCCCTGAAATTGCAGTGTAGTAGACTAAAGATAGTGAATCTTATTTTCCTGACATGGCAGTGGAATAGATTAAAGCTACAAATTATGGTGAATCTTATCTTCCTGAAGTGGCAGTGGAGCAGATTTAAGCATCAGCCTTATCTCCCTTAAGTTGCAGCGAAACGGACTGAAGAAAGCAAAACTTATTTCTCTGGAGTCACAGTAGAACAGATTGAAGCAACAAGTTATGGAGAATATTATCTTCCTGAATTTGCAGTGAAGCAGATTGAAGCCACTATCCTTATCTCCCTGAAGTTGCAGTGGAGCAGGAAAAAAGATACACAAACCTTATCTCCCTGAAGTTATAGTAGAGAAGATTGAAATTATCCATTCTTTGAAGTTCCAATGGAGTAGATCGAAGTTACAAATCTCTTCTCCCTAAAATTTTGTTGAAGCAAAGCACCAATTCCTATACCCCTGAAGATGCAGTGGGATGGAGTGAGGTTACTTAAAGAAAAGAAGTGTCAAGAAGGTAAGATTCGGCAAGACCGGGCAAATTTGGCCTTTCTTAAAAGTCTTTGCTCAATTTTCATTACACGACAACAAGCAAAGAGGGGCAGCTGTAATTAGCCCAATTAGCCCGGGCCCATTCAGAAACCAAGAATAATAAAACCAAACCAAATTAAAACCAAGATAAATACAAAAACCCAATAATGAAAGTCCAGTTACAGTTTACAGAAGCCCAAATTCAAATTGTAGCCCAAATATAAAACATATTTACAATAAGACCCACGTCTAAAACCAGCCCAGATGGCCCAAGCTAATTACAGTGGCCCAATGATGAATAGGCCCGAGTGACCCAAAATTGACTGGGGTTTCAGAAACCCTAAAGGTTTCTAGAACCTCTTGGCGTCGCAGCCCCATGCCAGCCATGCTTTCCGGCCTCCACGTCGGTTTCGCCTACAAAAAGAAACAAAATAGCAACAGTATACAAAAAATGGCCAGCAAATGCATTACAAAGATCTAAGGCTTTTTTTATTTTCTTTTATTACTTATTCTTTAAATTGGCTATAAAGAGGGGCTAAAAGTAACCTGTAAAGGAGTTTTTTTTCGATTTTACGAATGCAAATCAAAGAAAAAAATCAAAGTGTAACACCCCAAACCCGGCCTAGAAGTTAGGCCCGAATCTGGCGTGTCACATGGAAGTGTGTTTTTTTTTTTTTCAAAACCATCTTTGCGATTGTTAAAAAACTTGTTTGAGAATTACAGCCTCTTTGTTAAAACCCAAATCACTTCAGCAATTGTTATCTACTTGAAAACGTAATTATCTTTAAAAACCTTTTTTGTTGCGAAAACATATTTGAAATAAACAATTTACGAAAATATGACGTTTGGAAATAGAGTTGCAGAAACATTTTGAAAACATTGTGGAAACGTAGATAAAATACAAGTATTTTTGAGAGGTTGATTGATGAGTAGAAAATTGAGGTAGTGAACTTTAACCGTGACCTTTGAAAACGACGTTGAAAATTTGAAATAGAATTTTCGAGTTAAATCATATGTAAAAGATTGTTATGAAAATCATTTGTTAATCATTTTTTTGAAAACTGTTATTTATGATTTAGAAAACTCCCCATTTAAAATAATGTAGAAAAATAATAAGTACGGCTAAACATAAAACCAAATAAAATATCCCAGAGGCCTTATTACAACCTTAATTCAAAATAGCAAAGTAATTAAAAATACTAAAAGAAATCCAAAATCCAAATTTAACCGTTTACGAAGTATGGCCTCCACGAGTCATCCACGGCCCAAGTCTCCATCACTGATCATTACCTAAAAGGGATAAGGAAAATGGGGGTGAGTTACTAGAACTCAATGTGTAACCCACTTATCGTTGTCTACTGGGCCAAAATCCATTAAGCAAATATTTGGGCCTAAGCCCATATACAATAACAATAATGTATCAAATATAACATGTGTATGAAATGCAAGTCCCAAACCAAGCCTAGTATTCCATCCGCTACACACCACCCGTACCAACCAACACACCTGTGGGTGATCTTTAGTCAACCGACCCCGCCAACACACCAAACGTAGGCATTAAGCCATTTATATCAAATTTGCGAACAAGCCACCAGATTAACAGAATTTACATGGCATTGCCATTTTTCAGATTTGTGGCAGAGCCACCAAATTTATGTAGCAGAGCTACCAGAACTTCTCTTCATCATTATCCCATCCCATGCAAATCATGTACTCAATGCATGACCATTTACAACAATTTATTCAGATTTTTCTTACAAAAATTATGGCCCATTATAACAATTTATGAAGTTGGCCAATTAAGCAAAATATCATCTTGGCCCATTTCTTAATTTATTTTAAATCGGCCCATATAGCAAATATCAAACGACCCATATAGCAAATATCTAACGGCCCATATAGCAAATTATCAATCGGCCCATATAGAAAATATCAAAACGGCCCATTAACACATTTCAATTCGGCCCTTTAAGAAAATTTATCAAATTGTTGCCCCATTAAGCAATATAACAAAATCGGCCCATTAAGAAAACATAACAATTAGGCCCATTAACACTTTGCAAATCAGCCCATTAGGGGCATTTCCATCATTCAGCCCATAAGGGCATTTTCGTAACTCGGCCCGTAAGGGCATTTTCGTACTTCGGTAATTTTACCCACTAAGGGTAATTTGGTAATCTCGCAATCCCAGGGAATTTCGGTAATTTACCCTCCAAGGGTATTTTGGTAATTTCGCAACTTAGACTTAATTACTAATTTGGGCATAAAAATTTAAAACTGTCCACCTGCATCGTACTGACTAAATTGACTATAACTTGAGTTAGGAATCTCGAAATCTAAATCCGTAAATTTTCCTTGAAACTAGACTCATATATCTTCTTAGTAAAAGTTTTCCAGAATTTTTGGCTTAACCATTTAGTACAGTTTATTCCTTAAATTTTCCCTTGTTTCACTGTCCAACAATTCTGACCTCTCTTAACCAAAATTCAAATATCTCACTGTACAATTTTCATATGTTTCTCCCACTTGTTTCTATTGAAAATAGGCTCACTAAGGAATCCATACATATAATTATAACCCATAATTCACTTTGTACCATTTTATACGATTTTTCCAAGACAGATTAGGGAAACACGAAGTCAATTAGAACCAGTCTCACTAAAATTAAGATATCTCAGAATATAAAAATCCTTTTCCTTCTCCGTTTCTTCCATATTAAAATATACACAATAAGCTTTAATTTGATATCTTATTCACTTTCTAATTCCCTTTATCCTATTTTTCGTGATTTTTCAAATACATGTCACTGCTTCTAATCGAAACTATTTTATTACAAAATACGATTACCACTACGATCATACATACGCCCGAGTGATCACGGATGCCCGTTTTTTGGTTTTCTTTGATGTTTCGACCGATTCACAGAATATTTCATACAAACTTTTAGAGAAGTGTGTAATTACACACCATTTCAGATATGTATACGGAAAGTACGGGATTACACACCTTATTTCGATTTCCTAACGAACCACTCGCCGTTGACCTAGAACAATACCAACCAAAAGTTAGCCTCGGATTTCCAAAGGATTTCGTATCACTTACACTTGATTCACTTACCACTATATCCGA
Source organism: Gossypium australe (assembly GCA_005393395.2). Classification (NCBI taxonomy): domain Eukaryota; kingdom Viridiplantae; phylum Streptophyta; class Magnoliopsida; order Malvales; family Malvaceae; genus Gossypium; species Gossypium australe. The sequence continues at coordinate 18,505,787 of CM016615.1, forward strand.
AGGTAGAAATATATCAAGTGATTTGTCCCTAAAACATATAATCGATTAGTCAAAACTTCAATCCAATTTGCAACATAGCCAAATAGAGATATAACGAAAAATCCAAAATGAACCCCTTTACCTTATCGATATTGGATCCAATTTCCACCGTTTGACTTCGGCTAGAACAATACACAGTCTCCCACTTAAAACACTACGAAAAAGAGAAAAGGATCTCGTTTGAGAGGGTAGAATAAAATGATGGTCTCAGTTAAAATGACCATCTCAACCAAAACAATATTTCGGCATTAAGAGAAATAAAATAAAACATTGGAATGAACACTTACCGATTGATTAAGGAATGAATAATAAATGATGAAAAGGTTTCGGTTATGGAGAAAAATGAACGATGATATTCGGCTATAGAGGGTATGGATTTTGAGAAGAAAAGAAAGGTTGAAAACTTTTGTGAGAAGGAATAGAAAGATAAAAAAGGTGTATTTTTGGGGTTTCGGTTCTTCCAAAGGATAAAAAGTGAATAATTTGTCTCAATGGTTTAGATGCATTCGACTATCAAGAAGAAAGAAGAAGAATTTGCCTATAATCCACTTGAAGTTTCGGCTATCAAGGAAGATGGACAAAAGGTGAATATGTGACCAATACAAAGAGAAGAAAAATACACTATTGTGCTAGAAGATTTCGGCAAAAGGGAATAGCAAATTGGGAAAAGATGACACTAAAGTTGCAAATGAGATTTTTGGCCAAAACAATACCAAGACCCTACCAAATGCCAAAGTAAAAATTTTAGCTACCTATCTACCCCCAAAACCGTCCACATGCATAGTCATAAGGGTCAAAATTTTGCCAACCATACTTTCCATAGCATTCTCCATGAAATAAGCCACTTGTTCCCCTTACTTACCTTTTCCTTTTGATTCCTTTCCCCACAACCTTTCCTTAATTCCTTAGCCACCTTACCAAAAATAAAGAAGTCAAACTTGCCATATACCTCTTGGCCGACACTTAAGGAAAAAGTGCAAAAATATTAGTCAAAATTTGCACACAAAGTGATTTGAACCTCTTCCCTCAAGGTACTTCACTTGATGCCATAACCTCTTTACCAATAGCTCATTTATGCAAGCACATTACTCATTTATTTCTATAAGTCTTGAAGCTACTTACCATCTCTCCTTAAAGTGCTAAAATACCAAATTTTTCCTAAGGCCCAATTAAACCCGAGACTTCATAGAAACCTCATAACCTTCCAAATTCACTTAACTAATAAGTCCAATTTGCAATAATGACATTCTCTTGTTCTCAAAATTTTTAAACACTCCTACGCCCAAGGCCCATTGGGCCCAATCCTACTAGGCCCAATTTTGGGATGTTACACAAAGAATACAAGGGTTTTGTTTAAGGTATTCACCAGTCTTTGTATATCTATTCAAGTATTAAATATGGAAATACAGCATAAACACTGTTAGGATAAGGATTTTACCTTCTTTTTGGCGATCGGAGAAACCAAATCCGAAGAGTCATCTATTTTTATTCAGATTTTGGGTGCGGGATTTGGCTGTTCTGTGTTTATATTTATGTTTAGGGTGCAATAAAATATCGAAATGGCTATTTTTTGGGGTCTCCGACCACCGCATACGACGGCGGACAGTGGTGGAGCACGGCGGCTAGATGACGGAGTTAGGCCAGTCCCAGGCCAGAACTCTAAGAGCTTTCAGAGAGTTTTTGTTGTTGTTTTTAAAAGGAATGGTTAAAAATGATTTTAGCCTTAGTTTTTGGCATTTAAAGCCAACTTATACGATGTCATTTTGGAGTGGGTCATTAAGACACAAAACGGCGTCATTTCATGGCTAAAATCCGCGCGTTGACCCGACCCGGGGAGGACCCGCGCATTTTTCATAAAGGGGCTATTTTCTCTTTAGATCCCTCTTCATTTTCTATAGCTATGCAATTTCATCTGATTTATATTTTCCTTTATCTTTTTAATTGGCTCTGAAATTTTTCTTGTGTTTCGATATGGTCCTTAGGCCATTTAAATGTGGATATTAGAACAGCGTCGTCTTTGTGATAGGGTATAATTGCCTAATTGACCCCTATGATAGGGCGCCCGTTTTAATCTGGTCCTCGTTTTAACCCTTTTTTAATTTTGTTATTTATTTTGATTAAATTATTTTGTTTTTATTTCATTAGGTTTTTTTTATTTTATATATTTTTTTACTTATTGTATATATTATCTTTTATATATTATCTAGTTTTAACTTTTTTCTATTTAAAATTTGCTATATTTTTAATTGTTTTATTATTTGGTTAAGTTTTTTTACATATTATTTATTTAAAATATATGTTATTTATTTTATTCTACTACATATATGTATATATTATCCATTTTAAAATTTACAATATATATTTTTTTAAATTATTTTGTTATCTATCTTTTTCCTATACATAATTTTCATTGTATATATTTTATTTTATCTTTGTATTCGATTTCTTTTGTATAAAGTTTTATTTTATTTCTTAGTTTTTATTTTATATAGGTTTCTAAAACATTTACTTCATGTTTTTTATTCATTTTTTTTAAGATTTAGATTTTGTTATTTCGTCACTTTTATTATTATTTTCATGTTAGCCATAGCATTGTCATTGCACTGTTGGTGTTATTAGCTATTTTATGTTATAATACTTTCTTTTGATTGTTTGTATTAGCATTGAAGATTATTATGTTGTGTAATTTTCTCGAAGTGTTCCTTTTAGTATTTGTATCTTGTAATTTATTGGTGTAATGATTTTATTAACAAACCATTGTTTAAATAAAAATGCATTTCATTTTATTGCTACATTTTGGTTCAAAATGTTTTCACAATGAGGCAAGGCTCGGAATTTGGGAGCTTCGAGAAATCGTACCCTAACTTACTGGGTTTCGATTTTTCTCGTCGAGTCTAAAAAAACGAATTATCCTTTTTAAATCAAAGCAGCTAAGTTAAATAAAAGCTTATTCTCGGGAATTCAAAAATGTTGTGTCCTAACTCACTGGTTATGACGTTTTGTTATCTCGAGGTAAGAATTTCTAAAAATAAAGGCAATATTCTGTATTTGGAATTTTGAGAAATTGTGCCCTAACTTACTGGGTTCCGATTTTTTATTTGACCCAAATAATCGAATATCCTTCTTAAACTTAAATGCATGAGTTTTAAAAGTCAAAAGATAAGCTTAGTTTCGAGGATTTGAAATGTCATATCCTAACTCACTGGGCGTGACATTTTACTTCTTCAAAATAAGAGGGTCTTAGCATCCAATTTAATTTATTCAAGTTTTCTTTCAAATAAAGAGGATCGTATTTTAAAATCTTTTCAAATTTTCGACATTAAGACGTTAATTAATCAATTAGGTACCAATTTCGGGCGTTACGAGGGTGCTAATCCTTCCTCGTCCGTAACCGACTCTCGAACCCTTTTTCTCGAATTTTGTAGGCCAAAATCATTGTTTAATAAATCAAAATGTTTTAATGATCAATATCAAGGTGATTCGATCACACCTTGAAAAAAGATTGGTGGCGACTCCATTTTCATTTTTAAAGTCGACCGTGATTTTTCAAAAAAATGGTTTCGACAGGGACGATATGAATTGTAACACCCCTAACCCGTATCCGTTGCCGGAATAGGATTAAACGCATTACCAGACAGATCAGAAACTTTTACAGACATTTAGTAATACAAATCATCAATCGGAATCAAAGTGTCCCTTTTATAGGTCATCGAGACCTTAAGCATGCTTTAGAATAGGGTTGGGATTAAACCAAATACACACGGAAGTTCTCAAAAATTTAAATCTTTATCAAAACTGTAGAGGTCACACGCCCGTGTAGGCAGGCCGTGTGCCTCCCATGGCTACTAGACACACCCATGTGTCTTGGTCGTGCCAAAACAGAGCATGCATACTGAGTTATCCACACGGCTACCAGACACGCCCGTGTGCTATGGCCGTGTGAAATTAAGCTAGATACTGACTTGATTACACGGCCACTAGGCATGCCCGTGTACCATAGCCGTGTAAAATTATGCTAGCTACTAACTTATCCAAACGGCTACTAGGCACTCCCGTGTGCCACGACCGTGTAAACAAAACAGGCCATTTGCAAGACCATAATGCCACCCGCATTAGGGTTATACCTATAAACAATATACCAATTCATATCATACACAATTGACAATCAAAGATATGCCAAGTAATCAACAAGTCTCCACATTCTATTTCATTTCCATCCATGCCAATTTGCACAACTAAAACACATGCATATATTCAAGCAAGATTCATCCACATTTACCTTTTATATAACCATTCCTTTGCTCAAACATACATACTCATAATGCTCTCATATGCTTACCAAAGTCTTGGCCATTTAATTAACTATCAAGCCATACCAAAACAAGCATCATAATTCATAATTACTCATGCATATCGTCAACATTTATCTAGCCACATCTCATTGCTATTTATACACATTTCAAACTAAACCCAATATGACTAGCCTATACATGCCATATTTAGATATGTACACATTTCAAAAGTACCAAAGTTGAGTTTGACAGTGTGGTGATGATTCTTAACGATTCCCGTGCCTTTCGTAGATTTGACGACCTATAAAACAGAGTAAACACACACACAAAGTAAGCTTTTCAAAAGCTTAGTAAGCCATATACAAATAAACTTAGCATAAATCATTCATGAACATGGCTATGTGAATTCATTAACATTTCTTCATTTCAAGCACATATATAACTCTTTGGCTCACTTGATTTGCCATTGATTACCAATTCATCACATCTAAATTATCTCATTTGCTCCTACTTGAAATATACACATATATCTCAATGGTTCATTTGCATTAATGCATATACATGCTCACCTCTTTATGCTTATACAAAGCATATATACATCAACATACCTGAAACGGATGTACAATTCACATATTCGTTCATTTCTCGGACTTGCCCGTTGAACCATTCGGAATCTAATAGGATACTCAAAAATGCTCGGAATAGTTGTACAATGCCAACGTCCCAGACGTGGTCTTACATATAACCAAATATCGATGCCACTGTCCCAGATAGGGTCTTACATGAATCAATACGATGCCAATGTCCCAGACATGGTCTTACACGTAAATCTCATCTCGATGCCAATGTCCTAGACGTGGTCTTACACGAAATCTTGAATTAATGCCAACGTCCCAGACGTGGTCTTACATGATATCACATAACGGACACCTATGTCATGACATGTACTATCCTATCTATTCCTAGGTTCAAACGAAACTTTTCGGACATTATCAACTTGTCGATTCTATCTCGGAATTCATGTATACAATATTTCATATGCATTCATCATTATCAATAGTCGTATGAACATACGTAATTCAATACAAATACATTTATTTGTATATCGACTTACCTCGAGTTTGGTTTAACGGAAATGGATACGGCTACTCGATTACTTTTGATTTCCCGCGATCTAAGTTCGTTTTCTTCAATTCTTGATCTAAAAATATTCAAATTTAACCCTTTTATTCACTAACACATTCAATTCAATCCAAAAACACATATTTAGGGCTATTTGCAACTTAGCCCTCATATTTGCACACTTTATCAATTTAGTCCATTTTTCTTAAAACATCAAATATACAAAATTTGTTCACACCCATGCATAGCCGAAATTCCCTAGGGACCATACAAGTCTATATTGTTCATCAAATTTGTAATTTAGTCCCTCAAATAATCATTTTCTCAATTACAACCAAATTACTCAAAATCAACAAAACTCCAAAGATAAAATATGCTAATCAAACACATATATTCCATATTTCATCATCAAATATCATAAACACTTGAGTTCATCAAAAGCTCATCTCAAAAACATCACCAATTCTCAAAATTAAACATGGGTTTTGTAGTTTTCAAAGCAACGATTGCAAAAACGTAGAAATTATCAAAAACCAAGCAAAACTCATACCTCAATCAAGAAAGACAAAAGCCTAAACCTAGCTTTGCTTTCTCTTTCTTCTTCTTTTATAATTTCGATGATAGATGGATGAATAAAATCCATTATCATGTTTATTTCTTTTATGTTTCATGAAATAATAACTTAATTATCATTTTACAATTTTAACCTTTACTAATAAATATAAACAACATATAATGCAAGATCATTCTTGCCCACTCATCTTATTAATGGTCTATTTGCCTATTAAGGGCTTCCCATTTCAAAGCCATTTCAAATAGGTGTCTTTTCATAAAGCATGCAAATTTTGCATTCAATGCAATTTAATCCTTTTATCAAATTAAGCATACAGACGGAAAAATTAATTTACGAAAATTTAACACATGCTTAATCACATATCAATGGCATAGAAAATAATATTAAAATATTTCACTGACTCGGATTTGTGGTCCCGAAACCACTATTCCGACTAGGGTCAAAACCGGACTGTTACATGAATGTTTTAGAAAAGTTTTAAATTTGAGTGGAAATTCATGTCTCGGTTTTGAATATTTGCTTATGAATAAGTCTAGTAATGCCTCGTACCCTATCCCGGCGTTGGATATGGGTAAAGGGTGTTACATTTATTACACTTTCTTCACCACAATTAACACTATCAAACCTAAACTTCACAAATCATATTTACTTTATAATATAATATATGTTTATTCTTGGTGATAATTACAAATATACCCTTTTTACTATAAAATGGGGAAATTGCAATTTAATCCATGTACTTTCTAATCTTTTCCAATTTACACCAAAAGTAATTTTTACCACACTAATTCATATTTCAGGTCATTCTCATGCCAAATAATCATCAATACCTCATATCCTCTCAATTTGGTCAAATAACATTTTAGTCCTCCAACTTCTTTTAGATTTATGATAAGGTCATTTTTCCACATTTCACATTCATAATTTCCTAAATTAGTTTCCAACTTCGATATCACCTTAATTTTCTTAAGAGTTCACTTTTTCTTGCTAATTTCCATATTTCCAAAAAAAAAAAAAATCACTGAACATGATTCTCAAAATAATACTAGATATTGCATAAAAATTTCGAGGTATTACATTCTTCAAAGGTCGAAATCCCTTACTCACAAAATTACCTCGACTTCCAAATGGCTCATTGAAGAGAAAACAATTAAGATAATAAGCGGCACTCTTACTTAGTAAAAACTCAAGCCAATCTAAAAATTGCTTGTACCAAGATGGAAAAAACTAATGTTAATTGTAATCGATATACTTGAGAGGTTTTGGTGGAGTAGGTTGATGTAGCCCAAATTTAATGTAAGCTCGACAAATTTCATCCCATTGATTAGGCGAGTAATCCTATATTACTTTTCGAAGTCCTAGATCACATTCTATAGAAGAAGAATCAAAGTCCTTTATTTAGACTCAAAGAGCGTTACAAGGACGTTTGAAAGCTTGGGAAGAATTAAGATGAGATTGTTCATTGCTAGTTGTAGGAGGTTTTGAAGCCAATGGTTCATTATCACTACTGAACACCTTTTTCTTGAAAAAAAGATTCAATCTTTTTGTTGCTCATGATTGTATAACCTAAAAGCAAAATATTAAGCAAAATCATTCCTCAATTATATTAATGTTGCATCAATTATTCAATAAAGTTAACATAAGAAACATTGTATAGTGATCTAACAAGAAATTAATAATATATAATAAGTTATTTTGACAAGCCACATAATATGCCCTAAAATTTCACAATCATCAAACAAACATAACTCAAAATTCACACTAAATTTAAGTGATAGATCATAGATTACTTATGCAAAAATCTTTTACGATGATGGCTCCAATAGTTATTCTTGATAACTTTAGCCTCTGTATGTCATTTCCTTTTTATTTTTAATTGTTTTTTTTAGGGGAGGCCAAAGGGATTAAGCCATTGACAGTAGATTCTTGTCCTTAGCTTAGGGAGGAAAAATGGAAATTAAGAAAAAAACAATTATTTAAAAAATATTAAAATTAGTTATAAACACAAGCCTAATAAAATAATTGGATCTTATATCTCTCCTTTGAAAATGAAATATAATTATTGGACTATAAAACTTAATTTTGAAATCTCTATTTACATCAATATTTGGTATAATTAATATTAACATTGTAACAGCCCAGTTTATACCCCAGTCGGAACAGTGGTTTCAGGACCACAAATCCGAGTCAGAAAAATAGTTTAGTACTATTTTCAGTGCTTAAAGTATATGAATTGTTATGTGTGAAATTTCCGTATGAAAATTTCATTGTTTTAGTACCGATTTGTGAAAAAGGACTTAATCGTGTAAAATGCAAAAGTGGCAATTTAATTGTTAAAGTACTAAACTGCTATGGTCTATTAATTGTGAAGTCCTTAAAATGAAATTTGGCCATTATAAAATTGAGTGGACGGCATTAGACTTTTAATATATAGTTTTTATATTATTTTATAATGGTATAATGGAAAATTGTGTTAAATTATTAATAAATAAAACAAAACATTAAAAAGGCATGCTTTATCATTTTATTTTGGCCAAATGGAAGAAAGAAAGAAAACATTTGAAGGTTTTTAAGGTTCGGCTCTTTGAAACTCAAATTAAGATTGGCAAAAGCAAAATTCGAATCTAGATCGTGGGAAAGTCAAAATATCAGATTAGTCGACTTAATTTGTCATTACTACGAACAAGGTAAGTTCGTATTTTCATAGAAGTTACAAAATCATGTTATAAATGCATATTACTTGTGTGATTGAATTTAATGTCGAATGATAATGTAAATATATATGTAATTTGAATAAGTTATATATGCTATTATGATATTAAATTGTTTGAGAAGCAAAATATATGAATACGAGAAAGCATCGACAATGTGATGACATCTGAAAGCCCCGTACGAACCATAGGAATAGTTAGAATACATATGTCATGACATAGGATTTCGAAATGTGTTTTCGTGTAAGACCACGTCTGGGACGTTGGCATCGACTTGTGTTTACATGTAAGACCATGTCTGGGACATTGGCATCGTATTTGATTCGTGTAAGACCCTGTCTTGGATAGTGGCATCGATATTTGATTACATGTAAGACCACATCTGGGATGTAACACCCCAAACCCCGCCTAGACGTTATGATCGAATCTGACGTGTCACATTAAAGTGCTTTTTGAAAACCATGTTTTCATTGAAAACCCTTCTTGAAATTTAAAACTTCTTATCGTTTAAAACTTGTACAAAACCTCAGTTTGCGTTTGTTTATTTCCTATCGTGGTTTATTAAAAAAGTTATTACCTTTTAAAATGTTATTGTCTTTAAAACCTTGTTTGTTGCTGATCGTGTGTCAGAGTCTTAAAAATTTATATAATGAATTATCGAGCCTAGGAACTAACTATGACAATGAATAAGGGAAGCGCACCTATCGAGCAGTAGTATAGTTTAGTGGCAAGACCGGATTGTCGAACCCAAGGGAACCAAAATTACTAATACTAACTTTCTTTTTATTATTTAGCCTAAAAATTAAGGGAATTGTTGTTTATTCTAAAATTAACTAACTACTAAGCTAAAGATGCTAAGACACAAAGAATGAATTTGGGAAAATACTTTTGGGAAAAACCAATTGATTAAGACAATACCCGAGGAAGAATCCACCTAGACTTCACTTGTTATTTAACTCTGAACCAGACGATTTAGTCACTTGACTTGATCCGTAGGATTCCCTAATTTATATTAATACCTCTTTCGAGGCTACTAACGTCTAACCCTAGGTTGATTAATTGAAATTTCTTTCTAATTAAAACCCCTCGAATTGCATTAACTCGATCTATGGACTCCCATATTAGGTTTGACCCTAATCCGACAGATTTTCGTCATCCTATTTCTAGGGTTGCGATCAACTCTGCTTAATTATGCTAGATCTACTCTTAAACAGGGACTTTTGCTCCACTGCCTAAGCACATCAATACTTGAATCAATATCCTGAAATATCAAAGAAAGAATTAAGAACACATAATTAAGAACAAATCAAGTATTTATCATATAGTTCAGAAAACAATAACAAGATCCGTCTTAGGTTTCATCCCCCTCAGGTATTTAAAGGGTTTAATTCATAATGATAAAAGAATACATCTCAGAAGAAAAAACATAAGAAAAACCCTAAAACCCCCTGAAGGAATTTGAAGGGAAGATCCTCTGTCCTGAGTACGAATCTAGCTTATTAAGATGAATCAACTGGCTTTCTTCGAATAAATCCCACAATTCTAGCCTCTCTGGCTTGGCTCTTTGGCCTAACTGGACGCCCTCTCATAGGTCGCACTTAGGGTGTTTATATAGGCTTTCGAATGTCTTTCTTCGCCCTTAAGTATCCTAATTCGAGTGAAATTAAAACAGGTCGCGATAGGGACACGCCCGTGGCACATGCCCGTGTAAGTCGAGGCCAAGCCGTGGTTGGGTGTGCTAATGGAGGCACGCCCGTGCGACTTGGGCCCAGGCCGTGTGCATTTCGTACTTTGGCCAATTTTCTCCGTTTTTGGCCCGTTTCTCATTTTTTCATCATCTGATGCTCTCCTAAGTATAAAACATGAAATTAAAGGATTAGGAGTGTAACACCCTAAAATTCAAGTATCGATATATATATATTGCATGTTTTGGTGTTTAGATTATGAAGGAAAATTTTCTTACTTCTTTCTTGTGTTTAATATAGCCTTGAAGAACAGTATAGAATTATTAGGGTATGGAATAATTTTTATATTTGAGAATTTATTGAAGTGCATCAAGTGACATTAATACTTAAGTTAATTTAAGTGTCAATAAGTGTCACAAGATGAGTAAATGGCAAGGTGGTGTATGCGCATGGGTATTAGCATGAGGGGAGAGGTTCGAATCCCTTAGTTAGCATCTAGATAATTTTTATTTTGCTCTATAATGGTAAGTGTCGGCCAAGCTTAATTATGGTAAGTGTTGACTTTGTTATTTCTGGTTAGTAGATTAAAGGAATAAGGAAATTGTTAACTTATGGTAGGGAATCAAGAATTTTTGGCAAGATAAGGGGACATAAGGCATGTATCAAGGAAAAGGTTTTGGAATTTATTTCATGGTCATTTGACCAATGAATTTGGACGGCATTGTGGCTTGGGGGAGGTTGGCCGAATATGCTAGTAGCTTGGTAAGGCTTAGGAGTTGTTTTTTTTGGTCATTCTTAGTTTTTGTGCAAGTTTTGCAACTCTTTCTCAACCCTTCTCCTTTGGCCGAATTTGATCTTTTGGTAAGCCTTAGTCTTTTGACCATTTGGTCATTTTTGCAAGTCACTTTAGTATTCTTTTGTATGCCTTTTCAAAGTGCCGAATCTTCCAATACCAAAAAGGCCATTCTCTTCTTTTCTTTTCCCCATTGCCGAATGTACTTTGCTCCAAAACTCATCTCTTTCTTTCTCTTTTCTTCTCTTGGAAAGCCGAATCCTCATCATCATCTCTTCTCTCATCTTTTATTTCTTTTCAATCATACTCTCTATTATTTCTCCAATGGCCGAATGTTAGTGTGCCCATAGCCGAACCATTTTCTCTTTTCTTTGGTTATACATAGCCGAATCTTCCATCTCTCATAAACCTCCATCTCAATCCTTCTTTTCAACCGTGGACAATAGGTAAGAGTTCTTTTTAGTTTATAGTTGTTTTGGCCGAATTTTTGATGGTGATAAAAAGGATTTCTTGGACCGAAATTTATCATTCCTTCTATTAAACGTTTCCAATTGTTAAATTTTAGAGCGATAGTGGAAGACCGGAAATCAAGTGATCGTGAGTATCATAGAACGTTAGAATCGATTTAAGGTGTTAAGAGAACGTGTTGGTCGACTCTCATATTGTGGAACGAGGATATTGTGGTAAGGAAATCACACCCCTTAAAACCTTTAGTTATATTTTCGATATAATATTAGTTTGGATTAATGATCTTTTGTCATTGAAGACATTCAAGATAGGGAAGAAAAGGGCAGTGTTTAGTGTTCGAAAGAAGGGAGGTTCCATTAATCCCCCTAAGTATAAGCAAAGGGCTATTTCGGGAATCCGAGATTTTCCACCGGGTTGCGGACGCTCATCTGGGGAGAATCAATTGTTTGAAGTCGTTCGTACTCCCGAACCTTTGTTTGTTCGTGGATTTACATCGGTTAACGAATCATCAATCGAGGAGAAACCGCAATTAGAAGTCGTTCGAAATTCTGAGGGTAAAAGTCTAAGATCGTTATTTCTAAGATTGGTTTTGTTAATAAATTATAGTGTTTTAAATTATCGTGATATGTTTAGGTATCGACGAGCGGGAAAGTCTAGTTCTCTCTATAACCAGGTGTGTAACTTCACACTCATTATCGGGTTAGATATCATTCCGTGAGTATTGTGATAAAATCGTAAAAATAGCAAAATCGGAAAAAAATACGTAGTAATTCATACTTTCGCGTAAATGCATGAAAATGATTAAAACGGTGAAATCTACGAAAAACTGCTAGATCGATAAGTTGGGCTGAAAAACTGCTAGATTGTTAAAATGGGCCAAAAATATTCTAGTTCGATATATGGGTCAAAAATATTCTAGTTCGATATATGGGCCAAAGTTTGCTAAATTGCTAAATGGGCAAAATACTAATTTGTTTTATGGGCCCAAATGAAATGCTTAATTATATACCCATTATATTATGGATTATTTGATAAATTATTATATGGCTATATTTTGTTATGCATACATGGTTGCATGGGGCGGGGTATTTGATGAAGAGAAGAATGGCCTGTTGCCAAAAATCTAGTTCGGTGGCTCTGCCACAAATCATTTTGGCTTAATGCCTCTAGTTCGGTGACTATGTCACAATCTAGTTCGGTAGTGCACTACAAAATTATTTTAAAGGCTTAATGCCTATGACTGGTGTGTTTGGCGGGGTGGGTTGACTTGATCCCCACAGGTGTGTTGGTTGGTACGGGGGTGTGTAGCGGATGGATATTAGGCTTGGTTGGGAAATTCATTTTTCATGCATTTCTATTTATTTTACTTTATATTCTTAAAATGAAATTGGGTTCAAGCCCAAGTTAATGTCTCGATGACCTGGCCTAATAATGGTGGTAAGTGAGTTGCACACTGAGTTCTTAGTAACTCACCCTATTTTATTATCCATCTCAGGTAATGGCAGTTGATGTGGACTTGGGCCGGAGATGACTTGGTGGAGGCCATACTACGAGCATGGGTTTATAAACTGTGGACTTTATTTAAATTACTTATTTTAATTACTATTTTGGGTTTGATGTAATAAGGCCTCTAATTATGTTTTTATGGATTTTTATGTGTGGATGGATTTAAATTTTGCTTTAAGACTTTTACTTTGGGTTTTTCTTAAATCTATATAGTTTCTTAAAAATATTGAGTTTTACAACAATTTGAACACCTTAATTATTTCTTTTAAATTTCTTCCGAATTCTCTTAAATTGCTTTAAGGTTTTTGACAAATATATTCTAAATGATAAGATTTCAAACAAAGTTTTTCCTTAATTTACAAATTTTCAAATCTTGGTATTAGTTTTTATTAAACTTTATCTTCAAAAGATTTTGAAGTATTATTTTACTTTAAACATTAGAAAATTACATGGATGTTCGATCGGTGTGACAAACCAAATCTCGTCTTAACGCATAGACCTGGTTTGGGGTGTTACATTTAATGGTATCAGAGCCAGTTTCAAAACTCGGCTGTGGTTGGGTTCAACAACAATATTTGTTTGAGAAACAATTCAAATTTCTTTTGATTTAAAGGTAGTATGGCACCATGAGCATCCCGCACCAAGTCAAGTAAGTATCTGTATATTGATTGTTTATTATTATTGTGATATGATCTTAAAAACACTCTAGAACTTCTAGTTTTAGGTGTTGAAAACCGTAGAGATTGAGACAATAGGATATGATTGCGAAAACAACTCCATCTCTTTTATATATCATAAAATATCGTTAATAAACACTGAAATAGTAATCTAATTCATAAAACTCTTAATCAGATTAAATCGAATTAGTCATTATGAGCACAAGAGGACGTGGTCGTGGACGCGGTAGACGTGGCCGTGGTAGAGGACGAGGTGTTAGGGGCGCAACTGAAGCGCCGGGTCATATGCCGGAAATGGATGCACCTGCGTCGTTTGAGAGTGAGACGGGATCACATGATCATATGGAAGAAGATAATGCTTTGACACGAGCCATGTTGCGAGTTCTTGAAAGGGTCGCTGGAACCAGAACTGGGCCAAAGCTCGTGGGTCAATATCGGAGCGATTGAAATCAAGTGGTGCTGAGGTCTTCAGAGGCGTCTCAGGTGTAGCTCCAAATGTCGCTGAATATTGGCTTGAGGCAGTGGAGCGAATTATGGACGATCTCGAGTGCACTGTGGAACAAAAACTAAGAGGAGCGGTGTCCTTGTTAAGGGACGAAGCATACCAATGGTGGCTTACTGTCCGAGAAGGCACTGATGCTGCATCAGTTAATTGGGAATTCTTCAAAGTTTCCTTTCAGGGGAAATATGTGGGAACAAGTTATGTGGATGCCCGAAGGAAGGAATTTTTGAATCTGGTGCAAGGAAATAAGACGGTGGCAGCATATGAGGCTGAGTTTTTACGTTTGAGTCGCTATGCTCGAACAATAGTGTCAACGGATCATGAGCGTTGTGTACGCTTTGAGGATGGGTTGAAAGATGAGTTGCGGGTTCTGATAGCCCCACAACAAGTTAGAACTTTTGCCACGCTTGTGGAGAAGGCCAAGATAGCCGAAGAGGCTAAGAATTCGGAACGTCAGAATTGGGAACAAGTTAGAGGCAAGAGAGATATAAAGTATTCGGGTTCATCAAAAAGGTTTACAAAGAGGCCTCGGAATGAGGAGCCAGCTCAAGGTAGAACACCTGTAGCTGTTAATCAAAGTCGAGACTGTGCTGAATGTGGGAAAAGGCATTCTGGAGAATGCTGGAGGAAAACGGGTGCTTGTTATAAATGTGGTTCAATGGATCATCAATATAGGAATTGCCCTCGACGTATGGATACAACTCAGGAAGCTCGTAATACTGATGCACAACCAGCAAGAGGAACTCAGCAACCACCGAGAGGTCGTGGACCAGGTCGTGGTGGTAATGGGGCTGGACATGGTCAAGGTGCAGTGGGTCGAGGCAATGGTCCTAGAGGTAACACGGATGCAAGACAGCCAGGATTGGTATATGCAGTTAGACGCCGCGAGGATGGCAATGCACCTGATGTGATAACTGGTACGTTTTTCATCTTTGATGTACCTGTTATTGCCTTGATAGATATTGGTTCTACCCACTCGTATGTTGCTAGTACCATATCTGGAAACTTGAATTTAGAATCTGAAATTTCCGATAGTGAATGAAGGTAATTAGTCCTTTAGGACAGTCGGTGTTGGTAAATAAACTATTTAAAGATGTGCCCTTAGAAATTCAAGGAGAAATATTTTTGGCAAATTTGATGGAATTGCCTTTTGGCGAGTTCGATATCATTTTGGGCATGGATTGGTTGGTTAAGCACTGGGCGCAATTGGATTGTGCTGAAAAGCAGATGTCGATAAGAACTGTGGAGGATAAGGAGATAATTATGATAGGCGAGCGAAGAAATTACTTGGCAAATGTGGTATCTGCGTTAAAGGCAGAAAAGTTGGTGCGGAAAGGGTATGGAGCATTTCTAGTTTTTATTAGTGCTTTAGATGCCAAAGAGTTATCGGTGGAAGATGTGAGAACTCTGAAGGAATTTCCAGATGTTTTTCTCGAAGAACTTCCTAGTATACCTCCAGATCGGGAAGTAGAATTTGGTATTGAGCGCTTGCCCGGAACTGCTCCAGTGTCCATTGCTTCTTATAGAATGGCACCGAAGGAGTTGACGGAGCTTAAAGCTCAAATTCAAGAATTGCTGGATCGGGGTTTTATTAGACCGAGTGTGTCACTGTGGGGAGCACCGGTTTTGTTTGTTAAGAAGAAAGATGGGTCGATGCGTATGTGTATCGATTACGGGCAGTTGAATAAACTGACGATCAAAAATAGGTATCCTCTGCCGAGAATTGATGACCTGTTTGATCAATTGAAAGGAGCTTCAGTTTTCTCCAAAATTGATTTAAGGTCGGGATATCATCAGCTTAAGGTGAAAGAAGCGGATATTCACAAAACGGCTTTCCGAACTCGTTATGAACATTATGAGTTTTTGGTGATGCCGTTTGGGTTGACCAATGCACCAGCTGCATTTATGGATATGATGAACCGGGTCTTTCAACCATTTTTAGACCGGTTTGTAGTAGTATTCATAGATGACATTTTGGTATATTCAAGGAATGAAGAAGAGCATGACTCGCATTTACGAATTGTATTACAGTTACTTCGAGATAATCAACTGTATGCCAAATTCAATAAATGTGAATTCTGGTTAAGGGAAGTGACTTTCTTGGGTCATGTGGTATCAGCCGAAGGAATTAGGGTGGATCCTCGGAAGATTGAGGCGGTATTGGATTGGAAACCACCAAAGTCAGTAGCTGAGATTCGGAGTTTCTTGGGTTTGGCTGGTTACTATAGACGTTTTGTTGAGGGGTTTTCGTTGATTTCCGCACCCCTAACTAAGCTATTGCGGAAGGGAGTACCATATTTATGGACCGATAAACAGCAAGAAAGTTTTGAGAAACTAAAGAAGATTTTGACGGAAGCGCCAGTTCTGATTCAACCTGAGGCTGGAAAGGAGTTTACAGTTTACTGTGATGCGTCACATACGGGTTTAGGCTGCGTATTAATGCAAAGTGGGAAAGTGGTGGCTTATGCTTCTCGTCAGCTGAGACCGCACGAAGTAAACTACCCTACTCATGACTTGGAGTTAGCAGCAGTAGTGTTTGCTTTAAAGATTTGGAGGCGTTACCTCTATGGTGAAAAGTCTATTATCTATACGGATCACAAGAGTCTTAAGTATCTCCTTACTCAGAAGGAATTAAATTTGAGACAACGAAGATGGGTGGAGCTGTTAAAGGACTATGATTTCTCAACTGAGTATCACCCGGGAAAGGCTAATGTGGTAGCAGACGCGTTAAGTCGTAAGGTGGTAACTGAATTGAGAGCAATGTTTGCCCATTTGAGTTTGTATGAGGACGGTAGTTTGTTAGCGGAACTTCAAGTGAAGCCTCTGTGGTTGGAGCAAATCAAGGAAAAGCAAATATTAGACGAAAAGTTGGGACCTTTACTTCAGCAAGTTGAAAATGGTGGAATAGAGGATTTTGGAATAAACACGGAAGGTGTGTTGTGCTTTCGTGGAAGAGTTTGTATGCCTAAGGACTCAGATCTGAGGCAAATGATTCTACGAGAGGCGCATAGTAGCCCTTATGCTATGCACCCCGGAGGAAATAAGATGTATCGGGATCTTCGTGAACAGTATTGGTGGCCAGGGTTAAAGCGTGAGATTTCTGAATTTGTGGGAAAATGTTTAACTTGTCAGCAAGTGAAGGCGGAGCATCAATTGCCGTCAGGTTTATTACAACCGGTAAAGATTCCTCTTTAGAAATGGGAGCGGATAACAATGGATTTTGTTAGTGGGTTACCTGTAACACCTACTAAGAAAAATTCTGTTTGGGTAATTGTTGATCGTTTGACGAAGACTGCTCATTTCCTACCTGTTCGTACGGATTACTCGTTACAGAAGTTGGCTAAGCTGTATGTATCTGAAATCGTGAGGTTGCATGGGGTACCCGTATCTATTATATCGGATAGGGATCCTAGGTTTACATCACGTTTTTGGAAAGCTTTGCATGAAGCTCTGGGAACAAAGCTAAACTTTAGTACGGCTTATCATCCTCAGTCAGATGGTCAGTCGGAGAGAGTGATTCAGATTCTAGAAGACATGTTAAGGGGTTGTGTGATTGACTTCAAAGGTAGTTGGGAGGATTTTCTACCGTTGGCAGAATTCGCATATAACAATAGTTATCAGTCTAGCATTCAGATGGCACCCTACGAGGCATTGTATGGTCGTAGGTGTCGTTCTCCTATTTGTTGGACTGAGTTGGGCGAACGACAGATGTTAGGTCCTGAGATGATTTCTGAAACGGAAGAGAAAGTAAAGGCTATTCGAGCACGGATAAAGGAAGCTTCAGATAGACAGAAGTCGTATGCAGATCTGAAGCGTAAGGATATCGAGTATGCTGTGGGGGATCAAGTTTTCTTGAAGGTCTCACCTTGGAAGAAGATTTTCAGGTTTGGAAAGAAGGGCAAATTGAGTCCTAGGTACATTGGACCATATCGTATGGTGAAGCGTGTTGGTCCAGTGGCTTATCAGATTGAGTTACCTCCGGAGTTGAGCCAAATTCATAACGTTTTCCATGTTTCCATGCTGAGGCGCTATAGATCGGATCCTTCGCACATAGTACCGGTAGAAGAATTGGAGTTGAATTCAGACTTGTCTTTTGAGGAGAAACCAGTGGAAATCTTAGATCGAGATGTTAAGGTGCTAAGAAAGAAAATCGTGCCGCTGGTCAAAGTTTTGTGGCGTAACCATGGAGTGGAGGAAGCTACGTGGGAGCCTGAGGATGCAATTCGACAACAATACCCTCACCTCTTTCAATCAGGTAAATTTCGAGGACGAAATTTTCTTTAAGGAGGGTAGAGTTGTAACACCCTAAAATTCAAGTATCGATATATATATTGCATGTTTTGGTGTTTAGATTATGAAGGAAAATTTTCTTACTTCTTTCTTGTGTTTATTATAGCCTTGAAGAACAATATAGAATTATTAGGGTATGGAATAATTTTTATATTTGAGAATTTATTGAAGTGGATCAAGTGACATTAATATTTAAGTTGATTTAAGTGTCAATAAGTGTCACAAGATGAGTAAATGGCAAGGTGGTGTATGCGCATGGGTATTAGCATGAGGGGAGAGGTTCGAATCCCTTAGTTAGCATCTAGATAATTTTTATTTTGCTCTAGAATGGTAAGTGTCGGCCAAGCTTAATTATGGTAAGTGTTGACTTTGTTATTTTTGGTTAGTAGATTAAAGGAATAAGGAAATTGTTAACTTATGGTAGGGAATCAAGAATTTTTGGCAAGATAAGGGGACATAAGGCATGTATCAAGGAAAAGGTTTTGGAAATTATTTCATGGTTATTTGACCAATGAATTTGGACGGCATTGTGGCTTGGGGGAGGTTGGCCGAATATGCTAGTAGCTTGGTAAGGTTTAGGAGTTGTTTTTTTTGGTCATTCTTAGTTTTTGTGCAAGTTTTGCAACTCTTTCTCAACCCTTCTCCTTTGGCCGAATTTGATCTTTTGGTAAGCCTTAATCTTTTGACCATTTGGTCATTTTTGCAAGTCACTTTAGTATTCTTTTGTATGCCTTTTCAAAGTGCCGAATCTTCCAATACCAAAAAGGTCATTCTCTTCTTTTCTTTTCCCCATTGCCGAATGTACTTTGCTCCAAAACTCATCTCTTTCTTTCTCTTTTCTTCTCTTGGAAAGCCAAATCCTCATCATCATCTCTTCTCTCATCTTTTATTTCTTTTCAATCATACTCTCTCTATTATTTCTCCAATGGCCGAATGTTAGTGTGCCCATAGCCGAACCATTTTCTCTTTTCTTTGGTTATACATAGCCGAATCTTCCATCTCTCATAAACCTCCATCTCAATCCTTCTTTTCAACCGTGGACAATAGGTAAGAGTTCTTTTTAGTTTATAGTTGTTTTGGCCGAATTTTTGATGGTGATAAAAAGGATTTCTTGGACCGAAATTTATCATTCCTTCTATTAAACGTTTCCAATTGTTAAATTTTAGAGCGATAGTGGAAGACCGGAAATCAAGTGATCGTGAGTATCATAGAACGTTAGAATCAATTTAAGGTGTTAAGAGAACGTGTTGGTCGACTCTCATATTGTGGAACGAGGATATTGTGGTAAGGAAATCACACCCCTTAAAACCTTTAGTTATATTTTCGATATAATATTAGTTTGGATTAATGATCTTTTGTCATTGAAGACATTCAAGATAGGGAAGAAAAGGGCAGTGTTTAGTGTTCGAAAGAAGGGAGGTTCCATTAATCCCCCTAAGTATAAGCAAAGGGCTATTTCGGGAATCCGAGATTTTCCACCGGGTTGCGGACGCTCATCCGGGGAGAATCAATTGTTTGAAGTCGTTCGTACTCCCGAACCTTTGTTTGTTCGTGGATTTACATCGGTTAACGAATCATCAATCGAGGAGAAACCGCAATTAGAAGTCGTTCGAAATTCTGAGGGTAAAAGTCTAAGATCGTTATTTCTAAGATTGGTTTTGTTAATAAATTATAGTGTTTTAAATTATCGTGATATGTTTAGGTATCGACGAGCGGGAAAGTCTAGTTCTCTCTATAACCAGGTGTGTAACTTCACACTCATTATCGGGTTAGATATCATTCCGTGAGTATTGTGATAAAATCGTAAAAATAGCAAAATCGGAAAAAAATACGTAGTAATTCATACTTTCGCGTAAATGCATGAAAACGATTAAAACAGTGAAATCTACGAAAAACTGCTAGATCGATAAGTTGGGCTGAAAAACTGCTAGATTGTTAAAAATGGGCCAAAATATTCTAGTTCGATATATGGGCCAAAAATATTCTAGTTCGATATATGGGTCAAAAATATTCTAGTTCGATATATGGGCCAAAGTTTGCTAAATTGCTAAACGGGCAAAATACTAATTTGTTTTATGGGCCCAAATGAAATGCTTAATTATATACCCATTATATTATGGATTATTTGATAAATTATTATATGGCTATATTTTGTTATGCATACATGGTTGCATGGGGCGGGGTATTTGATGAAGAGAAGAATGGTCTGTTGCCAAAAATCTAGTTCGGTGGCTCTGCCACAAATCATTTTGGCTTAATGCCTCTAGTTCGGTGACTATGTCACAATCTAGTTCGGTAGTGCACTACAAAATTATTTTAAAGGCTTAATGCCTACGATTAGTGTGTTTGGCGGGGTGGGTTGACTTGATCCCCACAGGTGTGTTGGCTGGTACGGGGGTGTGTAGCGGATGGATATTAGGCTTGGTTGGGAAATTCATTTTTCATGCATTTCTATTTATTTTACTTTATATTGTTAAAATGAAATTGGGTTCAAGCCCAAGTTAATGTCTCGATGACCTGGCCCAATAATGGTGGTAAGTGAGTTGCACACTGAGTTCTTAGTAACTCACCCTATTTTATTATCCATCTCAGGTAATGGCAGTTGATGTGGACTTGGGCCGGAGATGACTTGGTGGAGGCCATACTACGAGCATGGGTTTATAAACTATGGACTTTATTTAAATTACTTATTTTAATTACTATTTTGGGTTTGATGTAATAAGGCCTCTAATTATGTTTTTATGGATTTTTATGTGTGGATGGATTTAAATTTTGCTTTAAGACTTTTACTTTGGGTTTTTCTTAAATCTATATAGTTTCTTAAAAATATTGAGTTTTACAACAATTTGAACACCTTAATTATTTCTTTTAAATTTCTTCCGAATTCTCTTAAATTGCTTTAAGGTTTTTGACAAATATATTCTAAATGATAAGATTTCAAACAAAGTTTTTCCTTAATTTACAAATTTTCAAATCTTGGTATTAGTTTTTATTAAACTTTATCTTCAAAAGATTTTGAATTATTATTTTACTTTAAACATTAGAAAATTACATGGATGTTCGATCGGTGTGACAAACCAAATCTCGTCTTAACGCATAGACCTGGTTTGGGGTGTTACAAGGAGCACCAAATTCCACAATTCAGGGAATAAATCATCCAAAAGTATGCTAAATGTGGGATTAAAATATGTACATTATATGGTTTATCAGTTGCTGAAGCTTAATTTAAAACAAATGACTTACAAAAACGTGATATTTAAAATTGAGTTGCGGAAACGTAGCGTTTGAAAACCTATTATTGTTTTGGAAAAATGCGATATAATTTTAACAGATAGAAAACGTAATAAACTGATAATCCTAAATAAAAAACCAGAAATTAAAAGAGGCCTTATTACAACCCAATAAGAAAGCGGTTTAAGTAAGGTAAAATAGAATACTAAAATTTAAAGATGTTCGTAGTGTGGCCACCTCCGAATACTCTAGTACATCAAACCGCCTACTGTGGATTTCCTAAAAAATTAGAAAAAGGGGGTGAGTTTACGAAAACTCAGTGTGTACAACCCTCATTGATCATACAGCATGCATCACATTAATTCGAGCCTAAGCCCATTACAGTAATCAATGTGGGCTTCAGCCCAACTGTAACAGCCTGATTTTGACCCTAATCAGAACGGTGGTTTCGGGACCACGAATCTGAGTCAGAAAAATATTTTAATATTATTTTTCATATTAATTATATATGATTGAGCATATGCTAAAATTTCGTGAGTTAATTTGCCCGTTTGTCTGTTTAATATTATAACATACACATATATGTTATTAATTATGAACTATGAGTATACATGGTGATAGACAAATTCCTTAAATGGCGTATTACGATGTAAGTAATTATGATCCATTAAACCCATAATGTCACTAATATGTTTGAGTGTTGTATTATGTTGGATGAAATTGTATGTTTGACCTAACTCTCATGATTTGTGATCATATGGAAATTTGTGATTAAAAAAATCTGATATTATGATGAAACATGGTTATTGTTCTGCTATTTTATGTTCTGATAAGCATGTGAATAAAATCCATGCCTACTATGTAACGTCCTCAACCCGACCAAATTCGTCGAGTCTGAATCTCGGGTGTTACTACACACTATACTTAACAAAATATCAAATAATTGACAAACAACCCTCACTTAAAATATTTTTCTTATTAACTTGACTGAGAGACTTAATATTTGAGAACAAGGGAAAGTATTAAATATAAATTTTTACACCAAACTTGTTACAACTCATTAAAGTATAAAAGTTTGTTAAAAACAGATTCTTAGGGCGTAACTTTAATCTATGCCACTTTTCCGCTGTATGCATAACAACCCACTTTGTCGCTATCCTGGCGTAATCTCTTACCATAATACCTGAAACAATAATAGACATTGTAAGTTCAAGAGAACTTAATGAGCTTTACTACAAAAATACCTTGACGAATACTTTATTATATTCATAAAACATTGATGCGCCATCTATCCTTTTGAACCACTTACTTCTGTATCGGGCGAATACTATTACAGTTTTGGCTTACTCATACTCTCCAATTACCATACTCTTAGCTTACCAATTCTCTCTTATCAGACCACCTTAGGATCTTTCCATACATTTAATTAATCTCTTCTTTCACTTAAACCACAAAATTACTATTTCAAAGAATATACCTTTGGGGCCCACTTCACATAGACCATCCCCTCATATATACACTTATTCCAGAGCAGTTGTTCATATATATTAATCACTGGTGGATACATACACGCTTGGCAGATATTTTTTTCAAATTGGAATGATGAGATCAAAGAAAATGAGAAAGAAGTGTATGTTAAATCAAATTATACGTTTTTTAATTTTTTTTTCACTTTTCAGCTCAACCAAATAATAAAGGAAAAGAAAAATATTTTTTATTTTTTATTTTCATCTTCTTACCAAACACACCTATAAAAAGAAATTTATATTATCCATCGTTGGAATTTTCCACTTTTCATATTTTTTTACTAAGCAAAACCTTAGTACTCAATGCAATGGGCATGAATTAAAAATAAGGTTGGAAAGTTTGGAGGTAGCCAAGCAGCTATTTTATGTGGTGGATGCTGATCAAGAGAGAGAGCAGTGAAAGAAGTTAAGTGACAAAGACAACCAAAAAAAAAATAAAAAATCACTCAAAATGATAGATCTCTTTCTTTCTCTCCCACTCGTTCACGTGAAAGAGAGAAGAAAGGAAAAAGAGTACGAGAGACTAAAGGCTCTATTCCTAAAAACAGCTAATAAGCTTAGCTGGTTCTCACTTTCCATTCCCACCCCACTACCAATAAATTTCAAAACCCAAAATAATAATAATTATTATGGGAAACTTTCACCCCACTTGTATTTTTGTCCGTACAGAAATACCTATAAAGTAAAATTCGATAACAGTAATTTTATTCAAATCATGATTATATTTAATTAATTTGTTTAAAAAAATTAACTATTTATCAAATCAGAAATTGAAAGTTACATGATAAGTATTTATTTCACTAATTTAGTAACAAATCTGATAATAAATATTTTTATTGAAATTTCAAGATTTGCATAAAAAGAAATATAAGCTAACGTCATATGTTTAATATTTTCTTAAAATCGATCATGGCGCCTATACCTAAAAATTAAGGGCCAAAACCAATTCTCAAAGCAACCATCATTGTTTCTTGAAACCCTTTTTGAGACTACTCTTGTAAATATTCCCATGGAACCCTAGGCACTGCCAAACGAAATTTTAGTATTTTCAAATATTCTATCAATTTACGTCCAAATTTTAATTTCTCAAACGTTTTATAATTTATTCCTTTTTATTATTTCTGCCTCCCCTCTGGTTTTTTTTTTTCAAAGCTTCCAAACTCGGACTAATTTATTTCAATTTGAAAAAAAAAATTATTTTAATCCTGAGTTAATATATAACACACTAAATAAACTATATTATTAATAAAATCTCTCATTGAATTAGTATCACAGGTTAACGGAGTATTAATTCAATTAGGAAATTACGGAAGTATTCTTCCGAAATTAAAATAAGTCATATTATTCAAGAGTATTTTAATCTTTTCATTTTAATAAAAATCAAGAAAAATATGCGTACACCAGAATTTAACCTCGTGCCAATTAGATTAGTAAGACCTTAAATTTACCACTCAACCAAAGTTTTACTTTGATGTTTTTATTATTATTGTTAATTGAGTTAGTGTTACAAATCAACTCTACGATAACTCACAGTTGATGACAAAGTCATGATAAATAATTATATTGCATATAGTATTACGTGTTTAAATATCGTTTTACTCATAATTTAATATTTTTTTATTTTAATATTCACATGTTTCATGTGTTATTATGATTAATTAGTTTTAAACCATACATTTCATTATCCATTATATGTTATTTTTAAACACATCTATATTCTAAATCTATAGTTTCCCTAATTTAAAATTCTGAAAAATAAATTCACTGGAGCTTACTTTCGTGTACTTTAATTTTTGTTTTTCTTGCTAAGATTACAAAGAATCATGTGAAAAATAATTACATGCTAGTCTTATGCTGCAAGGAATAATCCTTTTATTTCTTGAATAGTATAAAGAGCTTTATAATGGTTCTAACTTTTTAACAGCATTTGAAGTTTTGATGATTACAAATCGTACAACACATATCTCACCCTTTTTACAATGTAATATTGAAAAGGTTGGATTACAAATTTCAAAAAAGAAATCGAAACACTAGTGATAAATCCAATTAATCATCTATTCAGTTTGGCAGTTATTTCTATCCCTTGGGTTGAATTAATTGGATAATGTTAATTGGGTTTGGATACAAGGATGAATACGAGGGTGAGCGTCCCCTTTATTTTTCTTTTTATTTCTTAATGAATTTACCTCAACGAGCTTAATACTTAATTCTCCGGATTCTGTAGGTCCATTAAAAGATAGATATTGGTCACGAATTTTAAAGTTGCTCTATACCCAAGGCAAAGATCGAACCTTCGACCACTAGTTAAGATAAGAAAGACCCTTATTATCTCGCCTAACTTCTGTGGTTAGTGTCCATTTAAAATTTTCATTCTAAATATTTATTATATTTTGATTCGGAGATTAAAAATTTGCCCCCATTGTCTTTGGATTTATGTATTCATTTATCAAAAGATAAATTTCAAAATGGCAAATAAATTTTAGTTTATAATTTTATATATAAAATTTTGATTTGATTTAATTCTCACAAATTATTAACACAATTGTTGATATAGCATCATTTTATGTTTATATATTGTACACACAAATAATTATATTTATCCCATGTAAAAATATTTTTACGTATTTATTTCTTTCAAAATGTATATAATTGAATTAAAATTAATGTTTCATGTATATATTTGGACCACAATCAAAGTTCATGTATCAAATTACACATAGAATCAAAGTTCATGTATGATTTTGAGATTTGTCCCTTTATTAGGAGTGTAATTTTTTAATTCCTAAATTCAAAATGTTTGTAACACCCCTAACCCCTATCCATCATCGGAATAGGGTTACGAAGTATTACCGATCACTCACTTCATAACATATACATATCTCATAGATTTAGACATTCAAATACATATGTTATTCAAACACAGACATATTGTCCCTTACAAGGCTCTACGAGGCCTTAAAACATGCTTAGAAGTGGTTCGGGACTAAACCAAACATATACAAAAATTTCCGGAACTTAGAATAATTTCCACATTTTCAAACGTCACACGCCCGTGTGGACAGGCCGTGTGCCTCACACAGCCTCCAGACACGTCCGTGTCACAGACCATGTGGAAACAGGGCATACATATTGACTTGGTCACACGACCAGTCACATGCCCGTGTGCCTATTCGAAATGGCCATACACGGCCACCAGACACACCTGTGTGTCTAGGCCGTATAACTCACTGACTTATTTTATTAAAGCAGTTGGGGTCACACGGTTGAGTGACACGCCCGTGTGCTCAGGCCGTGTGACACGAAATTAGGCTTGGTTTAAGCCATATTCACTACAACAAAACAGACTTTTAGCGGCGTGTTTTTAGGCTTTTAGCGGCGTTTATAAGCGCCACTAATAGTATTTGCGTCGCTTTTAAAAGCATTGCAAAAAACTCCGTTAAAAATAACACCGCAAATTTTAGCGGCGTTTTACCCACAAACGCAGCTAAAAGTCATGACTTTCAGCGGCACTTCTCCCACAAACGCCGCTAAAGGTCAGGACTTTTAGCGGCGCTTCTCCCACAAACGCCACTAAAGGTCATGACTTTTAACTGCCCTTTTCCCACAAACGTCGCTAAAGGTCATGACTTTTAGCGGCGTTTCTCTCCCAAATGCCGCTAAAAAGTCATGATCTTTAGCGGCGCTTTTCTTAAAAACGCCGCTAAAGAACATGACCTTTAGCGGCGCTTACCCAAAAACACCGCTAAAGAGCATGAAAAATAAAAAAAATTAAAAATTATATAAAAGAGCATCACTATTATCACAACATGCAAACAAGCTTTAATTGGATAACAGTTTATGTACAAATCCATTCCTATCCCTCTACCCGCTTAAACAAATCCTTTAGCATTACTTAGATAACAGTTCCTATACAAATCCATTTATGTTCCAAGGGCACAAATCTATTTAACAAATAAATAGAAACTCAACCAATACACAAGAAATTTCATAAGTCTATATTATATTATGAGTTTATCCAACTGTAACACCCCAAACCCGGTCAACACGTTACGACTGAATCTGGAACATTACAGGAAAGACGATTTGGAAATATTGGCAAAGTACCGAGAAATGAGAAAAACGTTTAGTTTTAGTGACTCCATGTAAAAGAAAACTATTTGAGATTTAGTAACTTAAAGCTTGTTAAATTCTTGATAAGGGTGGCTAGATGATAAAAACTGGTAGATCTATATATATATTTTCCTTCTTCCTTAAAAAGGAACCGAACTTTGAAGATTTTGTACGATGACATTCTGAAAACTATGTTGAGGTAGGCGATCTTTTGGAAACAGTATTAGCAGTATTGAGAAAAACACCAAGTTAAATTAATTACAACTTATGATACACTCGGTAACCTTTTGGAAAACCTTTATTTACATTTCAAGAAAAAACCCATTTTTCTTATGATTCTACACATGTATAAGATCAGTATATGATAAATCCCCAAAAATAGAAATAAAGTTAAAGCGGCCTTATTACAATTTGAAATCCCAAAATAGAAATAAATTTTAAATAAAGTTCGAATTTACTGAAAAAACTGTAACGCATGGCCACCTCGAGTCCGTTCCGGCCCATAATCCGCCATCTACTAATTACCTGCAAAATTAGCAAAGGGGTGAGTCATCGAGACTCAGTGTGTACATCCCCATGTAATGTAAATTGGGCCTTAGCCCACTCAATTTAGCTCATGTTACATGCATGCGATGCAGCCCATCCCAGATCAGCTCTCCATCCAAAACACTCGTGGCATTATGCCACTGTGGTTCATAACCACCGTGGTCCTAGACCACTCGTGACAGTAGTCACTCGTGACGAAGTCACTATAATGTACTCGTGGGGCCAACCCACTGTGGTCATAGACCACCGTGACGATCTCTGATAATTACGCATACGTGGGGCCAACCCACTGTGGTACTTGACCACCGAGATAAGTCACTGATTAGAATATCTGTGGTTTCAACCACCGTGGTACTTAGACCACTCGTGACAAAAGTCACTCGTGACAGTAGTCACTGATTCTCCCTCCTTTCATTCAATCCCGAGCCTATGCTCTTTACATCGTGCACAATATGTATGCAACCAATATCAGTGTAAAACGAGTCATATTCCATGCATGCATATCATCAAAATATACATATATACATTTTAACAAAAATATCAATATCGAGAACTTACCCGGCATCTCCAACGTTACCCATAAGGGTATTTTGCCTATCACATCAGTTATTTTGGCTTTTCGCCCTTTTTCAGTTAATAACATAATAGCAATAACAATGAAGGCGTGTGAGTATTACACACCTGATAACACGTAATACTATGCTTTCTACGTCGACACTCTCGTTAGTAGGGACAACGGCTATCTGTCTATCCCACGCATATGTCGGCTCTCTACCACAGCCCGGCGAAAAATCTCGAACCACCGACACAGCATGTTTCTGAAACTTTGGAGCCGAAACTAAGGGTTCGCTCCCTTCCTTAGATTGACTAGCAGTTGGATCCATGAAGAGACTTGATCAGGAAAAAGGGTTAAGGCTTCGAAAGAAATCAGAGAAAATAAGAACTCAAAACGATGTAGTCCCTTACCTTGATTAATAGAAGTCGAATGTTAGCAGACTTTGGCTTAAGAACCCGATTGAACTCCTAAACGAACCATGTTGAACCGATTCTTAGATATAGAATAAGAGAAGTGACCTTTCGGCCAATCGAATCAATAAAGAATTCCCTTACCACCCATTCAGCCAATCCATTACTTACCAAAATCTTCTCGAAAGTAGGCCACACGAAGAAGAAGAGATGATGATGCACTCCTCTACAATCGGTCAGTGCCCAAAGAAGTACGTCAAGATTTCGATTTAACCAAACCAAGAGAAAAGAAAGCAAGCGAGAAAGAACAGAGAAGAAGACTCCTTACCAAGACAAAAGTTTGCCGAATGGAGGGTCTATATTCGGCTATCAGCACAAATCAACAAAAAGGTGCCTACTCCTGAAGCAAAATGAAGATTCGACCTTCACACAAGAAGAAGTAAAGAAGAGAAAAGAAGATAGAATAAGGAATAGGGTTCAGCCACACAAGGCACAAGTATGAGATGAAAACAAAAAGGGAAAGGAGGGTTTCGGCTAAAGAAAGCAAAGAAAGTAGATGGGAAAAGAAGATAAAAAGAGGGGTATTATGATCAAGATAAAGTTAGGCTATGGTGTTTAAGAGAAGGGCAAAGAAGGTGACAGATTTTCGGTAAGAGAGATGGCTCCAGAGGGTTTTTGCTTGTGAAGAAAGTAGCAAAAGAAAATGAACCAACAATGTGAAGAGTGGATGGTAATGGTAAATTCGGCTATGAAGGAAACCAATGGAGTGAGAGTTTCGGGTTTTGGTTGCAAAAGAATTAAGTGCAAAAGTGATGTGTGGTTTCGGTTTTGTAAATGAGAAGAGAAGGAGAAATGTTTCAAAAGTGCAAAAAGAGAGAATGAGAGTGTTTCAAGATGATTATCCCTACACAACACTCAAGAATGCCCATATGAGGGATACGACACACCCTTATGCCCACCTTACTCAACTTAAAAGTTTAAGAACTACCAAGGAAGGTTCGGCCCCTCACCAATCCAAGCTAAACCGTGCACCCTCACAAACTTCTTCCCAAATTCGGCCAACTCTCCTCCTCTCTCCAAATCCCACAACTTCCTCCACCTTTCACTCCCCACTCCACATTCAAATAATTTGACCACTTCAAACTCCCCAAATCCCTCATGGCCATGCATTCAAATTGTTTGACTCATTCAACTCTCACCCTTGAAGAGTCCATGCTGAAACCATCATCTCTCTATTCAAATGCCAAAAACAAGAATTCCCAAAATGCAGTACACGCGACTCGAACCCCTTCCCTCAGTTGCCTCCTTGCTGACGCCACTTCCCTTTCTCCCTAAGTGGTGTCACTTTGCCACTACACCACACACTCCACTTGTTCCACAAAACACAATTGAATACTCTTAAAGCCTGCCTCTACTAGCTTTCCCCTAAAGTGCCTAAAAATGAAATTTTCACCAAGGCTTCAGCTTAACCCTGAGCCTTCCCGAGAACCCCAAACACATCAAACAAACAAACAAAACATGCCAACACACAGCAACATACGACAAAACCAAGCCCCTAATTCCAGGATGCTTCACCAACTCACAAGAAAAATCAGGCTCCTGCTACTGAAAATAGGTGGTGTCAAATCCAGCACCAGCACAATTAAACAAATAGCCTATTAAACAATTAAGCTGAGTAAAATCCAACTCCGAATTGTCCAATCATGCTAACATCAGCACCAGCAGCCAATGCCTCCATGAATTCCTTAGTCCTGGACCTAGCAATGTTACCAGATTGTTCACCAAATCTGAATAAAAATACACAATCTCATTAGAACCTCTCTCTTAATTAAAATTCAGCGAATAACCGAATGCACAAGAAGCAATAACAAAACTTACCGGCCTTAGTCATGCCAATACCGCTGTCAATGATCGATATAGTATTGTTTGTCTTATCGGGGCCAATGTGGATAAACAACTCGGGTTGAGCATCAAGTTTGCTCTTGTCCGTCAAACTCTCGAATCCAATCTTGTCCAATGCCTAAAACCACAATTTTTAATAATTAAATTAAATGATACTAGCTTTAAATTTATCATAAAACCTAAAATTAAAACCCACTTCTATGCTAACGATTTGTAGGTTTAATCAAACTTCGAAAACCATAGATTCAAAGACTATCATTTGCATTTCAATCTTAAACTTTCATACTATAAATTCCTAAAATTATAATAAACAAATCAAATGATAGAATGACAGCTTTTATTAACAAATGTAATTTTCAATTGAAATAAACAACCAACAAAGCACTGCCTATAAATTAAAAACAAAGAGAAAATAAAAACCCAAATTTTGTTTCCATATAAAAAGGCAAACAAAACTAACAAGCATTAAAGCATAAAAGATTAGATCTAATTAACTATACCTTAGAATTATAATAAAGTAATTAAAAAAAATCTCCATATTGATGACCAAAAAAAAAGTTAAAACAGAGAAGAGCAGGACTTACATCAGAAGCATTGCTGATGAGCTCATGAAGAAAGATCTCCTTGTTGATGTAGAAAGTGTTGATAATTAAACTAAGAAGCTGGTTAATCTCAGCTTGAAAAGCAAACGTCTCTGTGTCCGCCATTGATGAATAACTCAAAACCCCAACTCAAATGCACGCAGGAAAAACCATAAACAAAAGATTATATTCAGGTGTTTAGAGTTCTAAAGAGAAATTACAGAGACAATAAGTGTAACACCCCAAACCCGGCCCAAACACCACGACCGGATCTGGCATGTCACTAAGAAGATTTTATAAAACATGTCACGTTTTTGGAAAACATTTGTGGAGTTTAAACATTTATACCGGAAAACTTAATAAATTGATAGTTTATAAAAGATATAAGTTTTCATTTAAATGCCTTAGTGAATGAAAACCCAAAATTTTGCCTTTGCTTTATATTATTTTTGTACAAGCCCAAATTCCAATTCTACGTACAATTCAAGTGACTGAAAATAAGCCCAAAAACTGAAAATATAAAGTAAGTAGCCCGTGGCCTTATTACAATAAAATATAACCCAAACTAATCCAAAATATTAAATATAAATAAACAAAATAATGTCTTTTGCAGTATCCAAAATAATCTCATGCATGGCCACCTTGCGTTCTTCTCCAGCCCGGTCCGATGCTTTACGTGTCTCCTGAAAAATGTTAAACAACGGGGTGAGTCACGAGACTCAGTGTGCAACCCTCGTGCACCATCAGATTGGGCCTTAGCCCCACAGAACAGATAATAAAATATAATATATCAGAACTTATACAAAGCCCAACCCAATCCTAGGTTTCCATCCGCTACACACCACCCTTACCTGCCAATCACACCATTAGGGATTTCTACAGTCAACCCACACCGCTACACACCATCGATGGCAGTCATGCTGTAGTTAGCTGCACATTGTCAGATCATGGCAATACCCACTACAACAAATCATGGCAAAAAGCCACTACAACAGATCATGGCAAAAGCCACTACAACAGAATACTTCCCCTTTCATCCATTACCCAACCCCGTGCAATCACAGAAACCATTATACATGTTTATCATATTAAATCAATAGAACCATTCACTTTAGAATGACAGAGATCACTAACCTGGTGATTCGCCTTTACCCTCTTCGGGTTTTCAACAGCCATGCCGGTATTTCGGCATTTAACAGAATATAATAGATTTATAAGCATATACTAACAAACAATCTAAATGGTGTGAAAGGTTACACACCTGATAACACGTAGTACTACTCTTTATGTCGATACCCTCACTAATCAGATCTACTGCCGTTGGTCTACAACTTGCTCAAAAGCCGGATGAACGCGAAGATAGGCCCTCTCCTATATTTGGCCAAGGGTTAGTGTTTTACCTGAATTATACGTTTAGATTAACAGATCTCCTTACCTTGAAATCCCGAAAGCAATACGACCCGAATGCTACTGAACTCTGGCTTAGAAATCTAAGCGATTGAATCCCCTTCAAATCCCGGAATGTCGCAAATGAGAGAAAACACTCGATTAGTTAACCATATAGCCATTCGGCTAAAATCTCTAAAAGCCGGAAAAAGATTGGAATCTTGCGAATCGACACTTACCTTTAGTTTTCTTCAAGATTCAGCCCAAGCAGACAGCACAGAAAGAATTCGGCAATCACAGGAGATGAGATCTAGGGATTTCGGCTTTTAAGAAAATCCCGAAAAAAATAAACTAGATGAACAAGAGGGAGATTTCGGCTAAAGCACTTGGAAGAGGAAAGAAAGCAATTAGCAGAGGTTCGATAGTTAATGGGACTTCAGAGGGTTTCGGCTAGAAGAATAAAAAAAAAGACTAATGGAGTTTCCGGCTTTTAGAAGAAAGAAGAGAAGAGAATAATGGAGTTTTCATCTTTTAAAGAAATTAAAAGAAAAGAAATTGTAGAGAATGACTAAGAGTTTTAGCACAGAGAGTGAAGAAAAGAATAGGGATCAAATGCCGGAATTGAAGAGATCTCACCCCTATTTATAGAGAAGTTTGGCACTTACTTAAAAACCTGAAAGTGCCCTTCCTGATATCTAATAGTTAAGCAAATAGTAGGGGAAATTTCGGCACCCCTTTGCCATATCAGAAACCAATTTCTCCTCCCCTTCAGAGTCAAAATTTCGGCCACCACCTAGCCTTACAGATAAATCCTATCTTTTCTCCTTATCCTCATCTGACTACTCATCCACAGTGTCATGGATAACTCCACCTCTTCCTTCCTTTATCAGCTTTAGTTATCCACATATTAAAACAAATAAAATCCCTAAAATCTAGCCTTGTTGCCATCCCCTCCTAGCTCCCTTTAGTGCCGAAATTGGCCCAACTTAATGGGCCCCAACTGGCCAAAAATTGGGCCTCTCCCCTTGCCTATTGACGCCATCTATAACTCCCCTTGACTGCACCCCTTGTTGCTGGGCCACAAGCCCAGTATGTCAATTAAACTACCAAGACTTTATTTTAAGCCCTAGAGTGTCTAAGCAGAATATTTAATCAAGGCCTCAGCCCAAACCTGAGCCCCATTTGCACCTCAAATTCTCAA
Organism: Gossypium australe; assembly: GCA_005393395.2. NCBI lineage: Eukaryota > Viridiplantae > Streptophyta > Magnoliopsida > Malvales > Malvaceae > Gossypium > Gossypium australe. The sequence goes on from CM016615.1 coordinate 18,539,895, forward strand.
ATTAACACCCTGAACATGTCTACACATTAAACGCATAAGCCCACTAATTCGGGATGTTACAGTTCTATCCCCCTTAAAATAAATTTCGGCCTCAAAATTTACCTGATCAGAAGAGATGAGGATACTGCTGTCGCATAACATCCTCTGGCTCCCATGTCACTTCTTCCGCGCCGTGGTTCCGCCACAAAACCTTGACCAAAGGGACGGACTTCCTCCTCAACACCTTTACATCTCGATCCAAGATTTGCACTGGCTCCTCCTCAAAGGACAAATCTGGCCTTACTTTAATCTCTTCCACTGGCACAATGTGCGATGGATCAAAACGATAACGTCTTAGCATCGAGACATGAAACACGTCATGTATCTATTCCAACTCTGACGGCAACTCCAATCGATACGCCACTGGGCCCACACGTTCTAGTACCCGATAAGGCCCAATAAACTGGGGACTTAGCTTACCCTTCCTACCAAACCTCATTACCTTCTTCCATGGTGATACTTTTAAAAAGACTTGGTCTCCCATTGCGAATTCCAACTCCTTACACTTAAGATCCGCTTACGATTTCTGCCGATCAGACGCTTCCTTCAACCGATCCCAAATTAACCTAACTTTTTCTTCTGTCTCCGAAACTAGTTCTGGACACAACACCTGACGTTCACCCAATTCTGTCCAACAAGTAGGAGTACAACATCTCTGTCCGTATAACGCTTCATAAGGCGCCATCCGAATACTAGATTGATAGCTGTTATTGTACGCGAATTCTGCCAAAGGTAAATACTCCTCCCAACTACCCTTAAAATTGATGATGCAACCCCTTAGCATATCATTCAAAATCTGTATTACCTTCTCAGATTGACCATCAATCTACAGATGAAAAGCGGTACTAAAGTCTAACCTGGTTCCCATTGCTTGATGCAGAGCCTTCCAGAATCGTGACGTGAATCTAGGGTCTCTATCTGATATGATCGACACAGTTACACCATGCAGTCTCACAACCTCAGCCACGTACAGCTTGGCCAACCTTTGTAGGGAATAATCAACACGAACCGGTATGAAGTGAGCAGACTTCGTCAGCCGGTCCACAATCACCCAAATCGAATCCTTCTTAGTGGGCGTAAGAGGTAACCCACTAACAAAATCCATCGTGATTCTTTCCCAGTTCCACTGCGGAATCTTCACTGGCTGCAACAACCCCGAAGGCAGCTGGTGTTCCGCCTTCACCTGCTGACACGTCAAACATTTACCCATGAATTCCGTTACTTCTCGCTTCAGACCTGGCCACCAGAATTGTTCTCGCAAATCCCGATACATCTTAACCCCTCCAGAATGCATAGCGTAAGGGCTACTATGCGCCTCTTGAAGAATCATCTGCCTTAACTCCACATCCTTTGGCATACAAACTTTCTTACGAAAACACAGGATTCCATCACCATTCAAACTATAGTCCTCTCCTTCACCACTTCGTACTTGCCGAAGTCGAGCACTCAAAGCATCGTTCTAGAAGTTGCTTCTCTTTGATCTGACTTCTCCACATATGTCTTACTTGGAGTTCAGCTACCAAACTGCCATCCTCATACAAACTGAGATGAGCGAACATCGTCCTCAAATCCACTATCGCCTTCCTACTCAGCGCATCTGCCACCACGTTAGCCTTACCCGGATGATATTCGATTGAACAATTATAGTCTTTCAAGAGTTCAATCCACCTACGTTGCCTCAGATTCAACTCCTTTTGGGTAAGGATATACTTCAAGCTCTTATGGTCCGTGTAAATAACCGACTTCTCCCCATACAGGTAGTGCCTCCAATTCTTCAGAGCAAACACTACTGCCGCCAATTCCAAATCATGTGTAGGGTAGTTCAATTCATGCGGTCTTAACTGTCGGGATGCATACGCAACCACCTTTCCATCTTGCATCAACACACATCCTAAACCCGTGTGTGACGCATCACAGTAGAAGGAAAATTCTTTTCCCACCTCTGGCTGAATTAACACTGGTGCTTCTGTCAAAATTTTCTTCAGCTTCTCAAAACTCTCCTGTTGTTTGTCAGTCCAAACAAACGGTACTTCCTTCCTCAACAACTTAGTTAGAGGTGCCGCAATCAACGAGAACCCCTCAACAAACCTTCGGTAGTATCCTGCCAATCCTAAGAAACTTCGGATCTCCGCCACAGACTTCGGCGGTTTCCAATCCAACACAGCTTCCATCTTCCAAGGGTCAACCCTAATTCCCTCTGCAGAAACCACATGTCCTAAGAAAGTTACTTCCCTTAGCCAGAACTCACACTTACTAAACTTAGCGAACAGCTGCTTCTCCCTCAGGACTTGCAACACCACACGAAGATGTGCATCATGCTCCTCTTCGGACTTGGAGTAAACCAGGATATCGTCAATGAACACCACGACAAACTGATCAAGGTATGCTTGGAACACCTGATTCATCATATCCATAAATACTGCTGGCGCATTCGTTAACCCGAACGACATCACCAAAAATTCATAATGACCGTAGCGAGTTCGAAATGCCATCTTATGAATGTCTCCTTCCTTTACCTTTAGCTGATGATATCCCGATCTGAAGTCAATCTTAGAGAAAACCGAAGCTCCTTTGAGCTGATCGAACAGGTCGTCGATTCTTGGCAGTGGGTACTTGTTCTTAATCGTTAACTTATTCAGTTGACGGTAGTCCACACACATAAGCATGGATCCGTCCTTCTTCTTCACGAATAGGACCGGCACTCTCCACGGAGACACACTCGGTCGGATAAAACCACGATCCAATAGTTCCTGGAACTGAGCTTTGAGTTCCACCAGCTCTTTCGTCACCATTCGGTAAGGAGCAATGGACACCGGAGCCATACCCAGAAGTAGCTCTATTCCAAACTCGACTTCGCGATCTGGAGGTAACCCTAGCAACTCCTCAGGAAAAACATCCGCAAAATCCTTTACTGTTCTTACCCTATCGACAGTCACCTCCTTAGCGTCCAAAGCACTGATAAAAACTAGAAATGCATTGCATCTTTTCCGAATCATCTTAACAACCTTCAATGCATATACCACGTTGGACAAGTAATCCCTTCTTTCTTCTAACACCACCACCTCCCCGCCTTCCGGGGTACTCAACACCATGCGCTTAGTCTCACAATCCAACTTAGCACGGTGTTTAGTCAACCAATCCATTCCTAGGATAAGATCAAACTCTCCAAATGGTAATTCCATTATGTCTGCCGGGAACACTACTCCTTGAGTCTCTAAAGGTACATCCTTAAATAGTTTGTCCACTACTCTAGATTGTCCTAAAGGGCTAACCACAGTCATCTTCCTAGTAGCTGTTTCAGAGTCTATACTTAGGGACTCAGATACCGAACATGCAACATAGGAGTGGGTTGACCCAATATCAATCAAGGCAAGAAAAAGGTTATCAGCAATAAGAAACGTACCGGTTATGACGTCCGGTGCGTTACCACCCTCACGTCGACGAGCTGTATAAACTAAACCTGGCTGTCTCGCTTCTACATTTCCTGCACCCCTACCAGGTGCTCCACGACCGCGACCAGCCCCATTTCCTCCTCTACCTGGGCCACGACCCCTCAGTACTGGCTGACCACCTCTCCCAGCCTGATCAGAACCTCGTCCCGTGGGCTGTGCCTGATTCACCTGTGGACAGTCCTTAATCATATGCTCCATGGATCCACACCTGAAGCATCCACCGGTTTTCCTTCTGCACTCCCCATAATGTACTTTCCCGCACAAGTTACATGATCGATCCCGACTCTCAGTAGTAGTTGTCTGAGCACGAGCTGGCCCATCAGACCTAGGCCTTTTCTGAAAATTTCCAGATGATCCCGACGGCCCAAAATGCCTCTTATTCCTATTCCTATCCTTATCCTTATTCTGTTTCTCAGTCCGCTTAACCTCGTCAAATATCTTAGCTTTCTCAACCAAAATCGCAAAGTCCCTTTCCCGCTGCGGTGCTACTAATACCCTCAGCTCATCCCTTAGACCATCCTCGAACCGTACACAACGCTCATAATTAGTCGCCACAACCCCTCGAGCATAACGGCTCAACCGTAGAAACTCCACCTCGTACTCATATACAGACTTACTTCCCTGTACCAAATTCAGAAATGCCTTCCTCTGGCCGTCCACATAGCTGGCCCCAACATACTTTCCCTAAAACGATTACTTAAAGTAATCCCAGTCAATCCGGTCTGCGGCAGTACCCTCATTTACCGTGAGCCACTACTGATAAGCCTCATCTTGAAGAAGAGACACAACCCCCTTCAACTTCTCCCCCACAGTGAAGTCAAGGTCATCCATTATGCGCTCACTTGCTTCTAACCAATACTCAGCTGTGTTAGGGGCTACGCCAGAAACTTCCCTAAACACCTCTGCTCCATTGGCTCGGAGTCGTTCAGATACAGATTTTCGGGCTCCTGAACCCGTGCCTGCCCCAACAACTCTTTCGAGGACCCGCAACATTGCCTGAGATACTGCATCATCTCCGAGCGCCTGGTCCCGAAATTCTCCTTCCACAGCTGGCGGATCCAGCATCTCGTTTCCTGACCCGTGGCCAGACCCTACTGGCTCTGACACGATCATCCTACCCCTACCGCGTCCACGCGACGGACTTCCTCGACCCCTTGTACTCATTCTTCCGATTGGTGTTTATCTGATTAAAAATTTTATGAATTATTAGCTTTCTTCCACTGATTAACCACGAACATTCTTATGAACAGTAGTTTAAGAGTAATTCTTTCGAATTCGAACCTATCTACAGTTTCAGTCTCAGGTTTACCTCCTAATCCTAGAAACCACATACATTCACACCTCAACATATATATCACATCCATAGAGTCACATTCACCACATAAAGGGTATTTTCGTCATTTCACTACCCAGGGGTTTTTCGTAATTTTATCCTGCAGGGTTTTTTTTTGTGATTTGACAAAATAGAGTATTTTGGAAATTTTTGAGATAAGGTATATTATTACAAAACAGGGGTATTTTGGAGGATTTGATTCTAAAAGAAGTGGTATTTTGGTGTTTGTGGTGTTTGGTTGTTGTGATGTGTTGTACGTTTTTTTTAAAGAAATTCCGTTGACTTTGTAAATCGAGGTATTTCCGTAAATCTGAGGGTATATTTGCAAATCATGGGTATCTTGGTTATTTTTCAAAATAAGAGTATTTTGGTAATTTCGTGAAGCAGGGTTATTTTGGTAATTTTGCAACTAGGGGTATTTCGGTAATTTTGCAAATTTTGATAATTTTCCAAATCAAGGGCGTTTTGGTAAAATTTTTTTTAAAAAACTAAGGTGGTTTGTCCCTTTCGGGTTTTAATTAGAAACTTTTGGCCCGTTAACAAGTCCTCACAGTTAAGGTGAACAGTCACTACGCACCAGGTAGGATTCCAGCGAAGAGGAGGTGAGTCACTAGGACTGCTTAAGTACCAGGCTCTTCCGGATCCAATCCTATACATGCGTATGCCTGTTGCCACACCCTAACCCAGCGACTTGTTCCCGGGTTTGTTTAGTGAAATTAAGTCTTATGAGATTTAGAAAGTTGTTTAAGCTAAGCCTAAAGTCCATCAAGTTCTAATTTAAATAATCTACGTCCCATAAAGCCTATCAAGCCCACATATATATGTCACACAATAGTTTAGAAAACTTACCTGGCGGACTTGGGCCGGAGACGCAGGTGCCATGCCGAGAAACCCATCCTGCATCATTTATAATTATACATGTTTCAAAAACCCATTTTTTAGAAAACGTTTTGAGCCCAAAACCCTAAAGCCGAGTTTTGAACCGGGCTCTGATACCAATTTGTAACACCCCAAACCCGACCCAAACACCACGACCAGATCTGGCATGTCACTAAGAAAATTTTATAAAACATGTCGCGTTTTTGGAAAACATTTGTAGAGTGTAAACATTTATACCGGAAAACTTAATAAATTGATAGTTTATAAAAGATATAAGTTTTCATTTAAATGCCTTAGTGAATGAAAACCCAAAATTCTGCCTTTGCTTTCTATTATTTTTGTACAAGCCCAAGTTCTAATTCTACGTATAATTCAAGTGTCTGAAAATAAGCTCAAAAATCGAAAATATAAAGTAAGTAGCCCGTGGCCTTATTACAATAAAATATAACCCAAACTAATCCAAAATATTAAATATAAATAAACAAAATAATGTCTTTTGCAGTATCCAAAATAATCTCATGCATGGCCACCTTGCGTTCCTCTCCAGCCCGGTCCGATGCTCTACGTGTCTCCTGAAAAATGTTAAACAATGGGGTGAGTCACGAGACTCAGTGTGCAACCCTCGTGCACCATCAGACTGGGCCTTAGCCCCACAGAACAGATAATAAAATATAATATATCAGAAATTATACAAAGCCCAACCCAATCCTAGGTTTCCATCTGCTACACACCACCCTTACCTACTAATCACACCATTGGGGATTTCTACAATCAACCCACACCGCTACACACCATCGATGGCAGTCATGCTGCAGTTAGCTGCACTTCGTCAGATCATGGCAATAGCAACTACAACAGATCATGGCAAAAAGCCACTACAACAGATCATGGAAAAAGCCACTACAACAGAATACTTCCCCTTTCATTCATTACCCAACCCCGTGCAATCACAGAAACCAGTATACATGTTTATCATATTAAATCAACAGAACCATTCACTTTAGAATGACAGAGATCACTAACCTGGTGATTCGCCTTTACCCTCTTCGGGTTTTCAACAGCCATGCCGGTATTTCGGCATTTAACAGAATATAATAGATTTATAAGCATATACTAACAAACAATCTAAATGGTGTGAAAGGTTACACACCTGATAACACGTAGTACTACTCTTTATGTCGATACCCTCACTAATCAAATCTACTGCCCTTGGTCTACAACTTGCTCAAAAGCCGGATGAACGCGAAGATAGGGCCTCTCCTATATTTGGCCAAGGGTTAGTGTTTTACCCGAATTATACGTTTAGATTAACAGATCTCCTTACCTTGAAATCTCGAAAGCAATACGACCCGAATGCTACTAAACTCTGGCTTAGAAATCTAAGCGATTGAATCCCCTTCAAATCCCAGAATGTCGCAAATGAGAGAAAACACTCGATTAGTTAACCATATAGCCATTCGGCTAAGATCTTTAAAAGCCGGAAAAAGATTGGAATCTTGTGAATTAACACCTACCTTTAGTTTTCTTCAAGATTCGGCCCAAGCAGACACCACAGAAAGAATTCGGCATTCACAGGAGATGAGATCTAGGGATTTCGGCTTTTAAGAAAATCTCAAAAAAGATGAACAAGATGAACAAGAGGGAGATTTCGGCTAAAGCACTTGGAAGAGGAAAGAAAGCAATTAGCAGAGGTTCGGTAGTTAATGGGACTTCAAAGGGTTTCGGCTAGAAGAATAAAGAAAAAGACTAATGGAGTTTTCGGCTTTTAGAAGAAAGAAGAGAAGAGAATAATGGAGTTTTTGGCTTTTAAATAAATTAAAAGAAAAGAAATTGTAGAGAATGACTGAGAGTTTCAGCACAGAGAGTAAAGAAAAGAATAGGGTTCAAATGCCGGAATTGAAGAGATCTCACCCCTATTTATAGAGAAGTTTGGCACTTACGTAAAAACCCAAAAGTGCCCTTCCTGATATCTAATAGTTAAGCAAATAGTAGGGGAAATTTCGGCACCCCTTTGCCATATCAGAAACCGATTTCTCCTCCCCTTCAGAGTCAAAATTCCGGCCACCACCTAGCCTTGCAGATAAATCCTATCTGTTCTCCTTATCCTTATCTGACTACTCATCCACAGTGTCATGGATAACTCCACCTCTTCCTTCCTTTATCAGCTTTAATTATCCACATATTAAAACAAATAAAATCCCTAAAATCTAGCCTTGTTGCCTTCCCCTCCTAGCTCCCTTTAGTGCCGAAATTGGCCCAACTTAATGGGCTCCAACCGGCCACAAATTGGGCCTCTCCCCTTGCCTATTAACGCCATCTATAACTCCCCTTTACTGCACCCCTTATTGCTGGGCCACAAGCCCAGTATGTCAATTAAACTACCAAGACTTTATTTTAAGCCCTAGAGTGTCTAAGCAGAATATTTAATCAAGGCCCCCAAACCTGAGCCCCATTTGCACCTCAAATTCTCAAATTAACACCTCGAACATGTCTACACATTAAACGCATAAGCCCACTAATTCGGGATGTTACAATAAGTAGCGCGTAACGACATTATTATATAGAAAATGCTTCATTAGGGTTTCTAGATAAATAAAATACCCTATTAAACAAATATAAACGTACATGCAAAACTATTTTAGTCTTACACTAGTATATGTGATAGCCTATTATCCATAGGCAGGTAGCTACCTAACAAAACGAAAACAAACAACAATCATTCCATCAGTCTTAATTTATCAAATGTTAAGACAATCATAATGGATTATTCAATCATCTGCAGAGCAACAAAACCAGGCTTTCAGCATTTACAAAATTTAAATAATAAAGTTTATGATTATAGTTTTTACTTAAAACCGAAAACTATGAAGTGAGCTATATAGTACACCCATTTTCATGAAACAAAAGATAACAGTTATTTGAAACGGTAGCCTTCTAAACTTCAGATCTCTGTATTTCCATAACAGCTATTTTGATGCTGCTGGCAAATGGTTTAGGGAATATAAAAAGAAAAATAATGAACTCATAAGATATCAGATACCTTGAGAACTTCAAGTGGATGGCATGCAAGTGTGCTAACAATTCCAGCAGCTGCACTAGCCACAGCAACTGGAGAAACCCAGGAAAGAGAAAAGTTAACATTAACATGATCAATTTGCAATTTTGGGCTTTCAATCTGCTTCCATTTCTCCTGTGCTGATGTCATTGTTTGCTTGACACACTCAAATGTTCCAAGCTCAATTGCTTGGGTAGGAATTATTCTAAGCATATTGATTCCATTTCCAGCCCATAATCCTTGCCAACCTTGCTGCTCAATGATCTCAATGAAACTACCAGTTATGTTTTTGGATCCAACACCTACCACCATTCTGGTCCTGCATGTCAGAACCCCAAATTATGAGTTGAACAAATACAAGTGTCTCAACATAATTCATCAGAAATTTAAGCAACAAATACATTAATGACAAACACATGATCTATATAACTTAGTATCACAATAAAAGGCCTGAATGGACATTCAAATTCTCAAACTTACACCAAAATGTATAGTAGTAGACAAAAGTTTGTCAACCAATTTATCTACTGTAAATTTCTAATGCTCAATGGCATTCAAAATATGGAGAACAAATTAAATGAAATTGAGAACCATGTTTAAAATTTATGATCAACATGGAAAGAAATTCAATAGTTTTTACTTAAAAGAGAAAACTATGAAGTGAGCTATATAGTACACCCATGTTCAAGCTTCCAGATGAGTTTCCATATCTTTTAAAAATTTTAATGCTCATTGAAAGAAAAAATTACACTTACTAGACACCAGATAAAGAATCATAAATGTTAGACACAATGATAGAGACAAAAACTCAAAAAAATAATGAAGGAAACCATATAAGACAAGTGTATACCAACCTGATAGTTTCTAAAGGAGTGAGGACAGCTTTGGTCATAGCCCCAACTAAAGCTCCACTAAGAAACTCACCAACTTCTCTATTCCTCAAGAAATCCTAAATCATAATCAGAACATGTTTTTGTGATATCGGAAACAATCATTTTCATGAAACAAATGATAACAATTATTTGAAACGGTAGCCTTCTAAACTTCAGATCTCTGTATTTCCATAACAGCTATTTTGATGCTGGTGGCAAATGGTTTAGGGAATATAAAATTAAATGAATTACATCAATGATATCTCATAACTCAAGATAACTCTAGGACCAGTAACCATCTTTGGCCATTATAGTGCAGGGAGTCATATAGATCAATAAAATTGACAAAATCCAATATCAAAATTTTCCAACAATACATTTCTTAACACAAACAAATTAGGAACAAGATATCTTTCATGTCCATAAAATCTTTTGAAAATTTAGAAAAACCAGTAATGAAAGAGAAAAGAGATTTTCTCAAAAGCTGTTTAAAGAGTTGCTAACAATTATTTATTAGTGCAAAAAAGTTCACAAATAACAACTCACAAAAAAATTTATTTCCAAAAAGAAAAAAGACATGCAATATATATACACATAAATCTGTTAAAAACATAACAACAAAATACAAACTCTGATGACAAACTACAAGTAGATATGTAAATCACAGGCAAAGCACAAGCAACTGACCAATAACAAGCACAAGAGTATTTCTAATTAAAATATTATAACTAAGAGCAGGCTAAGAAGCTAAACAACAGGACAGAACAATCAGGATAGGATTTTGTCGCGATAAAAATGCAGTAGAGTGAAGCCCTAATAGTGGAAAAAAGATTATCATAAAAATGATACTGATAAAAATTTAAAAGGAATAAGGATAGAAAACAATATTCAGTGAATATTACCATTACCATTAATATTACAAAATAGAAAATCACAGACTACATGGATGACCATGGAAAGAACTTGTTCAGGCATACTTTTGAATGCAAATATACACAGGTTCTACTAGTAATAGATATGGACATGCTTGTAGGTATGTATAAGGATATTTATAAGTGATAGTGAAAACAAAACCAAAACCCAATGGATATTAAACATATGGTAGGCTAACATTACTTTGACCAAAAATGCCTGATCCACCACCTATAAAGACAGTAAAATCATTATGGTCAGAAGAGTTAAAAAAAGCGCTCCCAAAACATTCAATGATAATATTTAAGATAAAACTTTTCTTACTCATTTGTGTCTGACCAAGATTACTAAAGCTGAAAGCTCCAGAAGTCTGAGCTGGCTGGAAAGGTGAAGCAAAAGAGGGCTACAGCAACAATGGGTCAAACCAATAACTTAAGGCTCAGAAACATGTAACAGAGCATGCATATTTATGCAAAGACTCTTGCATAAAACTAGAGAGCATTATAGCCAATTAAAGCTAGAAAAACTCCTAAAATCATAAAAAATTTTGCCCACAATTTTTTTTTCATAAAAAATCTAAAACACATTATAATCAACAAATAGTCATAAGGATATTTAGTCAAATCAACATGACCCCTTGCCTTTAGATATGCAACAGTTATCTGTATGAACATATCAACTATAGCTCTTCATTCAATAAAATAACACATATTTGAAGACAAAAAAACTACAATTACTTTGAACTCTCAATTAAATAAAATAAAAGAAAAGTGAACATAATTCTGCATCTCCACAACAACACAATGAAAATGTACATAAATAAAGCACTTTGACCAAAGTTGAAGACAACGCAACAAACATTCCAGCTTAACTCTATAACCAAATAACACAAGCAAATGATCATAAACAAGATAAAAAAAGAAGAATGATTGTAAGGATTTCACAAGTGACTTACAGTTGTTGAGCCAAAGGCAGTTGGGTTGCTAGGAGCCAATGACAGAGAGCTCGAAAACATATTCCCACTAAACCCAGTGGAAGGTGTATTGAAAATGCTAGTTGGACCAAAGCTACTAGTATTCTGTCCAAAGGTAGAGCTTGCCTGCCCAGTTAATATTCAGTGAATATTACCATTACCATTAATATTATAATTTTTTTAATGATTAAGTTAATCTTCGATGTTAAAACCAATAAAACTTCAAATTTTACAATGCCTAAATAAAATTGGCAGTCATGAGCTTCTAGTTTTAAAGAATGGTAGCAATTATACACTCATCCAGACATCAGCTCGATGAACTGAATCAAAAACTCTATAACATTTCAACAAGAAAGATAAAAAAAAAAGGTAAAAGAAAGACTTACGGTTAGTTGTACCAAATATCTTTGTTTATATAGTTCTTACACTCTGCAACTCTTTGATTTCAAACTGAGAAAAATAGAGAAACATAAAGCAAATTAAACAAACAGGGAAGCTAGAATAAGTAATGAAAAAGTAAACTCCACTGAATCCATGCGGAATTTGAATTAACATTGAGAGAGATAAATTAAATGCGGCAAAACGTGATGCCAAAACTTGGAACCCATTTGTTTTCGTTTATTTTTGTACTGAAAGAATAAACTCTTCAATTGCGGCTGAACTTTTTTCCTATTTTTCCTCATGATTCATTTCTTTAAAAACTTAAAAGAAGAAGAAGAAGAAAAAGTTACGCCAAAGAGGGGAATATACTAGGAAAAGGAAGGTATTCAGTGCTCTGACAAAATCCCGAATAAAATCATAGAAAGCCGTTAATAAAATGGAATCAACATGTGTTATCGAGCAGGGAAACAGTGGGGGAGAAAGAGAAGCACAAAATGAAGAGATGAGAAATTAGGGTTAGAGAGCCATTTTTGGGGCATTAGATATTTTCTTACGCTTTTTCCCTTTGCTTTTTTTTATTTTGAGTTTGGAAAGAGAAAGAAAGGGAGGGAATTTGGTTTGTCTTTGGGGTTTTCTGGAGGTATTTGGCTTATTTTCACTTTCTCATCTTTTAGCTTATTTTTTTGTATAAAAACACCACTATAGTTCTATTTTTTGTGGTGTTTTTTACAAAAATGCCACTATTACATAATTTTAATTTTTTTATTTTTAACTTATATTTTTCTATGTTTTTTCTTTTAAAATTTTTGTGCTGAGATTTTTATTTTTTTGAATTTTTATTTTTATTATATTTTGAGTATTGAACTTTTTAACTATAATATTAAATATTAAATTTTTAAGTTTGTAATTTTTTAATTTTTTAATTTTTTATTATTAAATTTTAAAAATTTAATTACCATTATCAACTCTTTTAGGAATTTCTTTTTTCTTTCTTTTTACATCAACATTATTCTTTTAAGTATGGTCTGCATTAGTTATTTAGATTTTTATATAAATGGCATTTAATTATATGTACACACCTAAATTTTGATATAGATATATACATCTCAGAATTATATATGAATTTTGGTTTAATGTGTAATTCTAAATGTGAAATTCTAATTGTGATTTAAATGTATAGTTGAAACTTTAATTTTGATTTAATCGTACATATTATTTTAAAATATAAATACATCAATATATTTTTATATTGAATAAATATAATTTTTTTATGTATGCAATATATAAATAAAAAATGATGTTAATTATATCAATAATTGTGTTAATATTTTACAAGATCTGGATCAAATTGAAGTTCATGTATACAATTGCACACTAAACCATTGTTCATGTATGCTTTTGGGATTTAACCCATTTTGATATATATATATATATTTTAAATAATAATTTACATTTATCTTATTTTGATTTATATTCTAAAAAATACAAGATTAATCCTTAAATCATAAACCTTAGACCCTAAATATTATACCCTAAACCACAAATACCAAACCCTAAACCCCAAACTCAAAAACCCAAACCATAAATTCTAGACCATAAAACTCGAACCCTAAACTCTAAACCGCAAACCTTAAACCATAACCCGAGACCCAATTTTTGGGAATTCGTGTGGCCAATGTTAGTGTAGTACAAAACATATATTTTATATTCTTATATTAAATAATATGGGTGTAGTACAAAATAGCATGAACCTCAGTAAATTCCAAATATTTTTCGGTTTTCAAACAGTATCCTTAAACCCTAAATTCAAACTATAAAACCTTAAACCCTAAACTATAAAACATAAACCCTTAACCCAAAATAATAAACATTATATCATAAACCCTAAAACTCTAAACTATAGACATTAAACCTTAAATTCTAAACTCTAAACCCTAAAATAAAATATTTTTTTGCGGCGCTTTTATAAAAAATGCCACTAAAGCTTACCTTTTTATGGCGTTTTTATAAAAACGCTGCTAATGCTCAGATCTATAGCGGCATTTTTAAGGAAGCGTCGCTAATGCTCAGATCTATAGCGGCATTTTTACGAAAGCGTCGCTAATGCTCAGATCTTTAGTGGCGTTTTTACGAAAGCGCCGCTAATATTCAGATCTTTAGCGGCGTTTTTACTAAAGCGCTGCTAATGCTTAGATCTTTAGCGGCGTTTTTACGAAAGCGCCGCTAATGCTCAGATCTTTAGCGGTGTTTTTACGAAAGTGCCGCTAATGCTCAGATCTTTAGCGGTGTTTGGGCCAAAAATGCCACTATTGCTCAACTTTTTGTGGCGTTTTCTTTCAAACGCCGCTAATGTATAATATTTGCGGCGTTTTTTTATTAAAATGCCACTAAAAACGCCGCTAAAAGTTTGTTTTGGTGTAGTGATTTCTCACCCTCCTCATACATACCTAAACCACATCATTTTGTACCATTTCAATACAATTAATAGGCAACCAAAACATGTTATTACATAAACATTTCATGCCATTCAAATTCCTAACCATTTCAATGCACATTTCAATACCATTTGCTTAACCAAGAACATCCCAAATATACAAGCTATAATCATCAATATAACCTATTTCAATTATACAATATTTCTCAATTCAAACATCAATCCATACCTAAAAATGAACCAATTCATCAACTCATTTTATGCATTTCTTGAGCAAATACTCATCATCTATCAAATGATCATATGAATAACTTAAACCATTATTAAAATGGCCATATACACTTAGATCATATCAAACCAATCTCATAACAATTCTAAGCTATTTAGCCAATATCAAGTTTATCAAAATATACTAAATTCCACAACACTTTCATAATCAACCATCTCAAATGACCAAATACATTTCAAACATAATATCAAAAACCATAGCCTATACATGCCATATAACCAAGTTATAAAGGGTATAAATACCAAAATCATTAGCTAGATAGTGTGATGTGATCTCCGCTGACTTCCAACCCGAGCGAACATCCGAAAATCTATAAACATAAGAAAACAGACAGAGTAAGATTTGAAAGCTTAGTAAGCTCGTATCTTAATAAACTTAACAAATAATTTCAATTCAATGTCTTAAGCATAATAGCCTATCACACACAACCTTTCTAAATTATATAACATGTTCTCATATCGAATTATCATCATTCAATATTATACTACATAACTAACTAACTGTAGCTTTCACAAGCTTATTCAATTCAATTCTCATATATCATTTAATTCACATTTTCATATAGCCAAATGAGCACATTATGGGAAATAACACATTCAATCATATATCTTTCTCATATAAATCTCATATTATCATTTATACTCAAATTCAGCTTTCATTCATATAGTATCTGATAATTTCACATATGCAACATTATAAATCACATCTTATACATTTGTTCATAATGCCTTTGCACATATTCACATTTCATTTCCATATATATCACATAACATTCTTTGCACATATACTTACCTTTCATTTCCAAACATTGTATACTTTTCAACGTACCTAAATTGGAATGTCATTCACTTAATCACTTACTTCTAGTAATGCCCGTTGAACCATTCGGAATCAATAAGGATACCCAGATAGCTCGAAAAGCTCGTATAATGCCAACGTCCTATGTAACGCCCTAGAATTTGGGCCTAGGAGTATTGGGCCTTGAGCAAGAGAATGACACAATTGCATGTTAGATCTGTTGGGTGAATGATTTTGGAAGGTTAAGGGGCTTCTATGAAGTCTTGGGGTCAAGCCATGTCATAAGGAAAATTTTTATTTTTTAGCATTAGGGGAACCTGACTCCTAGTTTTAAGCCTTTTAAATAGTGGTGGTTAAAAAGAGACACAAAAGAGCCTGTGGTGTAGTGGCAAGGTGGAAACACAGGTGTGGCAAGGAGGTGGCATCACAGGTGTGGCAAGGAGGTCAGAGGTTCAAGTCTCACTGCATGCAAATGGGAAGAGTTGGTGTTGGATTCGAACTCTGTGTTGGAGAGTTTGAATGAGTAAAATGAGTTATTTAAGGAGTGGATCATGGAGGATATCACGGAGGGGTAAAGGGAGGGATTTGAGGAGATTTTCAAGGGATTTGGAGAAGAGGAGTGTTGTAGCCGAATTGTGCTACTTCTTTGTGCAAATTAAGCTAGTGTATGATAGGGATGTTGTTTTTCTTTTAGCCATTTCGGCTTTTGGCTCTTTTTGTTCGTCTGTTTGCCTTTTGCCAAAATCGAGCAATACCCTTTTCCTCTGCTATTTGTCTTTGCAACAATTGCTGCTTGTGTTGATTCTCCCTTTATTCTCCTCCTCTTGGCACTTTTCTACTTTGCCTGTTTCTCAATTTGACCGAACCAATCTCTTCTCTCCCTCCTTTCTTACTCATTTTAAGTTCTTCTTATTTATCTATAACCGAATTCTCCTTCTCTTTATTTCTTTTTCTGCAATTTTTCATCTCTGTCAACTTTGAGTATTCTTTCTTAATCTGGAATCAGGTCGAATATTAGTTATCTGTCCTTCTTCTTCTTTTCTGATTTGGTCAACATTTGATTGCTGTACTTGACCAATTCTTTTCCTCCCCATCTGCTTTAATCCGTATCGTCAAAGGTTCGTTGGTTCTGTGGTCGAATGTTGTAGCCGAATATACCCTATCCTTGTAACCAAATATTAACCTTTCCTCCATCTGTTGCTCCAGCCTCTGAAGTGCCGAATCTATTCTTCTCTTGAGGGTTGTCTGAATGTAATTTATTTATTGGCCGGTTGTTAAGGGTAAGTGGTTTGCGCTTTCAATCATTGACTGAATGCTAGTTCTCTTGTTGGCCGTGTGTTTTCCTTAGGTTAGTATTTGATTAACCCTGGTTATTGGATATTGATGCTTAATAATGGTTGTGGTACAGATTAACCACAAGGAGGCGAGATCGATTCATAATCAAACAGCTTAGGAAGTATAAACCGGTTCAGTAAGGTAGGTATCAATCTTGGGTTTGGCTTCTGTATTAGAAAAGCTTGCTAAATCTTATTAATGGAATAGCTAACCGAATACCTTAATTGAATATAGGTTCTACGCTCGTGGGCTACTTTGTTTTCTCCAACAAGGTGTGTACACACACCACTCCTTCTAAGCGTAGATCGACAAAATGCCGAAAAGCCGAAATACCGATGAATGATGCCACACGAGTGTGCAATCGCATGTGTGGTGAACCAAGCCCACGAATATGGGCATAAGATGGTTGAGGCCACCATGATCGCTCTCATGGGCTTGGGTCGCTTTGGGCCATGTTGGGGCCGAAATGGGCCGTGTGGGCCCAATGGGCTGGTGGGCCCATACGGATAAAATGCATGTTATATGGTTTCTATTGGCTTGAACTGTGTTGTTCGCATAACCAAGGATATTTCTGGGCTAATTGGGCCACACGAGTGTGTGGGCCCACTTGGGCCGAATATTGGACTTTGGGACCAATTACACCGTTTTGACCATATATGTTATCTGTGTCGCTCGAAGCGACTGTAGACCTTCGGGAAGGTTGTTAAACAACTAAAATACCCTTATAGGATAAAATGACTGAAATACCCCTATAGGGTAAAATGCCCCTACATGCTATATGATTGTTATTGTATGTCATTTATGGTATGTTTGCATTCATGTGATACTATCATTGCATGGGGGATGGGATCATTGATTTGGAGGAAGTATATGATTTGATAGGATCGCATGGTCACTTGACGACTGTGGATCCACCGATGGCTTTAAGCCGATTATGAGATTGGCAGTTCTGCTGCAATATTGTTTAGTGTCGAAACCGGTGCTACATAAGGAGTGTTGAGATGGGTGGGTCGATTGAATCCCCACTGGAGTGCAAGGTTGAATAGGAGACAGAGTGTAGGTTGGTATGGGCATTAATGCATTGCATATACTGATTCTGATATTGAGATGGGCTTAGGCCCAGATAGATGTGACATGTGACATTTGTTATGGGCTAAGGCCCAACTGAGGCTATTATGGGCTAAGGCCCAAATGCCACCGTTACTGTGTTGGTGTAACACCCCTTACCTGAGACCGTTGCCGGAGTCGAGCATGAGGCGTTACTAGACTTAGCTACTAATTCGAGGCATAAAAATTGAAACTGTCCATCTGCGTCATGTTGTCTAAATTGACTATAACTCGAGTTACGAAACTTAAAATTTAGATCCTTAACTTTTCCTTGAAACTAGACTCATATATCCTCTTACTATAATTTTTCCAGAATTTTTCATGTGGCCATTTAGTACAGTTTATTAATTAAAGTTTCCCCTGTTTCACTGACCAACGGTTCTGATCTCTCTTAACCTAAATTCAAATATCTCATTGTACAATTTTCATATGATATTTTCACTTGTTTCTATTGAGAATAGACTCAATAAGGAATCTAGACATATAAAATATAACTCATAATTCATTTTGTACAATTTTTAATAATTTTTCCAAGACAGAATAGGGGATCACGAAGTCATTTAGAACCAGTCTCACTAAAATTTAAATATCACAGAATATAAAATTGCTTTGCCTACTCTGTTTCTTTCATATAAAAATAGACACAATAAGATTTAATTCTATCTTATTCACTTTCTAATTCCATTTCTCCTATTTTTGGTGATTTTTCAAAATCACGTCACTGCTGCTAACCAAAAATTGTTTCATTGCAAAATATGGTTAACTAGTTTATAACATCTTTACTCCATTTCATTTAAACTCTATACATTAACCATACTTATATATACCAAAACCAAATCAACCAAAACCACAACCAAACATAATCATCAAGCCAAAATATAAATTCCAAGATTAACAAGATGGACAAGCCATTTTCGCATGGCTTATACAAATATACATAACTTCAAAACCAGCAATATCAAAACTAGTCTATACATGCCACATAACCAAATCTCCAAACATTTATTTACCGAAGCGAAAATTGGATAGTGTGATGAGATCTCCTTTGACTTCCAACCCGAGCAAGTCCTCGAAACTCTATAAACATAGGAAAATTACACAAAGTAAGCTTTGAAAGCTTAGTAAGCTATAAGCAAATAATTCACTATAGAAATATATATAATACAATTCAAATAGGCCAAAATTTAGTTAATCACATACACATATACAATCGTTTTTCTCATCTAATCCATGTTCCTCGTTAAATGTAACGCCTCAAAATTGGGCCTAGTAGAATTAGGCCCATTGGGCCTTGGGCGTAGGAGTATTTAAATTTTTGAGAACAAGAGAACGATATTATTTCAAGTTGGACTTAGTAGGAAGGTGATTTTGGAAAGTTATGACGTTTCTAGGAAGTTTCAGGTTCAAGTTAGGCTATAGGTATATTTTTGTGTTTAAGCACTTTAAGGAGAGAAGGCAAGTGGCATCAAGACTTAAGGAAATAAGTGTGTATTTTGCTAGCACAAGTGGAGCACATGGTGGAGTGGTGTGGCGTCAAGTGGAGAGCATGGAGGGAAGGGGTTCGAATCCCACCTATTGTAACTTTTGGGATTTATATTTATGCCCATCTTGTGGAAGATGGTAGTGTTGGCCAAGGCTGTGAATAAGGTAAGTAAGACTTTTTAATTATGGAAAGGAGGCTAAGGAATATGGTAAGGAGAAAGATAAGGGAAAAAGAAGGAAAGAAATCAAAAGAAAAGGCAAGAGAAGAGAACATGTTGGCCTATTATGTGGGTGATGTTTTGAAAAGATTATTTTGGTCAACATTCACCCTTTAGGCAAAAGTGGCACACGGTTTTGGGAGAGGAGTTGGGAGCCGAATTTTTCTAGGATCATTTTGCTAGTTTTGGTGCATGAGAGGTATTTTTTTCTCTTTGACCATTTCTTGTCTCTTTTCCAAATTCATTTCCCTTTTGCTTTGGTCGAAACCTCCTAGTCCATTTGTTCATTTTTCTCCTTTGTTTTGGCCGAAATCTTCAATGCATTTTTTGTCATTTCTCTTTTATAGCCGAAACCATCTAGTACTATCCTTCATCTCCTCTTTTCTTTTTACCATTTCTTCAACTTTCTCCTTTTCTCTATAATCGACACAACTTTGTTTGGCCAAATCTTCTTTAATCTTTTCTCTTCAATAACCGAATCTTGATCATCCTCTTCTCCATCATACAAGTTGGACTTTTCTTTCTTGGTTAAACCGGGTAAGTGTTTTTATTCAAATCTTTTCATTCTTTTTCTCCTTAGCCGAATGAGTGTCCCTCATTATTTGGTTGTTTCATATTGTTTTTAAACCAAAATGGTGTTTTCCATACTCCATCATATCTTAATCGTTATCTTTTTGTAGTGTAATAGTGGGAAGGCTGAATCTATTACTTTTGACTCATCCATAGCCATAAGTACAATCGGTGGGAATCGATTTTATAATCATTAAGGTAAGGGATTCGTCATGGTTCATTTTGATCTTTTTCGTTGACTGGTTAGCTTGCTAAACGGAATAGTGGTTGTGACTAATCATTTATTTTTAGGGACTATATCGCTCGATCTATCAACTTGTTGATCATACAGAAATAGTGGTAAGCTGAACCTTTTTCCTTAGACAATCATTTTATATCATCGTAATATCGTTTTTGATTACGACTTTTTCCAAATAGAGGCAAGTGGAACCGATTTGAAAGGAAAAGTGATTGGAGAACACAAAAGGAGTGGATTTGCAATTCCTACTCCTGAGTTCAAGCGTAGAGTGGTATCAGCGATTCGAGATTTCCCACCGGGTTGTGGACCATCATCCGGTGAGAATAGACAAATTGTGGTCGTTCATGATATCGAGGGTAAGCGTTTCAATAGATCGCTTGATTTAGATTTAGATTAATAAAAATCTCGTTCATTAGTTTAATCGAGTATTATGTTGTCATAGGTGTCGACGATCAAGAGAGTTTAATACTTACCGTAATCAGGTGTGTAATCTCACGCCGAAATCCCGTAGATTTATGTTGGATAATAGATCGTTATTATTATAGGGCTAAAAATCGTAATATGGCATAAACTTGGAAATTTGCTTAAAATTACATTATTTCTATAGATTTGTCAAAACTGGTATTAAAATTGTTAGAATTACGAAAATGCCCTTATGGGCCGAATTATGAAAATACCCTCAATGGGCCGTTTTTCTCAAAATGCCTTAAAGGGCCGAATTGCTTGAATATCTTTAAAAGTTTTGAATTACAAAAATGCCCCTATGGGCCGATTTACCAAAATGCCCTTATGGGTCGATTTACGAAAATGCCTCTATGGGTCGATTTACAAAAATGCCCCTATGGGCCGATTTATGAAAATGCCCCTATGGGCCGATTTACGAAAATGCCCCTATGGGCCAATTTACTAAAATGCCCCTATGGGCCGAATTGATATAATGCCTTTGTGGGTCGAATTACAAAATGCTATAATGGGCTGATTCACCGTAATAGAATTACTGGATTAATTATTGATGTTTATATATGTGGATATTATGCTTTATTATGCATGTGGCATTTACATATTTTGCATGGGATGGGAAAAATGTTGAAGAGAAGTGTAGCCTGGTGGCTTTGCCACAAAAATGTTTATTATTTTGTTTCATTATGATTTCGGTGGCTCTGCCACAAATTCTGATAATGGCTATGTTCCAACCTAAATATGGCTTTGTGCCATCGTGAATTTGTGGCATGGCCACAATAATTATATTATAAATGGCAACTTGTCTGCGAATTGGTGTAAGCGGCAGGGTGGGTTGACTTGATCCCCACAGGTGTGATTGGCTGGTCGGGGGTGTGATGGATGGATGGGTTGGGTTGCATACATTGCACATATATATATATATTGTTATGTAAATGGGCTTAGGCCCAAGATGATGCTAAACGTGTTCAAGCCTAATGGACAACGGTAAGGGGATTATGCACTGAGTTCTAGTAACTCACCCCTTTTCCTTAACCCTTATAGGTAATGCTCAGTGATGTGGACTTGGACCATGGATGACTCGGTGGAGGCCATACTTCAGAAATGGTTTTTATTGAACTTTAGATTTCTATTTCCATTCATTTTATTACTTTAACTATTTTGGGTTTTTATGTTGTAATAAGACCTCTGGAATATTTTATTTTTGCTTTATGTTTGACGTACTTATTATCTTGCTCAAATTGTCTTAAATGAGAATTTTTCTAAAAACATTAAATGAAGATTTTCCAAAATAGATTAACAAATGGATTTCATAACAGGCTTTTACAAATATTTTTAACTCAAAAATTTTCTCTCAAATTATCAACAATATTTTCAAAAGTCATAGTTTATAAGATCTATAGTTCAAATTATCGATTTATCAATCAACCTTCGAGGTTAGTAGTACTTTATCAAATATTTCAAATCAAACTTGTTATCTTGATTATAACAAAATAATACCTTTTTTTAGTATGAATAAAAAAGGGTTTAACATATTTTTCTCATGTGACATGTCAGATCCGGTCATAACGCATGGGCCGGGTTTGGGGTGTTACATTAAGTAACTTCACTTACCTTATTTTTCATTTAAGAAATAAACCTCATACGTACCTGAATCATTTAACTCGAATACACAATCAGTCACCAATTCATTCATGGAAATATCATAATCATGCATATATTCCATCTCATAATTTATATCTAATTCACTTACTCATAATTTATATCACCATTCATAGCTTCAATACTTACCAAAATTAGGTCTTTGAATTGAAAATTTACTCGTGTCCTTAATACTCGTTGACCGATTTCGCACACTTAGTGCTCGATAATTCAATTTAAAATTATCACACTTAGTGCATAGAGACCGATTTCGCACACTTAGTGCTCGGTAATTCAATTTGCACACTTAGTGCACAGTGATCGATTTCGCACACATAGTGCTTGGTATTTTAAATTCGCACACTTCGTGCATAATGACTGATTTTGCACACTTAGTGCTCGGTATTTTAAATTCCCACACTTAGTGCCTTTCTCATTCCTGTTACACATTTATATATCCAATCTCATAAAAATTAAACCTCCACTATAAATATACGAATTAGCTTAAGTCAATCTCAATAATCAACATCCCATTCGGGTGTGCCAACGGCACATATCTCACATTTGGCTATACTATGCACATATATATAGTTATCACAATCAGCTATATCAATAATATTTATACATACTTCCATTAAATTCACATATACCACTATAAAAAAAAATCCAATTCAGCTCAATTGCTTAAAAACTTACTTATTAGATCAAATACACATGATTCATTATTCCATCACATATGGTCGAATATACTAGTTTAGTGCATTATCTTATATATAACTGAACATCCAAAGTTAATTAAATTATCACATGTACTCATATATTCGAATTTAATATAATATTACATATAACCGCTTATATACAAATTCAATTCATCATCACATATACACATACCTTTGTGGCCGAACATATAAGGTTAATTAAATCAACTTACTTGTTCAATTTCCACATCCATATGAAGTCTTATAGACATAGACTTGAAAATAAATCACCGGTATTAAACCTGCTAGGCGTATGCCTGAATCACACACCGGCACTAAGCCTGCTAGACCCAAGGTTTGAAATTTATTCACCGGCAATAAGCCTGCTAGGCACGAAGCCCGATTTAAGTTCACCAGCTCAAAGCTCGCTAGGCCGAAGGCCCGAAACATCACAAATACATAATCGATTTAAGGACATAAATCACATATACTAAGTCATAAGCTTTCATAAAAAATTTATACTATCTTTCATATATCTAAACTTACTCAAGTAGTTCCTTGAACATATCAAATACCATCCCTCACATTTGGCAATAGCAAATATAATTATAAACATTTCAATTCAGCATAAATAATTTACACTTAATTAAAATTAAGAACAACCATTTGCTTATAGAGTTACCTCGGATATCGGCGAACGTAAAATCAACTATTTGACTATTTTTGTCTTTCCCCGATTCAAATCCGACTTTCTCTTTTCTTGATCTAATTTGATATAAATTAAAATTATTTAATCAATATTCAATTAAATTCACTCAAAAACACATGAATAAGTAATTTTCACTTTTACCCCATACATTTTAAATTTTTAGCTATTTAGTCCCTATTGCACAAAACACAAAATATCTAAAATTTAACCACACTTATTGAGGGCCGAATACTTATAGTCCCTATAAAAACTCACTCCTTTCATTTATTTTCCATTTAGTCCTTACAAAAAATTATTTTTTTATAATTCAATCCATATTACTAAATTTCATCAATAGTTTTAAAGATAAACTTGTTAATCTAGCATACATATATCATATTCTATCATTAAATAACAGAAACATCAAGTTTCCATCAATGGTAAAACACGAATTACACAATCAAATCAAAAATTCGAGTATGGGATAACTAAATTACATAGCGATGATCTCAAAAATGTAAAAATTATTAAAAACCGAGCTAGTTTCATACCTCAATTTAAGCATGCAAGGGCCGAATGTTTTATGAGCTTGAGTTCTTTTCTCTTTTTATCTTCGGTGATGAAGAAAAGAAAGATGAAAGATGAACATGCATCTTTTTCTTTTTATGCTTTTATTATTTTAAGTTTATAATAAAAAACATATATTAATATAACCTTAATTTATAAAAAAAAACAAATACAAAATACATCATATCAACATAATCACGTCCACTAACATGAGATTTGGTTAATTTACAACTTAAGTCCTCCCTTATAGAAAAACACACCAATTTAACCACTCATTTAAGAAGAAATCTACTTGTACCACTTATATAATTTAGTCATTTTTCTTAAATAAGTAATAATTTAATAAATTATTAATCAGACTTTATTTGGTTAAACCCACACCTCACGATTTGGCTTGACACTAGATCTATGCTCCAAACTTTAGTGATAACAAAACTAGGCAGATCTCACCTGATCTGGTTAAACAACAATGGTATGAAACATTAGTTTCAACCTTGAACCAATTTATTTATTCTTAAGAATTGAATAAGGAATTCACTCAAATTACCTTTCTTTAAGACAATCCAATTGATTCACTATAGGTAGAGGGGATCCAAATGGTCCAAATTAAGTACTTCAACCAAATCATGTAATATTAGTCCCTAAAATTGGCTACCATAAGAAAAGAATGGATTGATAATAGCTTTACCAATCAATACTTATGTTAATACAGTTGGGTTAGAAAGATCAACAATCTACTAGAGTCTCGATTTGATGAAGGAGTAGAGGTTAAGGAATAATCAACATCAAAATAGAAGAATGAGTATAAGCTTTTATTAACAGTTTAAGAAAAATAAGAGAAGAGGGATAGAAATTTGGTTATGACTAGAGATTTGAAGAGAAAATGGAAAATGGAGGAAAAACAGTGGCTAACAGCGATGGTGAGGCGGTGATGCAACAGCGGTAGAAGAGGTCCTGTAACAGCCCGATTTAGGGGCTAGTCAGAGCAGTGGTTTCGGAACCACTAATCCGAGGTTGGAGAAAATTATTTTTATATTATTTTATGAGTTATGGCATGATTATATAGGTGCATGAAAATTTTGATGCTTTAATTTTAGCGATTGCATGCTTAATTGCGAAAAAGGACTAAATCGCATAAAGTGCGAAAGTTCTAGTTTACAAGCTAAAGGTGTCTAAAAGCCATAGAATATTACTTGGAGGTCCCTAATGTGCAATTAGGCCTTGTTTAGGGTGGTGGTCAGCCATAGGGACAAAGAATTAGAAATTGGTCAAAGTTGGTGGAAATTGGGTGACTTAATTGACTTGTTATAATAAAATAAAGAAAAGAAAAATATCACATTTTCTCCATCTTCTCCACCAAAAATTAACAGCAAAATAGGGGTTGAGAACTCAAAAATTTCATCCAAACTTTTCTCCTTGCAAGTAAGTGTTTTAATGGTCATTCTTTGATAATTTTTGTACTTTTGAGACCGTTGTAGCTTGAGCTAGCTAATGAGGGGACTTGTAACATCTCGATTTAGGGCCTAGTCGGAATAGTGGTGCGAGACCACAAATCTGAGGTCTATGTATG
This sequence comes from Gossypium australe, assembly GCA_005393395.2. Taxonomy (NCBI): domain Eukaryota; kingdom Viridiplantae; phylum Streptophyta; class Magnoliopsida; order Malvales; family Malvaceae; genus Gossypium; species Gossypium australe. The sequence continues at coordinate 18,565,885 of CM016615.1, forward strand.
AGTTTTTGAGGTTTATGCTATGTTTGCATGTTAGTGTAAAAGTTTCATGAAGCAATTTTGTGAAATTTCGGTTGAATTGTCCAAAAGGACTAAATTGCAAAAGTTACAAAATGTGAGATTCTAGAAGCTATTTGTGTGAAATAGCTTTAGAATATTAATTTGAGGTCCTTAAATAGCAATTTACCCAAATTCTAATTTTTGGACAAAATTGGGCATGTATGAGTTAAAATAGAAAGTTTATCAAAAAGGGCATTTTGGTCACTTAACAATTAAATGATTAAAAAGGAGGAAAAGATGACAAAATTCATTCATCTTCTTCTCCAAGGCTGCCGAAATTTTTAAGAGCCATTGTTAGGGTTCTTCAAAATTTTCAAGCTTGCTAGTAAGTGCACCCAAGCCCCGTTTTTGATATTCTTCGTATTTTTGAAGTCCTAGTAGCATTTATAAGCTATTTTTAGCTATTTGATGAGCTATATTGAATGTTCAAAAATTTGGCCTTGTATGACATGCATGTATGTTGATGTTTTATGGAAGATTATGAAAGCTTGATGTAGTAGAAACATCTTTTGCTAAGTGATTTTCCATGAAAATGCATGTAGGGACTAGTTTGTGAAAGTTTTAAGCTTGGTCATACATGTGTGATTTAGTGAGAATTGGTGAATGCTTTAGTTGAGTAAGTGATTCGGTTAAGCATGAAAGGCTAGAAAGTTGAATAAAAATCACTTTACGAGCCTTGGGGCAAAAGTGTAATTATGAGAAAGATTAGGGGCAAAAGAGTAATTTTGCCAAAGTATGAGATAAGTGTCAATTTAGTCAATGTTTGTATTAAATAAGCTGATTTATTCATTATAGGTCAAGAGAGACGAAGCCCGGATCTAAACCGAGGCAAGAGCAAGGTGGTTGACTAAATTGCATATTTCTATACTTTTAAGTATCGAGGTAAGCCTATGCTTAAACAATGCATTCATACTTACAATTTCTTAATGCTAGCTAGTGTGTAGCATGATTGAGAATGATTGAGAACCTATGTGGGATGAATGTGGTAGAAATTGTGAATGGATGTATGGTTAAGTAAGTAGATATGTGAATGTGTGGTGAGAATGCTAAATGGTGGGCTAAGTGCGATACCATCTTAATGCATATTGACGATAAGCTGGCTATGTGCGATGCTATCGTTAGGTATATCGTCTAGTGGGATACGTGCGAAACCACTGATCGTATGTCTGTCGAGTTTTAAAATTTATAAAGAGAATGATCAAACCTGGAAACTAACTCTGACAACGATTGAAGGCAAGTGTACCTATTGAACAGTAGTATAGACCAGATTTGTCAAACCCAAAGGAACTAAAAGTACTAATACTAACTTTCTTTTTATTATTTAGCCTAAAATAAGTGAAGTTGCTTTCATATAATCTAAACTAATTACTAAGCCAAAGACACAAAGACAAAAAGGATGAATTGGGAGAATAACTTTAGGAAAAACTCAGTTGATTAAGACAATACGCTCAGAAAGAATCCACCTAGACTTCACTTGTTATTTAACCCTGAACCATATGATTTATTTACTCAATTTGATCCGTAAGACTCCCTAACATATATTAAACCCTCTCTCGAGGTGAATAACGTCTAACCCTAGGTTAATTAACGAAAATCTCTTTCTCACTTAATAACCCCCTAGAATAGCAGTAAATCGATCTATGGACTCCCATATCAGGTTTCATCCTAATCCGGCAGAATCTCGTCACCCTATCTCTAGGCGTGCGATCAACTCCGCTTAATTATGCTAGATCTTCTCTTAGGTAGGGTCTATTCCTCCCCCATCTAAGCACATCAAATTTGGATTAAGCTTGCATAATTAAGAACAAACTAAATATTTATCATATAATTTAGAAAATAATAACAAGATTCATCTAGGTTTCATCCCCTTCAGGTATCTGAAGGATTTAGTTCATAACAAATAAAGAAAACATCTCAAGAGAAAAGATAAAACAAAACATAAGAAATCTCTAAAACTCCCTGAAGGAATTGAAGGAGAAATCCACCGTTTTGAGTAGAATTCCGGCTTCTTTAGATGGATCAACTGGCTATCTTCGAGTGATTCCCACAAATCTGATCTTCTCGGCTTGGCTCATTGGCCTAGCTAACCGCCCCCTTCAAGGATGAACTTAGGGGGTATATATAGGCTCTTGGAATGTGTTTCTTTGCCCCAAAGTTTCGAAATCCGAATGAAATTGTTCATTGCCACGATAGGGACACGATCATGTCACACGCCCGTGTGACTAGTCTTTGGGTCGTGTTAGGATTTCTTTAATAAGGCACGACCGTGTAAATCGGGGGTCAGGCCGTGTTCTAGATGATGAACAAGGCAAGGCTATGTAGGCTTAAGTCCAGGCCGTGTCGATTTCCATCTTGACCCAATTTGCTCCATTTTGGGCCCGTTTCTCGTTTTTTTATCCTCGGGTGCTTTCCTGAGTATAAAACTTGAAAAGAAAGGATTAAGAGCACCTTTTTATATAAATCGAGGCTTAAATCATCCAAAAGCATACTAAATGTGGGATTAAAATATGTTACTATTACGGTTTATCAAATACCCCCACACTTAAGCTTTTGCTTGTCCTCAAGCAAAATTCTCAACTTATGTAACACCCCAAACCCGGTCTATGCGTTTAGACAAGATTTGGTTTGTCACACAAATCAAACATTCGTTTATTCTCAATGGTTAAAATAGAATAGTGCTACAAAACTTTTTGAAAATAGAGTTTAATAAAATTAAATTCGAGGATTTGAAAATTTTTGGCTTAAGAGAAATACTTGTTTGAAAACTTATCGTCAAAATATAAATATCAAATTCTTATGATAGTTTAAAAGAACTTTGAAAGAATTTAAAATAATTAAAGTGTCCAGAAATTTTGTTATAAAACCAATGTTCTTAAGAAAACTTAACATATTTAAGATAAAACCATATTAAAAGTTTGATAATAAGATTCAAAACCATCCACACATTAAATCCATAAAAAACATAATAAGAGGCCTTATTACATAAAACCCATAACAGAAATTTAAAATAATAACTTAAATAGAGTCATAGTTTATAAAAACCCAAGTTTGTAGTATGGCCTCCACCAAGTCATCTCCGGCCCAAGTCCACGTCAATTTCCATTACCTGAAATGGTTAATAAAAATTGGGTGAGTTACAAAGAACTCAGTGTGCAACTCACTTACCACCATTATTGGGCCAGATCGTCAAGATCTCATGCTGGGCTTGAGCCCATTTACAGAATTCAATAATATAACATAATGTAAATTAAAATAAATTAAAATGCATGTAAGATGAGTTTCCCAACCAAGCCTAATATCCATCCGCTAACACCCCCGTACCAACCAACACACCTGTGGGGATCAAGTCAACCCACCCCGCCAAACACACCAATTATAGGCTTTAAGCCTTTAAATAATTTTGTAGTGCACTACCGAACTAGATTGTGACATTGTCACCGAACTAGAGGCATTTAGCCGAATTTGTGGCAGAGCCACCGAACTAGAGGCATTGAGCCATATTGTGGCAGAGCCACCGAACTAGAGGCATTGAGCCATATTTGTGGCAACTGGCCATTCTTCTCTTCATATATCCCACCCCATGCAATTATGCGTGTATAACAAAAATATAGTCATAAAACAATTTTTTTTCAATTAATCCGTAACATCGGTGGGTTTATCATTAAACAGTTCATTTGGCCCAAAAATAATTTAGCAACTAGCCCATTTAGCAGTTTAGTGGGCTTAGGCCCATTTATCGAACTAGAGTATTTTGGCCCAACTTATCGAACTAGAGTATTTTGGCCCAATTTTATCGAACTAGAGTATTTTGGCCCAATTTTATCGAACTAGAGTATTTTGGCCCAATTTATCGAACTAGAGTATTTTGGCCCAATTTATCGAACTAGAGTATTTTGGCCCAATTTTATCGAACTAGAGTATTTTGGCCCAATTTATCGAACTAGAGTATTTTGGCCCAATTTTATCGAACTAGAGTATTTTGGCCCAATTTTATCGAACTAGAGTATTTTGGCCCAATTTATCAATCTAACGGGTTAACGGCCCATTTTAGCAATTTAACAGTTTTTCGCACAATTCTCAGTTTTCACCCTCTTCATGTATTTACCAGAAAATATTGATTACTACCAAAATTTCCATTTTTACCATTTTTACGATTTAAGCACAGTACTCACAACTTGATGTCTAACCCGAAAATGAGTGTGAAGTTACACACCTGGTTATTGAGAGAACTACACTTTCCCGCTCTTCAACACCTATACGTATCGCGATAATTAGAACACTATAATCTAATAATAAAGTCGGTCTAAATATAGCGATCTAGAATTTACCCTCGGATTTCCGTAGTACTTCTACTTGCGATTTCTCCCCGATTGATGGTTCGCTAACCGAATCGAATCCACGAACGAATAATGGTTCGGGAGTACGAATGACTTCGAACAGTTGATTTTCCTCGGTTGAACGTCCGCAACCCGGTGGAAAATCCTGGATTCCCGAAATAGTCCTTTGCTTGTACTTAGGGGGAATAACAGAACCTCCCCTCTTCCGAAGACTAAACACCGCCCTTTTCTTCCCTATTTTAATGTCTTCAAAGACAAAGATCGTTACTCCAATCTAAAATAATTTCGAAATAATACCAAAGTTTTAAAGATGTGATTTCCTTACCACAGAAATCGATTCCAACGATTTGTGTCACCCACGACTTCTTGATTTCCAACTTCCGTTATTGCACTAAGGAGTAACAAAGAAGACGTTACTAAAACGAACGATTATTTCGATCCAATGATCCTTTATGACACCATCAATATTCGGCCACACTATAAACTAATCCGAAAACGAAAAAGAATCTCTTACCTATTTTCCACGTCGAAAAGAAAGGATTGAGAATGGTATTGATTGATGAAGGATTCGGCTATGAAGAATCAAAGAAAAAGAGAAAATGGTTCGGTTAAGGTACACTAATATTCGGCCATTGGAGAAAAAGAAAGAAATTATGAGTGAAAAGAAAGAAAAAGAGAGAAGAATAATGATGATATTGTTTTGATTTTCAAAGAGAATGGAGAAGAAAAGAATGAAAAAGATGAGCTTTAAGATAGGTGTATATTCGGCAATGGGGAGAATAAAAGAGAAAAAGAATGACTTTTGGTGTAGGTGATTTTCGGCACTCAAGGTAAAAGGCACAAAACAAAAGCTAAAGAAATAAACAAAAATGACCAAGATATTGTTTATCAAGGTTTATCAATGCACAATTCGGCCAAAGGGAGAAAAGGTTGAGAGAATTTGCAAAACTATGCACAAAACTAAAAATGACCAAAACAAAAGACTAAAGTTCCTAGCCAACTATCACCAAAATTTCGGCTCCCCCTTTAGTCCACTTTGCCGTCCATATGCATGGTCTAATGACCAAGATATTGTTTCCATAAATAATCCCTTGATTCTTGCCTCATATCTTCACATTTTTCCTTATTTTCTTGATTCCCTTTCTTAAGTTAACAATTTCCTTATTCCTTTGATATTCTAACCAAAAATAACAAGTCAACACCTACCATATAAGCTCTTGGCCGACACTTGCTATATATGTGCAGAAAAATTCAAAATAAAATTCACCTAGATGCTAAACAAGGGATTCGAACCTTCTCCCTCATGCTTAAACCCATGCGCCATCACCACTTGGCCATTAACTCATCTTATGCTTCACTTTGACACTTAAATTAATTTATGTGTCATAGCCACTTAATCCACTTCCATAAATTCTCAAAATTAATATTATTCCATCCCAATAAATTTTAAATTCTTCTTTAGGACTATACTAAACACAAAAATAAATAAAGAAATTCCACCTTCTAGAATAATTATTCAAAGCACACAATGAAAATAAATTACTCAAATTTTCAGGGTGTTACAACTCTACCCCCTAAAAGAAAATTTCGTCCTCGAAATTTACCTGGCTGAAAAAGGTGAGGGTATTGTTGCCGAATTGCATCCTCAGGCTCCCACGTAGCTTCCTCCACTCCGTGGTTACGCCATAACACTTTGACCAACGGCACAGTCTTCCTTCTTAGCACCTTAACATCTCGGTCTAAGATTTCCACTGGTTCCTCCTCAAAAGACAAGTACGAATTCAACTCCACTTCTTCTACCGGTACTATGTGCGAAGGATCCGATCTATAGCGCCTCAGCATGGAACATGAAAAACATTATGAATTTGGCTCAATTCTGGAGGTAATTCAATCTGATAGGCCACTGGACCAACTCGCTTCACCACACGATATGGTCCAATGTATCTGGGACTCAACTTGCCCTTCTTCCCGAATCTAAAAATCTTCAGATCCGCATACGACTTCTGTCTATCCGAAGCTTCCTTTAACCGTGCTCGAATAACTTTCACTTTTTCTTCCGTTTCAGAAATCATCTCAGGACCTAACATCTGCCGATCGCCCAACTCAGTCCAACAAATAGGAAAACGACATCTACGACCATACAATGCCTCGTAGGGTGCCATCTGAATGCTAGACTGGTAGCTGTTGTTATACTCATATTCTGCCAACGGTAGAAAATCCTCCCAACTACCCTTAAAATCAATCACACATCCCCTTAACATGTCTTCTAGAATCTGAATCACTCTCTCCGACTGACCATCTGACTGAGGATGAAAAGCCGTACTGAAGTTTAGCTTTGTTCCCAGAGCTTCATGCAAAGCTTTCCAAAATCGAGATGTAAACCTAGGATCCCGATCCGATATAATCGACACGGGTACCCCATGCAACCTCACGATTTCAGATACATACAGCTTCGCCAACTTCTGCAACGAGTAATCCGTAAGCACTGGTAGGAAATGAGCAGTCTTCCTCAAACGATCAACAATTACCCAAACAGAGTTTTTCTTAGTAGGTGTTAAAGGTAACCCACTAACAAAATCCATTGTTATCCGCTCCCATTTCCAAAGGGGAATCTTTACCGGTTGTAAAAGTCCTGACGGCAATTGATGCTCCCCTTTCACTTGCTGACAAGTTAAACATTTTCCCACAAATTCTGAAATCTCACGCTTCAACCCAGGCCACCAATACAGTTCACAAAGATCCCGATACATCTTATTTCCTCCGGGGTGCATAGCATAAGGGCTACTATGCGCCTCCCTCAAAATCATTTGCCTCAGATCTGAGTCCTTAGGCATACAGACCCTTCCACGAAAACACAATACACCTTCCGGGTTTATTCCAAAATCCTCTATTTCACCATTTTTAACTTGCTGAAGTAAAAGTCCCAACTTCTCATCTAATATCTGTTTTTCCTTGATTTGATCCAACCACAGAGGCTTCACTTGAAGTTCTGCTATCAAACTACCATCCTCATACAAACTCAAATGGGCGAACATAGCTCTCAAATCAGATACCACCTTACGACTTAATGCGTCCGCCACCACATTAGCCTTTCCAGGATGATACTCAATTGAGAAATCATAGTCCTTTAACAGCTCCACCCATCTTCGTTGTCTCAAGTTTAATTCCTTCTGAGTAAGAAGATACTTAAGACTCTTGTGATCCGTATAGATGATAGACTTTTCACCATAGAGATAATGCCTCCAAATCTTTAAGGCAAACACCACTGCTGCTAACTCCAAATCATGAGTAGGGTAGTTTACTTCGTGCGGTCTCAACTGACGAGAAGCATAAGCTACCACTTTCCCACTTTGCATCAATACGCAACCTAAACCCGTATGTGACGCATCACAATAAACTGTAAACTCCTTCCCAGCCTCAGGTTGAATCAATACAGGCGCTTCCGTTAAAACCTTCTTCAATCTCTCGAAACTTTCTTGCTGTTTGTCGATCCATACAAACGACACTCCCTTCCGCAAAAGCTTAGTTAGGGGTGCAGCAATCAACGAGAACCCCTCAACAAAGTGTCTATAGTAACCAGCCAAACCTAAGAAACTCCGAATCTCAGCTACCGACTTTGGTGGTTTCCAATCCAATACAGCTTCAATCTTCCGAGAATCCACCCTTATTCCTTCGACTGATACCACATGACCCAAGAAAGTCACTTCTCTTAACCAAAATTCACATTTACTGAATTTGGCATACAACTGATTATCTCGAAGCACTTGCAATACAATTCGCAAATGCGAGTCATGCTCTTCTTCATTCCTCGAATAAACCAGAATGTCATCTATGAATACCACCACAAACCGGTCTAAAAATGGTTGAAAGACCCGGTTCATCATATCCATAAATGCAGTTGGTGCATTGGTCAACCCAAACGGCATCACCAAAAATTCATAGTGTCCGTAACGGGTTCGAAATGCCGTCTTGTGAATATCCGCTTCTTTCACCTTAAGCTGGTGGTAACCCGACCTTAAATCAATTTTGGAGAAAACTGAAGCTCCCTTCAATTGATCAAATAGGTCATCAATCCTCGGCAGAGGGTACCGATTCTTGATCGTCAGCTTATTCAATTGCCTGTAATCGATACACATACGCATCGACTCATCCTTCTTCTTAACAAACAAAACCGATGCTCCCCACGGAGACACACTCGGTCGAATAAAACCCCGATCTAGCAGTTCTTGAATTTGGGCTTTAAGCTCCGACAACTCCTTCGGTGCCATTCTATAAGGAGCAATGGACACTGGGGCAGTTCCGGGCAAAAGCTCAATACCAAATTCCACTTCCCGATCTGGAGGTACACCAGGAAGTTCTTCGGGAAAAACATCAGGGAACTCCTTCACAGTTCTCACATCTTCCACTGACAGCTCTTTGGCATCTAAAGCACTAATAAATGCTAAAAATGCTCCGTACCCTTTTCGCACCAACTTCTCCGCTTTTAACGCAGAAATCACGTTTGCCAAGTAATTTCTCCACTCGCCTATCATAATTATCTCCTTATCCTCCACAGTTCTTATCGACATTCGCTTTTCAGCACAGTCCAATTGCGCCCGATGTTTAACCAATCAATCCATGCCCAAAATAATATCAAATTCGCCAAATGGCAATTCCATCAAATTTTCCAGGAATGTTTCTCCTTGAATTACTAAGGGCACGTCTCTAAATAGTTTATTAACCAACACCGACTGTCCTAAGGGACTAATTATCTTCATCTCACTATCGGAAATTTCAGATTCTAATTTCAAGTTTCCAGTTATGGTGCTAGCAACGTACGAATGAGTAGAACCAATATTTATCAAGGCAATATCGGGTATATCAGAAATGAAGAACGTACCAGTTATCACATCAGGTGCATTGCCATCCTCACGGCGTCTGACTGCATACACCAGTCCTGGCTGTCTTGCATCCGCGTTGCCTCTAGGACCATTGCCTCGACCCGCTGCACCTTGACCACGTCCAGCCCCATTACCACCACGACCCGGTCCCCGACCTCTCGGTGGTTGCTGAGCTCCTCTTGCCGGTGGTGCATCAGTAGTACGAACTTCTTGAGTTGTATCCATACGTCGAGGGCAACTCCTATATTGATGATCCGTCGATCCACATTTATAGCAAGCACCCGTTTTCCTCCAACATTCTCCCGAATGCCTTTTTCCACATTCCGCACAGTTTCGACTCTGATTAACAGTTACAGGTGTTCTTCCTTGAGCTAGTTCCCATTCCGAGGCCTCTTCGGAAACCTTTTTGAAGAACCCGAATACTTTATATCTCTTTTGCTTCGAACTTGCTCCCGATTCTGACGTTCCGAATTCTTAGCCTCTTCGGCTATCTTGGCCTTCTCCACGAGCGTGGCAAAAGTTCTAACTTGCTGTGGGGCTATCAGAACCCGCAACTCATCTTTCAAGCCATCCTCAAAGCGCACACAATGCTCATTATCCGTTGCCACTATTGTTCAAGCATAGCGACTCAAACGTAAGAACTCAGCCTCATATGCTGCCACCGTCTTATTTCCTTGCACTAGGTTCAAGAATTCCTTCCTTCGAGCATCCACATAGCTTGTTCCCACATATTTCCCTTGAAAGGAAGCCTTGAAGAATTCCCAATTAACTAATGCAGCATCAATTCCTTCTCGGACAGTAAGCCACCATTGGTAAGCTTCATCCCTTAACAAAGATACCGCTCCTCTTAGCTTTTGTTCCACAGTGCACTCAAGATCGTCCATAATTCGCCCCACTGCCTCAAGCCAATATTCAGCGACATTGGGAGCTACACCAGAGACACCTCTGAAAACCTCAGCTCCACTAGATTTCAATCGCTCCGATATCGACCCACGAGCTGTTGGCCCAGTTCTGGATCCAGCGACCCTTTCAAGTACTCGCAGCATTGCTCGTGTCACAGCATTATCCTCTTCCATATGGTCGTGCAATCCCGTCTCACTCTCGAGCGACGCAGGTGCATCCATTTCCGGCATATGACCCGCTGCTTCAGTTGTGCCCCTAACACCTCGTCCTCTACCACGGGCACGTCCTCTAGTGCTCATAGCGACTAATTCGATTTAATCTGATTAAGAGTTTTATGAATCAAAATAATATTTCAGTTGTTTATTAACGATGTCTTATGATATGAAAGAGATAGAGTTGTTTTCGCAACCATATCCTATTGTCTCAATCTCTACGGTTTTCAACACCTAAAACTAGAAGTTCTAGAGTGTTTCTTAAGATCATATCACAATCATAATAAACAATCAGTATACAGATACTTACTTGACTTGGCGCGGGATGCTCATGGTGCCATACTACCTTTAAATCAAAAAGTCTAGAAATTTAAATTATTTTTCAAACAGATTTCATTGTCGAACCCAAACCACAGCCGAGTTTTGAACAAAGCTCTGATACCACTAAATGTAACACCCCAAACCCGGTCTATGCGTTTAGACAAGATTTGGTTTGTCACACAAATCAAACATTCGTTTATTCTTAATGGTTAAAATAGAATACTGCTACAAAACTTTTTGAAAATAGAGTTTAATAAAATTAAATTCGAGGATTTGAAAATTTTTGGCTTAAGAGAAATACTTGTTTGAAAACTTATCGTCAAAATATAAATATCAAATTCTTATGATAGTTTAAAAGAACTTTGAAAGAATTTAAAATAATTAAAGTGTCCAGAAATTTTGTTATAAAACCAATGTTCTTAAGAAAACTTAACATATTTAAGATAAAACCATATTAAAAGTTTGATAATAAGATTCAAAACCATCCACACATTAAATCCATAAAAAACATAATAAGAGGCCTTATTACATAAAACCCATAACAGAAATTTAAAATAATAACTTAAATAGAGTCATAGTTTATAAAAACCCAAGTTTGTAGTATGGCCTCCACCAAGTCATCTCCGGCCCAAGTCCACGTCAATTTCCATTACCTGAAATGGTTAATAAAAATTGGGTGAGTTACAAAGAACTCAGTGTGCAACTCACTTACCACCATTATTGGGCCAGATCGTCAAGATCTCATGCTGGGCTTGAGCCCATTTACAGAATTCAATAATATAACATAATGTAAATTAAAATAAATTAAAATGCATGTAAGATGAGTTTCCCAACCAAGCCTAATATCCATCCGCTAACACCCCCGTACCAACCAACACACCTGTGGGGATCAAGTCAACCCACCCCGCCAAACACACCAATTATAGGCTTTAAGCCTTTAAATAATTTTGTAGTGCACTACCGAACTAGATTGTGACATTGTCACCGAACTAGAGGCATTTAGCCGAATTTGTGGCAGAGCCACCGAACTAGAGGCATTGAGCCATATTGTGGCAGAGCCACCGAACTAGAGGCATTGAGCCATATTTGTGGCAACTGGCCATTCTTCTCTTCATATATCCCACCCCATGCAATTATGCGTGTATAACAAAAATATAGTCATATAACAATTTTTTTTCAATTAATCCGTAACATCGGTGGGTTTATCATTAAACAGTTCATTTGGCCCAAAAATAATTTAGCAACTAGCCCATTTAGCAGTTTAGTGGGCTTAGGCCCATTTATCGAACTAGAGTATTTTGGCCCAACTTATCGAACTAGAGTATTTTGGCCCAATTTTATCGAACTAGAGTATTTTGGCCCAATTTATCGAACTAGAGTATTTTGGCCCAATTTATCGAACTAGAGTATTTTGGCCCAATTTTATCGAACTAGAGTATTTTGGCCCAATTTATCGAACTAGAGTATTTTGGCCCAATTTTATCGAACTAGAGTATTTTGGCCCAATTTTATCGAACTAGAGTATTTTGGCCCAATTTATCAATCTAACGGGTTAATGGCCCATTTTAGCAATTTAACAGTTTTTCGCATAATTCTCGGTTTTCACCCTTTTCATGTATTTACCAGAAAATATTGATTACTACCAAAATTTCCGTTTTTACCATTTTTACGATTTAAGCACAGTACTCACAACTTGATGTCTAACCCGAAAATGAGTGTGAAGTTACACACCTGGTTATTGAGAGAACTACACTTTCCCGCTCTTCAACACCTATACGTATCGCGATAATTAGAACAATATAATCTAATAATAAAGTCGGTCTAAATATAGCGATCTAGAATTTACCCTCGGATTTCCGTAGTACTTCTACTTGCGATTTCTCCCCGATTGATGGTTCGCTAACCGAATCGAATCCACGAACGAATAATGGTTCGGGAGTACGAACGACTTCGAACAGTTGATTTTCCTCGGTTGAACGTCCGCAACCCGGTGGAAAATCCCGGATTCCCGAAATAGTCCTTTGCTTGTACTTAGGGGGAATAACAGAACCTCCCCTCTTCCGAAGACTAAACACCGCCCTTTTCTTCCCTATTTTGAATGTCTTCAAAGACAAAGATCGTTACTCCAATCTAAAATAATTTCGAAATAATACCAAAGTTTTAAAGATGTGATTTCCTTACCACAGAAATCGATTCCAACGATTTGTGTCACCCACGACTTCTTGATTTCCAACTTCCGTTATTGCACTAAGGAGTAACAAAGAAGACGTTACTAAAACGAACGATTATTTCGATCCAATGATCCTTTATGACACCATCAATATTCGGCCACACTATAAACTAATCCGAAAACGAAAAAGAATCTCTTACCTATTTTCCACGTCGAAAAGAAAGGATTGAGAATGGTATTGATTGATGAAGGATTCGGCTATGAAGAATCAAAGAAAAAGAGAAAATGGTTCGGTTAAGGTATACTAATATTCGGCCATTAGAGAAAAAGAAAGAAATTATGAGTGAAAAGAAAGAAAAAGAGAGAAGAATAATGATGATATTGTTTTGATTTTCAAAGAGAATGGAGAAGAAAAGAATGAAAGAGATGAGCTTTAAGATAGGTGTATATTCGGCAATGGGGAGAATAAAAGAGAAAAAGAATGACTTTTGGTGTAGGTGATTTTCGGCACTCAAGGTAAAAGGCACAAAACAAAAGCTAAAGAAATAAACAAAAATGACCAAATGGTCAAAATAATCAAGGTTTATCAATGCACAATTCGGCCAAAGGGAGAAAAGGCTGAGAGAATTTGCAAAACTATGCACAAAACTAAAAATGACCAAAAAAAAAGACTAAAGTTCCTAGCCAACTATCACCAAAATTTCGGCTCCCCCTTTAGTCCACTTTGCCGTCCATATGCATGGTCTAATGACCAAGATATTGTTTCCATAAATAATCCCTTGATTCTTGCCTCATATCTTCACATTTTTCCTTATTTTCTTGATTCCCTTTCTTAAGTTAACAATTTCCTTATTCCTTTGATATTCTAACCAAAAATAACAAGTCAACACCTACCATATAAGCTCTTGGCCGACACTTGCTATATATGTGCAGAAAAATTCAAAATAAAATTCACCTAGATGCTAAACAAGGGATTCGAACCTTCTCCCTCATGCTTAAACCCATGCGCCATCACCACTTGGCCATTAACTCATCTTATGCTTCACTTTGACACTTAAATTAATTTATGTGTCATAGCCACTTAATCCACTTCCATAAATTCTCAAAATTAATATTATTCCATCCCAATAAATTTTAAATTCTTCTTCAGGACTATACTAAACACAAAAATAAATAAAGAAATTCCACCTTCTAGAATAATTATTCAAAGCACACAATGAAAATAAATTACTCAAATTTTCAGGGTGTTACAACTTACAATTAAAAGGAACTTTCCATAATTGATAATTCTTATCAACAATGCCTCATCATAAATCATAGATAATATATACATGGAGTTTTCAACACAAAGAGTCCTAAAGATTTAAACAAGATAAGTCATACATTTGTATCGTGAAAATGTAGGTGTCTCCTCTTATCTAAATAATTACATTTAGTTCAAAATCGACAAGGATTGATATCCTCACAAAAGATTCACTCAAATCACTCTTAAGTGTTTAAGGTTCAGAAAGAGATCACTCATAAGTCGAACCTGAAAAGTTAATCCCATAGGCTTGCCTGAAAATCAAATCTCGACCACTTTAAAATGAGATGATAAACAGATCAAAAGGTCTTTGTCAAGGTTGTAACGGGGCTAGGGTTAAAGGTGTGGATAAAGGCTGAAATTAGAAGGTTAGAATCGAGATTGAATTGACAAGTACCTAACCAAAAATTACCGAAATAATAATTATATCAACTGAAAAGTAATAAACCAACTAATACGAGCTTTTTCTTTTGATAATTTGACTTTAACTGTATAAGCTCTCTACTAATACTAAATTTGCTTCGATATATATATTTTTAGAACAAATTAATAATAAATGATAAATTGAACTACTAATATAATCAGGTAACTAATCAAATCAAATCTCGATATAAGGGTAGTCAAAAGGAATGGTGATAACAAATACAAAGGCGTTTTGGGTTAATATTAGCTGATGAGTCAATAAAAAGGGTTGTTAGGATCAACGGGGTTCACTAGGGGTTAATTGTGGAGGTAGGCTTTTTAGTGGAGTGAGTGGGTTAAAACCTAGGTGTCTTTATCATCTCTGTGTATCAAATCAATGGTGTGGTCTCAACATGTATAATTGTGGCTAGTTATAGAATAACAGTTCATAGTTGACACATTCATAATCAAAAGGTGAGCATGAAAAAGAATATATGCTCTATAAGGCCGAAAATCTCACAAAAATTATGGGTGTTTTTGACATTAACCTTGTAAATTTCAAATTTCAAGGTAATATTTAACTTTAGGTTAACAACCTAGTGAGAATTTTAATTCTGAAAATTAGACTTATCATACTTGATTCTCTAGTATCTTAAAATTTAATCATCAATGCACAATTATCAATGACTTACTCAAAAACATGTCAATAAAAACCATAAATCATCAGAAATTTCATCCTAATTAGTAATATGAGAAAATTGATTCAAAACAAGACTAAATTTAGGGATTTGAGAATAATGAAAAAAGTTTGGCCGAATATGAGAATAATGCAAAAAGTTAGGCACTTTCTTCAAATAAATATTCACCCCCCACACTTAAGATGTACATTGCCCTCAATGTACAAAGATAAATAATAACATTTACGGGATAAATCAAAAGAGAAGGGGAAAGAATACTCCCTGAATTTTGGATGGTGTCCCTGGATGATGGTAGAGGTCGTGGTGTGTATGTTTGGAGGGGTCGGTCTGGATGACAATCCTGTGCTGGATGAAGAAATTGGGAAGTTCGTGAAGGATGAGCCAGGGTTTATTAAGACATAATTAAAATAAAATAATATGTAATTAAAGAAAAGCAAGCTAAAGTGAAGGAGACTAAGAAGGAAAATAAAAATAGAAGAAAAAAAGAATGGACCGAAGAGTCCTTATTGTAGGATGGTTCGCGAGGTAGGTGTGACCTCTAGGGCTGCGGAGGTGTTGGCAGTGGCGGAAGTGGCGTGATTCCCTAGCAGCCTTTTGAACCTGACACTAAAAAACTAAAATAAATTAAACTAAATAGAGTAGAAGAGAAGTAAAGATAAGGAAATTGAAGCAAAAGAGAAAAGAAAAATAGAAACTAAATGGTCTCAAAGACCCTTGGCTTGTTGTTGGAATGAAGCAGCCGACATGAACTTATGTGTTGGGGTCTCCCTCGGGAAGATTATGCTTGCCTTCTTTCACTTCTTCGGCATGGCTTCGGTGTAGCTCAAGAGTTTTGAAGAATAATATGGAGAGGTTAATCTGAGAAGAAGAAGTAACAAAAGAGGTGGAGAGTAGGAAAATAGGGAGGGGGTTGGTGTTTAAATAGAGGCTCAAATCTGGTACGTTCCCATGCCCGTGGTCCGAGGGCGTGTCAATTCACACGGCCTCCTCGCACGGCCGTGTTGAGGCTCTGTTCGTTTCTCCCACGCTCATTAGCCATGGGCGTGTTGAGTCGCACGGTCGCTTCGCACGGCCGTGTGTATAGGCGTGTTGAATCTCCATGGCCGTTTTTCAGCCAACCACGCCCGTAGGTCACAAGTCAATATGTTGGCATGGTTTCAAGGCACGGGCGTGTTCTGCCTGTGGTGTGCAAGTCAGTAGCTTCACTCGGTCGTGGGGCACGACCGTGCCATTTTGTCGGTGCCCGTGGGAAAGTGGTTGGATCTGTGGTGTCGAAAATTAGGTGGGATTTGATTCGTACGGCCTCTGTTATGTCAGTACTGGGATTCTGGTGGTCCACACGGTCATGGACACGGCCGTGTGTAAGATCGTGTGGACTGGAATTCTGCACTTTTGTGTTAGTGAAAAATAAATTTTCAAAAAAAGAAAGAAGGAATGAAAAGAAACTGAAAATAAATTTGAAAGTAAATAGTGTTAATACTCGGGTTGCCTCCCGAGAAGCGCTCGTTTATAGTTTTAAGCTAGACATTTCTCGTAATTAAAAAAAATCAGGGAGGTTTAAAGGTTTGAATAACTTCCCTCATGCTTACAGTTCTATTTTCTTGATATAGTTCAAGTCGAGAGGTGTTTACCTTAGAGGTGTCGAATGTTGGATTGCTTACCTCGACTGTTCTGTGCGGGAAGATATTGCGTATCTTAAGAGAAATTTCTTCGTTTACTTTTAGTTCTGATGTGATGATGCGAGGATCGGCTTTGTCTATCAGTACTTGGTCTCCTATTTTGAAGTGATTTGATGTTCCTATGAGCTCTTCTGGGAGCTCCTTAGGTTTTACTTTGGTCGGTTCCTGTTCCTCTTTGATTTGTGTTTCCTGCTCTTTTAGTTTGTCGGCCCTTAGGCTTTGTTCCTTATGTAATTCTGTTTTGTCGGCTTGGGGTCTATGATTTGGCTCAGGGTTGTATCCTTGTGGTGTTTCCTGCGATGAAGGTTCCACAAATTGATTATCAAATGAATTGTCTTTCTTACCTTCATCGATTGTTGTCCTGGCTGAGTCAAGAGCTTGAAGACTGATTGATTAGTTACCTACACAAAGTATGAGTTCTCCTATGGCAACATCAATTTTAGTCTTGGCGGTTGCTAGGAATGGTCTTCCTAGAATTAAGGGGATTGAATTATCCTCATCCATGTCTAAGACAACAAAATCTACTGGGAAAACAAATTTGTCAATTTTTACAAGAACATCTTTGATAATGCCCCTAGGAATTCTAACAGTTTTATCATCTAATTGTATACTAATTCTAGTTTGTTTGGGCTTCCCTAGACCTAGTCGTTTAAACAGTGTATAAGGCATGACATTTATACTTGCTCCTAAATGAGCTAACGCGTTATCAACATTTAGTCTACCAATTAAACAAGGATAGTAAAACTCCATGGATCTTTTTGCTTCCGTGGTAGTCTATTCTGCAGCATTGCTGAGCATACTGCATTCAATTCCACATGTGGCTCTTCATCTAATTTGCGTTTGTTCGTCAAGAGCTGTTTTAAAAATTTCCTCGAATCTGGCATCTGAAAAAGAGCTTCAAGAAGAGGTAAGTTAATATGTAATTTCTTTAAAAGTTTAAGAAACTTATCAAACTGTTCCTCTGTATCATCTCTTTTCATTGCTTCAGGATAAGTATGCGAGGTTGGTACTCTTTGACTACCGGTTTTGGCTTTTCCTGTGTTGTCTCAACTTTACCTTCTTCTACCTTGTTTCCTTGTATTGGATTCGGTTCGTCTACCCATGTGCTATTATGAGCTGTGATGGCTTGAATTTGTTCATTTGGGTTAATCTCCGTGTTACTAGGTAGACGTCCTATCAGTCGTTCGGACATTAACTTTGCAAGTTGTCCGACTGCCTTAGTGACTTCCCCTACTGACTTAGTAAGTTCCCCAATTCAGTTCTTGGTCTCGTCAACCGATGTTTGTTGATTTTTGAGTGTTTTCTCTGTATCTTGGAGACGATTTT
The DNA here is from genome assembly GCA_005393395.2 of Gossypium australe. Lineage (NCBI taxonomy): Eukaryota > Viridiplantae > Streptophyta > Magnoliopsida > Malvales > Malvaceae > Gossypium > Gossypium australe. The sequence continues at coordinate 18,584,173 of CM016615.1, forward strand.
CTGTGCTTGCCATGAACTTCATCAGCATCTCTTCGAGGTTTGGCTTTTTCTCTTGCGGATATGGCTGATTTTGGAAATTTTGAGGAGGTTGTTGCCTTTGATTTCCTTGACCTCCCCATGAAAAATTTGGGTGGTTCCTCTAACCTGGATTATTGGATCTGAAATTATTACCTATATAGTTCATCTGTTCGCTCTCTGCGCCTGGTTGGTACGGTGGGTACTCAGGATTCGCCACAGTTCCACTCGCGTCATACTGCATTACTGGGTGTGCCTGCAAAGAACACAAACTATCAAGCTTTTTATTCATCATCTCTACCTGCGTTGATAGCATGGTTACTGCGTCGATGTTGTAAACTCCGGTTGATTTTGTCGGTTTAGTCCTTGTAACTTGCCACTAATAATTATTCAGTGACATTTCTTTAATGAACTCGTAGGCTACTTTAGGAGTTCTGTTGTTTAGGGTTCCACCGGCGGCTGAATCAATTAGTTGCCTCGTTGAGGGGTTTACACCGTTATAAAAAGTTTGGACTTGTAGCCACAAGGGTAGACCATGGTGTGGACACCTTCTCAGGAGATCTTTGTATCTCTCCCATGTGTCGTATAATGTCTCTAAATCCATCTACACAAAAGAAGAGATATCATTTCGTAATTTGGCCATTTTTGCCGGTGGGAAATTTTTTAATAAAAATTTCTTGGTCATTTGCTCCCATCTGGTGATTGATCCTGGTGGTAACGAGTTCAACCACTGTTTGGCTTTATTCCTTAATGAAAAGGGAAATAACCGAAGACGTATGGCATCATCAGAAACGCCATTTATTTTGAAGGTATAACAGAACTCTAAGAAATTATCTATATGAGTGTTTGGAGCTTCGTCCTGCAAACCATCAAATTGAACAAATTGTTGAATCATTTGTATTGTGTTAGGCTTTAATTCAAAATTGTTAGCAGCTATAGCAGGCCTAACAATACTCGATTCCACTCCTGTTAAAAGCAGTTTAGCATAATCAAACATAGTACGTGGAGCATTGTTTTCCCCCACATCATGTGGTTGTGGGTTATTCTCGTCCATCCCTTCAGTAGGATTGGATCTGTCTTCTTGGTCTTCCTCTGTGTACTTTAGAGCTCGCCTGATTTCTCTGCGAGTCCTACGGACGGTAGCTTCAATTCTACTGTCGTATACTAATGGTCCTTTTGGGTTCCTTCTAGTCATAAACTAGAGGTACCTGATGGGAAAAGGAAGAAGAAACGAAAACTTAGAAAAATTAAAAATTTAATCTAAAAATAAAAATAAAAGTAAATTGCGAAAAAAATTTTGCTAAAGTAATAAAAATAGAGTTTTCTTAATATTTTAGTTCCCTGGCAACGGCGCCAAAAACTTGATCGTATGTCTGTCGAGTTTTAAAATTTATAAAGAGAATGATCAAACCTGGAAACTAACTCTGATAACGATTAAAGGCAAGTGTACCTATCGAACAGTAGTATAGCTTAGGCAAGACCAGATTTGTCGAACCCAAAGGAACTAAAAGTACTAATACTAACTTTCTTTTTATTATTTAGCCTAAAATAAGTGAAGTTGCTTTCATATAATCTAAACTAATTACTAAGCCAAAGACACAAAGACAAAAAGGATGAATTGGGAGAATAACTTTAGGAAAAACTCAGTTGGTTAAGATGATACCCTCAGAAAGAATCCACCTAGACTTCACTTGTTATTTAACCTGAACCATACGATTTATTTACTCAGTTTGATCCGTAAGACTCCCTAACGTATATTAAACCCTCACTCAAGGCGAATAACGTCTAACCTTAGGTTAATTAACAGAAATCTCTTTCTCACTTAATAACCCCCTAGAACAGCAGTAAATCGATCTATGGACTCCCATATTAGGTTTCACCCTAATCCGGCAGAATCTCGTCACCCTATCTCTAGGCCTGCGATCAACTCCGCTTAATTATGCTAGATCTTCTCTTAGGCAGGGTATATTTCTCCTCCACCTAAGCACATCAAATTTGGATTAAGCTTGCATAATTAAGAACAAACTAAGTATTTATCATCTAATTCAGAAAATAATAACAAGATTCATCTAGGTTTCATCCCCTTCAGGTATCTGAAGGATTTAGTTCATAACAAATAAAGAAAACATCTCAAGAGAAAAGATAAAACAAAACATAAGAAATCCCTAAAACTTCCTGAAGGAATTGAAGGAGAAACCCACCGTTTTGCGTAGAATTCTGGCTTCTTGAGATGGATCAACTGGCTATCTTCGAGTGATTCCCACAAATCTGACGTTCTCGGTTTGGCTCCTTGGCCTAGCTAACCGCCCCCTTCAAGGATGAACTTAGGGGGTATATATAGGCTCTTGGAATGTGTTTTTTTTCCCCAAAGTATCCAAATCCGAATGAAATTTTTCATTGCCACGACAGGGACACGGCCATGTCACACGCCCGTGTGACTAGTCTTTGGGCCGTGTTAGGATTTCTTTAATGAGGCACGACCGTGTAAACCGGGGGCCAGGCCATGTTCTAGATGATAAACAAGGCACAGCCGTGTGGGCTTAAGTTTGGGCTGTTTCGATTTCCACCTTGGCCCAATTTGCTCCATTTTGGGCCCGTTTCTCGTTCTTTTTATCCTCGGGTGCTTTCCTTAGTATAAGACATGAAAAGAAAGGATTAAGAGCACCTTTTTATATAAATTGAGGCTTAAATCATCCAAAAGCATGCTAAATGTGGGATTAAAATATGTTACTATTACTGTTTATCAACCACTATGAATACCTTTATGGTAGGCTAAGTGCGATACTACCTTATTAATCGATTGTGGTGGGCTAAGTGCGAAACCGTCGAGAATTTAGCTGTGTGGATTAGCTGTGTGCTTGTATTATTGAGTTAATTAGCTATGTGGATGAATTATTGAGATATGATGTTGTGTTGTATATTGTGTAAATGTGATATTGAATGCAGGGGTGCATTTCAATGGTTATGAGTATGTGACTCATGATGTGTTGGGAATGTGGTAAGGGATAGAAAGAGTAAGCATAGTTGTACATTATATGTTAGTATAATGCTAATTGTTGTTTAGCTTATACTATGATGCTTAATTGTTTATGTGTAAACAACTAAGCTCAAAGCTTACTCCCTATCTTTTCCCTTGTCTTATAGAGTAGCAATGTTGAATCAAGATACGAGGATCAATTGGAAGATCGCCCACACTATCAGCACACTCTGGTACATGAGACTCAATGTTTTGTATATGGCATGTATAGGGGCTAGACAAGTTAGTGAATTTTTTTGTAAATGGCTAAGATGTGTTGGCCTTTAGATGGATAGTCTATTTTGTGTTATACTATTGTTGTTGGCTACCATATTATATGAAAAGATGCAGTTATCTATGTGAGATTGCACTTTAATTTGAGTTACTTATGGATGTGTTGAATGAGTGCATGTTATGTATGCTAGAGGGGTGAGAAGAGCTTAGCATATAGCTTTGTTCTTATCCATGTGGATAGACACACGGGCGTGTGTCTAGGCCATGTGTGACACACGGTCAGCCCATGGGCGTGTGACTTGGCCGTGTGTCCCCTGCTTGTTGATCTTTGAAGTCAAAATTGGCCATGAGCTAGCCACACGGGTGTGTGTCTAGACTCTAGGCCGTGTAAGTGAAGTCAGTGTTCACCACGGTTGGAGAGCACGGGCGTGTACCCTAGCCGTGGGGCATTGGCAGAATGCTTGAGTTTCTATACACGGTTTGTGAACATGGGCGTGTGTGACTATACACGGGCGTGTCTTATTTTACACGGGCGTGTGAGCCCTGTATAAAAGAGGAAAATTTATGAATTGAAAAGGTTCTAGAATAGTCTCGAGAGCCCTCGTGTGTATGAGTGAGGCCTTGTAAGTAGAGAAAGAGGTTACTGAGGTGACTTAAGAGAGTAGTCACGGTGAGGCTAAGTGGCAATCATAAGGTTTTAATACGGTAACTCTTCAGGCTCGGTTTTGGCATAGAACCCGGGTAAGGGGTGTTACATTTAGTGGTATCAGAGCTATGGTTTAGTTGGTTCTAGGACTATTGTAGCGGGTGTAAGAGTCTAGCTATACATGCCATAAGTGTACTATGATACTGTGGTGGTTTCTGATGATTTTAAATCTTGTTTCGTATAGTGTATGGATCCCGATCAATCTACTGCTGATGAAGTAGCTAGTAATGCGCCGCCTCCTGCGCAAGGAACCGTGCCTGTACAAAGTGGACCCGAGGCTAGGGGTCAAGGAGAAGAGGCACGGGAAGCTTTTCTCCAGATGATGAGTAATTGGTACTCGGACTATGTTCAAGCGAACCCTAATGCTCAACCTCCTCCTATACCTCAGTCGAATCCAGTGGCTCCTCAAGGTATTGATGTTGTGACGATATCGAAATCCCCAGTAGATAAGATTAGGAAGCACGGGGTTGAGGAGTTTAGAGCTAAGGTAGATGAAGGGCAGAGTTTTGGTTAGAGAACTCGATGAGAGTGTTTGATGAACTCTTATGTACACCCGAAGAGAGCTTGAAGTGTGTCGTATCTTTGCTTAGGGATTCCGCATACCATTGGTGGAAGACACTAACGTTGGTGGTCCCGAAAGAGCGGGTGACGTGGGACTTCTTTCTGGAATAATTCCAGAAGAAGTATATAAGCCAACGATTTACTGATCAGAAAAGGAAGGAATTCCTTGAGTTGAAGCAAGGAAAAATGTCAGTAGCAGAGTATGAGCGTGAGTTTGTTAGGCTTAGTAAATACGCTCAAGAGTGTGTATCGACAGAGACCATCTTGTGTAAAAGGTTCGAAGATGGACTGAATGAGGACATCAAACTCCTAGTGGGTATTCTGGAGTTGAAAAAGTTTGTGGTGTTAGTTGAAAGGGCAAGTAAGGCCGAAGAGTTGAGGAAAGAAAAGAGAAGGGCTGTGAGTGAAGCCCAAGATGCTAGAAAGAGGCCGATGGGCAAGTCGTATCAAGCCCAGTCGAAAAGTTCCAAGGAAGGAAATCCTCGGACGACAGCACCAGTGGGTTACTCGCATCGAGACTTGGGCAATATTCGTTCGGGTTCGAGAGTCCAAGCTACCACGATGGAAAGTGTGGACAATACAAAGAGCAAACCGGAGCGTCCAAGTTGTGGTAGATATCACACCGGAGAGTGTTGGGGTAACAGTTGGAACTGTTATAAATGTGGCTCCCTCGATCACTTTATCCGAAACTACCCGAGTGGGATGGTAAGGAAAAGAAGCAAGAGATAAGGTCCAGTGATGTGTCTGCAAGAGGTAGACCACCTAGGAACCCGAGAGGTGGGAATAGTGGTAGAGGTGGGAATAGTGGTAGAGGATGTATGCTATTCGCGCTCACGAAGAGGCATCCTCCCCAGATGTGATATCGGGTACTTTTCTCTCTATGACACCTTTGTTATTGCTTTAATAGATCCAGGGTTTACTCATTCTTATATTTGCATGAGATTAGCATCTAGTTTGAGTATGACCGTTGAGTCTACGGATATTGTGGTTAAGGTGTCAAACCCGTTAGGAAAGCATGTGTTAGTGGACAAAGTGAGTAAAAATTGTCCTTTATTGATTGAGAATCATTGTTTCCCGGCAAACCTTATGTTGTTGTTGTTTGATGAGTTTGATTTAATCCTTGGCATGGATTGGTTAACCACCCATAATGTCTTAGTGAACTGTGGTAGTAAGTTTATTGAATTGAAATGTGAGAGTGGAGATATGGTTCGGGTTGAATCAGGTGGATCGGATAGTCTACCAGTGATGATTTCTTCCCTAGTGGCGGAGAAATGTTTGAGAAAAGGGTGTGAATCCTATCTCGCCTTCGTGTTGAATACTCGAGAGGTTGGAGTGAAGTTTGAAACAGTGCTGATAGTATGCGAGTATCCAAATGTATTCCCAGAAGAGTTACCCGGATTACCTCTAGTAAGAGAGGTCGAGTTTGGGATTGAGTTGATTCCAGGATCGACACCGATTTCAATTGCTCCATATAGAATGGCACCTTTAGAGTTGAAAGAACTGAAGGTACAGTTGCAAGAGTTGACAGATAAGGGTTTTGTAAGACCGAGTTACTCACCGTGGGGTGCTCCGGTATTATTTGTGAAAAAGAAAGATGGGTCTATGAGATTGTGTATAGACTATAGACAGCTCAACAAGGTGACAGTGAAGAATAAGTATCCTTTACCAAGGATTGATGACCTTTTCGATCAACTGAAAGGAGCCACAGTGTTCTCCAAGATAGATCTGAGGTCTGGTTACTATTAGTTGAGAGTGAAAGAGCAAGATGTGTTGAAAACTGCATTTCGAACAAGGTATGGCCATTATGAGTTTTTGGTTATGCCGCTTGGTCTAATGAATGCACCTGCGATTTTTATGGATCTGATGAATCATGTTTTCAGACCATATGTAGACAAGTTTGTGGTTGTCTTCATTGACGACATATTGATCTATTCTCGGGATGAGAATGATCATGAAGAGCATTTGAGAATTGTCTTGCAAACTTTAAGAGATAAGCAGTTGTATGCTAAATTTAGCAAGAGTGAGTTTGGCTCTGAGAGGTCGGATTTCTAGGACACATTGTGTCAGGTGATGGTGTCAGAGTTGACCCAAGTAAAATTTCGGCTATTGTGGATTGGAAACAACCGAGGAACATGTCGAAAATAAGAAGTTTCTTTGGATTAGCGGGATATTACAAACGTTTCGTAAAAGGGTTCTCTATGATTGCTACCCCAATAACGGAACTTTTGCATAAAGATGTCAAGTTTGAATGCAATGAAACTTGTCAACAGTGTTTCGAGAGACTGAAAACAATGTTGACTGAGGCACCAGTTTTGGTTCAACCAGAATCGGGGAAAATGTTCGTGGTTTACAATGATGCATCGTTTAATGGTCTCGGTTGCGTGTTGATGCAAGAGGGTAAGGTAGTTGCTTACGCCTCGAGACAGCTAAAACCGTGCGAGAAGAATTATCCGACTCATGATTTGGAGTTGGCTGCAATTGTTTTCGCATTAAAGATTTGGCGACATTACTTGTATGGTGAGAAGTGCCAAATCTTTACGGATCACAAGAGTTTGAGATATTTGATGCATCAGAAGGATCTGAATTTATGGTAGAGGCGGTGGCTTGAGTTATTGAAAGACTATGAATTAGTCATTGATTATCACCCGGGAAATGCGTATGTGGTTGCGGATGCCCTGAGTAGGAAATCCTTGTATGCTCTAAGAGTTATGAGCACGAGTTTAGCAATAGCTGATGATGGTGCTATTTTGGCAGAGTTGAGAGTTAAGCCACTATTTGTTCAACAGATATGTGAGGCTCAGCGAAATGACAGTGAGATGCAAGCTAAGAGAGCTAAGTGCGGATCTGAAGGTGATTCTGATTTTCGAGTGGGCCTGAATGGTTGTTTGTTATACCATGACAGAATTTGTGTACCTAGAGATGAAGAGTTAATCCGAAAGGTTTTGCATGAAGCCCACAGTGGATGTTTGTCAGTACATCCGGGCAGTATGAAAATGTACAATGATTTGAGGAAGTTTTATTGGTGGCCGGGTATGAAAAGAGATATTTCAGAGTTTGTGGCAAAGTGTCTGATTTGTCAACAAGTGAAAGCTGAGCATCAAGTGCCTTCGGGATTGCTTCAGCCAGTGATGGTTCCCGAATGGAAGTGGGATCGGGTTACCATGGATTTTGTGACGGGGTTGCCGATGACTCCGAAAAAGAAAGATGATGTGTGGGTTGTTGTGGATAAACTAACGAAGTCGGCTCACTTTATTCCAGTACGTGTTGATTATTCACTGGATAAGTTAGGTGAGTTGTATGCTGCAGAGATAGTGAGATTGCATGGTGTGCCTATGTCTATTATTTCAGATAGAGATCCGATGTTTACTTCGAGATTTTGGAAGAAGTTGCAAGAGGCCATGGGTACGAGGTTGAATTTTAATACTGTGTTCCATCCGAAAATTGATGGTCAGTCTGAAAGAGCAATTCAAATTCTCGAAGATATGCTTCGATGCTGTGTGTTAGAATTCGTAGGTAGTTGGGAGAGATATCTACCTTTGGTTGAATTTGCTTACAACAACAGTTATCAGTCAAGTATACGGATGGCTCCGTATGAGGCCTTGTATGGTCGTAAGTGTCGGACTCCATTGTATTGGACTGAGCTTAGTGAGAAACGGATCCATGGAGTTGATTTGGTAAAAGAGACCGAAGAGAAAGTGAGAGTAATCCGTAATAGTCTGAAAGCTACCTTGGTCCGACAAAAGTTGTACGCGGATTTGAAAAGAAAAGAGATTGAGTTTGAGGTGGGTGACAAAGTATGTTTGAAAGTGTCCCCGTGGAAGAAGATTATGAGATTTGCACGAAAAGGGAAGTTGAGTCCAAGATTTATAGGGCCGTATGAGATTACAGACAGAGTTGGGCTAGTAGCTTACTGGTTGGCTTTGCCGTTAGAGCTGGAAAAGATTCATAATGTGTTCCATGTATCGATGTTGCGACGGTATCGCTCCGATCCTTCACATGTGTTTCCTTCAACGGAAATTGAGATAAGATCGAATATGTCTTATGAAGTGGAGCCGATTAAGATCTTGGCTCGGGAAGTGAAATAGTTGAGAAATAAGAGCATAGCACTAGTAAAAGTGTTATGGCAGAAACACGGTATGGAAGAGGCTATGTGGGAAACGGAAGAATCTATGAGAGAGCAACATCCAAACCTCTTTACTGGTAAGATTTTCGAGGGCAAAAATCTCTAAAGGGGGAGAGTTGTAACATCCCGGTTTAGGGCCTAGTCGAAAGTGTGGTAACCACAAATCTGAGGTCTATGTATGAGTTTTTGAGGTTTATGCTATGTTTGCATGTTAGTGTGAAAGTTTCATGAAGCAATTTTGTGAAATTTTGGTTGAATTGTCCAAAAGGACTAAATTGAAAAAGTTGCAAAATGTGAGATTCTAGAAGCTATTTGTGTGAAATAGCTTTAGAATATTAATTAGAGGTCCTTAAATAGCAATTTCCCCAAATTCTAATTTTGGACAAAATTAGGCATGGATGAGTTAAAATAGAAAGTTTATCAAAAAGGGCATTTTGGTCATTTAACAATTAAATGATTAAAAAGGAGGAAAAGATGAAAAATTCATTCATCTTCTTCTCCAAGGCTGCTGAAATTTTCAAGAGCCATTGTTAGGGTTCTTCAAATTTTTCAAGCTTGCTAGTAAGTGCATCCAAGCCCTGTTTTTGATATTCTTCGTATTTTTGAAGTTCTAGTAGCATGAATAAGCTATTTTTAGCTATTTGATAAGCTATATTGAATGTTCAAAAATGTGGCCATGTATGACATGCATGTATGTTGATGTTTTATGGAAGATTATGAAAGCTTGATGTTGTAGAAACATCTTTTGTTAAGTGATTTTCCAAGAAAACGCATGTAGGGACTAGTTTGTGAAAGTTTTAAGTTTGGTCATACATGTGTGATTTAGTGAGAATTGGTGAATGCTTTAGTTGAGTAAGTGATTCGGCTAAGCATGAAAGGCTAGAAAGTTGAATAAAAACCACTTTAGGAGTCCAGGGGAAAAAGTGTAATTATGAGAAAGATTAGGGGCAAAAGAGTAATTTTGCCAAAGTATGAGATAAGTGTCAATTTAGTCAAAATGTGTATTGAATAAGCTGATTTATTCATTATAGGTCAAGATAGACGAAGCCCGGATCTAAACTGAGGCAAGAGCAAGGTGGTGGACTAAATTGCACATTTCTATACTTTTGAGTATCAAGGTAAGTCTATGCTTAAACAATGCATTCATACTTACAATTTCTTAAAGCTAGCTAGTGTGTAGCATGATTGAGAATGATTGAGAACCTATGTGGGATGAATGTGGTAGAAATTGTTAATGGATGTATGGTTAAGTAAGTAGATATGTGAATGTGTGGTGAGAATGCTAAATGGTAGGCTAAGTGCGATACCATCTTAATGCATATTGACGATAAGCTGGCTATGTGCGATGCTATTTGATAAACCATAAAAGTAACATATTTTAAGCCCATATTTAGCATGCTTTTGGATGATTTAAGCCTTGAATTATGAAATTTAGTGCTCTTAATCCTTTGTTTTCATGTTTTATACTCAGAAGAGCATCGGATGATGAAAAGAACGGAAAACGGGCCCAAAACGGAGTAAATGTGCCATATCACGAAATCCACATGGCCTGGGCCCAGGACCACACGACCGGGCCTCACTCAACAGTCTCGAACACGGCCTGGCCACGATTTACACGGGCGTGTGCCATGGGCGTGTCCCTGCCGCGGCCAAGAGGAGTTTTACTCGGAATATGATACTTGGAGGCAAAAAAACACATTCCAAAGCCTATTCAAACACCTTAGTAGGAATTCTACTTGAATTAGGATACCTAGGGGCGAAGTAAGGCATCTCAAAGTCTATATAAATACCCAAGAGGGCAACTTGAAGAGGAGTTCGGCAGAAGCCTTTTGCCAGGGCTTTTGTCGGGGGAACCCGAGGCTTTAGTCAGGGGGCATCCGACTAGGCCAGAGGAGGCAGATTTGTGGAGGTTTACTCGAAGATAGCCAGTTGATCCATCTCAAGATGCCAGAGTTATACTCAAGACGAAGGATCTCTCCTTCAATTCCTTCAGGGGGTTTAGGGATTTCTTATGTTTTGTTTTATCTTTTCTTTTCAGATGTTTTCTTTTATTGTTAAGAACTAAGCCCTCAGATACTTGAGGGGATGAAACCTAAGATGTAACACCCCAAACCCGGTCAAAACGCTACGACCGAATCTACCATGTCACAGGGAAGAAAACATTTTGAAATCAAGTTGGAGAGAAAACTTTAGCAATTTTTGTAAAAAGAGTCGAATATGGAATCGAGTGAACTGTTAAAACATTTTGTAACTTTGGTGAGATTTATTAAATCCAAGTTCGTATTAGGGAAATTGTTGAAAACAATTTGAGACTTAGTTTAGAAAAGTGAAGTTTCCTTTAGAAAACTGAAGTTGCCTTATTCTCAATGCTTGGAAGTTAACCGATGGTAAAAGTTTGTAAAATGCTATAAATTCATTTAAGTTTTGAAAACACTCGTTTAATAATTCATTAAGCAAGCTTTTAATGTTCAATAATTTTTTTTTCAAAAGAAATGCAAAACCAAACGATTAACCCAAAATTTAATCTAAGTGGCCTTATTACAACTGAAAACCAAACTCAAATTAAAAGTAAGTCGAAAATAAATAATAAAGTAAAAACCAAAAATCCTGTGCATGGCCACCTCGTCCATCCCGGCTCCATCTCCGCAGTCTAGGAATCATCTGCAAAATGACAACGGAAGAGGTGAGTCACCGAGACTCAGTGTGCAAATCCCCATCCAAAGATGTTAAGCTCCTACACAGTTTCAACAGCCAAGATGCATGTCATGCAACCCATCCAACCTAAATTTCCATCCGAGTCTCCCAAATCTACCCCTTGTGGCACCTAGCCACTGGTGGTACCTAACCACTGGTGGTTCCAAACCACTGGAGACCGAAGTCACAAATAATCGTTGGTGGGGCCAACCCACTGTGTGGTACCTAACCACTGGTGACGATCCCTTATCTCGATATGTGGAGCCAACCCACTGTGGTACCAAACCACTGGGACGAGTCACAGAAATAGCATATGTGGTACCTAACCACTGGTGGTTCCAAACCACTGAGACTTAGTCAGAATATCATAGTAAGCGGGGCCAACCCACTGTGTGGTACCTAACCACTGGTGACAGTCTGAAAATCATACCTTCCCCCTCCTCTCATTACCCATTTCTCGATATACATGCTTACAATCAAATATGCTCATGTTTAACATATAGAATATCATGTGTAAAATAATATGGCTCTCGTAGATTTCAATATATGCAATTAATGTTAGCAACATAACAAACTTACTCGGCATCCATGCTTTTACCCACAAGGGTAACTTAGTGATCTCTACTGTCACTCCGGCTTTTAACAATACATAACTATAGCATATTAAACAAAGAAAGTGTGTAAGAGTTACACACCTGATTACTCGTAACACGATACCCTCTATGTCGACACACTCGTTAATGGGCACTACCGCTATCTACCTACTCTTTTGCTTAGAAGCTGGCTCACACCCAGGTGGCCAAACGCGAACAGCAGACACAGCTCTCCTCTCGAACTTAGGGGCTGGGTTCACAGATCCAACCACTCCCAACGCTTGGCTATCATTTGAGTCCATGAACACCTTAGTCACTAACCGAATTAATGCACTGAATATGGACCAATGGAAATATGAACCCGAATGGAAAGGTCTCTTACCTAGATTGACAGATCCTGGAGATTCAGTGACAACACCTCCAACTACAATCGGCCAAGCACCCACATAAGGCCAAATAGCCATTCGGCTTTGGCAGGAAAACCCGAAATAGATATCACAAAATAAAGAAATCGCCACTTACCTTCCTGATAGATTCGATCACCACAACCCCCTAAAGATGATTCGGCAAAGGCTAAAGCAAGAGAAAATCTAATAAGAAAACCGAAAATAGAAGTATCGATCTTCAACAGGACGCTTAGAGATCTTACCATAGTAAACAAAATAGAGAAAGGAATAGAGATGTGAGAATGCTAGGAAGATTCGGCCATAAGATCCAAAAGAGAAAGAAAGAGAAGAGAAAAAAAAAGAAAGGAGAAGCAATGAGATCTTACCCGATTATGGGTTGAGATTTCGGCTTTGAGAACCAGAGAAGGGAAATAGATTTCGACACCTAAGGAGATTAAGAGAAAACGCAAGAAGAGAAGGAAAATATGGCAAGGGTATTCTATTTTTGCAAGAAATCGAAGATGAGAAGAGGGTTAGGGAGTTTCGGCCTTTAGAAGCAATTGAGAGAGGAGAGAACACCGACCAAGTAAGGAAGGTTCGGCTAACAAGAGATGGAAGAGATAAAGAGAAAGAATGGAAGATAGGGTTTCAGTTTAGATGTTGAAGGGAAGAAAAATAAACAAAGATAATGAGTGAAGGGTAATGTAGTTTCGACCAAACACCACAAATAGAAAAGAAGAGAAGGCTTAGGGAACAATTCGGTTTTAACAAAAAGAAAAACAAAGAACTCTTGGTACTATCTAACTAAACCAAAAATGCTCAACACCTCCCTAAGGCTATCTTAACATTCGGCCACTCCCAAGAGATGCACTGGTCTGCCGAAATGCCAAGTTACCAACCAAAATAGCACCTATAGCTAGCTTCCCTTTGAATTTCGGCACACCCCTCCCCCAAACACCAAAACCGAATGCTCCGCCACACCTTAGCCACTCAAAAATTCAGTTAACACACATTCCAACTCAATCCCTTCTTTTTCTCCTTTTTTTTCTCCTGATCACACATTCAAACCTGTTTGAATGTTTCAAACTCCTCATTTTTCTCTCTTCCATTCATCCCAATCTGTTGACTCCTTCAACCCTTATCCACCAAAGTCCATCCTGAGCACAACTCCTCTGGTCTTGGCGTCAAAAAGATATGCACAAAAGGGGACTTCCGCAGCTCGAACCAAGGCTCTATCCACTCACATGAGGCGTCACTTCCTTGAGCCTTAAGTGGCCCCTCCTTGCCACTCTACCAAGGCACTTCTTGTGTCACAACTTGCCACCAACTTCCCTTAACACCTAACCCACTCAGCTCCCCCTTCTAAGTACCCAAAAAGAAAGTTTTTCATAAGGCTCTAGCCTACCTCTGGCTCATGCCTAGACCCAGAAATAGCCTAAACTAGCATGACATCCATACTATCTACATGCAAACAAATAAAATGCAGAGGCCTCGATTTAAGGATGTTACAGTTCTACCCCCTTAAAAATAATTTCAGCCTCGACATTACCTGGTCAAAAGAGTTGAGGGTATTGCTGCTGCATCACATCCTCCGACTCCCATGTGGCCTCTTCTGTCCCATGAGTCCGCCATAACATCTTCACTAAAGGAACTGATTTCCTACGCAAAACTTTAACATCTCGATCCAGAATCTACACTGGTTCTTCTTCAAAAGACAAATCTGGGCACACTTCAATCTCTTCCACTGGCACAACATGTGACGAATCCGAACGATAGCGTCTAAGCATGGAAACATGAAACACGTCATGGATCTGACTCAATTCTGATGGTAACTCGAGCTGATATGCTACTGGTCCCACACATTTCAACACCTTATATGGCCCGATAAACCTAGGGCTCAGCTTGCCCTTCCGACCAAATCTCAACACCTTCTTCCACGGTGACACCTTCAGGAAAACTTTGTCACCCACTGCAAACTCTATATCCCTCCGCTTGAGATCGGCATAAGACTTCTGTCTCTCCGAAGCTTCCTTCAAACGAATTTGAATCAGCTTAACCTTGTCTTCGGTTTCTGCAACCAATTCTGGACCCAACAATTGACGCTCTCCCAATTCTGTCCAACACGTAGGGGTACGACATTTCCGCCCATATAGCGCTTCATACGGTGCCATCTGAATACTTGCCTGGTAACTATTGTTGTATGCGAACTCTGCCAACGGTACAAATTCTTCCCAACTACCTCTGAAATCCAAAACACAACCCCTCAACATATCTTATAAAATCTGAATTACCCTCTCTGATTACCCATCTGACTGCGGATGAAACGCCGTACTGAAATCCAACCTTGTACCCAATGCCTGATGTAACGCTTTCCAAAATCCTGACGTGAACCTAGGATCCCTATCTGAGATAATCGACACCGGCACTCCATGTAGTCTCACGATTTCTGCCACATACAACTTAGCTAACCTTTGGAGTGAGTAATCAACCTGAACTGGTATAAAATGAGCCGATTTTGTCAAACGGTCCACAATCACCCAAACTGAATCCTTTTTAGTAGGCGTGAGGGGTAGCCCACTGACAAAATCCATCGTAATTCTTTCCCACTTCCACTACGGAATCCTTATCGGTTGCAACAACCCCGAAGGTAACTGATCTTCCGCCTTGACTTGCTGACACGTCAAACACTTACCCACAAATTCTGTCACTTCTCGCTTCAGACCCGGCCACCAAAACTGCTCTCTCAAATCCTGGTATATCTTACTACGCCCAGGATGCATAGCGTACGGACTGCTATGTGCCTCTTGAAGAATCTTTCGTCATAACTCCACATCTTTCGGCATGTAAACCTTCCCCTGAAAACAAACACACCCTCACTGCTTAAGCTATACCCCTCTAATCCACCATTCTGCACCTGCAAACATCGAGCACTTAAAACTTCATCTACCAATTGTTTTTCCTTAACCTGATTTGCCCATGTCGGCTTCACTTGCAGTTTCGCTAGCAAACTTCCATCATCATACAGACTAAGGTGGGCAAACATTGCTCTCAAGTTCGACACCACCTTACGGCTCAATGCATCTGCCACCACATTGGCTTTCCCCGGATGGTACTCGATCGAACAGTCTAGTCTTTTAACAATTTGATCCACCTTCGCTGCCTCAAATTCATTTCCTTCTGAGTAAGGAGGTATTTCAAACTC
The DNA here is from genome assembly GCA_005393395.2 of Gossypium australe. NCBI lineage: Eukaryota > Viridiplantae > Streptophyta > Magnoliopsida > Malvales > Malvaceae > Gossypium > Gossypium australe. The sequence continues at coordinate 18,599,703 of CM016615.1, forward strand.
TTATGATCTGTGTAGACGATAGACTTCTCCCCATACAAGTAATGCCTCCAAATTTTCAGCGGGAAAACCACTGCAGCTAACTCCAAATCATGCGTCGGATAATTCACTTCGTGAGGTCTCAGTTGTCGAGAAGCATACACCACTACTTCCCCTCTTGGATCAGCACACATCCTAACCCGGTATGCGACGCATCATAGTAAACCGTAAACTCCTTCCCTGCTGCAGGCTGAATCAAAATCGGAGCTTCTGTCAAAATCCTTTTCAACTTCTCAAAACTTTCTTGTTGCTTGTTTGACCACACAAACAGAACCCCTTTCCTTAGCAACTTGGTTAACGGCGCTGCAATCAAAGAAAACCCTTCCACGAACCTTCTATAATATCCCGCTAACCCAGAAAACTCTGAATCTCCGCTATAGACTTAGGTGGTTTCCAATCTAATACCGCTTCAATCTTCCGAGGGTCCACCCTAATCCCCTCAGCTGACACCACATGACCCAAGAAGGTTACTTCTTTTAACCAGAACTCGCACTTACTAAACTTTGCCAATAACTGCTTCTCTCTCAGAATCTGCAAAACCGCATGCAGATGCGTGTCGTGCTCCTCCTCCGATTTCGAGTACACTAGGATATCATCTATAAAAACCACGACGAACCGATCCAAATATGGCTGGAATACTCGATTCATCATATCCATGAATGCTGCTGGCACGTTGGTCAACCCGAACGGCATTACCAAAAACTCGTAGTGAGTTCGAAACGCCGTCTTATGAATATCCACCTCCTTTATCTTAAGTTGGTGATACCCCGACCTTAGATCTATCTTAGAGAAAACTGATGCTCCCTTAAGCTGGTCAAACAGGTCGTCTATCCTCGGCAAGAGATACTTGTTCTTAATTGTCAACTTATTCAGCTGACGGTAATCTATACACATCTGCATCGATCCGTCTTTCTTCTTAACAAAAAGCATGGGTGCTCCCAAAGGTGATACACTCGGTCGGATAAAACCCCGATCCAATAATTCCTGAATCTGCGCTTTCAGCTCCACTAACTCCTTTGGCGCCATCCTATATGGGGCAATAGACACTGGCGCGGTTCCGGGTAGTAGGTCTATACCAAACTCAACTTCGCGATCCGGAGGCAGACCCGGAAGCTCTTCTGGGAACACATCGGTGAACTCCTTCACCGTTCGGACATCCCCCACAACTGACTCCTTGGCCCCCAAAGCACAGACTTGAACCATGAACACCTCACATCCCTTCCTCACCATTTTCTCGGCCTTCAAAGCGGATACCACATTGGATAAGTAATTCCTTCTATCACCTATCATCACCACCTCTTCACCTTCGACAGACCTCAACACCATGCACTTGGCTGCACAGTCCAAACTTGCCTGATACTTCACTAGCCAGTCCATCCCTAAGATCAAATCGAACTCCCCGAATGATAGTTCCATCAGATCAGCCCGAAACACTACCCCTTGAAGTTCTAGGGGTACATCTCTATACAGTTTGCTTACTTCTACAGAGTGACCTAGAGGGCTAATTACAGTCATCTCTCAAGAAGAAGTCTCATATGCTAAGTTCAGAGTTCCCACTATACTACTAGCAACATAGGAGTGCGTCGAACCAACATCTATCAAAGCAGTGTAAGGCAATCCAAAAATTAAGAACGTATCGGTTATGACGTCCGGTGCGTTACCCTCCTCTCGACGCCTCGCTGCATAGACCAACCCAGGCTGTCTTGCATCAGTATTTCCAGCACCTCTGCCCGGTGCTCCTTGGCCTCGTCCATTACCGTTACCACCCTTGGCTGAACCTCGACCCCTCTGCGGTTGCTGACCATCTTTCCTGAATTTTGTACATCCTTGACCCTCAAACTGAACCCTAGCTGACCTTCTCGGACAATCCCTTATCCGGTGATCCATTGACCCACACTCGAAACACCCTCTGTTACCTGTCCAACACTCCCCCGAATGAGACTTCCCACATCGAACACACCGTGGCGACCACTGAGTAGCAGGAGCAGGCCTTGCAGCTTGACTCGATCCGCCAAATCTAGCCCTTTTCTGAGAATTTCCCGCAGACCCTGATGGCCCAAAGCTCCTCTTATCCTTATTCCTACTCAGATTCTGCCTCTCGATTCGTTTCACCTCCTCAGCTATCTTGGCCTTCTCCACCAGGACAGCAAATTCTCTCTCCCACTGTGGAGTAATCAACACCCGCAACTCTTCTCTCAACCCATCCTCAAACCTGACACAGCGCTCGTGTTCCGTAGCCATGATACCTCGAGCATAACGGCTCAACCTTAAGAATTCCGCCTCATATTCAGGTACTGACTTATTCCCCTGTACCAGATTCAAAAAAGCCCTACGCTGCGCATCTATGTAACTAGACCCGACGTACTTCCTCTGATAAGCCGCCTTAAAGAAATCCCAAGTGATATCATCAGCCATCGCACCATCTCTGATCGTGAGCCACCACTGATAAGACTCATCCCGGAGAAGAGGCACTATCCCCTTCAGCTTCTCCTCAGCTGTGAAGTCTAAATCGTCCATTATGTGCTCAATCGCCTCAATCCAGTACTCAGCTGTGCTGGGAGCCACACCAGATGAATACCTCTGCTCCATTAGCTCGGAGTCGTTCAGACACAGATTTTCGGGCCCCCGTACCTACTCCTGCTCCAGCAACTCTCTCTAAAACCCGCAGCATCGCCTGGGACACCGCGTCATCACCATCCGTTTGATCCTGAAACTTCGCGCCCACAGTTGGCGGCGGTGGCACTTCATTCTCTGACCCATGTCCAGACCCTACTGGTTCAGATAGAGTCATCCTACCCCTACCACGACCACGCGTATTGCGCCCACGTCCTCGAGTGCTCATGACTAGCATTCGCGATTTAATCTGATTTAAGAATTTTATGAGTTAGCTTTCTTTCACTGTTTATTACGGAACAGTCTTATGAGCAATTTATTAAAGTAGTTGTTCTCACGGGTTCACACAATCCTACTGGCTTCAGTCTCTAAAGTGGATTCCTACTACTAGCATTTATATCACCATTATTTAAACCATGCAATCAGCAGTTAGGGGACTTACCGTTGCGGATCAGTGCCGGAGACTCAAGTGCCATGCTTTCCCAAAATATGCATTTTTCATCAAAACCATTTTGCGAACCCCTTTTTTGAAAATATTTTGGGCCTTATACCCATAACCGAGCTTTTGAACCAGGCTTTGATACCACAATTGTAACACCCCAAACCCGGTCAAAACGCTACGACCGAATCTGGCATGTCACAGGGAAGAAAACATTTTGAAATCAAGTTGGAGAGAAAACTTTAGCAATTTTTGTAAAAAGAGTCGAATATGGAATCGAGTGAACTGTTAAAACATTTTGTAACTTTGGTGAGATTTATTAAATCCAAGTTCGTATTAGGGAAATTGTTGAAATCAATTTGAGACTTAGTTTAGAAAAGTGAAGTTGCCTTATTCTCAATGCTTGGAAGTTACCCAATGGTAAAAGTTTGTAAAATGCCGTAAATTCATTTAAGTTTTGAAAACACTCGTTTAATAATTCATTAAGCATGCTTTTAATGTTTAATAATTTTTTTCAAAAGAAATGCAAAACCAAACGATTAACCCAAAATTTAATCTAAGTGTCCTTATTACAACTGAAAACCAAACTCAAATTAAAAGTAAGTCCAAAATAAATAATAAAGTAAAAACCAAAAATCTTGTGCATGGCCACCTCGTCCATCCCGGCTCCATCTCCGCAGTCTAGGAATCATCTGCAAAATGACAACGAAAGGGGTGAGTCGCCGAGACTCAGTGTGCAAATCCCCATCCAAAGATGTTAAGCTCCTACACAGTTTCAATAGCCAAGATGCATGTCATGCAACCCATCCAACCTAAGTTTCCATCCGAGTCTCCCAAATCTACCCCTTGTGGCACCTAGCCACTGGTGGAACCTAACCACTGGTGGTTCCAAACCACTGGTGACCGAAGTCACAAATAATCGTTGGTGGGGCCAACCCACTATGTGGTACCTAACCACTGGTGACATCCCTTATCTACATATGTGGGGCCAACCCACTGTGGTACCAAACCACTGGGACGAGTCACAAAAATAGCATATGTGGTACCTAACCACTGGTGGTTCCAAACCATTGAGACTTAGTCAGAATATCATAGTAAGCGGGGCCAACCCACTGTGTGATACCTAACCACTGGTGACAGTCTGAAAATCATACCTTCCCCTTCCTTTCATTACCCATTTCTCGATATACATGCTTACAATCAAATATGCTCATGTTTAACATATAGAATATCATGTGTAAAATAACATGGCTCTCACAGATTTCAATATATGCAATTAATGTTAGCAACATAACAAACTTACCCGGCATCCATGCTTTTACCCACAAGGGTAACTTAGTGATCTCTACTGTCACTCCGGCTTTTAACAATACATAACTATAGCATATTAAACAAAGAAAGTGTGTAAGAGTTACACACCTGATTACGCGTAACACGATACCCTCTATGTGGACACACTCGTTAATGGGCACTACCGCTATCTGCTTACTTTTCTGCTCAGAAGCTGGCCCACACCCAGGTGGCCAATCGCTAACCGCAGACACAGCTCTCCTCTTGAACTTAGGGGCCGGGTTCACAGATCCAACCACTCCCAACGCTTGGCTATCATTTGAGTCCATGAACACCTTAGTCACTAACCGAATTAACGCACTGAATATGGACCAATGGAAATATGAACCCGAATGGAAAGGTGTCTTACCTAGATTGACAGATCTTGGAGATTCAGCGACAACACCTCCACCTACAATCGGCCAAGCACCCACATAAGGCCAAATAGCCATTCGGCTTTGGCATGAAAACCCGAAATAGATATCACAAAATAAAGAAATCGCCCCTTACCTTCCTGATAGATTAGATCACCACAACCCCTAAAGATGATTCGGCAAAGGCTAAAGCAAGAGAAGATCTAATAAGAAAACTGAAAATAGAAGTATCGATCTTCAACAGGACGCTTAGAGATCTCGACTTTTCTTACCATAACAAACAAAATAGAGAAAGGAATAGAGATGTGAGGCTGCTAGGAAGATTCAGCCATAAGAACCAAAAGAGAAAGAAAGAGAAGAGAAAAAAACAGAAATGAGAAGCAATGAGATCTTACCTGATTATGGGTTGAGATTTCGGCTTTGAGAACCAGAGAAGGGAAATAGATTTTGGCACCTAAGGAGATTAAGAGAAAACTCAAGAAGAGAAGGAAAATATTGCAAGGGTATTCAGTTTTTGTAGGAAATCGAAGATGAGAATAGGGTTAGGGAGTTTCGGCCTTTTAGAAGCAATTGAGAGAGGAGAGAATACCAACCAAGTCAGGAAGGTTTGGCTAACAAGAGATGGAAGAGATAAAGAGAAAGAATGGAAGATGGGGTTTCGGTTTAGATGTTGAAGGGAAGAAATATAAACAAAGATAATGAGTGAAGGGTAATGTAGTTTCGGCCAAAAACCACAAATAGAAAAGAAGAGAAGGCTTAGGGAACAATTCAGTTTTAACAAAAAGAAAAACAAAGAACTCTTGGTACTACCTAACTAAACCGAAGATACTCAACACCTCCCTAAGGCTATCTTAACATTCGGTCACTCCCAAGAGATGCACTGGTCTGCCGAAATGCCAAGTTACCAACCAAAACAACACCTATAGCTAGCTTCCCTTTGAATTCCGGCACAACCCTCCCCCAAACACCAAAACCAAATGCTCCACCACACCTTAGCCACTCAAAAATTCGGCTAACACACACTCCAATTCAATCCCTTCTTTTTCTCATTGTTTTTCTCCTGATCACACATTCAAACCTGTTTGAATGTTTCAAACTCCTCATTTTTCTCTCTTCCATTCATCCCAATCTGTTGACTCCTTCAACCCTTATCCACCAAAGTCCATCCTGAGCATAACTCCTGTGGTCATGGCGTCAAAAAGATATGCCCAAAAGGGGACTTCCGCAGCTCGAACCAAGGCTCTATCCACTCACATGTGGCATCACTTCCTTGAGCCTTAAGTGGTGCCTCCTTGCCACTCTACCAAGGCACTTCTTGTGTCACAACTTGCCACCAACTTCCCTTAACACCTAACCCACTCAACTCCCCCTTCTAAGTGCCCAAAAAGAAAGTTTTTCATAAGGCTCTAGCTTACCCCTGGCTCATGCCTATACCCAGAAATAGCCTAAACTAGCATGACATCCATACTATCTACATGCAAACAAATAAAATGCAAAGGCCCCGATTTAAGGATGTTACATAAGATGAATCTTGTTACCGTTTGCTGAATTATATGATAAATATTTAACTTGTTCTTAATTATGTGTTCTTAATTCTTGTGTTGATATTTTCAGGATATTAATTCAAGTATGATGTGCTTAGGTGGAGGAGCAAAAGTCCCTGCCCAAGAGTAGATCTAGCATAATTAAGCGGAGTTGATCGCACGCCTAGAAATAGGGTGACGAGATTTTGCCGGATTAGGGTGAAACCTAATATGGGAGTCCATAGATCGAGTTAATGCAATTCTAGGGGTTTTAATTAGAAAGAGATTTCAATTAATCAACCTAGGGTTAGACGTTAGTCGCCTCGAGAGAGGGATTAATTTACGTTAGGGAATCTTACGGATCAAGTCAAGTGAATAAATTGTTTGGTTCAAAGTTAGATAACAAGTGAAGTTTAGTTGGATTCTTCCTTGGGTGTCATCTTAATCAATTGGTTTTTCCAAAGTATTTTTCCCAATTTCATTCTTCTTTGTCTTTGAGTCTTTAGTTTAGTAATTAGTTAATTTTAGATTAAATAAAGATCACTTTAATTCTTAGGCTAAATAATGAAGAGAGAGTTAGTATTAGTACTTTTGGTTCCTTTGGGATTCGACATTCCGGTCTTGCCTTAACTATACTACTGTTCGATCGGTGCGCTTGCCTCAAATCATTGTCATAGTTAGTTTCCAGGTTCGATCATTCTTTATATAAATTTTTAAGACTCTGACACGCGATCACTATCGTTAGGTATATCGTCTAGTGGGCTACGTGCGAAACCACTATGAATACCTTTATGGTACGCTAAATGCGATACTACCTTATTAATCGATTGTGGTGGGTTAAGTGCGAAACCACGGAGAAATTAGCTGTGTGGTTGTATTATTGAGTTAATTAGCTGTGTGGATGAATTATCGAGATATGATGTTGTGTTGTATATTATGTAAATGTGATATTGAATGTAGGGGTGCATTTCAGTGGTTATGAGTATGTGACTCATGATGTGTCGGGAATGTGGTAAGGGATAGAAAGAGTAAGCATAGTTGTATATTATATGTTAGTATGATGCTAATTGTTTTTTAGCTTATATTATGATGCTTAATTGTTTATGTGTAAACTTACTAAGCTCAAAGCTTACTCCCTATCTTTTCCCTTGTCTTATAGAGTAACAGTGTTGAATCGAGATAGGAGGATCAATTGGAAGATCGCTCACACTATCAGCACACTCTGGTACATGAGACTCAATGTTTTGTATATGGCATGTATAGGGGCTAGACAAGTTAGAGAATTTTGTTGTAAATGGCTAAGATGTGTTGGCTTTTAAATGGATAGTCTATTTTGTGTTATACCATCATTGTTGGCTACCATATTATATGAAAAGATGTAGTTATCTATGTGAGATTGCACTTTAATTTGAGTTGCTTATGGATGTGTTGAATGAGTGAATGTTATGTATGCTAGAGGGGTGAGAAGAGCTTAGCATATAACTTCGTTCTTGTCCATGTGGATAGACACACGGGCATGTGTCTAGGCCATGTGTGACACACCGTCAGCCCATGGGCGTGTGACTTGGCCGTGTGTCCCCTGCATGTTGATATTTTAAGTCGAAATTGACCACGAGCTACCCACACGGGCGTGTGTCTAGACTCTAGGCCGTGTAAGTGAAGTCAGTGTTCACCACAGTTGGAGAGCACGGACGTGTACCCTAGCCGTGGGGCATTGGTAGAATGCTTGAGTTTTTATGCAGGGTTTGTGGACATGGGCGTGTGTGACTATACACGGGCGTGTCTTATCTTACACAGGCGTGTGAGCCCTGTATAAAAGATGAAAATTTTAAGAATCGAAAAGGTTCCGGAATAGTCTCGAGAGCCCTCGTGTGTATGAGTGAGGCCTTGTAAGTAGAGAAAAAGGTTACTGACGTGACTTAAGAGAGTAGTCACGGTGAGCCTAAGTGGCGATCGTGGGGTTTTAATACGGTAACTCCTCGAGCCCAGTTTCGGCATAGAACCCGGGTAAGGGGTGTTACATGACTATTTTGTAAAATGGTTAAAAATCTAGGGTTTTTTCCATGAGAGCATTAGTGTTCATTTCTGAAATTTTATGAAAGAAAATGAGCCTTAGTTATTAAATAAATAACTTTTGTGAAAGGTGTTTCCATGAAAACCCCTAAAAATGACCTTTTTGTAAAAGTTGTAAAATAGGTGGTAATTGTGTGAAATAATGAGTATTTGAAGTTTCTATAAGAATAATAAGTGTTCATCTAGGCTCGTTAAAGAAAGAAATTTGATTAGAATTGATTTACGAGCCTAGGGGTTAAATTATCATTTTGTGAAAGTCTAAGGGCAAAATGGCAATTTTGCCAAAGTATGATTATTGAAATGTATTGATTAATGTAGTAATTAAATGAGCTAATTTGCTACTATAGATCAAGAAGAATAAGGAATTAACCTTGACAGAGGAAAAAGCAAGGTTTCGAACTAGATCGGCAAATCTGCCTATTTTGGTATCGAGGTAAGTTTGTGTGCAATAAATTCAACATCATGTTATTAAGTTTTAAAATGTTTGATATTCGTGAAGATGTATATTATTTCTATGGAATGGAGTACTAATGTTAAATGAGAAAATGATGAAAATTTATGATGTTGAAGTCCCGGTTGGATTTTGAGAAGTGAGAGGATATCATCATAAAGACATGAGATTGGTAAGGTCCCGTGTAAGACCATGTTTGGGACATGGCCTCGACACCAAGTTGAGATCCTGTATAAGACCATGTCTGGGATATGGCATCGACATCGATATGAGATCCCATATAAAAACCATATCTGGGATATGGAATTGGCGTCGTATTTATGTGTATGATGATGATTGCGTATTCTCAGGTATTCCAAGTGATTCATCAAGAAAAATTAGTTAAGTTTATAATAGAGAAGAAATTAGTGCTAAAGCTATGTGATGAAGTGATACAGGTACTTATTAGTAATTCACGAGAAATGTTTACGATACGTGACATGACATGTAATTGGTAAGAGTAAGCATGAGTAAGTTATGGTAATGTGGTTGAGACTTTGTGTTTTTATTCAATGCAATGGATGGATGACATTATGAGCCTTATTGTTGCTATTTATTTCATGCAAACTTACTAAGCTTCATGCTTACCTCACTCATTTCCCTTTTCCTTGTAGTATCGACAAGCTGACTCGAGGATCGTAGGACGTCAAAGTTCGGAATCACACTATCAACTTCTCTTTGGTATAGCATAATTTGATTAATTTTGAGTATGGCATGTATAGGAACTTGGTTATTTTGTGTTATGTCATATTTGTTAGCCAAGGTGTGGCTATTAACATTGTTCAATTCATTTTGTAAATGGCCATTGGAAATTGGCCAATGCTTGACAAGTTTATATATTCAATGATGATGAAGTTCATGACGTGTATGCTTGTGTAGATGTCTTGATTTTGGGTTCTTAGAAGTTCCTTATGGTCATGATGTATGTTGAATTAAATTGGTATAAGTGTGGTTGCCTTGTAGGGTAGCAATTGGCTTGGTAGATAGCCTTTGATGGTGGTCTGAAAGCTTTAATATTTATATAATGAATGATCGAGCCTAGAAACTAACTATCACCACGATTGAGGCAAGCGCAACTATCGAACAGTAGTATAGTTTAGTGGCAAGACCGGAATGTCGAACCCAAAGGAACCAAAAGTACTAGTACTAACTTTCTTTTTATTATCTAGCCTAAAATAAAGGGGATTGGTATTTATCTAACTAATTACTAAACTAAGGATGCTAAGACACAGATAATGAATTGGGAAAATACTTTTGAGAAAACCAATTGATTAAGACAATACCCGAGTAAGAATCCACCTAGACTTCACTTGTTATTTAACTCTGAACCAGACGATTTATTCACTTAACTTGATCCGTAGGATTCCCTAATTTATATTAATACCTCTTTCGAGGCTACTAACGTCTAACCCTAGGTTGATTAATTGAAATCTCTTTCTAATTAAAACACATAGTGTTGCATTAATTCGATCTATGGACTCCCATATTAGGTTTGACCCTAATCCGGCAGATTTTCATCGTCCTATCTCTAGGAGTGCGATAAACTTCACTTAACTATGCTAGATCTACTCTTAAACAGGGACTTTTGCTCCTCTGAATAAGCACATCAATACCTGAATCAATATCCTGAAATATTAACATAAGAATTAAGAACACATAATTAAGAAAAAATCAAGTATTTATCATACAGTTAAGAAAACAGTAACAAGATCCGTCTTAGGTTTCATCCCCCTCAGGTATTTGAGGAGTTTAGTTCATGTTTATAAAAGAATACATCTCAGAAGAAATTAAATAACAAAACATAAAGAAAAACCCTAAAACCCCTGAAGGAATTTGAAGGGAAAATCTTCAGTCTTGAGCGTGATTCCGATTTCTGAGATGGGTCAACTGGCTTTCTTGGAGTAAATCCCTGTATTTAGCCCTCTCTAGATTCGCTCCTGTCAAAAGCCCTGACAGAGAAATTCTGTCAAACTCTCTATCGGACTCTGACCAACTCCCCTTTTAGGTTGCCCTCTAGGGTGTTTATATAGGCTTTCGCAATGTCTTTCGTTGCCTCTAAGTATCCTTTTCTGAGTGGAATTAAAACATGTCACGGTAGGGACACGCCCGTGTGAATCGAGCCTTGGGCCTTGTTCGTGTAACAGACCGAATTTGACCCTAATCGGAACGGTGGTTTCGGGACCACGAATCTGAATCTGAGAAATATTTAAATATTATTTTTTGTGTTTATTATAGGTGAATTAATGTGTGTGAAAGTCTCGTAGAAAAATTTTATCGTTTGTGTGTTTAATTTAGAAAAAGGACTTAATCGCGTAAAAGGTAAAAGTTGCAAACTATAGTAAAAAGTGCCAAATTGATTATGGCTTTTTAATATGAGGTATTAAAAGGGTAAATAACCCATTTTTGAGTTAGTGGGTGGCTTATGCCAAGAATAACCTTGAGTTTTATATTATGGAATTTTATATTATAAGGTTATATTAGTAATTATTTTAATGGCATGATATATGTTATAACATAAAAAAAATAAGCCATCATCTTTATGCTCTCATGGCCGAATGTAGCTAAGAAAAAGGGGTTGAAGAAGCCTTGAATTTTCGGCAACTACTTGGTTCAATTAGGTAAGAATTTTAGCTCGATTTTAGTTAATTTATACGTTTTTGAGATCGTTGTTTCGAACTGTAGCTGACCCATGTTAAAATTTTTAAGAATAATCATGTATGATGTTCGGCCTTTGCTATGTTCTTGTGATTTTTGGTGTTTTATGATTTTATGTAAATGATATGTTAAAGATTAATATATATTGAATTGGAAATTTTAGTAAATTTGAGTATTTTGGGCTAATTTGAAACAAATAAAATTTTTGAGGGACTTGTTTGCAAAATAAATGAAATGTATGCCTTGGTATGAAGGTATAGAAGATTCGGCCCTAGAGTATTATGTGCAAATTATGTGTATTTTGTGTTTTATGCAAATAGGACTAAATTGTAAAAATGTGAAACATTAGGGGTAAAATAGTAATTTGCCCATTTATGTGTTTTGGGACTAAATTGAAATGAAATGTGTTTGAATGAGATTATTTTTGATATGTTTAGATCAAGAACAAAGAAAAACAGATTTGGATCGGGGGAAGTCGAAAGTTATCGAATAGTCGGTATACGCGGTTCGTCGGTAGTCGAGGTAAGTTCTTAAGTTAAAGCTCGTTAAGTTGATAATTAAAAATGTATGAAATCAAATTATGTGGTTAGTTTGAGTAAACAACATGAGATAGCCGAATGTGTATGTTTAATTTTGAAATGAATATATGTTTTTGAATACAATGTGAATTAGTATACTTGACATGACAAATGAATTGGTTGTGTAAATACGATTGGATAGTAATGTATGTGTTGAGAACTGTGAGTTGATGAATTGAGTTGATAAATATATCAGGCTCTGTGCCTAGCAGGCCTTGTGCCGGTGTTGTATATCAGGCTCTGTGCCTAGCAGGCCTTGTGCCGGTGTTGTAAATCAGGCTCTGTGCCTAGCAGGCTTTCGGGCTTTGATGCCTAGCAGGCTTGATGCCGGTGATGTGTTTTAAATGAAGAAACCTTAAATTATTCAAGGTGAAACGCAGTTAAAGTACCAAGTAAACGCTCGAGTAAACGTAAGTCCCTTTTTCATTCACCGAAAGCAAGGTAAGTTATGTCTAATATTAACTGAATTTGAATGATACGGTAGAAATGGTATTATGTGAAATTAAACTTATGATTAAAAGTATGAGTGCTACGTGACTGAAATTGAGATTGAATACAATACTTTGGTAGACTTGATTATAAATAGAAATGTTTATTGAAATGTGACTTTGATTGGGATAACATAGACGATGTGAATGGTGGATGTATATGATTTGTAGTAATGTGATTTATGTAAAACATATACCTTGTGTTTTTTTATAAAATATGTTTAAGGGCAATAAGTGAAACAATTAGGTAGATGAACTATGGTATTCGGCCTTACATGAAATTGTGTATTTGACATGTTTACTTTTCATTGTTAATGGTAACTATTATATATGTATTAGTGTTTGGACACTGTATTATCATTAACTTAAAACTTACTAAGCTAGTGTGCTTACTTCGTATATGTGGTCTTTCTGTTTTATAGATCGTTGACTCAGCTACGGACTCAGAGGATCATCAAGAAAGTCAACCACACTATCACTCGTTTTGGTATAAATGTTTACCTTCAAATCAAAGGCATGTATAGGCTGAATGATGACTTGAATGAATGTGTGTTTCGTTGTATAAATGTATATATATGGCCTTGCGAATAAGGCTATTACTTTTGGTTAAGTATGGTTTACATGTTTGATATAATGGTTGGTTTAGATCTTTGATATAAGATGTGTGCGTATCATGATTAGAAGTTAAATGTGGTTACATAGAATTAATCATTTATGTAACATCCAAAAATTTGAAGTATTATTTGTGTTGGCTCGAGTATGAATTTTGTGTGTTAGCATAGTCTTGTGAAGGCTTGATTTTATTTAGGAAGTTAGAATAATTTTTAGTATGGTTTATTTAATGAAGTGGAGTAAGTGAGCTTGACACTTAAGTTAATTTAAGTGTTAATTTATAGCACATGAGGAGTTAGTGGCTTAGTGGTTAAGGAGCTTGAAAGGTTGCTTGAGGGAAGTGGTTCGAGTAGCTTGGAAAGCATTTTGAGGATTGTATTTTTGTACATTCTAGCATTGATGGACGGTCAAACCTTATTCATGATAGGTTGGACTATTAATTTTGGTAAGTTGAATATTGGTTTAAGGAAAGCATGAAATTGGGGATAAGAATCTTAAGGTTATGGAAGGTTGGGGAGACATAAGGCTAGGCTTTAGGATGATGTTTTGGAAAGTATTCCTAGGCCTTTCGTGATTGAATATGGACGGCATGTGTGGCTGGGGGGGTGGCCGAATGTGATAGGTAGCTTGGGGGGAATAGTTGGCCAATTTTTTTCATTTGAACATCTTTTTGCAATTGTTTTTTCCTCTCCAAAAAACTCCCTCTATTGGCCGAATGTGTCTTGTGCATTTTGGTGCAATTTTGTTTTTGGTTTTAGCCTCATTTCGTGTGAACCAAATACCATTTCTTTTCTTTCATTTGTCCTTTTGAAACCGAAACAACATTGGAACTTTTGTGCATTTTTTCTTCTTTGGTAATTAGGTGTTGGCCGAATCTCTTACTCCCTTTTCTCTCTTTTTCTTTCTTTCAATATTGTTCAAACCACATTTCTTTTCATTTCTCTTGGCCGAATCTTCCTTCTTCCCTTTTCATTTTCTTTTCTTTGCCATACTAATTCTTCATCTCTTTCGAGCCGTATGACAATTGTTTTCTTCATTCAAAAAACCATAGCCGAAACTTCTTATATCCTTTTGGTTTGCTTTGGCCGAATATTCAAGGGTAGGACTTCTTTTGGTTTATTCAATCAGTTTTGAAAAATAGGCTCTTTGGGACTTTGGAAGCATTTGATTTTAGCCCTATCTCTCTAGCAATCAAAGGTTGGTAAGTCAAGGGGTAAGGATTCTTGTCGATTCATCATTCTTTTGAAAAGACTAAGTTTTTGGGATTAAAGTGTTGTGGTTTGGCCGAATGGCCTTTGTTTATAATTTTAGTATTGGCCGATTGTAGGACAAGGTGATCTAGTGCGATAGATCGGATCTTTGGAAGATAGTTCTTGCGTTGGTGAAAGGTGTGTATCTTACACACTTTATAACTTGGTTCATATTTATATATATGTGTGTTAAAATAACTATTCATGCTGTCAAAGCCGAAATGATGAGATATTGATATGATACCATGATGGTATGAATGAGGATTCAGGTAAGTCCGTTTCGATATGTTGTTAATACATGTGGATTGAAATCATGATCTACGATTTATAATATTTGTTATGTGATTTATATCAAAGTATATTGACATGATTTGTTTATATATTGCATTGGTACGGGCAACATGAGAGGAGGGGGAAGATTGATATTGTGACTTCGGTCACCAGTGATTTGGTACCTCCAGTGATTTGGTATCACATTTGTGTCTTCGGACACCAGAGGTTTGGCACCTCATAGCGTCTCGTCCTTGTGGTTAACACCACCGTGGGTTGGCCCCACTTTTGAGATATGGGATCGTCGCCAGTGATTTGGTATCACACGTGGGTTGGCCCCACAGATGGATTATTCGTGACTTCGGTCACCAGTGATTTGGTATCACATTTGTGTCTTTGGGACACCAGAGGTTTGGCACCTCATAGTGACTCGTCCCTGTGATCTAGCATCACCGTGGGTTGGCCCCACTTTTGAGATATGGGATTGTCGCCAGTGATTTGGTATCACACGTGGGTTGGCCCATATATGGATTTGTGACTTTGAGTCACCAGTGATTTGGTGTCACAATATTGAATATCGTGACTTCGGTCACCAGTGGTTTGGCACCACCAGTGGTTTGGTACCACACGGGGTAGAAAAGGAGTTATGGATGGCTAGGTTGGGTGCATTATACATATATGTTGCTTTGTTATAATTTGTGTAAGTATGTGGCATTTACCCGGGAGAGGGAATATGCACTGAGTCTTGGTGACTCACCTTCTCCCTTATCGCTTCAGGTGATTCGTGAGATCGCGGATGAGGAGCCAGAAGAACTCGAGGAGGCCATGCAATAAAATTTGGTTTTACCTGAACTACCATTTGAGTACTTTATTTTAATTTGGTTTTCATATTTTTATGAATTTGTAATAAGGCCTGTTTATTTATGTTTTGGATTATTTATATGTTTTGGGATTTGATTTAAATTTAGCTTACAAATTACATGTTTGATATAATAATTTGAGCATAAAGTTTTCTAAATTACAAAATGCGATGGTTTTTAAAACGTTACCATCGGGTAACATAAATTATTTGATAATTTTAACATCTTAAGTATTTTCGATAACTCAACTATTTCCAAATTTCTTTTAGATACAGTTTTCAATCTAATCACTTTGTTTTCTTTAAAATATTAAAAAGTTTTCTAATCTATGGAATTGAAATTATGTTTTAAAGACTTATTTTTTTAGATTTCAAAAGCAAATTATCAGCTTTCAATTTATTATACACTTGTTTTCTACAAACAAAGTTCAACAAAGAGTTTTTCACAAAATTTTAATCGTTAACTCGTTTTTCTTCAAAACGTTTTCCTTCGTGGCATGCCAGATTCGGTCATGGCGTATTGACCGGGTTTGCTGTGTTACAAATTGGTATTAGAGCTAAGTTCAAAAGCTCAGCTGTGGGCCCGAGGCCCAAAATGATTTAAAGTACGGTTTTAAAATGTTATTGTTGAAAATTTTATGTTTGGAAAGGCATGGCCCCGAGTCTCCGGCATCAATCCGCCCTGGTAAGTACATCAAAACTGTTGATTTTGATGATTTGATTATAGTGATGTTGATATGACTATATAGTAGTAGGAACTACTTTAGAGACCCAAAACTATAGGTTTGGTGTACTCCTGAAATCTCTTATTAAAACTTTTCATAAAACTGTGCTTTAAAGATAGTGGAATAATGATTAATGCATAAAACTTTTAAATTAGATAAGTCGAGACTTTAGTTATGAGTACTCGAGGTCGAGGTCGTGTTATGCATGGACGTGGTCGAGGTAGGATGGCTGTGTCTGAGCCAGTGAGGTCTGGTCAAGGATCCGAGAATGAAGTACCACCAGTCCCACCACCAGCGGTTGGAGTTGAGCATCAGGATCAAACGAGGGATGACGCAGTGTCTCAGGCGATGCTGCGAGTTCTTGAGAGGGTAGCTGGAGTAGGTGGAGGCGCGGGAGCTCGGAAGTCAGTACCTGAGCGACTCCGAGCCATCAGAGCCGAGGTATTTCGAGGCGTTTCGGGTGTAGCTCCCAGCTCGGCTGAATATTGGCTTGAGGCGACGGAGCGAATCATGGATGATCTGGATCTGAATGCTGAGGAGAAGCTGAAAGGGATAGTATCGCTTCTTCGGGATGAGTCATATCAGTGGTGGCTCACGGTTCGGAATGGTGCTGCAGCGGAAGATCTCACTTGGGATTATTTTAAGGCAGCATATCAGAAGAAATATATTGGGTCTAGTTACGTTGATGCACAGCGTAAGGCATTTTTGAGTTTGGTCCAAGGAAGTAAGTTCGTATTAGAGTATGAGGCTGAGTTCTTAAGATTGAGTCGGTATGCTGGAGGTATTGTGGCTTCGGAGCACGAGCGATGTGTTCGATTCGAGGATGGTTTGAGAGATGAGCTGAGGTTGCTGATTGCTCCACATCAGGAGCGAGAGTTTGCTGCGTTGGTTGAAAAGTCTAAGATTGCTGAAGGGATAAAGGAATCTGGAAGACAGAGTTACAATCGGAATAAGCATAAGAGAGGTTATGGATCATCTGGGTCAGCCGGTAATTCTCAGAAGAGGGTTAGGCAGAGTGGGCCGAATCAATCTGGAAGGCCTGTTGCTGCTAATCAGAAACCAGCACAGTGTAATCGATGTGGGAAGTTTCATTGGGGCGAATGTTGGACCGGAGGAAAAGGATGTTTTGAGTGTGGCTCACTGGATCATCGTGTGAGGGACTGTCCACGTAAGCAAGCCAGGAATCAATCTGAAGTCAAGGTCGTGCTCAGTTCAGAAAGGAGGGACCAGCACCGCAGAGAGGTCGTGGTAATGGTAGAGGAGGTAATGGTTCTAGTCGAGGCCGCGGAGCATCTGGCAGAGGTGCAAGCAACACTGATGCGAGACAGCCTGGTTTGGTGTATGCTGCGAGACGACGAGAGGAGGGCGACGCACCGGATGTCATAACCGGTACGTTCTTAATCTTTTGTGTTCCATATACTGCTTTGATAGATGTGGGTTCGACGCACTCGTATGTTGCTAGTAGCATTGTAGAGACCATGAGCTTAGATTCTGAGACAGCTTCTAGGAGGATGACAGTACTTAGCCCTCTAGGACACTCTGTAGAAGTAGATAAGCTGTATAGGGATGTACCCCTAGAACTTCAAGGGGTAGTGTTTGTAGCTGATCTGATGGAACTGCCGTTTGAGGAGTTCGATCTGATTCTTAGGATGGACTGGTTGGTTAAGTACCAAGCAAGTTTGGATTGTGCTGCTAAGCGCATGGTTTTGAATACAGCTGAGGGTGAAGATGTGGTCATGATAGGTAATAGAAGAGATTATCTATCTAACGTGGTATCTGCGTTAAAAGCTGTGAAGATGGTCAGGAAGGGCTGTGAGGCGTTTGTAGTCCATGTGTGTGCTTTGGAGGCTAAGGAGTCTTCCGTGGGGAATGTTCGAACTGTAAAGGAATATGCGGATGTATTTCGAGAAGAACTTCCGGGGCTGCCTCCGGATCGTGAAGTCGAATTCGGTATAGATCTGTTACCCGGAACGGCGCCAGTGTCTATAGCTCCGTATAGGATGGCACCGAAGGAATTGATGGAATTAAAGGCTCAGATACAGGATTTGTTGGATCGAGGTTTCATTCGACCAATGTTTCGCCATGGGGAGCGCCGGTACTTTTTGTCAAGAAGAAGGACGGTACGATGCGGATGTGTATTGATTACCGCCAGTTGAATAAGCTGACGATCAAAAACAAGTATCCTTTGCCGAGGATAGATGACTTGTTTGATCAGCTTAAAGGGGCTGCAGTTTTCTCCAAGATTGATTTAAGGTCTGGGTATCATCAGCTAAAGGTGAAAGAGGCTGATATCCATAAGACGGCATTTCGTACTCGGTTTGGGCACTACGAGTTTCTGGTGATGCCGTTTGGGTTGACTAACGCGCCGGCAGCATTCATGAACATGATGAATCGGGTATTCCAGCAGTTTTTGGATCAGTTTGTTGTGGTTTTTATAGACGATATTTTAGTATACTCAAAGTCAGAGGAGGAGCAGGATGCGCATTTGCGAGTAGCGTTGCAGATGCTGAGGGAAAAGCAGCTTTTTGTTAAATTTAGTAAGTGCGACTTTTGGCTTAGGGAGGTGACTTTCTTGGGTCACGTTGTATCAGCCGAGGGGATTAGAGTGGATCCTCAGAAGATTGAGGCAGTGTTGGACTGGAAGCCGCCTAAGTCAGTGGCTGAGATTCGGAGTTTTCTAGGTCTGGCGGGGTATTATCGAAGGTTTGTGGAAGGATTTTCCTTGATCGCCGCACCGATGACCAAGTTGTTGAGGAAAGGAGTTCCATTTGTGTGGACCGAGAAGCATCAAGAAAGTTTCGATAAGTTGAAGAAGATTCTGACTGAAGCTCCGGTTTTGATTCAACCTGAGGCAGGCAAGGAATTCACGGTTTATTGTGATGCATCACATACTGGTTTGGGATGTGTGCTGATGCAGGAAGGGAAGGTAGTGGCTTATGCATCTCGGAAGTTGAGACCACATGAGGTTAATTATCCGACGCATGACTTGAAATTAGCAGCAGTGGTTTTCGCTTTGAAGATATGGAGGCACTATTTGTACGGAGAGAAGTCGATAGTCTACACGGATCACTATGGACTTTGTCAGTGGATTACCTCTTACGCCTAGTAAGAAGGACTCAGTTTGGGTGATTGTGGATCGTCTGACTAAGTCAGCTCATTTCATTCCGGTAAGGGTGGATTATTCGCTTCAGAGGTTAGCTAAGTTGTATGTGGCGGAGATAGTGAGGTTGCACGGTGTGCCAGTGTCGATCATCTCATACAGAGATCCCAGATTTACGTCGAGGTTTTGGAGAGCGCTACATCAGGCTTTGGCTACGCGGTTGGATTTCAGTACCGCATTTCATCCACAGTCTGACGGGCAGTCGGAAAGGGTTATTCAGATTTTAGAGGATATGTTGAGAGGTTGTGTTTTGGACTTCAGAGGTAGCTGGGAAGAGTTTTTACTGTTAGCTAAGTTTGCATACAACAATAGTTATCAGGCAAGCATTAAGATGGCACCATATGAGGCGTTGTATGGTAGGCGATGTCGCACACCTACATGTTGGACAGAGTTGAGTGAGCGCCAGATGTTAGGACCAGAGTTGGTTGCAGAAACTGAGGATAAGGTGAAGATAATTCAAGCTAGTCTAAAGGAAGCTTCGGATAGGAAGAAGTCGTATGCCGATCTCAAGTGAAGGGATATAGAGTTTGCCGTGGGTGACAAAGTTTTTCTGAAGGCCTCGCCATGGAAGAAAGTGTTAAGATTTGGGAGAAAAGGCAAGTTAAGTCCAAGGTTCATTGGACCGTTTAAGGTGTTGAGACGAGTGGGACCAGTAGCTTATCAGCTCGAGTTGCCAGCAGAACTGAGTCAGATTCACGATGTGTTTCATGTTTCCATGCTTAGACGCTATCATTCTGATCCATCGCATATCGTGGCAGTAGAGGAAGTAGAGGTGAATCCAGATTTGACGGTGGAGGAGGAACCTGTGCAGATCCTAGATCGAGATGTAAAAGTTTTGCGTAGGAAGTCAGTTCCTTTAGTGAAGGTTTTATGGCGGAATCATGGTGTGGAAGAAGCTACGTGGGAACCGGAGGATGCGATGAGGTAGCAGTATCCTCAACTCTTTTGATCAGGTAATTTCGAGGACGAAATTTTCTTAAGGGGGTAGAATTGTAACATCCAAAAATTTGAAGTATTATTTGTGTTGGCTCGAGTATGAATTTTGTGTGTTAGCATAGTCTTGTGAAGGCTTGATTTTATTTAGGAAGTTAGAATAATTTTTAGTATGGTTTATTTAATGAAATGGAGTAAGTGAGCATGACACTTAAGTTAATTTAAGTGTTAATTTGTAGCACATGAGGAGTTAGTGGCTTAGTGGTTAAGGAGCTTGAAAGGTTGCTTGAGGGAAGTGGTTCGAGTAGCTTGGAAAGCATTTTGAGGATTGTATTTTTGTACATTCTAGCATTGATGGACGGTCAAACCTTATTCATGATAGGTTGGACTATTAATTTTGGTAAGTTGAATATTGGTTTAAGGAAAGCATGAAATTGGGGATAAGAATCTTAAGGTTATGGAAGGTTGGGGAGACATAAGGCTAGGCTTTAGGATGATGTTTTGGAAAGTATTCCTAGGCCTTTAGTGATTGAATGTGGACGGCATGTGTGGCTAGGGGGTGGCCGAATGTGATAGGTAGCTTGGGGGAATAGTTGGCCAATTTTTGTCATTTGAACATCTTTTTGCAATTGTTTTTCCTCTCCAAAAAACTCCCTCTATTGGCCGAATGTGTCTTGTGCATTTTGGTGCAATTTTGTTTTTGGTTTTAGCCTCATTTCGTGTGAACCAAATACCATTTCTTTTCTTTCATTTGTCCTTTTGAAACCGAAACAACATTGGAACTTTTGTGCATTTTTTCTTCTTTGGTAATTAGGTGTTGGCCGAATCTCTTACTCCCTTTTCTCTCTTTTTCTTTCTTTCAATATTGTTCAAACCACATTTCTTTTCATTTCTCTTGGCCGAATCTTCCTTCTTCCCTTTTCATTTTCTTTTCTTTGCCATACTAATTCTTCATCTCTTTCGAGCCGTATGACAATTGTTTTCTTCATTCAAAAAACCATAGCCGAAACTTCTTATATCCTTTTGGTTTGCTTTGGCCGAATATTCAAGGGTAGGACTTCTTTTGGTTTATTCAATCGGTTTTGAAAGATAAGCTCTTTGGGACTTTGGAAGCATTTGATTTTAGCCCTATCTCTCTAGCAATCAAAGGTTCGTAAGTCAAGGGGTAAGGATTCTTGTCGATTCATCATTCTTTTGAAAAGACTAAGTTTTTGGGATTAAAGTGTTGTGGTTTGGCCGAATGGCCTTTGTTTATAATTTTAGTATTGGCCGATTGTAGGACAAGGTGATCTAGTGCGATAGATCGGATCTTTAGAAGATAGTTCTTGCGTTGGTGAAAGGTGTGTATCTTACACACTTTATAACTTGGTTCATATTTGTATATATGTGTGTTAAAATAACTATTCATGCTGTCAAAGCCGAAATGATGAGATCTTGATATGATACCATGATGGTATGAATGAGGATTCAGGTAAGTCCGTTTCGATATGTTGTTAATACATGTGGATTGAAATCATGATCTACGATTTATAATATTTGTTATGTGATTTATATCAAAGTATATTGACATGATTTGTTTGTATATTGCATTGGTATGGGCAACATGAGAGGAGGGGGAAGATTGATATTGTGACTTCGGTCACCAGTGATTTGGTATCACATTTGTGTCTTCGGACACCAGAGGTTTGGTACCTCCAGTGATTTGGTATCACATTTGTGTCTTCGGACACCAGAGGTTTGGCACCTCATAGCGTCTCGTCCCTGTGGTTAACACCACCGTGGGTTGGCCCCACTTTTGAGATATAGGATCGTCGCCAGTGATTTGGTATCAGACGTGGGTTGGCCCCACAGATGGATTATTCGTGACTTCGGTCACCAGTGATTTGGTATCACATTTGTGTCTTTGGGACACCAGAGGTTTGGCACCTCATAGCGACTCGTCCCTGTGTTCTAGCATCACCGTGGGTTGGCCCCACTTTTGAGATATGGGATTGTCGCCAGTGATTTGGTATCACACGTGGGTTGGCCCCACATATGGATTTGTGACTTTGAGTCACCAGCGATTTGGTGTCACAATATTGAATATCGTGACTTCGGTCACCAGTGGTTTGGCACCACCAGTGGTTTGGTACCACATGGGGTAGAAAAGGAGTTATGGATGGCTAGGTTGGGTGCATTATACATATATGTTGCTTTGTTATAATTTGTGTAAGTATGTGGCATTTACCCGGGAGAGGGAATATGCAATGAGTCTGTTGACTCACCTTCTCCCTTATCACTTCAGGTGATTTGTGAGATCGCGGATGAGGAGCCGGAAGAACTTGAGGAGGCCATGCAATAAAATTTGGTTTTACATGAACTACCATTTGAGTACTTTATTTTAATTTGGTTTTCATATTTTTATGGATTTGTAATAAGGCCTGTTTATTTATGTTTTGGATTATTTATATGTTTTGGGATTTGATTTAAATTTGGCTTACAAATTACATGTTTGATATAATAATTTGAGCATAAAGTTTTCTAAATTACAAAATGCGATGGTTTTTAAAACGTTACCATCGGGTAACATAAATCATTTGATAATTTTAACATCTTAAGTATTTTCGATAACTCAACTATTTCCAAATTTCTTTTATATACAGTTTTCAATCTAATCACTTTGTTTTCTTTAAAATATTAAAAAGTTTTCTAATCTATGGAATTGAAATTATGTTTTAAAGACTTATTTTTTTAGATTTCAAAAGCAAATTATCAGCTTTCAATTTATTATACACTTGTTTTCTACAAACAAAGTTCAACAAAGAGTTTTTCATAAAATTTTAATCGTTAACTCGTTTTTCTTCAAAACGTTTTCCTTCGTGGCATGCCAGATTCGGTCATGGCGTATTGACCGGGTTTGGGGTGTTACAATTTATATGTATTATATATATATATATATATATAAGTATGCCTATTAGGTGGTGTGAATTTTTCTTCTACTTAGAATATTATGTGCTCGGTTATAACACAAAGTTGATCATGAAAATGTTTATACTTATGTTTTGAGTTGATTGTTAGAGTTTTAAATGAGAACCGAATATATGGTCAATGAGTTGGTTGTATTTTTTTGTATCTTGGACTAGTCACATATCATGTGTGTGTTTGGTAGGTTATTCAAAAATCTTGTGTGCATTAAATAATAAAGAAGGGTGAATTGATAATTGTGGTTTAACATGGCTTTTAATTTAGGGACATGGCGCATATTATGATAACATAATGTGTATGTTTGTTCTTGCTAAAAAGTTCGAATGTCATGTATGTGAGGGAAAAACTAATAGAGTATTAAGGGCCTAATTGTTTTAATATGCATATTTGTAGAAGGTATAAAATGATATGTTGATTTTCGACTAATGCAATAGATGTATTTTTTTTAGAAGTCCTTATATGAAATTTGGTGTTGTTATGTAAAAGCTTGATTCGAAACCTGTACAGATAATGAATTATGATGTATTGAAATTTTTGAAACATGGTTATTTGTAATGTAAGTCTTGAATCAGCAATTGTTAGTATAGAAATTTTAAATATGCGAAATGGATTTATTTCATGTAAGACTGTGTTAAATTGTGTCTAGTTCGATAACGCCTCATAACCCTAATTCGGCGACGGGTACGGGTTAAAGGGTGTTACAGTTCGAGTCTGCTAAAGTGGCACGGCCTTGTGGCAAGCTCCAGGCCTTGTGGATTTCTTACTTTGGCCCATTTTCTCTGTTTTTGGCCCGCTTCTCGTTCTTTTCATCCTCCTATGCTCTCCTAAGTATAAAACATGAAATTAAAGGATTAGGAGCATCAAATTCTACAATTCAAGGGATAAATCATCCAAGAGTATGCCAAATGTGGGATTAAAATATGTATTTATTATGGTTTATCAGCCTTACAATTGTCCACACGGATAGACCCATGGGCGTGTGTCTAGGCCGTGTGTGACACACGGTCAGCCCCATGGGCGTTTTTGATAGGACGTGTGTCCCCATGCATGCTAGGTTGGCAAGTCAGAATACCCAGTAGTAAACACACAGGCTAAGACACGGTCGTGTGTCTCAACCGTGTGGGAGAGTAAACACACGGCTGAGACATGGCCGTGTGTCTCAATCGTGTGGGAGACACGACCTAAAGACATGGGCATGTGCCCAGGCCGTATGAAGTCTGCACCTGAAATTAGGAATTTAATTCGACACACGGTCTAAGGACATGGGTGTGTGCCTTGGCCGTGTGACCCTATTGAGATGATGACATCATAAACAGAATGTCAAGGTTTTCACACACAAGTGAAGATACGGGCGTGTCATGGCCGTGTGAGGGACACGGGCGTGTGTCAGGCTGTGTGAAAACCCCTGTAGGTTCAAAATGAAAAATAAAATCCACACAGACTAGGGACATGGGCGTGTGTGATTACATGGCTTGCCCACACGGGTGTGCCCCTCATCACATGTGTGGCCCTATTTTATGTCAAAATTTTCTAAGTGTTCAAAAGTTTCCGGTTTGGTCTCGAATCATTCCGTGTGCAAGTTTAGGGTCTCGTAAACCTATAATAAGGACATTAAGGTCTTGAATGAAAAGTTTTAATTTGAAATGAAATTTTATGGATCAATGTGATATGTTTGAGCAAGTTAAGTACGGTAATGCATCATACTCGATTCAGGTGTTAATTACGGGTAATGGGTGTTACAGGTCCGGCGGTTGAAAAAAGAGTGGGAAAAGGATAGGCAGTGATGAAGCGGTGGTGTTTAGTTTGGATAATGGTGGTTAATAGTGGAGGAATGGAGGCCAAAATAAAAAATAATGGTGGTTCAAGGTAGTGTAAAAGGGGGATGAGAAGAGAAAAGAGATAAGAGAGAAAAAGAATGAAAACAAAAGTTGCTTTTCTTTGTCTAGGTGTATTGGACGGCAAGGTCAAAGGGAGGAGAGAAAAATGGAAATGAGTAGCTTAAGGAGAAGTAAAGGAAGGTGGGGGAACAATGGGAGCAAAAAGTGGGCTAAAGAAGGAAAGGGGAGCAACCTAAGGGAGAAAAGAATCATTCTCATATGGCAACTAATGGGGATGGCTAAAGGGGCGTTGACCAAGAATTTTAATGCAAAAGTTTTTTAAAAATATATGATGGAGTGGGGAATTGAACATAGGATCTAGGGGGAATTAATTATACTCTTAACCATTAGGTTAGATTAGTTTATTGATCATGAGCTAACAGAATTTAAATAAATATATGGAGAGTGACCTACAACAATCTAGTGCATCCTGTGTACCCATTTAGAAATCAATAATACTCGTGAGTCCATCCAACATTTGGTCCATGAATGGTAGCGAAAAATGGTTCTTCCTGGTTGCCTTATTAAACTTTCTATAGTCTATACAAATTTTCCAACCCGTGACCACTCTAGTCGGGATTAGCTCATTATTCTCATTTTGCACCACCGTAATTTTGCCTTTCTTTGGTACATACTGTACCAGACTCATCCATGAACTATCCGAGATGGGATAAATAATTTTCGCATCTAACCACTTGATTATTTCCTTCAGGACTACCTCCTTAATGATCGGGTTAAGTCTGCTCTGCCCATCAATTATGGCTTCCTCACCCTCCTCTAATAGAATCTTATGCATGCAAAAGGAGAGACTTATTCCTCGGATGTCAACTACAGTCCAACTGGTTGCCTTTTTAAAATTTTTCAACACTTAAATCGACTTTCTTTCCTGGCTTTTGGTTAAATCTACTGAAATAATAATAGGCAAAGTAGATGAGTCACCTAAATAAACATATTTCAAATGAGAAGGTAGTACCTTTAGTTCCAATTTGGGTAGTTCCTTAGTTGATGCCTTAGGTTTTGTGTATTCATAAGACTCTAGCTTTAATGATTCAAATTGAGCTTATGAAGCATAACCCTTCGAATTGGCTTTCAGCAGAGCCATATGTTCCTCAACTTCATCGTCATCTGGTGGGGTAGACACTAGGACATGCTCTAATGGGTCATTTACATAATTAAGCTCCCATTTTGTAGAGACTAAAGACTCTAATTTCGATATCAAAGAGCACTTTTCAATTGTATCAGGAAATTTCATAGCTTTGAAAACATTAAAAGTCACCCGGTCATCTTGAACTAACATAGTGATTTTACCTTTTTGCACATTAATTAATGTTCTCTCAGTTAGTAAGAAAGGTCTCCCCAAGATAATTAGAGCCTCCTTATCTGCTTCAAAATCTAAGATGATAAAGTGAGTAGGAAAAATGAATTTATCTAGACGTACCAAAACATCCTTGATATTCCTTTCGACTGTGCTAAAGATCGATCTACCAGTTGGAGTGTTATGGTTATTGGTCTAACTTCGCCTATACCCAACTTCCTGAAGACAGACATGGGCATTAAGTTGATGCTCACTCCTAGATCACATAAGGCTTTACCATAATAAGATTCTCCGATATTGTAGGGTATGTTTAAGCACCCTGGATCTTTCATCTTTGGGGGTAGCTTGTTCTATAATAATGTATTGTGCTCCTCCGTCAATGTTATGGTCTCAAATTCCCTAAGTCTTCTCTTTTTGGACAAGATGTCCTTCATGAACCTGACATAGCTTAGCATTTATTCTAAGGCTTCCACCAATGGGATATTGTTATGAAGCTTCTTAAGAACATCCAAAAATTTCTTGAATTACATCTCTTTTTTCTACTGCTAAAGCCTTTGTGGATATGGAGGTGGTAGAATCCTGGCTTGAACTGGACAACTCTTCTGAGTTAATGTTCTACATCTAAAAATTATGTTAGTTTATCAAAATTGACTAGTTTCAGGTTTACATAATTAGATTTTTTAGGATTCGACTTCTGAGGACCGGAAGTTTCAACTCTCGGTTGAACTTCCTCCTTATCTCGAGCATTAGTAGGCTTATCTTCAATCTCAACCACCTTATGCTCCAATGTCTTTCAACTTCGTAAAGTGACCACTTTGCAATGTTCTTTGCCCAAAAATCTTGGATTTTTAATATCGCTGAGAAAATCCCCTTAGGATCTATTCTGTAGTTCAGTAGCTAATTGACCCATTTAATTCTCCAAATTTCTTAAAAAGGCGTCATTCTTTGTCATATACACCTTCAACAAGTTCTCCAAACTATTGGAAGGTTCATCTTGTGGTGGGCCTATTGAAGCCGATTAAGATTCCCAAGTGGAAGCGGGAGTGTGTGACTATAGACTTCATTAGTGGGTTACCCTTGACACCCACGAAGAAGGATTCAATCTGGCTGATTATGAACAGACTGACTAAGTCGGCTTATTTCTTACCTATTCGTACGAACTATTCATTGCAGAAGTTGGCTAAGTTATACATTTTTTAGATTGTGAGATTGCATGAGGTGCCAATTTCGATCATTTCTAATCGTGATCCTTGTTTTACGTATCAATTCTAGAAGAAACTGCATAAAGCACTAGGTACTAGACTAGATTTTAGTACAGCTTTTCTATCTATAGAAAGATGGTTAATCGGAGTGGGTAATTCAAATTCTGGAGGACATGTTGAGGGGTTGTATTATTGACTTCAGAGGTAGTTAGGAGTAACACTTGCCATTGGTTGAATTTGTGTACAATAACAGTTTCTAATCGAGCTACAGATGGCACCTTATGAGGTATTGTATTGTCGTAAAAGTTGGGCACCACTGTGCTAGACTGAATTGGGGAAAAGAAAAGTCTTGGGTCTCTGTAACACCCTGAGTTAGGGGCTATGCAGGTTGGGTATAATTCGTGTTCTAGTAGGTTTTGGGTATGCTTGGATGTGTGTGAGAGGTGTTATGAATGCTCGGTTTAAAGGGGAAGACTTTGGAAATTTTGGATTTTTGGGTGCTAAAAGGGGAGCTTGGCTGTGGGTGTCTTAAGAGAATTATTTGGGAGAATTAGACACAAAGATTGGGCAGCTTGAGTGGCAAGGGAGGCGCCACTAAGAGCTTGGCAAGGTGACGCCTCAGGTGCAAGGGAAAGGGGGGCCAGTGTTCGATTCGCAAGGGCAGCAGGAGGCCTTGTTTTTGCGTCATCTAGGTAGAGTGTTGGACGGTTTTGGGAGGCTTAAAAGATGGACAAAGACTTGGTCTTTGCTTTTTGAATTTGGCTAGATAGGTTTGATTTTTTTCAAATCTTTTTGAATGGATGGAAGGGAGGTGTTTTAGGAGAGTTTTGAGGATTTTTTTTTTTTGGGAGCTTGGAGCTTGGCCGATTAGTATAAATGGGGGGGGGAGGTGTTCATATATTTTCACCATTTGCTTTCTCTCCTTTGCCGAATTTTGCTTCCCAAAATTCCTTTGGTTGCCGAAACTTCCTTCTCCAAATTCTTTTGCTCTCACATTTTCCAAATGGCCGAATCTGTCACTCATTCTTTTATCCCTTCCTTGTTTCTTCAAAACCGAAAGCATCTAGACACCTTTCTTTATCTTCTCAAACCTCTTTGGCCGAAACCCCTATTCCCTTTCCCATTGATTTTCTTCCATTATTAGCCGAACCTACACCTTACCTCTGTGCCAAAATCCCTTTCTATTGTTTAACTTACCTTTGCCGAATATTGGAAGTAGATCTTCGGGCCTCGGTTTGCAATCGGTTAGTGAAGGCACTTTGGGGGTTTGTGGTATTCAGTCAAGCTTCCACAATCGAACTCGGTAAGAAGGTGGTGTTTCGGAGAGAGTTAGTCAAGCAGCATTTCGGCAGTTGATCGTTTGTGCTAGTAATAAGGTGCGTAATCATCGCACTATTTCTGTGGTTTTGGTTTGCTAACATGTTTATATGTGTATTATGTGTGGAAGCCGTTTATAATGGCATAAGTGATGAGAACCGGTGATGGTAAGATTAATTGTGATATATTTATGTATGTATAAATATTTATATATTTATGTGATATGATGACTTAACGTGTTGCATATATATAGTTGCATGGGATTTGGGCTTGATTCGATGAAGAAGGAAGTGTACACAAGGTGTACGTGGTCTAATGATAGCTCCGGCTACATTAGCGCTTGGGGATTAGCTGTGTGCTACCTCAAGGGAGGTGTTGGCTCGGTGCCCATCTCGGCGGTTGATTGCTATGTGCATCACCGTAGACAGTTTACGATATTTGGATCACTTTGGTTGATCGGTGGCTCAGCCACGGCCTCGAGCAGCGAGATTGCCGAGGTAAGATTTATGGATCACGATGTGATCAGTGGTGGGTTAGCCACGGCCTTAGGCAGGGAGTCTACTAAGGTTGGTGTCACGGTTGGATAGTAGGTTGGGCTGAGATGCATTCTTGCATGATTTGTTTCGATGGCTGTGTGGGTATGGGCCAAGCCTATACGGATGGAAATATGTGTTGTGGTTATGCACTGAGTCAGTGGACTCACTCTTTTCATTAACCATTTCAGGTGACGCGTAGTTGGATCGGGTTCGGAGAGGACACATGGTGGCCCATGCAGAAAGAGGAGTTTAAACGTTTTAGGCTTACTTTAAGTATTTTGTTTTAAATAGAATATGTAATAAAGGCCTTTTGACTCTTATTTATTTTAGTTATTATTTTATTAGTATTTACTATGGTTTGATGAATTTGAAACACTATGTGAAGATGATTATATTTTTCCAACCTACTTATTCAATTTGGCTTGTATATATTAAACTTTTAGAATGAGTATATTTTAATAACAAAGTTTTACTCATAAGTTTAAATAAACATGGATTTTTCAAAAGTTAGCAAGTTTTACTAAATTTTTCTAAGTTAAATAGATTTTCCACCGTCTTTTCCGCAGTGACATAACCAGATTCGGTCGTAGTGAATGGGCCGGGTTTGGGGATGTTACAGTCTCGAGCTAGTACAGGAGTCTGAGGAGAAAATTAGACTGATGCAATACAGACTAAAAATGACTTTAGATAGATAGAAGTCATATGCAAATCTGAGGAGGAAGGATATAGAGTATAGTGTGGGCGATCGGGTTTTTCTAAAAGTGTCACTATGGAGGAAAGTATTGAGGTTTGGACGGAAGGGCAAGTTGAACCCGAGGTTTATTGGGTCGTGTAGGATCCTTAAAAGGATTGGGCCAGTACTATATCAATTGGAGTTACCTCCTGAGCTCAACCATATACATGATGTGTTTCACGTTTCTATGCTACAGAGATACTGATCTGATCCGTCACATGTTATTCCAGTTGAAGAAATAGAGGTGCAACCAGATCTGTATGATGACGAGGAGCCTGTACAAATTTTGGATCGAGAGGAAAACATTCTAAGGAGGAAGTGAATATTGTTGGTTAATGTATTATGGCATAATCATGGCACTGAAAAGGCTTCATAGGAGTCGAAAGACTCAATGCGGCAACAGTACCCTCATCTATTCGGATCAAGTAAATTTCGAGGAAGAAATTTCTTTTAAGGAGGGGAGAGTTGTCACGCCCCAAAGTGTGGTAAACGTTTTCTAGAATTAATGTAACACCCACACCCAGCCCGATTATTGGATCCGAGTATGATGTGTCACAACTTAAAAACCAAATGAATTTAACAAAAATACTCGAAATTTTTAAAGCATTGTGGTCTCGGCATATACCCCAAGTTTGGTGTAATTCCCAATATAAAAATAACAATAACAAAACAATCAAATCAATTATACGCCAAGTAAAACAATTTCAAGCAAACATTTGGCAGAAGCCTTGTAAAAGTTGACAGAGTTATATAAATTGCAAGATGGATTATTTATCAAACAAAATTTTCAAGTGCGTCATTAGCAATTAATCATCATTCAAAACAGTTTGGCGTACACACTTAAATGATAATCTAATAATCCATAGTCAATAAGATTTAACATATATTTCAGGAGTTTATAAAGTATCTTATAAAATAGTGTTTTAGTGAAAGACGTAAATTGTTACAAAGTTGGTTACAAATAGATATATACGCCACCCATCCAAAAGGTCATGCATGATACAAAAATAGAAAAGTGGCTCACTACCAACAGTAACTCTAGTGTAGTCCCCTTCTACAAATACTTTTTCTTCGATCAACACGTGAGAAGGAAAAATTAACAGAGTAAGCTCAAATGAACTTAGTGAGTTCTATTTATAAAGATAACATAAATAATATACAGGGATACTGCTGGTAGGTAAACATTAGTACTCGTAATGATACTTAACCTTTTGGAGAAGTTTAGACATACTAAACATAATACACCCAATGGCATTCATAGTTCTTAAACGAACTCCATCTGCCAACTTAACACGACTTATGGGTACACTATCCGCCCATTTAACCATAACTTAACACAATGTGCATGTCTTACACATGACCTATACTCATTCCAGTCACAAACCTAGAATTCAAAATCAAAATCATATCAATTAGTTGTATTCATACGCATATACTCCACCCTGTAAGTCCTCATATCATTTATGTTTAGTTGAACATGTTTTCTCGTGATTTTTCAGTCCGGTTTGCAATATAGCTGCCCTACTAGAGGCATCACAAACATATCTCCTTCTTCTTCATCATATATCACCTTTCACATATAGATGGTACTGGGTTTGTGTAGTAAGGATGGTATTTTACATTGAAACATGAACTGACCATACTCATGCTGACAATACTGGTTTTTCATCACAAAACCAAACATCACACATTACACTATTGAGAGGGAACACTTACCTTACTAAATTTATAAAGTAAGAGGATTTATAGCACACAGAAATACGAAGGAACTCATTAGAAAGTCTACTATAGTAATCTACTCAGCATGTCCCATGCTCTTATTGCTTGGACCTTCGTTAGCTTCATGAGCTAAAAAGAGAGACAAATATATCTATCAAATCATTAAACTATTAAAATTTAACATGCATACATAAATCGGTATCATGCAACCCAGAATCAAGAAGTTTCCTTCCTCACAAGCAATTCTAAAATCTATGCATGTTTTACTGTAAATATGTAAATTCCTTCGATAATAACTTAAAGGTTTAATAGAAATCACCAGTAAATTGGTACTAACAATGACATCAGCTAGAGAATGGAAACTCCTTGTTAACGATTCCAACTTAGATATTTCTAAAGATTTAGTGAAGAACACAAGGAAGAAGAAGCAAAAGTGAAAATATAAAAACATGTTATCTAGATATCCTTATATAGCAAATACATCCAAGAACAAAACTTAGTGGAAGTCAAAGGATCCCACGATCACTCTAAAAGTTCGAGAAGAAAATAATTAAAAATATAATCATCTACAGTACCCTAGTTCAATTCTAACTAGGTCTCAACTAAACTCCAACTTTACTAAATGAGCCATCGTAATATATATATTAAACACGAAAACAAATATGTTGACCTGTGAATTAACGAGTTCACCCAAAACATCTGGGCTGGTGGATACCTTAACAGAAGAGTCTGCCAATCCCTAGAGTGTAACACCCCCTACCCGTATTCGATGCCGGAATAGGGTACGAGGCATTACCGAAACACATACACTTGTAAATGCATTAAACCAAGTCATAAAATTTCATCCAAATTATGCATCATCACAAACATACAACTTGAATAACACTAGCCAACATCAATGGCCTTATACAAAATAAACTACTAAATATTAAAGGCCAACATTTTAGGCCAAACCAATTATGACATATACAAATGACTAAGTCCTCTATACATGCCATAAACTTAAGAGGTTTGTAGTCACTTTTACCCCACGATGATAGCTTGATAGTGTGATTACATCTTCGGTGATCTCCAACTCGAGCTAGCATACAACCCTATAAGATATGGGAAAGGAAGGGAAGTAAGCTACAAAGCTTAGTAAGTAAGTATGTAAATAATTAATAATG
This sequence comes from Gossypium australe, assembly GCA_005393395.2. Taxonomy (NCBI): domain Eukaryota; kingdom Viridiplantae; phylum Streptophyta; class Magnoliopsida; order Malvales; family Malvaceae; genus Gossypium; species Gossypium australe. Next base: position 18,632,939 of record CM016615.1, read on the forward strand.
GATTTATTAATTTTACAAAACAACACAATCAAATCTAAAATCAATTTCATCATTTATTCAAGTTTGGAGCAAGCTGTCTATTCGAGTCACAGTCACTAAATTATTTTTATCTGAAGCTACGAAACTCCAAATTAAGATCCGTAAATTTTCCCTGAACTTAGACTCATTTATCTTCTCACCATAAAATTTTTAGAATTTTTGGTCTTGCCAATTAGTACAGTTTATTCATTAGAGATTCCCCTGTTTCGCTGTTCGACTGCTCTGACCACTTTTCACTACGAACCAATTATATCATTATACAGAATTCATATGATGATAAAATTTATTTCATTTGAAAATAGACTCATTAAGGATTTCAATCATATAACTTATACCCCATAATTATTTTTGTAGAATGTTTAATGATTTTTCCAAGACAGAACAGGGGATCAAGTAACCATTCTGAACCATACAATTCCTTTACTTTCTATGTTTATTTTATATAAAAATAGACCCAATTAGCTTTAAATAAATATCTCATACAACTTATAATTCCATTTCTACCATTTTTGGTGATTTTTCAAATTCACGTCACTGCTGCTATCCAAAACAGTTTTATTATAAATTTTTGCTTTCTTTCACTTTAGTTGTATTCATTACTTACCTATAACAATCATTCCAATTTCCAATCACATATTGAGCATATTGCTCATGAATTACACATACATATACATATACTTATCACTAAAACATCTCACATAATTTCATTTAGTCAGTTTTGCCGTTGAACGCTTCGAAATAATAACGAATATGCGGTGGTTTCGCACACAGCCCACCTTTGAAATCGAAGCACTCTTGTACACATAGTGGCCTTAACTCAATACCACTCATTTGACCTAGCTCAATTGTACTCATAATTCTGGCTCTCTTGTACATATGGTGGCCTTCACTTAGCACCACTCATATGACCTAGCCTTCTCGTAGCTCTCTTGTACACATAGTGGCTCACACCATATACCACACATGTGACCTAGCTACATATAGCTTTCTTGTACACATGGCGTACTCTCGGTACTACACATGTGACCTAGCTATGAACACAAAATCTCTTGTAGCTCTCTGTGCACATAGTGGCCTACACTTAGTACCACTCATGTGACCTAGCTACATGCCAATTACATCTTTCGATTCCGAAGGTTCAAACGGGAAATAACTCACTTTTTAACACTTTATTTCATTCTTTCAATAGTTAATTATGATTTAAAAATCAGATACAATACATTAAACATGCTGAAATATAAAACATCAATAAAAATAATGAATTATTTACATATTACTTACCTTGGTGCAAAATATGGCGAAATTTGCAATTTAGTCCTTAACCTTTTCTTTTCTCCGATCAAGGTCAATTCCTTGTCTTTCTTGATCTATAATAACATATTTAACTCATTTAATACTCACATTATTCAATTTAGTCCAAAAATCACACTATGACAAAATTACATTTTTGCCCTCTAACTTTCACAAAATTACGATTTTTTTCCCTAGGCTCGAAAATTAAACTTCATCCTATTTTCCTACATTTTATGACATGCTGAACATTTTTCCCTTTATGGCAACATCAAATTCTCACTCTAACATGTACTTATGAACATTAGGTATTTTTACCGATTATGTCGTTTTACTCGTTTTTACGTAAAATCGCTTAGCAAAAGTTGTTTAACATAATTTCAGCCTTCATATTCTATCATAAAACATCAAAATAAACATATTTCACCTATGGGTATTTTTCCAAATATGAACCCTAGGTTAAGATATTGCTAGAATAACCTAAACCGAGTTACCAGGATTCCAAAAACGTAAAGAACATGAAAAACGGGGCTTGGATTGACTTACTATGGAGCTTGGAAGCTTGGAAAGCCTAGCTATGGAGTCCCCCCCCTTGAAAATTCGGCCTAAGGAAGAAGATGACAACCTTTTTCCATCTTTTTTCCCATTTAATTTCCTTTTTATTACCAAATGACTAAATTACCCTTCATTAAAAACTTTGGTTCTTTCTACCTATATTTGTCCATTTTTGTCCATGAAAGCCTAATGGTATAATTACCATTTAAGGACCTCTACTTCAATTTAAAATTTCATAACAATTGGAGACCTCTAACATGTAGAATTCAACTTTTGCACTTTTTACAATTTAGTCATTTTGACTAAATTGAGTGCCCAAACGTCAAAATTTTCGAATGAGATTTTCACGAAATCATTCTGTGAAATTGTAGATCATAAAAATATAAATAAAATAAAATTTTCAACATCGAATTTGTGGTCTCGAAACCACTATTCCTTTTAGGCCTTATTTCGGGATGTTACATAGAGTTTGGCAAAACCTAGAGTTTGCCAGATGGAAAATCCCACAGAATATGCCACACAGTAAAAAAATACTTTCTTAACTTACTCATTTTCTACCCTTGACTTAACCGATTTATACTCTTAATTGTGACTTTGATATGGTCACTGTTCGGGGGGTTGTTACAATTAAATTCTTAAATGTAGATTTTTCTTTTAGGTTTAGTGATGTAATTGGGCCTTTTTTTGAAGCTGTCTCTTAGGACCTTCTAAAAGCCCATTTTCCCCTCCTAACCTATTTCCATTGTATCACATATTCTAGGAATAAAAATCCTAGGGTGCCGCTGACACTAGATATATATACATATTATTCTTGGTCGGCCACCATTTTCTTTTATTTCCTAGTTTTGTGCCGCCCAAACCCTAACATTTTTCAGCTCCTCACCACTATTTTCTCTAATGCCACTCACCACCTCTCATCTTTTCTTCTCATCACGTTTCTTTTCCTAATTTCCCTTATGTTGTCCCCCTCTTCCCCTTCTCTTGTTTTCTTTCTTCCTTTTCACCGCTTACTACACCCTTCAATCATTCGAACCCTCCTGGTTTTTCCCTTGCCGCGACTGCCTCCACCACTTTTTGGGCTGCCATTTCCCCCTCTTTCCCCCTTATCACCGTAGCACTTTTTGTACCCGATCAAAACCGTTGGGTTTTTCACTTCTTAAGTTGCCAATCTTCTCATTTGGTGAACCATATAGATTGTCCAGATCCCGTAAATACTTAAGGCTACCGATGATTAATTCATTCCCAATTGCGTTAGTTGGTAAGTGTAAATCATCTATTTATAATGAGATTCAGATTTGAGTACACACATGGTGTGCACAATCTATTTGTAACACCCCAAACCTGGCCTAGATGTTATGGCTGGATCTAGCATGTCACATCAAAAGGTTGTTTAAAAGCTACGCCTTCGTTAAAAACTTTGTATCCTTTTTGACACTCCAAATTTCGTTGCTTACAAGAAAACAAGATTTGTTCAAAGTATATTCTTGCAAAGATGCTACTATTTTCGAAAACTTTGTTTGTTGTAGAGGTTTGACTTAAATAATTGCGGAAACGTGATGTTTTGAAAGACAGTAGTTATTATTTTAAAAACCAGTGTTTAATCGTTTAACAATTCATAACTAGTAGAATTACCAAATGAAAGTTTCAAAAAAAAAAATCCAATGGCCTTATTACACAAAATATTAACCCAAAAATAATATAAGATGAGTTAAATCCAAATTTACTAAGTATCGTTAAGAAGCAAATCTGACATATGGCCATCTCTGAGTCCTCCGCAGCTCCAAATCCTCTAACGCTGGGGGATTACCTGCACGGTTAAAAGAAAGGGGTGAGTTACAAGAACTCAGTGTGTAATCCCCTATAACGGTCACTATCTGGGCCTGAGCCCATACGGTATCGGTCTGGGCCTAGGCCCTATTCGGTATCAAGCTGGGCCTAGGCCTCAAAATCATCTCAATGTATGTCGATATATGCCCACCCCAATCCTACCAGCTGACTAACTCTCCACCCGTACCAACCAATCACGCCATGTGGGGGCCATGTCAACCCACCCAGCCAATCCTCACCAATATTGCAGTCAAGCTGCTAATCACAGTATATGTGGCTGAGCCACTAAAACGGTAGGTGGCGATGCCACTCGAACGGTATGTGGCAGAGCCACTAAACGGTACTTCCTCCAATCATCAAACCCAACCCATGCAATATGATATGAGCGCAGTGAATTACAATAATAAACAGTTATATAAATAAAATCACATACACGATAATTAACTACTATCAAGGGTATAACGGTAATTCCACCCCTTGGGGGTATTTCGATAATTTACCCACTAAGGGTATTTTGGTAGTTTACCCACTAAGGGTATTTCGGTAATTCCAGTCATCTAATGGCCTTTCTGGACGCCTACGGTCACCTCGAGCGACACAGAATCCCTTTTGGGTCTCTATGGTGTAATTGGGCTTAAGATCCCATTTCAGCCCAAACGGGCGCACACGCTCGTATGGCACATTTAGCTCGGTTTCTGTCACGGTTCTACAGACTTCGCAGTCGCATCAACCATTCGGCAATTTCCCATCGATTTTGTTCTTGTGGGCTCGTTAGCCCATTGAGCCCACTTAGCCCGTCTCGGCTCAATAAGGCCCATTATAGCCTTAGATTCACGAGAGTGTTCGTGACACTCTCAACGGTCTACCGCCATCACTAGTGGCTCGATTTATCACTCCGAGCTCTCCCACGCTTGAGTGATCTCAGTTGATGGTTTCCCGGCATTTTGGAGTTTTGGCTTATGGCCAAATCACAGAACATCACATACTATCACAAACAATGGTGTGAGATTACACACCTGATTACGAGTTGTGTTTTCCAACGCTTCCAAAACACCTATAGTGATAGCTAATCAAGTGGTTAGTCTCAACCTTAAAACCCTTAACTTGAAGCGCCTTACTAGATTAACTTTACTTACCATGAACATCGTCTCCTTCAGTGCACCAATAATCGGCCTTATCTCTTAGCTATCAAGTCCCTAACAATAATTGGTGAACGAGAGAGTTATTAGCAATCATCCCACTTTCAGCCAAACCAAAGAAATTATGGCAACATTTTTACCTCACTTGCTTGATGAGTTACAGATAAAGATTTGATTAATTCAAATCCCTTGTGCCCCTTCACCTTGTAGAAAATCCTAAGCACGACGATGGCCATCACACAAAAACGCATCTTAGACCCAACGAGAGAGGAAGAAGAACACAACATAACAAGAACCGAATGAAACCAAGTTATAGACAAAGAGAGAATTTCCCCCACTTATCGATTTCCCAACTCTTTATAGCGCCACTCTAGGAGAGAACAGGACTATGATTCAACCAAGGATTAACTCACAAGATGCCGTGAGTATGCCCAACACAACAAGCGACAGAGGATGTTCGGCTAAGAGAATTAAACTACAAAGAAAAATTGAATGGTGTTGAAAGGAGAAAGAAGAAACAATTACAGATTAGAGAAGAGAGAGGAGATTCGGCTTATGGAGACGAAGGAGTAGAAGAGAAAACGGAGAAGAAGAGAGAGAGGGATAAAGAATTCGGCAAGAAAGAAAATGCAAAAGAGATGACCCGAAATGCTCAAGGAAAAAGTGCCCAAAATGCACATTCTCTCAAAAGAAAACTAGAGAAAGCGACACACTCTCAACTCTCCTTACCGAAAATGCTTACAAAACACCAAAGAAAATTCGGCACTCTCCACACACAACCTTGGCTGAAATTTCCTAACACCTAATCCCCACATTCGACCAACACCCATGCACTCCTCTATCCCTTGATTTCCTCCACCTTTTCCTCCTACAATCCCTCTCCTTCATCCATCTGAAACGTTGACCCATTCTCCAACTCCCATAGTAGAGTTTGATCCCAACTCTGCTTAATACCTTTAATTGCTTGCCAATGGAATCGAACTCCACTCCCCCTTGTCCCCTAGTGACGCCACCACCCACTTGCACTAGCTCAATTGTGTTAGTAAAACACACTCTAATTTACATAAGTCCTGCTTCCAACATCCCTCTCCACTAAAGGGCCAAAAACCAAAATTTTTCCAAGGTTCAGACTCGAACCCAGGCCTCCCTAGAACCCCCAAACACCCTCAAATTACAAACCCCTAATTTTTAGGATGTTACAATTCTACCCCCTTAAAGAAATTTCGGCCTCGAAATTTACCTGACCAAAAGAGATGAGGGTATTGATGTCGCATTGCCTCCTAAGGCTCTCATGTGGCTTCCTCTGAACCGTGATTACACCATAGTACCTTGACTAATGGAACAAATTTTCTTCTTAGCACCTTAACATCACGGTCCAACATCTGCACTGATTCTTCTTCAAATGTCAGATCAGGTCTTACCTCAATCTCCTCTACCGACACTATATGAGAAGGATCCGAATGGTAGTGTCTCAGCATAGAAACGTGGAATACATTATGTATCCGGTTTAATTCAGGAGGCAATTCAAGCTGATAGGCGACCGGTCTAACACATTTTAATACCCGGTAAGGTCCGATAATTCTTGGGCTTAACTTTCCCTTCCATCCAAATCTGAGAATCTTTTTCCACGGTGAGACCTTCAAGAAGACATAATCCCCCACATAGAACTCCATCTCTTTACGCTTTAAGTCAGCATATGACTTCTGCCTATCAGACACTTCTTTTAATCTACCCCGGATTAACTTCACTTTCTCATCAGTTTCCGAAATTAGCTCTGGACCCAACAATCATCGCTCACCCAAATTTGTCCAACACATAGGAGTACGACACCTACAACCATATAATGCCTCGTATAGTGCCGTTTGAATACTGGATTAGTAGCTGTTATTGTAAGCAAATTCCGCTAAGGGTAGATAGTCTTCCCAACTGCCTTTAAAATCAATCACACAGCCTCTTAACATGTCTTCCAAAATCTGAACTACCCTCTCTGACTGGCCATCAGTCTGCGGATGAAATGCTGTGCTGAAATCCAACCTTTTACCTTGAGCCTCATGCAACACTCTCCAGAATTAAGATGTGAATCTAGGATCCTTGTCCGAGATGATAGACACTGGTACCCCATGCAACCTTATAATCTCCGCCACATATAACTTGGCTAACTTCTGCAACGAGTAATCCGTGCAAACCGGTATGAAGTGGGCGAACTTAGTCAACCAATCAACAATTACCCATACTAAATCTTTCTTAGTAGGCGTCAGGGGTAGCCCACTAACAAAATCCATGGTTACCCTCTCCCACTTCCAGAGTGGAATTTTCACCGGTTGCAGTAATCCAGAAGGTAGTTGATGCTCAGCCTTCACTTGCTGGCATGTCAAACACTTACTTACGAAGTCGGTAACCTCACGCTTAAGTCCTTGCCACCAATACAGTTCACGTAGATCTCGGTATGACTTGTTTCCACCGGGATGCATAGCGTATGGGTTACTATACGCCTCCCGCAAAATCGACTGTCTTAACTCAGAGTCCCTCGGTACGCAAACTCTTCCACGGAAACATAATACCTCTTCACTATTTAGCCCAAAATCCATAGTCTCACTGCTTTCACCTGCTGAAAACGAGAACCCAACGACTCATCCAATAACTGCTTCTCTTTAATCTGATCAACCCAAGCCGGTTTCACCTGAAGTTCTGCCAACAAACTACCATCCTCAAATAAGCTGAGACGAGCAAACAATACTCTTAAATCAGATACCACCTTACGACTTAGTGCATCTGCCACCACGTTAGCTTTTCCCAGATGGTACTCAATCGAGCAATCATAATCCTTCAGCAACTCTATCCATCTTCGTTGCCTAAGATTCAACTCCTTTTGGGTAAGGAGATACTTAAGACTCTTATGGTCAGTATAGATGATCGACTTTTCCCCATACAAATAATGTCTCCATATTTTTTGTGCGAACACTAGCGCAGCTAATTCCAAGTCATGAGTGGGGTAGTTCACCTCGTACGGCCTAAGCTGACAAGACGCAAATGCCACCACCTTCCCTTCTTGCATCAGCACACATCCCAACCCCATGTGTGACGCATCACAGTAGACTACGAATTCCTTCCCAGCCTCTGGTTGAATTAATACCAGAGCTTCAGTTAAGATCTTCGTAGTAACTTAGTTAGAGGTGCAGTAATCAATGACAACCCCTCAACGAACCGTCTGTAATACCTAGCCAGACCCAGAAAACTTCGAATTTCAGATACTGACTTTGGTGACTTCCAATCCAATACGGCCTCAACCTTCCGAGGATCAACCCTAATTCCCTCGGCAGATACAACATGCCCCAAAAATGTCACCTCCCGCAGCCAAAACTCGCACTTGCTGAATTTGGCATGGAATTGTTTTTCCCTCAATATCTACGGAACAACCCGGAGATGTGAATCATGCTCCTCCTCAGTTCTTGAATACACCATAATACATTTATAAACACCACCACGAATCGGTCTAGGTAGGGTTGGAAGACCCAATTCATCAAATCCATGAAAGCAGCTGGTGCATTTGTTAACCCAAACGCCATGACCAGAAACTCATAGTGTCCATAACGAGTCCTGAATGCTATCTTAAACACATCTGCCTCCTTAACCCTTAACTGATGGTACCCCGACCTTAGATCTATTTTAGAGAAAACCAAAGCTCTTTGCAGCTGATCAAACAGAACATCTATCCTTGGTAGCTGATACTTGTTCTTAATTGTTAGCTTGTTTAACTGACGGTATCAAAACGCATGCGCATTGACCCATCCTTCTTCTTTACGAACAATACCGGTTCTCCTCACGGAGACACACTCTGTCTGATAAATCCTCTATCCAAAAGCTCTTGGATCTGAGCCTTTAATTCCACCAGCTCCTTCGGTTCCATCCTATAAGGGGAGATGGACACCGAAGTCGTACCTAGTAAAAGCTCATTCCTGAATTTGACCTCGCAGTTTGGAGGCAACCCCAGAAGCTCTTCAGGAAAAACATCCGAAAACTCCTTTATAGTCCTGACATTCTCAACAGACGGTTCCTTAACAATAGATGTGCTGACATAAGCAAGGAACGCCTTGCAACCTTTACGAACCAGCTTCTCGGCCCTTAACGCTGAGATTACATTTGACAAATAGTTCCTCCACTCCCCCATCACGATCACCTGCTCATCCTCTCAAGTCTTTAATACCATACACTTAGCAGCACAATCCAAACTTACACGGTGTTTCACTAATCAATCCATGCCCAGAATGAGATCAAACTCGCCAAACGGCAGTTCCATCAAATCCACCGAAAAAACAACCCCTTGAACCTCGAGAGGCACATCTCTAAACAACTTATTCACTACAACAGACTATCCTAAAGGACTAATCACCGACATCTCTTTATCAGCAAGTTCGAATTGTATACCCAAAGTTCCAGACACGGTACATGCAACATGCGAGTGCGTTGACCCAATATCAATTAAACCAATACATGGTACATCATGAATGAGGAACGTACCAGTTATGATGTCAGATGCATCGCCATCCTCTCGACTCTGAGCAGCATAAACCAATCCTAGTTGTCTTGCCTCTCTATTATCAGCACCTCTACCCGGTGCTCCACGACCACGTCCTAACCCATTTCCCCCTCTAGGTGGACCATGACCTCTCAGTGGCTGCTGACCACCTCTCCCTGGCTACACATAGCTCTGACCTACTGCTTGCGTCCGAACAGGCTCCCGAGGATAGTTTCTGTACCGATGATCCTTGGACCCACATCTTAAACACCCGCCAGTTCTTCTCCAACACTCTCCCGAATGTGGTCTCCCGCATTCAATGCATGGTTGTGGTCGACCAACAGCAACTGGAATCCCAACTCAGGCTGGCCCATCAAACCTAGGCCTCTTACGAAATCCCCCTGAAGAACCTGAAGATCCAAAATCTCTCTTATTCCTGCCCCTTTCCTTCTCATGGTTTTGACGCTCAGAGCGTTTCACGTCCTCGGCAATCTTAACCTTCTCTACCAGGGCAGCGAAGTTTCTTTCCCTCTGCTGGGCTATCAGTACCCGCATCTCATCCCAAGACCATCCTCAAATCATACACAATGCTCGTATTCAGTCGCAACTATGCCCCGAGCGTACCGGCTCAAGCGCAGAAACTCTGCCTCATATTCCGCTATAGACTTATTTCCCTGAACCAGATTCAAAAAGTCCTTTCTCCGGGCGTCCACGTAACTTGCCCCGATATACTTTCCTTGGAAGGCTGCTTTGAAGAAATCCCAAGTCACATGGTCAGCTTGCATACCTTCCCTTACTGTAAGCCACCATTGGTATGCCTCATCTCGTAGTAGGGATACCGCTCCTTTCAGGTTTTTCTCCATTGTGCAGTCTAAGTCATCCATGATTCGCTCTACTGCCTCTAACCAATACTCTGCTACATTCGGGGCTATACTAGAGATGCCCCTAAAGATTTCTGCCCCATTTGACCGGAGCCGCTCAGAAATTGACCCTCGGGCCACCGACCCAGTACTCGCTCCAGCAACCCTTTCCAGAACCCATAGCATTGCTTGAGACAAAGCATCATCCCCTCTGGCTCGATCATGAGACCCTGTTTCAGTCACCAGTGATACCAGCGCCTCCCTTTCAGGCATATGTCCTAATGTTGAGGACCTAGCCCTAACACTTCGGCCCTTACCACGGCCACGTGTACCCCTTCCACGACCTCTCGTACTCATATCAGTGTAACGTATTAATCTGCTTAAGAGTTTTATGCATCAGCTTATAATTCTCATGATTATTAACAAGTGTTTTATGAAAAACAATAATAAGAGTTGTTTTCGCAGATCGAGTTTCACTACCGTTTTAGTCTCTATAATCTTAGTTTCCCTATATAAGAGTTCTGTATACTACTATCCTTAGTAGTTTTTCAATACAGTCGCTATAACATATAACAAAATATGAGATCAGAGAACTTACGGATTTGGTGCCGGAGACTTGGTGTGCCATACTTCCAATAACACTATCACTTTTCTAAACCAAAGTTTAAACAGATTTGGAAAAATTTTCAGACCCATTCCACAGCCGAGTTTTGCAACCGAACTCTGATACCATTAAATGTAACACCCCAAACCTGGCCTAGACGTTATGGCCGGATCTAGCATGTCAAATCAAAAGGTTGTTTAAAAGCTACGCGTTCGTTAAAAACTTTGTATCCTTTTTGAAACTCCAAATTTCGTTGCTTACAAGAAAACAAGATTTGTTCAAAGTACATTCTTGCAAAGATGCTACTATTTCCGAAAACTTTGTTTGTTGTGGAGGTTTGACTTAAATAATTGTGGAAACGTGATGTTTTGAAAAACAATAGTTATTATTTTAAAAACCAATGTTTAATCGTTTAACAATTCATAACTAGCAAAATTACCAAATGAAAGTTCAAAAAGAAAAAATCCAATGGCCTTATTACACAAAATATTAACCCAAAAATAATATAAAATGAGTTAAATCCAAATTTACTAAGTATCTTTAAGAAGCAAATCTGACGTATGGTTAAAAGAAATAGGTGAGTTACAAGAACTCAGTGTGTAATCCCCCATAACGGTCACTATTTGTGTAACAACCTGGTTTAGTGCCTAGCCGAAATAGTGGTACGAGACCATAAATTCGAGTTAGTAAAATGAGTTTTTAAGGTATTTGAGATGTTTGCATGATAATATGAAAGTTTCATGTAGAAATTTTATGGAAATTTCCATAAAATTGGTCCATTAGGACTAAATTGTAGAAGTTGCAAAATATGAGTTTCTAGAAGCTTCTTGTATTAAATAGCTTTAGAATATTAATTAGAAGTCCTTAAATAACAATTTTCCCAAATTACAATTTTTGGACAAAATTGGACATGAGTTAGAAATTTGTAAAAGTTTAATGAGAAGGGCATTTTGGTCTATCTATTAAATGATTAAAATAGGAAAAAGATGACAAAAATCATTCTCATCTTCTTTCTCAAGTGCCAAAAATTTGAAGGAAGCCATAGCTAGGGTTCTTCAATTTTTTAACCTTGCTAGTAAGTTCATCTTAGCCTCGTTTTTAATAGTTTTCATGTTTTTGGAGTCCTCGTAACATGAATTAGCTATTTGTAGGTATAAGTTGAGCTAAGATGCATGTTCAAAAATCTACCCATGTGTTACATGTTTGTAAAATGATGTTTTATGGAAGATTATGAGAGTTTGATGTTAGATGAACATCTTTTTCTAAGTGAATTTCATGAGAAATGCTAGAAAGGACTAGTTTGTAATTATTATAAAATTTGCCATACATGGTGGAAATAGTGAGATTTTGTTATTGCTATAGTTGAGAAAATGAATCAGCTAAGCATGAAGTTCACAAAAGATGAATAAAAATCACTTTACGAGCCTTGGGGCAAAAGTGTAATTATGAGAAAGTTTAGGGGCAAAATAGTAATTTTGCCAAAGTATGTGTTAAGAGTCAATTTAATCAATGTGGTTATTAAATGATCTAAACTATTATTATAGATCAAGAAAAACAAAGCCCGAATCGAAACTGAGGCAATAACAAAGTCGAGAACTAAATTATATATCTACATACATTCTGTATATCGAGGTAAGTTTGTATGATTTCTAAGCTTTGTGATTACTATCATTGAATTGCTTAATATAATGTGCATTATTACCATAGAAATGCTTAATGCTTTGTTAAATAAAGAAATCAATGAGATTAAGCATGAGAAAGTCTCGATTGAAGTTGAATTGCTTAGGATACTCGATTTACCACGTTACATAAGAAAGTCCGTATAAGACGAAGCCAAGGCATGGCATCGACAATCAAGCAAAGTTATCATGTAAGTCCAAGACAAGTCTTGGCATTGAAGAGTTATTATGAGATGAAGACCCATGTAAGCCCAAGCCAAGGCATGGCATTGGTGAGTCTCCAAGCAAAGATGTCATGTAAGTCTAAGACATGTCTTGGCATTGAAAAGCTATCATGAGATAGATATCCCATGTAAGTCCAAGCCAAGGCATGGCATTGGTGAGTAACAAGGAAGATTTCAAGTAAGTCCAAGCCAAGGCTCGGCATTGACTAGTTCATGAGTAAAGATACCAAATAAGACCATGTCAAGACATGGCAATGGTAAGTTCCTAAGGGAACACACAAGGAAGACTTTGAGTAAGTCCATGTCAAGACATGGTATCAATTCCATGATGAGAGATCCCATGTAAGACCATATCTAGGATATGACTTTGGCATCGAGTTATATGTGGGATGAGATTTAGTATCCTTGGTTATTCATAGAAATTCATCGGGCAAATGAGTAAAGCAAATGAGTAAAGCTTAAATGAGATAGCAAGAAAATTAAGTAAGCAAAGCTATTATCAAGTTGGAAATGAGTATTATTCATGTTATGAACGATGAATTAGAGATTATGATTATTATAGTAAGGTATGCTGATCTATGTGATCAAGTGATACAGCTACCTTATTTACCTCACAAGCATGAGACTAGTAAGTATCATGAGATATGTAAGAATCAGTAAGAGTAAGTAAGCTTAAATAGCTAAAATTATGATCCCATTATTTATGCCAAATGGTTTATGTTAAACATGTATGATGTTATGTGAATTATATGCAAATTTACTAAGCTAAATGCTTATGTCTTTTATTCTTTCTTTCCATGTAGTCCCGCCAAGCTAATCTCATGGATCATTGTCATCAGAGCTTGGAGCACGCTATCAATCGCTATTTTGGTATAGCCAAGATGTTTATATTAAGTATGACATGTATAAGAACATTTCATTTTGAGAATATGTCTTAAAAAGGGCAAAAGTATGGGCTATCAAGTTTATTATTCTTTTGTATATGGCTAAGTGATTGGCCAAGATTGACTAAGTATGTATGTTTATCAATATCAATGAAGCATGTAGTATTGTTCATGAAAAATGTATTAATTTGAGTTGTTGGATTGAATATGAGATTGATCTTGATTTCAGGGTGGCAATTGGCTTGGCAAATAGCCTTCAAGTGCCGACACAGATAGACACACGGGCGTGTGTCTAGGCCGTGCGTCCCCTGCACCTTAGTACTTTAAATTAGATTAGACTACGGGCAAATCCCATGGCCGTTCGTTTAGGCCGTGTGTGACACACGGTCAGAACATGGGCGTGTGCCCCATACCGTGTGAGTATAGTCAGAGTCGACCATAGTCTAAGTCCACGGGCGTGTCAAGGCCGCGTGAATATAGTCAGTGTCGACCACGATTGGAAGACATGGGCGTGTCTTAGGGGTATAGGGGCGTGTCCGAAGCCACATGGGCGTGTGACCCCTGTTTTAAGGAAAAGTTTTAGATTGAATTCCGAAAGTTTCTATATATGTGTTTAAGGCCTCCTAAGCCTATTAGATGTATGAGTTGTTTAACAAAGAGAAGTTTTTAATTTGGAACGAAATTTTATAGCCCGTAAACACAAGTTTAAGCAAGTTCAAGCATAGTAATGTCTCGTATCCGGTCTTAGCCACAGACTCGGGTATGAGGTGTTACAATCTGGGCCTAAGCCCATACGGTATCGGTCTGGGCCTAAGCCTCAAAATCATCTCAATGTATACGGATATATGCCCACCCCAATCCTACCAACCGACTAACTCTGCACCCGTACCAACCAATCACACCATGTGGGGACCATGTCAATCCATCCAGCCAATCCTCACCAATATTGTAGTCAAGCTCCTAATCACGGTATATGTGGCTGAGCCACTAAAACGGTAGGTGGCGATGTCACTCGAACGGTATGTGGCAGAGCCACTAAAACGGTATGTGGCAGAGCCACTAAAACGATACTTCCTCCAATCATCAAACCCAACCCATGCAATATGATATGAATGTAGTGAATTACAACAATAAACAGTTATATAAATAAAATCACATACACGATAATTAACTACTATCAAGGGTATAACGGTAATTCCACCCCTTCGGGGTATTTCGGTAATTTACCCGCTAAGGGTATTTCGGTAATTTACCCACTAAGGGTATTTCAGTAATTTACCCACTTAAAATGGCCTTTCTTGAGGCCTACTATCGTCTCGAGCGACACTGAATCCCTTTTGGGTCTCTATGGTGTAATTGGGCCTACGATCCCATTCCGGCCCAAATGAGCCCACATGCTCGTGTGGCCTATTTAGCTCGGTTTCGATCACGGTTTTGTGGAATTCGCAGTCGCATCAGCCATTTGGCAATTTCCCATCGGTTTTGCTCTTGTGGGCTCGTTAGCCCATAGGGCCCACTTAGCCCGTCTGGGCTCAATAAGGCCCATTACAGCCTCAGATTCACGAGAGTGTTCGTGACACTCTCAATGGTCTACCGCCATCACTAGTGGCTCGATTTATCACTACGAGCGCTCGCACGCTCGAGTGATCTTGGTTACTGGTTTCCCGGTTTTTCGGCATTTCGGTATTTCGGCTTATGGCCATATCACAGAACATCACATACTATCACCAACAATGGTGTGAGATTACACACCTGATTACGAGTTGCGTTTTCCAACGCTTCCAAAACACCTATAGTGATAGTTAATCAAGAGGTTAGTCTCAACCTTAAAAACCTTAACTTGAAACGCCTTACTGGATCAACTTTACTTACCAGGAACACCGTCTCCTTCAGTGCACCAGTAGTCGGCCTTATCTCTTAGCTATCAAATCCTTAACAATAATTGGTGAACAAGAGAGTTATTAGCAATCATCCCACTTTCAGCCAAACCAAAGAAATTATGGCAACATTCTTACCTCACTTGCTTGTTGAGTTACAGATAAAGATTTGATTAATTCAAATCCCTTGTGCCCCTTCACCTTGTAGAAAATCCTAAGCCCAACGATGGCCATCACACAAAAATACATCTTAGACCCAATGAGAGAGAAAGAAGAACACAACATAACAAAGACCGAATGAAACCAAGTTATAGACAAAGAGAGAATTTCCCCCACTTATCGATTTCCCAACTCCTTATAGCGCCACTCTAGGAGAGAACAAGACTATGATTCGGCCAAGGATTAACTCACAAGATGCCGTGAGTATGCCCAACACAACAAGCGACAGAGGATGTTCGGCTAAGAGAATTAAACTGCAAAGAAAAATCGAATGGTGTTGAAAGGAGAAAGAAGAAACAATTACAGAATCGAAAAGAGAGAGGAGATTCGGCTTATGGAGAGGAATGAGTAGAAGAGAAAATGGAGAAGAAGAGAGATAGGGATAAAGAATTCGGTAAAAAATAAAATGCAAAAGAGATGACCCAAAATGCTCAAGGAAAAAGTGCCTAAAATGCACATTCTCTCAAAAGAAAAGTAGAGAAAATGGCACACTCTCAACTCTCCCTACCGAAAATGCTACCAAAACACCAAAGAAAATTCTGCACTTTCCACACACAACCTTGGCCGGAATTGCCTAACACCTAATCCCCACATTCGGCCAACACCCATGCACTTCTCTATCCCTTGATTTCCTCCACCCTTTCCTCCTACAATCCCTCTCCTTCATCCATTTGAAATGTTGACCCATTCTCCAACTCCCATAGCAGAGTTTGATCCCAACTCTGCTTCATCCTCTCCCAAAGCATAAAATAAATACCTTTAATTGCTTGCCAAGGGAATCGAACTCCACTCCCCCTTGTCCCCTAGTGACTCCACCACCAACGTGCCACTAGCTCAATTGTGTTAGTAAAACACACTCTAATTTACATAAGTCCTGCTTCCAACAGCCCTCTCCACTAAAGGGCCAAAAATCAAAATTTTTCCAGGGTTCAGACTCGAACCCAGGCCTCCCTATAACCCCTAAACACCCTCAAATAACCCGCTGAACAAGCACAACATGCAATTATACAAAAATTACAAACCCCTAATTTTTAGGATGTTACACAATTTCATTCTCATATTGATTAAACAATCTTTTTTTTTTTTATTCCTGAATCTGGCTAGTTCCAATGACAAACTTGAATGATTAGTATGTATATATTGTTTAAGGGCCAGATTTGGGGGAGTCAAATTAGATATGATCAAGATAGGTGCCGCACAGCTTGGAGAGAAAGTGTGTGTCTTGACTAGTTTTTACGTTTGTGTATTGTCATTTGACCAAATGTGTATGTGTAACATCCCGAAATCGGGCCTAGTAGGATTGGGCCCAATGGGCCTTGGGAGTAGTAGTGTTTAAAATTTTTGGAGAACAAGAGAATGGCTTTAGTGCAAGTTGGACTTATTAGGTGAGTGATTTTGGAAGGTTAGAGGGCTTCTATGAAGTCCCGGGATCAAACTTTGGCTTTAGGGAAATTTTGGTTTTAGGTGGAAAAAACCCTGGGAGTAGTAGGTAGGCTTTAAGAATAAAATGTGGAGAAAAATGACACAAGTGGAGTGTGTGGTGTAGCGGCAAAGTGACCCCACTTAGGGAGCAATGGAGGTGACGCCACAAGGAAGGAAGATGGTCCAAGGTTCAAGTCTTTTTATATGGACCTTAGAATTTGGCTATAGATTTATATTTAGTTGCGCATGGTTTTAGACACAAGAGGAGCTTGTGGCCAAGTGGTTAGCGGCATGGATTATGCTACAAGGGAGCCTTGGTTCGAATCTCATGACAAGCAATGGAGTATTTATTTTGACGGCCAGAGTTTGAGTTGGATTTAAACTCTGCTAGCGGAGAGATCCCACATCGGAAAGATACAAAGAAGGAAGGTGATAAGCTAGCTGTATATAGAGCATTCTATGAGGAGAGAAAACATACCTTGGTGGGCGTTGGGCATAGGAGTGCTCGGAGCGTGGATTAGCAACCTTCCGATTCCTTATCAGGTGTGTATTCTCTCTACTCAAGATGTAGAGCGGCAAATGCCGAAATGCCGGTCACCCGACGATGGTAGCCACACGAGTGCGCGAGCGTACGTGTGGGGGCTTCGATGTGATAGTTGAGGCCATCAGTAGTATTCTTGTGGGTTGAAGCTGCTTGGGCCACGATGGGCCGAAGTGGGCCTAGTGGGCCCGTGGGCCCATATAAGTAAATTGTGTGATTGTGTAGTATATATTGGATTAGACTAGGTGAATCTCATATACGTGGCTAGATTTGTGCTAGGTGGGCCGCACGAGTGTGTGGGCTCGAATGGGTCAAAATCGGGTTTTAGGCCCAATAGTTCGATAACGACCAGAAATGGTAGCCGAGCCGCTCGGGGCGACATTAGACCTTCGGAAAGGTCATTAGATTTAGAATTACAGAAATACCCTTGGAAGGGTAAATTACCGAAATACCCTTGGTGGGTAAAATTACTGTTACGCCATTAGGAGTTGATTAGCATGATTGTGTGTATTACTCACACGCCTTCTTCGTTGTTGTGTTATTAACTGTAAAGGCTGAAAGCCGAAATGACTAATGTGATAGGCAAAGTACCCTTATGGGTAAGGTTGGAGACACCGGATAAGTTCTTCAATATTAATATTCTTCATAGCATGCATGTATGTATTTTTGATGTTATGCATGTATGAAACATTATCTGTTACACATTCTGATATTGGTTGCATGCATATTGTACACGAAGTAAAGAGCATGGGCTCGGGATTGAATGAAAGGAGGAGGGAGAATCAGTGACTACTGTCATGAGTGACTACTGTCACGAGTGGTATAAGTACCATGGTGGTTGAAACCACGAATACTTTAATCAATGACGCATCTCGGTGGTTAAGTACCACAGTGGGTTGGCCCCACGTATGCGCAATTTATCAGAGATCGTCACGGTGGTCTACGACCACAGTGGGTTGGCCCCACGATTATATATTTTAGTGACTTTGTCATGAGTGGTCTAGGACCATGGTGGTCAAGAACCACAGTGGCATAATGCCACGGGTGTTTGGATGATTCTGGTGTGTAGAGGATGGAAAACTAGGTTGGGTTGGGCTGCATTGCATACATGTGATATATGCTATATTGAGTGGGCTAAGGCCCAATGTGCATCTGTGGGCTTAAGGCCGAGTTTGCGTTATTCGAGGATTTACACACTGAGTCTTGGTGACTCACCCCTCTACTTAATTTTGTAGGTAATCGCTAGACCGCGGATTTGGAGCCGAGGCAGACTTGAGGTGGCCATGCAATGTTTTCTCGTGAATTCGTCTTCTTTATTTTAAACTTACTTTAATTCTAGGTTTTTGTTATGTAATAAGGCCTTCGGGATTTTATGATTTGGGTTGTGATTTATTGCAATTATTATATTTTATGAAACGCTTAATACGCAGTTTTTTTCTAAAACTGTAAACGACCTTTTTCCCAAAACACTAGCAAATGGTTTTCAACTTATAAACATTAAAACTCGGGATTTTTAAGCAGTCACGAAGTTTCTTTAAAACAACCTTTCCATGTGACATACCAGATCCGGTCGTAACGTTTAGGCCAGGTTTGGGGTGTTACAGTATGTGCCTCCCTTACGATTTTAATTGCTAATTTTAATCTTGATGAAGATCAAATTATTCCAATGATTTCAGGTTTGCTAAGTAACCCCCATATCTGATTTGAAAATAAGCCTTGATCCGATACTGAAAAATGAACGATTCAATTTAGTGGGTAACAACACCATGTATGGTAGATCTAAAGGTAGTATGATTTGATTATGTTAATTATGTGGTGACAAATTCCCTGTGTTAGTTTTGCAATTATTACCGATGCATGCCTATTACTACTGTTAAAATTACAAACTGCCACTAATTGCATGAAAGTTGCATGTTAATACTGCTATCATTACTGTTTTATGATTTATAAAAGCATCGCATATTTTTGCATTGGGATTGAGATATTGAAGGTGGAAGTATAAGCTTTAAATATGGGATCGGTTCACCAATCGAATAAACTGTTAAACTGGTGGTTCATTCGCATAATATTATTGTGGTGTGTGGAGATGGATGAGTTCTAGGGAACTTTTATTGTGGAGTGTATCGGATGGTTGGGGTAGGAATTATGTACTATTATTCATGCATACTGTGTATCTATTGAAAATTTTCCATGAGATTGATAATCTGTTTTCTGCAATTTTTATGTTATATTACTACTTAAGTGCCATCCGTTTTTGTGTTAAGACCACACTGAGCTTTATAGATCATTCTTTGGTTTCCCATCTTTCCAGACAAGTCATGAGGTTAGGACTCGAACTTGGAAATCAAAGCACTGTTATCGGATTTTATACAAAAGTATTTCAAACCTATTTTATAAACTTTGTGATTTCTGCATTGTTTACAAACGAGCTGTGGTATGGACTTTCTATTTTTCATATGGGAGTTAATTTTGGGATTGACTTTATATGTTTTTGACAATAAACATGAATGCGATTAAGGTTTTAAAGACATTATTTTAAATTATTCTTAAATGGTATAAATATGGATTTTTATTGATTTTGGTAATTAAAATTGAATAAATGAGATAATTAAAACAAACCAATGTTTTCTTGAAACAGTTTTGATTTTAATCATGATTTTGGAACTAAAACAAAATTGTTTTCTCAAAGCGATTCTTACCAATTCCATAAAGAGTTCAAATAAATATATATACTGAAATCTTACAATAACGTTTTGATTAGAATTTTCAAAGTTTGATAGAATACTCAAATCATATCAATACTTTATTGAGTTTCAATGCCATTTAAACAAGAGATGATTTCTTCTAAGGAACTTGAGGCTTTTACTACTTAACTCTATTTACTAAACCTTAATGTTTTACTTAGCCATCTTGGTGACTAATATAACTTTCATGATTCGGCCATAACATTCGGGCCAGGTTGGAGAGTTTACAAAATCAAGCCTCTAATCACATGAATTCATTCTCAACTTGCTTGGATTTTCCATTAATCATTATTTCAATATTTTCTCATAAACAAGATTATAACAAAAAATTAGTATCCAAGCTTTCTTATAGCAACGTATAAAATATTAAATTAATAGAGATGAAAACATCATTACTTACCTTATTGAAGATTTCTCTCTCTTGCTTTAACTTTTTCTCTCAAGAACCATTGAAAAACCCTTGTTGAAAATGGAGAGATTTATGGTGGATGAAACACCCCAAACCCGGCCCACAAGCCCCTACCGGATCTGGTATGCTTCTTGAGAAAAACTTGTTTTGTTGCTTTGGAAAACATGTGATTTTGTGGTAAGAGAATAGATTTGAAGTACGATCTTGTTGAAAAACCGGGTTGCGATTTAAGTTTGTATCTTATAAAATTGTTAACTCTAAGTTTTTAGAAAAATATATATATATATATATATCAAAAGAAGAACCAAATTTAGAACTTATTATTAAGTTAAAAACCATAGGTATTTAGGTGTCAAAACAGTTTAATTCGGTTATCGAAAATATTTAATTATTTAGTTGAAGTTGAGTGTAGCAGAACAAAAATTTAAAACGTATAAATAAAACAGTTTATGGTGGCCTTATTACAAAAACATAACACATAATAAATCCCGAAATAATAAAAGAAAACATAGTAAGTTTACTTAAAAGAAAACCCATATACTGAGTTGAGCAATGGCCACCACGTAGTTCTCGCTGACCCGGTCCAACATGCTAAGTGTCACCTGAAAAAGATATCCCACGAGGGGTGAGTCAACAGACTCAATGTGTAGCAATACACTAAAACCCAACCGATCATAGCAATAAAGCCCATTTAAAACACATTTAGCCATAAGCCCATAATATAGCAAATCAGATATCGACAGATTAAATCACATATACATATAAAATGAAATGCAATCCCGAGCCCACCTAGACATCCATCCGCTACACACCACCCGTACTTGCCAATCACACCGTGGAGATTACTAAATCGACCCTCCATCCGCTACACACCATCGAAGGCAGTTACTGCAGTCAACTTGCACATCGCCCTTATAGATTGTGGCATGGCCACCGGATAATTGTGACAAAGTCACCGGAATCATAATATGTGACCGAAGTCACCGGATTCATAATATGTGACCGAAGTCACCGGATAATGTGGTAAAAACCACCGGAACACTTCCCCTTTAGCAAATCACCCATATGCCCATGCAACATACATATTATTCAGATATTATGCAATATACCCCAAATTCATAATAGAATCATACTTATTTCATATCCATGCTTATAGCATTATTAACAAAGTATTAGGGGTTTAACGTACCTGAATATCATGTACCGCTGAATGGTACCCGAAGCCATAATCATTCATATTACTTATTAACACATGTTTATCAATAATACTATTAATCTATCAGAATTTAGTGTAGGGCTACACACCTTATAACAGTGAGAACTATACTTTCCTGCTCGTCGATACCTAAATATTTATCACGCTTGATTAGAACACTAATACTTATAAAACTATACAAATGATAAGTAATCTAAATCCTTACCCTCGGAATCTCGAACAACAACTATATGCGATTTCACTCCGATTGATGGTTCATAACCCGATGAAGAACCACGAACAAACAATGGCTCGGGGGTACGTACGACTTCAAATAATCGATTTTCGCCGGTAAAGGGTCCACATCCCGATGGAAAATCTCGGACTCTCGACACAGCCCTTCGTTTGAAATTTGAGGGTATAGCAGAACCACCCCTCTTCCAAACACTATTTACTGCTCTTTTCGAACCCATTTTGCTTGCCCCAAAATCTTAACACTTCGATTCAATTTTCTAACGAGTCACAAAGATTATGAAGAGAAAAGGTTGAGATTTGATGCGATTAATCTTTTGGTATCCAAAGAGAGATTCGGCCTTAACAAATAAGAAGAAAAGAAATGGAGTTTAGGGAGATTCGGCAATGATGGTGATTTGGGTTGAAGAGGTTGCAGCAATGGTGAACTTTGGGAGAGAGAGATTCGGCCTAAACACAATACAAAGAAAAGAAGAGAAGAGAAGAAAATAAAAGGATGAAAGAAGGAGATGATGATGATTCGGTTTTCAAAAGAAAAGAGGTGAGTTTAGAAGCAATGTGCATTTGGCAATTGAGGGAAAAAAAGAGAAGAAAAAGGTCTTTGATGTTTTGGTATTTTCGGTCACAAAGAGGAGAGAAAGAAGATATGATTTGGAGAAAAAAGGACAACTCAAAACCGAAATGGTCAAAACTTAAATGACCAAAAGAAAAGAAAAAGGTTTACCTTTTGTCTAATATACATTCGGCTAAGAGGAGGAATATTAGAGAGAAATGCTTTGTGTGACACAAAATGACTAAAAGAAAGATGTGCACAACTAACTCCTAACTCATCCAAAAGCCTTCAAAATTTTGGCCACCCCCCTAATCCATAAAACCGTCCAAGTTCATGGTCAAAATGGCCATGAAATAATTTCCAAAACATCCACCTTGATACATGTCTTGTAATCCTCTACTTTCCCAAAGTTTAAGAAATTCTATCCCTACAATCAAGCAATTCTATCCCTTATTCATGCTTACCATAACCTTAAGTTAGTAATTACCTTATTCCTATAGTCTACTTTCCATAAATGAAAAAGTACATCCTTACCATAAATACCTCTTGACCGACACTTAAGGAAAACATGCAAAAATAATCAATATTTGCACACAAAGTGATTCGAACCTCTTCCCTTCAAGTCCATCATATGACATCTTATCCTCTTTACCAATTGCTCATTTTATGCAAGCTATTTACTCAAAAATTTCCATATGTCTTGAAGCTACTTACCATCTCTCCTTAAAGTGCTAAAATACCAAATTTTTCCTAAAACCCAATTAAACCCGAGACTTCATAGAAACCTCGTAACCTTCCAAATCCACTTAACTAATAAGTCAAATTTGCAATAACACCATTCTCATATTCTTGAAGATTTTAAACACTCCTAAGCCCAAGGCCCAATCGGCCCAATCCTATTAGGCCCAATTTCGGGATGTTATAGTGGAAATGAGTTTAGGAGATTTTAGCAAAAAATCAGGGTGGGTGACAAGATTTTTGCATTAGTTAGAAGAAAAATTTAGGAAGAAATGAAAAAGGAAGAAAGCTTCTATTGAAGAAGGTGAACGATTGAAATAAGGCTAGGAAGGGGTTGATTCTCCTTTTTTTTTTTTAATACCAAAAGCTTGGTCAAATTTAAAAATAAATAAAATTTTTGGTCCACATTCCACATCCTTAAAATAATATATCCAATTTAAATTTTTTGATAGATGACCAAAATACCCTTATGTGGTAAAAATACCATTTTGCCTCTTTTTTGTCTCTTAGCATAATTTCTTCACAAAATTTAGCACTTATTAAAATAAAATCTTATAATTCACATTTAAAACTTAATATAAACCGATGGGTGGTGAAAGTTACACTTTTACCCTTCTCTCTATAGAAATAGGAGATTTTACAATTTAGTTCACGTACTTTTAAATCTTACCAATTCGGTCCAAAAAGTTATCTTCATCACACCGATATATATTCCAACTTATTATTATGCCAAATAATCAATAATAACTCACATTTCTCATTTTGGTCAAATTTTCACATTATTCCTCAAACTTTTTAGAATTTGCAATTGAGTCCTTTTTACCACATTTTCACATCCACAATACCTTTCATTCATTCCCATATCCAATATCAATTTTACTATCATAAAATTTCTTTATCTGACTCATGTTCCAATTTTCTTGAAATTTTATTTACAACCATGCCATGTATTATATCAAAATTTTGGGGCATTACAAAAGTTCTTGTATTTTTATAGTTAGCTTATATTATCATGTACTAGTGAGTCCAATTAATATGAATATATATATATATATATATATATATATAGGTATATAGATATATATAAGTTTCATGCTTCTTGAGTCTTATGGATGGATGTTGTATTGATCTTATTTTGAGATATTAATTTGGTAGCCTTGAACCTTAAATGATGTTGCAAGTATTGAAATACATGCTATTTCCCTTTAATGTTGAGATTTGATCTTGAAATTATGTCAATGTGTTGATGAAACTATGAAGAAGTGCATGTTTTGAGTTGAGTTCTTGATCTTGTATCAAACTTATATGTAACTCATGTGGTAGTATGATTCAGAGATGTTTGGAGTCTTTTAAAAGAGTTTTTAAACAAGAATTTGGTCTTGCATCAAGGGTTCAGACCCTTGATTATAAGTATCAAAACTTTACAAGTCAATGGCCAAATTTTGCTCTTAGGGGTCTAAGTTTCGGAACCCATACTAAAAGTATCAGAACTATTGAAGTCAATAGCTAAAATGCTATAATATTGAGCTTAAGTTTTTGTTCCTAGCTCCCAAAGTGATGATACATGGAATCCATGTATCAATACCTATTTCTTTAGATAGTGTTATTGCACTTTTTTGTGAATTTTGAATCATCCAAAACTTGTAATTGGTTTATGAAAACTCTAATCACTTCCAAAACAATTCTAAATAATTTTAATATGACTTTATTAAATTGTTTCAAAGTTTATTTCCCTTTAGAAAAATTTTGAGGTTTTTGTCAGGTCTATTATCCAGTAACATCTCCTATCCGTATTTATCATGTACAGATCCAAATGCTCTCGTATGTTATTCTCATAACTTGCCACGCTACCAAGTAAACCACGTCCATGTAAATCCCAAACCAATAGTTATAGTCATTTAAAGTTGTCTAAAAATTCTCCATTTTCATATAATTTCGGAGCCGACCACCAACTTTTTCGTACAACTACATGATTTCTTAAAAGTCTCCAATAGCTAACCATGGGAGGTCACAATTTCCTTTGCGTTAACATATCACAACGTAGTGTCGTTCATTACGACATTGTAGAAAGTCATATTTCATACTTCTTAAATATAAAAATGGATAGCTAGATTGACCTCGGTCTAACATGTCTAAGTAAAAATATTTCAACAAATAATGCAATTATTAAAGAAATCTAATTCAACCTCTCCAACTTTGCTATAGGTTGACCTCCTAAGACATGATATCATCCACAAGGTTCTTTTCTTTACATTTTATTCCTTTTTCATTAAAAAATATAATTATATTTGTATAATTAAAAATTGCTTTAGAAAAAATAATATAAATTGATTTTTTTTAAAAGATAATATTTTTTTATATTTGAAAGATTCTGTGTTAAATGTTGAAATAAATTTTAATTTTTTTAGTGTAACAAACATAACATAAATATATATTTATTACAAAATATTATAGTAGTATTTTCTTTTGATAATTGAAATTTATTTTATAATAATATAATATTTTATAATAAATAATATCTTATATAAACTTAATAACAAACATAGTCTAATTAAAATTTAATTTAAATTACATATATTATATATATGAGAGTGAATAGTAACACACTAGAGTTGAAAGGAATAAATGAAGCTAAGCAAGTTTTAAATAAATACTTAGATTTATATAATTAAAATATTCATATTTTATACTATAAAATATTTATTTTTAAAAATTTAAAAATTTTAATATTGTTATAAAGTAAAGAGAGATAGGGAGAATAAAGAACAAAGAAAATATGAAAGCAACAGAGAATGTGTTTTATTAATCAAAGGGATGATTTACAATGCTTCATCAGAGTCTCTATTTATAGGCATAAGAAGTATAAAAGAAGTAGAGATCTAATTCTAATAACTATTAGAATTTAAAGTACATCAAAACTTTATCTTTATCATGATGGACATCCACTTAATAAGATATTCATAACACACCATCTTTAATGTGTGTAACAACCCGATTTTGGGGCTAGTCAGAACAGTGGTTTCGAAACCACTAATTTGAGGTCGGAGAAATTATTTTTAATATTATTTTATGGGTTATGGCATGATCATATGAATGCATGAAAATTTTGATAAATTAATTTTAGAGATTTCATGCTTAATTGTAAAAAAAGACTAAATGCATAAAGTGTGAAAGTTTTATTTTACTAGTTAGAGGTGTCAAATAGCTATTGAACCTTAAATTGGAGGTCCTTAATGTGCAATTAGACCTTTCTAAGGCTGATAGCCGGCCATAGACAAGAAGACTAAATTTGGTCAATGTTTGGTGGAGTAGGTGACTAAATTGAATAAATAAATAAAACAAAAAGAAAAGCTATCATCTTTTTCATTCTCCTTCTTCCTCCAACAAAAATATTAGCCAAAGAGGGGGGTTTTGGAAGCTTGAAATTTTCAAAAATTTACACTCCTTGCAAGTAAATGATTTTGGTGGTCTTTCTTGATAATTTTTGTACTTTTGGAACCCCTAAAGCTTAAGCTAGCTAATTAGGGGACTATTTCGTAAAACGGTTGAGAGTCTAGGGTTTTGTCATGTGAATATTCATGTTTATTTTTTAAATTTTTAGGAAGAAAATGAGTCTTGGTTGTTAAATACACAACTTTTGTAAAAGGTGTTTCCATGAAAACACCTAAAAGGACCTTTTTGTAAAGGTTGTAAAATAAGTGGTAAATGTGTGTAATAATTGAAATCTTGGGTTCCTATAAGAGGGAATATGAATCGGCTAGGCTTGGGAGTGTGAAAATGAACACATTTCATTTTACAAGCTTAGGAGTAAAATAGTAATTTTGTGAAAGTCTATGGGCAAAAACAGTAATTTTACCAAAATAGGAATTTTGGAGTGATTTGATTAATGTGGTTATTTAATAAGCTAAATGTGTCATTATAGATCAAGAAGAGCGCGGAATCAACCTTGACCGAGGAAAAGGCAAGGTTTCGGACTAAATTGCAAATTGACATATTTTGTACAGAGGTAAGTTTATGTGTAAATGATACATCCTTTTTACTTATGTTATTACATATTAATGCAATGTGTGAAATGTGAATGAATATTATTGATATCTATTAAAATGATAGAACGTGAGGAAATTCTCGGATGAACCTTCAAAATAGGAAAATGATACGGATAAAATCCATGAATAAGTGATTATTGGTGGGCTGTGTGCGATACCACTGTAATTATCATTGTTGGTGGGCTGTGTGCGATACCACCGTGTTATATGATTATTGGTGGGCTATGTGCGATACCACCGTGTTATTTATTAATGGTGGGTTGTGTGCGAGACCACCGTGTATCTAGTATTATTCCAAAGTGTTCATCGAGAAACTTTGTCTAAGTGAAATTTCATGTGGCTTTGTGGTGATAAGTGCAGGGTATATGTGCATGTAAATGTGAGCAATGTCTTATAATATGTGTTTGGGATGTGGTAAGATTTGAAATGAGTAAGTATAATTATGAGGATCTGAATTGTTCTTGATTAGTAAGTAATGTTCTTGATTGATAAGTATGTAGTATGATGTTCATTGTTTACATATAGACTTACTAAGATTAAAGCTTACTCCCTCATCTTTTCCCTTGTTTTATAGTGTTTTAAAAGGCAGCTCGGGATACAGAGGCTGTCGGAGGATCACTCACACTATCCACACATTTTGGTATAGTTAGATTTAACATTTGAGTATGGCATGTATATGGACCTAGTCTTTGATTAAATTTCATATTATTTTGGCCAAATGAGTTGGCTCATTTGAAGATGAATTCTTTTATATAAGGCCATAGTTGATGGCTCTTTCTTATTAATCTACGAAATGATGGTGTTATTCATGAATGTGCAAGTTGCATGGTTGAGTAATCGGTATATTTATGCATGAATGAGTTGGTTGCTAGATGTGGTTTATGTTGGTACAAGTAGGAGTGACAGAAAGGGCTTGGTAAATAACCTTGTCCTCGTCCACATGGGTAGACACACGGGCGTGTGTTTAGGCCGTGTGTGACACACGGTCTGCCCCATGGGCATGTGGTTTGGCCGTGTGTCCCTCTGCATCTTAAGTTGGCAAAACAAAATGCCTAGTAGTAGCCACATAGGCTGAGCCATAGCCGTGTGTCTCAACCGTGTGAGAGACACGGTCGTAGGACATGGGCATGTGCCCAGGCCGTGTGAAGTCTGCACCTGAATTTAGGAATTTAATTCGCCACACGGCCTAAGGACACGGGCGTGTGCCTTAGCCGTGTGACCTTATTGGGATGATGATGTCAGAAATAGAATGTCAAGGTTTTTGCACACAGGATAAGACACGGGCGTGTCATGGCCGTGTGAGGGACACGGGCCATGGACACGGGCGTGTGTCAGGCCATGTGAAATCCCCTGTAGGTTCAAATTGAGAATAAATCTACAAGGGTATGGCACACGGGCATGCGGTATGCCACACGGGCATGCCCCTTCTTCCACACGGGCGTGTGGACTGTTTTTAGAAAATTTTTTAAGTTTTTCTAGAGGTCTTCTAAAGAGTTTGGTTTGATCCCAACCATTCCTGAAATGTGTTTTGGGCCTCGTAGGCTTGTAAAAGGGGCGATATGAAAAGTTTTAAATTTGAGTGGAAAGTCATGTCACAATTTTGTATGATTGCTTGCGTATAAGTCTGGTAACGCCTCGTATCCTATTCCAGCGTAAGGGGTGTTACAATGTGCCTCATTACAACCTTATTAGGAAAAACCCTGTGGGATAAAAAACCTAATGAAGGAAAAAGAGTACACAATCTTTTATTACAAGTTGTGTCGTTAAAAACCTTTACTAGGAAAACCCAATGAGACAAAACCTTGGTTAAAGGAAAAGAGTACAACTTATTTTTAGACTCCCCCTGATGGCAACATTACATTACATCTTTGAGCCGACGCATTCCGATCTTGTGTAGTAGTCTTTCAAATGTTAAAGTTGGCAATGCCTTAGTAAAATGATCTACTAAATTATCACTAGAACGAATTTGTTGAACATTTATATCACCTCTTTTCTCAAGATCATGGGTGAATAATAATTTTGGTGAATTCATTCTATCACCTTTGATGTAACCACCCTTCAATTGAGCTATAAATGTTGCATTATCTTCATATAAGATAGTTGACATCTTTTCTTGTAAAGGCAAATTACATATCTTCTGGATTTGTTGGGATAATAACTTTAGCCAAAAACACTCTCGACTTGCCTCATGCATTACAATTATTTCTGCATGATTGAAGAAGTCGCAACTAATGTTTGCTTTGTTGAACGCCATGATATGGCAATATCCCCCATGTAAATAAATTTCCTATTTGAGATCTACCTTTATGTGGATCTGATAACTATCCAATATCAACATAGCTGACTAATAGGGATTTTGAATAATTTGAATAAAATAACCCTATATCAATAGTCCCTCTGAGATATCTAAATACATGTTTAATTCCATTCCAATGTCTACATGTTGGAGAAGAATTGAATCTTGATAACAAGTTTACAACGAAAGCTATATCAGGTCTTGTGTTGTTTGCAAGATACATCAATGCCCTTATGGCACTTAAATATGGTACTTCAGGACCAAGAAACTCTTCACCATCCTTGCAAGGATGAAATTAATCTTTATTCACATCTAACGATCGTACAATCATCGGAGTACTTAATGGGTGTGCTTTATCCATGTAAAATTTGTTTAATATCTTTTCTGTATAATTTGATTGATGAACATGAATTCCATCTTTTAAATGCTCGATTTGTAAGCCAGGACAAAACTTTGTTTTTCCAAGATCATTCATCTCAAATTCTTTCTTTAAACAATTTACTATATTTTGAAGCTCTTCAGAAGTTCCAGTAATATTTTTATCATCAACATAAACAATAATTATCACAAAATCTGATCCAAACCTTTTTATAAAGACACATGGACAAATTGGATCATTTTTGTAACCTTCTTTTAACAAGTATTCCTTAAGACGATTGTACCACATACGTTCAGATTGTTTTAATCCATATAAACTTTTCTTTAATCTGATCGAGCAATTTTCTCAATAAAATCTATATAATTTTGGGATTTTAAATCCTTCAGGGATTTTCATATAAATTTCACTATTAAGTGTACCATGTAAATAGGATGTAACAACATCCATTAGATGCATGTCAAGTTTTTCACATACTGCCAGACTAATAAGATATCTAAACATGATTGCATCCACCATAGGAGAATATGTCTCTTCATATTCAATGTCGGGCCTTTGCGAAAATCCTTGTGCTACAAGTCGAGCTTTATATCTTACGAGTTCATCAATTTTATTTTGTTTTCACACAAATAACCATTTATATCCTACCGGCTTTTACACCTTTAGGTGTTTGGACTACAAGTTCAAAAACTTCACGTTTAGAAAGAGAATTCAATTCTTCTTGAATTGCATCTTTCCATTTTGGCCAATCTTTTCTATTTTTACGTTCCTTAGTAGATTTAGTCTCAAAATCCTTATTTTATTTTATTATTTCAATAACAATATTATAAGCAAAATTGTTGTCGACAACTACATTTTTTTTTATTCTATCTTTTTCTCGTATTGACATAACTTATCGAGATCTCTTTATTTTCATCATTTCCATTTTCACTTTTAGGTACCTAAATCTCTTCTTGAGTTTTATAATTAGTTATCTAATGGGTCTCTTCAGTAACCACCACCTTCACTATATGACCATCCTGAATGTTTGCTCCTTTCCTTTTACAAGGATTTTTATCTATGGAACCGACCAGTCTTCCATGCTTTAGGCATGGATTACTTTCTTTTATACTAACTGTTTGCTCTATTAGGACATCAATTCGTATTGGAGCATTTTCAGTAGGTATGTGAGATTTAATGAATCTGACAGCTGATTTGTAAAATGAATCATTTGTTGAACTTCTAGTTCACATTGCTTTGTATAAGGATCTAAGATATTGATAATTCATTTCAAGTACTTTATTAATCCAACTTTTTTATCATTTCCCCCTAATGTTGGGAAAACTAACAACTCATTTCATAATTAAATCTTGAATTAATAGCTCAAAAATATTATAAGGAGACTCATATAAATATACATTCCCAATCTTTTATTATGAACCATCTTTGTATGTTGTGGTGGAGCAGTTGGAACATATACCGCACATCCAAAAATTGTAAGATGGGAAATATTTGGCTCTTGACCAAAAATAAATTGTAATGGGGAACATTTATAATTTATTGGCTTGATGCATACAACATGTAAATCAATATAATCTCATGTTGAAATAGAAAGGTTTGCTCTCATTAATAATGATTTAGCTATTAGTTGGAGGCATTTGATAAACAATTCAGCTAAATCATTTTGTGTGTGAACATGAGCTATAGGATGTTCAACTTTTATCCCAGTTGACATGAAATAATCTTTGAAAACTTGGGATGTAAACTCACCAACATTAGCAAGATTAATTGTTTTAGTTGCATAATCTAAAACTAATCATTTAAATAAGCAATCTCGCAAACGATAGGTTGCGAGTTGATAATGCATGTGATTATTTTATAGATGTATCTACCAAAATCATATAATATCA
This sequence comes from Gossypium australe, assembly GCA_005393395.2. Classification (NCBI taxonomy): domain Eukaryota; kingdom Viridiplantae; phylum Streptophyta; class Magnoliopsida; order Malvales; family Malvaceae; genus Gossypium; species Gossypium australe. The sequence continues at coordinate 18,665,113 of CM016615.1, forward strand.
AAACCATCCACATGGTGGATGAATGAACCCATATTCATTTCAAAAATACAAGACATTAAATCTCAACTTTAGCTAGTGAGTTTCTAAGAACCCATTTTTTTATTGAAAACAAGCAACAAATGAAAATTCTTTAAATTAAAGAATCTTCTGGTTCTTTAATGGATGTCCATATGAATTCTCAATTAATTTTCGTATCATATACGATCCAGGATGGTCTAACTGGTCACGCCAAGTAGTAAATGCATTTGTATTAGTAACTTCTGGTTTACTTTTAACATGTGTTCCAATTGTACTAAATTGTAAATTGTAACAAATTGATAATTTTATTATCATTCCTTTTAATTTGTATCCACATATAAGTACTACTGTGACATTTACTACTGGAAATGTCTAAATCAATGTGAAGTCTATAAGGCCACCAAGTCAATAAATATAATTTCCAAATAATTATATGCAATATTCGCTTCAGGGAATATGCCAAAATCTTCAAATGCCCGAAAATCTATTAATAGTAAACTTTGAGAGTGGATCTTATTTTTCAAGTGTACAACAGGTACATAACCAATGACTTTTCATACATAAGTTTTCTCTCTTGCAAGTTCTCATCAGTAGTATTTTACCATATAATTTTAACTGAGAATTTATTCTGAATACTGTAGAGTTATACTCACAGTTTTTAAAAAAACTTGCAAATTTAAGTGCATCCAACCATAATAAGCTTTAGATAAAATTATCATATTCTATCGCTAATTAGTATATCTTTCATAGTCAAATATTTTTGCTTTCAACCCTTTAATAGGGACGATGACAAAAGAATATTACAATAAATATAAATTAATAACTCAATCCCCTTTTTTATTCATATAAAATATAATATTTTTCTCATTCACAATCTCAATATGAAATCCATTACAAATATCTTTTTAAAAGTAATGCATTAAATCACAAATTTTATGCTTTTTAGATATTGATATATTAGCTCTTCTCGAGTTTTCAACTAATTTTGTCTATCAAATATTAGAATAATATTTGTTTGTTTCAGTACCAAATAAGATGAATACTTTATATCTATAATAATAGAATTTATTACAACATGCTCATATCCTTCTCAAAGAATATTAACAGAAACAAAATATTTAGGCGTATGCCATATATGTGGCTAGTAATCTTTCATATCATATTAATAATATAAGTTATCTTTACCCTTTGAAGAGTTATCTTGAGAACTCTCATTGTTATCTTATTTATTACTATGTTCCCACTTTTAACGGTCCATTATAATATCTTTTATTTTCTTTATGTTTACATTTACTTCGGGTAATGCAACAAATCTAATAGGACGGACTTATAAACATCCAAATAGATACTTTATTTCATAATCACCATCGCAAACATGCGTGAGATTTCAAATCAAAATCTGGAGATTTTTAACATCATCATCACTAGAATGTATGAGATAGTTCGAAAATATTCTTGATTTCATATAGATAACGGTATCAAATCTTTCACCATCCTTAAGAACAAAAAGTAAAATAAGTTAATCAAAACAATGATAACATATAATGAAAGAAGAATGAAAAATAATAATCAGATATGAAACTTTAAATAAAAAAACCTTCCTGTAAAAACTTTGCATCTTGCCGTAAAAGAAATTGAAAATCATGGAGGATAAATTTGACCGTCGATAAAAGGAACTATCACCTTGAGCAAGATCATACTGATAACGCGTTATAAAATAAAGAGAAATAGGGAGAATAAAGAGCAAAGAAAATATGAAAGCAACAGAAAATGTGCTTTATTAATCAAAGTGATGATTTACAATGCTTCATCAGAGTCTCAATTTAGAGGCATAAGAAGTATAAAAGAAGTAGAGATTTAATTCTAATAACTATTAGAATTTAAAGTACATCAAAACTTTATCTTTATCATGATGGACATCCACTTAATAAGATATTCATAACAAATATGTATTTATTTTTAAAATATTTATATAAATATATTCGTAATGATATATTAAGAATAGTATTTAATTTTTAAAATTATTGTTGTTAAAATTTTTATTAAAATGAAATTCTAATATTAAATTAATAATTAAATATGAATATTTTATACTATAAAACATTTATTGTTAAAATTATATTATTAAATATAAATACTAAATATGAATGTTAACATTATAATATTTTATATTAATATTTAAATATTTTTTTAAAAAAAAAGTTATCATTAGTATAATAATAGCAAGTTTGAGTCAATTGAATTTTTATATACAAATAAAATCATTTATAAATAATTTTTTAAAAAAGATTTATCCATTTCAAAATGATAAATTAATTTCTAGAAAGAAAAAACTTGGACTTGTAAGTTTTTTTTCTTTTTATTTTCAATAAAAGAATTAATAAAAAATTATAAATCATTCTCGATGAAATAAACACATGCTACTAGTTCCCTCTCTTGTCCCATTATTTCAATGGGAGGAAGCGACTGAATCAACCCTCTCTCCCTTCCCAATGACATGTGATTGTGGGTCCACACGTTGGAAAATTGTCTCTAAATGATATTGTTTTTAAGCTTAGTTCCCTCAATCCTCTAACAAAATAAATGAAATTAATAGAATTAAAATTACAAATTTTATCTAATATAAAATATTAACTGAATATAATTATAATATAATAAAATATACGAATATTTAGTCTAATGGCACTTAATATATATTTATTATAGTCACAAGAATATTTTGGCTCTCTTTTGTTTCAGATTGTAGGATGACTTCAACAACCTGAGTGGTGAAGGGTCAAATCTAGACTTCACATCACAATTTCATTGACTTGAAATTAAGGGCTCCTTTGGATTGGCTTTTGAAGCCAGTGTGGTGCAGTTGGGTAGCTAACTACAATCAATCTCACTGAAATGCTGTTTGGTTCAGCATCACGTTTCAGCCAAAATCTAATTTTAAACGCACTGATCTGTATAAAATAAACTGAAGGTTTCAACAGCAGTTATCTCCAGTTCAGTTGAAGCTATTTTTACCAGACAAAAAAGCCCTCTATCAGCAAGCTGTAACTTTGATCCCCTTGGTGCAGGGCTGTTGCCATTTGCATACCAAACAAGAGTGTTTTCTGGTATTTTATTATACCAGATAGTGAGCAAGAAGAGATTCTTGTTATTGCTGAGTTGGTGAAAACCAAAGGCAAAATCACCTGAGGGAGAAACCCATGGATGGGAGTTTTCATGAGCAGAGAGAGAAGCACCCACCGTTACATTACCAACAGTTTGAGCATCAGCCCAAACAGGCAGTAGAAGTAGAAAGGAAATGAGAGGAAAGATCCCCAAAGCCATAAGAAGAAACAAGTGTTTGGATAGATGGATTCGTAAAATTAGTGAAGCTAAAGAATGATAGATATTTTAAGCTTATAACTTGACAAAAGTTGTGGAATTTGCTTACATCAAGTGAAACTCCCCCGTCCTGTCATAGGCTTGCTGAAATAGAGATGGATGGTAGAAATTTCAACATTTTCCTTTGCTTTACAGGTTGTAAATGTTTGCTTTACAGGTTGTAACTTATCAACATCATAAAGGTTCTAGTATGACGAATATAATTTTGTCAATATTAATTATTATTGCAACCCTCATTTTACATATAAATTATAAATAATTTCATTAAGAGTTTATAAATTATAAATAATTTTTGCAATAGTAATTAATATTGATAAAGTTTATATATCAATTCTAATATGATGTCTTTAATAGTCATTTTATATTCTCACCTCACCGCTACAACTGCGTTTGAATCCAAACACATACTCCACCATTGTTTCTAATCTCACTACTACAGTATCCAATCTCACCACTACAGTAACTAATCTCACCGCCACCGCTGTTTTTAATCTCACCGGAAGTAAACACACCGCCCATCCAAACTAGCCCTAAGTTTAAGATAAAAATTGTCATTTTAACGTTAAAAGGACTCAATTAATTAAAAAGGTCTATTTCTAAAAGAAATTACGGGAATAGGCTAAATTAAACAATATTTATGGAAAATAGTTAGATTGGCAAAACGCTCCTACGTGATCGCGTTTAAGGGGAAAATTTTTAGCAAAGCGCGTATTTGGGGAGCGCTTTATGCCACGTCAGCAAATCTCACCTTCGTGGACGCGTTTTGATGACGTGACACAAAGCGCTCCCTCAGGGGTGCACTTTGTTGGCACCAACAGCTATTTTTTTTTGAATTTTTTTTACTGTTGGAGGGGGTCCAACGGTAAAAAAATATAAAACCCCCATTCTCTTATATTTCACACATACTTTCTTCAAAAATTATCAAAAAATCTCTACAATTTCTCCCTAAAGCTCTCAAATTTCTCATTAAATTTCTCAAAGCTCTTTATAATTAATTATTTAATTTATTTTTTAATTACTATTTTTTTATAATTTCAAAAATATTTGATCGTGCTAACAATGGTCGGGGAATTAATTCGTCTCGATCATAAACATATCTCCACCGAACAAATGAAAATGGTAACGGCTTATTTTAAATTTTGATTATTATTTAATATTTTTTTCATTTATGTAATTTTAATTTTTGAATATTATTGAATATTTTTTTCATTTATGTAAGTTTAATTAATTTGTATTTTATAATTTTTTATAACAGTCTGTAGATCGGGTGTTACAATGTTATATTTGTAACATGTCTGGTCGGTCATCACCATTGATAGAAAATTACTTGAGGGAAGCGGGTTTTTGGCACGCGGCCACTATAGGCCGGAGGTGCAAGTTGGACCCGAAACTCATCAGGGCGTTAATAGAGAGGTGGAGACCAGAGACGCTCACATTCCATCTTCCATGCGAAGAATATACTATAACTTTGGAGGACGTCTAGTTACAATTAGGATTGCCAGTGAATGGGGCCGCAGTCATCGGGTCCGTTCAATGTGCTAATTGGGGAGCCATATATTATGATATTTTGGGTGCGATTCCGGATAATATTTTCAAAGGTCGGATAGAGAAGGGCTGGTTACAAGACACATTCCCAGAGTCGGGGAATGATTCGACTAAATTAGAAAGAATACGATATGCTCGGGCATACATCCTTAAGATGATTGGAGGTTATCTGATGCCGGACTTGTCACGAAACATCGTACATCTGAGGTGGCTGCTAAAACTTGTTGATTTTAGAGGAACTGGCGAACTTAGTTGGGGGTCTATCGTGTTGGCAATATTCTACCGGGAGATGTGCAGGGCGACGCGACCAAATAAAGCCAAAATTGGAGGTTACCTATCACTACTACAATCATGGGTTCAGTTTCGTATTCTAGTTTTACGTCCTCGAGTGAACCACCCATATACATTCCCACTCATAACAATGTAAAATTTTTATTTGATTTTACAATTATTCCATAGATTTAAAATAAAATTGTATGCTAAACATTTATTTAATTAGGTGGAACCATCCGGTTAGTTATATTGGAATACCTACTGCCATTGAAGATATACGGCTTCTATTAGAGCAACGGTCAGAAGCGCAAGTAAGTATTAAATAAAATATATATACATAAAATAGTCGTTTCATACTTAGCGCTTAGTATTTAGTATTTAGTATTATGTATATAACTAATATTTTTATCGCGTTCATATTGTTTCAATGGACACCATACGATGATCCGGTAATACGGGCAGTAATTCCGAAAGAATTCTTTCAAAATCTGAACATTTGGCACATTAAGGTCTCATTGGTCAACTATGCTATTGTCGAGATGCACCAGACGAATAGAGTGTTACAGCAATTTGGATTCTGACAACCGATTCCTGAGGAACTTGAGGTGCTCGATGAACAACACAAAATTGACTTACGGTTAACGAATACGAATTGGCCGGTATACTGGTCGGAATATATCAAAATTTGGGAAAACTGATATGACCATATACTTGACCTTGAATCGATCATTGTCCTATAGTTAGCATGTACCCCGGATTACATGCCATGGTTTAGGATCCATAGCAAGCCATATTTGTTGTCGGAAGAGTAGAGGCGTCAGAAAATCCGTGTGGAAAGGGAACGACGAGGCATTTTAAATCCAAGGAAACGAGATGATGGCACAGGCTCATCAAAAATGATGACACAATCACTGAGCCCATCAATAGCGGCCACACAATCACTGGGCCTATCAATAGTGCCTACATAATCACTAGGCCCAATGCCTCAATCGACGACACCCATATAACAGCCCTTTCAGCTTATGCCAGGTGCGTATTCTAGCCCTTATATGTATCCTAACCCTTATGTGTTTCCTTTTCCCAGTCCTACGGCAGTTTGGAATGAATGGCCCAGTGCATCTCCTTTCCCGATGACTCCGACTACTCAACTGATGATATATAGGCCATCGTCACCAGAGGAATCGCACAAGGCACCGTCGGAGCAACCACAACCCCTGCTGGAGCAACCAAGGAGGAATACAGCGTGTAATCATCGTCCACCCCCATGTGGCACTGATTCTGACTGGCATATACATTGATTTTTTTAATATATTTGTAGGCGCTATTTCTATATTGTTTCATTTAATATTTTTTTTTTGATATTTTAATTGTAAATTAATTTTATATTTTTAATAAAATATAAGTTCTTTTGAATAAGGCAAAATAGAAATAATGCAACATCGTTTCATTACAGTAATTATCAACAATTTTGGTTTGGACATGATCAAATTGTATGCCCTAGGTTCCTACACTATCCACACAAATTTCATTGGTTCGTTCTTTCTCGGATGTCCATATTATTACGTATTCTACTAAAGCAAGGTCGACCTTTCAGTTTGCAACTCAATTCTCTATCTGGTAACAGCTTAAACAGAGCAAGTGATACAGACGGCCACTTACGTTCATCTGGGACCAGTAGGAATACGTGTCTCTACACATTGTACATGTTCTCTATTTTGTTCACTTTGTTAACATATCTCAAGGGATCCAAACGGAGATTCTGACAAGTTACAAATGCATGAGCGCATGGATAATGAAGTGAGTCAAACATCCCACAGTCGCAAATTCTATTTATCAGGTGTACACGATATTGCTCGCCGGTAATACATTGGCTCAGCCTATCAAACTTCGTCACACGAAACCATAGGTTGTCACGATCGCGACACACTGTGTGCATGGTGTTGGCCCGCACCTTCACCTTGTTAATTTCTTGCAATAGCTTTCGGGACCATACATGGCCTCCCTACATTTGGCCTTTATAACTTGCTGCTCGCTTTGGAAATAGTTCCGCCAAACAAAAATATGTCTCTCGCACAACCAAGGTTATCGGCAAATGACGCGTTCCTTTTAGAACAGAATTTACGCATTCAGCCAGGTTTTTGGTCATATGATCATATCATAGGCCGCCGTCGTATGCTTGTGTCCACTGTTCAAAAAGTATGTTACAGAGGTACTCTGCGCCTTGATCGTTAACTGAACGCAAAATCCCCAACATCTCATGAAAACAGTCCTTATTGATCTTGTACCCTGCCAATATAAGTTGACAGCAAAAATTACATTCCAATAGCAATATTTCATTCAGATTAAATTGAATATTACAAACGAAAGTATATTAATAGAGATTAAATACCCATGTTGGTCACTTGTTTTCGTTCAGTCGTAGACCGATATTGCTCGTAATAGTTGGATGCAACGTGCCTTAAACAATACCGATGGTGTGTACGATCCCATAGGCTTCCATGTCGCTCAATTGCGGCTAGTATTCCAGTGCCCCGATCCTAAATAATGCAGATATCAGGTTGGGGGCATACATGCCTCCTTAACCTAGAAAGAAAGAAATCCCAGTCATCAGCTAACTCCCACTGTGTTATTGCAAACGCAATTGGAAGGATTCTCCCACTGCCATCTTATGTCATAGCTAGCAATAGTCGATGGGTATATCTACCATACATAAATGTATCGTTAATTTGTACCAATGGCTTGCAGTACACAAATGCATCCCGACATTGCTTAAAGCTCCAGAACAGACGTTTGAACACTTGACATCCACAGAGCAATCTGTCGTTGTAGTACACAGGGACCGTTTCAAAGTCTGTTATGTAACCTGGGATGTACCTCTCCAGCAGTTGACACCACTGCCAAACCTCATTATATAAAGCACCCCACCCACTATGCATCTTTTCCAACACCTTTTGCTTAGCTATCCAAGCCTTGCGGTAAGAGGGCGTGTACCTCAATTGGCTACAAATACTGGCAATTATGCATAACACAGAAGTCCTGGGATCCGCCTTCAACATTGGTAGTATTAAGGTAGCTATCATGCCTGAATCCATCTTGGGATGATCTTGTAACATCCTAGATTAGGGGTTATGCGTTCGTGCGTAATTCATGAGATAGTGGGCTCAGTGGGTGTGTTGGATGTGTTCTGAGGAGTTTTAGGAACCCTAAGATGTAAGGAAATGTCTTGTCCTGGAAATGTAAGGAAATGATTTAGAAATGTTAAGTTTCAAAAAAGGAAAGTGAACATTTCTGGAAACTTGGAAATGTAAGAAATGTTAAGTTCAAGAGAGGAAAGTGAACATTTTTGGAAACTTGGAAATGTAAGAAATGTTAAGTTTAAAGGAGGCAAACGAACATTTTTGGAAACTTAGAAATGTAAGGAAATGTATGGAAATGTAAGGAAACGTTTTAGGAAAAGTTAAGTTCTAAGGTTAAGAGAGGGAAGTAAAGCAGGGTGGCCTTAAGAAAATTTATGGGTGAAATATGACATACAATTGGGCTTGTCTAAGTGGCTTGGAGGTGCCACTTAGGGCCTCTGGAGTTGACGCCACAAGCAGGTGCAATTGGGCCTGGGTTCGAGTCACTTGGGGAGCAAATAAAAGAATTTTATTTTGGTGCCAGGAACAAGAGAAGTGGACGGCATTAAGGCTCTATAGAGAGGTGTTTTATTGTTGTTAAAATTCGGCAAATAGATGGATAAATGATGGATTTTTATTGATATTTTTATTAAGAGATAAGAGATAATTATTGGATTAAGTTTTAGGTGATAATTAAAGTGATAAAGCTATCAAAATAGAAGAGTGGTGTAACACCCCCAAACCCGGCCCACAAGCCCTGACCGGATCTGGTATGTTACTGCGGAAGAACGGTTGAAAATCTTTTTGACTTTAGAATAAAACATGTAAATTTGTTAACTTTTGAAAACCATGTCCATTTAAAATTATACTTAAACTTTGTTATTATAAAATGTCCAAATTAAAACTTTAATGTATATGCTTTGAGTAAATAGGTGGCTAAAAATAAAATCATCTTCACATAGTAATTTAATTAAATCAAGCCCATAATAAAATAATACCAAAAATAACAACAAGGCCCTTATTACAACCCAATATTTAAACAAAATACTTAATTTCAAAAATGCATAAAATAATCAAAATCTCTTCTTTTGCATGGCCACCTTGTATCCACTCCAACACGGTCCAAGCTCATGAATGACCTGAAATGGTTGAGAAAATTTGGGTGAGTCCACAGACTCAGTGCATAATCATTACACATGTTTCCACACGTATGGGCTTAACCAATACCCACACAGTCCATACCAATAGATATGCAAAATGTATCCCAGCCCAATCCTAAGTCCATCCGTTACACCAACCTTAGCAGACTCCCTGCCTAAGGCCGTGGCTAATCCATTGATCACAACCGAGTGATCCCACATATCCTACCTCCGCAGACCTGCTGCACAAGGCCGTGGCTGAGCCACCGATCACATCGTGATCCTCAAATCCTACCTTGGCAGACTTGCTGCTCAAAGCCGTGGCAGAGCCACCGATCACGTAAGTGATCCCAATAGTAATCCGTCCACGGTGATGCACTCAGCTATCAACTGCCGAGATGGGCACCTAGCCAACATCTCCCTTGATGAAGCACACAGCTAATCATCAAGCGCTAATGTAGCACGAGGCTAACATTAGACCACGTACATAATATGTACACCCCGTCCTTCCTTGATCAAAACCAATCCCCATGCACATATGTTAATGTATCATGTCAAATCAACATATAGAGTGAGTATAATCACATGCTCATTACCATATCAAACAGGCGCCATAAATAATTTAATATCACAATTTACTAACCTGTTAACCGATTATCCCAAACATGGGTATCCACCACTTTAGCCTTTATTGTCGGCTACCACACATCATACACAAGTATATACATCAATACACAAATAACAGGAGAAACAGTGCGATAATTACGCACCTGATTAGCACAGTTGACTAAACCCCGAAATCACACGTGGCTCCTAAAAGTCTCAAGTCTCCAAATCTCGGTAGATCACTACTACAAATGCTGACTATACGCCTCCTAAAAAGGTTCTGCCTTCCCTACAATCGGCCAAAACTAAACAACATAATCATTCTAATCAACCTCTAAGGGTATAACCGTAATTTTACCTATCAAGGGCATTTTCGTAATTTACCCACCAAGGGTATTTTCGTAATTTACAACTGTAATGGCCTTTCCGAAGGCCTAATGTCGCCACTAGCGACTCAGCTACCATTTCCGGTCGTACCGGACGATTGGGCCTAAAACTCGATTTCGGCCCATCCGGGCCCACATGCTCGTGTGGCCCACCTAGCACAAATCTAGCCACGTATATAAGTTCCACCTAGTCTAATACTAACCAATCATACAATTTACTCATATGGGCCCACGGACCCATTGGGCCCACTTCGGCCCATCGAGGCCCAAGCAGCCCCAACCCACGAGAATACTACTGATGGCCTCAACTATAGCGTCGAAGCCCCACACGTGCGCTCGCACGCTCGTGTGGCTACTAATGCCGTGTAACCGGCATTTCGGCATTTTGCCGCTCTACAACTAGAGTAGAGAGAGTTACACACCTGATAGGACTCTGGGGCTAATCCGCGCTCCGATCACTCTTGTGCCCAAACGCCGTCCAAGATGTGTTTACTCTCCTCCTAGGATGCTCCTTATATAGCTAGCTCTTCACCTTCATTCTTTGTGTCTTTCCGATGTGGGATCCCTTCGTCAGTAGAGTTTAAATTCAACTGAAACTCTTGCCGTCCAATCCGCAAAATAAATACTCCCTTGCTTCTCATGAGATTCGAACCTAAGCTCCCCTGGAACATAATCCATGCCGCTAACCACTTGTCCACAAGCTTCTCTTGTGTCTTAAACCATGCGCAACTAAATATAAACTATGGGCCAAATTCTAAGATCCAAGTAAAAAGAAACCAAAATGCAAAAGCCAAGACTTGAACCTTGGACTTCCTTCCTTCCTTGTGGCGTCACCCCTTATCTCTTATGTGGCGTCACTTTGCCACTACACCACACACTCCACTTGTGTCATCTTCCTCCATATTTATTCTTAAGGCCTATCTGCCAACTTCCAGGGTTTTTTTCACCTAAAACCAAAATTTCCCCAAAGCCAATATTTGATCCCGGGACTTCATAGAAGCCCTCTAACCTTCCAAAATCACTTATCCAATAGGTCTAACTTGCATTTAAGCCGATCTCTTATTCTCCAAAAATTTAAACGCTACTACGCCTAAGGCCCATTGGGCTCAATTCTCCTAGGCCCAATTTTGGGATGTTACAAATCTACCCTCCTTAAAGAAATTTCGTCCTCGAAATTTCCAACTAACTAATAGTCGCACATCCTAACCTACCACACTACGCTCTTGCTGCGCACTCTGATCTTAATAAAACTAATATACTTCTAACTAGAATTTAAAACTCCTACCCATACTCAAAAACACCTAGCAATTAAAACAGACGAATATTTCATACGTTCCCAACTCTATGTCTAATGTCTTGACTTATCTGGTTTAAAAGTTTTATGCATTAGAAATTTTGTTCCTCTATTTATCCACGAGCAAATTTTATGAATAGAAGTTCCGGAAGTGGTTCTTTCGATCACACAAAGTTTCATCTCAAGTTCTCTATTCTAATTCAAACATTCACATTCTTCACTAAAAACACATCCATTCAGTGGTATCTACCACACACATTCACTATTCGGACATTTCTGCCTGTTTTTACCCCAATGTATTTCCGTCATTTGTCCTACGGGGTATTTTGGTAATAAACCGGGGTCAATTGGAAAAATCTTTACAAATTAGAGGCATTTCAAAAAAATTGTTAGAACTTAAAGGTATTTTGAAAATTTCCAAATTAAAGATGTCGCTGAAATTTTAGAAATTGGGGGTTATTTTGGTAATTCTGTAAGTCGGGGGTATTCTTGTAAACTTCCAATCTGGATATCTCAATATTTTGCAAAAATAGGATTTTCTGATATTTTGTAAAATAGGAATATTTTAGTAAAAGTCGAGGATCATATGAAAATTTAGAAACCAATGGCATGTTGGAAATTTTATCAACCAGGGGTATTATCGTAAATTTCCACAAACCAGGGTATCTTAATATTTCGAAACCTCAAGATTTTGATATTTTGTAAAGTAAAAATCATTTTATCAAATGTTGAGGGTGGTACGGTAATTTTGCAATACAGGGGCATTTTTGTAATTTTGCCACTAGGGCATTTTGGGAAATTTTGTAAATCGACAAGTGTCTTTCAAAATCAGATTTAGGGCTTTACAAATCAAAGGGGTAAGTTTGAAAAATTTTAAAATAGAAGGTTTTAAAAACAGCAAGGCTAATTCCCTTTCGGGTTTTAATAACCGGTTTAGCCCATGAACAAGTCCTCTTGGTTAAGGTGAACCGTAGCTACGCACCAGGTAGGATTCAAGTAAAGAGGAGGTGAGTCGCTAGGACTGCTTAAATACCAAGCTCTTACTGAATGCCACTCCTAGACATGCGTACAGTGGTTACCACACCTTAACTCGGCGACTTACTTCACAGGTTTGTTTAATAACCTTAAGTTTTATGCATATGTTTGAGTAAACTAATCCTAGGGTCCAATAGCCTTAATATTCTAATCTACGAGCCCAATATAAGCCCATAATAGATCACACCAACAAATCATTTTAAAAGCTAGAAGTACTTACCTGGTGGACTTTGGGTCGGAGGTACAGGTGCCATGCCAGGATAACCTGAAAACTTTTTATAAAAGCCCATTTTTCAAAAAGTCCATTTTGAAAACTGTTTCGGGCCCAAAAACCCTCAAAGCCTAGTTTTGAACCTGGCTCTGATACCAATTTGTAACACCCCCAAACCCGGCCCACAAGCCCTGACCGGATCTGGTATGTTACTGCGGAAGAACGGTTGAAAATCTTTTTGACTTTAGAATAAAACATGTAAATTTGTTAACTTTTGAAAACCATGTCCATTTAAAATTATACTTAAACTTTGTTATTATAAAATGTCCAAATTAAAACTTTAATGTATATGCTTTGAGTAAATAGGTGGCTAAAAATAAAATCATCTTCACATAGTAATTTAATTAAATCAAGCCCATAATAAAATAATACCAAAAATAACAACAAGGCCCTTATTACAACCCAATATTTAAACAAAATACTTAATTTCAAAAATGCATAAAATAATCAAAATCTCTTCTTTTGCATGGCCACCTTGTATCCACTCCAACACGGTCCAAGCTCATGAATGACCTGAAATGGTTGAGAAAATTTGGGTGAGTCCACAGACTCAGTGCATAATCATTACACATGTTTCCACACGTATGGGCTTAACCAATACCCACACAGTCCATACCAATAGATATGCAAAATGTATCCCAGCCCAATCCTAAGTCCATCCGTTACACCAACCTTAGCAGACTCCCTGCCTAAGGCCGTGGCTAATCCATTGATCACAACCGAGTGATCCCACATATCCTACCTCCGCAGACCTGCTGCACAAGGCCGTGGCTGAGCCACCGATCACATCGTGATCCTCAAATCCTACCTTGGCAGACTTGCTGCTCAAAGCCGTGGCAGAGCCACCGATCACGTAAGTGATCCCAATAGTAATCCGTCCACGGTGATGCACTCAGCTATCAACCGCCGAGATGGGCACCTAGCCAACATCTCCCTTGATGAAGCACACAGCTAATCATCAAGCGCTAATGTAGCACGAGGCTAACATTAGACCACGTACATAATATGTACACCCCGTCCTTCCTTGATCAAAACCAATCCCCATGCACATATGTTAATGTATCATGTCAAATCAACATATAGAGTGAGTATAATCACATGCTCATTACCATATCAAACAGGCGCCATAAATAATTTAATATCACAATTTACTAACCTGTTAACCGATTATCCCAAACATGGGTATCCACCACTTTAGCCTTTATTGTCGGCTACCACACATCATACACAAGTATATACATCAATACACAAATAACAGGAGAAACAGTGCGATAATTACGCACCTGATTAGCACAGTTGACTAAACCCCGAAATCACACGTGGCTCCTAAAAGTCTCAAGTCTCCAAATCTCGGTAGATCACTACTACAAATGCTGACTATACGCCTCCTAAAAAGGTTCTGCCTTCCCTACAATCGGCCAAAACTAAACAACATAATCATTCTAATCAACCTCTAAGGGTATAACCGTAATTTTACCTACCAAGGGCATTTTCGTAATTTACCCACCAAGGGTATTTTCGTAATTTACAACTGTAATGGCCTTTCCGAAGGCCTAATGTCGCCACTAGCGACTCAGCTACCATTTCCGGTCGTACCGGACGATTGGGCCTAAAACTCGATTTCGGCCCATCCGGGCCCACATGCTCGTGTGGCCCACCTAGCACAAATCTAGCCACGTATATAAGTTCCACCTAGTCTAATACTAACCAATCATACAATTTACTCATATGGGCCCACGGACCCATTGGGCCCACTTCGGCCCATCGAGGCCCAAGCAGCCCCAACCCACGAGAATACTACTGATGGCCTCAACTATAGCGTCGAAGCCCCACACGTGCGCTCGCACGCTCGTGTGGCTACTAATGCCGTGTAACCGGCATTTCGGCATTTTGCCGCTCTACAACTAGAGTAGAGAGAGTTACACACCTGATAGGACTCTGGGGCTAATCCGCGCTCCGATCACTCTTGTGCCCAAACGCCGTCCAAGATGTGTTTACTCTCCTCCTAGGATGCTCCTTATATAGCTAGCTCTTCACCTTCATTCTTTGTGTCTTTCCGATGTGGGATCCCTTCGTCAGTAGAGTTTAAATTCAACTGAAACTCTTGCCGTCCAATCCGCAAAATAAATACTCCCTTGCTTCTCATGAGATTCGAACCTAAGCTCCCCTGGAACATAATCCATGCCGCTAACCACTTGTCCACAAGCTCCTCTTGTGTCTTAAACCATGCGCAACTAAATATAAACTATGGGCCAAATTCTAAGATCCAAGTAAAAAGAAACCAAAATGCAAAAGCCAAGACTTGAACCTTGGACTTCCTTCCTTCCTTGTGGCGTCACCCCTTATCTCTTATGTGGCGTCACTTTGCCACTACACCACACACTCCACTTGTGTCATCTTCCTCCATATTTTATTCTTAAGGCCTATCTGCCAACTTCCAGGGTTTTTTTCACCTAAAACCAAAATTTCCCCAAAGCCAATATTTGATCCCGGGACTTCATAGAAGCCCTCTAACCTTCCAAAATCACTTATCCAATAGGTCTAACTTGCATTTAAGCCGATCTCTTATTCTCCAAAAATTTAAACGCTACTACGCCTAAGGCCCATTGGGCTCAATTCTCCTAGGCCCAATTTTGGGATGTTACAAGTGGTGGCTAAGTAAGGGATTCTAAGCTAGAAAATTCGGCTATAAAAGGAAAAGAGAGGCCATTCAGCATTATTTTTTCTTCCTTGATAACCTCTGCCGAATTTTCTCTGCAACCCCTTTTCTTTTCTCTTCAATTCTCCAAAAAAAAAAAAAACGAGAGTAAGATCCCCTAAGCCTTGCCGAATTTCCCTTCTCCTTATTTCACCATTGCCGAATTCTCTTAAGCAACTATTCTTTTCTTCTTCATTCTTCTCCTCTCAATATTCCAAAAGCCGAAACTAGGAAATCTAACCCCATTATTGTGTTAGTCGAAACTTGGAAAGAAGGCTCTTCGGGATTTCTACCATTGTCGACAACTTCATAAGACAAGTCAACTATTTCGGGATTTAAGAATCTAAGGTAAGTCATATTTAACATTCGGCTAAGGGTTATTTGTTGTGAATAAATGTTAGAAATTGATCTAACATGAAGTTATAGGGATTTCGACAGACATCTAAGGCAAGGAATACTTTCGGGATTTACTAAGTGTTGACTACAGGGAAGGAGAAGTTCTTTTCCCGACGGTACACCATAGGCCGCGTGTTCCCTAGTTATTCGGTGAGTTTTGGGATTTAAAATCCACAAGGTAAGTGTCTATATGCAATCGGCCAAGGATTATTTTAGCACTAGATCTATTTTATTACATGATTTAAAAGCCGAAAACTAATCTATGAAGGGATTCAATACCAGCCGATTACAAGGAAGGGAATCTACAACATTCCGGGATTTGATTAGTAAACAAATCGGCAATGTAAGGATTTTAGTGTACTAATCCTACTAGGATTTGGATTTATGGCCGAATGGCTCTTTACTAAGTATTAAATGATTGATTAAATGTAGAGATCTAAGATCTAAGGCATTAGATCAAGCTTTTCGGGATTTGGATTGGAAACCCTAAGCGAATCAGGTGTGTACCTCACACTATTTCTTGATATATTTATGGCAATAATTAATATGTATGTGACTATAAGAATGTGTAAGAATATGGCCAAGGTACCATGTAATGGTACAAAAGTACTCAGGTACGTTTGCTACTCCTACTAGGAATATGAAATTATGTTATATATGTAACATGTGAAAAGTGATAAGAATGTAAACTAAGGCATGATGTGCATGATATGTATGATATGGGGCATACGGGTTATATGAAAGGGGAAGTGAATGTGGTGACCTAAGACCACGATATCTGAATGTGGTGACCTAAGACCACGATATCTGAATGTGGTGACCTAAGACCACGATATTTGAATGTGGTGACCTAAGACCACGATATCTGAATGTGGTGACCTAAGACCACGAATTTTATAAGGGCGATGAGCACGTCGACTACAGCGACTGCCTTCGATGGTGTGTAGCGGATGGAGGGTTGACTTAGTAGTCCCCACGGTGTGCAGGTTGGTACGGGTGATGTGTAGCGGATGGCATCTAGGCTTGGGTTCGGGTTTGCATCATTACTTTATATCTGTTATATGAATAAGTATGTGATATGACATTGTAAGCCTGAATTGTTAAGTTATAGTGTTGGTTACACATTGAGTCTGTTTGACTCACCCCGTTGGGGAATATTTTCTTCCAGGTGATGATCAGTAATGGACCGGGTCGGTAGAGCACAAAGGTGGCCATGCACAGCAAGGAAAATTTTATTATTTGGACTTTTATTCTATTTAAGCACTTTAATTTATTTTCGGGAATTATTTGATGTAATAAGGCCATAGTTGAACTACTTTATTTTTCTTTTATTTATTTTGTTACGAATTTTTAATGGTTATAAGATTAAGTAAATTTATTTAAAATAAACTCTAAATGTTTTATCACCTAACATAAAAAGATTCCGACATAAGATAAAACTTGTTCTCAACTTGAGCCCAACCCAGAACAATCTTTCTTTCAAAAGACACAATTTTACAAAGTAAGAAAAGAATTTTGAATTGGTTTACATCGAGGAACATACCAGATCTGGTCGAGGCTCGTGGGCTAGGTTTGGGGTGTTTCAGTTTGGTATCAGAGCCCAGTTTTAAAATCTCAGCCTGTGGTCTAAGGCCCAAAATGTTTTCAAATCGAGCCCAAATGAGTTTTTGAAGATAAGCAGGTTTTTCTGGCATGGCACCTAAGTCTCCGACCCGAAGTCCACCAGGTAAGTACCCCTAACCTTTGTGTGATATCTATTGTGAACTGTAGAAGGGTAGAAATGGAATGGAACGTAGACTAGCATGATAAGTATTTAAACCCTAGGACTAGTTTACCCCAACTATTACATAAGACTTAATGCTTAATTAAACAAACCTATGGCTAAGTCGCCGAGTTAGGGTGTGGCAACCATTGTGCGCATGTCTAGGATTGGATCCGGAAGAGCCTGGTATTTAAGCAGTCCTAGTGACTCACCTCCTCTTCGCAGGAATCCTACCTGGTGCGTAGCTTCGGTTCACCCTAACCAAGAGGACTCAGTCACAGGCTAAACCCAATAACTAAAACCCGAAAGGGATTAGCCACATTTTTATGGAAACCCTAGTTTTAAAATGACTAAATTACCCTTTTGATTTATACAAGCTATCCCATAAATTTTTTTTGAAATATTTCTTGATTTACAAAATTACTAAAATACCCCTAGTGGTAAAATTACAAAAATACCCTTGGTTTATGAAATTTCCAAAATACCCACAATTCTTATTCAAAAAAAAATTCATTACTTTATAACAAGTCCAAAAACCCTAATTTGCAAAATATCAAAATACTTTGATTTTGGAAAATTACGAAATTGCCCCTGACTTACAAAATTACCAAAATGACCCTGAATTTCAAAAATTTTGCAACATCACCGATTTGGAAAACAAATTCTCAAAAAGAACCCTCAAGTTTTGCAAATTTTGGAAATACCTTGATTTATTAAGCTTTACAAATTTACTCTGATTTATTACCAAAATACCCTCGGGATTTCAAAATAAAATTACCAAAATACCCTTATTGACAAAATCACCAAGGAACCTTATTTTGACAAATTACGAAAATACCCCTGTAGGGCAAATTACGAAAATACCCCTAGGTAGTGGAAAAAAAACAACAATGAAAACTACAACATTTCTCTGAATGAACGAAAGTTCATAATTGATTGATGAATGTATGAATGTAAAGACTGTGTGCATGTATGAATACAAAAGAACCACTCCTAAAACTCTTTCCATAAAACTTCTTCGCGGGTAATCAGTGGAATAAAGGCTAATTCATAAAATTTCTTAATTAGATTAAAGCACGATCGTAGAAATGAGCTCTAGGGGACGTGGTCGTAGTATACGAGGACGCGGTAGAGGCAGAAGGACCGTGTCGGAACCCGTTAGATCGGGTCAAGGATCGAATAATGCGGTACCACCGCCACCACCACCCCCTGCTGTTGGTTTTGAGCAGCAAGCTCAGACGGGGGATGATGCTGTGTCGCATGCTGTGCTGCAAGTTTTGGAAATGGTGGCTGGCGCGGGTGGAAGTATGGGAGCTCGAAAATCTGTACCCGAGCGACTCCGAGCCAATGGGGCTGAGATGTTTCGTGGAGTATCTGGTGTAGCACCCAGTACAGCTGAATATTGGTTGGAAGCAACTGAACGGATTATGGATGAGCTTGATTTGACCCCTGAGGGGAAGTTGAAAGGAATGGTGGCACTGCTACGCGATGAAGCGTATCAGTGGTGGCTCACAGTTTGGGATGGAGCCACAGCTGAGGATCTGACCTGGGAATATGGTAAGGCAGCATATCAGAAGAAATATGTTGGCACACGGTATACTGATGAGCAAAGGAAGGCTTTTCTGGGGCTGATTCAAGGGAACAAGTCCGTGGCAGAGTATGAAGCTGAATTTCTGAGGTTGAGCCGATATGCTCGAGGAGTAGTAGCTACGGAGCATGAGTGATGTGTCCGATTTGAGGATGGATTAAAGGATGATTTGAGGTTGTTAATAGCACCACATCAGGAACAGGAGTTTTCTGCCTTAGTAGAGAAAGCTAAGGTAGCTGAAGGGATTAAGGATTCTGCAAGACAGAACACGGATCGGAACAGGCCAAAAAGAGGTTTTGAATCGTCTGGATCATCTGAGAATAAGAGGCCTAGAGTTGATGGGCCGCGAGGTCAGCAAGCTGGTACTGAAAGGCAATATCGTACTTGTGATCAGTGTGGGAAGAAACACTTAGAGGAGTGTTGGAAAAAGACAGGAGGATGCTTTAGGTGTGGGTCAAAGGACCATATGATTAAGGACTGTCCGATGAGGCCGGAGGGGAATAAACTGGTAGCCCAGAATGTTAATCAGGCTGGTAGAGATGGTCAACAAGCGACGAAGGGTCGTGGTCCGAACCATGGAGGAAATGGTTCCGGCCAAGGTCATGGAGCACCAAGTGGAGGTGCTGAAGGTGCAGATGCAAGGCAGCCGAGGTTGGTTTATGCAGTTGGCCGTCGCGAGGAGGAAGATGTGCCAGATGTGACAGCGGGTACGTTCCTTATTTCTGGAATACCCTTAATTGCTTTGATTGTTGTATAGTTTTCTTGTAGTGAAAGTGTTCGAAGCCTTGCATATGGACTTAAAGAATGTGCATAGGAAGTATGATATTTTTATAAGATTAGAGTGCGCAGCATAAGCGTAGTGCGGCGAGTTAAGATGTACGATTAATCGTTAGTAAGTAATTTCGAGGACGAAATTATTTTTAAGGAGGGTAGAACTGTAACATCCTAGATTAGGGGTTATGCGTTCGTGCGTAATTCATGAGATAGTGGACTCAGTGGGTGTGTTGGATGTGTTCTGAGGAGTTTTAGGAACCCTAAGATGTAAGGAAATGTCTTGTCCTGGAAATGTAGGGAAATGTCCTGGAAATGTAAAGAAATGATTTAGAAACATTAAGTTTCAAAAGAGGAAAGTGAACATTTCTGGAAACTTGGAAATGTAAGAAATGTTAAGTTCAAAAGAGGAAAGTGAACATTTCTGGAAACTTGGAAATGTAAGAAATATTAAGTTTAAAGGAGGCAAACGAACATTTTTGGAAACTTGGAAATGTAAGGAAATGTAAGGAAATGTAAGGAAATGTAAGGAAACGTTTTAGGAAAAGTTAAGTTCTGAGGTTAAGAGCGGGAAGTAAAGCAGGGTGGACTTAAGAAAATTTATGGGTGAAATATGACATACAATTGGGCTTGTCTAAGTGGCTTGGAGGTGCCACTTAGGGCCTCTGGAGTTGACGCCACAAGCAGGTGCAATTGGGCCTGGGTTCGAGTCACTTGGGGAGCAAATAAAAGAATTTTATTTTGGTGCCAGGAACAAGAGAAGTGGACGGCATTAAGGCTCTATAGGGAGGTGTTTTATTGTTGTTAAAATTCGGCAAATAGATGGATAAATGATGGATTTTTATTGATATTTTTATTAAGAGATAAGAGATAATTATTGGATTAAGTTTTAGGTGATAATTAAAGCGATAAAGCTATCAAAATAGAAGAGTGGTGGCCAAGTAAGGGATTCTAAACTAGTAAATTCGGCTATAAAAGGAAAAGAGAGGCCATTCAGCATTATTTTCTCTTCCTTGATAACCTCTGCCGAATTTTCTCTGCAACCCCTTTTCTTTTCTCTTCAATTCTCTAAAAAAAAACAAACGAGAGTAAGATCCCCTAAGCCTTGCCGAATTTCCCTTCTCCTTATTTCACCATTACCGAATTTTCTTAAGCAACTATTCTTTTCTTCTTCATTCTTCTCTTCTCAATATTCCAAAAGCCGAAACTAGGAAATCTAACCCCATTATTGTGTTAGTCGAAACTTGGAAAGAAGGCTCTTCAGGATTTCTGCCATTGTCGACAACTTCATAAGACAAGTCAACTATTTCGGGATTTAAAAATCTAAGGTAAGTCATATTTAACATTCGGCTAAGGGTTATTTGTTGTGAATAAATGTTAGAAATTGATCTAACATGAAGTTATAGGGATTTCGACAGGCATCTAAGGCAAGGAATACTTTCGAGATTTACTAAGTGTCGACTACATGGAAGGAGAAGTTCTTTTCCCGACGGTACACCATAGGCCGCGTGTTCCCTAGTTATTCGGTGAGTTTCGGGATTTAAAATCCACAAGGTAAGTGTCTATATGCAATCGGCCAAGGCTTATTTTAGCACTAGATCTATTTTCTTACATGATTTAAAAGCCGAAAACTAATCTATGAAGGGATTCAATACCAGCCGATTACAAGGAAGGGAATCTACAACATTCCGGGATTTGATTAGTAAACAAATCGGCAAGGTAAGGATTTTAGTGTACTAATCCTACTAGGATTTGGATTTATGGCCGACTGGCTCTTTACTAAGTATTAAATGATTGATTAAATGTAGAGATCTAAGATCTAAGGCATTAGATCAAGCTTTTCGGGATTTGGATTGGAAACCCTAAGTGAATCAGGTGTGTACCTCACACTATTTCTTGATATATTTATGGCAATAATTAATATGTATGTGACTATAAGAATGTGTAAGAATATGGCCAAGGTACCATGTAATGGTACAAAAGTACTCAGGTACGTTTGCTACTCCTACTAGGAATATGAAATTATGTTATATATGTAACATGTGAAAAGTGATAAGAATGTAAACTAAGGCATGATGTGCATGATATGTATGATATGGGGCATACGGGTTATATGAAAGGGGAAGTGAATGTGGTGACCTAAGACCACGATATCTGAATGTGGTGACCTAAGACCACGAATTTTATGAGGGCGATGAGCACGTCGACTGTAGCGACTGCCTTCGATGGTGTGTAGCGGATGGAGGGTTGACTTAGTAGTCCCCACGGTATGCAGGTTGGTACGGGTGATGTGTAGCGGATGGCATCTAGGCTTGGGTTCGGGTTTGCATCATTACTTTATATCTGTTATATGAATAAGTATGTGATATGACATTGTATGCCTGAATTGTTAAGTTATAGTGTTGGTTACACATTGAGTCTGTTTGACTCACCCCGTTGGGGAATATTTTCTTCCAGGTGATGATCAGTAATGGACCGGGTCGGCAGGAGCACAAAGGTGGCCATGCACAGCAAGGAAAATTTTATTATTTGGACTTTTATTCTATTTAAGCACTTTAATTTATTTTTGGGAATTATTTGATGTAATAAGGCCATAGTTGAACTACTTTATTTTTCTTTTATTTATTTTGTTCCGAATTTTTAATGGTTATAAGATTAAGTAAATTTATTTAAAATAAACTCTAAATGTTTTATCACCTAACATAAAAGGATTCCGACATAAGATAAAACTTGTTCTCAACTTGAGCCCAACCCAAAACAATCTTTCTTTCAAAAGACACAATTTTACAAAGTAACAAAAGAATTTTGAATTGGTTTACATCGAGGAACATACCAGATCTGGTCGAGGCTCGTGGGCCGGGTTTGGGGTGTTTCAGATCTTGAGAAACACCTGTCAATGAAGTACGTTAAATAATGCAACATTAAGTAATAACATTATTATTCAAAACCCTAAACACCTAGTGATACTGTACCAGCAACACAAGTATGTGGACCGTTGTATTTTTTTATCTCCCACAAGCCTATCTTTTTCCTAATAGAAACCATGATTTTCCATGAAAATGTACAGTCTTGCACTACACGCTTGGCCTCGAACTTTTCGGATTTGGATTTAACCACGTTGTAGTTAACCCTGTGGTTGATTCTATATTATTTCAAAGCACCAAGAAAACTATCTTTACTGGAAAACTCCTTACCAACTTCCAAATCACTCGAATTGAATGATAAACTTGTACGGTCACGGGTTCTGTGTGGTAGCACTGGAAACTCTAATGCATCATCTACCGATATGTCGACATTATGCATGTGGGCTGGAGGCGAGGACGCCCTGAATCGTGGATCTTCTTCTTCATCATCTGAATTCCCTTCAACTTCTTCAAGTTCAGATGGAATAGGCTCCGGTTCAAAAAATAATGCAACTTCTGCACCATTGGCGCTGAGCTCTCGAGGTGGATCCACATCGGACTCATCATCTAACCCAGTATGATCTACAATGTCTTCTTGTGTGTGTTTTGTCATGTCCCCTATCAGATGTGGATTGCCAACCACTAAAATTTGATGTCATTTTCCAATACGTATTTCCAGCATCGAACATCAGCCCATCGATGTGCATGTCTCATCCACTAATCGAGTGTCATACAGGAGTTGTGTTTTCCATACTCCCACCAAACACGGGCACTTCTGTGTTCTGTCTCCCACTAAAGGAGTGTCGACTAGGGGTCGTGTATTCCTCTTGAACAACAGTTGATGTTAAAGTCACAAATGCTTCATTTGATGATGGAAATTGAACATATACCTCAAGATAGGGTGATCCACTAGTGAGATGAGTCTGAATCATCACCTCAAAGCTACGAACACCTTTGATATCAAATACATCATATGTCACGGGATCAATCGAAGCCCAAAATTAATACTTAATAGAAGAAACCCTACTTGGCATCGTTCTAAAGATTTTGCACCTAATTCTTTTACAAAATTCTAGAAAATCTATACTCTAGTTAAAAACCATTCTCGTTGTGTTCTCCGATAAAAAAACAACATCATTCTCGGTGTCATGGACCTCACCATCATAGTAAATAATAGCACTAATACGTTCACTCATCTTCAATTTTTATTCTGCTTAGCGTCTCTAATTTTTCTTGCTGAAGTTATGCAACCTGAGAATGATATTTGCCTTGTTTATAGCCTAAGGCCAAGCATGAACTACTATAGAAAAAGAGCGTCCACGTGGGAGCTTTTTTCTGTAATTTTGCTGACAGTGCATCCTTCTTAAAGCATTTTTTTTACACTATTTGTTAAGAAACGTCTCCTTAGAATTATTTTTTTCAGGAACTACTGTAGAAAAGGAGCATCCACGTGGGAGTTTTTTTCTATAATTTTGCTGATAGTGCATCCTTCTTAAACCGTTTTCGACATTATTTGTTCAGAAATGTCTCCTCAAAATTATTTTTTTCAAGAGCTACTGTAGAAAAAGAGCGTCCACGTGGGAGCTTTTTTCTGTAATTTTGCTGGCAGTGCATCCTTCTTGAAGCGTTTTTGACACTATTTGTTCAGAAACGTCTCCTTATAATCACAATGTTATTTTTAAAAAACCCTAATTTAATTAACTTATTTAAACACCCTAAACCATAAACCCTATTTAAAACCCTAATTTGATTTAATTAAAATCGTAAACCCTAATTTAATTAATTTATTTGAACACCATAAACCCTAGTTTAATTTATTTAAAACCCTAATTTAATTTACCCTAAACCTAATTTATTTAAACACCATAAACCATAAACCTTGTTTAAAACCCTAAATTGATTTAATTAAAACCCTAAAACCCTAATTTAATTAATTTATTTGAACTCCATAAATCGTAGTTTAATTTATTTAAAACCCTAATTTAATTTACCCTAAACCTTAAACTCTAATTTACTTAATTTATTTAAATACCATAAACCCTAATTTAAATAAAATTTCTAAACCTTAAAACCATAAATCTTAAAAACCCTAACCCTAAAAATCCTAAAAAACCCTAGGAACTAAACATGCAAATAACCCTAGATATAAAACACGGAGTAAAGTGCGCCCCTAGGGGAGCGCTTTGTGCCACATCATCAAAACGCGTCCACGTAGACGTGATTTGCTGACGTGGCACAAAGTGCTCCCCTAAGAGCGCGCTTTGCTGGAAATTTCCCCCTTAAACGCGGCCACGTAGGTGCGTTTTGCCAAAACTAGCCCTTTTTTCATAAATATTGTTTAATTTGGCCCATTTCTGTATGTTCTTTTGGAAATGGGCCTTTTTGGGTAAATGGGTCCGTTAAAAGACCTAATTTCCCTCTCTAAATATTAAAAGAAGAAATATTTCGTACGGGGTTTCTAGATTTTATAAATTGGATTAAGAGTTAACAAATATTTAAAAGAAAAATATATATGTTAATATTTTAAAATTGTTTGTAAAATAAAAAAGAAAACCTATATTACAAATTATGAGATAGGTTTACTTGTGTTTTTATATTTTTATAAACAAATAAAAATCATACATATAAAATTTATTAAGATATAATATTAGATATTTGATTTTATTATCTATATATAATAGACTCAACATGAACTTGTACATGATTATAATTTTGACCCATAGCGTAAAGTGTAAGTGCAATACATAACCCAACATCGAGTGAATTTCTGAAAAATACTAATTTTTTAAAATGATTATTGGGTTAGGTTGGTTTTTTTTTTTAAATTATGGGATCGTACCAAAATAACGAAAACGCTCGAAAGCATGTTCAACTGATTTGCAAGAAAACCATTCTAGCTGGAAGCGCTTTCTTTCTGATTTACTTTTTTAGGTTTAGGGTTTTATTTTAAATTAAGGTTAGGGTTTTATGTATTTTAGGATTTAAGATTTAAGGTTGTGTAGGGTTTTGAATTTTTTTATATATTTTTTAAAGTTTTTTTATAATTTTTTGAGATGTAAAATTAATAATTATTCAATTTGATATTTAGAGGCATCGTATTTACACCATTCGTATATTCAAATTATTCAAATTGTATAATTCAATTCGATTCATAATTAAAGTTTGAACTACTCGATTTGATTAGATATTAGTTTTTATTTTTTTTTTTGATTTTTTTGAATGCAACTGAGTTTTGATCATTTTTTCCACGGGAGATTAAGGTCGATCAGAGTTTTTAGTCCATTATTTTCAAACTTTCAAATTACTTCAGAAAATATATCCCGGGAATCCCAAGATATTTGATGGGTAAGTGGAAAAAAGTGTGGAGTTGAAAGTGCTAGAGGGAAAACGCTCCACATAGGACGCGTTTTCAGTGCACTGTTAGAAAAAAAGCACTAAAAGCACATCTAGTTGAACGCGTTTTCATGCCATGTCAGCTGAAAATGTGTCCAACTGGAGGCACTTTCAGTGCTTGTTTTCTAATAATGCACTGAAAACACGTCTTACGTGGAACATTTTCCCTCTAGCACTTTCGATTCCCCACTCACCTGGGAAAGTTTTCTAAATCAATTGTTAGTCACCCTCGGGTTTATAAAAGTATAGCTTTCAACATTGAGTGGCATAAGGCATTTACAACCAAAAAAATTTGTAAGAAGAATAAGAAGAGGAGGAAGTTCACACATATGGCATAATTTGGAGCTACCACACAATTTGCATCAAGGATCAATTTTTGTTGTTCATATTTAATTACAACATTATTTTTTTTGCATAATGTTTTTGTTTCGAATATGTGGAACAGGTGATTTCATTAAAAATAAAGGGACAAACCAATTTTATTGTTTATTACGACGGTGAAGTGTGTGACACCAAGAATGGGGTCGTTTTTTATCAGAGAATGCAACACGGTTTGCTTTTAAATCGAACATACAATTGTCGGAGCTACGTGGAAGAATTAGGTGAAAAATCATCGGATCCAACCAGATGAGATGTCAATTAAATATTGATTTTGTGCTTCAGTTGACCCCGTTAGATATGATGCTTTCAATATCATAGGTGCAAGGGGGTTGGAGGTGATGGTGCAAACGCATATTGTTAGTGGATCACCAATTCTTAAGTTATATGCGGAGTTTGCAAGGACAAATGAAGGCCCTTGGAGGTCGATTTCTTAACCGTAATCTCTTTTTTGGTTTTCTTTTTTTTCATACTCAAATTTTGTTGTAATTTGTAAACCTGCGCTTTTATTATAATATAGAAATCAATAAAATATACAACTTTGTTCCATTTTTCCCGTGTAAACTTGATTTAATAATATGAAATAATGACAACCAATTTTGATGCAAAAACGATATTTATTTGAAAAAAATTCATATCCAACATCGATACAATCTTATCGACTATAACTTAGCTAAACAATTAAATTTTACATGAGAAGTACAAAAAAAAAAAAAGAATCAATCTAATCATTTGTGAGAATGTGTGCCATATCGGAGTGGTTGACAGTTGTGAGCCAAATTTCTTCTTGGTTCAAGTTGAATACCGGCCTCTTCGGGTACAAGTTGTGGTCTCGGCCTCTCGTCTTTTTTGCTTTTGTCCGTAGTTGATTGTGATCGGTTGCTCATCGGTTGTTATTGTGTATCCTCCGTTTTAGTAACATGTGGTTGCGAAGATGTTCCACCTTGGTAGAACAATTATCTCAGAGGTCTTTGTGACACCATCGGCGTATGGGTATAGCTATATTGTGTCCCATACACCGATGGCAGAATGATCGGACTTCCGGATGGTGCCCCAAACATAGGCAACCTATACGTTTTCATTGGATCTGTGATCTGTAGTAATATGGTGTAGCAGATTAAATTAATTTTCTCACTTTAGGAGTTTGAAAACAAGCATTATCTGTAATACCCCTAAACCTGAATCCGTCTCCGAAACAGAGTTACGAAGCATTACCAGAGTTTTCAAACATTTAAAAATAATTCATAACAGTCACTATTCAATTTCGAGATTACTCATAACGTCCCTTAAATGGACCCTCGAGGCCCAATATGAGCTTTAAAATCAAATCGGGACTTAATCGGCAACTCTAAAAATTTTTCATGAAATTTTAAAAATTTTACAAGTTACAGGGTACACACGCTCGTGTGGTCGAAGGGACATGCCTGTGCTGTAGGCAGTGCTCGAAACTAGGTAGCTCTCTGACTTGTGTCACACTGTGAGCCACACGCCCGTGTGCTAGGCCGTGTGGTTAATTTAATTTTTCAAAACTTACATACAAATACCAACCAATCCAAGCATTGATTTTAAACGAATTTTGGGTGATAAATGAAGTTAGAAATGGCTTTATTTTGTCCACATGGGTAGACACACCAGTGTGTGTTTAGACCGTGTGTGACACACAGCTTGGTACATGGGCGTGTAGTTTGGCCGTGTCTCTCCTGTATCTTAAATTCGAGAAATAGAATGCTCAAAATTGAGCACACGGATAGAGACACGGGCGTGTGTCTCAGCCGTGTGTGCGGCACGACCTGGAACACGAGCATGTGCCTTGGCCTTGTGAAACCTACACCTAACTTTGAAAAAATAAATTAACCACACGACCTAGCACATGGGCGTGTGGCTGGCCGTGTGACACAAGTCAGAGAGCTACCTAGTTTTGAACAAAGCCTACAACACGGGCGTATCCTAGGGTCACACGGGTGTGTCCCTTGGACCACATGAGCGTGTGAACCCTATAACTTGGAAAAAAATTTTGAAATTTGACGAAAAATTTTTAAAGTTCTCGATTAAGTACTGATTTGATTTTAAAGCTCATATTAGGCCTCGAGGGTCCATTTAAGGAACGTTATGAATAATCTCGGGAAATAAATAGTGACTATTATGAATTATCTGTAAATGTTCTGAAAACTTTGGTAACACTTCGTATCCCTGTTTCAGCGACGAATTAAGGTTTATCAGTGTTACATTTAGTGGTATTAGAGCTACGATTTAGTCGATTCTCGGATTTAACGTAGTAAACACGAGTTTAACTATACATGCCATTATATAATTTGTGATAGTGTGATGTCTCCTGATCATTTTAAATGTGTTTTTCATATAGTAATGTTATCCAACCAAGCTAGAGCTGAATCCGAGGAAGTTGGGAGCAATGCTTCAGCTTCAGTTCAAAGAGTTGCATCTGCATCTAGTAGTGAAAGGCCTGTATCGGAGAGATGAAGTGAGGAGGCAAAACAGGCCTTCTTTCAATTGGTGAATGAATGGTTTACTAAGTATTTAAGAACGTATATATATAGTAAAAATTATTTTGATATAATGGCATGTATAGGATACTTGGCCATTAGTGACTTGAAAATGATGTTTGTAACCTAGCCATTGGAATGACTAGTAATGGTTTATTTTGGTATTATAAAGTAGGTTATTATTATATACACATATGTGTTTAAATGTTTAGGTTCAACAAAGTTAAGAATTTAAACATGTATGGATGCTATGTTATATCATATTAGATATTAAAATTTGTTTAAAATCAATGCTTGGATTGGTGGTATTTGGATGTAAGTTTTCGTGCAGGTTAATGGTAAAATTTTGGGTGATAAATGAAGCTAGAAATGACTTTATTTTGTCCACACGGGCAGGCACACGGGCGTGTGTCTAGACCGTGTGTGTAACGCCCCGAATTTGGGCCTAGTAAACTTGGGCCTATTGGATTGTAACACCCCAAAAATCCTAAAACCCTAATTTCTTTGCATTGAAGTTAGTATGTATGTGTAGCACTTAGAATATTAATTTTAAGGTATTATCGGGATTATTTGAATCCTTAGAGATAGGGATGACCATAGGGAAAATTTTATTTTTCTTGGTTTAGTGGACCCTAGTCTCAGGCATTAGGCCTCTTAAGCAGATTAAGGGGAAAATAGGACACAAATGGGCTTGTGGTCCAGTGGCAAGGTGGCGCACTAGGGGAGCTACAAGGTGGCATGAAGAGGTCCAAGGTTCGAGTAACGGTAAGGTGTTTTTGGAGTGTTTATTTTGCATAGTGGATGGCCAGAGGTGTGTGGAATTTGGACTCTTTTGTTGAAGTGTTTGAATTGATCTTGTGAGCTGATAAAGTAGGGAATTTCGGATGAGATAAGGGAGATATCATGGAGAAAAATTAGGAGATGAGAGGTGGGAAGAGTTGGTGCCGAATTGGACTGTGGGGGAAGGTAGGATTCAGCTATTGGTTATAAAAGGAGGTACTGAATTCCTTTGAGAGGTCCCTGGGGTTCCATTACATTTCTTTTTCTCCCCCTTAGCCTAATTCTTCCATTCGCCGAAAAAAAACCATCATTCCTTTGTCGAAATTTTGGTTTTCTCTCTAGCCGAATTCCCTATACCTTCTCTTCTTAAATTCCTTCTCTTGTTTACCTTTAGTTCTAGCCGATCACTTCTCCTCTTCTCCTTATTGGTGCCAAATTGTCTCTGTCATCATACTAATATCAAAAGCCGAATTTAGGCCGCAGGATCGAAAATAGAGTTGGTAAGTATTCGGATAACCTCTTTTGTGCGTTTTGCTAAAAGCCGAAAGGCTATCTAACTGTCCTGTCATTAGCTCTGTGATAACAAGGATAAGATTCAAAGATCGCAAGCGTGGTAGGTAAGGTTCGTTAGCAAGAGGTAAGTGCACTCGTCCCGATGGTGGTTTAGTAAATGGCCGAATGTATTATGGCTCATAGGGGTGACTTACATGGAATATGGGTGACTTGATTTTGACGATATATGTTTGGGTGCAGATCTAGAGGATAATCACAAATAGTAGCTAAGGAAGGGCTACTAGAACGTGTGGCACACGGTAAGGTTACAGCGAGGTTTCGGTTTCTGATAAAGTGTATATTAAGTTATGATTAATCGTTAAATTATGTCGATTATAGGTTTGTGATTAAGGGGTTTGCAGCACGCATGGTTACCAGGTGTGTACAAACAATACACACACATACCGACAACGTCGAAAAATCGAAAAGCCAAAAGTTGCTAAATGGGCCCGGTGGGCCCTGAGGCTAAGTTTGATGAAATGTATTAATTTGATTATATGAGTTGGGTCAGGCATGCATGTTACATGATCTGGATTCGTTTTGGGCCTAATGGGTCATATGACTGAGATTTGGGCCTAGTGGGCCATAAGAATGTGATATGGCCGTTATGGGTTATATGAACGTGAAATGGGTTGATGGACTTTATGGGGACGTAGACTAGTATGCTAGGGTTTTATGGACTTTAGGCTTAGTACTGAACAACTTTTAAACCGCATAAGACTTTCTAATAATTAAACATGTCTGTTGACAAGTCGCTAGGTTAGAGTGTGGTAACGGGCATATGCATGTCTAGGATTGGATCTAGAGAGAGCTTGGTACTTAAGCGGCCCTAGTGGCCCACCTCCTCTTCTCTGGAATCCTACCTGGTGCATAGTGTCTGTTCAGTTTAGCCGCAAGGACTTGTTAATGGGCCAAAGTTCATAACTAAACCCGAGAGGGACCAAATACCCCTAGATTTGTAAAATTACTAAAATACCCCTATATGATGAGTATGAGTTTTGTGGAGGTTACTCATGTGCATATTGCATTCATATGATATTCTGATTAGGATGCATTTGGGTGGGAATTATGGTACGGAGAAAGATTGAAGATCGCATACTCGCTTGACGACCATGGATCCACCGGTGGCTTTAAGCCCATTATATGATCAGCAGCTTTGTTGCAACGTTGAGTAGTGCCGCTGTGAGTTCTACCTGTGGTGTGTAGAGGATGGGTGGGTTGATTTAGAAATCCCCACAGTTGTATAGGGTTGGAAGGGAAATGGTGTGTAGCGGATGGATTTTTAGGGAGGGTTTTGCATTACCTTGTTTTGCATATGATATGATATGTTATGATATGAGGTCATTGTGGGCCAAGGCCCAGGACCATCGATTTTGATAGGGCTCAGGCCAATGTGATAATTATATATTTAGTTGAATGCCAAGGGTTGTACACACTGAGTTTCGAAACTCACACCCTTTATTTAATGTTTCAGCTGATCCTCAGTAAATGGCTCGACGTGGGAGAGGACTCAGAGATGGCCACACTACAAGATGTTTAAATTTTTATTTATTTGTTTCAAAAGACATAGTTTTAATTGCTTATTTTCGTTGGATGTAATAAGGCCTTGTACTCCGTTTTGACTTTAAACTTTGGGTTTCGTTGTTTCAACTGTTTATTTAATTATTAAACCTAAGTGAATTTCTTACGTTTAAACTTGGTTTCCGAAGTACTTAAAATTATAAAATGGGTTTTTTTTTCATTACTTAACAAGACTCAAGGATTTTGGGCTTTTGGGCCTTAAAATTTTTAATTAGCAAAATCGTTTGAATTATGCCTTTAATGTGACTCGCCAGATTCGGGCCTAACTTCTAGGCTGGGTTTGGGGTGTTACAGTGTGTGACACATGGCTTGGTACATGGGCGTGTAGTTAGGCCATGTGTCCCTTGCATCTTAAATTTGAGAAATAGAACGCTCAGAATTAAGCATACGGGCGTGTGTCTCAGCCGTGTGTGGGTCACGGCCTGGAAAACAAACGCATGCCTTGGCCGTGTAAAACTTGTACCTAATTTTGAAAAATTAAATT
Source organism: Gossypium australe (assembly GCA_005393395.2). NCBI lineage: Eukaryota > Viridiplantae > Streptophyta > Magnoliopsida > Malvales > Malvaceae > Gossypium > Gossypium australe. Next base: position 18,697,961 of record CM016615.1, read on the forward strand.
AACCAAACTGCCTAGCACATGGGTGTGTTGTTGGCCGTGTGACACAAGTTAGAGAGCTACGCAGTTTCGAACATGGCTTATAGCACGGGCGTGTCCAAGGGTCACATGGGCGTATCCCTTGGACCACACGGACATGTGAGCCTTGTAACTTGGAAAATTTTTGAAATTTCATGAAAAAATTTTAGTGTTCCTGATTAAGTCCCGATTTGATTTTAAAGCTCATATTAGGCCTCGAGGGTCCATTTAAGGGACGTTATGAATAATCTCGGGAAATGAATAGTGACTGTTAAGAATTATCTGTAAATGTTCTGAAAACTCTGGTAACGCTCCACAACCATGTTTCGGTGACGGATTCGGGTTTAGGGGTGTTACATTTAGTGGTATCAGAGTTATGGTTTAGCTGATTCTCCGATTTAACGTACCAACCACGAGTTTAGCTATACATGCCATTATATAATTTGTGATAGTGTGACATCTCCTGATCATTTTAAATGTGTTTTCATATAGTAATGTCATCCAACAAACTAGAGCTAAATCCGAGGAAGCTAGGAGCAACGCTTCAGCTTCAATTCAAAGAGTTGCATCTGCATCTGGTAGTGAAAGGCCAGTATTTAAGGGCCGAAGTGAGGAGGCCAAACAGACTTTCTTTCAATTGATGAATGGATGGTTTATTGAGTATTTAAGAACAAATTGTTGTACAACGACCTCCCCCACCTTCTCCTCAACCGGTTCCTAAGATGCCACAGGGTGCTGAACTTGTTAGAATTGGTAAGCCTCCGGTAGATAAAATTCATAAGCATGGGGCAGAAGAATTTAGAGCTACCGTAGATGCTGATCCAGAAAGGGTTGAATTTTGGTTGGAATATACCATCTAGGTTTTAGATGAATTATCTTGTACGCTCGTTGAATGTTTGAAATGTGCAGTTTCTTTATTGAAGGATACAACTTATCATTGGTGGAATACCATAACTTCAGTGGTACCTAGAGAAAATATTACATGGGAATTTTTCCAATCTGAATTCAGAAGGAAGTATGTTAGTCAGAGATTCTTGGATCAGAAAAAGAAAGAATTTTTAGAGCTCAAACAGGGGAATATAACTGTATTTGAATATGAACGACAATTTGTTTGGTTGAGCAAATATGCCAGAGAATGGGTTCCATCTGAAGCTGACATGTGCAGACGATTTGAAGAGGGTTTAAATGAAGATATTAAACTCTTGATTGGGATTGTTGAATTGAGGGAATTTGTGGTACTGGCTGATCGAGCACATAAAGCTGAAGAATTGAGTAAAGAAAAGAAACAAGCTGAAAGAGAAGCTCGAGTTCCTAGTAAAAGAATTATGAGTAAATCACAATCATCTGCTTCTAAGAAATTAAATAAGTATTATGATCGTATTACCACCTCTACAGGATATTCAAGAAGAGAGCGAGGTTCTCAAGGCTCCAACCCGAGATCTTCATCTCCATCTGTAACCAGTATGGGCAGTGCCAGTAATCCCAAACCAAAATGTAAGCATTGAGATAAATTACATCATGGAGAATGTTGGTTTAGAAGTGGAGCTTGTTACCGATGTGGATCCCTTGATCATTTTCTTAAAGACTGTCCAGAAAGGGCTGAAAAAGAAGTTGAATTGACTCCAAGTCCGAGTAATCCTGTTGCGAGAGGCAGACCACCCCGTCACCCCATTAATGTCAGCGGTAGCCAAGGTGCTACAAAAGTTTCAACCGTTAAACCTGAGACACGAGCACCAGCAAGGACTTGATGTTATTGTCATTTGATGAATTTGATGTGATTTTGGGAATGGATTGGTTAACCCAATATAATGCAGTGGTGAATTGTAAGTAGAAATATATTGTATTGAAATGTCATAGTGGTGAATTAGTTCATGTTGAATCTGATAAAGTGGATGGATTACCTAATGTGATTTCAGCAATATTAGCACAGAAGTATGTCAGAAAGGGTTATGATGCCTACCTTGCATATGTACTGGATACTAAAGTATATGAGTCGAAGATTCAGTCAGTGCCGATTGTTTGTGAATTTCTGATGTATTTCCAAAAGAGTTACCTGGTTTACCATCGGTTAGAGAAGTGGAATTCTCTATAGATCTTGTTCCAAGTACAATACTGATATCTATAGCACCTTATAGAATGGATCTTACTGAATTAAAAGAGTTGAAAGCACAGCAATAAGAATTGATTGACAGAGGTTTTGCTCCACCTAGTTTCTCACCTTGGGGTGCACCGGTTCTGTTTGTAAAGAAGAAAGATGGATCGTTGGGGCTGTGCACTGATTAAAGACAACTCAACAAAATTACAATAAAGAACAAGTATCCATTGCCTCTTATTGATGACTTGTTTGACCAGTTGAAATGTGCCACTGTATTTTCAAAGATTGATCTCTGTTCTGGCTATTATCATTTACGGGTAAATATATTCAGATGTACCCAAGACAACTTTCAGAACCAGATATAGGCACTATGAGTTTCTTCTGATGCCATTTAGTTTGACAAATGCACCTGCAGTGTTTATGGATCTGATGAACAAAATTTTTAGACTGTATTTAGACAGGTTTGTGGTGGTATTTATAGATTGTAACATCCTGAATAGGGCCTATGCATTTCCAGTTTAATTGTATGAAATGACGAGTTTCAAGTGCTATGAATAAATTTTGATACTTTTAGAAACCTAGAAATGCATGGAAATGAAAATGGAAATGAAAATGGAAATGAAAATGGAAATGGAAATGAACACATTTTGGAAACTTGAACATTTTTGGAAACCTGAACATTTTTGGAAATGATCCAAAAATGGAAACTTGAACATTTTAGGAAACTTGGAATTGTAAGAAAAATGGCAAGTTACAGAGCCGATCGAAAATTTTAGGAAACTTAGAAATGAAGCCGAAATGTCAAATTTCAAAGTTCAAAATAGGAAATAACGGCTAAAGGGCCTTAAAAGAAAAAGTTGGTGGAATTTGGCACACAATCAAGATTGGAAAAGTGGCCTGAAGATGTCACTTAGGGCCTTTGGAAATGGCGCCATGTGCAAGAGGTGTTGGGCCTGGGTTCGAGTCACTTGGGAAGCAAATGATGAAGTGTTATTTTTGCTTCCAAGGCTAAGGGATGGACGGCACAAGCCTTCTAGAAATAGTGGTGTTTTATTTCCATAAATATTTGATTAATTAGGGGATAAATAAAGGAGTTTTATTCGCATAAATATGTGAATAAATAAAGGATTTTCTTTTAAGATAATTGAGGAGATAAATGATGGATTAAACACTTTTAACTTTTAAATAAAAGAGATAATATTATCAAAAAGAGGAGTAGTGGCCAAGTAAGGGACTCCTAGGCTGATAACTTTGGCTATAAAAGGAGGGCAGGAGGGCTACTCATTCACTTTTGCTTCCTCTTTGCCGAAAATTCCCTAGCTCTCTCCCCCTCTCTGCCGAATTTTCTCTAGGCAAAATCCATCTCTCTTTCTTCTATTTTCTTCTTCGTTTCTACTGTCAAAGCCGAATCTTTGTTGATTCTAAGTAAAGGAGCAATCAACTACGACATCAAAAGGGTTTCTGCAACTGTCGGATATAAGGATCAAGGATCTAAGGTAAGAACAAATTAATTCTTGTTCTTCTAATTCTTTTTTTTTTCAAGATTGAGGAAATAACCCCTTTTATGTCTCTTGGCCGAATATCAAAGGTAGAGTTTCAGGATTTCAGATTCAAGGAATTTAAGTTGAGGCACATTCGGCCAAAGGCCAATTTTTATTTATTAAAGTTAGATTTAATCTAACATATAAATTATAGGGATTTCGACAAGCATATAAAGGAATCCTTTTCAGATTTGGATTTGTAAGGTTAGCCGAATTCAAGGGAGAAGAACACAAATCCTCGGATTTTGATTATCAATCAAATCGGCAAACAAGGAATTAGAAATCTAGATCGTTGGATCGGGATTTTCGGGATCTCAAGGAATCCAATAAGCGAATCAAGTGTGTACCCATACTAAATCCTCAATAAATTTTAGGGCAATTATTAAATATATGAATATGCCTAAGTATGTGAATATGGCTAAGTACCACAAATGTGGTAAGGAGTACCCAGGTACGTTTCCTACTTTTGATAGGATTATGAATGTGAAATATATTGAACATGTGAATAGTAGCATGAATGAAAATTTAGTATGTTGAATATGTTATAAAATAATCGGGGCATTTGGGATATATGTGAAGGGAGAATTGAAGGTGATGACTACGGTCTCACCAACGAAATATGGTGACTACGGTCACATTAATTGAATTTGGTAACTTCGGTTACATTATTTGAATATAGTGTCTAATGACACAACGTATATGGGCGATGAGCACGTCGACTGCAGTGACTGCCTTCGATGGTGTGTAGTGGATGGAGGGTTGACTTAGTAGTCCCCACGGTGTGACTGGCAGGTACGGGTTGTGTGTAGCGGATGGACCATTAGGATTGGGTTTGGGTTGCATCATCATGTATTGTATATGAATATGAATTGATTTGAACTTGTATGCCTGATTTATTGAATATTAGTACTGTGTGCACATTGAGTCTGTTGACTCACCCCGTTGTGGGAACCATTTTCAGGTGATGAACAGTGACGGACCGGGACGGTAGACCTTGAGGTGGCCATGCATCAACTTGAAGATTCTATTTATTTCGAACTTTATTTCTTTTTAGAACATTTAACTTTATTATTGGATTTTATTTGATGTAATAAGGCCATAAGGCCCAGTGGATTTTATTTATTTTTGTTTTACTTTTTATTTGTTATGTCATGAACTATTTTGATTTAAATTTAAGTAGAATTACTTCTTTAAAAATAAACCCAAAAAAAAAAAAGAAAAAAATTATTTTGTCACCTTACTTAAATTGGATTTTCAAAATTCATTAAATGGGCTTCCAATCTAAGCCCAACCCAAAACAACACTACTTGAAAATTTTACAAGTTTTCTCTAAGTAACAAAGAATTTGAAAACCGATTTACTTAAGGAACAAAACAGATCCGGTTCGGGCTCGTGGGCCGGGTGTGGGGTGTTTCAGCTTGGTATCAGAGCCCAGTTTTAAACTCTCGGCCTGTGGGCTCAGGCCCAAAACGTTTTCAATTGGAGCCCAAATGATTTTCTTTGAAGTAAAGCAGGTTCTATGGCATGGCACCTAAGTCTCCGCCCCACAGTCCACCAGGTAGGTACCCTAACTTTATGTGTGATTCTATGATTTATGAACTGTGTAAGGGTAGAACAGGCATGGAACGTAGAATAGATGATAGGAACTTGAACCCTAGGGCTAGATTACTCAAACACAGAATTACATAAGACTTAATGCACTGAACAAACCTATGGCTAAGTCATTGAGCTAGGGTGTGGTAACCCCTGTACGCATGTCTAGGATTGGATCCGGAAGAGCTTGGTATTTAAGCAGTCCGCGTGACTCACCTCCTCTTCGCAGGAATCCTACCTGGTGCGTAGCTTCGGTTCACCCTAACTCAGAGGGCTCAGTGGTGTGGCAACCTCTGTGCGCATGTCTAGGAATGGTTTCGGTGGGAGCTTGGTATTTAAGCAGTCCGCGTGACTCACCTCCTCTCCACTCGAATCCTGCCTGGTGCGTAGCTTTGGTTCACCCTGACCAATGAGGGCTCGGTCATAGGCTAAACGTAATGACTAAAACCCAAAAAGGGAACTAGCCATTTTGAAAAAAAAAAAACTTTCTTTGAAATCTGAGAAAATTATTTTTTTTACAACATTTTCTGAAAAACTCCTGATTTGCGAAAATTACAAAAATGCCCTTAGTGGTGAAATTACCAAAATGCCCTTGATTTACAAAATGTGAACCTACCCAACAGTTTCTCAAAAATTTCATTATTTTATAAATGTTCAAAAACCCTAATTTGCAAACTATCAAAAATACCTTGATTTTGGAAAATCACAAAATTGCCTCTAACTTACAAAATGACCAAAATGACCCTGTCTTTTGAAATTTTTGCAAACATCACTATTTTAAAAAGGGGAAACTCTAAAAAAGAACCTTCAAAGTTTTACAACTTTTGAACTATCTCTAATTTATCAAAATTTACAAATTTACCCTGATTTGTGAAAAAAATTACCAAAATACCCCTGAGGTTGAAAAATTACCAAAATACCCCCAGATTCTGAAATTTTTCCAAAATTACCGAGACTTCGAAATCTTCAAAATACTTTTTGACAAAAACACCAAGAAACGTTTTTCTTCTGAAAAATTACGAAAATGCCCCTGTAGGACAAAATTACGAAAATACCCCTGGGTAGGGGGAAACGAACAACAACAAAAACTACAACGTTTCTCTGAATGAACGGAAGTTCATACTTGGTTGATGGATGAATGAATGAATGGAAAAGACTGTGTGTTGTATGAATACGAAAGAACCACTCCTAAAACTCTTGTCATAAAATTTCTTCGCGAGTAAACAAGTGAAACCAAAGTACTAATACATAAAACTTCTTAATCAGATCTCGACGCCGAAATGAGCTCTAGAGGACATGGCCGTCGTGGACGCGGTAGAGGAAGAATGACTAGGTCAGAACCCGTTGGATCGGGTCAAGGATCCGATAATGAGGTACCACCGCCCCCACCACTTCCAGCCGTTGGTATAGAGCAGCAAGCTCAAACTGGGGACGATGCTGTGTCGCGGGCTGTGCTGCGAGTTTTGGAATTGGTGGCTGGTGCAGGAGGAAATTCGGGAACTCGAAAATCTGTGCCTGAACGGCTCCGAGCTAATGGAGCTGAGATGTTTCGTGGAGTGTCTGGAGTAGCACCCAGTACAGCTGAGTACTGGTTGGAAGCAACGGAGCGCATCATGGATGAGCTTGATCTGACTCCAGAAGAAAAGTTGAAAGGGATGGTGGCACTGTTACGTGATGAAGCGTATCAGTGGTGGTTAACTGTTCGAGATGGTGCCACGGCGGAGGATCTGACTTGGGAATATGTTAAAGAGGCATTTCAGAAGAAATATGTGGGAACCAGGTACACAGATGAACAAAGGAAGGCTTTTCTGGGGTTAGTGCAAGGGAGTAAGTCTGTTGCAGAATATGAGGCGGAATTTTTGAGGTTGAGCCGCTATGCTAGGGGGTAGTGGCAACTGAGCATGAACGTTGTGTCCGTTTTGAGGACGGACTAAGAGACGATCTGAGACTGCTGATAGCACCGCATCAGGAGCGGGAATTCTCTGCTTTGGTGGAAAAGGCCAAGGTGGCCGAGGGAATTAAGGATGCTACCCAGTAGGCTGTGAATAGGAATAAGCCCAAAAGAGGTTTTGGACCATCTGGAAAGGGCCATAAGAGGCCTAGGGTTGACGGGCCACAAAATCAACAAGCGGGTACGGGCTGGCAGTATCGCCCTTGTGAGTATTGCGGAAAGAAGCACTTGGGAGAATGCTAGAGAAAGACGGGAAGATGTCTCAAGTGTGGGTCCAAGGACTATATTCTTAAAGATTGTCCCAAGCAGTCAGATGAGAGTCGACCGGCAGCACTGAATGCTAGCCAGATAGGTAAAGGCGGGCAGCAGCCTCAACAGGGTCGTGGTTCGGCTAACAGAGGTAGTGGTGCTGGCAGAGGCCGTGGAGCACAGGGCCGAGGTGCTGCTAATGCAAAAGCAAGGCAACCGGGTTTGGTTTATACGGTTCGCCGGAGGGAAGACGGTGACGCACCGGATGTAATAACCGGTACGTTCCTTATTCATGACAAGCCCTATTTTGCTCTTATTGATGTGGGCTCGACCCATTCGTATGTTGCATGTAGTGTAGTGGAAACACTAGGCCTAGACTCTGAACTTTCTAATAGACAGATGACTGTAGTAAGCCCATTAGGCCAAACTGTAGTGGTAGACAAGATCTTTCGAAATGTACCCCTAGAAATTCAGGGAGTGAGCTTTCGGGCTGACTTAATGGAGTTACCCTTCGGAGAATTTGAGCTTATACTTGGAATGGATTGGCTAGTAGAGCATCGGGCCGTGTTGGATTGTGCGGCTAAACGTATGGAACTAAGAACCCCAGAGGATGAAGTAGTAGTGATGATCGGCGAAAGGAGGAACTGCTTGTCTAACGTAGTCTCGGCATTGAAGGCTGAGAAGATGGTTAAAAAAGGATGCAAGGCATTCCTAGCCTTCGTAAGTGCGCCGGAGGAAAAAGAAGAAGGTGTTTGTAGAGTCAGAACGGTTAAGGACTTCGTGGATGTATTTCCAGAGGAATTACCAGGACTACCCCCAGATAGGGAGGTGGAATTTGGAATAAAAAGGTAGCATTAGTTAAAGTTCTTTGGCAACGACACGGTATAGAAGAGGCTACCTGGGAACCGGAGGATACTATAAGGAAGCAATACCTGAATCTTTTTACTGGTAAGATTTTCGAGGACGAAAATCCTTAAGGGGGAGAGTTGTAACAACCCAATTTTAGTGAAATTGACACAATGGTTTCGAGACCACAAATTCGAGCCAAAAATAAAATTTATTTTAATTTTATTACATGATCCGTATTATGTTAGAAATGTCATGTAAAAATTCTGATAAGAAAATTTTACTAATTATGTGTTTAATTTCGGGAAGGACCAAATCGTATAAAATAAAAAAGTTGAATTCTAGTAGCTAGAAGGATTGAATAGCTATGGAATTCAAAACTTGAGGTCCTTATATGGTAATTAGACCATTAAAGAAAAGTATGTAGATATTTTTTAGGTGACTCATCCATGGAAATTTAGAAAAAGGGCAAGGACTAAATTGGAAATTGAATTAATTTAATTAGTTAAAATATGGTAAAAGAAATATCATCTTATTCTATGTCATCTTCATCCGCAAAATACACGGAAACCCTAGGAGAGAGAGAAGAAACTTTCTTGGCTTAATTGGGTAAGTTTTCTTGTCCCGTTTTTTAGTAATTTTGATATTTTTGAAACTAGGATAGCTTAATCTATCTATTTGAGGGATCAATTTGAAAAGTTATCAAAGTATGGAAATTATGTCATGGATGAATATGCTAAAAATTTGAAATTTAGGATAGAAAATTAAAGGTTTTTGATAGATAAATAACCTTTACATAGTGATTTTTGATGAAAACATGATTTAGGGACTAAAATGTAAAGTTGTGAAAATTGAAGAAAAATTCTAAATTTTTTAGAATGTATGTGCTGTAAATTTTATAGTGAACCTTTGGTTAGGCTTGGAATAGGGAGTAAATTGCATAAATTTTATTTTCTGAGCCTAGGGATGAAATTGGAATTTATGGAAAAGTTGGGGGCAAAACGGTAATGTAACACCCCAAACCCGGCCTAGACATTATGGACGAATCTGGTGTGTCACATTGAAGTGTTTTTTGAAAACCATGTTTTCATTGAAAACCCTTCTTGAAAATTAAAACTTCTTGCCATTTAAAACTTGTACAAAACCTTAGTTTTCGTTTGTTTATTTTCAACTGTGGTTTATTAAAAAGTTATTTCCTTTTTAAAACGTTATTACCTTTAAAACCTTATTTGTTGCGGAAGCTTAATTTAAAACAAATGATTTACAGAAACATGATATTTAAAATTGAGTTGCGAAAACGTAGCGTTTAAAAAACAGTTATTGTTTTGAAAAACCGTGATCTACTTTTAACAGATAGAAAACGTAATAAACTGAAAATCTCAAATCAAAACTAGAAATTAAAAGAGGCCTTATTACAACCCAATAAGAAAACAGTTTAAGTATGGTAAAATAGAATACTAATATTTAAAGTTGCTCGTAGTGTGGCCACCTCCGAGTCTTCCAGAACTTCGAACCGCTTACTGAGGATTACCTGAAAAATTAAAAAGAGGGGTGAGCTTACGAAAACTTAGTGTGTACAACCCTCATCAATCATAAAGCATGCATCACATCAATCTGGGCCTATGCCCATTATAGTAATCAATGTGGGCCTAAGCTCGACACAGTAACGGTGGCATTTGGGCCTTAGCCCATAATAGCCTCAATTGGGCCTTAGCTCATATCAAATGTCACATATCACATCTATTTAGGCCTAAGCCCATCTCAATATCAGAATCAATATATGACATGCATTAATGCCCATACCAACCCTGCACTCCGTCTCCTGTCCAACCCTACACTCTTGTGGGGATTTAATCGACCCACCCATCCCTACACTCCTTATGTAGCACCGATTGCGGCACTAAGCAATATTGCAGCATAGCTGCCAATCTCATAATCGACTTAAAGCCATCGGTGGATCCACAGTCGTCAAGTGACCTTGTGACCCTAACAAATCATATACTTCCTCCAAATCAATGATCCCATCCCCCATGCAACATAATATCACATGAATGCAACATACTATAAAGGCATACAATAACAATCATATAACATGCAGGGGCATTTTAGTCATTTTTCCCTTAGGGGCATAACGGTCATATTACTCTATGGGGGTATTTTGGTAATTTTTCAAACCAGGGTCTCAGCAACGCAATAGCGTCACCTCGAGCAACTTAAGTAGCCTAAATAGTCACAACGGTGTAGCCCATTACTCGGCCTAAGTGGGCCTACACGCTCTTGTGGCCCAATTAACCCAGAAATAACCTCGGCTATACGAACAATACAGTGCAAACCAATAGAAACCATATAACATGCATTTTATCCGTGTGGGGCCCACCAACCCATTGGGCCCACACGGCCCATTTCGGCCCCAACGCGGCCCAAAACAATCGAAGCCCATAAGAACGCTCATGTTGGCCTCAACCATCTTACGCCCATATTCGTGGGCTCGATCCACCACACGTGCGATCGCATGCTCATGCGGCATCATTCGCCGGTATTTCAGATTTTCGGCATTTTGTCGATCTACGATCAGAAGGAGTGTGGTTACACAACTGATTGCGAAGCGCACCAGAATCCCTAACACCGAACCTACCATATTCAAAACTAACGGTTTATCACTCAATCAATACAATTATTCTTTCTTTTTTCCAAACACATGCCAAAATCACATTGATACTTGCCTTGGTCGATTGAGACTTGATAAGTCCCCACTAACTGTTAGCAAGAATTGATCTTCTTGCTTCAATTATAGTCAAAATTGAAAGTAGGCCTTCGACCGCTTTTGGAACACGCGCCCCTCTTTACTCCGCGATAACGCCTAGGTATCAACCAACGTTAGTATAAGGGAAGAGAGAGAGGATTCGGCAGAAGGGAAAAAGAATCATACTAGCAACAAAAATCCATTTAAGGAATCACCATAACTTACACTTAACCTCGGCAAACAGAGGAGAAGAACCCGTAGACTTAGGATAGGAGAATAGAAATGAGAGTAAATTCGACAATAGATGAAAGAGAGATAGCAGGGTATTCGGCTTTTACACACTTATGAATAAATGATAACAGTGTTACACAAAAGGAAAATTCGACTCAAGAGAAATAAATAGGGAAAAATAAGAAAGAAAAGATGTAGAAGAAGAGAAGAGATGTAATCGGCCAAGGGAAAAATGGGCAGAAAAGGTACAAAAAGATGCCTAAATGGTAACATGGAAACGACTAAGAAGAAAGTAGAGTGAAACAGTGCAAAAAGAATGCACGAGAGGTCACTTTTAGTGCAGTTTCGACAGCATCCAGAATAAAAGAAAAGTAGCTTCTGTTTGGTAAATAAACTGATCAAAAGAAAAGAAAAAAAAACTCAACAAAGCCGAAATATGCACCAAAATCACCCTTTGGCCGAATTTCTTGAGTGTTACACTCAAATTTCGGCTCCAACCTCCTCCAATTCCAATTCCTCATTTTTCTCCTCTAAATCTTTACCAACTTCTATCCCTATCCTATGAATCACTCCCCCAAGACCAATTCCACAACCACCTTAGCAGAACTCCACTCCAACTCAAACACTAGGCATCCCGTCAACAAAATAAAACTCCATTGCTTATCCCTAGACTTGAACCTCAGACCCCTTGCTAGCTGTAACTCCACCTTGCCGCTTGACCACCCACTCTCTTTGTGTCACATTTTACCTTCAATAAAGTAAAAGGTCTAAAGGCCAAAGTCTAGGTTCTTTTTAAAAGAAAAACCAAAAAAAATTGCAAGAGCCAAGACTTGAACCCAGGCTCCCTTGCAACCTTAATGATGCCACAACCACTAGACCACATGCTTCCTTGTGTCACTTTTTTAACACAATAATTTAAAAGGCATACATCCAAGCATTCAGGTTAAAACCAAAACTTTTGCTAAAGCCCAGGTTTGAACCTAGGACTTCTCCAATACTTCTCAGGACCCTTAACCACTGAAGCAGGCATTTAGTCGTGTTATTCACTTGCACAGTTAAATTCCAATCCCTTCGATACGCGAAGCCTATTTCTTCTAGGCCCAAAGTCAGGGCGTTATAAGTAATTTTGCCTAGGATGTAAAATGAGTCCACTTGAATGTGAAATGTGATAAATTGATGAATAAATTCATTTATATAGATCCAGATAACACAAATTTGAAGCTAGATCGAGGATAAGAGAAAGTTTTGGATTAGTAGATTTATATACGCGAACAAGTTTTGAGGTAAGTTCATGTAACTTAATTGAGCTTGTAAATATGATAAATTGAATGTTGTGTTGTATGGAATGTTTTTTATATTTATGTGAGTTAATTTGAATGTTATAACATAAGAAATGATTACATGCTTGAGATTGTTTAAAAAGGGTTAATTTCCGTTTAAATATTGGATTTCGATGGAAAAATGAAATTTCCTTACTGAATGAGGTCCTGCATTGTTGCTGATGTGATTTAGCCTGGACTGGTAATCCTGATATAATCCCTCTCAAGCATATGTTACAATTAGAATTTAGTCTAGACTGGTAATCCTAATTGAGCTCTTCTAAGCATATAGTACAAAATGGATTTAGCCTCAACTGGTAATCCTATTATATGTTATGAGACTCGAGAGTGTGCCTTTCGATTAAGTGCCCTAATGGGTACTCCTAAATATGAATTCGCAGGTTATTAAATTGTACACCTTGAGTGTACTGTTTGAATATCCATTGGAATGTCAATGATTCAACGGATAAAATACTTGACATGATATGAGAATTATGAGACAAAATGAACGATGTCTTGAAAGAATATAGTACGATGAGCTCATCTTTGCTTACTTGATGCATATGTGAACATTTATGTAATTGACTTGTTTGTTTGAGTGTATGTGTATAGGTAAATTTGCCAAATTGATGAAAGAGCATGTTATTGAATGCTTAATGTTAATAAATGTAAATTGGTAAGTTTTAATTCCTATTATACGAACTTACTAAGAAGCATGTAATGCTTATTTAGTTTTATTTTCCCCTGTTTATAGTGCTCAAAAGCTCATGAAGGTTGGAGATCAGTTGGAGCATCATCACACTATCCACTAGCTTATTTTGGGTATATATATAGTGTAACACCCCTAACCTGTATCGGTCACCAGAGTAGGGTTACGAGGTATTACCGATCAATCTGACAACATATAGTATACATTTATCATACATAAAGCATTCATTCTCATAAATCATTCAACTAAATTACACTGTCCCTTATAAGGGCCTACGAGGGCTTAAACATGCTTTAGAAGTGGTTCGGCACTAAACCGACAACATATGAAAATTTTTGGAAACTTATAAAAATTTCAACCATACAGGAGTCATGCGCCCATGTGAACAGGCCGTGTGCCTCACACGGCTCCAGACTCACCCGTGTCTCAGGTCGTGTGGAAACAGGGCATACATACTGACTTGGGTCACAAGGCCAACCACACACCCGTGTGTTTAGCCCATGAGCCCTTCGAAGTGGCCACACACACCCGTGTATCAAGCCGTGTGCTAGGCCGTGCCAAACCTGTAGGGTATACTGACTTATGCAACACGGCCAAGTCACAAGCCCGTGTGCTAGGCCGTGTGCCAATTAGGGGGTCTACTGACTTGTACCACACGGCCAGTCACAAGCCCGTGTGTGAGACTGTAACACCCCTAACCCATACCCGTCGCTGGATTAGTGTTAAAGGCATTACTAGAAAAATCAAAAACTTTTACAACATTTCATATCACAAATCATTAATCACAATCAAAGTGTCCCTTTTATAGGTTAATGAGACCATAATCATGCTTTAGAATAGGGTCGGGACTAAACAGAACACAAACTAAAGTTCTCAAAAATTTAAAACTGTTCTAAGTTATAAAGGCCACACGCCCGTGTGGGCAGGCGTGTGCCTTCCACGGACACCAGACAGACATATGTGTCTTGTCCATGCCAAAACAGAGCTTGTATACTAACTTATCCACACGGCCACCAGACACGCCCGTGTGCCCTGGCCGTGTTCTCTTAGGCTAGATACTAACTTATTCACACGGCTACCAGGCACGTCATTGTACCATGGCCGTGTACACTTGGGATAGCTACTGACTTAATCCTACAGCCACTAGGCACGCTCGTGTGCCACAACCGTGTATGCAAAACAGGCCATTTGTAAGGCCAAAAATGCCACTCATACAAGGGTCAATCCTACAAGCAAAATACCAAATCATTTCAAGCACACTTTACATTCTAAACAATGCAAATAAATCAACAAGATCTCACATTCAATCTCATTACAATTCATGCCAATTTACACAACTAAAATACATATACGTTCAAGCATGATTCGTCCACATTTACCTTCATATAATCATTCCCTTGCTCAAACATACATATTCATAATGCATTCATATGCTTACCATAGCTTTGACCATTTCATTAGCTATCAAACCAAACCAAACTATGCATCATATAACATAATCACTCAAACATATAGCCAACATTTATCTAGCCACATCTCATGTCTATATATACACATTTCAAACATCATCCAAAATGACTAGCCTATACATGCCATATCTAACTATATACATATTTCAAAAGTACCAAAATAAGTTTGAGTAGTGTGATGATGATCCTCGACAGTCCCCCGAGCCTTCAGTAGCTTTGACGATCTATAAAACAGAGTAAACACACATATAACCAAATTGAAACAATGGCATTATTGATTCTCATATCAATTTCATCACATATATTTCTTGGCTCTTATGTTTAGCCATATCTTACCACATTTTTCAACTCAAATATCACATGTACACATAGTTCTTTTAAACATATTTTCACGTATCATCTCATCATTCCATTGCACAAATTCATCTTAGTAAGTTCATATAGATACTTACCTTTTTATACACACTTAGTTTACATAACAAATGTACCTAAAATGGACATATAATTTCATAATCGTTCGTATCTCGAATTTGCCCATTAAACCATTCGGAACTAAATAGGATACTCAGATTGCTCGGAATAGTTGTACAATGCCAACGTCCCAGACGTGGTCTTACATGTAGTCAGATGTCAATGCCACTGTCCCAGACAGGGTCTTACATGAATCAATACGATGCCAATGTCCTGGACATGGCCTTACACATAAGTCTCATATTGATGCCATCGTCCCAGACGTGGTCTTACACGAAATCTCAAAACAATGCCAACGTCCCAGACATGGTCTTACATGATATCACACAACAGACACCTATGTCATGACATAGTTAATCCTATCTATTCCTAGGTTCAATCGGGACTTCTCGGACATTATCAACCTGTCGACGTATTTGTAACTCGTATTTCACATACATTCCATCTCAATGGATAGTCATAGCAATTCAAATATCATATATATACTCAAATAATTCACAACAAATACATTTATTTGTATATCGACTTACCTCGGGTTCAAATATTCGATCGGACTCGGTTATTCAACTACTTCCGCTTTCTCACGATCTAAGTCTGTTTTCTTTGGTTCTTGATCTATACATATTCAAATTAAACCCTTTCATTCATCAACGTATTCAATTCAATCTAAAAACATACATTTAGGGTTATTTGTAACTTAACCCTCACATTTGCACATTTTATCAATTTAGTCCACTTTTCACAAAACATCAAATATACAAGGTCACCATATATCCATGCTTAGCCGAATGCCCATGTATCTCATACAAGTCCAAACATTTCATCAAATTCACAATTTAATCCCTCAAAATACTATTTTCTCAATTTATTCCAAATTAGCTAAATTCATCAAAAATTCAAGAACAAAACATGTTCATTTAACACATATCTTTCATTTAACATCTAAACTCATCACAAAGCTCACCATTTCATCAATGGCACATCTCATAAACATCATCAATTCTTCAAATTACAACATCAGCTTGATAGTAGATTAAGCAACAATCTCAAAAACATAAAAATCATAAAAAACCAAAGTCAAAACTTACCTTAATCAAAGCTTGCAAGTGCCGAAACCTAGCTTATCTTTCTTCCTTTTCTTTCTTTCAATTTTTTGGCTAAAAAGATGATAACCATCCCATTTTCATGCTTTTGTTTCCTTTAATTGTCTATGATTTACCAATTTACTCATTTACCCTTTTAATAAACATATAAAACAAATAAATACTAAGGTTATTTTGTCATTTAATGAACCACTAACTAAATAATGGATTAATTGCTTCATAAGGCCATAACATTTAAAAACCACAACGCAAAGGTGCTTTAACAAATAGCATGCAAATTTTGCATTTAAGGCAATTTAATCCTTTTGTCAAATTAAGCACACAGACAGACAATTTAACTTACGAAACTTTAACACATGTTTAACCACATATCAAAGGCACATAAAATAATATTAAAATATTATTTAGACTTGGATTTGTGGTCCTGAAACCACTGTTCTGACTAGGGCCTAAATCGGGCTGTTACAGAGACCGTGTGGAGCATACTGACTTCAATTCAATTTCAACACCAGGGGACACATGGCCGTGTAACATGACCGTGTGTCACACACAGCTGAGGCACACGCCCGTGTCTCTGCCCGTGTGGACAAAAATAGGCCATTTGCAAGGCCAATTTGCCACCCCAACTTCAATGTACCTATACGGCAAAATGATACCATTTCATTATACAATTAGGTAGCCAAAATCATCAACCAAATGCATAATTCATACCATTATAATTTCATCTATTCCAATTCTCAATTCACTACCATTTACTTAGCCAAATACATGCCAAAACAATATTAAACAATATGGTTTCTTTACCATAATTCACACATACATAACTTACCCTATAAATAACCAACACAACATCTAAAATCATACATCATCAAGGCATTTCTCAAGCATTTATACTCCACAAATCAATTAACCATTTGAGCAACTATAAAACCATAATCACATTCATACCAACATACCAAAATTAGAAACCAAAACATATTGTAACATTGTAACACCCCAAACCCGGCCCAAACATTACGACCGAATTTGGTATGCTACAGAGAAAACATTTTTGAAAATCCCTTTAGGCTGATTTTACTTTTTGATAAAAGATAGTGTCTTGTTTAAAAAAAAAACAGTTGAGGTGTATAAAGAAAACCATACTTAGGTTTATTTGAAAATTTATCAAGTCAGGTTGTTACAGATTCAAGTGTACCCGATGGCACAATAAAACATTTTGCGTTTGAATTGAGAAAACATTTGTACCCATTTTAATATCATTACGTAAGGTAAGCAAATTATCCAAAACATGTAAAATAGTCAAAGTAAAATACTAGGAGGCCTTATTACAACTTAAACAAAATAAAACCAACAATTAAGATAAGATAAAATTCAGAGTTCATTAAATTCAAATTTCCACTGCATGGCCACCTCGAGTCCATCCGACTCCTCATCCGCGATATACGTGTCACCTGAAAAATGTTAAAGGAGAAGGTGAGTCACCAAGACTCAGTGTGTAACCCTTCCCCAATTTAGTGCAACAACATACACAATTTATAACAAATTAACAGGTACTAAATCATGCACCCAACCTAGCCATCCAAACGCCTTTCTCTACCCCGTGTGGTACCAAACCACTAGTGGTGCCAAACCACTGGTGACGTATAGTCACGATATCCATCAATGTTGTGGTGCCAAACCACTGGTGACTTAAAGTCACAAATCAAATGATGGGGCCAACCCATCGTGTGATACCAAATCACTGGCGTCAATCCCATAATGTCATCTGTGGGGCCAACCCACTGTGGTGCTAAGCCACGGGGACGAGACGCTATGAAGTGCCAAATCTCTGGAGGTGCCAAACCTCTGGTGACCGTAGTCACGAAATGTGGTACCAAACCACTGGTGTCCGTCGACACGAATATCACTTCCCCCTCCACTCGTTTAACCCATATCAATCAAAAATATGCTTTTAACAGAAATCATGCCAACATGTTTATTTAACAGCATACACTGAATCTATCATCAGCCATTTATATGCCACATTTACAAAACATGTCATGCTTCCCAAAAGCATCATAACAACAAGGACTTACCTGGATCCTTGCTTATACCTTTTATGGTATTAAATCCCAAATCTACACAAATTAGATTTAGCACACACAATGTATTTAGCACAGTTTATTAATTATAGTGTGTATGTACACACCTGTTGTTAATGAAAGCTCTAAATCTCCAAAGAGTCAATCGGCCATCCTTGCTTTCTAGTCCCTATATTCGGCCAAACACAAGGGTTAGTGTCCTAGGCCATTCGGCCAAACCAAAATATCCAAAGGGTTAATACTTGAACCCGAACCCTTACCTAACCGCTTTTGAGTACCTAGTCACAGTACACGCTTTACGACATTGTTTCACCACCCAACAATCGGCAACTGTCATCACTCATATCAATAGCCTTTGGCTTAACCGAATACCAAATAAATAAAATAGATCCTTACCACCTTACCAAAACCGATTGATCAAAGATGATGGATTCAGTTGCTCGCTTCCCAATCCCGAAGGCCCTATAACAAATCGGTTTCAGAAGAGTATTAACACCCTTGCTATCAAATGCCCAAAATTGGCTCTTACCTTCCTAGATGTCGACAGAGAAGAGGGAAAAAAAGAAATAGACATTCGGCCATCACTTACCTCTCCAACCGATTGGAGAAAAAGATAGAGGAGAACACCTTTGCTTGAGATTCGGCCAAGACTACACAAAATAGAAGAAGGAAAATTCGGCACACCAAGGGAGTAGATTCGGCTGTGGTGGAAGAAAGAATTAATGGAAAAAAGAAGATAGTAGTTTCAGTTTTGAGAAGAAAAGAAAAGAAATAGATGGGAGATTAAGGTATAGGGTATTCGGCCAAGGTCTAAGAAGAAGAAAAGGGTTTTCGGTTTTAAGAGAATGAAAAAGGAGAGAAAATTGAAGATGGAGAAGTTGGGAATTTCGGCTACTTGCAATTTGGAGAAAAGAAAGAAACAAAAAGATGGATAGGTGCCTTAAGGAAATTCGGCACTCTCCCCCTATCACCTTGCCGTCCACTCCTCTCTAAGGAGTTCAAAATTCGGCCAACTCCTTGATTCTCTCTTGGCCACTAATTTGAAAATATTCAAAAGAATTTGAATAAATCAAATTCCTATATTTTCTCTTTTGTCATCCAACAATTATCAAATAAAAAATCCAAATAAAACCTATTCATATCCTTAATATCTAAAAGAGTTTGGAGTGAGCACAATTCCTCCTCCCTTGCCGTCAAAATAAAGAGCAGAAAAGGGAACTCTGCAACTCGAACATAGGCTCCCCTTGCTCCCCTTGTGGCGTCAATTCCAGCCCCCTAAGTGGCCTCCCTTTTGCCACTTTTCCAAGGTCTTTTTTTGTGTCTAAAGTTCCCTCATTTAACTTGTAACTCCTACCTCCTGAGGTTCCCTAACTTTAAAGCCTATAAATAAAAATTTTTCTAGTATACCAGCCTACTCAAAGTTCACAATTAAGTCCCATAACACCTCGAATAACATCACAACAATCCAAACATAAGCAAAACAATTTAATCACAAATAACCCCAATTTTAGGATGTTACAGTTCTACACCCCTTAAAATAATTTCGGCCTCGAAATTACCTGATCAAAAGAGGTGGGGGTATTGCTGCCGCATCACATCCTCGGGTTCCCACGTAGCTTCCTCCGCACCATGGTTTCGCCATCGCACTTTCACTAAAGGGACTGACTTCCTACGTAGAACCTTGACATCTCGATCTAAGATCTGGACTGGCTCCTCCTCGAAAGATAAGTCTGAGTTAACCTCAATCTTTGCCATTGGCATAAGGTGTGATGGATCTGATCGATATCGCCTCAGCATCGATACATGGAAGACGTCATGAATTTGCCTTAACTCTGCCGGCAACTCGAGCAGATAAGTTACCGGTCCCACTCGCTTCAACACTGTATATGGCCCAATGAATCTAGGGCTTAGCTTCCCTTTTCGCCCAAACCGAAACACCTTCTTACAAGGCGACACCTTCAGAAAGACTTTATCTCCTACCTCATATTCCATTTCCTTGCGTTTGAGATCGGCATAAGACTTTTGCCTATCTGATGCCTCCTTGAGACGAGCCCGAATCATCTTAACTTTATCTTCAGTTTCTGCTACTAACTCTGGACCCCAGACACGCCGCTCATTCAATTCCGTCCAACACGTAGGGGTACGGCACTTCCGTCCATACAGTGCTTCGAATGGTGCCATCCGAATGCTCGCTTGATAACTATTGTTATAAGCGCTGCCAACGGTAGATACTCTTCCCAACTACCACTGAATTCCAAAACACACCCTCTCAGCATATCTTCTAAAATCTGTATGACCCTTTCCGACTGCCCGTCAGACTATGGATGGAATGCCGTACTGAAATCCAATCGCGTACCCAAAGCTTGATGCAAAGCCCTCCAAAACCTTGACGTAAACTTCGGATCTTTATCCGAGATAATTGATACTGGCACACCATGCAATCTTACTATCTCGGCTACATATAACTTTGCTAGCTTCTGAAGCGAATAATCTACCCTTACTGGTATGAAATGCGCTGACTTGGTTAGTCGATCCACAATTACCCAAACCGAGTTCTTTTTACTAGGCGTAAGGGGTAGTCCGCTGACAAAATCCATCGTGATCCTCTCCCATTTCCACTGAGGAATCTTCACTGGTTGAAGTAGACCCGATGGCAACTGATGTTCAGCCTTAACCTGCTGACACATCAGACACCTTCCTACAAATTCAGTTATCTCACGCTTCAACCCAGGCCACCAGAACTGTTTCCGCAAATCCCCATACATCTTGCTTCCTCTAGGATGCATAGCGTATGGGCTGCTATGTGCATCTTGAAGAATCCTTTGCCTCAATTTCACATCCTTCGGCATACAAGCTCGCCCTTGAAAACATAATACACCATCACCAGTCAAACTATACCCTTCCAAACCACCATCTTGAACTTGCAACCTCCGCTCATTCAAACTGTCATCCACTAATTGCCTTTCCTTAATCTCCTCGATCCAAGTTTGCTTAACTTGCAGCTCTGCCAAAAGACTTCCATCATCGTATAGACTGAGATGGGCAAACATCGCCTTTAAGTCTATCACGACCTTCCGGCTTAACGCATCAGCCACCACGTTAGCCTTGCCTGGATGGTACTCAATTGAACAGTCGTAGTCCTTCAACAGTTCAATCCATCGGCGCTACCTCAAATTCAAATCCTTCTGAGTCAAGAGATACCTCAAACTTTTGTGATCCGAGTAGACTATCGACTTCTCCCCATACAAGTAATGCCTTCATATTTTCAAAGCGAAGACTACTGCCGCTAACTCCAAGTCGTGAGTTGGATAGTTAACCTCATGCGGTCTTAGCTGACGGGACGCATAGGCCACTACCTTCCCTTCTTGCATCAACACACATCCCAACCCAGTATGGGATGCATCACAATAAACCGTGAACAACTTCCCTGCCTCAGGCTATACCAGAACTGGAGCTTCCGTCAGAATCTTCCTTAGCTTGTCAAAACTTTCCTGTTGCTTCTCCGACCATACGAATGGGGCTCCTTTTCTTAATAACTTAGTCAACGGCGCTGCGATTAAAGAGAATCCTTCCACAAACCTTCAATAGTACCCTGCCAGACCCAGAAAGCTTCGGATTTCAGCCACTGACCTAGGCGGTTTCCAATCCAACACCGCTTCCACCTTGCGAGGGTCCACTCTAATCCCTTCTGCTGACACCACGTGACCCAAGAAAGCCACCTCCCTAAGCCAAAATTCGCACTTACTGAATTTGGCATATAACTGCTTCTCTCTTAATACTTGTAGAACTATACGCAAATGCATAACATGCTCCTCCTCCGTCTTCGAATAAACCAATATGTCGTCTATAAACACCACGACAAATTGATCCAGGTACTGCTGAAACACTCTATTCATTAAGTCCATGAATGTTGCCGGCGCGTTGGTCAACCCAAATGGCATCACCAGAAACTCATAATGCCCATACCTTGTACGGAATGCTGTTTTGTGAACATCAACCTCCTTCACCTTAAGTTGATGCTAAGATCTATCTTCGAGAACACCGATGTACCCTTCAGTTGGTCAAACAGGTCATCAATCCGGGGTAACGGATACTTGTTTTTGATCGTCAGCTTGTTCAGTTGACGGTAGTCGATACACATCCGCATTGACCCTTCTTTCTTCTTGACAAACAACACAGGTGCTCCCCACGGAGATATACTTGGTCGGATAAATCCTCGATCCAAGAGTTCCTAAATCTGAGCCTTGAACTCCACCAATTCCTTTGGTGCCATACGGTACGGTGCTATGGACACTGGCGCTGTCCCGGGCAACAAGTCTATACCGAATTCAACTTCCCGATCTGGAGGCAAACCCGGAAGTTCTTCTGGAAACACATCCGTGAATTCCCTTACTGTTTGGACCTTCTCAACTGCTGACTCCTTAGCCTCCAAGGCACAAATTCGAGCCAAAAATGCTTCACAACCTTTCTTGACCATTTTCTCAGCCTTCAGTACAGAGACCACATTGGATAGGTAATCTCTTCTATTACCTATCATGACCATTTCATCACCCTCAGCCATCTTTAGAACCATACACTTAGCAGCGCAATCCAACCTTGCCTGGTACTTCACCAGCCAATCCATTCCGAGAATCAAATCGAATTCTTGAAACGGCAGCTTCATCAAATCCGCTAAGAACACTACCCCTTGGAGTTCTAGGGGTACATCTCTATATAGCTTGTTCACAACTACAGAGTGTCCTAGAGGGCTAAGTACTGTCATCTCCCTAGCAGTAGTCTCAAAGTCTAAGTTCATGGTCTCTACCACACTACTAGCAACGTATGAATGCGTCGAACCCACATCAATTAATGCAACATATGGAAGACCAAAAATTAGGAACATACCGGTTATGACGTCCGGTGCGTCACCATCCTCTCGACGCCTCGCTGCGTAGACTAAACCAGGCTGCCTCGCTTCTGTGTTGCCTGTACCTCTTCCTGGAATTCCGCGACCTCGATTAGAACCATTACCTCCTCTACCATTACCACGACCCCTCTGTGGTGGTCCTACATTTCTAGCCTGAGCACGGTTCTGCCCCTCTGACTGATTCTTTGCCAACTTCTGAGGACAATCCCTTACACGGTGATCCAAAGACCCACATTCAAAGCAGCACCTCTCACCGGTCCAACATCCTCCCCAATGTGATTTCCCACAGCGGTTACACTGAGCCGGTCTCTGGTTAGTAGCCATGGGCCTTCCTGCCTGATTCGGACCACTCTGTCTGGCCCTCTTCTGTGCGTTACTACCCGATCCAGACGACCCAAATCCTCTTTTCTGCTTGTTCCTATCATAGTTCTGCCTTACTGACTCCTTGACCCCTTCGGCTACCTTAGCCTTTTCCACCAAGACAGCAAACTCACGCTTCTGCTGTGGAGCAATCGGCAACCTTAGTTCATCCCTAAGCCCATCTTCAAAATGGACGCAACGATCATGCTCAGTTAACACAATTCCTCGAGCATAGCAGCTCAGCCTTAAGAATTCCGCTTCATATTCTGACACAGATTTATTTCCTTGTACCAACCCCAGAAAAGCTTTCCTCTACGCATCAGTGTAGCTGGTGCCCACATACTTCTTCTGATAAGCAGCTTTGAAGTACTCCCAAGTAAGATCATCTGCCGTAGCACCATCTCGAACCGTGAGCCACCACTGATATGACTCATCCTTTAGAAGCGACACTGCTCCCTTCAGTTTCTCCTCATTCGTCAGGTCGAGATCATCCATAATCCTTTCCGTCGATTCCAACCAGTATTCCGCCGTACTGGGTGCCACACTCGATACACCCCGGAACACCTCAGCTCCGTTAGCTCGAAGTCTTTCAGGTACCGACTTCTGAGCTCCTCCACCTCAACCCATTCCAGCTACCCTCTCCAGAACCCGCAGCATCGCTTGTGACACTGCATCATCACCCGTCTGATCCTGCTCCTCGGCTCCAAAAGTTGGGGTGGTGGTGGCGGTATCTCGTTCTCAGATCCCTGACCCGACCCTACAGGTTCTGACACGGTCATTCTGCCCCTACTGCGTCCACGACGGCCACGTCCTCTAGAGCTCATTCTAACTATTGCGCTTTAATCTAATTAAGAAATTTTTATGGATTAGTAACTGTTTCACTTGGTTACTCGCGAAGAAATTTTATGAAAAGAGTTTAATAGAGATTCTTTCAAGCAATCAAGTTTTAAGTCCTCTATCCTAATTCACACAGAAAAGCACATCCATTCCCTAATACCTTTCATACCTATTCACTCTTCGGGCATTTCTGTCCATTTCTATCCCAGGGGTATTTTCGTCATTTTCCTACAGGGTATTTTTATAATAAACCGAAGAAATTTTGCAAACTTTAATAAATCAGACATTTTGTAATTTCTAGAACTGAAGAGTATTTTCGAAAAAATCTCAATCTGAAGGTATGACAGAATTTTGAAAACCAGGGGTATTTTGGTAATTTTGTCAATCAGGGGTAATTTTGTAAATTTCCAAAGTCAGGATATTATTTTGAAATACATAATTCCGGATATTTTTTTACAAAGTATGAAAATTTTATTAAAATCGAGGTGGTACGGTAATTTTTAGAAACCAAGGGCATTTTCGTAATTTTACCACTAGGGGCATTTTGGTAATTTTGCAAGTTAAAAAATATTTTGAAAGTTTCCCAGAAATAATTTTTTTGCTACTACTTAAAAGAGTACTCTAATGATTTTAAAACTAGAGTTTTCATAAAAACATGGCTAATCCCTTTCGGGTTTTATTTAGTGTGTTTAGCCTATGACCGAGTTCTCTTGGTTAGGGTGAACCGAAGCTACGCACCAGGTAGGATTCCTGCGAAGAGGAGGTGAGTCACGAGGACTGCTTAAGTACCTAGCTCTTCCGGATCCAATCCTAGACATGCGCACCAAGGTTACCACACCCTAACTCGGCGACTTGGTCACAGGTTGGTTTAATTAGGCCATTAAAGTTTTATGTACTTTGTTGGGGTAAACTAGTCCTAGTGTTTTATCCACTTATCATACTAACTACGTTCCAAACCTACCCTTCTACAAATAATAATCCACACAGAAGTTAGAGGTACTTACCTGGGCGGATTGGTGCCGGAGACTCGGTGCCATGCTTGTTCAAAACCAAAATATTTCAAAAAGGCCTACCAAAATATTTTGGGCCTTGGGCCCCCATAGCCGAGCTTTGAACTGGGCTCTGATACCAATTTTGTAACACCCCAAACCCGGCCCAAACATTACGACCGAATTTGGTATGCTACAGAGAAAACATTTTTGAAAATCCCTTTAGGCTGATTTTACTTTTTGATAAAAAGATAGTGTCTTGTTTAAAAAAAACAGTTGAGGTGTATAAAGAAAACCATACTTAGGTTTATTTGAAAATTTATCAAGTCAGGTTGTTACAGATTCAAGTGTACCCGATGGCACAATAAAACATTTTGCGTTTGAATTTGAGAAAACATTTGTACCCATTTTAATATCATTACGTAAGGTAAGCAAATTATCCAAAGCATGTAAAATAGTCAAAGTAAAATACTAGGAGGCCTTATTACAACTTAAACAAAATAAAACCAACAATTAAGATAAGATAAAATTCAGAGTTCATTAAATTCAAATTTCCACTGCATGGCCACCTCGAGTCCATCCGGCTCCTCATCCGCGATTTACGTGTCACCTGAAAAATGTTAAAGGAGAAGGTGAGTCACCAAGACTCAATGTGTAACCCTTCCCCGATTTAGTGCAACAACATACACAATTTATAACAAATTAACAGGTACTAAATCATGCACCCAACCTAGCCATCCAAACGCCTTTCTCTACCCCGTGTGGTACCAAACCACTGGTGGTGCCAAACCACTGGTGACGTATAGTCACGATATCCATCAATGTTGTGGTGCCAAACCACTGGTGACTTAAAGTCACAAACCAAATGATGGGGCCAACCCATCGTGTGATACCAAATCACTGGCGTCAATCCCATAATGTCATCTGTGGGGCCAACCCACTGTGGTGCTAAGCCACGGGGACGAGACGCTATGAGGTGCCAAACCTCTGGAGGTGCCAAACCTCTGGTGACCGTAGTCACGAAATGTGGTACCAAACCACTGGTGTCCGTCGACACGAATATCACTTCCCCCTCCACTTGTTTAACCCATATCAATCAAAAATATGCTTTTAACAGAAATCATGCCAACATGTTTATTTAACAGCACACACTGAATCTATCATCAGCCATTTATATGCCACATATACAAAACATGTCATGCTTCCCAAAAGCATCATAACAACAAGGACTTACCTGGATCCTTTCTTATACCTTTTATGGTATTAAATCCCAAATCTACACAAATTACATTTAGCACACACAATGTATTTAGCACAGTTTATTAATTATAGTGTGTATGTACACACCTGTTGTTAATGAAAGCTCTAAATCTCCAAAGAGTCAATCAGCCACCCTTGCTTTCTAGTCCCTATATTCGGCCAAACACAAGGGTTAGTGTCCTAGGCCATTCGGCCAAACCAAAATATCCAAAGGGTTAATACTTGAACTCGAACCCTTACTTAACCGCTTTTGAGTACCTAGTCACAGTACACGCTTTACCACCTTGTTTCACCACCCTACAATCGGCAACTGTCATCACTCATATCAATAGCCTTTGGCTTAACCGAATACCAAATAAATAAAATAGATTCTTACCAAAACCGATTGATCAAAGATGATGGATTCACTTGCTCGCTTCCCAATCCCGAAGGCCCTATAACAAATTGGTTTCAGAAGAGTATTAACACCCTTGCTATCAAATGCCCAAAATTGGCTCTTACCTTCCTAGATGTCGACAGAGAAGAGGGAAAAGAAGAAATAGACATTCGGCCATCACTTACCTCTCCAATCGATTGGAGAAAAAGATAGAGGAGAACACCTTTGCTTGAGATTCAGCCAAGACTACACAAAATAGAAGAAGGAAAATTCGGCACACCAAGGGAGTAGATTCAGCTGTGGTGGAAGAAAGAATTAATGGAAAAAAGAAGATGGTAGTTTCAGTTTTGAGAAGAAAAGAAAAGAAATAGATGGGAGATTAAGGTATAGGGGATTCGGCCAAGGTCTAAGAAGAAGAGAAGGGTTTTCGGTTTTGAGAGAATGAAAAAGGAGAGAACATTGAAGATGGAGAAGTTGGGAATTTCGGCTACTTGCAATTTGGAGAAAAGAAAGAAACAAAAAGATGGATAGGTGTCTTAAGGAAATTCGACAGTCTCCCCCTATCACCTTGCCGTCCACTCCTCTATAAGGAGTTCAAAATTCGGCCAACTCCTTGATTCTCTCTTGGCCACCAATTTGAAAAAATCAAATTCCTATATTTTCTCTTTTGTCATCCAACAATTATCAAATAAAAAATCCAAATAAAACCTATTCATATCCTTAATATCTAAAAGAGTTTGGAGTGAGCACAATTCCTCCTCCCTTGCCGTCAAAATAAAGAGCAGAAAAGGGAACTCTGCAACTCGAACATAGGCTCCTTTTGCTCCCCTTGTGGCCTCCCTTTTGCCACTTTTCCAAGGTCTTTTTTTGTGTCTAAAGTTCCTTCATTTAACTTGTAACTCCTACCTCCTGAGGTTCCCTAACTTTAAAGCCTATAAACAAAAATTTTTCTAGTATACCAGCCTACTCAAAGTTCACAATTAAGTCCCATAACACCTCGAATAACATCACAGCAATCCAAACATAAGCAAAACAATTTAATTACAAAGAACCCAAATTTTAGGATGTTACAAACATCCTGAAATTCAGAATTTTATGTTTTATATTATATCTTGCGATAGGCTAGTTAATAGTGTTAATTGTATATTTTTAGGGGTCCTAAGAAGGCTTGGGGTTGAGTTTGGCCTTAGTAAATTTTTTGTGTTTAAACACTTTAAGGAGAGAAGGTAAGTGGCATCAAGACTTAAGGAAATAAGTGTGTATTTTGCTAGCACAAGAGGAGCTAGTAGTAGAGTGGTGTGGCATCACATGAAGGGGTTTAAGGGGTGGAGTTCGAATCCCACCTATTGCAAATTTTTGGATTAATTTTTGTGCTTCTCTTCCAAAGTATCGGCCAAGCTTTAAAGATGGTAAGGAAGACGTTTTATTGAAGGAAAGAACACAAGGGAGAAGAGTAAGGAGAGAAACAAAGGAAAAATAAGGAAAGAAATAAAGGAAAAAGGTAAGGGAGGGAACATGTTGGCCGATTTTATGGAAGGTGTTTTGGAAAGAGTTTTTGGTCAACCTTGATCTTTTTGGTAAAGAGATGCACGGTTTTGGGAGGGGGAATTAGGAGCCAAATTTCCTATAGTCATTTTACAAGTTTTGGTGCATGAGAGGGTTGTTTTCTTTTTAGCATTTTTGGTGTTTTCTTTTCCAATTCCTTCCCTTTGCTTGCCGAAACTCTAAAACCAAAATTGTTCACCTTTCTCCTTTGTTGCCGAAACACTCACCTCATTTTGCTCATTTTCCCTTTGTTAACCGAAACTATCTAGCACTCTTTCTCCATCTCATCTTTTCTTTTTCACCATTTTCTCAACCCTTCTCTCTTCTTCTTTAATCAATATTTTGATGGCTGAATCTTGCTTGATCTTTTCTCTCTAAATAGCCAAAACTTTAATCACATTATTTCTTCTTCTTTCTTGCATTTTGGGTATTTCTTTTTGACCGAATTGGTAGGTGATCTCTTTCTCTTCTTTTCATTTTTTCTTCCTAGCTGAATGTGTGTTCATCACTATTTGGTTGTTTTTCTTGTTTCTAAATCGAAAACATCACTCTCTCCTATTCCCTCATATTGTAATCAACTCTTTTTCATAGTGTTCTAGTGGGTGGCCAAATACCACATCCTTGTCGATTCATCCGTAGTCATAAGCCCAATCGATGGAAGTTGGATCTATTATTGTCAAGGTAAGGGATTTTTTCAAGGTTCATCTCGATATATCTCAATACTTGGTTATTCCGCTAAAACGGATCGATGATTATGTTTAAACGTTTATTCTAGGGACTAATCACTCGTTCTTCTCTATTCGTTGATCCTTCAGAAGTAGTGGTAAGCCGAATCCTATCCCTAAACAACTACTTGCACTCATCATAGTATTTTCTAACCGAGACTTTTCCAATGGAGGGAAGTGGTAGCGATTTGAAAGGAAAAGCGATTGGAGGACAAAAAGGAAGTGGATTTGCAATTCCTACTCCTAAGTTCAAACGTAGGGCGATATCGGCGGTTTGGGATTTTCCACCGGGTTGTGGACCATCATCCAGTGAGAATAGATAAATCGTGGTCGTTCACGATACTAAGGGTAAGCATTTCATTAGATCGCCTGATTTAGATTTGGATTAATAAAATCTCGTTTGTTGGTTAATTGAGTGTAATGGTGATTTAGGTGCCGACGATCAAGAAGGTTTAGTTCTTACCGTAATTAGGTCTATAATCTCACACCGAAATCCTGTAGATTTGTGGTTCACTATTATGTTGGAAGAATAGATCATTGTTATTATACAAGTCTAATATCCGTAATATAGCATGAATCGAATAATTGGCTTAAACATTATTATTTCTAAAATCTATTAAAATCGGTATAAAATTTGTTAATTTACGAAAATGCCCTTATGGGCCAAATTATGAAATTACCCTCAATGGGCCGTTTTTATCAAAATGCCTTAACGGGCTGAATTGCGTAAATGCCTATAAAGTGCTGATTTACGAAAATGCCCCTATGGGCCGATTTACCAAAATGCCCCCACGGGCCGATTTGCTAGAATGCCTTAGTGGACCGAATTACCAAAGACTTATAATGGGTCGATTCACCTTAATAAATTACTTGATTAATGGTTGATATTTATATGTGGATGTTTTATGTTATTTTATTATGTATGTGGCTTTTTTACATATTACATGGGATGGGAAAAATTGTATAGAGAGCAGTATAGCCTAGTGGCATTGCCACAATTTTTATATTATTGTGCTTAAATATGATTTCGGTGGCTTGACCACAAAAATACTGTATGATAGCAGTTTGACTGCAAATTTGGTGTGAGCGACGGGGTGGGTTGACTTGATCCCCACAGGTGTGATTGGCTAGTCGGGTGTGTGATGGATGGATGGGTTGGGTTGCATATACTTCATTTAAATATTGCTTTGTAAATGGGCTTCGATCCTGAAACACCCTGGTTCTAGGGGTTATGCATTTAGTGCATAATTCAAGAGATGATAGGCTTATTGTGTGCTTGGACGAGTTTTTAGGGGGCTGGAGAACCTTAGAACGTGGGAGATGCCTTAGAAAATTTTTGGGTTTTAGTGTTAAGAAGGGGAGCTTGGCTATGTGGGGTCTTAAGAGGAATATTTGGGAGATTAAGATGCAAGAAATGGCTTGGCAAAGTGGCAAGGGAGACGCCACTTAGAGCATGGGGAAGTGACGCCTCAAGGTGCAAGGGAGGACTGGGTTCGAGCTGCAGAGGCAGCATTTTGGTTTTGGTTTTTGCGTCAGAGGAAGGGGAAGTGTTGGATTCGGCCATGGCACTTAAAAAGGGGGAAATTGACTAAGTCAGATCATTTTAAATGTGTGGCTAAGAGAAGGCTTGAGTTGGTTTTATTTTGAATTGGTTTGAAAGGGTGGTGTAGAGTGTTTTTAGGAGGGAATCAAGGGATTGGGTGAGAGGTAAGGGTGGTGGACGGCTGGGGGGCTCTTTTGTTGTCATTTTTCGGCCAAGAAGGTTGAGAGGGGGAGTGGCCGAACGTTATAAAAGGGGGGTGAGCTCTCTTGTGCCGAATTTTAGCCTTTCTCCTTCACCTTCTACTCTTTTCTTCTCATACTCTAACCTCACCAAAAACACCTCTTTCCTTCACTTGTTCACCTTGGCCGAAAGTTCAAAGTCACTTTTCCCTTTCATTTTTCTTCTTCATCTCACTTGTTACTTAACCCAAATCCCTCCCCTTTTCTTGTTGCCGTAGCACCTCTTTAAGCCCATCAACATTCCATTTTTCTTCTCTTGTTCTTCAAAGCCGAATAGTCTTCTTCTCTAGCCGGATCTCCCTCTTGGTGTGCCGAAATTCCATTCTCCTTTTAGTTTTCACCTTGGCCGAATATTAAGTGTGGTGTTGATCTCTTTGGTTTTTTTCTTTTCCAATCGGTGGGAGGAGGTAAGTGTGTTTGGCCGAATGCCTATGTCTTCTTTCCCCTTTCTTGTCGACTTTGATGAAGGTAAGAGCCGATTTTAGGTCTTGGTAGCGAGGGTGTTAATCACTTGTTTTGAAACCGATTTGTTATAGGGCCTTCAGGATTTGGAAGCGAGCAAGTGAATCCATCATCTTTGATCAATCGGTTTTGGTAAGGTGGTAAGGATCTATTTTATTTATTTAGTATTCGACCAAGCCGAAGGCTATGGATGTGAGTAATGACAATTGCCGATTGTAGGGAAGCAAAAGCACATAGTGTGGTGGCTTGTATTCAAGGGACGTGTAGGTAAGGTCTCGGGTTTCAAATGATAACCCCTTTTGATTTATTTGGTTTGGCCGAATAGTCCATATCACTAACGTCTATGTGTGGCCGAATATAGGGCAAGGGAATCTTGTGTGGCCGATTGGTTTCTTCAGGATTTAGAGCTATCGTTGGTGACAGGTGTGTACATACACACTTTGTAACTATTTAATGTGCTAAGTGTTCGTGTATGCTAAATCTGATTTGTGTAGATTTGGATTTAATACCATCATGGTATAAGCAAGGATTCAGGTAAGTCCTTGTTGTTATGATGCTTTTGGGAAGCATGACATATTTGGTATATGTGGCTTATAACATGTGGCTGATGATAAATTCAGTGTATGTTGTTAGATAATAAACATGTTGGCATGATTTCTATTATATGCGTATCATTGATTGATGTGGGTTGATGAGAGGAGGGGGAAGTGATATTCGTGTCGACGGACACCAGTGGTTTGGTACCACATTTTGTGACTACGGTCACCAGAGGTTTGGCACCTCATAGCGTCTCGTCCCCGTGGCTTAGCACCACAGTGGGTTGGCCCCACAGATGACATTATGGGATTGACGCCAGTGATTTGGTATCACACGATGGGTTGGCCCCATCATTTGATTTGTGACTTTAAGTCACCAGTGGTTTGGCACCACCAGTGGTTTGGCACCACAATATTGATGGATATCGTGACTTTAAGTCACCAGTGGTTTGGCACCACCAGTGGTTTGGTAC
This sequence comes from Gossypium australe, assembly GCA_005393395.2. Classification (NCBI taxonomy): domain Eukaryota; kingdom Viridiplantae; phylum Streptophyta; class Magnoliopsida; order Malvales; family Malvaceae; genus Gossypium; species Gossypium australe. The sequence continues at coordinate 18,730,628 of CM016615.1, forward strand.
CACACGGGGTAGAAAAAGGTGTTTTGGATGGCTAGGTTGGGTGCATTTAAACTTGATTATGATTTGTGTATGATGTTTTACTAAACCGGGAAAAAGGGTTGCACACTGAGTCTTGGTGACTCACCTTTTTCCTTTAACATTTTCAGGTGATGCGTAAAGTTGGACCGGGTTCGGAGAGGACACAAGGTGGCCCATGCAGAAGGAGATATTTGATTATTTTAGGCACTTTCGATATTAAGTATTTTGTTTAAATATTGGGTTGTAATAAGGGCCCTACTATTATTTTGGTATTATTTTAATTATGGCTTGATTAACCTAAATTACTTTGTAAAAATGAATTTTATTATCAGTAACCTATTTATTCAAATTATATATAAGCATAATAAAGTCTTAATTCAGACATTTTATAACACTAAGGTTTCTCATAATATTTTTAAATGGACATGATTTTAAAAAGTTAACAAATTTTCATGTTTTTATCCTAAGTCAAAAGATTTTCAATCGTCTTTCCATAGTGGCATTCCAAATTCGGTCGTAGTGAATGGGCCGGGTTTTTGGGGTGTTACAGGTCCAAGATGATACTATACGGGTTCAGGCCTAGTGGATGACGGTAAGGGGATTATACATTGAGTTCTAGTAACTCACCCCTTTTCTTAACCCTTGCAGGTAATGCTCAGTGATGAGGACTTGGGCCATGAATGACTCGGTGGAGGCCATACTTTGGAAATAATGTTTTCAAACATTAGTAAACTTCTTTTCCATTTTATTTCATTACTTTTACTATTTTGGGTTTTAAAGTTGTAATAAGGCCTCTGGGATATTTTTATTTTGTTTTATGTTTGGTCATACTTATTATCTTTCTTGAATTATTTTAAATGGGGATTTTCTAAAATCATAAATAACGGTTTTCCAAAATTGATTAATAAATAGTTTTCATAATAAATATGCACAAATAATTTAACTCGGATTCTCTTTCAAATTATCAACAATATTTTCAAAAGTCATGGTTTTAAAAGATCACTAGTTTAATTATCGATTTTTTTTTTCAATCAACCTTTCAAGATTTATAGTATTTTTATCAAATATTTCTAATCAAATTTGTTTTCTTAACTATAACCAAATAATGCCTACTTTTAGTAAGAGTCACAAAGTCTTTATGCGTTTTCTTCATGTGACATGTCAGATCCGGTTATACAGCATGGGCCAGGTTTGGGGTGTTACACATATACATTTACAAGCCATTTCTAATAGCCAAAGAGACATAAATATTAACATTATTTACAAGCCAAATCTCATGGCTAATTCAAAAGTACCAACATATATGTTTGATAGTGCGATGATGTTCCCGACGACTCTCGGATCTGAGCTAGCCTTGATTCACTATAAAACATAGAAAATAACATAAAGCAAGCTTCATATCTTAGTAAGCTCGTATGTGAATAACTTAATTCATTGAATAAATGCAAATCAACCAATTACACATGACAAAACCATATACACATTAACTACAAACCTTTCTCATGTCTCAAAACATGATCAAATACAAACTCATCAAACTTTCACTATTTAATACTCGAATAGGTTCTGTACATACCTGTATGGCCTTGTACTAGCCTCTTTCTCAACCACATCATTTGTTTACCCGTTGAACCATTCAGAATAGAAATTGGATACTCAGGAGTCTCATACGATAAGTACCTATACCATGGCCAGTAGCCAACTCAAGGTAACTTATCCGAAGAACTATTATCATGGTTGGAAGCCAAATCATCCAATATGCATGGCCCGAAGCCAAATCGGTAAAATTTGCACCCGAAGTGCTAATATCATGGCCCGAAGCCAACTCAACGTATCACTTACTGACATGTCAATAGTATCCAAAACTATTTTTAAGGTTCAACCGGACTTTCACACTTTTCGTTTATATCATCGAATGCATCCGTAAAGATGTTTTCACAATTCATACATTATCCATAATCCCGTTTTAACAATTTTTGCAATATTAAAGCATTTTAACATATATTTATAATGTAATCATCACATATGAACTTACCTTGTATTCGGAATTGACGGATCGGGTCGACTACTCGATAACCTTGCTTTCCCCCCAATCTAAATCCGAATTCTTTCTTTCTTGATCTATATGAATTCAAAATTAACTTATTTATTCATCTACTCATTCAATTAATCCAAAAATAAACATTTGGGCATTTTTACACATTAGCCCCTAAACATTCGCATTTAATCAATTTAGTCCCTATTTCACAAATACTCAAAATTCACAAAATTCAACAAAACCCATGTTTGGCCGAATTATATATAGGTCCCTAGCAGTCCAAAACTTTCATTTATTTCACATTTCAACCACACAATTTGCACATTTCACAATTTAATCCCTATTATGCATTTTCATCAAAAATCACTTAAAAAAACATGTAAAACTATCATCAAGCTTTCATATTTCAACATTAAACATCAAAGAACACATGGATTCAACAATGGAAACTCTAAAAATCTTTAACAATTTTACAAATTAGTCCCTAGGCTAGCTTGTACTAGTTGCAACGATTTCAAAAATGTAGAAATCATTAAAAGTGAGACAAAAACCGTACCTTAATGAGCAATAGAGACTTGGCCAAATGAAAGCCCTAAAATGGATTCTTTTCTCCTCAAAAATTCGGTGGAGAAGATGAAAGATGGACACATTTTACGATTTTTTTATTAATATTAACTTATTTCATAATTTACTAAATTAACCTTGTGTATTAACCTTTAAAACTATTTATAACATGTCCATAAATTTCCACTCACCAATATTATGGTCTAATTACAACATAAGAACCTTAAAATTAAGGTTCTACAGCTACTTGACACCTTTAGCTAACAGAACAACACTTTTGCATTTTACGCGATTTAGCCCTTTTTCTCCAATTGAACATTCAAACGATAAAATTAACTCACAAAATTTTCACACATATCAAATAACATACTGTAAATACCGAAAATAATATTTAAATGATTTTTTGACATCAGATTTGTGGTTCCAAAACCACTGTTCTGATTTAGCTAAAACAGGGTTATTCCATATAGTAAAAATCATTTTGATATAATGACATGTATAGGATACTTGGCCGCTAGTGGCTTGAAAATGATGTTTGTAACCTAGCCATTGGAATGGCTAGAAATGATTTATTTTGGTATTAAAAGGTAGGTTATTATGATAAACACACATGTGTTATGTTAAGTATAAATGACCAAATGATGTTAAATGTTTAGGTTAAACAAAGCTAAGAGTTTAAACATGTATGGATGTTATGTTATATCATATTAGATGTTAAATTTTGTTTAAAATCAATGCTTGGATTGGTTGGTATTTGGATGTAAGTTTTGGTGCAGGTTAATGGTAAAATCTTGGGTGATAAATGAAGCTGGAAATGACTTTATTTTGTCCGCACGGTCAGACACACGAGCGTGTGTCTAGACCGTGTGTGACACACGGCTTGGTACATGGGCGTGTAGTTGGGCTGTATGTCCCTTGTATCTTAAATTCGAGAAACAGAATGCTCAGAATTGAGCACATGGGCAGAGACATGGGCGTGTGTCTCAGCCGTGTGTGCGAGACGGCTTGGAACATGAGCGTGTGCCTTGGCCGTGTGGAACCTGCACCTAATTTTGAAATTTTAAATTGACCAGACAACCTAGCACAAGGGTGTGTGGCTGGCTGTGTGACACAAGTCAAAGAGCTACCTAGTTTTGAGCACGGCTACAGCACTGGCATGTCCTAGGGTCACACGGGCATGTCCCTTGGACCACACGGGCGTGCGAACCCTGTGACTTGGAACATTTTCAAAATTTCATGGAAAATTTTTAGAGTTCCCGATTAAGTCCCGATTTGATTTTAAAGCTCATATTGTGCCTCGAGGATCCATTTAAGGGACGTTATAAATAATATCGGGAAATGAATAATGATTGTTATGAATTATCTGTAAATGTTCTAAAAAATCTGGTAACACTTCGCAACCCTATTTTGGTGATGGATTTGGGTTTGGGGTGTTGCGTTTAGTGGTATCAGAGCTACAGTTTAGTCGATTCTCTAATTTAACGTAGTAAAAACGAGTTTAGCTATACATGCCATTATATAATTTGTGATAGTGTGATGTCTCCTGATCATTTTAAATGTGTTTTTCATATAGTAATGTCATCCAACCAAGCTAGAGCTGAATTCGAGGAAGCTAGGAGCAATGCTTCAACTTCAGGTCAAAGAGTTGCATCTGCATCTGGTAATGAAAGGTCCATATCTGAGGGCTAAATGTAACACCCCTAAACCCGAATTCGTCACCGAAATAGGGTTACAGAGTGTTACCAGAGTTTCCAGAACATTTACAGATAATTCATAACAGTACTATTCATTTCCCGAGATTATTCATAACGTCCCTCAAATGGGCTCTCGAAGCCCAATATGAGCTTTAAAATTAAATCAGGACTTAATCGGAACTCTAAAAATTTATCTTGAAATTTAAAAAAATTTTCCGTTCACACGCCCGTGTGGTCCAAGGGACACGCCGTGTGACCCTAGGACACGCCCGTGCTGTAGGCCGTGTTCGAAACTAGGTAGCTCTCTCACTTGTGCCGCACGACTAGCCAAACGCCCATGTGCTAGGCCGTGTGGTTAATTTAATTTTTCAAAATTAGGTGCAAGTTTCACAGGGCCAAGGTGTCGTACACACGACTGAGACACATGCCCGTGAGCTCAATTCTGAGCATTCTGTTTCTCGAATTTAAGGTGCAGGGGACACATGGCCTAACTACACACCCATGTACCAACCTGTGTTTCACACACGGTCTAGACACATGCTCGTGTGTCTACTTGTGTGGACAAAATAAAGCCATTTCTAGCTTCATTTATCACCCAAAATTTCACCATTAACCTCCACCAAAACTTACATACAAATACCAACCAATCCAAGCATTGATTTTAAACAAATTTTAACATCTAATATGATATAACATAACATCCATACATGTTTAAATTCTTACCTTTGTTTAACCTAAACATTTAACATCATTTGGTCATTTATACTTAATATAACGCATGTGTTTTTATCATAATAACCTACTTTATAATACCGAAATAAACCATTACTAGCTATTCCAATGGCTAGGTTACAAACATCATTTTCAAGCCACTAATGGCCAAGTATCCTATACATGCCATTATATCAAAATGATTTTTACTATATATATATACCCAATATAAGCTAGTGGATAGTGTGATGATGCTCCAACTGATCTCCAACCGCGAGCTTCCGAGCACTATAAAATAGGGAAAAATAAAACTAAATAAGCATTACATGCTTAGTAAGTTCGTATAACAGGAATTAAAACGTACCAATTTACATTTAATAACATTAAGCATTCAATAACATGCTTTTTTAACAATTTGGCAAATTTACCTATACACATACACTCAAACAAACAAGTTAGTTACATAAATGTTCACACATGCACTAAGTAAGCATAGATAAGCTCATATTCATTTTGTCTCATAATTCTCATATCATGTCAAGTATTTTATTTGTTGAATCATTGAAATTCCGATGGATATTCAAACAGTACACTTAAGGTGTACAATTTAATAACCTGCCAATTCATATTCAGGAGTACCCATTAGGGCACTTAATCAGAAGGCACACTCTCAAGTCTCATAACATATTATAGGATTACCAGTCCATGCTAAATCCTTTTTATAATATATGCTCAAAAGAGCTCAATTAGGATTACTAGTCCAGGCTAAATCCTAATTGTAACATTTGCTCGAGAGGGATTATATCAGGATTACCAGTCCAAGCTAAATCCTGTCAGCAACAATGCAAGACCTCATTCAGTAAGGAAATTTCGTTTATCCACTGAAATCCAATATTCAAACGAAATTTAACCCTTTTTCAAACAATCTCAAGCATGTAATCATTTCTTATGTTATAAATTTCAAATTAACTCACATAAATATAAAACACATTCCATACAACATAACATTCAATTTATCATATTTACAAGCTTAATTAAGTTACACGAACTTACCTCGACACTTGTTCGTGTATATAAATCTACTAATTTGAAACTTTCTCTTTTCCTCGATCTAGCTTCGAATTTGTGTTATCCGTATCTATATAAATGAATTTATTCATCAATTTGTCACATTTCACATTCAAGTGGACTCAATTTACATCTTAGGCAAAATTACCATTTTACTTCTAACATTTCCATAAATTCTAATTTCATCCCTAGGCTCGGAAAATGAAATTTATGTAATTTACTCCTTATTCCAAGCCTAACCAAAATTTCAATATAAAATTTACGCCACGTACATTCTAAAAAATTCAAAATTTTTCTTCAATTTTCAAACTTTAAATTTTAGTCCTTAAATCATGTTTTCTTCAAAAATCACTTTGTAAAAGTTGTTTATCTATCAACAACCTTTCATTTTCTACCATAAATTTCAAATTTTCAGCATATTCATCGATGACATAATTTCAAATTTTCAGCATATCTACATACATTTATTTAATGGTCTAATTACCATATAAGGACCTCAAGTTTTGAATTCCATAGCTATTTAATCCTTCTAACTACTAGAATTTCACTGTTTCATTTTATGCGATTTGGTCCTTCCCGAAATTAAACACATAATCATTGAAATTTTCTTATCAGAATTTTCACATGACATTTCTAACATAATATGGACCATGTAATAAAATTAAAATAAATTTTATTTTCGGCTCGAATTTGTGATACCGAAACCACTGTTCTAATTTCATTGAAATTGGGTTGTTACATTATCATTAGGTTTTAATTAGGTTTTAGTAAATTTAACTAAATTCAAATTGAGTCTTTTATTGACCTTAGGGGCCAAATGAGGCGTAAGGGTGAGCAAATGAACTTTGTACGTGTGTAGAATACCATTAGAAAGAGTGTTAAACCGATACTAGTCACTATGTCACAACATGGAGGGTTTAATGTTGCAACATAGAGAATAGAACGGAGAAATTCTGAAACTGCCTTCGATGTCGCGACACAATGTCGCGACATACCGCTGAAGACATCCCAAGAAGGGTACATTGACTTCTATGTCACAACACAGGTCTTGGTTTGTTGCGACATTGACTTTGGACGGGAATTAACACGAGCCAAGGGGTATTTTGGTCCGCACAATCAAACTTAAAGCTCAGGAACATCAGCTAACCTAAGGTTAAGGACGACGACCACTTGAAATCTATAAATAGGCTTATTTGTCACACATTATGGACATGAATTACTTAGTTTTAGAATTTCTTTTTTTAATTCTAGTTTAGCTTTTCTCTTTTCTTAGATTTTAGATTTATTTTCAGTTTGTTCTTTGTTTTATTTTTGGGAGATCTGATTTTTGGATACAATTAAACTTTGTGGACTCACTTTCATTCTAAATACAATTTAGGTTTTTTTCTTAAACTCTATACTTTTGGTTCATATATCATGTTTACTTTTTATATCGATTCTATATTGTTTACGTAAACCATGAGGAACTAATCCCTTTATGGGGGATTAGTGAGTGGAGGTCGGAAGATAACTAGTCATTGCTGACTCATTATTTTAGTGGATGTATCGGAAGATCCTGCTAACATATCGACTAGTTGATTGACAAGAAACCCGAAGCGACAGTTGATAAAGATTACTGAAGCGAGATAATCACCCATAACTAGATTTGATTAATTCAATTTTTCAATCTATTGATATTTATTTCTTTTTTTATATTTTATGTAACACCCCTCACTCGTATTCAATGCCGGAATAGGGTTACGGAGCATTACTGGACTTACAGCACAATAATCATACATTTCACATACATTTCTCAAATTCAATTAATCATCAATCAAAATCATTCACACCGTCCCTAACACGAGCCTACGGGGCCCAAAACATGCATTCGATAAGGTTCAGGACTAAATTGATAACTCAGGAAACTTTTACAAAACTTAGAAAATTTTTCCATAATACAGGCTCTGTCAACTAGCCTCGAAATTAGCCTCTCTATTTTCTTTGCCAAGTTTGGCTTTACAGGCTCTGTCAATTAGCACAACAAATTCTTTCAACTCTGAGTTGACATAGCGAAATCACAACAGGAAATTCACTTGACTCATTTGATTCAATTTGAATGATTTCACAATTCTGACATTTCAATTCAATAGTCTTTCGTTTAAAATTCACAACAGCATCATGCAGAAATAACCAATCCATACCTAATATCACATCAAATTCATCAAATGGCAAAAGCATCAAATTAGCCGGAAAATAGTAACCCTGGATCATCAAAGGATAACTCTTGCAAACTTTATCAACTAAAGCATACTTGCCTAAGGGGTTCGATACTTTAATCACAAACTCAGTAGACTCAATAGGCAAACTCTTATTAGACACCAAATTCATACAAATATACGAATGAGGTGATCTAGGATCAATCAAAGCAATCAAATTAGTGTCATACAGAGAAAATGTACCGGTGATAATATCAGGTGATGACGCATCTTCGCGAGCGTGAATCGCGTAAGCTCTAGCAGCTGCTCTAGCCTCTAATCTCACTGTAGAATCTCTCATAGTACCGCGATTACTATTAATACTCCTAGTGTTTCGGGTTGGTCTCCCTCTAGCAGTTGTATTTCTTGATCTTGCATTCTGAGATTTATCTTTCTCATTTAACTCAGGACAATCCCGGATAAAGTGATCTTGCGAGCCACATCTGAAGCAATTCCAATCATTCATTCTACATTCACCAGGATGTCGTCTTCTGCATCATTGACATTCAGCTCTATTGATCCTAGCATTACCAACGCTCGCTATTAACATAGCTTTGGCTTTAAAACTCGAGTGTTGCTTCCCACGACCTCTATTTGAATATCCTACCGAAGCAGTCAAACGGGTATATGAATCTCGTGATTTCTTTGATGAAGATTGATATGGTTTATTCATCGATCTCTTTCTTGAATCTCTAGCCTCGAAATCAGCCTTTCTATTTTCTTTGCCAAGTTCTTCGACTTTAGAGGGCCTATCAACTAGCACCATAAATTCTTTCAACTCTAGAATCCCTACTAGTAATCTGATATCCTCGTTCAACCCATCTTCGAATCTCTTGCACATAAGTTCCTTATTTGAAACACACTCCCAAGCATACTTACTGATTCTAACAAACACTCGCTCGTATAATATCACAGATATACTGCCCTATTTTAGCTGCAAAAACTCTTTGCGTTTTTGATCAATGAACCGTTGACTGATGTATTTCTTTTTGAACTCAGCTTGAAAGAAATCCCAGGTAACTCTTTCTCTCGGTAGCACAGACACCAAAGTATTCCACCATTGATACCCAGTGTCCCTCAGAAGTGATACAACACATTTTAAACACTCTGCCGGTCTGCAAGAAAGCTCATCAAATATTCTGATAGGGTTTTCAAGCCAAAACTCCATTCTCTTGGGATCATCATCAACATTAGCTCTAAACTCTTCAGCTCCGTGTTTTCGAATCTTATCAATTGCTGACTTATTCAATCATAGTAGTTCCACACCTTGAGGAACTACGGGAACTGGTTGGGGATTAGGTGGGGGTGGAGGTTGTTGAGTAGCCGGATTTGTTCAAACATACTCCATAAACCACTCATTCATCATCCAGAAGAAGGCTTCTTTAGCCTCTCCTCCTTGGCTACTCGATACGGGTCTCGACTTGGATTGCGCTACTCCGTGAACTGAGGCAGGCGCATTACTTTCAACATCATTAGCTACAGCTCGATTGGGATCTATTTACTATACGAAAACACGATTTAAAACTGTCAGGAGATATCACACTATCACATGTTATATATGGCATGTATAGCTAGACTTTCACACATGCTACGTTAGTCCAAGAATCAATTAAACCGTAGCTTGATACCAATAAATGTAACACCCCTCACCCGTATTCAACGCCAGAATAGGGTTACAGAGCATTATTGGACTTACAACACAATAATCATACATTTCACATACATTTCTCAAATTCAATTAATCGTCAATCAAAATCTTTCACACCGTCCCTAACACGAGCCAACGGGGCCCAAAAATGCATTCGGGAAGGTTCGGGACTAAATCGATAACTCAGGAAACTTTTACAAAACTTAAAAAATTTTTCCATAATATAGGGGATACAAGCCCGTGTGGTCCGACCGTCTGTCTCACACGGCCAAAGACACGCTCGTGTCACAAGCAGTGGGGATATTCGAAAAATGAAATCACATGGCCGTGTTCCAACCCGTGTCTGACCCCGTGTAACTCCCTAACTTGGGTCACACAGCCAACACACACGCCTGTGTGGCTAGCCCGTGTGCCTTAAATATGGCCACACAAGCTCATGTGCTAGGTCATATGCTAGGCCGTGCCAAACCTGTAGGGTATACTGACTTAGGCCACACAGCCAATCATGTAACATCCTAGATTAGGGGTTATGCGTTCGTGCGTAATTCATGAGATAGTGGGCTCAGTGGGTGTGTTGGATGTGTTCTGAGGAGTTCTAGGAACCCTAAGGTAATGGAAATGTATGGAAATGTATGGAAATGTACGGAAATGTATGGAAATGTATGGAAATGTGTGGAAATGTATGGAAATGTAAGGCAATGTATGAAAATGTAAGGAAATGTAAGGAAATGCTTTGGAAACGTTAAGTTTAAAAGAGGAAAGTGAACATTTTTGGAAACTAGGGGATGTAAGGAAATGATGTGGAAATGATTTAAAAGAGAAAGTAAACATTTCTGGAAACTTGGAAATGTAAGGAAATGTCAAGTTTAAAGAGCCAAACGAAAATTTTTGGAAACTTGGAAATGTAAAGAAATGTCAAGTTTTAAGGCTTAAAAAGAGAAAACTAAGGCAAAGTGGCCTTAAGAAAAATAATAGGAGGAATTTAACACACAAACAGGCTTGGAAAAGTGGCCTGGAAATGCCACTTAAGGCCCAGGTAAGTGACGCCACCTACATGAGCAAGTGGGCCTGAGTTCGAGTCACATGGGAAGCAAATAAAAGAAATTTTATTTTGCTTCCAGAAGAAGTGAGGTGGACGGCACAAGCTATTTAAAAAGGAAGAGTTTTATTCTCTTTAAAATTCGGCTAAATGATGGATAAATAAGGGATTTATTTATCATTATTTTCAAGAGATAATGGTTGGATTAAATTCTTTTATTTAGTGATAATACAAAGGATAAAGCTATCAAATAGAAGAGTGGTGGCCAAGTAAGGAACTCTAGCTAGTAAATTCGGCTATAAAAGGAATAGAGAGGCCATTCATCATTATTTACTCTTCCTTGATAACCTCTGCCGAATTTTCTCTGCAACCCCTATTCTTTTCTTCTTCATTCTTCTCCTCTCAATATTCCAAAAGCTGAAAGCTTGCTAAGATCAAGGCCATAGCTGAATAGTTTGAGACTTCAAGCAAAGGAACTGTCGATATCTAAAGTAAGGGTAAGATCTCATTCGATTTCCATCCTTTTTCTTTTAAGATTTGCTGAAATCTAGGACTAACCCCATTAATATCTTGTTGCTGAAACCTTGAAGAGATCTTTCGGGATTTACTAAGTGTCGACTACAAGGAAGGAGAAGTTCTTTTCCCGAAGGTACACCATAAGCCGCGTGTTCCCTAGTTATTCGGTGAGTTTCGGGATTTAAAATCCACAAGGTAAGTGTCTATAGCATTCGGCCAAGGCCTATTTTAGTAGTTAGATCTATTATTATGTGTTTTAAGTCGAAAACTAACAGATTCAGGGGATCTAGTGAGTAGCCGATTTCAAAGGAGAAGAATACAAGTTTTCGGGATTTGACTATAGTCAATTCGACAACAAGGTAGGTTTTAAGAATACAAATCCTACTAGGATTTGGTTTTATAGGCTTTATGCTAACATACTAAGGTTACCAAATGTAGGAATTGAGATCTAAAGCAATAGATCAGTTTTTTCGGGATTTCAAGGAATTCGTTAAGCGAATCAGGTGTGTACCCCACACTAACTTTTAATATGTTATATGGCAAATATTTAATATATGAATGTATAAGAATGTGAATGTGGCTAAAATACCCTAATGTGGTACAAAGTACTCATGTACGTTTCCTACTCCTACTAGGATTACGAAATATGTTATATTTTAACATGTGAAAAGTAACGTGAATGTGAATTTAAGTATGATATGCATGATATGAATAACATGGGCATTCGGGTTATATGTGAAAGGGGAAGTGAATGTGATGACTTCGGTCTCACTATCTGAATATGGTGACTTCGGTCACATTATCTGAATGTGGTAACTTCGGTTACATTATATGAATGTGGTAACTTCGGTTACATTATCTGAATGTGGTGTCTCATGGCACAATTATCTAAATCTGGTGGCTATGCCACAAATTTTATATGGGCGATGAGCACGTCGACTGCAGCGACTGCCTTCGATGGTGTGTAGCGGAAGGAGGGTTGACTTAGTAGTCCCCACGGTGTGCAGGTTGGTACGGGGATGTGTAGCGGATGGCATCTAGGTTTGGGTATGGGTTGCATCATTATTTTATCTGTATATGAATGTGCATGTGATATTTCATGGTATGCCTGATCTATTAAATTTTAGTGTTGTGTACACATTGAGTCTGTTGACTCACCCCGTTGTGGGAACATTTTTCAGGTGATGAACAGTGATGGACCGGGACGGTAGAACTTGTGGTGGCCATGCTCAGCTTGAAGTTTTATTCAATATGGACATTTTATTTTATTTAAGTATTTAAGAATTTTATTTTGGGATTATTTGATGTAATAAGGCCATAAGGCCATAGTTGAACTACTTTATTTTTCCATTATTTATTACGGTACAAATTTTTATTAATTAAAGATCAAGTGAAATTTATTTTCAAATAAACTCTAAATATTTTGTCACCTGAAATAAATGGATTTCAATATAAGATAAATTGGTTTTCAATCAAGCCCAACCCAAAACAAATTTTACTTTCGAAACACACATATTTTTCCTAAGTAACAAAAGAATTTTGAACCAGTTTACTTCGAGGAACATACCAGATCCGGTCAAGGCTCGTGGGCCGGGTTTGGGGTGTTTCAATTTGGTATCAGAGCCCAGTTTTAAACTCTCGGCCTGTGGTTTAAGGCCCAAAACATTTTCAAATCGAGCCCAAATGAGTTTTTATGAAAATATTTTTGGAAATAAGCAGGTTTTTCTGGCATGGCACCTAAGTCTCCGACCCGAAGTCCACCAGGTAAGTACCCCTAACCTTTGTGTGAATTATAGTATGAATTGTAGAAGGGTAGAACTGGAATGGCACGTAGGGTAGTATGATAAGTATTTGGAACCCTAGGACTAGTTTACCCCAACTATTACATAAGACTTAATGACTAATTAAACAAACCTATGGCTAAGTCACCGAGTTAGGGTGTGGCAACCATTGTGCGCATGTCTAGGATTGGATCCGGAAGAGCCTGGTATTTAAGCAGTCCTAGTGACTCACCTCCTCTTCGTAGGAATCCTACCTGGTGCGTAGCTTCGGTTCACCCTAACCAAGAGGACTCGGTCATAGGCTAAATACAATAACTAAAACCCGAAAGGGACCAGCCGCATTTTTATGGAAACCCTTGTTTTCAAAAAAAAAATTACCCTTTTGAATTGCAACCACGATTTTAAAAAATTCTCTCAAATATTCTTGATTTGTGAAAATTACTAAAATACCCCTAGTTGTAAAATTACAAAACTGCCCTTGGGATTTGAAAATTACCATATTACCCCGATTTCAATAAAACTCTCTTATTTTGTAAAAGTATCCCAAACCTCTATTTTGCAAAAGTCCAAAATACTCCGATTTGGAAAATTTTACGAAATTGCCCCTAACTTACAAAATTACCAAAGTGACCCTGATTTTCAAAGTTTTTGCAACATCACCGATTTGGAAAACAAATTCTCAAAAAGAACCCTCAAGTTTTGCAAACTTTGAAATACACTTGATATATTAAGATTTACAAATTTACCCTGGTTTATTACCAAAATGCCCTCGAGCTTCAAAATTACCGAAATACCCCCGAATTTCAAAAAGTTTCCAAAATACCCCGGGAATCTAAAAATTCCAAAATACTTTCTGACAAAATCACCAAGGAACTTTTTCTTTGAAAAAAATTACGAAAATACCCCTGTAGGACAAATTACGAAAATACCCCTAGGTAGTGGAAAAACAACAACAATGAAAACTACAACGTTTCTCTGAATGAACGAAAGTTCATAATTGATTGATGAATGTATGAATGTAAAGACTATGTGCATGTATGAATATGAAAGAGCCACTCCTAAAATTCTTTCCATAAAACTTCTTCGCGGGTAATCAGTGGAATAAAAGCTAATTCATAAAATTTCTTAATTAGATTAAAGCACGATCGTAGAAAGGAGCTCTAGGGGACGTGGTTCTTGAATACCTTAATTGCCTTGTTCGTTGTAAAGTCAGTTCATTCTTATGTTGCTAGTAAGGTGTATGGAACCTTGATTGTAAACTAAGAGAAAGTGCCTAGAAAGTATGATGGTTCTATTAAGATCATAGTGCGCAACGTAAGCATAGTGTGGTGAGAAGGATTGTACGACTGTTAATAAGTAATTTCGAGGACGAAATTATTTTTAAGGAGGGTAGAACTGTAACATCCTAGATTAGGGGTTATGCGTTCGTGCGTAATTCATGAGATAGTGGGCTCAGTGGGTGTGTTGGATGTGTTCTGAGGAGTTCTAGGAACCCTAAGGTGTATGGAAATGTATGGAAATGTATGGAAATGTATGGTAATGTATGGAAATGTGTGGAAATGTATGGAAATGTAAGGCAATGTATGGAAATGTAAGGAAATGTAAGGAAATGCTTTGGAAACGTTAAGTTTAAAAGAGGAAAGTGAACATTTTTGGAAACTAGGGGATGTAAGGAAATGATGTGGAAATGATTCAAAAGAGGAAAGTAAACATTTCTGGAAACTTGGAAATGTAAGGAAATGTCAAGTTTAAAGAGCCAAACGAAAATTTTTGGAAACTTGGAAATGTAAAGAAATGTCAAGTTTTAAGGCTTAAAAAGAGAAAACTAAGGCAAGGTGGCCTTAAGAAAAATAATAGGAGGAATTTGACACACAAACAGGCTTCGAGAAGTGGCCTGGAAATGCCACTTAAGGCCCAGGTAAGTGACGCCACCTACATGAGCAAGTGGGCCTGAGTTCGAGTCACATGGGAAGCAAATAAAAGAAATTTTATTTTGCTTCCAGAAGAAGTGAGGTGGACGACACAAGCTATTTAAAAAGGAAGAGTTTTATTCTCTTTAAAATTCGGCTAAATGATGGATAAATAAGGGATTTATTTATCATTATTTTCAAGAGATAATGGTTGGATTAAATTCTTTTATTTAGTGATAATACAAAGGATAAAGCTATCAAATAGAAGAGTGGTGGCCAAGTAAGGGACTCTAGCTAGTAAATTCGGCTATAAAAGGAATAGAGAGGCCATTCAGCATTATTTACTCTTCCTTGATAACCTCTGCCGAATTTTCTCTGCAACCCCTATTCTTTTCTTCTTCATTCTTCTCCTCTCAATATTCCAAAAGCCGAAAGCTTGCTAAGATCAAGGCCATAGCCGAATAGTTTGAGACTTCAAGCAAAGGAACTGTCGATATCTAAAGTAAGGGTAAGATCTCATTCGATTTCCATCCTTTTTCTTTTAAGATTTGCCGAAATCTAGGACTAACCCCATTAATATCTTGTTTCCGAAACCTTGAAGAGATCTTTCGGGATTTACTAAGTGTCGACTACAAGGAAGGAGAAGTTCTTTTCCCGAAGGTACACTATAAGCCACGTGTTCCCTAGTTATTCGGTGAGTTTTGGGATTTAAAATCCACAAGGTAAGTGTCTATAGCATTCGGCCAAGGCCTATTTTAGTAGTTAGATCTATTATTATATGTTTTAAGCCGAAAACTAACAGATTCAGGGGACCTAGTGAGTAGCCGATTTCAAAGGAGAAGAATACAAGTTTTCGGGATTTGACTATAGTCAATTCGACAACAAGGTAGGTTTTAAGAATACAAATCCTACTAGGATTTGGTTTTATAGGCTTTATGCTAACATACTAAGGTTACCAAATGTAGGAATTGAGATCTAAAGCAATAGATCGGTTTTTTCGGGATTTCAAGGAATTCGTTAAGCGAATCAGGTGTGTACCCCACACTAACTTTTAATATCTTATATGGCAAATATTTAATAGATGAATGTATAAGAATGTGAATGTGGCTAAAATACCCTAATGTGGTACAAAGTACTCAGGTACGTTTCCTACTCCTACTTGGATTACGAAATATGTTATATTTTAACATGTGAAAAGTAACGTGAATGTGAATTTAAGTATGATGTGCATGATATGAATAACATGGGCATTCGGGTTATATGAGAAAGGGGAAGTGAATGTGATGACTTCGGTCTCACTATCTGAATGTGGTGACTTCGGTCACATTATCTGAATGTGGTAACTTCGGTTACATTATCTGAATGTGGTAACTTCGGTTACATTATCTGAATGTGGTGTCTCATGACACAATTATCTGAATCTGGTGGTATGCCACAAATTTTATATGGACGATGAGCACGTCGACTGCAGCGACTGCCTTCGATGGTGTGTAGCGGAAGGAGGGTTGACTTAGTAGTCCCCACGGTGTGCAGGTTGGTACGGGGATGTGTAGCGGATGGCATCTAGGTTTGGGTATGGGTTGCATCATTATTTTATCTGTATATGAATGTGCATGTGATATGTTATGGTATGCCTGATCTATTAAATTTTAGTGTTGTGTACACATTGAGTCTGTTGACTCACCCCGTTGTGGGAACATTTTTCAGGTGATGAACAGTGATGGACCGGGACGGTAGAACTTGTGGTGGCCATGCTCAGCTTGAAGTTTTATTCAATATGGACATTTTATTTTATTTAAGTACTTAATAATTTTATTTTGGGATTATTTGATGTAATAAGGCCATAAGGCCATAGTTGAACTACTTTATTTTTCCTTTATTTATTACGGTACAAATTTTTATTAATTAAAGATCAAGTGAAATTTATTTTCAAATAAACTCTAAATATTTTGTCACCTGAAATAAATGGATTTCAATATAAGATAAATTGGTTTTCAACTCAAGCCCAACCCAAAACAAATTTTACTTTCAAAACACACAAATTTTTCCTAAGTAACAAAAGAATTTTGAACCGGTTTACTTCGAGGAACATACCAGATCCGGTCAAGGCTCGTGGGCCGGGTTTGGGGTGTTTCAAATCACACGCCCGTGTGGAGCATACTGACTTGGTTTTTAATTCAACACTAGGGGACACACAACCGTGTAACTTGACCGTGTATTACACACGGCTGAGACACAAGCCCGTGTCTCTGCCCGTGTGGACAAGAACAGGCTATGTACTAAGTCTTTTTGCCACCCAAATTTGAATGCACCTACACCAAACCAAAAGGAACCAAAACGTAGCATATATAGGCAATCAAACCAACTAAATCAAGCCTAAGTCATGCCAACTCAATTCCATTATCCATAATATACCCAAGTCACAAGATAGACCATTACATTACACCAAATTCACATATATAATTCAACTAAGCATGTAACACCCCTAACCCGTATCCGTCGCTGGATTAGTGTTACGGGCATTACTTAACCAAACCCAAGTCAATGCACTTTATAAAATCTGTTGCTTTGATAAAGATGTACCAATTCAGTCTATCACGAATAACATGTATATTCCATCTAATATCACAACATTAACTAACATATCGCAAATAATATCATTAACATCAATTAAAAACTAATTATATTCAATTAGCAAATCACTATTCATTTGGTCATTGTGCATCTTATAGCCGAATAAATATATTAGCTTTATTCATCTTATTTTAATCAAATAATTATACTTATACTAATTTAATCACATACACACTATATCTAGATATTCACAACAATACTTACCCATTTTAAACTTCATAGCTGTATGCTTATAAACCTCCCATGAATAATATGTACTCTAATTCAAAACAATACTATGGCCGAATATTTGCAAATGTACATACATCAGCGTATTCATTAATATAATACATTCATTAGTCACATACACACAATATGACCTAATCTATTCATGATATGTATTGTAAGTACATATAGATTTAAGCAAAAGTATATCCATTATCCAAAGAAGGTACTATATACCTTACTGAAACCAATCTTATAATCTCAATTATCACATTCATAACATAATTTGATATAACTTCCAAGTTAATATTATAATGTATCCGATTATACCCAATAATAAACCAAAATCAAGCATGACTAAGCCCTATTCAATTGAATAAATTATATTTAATTTGCATCTACTTCAATCATAGGACATTCATTCGAAATGTATAGATTAATTACCCTTTTAGAACATCACGAAGCATTCATACCAAAACATGCTTTTAATAAGATAGAAAATGCACAAACATACACATCACCTCAAGCATAATCAAATCAACCCAAGCATAGATGTGAAGCCATATTCGCATGGCATTTATATACATTGTGAAAAAAGTAACTCCAAAGAGAAAATAGCCTATACATGCCATAATTTCCAAAAGATCGATTTAACAAAATGGTACCAAAGATAGATGACAGTGTGTTTGACTTTAACAAGAATCCCCGAGCATAAACTTAAACTTCAAAATCTATAAAACAATCAAATAAACACAACACATACAGTAAGCTACATAGCTTAGTAAGTTTTAAGCATTGGTAAAATATACAATTAATCATTATACAAATTAAATCAAACTAATTTGACATCAACGAGTTCTAACGCAAATACATATAGCATGTTACCATTCAACAATTACCAAAATCAATAGGTCTCAAAACTGAATACTAACATACCATTTATCCATTCGAACAAACTCAAAGATTAATGATCACATCTCAATACTTTACTTTCTTATACAAGAACAACTTACCTCATTAGTATTATATTACTCAATTATCATGCATCACTTACCAATCTATCACTTTTCGGATATCTCCATTCATTGGTTTATATCTTTGTAAGATCCGTAAATCCACACACACAGTGCAATTCATGTAACGTATCACACACTTAGTGCTGTTACTTAAGAAAGAGCACACATAGTGCCATGTACTAGTAATGTATTGTAACATCCTAAAAATTGAGTATCGATATGATGCATGTTTTTGGTGCTTAGCTTGTGAATGATTTAATTTGTTCGTTTAATATAGTCTTGAGAAGGCTCGGGATTTATTCAGAATTAGAATAAATTTTAGTAATGAGTACTTTATTGAAGTGGAACAAGTAACCCTGATGTTTAAGGAAATTAAGTGTCAAAAACTAGCATAAGATGAGCTAGTAGTAAAGTGGAGTTGGCGCTATAAGTGTTGCTTGAGGGAAGAGGTTCGAATCTTTAGGAATGCATTTTGTGACATTTATTTTTGCTCTTTCCTAGCAAGTGTCGGCCAAGCATCAAATTTTTGGTAAGTTAGACTTTTATATTTTTATGGTAAGGTGGCTAAGAAAAAAAGGCAAGTGCAAATTTAAGGTAGGGGATCATGAGAATATGGCATGTAGGGGGGAACAAAAGGCATATCTTGAGGGTTATGTTTTGGAAACTTAGAATGGCCAACTTGTCCATGAACTTGGACGGCTTTGTGGACTAAAGGGGAGCCGAATTTTGGTGGTAAGCTTTGGGTAAGGATGGTAGCTAGATAGAATCCCATTTGGTCATTTTTGCTCTCCCAAAACACCTTTTTTCCTCTCATCTTTTTCTCTCTTAGCCGAATGTGCCATATGCTTGGAGAAAACAACTTTGTTTTGTTTCATTTGGTCATTTCTTTTTTACCATTTGGTCATTTTTGCCAACCTCTCAAGTGCTTCATTTTGTGCTTCTCTCCTACTACCGAAATCATCAAACACAAAAAGACCATTTCTTTTTCTTCTTTATTCCCCATTGCCGAATGCACATTGTTCCAAACCTTACTTTTTGCTCTTTTCTCAGCCTTGAAAACCGAATCATAAACATCTCATCTCTATTCTCCTTTCTTCTCCATCTTACTCATCTTTCAAACACATTTTTTCCTTCTTATTTCTTCCATGGCCGAATGTTAGAGACCACCTCCATAGCCGAAATTAGTTTTCCCTTACCATTAAATCATAGCCAAATCTTCTTTTCCTCATAGACTTTATTCTCGATTATTTCTTCTATTCAACTTTAGACAACCGGTAAGAATCATCTTCCTTGTTTTCTTTTGCTATTCGGTCACCTTGGCCGAATCTATAGGTTGGCTTAGAAAAGCCTTTAAATTGATAATTGTTCATTCTCTTAGACGATTTCCTTTTATTTTTTTAGTGATATAGTGGAGGGCCGAATCACCATCTCGTCAAAGTTATCTTGAAGTTATTCAAGTTCGGATCATCTATCAAGGTAAAAAAAAGGAACTCTTCATGGATTTTATGATCACCCTGGATTTTATCAATGATTTTCAATTGGGTTTGTTATAACCGAAAGTTTTATATAGGGGTCCTTTGGAAATCACACGAAATTTTAAGGCAAACAAGATAGGGTCGAAAAGAGTGGTGAATAGTGATCGGAAGAGGGGTGGTTTCGCTATTCCCTCTAGATTCAAGCGAAGGGCTGTTTCAGCAATCCGAGACTTTCCACCGAGTTGTGGACCCTCATCCTAGGAGAATCGATTATTTGAAGTTGTTCGTAGTTCGGAGCCATTAGCTGTTCGGGATTTCCCATCGGGTTGTGAATCGTCAACCGGGTAGAAACGACAAATAGTTGTTGTTCGGGATTCCGAGGGTAAAGATCTAGATCGCTTATCTTTAGTATAGATTTATATTAAGTATAAGTGTTCTAATCAAGCGTGACACGTATTTAGGTATCGACGAGCGGGAAAGTATAGTTCTCACCGTAATCAGGTGTGTAACTTCACACTTATCTTATGGGTTAAATGGTTATACCGTTATAAAGCATTAGAATAGAAATTGTAAAGTGGGTAAAATCGAAAAATACGGTTTATTAACACTTTTTGTGTAAGTGCATGAAATCGGTATTAAAATCGTGGAAATTACGGAATCGCCCTTAATGGCTAACTTGATAAAAAGTGATATTTGGGCTTCATGTGTTAATGGGCCGATTGCTAGATTGCTTAATGGGCTGATTTGCTAGATCGCTATATGGGCCAAATTGTGAAATGGGCCAAATTGTGATAAATGGGCCAAATTATGATAAATGGGCCAAATTGTGATAAATGGGCCAAATTGAGAAATGGGCCAGTTTTTGTAATAATTTTATTTATGGGCCTTATGTTGGAATTATCATATGAATAAATTGTTGTACATTGTATATAAATGATTGCATGGGTTGGGATATTTGATGAAGAGAAGAAGGCCTTGTGCCACGTTTAAATGGCTTTATGCCTGCGTATTAATGGCCTTTGGCCTGCGAAATATTGTTTAAATGGCTTTTTACTTGCGAATTAAATGGCTTTATGCCTGCGATTGGTGTGTTGGCGGGGTGGGTTGACTTGATCCCCACAGGTGTGCTGGTTGGTACGGGTGGTGTGTAGCAGATGGAAATTTAGGCTTGGTTGGGAATTACATTTCATATGCATTTTTTTACTATATTGTTTTATTCGTAAATGGGCTGAAGCCCAATTAAATGCTTATATGGTTTTGGCCCAGTGGACACGGTAAGTGGGTTACACACTGAGTTCTAAGTAACTCACCCCGTTTTCTTACCCTTCTCAGGTAATGATAATTGATGGAGGCTTGGGCTGGGGATAACATCGCGTGGAGGCCATACTACGAATATGGTTTACATAAACTTTGAACTTCTTTTAAGTATTTCTACTTAAGTACTATTTCAGTTGTGATGTAATAAGGCCTCAGGTATTATTATATGGATTTTTATTCGTGGATGGATTTTAATTATGTTTTAGATACTTAAAGGGAACTATTTTAAATTTATAAATGATTTCTTAAATTTTCGTATTTAAAGGGGTTTTTCTTAAATATCACTAACTCGTAAAAATTTCTGTGAAAACTCTTTTATGAATTTTTATTTTTCAAACTCCTTTTGAATTCTTTCAAACTTCTTTAAAAATTTAACCAATTATTTCTCTGAGATCAAAATATAATCTCTTATGTTCTTAAATCATAGATTTCAAATAAATTATAGGTTTTTGATAACTCTATCTCCAAAATAGTTTTTGAAGACCTGTTTCCTTTAAATCATTAAATGACTAGATGTATGTTCGATTTGTGTGGCATACCAAGTCTGGTCTTAACGCATAGACCGGGTTTGGGGTGTTAGATGTATCGCACACTTAGTGCCATTACTATTCTTTCACACACATAGTGCCATTTACTGGTAATGTATTGCACAAGTAGTGCCAATTCGACCGATTTTGCACACACAGTGCTCGGTGTTTAAGCTCGCACACATAGTGCCCCTTAATTGATAATTCCTTTGTTCATAAAAATAATTATGATTTCTTTTTCATTCATACATACACATATGTTTAAATGTTCAACAACAACCCAAACCTCTTATCTCATACCATTACATTCGGCATAACCAATGTACATATAAACATATATATATATATATATATCCCCGATTTAAACAAACTTCTCTCTCATTTCATTTTGACATTTAACTATCTCTTAATTCATGTACATATTCAATTAACCTAACTAATCAAAACTTATACATTTATTTATATATACCAACCTTATATTCGGCTAGTATAATTCATTCTATTTCATAACACATTCGGCAATAAGAGATTTAACAAGCTTACTTCCATTATTCTTATGCACAGTGATATAAATTAAAATTCAATTCATCCAATTACTTAAAAACTTACCTCGGAAATCGACAGATTTGGTTTTCCGACTATTCAATTATCATTTCTTTTCCTCGATCCAATCCCGATCTTTTTGGTTCTTGATCTAAATCAATTTCAAATTAAGCTCATTCAACATATTTTCATTCAATTTATTCCAAAAATACATAATTATGCAAATTACTATTTTACCCCTGACATTTGCAACTTTTACATTTTGGTCCCTATTGCATAAAACACAAAATACACAAAATTTGCATATACTCCTTTAGGGCCGAATATTCAATACTCTTATACAAACTCATACATTCCATTTATTTCACATTTTGACCCTTCAAATTTCAATTTTCACAATTTAACCCTAATTACTCAAAATCATCAAAATTTCCAATACAAAATATGTTAATCTACAACATAACTTTAATTTATAATCATCAAACATCACAAAGTATAAGCTTCCATCCATGGCCGAATATCATATATACATTAATCTCAAAAATCCTAACATGGGTCGGATAGTATTCGAAGCAACGATCTCAAAAACTTAAAAATTATTAAAATCCGAACAAATTACATACCTAAATCAAGCAAAATCCAAGGCCGAATGTGCCAAGCTTTATTCTTTTATTTCTTTTATGTTTTTGTCAAAAAGATGAACAATGCATGGCTTTCTAATTTGTGTTTTATTATCATATATATTAACTAATTTATTTTAACATAAAATAAAATAAAATATAATAAAATGCCAACACTATTACATGCATAATGATGGCCAGCCACTATCCATACTTTCATGGTCAAATTTCTATTTAAACCTCCAATTCATGAATACATCAACAATTTGGCACCTACACATTAAGCCACCAAATTTTCTTTTTATGCGATTAAACCCTTTTTCACAATTAAGCACCAAAATGATCAAATTTTAGTATGGAAAGTTTCAACCACATCAAATCACACATAATAAGCGTAGAAAATAATATTAAAATATTTTTCCAACTAGGATTCATGGTCCCGAAACCACCGTTTTGATTAGGGTCAAAATCGGGCTGTTACAAAATAAACATTTCCAAACATGCATCATTGTGCACAAATTTACAAGCATATATCTTCTCTAATATTGACCATTTGACAACCACAATACCAACTATCAATGTAACATCCCGAAATTGGGTCTAGTAGGATTGGGCCGATTAGGCTTTGGGCTTAGGAGTGTTTAAAACCTTCAAGAATATGAGAATGGTGCTATTGCAATTTGGACTTATTAGTTAAGTGGATTTGGAAGGTTACGAGGTTTTTATGAAGTCTCGGGTTTAATTGGGCTTTAGGAAAAATTTGGTATTTTAGCACTTTAAGGAGAGATGGTAAGTAGCTTCAAGACATATGGAAATTTATGAGCAAATAGCTTGCATAAGATGAGTAATTGGCAAAGTGGTGTTGGCGCATGAGTAAATGCATGAGGGGAGAGGTTCGAATCTCCTAGCATGCAATTTGGGAGTTTTTATTTTTGGTTTTCCTTAAGTGTCGGTCAAAGAGGTATTTATGGATAAGATGGACATTTTTTTTTATGGCAAGAAGACTTAAGGTTATGGTAAGCATGAAATAAGGGATAGAATTGCTTGTTTTAGGGGATAGAATTTCTTTAACTTAGGGAGAGTAGAGGATTACAAGGCACATTATAAGGTGAATGTTTTGGAAAGTTTTGTGTGGCAAAAACTTTAACCTTGGTGTCCATGAATTTGGACGGTATTAGGGGTAGGGGGGATGGCCGAATTTTTGGTTAGCTTTTGGTATGGTATGGTGCTAGTTTTTGGTAGAATTAAGTGCTAGATGAGCACATCTTTCTTTTGGTTATTTTGTGTTTCTCTCTAATTTTTTTCTCCTCTTAGCCGAACGTATTTTGGACAAAAGGTAACCATTTTCTTTTCTTTTGGCCATTTGAGTTTTGACCATTTTTGGTTTTTAGTTGTTCTTTCTCCCCTCAAGTCCATTCTTTCTTTCCCTTCTTTTTGTGACCGAAACTACAAAATCATCAAAGACCATTTCTTCTCTTTTTCCCTTATTGCCGAACGCACTTTGACTCAAAGTTCTTCCTTGATTCATCTTCTATCCTTGAGAACCCGAAACCCAAACTCCTCATTTCTATTCTTCTCCCTCTTTACTTTCCACAAGAGACTTTCAACATTATTCTCTCTCTAATTCTTCACCATGGCCGATTGTTGATGACAATCTCCTTAGCCGAATCTTTCTCTTCACATATATTCACTTCTCAACCATTTTTCTTATTCACACCCTGATCAATCGGTAAGAACACTCTTTTCAATTCTTTCATTTTTCTTTCATTGCCGAAATTGTATATTACCTTGAGAGGGTCTTTTTGACCGAAATCATTATCTCTTCTCTTTCAAACAAACCTTTTTATCTTGGTAGTGGTATAGTGGAGTGCTGATCATTTCTTTATTGATAGTCGACCATAGCCATACTAAGAACGTGTGGAAAAGGATTTCATCATTCAAGGATTTTGACAAACTCCATAGGCAAGTGACGATTTTCGGAATTGAATCGAAGTGTTAAGGTAAGGATTTTTTTATACTTGTTATATATCGTTTTAGATGGACTACTAATCGATTTCGTTTTAGGGGACTTTATCGCTCGATTATTTTTTTTTTTCCGTGAATGTTAGATTTTTGGGGCAATCAAATGGGTTCGAAAAGAGCAGTTAATAGTGTTTGGAAGAGGGGTGGTTCTACTATACCCTCAAATTTCAAACGAAGGGCTGTGTCGGGAGTCCGAGACTTTCCACCGGGATGTGGACCCTCTGCCGACGAAAATTGATTATTTGAAGTCGTACATACCCCTAAGCCATTGTTTGTTCGTGGTTCTTCATTGGGTTATGAACCATCAATCGGAGAGAAATCGCATATAGTTGTTGTTCGAGATTCCGAGGGTATCGACGAATGGGAAAGTTTAGTTATCACTATTATCAGGTGTGTAACTTACACACTTTATAACTTGGTTTTATATTAATAACTTATTCATGATTATAGCCGAAAACTATGAGAATCTCAATATGATACCGTATGGGTATGAGCAAGGATTCGGGTAAGTCCGTTTCGATATGATTTGCTATATGATGCTTAATACCATGATATGTGATATATTTACTTTATGATTCATAATAAAGCATGATGGCATGATTTGCATAATAATTGCACTGTTATGGGTGATATGAGAGGAGGGGGAAGGATTTGATATCCGTGTCTTTGGGACACCAGAGGTTTGGCACCTCTAGTGGTTTGGTACCACAGTTTATTTCGTGTCTTTGGGACACTAGAGGTTTGGCACCTCATAGCGACTCGTCCTAGTGGCTTAGTACTACAGTGGGTTGGCCCCACATTTGATATTATGGGATCGTCTCCAGTGATTTGGTATCACACGTGGGTTGGCCCTACAAATGGATTATTCGTGACTTTGAGTCACCAGTGGTTTGGCACCACATTATTGGATATCGTGACTTTGGGTCACCAGTGGTTTGGCACCACCAGTGGTTTGGTACCACACGGGGTAGAAAAGGAGTTATGGATGGCTAGGTTTGGGTGCATTATATATATATTGCTTGGTTATAAATTGTGTAAGTATGTTGCATCAACCGGGGGAAGGATTTATACACTGAGTCTTGGTGACTCACCTTCTCCCTTATCTTTTCAGGTGATTCGTAGATTGCGGATGAGGAGCCGGATGATCTCAAGGAGGCCATGCAATAAAAATTCGATTTACACGGACTTTGGTTTGGGTACTATATTTTATTTAAATTTGGTTTTTCATCTTTATTTGGATTTGTAATAAGGCCTCTTTAATTATGTTTTTGGATTATTTATATACTTTGGACTTGTTTTTTTTTTAAATATGGATTATAAATTACATGGTTGATATAATAAATTGAGTACAAAGTTTTCTAAACTACAAAATGCAATGGTTTTCAAAATGTTACCATCGGGTAATATAAATCATTTGATAATATTTAACAACTTAAGTGTTTTCGATAACTCATACTATTTTCCAAAACTCAAGTTTTCAAATTTCAATTAGAAATGGTTTTCAAACTAATCGCTTTGGTTTCTTTTAAAATTATAAAAGGTTTTCTAATCTATGGATCTGCAATTATGTTTTAAAGATTTATTTACGGAATTTCAAAGTGAATTATCAGTTTTTAACTTATTATACACCTGATTTCTACAAACATGGAACAACAAAGAGTTTTTCACTAAAATTTAATTGTTAACTCGATTTTCTTCAAAACGTTTTCCTTTGTGGCATGCCAGATTCGGTCATGGCGTATTGACCGGGTTTGGGGTGTTACAAATTGGTATTAAAGCCAAGTTCAAAGGCTCGGCTGTGGGCTCGAGGCCCAAAATGTTATAAAGTATGGTCTTAAAATGTATTTGTTTGAAATTATATGATTTGAAAGGCATGGCATCGAGTCTCCGGCACCAATCCGCCCAGGTAAGTACCCCTAACCTTTGGTTGTGATTTTTGGATGTTATAAACTTTGAATGACTAGTGATAGTGGACTATACTTTAGAGACATGGACCCTAGGTATATGTGTACTTCTACGGAAAAACCACTGATTAAAACTTTGTTGCATAAAATTTTCTTTAAACAAGAAAGTGAAAAGACTCTAGCGCATAAAATTTTCATAAAAACGGATAAGGCTCGAAGTAGACATGAGTTCTAGGGGTCGTGGTCGTCGTGGACGTGGTAAAGGCCGAGGTGCTAGGGCTGGATGTTCGGCACCGAGGCATATTTCTGAAAAGAGGCGTTAGCATCGCTAGTGGCTGAGACGGGGTCTCATGATCGAGTTAGGATTGATGAGCTGACTCAGATAGTTAAGGAAGTATTGGAGGAGGTTAAAGGAATCGGTGAAGCACTTTGAGTTGGGTCTGTGGACTGTAAGTAGAAAAGAGATCACGGTTCTCTAGGGTCATAATCTCGTTCTGTAAAACATGTCAAGGCACGACCAAACTATTCGACTTGTGATTTTTTGCAAAAGGCGTCATCCGGGAGAATGCTAGAGGAGGTTTGGAGCATGCTTGAGATGCGGGTCTAACGAGCATAAGGCTCGGGATTGTTTTCTCACCCTCAAGTCAAGTATGTTTTGGTTGGATGTGATGATTGAATGTAGGAAAATTTTTGGTATAAGTGGTAGATAACGGTTTGCTATTGTGGTTAGATGTTTGGTTGTGTGAAAAAGGATTCAAGATTATGTTAAAAAGTACATTGTAGTTTTTAAGGGCAGAGTGCGCAGCGAAAGCATAGTGGTGTGATTTGAGCAGTGTGTTAGTAGTTGGTTGGAAAATTTCGAGGACGAAATTTTTTTTAGGAGGGTAGAATTGTAACATCCCGAAATTGGGTCTAGTAGGATTGGGCCGATTGGGCTTTGGGCTTAGGAGTGTTTAAAACCTTCAAGAATATGAGAATGGTGTTATTGCAATTTGGACTTATTAGTTAAGTGGATTTGGAAGGTTACGAGGTTTTTATGAAGTCTCGGGTTTAATTGGGCTTTAGGAAAAATTTGGCATTTTAGCACTTTAAGGAGAGATGGTAAGTAGCTTCAAGACATATGGAAATTTATGAGCAAATAGCTTGCATAAGATGAGTAATTGGCAAAGTGGTGTTGGCGCATGAGTAAATGCATGAGGGGAGAGGTTCGAATCTCCTAGCATGCAATTTGGGAGTTTTTATTTTTGGTTTTCCTTAAGTGTCGGTCAAAGAGGTATTTATGGATAAGATGGACATCTTTTTTATGGCAAGAAGACTTAAGGTTTTGGTAAGCATGAAATAAGGGATAGAATTGCTTGTTTTGGGGGATAGAATTTCTTTAACTTAGGGAGAGTAGAGGATTACAAGGCACATTATAAGGTGAATGTTTTGGAAAGTTTTGTGTGGCAAAAACTTTGACCTTGGTGTCCATGAATTTGGACGGTATTAGGGGCTAGGGGGGATGGCCGAATTTTTGGTTAGCTTTTGGTATGGTATGGTGCTAGTTTTTGGTAGAATTAAGTGCTAGATGAGCACATCTTTCTTTTGGTTATTTTGTGTTTCTCTCTAATTTTTTTCTCCTCTTAGCCGAACGTATTTTGGACAAAAGGTAACCATTTTCTTTTCTTTTGGCCATTTGAGTTTTGACCATTTTTGGTTTTTAGTTGTTCTTTCTCCCCTCAAGTCCATTCTTTCTTTCCCTTCTTTTTGTGACCGAAACTACAAAATCATCAAAGACCATTTCTTCTCTTTTTCCCTTATTGCCGAACGCACTTTGACTCAAAGTTCTTCCTTGATTCATCTTCTATCCTTGAGAACCCGAAACCCAAACTCCTCATTTCTATTCTTTTTCCTCTTTGCTTTCCACAAGAGACTTTCAACATTATTCTCTCTCTAATTCCTCACCATGGCCGATTGTTGATGACAATCTCCTTAGCCGAATCTTTCTCTTCACATATATTCACTTCTCAACCATTTTTCTTATTCACACCTTATCAATCGGTAAGAACACTCTTTTCAATTCTTTTATTTTTCTTTCATTGCCGAAATTGTATATTACCTTGAGAGGGTCTTTTTGACCGAAATCATCATCTCTTCTCTTTCAAACAAACCCTTTTATCTTGGAAGTGGTATAGTGGAGTGCTGATCATTTCTTTATTGATAGTCGACCATAGCCATACTAAGAACGTTTGGAAAAAGATTTCATCATTCAAGGATTTTGACAAACTCCATAGGCAGGTGACGATTTTCGGAATTGAATCGAAGTGTTAAGGTAAGGATTTTTTTATACTTGTTATATATCGTTTTAGATGGACTACTAATCGATTTCGTTTTAGGGGACTTTATCGCTCGATTATAATTTTTTTCCGTGAACGTTAGATTTTTGGGGCAATCAAATGGGTTCGAAAAGAGCAGTTAATAGTGTTTGGAAGAGGGGTGGTTCTGCTATACCCTCAAATTTCAAACGAAAGGCTGTGTCGGGAGTCCGAGACTTTCCACCGGGATGTGGACCCTCTGCCGGCGAAAATCGATTATTTGAAGTCGTACGTACCCCTGAGCCATTTTTTGTTCGTGGTTCTTCATCAGGTTATGAACCATCAATCGGAGAGAAATCGCATATAGTTGTTGTTCGAGATTCCGTGGGTATCGATGAGCGGGAAAGTTTAGTTATCACTATTATCATGTGTGTAACTTACACACTTTATAACTTGGTTTTATATTAATAACTTATTCATGATTATAGCCGAAAACTATGAGAATCTCAATATGATACCGTATGGGTATGAGCAAGGATTCGGGTAAGTCCGTTTCGATATGATTTGCTATATGATGCTTAATACCATGATATGTGATATATTTACTTTATGATTCATAATAATGCATGATGGCATGATTTGCATAATAATTGCACTGTTATGGGTGATATGAGAGGAGGGGGAAGGATTTGATATCCGTGTCTTTGGGACACCAGAGGTTTGGCACCTCTAGTGGTTTGGTACCACAGTTTATTCCGTGTCTTTGGGACACCAGAGGTTTGGCACCTCATAGCGACTCGTCCTAGTGGCTTAGTGCCACAGTGGGTTGGCCCCACATTTGATATTATGGGATCATCGCCAGTGATTTGGTATCACACGTGGGTTGGCCACACAAATGGATTATTCGTGACTTTGAGTCACCAGTGGTTTGGCACCACATTATTGGATATCGTGACTTTGGGTCACCAGTGGTTTGGCACCACCAGTGGTTTGGTACCACACGGGGTAGAAAAGGAGTTATGGATGGCTAGGTTTGGGTGCATTATATATATATTGCTTGGTTATAAATTGTGTAAGCATGTTGCATCAACCGGGGGAAGGATTTATGCACTGAGTCTTGGTGACTCACCTTCTCCCTTATCTTTTCAGGTGATTCGTAGATTGCGGATGAGGAGCCGGATGATCTCAAGGAGGCCATGCAATAAAAATTCGATTTACACGGACTTTGGTTTCGGTACTATATTTTATTTAAATTTGGTTTTTCATCTTTATTTGGATTTGTAATAAGGCCTCTTTAATTATGTTTTTGGATTATTTATATACTTTGGACTTTTTTTTTTAATATGGATTATAAATTACATGGTTGATATAATAAATTGAGTACAAAGTTTTCTAAACTACAAAATGCAATGGTTTTCAAAACGTTACCATCGAGTAATATAAATCATTTGATAATATTTAACAACTTAAGTGTTTTCGATAACTCATACTATTTTCCAAAACTCAAGTTTCCAAATTTCAATTAGAAACGGTTTTCAAACTAATCACTTTGGTTTCTTTTAAAATTATAAAAGGTTTTCTAATCTATGGATCTGCAACTATGTTTTAAAGATTTATTTACGGAATTTCAAAGTGAATTATCAGTTTTTAACTTATTATACACCTGATTTCTACAAACATGGAACAACAAAGAGTTTTTCACTAAAATTTAATTGTTAACTCGATTTTCTTCAAAACGTTTTCCTCTGTGGCATGCCAGATTCGGTCATAGCGTATTGACCGAGTTTGGGGTGTTACAATCAATAAGCATCACAAAGCCAACCTCAATCACATAATATAAGCCATATGCACACATATATATATACACACAACCAAACCAACCAAATTAAGCTAACTTTCATGACTATATATACAAACCAAACCATAAACATTTACAAGCCAATTCAAATGGCTAAGTTCATCATCAACTTATATACCAAAATGACCAAAGTTCCTATACATGCCATATATTCCAAAAACATAGATTTAAAAGTACCAAAATGATAGCTTGATAGTGTGATGAAGTCTCCGACGATCCCTGAATCCGAGCTAGCTTTGAAATCACTATAAAACACGGTAAAATAAGCAGAGTAAGCTTTATAGCTTAGTAAGTTCATGTGATTAATAACTATAATTTGCCAATTCATTTACAATTTAAAGAACATAAGAAAATGTAAATAATACATTCAACTCAACAATTTGCACATTTTTATGATTCTATGTATCAAGTATAAATTCATCAACTTTCACTTACTTTTCATATGAACTTATCAATTATCACTTACTTGCCAAACTTTTCACGAGTACCTGAAATGATCTGTATCATTGCTCACATCCTCGTGCCATCATCTTTTCCCGTTGAACCATTCGAAATAATATCAGATACTCGGGAATCTCGCACCAAAGTGCCACATACATAGCCAACGCTATCTCAATCTCATATCACATATATGCTCACTATCGAGCTGTCAACGGGCCTGCTCACATAAGCTGTCAGTCAAGGCGTAGCTACACGGTGCTGCTCACACAAGCTGTCAAGTAACCGCGACACATGCCGGTATACTCAGCCACCGGTAGGATGTACAGGACCAGCACCCGGATCACACAATCACAATAACCCCTAATGACATGTCACTAGTATCTTGCCTATTCCTAAGGTTCAATCAGGATTCTCACTGTGTTAATGCTTTGTCGATAGATTCCACAATATCGTAATATCACAATTATAATATTTAAGCATATAAACACATATAACATTAAGCTTATTAATCATACTAACTTACTTCAATGCACAAAAATGATGAAATAGGTCGATTAGTCGAGTACTTTGTCTTTCCCCTGATCTAGATCCGAATTTCGCTTTTCTTGATCTATATGTAATCAAATTTAGCTTATTTAATAATCTTTCTATTCAATTTAATCCAAAACACTCATTAAAGCACATTTACACTTTTGCCCTACGTATTTCACAACTTTTACAATTTAGTCCTTATTTCATAAAAACACAAATTAATGCAATTTGGTACCAACCCATGCTAGACGAATTTTCCTAGTACACAAATCAACCCATATTTTTGATTTATTTCACATTTTAACCATAAAGTTTCCACATTTCACAATTTAATCCCTAATTTGTATTTTTACTAAAAATCACTTAACTAAATTTGTATAACTATCATTGAACATTCATAATCTAATCAATCATTAAAATACATGTTTATTAATCAATGACAACATCCTAAATCTTTAACATATTTGTAATATAGTCCCCGGGCTAGCTAGACATAGTTGCAACGATCACAAAAACATAGAAATCATTAAAAATAGAACAGAAACCATACCTAATTGAAGCAAATGAAAGTTGTAATAGCCTGATTTAGGGCTTAGATAGAATAGTGGTTGCAAGACCACGAATCCAAAGTAGAAATATATGTTTTATGGTTTTTATGAGGTCTATGACATGTTTGCATGGTTGTGTGAAACTTTCATGAAGAAATTTTATGATTTAGTGATCAATTTATCTTTTAGGACTAAATTGCAAAAACTGAAAAAAATATGAAATTCTAGAAGTTTTAAGTATGAGATAACATTAGAAAATTTATTAGAGGTCCTTATTTAGTAATTAGACCATTATATCTCATGATGGACAAAAATGGACATGGAAGGGAAAAATCTCAAGGAAGGGCCTTAAGGGCATTTTGGTCTTTTAGCTAATAAATTAATAAAAAGGGAAATAGATGTCAAAATTGGTGTCCGTATTCTTCCCTAAGTGTCGAAAATTGAAGAGAAGCCATAGCTAGGGGTTTGTTCATTTTCAAGCTCAAAGTAAGTACATCCTAGCCCCGTTTTTAA
Organism: Gossypium australe; assembly: GCA_005393395.2. NCBI lineage: Eukaryota > Viridiplantae > Streptophyta > Magnoliopsida > Malvales > Malvaceae > Gossypium > Gossypium australe. The sequence goes on from CM016615.1 coordinate 18,764,296, forward strand.
TGTTCTTTACATTTTTGAGATCCTCGTAGCTCGATTTAGCTATTTCTAGCTATATTTTAAGCTAGAGTTCATGTTCAAAAACTTACCCATGTATGACATGCATGTATTTTGATGTTTAATGCAGGAATATGGAAGTTTGATGTGTGATGAACACATTTCTCTAGGTGATGTTTTATGGAAACACCTAAAAAGGACCTATTTGTAAAAGTGATAAAATGTATGGTAAAAATCAATTTGAAGGAAAATGTGAGCTATTATAAGCCTAAGATAGGTTCATCTAGGCCTGGGTAACCAAGAAAATGAGTACATTTCATCATACGAGCCTAGGGACCATTTTGTAAATATGTGAAAGTTTAGGGGCAAAATTATAATTTTTGCCAAAGTATGATCCATGGGTTGTTTTAGTCAATGTGATAATTTGATAATTAAATAAGATAAATTTTTCATTATAGATCAAGAAACACGAAGTTCAGATCTAAACTAAGGAAAGAACAAGGTGGTGGACTAAATTGAACAACTATCTATATTTTGGTACCGAGGTAAGTTTGTGTGTAATAAATCAACATTATGTTATTATGTATTTAAATGGTTGATATTACATGAAATGTATTTTCTTTTTATGAAATTGGTTAATAAGGTCTCGGTGAAAAATATGATGAAGTTTTACTATACCAAAGTCCCGTTCTACCTTAGGAATAGAAAGGATACCCTTGTCACGACATTAGATTAATAAGGTCCCGTATAAGACCATATCTGGGATACCGCCTCGGCACCAAATTGAGATATCGTATAAGACCATATATGGGATATGGCATCGACATCGAATGGTGATTCCGTGTAAGACCATGTCTGGGACATGGAATTGACATACGATCTCATGTAAGACCATATCTGGGATATGGTGTCAACATAAATATGAGATCCTGTATAAGACCATATCTGGGATATGGCATCGGCATCGACATGTGATCCCGTGTAAGACCATTTCTGGGGTATGGCATTGGCATCTTACTACGTGTATGACAATTTTCGAGTATCCTTCGATATTCTAAGTGGTCCAACAGGGTAAAGGATTAAATTTTATGTTAAAGATGGAAAAAGGGCTAAATTTATGTGATGAAGTGATACAGGTACTTATGTAAAACTCGCGAGAAATAAGTCCGGTATGTGATATGTGGTTGGTAAGAGTGATCATGAGTAAGCCATGCCAATGTTGCTTGAGAATTTTGTGTTAATTGATAGTGTAATATGTGGTTGTTATCACAAGAATTTATGTTGTTATCTATTACATGCAAACTTACTAAGCTTTATGCTTACTCCCTATCTTCTCCCTTTTCTTGTAGTATCGGCAAGCTAGCTCAAGGATCGAAGGACGTCGGAGCTCGATTTACATTATCAAACTATTCTTTTGGGTATAGTAAAGTTTGATTATTTTGGGTATGGCATGTATAGGAACTTGGTCATTTTGTTATATGTCATATTGGTTAGCCAATGTGTTGGCTATTAATGTTTCTCAGTTCATTTTGTAAATGGCCATTGGAATTGGCCAATACTAGTTAAGATATATCTATTCAATGATGATGAAATTCATGAAGTACAAGCTTGCGCAATTGAATGAGTAATGTGCGAAGTAGATTTATGACGAACGCAGTGTGAAATTAAGGTGTGGATGTCTTGATTGTGGATGTTAAAGTTGCATTATTGTTAGGCTGTGTGTTGCTGGATATGGCATAAGTGTGGTTGCTTTTCAGGGTGGCAAATGGCTTGGTAAATAACCTTATATTTGTCCACACGGGTAGACACACAAGCATGTGTCTAGGCCGAGTGTGACACACGGTCAGCCCCATGGTCATGTTGATAGGCAGTGTGTCCCCTGCATCCAAATTTAGCAAAATAGAATGCCCAGTAGTAAACACACGGGTAGAGACACGGCCGTGTGAATGACACGGCCTCAGGACATAGGCATGTGCCCAGGCCATGTGAAGTCTGCACATTAATTGCGAGAATTAAATTCGCCACACAGCCTAGCACATGGGAGTGTGAATCGGTCGTGTATCCCTAAATGTCTACTGACGTCATAAATAGAATGTCAAGGTTTTCACGCACGGGCTCAAACACGGGCGTGTCATGGCTGTGTGACGGACACGGGCCATGGGCACGGGCGTGTTGCCTTGGTTTGAGCAAAAATTTTCTAAGTGTTCGTAAGCTTCCAGTTCAATCCTGAACCATTCTATATGTATGTTTTGGGTCTCATAGGTAAATAATAGGGACGTTATGAACACGAATGAAAAGTTTTAAGTTGGAATGAAAATTTATGGCCCGATTTTGTATGAATAAGGGTTGTTACATTTAGTGGTCCGGCAATGCCTTAATTTCACATTGCTTTCGTCATGCATCTACTTCACACATTTTTCATTCAATTGCGCAAGCTTGTACTTCATGAAAATGTAACCCTGCAAATAATGCAACCCTTAATTTCACGAGGCATTACTGGACTTAAATTTCACAACCAATGTGTCCAGTAATGCCTCGTACTCGGTCCAGAGTCAAATATAGGTAAGGGTTGTTACATTTAGTGGTATCAGAGCTACGGTTTAGTCGATTCTCAAACTAACATAATGTATGCACGAGTCTACCTATACATGCCATATGCATGTGTATTACATAATGATAGTGTGACGACTCCTGACGATTTAAAATATGTTTTCATATGCAAATGGATCTCGACAGAGCAGTGGCGGATGATGTAGAAAGTAACGCGTTGGCCATCGCCCAAGGGACGATCCAACTGAAAATGAAAATAGACCGGTGATAGCGAGTCAGGGAGGAGTAGAAGAGGCTAGGGAAGCCTTTCTCCATATGATGAACGCCTGGTATACGGAGTTCGTTCGAATGAACTTGGCCGCTCAACAACAATCTCCACCCCCTCCAAACCCTCCGCCTATCCCTGTAGCTCCCCAAGTTGTAGAAATCGTAAGAAGGGAAAAGCCCCCGGTTGATAGAATCTGGAAACAAGGAGCTGAGGAGTTCCGAGTTAATAACGATGATGATTCGGAAAGAGCTGAATTCTGGCTTGAAAATACCATCAAGGTATTTGATGAATTGTCTTGCACACTCGAAGAGTGTATGAAATGTGTTGTGTCTCTCTTGAGAGATTCGACTTATCAGTGGTGGAACACCCTTGTGTCGGTTGTACCAAGGGAGAGAGTTAATTGGGAATTTTTCCAATAAGAGTTTTGAAAGATGTATATTAGCCAAAAGTTTATCGATAAAAAAAGAAATGAATTCCTTGAGCTAAAACAAGGTCGAATGACAGTAACCGGATATGAACGTGAGTTTGTAAGGCTCAGTAAATACGCTCGGGAGTACGTATCCGTCGAAGCCATCATGTGTAAGAGGTTTGAGAATGGATTAAATGAGGACATCCGTTTGTTTGTTGGTATTCTAGAACTGAAGGAATTTGTCGTGTTAGTAGAGAGAGCTTGCATGGCCGAGGAATTAGCCAAAGAGAAAAGAAATACTGAAATTGAGCCCCGTGACTCGAGGAAGAGACAATTGGGTAAGTCATTTCAATCCTCATCTAAGTAATCGAGAGAGTTCACTACTCGACCAGCCGCTTCAGTTGGGTTCTCAAACGGAAGTAAAGGTAAACAGTACTCAGTTTCTAAATCTCAGACCACTTTATTTGCTAGTGTTGGTAATGCTCGACCAAGTAGATTGAAATGTTCACAATGCGGTAGACGTCACCCCGGTGAGTGCCGAGCAAATGAGAGAGCTTGTTTCAAGTGTGGTTCCCAAGATCACTTCATTAGAGACTGTCTTAAGATGGTTGAAAAAGACAGAAATCAGACTGTGAGATCGGGCAACACTACTAGTAAAGGGAGGCCATACAGAAATTTAGGAAATGGAACGAGTAGTAAGAATACACCTAGAGAGCAGATTGCAAGATCTGAGGGTTGAGCACCTGCGAGGATTTATGCCATTCGCGCTCGCGAAGAGGCGTCATCCCCTGATGTGGTTACAGGTACATTTTCTCTCTATGATACTCATGTTGTTGCTTTAATTGATCCAGGATCTACCCACTCGTATGTTTGTATGAAATTAGTATCTAGTATGAACATGCCTGTAGAGTCTACAGAAGTTGTGATAAAAGTGTCAAATCCCCTAGGCAAATGTCTGTTAGTTGACAAGGTATGCCGAGATTGCCCTTTGATTATTAGAGGTCATTATTTTCTGTCTAATCTCATGATATTGCCGTTTGATGAATTTGATGTAATTCTTGGTATGGATTGGTTAACTGCTCATGATGTGATAGTAAATTGTGGAAGGAAATTTCTTAATTTGAAATGTGAAAATGGGGATATTCTTTGGGTTGAATCAGACGAACAAGATAGATTGCCTGTAGTGATTTCTTTTATGTCTGCTCAGAAATACATAAGAAATGGGTATGAAGCTTATCTTGCCTTTATGATGAATGCCAAAGAGACTGAGTTAAGAATTGAATCAGTATCAATAGTATGCGAGTATCCAGATGTATTTCTGGAAGAATTGCTCGGGTTGCCTCCAGTTAGAGAGATTGAATTTGATATTGAGTTAGCCCCTGGTACTGTGCCTATTTCGATTGTTCCGTACAGGATGGCTCTAAATGAGTTGAAGGAATTGAAAGCTTAGTTACAAGAGTTGACAGATAAAGGTTTCGCAAGACTGAGTTATTCTTCGTGGGGTGCTCCCGTATTATTTGTGAAAAAGAAGGATGGTTCTATGAGGTTATGTATAGATTATCAGCAACTTAATAAGGTAACCGTAAAGAGCAAGTATCCCTTGCAAAGGATCGATGATTCGTTTGACCAATTGAAGGGAGCCACTGTGTTTTCTAAGATAGTCCTGAGGTCTGGTTATTACCAGTTGAGAGTCAAAGACTTAGATGTGCCGAAAATCGCATTTTGGACAAGGTATGATCACTTTGAATTTCTAGTTATGCCTTTTGATTTAACAAACGCCCCTGCCATGTTTATGGATTTAATGAACCGCATCTTTCGGCCGTATTTGGATAAATTTTTGTAGTCTCTATTGATGATATATTGATTTACTCTCATGATGAGAACAAGCATGCTGAGAACTTGAGGACGGTTTTACAAATTTTACGGGATAAACAGTTATATGCCAAGTTTAGTAAAAGCAAATTTTGGCTTAAAGAAGTCAGATTTTTGGGCCACATTGTTTCGGGTGATGGCATTAGAGTTGACCGGGGAAATATTTTGGCCATTGTTGAATGGAAATCGCTAAAGAACGTATCAGAGGTTAGGAATTTTCTAGGCCTAGCTATTTATTAGAGACAATTTGTCAAAGGATTTTTCATGATAGCTACTCCGATGACGAGGTTGTTACAAAAAGATGTTAAGTTTGAGTGGACAGAAGAATGCCAATAGAGTTTTGAGAAATTAAAGACATTGTTGACTGAAGCTCCTGTTTGAGTGCAACCTGAACCGGGAAAAGAATTTATGGTGTACAGTGATGCATCTTTGAGTGGATTAGGTTGTGTACTCATACAAGAAGGCAAAGTAATAGCTTATGCCTCTAGAAAGCTAAAGCCGCACGAGAAGAATTATCCGACCCATAATTTAGAATTAGCCGCAATTGTATTTGCATTGAAGATTTAGAGACACCATCTATATGGCGAGAAATGTCGGGTATTCACCGATCATAAAAGTCTGAAGTACTTGATGACTCAAAGGGATTTGAATTTACGGCAAAGAAGATGGTTGTAGTTGCTAAAAGATTACGAATTAATGATTGACTACCACCCAGGAAAGGCAAACGTAGTCGTCGATGCCTTGAATAAGAAATCCTTGTTTGCATTGAGGGCTATGAATACCTGGTTGGCTTTATCAGATGATGGTTCTATTCCAGTTGAGTTGCGAGCTAGACCGATGTTTCTCCAACAGATTTGTGAAGCTCAAAAAGGAGATAGTGATTTACAAGCCAAAAGAGTTCAATATGAATCAGGTATGGAGTCAGACTTTCGGATTAGTTTTGATGGATGTTTAATGTTCCGAGACAAGGTCTGTGTACCGAGAGATGATGAGCTTATTCAGAAAATTTTGGCACGAAGCACATAGTGGATGTTTATCTGTTCATCCAGGTAGTACAAAGCTGTATAATGACTTGAAGAAGATGTACTGGTGGTCTGGAATGAAAAGAGACATTTCAGAGTTTGTATCGAGATGCTTGGTTTGTCAGCAAGTGAAAGCTGAACATCAAGTACCTTCTGGTTTACTTCAGCCGGTGATGGTTCCCAAGTGGAAATGGGACAGAATTACTATGGATTTTGTGATGGGTTTGCCTTTGACACTGAAAAAGAAGGATGCCGTTTGGGTTTTGGTTGATAGGCTAATGAAGTCGGCTCATTTTATTCTGGTACATATTGACTACTCGCTTGGTAAATTAGCCGAATTGTATATTTATGAAATTGTGAGATTGCGGGGAGTGCATTTGTCGATTATATCGGATAGAGATCTAAGATTCACTTTGCGATCTTGGAAAAAGTTACAAGAAGTGTTGGGTACGAAATTGAATTTTAGTACCGCATTTCATCCGCAAACTGATGGTCAGTCTGAACGGGTAATTCAAATTCTTGAAGATATGCTTGGGTATTGCGTTCTCGAGTTCCAAGGTAGTTGGGAAAAGTATTTACCGTTGGTGGAATTTGCCTACAACAATTGTTTAAAAGCTGCTTCAGATAGACAAAAATCCTACGCAGATTTGAAACGGAAAGAGATTGAGTTTCAAGTTGGTGCTAAGGTGTTTTTAAAAGAGTCACCATGGAAGAAAGTTTTGAGGTTTGTCCAGAAAGGCAAATTAAGTCCATGCTTTATTGGGCCGTATGAGATTACTGAAAGAATAGGGCCGGAAGCATATCACTTGGCTTTGCCATCTGAGTTGGAAAGATTCATGACGTGTTCCACGTGTCAATGTTACGCCATTACCGATCAGACCCTTCACATGTGATTGTACCGACAGAGGTTGAAATTCAACCGGACCTGACTTATGTTGAAGAGCTGGTTAAGATTTTGGCTCAAGAAGTCAAACAGTTAAGAAATAAAAGTATAGCTCTTGTAAAAGTATTGTGGCAAAGACACGGGGTAGAAGATGTAACACCCCAAACCCAGCCTAAACGTTACGACCGAATCTAGCATGTCACATAAAAGGGTTGTTTAAAAACTGTGCGTTTGTTAAAAAGTTCGTATTCTTTTTGAAACTCCGCGTTTTGTGGTTTGTTTATAAAAGCCAATTCATTCAATGCCCACTTTACAAAGTTGTTATTAATTTGAATAAAATTGTATTTGTTGTGAAAATCGAGTTTAAGTAATTTTGAATAAAAACGGTTTATTATCATTTCAGGAAAATCCCATATTGAACATTAAATAGTAAACAGTAACCAAATTGAAAGCTAAAACCAAATAAAATACCAAAGGCCTTATTACATATCAAAATCCCAAAATTAAAAGTAAGTTTAAATATAAGAAACAAGTTTACGAGAAAACATTGCAGGGCCACCACAAGTCTGCCTCGGCTCCCCAAATCCGCGGTCTAATGATTACCTGAAACATTAAAAAAGAGGGGGTGAGTTTACGAAAACTCAGTGTGTGTTTCCCCTTACGAGTGATAACTGGGCCTAAGCCCACAGAAGCAGATTGGGCCTTAGCACTCACAATAACATACTTGGCTGAAGCCCACATAAATCGAATCGGGTTGTAGCCCTAACATCAAAGTATAGTAGATAGCACATGCCAAATGATGCAAAACCCATTCTCTAGTCATATTCGGCCATAAGCCCATAACATAGCATATCGAACCATAACATATTAAATCACATGTACATATAAGAATGAAAATGCAATCCCGAACCCACCTAGGTATCCATCCTCTATACACCACCCGTACCTGCCAATCACACCGTGGGGATTACTAAATCGACCCTCCATCCGCTACACACCATCGAAGGCAGTCGCTGCAGTCAACTGCACATCGCCCTTATAATCGTGGCATGGCCACCAGATAATGTGACAGAGTCACCGGAATCATAATATGTGACATAAGTCACCGGATACATAATATGTGACATAAGTCACCGGATAATGTGGTAAAAACCACCGGAACACTTCCCCTTTCATATCATATCACCCATATGCCCATGCAACATACATATTATTCAGATATATGCAATGTGTCATGTATGCAAAACATATATCAAATATAAGAATAACATGAGTTACCATCATAATCAGATAGACATAAAACAACAAAATCAAGCTAATCAACCTCTAAGGGTATAATCGTAATTTTACCTACCAAGGGTATTTTCGTAATTTACCCACCAAGGGTATTTTCATAATTTACCCACCAAGGGTATTTTCATAAATTCACACTTGCAATGGCCTTTCCGAAGGCCTAATGTCGCCACCAGCGACTCAGCTACCATTTCCGGTCCTTATCGGACTATTGGGCCTAAAACCTGATTTCGGCCCATTCGGGCCCAGACGCTCGTGTGGCCCACCTAGCACAAATCTAGCCATGTATATAAGTTCCACCTAGTCTAGTTCAACATATACTAAACAATCATACAATTTACTCATATGGGCCCACAGGCCCATTGGGCCCACTTTGGCCCATCGAGGCCCAAGCAGCCCCAACCCACAAGAATACTACTGATGGCCTCAACTATCGCGTCAAAGCCCCACACATGCGCTCGCACGCTCGTGTGGCTACTATTGCTGTGACCGGGACTTCGGCATTTGCCGCTCTACAACTAGAGTAGAGAAGTACACACACACCTGATAGGAGTCTGGTGCTAATCCGCGCTCCGACCACTCCTGTGCCCAAACGCCCTCCAAGGTATGTTAACTCTTCTCCTGGAATGCTCTTTATATAGCTAGCTCTTCACCTTCCTTCTTTGTATCTTTCCGTTGTGGGATCCATTCGTCAGTAGAGTTTAAATTCAACTGAAACTCTTGCCGTCCAATCCGCAAAATAAATACTCCCTTGCTTCTCATGAGATTCGAACCCAGGCTCCCTTGTAGCATAATCCACGCTGCTAACCACTTGGCCACAAGCTCCTCTTGTGTCTTAAACCATGTGCAACTAAATATAAACTATGGCCCAAATTCTAAGATCCAAGTAAAAAGAAACCAAAATGCAAAAGCCAAGACTTGAACCTTGGACCTCATTCCTTCCCTTGTGGCGTCACCCCCTTGTCTCTTATGTGGCGTCACTTTGGCACTACACCACACATTCCACTTGTGTCATTTTTCTCCATATTCTATTCTTAAGGCCTACCTGCCAACTTCCATGGTTTTTTTTTTCACCTAAAACCAAAATTTTCCCAAAGCCAATATTTGATCCCGGGACTTCATAGAAGCCCTCTAACCTTTCAAAATCACTTATCTAATAAGTCTATCTTGCATTAATGCCATTCTCAAAAATTTTAAACGCTACTACGCCTAAGGCCCATTGGGCTCAATTCTCCTAAGCCCAATTTCGGGATGTTACAAATCTACCCTCCTTAAAGAAATTTCATCCCCGAAATTTCCAACTATAGGTACAGTCACACATCCTAACCTACAACACTACGCTCACGCTGCGCACTCTGATATTAATAAAACTAATATACTTTGCAACTAAATCTTGGAATCCTTCACATAACCAACTATCTAACACCGGAGCAAACAAATATTTTTCCCACATACATACAATTCCTATATTCAAGCATCACATCCACACATCGCAGAATAAATACAATCATTCAGCATATAATAAAATATAGTAAAAAGGAAACTTACGGATTTGGTGCCGGAGACTCGGTGCCACACTTTCAGAAAACTGATATATATTTTTCTAGACCATCCTTTGAAAACATTTTTGAACCCAAACCCACAGCCGAGTTTTTGAAACTGGGCTCTGATACCATAATTGTAACACCCCAAACCCGGCCTAAACGTTACGACCGAATCTAGCATGTCACATAAAAGGGTTGTTTAAAAACTGTGCGTTTGTTAAAAAGTTCGTATTCTTTTTGAAACTCCGCGTTTTGTGGTTTGTTTATAAAAGCCAATTCATTCAATGCCCACTTTACAAAGTTGTTATTAATTTGAATAAAATTGTATTTTTTGTGAAAATCGAGTTTAAGTAATTTTGAATAAAAACGGTTTATTATCATTTCAGGAAAATCCCATATTGAACATTAAATAGTAAACAGTAACCAAATTGAAAGCTAAAACCAAATAAAATACCAAAGGCCTTATTACATATCAAAATCCCAAAATTAAAAGTAAGTTTAAATATAAGAAACAAGTTTACGAGAAAACATTGCAGGGCCACCACAAGTCTGCCTCGGCTCCCCAAATCTGTGGTCTAATGATTACCTGAAACATTTAAAAAGAGGGGGTGAGTTTACGAAAACTCAGTGTGTGTTTCCCCTTATGAGTGATAACTGGGCCTAAGCCCACAGAAGCAGATTGGGCCTTAGCCCTCACAATAATATACTTGGCTGAAGCCCACATAAATCGAATCGGGTTGTAGCCCTAACATCACAGTATAGTAGATAGCACATGCCAAATGATGCAAAACCCATTCTCTAGTCATATTCGGCCATAAGCCCATAACATAGCATATCGAACCATAACATATTAAATCACATGTACATATAAGAATGAAAATGCAATCCCGAACCCACCTAGGTATCCATCCTCTACACACCACCCGTACCTGCCAATCACACCGTGGGGATTACTAAATCGACCCTCCATCCGCTACACACCATCGAAGGCAGTTGCTGCAGTCAACTGCACATCGCCCTTATAATCGTGGCATGGCCACCAGATAATGTGACAGAGTCACCGGAATCATAATATGTGACATAAGTCACCGGATACATAATATGTGACATAAGTCACCGGATAATGTGGTAAAAACCATCGGAACACTTCCCCTTTCATATCATATCACCCATATGCCCATGCAACATACATATTATTCAAATATATGCAATGTGTCATGTATGCAAAACATATATCAAATATAAGAATAACATGAGTTACCATCATAATCAGATAGACATAAAATAACAAAATCAAGCTAATCAACCTCTAAGGGTATAATCGTAATTTTACCTACCAAGGGTATTTTCGTAATTTACCCACCAAGGGTATTTTCATAAATTCACACTTGCAATGGCCTTTCCGAAGGCCTAATGTCGCCACCAGCGACTCAGCTACCATTTCCGGTCCTTATCGGACTATTGGGCCTAAAACCCGATTTCAGCCCATTCGGGCCCAGACTCTCGTGTGGCCCACCTAGCACAAATCTAGCCATGTATATAAGTTCCACCTAGTCTAGTTCAACATATACTAAACAATCATACAATTTACTCATATGGGCCCACAGGCCCATTGGGCCCACTTTGGCCCATTGAGGCCCAAGCAGCCCCAACCCACAAGAATACTACTGATGGCCTCAACTATCGCGTCGAAGCCCCACACATGCGCTCGCACGCTCGTGTGGCTACTATTGCCGTGACCGGGACTTCGGCATTTGCCGCTCTACAACTAGAGTAGAGAAGTACACACACACCTGATAGGAGTCTGGTGCTAATCCGCGCTCCAACCACTCCTGTGCCCAAACGCCCTCCAAGGTATGTTAACTCTTCTCCTAGAATGCTCTTTATATAGCTAGCTCTTCACCTTCCTTCTTTGTATCTTTCCGATGTGGGATCCCTTCGTCAGTAGAGTTTAAATTCAACTGAAACTCTTGCCGTCCAATCCGCAAAATAAATACTCTTGCTTCTCATGAGATTCGAACCCAGGCTCCCTTGTAGCATAATCCACGCTGCTAACCACTTGGCCACAAGCTCCTCTTGTGTCTTAAACCATGCGCAACTAAATATAAACTATGGCCCAAATTCTAAGATCCAAGTAAAAAGAAACCAAAATGCAAAAGCCAAGACTTGAACCTTGGACCTCATTCCTTCCCTTGTGGCGTCACCCCTTGTCTCTTATGTGGCGTCACTTTGCCACTACACTACACACTCCACTTGTGTCATTTTTCTCCATATTTTATTCTTAAGGCCTACCTGCAACTTCATAGAAGCCCTCTAACCTTTCAAAATCACTTATCTAATAAGTCTATCTTGCATTAATGCCATTCTCAAAAATTTTAAACGCTACTACGCCTAAGGCCCATTGGGCTCAATTCTCCTAAGCCCAATTTCGGGATGTTACAGAAGAGGCTACATGCGAGCCTGAGGAGGCTATGAGAAACCAATATCCAAACCTTTTTACTGGTAAGATTTTTGGGGACTAAAATCCCTAAGGGGGAGAATTGTAACAGCCCAATTTAGGGCCTAGTCAGAATAGTTGTTGCGAGACCATGAATCCGAAGTAGAAATATATGTTTTACGGTTTTTATGAGGTCTATGACATGTTTGCATGGTTGTGTGAAAATTTAATGAAGAAATTTTATGATTTAGTGATCAATTTATCTTTTAGGACTAAATTGCCAAAATTGAAAAAATATGAGATTCTAGAAGTTTTAAGTATGAGATAGCATTAGAAAATTTATTAGAGGTCCTTATTTAGTAATTAGACCATTATATCTCATGATAGACAAAAATGAACATGGAAGGGAAAAATCTCAAGGAAGGGCCTTAAGGGCATTTTAGTCATTTAGTTAATAAATTAATAAAAAGGGAAATAGATGTCAAAATTGATGTCCATCTTCTTCCCTAAGTGCCGAAAATTGAAGAGAAACCATAGCTAGGGTTTTGTTCATTTTCAAGCTCAAAGTAAGTACATCGTAGCCCTGTTTTTAATGTTCTTTACATTTTTGAGATCCTCGTAGCTCAATTTAGCTATTTCTAGCTATATTTTAAGCTAGAGTTCATGTTCAAAAACTTACCCATGTATGACATGCATGTATTTTGATGTTTAATGGAGGAATACAGAAGTTTTGATGTGTGATGAACATCTTTCTCTAGGTGATGTTTTATGGAAACACCTAAAAAGGACCTATTTGTAGAAGTGATAAAATGTGTGGTCAAAATCAGTTTTGAAGGTAAATGTGAGCTATTATAAGCTTAAGATAGGTTCGACTAGGCATGGGTAACCAAGAAAATGAGTACATTTCATCATACGAGCATAGGGACCATTTTGCACATATGTGAACGTTTAGGGGCAAAATTATAATTTTTGCCAATGTATGATTCATGGGCTGTTTTAGTCAATTTGATAATTAAATAAGAGAAATTTGTCATTATAGATCAAGAAACACGAAGTCCGGACCTAAACCGAGAAAAGAACAAGGTAGTGGACTAAATTGAAGAACTATCTATATTTTAGTACCGAGGTAAGTTTGTGTGTAATAAATCAACATTATGTTATTACGTATTTAAATGCTTGATATTTCATGAAATGTATTTTCTTTTTATGAAATTTTTTAATGAGGTCTCGATGAAAAATATGATGAAGTTTTACTGTATCGAAGTCCCGTTGTACCTTAGGAATAGAAAGGATACCCTTGTCACGACATTAGATTAATAAGGTCCCGTATAAGACCGTATCTGGGATATGGCCTCGACACCGAATTAAGATCCCATATAAGACCATATCTGGGATATGGCATCGGCATCGAATAGTGATTCCGTGTAAGACCATGTCTGGGACATGGCATCGACATACGATTTTGTATAAGACCATATCTGGGATATGGCATCGACATCGATATGAGATCCCGTATAAGACCATATCTAGGATATGGCATTGGCATCGACATGTGATCCTATGTAATACCATTTCTGGGATATGGCATTGGCATCTTACTGCGTGTATGACAATTTTCGAGTATCCTTCGATATTCCAAGTGGTTCAACGGGGTAAAGAATTAAAGTTTATGTTAAAGATGGAAGAAGGGCTAAAGTTATATGATGTAGTGATACAGGTTCTTATGCAAAATTCACGAGAAATAAGTCCGGTTTGTGATATGTGGTTGGTAAGAGTGATCATGAGTAAGCCATGTCAATGTTGCTTGAGAATTTTGTGTTAATTAATAGTGTAATATGTGGTTGTTATCACAACATTTTATTTTGTTATCTATTACATGCAAACTTACTAAGCTTTATGCTTACTCCCTCTCTTTTCCCTTTTCTTGTAGTATCGCCAAGCTAGCTCAGGGATCGAAGGACGTCGAAGCTCGGTTTACACTTTCAAGCTATTCTTTTGGGTATAGTAAAGTTTGATTATTTTGGGTATGGCATGTATAGGAACTTGGTCATTTTGTTACATGTCATAATGGTTAGCCAATGTGTTGGCTATTAATGTTACTCATTTCATTTTGTAAATGGCCAATACTAGTTAAGATATATCTATTCAATGATGATGAAATTCATGAAGTACAAGCTTGCGCAATTGAATGAGAAATGTGTGAAGTAGATGCATGACGAAAGCAGTGTGAAATTAAGGTGTGGATGTCTTGATTGTGGATGTTAGAGTTACATTATTGTTAGGATATGTGTTGCTGGAAATGGCATAAGTGTGGTTTTTTCAGGGTGGCAAATGACTTGGTAAATAGCCTTATATTTGTCCACACGGGTAGACACACGGTCAGCCCCGTGGGCATGTTGATAGGCCGTGTGTCCCCTGCATCCAAATTTAGCAAAACAAAATGCCCAGTAGTAAACACACAGTTAGAGACACGGCCGTGTGTCTCAGCCATGTGAAGGACACAGCCTCAGGACACCAGAGGTTTGGCACCTCATAGCGACTCGTCCTAGTGGTTTAGTACCACAGTGGGTTGGCCCCACATTTGTTATTATGGGATCGTCGCCAGTGATTTGGTATCACACGTGGGTTGGCCCCACAAATGGATTATTCGTGACTTTGGGTCACCAGTGGTTTGGCACCACATTATTGGATATCGTGACTTTGGGTCACCAGTGGTTTGGCACCACCAGTGGTTTGGTACCACACGGGGTAGAAAAGGAGTTATGGATGGCTAGGTTTGGGTGCATTATATATATATATATATATATTGCTTGGTTATAAATTGTGTAAGTATGTTGTATCAACCGGGGGAAGGATTTATGCACTGAGTCTTGGTGACTCACCTTCTCCCTTATCTTTTCAGGTGATTTGTAGATCGCGGATGAGGAGCCGGATGATCCCAAGGAGGCCATGCAATAAAAATTCGATTTACACGGACTTTGGTTTGGGTACTATATTTTATTTAAATTTGGTTTTTCATCTTTATTTGGAATTGTAATAAGGCCTCTTTAATTATGTTTTTGGATTATTTATATACTTTGGACTTGTTTTTTTTTTTTAAATATGGATTATAAATTACATGGTTGATATAATAAATTGAGTACAAAGTTTTCTAAACTACAAAATGCAATGGTTTTCAAAATGTTACCATCGGGTAATATAAATCATTTGATAATATTTAACAACTTAAGTGTTTTCGATAACTCATACTATTTTCCAAAACTCAAGTTTCCAAATTTCAATTAGAAACGGTTTTCAAACTAATCGCTTTGGTTTCTTTTAAAATTATAAAAGGTTTTCTAATCTATGGATTTGCAACTATGTTTTAAAGATTTATTTACGGAATTTCAAAGTGAATTATTAGTTTTTAACTTATTATACACCTGATTTCTACAAACATGGAACAACAAACAGTTTTTCACTATAATTTAATTGTTAACTCGATTTTCTTCAAAACATTTTCCTATATGGCATGCCAGATTCGGTCATAGCATATTGACCGGGTTTGGGGTGTTACAAGTAGTTTCTTCTTTCTCTTATCACGACTACTTCCTCATCCTCTGAAGTCCTTAACTCCATTCGCTTAGCTGCACAATCCAATATAGCTCGATGCTCCACTAGCCAGTCCATTCCAAGTATGAGATCAAATTCTCCGAAAGGTAGTTCCATTAAGTCGGCAGAGAATACCATTCCTTGAATCTCTAGAGGTACTATTCGAAAGATCTTATTCACCACTACAGTTTGACCTAGTGGGCTTACTACAGTCATCTCCCTATCAGAAAGTTCAGAGGCTATGCCTAGAGTTTCAACTACTCTACATGCAACATAAGAATGGGTAGAGCCCACATCAATCAAAGCAAAGTAAGGCTTGCCAAATATAAGGAACGTACCGGTTATGACGTCCGGTGCGTCTCCATCTTCTCTACGGCGAACTGCATATACCAAGCCCGGCTGTCTTGCTTCTGTATTACTAGCACCTCTGCCAGGTGTTCCACGTCCTCTTCCAGCACCATTACCTCTGCCATTCGGTCCACGACCTCGCTGAGGCTGCTGTCCACCTCTACCAGCCTGATTATAACCCTGACCCGCTGGTCGATTCCCATCCGGTCTCATAGGACAGTCCTTAATCATATGATCCTTAGATCCACACTTAAAACATCCTCCCATTTTCTTCCAACACTCCCCCAGGTGCTTCTTTCCACACTGGTCACAGGTACGATACTGCCCTCCTGTAACTGCTTGCTGACCTCACGGCCCATCAACTCTAGGCCTCTTCTGGACATTCCCAGACGACCCTGACGGTCCAAATCCTCTTTTCTGCTTATTCCGGTCCGTGTTCTGCCTCACAGAGTCCTTAATTCCTTCGGCTACCTTAGCCTTCTCTACCAACACAGCAAACTCTCGCTCTTGTTGCGGAGCTATCAATAACCTCAGATCATTCCTCAGTCCGTCCTCAAACCGGACACACCGCTCATGTTCCGTAGCCACTATCCCTCGAGCATACTGACTCAATCTTAGGAATTCAGCCTCGTACTCTGCCACGGATTTGTTCCCTTGAACCAGCCCCAGAAATGCCTTCCTCTGCGCATCAATGTAATGAGTGCCAACATACTTCTTCTAGTATGCCGTCTTAACATACTCCCCAAGTGAGTCCCTCAGCTGTAGCACCATCCCGAATTGTGAGCCACCATTGATATGACTCATCGCGAAGAAGCGACACCATTCCTTTCACTTTCTCTGCAGCCGTCAGATCCAACTTATCCATAATTCGCTCAGTCGCCTCCAACCAATACTCAGCAGTACTGGGTGCCACACCAGATACGCTACGGAACACCTCAGCTCCATTGGCTCGAAGTTGCTCGGGTACAGATTTCCGAGCTCCAATATTTCCACTGGCTCCAGCCACCATCTCAAGAACTCGCAGCACCGCCTGCAATACAGCATCATCCCCCGTCTGATCTTGCTACTCAACACCAACAGCTGGTGGTGGGGGAGGTGGTACCTCATTTTCAGACCCTTGACCCGATCTAACGGGTTCCGATACGGTCATTCTGCCTCTACCACGTCCTCGCACGTTACGACCGCGTCCCCTAGAGCTCATATCTACGATCGCGCTTTTAATCTGATTAAGAAAATTTATGCATTAGTATCTTGTTCCACTGATTATCCGCGAAGAAATTTTATGAAAGAAGTTTAATAGTTGTTCTTTCGATCATTTCAAGGTTTTCGTTCAAGTTTTCTACCCTAATTCAGAGGAGCACATTCATCCAAACATTCATTCAGTAGTATCTACCACACACATTCACTATTCGAACATTTTTGTCTTATTCCTATCCCAGGGGTATTTTCGTAATTTGTCCTACAGGGGTATTTTGGTAATAAATCGGGGTAATTTCCAAAAATTTAAAAAGGCACTTCAAAATTTTAAAAAAACTCATGGGTATTTTTGAAAATTTTCTCAAATCAAAGGTATGGCAGAAATTTTAGAAATCGGGGTTATTTTGGTAATTTCGTAAACCAGGGGTAATTTGGTAAATTTTCCAAATCAGGGTACCTTATTATTTTGCGAAATAGGGTTTTTGGATGTTTTCGTAAAGTAAGAATATTTTAAAAATCGAGGGTAATATGGTAATTTTATAACCCAGGGCATTTTAGTAATTTTACAACCAGGGGTATTTAGGTAATTTTCGTAAATCGGGAATATGTCAGAAAAATTTTATAGGATAGTTTTTACAAACCAAAAGGGTAATTTGAGGATTTTAAAACTGAAGTTTTATAAAAATACGGCTAGTCCCTTTTGGGTTTTAGTTATTGAGTTTAGCCCGTGAATAAGTCCTATTGGTTAGGGTGAACCGTCACTACGCACCAGGTAGGATTCGAGTGGAGAGGAGGTGAGTCACTAGGACTGCTTAAATACCAAGCTCCCACCGAAACCAATCCTAGACATGCGCACAATGGTTGCCAGACCCTAGCTCGGCGACTTAGTCACAGGTTTGTTTAATTAGACATTAAAGTTTTATGTAATTGTTGGGGTAAACTAGTCCTATGGTTCAAGTACTTATCATACTAATCTACGTTCCATTGCTACCTTTCTACAAATCATACAATAATTCACACAATGGATAGAGGTACTTACCTGGTGGACTTCGGGTTGGAGACTTAGGTGCCATGCCAGAAAAACCTGCTTATTTCACAAAAATGTTCACAAAATTCTTTTGGGCTTAATTTTGAAAACGTTTTGGGACTTAAACCCAAGGCCAAGAGTTTAAAAACTGGGCTCTGATACCAAATTGAAACATCCCAAACCCGGCCCACAAGCCTCGACCAAATCTGGTATGTTCCTCGAGTAAAGCGATTCAAAACTTGGTTGTTACTTTGGAAAACTTGGATGTTTTTGAATAAAATTTGTCTTATGTTGGGTTCGACTTGAAAAGTCTAAGTCTTGTCAAAGCTTTAATTTCGTACTTGAAAATCATAAATTAGAAGTATTGTCGAATTTGTGATAAGTTACCAAACCATTTAGAATTTATTTATTCTTTTGAAAACATTACTTAAACTTTGGATTGATAAAAATTGTATCATACTGAAATAAATAACATGCATGCATAAACAGTTTCTACCAGTGGCCTTATTACATCAAAAAAAAAACCCAAAATAACTTTAAAGTACTTAAAATAAAAAGTCCAAATAAATTAATCTCGTGCTGAGCATGGCCACCACTAAGCTCCTGCCGACCCGGTCCATTACTGAGCGTCACCTAAAAACTATCCCACAAGGGCTGAGTCAAACAGACTCAATGTGTACAACCAACACTAAGTCCCAACGATTCAGGCATAACATATCATACATATACACATAGCAAGTAAATTTAATGATGCAATCTCGAACCCAAGCCTAGATACCATCCGCTACACATCACCCGTACTAACCATCACATCGTGGGGACTACAAAGTCGACCCTCCATCCGCTACACACCATCGAAGGCAGTCGCTGCAGACGACGTGCTCATCGCCCTTATAAAATTGTGGCATAGCCACCAGATAATATATTATGTGACATAAGTCACCACATTCAGATTTCGTGACATAAGTCACCACATTCAGATATTTGTGGTATGAACCACCAGATCACTCCCCCTTATCATAATTTTCCATATGCCCCATGTCATACAAATCATGCAATATCATGCCTTATGCCTTATTTCACATTCTTATCACATTCACATATGTGCCATATATTATACTCATAGTAGGAGTAGGTAAACGTACCTGAATACTTTGTACCATTGCATGGTACCTTAGCCATATTCTTACACTTTCATATTAACACATTTATTAAACATAACCATAAATCTATTAAGGCTTAGTGTGGGGTACACACCTGATATACTTATCGAGTTCACTGATTTCCCGAAAATCCCGATCTAACGCTTTAGATCTTAGTCCCTACATTCGGCCAACACTACATACTTTAGCTAAAGGCCATTCGGCCAAATAATCAAATCCCGAAGGATTTATCGCAACCAGAGTCTTACCTTGCTGCTGATTTGATTGCTAATCAAATCCCGAAACCTTGTGATATCCCCTCTTGCAATCGGCCAACTACCATATCATTTGACTTGGTTAGTTTCGGCTTTTGAACATTTAAGAAATAAATCTAAGTCACCAAATAGGCCTTGGCTGAATATACATGTACACTTACCTTGCGATTTAAATCCCGAATGTGGTCTCTTGGTTATGAAGATGTCGAGAAACCTCTAGATATAGGTTAGATTCGGTTCTAATCACTTAAACATAATAAAATGGCCTATGGCCGAATATCATCCAAAGCTTACCTTGAATCTTTAAAATCCTGAAGACCTAACCTAGAAGTCGGCTATGCTAGCAATCCCAAAAGATCCTTCCAAATTTCGGCAACAAGAATACTAATGGGATTAGTCCTTAACTTTCGGCTAGAAGAAAAAGATTGAAGATCGAATAACAATTGATCTTACCCTTAATGCAGTAGTCGACAGTACCTTTGCCTGACCCAAAAGATATTCGGCTTTGATGAGCACTAGAGAGTTTCGGTTTTAACAAGGGAAGAAAAGAGAGAGTATGAAACTTAGAGAGTGTAACACCCCAAAACCCGGTCAACACACCACGACCGAATCTGGTATGTTACGAGGAAAATCGAATTTTGGCAACCATAGTTTTCTTTGAAGGTTTGGTAAAACAGTTTGATAAGTTTGTTCTTGCGGAAATCTTGGGCATGATTGTTTTAAAAAAAAAAACTCCTATTTCATTTTGTAAACCGGGTAATTTTGAAAACTTAATTAGTTTGGATTTAAAACACGTTTATTTCATTTAGAAATTAAAGTCGTTCTGATTGTTACTAAAACATTTTGACATAGTAGAAAAAAATTGAGTTTGAGTTAGAAATACATTTGAGTTCTCTTTATTCCAAATCTTAGTGTGATATCCGATGGTATAGTTTAAAATATCGCTTTGTAGTCTTGAAATCGTTGTCTTTCCATGTTTTAGTAAATTTAACCCAACTAGTTTATTAAGGCATATCACGAATCTATTTTAAACATAAACATAGCAAAACATAATTTTAAAAGGCCATTTACAAACCAAAATAAAACCCAAACAGTAATAAATAAGCTAAAGTACCAAATTTTATAAAGTCTGAGCAAACCCTTATTTAAGCATGGCATGAGCACCTCGAGTCCATCCCGGCTCCACGTCCGCGACTAAGTGTCACCTGAAAAGTCAAAGGAGAAGGTGAGTCGTATGACTCAGTGCATAATCCTCCTCCCGATAATGCAACATGCTAACACGCAACATAACATAGCAATACGGTTAATGCACCCGTTCCTAACCATCCATAACACCTTCTCTACCCCGTGTGGTACCAAACCACTGGTGGTGCCAAACCACTGGTGACCCAAAGTCACGATATCCATAATGTGGTGCCAAACCACTGGTGACCCAAAGTCACAAATAATCCAATGATAGGGCCAACCCATCGTGTGATACCAAATCACTAGCGACAATCCCGTATCTCATAAGTGGGGCCAACCCACGGTGGTGTTAACCACAGGGACGAGTCGCAATGAGGTGCCAAACCTCTGGTGTCCCAAAGACACGAGTGTGATACCAAATCACTGGTGACTGCAGTCACAAATCCGATGATGGGGCCAACCCATCGTGTGATACCAAATCACTGGCGTCAATCCCGTATAATCAACTGTGGGGCCAACCCACCGTGGTACTAAGCCACTGGGACGAGACGCTGAGGTGCCAAACCTCTGGTGACCCAAAGTCACAATATCATCTGTGGTACCAAACCACTGGAGGTGAAAAACCTCTGGTGTCCCAAAGACACAGTGTCCCAAAGACACGGATATCATACTCCCCCTCCTCTCATATTACCCATACATGTCATACTGACTCATGTACAATATGCAACTTACGTAATTTCATGCCAACATGCCCAACAGTGCATCCCATAACATACATAGCACAGATCATAGTATTAATTATATCAACAATAGAAATCGTAATGCTACGGACTTACCCGAATCCGTGAACATACCCTATCGGGTATCATAACAATCATCGTTGTTTCACTTAGTACAATACAGGTTATTAACACATGTTACTAAGTATAGAGTGTGTAAGTTACACACCTGGTATATCGCAAGCCTTTAATACCAAAAGAATCGATCTAAGGCTCCTTGATTACTTGCTCCTAAAACCCGATTTGGTTTCCTACCAAATCTCGAACCAAGCAGTGGTTCTTCTGACAATCGGCCAACCCCTAAAAAGAGAACAGTTAATCCACTTGAAGACTTGACTTATTGACATCTAAAAGAATGAACTAATAATAATAATACCAATCACTTACCCCTTACTTACCAATCGGTCACTCACAGTCAAGGCTTCAATTGACTGCTTCACCTGATCACCACCACAATCCAAGGCCCTAGCAGGAAAACGGTTCAACACAAAAGATTAACCCCCCTTCAACACATGCCCAAAATCGGCTATTAACCAAACCACAATCAATAGAGAACAAGAGAGGGGAAAATGGCCATTCGGCCACCCGCTTACCTTGTTCAATGATTGAACAACCAACCAAGATCAACCCTTCACTGATATTTGGCCAAGAGAGAGCTACTAGGAGAAAGAAGAGATTCGGCCTTACCCAAGAAAGAAAGCGCAAGAAAAAGATGAAAAAGGGAGGGGTTGATATTCAGCTATAAACTTGAAAGCAAAAACAAAGAAGTGTGGTTCAAGGAAAGAAGAGAAATCGGCCACAAGTTGCAGGGAGATTCGGCTCAAGTGTTTTCAAGAAATGAGAGAACATATGAGAGGGAAAGAATGATGGCTTCGGCTTACATAAATGATAAAGAAAAGGAAATGATGGGGAGGATATATGGTTCGGCCAAGGGATCACAAGAAGAAAAGAAGTGAAAGCAAAGAGAACAAAAAGGAATAAACTAATTCAGCATATGCTACTTGAACTTTCGGTTTCCAAGAAGAAAAATGAGAGAAAACAATGAAGTTTCGGTTGGCTATTGACAAAGGAGGGAATTTGGTTTACCAAAATGGTGACCGAAAATACTAAGAAAATTGCCAAAAGAATTTCGGCACTACTCCTCTCCCACCTTACCAAACCGTCCACTCCCTACAACTCTCCTAAAATTCGGCCATATCTCCCCCAAACACTCCACACCACCACTTCAAATTATTTTGAACAAGTCCACCTCCTACAATCACTCTCCACCCACCATTCCACCATTTGACCAGGTCTTAGGCAGAGTTTGAACTGCCTATAACTCTCCTCCTCCATGCCGTCAAAATGGATGCAAAAATAGGGGATTTTCGCAGCTTGAACACAAGACCTCTCCCCTTGCAGATGACGCCACACTCAAGCTCCAAGTGGCGCATGCTTTGCTGCTTTGCTAGCTCAACTCTTGTGCTCAAAAACACCAAATAAAATATATAAACCCCAGCTCCTTCAGCTCCTTCAGCTCCTCTCACATAAGGCTTAAAACTAAAATTTTCCTACCTACTCAGGCTTACTCCTAGCCTACAACTAAGCCCCTAAAACATCAAAACAACCACATAGAAAGCCGATAACATGCAAACAAAGTCACAATAAAAATAGCCCCTAATCCCGGGATATTACAGAGAAAATCGGCAAGGGCTTAGGAGGATCTTATTTTCGGCTTTTGGAAGATTATGAAAAGAAGAAGAGAGAAAAGAGTGTAGAGGGATTCGGCCAAAGTGAGAGGAGAGAATGAGAGGATGGTATTCGGCTATGCCAATGAGTAGCAAAAAGAAAGAAGAGAAAAAGAACACAAGTTGCTTCTCTCTTTGGGAATTTCGGCACAAATGAAACAAAGATGAAAAAGGAGCAATTTCGGCACACCTATCTTACTAACACCAAACCGAAAATGCCATTAAAGCAATCCATTGGCCGGCCAACTCTTACCCCTATCTAATCCCTTATTTTTTCTTTATCACTTCACTTAAAATTAATAAAAATAAGCCATCACTTATCTCTTATCTTACCCATACAAAATAAATTAATAAAATCTACAATTACCTTCTATCTTAGCCGAATATTAAAAAGAAATTATCCACATCTAAAACTCATCCCCCTTGGTGTCCCTATGCCGTCCACCTCTGTCCATCCTCGTAGCAAAATAAAACTTTTATTTGCTTCTCTTGTGGCTCGAACCTGAGCCCTTCCTCATAGCTCATGGCGTCACCTACCAAGGCCCTAAGTGGCGCCTCCAAGCCACTGTACCAAGTCCATTTTTGTGTCATAAATCCCCTACAATTTCTCTTAAGGCCTACTCCGCCTAGCTTCCTCTTTTAAACTTAAAAATCAAATAATTTTTCCGCTATTCCCCTACACACTAAGGTTCACAAAATTCACAATATACATTCACAACACACATAGGCATGCTATTTCATACAATTTAGTATTAATGCATAGGCTATAATCCAGGATATTACGCCATCGTTAGACCATGCTAAGCTCGTGCTCATAGCTCTCAAAGCATACAAGGATTTCCTACTTAAGGTATTCGTAACCACATTCGCTTTCCTCGGATTGTAATCGATTACTAGCTTATAGTCCTTCAATAACTCAAGCCACCGTCGTTGTCGCAAAATCAAATCCTTTTGATCCTTCAAGTACTTGAAGTTCTTATGGTCTGTGAAGATTCGACACTTCTCACCATACAAATAATGTTGCCAATTTTTTAACGCGAAAACAATCGCAGCCAACTCCAAGTCATGAGTTGGATAGTTCTTCTTATGCGGTTTTAATTGTCTCGAGGCGTAAGTAACTACCTTACCCTCTTGCATCAACACACAGCCGAGACCATTTAACAATGCGTCACTGTAGAGCACAAACTCTTTCACCGACTCAAGTTGAACCAAAATCGGCGCCTCAGTCAACAATGTTTTCAATCTCTCAAAACTCTGTTGACATTTCTCAGTCCATTCACACTTAACATCTTTGTGCAACAGTTTCATCATCGGGGTAGAAATCATGGAGAATCCCTTCACAAACTGTCTATAGTACCCTGTTAAACCCAAAAAGCTTCTGACTTCTGACACATTCCTCGGCGGTTTCCACTCCACAATAGCCGAGATTTTTCTAGGATCAACTCTAATACCATCACCTAACACAATGTGTCCAAGAAATCCAACCTCTCGGAGCCAAAACTCACTCTTACTAAATTTGGCATATAACTGCTTGTCTCTTAAAGTCTGCAAAACAATTTTCAGATGCTTCGCATGTTCATTCTCATCTCGAGAATAAATTAATATGTCATCAATAAAGACAACCACAAACTTGTCCAAATACGATCGGAAGACACGGTTTATTAGGTCCATAAAAACTCCAAGAGAATTCGTTAAACCGAACGACATAACTAGAAACTCATAATGGCCATACCTCGTCTGGAATGCCGTTTTCGGCACATCTTTCTTGTAACACCCCAAACCCGGTCTATGCGTTAAGGCTAGATTTGACATGTCACACAAAATAAATGTACATCTAGACCTTTAAAGATTTAAGTAAAATAGATTTTCAAAACTTTGACATGGAGTTTATTTAAAACTAAGGTTGATTAATGAATCAAACAATTTGGGATGTAAGAGTTTATAAATCGAAACTTTAGGAAATTTATTTATTATTTTGAGAAAATTTAAAAGAATTTGAAAGATAATAATAGAATTGATGAACATTTAAAAGAGGAAATTTTCTGAATAAAATGTTTATGAAAGTTATTACGAAATCCCTTTTTGCAATTCCATTTGAGAAAACTTTTATTTATGTTTTTAGAAAAATCACACTTTGAAGTACTTAAAGCAAGTTCTAAAATCCATCAAACATAAAACCACATAAAATTTATCCAGAGGCCTTATTACTACTTAACTTCAAATAATTTAAGAAATTAAAAGTACTTAAAAAGAAATCTAAATTTCAAATAAACCATTATTTGTAGTATGGCCCCCACCGAGTCATCCACAGCCCAAGTCTCCATCACTGATCATTACCTGAAAAAGGTAAGGAAAATAGGGTGAGTTACTAGAACTTAGTGTGTAACCCACTTACCATTGTCCACTAGGCCAAAATCCAATTAAGCATTTATTTGGGCCAAAGCCCATTTACAATAAAAAATAAATATCATTTATAATATGCATGTGATATGCAATTCCCAACCCAAACCTAATTTTCCATCCGCTACACACCACCCGTACCAACCAGCACACCTGTGGGGAGCTTTAGTCACCCACCTCGCCAATACCCCAAAAGTAGGCATTAAGCCATTTATATCAAATTTGTGGACAAGCCACCAGATTAACAGAATTTACATGGCATTGCCTTTTTTCATATTTGTGGCAGAGCCACCAGAATTATGTAGCAGAGCTACCAGAACTTCTCTTCATCATTTATCCCATCCCATGTAAATCATGTATATAGTGCATAACCATTTACAACAATTTATTCAAATATTCCTTACAAACATTATGGCCCATTATAACAATTTATCAAGTTGGCCACTTAAGCAAAATATCATCTTGGCCCATTTCGCAATTTATTACAAATCGACCTATATAGCAATATCAAACGGCCTTTATGGCAAATATCTCAATTTTGGCCCCATATAGCAAATATCTCAATTTTGGCCCATATAGCAAATATTTCAATTGGCCCATATAACAAATATCTCAATTTGGCCCATATAAGAAATATTTCAATTTGGCCCATATAGCAAATATTTCAATTTGGCCCGTATAGCAACATTTATCGATTTGGCCTATTAGGGGTATTTTCGTAATTTTCACAGTTTTAATACTGATTTCATAAATTTTACCAAAATAGTGATAACTATACCATTTTACCTGATTTCATCAAGATGTGATTAAATCAAATGGTTTATCACTAACACGATTTAAACATCTAACCCATGAATTACGGTGTGAGATTACACACCTGATTACGGTAAGCACTATGCTCTCTCGATCGTTGACACCTAAAAATATTTTAACGCTCGATTAGACAATGTACACTATTTAATAAATCTATTCTAAAAAAAACAATCTAAGATTTTACCCTCGGGATCACGAACAACTACGATTTGTCTGTTTTCCCCGGTTGACGGTCCACAACCCGGTGGAAAGTCCCTAATTGCCGAGACAGCCCTTCGCTTAAACTTTGGAGTAGGGATCGCTAATCCGCTCCTTTTAAGATCTCCAATCACTACACACTTTTGATTCGATAATGTTGCCTCCATTGAAAAAAAATATTAGTCCAAACTAATATTACGTTATTATGAACGATTGATCTTAGGAGTAAGTTCGGCTTACCACAAAATTCGTATGATCGCAAGATAATAATTCGAGCGATTACGTACCTAAAACATATAGTCGATAAATTATCCTTCAATCCAATTAATACAATAACCAAGGGAGTTATTGAAAAATACTATGAGAGAGCTTCCTTACCTTGAACAATGAAATTCCCATTTCTCACGATCTTCCTATGGCTAAGGTCGATTAAGCGATGTTGTAGTAATTGGCACTCCACTATACCACTACAAAGAAGAGAATGATCTTATTTGAGAGAGTATAATAATATGATGGTTTCGGTTCATATGATCCTCCCAAATCAAAACTTATATTCGGCACTAAGAGAAAGAAACAAGATAAAATGTTGGAAGAACGCTTACCGACTGATCAAAGATTGAATGTAAGTACGGATGAGAAGAAAGGTAGAAAAGAAATGAGAGTTCGGTTTATAAAGAAAATATAAATTAATATTCGGCTATATGAAATGATCAAACAAAAGTTTGTGATTAAAAGATGGTGTCAGTTTTGAGAAGATAAAGAATTAAAGGAATGGTTAAAAGAAAAAGAAGATGGGAGGTTGGATGATTGATAGGTGATTCGGCTATCAAGAGGGAGATAAACAGGAGATGAAAATCTTGATCAAACAAAAGAGTAAGAAGATGCACAAATGTGTTAGGATAATTTGGCCAAAGTAAAAAGAAAGAAGAAAAAATATGGTCACCAAGGCTAGCAATTTCGGCACAAAGCAAAAGAAAGAATTGGGAGAAAAACACCAAATTGCAAAAGTGATTTTTGGCCTAACAACACCAAAAATCCTACCAAAAGACGAAGCAAAATTTGGCTACCACACTATAGCCCCCAAAACCGTCCACATACATGCTCTAAAAGTCAAAAACTTTGCCAACCAACCCTTTCCATAACATTTCCCTTGAAATATGCCACATGTTCCCCTTACATGCCATTTTCTTTTGATTCCTTTCCCTAACTTCAATCTTTCCTTAATCTCTTTAACCATCTTACCATAAAAATAAAAGTCCACCTTGCCATAATTATAAGCTTGGCCGACACTTGATGGAAAAGTGCAAAAATAAAAGTCAAAATTGCACACAAAAGGATTTGAACCTCTTCCCTCAAGGTACTACATGTGGCGCCACAACCTCTTTACCATATGCTCATTTATGCTAACCATTTACTCATTTATTTCCATATGCTATAAGATTACTTACTCCATCTCCTTAAAGTACTAAATGCCAAAAGTTTTTACTAAATCCAATTAAATCCCGAGCCTTCTCAGGACTACCTAAACACATACAATTGATAGTCTAACTAGCTTAGCACCACAAATAATGTAACGCGAAAAATTCAAATTCTAGGATGTTACATTTCTCCTTAACCCTCAACTAGTAATAACCAGACTTCAGGTCAATCTTGGAGAACATCGTATCCCTTGGTAAGGGATACTTGTTCTTCACAGTCACTTTGTTGAGCTATCCGTACTCTATACACAATCTCATCTACCCATCATTCTTCTTTACAAAAAGCACTGGAGCACCCCACGGTGAATACCTCGGTCTCGCAAAACCCTTATCCGTCAACTCTTGCAATTGAACCTTCAGTTCTTTTAACTCTAAGGGTGCCATCCTATATAGAGCAACCGAAATAGGTGCCGTTCCCGGAACTAACTCAATTCCAAACTCGACCTCTCTAACTGGAGGTAATCTGGGTAACTCTTTCAGGAATACATCTGAATACTCACATGCAACCGGAACTGGTTCAATCTTTACTTCAGACTTTTGAGTATTTAACATGAAAACGAGATAAGACTCGTACCCTTTTCTTAAATACTTCCCAGCCACTATGGAAGAAATCATCACCGATAAACTATCTGACTCACCTGATTCAACCCGAATAACATCTCCATTTTCACATTTCAATTCAATAGGTTTACTACCGCAGTTCACTAATACACTATGGGTAGTCAACCAATCCATACCAAGAATAAAATCAAATTCATCAAACGGTAACAACATAAGGTTTGCCGGAAAACAATGACCTCTAAATGTCAAAGAACAATCCCTACACACCTTGTCAACTAACACATATCTACCTAACGGGTTTGACACCTTTACCACAAATTTCGTAGACGTAACAACCATACTCAAACTAGTTGCCAATCTCATACAAATATAAGAATGGGTAGACCCCGGATCAATCAAAGCAATAACAAAGGTGTCATGAAGAGAAAAAGTACCCGTTATTACATCTGGAGATGATTCCTCTTCGCGAGTGCGAATGGCATAAGTCCTTGAGGGTGCCCGACCCTCTGGTCTCATAGCGGAGTCTCGCGATGCACCTCTACGGCTAGTTTCACCTCCCAGGTTCTTTTGTGGCTTACCCCTAGTGGATACACTGCTTGATCTTATCTCTTGCTTCTTCTCCTTGTCATCCCTCTCAAGGAAATTTCGGATGAAATGGTCGGGAGAACCATACTTATAACAGTTTCGATGGTTTCCCCAACACTCCCCTGTGTGGTGTCTGCCACAACTCGGGCATTTCGGTTTGGACTTGGGATTGCCCACACTTGCCATCGAGGTGGGTTGAACTCTAGTACCTGAGTACGTGTTGCCTCGCTCTCTTTGCGAATACACGGCTGATGTAGTTGTCCAAGGGTTCACTTCCTTGGACCTCTTCGACTAAGCTTGGTAGGATTTACTCATCAGCCTTTTTCTTGCATCTCGGGCCTCACTCACTGCTTTCCTCTTTCCCTTACTCAATTCTTCGGCCTTACTAGCCTTATCCACCAATACCACAAATTCTTTTACTTCTAAAATCCCGACTAGAAGTCTGACATCCTCATTCAGCCCATCTTCAAATCTCTTGCATAAAATGGATTATGTGGACACGCACTCTTGCGAATATTTACTGAGCCTAACAAATTCACGCTCATATTCCACCACAATCATTTTTCCTTACTTTAACTCAAGGAACTCCTTTCGTTTCTAGTCCACAAACCTCTGACTTATATACTTCTTTCAGAACTCTTCCAAAAAGAAGTCCCACATCACTCTCTCCTTCGGAACCACTGATGTCAACGTTTTCTACCAATGGTATGCCGAGTCCCTTAGCAAGGACACGACACATTTTAAACTCTCCTTAGGTGTACATGAGCGTCCATTAAATACTCTCATTGAGTTCTCAAGCCAGAACTCTGCCCTCTCAGGGTCATCATCTATATTAGCTCGAAAGTCCTCAGCCCCTTGCTTTCGAATTTTGTCTACCGGGGGCTTAGCTGTCCTCACTATTTATATACCTTGGGGAGCCACAAGAACTGGCTGGGGTATAGGAGGGGGTGGAGGAGGTTGAGCATTAGGGTTCACTCGCACATACTCTATGTACCAGTTACTCATCATTTTGAGAAAGGCTTCCCGAGCCTCTTTGTAACAACCCAATTTTGGGGCTAGTCAGAATAGTGGTTTTGAGACCACTAAACCGAGGTTGAAGAAAATTATTTTGACATTTTTTATGTGTTGTAGCATAATTATATGGATGCATGAATTTTTGGTGCTTCAATTTTGATGATTTCATGCTTAATTGTAAAAAAGGACTAAATCGCATAAAGTGCGAAAGTTCTATTTTTTAGGTAGAAGTGTCAAATAGCCATAGAATGTTAAATTGGAGGTCTTTAAGTGCAATTAGGCCATTAGGAAGGCATGGTCGGGCATAGGAATGAAGGAGACAATATCATTAAATGTTGGTTAAATTTGGTAGAGATTAGGTGATAAAAAAATGACTAAAATAAAACAAAAAGATGAGATATCATCTTTTACTATTCCTCCTTCTTCCCACCAAAAAATTGAAGAGAAAACAAGGGGTTTGAGGCTCAAACTTTCAGCCAACATATTCCCTAATAAGTAAGAGATTTTTTAGGTTTCCTTAATGATTTTTGTACTTTTGGAGTCCCCAAAGCTTAGGCTAGCTAAGGAGGGGACTAATTTGTGACATGGTTGAAAGTATAGGGACTTGCCATGAGAGAGTATATGTGGTTAGCTGAGTTTTTATGGAAGAAAATGAATGTTAGGAAGATAAGAAACAACTTTTGTGAAAGGTGTTAACATGAAAACACCTAAATAGGACTTAAATGCAAAGAGTGAATTTGTGTCATAAATGAATGAAATGGTTGGAATGGTGAGTAGTTGTAAGAGAAATAAATGTTTGGCTAGGCTTGTTTATTGAGAAAATATGTTGAAAAATGATTTATGAGCCTAGGGGCAAAATCATAATTTTTGCCATAGTACAAGGGCAAAATGGTCATTTTCGCCCAAGTGTAGATTTTGATGCATTATGATCATAGAATGATCTAAATGAATGAATTTCATTGTTATATATCAAGAAGAACGTGAAATCAACCTTGACCATGGAAAGGGTAAGGTGACGGATTAAAGTGTTAGTTAACACGTTTTGCACCGAGGTAAGTTTATGTGTAAACAATGCATTTTTTTATATATATACATTGTTGCTGATAATTAGTGCATAGCTTGATTGAGAACCTGAACGGTTCAAGTGGATTGAATGTGGTAGTTATTGAATAATCGTTATATGAATTACGAAATAGATATGTGAATGTATAATGACAATACTTGAAGGTGGGCTAAGTGCGATACCACCATATTACTTAATTACGATGGGCTGGGTGCAATACCATCGTCTACTTATTAATTGGTGGGCTATGTGCAATACCACTGTAAAAATCTTTTGGTGGGCTATGTGCGATTCCACCGTAATCATCTTTTTGGTGGGCTATGTGCGATACCACCTCGATAAAGACTGATGATGGACTAAGTGCGAACCCACTAAGTAATTTGATTATAAATAGTTGATTATGAGTGTAAGGCCCATAATTTGCCCGACCCACACACCAAATTAAACCCAAAACCAGACCCAACTAAACCTATCAACCTAAACCCAAAATAACCTAGACTAACCCACTAAAGACCCAAACCCAATTACAATTAAACCAAGCCCAACAGACCCTAGCCCAAAATCAAAATAAAAAAAAAACCTTAATTTTCCCCTAAACCTAGCTGCTGCCGCTTCTGCCAACTGACCAGCCGCCAGTTACATCCACCGCCGCTGTTAGCACCGCCTAAGAGAACCTGCAATAATAAATAGAAAAGATAGAGCATTGATGAAGTTGTAAAAACAATGGCTGTAAAAGCCAATTTAATTTTAGTTGTAAAGGACTTTTTTTTTATTATCAAAAAAACAAGAGACAGATTCAAACAAAAAATTGAAAGCATAGAATAAACAAAGAAAAGAAGAGATTAAACGTAAAGAAAACCCCTAAAGAATCAAGAACAGAAATCGAAATGAGGTAATATTTTTATTTTCGAAAGTGTTTCTTCTCTTTTCCTCTCCTTTTTTAGCACACATATATATACTATATTGTAAAAAAAGGGGCATAAAAAATAAGAACAAAAATCTTACCTTTTCGGGGCTTCGGTCGCCGTGCACGGCAGTGCCAGCGACGGAGCCCGTGGCGGAGGCCGGCCAGAACCTCGTCGCCCCTCCCTGGACCTGCAGAGAACAAATGAGAGGGTCATTTTTTTTAAAAACAAAGAAACAAAATGAAAATTTTAAGGAGATTTTGGCTTATATAGCCAATCGAAACGATGTCGTTTTGGCCGGCGTCCAAAAGCCCTAAAACGTCGTCGTTTCACCTCGACCCGACCCAATCCGACCCGCTCCTACCTCAGGATCCGCGTGTTTTCTAAAAATGGGGAATTTATGCACGCGGTCCCTTCGTCCTTTCATGGATTTGCAATCAGGGCTTTCAGTGTTTTAATTGTGCCCTGAAAATCTATTTGGTTTGCGATTGGATCCTTACCTATGCTATGCGTTTTGGGAGGGAAAGGGCTATTGCTCGTTTTAGTCCCCCATGTTATCTGTGCGCTTAGAATAGGTCATTTCCCTTTTTATTTTATTTCAAATCAACCCCGAACTTCCGTTTTGAATTCAATTTCATCCTTTTAGTTATTTTGTAACTTTTTATTTTTATCATTATATTATGGTTATTATTACTATTAATATATTATTATTTATATATATTTTTATTGTTATTTCATTTATTAATGGCCATTATTGCTACTATTATTATATTATAGTTTTAACATCATCTTTATTATTACTTCATTATTATTATTTCTAGTTTTATCATTTTTATTTCTATTACTATTATTATTATTATTATTATTATTATTATTATTATTATTATTATTATTATTATTATTATTATTATTATTATTTATTATTTCTTCTATTATTATTACTATTGTATTATTATTAATATTAATAGTATCCTTTTTATCACTAATATTTTTATTTTCATATTTTACTTATTTATAAGCTTCATACAACATCAGACTTTACTATTCTTAAATTATTATCATTTTCTACCTTATTATTATTACTACTACTAATATTATTCTTTTATTTTATTATTATTTTTACATTATTATTAGTATTATCCTTACTATCATTTCTATTATTGTTTTTGTAACCATATTATTAATAATAATAATATTATTATTATTATAAATTTATCGGTTTATTATTAAGTTTCTTTTTTACTTATTCTTATTATTCTTATTTATTTTCAATTTTATCTTTTTAGTTTTACCTATTATTTTCTTTTTAAAGTTACATAGCTTGTTTGTTTTATTTCATTTATTTTTCATACTACTCATTTATTATTATTTCGTTATACTTGTTAATATCATAATTTATTTCTTTTTGTTTTTACAAATTTGTGTTATATTAATTTTTTTACCCGACACAAAATTGATTTCTTTCATAAAGGCAATGTTTCGTATTTAGAAATTTGAGGGGTCGTGCCCTAACGTATTGGGTTTCAATTTTTCTCGTTTAATCTAAATAATTGAATATCCTTTTTTAAAACAAATACATAAATTTTAAATAAAAAGCTTATTCTCGAGAATTCGAGACGTCGTGTCCTAACGCATTGGATGTGATGTTTTGTTATTTCGAGATAAGATTTTCCAGAATAAGGCAATATTTCGCGTTTTGGAAATCAGAAAAATTGTGCCCTAACGTGTTGGGTTTCGGTTCTTCGCTTGGCCAAATAATCGAATATCCTTTTGATATTTTCAATACATGAGTCTCGAGAATCATGAGATGATCTTGGATTCGAGGATTTAAATTACCGTGTCCTAACGTTTTGGATGTGATATTTTATTCCTTCGGAGCGAGAGAATCTTAATATCCGATTCGAGAAAATTTAGATATTTTTAAAAGAGGTCGTATTTTTAAAATCTTTTTCAAATTTTCAACTTTCGACATTAAGACATTAAATAATCAGTTAGGTACCAAGATTGGGCGTGACGAGGGTGCTAACTCTTCCTCGCACGTAACCGACCCCCGAACCCAATTTCTCAAAACTTCGTAGACCAAAAATCGTCATTTTAGTAAATTTAAATTTTATTAAAAAATGATTGAATAAAGATGTGACCCGATCACACCTCATCAAAAAGGATTGGTGGCGACTCCCAAGTTTTTCCATTTTCATTTTCAAAAATCCTAGTCGATCCGTTTTTCCAAAAATGGTTACGACAGCTTGGCGGCTCCACTGGGAACTTCAGAGAGTCGAGCCGTAGAATTGATTGTTTTCTGTCTTGTTATCAAAAATTGAAAATCTGATTTGAAAAATTACGATCCCATTATTGCATTTGTTCGTACTGTCGGTTACTGTAGTTTGAGTCTTGCATCATATTGCACAGGGACCATTTTGGTCTTACCCCTTTAGTGGGAGTGTAAAGGTACTCCTTCGTGAGGTTTTCACCTCCGTGCAGGATAGTGAATCGCTTTTGGGATACATCCGTACCTATGTATTCGTGAGATTTTCATCTCCATGCAGCCATAGGGAAATGTATCCCTCTGAACCGAACTCGATCTATATGAGCCTATAATGGGTGAAGATTGAGGAATCTGCTGGTTCAAGTACCTCTCTTTAGAACTAAACCACATATAGAGAGACCTGGGAGCCTACCCTAGATAGAGCCATGCCAAACCCTAGTGGTCACCCGGATAGGTGTTCTGTGTTTGTTTATTCCTCTTGCACTAACGTGTTTTCTTTTGTTTTGATTGCATTGCGTTGCATCATCATAGAAAGAAGGTGTTGATTCATATTCGATTGCTAGATAAAAGAGTTTGTCATAAAGAAATGAATTGCTTGATAAAGTGGATTATAATACGGTTTTTCGAATATAGTCCAAATAAACAACAAGAGAAGGCTGGTGGTCTGTAGAAGAATACAAGACCTTGCCCGAGGATTCAAGCCGACAAAGACTATTCAAGAGCCGTCACGTCTTGACTTTCGTAAAGAAGCTTATGAGCATCACGGGGAATATGTGAGTGAAGAGTCGTGGCCTGGATCAAACAACAAGGAGCTAGAAGAGGCATCTATTGAGAAAGTTCACGGGACACGACCATAACATCCGTTTTATGTAAAGAAATTTATTTTCTAGAAAAGTTCTTCTAATGGAATTGAATTCATAATCAACGCCTCTCTTTCTTTTTGCATTCATTCCATGCATTAGCATTACATTTCATGCATTTGCATTACATCATATCACGTGCATTAAAATTTATAGAAAGACCCTAATTAGTTGAAGCTATTTTAGAAAAAGAGAGAAAGAGTGAGAGAGAGAAAAGGAAAATTTGGAAATTGAGCACCATTACGGTACACATGCCAAGACAAAGAAAATGGGTCAAAGATTTGAACAATTCCAGAATGACATGCAAGACCAGATGTAAGAGCAAATGGCAAAACTCCAATAAGAGATGAGGGACCAAATGTTGGAAGCTCAAAGGAACATGATGTCTTAAATGGCCCAAATGCTGAGCGGGGCAATGGACAAAGGAAAAGGTCCTATGGCTATTATAGGAGAAGATAGTGAAGGCATTCTTTCGGGTTTTACCCTACCACATGCACAAACACAACCTGAGGAGTATCCCCAAAGGCCATCTGTCACGATTAGGCCTCAACAGGGGCAAGCTGATACTAGACCGCCCATGAACTTCCAAGCAGGCTCGGGTTCCAACCTAGGAGATAATCCAGCTAACCTTGTGGTTCCCGATCTCGACGAAATGGCAGAAATGGACAAGGCAAAAGTGGACCTGCCAAGGCAACTCGAGGATCATTGCAAGTGATAGAAGAGAAGTCCAAAGCAATAGAGACTGCTGACTACCATTACGGGGTAGACGTTAAGGACTTAAGTTTGGTCCCGGACTTGGTACTTCCGCCAAAGTTTAAAACTCTGGAGTTTGAAAAGTACAATGGAACTAGCTGTCACGAAGTGCACATCACGATGTTCTGTCAAAGAATGGCGGGACACGTTAATAATGACCAATTGCTGATTCACTGCTTTCAGGACAGTCTGGTCGGGTATACGGCCAGGTGGTACAATCAGCTCAGTCATGCCCAGATTAAGACTTGGAAGGACCTGGCACAGGCCTTTATGAAACAATACGGTCACGTGGCAGATATAGCGCCTGATAGGATCACGCTGCAAAATATGGAGAAAAAGTCGAGCGAGAGCTTCAGACAATATGCCCAGCGATGGAGAGAGATAGCAACACAAGTTTAGCCACCTCTCTCGGAGAAGGAAACAACCATACTTTTCATCAATACTTTGAAGGCTCCTTTCATTAATCACATTCTGGGAAGCGCTACTAAAAGTTTTTCAGATGTCGTGATGTCTGGAGAAATGATAGAAAATGCAATCAGATGCGGCAAGATTGAAGTAGGAGAAACCACTAGAAGGTCTGCTCCTAGAAAAAAGGATGACGAGGTGAATAATATGAGTACATACAACAAAGGGTACTCAAAGGTAATTACTGTTAGCCAGCCAAAAGTAATTACTACTGGGCAACAAGGGTCGGTAAGACAGGAATCGGGCGCAAGGCAAAACTTTGAAAAGCTCCAATTTACGCCAATCCCAATGACGTATAAGGAGCTATATCAAAGTTTATTCGAAACGCATGTGGTGTCCCCATTTTATCTAAAGCTGTTACAGCCCCCATATTGTAACATCCTGAATTTATGGGCTTGTGCATTTTGTGCTTAAAATATTAATTTAGGGATTTGAGGTGCAAATGGGGCCAGGTTTGGGCTGGGGCTTTGATTAAATATCTTGTTTAAACACTTTAGGGGCTTAAATTAAAGTTTTAGTAGTTTAATTGACATATTGGGCTTGTGGCCCAGCAACTAGGGGTGAAGTAAAGGGAAGCTATTTAAGTGGCGCCTTGGACTGATGAGTAGGCCACGTTTGGCCTCATAAGGCCCAAGATGTTGGGTCAAAAATTCGGCAGGCCAAGGAGAGCTAAGTGGACGGCACAAGGCTAATTTTTAGGGGAATTTTTAATATTTTTATTATGTGGATATTATGCTGATAAAGGTGGGAGGATTTGGTGATAATTAGGGGCTATTTTGAGGAGATAACAGATTAAGATAAGGGAAAAGGATAGAAGCTATCATGTGTTGCAGTGTTGGCCGAAAATCAATCTCTGCTAAGGAGAGGAATTGGTTTTCTATATGCAGTGGGGGGTGCCGAAATTTGCTGCTAAATCTCTCATCTTTTCTCTTTTCTCTGCCGAAATTTCTACTCTATTCTCCCTCTCCTTTTTTTTTCTTCAGTTGGCCGAATTCTCTCTTTCTCATCTCTTTGAGACACCTTAGTCGAATCATCAAGGCTCTCTTTACTCTCTTCTAACTTTTCCTTATTAGCCGAAACATACCACCCAGATCTTCTAAAAGAAAAAAAAAGCTGAAAATGCAATAGTTTATCTTTTTCGGGATTTTTTCATAAAAGCCGAAATCGCGAGATCTAGTCTTCTGTGTGTGCCAAAATCACTCTGGGGGTGCCTACTTGTGCCGAAATCTGAAGGAAACTTTAGGTAAGTGTTGATTTGAGAAAACCAAATCTTTTTCGGCTTTTGAAAGTCCCTAGCCGAATGGCTATTCAGAAACTAATCTCTTATTTCTCTCTTATTTTCGGCATTCCGGGATCTGAAGAGGAGTCAATCGCGTAGATCTCTAAGTCATAAGTTCAGTAATACTCGAACCGTGTTACTTTCGAGATTTCAAGGTAAGGAGATCTATTGATTTTAGTGGGTAAATTCAGGATTTACCAACCCTTGGCCGATTGTAGGGGAGGCCAAATCTTCGTATTTTTTCGGCTTTTAAGCAAGGTTATAGACTGGAGGTAGTAGATCCGGGTAGCAGGAATATCGACTAAGAGTATATCAGGTGTGCAACTTCTCACACCATTAGACTGATTACTTATATGTGTATGAAATAAATCTGCTATACTCTGTTAAATGCCGAAATCCCGGCATTACGTTTGGAAACCCAAGAGGGGTAAAGGCTAAATATCAGGTTTGTGAATTCTGCCATTCATCAGTGAATGATTCTGTTAAAATGATATGTGGTATATGTCGAGTGTTTTATATATGCCTGGGGTTGGGTGATTGATGAAAGGGGAAGTGATCTGTTCTGGTGGCTTATGCCATTTCAGCCTGGTGACTATGTCACAACTTTGACGATGAGCAGCTAACTGCAGCATGACTGCCATCGATGGTGTGTAGTGGTGTGGGTTGATTGTAGAAATCCCAAATGGTGTGATTGGCAGGTAAGGGTGGTGTGTAGCGGATGGAAACTAGGATTGGGTTGGGTTTTATGTATGTTTTCTTCTATATTATGTTTTATATTCTGATCTGTGGGCTAAGGCCCAATCTGATGGTGCACGAGAGTTGCACACTGAGTTTCGCGACTCACCCTATTATTTTAACAATTTCAGGTAGCACTTAGTTCATCGGACCGGGCTAGAGAGGAGAGCAAGGTGGCCATGCGATAGAGTACTGAGGATTCAGCAAAAAGACTTTACTTCATTTATTTATTTTTAAGAAATTTATTTTAAGTGGGCTTTAATTTTTGTTGTAATAAGGCCATGGGCCACTAGACTATTATACTTTGTTTTGGTTTTATTTTGGGCTTTTAATATCGTTAGGCACTTAAATTTTAATTGAACTAAGGCATGTATTAAGATTCTTGTTTTAATTCATAAAACAACAAATGAAACTTATATCTTATTTAAACTTATCAAGTTATTAAGTTTTCCCGAACAAAAGATAAAATACAAGAAAAATATTTCCCGAAATTGCAACATCTTTTACGAAATTTCCCTAGTGACATACCAGATCCGGTTGTAGTGTTTGGGCCAGGTTTGGGGTGTTTCAAATTGGTATCAGAGCCCGGTTCAAAACTCGGCTCTGGGGGTTTTTGGGCCCAAAACATTTTCTAAAAATGGGTTTTTGAAACATGCATGTTTTTAAATGATAACAGGTTTGTTAGCTCGGCATGGTACCTGCGTCTCCGGCCCAAGTCCGCCAGGTAAGTATTCTGAACTCCCTGTGTGTTATATATGTATATGGGCTTGATGGGCTTTATGGGACGTAGACTATTTAGATTAGAACTTGATGGACTTAATGCTTAGCTTAAACAACTCCTTAAATCTCATAAGACTTAATTTCACTAAACAAACCCGTAAATGAGTCGTAAGGCTTGGGTGTGGCAACAGGCATACGCATGTCTAGGATTGGATCCGGAAGAGCCTGGTATTTAAGCAGTCCTAGTGACTCACCTCCTCTTCGCTGGAATCTTACCTGGTGCGTAGTGACTATTCACCTTAGCCGAGTTAGGGTGTGGCAATGGGCATACGCATGTCTAGGAGTGGATTCAGGGAGAGCTTGGTATTTAAGCAGTCCTAGCGACTCACCTCCTCTTCGCTGGAATCTTACCTGGTGCGTAGTGACCGTTCACCTTAATCACGAGGACTTGTAGACAGGCTAAACCTTATAATTAAAACCCGAAAGGGACTAGCCATCTTATTTTTACAAAATCGCTAAAATACCCTTACTTTGGAAAAATATACCAAGATACCCATGATTTGCAAATATACCCGATTTACAAAGTCAAAAAATTTTTCCTAAAAAAAAAAAAACTCACCAGCACACGACAACAACCAAAAACTCACAAACACCTGAACACTACTATATTCTTTTGAAATCAAATTCTCCAAGATACCCCCTTAGTTTTGTAAAATTTTGAAAATACCCTTGATTTGTGAAAATAACTAAAACATCCCTAATTTGTAAAAATTACTAAACTGCCCTGATTTGCAAAATGACCAAAGTACCCTTGATTCCAAAATTACCAAAATACCCCGAATTGAAAAATTACCAATACCCTCGGATTGGAAAATTACCGAAATACCCTCGAATTGCAAAATTACCGAAATACCCTCGGATTTCCAAAATTACCAAAATACCCTTATTTCATGAAATCAACAAGGAACTCTATTTTTGAAAATTATGAAAATACCCCTGTAGGATAAAATTATGAAAATACCCCTAGGTAGTGGAATAACGAAAATACCCCTATGTATTGAATGTGGATGTATGGATGTTGGCTGTATGTTGATTGTGGAATGTATGTAGTTTCTAGAACTAGGGGATGTGAACTTGAGACTGAATTGTAGATTCGAAAGAACTACTTTTAAAATTACTATTCATAAGACTGTTCGTGGTTAATTAGTGGAAAAAATTAATGATTCATAAAATTCTTAATCAGATAAACGCCAATCGGAAGAATGAGTACAAGGGGTCGAGGACGTCCGCCGCGTGGATGCGGTAGGGGTAGGATGACCTTTTTTGAGCCAGTAGGGTCTGGCCACGGATTAGCAAACGAGATGCCGGATCCTCCAGCTATGGAGGGAGAATTACGGGATCAGGCGACCGGAGATGATACGGTATCTCAGGCGATGTTGAGGGTTTTAGAGAGGGTTGCTGGAGTAGGAATGGGCACAGGAGCACAGAAATCTGTGCCGGAGTGGTTTAGGGCCAATAGGGCAGAAGTGTTTAGGGGAGTTTCTAGCGTAGCCCCTAACACAGCTGAGTATTGGATGGAAGCGACTGAGCGCATAATGGATGACTTACATTTCACGGTGGAGGAGAAGTTGAAAGGGGTCGTGTCTCTTCTTCGAGACGAGGCTTATCAGTTGTGGCTCACGATGAAGGAGGGTACTACCGCAGATCGGATTGACTGGGACTTCTTTAAGGAGTCATTTCGGGGAAAGTATGTTGGGGCCAGCTATGTGGATGCACAGAGGAAGGCATTTCTGAATCTAGTACAGGAAAGTAAATCTGTGGCTGAATATGAGGCGGAGTTTCTGCGCTTGAGTTGCTACGCTCGAGGAATGGTAGCAACCGAATATGAACGTTGTGTTCGGTTCGAGGATGGATTGTGGAATGAGTTAAGGGTTTTGATAGCACCGCAGAGAGAGAGATTTTTCTATTCTGGTGGAGAAGGTTAAGATAGCTGAGGAGGTGAAGCAGACTAAAAGACAAGAAAGGGATAAGGATCGGGGTAAGAATAAGAGAAGTTTTGGGCCATCAGGGTCAGCTGGGAATTTTCAGAAAAGGCCTAGGTCTGATGGGCCAGCTCGTGCTCCGACACCTGCTGCGGGGAATCAGAATCGATTATGTAATTGGTGCAGGAAAACACATTCTGGGGAGTGTAGAAGAATAATGGGTGGATGTTTTAGGTATGGATCCACGGAGCATCTGATTAAGGACTGTCTGCAAGTGGATCAGGTACAGCCAATGGGCCGGGGTTCTGATCAGACTAGGAGAGGTGACCAGCCTGGATTGAGGGGTCGTGGTTCAGGTAGAGGTGGAAATGGAGCTGGTCGCGGTCGTGGAGCACCTGGTAGAGGTGCAGGTAATGTAGATGCGAGGTAGCTGGGTCTAGTTTATGCAGTTCGTCGACAGGAAGATGGTGACGCACCGGATGTCATAACCGGTACATTTCTTATTGTTGATAACGCTTTTCTTGCCTTGATTGATATTGGGTCAACCCACTCCTATGTTGCATGTTCGATATCTGAGACCCTAAGTATAGACTCTGAAACAACTACTAGGAAGATGACCGTGGTTAGTCCCCTAGGACAAACTAGGGTAGTGGACAAGCTATTTAAGGATGTACCGTTAGAGACTCAAGGGGTAGTGTTTTCGACAGACTTAATAGAATTGCCATTTGGAGAGGTTGATCTTATCCTAGGAATGGATTGGTTGACTAAGCATCGTGCTAAGTTGGATTGTGAGACCAAGCGTGTGATGTTGAGTACCCCGGAAGGCGGGGAGGTGGTTGTGTTAGGGGAAAGAAGGAACTATTTGTCCAACGTAGTATCGACATTGAAGGCTGTTAAGATGATTCAGAAAGGATGCAATGCATTCCTAGCTTTTATTAGTACGTTGGATGCTAAGGAGGTGACTGACGATGAGGTTTGAACAGTCAAGGATTTCGTGGAGGTCTTTTCGAAGGAGTTGCCAGGTTTACCCCCGGATCACGAAGTGGAGTTTGGAATAGAACTACTTCCGGGTACGACTCCAGTATCCATTGTTCCTTATCGAATGGCACCGAAGGAGTTGGTGGAACTCAAAGCTCAGATCCAGGAGCTTTTGGATCGAGGATTTATCCGACCGAGTGTGTCTCCATGCGTATGTGCGTATGTGCGTATGTGCGTATGTGCGTGGACTATCGTCAACTGAATAAGTTGACGATTAAGAATAAGTACCCACTGCCAAGAATCGACGACCTGTTCGATCAGCTTAAAGGAGCTTCGATCTTTTTGAAGATTGATCTAAGGTCGGGTTATCATCAGTTAAAGGTGAAGGAAGGGGACATTCATAAGACGGTGTTTCGAACACGCTACGGTTATTATAAATTCTTGGTAATGCCGTTCGGTTTGACGAACGCGCCAGTAGCATTTATGGATATGATGAACCGGGTGTTTCAACCATACTTTGATCGATTCGTGGTGGAGTTCATCGACGATATTTTGGTTTACTCCAAGTCCGAGGAGGAGCATGATGCACATCTTCGTGTGGTGTTACAAATTCTGAGGGAGAAGCAGCTGTACGCAAAGTTCAGTAAGTGTGAGTTCTGTTTGAAGGAAGTGACTTTGTTAGGGCATGTAGTTTCCGTAGAGGGAATTAGGGTAGACCCTCGGAAGATAGAAGCTGTATTAGATTGGAAACCGCCGAAGTCTGTGGCGGAAATTCGAAGTTTCCTGGGATTGGCAAGGTATTACAGGAGATTTGTTGAGGGGTTCTCTTCAATAGCGGCACCTTTAACTAAGTTGTTAAGGAAGGGAGTATTGTTTGTATGGACTGACAAACAGCAGGAGAGCTTTAAGAAGCTGTAGAGAATCTTGACGGAAGCGCCAGTGTTAATCCAGCCAGAGGCAGGAAAAGAATTTACCGTCTACTGTGATGCTTTACACACAGGTTTAGGGTGTGTGTTAATGCAAGATGGAAAAGTTGTTGCATATGCGTCTCGACAGTTGTGACCGCATGAATTGAACTACCCTACGCACGATTTAGAATTGGTGGCGGTAGTGTTTGCTCTGAAGAATTGAAGGCATTACCGGTATGGGGAGAAGTCGGTTATTTACACGGACCATAAGAGTCTGAAGTATATCCTTACCCAGAAAGAGTTGAATCTGAGACAGAGAAGGTGGATCGAGCTGTTAAAGGATTATGACTGCTCGATCGAATATCACCCGGGCAAGGCTAACGTAGTGGCAGATGCGCTAAGTAGGAAGGCGATAGCGGATTTGAGGGCGATGTCCGCTCATCTAAGTCTGTATGAGGATGGCAGTTTGGGGGCTGAACTCCAAGTAAGACCTTTGTGGACAAGTCAGATCAAAGAGAAGCAACATCTAGACAATGTTTTTAGTGCTCGACTCCAGCGAGTGCGAAGTGGGGAAGAAGAGGACTATAGTTTGAATGGTGATGGAGTTTTGTGTTTCCGTGGGAAGATTTGTATGCCAAAAGATGTCTAGTTAAGGCAGATGATTCTTCAGGAGGGGCATAGTAGCCCTTACGCTATGCATCCTAGAGTGGTTAAGATGTATCGGGACTTGCGAGAGCAATTCTGCTGGCCAGGTCTGAAGCGAGAAGTGACGGAGGTCATAGGAAAGTGCTTGACATGTCAGCAGGTGAAAGTGGAACACCAGTTGCCTTCGGGGTTGTTGCAACCGGTGAAGATTCCGCAGTGGAAATGGGAGAGAATCACGATGGATTTTGTTAGTGGGTTACCCCTTACGCCCACTAAGACAGATTCAATTTGGGTGATTGTGGACCGACTGACGAAATGTGCTCACTTCATACCGATTCGCGTTGACTACTCTTTGTAAAGGTTGGCTAAGTTGTACGTGGCTGAGGTTGTGAGATTACATGGTGTACCTGTGTCGATTATATCAGATAGGGATCCCAGGTTCACGTCACGATTCTGGAGGGCTCTTCATCAAGCAATGGGAACAAGGTTAGACTTTAGTACCGCTTTTCATCCATAGACTGATGGTCAGTCTGAGAGGGTAATTCAGATCTTAGAGGATATGCTAAAGGGTTGCATCATCAATTTTAGGGGTAGTTGGGAGGAATATTTGCCTTTGGCAGAATTTGCGTACAATAATAGCCATCAATCCAGTATTTAGATGGCGCCTTACGAAGCATTATACGAACGGAGATGTCGTACTCCTACTTGTTGGACAGAGTTGGGTGAACGTTAGGTGTTGGGTCCAGAG
Organism: Gossypium australe; assembly: GCA_005393395.2. Classification (NCBI taxonomy): domain Eukaryota; kingdom Viridiplantae; phylum Streptophyta; class Magnoliopsida; order Malvales; family Malvaceae; genus Gossypium; species Gossypium australe. The sequence continues at coordinate 18,809,195 of CM016615.1, forward strand.
CTAGTCTCGAAAACGGAGGAGAAAGTTAAGTTAATACGGACTCGGTTGAAGGAAGCGTCTGATCAGCAGAAGTCTTATGCGGATCTAAAGCGGAAGGAGATGGAATTTGCAGTAGGAGACCAAGTATTTTTGAAGGTATCTTCATGGAAGAAGGTAATGAGGTTTGGACGAAAGGGTAAGCTAAGTCATCGGTTTATTGGGCCTTATCGGGTATTGGAACGCGTGGGGCCAGTGGCTTACCATTTGGAGTTGCCTTCAGAGTTGGAGCAGATACATGACGTGTTTCATGTCTCGATGCTAAGACGTTATGGTTCTGATCCATCGCATGTGGTACCAGTGGAAGAGATTGAAGTAAGGCCAAATTTATCTTTTGAGGAGGAACCGGTGCAAATCTTGGATCGAGACGTAAAAGTATTGAGAAAGAAGTCCGTCCCTTTGGTCAAAGTTTTGTGGCGAAGTCACAGCGCAGAAGAGGCAACGTGGGAGCCAGAGGATGTTATACGACAGCAGTATTCCCATCTCTTTTGATCAGGTAAATTTCGAGGCCGAAATTTATTTAAAGGGGGTAGAACTGTAACATCCTGAATTTATGGGCTTGTGCATTTTGTGCTTAAAATATTAATTTAGGGATTTGAGGTGCAAATGGGGCCAGGTTTGGGCTGACGCTTTGATTAAATATCTTGTTTAAACACTTTATGGGCTTAAATTAAAGTTTTAGTAGTTTAAATGACATATTGGGCTTGTGGCCCAGCAACTAGGGGCGCAGTAAAGGGAAGCTATTTAAGTGGTGCCTTGGACTGATGAGTAGGCCAAGTTTGGCCTCATAAGGCCCAAGATGTTGGGTCAAAAATTCGGTAGCCCAAGGAGAGCTAGGTGGACGGCACAAGGCTAATTTTTAGGGGAATTTTTAATATTTTTATTATGTGGATATTATGCTGATAAAGTGGGAGGAGTTGGTGATAATTAGGGGCTATTTTTGAGGAGATAACAGATTAAGATACGGGAAAAGGATAGAAGCTATCATGTGTTGCAGTGTTGGCCGAAAATCAATCTCTGCTAAGGGGAGGAATTGGTTTTCTATATGCAGAGGGGGTGCCGAAATTTGCTGCTAAAGCTCTCATCTTTTCTCTTTTCTCTGCCGAAATTTCTACTCTATTCTCCCTCTCCTTCTTTTTTCTTCAATTGGTCGAATTCTCTCTTTCTCATCTCTTTGAGACACCTTAGCCAAATCATCAAGCCTTTCTTTACTCTCTTCTCACTTTCCCTTATTAGCCGAAACATACCACCTAGATCTTTTAAAAGAAAAAAAGCCGAAAAGGCAATAGTTTATCTTTTTCGGGATTTTTCATAAAAGCCAAAATCGTGAGATCTAGTCTTCTGTGTGTGCCGAAATCACTCTGGGGGTGCCTACTTGTGCCGAAATCTGAAGGAAACTTTAGGTAAGTGTTGATTTGAGAAAACCAAATCTTTTTCCGCTTTTCAAAGTCCCTAGCCGAATGGCTATTCAGAAACTAATCTCTTATTTCTCTCTTATTTTCGACAGTCTGGAATCTGAAGAGGAGTCAATCGCGTAGATCTCTAAGTCATAAGTTCAATAATACTCGAACTGTGTTACTTTCGGGATTTCAAGGTAACGAGATCTATTGATTTTAGCAGGTAAATTCGGGATTTACTAACCCTTGGCCGATTGTAGGGGAGGCCAAATCTTCGTGTTTTTCCGGCTTTTAAGCAAGGTTATAGACTGGAGGTCGTAGATTCGGGTAGCAGGAATATCGACTAAGAGTATATAAGGTGTGTAACTTCTCACACCATTAGGCTGATTGCTTATATGTATATGTAATAAATCTGCTATACTCTGTTAAATGCCAAAATCCCGGCATTACGTTTGGAAACTCAAGAGGGGTAAAGGCTAAATATCAGGTTAGTGAATTCTGCCATTCATGAGTGAATGATTCTGTTAAAATGATATGTGATATATGTCAATTGTTTTATATATGCCTGGGGTTGGGTGATTGATGAAAGGGGAAGTGATCTGTTCTGTTGGCTTATGCCATTTCAGCCTGGTGACTCTATCACAACTCTATTTCTGGTGTCTTCTGCCATTTCAGCCTGGTGACTCTGTCACAACTTTGACGATGAGCAGCTAACTGTAGTATGACTGCCATCGATGGTGTGTAGCGGTGTGGGTTGATTGTAGAAATCCCCAATGGTGTGATTGGCAGGTAAGGGTGGTGTATAGCGGATGGAAACTAGGATTAGGTTGGGTTTTATGTATGTTTTCTTCTATATTATGTTCTATATTCTGATCTGTGGGCTAAGGCCCAATTTGATGGTGCACGAGAGTTGCACACTGAGTTTCGTGACTCACCCTATTATTTTAACAATTTCAGGTAGCACTTAGTTCATCGGACCGGGCTGGAGAGGAGAGCAAGGTGGCCATGCGATAGAGTACTGAGGATTCGGCAAAAAGACTTTACTTCATTTATTTATTTTCAAGAAATTTATTTTAAGTGGGCTTTAATTTTTGTTGTAATAAGGCCATGGGCCACTAGACTATTATACTTTGTTTTGGTTTTATTTTGGGCTTTTAATATCGTTAGGCACTTAAATTTTAATTGAACTAAGGCATGTATTAAGATTCTTGTTTTAATTCATAAAACAACAAATGAAACTTATATATTATTTAAACTTATCCAGTTATTAAGTTTTCCCGAACAAAAGATAAAATACAAGAAAAATATTTCCTGAAATTGCAACATCTTTTACGAAATTTCCCTAAATGGTATGACCCGAACGCTCAATGCGACTACCATGCGAGAATAACGGGTCACTCAATTGAAATCTGTACTATGTTTAAAAAGTTGGTAAAAAGGTTCATTAAAATGGGAATTGTGAAGTTCGACGATCTATCAAAACCTGATCACTTTGACGAGGCAGTAAATGCGATAATTGAAAGAGGAGACAAGCAAGTTGTGACTCCTTGAAGAAATCAAAAGTGAATAGGGAACAAGGGAATGAAGTTTCCAAGCCCTTGCATACTTGGGAGTGTTTTGAACAATGGGACTGTGGAAAAGATCCCTGTATTTTTAATTAAGAGTAATATCCAAAACACACTTATTGCCCTAAGCCTAGGAGCAATAAGAATCTTTTTGTGAAGTAGACTTATGTTCAGCATCTATATTTTCAATGAAAATGCATTTTTTTGTCTCACTTTGAGCAAATATTCTTTTATTCATTTATTCCATTCATGTTCATACCACATAACTAATTATTCTTAGATTCATTTGTTCTTTGAATATTTCTTTGTACCTACAATAGGTACCCAGATATCAAGACATGAGCAACGTTGTTACTGACTCCCTTTTTGAGTGAGATATGGGTCTAGAAGGATCCAAGGATTTTGAAGATGACAGAGATTGTAGCTTATCTTCTGATTTGTTAAGAATGGCAGAATAAGATGAGAATAAACTCTACCTTGCAAAGGGTCAATAGAAGTCGCGAGCCTAGGAAAGGGGCAAAGATCGAAGCCTAATTCATCACAGAAATAAGGCGAGACATCATTGAGTTGTTTTCAAGATGTTTTCGCACAATCATATCAACGCACACCAGGTTACTGAAATGAGGGTATGCTGTTAAGATTGGTGTTTAAAGAACCCATGTTAATGGTTCTACAACGGTCAGGCTAATCAGGAGGTTCGGGCTACTAGTTTACCAAGAAAGGGAAATTACATCAATTATGTCGTAAATACCAAATTGATGAAGACAAGGCTTATGTGCCTCCTCCATTTTTTCCTATATGTGGGGCATGGATGTTATCAAGCCAATCATGGCAAAAGCTTCTGATAGGTATCGATTTACCTCTGTGGTCGTCGTTTACTTCACCAAGTGGACATAAGCTACTTCATATGCCGATGACACGAATTCGACAACCAACAAATTCTATATCGATACGGAATCCAAAAAGAGACCATATTTGACGATGCGTTAAATTTGAACTACAGCATAACATCAAAAGTTTGCAGTCTGTTCAAGATTAAATACCGTATCGTCCCAAAATGAACGGTAAAAAAAAATCACTGGAAAATGATCAAGGCTCATATGTGCTTGTCAAACGTCTGTTAGGACTCCCCATCGGGGCAACACATTTCTCATTGGTTTCGCCCATTGAAGTCTAAATTCCTTTTATTTTTCGAGTTTTATCAGAACTAAAGTTGGATGAGGCAGAATGGATCCAATCCCGATGTGATCAAGTGAATCTGAAGAGAAAATGTTAAAAGCTATCTGCCACTGCCAGATGATGCGAGTTTACAACAAAAAGGGATCGCCCTAGAAACTTTCATGGTAGGGCTTTGAAGAAAAATTTTCCCATGCAAAAGGGACTTCAGAAGAAAGTGAATGCCAAACTGAGAAGGACCTTATGCAACAAAGAAGGCCTGTTCTAGGGAAACATGGGTTATTGACCGAGATGGATGGCAAGGACTTGCCCGATCAGGTGAATTCAGATTCAATAAAAAAACACATACACACACAAAAAGGGAAAAGAAATAAAAAGGAGAGGCCGAGGCGAAAACATGCAAAGGGCGCTTTGAGACCAAAGGGGATTTGAGTTGAAAACCTAAAAAGGGCAGCTCAAATTTTGATTGAAAAGGGGGCATGTGGTAGTCTCGCTTTCTTCGAATTAATAAGAAAGAGAGATGTTACGTTTTGGGGCATCGACAAAGTACTCTAGATCCCCTAAACACGTATTGAGCTTAAAATGGTGATTAAGAAGTTTGAACAGAGAAGCTCAGGCTGCGATATTTGGGGCACCTATTTTTCATTTTACCCATTTTAAATTTGTTATTTGTGATTATCTTATTTTTTTCAAAATACACTACCAATAAATTTCCTTCTTAATTGCATTTGCTAGCTTTGATTAACTTGTTTGTTTCGAGCTATGCTTCCAATCAAATTCTTTCTTGTCCATTGTTACAACCTTTTTCAAGCATTTTGCATTGAAAAAATGATTAGTGGACTAACAATACTTTCATAAAAGGAGTTTCACTTATTACGTTGGAAGATTCTAAATAATACAAGGATCTGAAACATGACTGTTGTTTAGAACTCACCAAGCCTAAGGTTTGGAGAAAGATAATTACCTCTTTAGGCTATTTTAAACAAAAGATAAGACATTTTTGTCGGTGATACAACCTCGACGAGTAACGAGCAATGTCAACCAGGTGTGCAAGGGGATCATTCTCGGGGAAAAGAAAAATGATACTTTGCATTCATGCATAGATCAGGCATATACACCTGGTCATTACACCCAGCGAATGGTGTAACAGATCAAATTGATCCTATACCTCGGAGTTGCAGCAAGATGTATGGAAGAAACCAAATGTTATTCTCCTGAAGTTACAGTGGGAGGTACAAACTTTATGTCCCCGAAGGTACAGTGGAAAAGACTCTGAAATTACAGCGGGGCAAGCTTGATGAGCAGAATATGATCGTTACTTTGGGTTTTCTGTCAAAAATACCGGCTGGATGAGAAAGCATAGTAACGCATCAGTGATAGAACCTTGATGAACTACGAGCAATGACAACCCAAATAGTAAAAAGGGATCATTCTCATACATTCATGTAAATATCATTCATACACATCCAATTAGGAGCATTTGATTCATTTCGATCATTACATCCTTATCACTTTACATTTAAAAAAATAGATCATTCTCATGACATTCTGCATTCATGCAAATGTCATCCATAATACATTCGAGTCTACATGACATGTCCACTAGAGGATGGTGTAGCAACATCGGTGAATTCCCCAGTCCTATCTACAGGATAGGTTGAAGATTGTAGATCTTGTTACCCTAAGCAGTAGTGGAACAAGATCGAACGATGAATTTTGTCTCCATGAAGCAGCGAAGTAAATTTAAGCCATCAGTCTTATCTCCCTCGAGATGGTAGTGGAGTAGACTGAAGATTGAAGTCTTCCTGAGATAGTAAGGAAGCAAATTGGAAAGTTCAAATTTTGTTCCCTCGAGATGGTAGTGGAGCAGACTGAAGATTGAAGTCTTCCTGAAGATAGTAAGGAAGCAAATTGGAAAGTTCAGATTTTGTTCCATCGAGATGGTAGTGGAGCAGACTGAAGATTGAAGTCTTCCTGAAGATAGTAAGGAAGCAAATTGTAAAGTTCAGAATTTGTTCCCTTGAGATGGTAGTGGAGCAGACTGAAGATTGAAGTCTTCCTAAGATAGTAAGGAAGCAAATTGGAAAGTTCAGATTTTGTTCCCTCGAAATGGTAATGGAGCAGACGAAGATTGAAGTCTTCCTGAAGATAGTAAGGAAGCAAATTGTAAAGTTCAGATTTTGTTCCCTCGAGATGGTAGTGGAGCAGACTGAAGATTGAAGTCTTCCTGAAGAGAGTAAGGAAGCAAATTGGAAAGTTTAGATTTTGTTCCATCGAGATGGTAGTGGAGTAGACTGAAGATTGAAGTCTTCTTGAGATAGTAAGGAAGGAAATTGGAAAGTTCTGATCTTATCTCCCTGAGTTTGTAGTGAAGCAGATTGAAGATAGCAGATCTGGCATTCCTGAGGTTGCAGGAGCAGATCGAAGACATCAGATCTTATCTTCCTGAGTTTGCAGTGGAGCAGATTGAAGATAGTAGATCTGGCATTCTTGAGGTTACAGGAGCATATCGAAGACATCAGATCTTATCTCCCTGTGTTTGCAATGGAGCAGATTGAAGATAGTAGATCTGGCATTCTTGAGGTTGGAGGAGTAAATCGAATACATCAGATCTTATCTCCCTGAGTTTGCAGTGGAGCAGATTGAAGATAGCAGATCTGGCATTCCTGAGGTTGCAGGAGCAGATCGAAGACAAGTAATCCTATCTCCCTGAAGTTGCAGTGGAGTGGATTAAAACGACAAATCTTTTTTTCCCTAAAGTTTCAGTGGAACAGATAAATAAACAGATCTTATCTCTCTGAAGTTGCAGTACAGCAGATCAAAACAAACCTTATCTCCCTGAAGTTGCAGTGGAGCAGACTGAAGACAATTAATCCTATCTCCCTGAAGTTACAATGCACTGGATTAAAACGACGAATCGTATACCTCTGAAGTTGCAGCAGTGAAGTGGATCGAAGCAACAAGATACAAAGAACTGGAATGAGGCCATATGAAGAATAGGAACATCGAAGAATCAAGACCCAGTGGATCCGGGCAAATTTGGACCTTCTTTATGTCTTTGCTCTATTCCTGTTGCACGACAATAAGCAAAGAGGGGTAGCTGTAAGGCCCTTAATTTGCCTGGCCCATACACCAAATTAAACCAAAAACCAGACCCAACTAAAGACCCAAACCCAATTACAATTAAACCAAGCCCAACAGACCCTAGCCCAAAATCAAAATAAAAAAACCCTAATTTTCCACTAAACCTAGCTGCTGCCGCTTCTGCCAACTGACCAATCGCCAGTCACATCCACCGCCACTGTCAGCGCCGCTCAAAAGCACCTGCAACAATAAATAGAAAAGACAGAGCATTGATCAAGTTGTAAAAACAATGGCTATAAAAGCCAATTTAATTTCATTTGTAAAGGACTTTTTTTCGATTATAAAAAAAACGAGAGACAAATTCAAACAAAAAATTCGAAGCATAGAATAAACAAAGAAACAACAGAGATTAAACGCAAAGAAAACCCCTAAAGAATCAAGAACAGAAATCGAAAGGAGGTAATATTTTTTATTTTCGAAAGCATTTCTTCTCTTTTCCTCTCCTTTTTCAGCACACACACACACACATATATATATATATATATATACTATATTGTAAAAAAAAAGGGTATAAAAAAGAAGAACAAAAATCTTACCTTTTCGGGGCTTCGGCCGCTGTGCAAGGTGGCACCGGCGACGGAGCCCGCAGTGGAGGCCGGCCAGAACCTCGTCGCCCCTCCCTGGACCTGCAGAGAACAAAGGAGAGGATAAGTGTTTTTTTTTTAAAACAAAGAAACAAAATAAAAATTTTAAGGAGATTTTGGCTTATATAGCCAATCGAAACGACGTCGTTTTAGCCGGCGTCCAAAAGCCCCAAAACGTCGTTGTTTCACCTTGACCCGACCCAATCCGACCCGCTCCAACCTCAGGAATCGCGTGTTTTCTAAAAATGGGGAATTTATGCGCGCGGTCCTCCGTCCTTTCATGGATTTGCAATCAGGTTTTTTAGTGTTTTAATTGTGCCCTGAAAATCTATTTGGTTTGCGATTGGATCCTTACCTATGCTGCGTGTTTTGGGAGGGAAAGGGCTATCGCCCGTTTTAGTCCCCTATGTTATCTGTGCGCTTAGAATAGGTCCTTTCCCTTTTTGTTTTATTTCAAATCAACCCCGAACTTCCGTTTTGAATTCAATTTCGTCCTTTTAGTTATTTTATAACTTTTATTTTTATCATTATATTATGGTTATTATTACTATTAGTATATTATTATTTTTATATTTATATTTTATTATTATTTCATTTATTAATGGCCATTATTGCTATTATTATTATATTATAGTTATAACATCATCGTTATTATTACTTGGTTATTATTATTATTTCTTGTTTTATCATTTTTATTTCTATATTATTATTATTATTATTATTATTATTATTATTATTATTATTATTGTATTATTATTATTATTACAACTAATATTATTCCTTTATTTTATTATTATTTTTTCATTATTATTAGTTATCCTTACTATCATTTCTATTATTATTTTTGTAACCATATTATTATTATTTTTTATTATTATTATTATTATTATTATTATTATTATATTATTATTATTATTACTTATTTATTTATCGTTTATTATTAAGTTTCTTTTATTTATTCTTATTATTCTTATTTATTTTCAATTTTATCTTTTATTTTTACCTATTATTTTCTTTTTAAAGTTACATAGCTTGTTTGTTTTATTTCATTTATTTTTCATACTACTCATTTATTATTATTTCGTTATACTTGTTAATATCATGATTTAATTCTTTTTGTTTTTACAAATTTGTGTTATATTAATTTTTTTACCCGATACAAAATTGATTTCTTTCATAAAGGCAATGTTCTGTATTTAGAAATTCGAGGGGTCGTGCCCTAACGTATTGGGTTTTGATTTTTCTCGTTTAATCTAAATAATTAAATATCCTTTTTTAAAACAAATACATAAATTTTAAATAAAAAGCTTATTCTCGAGAATACGAGACGTCGTGTCCTAAAACATTGGATGTGATGTTTTGTTATTTCAAGATAAGATTTTCTAAAATAAGGCAATATTTTGCGTTTTGGAAATCCGAAAAATCGTGCCCTAACGTGTTGGGTTTCGGTTCTTCGCTAAGCCAAATAATCCAATATCCTTTTGATATTTTCAATGCATGAGTCTCGGGAATCATGAGATGATCTTGGATTCGAGGATTTAAATTACCGTGTCCTAACGTGCTGAATGTGATATTTTATTCCTTTGGAGCGAGAGAATCTTAATATCCGATTCGAGAAAATTCAGATATTTTTGAAAGAGGTTGTATTTTTAAAATCTTCTTCAAATTTTCAACTTTCGACATTAAGACATTAAATAATCAATTAGGTACCAAGTTTGGGCATGACGAGGGTGCTAGCCCTTCCTCGCACGTAACCGACTATCGAACCTGATTTCTCAAAACTTCGTAGACCAAAAATCGTCATTTTAGTAAATTTAAATTTTATTAAAAATGATTGAATAAAGATGTGACCCGATCACACCTCATCAAAAAGGATTGGTGGCGACACCCAAGTTTTTCGTTTTCATTTTCAAGAATCCTAGTCGATCCGTTTTTCAAAAAATGGTTACCACAATGAGATTGTGATGTGTTGTATTATATGATGTTGTGGCATTAAGTGCAGGAAAGCCTATTGATGAATGTATACATTAAATCTTGTGATATGGTTGGAATGTGGAATTGAAAGGAATAAGTAAGCATGATTATGAATGTGGAGTGTTTCTTGTTCAATATATGATGCTATATAGTTGGTTATCACATACTATAATGTTATATTGTTTACATGTAAATTTACTAAGCTTAAAGCTTACTCCCCCTTCTCTTTTCCCTTGTTTTATAGAGTTTAAGGGCCGAGCCGAGATACGTGAATAACCAGAACACTGCCCACACTATCTGCTCATCTTTGTATATCTAGACTTAGTGATTTTTGTATATGGCATGTATAGGAGCTGGACTAGTTAGAGTATTTTGTTATTTTGGCCAAAAGTGTGTTGGCCCCTTTTTAAGATAAACTATTTTGTATATTTCCATGATTGATGGCTTACCGTTTCATTTATGAAATGATTTAATCATTCATGGAAAAATTAGATTGCACAATATGAGTATGTTTGATGATATGTTGAATGGATTCTTGTGGTATGATCTAGAGGGTTACAAAGAGCTTGGCAAATAGCTTTGTTCTTGTTCACATGAGTAGGCACACAGGCGTGTGTATAGGCCGTGTGAAGTCTGTACCTTGAAATTAGAATTTGAATCGCCACACGATTGAAGCACATGGGCGTGCTCAGGCCGTGTGGATTAATTAGAGATGACCACGAGCCAGCCATATGGTCATGTGATTCAAGTCAGTGTCGACCACAGGCGTCGAACACTGGCGTGTGAGATGATACACGGGCGTGCCATCTCCCCTACGGCCGTGTGGCCCTTGTTTAGGTAAAATTTTCTTATGTGCGTAAAAGTTTCCAAATTATCTTCGAAACCTTTTGGAATCATGTTTAAGGCCTCGTAGGTCCATTATAAGGATGATAGACATATGAATGGAAAAGTTTTAATATGAGTTTGATAGCCCAAAGTTGTATGATAGTGCAAGTTAAGTACGATAACGCCTCATACCCGATTCTGGCATAGAATACGGGCGAGGGGTATTGCATTTAGTGGTATCAGAGCTATGTTTTAGTCAGTTCTCGGACTACTGTAGCGTGTGTAAGAGTTTAGCTATACTTGCCATAAGTGTATAGTGATAGTGTGGTGGCTTATGATGATTCTAAATTTTGCTTTTATGTAGTATATAGATCCCGATCAATCAGCTGCTAATGATGCAGCTAGTAATGTGCCGACTCCCGTGTAAGGGATCGCGCCAGTGCAGAGTGGGCCCGAGACTAGGGGTCAGGAGAAGAGGCTCAGGAAGTCTTTCTCAAAATGATGAGTAACTGGTACACAGAATATGTGCGAGCAAATCCTAATGCTGAACCTCCTCCACCCCCTCCTATACCCCAGCCAGTTCTTGTGGCTCCTCAAGATATAGAATTAGGGAGGACAACTAAGCCCCCGGTAGACGACATTCGGAAGCAAGGGGCTGAGGACTTTCGAGCTAATATAGATGATGACCCTAAGAGGACAGAGTTCTGGCTTGAGAATTCAATGAGAGTATTTGATGAACTCTCATGTACACCTGAGGAGAGTTTAAGTGTGTTGTGTCCTTGCTAAGGGACTCGTCATACCGTTGGTGGAAAACGTTGACATTAGTGGTTCCGAAGGAGAGAGTGACGTGGGACTTATTTTTTGAATAGTTCCAAAGGAAGTATATAAGTCAACGGTTTGTGGACTAGAAACGAAAGGAATTTCTTGAGTTAAAGCAAGGAAAAATGACTGTGGCGAAATATGAGCGCGAGTTTGTTAGGCTCAGCAAGTACGCGCAAGAGTGCATGTCTACAGAAGCCATTTTATGCAAGAGGTTTGAAGATGGGTTGAATGAAGATGTCAGACTTCTAGTCGGGATTTTAGAGCTAAAAGAATTTGTGGTATTAGTGGATAGGGCCAGTAAGGCCGAAGAATTGAGTAAGGAAAAGAGGAAAGCCATGAGTGAGGCTCGGGACGCAAAAAAAGGTAGATGAGCAAATCTTACCAAGCCTAATCAAAGAGGTCCAAGAAAGTGAACCCTCGGACGACTACATCAGTTGGGTATTCACACAGAGAGCGAGACAACACGTACTCGAGTTCAAGAGTTTAGGCCACGTCGATGGCAAGTGTGGGAAATCCAAAGTCTAAACCGGAGTGCTCAAGTTGTGGCAGACATCACATTGAGGAGTGTTGGGGAAACAATCAAAATTTTTATAAGTGTGGATCCCCCAACCATTTCATTTGAAACTGCCCTGAGAGGGATGACAAGGAGAAGAACCAAGAGATAAGATCAAGTAGCGCATCTTCTAGGGGTAGGCCACAAAAGAACCCGGGAGGTGGGACTAGTGGTAGAGGTATATCACGAGACTACTGTGAGGCCAAAGGGTCGGGCGCCAGCAAGGACTTATGCTATTCGTGCTTGAGAAGAGGTATCATCGCCAGATGTAATAACGGGTACATTTTCTCTTCGTGACACCTTTGTTATTGCTTTGATTGACCCAGGGTCAACCCATTCTTATATTTGTATAAGATTGTCATCTAGTTTGAGTCTGACAGTTAAGTCTACAAAATTTGTGGTAAAGGTGTCAAACTCGTTAGGTAAACATGTGTTAGTTGACAAGATGTGTAGGAACTGTTCTTTGACAATTAGGTGTCATTGTTTTCTAGCAAACCTTATGTTGTTGCTATTTGATGAATTTGATTTGATTCTTGGTATGGATTGGTTGACTACCCATAGTGTCTTAGTGAACTGTCGTAGTAAATTTATTGAATTGAAATGTAAAAATAGAGATGTTGTTCGGGTTGAATCAGATGAGTAAGATAGTTTACCAGTGATGATTTCTTCCATGGTGGTTGAGAAATACCTGAGGAAAGGGTACAAGTCTTATCTCAATTTCATGTTAAATACTCAAGAGTCTGAAGCAAATATTGAAATAGTGCAGGTTGTATGTGAGTATTCAGATGTATTTCCAGAAGAGTTGCCCGGATAACCCTAGTTAGAGAGGTCAAGTCTGGAATTGAGTTAATTCCGGGAACGGCACCTATTTCGGTTGCTATGTGTAGGATGGCCCCACTAGAGTTGAAAGAATTGAAGGCTCAGTTGCAAGAGTTAACGGATAAGGGTTTTGCAAGACCGAGCTATTCACCATGGGGTGCTCCAGTACTTTTTGTAAAGAAGAAAGATGATTTGATGAGATTGTGTATAGACTACAAACAGCTCAACAAAGTAACTGTGAAGAACAAGTATCCTTTACCAAGGATAGGTGATCTATTTGATCAACTAAAGGGAGCTACAATGTTCTCCAAGATTGATCTGAGGTCCGGTTATTACCAATTGAGAGTTAAGGAGCAAGATGTGTCGAAAATGGTATTTCAGACGAGGTATGGCCATTATGAGTTTCTGGTCATGCCGTTCGGTTTAACGAATGCTCCTGCGGTTTTTATGGACTTAATAAATCGTGTCTTCTGGTTGTACTTGGACAAGTTTGTGGTTGTCTTTATTGATGACATATTGATATATTCTCGGGATGAGAGTGAACATGCAGAGCATCTGAGAATGGTTTTACAGGCTTTAAGAGACAAGTAGTTGTACACTAAATTTAGTAAAAGTGAGTTTTGGCTCCAAGAGGTCAGATTTTTAGGACACATTGGGTCGGGTAAGGATATTAGAGTTGATTTGGGAAAGATCTCTGTTATTGTTGAGTGGAAGCCGCTGAGAAACGTAACTAAAGTCAGAAGCTTTTTGGGTTTAGCGAGGTACTACAGATGGTTCGTGAAAAGGTTTTCTACGATTGCCACCTCGATGACAAAACTGTTGCGTAAGGATGTTAAGTTTGAATGGACTGAAAAGTGCCAACAGAGTTTCGAGAGATTAAAGACATTGTTGGCTGAGGCACCGATTTTAGTGCAACCTGTGTCAGGCAAAGAGTTTGTGGTCTCCAGTGATGCGTCGTTAAATGGTCTCGACTGTGTGCTGATGCAAGAGGGTAAGGTAGTCGCTTACGCCTCTAGACAGTTAAAATAGCATGAGAAGAATTATCCAACTCACGACTTGGAGTTGACCGCGATTGTTTTCGTGTTAAAGATTTGACGAAATTATTTGTATGGTGAGAAGTGTCAAATATTCACGGCCCATAAGAGCTTGAAGTACTTGATGGATCAAAAGGAATTGAATTTGCGACAACGACTGTGGCTTGAGTTATTAAAGGATTATGACCTAGTAATTGACTACCATCAGGGGAAAGTGAATGTGGTTGCGGATGCAGATGCCTTGAGTAGGAAATTCTTGTATGCTTTGAGGGCTATGAACGTGAGCTTAGCATGGTCTAATGATGGTGCTGTATTAGCTGAGTTGAGGGCTAGGCCAGTATTTGTTCAATAGATATGTGAGGTTTAAAGGAATGATAGTGAGATACAAGCTAAGAAAGCTAAGTGTGAGTCGGAAAATGATTCTAATTTTTGAGTGGGTTCGAATGGTTGTTTGATGTTTCATGATAGAATTTGTGTACCAAGAGATGATGAATTGATTTAGAAGATATTAAATGAAGCACACAGTAGTTATTTGTCATTTCATCTGGGCAGTACGAAAATGTACAATGATCTGAAGAAATTTTATTGGTGGCCGGGAATGAAAAGGGACATTTCTGAGTTCATGATGAGATGTTTAATTTGTCAACAAGTGAAGGCTGAACATCAAGTGCCTTCGGGATTGCTTCAGCCAGTAATGGTTCCTGAGTGGAAGTGGGATTGGATCACCATGGATTTTGTGACGGGATTGCCTATGACTGTAAAAAAGAAAGACATTGTGTGGGTTGTCGTTGATAGACTAACAGAGTCGGCTCACTTTATACCAGGGCGTGTTGATTATTCACTGGATAAGTTAGCCGAGTTGTATATTACGGAGGTGGTGAGATTACATGGAGTGCCTGTATCTATTATCTCAGATAGAGATCCGTGATTTACTTCGAGGTTTTGGAAGAAGTTACAAGAGGCCTTAGGTACAAGGTTAAATTTTAGTACTGCATTCCATCCTCAAATTGACGGTCAGTCAGAGAGAGTAATCCAAGTTCTTGAGGATGTGCTCCGATGCTGTGTGTTAGAGTTCAAAGGTAGTTGGGAAAGATACCTACCCTTGGTCAAATTTGCGTACAACAATAGTTATCAGTCGAGTATACGGATGGCACCGTATGGAGCCTTGTATGGTCGTAAGTGTCGGACTCCTTTGTATTGGACCGAGCTTAGTGAGAAGCTAATTCATGGGGTTGACCTGGTTAAAGAGACCGAGGAAAAAGTGATAGTGATCTGGGATAGTTTGAAAGCTGCTTCAGACCGACAAAAGTTGTATGCGAATTTAAAAAGAAAGGAAATCGAGTTTAAAGTGGGCGACAAGGTATTTCTAAAAGTGTCTCCGTGGAAGAAAATATTGAGATTTGGTTGAGAAGGGAAATTGAGTCCGCGATTTATAGGGCCGCATGAGATTACCAAAAGGATTAGACCAGTGGCATACCAGTTGGCTTTACCGGTAGAGGTACAGAAAATGCATAATGTGTTTCATGTATCAATGTTAAGATGGTATCGTTCCTACCCTTCGCATGTGATTCCTCTAACAGAAATAGAGATATGACCGGATATGACATATGAGGAGGAGCCAATTAAAATTTTGGCTCGAGAAGTGAAATGGTTGAGGAATAAGAACATAGCCTTAGTAAAAGTGTTATGGCAAAAACACAGTGTAGAAGAGGCTACGTGGGAACCTGAAGAAACAATGAGAGAGCAATATCCAAACCTCCTTACCGGTAAGATTTTTGAGGGCGAAAATCTCTAAAGGGGGAAGAGTTGTAATAGCCCAATTTTGGGGCTAGTCGAAATAACGGTTTCTCGACCACTAAACCGAGGTCAAAGAAATTTATTTTGATGGTGTTTTATGTGTTGTAGCATAATTATATGGATACATGAATTTTTGGTGCTTTAATTTTGATGATTTCATGCTTAATTGTGAAAAGGACTAAATCGTATAAAGTGCAAAAGTTCTATTTTTCAAAGTAGAAGTGTCAAATAGCCATAGAATGTTAAATTGGAGGTCTTTAAAGTGCAATTAGGCCATTAGGAGGGCATGGCCGGCCATAGGAATGAAGGAGACAATAGCATTAAATGTTGGTCAAATTTGGTAGAGATTAGGTGATAAAAATGACTAAAATAAAACAAAAAGATGAGATATCATCTTTTACTATTCCTCCTTCTTCCCACCGAAAATTTCAGCCAACATACTCTCTAGAAAGTAAGTGATTTTTCAGGTTTCCTTAATGATTTTTGTACTTTTGGAGTCCCCAAAGCTTAGGCTAGCTAATGAGGGGACTAATTTGTGACATGGTTGAAACTCTAGGGACTTGCCATGAGAGAGTATATGTGGTTAGCTAAGTTTTTATGGAAGAAAATGAATGTTAGGAAGATAAGAAACAACTTTTGTGAAAGGTGTTAGCATGAAAACACCTAAATAGGACATAAATGTAAAGAGTGAATTTGTGTCATAAATGCATGAGATGGTTGGAATGGTGAGTAATTGTAAGAGAAACAAATGTTCAGCTAGGCTTGTTTATTGAGAAAATATGTTGAAAAATGATTTACGAGCCTAAGGGCAAAATCGTAATTTTTGCCATAGTACAAGGACAAAATGGTCATTTTTGCCCAAGTGTAGATTTTGATGCATTATGATCATAGAATGATCTAAATGAATGAATTTCATTGTTATAGATCAAGAAGAACGCGGAATCAACCTTGACCATGGAAAGGGCAAGGTGACGGATTAAACTGTTAGTTAACACGTTTTGCACTGAGGTAAGTTTATGTGTAAACAATGCATTTTTTATATATATACATTGTTGTTGATAATTAGTGCATAGCTTGATTGAGAACCTGAACAGTTCAAGTGGATTGAATGTGGTAGTTATTGAATACTCGTTATATGAATTACGAAATAGATATGAGAATGTATAATGACAATACTTGACGGTGGGCTAAGTGCGATACCACCATATTACTTACTTACGATGTGCTGGGTGCGATACCATCGTCTAATTATTAATTGGTGGGCTATGTGCGATACCACCGTAAATATCTTTTGGTGGGCTATGTGCGATACCACTGTAATTATCTTTTTGGTGGGCTATGTGCGATACCACCTCGATAAAGACTGATGGTGGACTAAGTGCGAACCCACCGAGTAATTTGATTATAAATAGTTGATTATGAGTGTAAGGCCCATAATTTACCCGGCCCATACACCAAATTAAACCCAAAACTAGACCCAACTAAACCTATCAGCCTAAACCCAAAATAATCTAGACTAACCCACTAAAGACCCAAATCCAATTACAATTAAACCAAGCCCAACAGACCCTAGCCTAAAATCAAAATAAAAAAACCCTAATTTTCCACTAAACCTAGCTGTTGCCGTTTTTGCCAATTGACCAACCGTCAGTTACATCCACCGCCGCTGTCAGCACCGCCCAAGAGCACCTGCAACAATAAATAGAAAAGACAGAGCATTGATCAAGTTGTAAAAACAATGGCTATAAAAGCCAATTTAATTTCATTTGTAAAGGAATTTTTTTTTCGATTATCAAAAAAATAAGAGACAGATTCAAACAAAAAATTGGAAGCATAGAATAAACAAAGAAACAGTAGAGATTAAACGTAAAGAAAACCCCTAAAGAATCAAGAACACAAATCGAAAGGAGGTAATATTTTTTTTATTTTCGAAAGTGTTTCTTCTCTTTTCCTCTCTTTTTTTAGCACACATATGTATACTATATTGTAAAAAAAGGGGCATAAAAAAGAAGAACAAAAATCTTACCTTTTCGGGCCTTCGTGTAACATCCTAAATTTATGGGCCTATGCATTTAGTGTAGGGATAATTTTAATAGGTTAATTTAAGCGATAGGGGTCCAAATTGGGCTCAAGATTAGTGTAATATCCGGGATTAGGGCTTGTGCATTTTTGCTTAATTGCATATGCTAGTATGCCTGTGTGTATTTTGAATGTGTTTTATGAATTTTGAGAACTCTAGAGTATAGGTGAATGCCTTAGAAATTATCAGATTTTAAGTTTCAAAGAGGGAGCTCAGCCTGATAGGCCTTAAAGAAAATTGTAAGGGAAATTAGACACACAAATGGGCTTGTTAAAGTGGCAAGGAGGCGCCACTTAAAGCCTCAGTAAGTGACGTCTCAAGCATGGGTGCAAGGCCTAGGTTTGAGCAGCAAGGGGAGCACTTTTGGAGTGTTTTTGCGTCAAGCAAGGAGGGGAGTTGGACGGCACTAAAACACTTGATGGATGAGCTTTAGATGTGGATTAATTCCTTCTAAAATTCGACTAAGGTAAGGGGATAATGGTGGTTTTAATTAAATTATTTTTGAATGGGTAAAAAGAGAGGAAATAGGAGAAAAATGAGGAAGCTGATAAGGGAAGAGGAGTTGGCCGGCCTAGGGACTTTCCTGATAGTATTTTCGGCTAGTGATAGTATAGGTGTGCCGAAATTTAGTTCTCTCTTCACTTATCTCTTTTGTGCCGAAACTCCTTGGAAATTCAACTTGCTTTCCTTGTTCTCTTCTTCCTTTTCTCTTCAAGTGATCAAAGTCGAATCTCCCTCTCTCAAATCCCATCATTGCCGATTCTCCCTAAGCCTCATATCCTTTCTTTTCTTTTCTTTGTTGAAGCCGAACCTTTCTAGTGCTCATCAAAAGCCGAACACTCAAGATAACCCCTAGCCAATTTTTCAAAGCCGAAAGTTCACTTCTTTGGCACTCTCTGAATCAATTTCTTCTGCAAATCTCCTTGTCAATTTCGTGAAGGTGGTTGATCATTTGCGGTTGGTCTTTCTTCTTCGGTAAGAAAACCCTCTGATGTCGATTTACTCTTTTCTTCCCTGACTGTCGAAATCAAGACCCTAATCCCATTATTGTTCTTTGGCCGAACTATGGAAAAGGTTTCAGGATTTGCCTATTGTCGACTACAAGGAAGGATCTTTCGGGACTTTTAAAGATCTAAGGTAAGTCATTCGGCCAAGGGCCATTTGTTGTGTGATTAAATGTTAGAATTGGATCTAATATATGTCTATAGGGATTTCGACAGATACCACCACCAAGTAGCAATTTCGGGATTTAGATTCACAAGGTAAGTGAATATGAATATTCGGCCAAGGCTAGATTAAGTATTAATGACTAGCCGATTCTGACTTTGACTTTTTAGGGAGGAGTACAATCTGTTCAATAGACTTTCGGGACTTTAGTGAAAGCGTTAAGTAAACCAGGTGTGTAACCCCACACTAACTCTTAAATGATTTATGGTATAATTTTAATGCATGTGTTAATAAGAATGTGAACAATATGGCCAAAGGTACCATGCAATGGTACAAAGTACTCAAGTACGCAACCTTAACGTTATGTTAATAAATGTTATGAACATGTGAAATATGGCACATATGTGAATATTGATAAGAATGTGAAATAAGGCATAAGGCATGATTTATGCATGTTTTGTATGACATGGGGCATATGGGTGATATGGAAAGGGGAAGTGATCTGGTGGTTTTTACCACAATATCTGGTGACACATGTCACATAATCTGAATGTGGTGACTTTTGTCACAAAATGTTATCTGGTGACCAAGGTCACAAATTATTATTATCTGGTGGCTGTGCCACGAATTTATAAGGGCGATGTGCCAGTCGACTGCAGCGACTGCCTTCGATGGTGTGTAGCGGATGGAGGGTCGATTTAGTAATCCCCACGGTGTAATTGGTTGGTACGGGTGATGTGTAGTGGATGGTTATCTAGGTTTGGGTTCGGGAATGCATCATTGATTATATTTGTTTATATATGATTGTATGCCTGAATCGTTTGGGACTTTGTGTTGGCTGTTACACATTGAGTCTGTTTGACTCACCCCGTTGTGGGATATCTTTTCAGGTGATGCTCAGTGATGGACCGGGTCGGCAGGAACTTAGTGGTGGCCATGCTCAACTCAGAGTTATTTTATTCAAAGACTATTTATTTAAGTTTGGATTTATTTCGGGTTTTCTTGATGTAATAAGGCCATTAGTATCAAACTGTTTATGCTTGCATTTTTAATTATTTTAGTATGATACTTTTTTTTTATCAAATCAAAGTTTAAGTGAATTTTCTTAAAAATAAAATCTAAATGTTTTGGCAACTAATCACAAACAATTTTCAAATTAAAGGTAAACTATAAAACAACTCGACAATTCTTGTAACTTATGATTTGCAGTATAATAATAATGTTTCAGACTTCAAAAAAATTACATCATCGATTTCTCTTCGAAACCACCCAAAATTTTCAAAGTAACAAACTAGATTTTGAAATGTGTTACTCGAGGAACATACCAGATCTGGTCGAGGCTCGTGGGCCAGGTTCGGGGTGTTTCAATTAGGCAAAGGCCTTGATTAAATTATTAGATTGGGCATTAAAGAGTTAAAAGGTGGTAATTATGCTTAAAATGCCAACATAGGCTCGTGGCCCAACAATAAGTGGCACTGTAAGGGAATTAGAAGTGACGCCACACACAAGGGATTTAGGCGCCCAAAATTTAAGTTTAATGAAGCCCAAATCTTTTAATTTAAGTGAGTTAAATTTCGACAATTAGGTTTAATGAGGTGGACGGCTACAAGGCTTAAAAATAGGAGATTTATATGGATTTAATAATTGATAATTTAGAAGATAAAAAGGAGAAAAGGTAGGAGCCTATCTACAAGGAAGGTGATGGCCGAAAATCTACCACCTAGAAGAGTAAGAAATTCGGCTACTGCATGGCAAAAGGGGTGCCGAATTTTCCCTTTCATTTAGCTTGAATTTTAATTACTTAGGAAGGGTGTTTTCGGTTTTATACAGGAGGTGTCGAAATTCCTATAAATAGGGGGGTTAGCTCCTTGACTCTGACATTTAAAAACCCTAATTCTCTTTCTCTTTGTGTCGAAAATCCCTAGCCTCTTCCTCTCCAATTTTTTTTCTTTAAATTCTTCAAAAGTCGAAACTTCTTTTCCATTCTTTTACCCCTTTGAGCCGATTTTTCTTTAAAAGCTGAAAACTCTATAGTTTTTCTTTATTGATCCCATTTAAGAATTAGTTCTATTTATTCCGGCATTTAAAACTTCCTTTGGCATTGCCGAATCCTCTCTCTAGTTCTAGCCGAACCTCCTGTGCTAAGGTAAGTGTCGATTTTTTATTAGTTCTCATGATCTATTCCCGGTTCTTGAAAGGCAAAAAGCCGAAATGCTAATAGTTTAATGGTTCTATGTTGGATGGCAATTCGGGATTTGAAGGAAGCTTAGTCAACTAGATCTAAAAGCCGAAAATAGCTAGTCTCCAATTTCAGGATTTTAAGGTAAGAAGATCTGTTATTCAAATATATAAAATTGGGTAGAACACTAACCATGGCCGAATATAGGAGAGGCCCTATTTTCACATCTTTCCGGCTTTTTGAGCAAAGTTGTAGATCGGTTTAGCAAGGGTATCGACATTAATCAGGTGTGTAGATCTCTAACACACTACTAATAAACCTGTATGTATATCTATTTATGTATGTTATGGGCTAAAAAGCCGGAATAAGGTTGTATAAACAGTCGAATGGAACCCTAAAAGGGTTAGGCAAGGATGCCAGGTACGTAAACATAGAACTCCCTATGTGTATTGAATATATATATATATATATATGCCTGCATGATGTTTTCTTTATGTGTGTATGCATGGGATGAGATATTGATATGATGAAGGGGAAGTGTATGATAGGTCACGCAGTGATCGGTGGTAGAAATCCCACAAATATAAATGCTAGGTCACATTGTGATCGGTGGCTATGCCACGTTTAATGATTCCTGAATAACAGGAATAGGCAGTTCGGCTGTCGTTATGGTGTGTAGTGGATGGAGGGTTGATTGTAGAAATCCCCACGGTGTGATGGTTGGTACGGGTTGGTGTGTAGAGGATGGAACCCTAGGATGGGATGGGTTATTAATCATTTATTATTTTGATGTATGATTATGATTGATGCGTTATGGGCCAGGGCCCATAATGTGTTTGTGGGCTCAGGTCGTTGTGTGTTTTGAGATTTATACACTGAGTCTTGGTGACTCACGCTTTCCTTTTCTCTACTCTCCAGATGAGCAGTAGATCGTGGACATGGGAGCCGAGACGGACTCGAGGGGCCATCAAGTTCTATTTCTACAAAATTATATTTTCTTTAGAACTTCTTTAAGTTTGTTTTATTGTTATTTGAGGAACAGTTTTGTAATAAGGCCTCTGGCTTTTATTCAACTTAGGAGTTTTCTATGTTATACAACTTATGAATATACCACAAGGTTTATTTACATTTATTAATAAAAATACAACGAGGTTTATTTTCAAAAAGTCTCTCCCTTATTCAAATTTAATTAATTTAACTTGTCTTTTCAAAATGCGATAGAGTGTTATGTGTTCGGTAACATGCCGGATCTGGTCAAAACGCATGGGTCGGGTTTGGGGTGTTACAATTTTGGTATCAGAGCCCAGTTCAAAACTCGGGCTGTGAAATGGGTCTAGAAGTGTTTTAGAAAAAAAAATTGAATTTAAGAAAATTTTGGGTTTGAGGATATGGCCTTCGAGTCTACAGGCATCCAATCCACCCAGGTAAGTATTCTGAACTCCTGATTGTGATATAAATGTGGGCTTAATGGGCTTTATGGGACGTAGACTATCTAGATTAGAACTTGATGGACTCTAGGCTTAGACAAACAACTCTTCAATTCCATAAGACTTAATTTCACTAAACAAAACCTGTAAACGAGTCGCAAGACTAAGGTGTGGCAACAGGCATATGCATGTCTAGGAGTAGATCCGGAAGAGCTTGGTATTTAAGCAGTCCAAGTGACTCACCTCCTCTTCGCTGGAATCTTACCTGGTGCATAGTGACTGTTCACTTTAGCCATGACTGGGTGTGGCAATAGGCATACGCATGTCTAGGAGTGGATTCAGGGAGAACTTGGTAGTTAAGCAGTCCTAGTGACTCACCTCTTCTTCGCTGGAATCTTACCTGGTGCGTAGTGACTGTTCACTCTAGCTATAAGGACTTGTTCATCGGCTGAACCCATAATTAAAACCCGAAAGGGACCAACCACCCTATTTTGTAAACAAAAACCCTTAAGTTTTGTACATTTCCAAAAAGATACACTTGATTTGAAAATGTTCACAGCTATGAAAATTTACCCAAAAACCCTATGTTTACAAGAGTAACTAGATTTTCCAAAGTGCCCCTGTTTAAAAAAAATCAAAATCTCAAAATTACCGAAATACCCCCAGATTTCAAAATTACCGAAATGCCCCCAAATTTTAAAAATTACCAAAATACCCCTAGATGTCAAAATTACTGAAATGCCCCCAAATTTTAAAATTACCAAAATACCCCTGGATGTCAAAATTACCAAAATACCCCAAGATTCCAAAATTATCAAAATACCCCTGGATTGTAAAATTACCAAAATACCCTTATTTTACAAAATCACCAAGGAACCTTATTTTACGAAAGTACCCCTGGGTAGTGAAAACAACAACAACAACACCACTTTTCTGTAATGAACGTGAGTTCATGGATGTTGATGATTGAATGTATGTGTTTTTAGAGGATATGAACTGGAGACTGAATGGTGAACGCGAATTCAAAAGAACTACTTTTAAAACTATTATTCATAAGACTGTTCATGATTAATCAGTGGAAGAAAACTAATAATTCATAAAATTTCTAATCAGATAAATGCGAAGCGGTAGAATGAGTACAAGGGGTAGAGGACGTCCGCCACGTGGTCGTGGTAGGGGTAGGATGACGGTGTCGGAACCAGTAGAATCTGGTCATGGATCTGGAAACGAGATGCCAGCCGCAAAAGAGGAATTACAGGATCAGACTGCCGGAGATGACGTGGTATCTCAGGCAATGTTAAGGGTTTTAGAGAGGGTTGTTGGGGCTGGTATGGGCACAGGAGCTCGAAAATCTATGCCAGAGCGGCTTAGGGCCAATGGGGCAGAAGTGTTTAGAGGAATTTCTGGTGTAGCCCCAAGTTCAGCTGAGTATTGGTTGGAAGCGGTAGAACGTATAATGGATGATTTGGATTTCACGGAGGAGGAGAAGTTGAAGGGAGTTGTATCCCTCTTGAGGGATGAAGCCTATCAATGGTGGCTTACGGTAAAGGATGGTACAGTGGTTGACCGTATCATTCGGAATAAGTACATTGGATCGAGTTATGTGGATGCGCAGCGCAGAGCATTTCTAAATCTGGTTCAAGGGAGTAGGTCAGTGGCTGCGTATGAAGCTAAATTCTTACGCCTTAGCCGTTATGCTCGTGGAATGGTAGCCACGGAGCATGAACGTTGTGTTAGGTTCGAAGATGGCCTGAGGGATGACTTGCGTGTTTTGATAGCCCCGCAGCGGGACAGGGAATTTGCTGTCCTAGTGGAAAAGGCTAAGATAGCCGAGGAGGTAAAGCGGACTGAGAAATTAAATCGAGATAGAGATAGAGGTAGAAATAAAAGGAATTTTGGATCGTCAACCGGGCGTACTCAGAAAAGGTTCAGGTCTGATGGACCCAAACGGGAAGAGAAACCTGCTGCTGCTAACCAGACACCCAAGTGTACTAGATGTGGTAAATTCCATGCTGGTGAATGTTGGGCAGGCAGTGGGAAGTGTTTTAGGTGTGGATCTGCGGACCATCAGGTTAAAACCTGTCCGCAACAGCGGGACAGTAAAGGGACCATGGTTCGAGGGAATGCTTAGCCTGGCAGAGGAGGTCAGCAGCCACAAAGAGGTCGTGGTACAGCCAGAGGTGGTAATGGCGCTGGTTGGGGTCGTAGAGCACCAGGTCAAGGGGTAGTAAACACTGGGGCGAGACAGCCGGGGTTGGTCTATGCTGTCAGACGTCGAGAGGAGGTTGATGCACCGGATGTCATAACCGGTACGTTCTTAATCTTTAGTTTCCCTTACACTGCATTGATTGACATTAGGTTGACGCATTCGTACGTAGCTAGTAGCGTATCGGGAACTTTAAGGCTAGAATCCGAAATTACCCCTAGGGCAATGACTGTAGTTAGCCTGTTAGGACAATCTGTAGTTGTGGATAAACTCTATCGGGAAGTACCTCTAGAAGTTCAGGAGACAGTTTTCCGAACGGATCTAATGGAATTACCGTTCGGGGAGTTTGATTTAGTTTTAGGCATGGACTGGCTTGTGAAGTATCAAGCTAATCTAGATTGTGTAGCCAAGCGTATGGTGTTAAAAACCCCGAGTGTGATGAAGTGTTGGTGATAGAAGAAAGGGGGAACTGTTTGTCGAATGTAGTGACTGCCCTAAGAGTAGAAAGGATGGTGAGAAAAGGATGTGAGGCAGTTTTATTGTTTGTTCGGGCTCTAGAAGCAAAAGATCTGACTGTCGGGGATGTCAGAATGGTAAAGGAATTTCCTGATGTTTTCCCTGAAGAACTTCTGGGATTGCCCCCAGATCGTGAAGTGGAGTTTGGAATCGATCTTTTTTCGGGAACAGCACCGGTATCTATTGCCACGTATAGGATGGCGCCGAAAGAGTTAGTGGAGTTGAAAGCGCATATACAGGAGTTACTGGATAGAGGATTTATTGGACCGAGTGTGTCGCCTTGGGGAGCGCCGGTGTTATTTGTTAAGAAGAAAGATGGATCAATGCGTATGTGCATTGATTATCGTCAATTGAATAAGCTAACAATCAAGAACAAGTACCCGTTGCCAAGGATCGATGACTTGTTCGATCAGTTGAAGGAGGCCTCAATCTTTTCTAAGATAGATCTGAGGTTAGGGTACCATCAGCTTAGGGTCAAGGAAGCGGATATTCATAAGACAACTTTTAGGACTCGCTACGGTCACTATGAGTTTATGGTGATGCCGTTTGGATTGACCAACGCGCCAGCAGCGTTCATAGACATGATGAACCGAGTGTTCCAACCCTATTTAGACCGGTGTGTCGTGGTGTTTATCGATGATATCTTAGTTTATTCGAAGTCAGAGGAGGAGCATGATGCTCATCTACGAATAGTTTTGCAGAGTCTAAGGGAGAAGCAGTTGTATACCAAATTCAGTAAGTGTGAATTTTGGCTAAGGGAAGTAACGTTTTTAGGGCACGTTGTGTCGGCAGAAGGGATTAGGGTTGACCCTCGAAAGATTGAAGCAGTGTTAGATTGGAAGCCACCCAAGTCTGTGGCTGAGATTAGGAGTTTTCTTGGTTTAGCTGGGTACTGCCGAAGGTTTGTTGAAGGATTTTCTTCGGTAGCGGCACCGTTGACTAAGTTGCTACGGAAAGGAGTTCCGTTTGTTTGGTCTGATAAGCAGCAGGAGAGTTTTGAAAAGTTAAAGAGGTTTCTGACGGAGGCTCCGGTGTTGATTCAGCCGGAGGTGGGGAAGCTGTTCGTAATTTACTGTGATGCGTCACACACAGGATTAGGATGTGTGTTGATACAAGATGGGAAGGTGCTTGCATATGCATCTCGACAGTTAAGACCGCATGAATTGAATTACCCCATCCATGATTTGGAATTGGCGGCAGTGGTGTTTGCCTTAAAATTTTGGAGGCATTATTTGTATGGGGAGAAATCTGTCATTTACGCAGATCATAAGAGCTTGAAGTATCTTTTGACTCAGAAGGAGTTGAATCTAAGGCAGAGAAGGTGGATCGAGTTGCTAAAGGATTACGATTGCTCGATCGAATATCACCCGGGTAAGGCTAATGTAGTAGCAGATGCTCTAAGTCGTAAAGTAGTCTCTAACCTAAGAGCAATGTTTGCTCACCTTAGTTTATATGAGGATGGAAGCTTATTAGCCGAACTTCAAGTGAAACCTTCTTAGATTAGTCAAGTGAAGGAGAGGCAACAGACCGATGAGTTGCTAAAGGGGAAATTGCAGCTAATCTCAAAGGATGGGCCAGCAGAATTTAGTATGGATGAGGAAGGATTGTTATGCTTTCGAGGGAAGGTTTGCATGCCAAAAGATCCGGAGTTAAGGTGAAGGATTTTGAATGAGGCACACGATAGTGCATACGCTATGCACCCCGGAGGAAGTAAGATGTTTCAGGATTTGAGAGATCAGTTCTAGTGGTCGGGTTTGAAGCAAGAGGTAACTGAATTGGTGGGTAAGTGTTTGACCTGTCAGCAGGTCAAGGCAGAACATTAGTTACCATCAGGATTATTGCAGCCAGTGAAGATTCCACAATGGAAGTGGGAAAGAATCACCATGGACTTTGTTAGTGGGCTTCCCCTCACACCCACTAAAAAGATGCAGTTTGGGTAGTTGTTGATCGCTTAACGAAGTCTGCACACTTCATACCAGTGCGTATTGATTATTCCTTGCAGAAGTTAGCTAAGTTATACATAGCGGAGATAGTGAGGTTGCATGGAGTACCGGTTTCAATCATATCAGATAGGGACCATAGGTTTACCTCACGATTTTGGAAGGCTTTGCATCGAGCGCTGGGTACGAAATTGGACTTCAGTACAGCGTTTCATCCTCAGACCGATGGACAGTCTGAGCGAGTGATCCAAATCTTGGAGGGCATGTTGAGAGGATGTGTCATAGATTTCAGAGGTAGTTGGGAAGAGTTCCTACCATTAGCAGAGTTTGCTTACAACAACAGCTACCAGTCAAGTATTCAGATGGCGTCCTACGAAGCTTTGTACGAGCGGAAGTGTCAGATTTTGGGTCCGGAGTTGGTGATCGAGACAGAAGAGAAGGTTGAATTGATTCGGGTTCGACTGAAGGAGGCGTCGGACAGACAGAAGTCTTATGCTGATTTAAAGCGTAAGGACATAGAGTTCGCAGTGGGTGATAAAGTATTTTTAAAGGTGTCGCCGTGGAAGAAGGTACTAAGGTTTGGTCGAAAGGGTAAATTAAGTCCTAGATTTATCGGACCATATCGGGTGTTGAAGCGAGTAGGACCAGTAGCCTATCAGCTGGAGTTACCTCCGGAGTTAAGTCAACTTCACGATGTATTTCACGTTTCCCTGCTAAGACATTATTGTTCGGATCTGTCCCATATTGTGCCTATGGAGGAAATCGAGGTAAGACCTGATCTATCCTTCGAAGAGGATCCAGTAGAAATTTTGGATCGTGATGTTAAGGTGTTGAGAAGGAAAACGGTTCCATTGGTTAAGGTGCTGTGGCGGAATCATGGTTCCGAGGAGGCTACGTGGGAACCTGAGGAAGCAATGAGGCAGCAATACCCTCATCTTTTCTGATCAGGTAATTTCGAGGACGGAATTTCCTTAAGGGGGTAGAACTGTAACATCCTAAATTTATGGGCCTATGCATTTAGTGTAGGGATAAGTTTAGTAGGTTAATTTGAGTGATAGGGGTCCAAATTGGGCTCAGGATTAGGCAAAGGCCTTGATTAAATTATTAGATTGGGCATTAAAGAGTTAAAAGGTGGTAATTATGTTTAAAATGCCAACATGGGCTCGTGGCCCAACAATATGTGGCACTGTAAGGGAATTAGAAGTGACACCATACACAAGGGATTTAGGGGCCCAAAATTTAAGTTTAATGAAGCCCAAATCTTTTAATTTAAATGAGTTAAATTTCGGCAATTAGGTTTAATGAGGTGGACGGCTACAAGGCTTAAAAAATAGGAGATTTATATGGATTTAATCATTGATAATTTAGAAGATAAAAAGGAGAAAAGATAGGAGCCTATCTACAAGGAAGGTGATGGCCGAAAATCCACCACCTAGAAGAGTAAGGAATTCGGCTACTGCATGGCAAAAGGGGTGCCGAATTTTCCCTTTCATTAAGCTTGAATTTTAATTAATTAGGAAGGGCATTTTCGGTTTTATACAGGAGGTGTCGAAATTCCTATAAATAGGGGGGTTAACTCCTTGATTTCGACATTTAAAAACCCTAATTCTCTTTCTCCTTGTGCCGAAAATCCCTAGCCTCTTCCTTTCCAATTTCTTTTCTTTAAATTCTTCAAAAGCCGAAACTTCTTTTCCATTCTTTTACCCTTTTGAGCTGATTTCTCTTTAAAAGCCGAAAACTCTATAGTTTTTCTTTATTTATCCCATTTAAGAATTAGTTCTATTTATTCCGGCATTTAAAACTTCATTTGGCATTGCCGAATCCTCTCTCTAGTGCTAGCCGAACCTCCTGTGCTAAGGTAAGTGTCGATTTTTGATTAGTTCTCACGATCTATTCCCGGTTCTTGAAATGCAAAAAGCCGAAAAGCTAATAGTTTAATGGTTCTATGTTGGGCGGTAATTCAGGATTTGAAGGAAGCTTGGTCAACTAGATCTAAAAGCTGAAAATAGCTAGTCTCTAATTTCGGGATTTTAAGGTAAGAAGATCTGTTATTCAAATATATAAAATTGGGTAGAACACTAACCATGGTCGAATATAGGAGAGGCCCTATTTTCACATCTTTCCGGCTTTTTGAGCAAAGTTGTATATCGTTTTAGCAAGGGTATCGACATTAATCAGTTGTGTAGATCTCTAACATACTACTAATAAACATTGTATGTGTATCTATTTATGTATGTTATGGGCTAAAAAGCCGGAATAAGGCTGTATAGACAGTCGAATGGAACCCTAAAAGGGTTAGGCAAGGATGCTAGGTACGTAAACATAGAACTCCCTATGTGTATCGAATATATATATATGCCTGCATGATGTTTTCTTTATGTGTGTATGCATGGGATGGGATATTGATATGATGAAGGGGAAGTGTATGATAGGTCACGTAGTGATCGGTGGTAGAAATCCCACAAATATAAATGCTAGGTCACATTGTGATCGGTGGCTATGCCACGTTCAACGATTCCTGAATAATAGGAATAGGCAGTTCGGCCGTTGTTATGGTGTGTAGCGGATGGAGGGTTGATTGTAGAAATCCCCACTGTGTGATGGTTGGTACGGGTTGGTGTGTAGAGGATGGAACCCTAGGATAGGATGGGTTAGTAATCATTTATTATTTTGATGTATGATTATGATTGATGCCTTATGGGTCAGGGCCCATAATGTGTTTGTGGGCTCAGGTCGTTGTGTGCTTTGAGATTTATACACTGAGTCTTGGTGACTCACGCTTTCCTTTTCTCTACTCTCCAGATGAGTAGTAGATCGTGGACATGGGAGCCGAGACGGACTCGAGGGGCCATCAAGTTCTATTTCTACAAAATTATATTTTCTTTAGAACTTCTTTAAGTTTGTTTTATTGTTATTTGAGGAACAGTTTTGTAATAAGGCCTCTAGCTTTTATTCAACTTAGGAGTTTTCTATGTTATGCAACTTATGAATATACCACAAGGTCTATTTACATTTATTAATAAAAATACAGCGAGGTTTATTTTGAAAAAGTCTCTCCCTTATTCAAATTTAATTAATTTAACTTGTCTTTTCAAAATGCGATAGAGTGTTATGTGTTCGGTAACATGCCGGATCTGGTCGAAAAGCATGGGCCGAGTTTGGGGTGTTACACTTTTGGTATCAGAGCCCAGTTCAAAACTCGGGTTGTGAAATGGGTCTAGAAGTGTTTTAGAAAAAAAATTGAATTTAAGAAACTTTTTGGTTTGAGGACATGGCCTTCGAGTCTACCGGCATCCAATCCACCCAGGTAAGTATTTTGAACTCCTAATTGTGATATAAATGTGGGCTTAATGGGCTTTATGGGACGTAGACTATCTAGATTAGAACTTGATGGACTCTAGGCTTAGACAAACAACTCTTCAATTCCATAAGACTTAATTTCACTAAACAAAACCTGTAAACGAGTCGCAAGACTAGGGTGTGGCAACAGTCATATGCATGTCTAGGAGTAGATCCGGAAGAGCTTGGTATTTAAGCAGTCCATGTGACTCACCTCCTCTTCGCTGGAATCTTACCTGGTGCATAGTGACTGTTCACTTTAGTCATGACAGGGTGTGGCAATAGGCATACGCATGTCTAGGAGTGGATTCAGGGAGAGCTTGGTATTTAACCAGTCCTAGTGACTCACCTCCTCTTCACTGGAATCTTACCTGGTGCGTAGTGACTGTTCACTCTAGCTATAAGGACTTGTTCATGGGCTGAACCCATAATTAAAACCCGAAAGGGACCAACCACCCTATTTTGTAAACAAAAACCCCTAAGTTTTGTACATTTCCAAAAAGATACACTTGATTTGAAAATGTTCACAGCTATGAAAATTTACCCAAAAACCTTATCTTTACAAGAGTAACTAGATTTTCCAAAGTGCCCCTGTTTTAAAAAAAAAATCAAAATCTCAAAATTACCGAAATACCCCCGAATTTCAAAATTACCGAAATGTCCCCAAATTTTAAAAATTACCAAAATACCCCTAGATGTCAAAATCACCGAAATGCCCCTGAATTTTAAAATTACCAAAATACCCCTAGATGTCAAAATTACCAAAATACCCCCTGATTTCAAAATTACCGAAATACCCCTGGATTGTAAAATTACCAAAATACCCTTATTTTACAAAATCACCAAGGAACCTTATTTTACGAAAATACCCCTGTAGGATAAATTTACAAAAATACCCCTGGATAGTGAAAACAACAAAAACAACAACAACAACACTACTTTTTTGTAATGAACGTGACTTCATGGATGTTGATGATTGAATGTATGTGTTTTTAGAGGATATGAACTTGAGACTGAATGGTGAATGCGAATTCGAAAGAACTACTTTTAAAACTATTATTCATAAGACTGTTCGTGGTTAATCAGTGGTAGAAAACTAATAATTCATAAAATTTCTAATCAGATAAACGCGAAGCGGTAGAATGAGTACAATGGGTAGAGGATGTCCGCCACGTGGTCGTGGTAGGGGTAGGATGACGGTGTCGGAACCAATAGGATCTGGTCATGGATCTGGAAACGAGATGCCAGCCGCGAAAGAGGAATTTCAGGATCAGACTGCCAGAGATGACGCAGTATCTCAGGCAATGTTAAGGGTTTTAGAGAGGGTTGCTAGGGCTGGTATGGACACAGGAGCTCGAAAATCTGTGCCAGAGCGGCTTAGGGCCAATGGGGCAGAAGTGTTTAGAGGAATTTCTAGTGTAGCCCCAAGTTCAGCTGAGTATTGGTTGGAAGCAGTAGAACGTATAATGGATGATTTGGATTTCACAGAGGAGGAGAATTTGAAGGGAGTTGTATCCCTTTTAAGGGATGAAGCCTATCAATGATGGCTTACAGTAAAGGATGGTACAGTGGCCGACCTTATCATTTGGGATTTCTTTAAGACGGCGTTCCAGAATAAATACATTGGATCGAGTTATGTGGATGCGCAGCGCAGATCATTTCTAAATTTGGTTCAAGAGAGTAGGTCAGTGGCTACGTATGAAGCTGAATTCTTACGCCTTAACTGTTATGCTCGTGGGATGGTAGCCACGGAGCATGAACGTTGTGTTAGATTCGAAGATGGCTTGAGGGATGACTTGCGTGTTTTGATAGCCCCACAGCGGGAGAGGGAATTTGCTGTCCTAGTGGAAAAGGCTAAGATAGCCGAGGAGGTAAAGCGGACTGGGAAATTAAATCGAGATAAAGATAGAGGTGGAAATAAGAGGAATTTTGGATCGTCAACCGGGCGTACTCAGAAAAGGTTCAGGTCTGATGGACCCAAACAGGAAGAGAAACCTGCTCCTGCTAACCAGACACCCAAGTGTACTAGATGTGGTAAATTCCATGCTGGTGAATGTTGGGCAGGTAGTGGGAAGTGTTTTAGGTGTGGATCTACAGACCATCAGGTTAAAAACTGTCCGCAACAGCGAGACGGTGAAGGGACCATGGGTCGAGGGAATGCTCATCCTGGCAGAGGAGGTCAGCAGCCACAGAGAGGTCGTGGTGTAGCCAGAGGTGGTAATGGTGCTGGTCGGGGTCGTGGAGCACCAGGTCAAGGGGCATGAAACACTGAGGCGAGACAACCGGGGTTGGTCTATGCTGTCAGACGTCGAGAGGAGGCTGATGCACCGGATGTCATAACCGGTACGTTCTTAATCTTTGGTTTGCCTTACACTGCATTGATTGACATTGGGTCGATGCATTCGTACGCAGCTAGTAGCGTATCGGGAACTTTAAGGCTAGAATCTGAAATTACCCCTAGGGCAATGACTGTAGTTAGCCCGTTAGGACAATCGATAGTAGTGGATAAACTCTATCGGGAAATACCTCTAGATGTTCAGGGGATGGTCTTCCGAAAGGATCTAATGGAATTACCGTTCGAGGAGTTCGATTTAATTTTAGGCATGGATTGGCTTGTGAAGTATCAAGCTAATCTAGATTGTGTGGCCAAGCGTATGGTGTTAAAAACCCCCGAGGGTGATGAAGTGTCGGTGATAGTTTAAAGGGGGAACTGTTTGACGAATGTAGTAACTGCCCTAAGAGCAGAAAGGATGGTGAGGAAAGGATGTGAGGCAGTTCTATTGTTTGTTCGAGCTCTAGAAGCCGAAGATCAAACTGTTGGGGACGTCAGGACGGTAAAGGAATTTCCTGATGTTTTCCCTGAAGAGCTTCCGGGATTACCCCCAGATCGTGAAGTAGAGTTTGGAATCGATCTTCTTTCGGGAACAACACCGGTATCTATTGCTCCGTATAGGATGGCACCGAAAGAGTTAGTGGAGTTGAAAGCGCAGATTCAGGAGTTGTTGGATAGAGGATTTATTCGACCGAGTGGTCGCCCTAGGGAGCGCCGGTGTTATTTGTTAAGAAGAAAGACGGATCAATGCGTATGTGAATTGATTATCGTCAGTTGAATAAGCTAACAATCAAGAACAAGTACCCGTTGCCAAGGGTCGATGACTTGTTCGATCAGTTGAAGGGGGCCTCAATCTTTTCTAAGATAGATCTGAGGTCAGGGTACCATCAGCTTAGGGTCAAGGAAGCGGAAATTCATAAGACAACTTTTAGGACTCGCTACGGTCACTATGAGTTTATGGTGATGCCGTTTGGATTGGCCAACGCGCCAGCAGCGTTCATGGACATGATGAACGGAGTGTTCCAACCCTACTTAGACCGGTGTGTCGTGGTGTTTATCGATGATATCTTAGTTTATTCGAAGTCAGAGGAGGAGCATGATGCTCATCTGTGAATAGTTTTGCAGAGTCAAAGAGAGAAGCAGTTGTATGCCAAATTCAATAAGTGTGAATTTTGGCTAAGGGAAGTAACATTTTTAGGGCACGTTGTGTCGGCAGAAGGGATTAGGGTTGACCCTCGAAAGATTGAAGCAGTGTTAGATTGGAAGCCACCCAAGTCTGTGGCTGAGATTAGGAGTTTTCTTGGTTTAGTTGGGTACTACCGAAGGTTTGTTGAAGGATTTTCTTCGGTAGCGGCACCGTTGACTAAGTTGCTATAGAAAGGAGTTCCGTTTGTTTGGTCTGATAAGCAGCAGGAGAGTTTTGAAAAGTTAAAAAGGTGTTGATTCAGCCGGAGGCGGGGAAGGAGTTCGTAATTTACTGTGATGCGTCACACGCAGGATTAGGGTGTGTGTTGATGCAAGATGGAAAGATGGTTGCATATGCATCTCGACAGTTAAGATCGCAAGAATTGAATTACCCCACCCATGATTTGGAATTGGCGGCAGTGGTGTTTGCCTTAAAAATTTGGAGGCATTATTTGTATGGGGAGAAATCTGTCATTTACACAGATCATAAGAGCTTGAAGTATCTTTTGACTCAGAAGGAGTTGAATCTAAGGCAGAGAAGGTGGATCGAGTTGCTAAAGGATTACGATTGCTTGATCGAATATCACCAGGGTAAGGCTAATGTAGTAGTAGATGCTCTAAGTCGTAAAGTAGTCTCTGACCTAAGAGCAATGTTTGCTCACCTTAGTTTGTATGAGGATGGAAGCTTATTAGCCGAACTTCAAGTGAAACCTTCTTGGATTAGTCAAGTGAAGGAGAGGCAACAGATCGATGAGTTGCTAAAGGGGAAATTGCAGCTAATCTCAAAGGATGGGCCAGCAGAATTTAGTATGAATGAGGAAGGATTGTTATGCTTTCGAGGGAAGGTTTGCATGCCAAAAGATCCGGAGTTAAGGCGAAGGATTTTGAATGAGGCGCACGGTAGTGCATACGCTATGCACCCCGGAGGAAGTAAGATGTTTCGGGATTTGAGTGATCAGTTCTGGTGGTCCGGTTTGAAGCAAGAGGTAACTGAATTGGTGGGTAAGTGTTTGACCTTTCAGCAGGTCAAGGCAGAACATCAGTTACCATCAGGATTATTGCAGCCAGTGAAGATTCCACAATGGAAGTGGGAAAGAATCACCATGGACTTTGTTAGTGGGCTTCCCCTCACACCCACTAAGAAAGATGCGGTTTGGGTAGTTGTTGATCGCTTAACGAAGTCTGCACACTTCATACCAATGCGTATTGATTATTCCTTGCAGAAGTTAGCTAAGTTATACATAGCGGAGATAGTGAGGTTGCATGGAGTACCGGTTTCAATCATATCAGATAGGGACCATAGGTTTACCTCACGATTTTGGAAGGCTTTGCATCGAGCGCTGGGTACGAAATTGGACTTCAGTACAGCGTTTCATCCTCAGACCGATGGACAGTCTGAGCGAGTGATCCAAATCTTGGAGGGCATGTTGAGAGGATGTGTCATAGATTTCAGAGGTAGTTGGGAAGAGTTCCTACCATTAGCAGAGTTTGCTTACAACAACAGCTACCAGTCAAGTATTCAGATGGCGTCCTACGAAGCTTTGTACGGGCGGAAGTGTCGCACTCCTACCTACTGGACAGAACTAGGGGAACATCGGATTTTGGGTCTGGAGTTGGTGACCGAGACAGAAGAGAAGGTTGAATTGATTCGGGTTCAACTGAAGGAGGCGTCGGACAGAAAGAATTCTTATGCTGATTTAAAGCGTAAGGACATAGAGTTCGCAGTGGGTGATAAAGTATTTTTAAAGGAGTCGCAATGGAAGAAGGTACTAAGGTTTGGTCGAAAGGGTAAATTAAGTCCAAAATTTATCGGACCATATCGGGTGTTGAAGCGAGTAGGACCAGTAGCCTATCAGCTGGAGTTACCTCTGGAGTTAAGTCAAATTCACGATGTATTTCACGTTTCCATGCTAAGACATTACCGTTCGGATCCGTCCCATATTGTGCCTATGGAGGAAATCGAGGTAAGACCTAATCTATCCTTCGAAGAGGAACCAGTAGAAATTTTGGATCGTGATGTCAAGGTGTTGAGAAGGAAAATGGTTCCATTGGTTAAGGTGCTGTGGCGGAATCATGGTTCCGAGGAGGCTACGTGGGAACCTGAGGAAGCAATGAGGCAGCAATACCCTCATCTTTTCTGATCAGGTAATTTTGAGGATGAAATTTCCTTAAGGGGGTAGAACTGTAACATCCTAAATTTATGGGCCTATGCATTTAGTGTAGGGATAAGTTTAATAGGTTAATTTAAGTGATAGGGGTCCAAATTGGGCCCAGGATTAGGCAAAGGCCTTGATTAAATTATTAGATTGGGCATTAAAGAGTTAAAAGGTGGTAATTATGTTTCAAATGCCAACATGGGCTCGTGGCCCAACAATATGTGGCACTGTAAGGGAATTAGAAGTGACGCCACACACAAGGGATTTAGGGGCCCAAAATTTAAGTTTAATGAAGCCCATATCTTTTAATTTAAGTGAGTTAAATTTTGGCAATTAGGTTTAATGAGGTGGACGGCTGCAAGGCTTAAAAAATAGGAGATTTATATGGATTTAATAATTGATAATTTAGAAGATAAAAAGGAGAAAAGATAGGAGCCTATCTACAAGGAAGGTGATGACCGAAATTCCACCACCTAGAAGAGTAAGGAATTCGGCTACTGCATGGCAAAAGGGGTGCCGAATTTTCCCTTTCATTTAGCTTGAATTTTAATTAATTAGGAAGGGCATTTTCGATTTTATACAGGAGGTGTCGAAATCCCT
Source organism: Gossypium australe (assembly GCA_005393395.2). Lineage (NCBI taxonomy): Eukaryota > Viridiplantae > Streptophyta > Magnoliopsida > Malvales > Malvaceae > Gossypium > Gossypium australe. Next base: position 18,846,048 of record CM016615.1, read on the forward strand.
ATAAATAGGGGGGTTAGCTCCTTCATTCTGACATTTAAAAACCCTAATTCTATTTCTCCTTGTACCGAAAATCCCTATCCTCTTCCTCTCCGATTTCTTTTCTTTAAATTCTTCAAAAGCCGAAACTTCTTTTCTATTCTTTTACCCCTTTGAGCCGATTTCTCTTTAAAAGCCGAAAACTCTATAGTTTTTCTTTATTCATCCCATTTAAGAATTAGTTCTATTTATTCCGGCATTTAAAACTTCCTTTAGCATTGCCGAATCCTCTCTCTAGTGCTAGCCAAACCTTCTGTGCTAAGGTAAGTGTCGATTTTTGATTAGTTCTCATGATCTATTCCCGGTTCTTGAAAGGCAAAAAGTCAAAAAGCTAATAGTTTAATGGTTCTATGTTGGGCGGCAATTCGGGATTTGAAGGAAGCTTGGTCAACTAGATCTAAAAGCCGAAAATAGCTAGTCTCTAATTTCGGGATTTTAAGGTAAGAAGATCTGTTATTCAAATATATAAAATTGGGTAGAACACTAACCATGGCCGAATATAGGAGAGGCCCTATTTTCACATCTCTCCGGCTTTTTGAGCAAAGTTGTAGATCAGTTTAGCAAGGGTATCGACATTAATCAGGTGTGTAGATCTCTAAACACTACTAATAAACCTGTATGTATATCTATTTATGTATGTTATGGGCTAAAAAGCCGGAATAAGGCTGTATAGACAGTCGAATGGAACCCTAAAAGGGTTAGGCAAGGATGCCAGGTACGTAAACATAGAACTCCCTATGTGTATCGAAAATATATATATATGCCTGCATGATGTTTTCTTTATGTGTGTATGCATGGGATGGGATATTGATATGATGAAGGGGAAGTGTGTGATAGGTCACGCAGTGATCAGTGGTAGAAATCCCACAAATATAAATGCTAGGTCACATTGTGATCGGTGGCTATGCCACGTTTAATGATTCCTGAATAACAGGAATAGGCAGTTCGGCTGTCGTTATGGTGTGTAGCGGATGGAGGGTTGATTGTAGAAATCCCCACGGTGTGATGGTTGGTACGGGTTGGTGTGTAGAGGATGGAACCCTAGGATGGGATGGGTTATTAATCATTTATTATTTTGATGTATGATTATGATTGATGCCTTATGGGCCAGGGCCCATAATGTGTTTGTGGGCTCAGGTCGTTGTGTGCTTTGAGATTTATACACTGAGTCTTGATGACTCACGCTTTCCTTTTCTCTACTCTCCAGATGAGCAGTAGATCGTGGACATGGGAGCCGAGAGGGACTCGAGGGGCCATCAAGTTCTATTTCTACAAAATTATATTTTCTTTAGAACTTCATTAAGTTTGTTTTATTGTTATTTGAGGAACAGTTTTGTAATAAGGCCTCTAGCTTTTATTCAACTTAGGAGTTTTCTATGTTATGCAACTTATGAATATACCACAAGGTTTATTTACATTTATTAATAAAAATACAACGAGGTTTATTTTCAAAAAGTCTCTCCCTTATTCAAATTTAATTAATTTAACTTGTGTTTTCAAAATGCGATAGAGTGTTATGCGTTCGGTAACATGCCGGATTTGGTCGAAATGCATGGGCCGGGTTTGGGGTGTTACACTTCGGCTGCCGTGCACGGCGGCGCTGGCGACAGAGCCCGTGGCAGAGGCCGGCCAGAACCTCGTCGCCCCTCCCTGGACCTGCAGAGAACAAATGAGAGGATCAGTTTTTTTTTTTTTAAAAAAACAGAGAAACAAAATGAAAATTTTAAGGAGATTTTGGCTTATATAGCCAATCGAAACGATGCCGTTTTGGTTGGCGTCCAAATGCCCAAAAACGTCGTTGTTTCACCTCGACCCGACCCGATCCGACCCGCTCCAACCTCAGGATCCACGTGTTTTCTAAAAATGGGGAATTTATGCGCGCGGTCCCTCCGTCCTTTCATGGATTTGCAATCAGGTTTTTCAGTGTTTTAATTGTGCCCTGAAAATCTATTTGGTTTGCGATTGGATCCTTACCTATGCTGCGCGTTTTGGGAGGGAAAGGGCTATTGCCCGTTTAGTCCCCCATGTTATCTGTGCGCTTAGAATAGGTCCTTTCCCTTTTTATTTTATTTCAAATCAACCCCAAACTTCCGTTTTGAATTCAATTTCATCCTTTTAGTTATTTTGTAACTTTTATTTTTATCATTATATTATGGTTATTATTACTATTATTATATTATTATTTATATATGTATATATATTTTATTGTTATTTCATTTATTAATGGCCATTATTGCTACTATTACTATATTATAGTTTTAACATCATCGTTATTATTACTTCGTTATTATTATTTCTTGTTTTATCATTTTTATTTCTATTACTATTCTATTATTATTATTATTATTACAATTATTTCAAATTATATTATCATTTCTTCTATTATTATTATTACTATTGTATTATTATTATTATTATTAGTATCCTTTTTATCAGTATTATTTTTATTTCCATATTTTACTTATTTATAAGCTTCATACAACATCAGACTTTACTATTCTTAAATTATTATCATTTTCTACTTATTATTATTATTATTACTACTAATATTATTCCTTTATTTTATTATTATTTTTGCATTATTATTAGTATTATCCTTACTATCATTTCTATTATTGTTTTTGTAACCATATTATTATTATTATTATTATTATTATTATTATTATTATTATTATTATTATTATTATTATTATTATTATTATTACTACTACTACTACTTATTTATTTATTGGCTTATTATTAAGTTTCTTTTTTATTTATTCTTATTATTCTTATTTTCAATTTTCTCTTTTTACTTTTACCTATTATTTTCTTTTTAAAGTTACATAGCTTGTTTGTTTTATTTATTTTATTTTTCATACTACTCATTTATTATTATTTCGTTATACTTTTTAATATCATGATTTATTTCTTTTTGTTTTTACAAATTTGTGTTATATTAATTTTTTTACCCGATACAAAATTGATTTCTTTCATATAGGCAATGTTCCGTATTTAGAAATTCGAGGGGCCGTGCCCTAACGTATTGGGTTTTGATTTTCCTCGTTTAATCTAAATAATCGAATATCCTTTTTTAAAACAAATACATAAATTTTAAATAAAAAGCTTATTCTCGAGAATTCGAGATGTCGTGTCCTAACGCATTGGATGTGATGTTTTGTTATTTCGAGATAAGATTTTCCAAAATAAGGCATTATTTCGCGTTTTAGAAATTCGAAAAATCGTGCCCTAACGTGTTGGGTTTCAGTTCTTCGCTTGGCCAAATAATCAAATATCCTTTTGATATTTTCAATACATGAGTCTCGAGAATCATGAGATGATCTTGGATTCGAGGATTTAAATTACCGTGTTCTAACGTGCTGGATGTGATATTTATTCATTCAGAGCGAGAGAATCTTAATATCCAATTCGAGAAAATTCAGATATTTTTAAAAGAGGTCGTATTTTTAAAATCTTTTTCAAATTTTCAACTTTCGACATTAAGGCATTAAATAATCAATTAGGTACCAAGTTTGGGCGTGATGAGGGTGTTAGCCCTTCCTCGCACGTAACCGACTCCCGAACCCGATTTCTCAAAACTTCGTAGACCAAAAATCGTCATTTTAGTAAATTTAAATTTTATTAAAAATGATTGAATAAAGAGGTGACCCGATCACACCTCATGAAAAAGGATTGGTGGCGACTCACAAGTTTTTTCGTTTTCATTTTCAAAAATCCTAGTCGATCTGTTTTTCCAAAAATGGTTACGACAGCTTGGCGACTCCACTGGGGATTTCAGAGAGTCGAGCCGTAAAATTGATTTGTTTTCTGTCTTGTTATCGAAAATTGAAAATCTGATTTAAAAAATTACAATCCCATTATTGCATTTGTTCGTACTGTCAGTTACTGTAGTTTGAGTCTTGCATCATATTGCACAGGGACCATTTTGGTCTTACCCCTTTAAGTGGGAGTGTGAAGCTACTCCTTCGTGAGGTTTTCACCTCCGTGCAGGATAGTGAATCGCTTTCGGGATACATTCGTACCTATGTATTCGTGAGATTTTCATCTCTGTGCAACCATAGGGAAATGTATCCCCCTGAACCGAACTCGATCTATATGAGCCTATAATGGGTGAAGATTGAGGAATCTGCTGGTTTAGGTACCTCTCTTTAGAACCAAACCACATATAGAGAGATCTAGGAGCCTACCCTAGATAGAGCCATGCCAAACCCTAGTGGTTACCCGGATAGGTGTTCTGTGTTTGTTTATTCCTCTTGCACTAACGTGTTTTCTTTTGTTTTGATTGCATTGCATTGCATCATCATAGAAAGAAGGTGTTGATTCATATTCGATTGCTAGATAGAAGAGTTTGTCATAAAGAAATGAATTGCTTGATAAAGTGGATTATAATACGGTCTTTCAAATATAGTCCAAATAAACAACGAGAGAAGGCTGGTGGTCCGCAGAAGAATACAAGACCTTGCCCGAGGATTCAAGCTGACAAAGATTATTCAAGAGCAGTCACGTCTCGACTTTCTTAAAGAAGCTTATGAGCATCACGGGGAATAGGTGAGTGAAGAGTAAAAGTCGTTTAACAAACCACAAACATGCATTTTCTACCATCAAACATCAAAATGCATACATTTTCAACATGGGTAAAGTTTTAAACTTCACCTTTCTTTCAAATTAGTCCTTGAAATAGCTAGATTAGGTTACAAGGATCTCAAAAAACATAAAAATCATTAAAAACAAGGCTAGAACGGACTTACAATCGAGCTTGGAAGCTTGAAAAACCCTAGCAATGGTTTTTTCTTGCTACATTCGACCATGGGAGGAAGATGGACAAAACTTGGCTTTTAATTTGGCTTTTTAATTTATTTACTTACCAAATTACCAAAATGCCCTTAATGAAAAATTTTAGAAACATACCTAGCCATGTCCATTTTTGTCCAACAACTTAACCAATGGTCTAATTACCATTTAAGGACCTCCAATTTAAAATTTCATGGCAATTAGAATCCTTTAATCTATAGAACTCACATTTTGCACTTATTACAATTTAGTCCTTTTGACTAAATTGAGTGCCCAAATGTCAAAATTTTCGAACAAAATTTTCAAGAAATCATTCCATAAAGCTCTAGACCATAAAATATAATAAAATTGAATTTTTTCGCGTCAGAATTTGTGGACCCAAAATCACTGTTCCAACTAGACCCAAAATCAGGCTATTACACCAAGCCACTATCATCCACTATCTCATAAATGGGCTAATTACCACTTAAGGACCTCTACTATTTAACTCCATAGCCATTTAATTTCTTTAGCTTATAGAACACAACTTTTACACTTTAGACAATTTAGTCCTTTTTACCAAATTGAGCACTCAAACAATAAAATTTCTTAATGAAATTTTCACACAATAATATTATCATGCTGTAAATATTAAAATAATAATAAAACAATTATTTCGACATCAAATTTTTCATCCCAAAACTACTATTTTGATTTGACTAAAAACGGGTTGTTACAATTTTTCCCTCTTTAGGGATTTTCGTTTCCGAAGATCTTACCATCAAAAAGGTTAAGGTACTGTTTTCTCATAGCTTCCCCGGGTTCCCACGTAGCCACTTCGATACTGTGCCGATGCCACAAAACCTTTACTAAAGCTATGCTTTTATTTCTCAATTCTTTAACTTCTCAAGCTAAAATTCTGATAAGTTCTTCGTTATATGTCATATCAGGTTGAATTTCTATCTTAGACGGAGAAATGATATGCGATGGATCTGATCGATATCGACGCAACATCGACACATGAAATACATTGTGGATCTTTTCTAACTCTGACGATAAAGCTAGCCGATATGCTATTGGTCCTATTCTTTCGATAATCTCATACGACCCGATGAATTGTGGACTCAGCTTGCCTTTGCAAACAAATCAAAGGATTTTCTTCCACGAAGATACATTCAGAAATACTTTGTCACCGATCTAAAATTCAATGTCTTTACTTTTCAAATTCGTGTATGATTTCTGTCGATCTGAAGCTACTTTTAAACTGTTTCGAATTACTTTCACTTTTTCTTTAGTCTCTCGGATCAAATCAACCCTGTGAATCTTTTTCTCACTAAGCTTGGTCTAATACAATGGAGTTCAGCATTTGCGACCATACAAAGCATTTTCAACCAATGACAAATATTTCTCCCAATTGCCTTCAAACTCTAATATACAGCAACAAAGCTTATCTTTGAGAATCTAAATTACTCTCTTAGACTAACCGTTGGTTTGCGGATGAAATGTGGTACTAAAGTTCAACTTTGTACTTAGAGCTTCTTGCGATTTCTTCCAAAATCACGACATAAACCTCAGATCTCTATCCAATATAATCGAAGCTGGAACCCTATGCAATCTAACTATCTCAGTAATATACAACTCATCCAATTTATCAAGTGAATAATCTGTACGTACCGAAATGAAATGTGCTTATTTTTTCAGTTGATCAACGACAACCCAAATAGCATCTTTCTTTTTAGGAGAAGGGGAAAACCTGATACGAAATCCATCGTAACTGTATCCCATTTTCACTCTGGTATCATCACAGGTTGTAACAATCTGAATGACACCTGATGTTCAGCTTTAACTTACTGACAAACAAATATCTCGATACAAACTCTAAAATGTCTCTTTTCATGCCCGACCACCAATACAATTGTTTCAAATCATTATACATTTTTGTACTCCCCGGGGGAATAGATAAACAACCACTGTGTGCTTCGTGTAGAATTTTCTGAATAATCCCAGAATTCTTTGGTACGCAAATTCTATCTCGAAATATTAAACAATCATCGGATCCGATATGATATTTTAAATCACTAGTAGACTCACATTGCAATCTTTTAGTTTGTAACTCATTATCAAACTTTTGAGCCTCACAAATTTGTTGAAGAAATACCGGTTTAGCTTTTAATTCTACTAGAATCAAACCATCATCAGACAGTTAACTGAGTATTCATCACTCTCAAAGCAAATAATGATTTTCTACTCAAAGCATCTGTGACTACGCTTGCTTTCCCCGGATGATAATCAATCACCACTCGTAATCTTTCAACAGCTCGATCCACCTCCGTTGTCGCAGATTCCAATTATTTTGAGTCATAATATATTTCAAACTTTTATGATCAGTAAAGATATGGAATTTTTCACCGTATAAATGATGTCGCCAAATTTTCCATGCGAAAACAATAGCGGCCAATTCTGAATCGTGCATCGAATAATTCTTTTCATGCAGCTTCAACTATCTGGAGGCATAAGCTATTACTTTTCCTTCTTGAATTAAAACACAACCCAAACCGTTCAATGACGCGTCGCTAAAAATCACAAATTCTTTACTTGATTTAGGTTGAACCAACACTGGTGCCTCAATTAACAATGCTTTCAACTGTTCAAAATTCTGTTGACATTTCTCGAACCAATCAAATTTTACATCTTTTTGTAGCAATCTAGTCATCGGTGTAGCAATCATTGAGAATCTATTAACAAAACTTCGATAGTAGCCGGCTAATCCTAGAAAACTTCTGACTTCAGATACATTTCTCGGTGGTTTCCAATCAACAACTACTGAAATCTTACTTGGATCAACTCATATGCCTTCAGCTAAAACAATATGTCCCAAAAATTTAACTTCTTGAAGCCAAAACTCACATTTATTGAATTTAGTGAACAATTGCTTACCTTTCAGGGTTTGTAGTATAATCCTCAAATGTTCGGCATGCTCAGACTCATCTCGTGAATAGATCAGAATGTCGTCAATGAATACAACCAAAAATATGTCTAAATACGGTCTAAAAATTTGATTCATCAAGTCCATAAAAACTGCAGGAGCATTAGTTAATCTGAAAGGCATAACAAGAAATTCATAATGCCCACACCTTGTTTTGAATGTAGTTTTGGGCACATCTGAATCTTTCACTCGCAACTGAAAATAACCAGATCTAAAATCTATCTTCGAAACAATGTTGTCCCTTTCAACTGATCGAACAAATCATCGATTCTTTGCAACGGGTAGTTTTTCTTTATCGTAACCTTGGTGAGCTGACGATAATCAATTCAAAGTGTCATTGTTCTGTCTTTCTTCTTTACAAATAACACTGGCGCACCCCAGGGCGAAAAACTAGGTCGTGCAAAACCTCTATCCGTTAACTCTTGCAACTGAGCTTTTAATTCTTTTAATTTTGCCGAAGCCATTTTGTACGGAGCTATTGATTTTGGTGATGTTCCTGACACTAATTCAATGGCAAACTCAACCTCTCTGATCGATGGTAACCCCGGTAATTCTTCTAGAAACACATCTGGATACTCACAAACTACTGGCACTGATTCAATCTTTAATTTAGACACTATTGTATCCAGTACATAAGCAAGGTAAGATTTGCAACCTTTTCTTACACATCTCTGAGCTGACATAGATGAAATCACAACAGGAAATTCACTCGACTCATCTGATTCAATTTGAATGATTTCACTGTTCTGACATTTCAATTCAATAGTCTTTCATCTACAATTCACAACAGCATAATGCAAAAATAAACAATCCATACCCAGTATCACATCGAATTCATCAAATGGCAAAACCATCAAATCAGCTGGAAAACAGTAACCCCGAATCATCAAAGGACAACTCTTGCAAACTTTATCAACTAAAGCATACTTGCCTAAGGGGTTCGATACTTTAATCACAAACTCAGTAGACTCAATAGGCAAACTTTTATTAGACACCAAATTCATACAAATATACGAATGAGTTGATCCAGGAAAAATCAAAGCAATCACATTAGTGTCATAAAGAGAAAATGTACCGGTGATAATATCGGGTGATGACGCATCTTCGTGAGCGCAAATCGCGTAAGCTTCAGCAGGTGCTCTAGCCTCTTATCTCACTGTAGAATCTCTCGTAGTACCGCGATTACTATTCATACTCCTGGTGTTTCGGGTTGGTCTCCTTCTAGCAGTTGTATTGCTTGACCTTACATTTTGAGATTTATCTTTCTCATTTAATTCAGGACAATCCCGGATAAAGTGATCTTGCGAGCCACATCTGAAGCAAGCCCAGTCATTCATTCTACATTCACCAGGATGTCGTCTTCCACATCATTGACATTCAGGTCTATTGATCCTAGCATTACCAAAGTTGGCTATTAATGTAACTTGGGCTTTAGAACTCGAGTGTTGATTCCCACGATCTCTATTGGAATATCCCACCGAAGCAGTCGAGCGGTTATACGAATCTCGCGATTTCTTAGATGAAGATTGATATGGTTTATTCATCGATCTCTTTCTTGAATCTCTAGCCTCAAAATCAGCCTTTCTCCTTTCTTTGCCAAGTTTTTCGGCTTTACAGGCTCTGTCAACAAGCACCACAAATTCTTTCAACTCTAGAATCCCGACTTGTAATCTGATATCCTCGTTCAGCCCATCTTTGAATCTCTTGCACATAATTGCCTTAGTCAAAACACACTCCCGAGCATACTTACTGATTCTAACAAACTCTCGCTCGTATTCTGTCACAGACATACAGCCCTGTTTCAGCTCCAAAAACTCTTTGTGTTTCTGATCAATGAATCGTTGACTGATGTATTTGTTTTTGAACTCAGCTTGAAAGAAATCCCAGGTAACTCTTTCTCTCGGTACCAGAGACACTAAAGTATTCCACCATTGATATGCTGTGTCCCTCAAAAGTGATACAACACATTTTAAACACTCTGCCGGTGTGCAAGAAAGCTCATCAAATACTCTGATAGTGTTTTCAAGCCAAAACTCAGCTCTCTCGGGATCGTTATCAACATTAGCTCTAAACTCTTCAGCTCCAAGTTTTCAGATCTTATCAACTGGTGGCTTATTCAATCGTAGAAATTCCACACCTTGAGGAACTACAGGAACCGGTTGGGGATTAGATGGGGGTAGAGGTTGTTGAGCAGCCAAATTTGTACGAACATACTTCGTAAACCACTCATTCATCATATGGAATAAGGCTTCTTTATCCTCTTCTCCTTGGCTACCCGATACGGGTTTTGACTCGGATTGTGCTACTCCATGAATGGAGGCGGGTGTATTACTTTCAACATCGTCAGCTATAGCTCGATTGGGATCCATTTACTATACGAAAACACGATTTAAAACTGTCAGGAGATATCACACTATCACAGGTTATATAAGGCATGTATAACTAGACTCACACACACGCTATGTTAGTCCAAGAATCAATTAAACCGTAGCTCTGGTACCAATAAATGTAACACCCTCACCCGTATTCAACGTCAGAATAAGGTTACAGAGCATTACTGGACTTACAACACAATAATCATACATTTCACATACATTTCTCAAATCCAATGAATCATCAATCAAAATCATTCACACCGTCCCTAACAGCAACCTACGGGGCCTTAAACATGCATTCGGGAAGGGTCGGGACAAAACTAATAACTCAAGAAACTTTTACAAAACTTAGAAAATTTTTCCATAATACAGGGGATACATGCTCGTGTGGTCCGCCCATTTGTCTCACACAGCCAAAGATACACCCGTGTCACAAGCCGTGTGGACATTTGAAAAATGAAATCACATGGCCATGTTCTAGCCCGTGTCCAACCCCGTGTAATACTCTGACTTGGGTCACACGGCCAACACACACGCCCGTGTAGCTAGCCCGTGTACCTTAAATATGGCCACACACGCTCGTGTACCAGGCCGTATGTTAGGTCGTGCCAAACTTGTAGGGTATACTGACTTAGGCCACATGGCCAATCACACGCCCGTGTAGAGCATATTGACTAGGTTTTTAATTCAACACCAGGGAACACACGGTCGTGTAACCTGACTATGTATTAGACATGGCTGAGACACAAGACAAGAATAGGCTATGTACTCAGTCTTTTTGCCACCCAAATTTAAATACACCTACACCAAACCAAAAGGCACCAAAACGTAGCATATATAGGCAATCAAACCAACTAAATCAAGCCTAAATCATGCCAACTCAATTCCATTATCCACAATATACCCAAGTCACAAAATGGACCATTACATTATACCAAATTCACATATACAAATCAACTAAATAAATATTTCCAAACATGCATCATTATGCACAAATTTACAAGCATATATCTTCTCTAATATCGACCATTTGACAACCACAATACCAACTATCAATAAGCAGCACAAAGCCAGCCTCAATCACATAATATAAGCCATATGCACATATATATACACACACAACCAAACTAACCAAATTAAGCCAACTTTCATGACTATATATACAAACCAAAACATAAACATTTATAAGCCAATTCAAATGGCTAAATTCATCATCAACTTATATACCCAAATGACCAAAGTTCCTATACATGCCATATATTCCAAAAAGATATATTTAAAAGTACCAAAATGATAGCTTGATAGTGTGATGATGTAACGACCCGAATTTGGGCCCAGTAGAATTGGGCCCATTGGGCCTTAGGCATGGGAGCGTTTAAAATTTTTGAGAACATGAGAATGGCATTTATGCAAGTTGGACCTATTAGGTGAGTGATTTTGGAAGGTTAGGGGGCTTCTATGAAGTCCCGGGATCAAACTTGGGCTTTAGGAAAATTTTGGTTTTAGGTGAATAAAACCCTGGGAGTTAGTAGGTAGGCTTTGAGAATAAAATATGGAGAAAAATGACACAAAAAGAGTTGTGGTCTAGTGGCAAATGATGCCACATAAGAGACAAGGGAATGACACCACAAGGAAGCAAGAGGTCCAAGGTTCAAGTCTTGGTGCTTGCATTTTGATTTTCTTTTTAAATGGGCTTTAGACTTTGGCCATAGAATTATATTTAGTTGAGCATGTTTTAAGACAACAAGGAGCTAGTTGGTAAAGTGGCTAGCGGCGTGGATTACGCTACAGGAAAGCCTGGGTTCAAATCTTATGACAAGCAAGGGAGTATTTATTTTGCAGATTGGACGGCCAGAGTTGTGTTGGATTTAAACTCTACTGAAGGAGGGATCCCACATCGGAAAGCTAGCAAGAGAGAAGGTGAAAAGCTGGCTATAAATGGAGCTGTCTATGAGGAGAGGAAGCATACATCGGTGGGCGTTTGGGCATAAGAGCATTCGGAGCGCAGATTAGCTTCAGACTTTTATCAGGTGTGTATTTCGCCCTACTCTAGCTGTAGAGCGGCAAGTGCCGAAATGCCGGTCACACGGCAATGGTAGCCACACGAGCGTGCGAGCGCACGTGTGGGAGCTTCGACGCGTTAATTGAGGCCACCATGAGTATTCTTTTGGGTTGATATTGTTTAGGCCACGATGGGCCGAAAGGGGCTAAGTGGGCCTAATGGGCCCGTGGGCCCATATGATTAGGTTGTACGATTGTGTTGTGGATGTTGGATTAGACTATGTGAACCTCATATATGTGGCTAGATTTGGGCTAAACGGGCCACACGAGCGTGTGGACCTTTTTTTGCCGAGAATAGGTCTTAGGCCCATTTGCATCATTATCTCTGTTTACAATAACCTTGGTTTGCAAAATTACCGAAATACCCCTGGTTTGCAAAATTACCGAAATACCCCTAGGTTGCGAAATTATAGAGATACCACTGGTTTGTAAAATTACCGAAATACCCCTAATTGCAAAATTATCGAAATACCCTCGGATTACAAATTTACCGAAATACCCTTAGTGTGTAATTACCGTTTTACCCTAAACGATAAATGACCGTTGTACCCTCGTGGTAGTAATAGTGTGGAATGTGTTAATTGTGTGTTATATTTTGTATAGGTGAAGGCGCTAGTGATTATTTAGTACTCTACGTAATCAGGTGTGTAATCTCACACCTTTATTCATTTGTTATGTATTATTCTGTTTGTCGGCTAAAAGCTGAAATACCCTTAATGGGTAAGCTATGAGATACCCCTAGTAGGTGAGTGTAGAACTGGCCGAGGTGAGTAAATTTATGATTATACCCTTTTGGGTAGATTTAGCATGACAGTGTATTCCGCTTATTTGTTATATTGGTACGTTCATGCATGCACTAAATTATTATGTCATGATATGTTGCATGAGATTGGGATATGATATTGATTAATGTGGAAGTGTAACTCGGTGGCTCTGCCACATATTTTGGTGACTCAGTCACATTCTGTATAGTGGCTATGCCACGTATATTTTGTTAATCTAGTGGCTTTGCCACAATTTCGGCGATGAGCAGCGGGACTGCCATCGAGGTGTGTAGCGGATGGAGGGTTGATTGTAGAAATCCCTACAGGTGTGTTAGGCCGGTACGGGTGGTGTGTAGCGGATGGATTATTAGGCTGGGCTGGGTTACATTGCATGCACTTATCTGCTTTACCATGCTAAAAGGGCTCAGGCCCAGTTCGTTTCTGTATGGGCTTCGCCATGTTTGTTTTCGTTAGGGCTAAGGCCCAGTTTGTATCTGAATGGGCTCGGGCCCAGTTAATGTTCGATACGGGATTACACACTGAGTTCTCGTAACTCATCCCCTCTGCTTAATTTTTCAGGTGATCCCCAGTATTCAGGATTTGGAGCCGATGCGGACTCTGTGGTGGCCATACATAGTAACTTCAGTAAATTTTGTTTTACTTTACTATAAATGTTACCTTAATTTGGGTTTATGTTTTGTAATAAGGCCTCTGGGATTTTAATTTTTGGTTTTGATTTTTAATTTAGTTATTATCTATTGTTAAATGTTCAATACGGGGTTTTCCCCTAAACATTAATGGCTGTTTTCCAAAACAATAACGAATGATTTACAACTTACAAACTTTGGGTTCTCATAAACCTCTAAAATTATTTTCAAGATATCACCTTTCAGAAATTCAATGAATCTAAACTCTGTTTTAAAACAAGTTTAGAAAATAATAATAGTAACATTAATAACACTGATAACAATCACAACGTTGCTCTTATTTATTTTGAAAACCATAACAGCAAGTGCTAAATTATACAAGCAACACAACTTGAATTTTCAACGAACGCGAAGATTCTTTAACAACCATTCCATGTGACATGCCAGATCCGGCCGTAATATCTAGACCGGGTTTAGGGTGTTACATTTTGTAGTATCAGAGCCCCGTTGTAAAGCTCGACTGTGGAATAGGTTCGAAAACATTTTCCAAAAATTGGTTTGAAACATGGTCTAAAAATACATGTCTTTCTGTGAAGTATGGCACTACGGGTCTCCCGCACCAAATCCATAAATTTCCTGACCTTATGCTCTGCTATATGCTGTAATGATTGCATCTTGGTATTTATTCTGTGTGTGTTCTGTTTGGATGTGATGTTTGAATATAGAAATTGTATGCATGTGTGAAAAATACCTGTTTGTTTCTGCGATTAGATGTTTGGTTGTGTGTGAGGGGTTTCAAGATTAAGTTAAAAGTGTCATAGTGATGTTGGGATGAGAGTGCGCAGCGGCAGCGTAGTAGGATAGTCTGTGTTAAACGACTGTTAGTTAGTTGGAAATTTCGATGACGAAATTTCTTTAAAGGGGTAGATTTGTAACGACCCGAACTTGGGCCTAGTAGACTTGGGCCCATTTGGCCTTAGACGTGGGAGCGTTTAAAATTTTTGAGAAATGAGAACGGCATATATGCAGGTTGGACCTGTTAGGTGAGTGATTTTGGAAGGTTAGGGGGCTTCTATGAAATCTCGGGATCAAACTTGAGCTTTAGGAAAATTTTGGTTTTAGGTGAATAAAACCCTGAGAGTTAGTAGGTAGGCTATAAGAATAAAATGTGGAGAAAAATGACACAAAAAGAGTTGTGGTCTAGTGGCAAATGACGCCACATAAGAGACAAGGGAATGACGCCACAAGGAAGCAAGGGGTCCAAGGTTCAAGTCTTGGTGCTTGCATTTTGATTTTCTTTTTAAATGGACTTTAGACTTTGGCCATAGAATTATATTTAGTTGCGTATTTTTAAGACAACAAGGAGCTAGTTGGTAAAGTGGCTAGCGGCGTGGGTTATGCTACAGGGGAGCCTGGGTTCAAATCTCATGACAAGCAAGGGAGTATTTATTTTGCGGATTGGACGGCTAGAGTTGTGTTGGATTTAAACTCTACTGAAGGAGGGATCCCACATTGAAAAGCTAGCAAGAGGAAAGGTGAAAACCTGGCTATAAATGGAGCTCTCTATGAGGAGAGGAAGCATACCTCGGTGGGCGTTTGGGCATAGGAGCATTCGGAGCGCGGATTAGCTTCAGACTCCTATCAGGTGTGTATTTCGCCCTACTCTAGCTGTAGAGCGGCAAGTGCCGAAATGCCGGTCACACGGCAATGGTAGCCACACGAGTGTGCGAGCGCACGTGTGGGAGCTCCGACGCGTTAGTTGAGGCCACCATGAGTATTCTTGTGGGTTGATGTTGTTTACGCCACGATGGGCCGAAAGGGGCTAAGTGGGCCTAATGGGCCTGTGGGCCCATATGATTAGGTTGTACAATTGTGTTGTGGATGTTGGATTAGACTATGTGAACCTCATATGTGTGGCTAGATTTGGGTTAAACGGGCCACACAAGCGTGTGGACCTATTTGGGCCGAGAATGGGCCTTAGGCCCATTCGCATCGTTATCTCTGTTTAGAATACCCTTGGTTTGCAAAATTACCGAAGTACCCTTGGTTTGCAAAATTACAGAAATACCCATGGGTTGCGAAATTACCGAGATACCCTTGGTTTGTGAAATTACCAAAATACCCCCGATTTGTAAAATTATCGAAATACCTCTAATTGCAAAACTATCGAACTACCCTCAGATTGTAAATTTACCGAAATACCCTTAGTGTGTAATTACCGTTTTACCCCTAAACGACAAATGAACGTTGTACCCTCGTGGTAGCACTAGTGTGGAATGTGTTAATTGTGTGTTATGTTTTGTATAGGTGAAGGCGCTAGTGATTATTTAGTACTCTACGTAATCAAGTGTGTAATCTCACACCTTTATTCATTGTTATGTATTATTCTATTTGTTGGCTAAAAGCTGAAATACCTTTAATGGTTAAGCTATGAGATACCCCTAGTGGGTGAGTTTAGAAATGGCCCAGGTGAGTAAATTTATGATTATACCCTTTTGGGTAGATTTAGCATGACTGTGTATTCCGCTTATCTGTTAGATTGGTACGTTCATGCATGCACTAAATTATTATGTCTTGATATGTTGCATGGGATTGGGATATGATATTGATGAATGGGGAAGTGTAATTTGGTGGCTCTGCCACATATTTCGGTGACTCTGTCACATTCTGTATGGTGGCTATGCCACGTACATTTCGTTAATCTGGTGGCTTTGCCACAATTTCGGCGATGAGCAGCGAGACTGCCATCGAGGTGTGTAGCGGATGGAGGGTTGATTGTCGAAATCCCCACAGGTGTGTTAGGCTGGTACGGGTGGTGTGTAGCAGATGGATTATTAGGCTAGGCTGGGTTGCATTGCATCCACTTATCTGTTTTACCATGCTAAAAGTGCTCAGGCCCAGTTCGTTTCTGTATGGGCGTCGCCTAGTTTGTTTTCGTTAGGGCTAAGGCTCAGTTTGTAACTGAATGGGCTCAGACCCAGTTAATGTTCGATAAGGGATTACACACTGAGTTCTCATAACTCACCCCCTCTGCTTAATTTTTCAGGTGATCCCCAACATTCAGGATTTGGAGCCGAGGCGGACTCTGTGGTAGCCATACATCGTAACATCAGTAAATTCCGTTTTAGTTTACTATAAATTTTACCTTAATTTGGGTTTATGTTTTGTAATAAGGCCTCTGGGATTTCAATTTTTGGTTTTGATTTTTAATTCGGTTATTATCTATTGTTAAATGTTCAATACGGGGTTTTCCCTAAAACATTAATGGCTGTTTTCCAAAACAATAACGAATGGTTTACAACTTACAAACTTTGGGTTCTTATAAACCTCTAAAATTATTTTCAAAATATCACTTTTTAGAAATTCAACGAATAAAATTCTATTTTAAAACAAGTTTAGGAAATAATAATAGTAATATTAATTACACTGATAACAATCACAACGTTGCTCTTATTTATTTTGAAAACCATAACAGCAAGTGTTAAATTATACAAGCAACACAACTTGAATTTTCAACGAATGCGAAGATTCTTTAACAACCATTTCATGTGACATGCCAGATCCGGTCGTAACATCTAGGCCGGGTTTGGGGTGTTACAGATGAAGTCTTCGACAATCCCCGAATCCAAGCTAGCTTTGAAATCACTATAAAACACAGTAAAATAAACAGAGTAAGCTTTATAACTTAGCAAGTTCATATGATTAATAAGTATAATTTGCCAACTCATTTACATTTTAAAAAACATAAGCAATTGTAAATAATACATTCAACTCAACAATTTCCACATTTCCATAATTCTATGTATCAAGTATAAATTCATCAACTTTCACTTACTTTTCATATGAACTTATCAATTATCACTTATTTTCCAAACTTTTCATGAGTACCTGAAATGATCCGTATCATTGCTTGCATCCTCGTACCATCATCTTTTCCCATTGAACCTTTCGAAATAATATTGAATACTCGAGAATCTCGCACCAAAGTGCCACATACTTAGCCAATGCTATCTTAATCTCATATCACATATATGCTCACTCTCGAGCTATCAACGGGTCTGCTCACACAAGCTTTCAGTCAAGACGTAGCTACACGATGCTACTCACACAAGTTGTCAAGTAACCGCAACACATGCCGGTATACTCAGCCACCTGTAGGACGTATAGGACCAACACCCGGATCACACAATCACAATAACCCCTAATGAGATGTCACTAGTATCCTATCTATTCCCAAGGTTCAACCGGGATTCTCACTGTGTCAATGCTTTGTTGATAGATTCCGTAGTATCGTAATATCACAATTATAATATTTAAGCATATAATGTAGCATCCCAATTTTGGGTTTAGTCAGAATAGTGGTTTCAAGACCACAAATTTGAAGTAGAAATTTTTTTTTATGATTTTTTAAGGTCCATGACATGTTTGCATGATTGTGTGAAAGTTTCATGAAGAAATTTTGTGAATAAGTGTCCAATTTGACTTTTTGGACTAAATTGCAAATGTTGCAAAATATGAGATTCTAGAAGCTTTAAGTATGAAATAGCTTTGAATTATTAATTAGGGGTCCTTAAATAGCAATTTGACCAATTTCCATATTTTTGGACAAAAATGGGCATGATAGGAAATTTTTGAAAGAAATGCTTTAAGGGCATTTTTGTCATTTGATTAATAAAAGAATATAAAGGGAAAATAAGTCAAAAGTTGTGTCCATCTTCCTCCCCCATAGCCATAATTTCTAATGTGCCATAGCTAGGGTTTTGTTCATCCTTTCAAGCTCAATAGTAAGTGCATCCTAGCCCCATTTTTAAATTTTTTTTTTTGTATTTTTGAAGTTGTTATCAACCGATCTAGCTATTTATACCATTTATTTTAGCTAGGGTTCATGTTAAAAAATCTACTCATGTGTGACATGCATGTATTTTGATGTTTCATGGTAGATTGTGAAAGTTATTTGTGTGTTTAATATCTTTTACTAAGTGATTTTTGATAGAAATGCATAAAAAGGACTTATTTGTAAAAGATGTAAAATGAGTAATAAGATGTATGTTTTAATGAGAAATGTGGGGTCATATGAGTATGTGTTAGGTTTGGCTAGGCTTGGGTGACAAAGAAAATGGACACATTTCATTTTACGAGCCTAGGGACTAATTTGTAAATATGTGAAAGTTTAGGGGAAAAACTATAATTTTTCTAAAGTATGAATTTTGGACTGATTTGAACAACGTGATAATTAAATGAGCTAAATTTGTTATTATAGATCAAGAAAAATGGAGTCCGGACCTAGAATGGGGAAAGAACTAGATTTTGGACTAAATAGAATTAGTTATCCATATTTTGTACCGAGATAAGTTCGTGTGTAAATAATGCAACTTTATATTATGCATTTAATATTTGATATTGCATGAATTTTTTATTTATTTTTATGAGTACGTTCGACGAATATTCGATGTGGTAAAATTCTCGGTTGAGCCTTAGGAATAGATAGGATACAAATGTCATGACATTAGGGTTATGTGTGATTTTGTGTAAGACCATATCTAGGATATGGCATCGATATGTGATTTCGTGTAAGACCATGTTTGGGACATGACATCGATATGAAACTTCGTGCAAGACCATAGCTGGGCTGTCGGCATCGACATGTGATCCCATGTAAGACAATATCTGGGATATGGCATCGGCATCTTACTATGTGTATGAGGTTTCCCGGGTATCCTGTAGTATTCCAAGTGGTACAACGGGTAATTTCAAGATATGAAAGGATATGATTATGTTATGAAGTGATACAGGTGCGTACGTAAAACTCATGAGAAATGAACTCGATTTATGATGCATTTTTTGTAAGAATGCAATGAGTAAGTTATGCCTTGATGATTATGTGCAAATTTATAATATGCTATGTGTATGCTACTACATGTTTAATTTTGCTTATTATTTAAATGCAAACTTACTAAGCTTTATGCTTACTCCCTTTTCTTTTCAATTTTCTTATAGTATCGCCAAGCTAGCTCGGGGATCGAAGGACGTCGGAACTCGATTCACACTATCAAACTAGTCTTTTGGGTATAGTGAATTCAAGTATTTTGAGTATGGCATGTATAGGGACTTGGTCTTTTTATTATATGTCATATTGGTTAGTCAAATGTGTTGGCTTATGATGATAGTTGATTCATTTTGCACAAAGCCATGTGGCTCATAATGATTATTTGGTTGTAAATCTATTCATATATACATGCATGTGCCAATGCCATTATAATATGGCCTATGGTTATTGATGGTTGAATGATGATATGTTGCATGTATGGATGTTTGATGATGGTCAAACACTTAGTTATGCCATGTTAAGTGTCTTGAAGTTATGTATATGCCTGGATTGGTGTGGTTTTGATGTGTGTATAGGTTGGTGTAAGTATGGGTAGCAAAAAGGCTTGGTAAATAGCCTTATTTTGTACACACGGGTAGACACACGGGCATGTGCCTAGGCTGCGTGAGACACACGGCTTGCCCCATAGGCGTGTATTATGGCCGTGTGTCCCCTGTACCCTAATTAATACAAAACAGAATGCCCAGTAGTAAACACACAGGCACGAGACACGACCGTGTGTCTCGGCCGTGTGAGAGACACTGCCATAGGACATGGGCCTGTGCCCTGGCCGTGTGAAGTCTGGACCTGATTTATGAAAAATCATGAAAATAAAATTGACCATGCGGCCTAGTACATGGGCGTGTGACTTGGCTGTGTGGCTACCATTTGTTGCTGACGTCATAAACAGAATGTCCCCTATTTTGGACACGGCATGAAGCACGGACGTGTGATATGCCACACGGGCGTGTCCCTTCACCCAAACGGGCGTGTGGACCTTTTTCATGGAAAATTTTTCTAAGTTTCCCAAAAGTTTTTTAAAGTTCTCGGTTTAGTCCCGAACCACCCCTAATGTATGTTTTGGGCCTTGTAGGCTCGTAATAGGGACAATATGTATGTCAATGAAAAGTTTTAAATTTGGACGAAAAGTCATGTCTCGATTTTGTATGAATGCTTGTGTTTAAGTTCGGTAATGCCTCATACCCTATTTCGGCATCGAATACGGGTAAGGGGTGTTACATATAAACACATATAACATTAAGCTTATTAATCATACAAACTTACTTCAATTCACAAAAACGATGACATAGGTTGATTAGTCGAGTACTTTGTTTTTCCCCAGATCTAGATCCAAATTTCATTTTTCTTGATCTATATGTAATCAAGTTTAGCTTATTTAATTATCTTTCTATTCAATTTAATCCAAAACACTCATTAAAGCACGTTTACACTTTTGCCCCAAGTATTTCACAACATTTACAATTTAGTCCTTATTTCATAAAAACACAAATTAATGCAATTTGATACCAACCTATGCTAGCCAAATTTTATTAGTACACATATCGGCCTATATTTTTAATTTATTTCACATTTTAACCACAAAGTTTTTCACATTTCGTAATTTAATCCCTAATTTGCATTTTTACTAAATACCACTTAACAAAACTTGTATAACTATCATCAAACATTCATAATCTATCATCAATCATTAAAATACATGCTTATTCATCAATGGAAACATACTATATTTAACAGTTTTGCAAAATTGTCCCTGGGCTAGCTAGACCTAGTTGTAATGATATAAAAAACACATAAATCATTAAAAACAGAACAAAAACCATACCTAATTCAAGCAAATGAAAGTAGCTGAATCCCTAGACCTATTTTCCCAAGAAGAATCGGTTTCAAGAAGATGAGTGCATGAATAATTTCATTTCATTTTATTTATTTAACCTTTAATAACCAATTTACATAATTAACCTTTAAAATTCTTATTATTTACACCAAATACCAAGCCACTACATCCACTATCTCATAAATGGGCTAATTACCAATTAAGGACCTCTACTATTTAACTTCATAGCCATTTAATACCTTTAACTTATAGAACACAACTTTTACACTTTACGTGATTTAGTCCTTTTTACCAAATTGAGCACCCAAAACCTAAAATTTCTTAACGAAATTTTTAGACAATCATATTATCAAGCTATAAATATTAAAATAATTATTTTGACTTTGGATTTGTGGTCCCGAAACCACTATTCTGATTTGACTAAAAATGGGCTGTTACATTTTACGATTATAAAAATCCTAAAAAATCCTTTTTATTTATATATTGGTACTATAATTTATTTAGAATACTAATTAGATCTTTTGTTTTTTAGGTTAAAATTGATCTAGCGTTAGTCTCCATTGGGTATAGTCCTCAAAGTACTCACCTACTCTATTATAACTATATTACAACTGGACTCATACACTTGTGGATACTGCCTCATTTATATATCTTTTACTGTAGTATTTACACTCTGGACATTAGTATGTTCAGAGGTGGTCAATCTGTTGTCATCTGAAATGTCGATGGCATCGACATGTAATATGCCAGGGATGAAGATCCAAAAATAAAACTTGGCATTGATGTAGAAACAAAAAAATGTGGTGCAATATGTGGTGCTTGTGTAAAAATGACGGGCTTAGTATAAGCACCAGAATAAGTCGAGCCATACTGACTGGGGGATGATGCGGCCATCGGTGTGTTGGGACTGCCAATACGCCTGATAACACTTGTAAAGAGTTATATTTCACGCCTCTAGAGTGAATTAAAATTTTGTAATTAAGTAAATATGTTTGCATTTTTAGGATATTTTTAAAACATTGCATAACAAACCTTGGATTATGCTACAAATATTATTATTTGTTACTTTTATTATTGGGGAAAAAAGGTGTTGGTTGTGGTTGGCAGCAGGTGCATGATGAAGAAGAGAAGAGAGAAAACAGTAGGAAAATGAAGGAACTGAAATATTGCCATGGTAAAATGTTGGTTTGATTGCCAACAAGAATGCCATGGAAATTCCAAGAAGATGACGCAACACTCAGCCCACGTCACTCTCAGCTAGCGGTGCTTGTACCAGATAAATGAGGGAGGGACCTACCCTATAAATGAGGAAAGAGAAAAGAACAGAGTAGAGGATTTTTGGAGAGAAAGAATTAGTGAGCAATTTTTCTCTTTGCATTATATTCTCATGGAAAATCTAATAGAAAAGAGAGGAGAGGGTAGTAGCTTACATAGCAAAAAAGTCACAAACACAAGGAAGGGGAAGAGAAATCTGCCCTAGGTTTTGCATCAAATCTCATTATTAAAGTGAAAGCTAGAGTAGCGAGAGCTTCTTGCAGTTTTGCCTTTATTTTATGATTTGAACTTTGTGATTTGTGAACTTAAATGATGGTGTTGAATGTAAAACCCCTAACCCGTATCCATCACTGGAATAGGGTTATAGAGTATTACCAGAGTTTTCAAATCAAACAAACATAAATTTCCAACATTTCAAATCCTATCAATAATCATAGTAAAACCAATCCAAAACATACATATTTTCCCTTAAACGAGCCCTCGAGGCCCTAAAAACACGTTAGCAACAAGTCGAGACTAAAATGAAAACTCAGAGAATTTTTTAGAAATTAGTGAAAATTTTCAACACTACAGGGGTCACACGGCTAAGAGACATGCCTGTGCCTTAGGTCGTGTGGGCATTCGAAGTAGGGACACACGACCGTGTCCCAGCCCATGTCTGTGCCCCTATAACTCACTGACTTGGGTCACAAGGCCAAGCCACACACTCGTGTACCAGGCCGTGTACCCTTCGAAGTAACCCACATGCCCGTGTGCCAGGTCGTGTCCTAGGCCGTGTAACAGCCTGATTTGCAACCCTTTAAAAGCTATAAGGGACACATGGTCGTGTCACCTGGCCGTGTGTCATACAAGGCTGAGACACACGCCTGTGTCTCTGCCCGTGTGGATGAAAAATAGGTTATTTTCAAGCCATTTTTCTCACCCAAACGAGCATGTACCTACAAGCATATTTGCACACAATTACAAGCCTTCTAGCTTTATACAAATGGTATAATCACATACGACCAATATGCCCTTAGGCACCTCAAATGACAACATGTAAGCATGTATAATCATGTACTCTATTTGGCCAAAATACTCAACTAACTTTTAGGCATATTTGTATCAATACATACCGTTGAATTTACAAACCAAAAAACTTACCAAATGGTGCCAAATATACCATTCAACAAATAACATCAATAACTATGTAAGCCATTCAAAACAAAGTACCAATTCTCAACATTTCGAACAAATTACAAGCCATATATATAATATGCATATTTAAACCATAACTTCATCTTCCATAATTCAAGCATATCAAGCCAAACATCATCCACATTAAGGCTATCATTTACATGCCAAAACTAAGTTTATTTCTCACCAAAATGCCATAACACAAGCCAAACCAATTGGCTATTTCAACAACCAAAACACATAGGCTAACAATAGCCAAAATACCTATACATGCCATTATAACCAAAATTAAACAACCGAAAGTACCAAAAGAGCCGATGGATAGTGTGATATAGCTTCGAAAAGCTTCCAAGTAGAATTATCTTTCGATTCACTATAAAACACGTAATGTAACACCCCAAACCCGGCCTAGAAGTTAGGCCCAAATCCGGCGTGTCACGTCAAAGACATAATTCAAACGAATTTGCTAATTAAAAATTTAAGGCCCAAAAGCCCAAAATCCTTGAGTCTTGTTAAGTAATGGAAAAAACCCCATTTTATAATTTTAAGTACTTCGGAAACCAAGTTTAAACGTAAGAAATTTACTCAGGTTTAATAGTTAAGTAAACAGTTGAAACAACAAAACCCAAAGTCTAAAGTCAAAACGGAGTACAAGGCCTTATTACATCCAACAAAAATAAGCA
The DNA here is from genome assembly GCA_005393395.2 of Gossypium australe. Taxonomy (NCBI): domain Eukaryota; kingdom Viridiplantae; phylum Streptophyta; class Magnoliopsida; order Malvales; family Malvaceae; genus Gossypium; species Gossypium australe. Next base: position 18,870,542 of record CM016615.1, read on the forward strand.
ATTAAAACTATGTCTTTTGAAACAAATAAATAAAAATTTAAACATCTTGTAGTGCGGCCATTTTCGAGTCCTCTCCCACATCGAGCCATTTACTGAGGATCACCTGAAACATTAAATAAAGGGTGTGAGTTTCGAAACTCAGTGCGTACAACCCTTGGCATTCAATTCAATATATAATTATAACATTGGCCTGAGCCCTATCAAAATCATTGGTCTTGGGCCTTGGCCCACAATGACCTCATATCATATCATATCATATGCAAAACAAGGTAATGCAAAACCCTCCCCAAAAATCCATCCGCTACACACCATTTCCCTTCCAACCCTACACACCTGTGGAGATTTCTAAATCGACCCACCCATCCTCTACACACCAAAGGTAGCACTCACAGCGGCACTACTCAATGTTGCAGCAAAGCTGCTAATCATATAATGGGCTTAAAGCCACCGGTGGATCCATGGTCGTCAAGCGACTATACGATCCTAAAATCTTCCTCCGTACCATAATTCCCACCCATATGCATCCTAATCAGAATATCATATGAATGCAACATGCACATGAGTAACATCCACAAAACTCATACTCATCACATAGGGGTATTTTCGACATTTCACAACCCAAGGGTATTTCTGCAAAGCTACTCTATAGGGGTATTTAGGTAATTTTGCAAAATAAAGGTACTTTAGAAATTTTGTAAATCAAGGATATTTTAGTAATTCTGCAAACCAAGGGTATTCTGGTAATTTCACAATTCAGGGCTATTTTAGTGATTTTACAAATCTAAGGATGTTTTGGTAATTTTCAAACTAAGGGTATTTTGGTAATTTTTACAAATTAGGGGTATTTTAGAAATTTTACAAATCTAGGGGTTTTTGGTCCCTCTCGGGTTTTAGTTATGAACTTTGGCCCATTAACAAGTCCTTGCGGCTAAAGTGAACAGACACTACCCACCAGGTAGGATTCCAGAGAAGAGGAGTTGGGCCGCTAGGGCCGCTTAAGTACCAAGCTCTCCCTAGATCCAATCCTAGACATGCATATGCCCGTTACCACACTCTAACCTAGCGACTTGTCCACGAACATGTTTAATTATTAGAAAGTCTTATGCGGTTTAATAGTTATTCAGTACTAAGCCTAAAGTCCATAAAACCCTACATACTAGTCACGTTCATATAACCTATAATGGCCACATCACATTCTTATGGCCCACTAGGCCCAAATCTCAATCATATGACCCGTTGGGCCCAAAACAAATCCAAATCATGTAACATGCATGCCTAACCCAATCCATATAATCAAATTAATCCATTTCATCAAACTTGGCCTGAGGGCCCACCGAGCCCATTTAGCCACTTTTGGCCTTTTGGCTTTTTGGCGTTGCCGATATGTGTGTGTAGTGTTTGTACACACCTGGTTACAACACGTGCTGTAAACCCCTTAATCACGAACCTACAATAGTCACCACTTAACGATTAATCTTGGCTTAATACACACTTTATCAAAAACCGAAACCTCACTGTAACCTTACCGTGTGCCACACGTTCTAGTAGCCCTTCCTTAGCTACTATTCGCGAATATCCCTAGATCTGCACCCAAACATATATCATCAAAATCGAGTGACTCATTTTTCACATAAGTCACCCCTATAAGCCATGCACATATTCGACCATTCACTTAATCCACCATCGAGTTGATTACACTTACCCTTGCTAACGATCCTACCACGCTTGCGATCTTTAAACCTTATCCTTGTTACAGCAGAGTTAACGACAGGTCAATTAGATAGCCTTTCGGCTTTTAGCAAAACGTGCAAGAGAGGTTAACCGAATTCTTACCAAATCCACTTTCAATCATGCGGCCTAAATTTGACTTTTGAGATTAGTATGGTAATAGAGACAATTCGGCACCAATAGGGAGAAGAGGAGAAGTGATCGGCTAGAACTAAAGGTGAACAAGAGAAGGAATTTAAGAAGAGAAGGTATGGGAAATTCGGCTAGAGAGAAAACCAAAATTTTGGCAAATGGAAGAATTCGGCTAAGGGGGAGAAAAAGAAATGTAATGGAACCCAAGGAACCTCTCAAAGGAATTCGGCACCTCCTTTTATAGCCAATAGTCGAATCCTACCTTCCCCCACAGTCCAATTCGGCACCAACTCTTCCCATCTCTCATCTCCTAATTTTTCTCCATGATATCTCCCTTATCTCATCCGAAATTCCCTCCTTTATCAGCTCACAAGACCAATTCAAACACTTCAACAAAGGAGTCCAAATTCCACACAACTCTGGCCGTCCACTATGCAAAATAAACTCTCCGAAAACACCTTACCACTACTCGAACCTTGGACCTCTTCATGCCACCTTGTAGCTTCCCTAGTGACCCCACCTTGCCACTAGACCACAAGCCCATTTGTGTCCTATTTTCCTCTTAATTTGCTTAAGAGGCCTAATACCTGAGACTAGGCTCCACTAAAGCAAGAAAAATAAATTTTTCCATATGGTCTTCCCTATCTCTAAGGCTTCAAATAATCCCGATAATACCTTAAAATTAATATTCTAAGTGCTACTCCTACATACCAACCTCAGTGCACGGAATTTTAGAGCCTCGGGATTTTTGAGGCGCTACAACCCAATAGGCCCAAATCTACTAGGCCCAAATCCGGGGCGTTACACGTAAAAATAACAAAGAGTAAGGATTTAAGCTTAGTAAGTTCGTATAACTTAAAACATAACATACCATTTAATCACAAAATAGGTAAGATAAACATAGCATGTCCCAACATAATTTGACCAAATGCCTAAGCACATATACAACAACCATGTTAGCCTTGTAAATACATATACAAACCAATAATCATGGATGAGTACAACAAATCATCCAATTCAATTTTCCATATACCTTGTAACAACATTTCCATATAATTCATATGTTCCCCTGTAATAGTCTGCAGTGAACCCTTGCCATTTCGTGTCAGAGTAATGCCCGTTAAACTATTAGAATATCGTTGGATACATGGGATAGCTCACACATGGTGTGCTACCTCATATAATTGTAATCCATCAAATCATGTACATGTATGCTCACACGAGCTATGAATCGGTATGCTCACATGAGCTATGAAAATGGGCCTATTGACACGAGCTGTGGGTCAGAACACAACTACACGATGCTGCTCACACGAGCTGTGGAGAATCCACAACACATGCCAGACCTCACACATCGGTATGACGATCAAGACCAACACAGAATCATGTAAACCTTATGACATGTCATTTGTATCCTACGAATTCCTAAGGTTCAAACGGGGCTCGGTTGTAACACCCCTTAACCCATATCTGTTGTCGAAACATGGTTACGGAGCATTACCAGAACTTTCAGAACATTTTTACATAATTCTTGTAAATTACTATTCATTATCCGAGATCATTCAAGACATCCCTTAATTGGACCCTCGAGGCCCAATACGAGCATTAGAATATAGTCAGGACTTAATCGGGAACTCAAAGAATTTTTCACGAAATTACAAAAATTTTCTAAGTTATAGGGCTCACACGCCCATGTGATCTGAGGGACAAGCCCGTGCTACAGGCCGTGTTTGACTCCGTGTAACTCTTTGACTTGTGCACACGGCCAAGCCACACGCCCGTGTGCTAGGCCGTGTGGTCAATTAATTCGTTTCAAAATTATGTACTGGATTCACCGGGCCAAGACATACGTCCGTGTTCTAGGCCGTGTAGCACACATACGGCTGAGAGACACACTCGTGTGCTCAATTCTAAGCATTCTGTTTTCTCAAGTTTAAGGTGCAGGGGACACACGGCCTAAACACACCCCGATGTATCAAGTCGTGTGTCACACACGGTCTAGACACACACCCGTGTGTCTGTCTGCGTGGACGAAATAAAGCTATTTCTAGCTTCATTTCTCACCCAAAATCACACCAATGGCCTGCACTAAAACTCACATCCAAAAACCAATCAATTCTAGCATTCAAATTAAGCAAATTCTATCATTCAACATGGCATACCATTACATGCATACATGTTCATAATCTTGCCTTAGTTTAGTCCATATGTTAGACATAATTTGATCAACTACTTAACACATATGTAGCTACCATAGTATGACATAATATATTAAAACAAACCATTACTAGCCATTCCAATGGCTAGATTACAAGCATCATTGACATTTACATGCCAATATGGCCAATATAACCTATACATGCCGTTACGACCATAATTGATTTACCATATATATCGATACAGGCCGATGGATAGTGTGAGTGATCTCCGCCAAACTTCCAATCCAACGAGCTTCCAATTTACTATAAAAAAGGGAAATAAAACTAAGTAAGCATGAAATTCTTAGTAAGTTCGTATAACATGGTACTTAACTTACCATTCATTTTATTTTGAGGTAACTATGTAAGGCACATTCATTCAATTTGATCTCAAGCCCTACACATATTCTCATTGCCGTTTTAGTCATATATTCCATAAGAACATCAGAAACATGTATGGGCTCAATAACAATCAAGTTTCCATGCATATAAGCTTTCCACAACATGTATAATTCACATTGCTATATCTCAGGTATATTTTCAAATAACACATCTCGAGTTCAGATTATTTCATATCAAAACTTTACACATTTTGCTCGAAATATCAATGTCACACAAGTAGTAGTACACTTAAAGTGTACAAGTTTATAACCAAGGATGAACACATTCATCAAAAGAATCCCATGTGCAAATATCATCATTTCATGTTTTCATATGTCAATTGTCATGTAGCATCATTTTCATGGATTCCAGATAACTACGTGTAATAACTCATTTCTTATTCATGTCCTTTCATGTCAAGATTTTTACCCATTGAATTTGTTCGGAACATCGATGGATACACATGTAGTACAACCAAGGTGTACAAATCAGAATTCGCCAGTTCATGTCCAGTGATACCTATAAGGTACTATTTTAGATAATACACTCTCAAGCCACACATATACACAACAAGATTACCAGTCCAGGCTAAAACCTTTTTATGATATATGCTCTAAGGAGCTTGATTTGGATTACCCGTCCGGGCTAAAACCTTTTTATGATATATGCTCTAAGGAGCTTGATTTGGATTACCCGTCCGGGCTAAATCCAATCCATAACATATGCTCGAGAGGACTTATATCAGGATTACCCGTCTGGGCTAAATCCTTTCTATTATGAGATCAATAGGATTACTTGTCTGAGCTAAATCCCGTCCGGAACAAATGCAGGACCTCATTCATTTCGGGAAATCACATATCCATCGAATTTTCCATTTATTCAAATGGAATTTAGCATCTTTCAAGCATTATCAAGCATGTGGTCAATCTCATATATTTATGCATTTATGCAATTCAAATGTTCACATTCAACTCAAGCATAAAATTAACATTTTTATTCATTTACCATTTGTCGGACATTAAAATTGATTGGGCACTTTCATTTATCGGGCTTTAACAAGTATGTGATCATTTCACATATTTATGGCATTTATACAGTTCACAAACACAACATTTAATTCAAGCATAAAAACACATACAATTTAGTTACACGAACTTAACTCGACAAATGTTCGTGTTCATAAATCTACTAATCCAACATTTTCCTCTTTTCATCGTTCTAACTTCGATTTTGGCCTTTCCGGATCCAATTTGGCCATGAAAGTTTCTTCTCTCTCTCCTAGGGTTTCCATGTATTTTTGCGGAAGAAGATGATAAAAATAAGATGATATTTCTTCTTATCATATTTAATTAATTAAATTATTTCACTTTCCAATTTAGTCCTTGCCCTTTTCTAAATTTCTGTGGATGAGTCACTAAAATATCAACATACTTTCTTTAATGGTCTAATTACCATATAAGGACCTCAAGTTTTGAATTCCAGAGCTATTTAATCCTTATAGCTACTAGAATTCAACTTTTGCATATTATGCGATTTGGTCCTTCTCGTAATTAAGCACATAATCGATAAAATTTTCTTATCAAAATTTTCACATGACATTTCTAACATATTATGGACAATATAATAAAATTAAAATAAATTTTATTTTCAGCTCAGATTTGTGATCCCGAACCACTATTTTGATTTCACCGAAATTGGGCTATTACATCGGTAATAGTCATACGTCGTTGGACATGCAGCTGATATATACGTCTAGCAATTCAAAATACAAGTATAGCTCAACCAAAACATATATGCATGATTTAATTACACGAACTTACCTCGACGAGTACACTTAGATAGGAAGGCGATTAATCTGAGACTTTCTCTTTGCCCCGATCTAAAGCTGTACGAGGTCTATCTTGATCTATACAGATAAATTTAACTCAATCTAATATGTATATTTCATTCAATTTAGCCCAAAATCATATTTTGAAAAATTACTATTTTGCCCTTATACTTTTAATTTCTTTACAATTTAGTCCCTAACTCATAAAAAAGGAAATTTATGCAATTTCACCACAACCCATTATGGCCAAATATTAATTAGGTCCCTAGCATGCCCTATATTTCATTTATTTCATAATTACACCATGTAAAATTTTCTATTTTTAAATTTAATCCCTAATGGATAAAAAATTTCTTTACAAAAGTCGTTTATCCAACAAAAACTATCCATTTTCTATCATCAAACATCAAAACTCATGTATATTCATTAATGATAAAACCCTAATAGTTTAACAGTTTCACAAATTAGTCCCCAGGCTAGCTAGATTAAGCTACAACGGTCCCAAAAACGTAGAAATCATTAAAAATAGGACAAAAATCACTTACCTAAGAGCAAGATGAAGTTGCCAAAAGCTTAAGCACAAAAATGGCATCCCAAAACCTAATTTTTGGTTGATGATGATGAATAAAAGATGATAGCATATTTTATTTCATTAGTTTTTATCATTATTTACCTATTTACTAATTTAACCTTTAAAAACTTTAAAATTTACACAAATGCCAAGCCATGTACATCCACTTTTCTATCACTATTTATGATATAATTACCATTTAAGAACTCATAATTTAAGGTTCTATAGCTATTTAATACCTTTAGCTACTAAAACTCAACTTTGGCACTTCATGCGACTTAGTTCTTTTTATCAAATTGAGCATGTAAACGGTAAAATTTCTTAACGAAATTTTTATATAGTATTACTATCATGATATAGGAAATAAAATAAAAATAATAAAATAAAATTTTTGATTTTGAATTTATGGTCCTGAAACCACTGTTTCGATTTCATTGAAAACGGGATGTTACAATTCTCCTCCTAAAGAAATTTTCATCCCCGAAAATCTTACCAAAAAAGAGGTTTGGATATTGTTTTCTCATAGCTTCCTCGGGTTCCCAGGTGGGTTCTTCTATTTCGTGTCATTCCCAGAGAACTTTTACTAAAGATATGTTCTTATTTCTTAACTCTTTCACCTCTGTTGCCAGAATTCTGATTGGTTCTTCACTATATGACATATCAAGTTGAATCTCGATATCCATCGGGGAGATAACATGTGAAGGGTCAATCGGTACCATCGTAACATAGACACATGAAAGACATCATGAATCTTTTCTAATTTTGACGGTAAAGCTAACCGATACGCAATAGGTCCTATTCATTCAGTAATCTCATACGGCTTGATAAATCGTAGACTTAGCTTTCCTTTGCGACCAAACCGAAGAGCTTTCTCCTACCAGAGCTTATGCTATTCGTGCTCAGGAAGAGGCTTCATCCCTAGACGTTATTACTGGTACTGTCACTCTTTATGATACTAGTGTTGTTGCATTGATTGATCCTGGTTTGATTCATTCTTATGTGTGTGAGACTTTAGTATTCAGTAAGAATTTGCCTGTTGAGTCTACTGAGTTTGTAATTAGAGTATCGAACCCCTTGGGCCGGTGTGTTATGGTTGATAAAGTGTGTAAGAATTGTCCCCTGGTGATTCGGGATTTGTGTTTCTCGGCTAATTTGATGTTGTTGCCATTTGATGAGTTCTGTAATAGTCCAGTTTAGACCCTAGTAGAAATAGTGGTTTTGGGACCATAAGTTCGAGTCAGAAAAATATTTTAATATTATTTTCAGTGTCTATAGGATGTGAATTAGTATGTGTGAATTTTCTGTGATTTAATTTGATTATTTGTGTGCTTAATTAGAGAAAAGGACTAAATTACATTTAATGTTAAATTAACATGCTATATGTTAAAAGCACCTAATTGTCATGTCTTTATAAATGTGAGGTCCTTATATTGCAATTGGATCATTTGAATTTTGGATGGACATTAATGCCATGTATTAGTGAAAATTTAATGTGAATAATAAAGGTTACTTAAGTAATTTGAAAATTTACATGTAATTAAATAAACAAAAGGCTAAAATAAGCCATGCGTTTGTATCATCTTGCCAAAATAAGAACAAAAATAAGGATTTAAAGCTTTCAAACATTCGGCCATGGATGTTCCTTGATTCAAGGTATATTTTGCTTCAATTTTTGATAATTTCTACGTTTTTGTAATCGTTGCTTTGTATACTTCAAAACCCATGCTTTAATTTTGTGATTTGATAAAGATTTTAAAAAGTGCCATTGATGAATCTATGAGTTTTGTGATGTTTGATGATGAAATATGAAATATATGTGTTAGATTAATATGTTTTGTCTTTGGAGTTTTGGTGATTTTGAGTAATTTAGACATAATTGTGAAAATAAAATTATGAGGGACTAAATTGTGAAATAAAAAAATATGGGTTACTGGGGACCTATAGAGAATTCAACTAAGCATGGGTACAAGCAAATTATGTGTATTTTGTGATTTTGTAAAATAGACTAAAATGTCAAATGTGACAATATGAGGGCTAATTTGTAAATTACCCTATATGTGTTTTTGGATTGAATTGAATGAATTAGTGAAGAAATGAGTTAAATTTGACTATGTATATATCAAGAACCGAAGAAAACGGATTTAGATTGCGAAAAGTTGAAAGTGATTGAGTAGCCGAGTTTGTTTTTGTTTATTTGAATCCGAGGTAAGTCAAAATACAAATAAATGTATTACATTGATACATGTATGTTCATATGAAAATTCATAATAATGAATGTGTACGAGATGATGAGTACATGAAATCCGAGATAGTATCGACTTGGTGCCAACATCCGAAAAAGTCCCGTACGAACCTAGGAATAGATATAAGGCCACGTCCGGAACATTAATGTCGATATGAGATTTACGTGTAAGACCATTTCTGGGACATTGGCATCGTATTGATTCGTGTAAGACCCTGTCTGGGACAGTGGCATCGATATTTGGTTACATGTATGACCACGTCTGGGACGTTGGCATTGTACAGCTATTCCGAGCATTCTGAGTATCCTATTTGATTCCGAACGGTTCAACAGGCAAGTTCGAGAAATGAATGACTATGTGAGTTGTGTATTCGTTTCAGGTACGTTTGATGGGTATGCTTTGTATAAGTATGAAAGGTGAGTATATGTACCTAGATGCAATGAATAAAATGTGATAAATGTATGGATGAGCAATAAGTAAAAGTGATATTTGAGATATGATATGTGGGCGAGAAATGGCTAAGCCAATGAGCTAAAGAAAATGATATGATTTTGCAAATGGGAAATATTAATGACATTGTATCAATGTGATTATGTGCCTTTTATGTTAAGTTTATTTGTATATGGCTTACTAAGCTTTTGAAAGCTTACTTTGTGTGTGTTTACTTTGTTTTACAGATCGTTAAAGCTACGAAAGGCTCAGGAGTCGTCGAGGATAATCGCCACACTATCAAACTCTACTTTGATACTCTTGAATGTGAATATAGTTTAATATGGCATGTATAGGCTAGTTATTTTGGAATCTGTTTTAGATATGTAATAGCCATGTGATACAGCTAGATAAATGGTTGTGTTATGAATGAAGAGTCATGCTATATGATGCTTGGTTTTGGTATGGTTCTATGGTTAAGAACGGGTCAAAATAATGGTAAGCTCATTTATGCATGGTAAGCATATATTGGATGGATGGTTACTATAAGGAAATGGTATGTTTGTGATGCATTTTACTTGGAAATGATTGTGAATAGATTGAGCTAATTGTAGATTAAGATGTTGTGTTTGAGATGCTTTTGAATGCTTGTAAAAGTTGGTTATTTTGGCATAAATTGTATTGGTATAATGCTTGTAGGGATAGCCCATAGTGTGAGTGGCATTTTGGCCTTGAAAATGACCTATAATTGCCCACACGGTTGAGCACACGGGCGTGAGGTTCGATCGTGTTCCTCATGGTTGCATTTCGAAGCAAGTCAAACTCGACCACGGGCAAGACACACGGGCGTGTGACTGGCAGTATGGATCAAGTCAGTAGCGACCACGGGTTGGACACACGGGCGTGTGACTAGCCGTGTGGTGCAAGTCAATGTCAACCACGGGTGAGGCATATGGGCATGTCTCAAGTCGTGTGGACAAGTCAGTATGTGTAACGCCCCAAATTTTTAGGCCTAGAAGAATTGGGCTTTGGGCCTCAGAAAATTTTTAAGTGAGCAAGAAAGTGACAATTGGCATGTGGGCCGTGAGGGTTAATGAACTTGGAATGTCTAGGGGTGTTGGAGAAGTGCTGGGTTCGAACTTTGAGAAGAAGGAATTCTTAATTAATTATTCAAGGAACCAGGGCGGTGAGTAGTTGGGCTTTTAAATAAAAATAGGGAAAAATGGCATCAAAGAGCCTTGTGGTGGAATGGCTAAGTGACGCCACTTAGGGTATAGGAAGGTGGCGTTATGCGCTAGCAAGGAGATCCTAGGTTCGAATCCTAGCTTAGTATTTTTTGAGGAGTTTAATTTTGGCCTTCTAGAAGGTTGGAAGTGGTGTGATGATGGACTTTAACGAGAGTGATCAGAAGAGAAAATTTAGGAAAAGGATTATGAGTTATCAGGAAGAAAAATGAGGAGATGAGATGGGGAAGAGTTGGAGCCGATTGGGACTTGGGGGGTAGGCAGAGTTTCAGTTTTGTGTATAAATAGGGGGGTGTCGAATTCCCTATGTGATATTTCAGCAATTGGAATTCCCTTTGTGCTATTTCGGCAACTATAGTGCTCTGTCGAATTCTCCTTCACTTTTTCTATTCTAAACCTCGCCTCTTCCTTATGTGTTTTCTTTTCTTCTCTCCTAAAGCCTTAAATCAAATATCATTCTCTTCTTTCTCCATCACTTGTGTCGTCCCACCTTCATCTCAATTGTTGGGGACCGAATATCCGTGACTTCAAAAGCCGAAAACCTTTGCTCTTGGAGCCGATTTCTTCATCGCCCCAAACATTGTGCCAAATACTTTAGTGACCAAATCTCTATCGTGCTATCGTCATTCCCTTGATTTTTGGTGGATCGGATCTTGGAAAATTCAGAATCAAGCTTGGATCAACAAGTCTCTGCCGAAAAGCTATCTATAGGTTTCGGCTTTTGGGTAAGTGTTCTTGATTTTGGGATAAGTTGGCCGAATAGTCTATAGTAAGGGAAAGGGTGACTTAAGTGGATACAAGTCACCTATTATTTTGTCTTTAATGATTAAGATTGATGCAGATCTAGGGGATATTCGTGAGTAGTAGCTAAGGAAGGGCTATTAGGACTGGTGGCACACGGTAAGGTTATGGTAAGGCTTCGGTTTTTGGTAAACATTATGGTTAAGTGTGTGATTGATTGGAGGTTGGTATTGGTTGTAGGTTCAAGGCTGAGGATAGTGTAACGCGTCTCATTTACCAGGTGTGTACATACACTTCACACACGACAAATCGACAAAAGCTGAAATCCCGAAAAATCGGAATGCCGAAAAGCTGAAAAGCTGAAAGGTTGGCGCCGAAAATCACACGAGCATGTGAACATTCATGTGGGAACACCGATACGACTACTGGGACCAAAAGAGCGATCTCATGGTCTCGGGCCACTGTTTAGCTAACTGGGCCAGAAGGGGCTAAATGGGCCTACCGAGCTCATGGGCCCAAATCGGCAAGAGTTGATATGTGAAATTGAATGATGGATTGATATGGATGGTTGTATGATTTGATTATGATAGGGGCTAATGGGCTACATATACATGATTGGGCTTAACAGGCTATATGGACATGATTGGGCTTAGTGGGCCTTATGGGATTTAAGAAATGCATGCTAGGGTTTTAATGGACTCTAGGCTTAGTTCTGATGAATTCTTAAACAGCATAAAACTTAATTTAATAAAAAAACATGTCTGTGGACAAGTCGTTAAGGTAGAGTGTGGCAACGGACCCACCTCCTCTTTACTGGAATCCTACCTAGTGCGTAATGTTTGTTCACTTTAGCCGCGAGGACTTATTGACGGGCCAAGGTTCGTAATTAAGACCCATACTGTTAAGAGTTACTGAAATACCCCTGTAGGGTAGAATTACTGAAATACCACTGTAGTGTAGAATTACTGAAATACCCCTATAGGGTAGGATTATCGAAATACCCTTGATTTATGAAAAGGCTAAAATACCCCTATGTGTTGAATGTATGATTTATGGATGTTACATGTACATTTGTTGTATTCATATGATATTCTCTTTAGGATGCATATGGGTGGGAATTGTGGAATGGAGGAGGTATATGAGGATCGCATGGTTGCTTGACAACTGTGGATCCACCGATGGCTTTCTAAGCCTATTATATGATAAGCAGCTTTGCTGCAACGTTTGATAGTACCACAACTGGGCTACCCTTGAAGTGTACTGGATGGGTGGTTCGATTTAGAAATCCCACAGAAGTGTTTCGGTTGGACGGAGACGAAGTGTACCGGATGGATTATTTGGGGAGGGTTTGCACAGCATTGCATGTATGATATTATTATGTTATTATTATGATATGTATGCTATTTGTTTGACGAGGGTCGTACACACTGAGTTTTCGAAAACTCACTCCCTCTTTTATGTTTTTCTCAAGTGATCCTCAATACGCGGTTCGATGGATGGAGGGACTCAGAGGTTGCCAACTAGCAAGATGATTAGACTTGTTTTTCTTATTATCTAAATTCTAGATTTTGGGTTATTTATTTTGAGTTATTCTATTCTAGATTGTAATAAGGTTTTCCCTCTAGTTATTATTCCATTACTTCCACTATGCATTATAATTTTGAAACAGAACTTGGATTTATTTCTTTTAAGTATATTTCAAGTTTTTGAAAATAATTATGTTTTAAGAACGAGCTTCCGCTTCAAAGGAAATTTTTACATAGTAACAAGGAAATGGTTTTTGGCTACAGCTCGTTTTGAAAGCATACTGGATTTTACTTAACCTTTCTTTAGAAGGGTTTTCAATGAAAATAATGTTTTCGCAAAAACACTTCAATGTGACACGCCGGATTCGGGCCTAACTTCTAGGCCGGGTTTGGGGTGTTACAGTATGTACGCCTTATTTTGACACGGATTAGACACACGGGCATGTTTGAGACTGTGGAGGCACACGGCCTGCCCACATGGGCGTGTGACCTCTGTAACTTAGAAAATTTTTTAAATTTTTGAGAATTTTTATATGTGTTGGGTTTAGTCCCGGCCCTATTCTAAAGCATGTTAAAGGTCTCTGATGTGATTTGCCAAATTAAGTTATGAAATATCTGTAAAAGTTTCTGATTGTCCAGTAATGCCTCTTAACCCTAAACTAGCGATGGTTACGGGTTAGGGGTGTTACATTTGATTGGTATCAAAGCTACGATTTAGTTTATTCTCAGACAAACGTAGCGTGTGAGAGTCTAGCTATACATGCCATAAATATTAAATGTGATAGTGTGATGAATCTTGACGTGTAAAATGTGTTTTTCGTATAGTAATGGATTTCGAAAGAGCCGTAGCTGACGATGTTGAAAGCAATGTGCCTGCACCTACTCAAGGGACAGTGCCATCTGATTCGAGATCGGCTACTAGTAGTCAAGAGGGAGAGGCTAAACAAGCCTTCTTCCAAATGATGAATGAGTGGTTCACTCAATACGTAAGAACTAATCCAACTGTTTCACAACCTCTGGCCCCGTCTAATCCCCCTCAGACTTCAGTTGTGCCTCTAGTTATGAATTTGAATCTATTAAACAAACCTCCTGTTGATATTATCCGCACGTATGGGGCTGAAAAGTTCAAGGCCGCCAGTGATGATGATGCTGAGAGAGCAAAATTTTGGCTCGATAACACTATCCGAGTATTTGATGAGATTTTATTGACTCCTGAAGAATGTATAAAGTGTGTTGTTTCTTTGCTACGAGACGCAGCTTATCAATGGTGGAAGACCTTGATTTCTGTTGTTCTGAAGGAACGGGTCACATGAGATTTCTTTCGGTCTGAGTTTCGAAAGAAATATACCAGTCAGAGATTTATTGATCAGAAACAAAAATAATTTCTAGAGTTGAAGTAGGGTCGTATGTCCGTCACTGAGTATGAGAGAGAGTTCGTGAGATTAAGTCTGTATGCTCACGAATGTGTATCAATTGAGGCAATAATGTGTAAACGGTTTGAAGAGGGTCTAAATGAAGATATTCGTTTGCTTGTTGGGATTTTGGAAATAAAAGAGTTTGTTGTGTTTGTTGATCGAGCGTGCAAAGCTGAGGCACTCGGAAAAGATAAAAGAAAAGCTGAGTCTGAAGTTAAAGATGCGAGAAAGAGATTTTCGAGCAAATCATTTCAGTCTACTTCAAAGAAATTCAGAGCTGAGCATAGTTGTTCCAAAGCTAGTGTGGGACATTCGAATCTCAAAGATCTAGCTATATCACAGTTGAATTCTAGAGCTCCAGCTACATCGATAGCTAGTGTGGGAAATGTCCGATCCGAACGACCTGAATGTAAGAACTGTGGTAAAACACATCCAGGTAGTTGTAGATTGAATGATCGAGCTTGTTTCAAATGTGGATTGTTAGATCATTTCATCCGAGATTGCCTAGAGTCTGTTGAGCAAGAGATTGTGTAACATTCTGGTTTATACCCTAGTCGAAACAGTGGTTTCGGGACCACAAATATTTTAATATTATTTTCTGTGCTTATGATATGTGTTAAAGCATGGCTAAGATTTCTGTGAATTAATTCATCCCTCTGCGTGCTTAATTTGATAAAAGGACTAAATCACATAATGTTTAAAAGTGGCTTTTCATTTGTTAAGTGGTTAAATTGATGTGGCTTCTATTTGTAAGGGCCTTATGAGGCAATTTACCTATTATCTTTGATAGTGGACGGTTATAGTCCATAATAACCTTAGAAACTATGTTTAGTAATTTTATATTATAAGGTTAATAGTGGAAATTGTTTATTAATGAAATTATGATAAAATAAAGCATGAAAATGGACATTAATTCATCCATTTCTTCCACCAGAAACACAAAAGAAAAAGAAAGAACAAAAGCTTCAAGGGTTTCGGCTATTCCCAGCTCAAATTTAGGTATGTTTTGGCTTTAGATTTTGATAATTTTTATGTTTTTGAGATTGTTGCTTAGTCTACTATCAAGCCCATGTCTCAAATTTGTGTATTGATGATATTTTTGAGTTGTGCCATTGATAATATGATAAGCTTTATGATGAGTTTAATTGTTAAATGAAAGATATGTGTTTAATGGACATGCTTTGTTCTTGAAATTTTGATGAATTTAGCTAAATATGGCTAAATTGTAAAAACAGAAATTTGAGGGTCTGAATTGCAAATTTGATGGAAATTATGGGCTTGTATGATGTTCATAAGCATTTGACTAAGCATAGATAAATGATGATTTTGTGAATTTGATGTTTTGAGAAAAATGGACTGAATTGATAAATTGTGCAAATGTGAGGGTTAGATTTCAAATAACCCTAAATGTGTATCTTTGGATTGAATTCAATGAGTTAGTGAATAAAAGGGTTAATTCTGAATATGTATAGATCAAGAACCAAGGAAAACGAACTTAGACCGCGGGAAAAAGAAACTAACTGAGTAGCCATTTTCGTTTCAGTTAAATCGAATCCGAGGTAAGTCATTATGCAAATAAATGTAGTTGTACTGAATTGTGCATATTCATATGACTACTGATAACGGTGAATGCTTACGAGATGCTATGTATATGAATTCTGAGATAAGATCTATATAGTGACAATGTTTGAGAAGTCTCGTACGAACCTAGGAATACATAGGAGTAGCTATGTCATGACATAGGTATCTATTTTGTTTTATCATGTAAGACCACGTCTGGGACGTCAGCGCTGATTTGTGATTACGTGTAAGACCATGTCTAGGACGTTGGCATCGATACGAGATTTACGTGAAAGACCATGTATGGGACATTGGCATCGTATTGATTCGTTATGACCCTGTCTGGGACAGTGGCATCGATATCTGAGTATCCTATTAGGTTCCTAACGGTTCAACGGGCAAGTCTGTGATACGAATGGCTATTTGAATTGTAAATCCGTTTCAGGTACGTTGACTTATACACTAAGTGTGTATACAAGGTAAGTATCTATATGATCTTACTATGATGAATATGTATATTGGAACAATAATGTGATATGTGAAAGTATGCATGAAAGAACTATGCGTATATAAGATTTTTGAATTGATGAATGTGGCAAAATGTGGCTAAGTACATGAACCAAAGCATACATATGATAAATTTGCTATGAAAGTTAATTGTGCCAACGTTTCTATATGCCTATATGCCTTTCATGTTAAGTTTATTTGTATATGACTTACTAAGCTTTCCAAAAGCTTACGCTGTGTATGTATTTTCTCTGTTTTATAGATCGTCAAAGCTACTGAAGGCTCGGGGACCGTCGAGGATCATCATCACACTACTCAACTTATTTTGGTACCTTTTGGAAATGTATATGGCTAAATATGGCATGTATAGGCTAGTCATTTTTATAAGAATGAGATGTGAACTTTGCCATGTGATTTGGCTAGTTGTGTGTTGAGAATATGCATTAATGAATATGATATGTGATGTATGTTTTGGTATAGTTTGGTAGTATATGAAGTGGATAAGTTTAAGATAAGTAATTGGATGTATTATGTTTGTGAATTCATGAGTTTTAGTCTTGTAATTTGTTATGAATGGAGTTGAATTTGAATATTGAGTTTGAATGAGTATCTTGATATGTTTTTGATGACTAATTGTGCACAAATTGAATTGGTAATTTTGCTTGTAGGTAAGACCCGAATGTGGGTGGCATATTGGCCATACAAATGGCCTATTTTTGCCACACGGTTGTGGCACACGGGCGTGCCCAGTGACCGTGGGGATAAGTTAGTAGCTAGCTAAGAGTACACGGCCTTGGAACACGGGCGTGCCTGGTAGCCATGTGGTCAAGTCAGATTCGTCCACGGCCAAGGTACACGGGCGTGCTTGGTGGCCGTGGAGTTAAGTTAGATTCGACCACGGGGAGGACACATGAGCGTGTCTAACAGCCGTGGGAGGCACACGGTTTGCCCACACGGGCGTGTATCCCCTGAAACTTAGAAAATTTTTTATTTTCTTGAAAATTCCTGTATGTGTTCCAGTTTAGTCCTGACTCTGTTTAAAGCATGTTTTAGGTCTCGATGACCTATCGAAGGGACACTATGATTCTAAATGATGTTTTAATTTACGAATTGTTTGATAAAGTTTTCGATCTGTCAGGTAATGCCCTTAACCTTAATCTGGCGTTGAATACGGGATAAGGGTGTTACATTTGGTTGGTATCAGAGCTACAATTTAGCCGGTTCTCAGACTAACGTTGCGTGTCGGAGTCTAGCTATACATGCCATATTTTTGAACTGTGATAGTGTGATGAATCCTGACGTATAAAATGTGAATTTCGTATAGTAATGGATCTCGAAAGAGTCGTAGCTGACGATGTAAAAAGTAATGCGCCTGCTCTCACCCAAGGGACAGTGCCCTCTAATTTGAGACCGGTTACGAGCGATCAAGAGGGAGAAGCTAAACAAGCTTTCTTCCAAATGATGAGTGAGTGGTTCACTCAATTTGTAAGAAATAACCCGACTGTTTCACAACCCTCACCCCCAATTATTCCCCCTCAGACTACAATTGTGCCACCGGTTATGTATCCGAATCTGTTGAATAAGCCTCCAGTTGACAAGATCCGTAAATATGGGGCTGAAGAGTTCAGGGCTACAAATGATGATGATGCTGAAAGGGCCAAGTTCTGGTTAGAAAATTCTATCCGGGTATTCGACGAAATGTCTCTGACTCCGGAAGAATTCACAAAGTGTGTTGTATCTTTGCTCCGAGATACAGCTTATCAGTGGTGGAAAACTTTAACTTCTGTTGTCCCGAAAGAGCGAGTTACATGGGACTTCTTTCAGATTGAGTTTTGGTAGAAATATATTAGCGACAGGTTTATCGATCAGAAACGAAAGGAATTTCTGGAACTAAAACAGGGCCGAATGACTGTTACGGAGTATGAGCGAGAATTTGTAAGATTGAGTCAGTATGCTCGGGAATGCATATCTACCGAAGCAATAATGTGCAAAAGATTTGAAGATGGTCTTAATGAAGATATTCGCTTGTTAGTCGGGATCTTGGAAATTAAAGAGTTCGATGTACTCGTTGATCGAGCGTGTAAAGCTGAGGCAGTAGGGAAAGATAAAAGAAAAGCTGAGTCTGAAGTTAGAGATGTGAGAAAGAGATTTCAGAGTAGATCATTCCAATCTGCTTCGAAGAAAATTTAGAGATGATCAAAGTCGTTCAAGAGATAATGTGGGACATTCGAATAGAAATCGAGCTAAATCACAAATGAGTTCCAAAACCCCAGCAACTTCAATGGCTAGTGTTGGAAATGCTTGGACTGAGAGACCTGAATGTAAGCATTATGGAAAAAGGCATCCGAGAAGTTGTAGATTAAATGACAGAGCTTGCTTCAAATGTGGATCACTTGATCATTTTATCTATGATTGCCCTGAGTCTGTCGAGCCAGAGACTGTTCAGAATCTGAGATCTGATAATGCACCTGTGAGAGGTAGACCTTCGAAGAATGTAAGAAATGTCAGTGGTAGCAGAGAACTACGGGAGATATTGTTACGAGATCCGAAGCTAGAGCGCCTGCTAGAGCGTATGCTATTCAAGCTCGCGAGGAAGCTTCATCACCTGATGTTATAACGGGTACTTTTACACTTTATGGTACTTCTATGATTGCATTGATAGACCCTGGTTCTACACATTCATATATATGCATGAGTTTAGTATTCAATAAGAATTTGCCTATAGAGTCTACTAAGTTTGCTATAAAAGTATCGAACCCCCTTAGGTAAAAGTGTCCTTGCTGATAAAGTATGCAAGAACTGTCCATTAATGTTTCGAGATATCTGTTTCTATACTGATTTGATGCTTTTGCCATTTGATGAGTTCGATATCATTCTGGGTATGGGCTGGTTGACATTGCATGATGCTGTTGTAAAATGTAAAAGAAAGATTATTGATTTGAGATGTTCGATTAATGAAATTGTACGGGTGGAGTCTAATGATTTGAATGGATTGCCTGCTGTAAGATCTGTTTTGAAAGCTCAAAGACATGTGAAAAAGGGATATGAGACATATTTTGCTTATGTGATTGATTCAAAAGTGACCGAAAAGAAAATTGAATCAGTGCCTATTGTTTGTGAGTTTTTTGATGTGTTCCCTAAAGAGTTGTCGGGTTTGCCTCCGATTCGTGAAGTTGAGTTTGGTATTGATCTATTGCCTGGTACCACACCTATTTCGATAGCTCCATATAGAATGGCACCAATAGAGTTGAAAGAGTTAAAATCTCAGTTGCAAGAATTGATTGATAGAGGGTTCGCTAGACCGAGTTTCTCACCTTAGGGTGCTCCTGTTCTGTTTGTGAAAAAAGAAAGATGGTACAATGAGAATGTGCATCGATTATCATCAGTTGAATAAGGTGGCAATAAAGAATAAATATCCATTGCCCAAAATTGATGACTTATTTGATCAGTTAAAAAGAGCTACTGTGTTTTCAAAGATAGATCTGAGATCGGGATATTATCAGTTAAGAGTGAAAGATTCAAACATATTGAAAACTGCTTTCAGAACGAGGTACGGGCATTATGAGTTTTTAGTTATGCCATTTGGATTAACAAATGCTCCTGCTGTTTTTACGGATCTGATGAACAGAATTTTCAGACCGTACCTAGATCGATTTGTTGTGGTATTCACAGATGACATCTTGATTTATTCACGTGATGAAAATGAGCATGCTGAACATTTGAGAACCGTGTTGGAAACTTTACGAGAAAAGCAGTTGTATGTGAAATTTAGTAAATGTGAGTTCTGGTTATGAGAAATCAGTTTTCTGGGACATATTGTATCGGCCTCTGGAATACGAGATGATCCGAGTAAGATTTCTGCTATTTTGGATTGGAAACCTCCGAGGAACGTGTTTGAAGTCCGTAGCTTTCTGGGGCTAGCTGGTTATTATCGTCGATTTGTAAAAGGATTTTCAGTGATAGCTACTCCGTTGAATAGATTACTTCAAAACGATGTTAGATTTGAATGGTCTGATAAATGTCAAAAAAGTTTTGATCAATTGAAAACTCTGTTAACAGAAGCTCCAGTGTTAGTACAACCAGAATCGGATAAAGAATTTGTTATATACAGTGATGCTTCGTTACATGGTCTGGGATGTGTTTTGATGCAGGAAGGAAAAGTTGTAGCTTATGCCTCGAGACAGCTGAAGCCTCATGAAAAGAACTATCCGAGACACAACCTTGAGCTAGCTGCAATTGTGTTTGCATTAAAGATCTGGCATCATTATCTGTATGGTGAGAAATGTCACGTATTTTCATATCATAAAAGTCTGAAATATCTGATGACTTAGAAAGATTTGAACCTGCGTCAGAGAAGATGGCTAGAGTTGTTAAAGGACTACGAGCTTGTGATAGATTATCATCCGGGTAAAGCAAACGTTGTTGCTGATGCATTGAGTAGAAAATCATTATTTGGACTACATACTTTGAATGCTCAGTTAGATTTGTCTGATGATAATTCTGTAATAGCTGAATTAAAAGCGAAACCGTTGTTTATTCAGCAGATATGTGATGCTCAGAAATTGAAAAATAATTAATTAGTGAAATGAGCTTAGTGTGGTTTAAATTCTGAATCTGAGTTTCGAGTTGTTGATGATTGTTTAAAATTTTGAGATCGTATTTGTGTTCTGAGAAATCTGGAGTTGATTCAGCTGATTTTGAGTGAAGCACATAACAATCGTTTATCTGTTCATCAGGGAAGTACAAAGATGTATCATGATTTAAAGAAACATTATTGGTGGTCTGGTATGAAACGAGACATTTCTGATTTTGTTTCGAAATGTTTAGTCTGTCAACAAGTGATTCTGATTCCCGAATGGAAATGGGATAAAGTGACAATGGATTTTGTTTCTGGTTTACCTCAGACTCCAAGAAAAAAGGATGCAATTTGAGTTGTAGTTGATCGATTAACAAAATCTGCCTATTTTGTTTCGGTAAGATCTGATTATTCGCTTGACAGATTAGCCGAGCTTTATATTTCTGAGATTGTTAGATTGCACGGGGTTCCACTATCTATTGTGTCAGATAGAGATCTGAGGTTCACATAACGTTTTTGGAAGAAACTACAAGAAGCAATAGGTACTAAACTGCATTTTAGTACAACTTTTTATATGTAAACAGATGGACACTCCAAACGAATTATACAGATTCTTGAGGATATGTTGAGATGCTGCATTCTTGAATTTAACGGTACGTGGGAACAATATCTGCCATTGATTGAATTTGTATACAATAATAATTTTCATTCAAGCATCAAAATGGCACCTTATGAAGCTTTGTACGGTTGTAAATGTCGTACACCTCTGTATTGGATTGAGTTCAGTGAAAATAAACTACACGGGGTCGATTTGATAAAAGACTCAGAACAGAAAGTGAAATTGATCCGAGATTGTTTGAAAGCAACATCTGATCGTCAGATATCTTATGCGGACTTGAAAACAAAATATATAGAATTTAAGGTCGGCAAAAAAGTATTTCTGAAAGTGTCACCGTGGAAGAAAGTGCTTCGATTCGGACGAAAAAGCAAGTTGAGTCCGAGGTTCATCGGGCTGTATGAAATTATCGAACGTGTTGGACCTGTTGCATATAGATTAAGGTTGCCCTTTGAGCTAGAAAAGATCCACAATGTATTCCATGTCTCGATGCTCCGTAGATATCGATCTGATTCGTCACATGTGATCACCCCAACTGAAATTGAAATTCGATCTGATCTGACATATAAAGACTAACCGATTCGTATCTTTGCTTGTGAGGTAAAAGAATTGAGAAATAAGAAAATTTCGTTAGTGAAAGTATTATGGAATCGACACGGAATAGAAGAGGCTACGTGGGAATCGGAAAATTCAATGAGACAGCAATATCCGAATCCATTTAACGGTAAGATTTTCAAGGACAAAACTCCTTAAGGGAGGAGAATTGTAACAGTCTGGTTTATACCCTAGTCGAAACAGTGCTTTCGGGACCACAAATCTGAGTCCGTATAATATTTTAATATTATTTTCTATGCTTATGATATGTGTTAAAGTATGTGCTAAAATTTCTGTGAATTAATTTGTCCGTCTGTGTAACATCCCGAAATTGGACCTAGGAGAATTGGGCCTTTTGAGACCCGAGCGTAGGAACTTTTTAAATATTTTTGGGAACAAGAGAACGGCATTAAGTACAACTCCAGAGAAGAAACGTTGTTGCTGATGCATTGAGTAGAAAATCATTATTTGCACTACATGCTTTGAATGCTCAGTTAGATTTGTCTGATGATAATTCTGTAATAGCTGAATTAAAAGTGAAACCGTTGTTTATTCAGCAGATATGTGATGCTCAGAAATCGGAAAATAATTAATTAGCGAAATGAGCTTAGTGTGGTTTAAATTCTGAATCTGAATTTTGAGTTGCTGATGATTGTTTAAAATTTTGAGATCGTATTTCTGTTCTGAGAAATCTGGAGTTGATTCAGCTGATTTTGAGTGAAGCACATAACAGTCGTTTATCTGTTCATTAGGGAAGTACAAAGATGTACCATGATTTAAAGAAACTTTATTGGTGGTCTGGTATGAAACGAGACATTTCTGATTTTGTTTCGAAATGTTTAGTCTGTCAACAAGTGAAAGCTGAACATCAGGTTCCGTCTGGTTTGTTACAACCGATTCTGATTCCCGAATGGAAATG
Source organism: Gossypium australe (assembly GCA_005393395.2). Classification (NCBI taxonomy): domain Eukaryota; kingdom Viridiplantae; phylum Streptophyta; class Magnoliopsida; order Malvales; family Malvaceae; genus Gossypium; species Gossypium australe. The sequence goes on from CM016615.1 coordinate 18,893,750, forward strand.
GGATAAAGTGAGAATGGATTTTGTTTCTGGTTTACCTCAGACTCCAAGAAAAAAGGATGCGATTTGGGTTGTAGTTGATCGATTAACAAAATCTGCCTATTTTGTTTCGGTAAGATCTAATTATTCGCTTGACAGATTAGCCGAGCTTTATATTTCTGAGATTGTTAGATTGCACGGGGTTCCACTATCTATTGTGTCAGATAGAGATCTGAGGTTCACATAACGTTTTTGGAAGAAACTACAAGAAGCAATAGGTACTAAACTGCATTTTAGTACAACTTTTTATACGTAAACTGATGGACAGTCCAAACGAATTATACAGATTCTTGAGGATATGTTGAGATGCTGCATTCTTGAATTTAACGGTACGTGGGAACAATATCTGCCATTGATTGAATTTGTATACAATAATAATTTTCAGTCAAGAATCAAAATGGCACCTTATGAAGCTTTGTACGGTCGTAAATGTCGTACACCTCTATATTGGATTGAGTTCAGTGAAAATAAACTACATGGGGTCGATTTGATAAAAGACTCAGAACAGAAAGTGAAATTGATCCGAGATTGTTTGAAAGCAACATCTGATCGTCAGATATCTTATGCGGACTTGAAAAACAAAAGATATAGAATTTTAGGTCGGCAAAAAAGTATTTCTGAAAGTGTCACCGTGGAAGAAAGTGCTTCGATTCGGACGTAAAAGTAAGTTGAGTCCGAGGTTCATCGGGCTGTATGAAATTATCGAACGTGTTGGACCTGTTGCATATAGATTAAGGTTGCCCTCTGAGCTAGAAAAGATCCATAATGTATTCCATGTCTCGATGCTCCGTAGATATCGATCTGATTCGTCACATGTGATCACCCCAACTGAAATTGAAATTTAATCTGATCTGACATATAAAGACGAACCGATTCGTATCTTAGCTTGTGAGGTAAAAGAATTGAGAAATAAGAAAATTTTGTTAGTGAAAGTATTATGGAATCGACACGGAATAGAAGAGGATACGAGGGAGCCTGAAAATTCAATGAGACAGCAATATCCGAATCCGTTTAACGGTAAGATTTTCGGGGACAAAACTCCTTAAGGGAGGAGAATTGTAACAATCTGGTTTATACCCTAGTCGAAACAGTGCTTTCGGGACCACAAATCTGAGTTCGTATAATATTTTAATATTATTTTCTGTGCTTATGATATGTGTTAAAGCATGTGCTAAAATTTCTGTGAATTAATTTGTCCGTCTGTGTAACATCCCGAAATTGGACCTAGGAGAATTGGGCCTTTTGGGACCCGAGCGTAGGAACTGTTTAAATATTTTTGGGAACAAGAGAACGGCTTTAATGCAAGTTGGACTTATTAGGGGAGTGTTTTTGGAAGGCTAGATGTCTTCTATAAAGTCCCAAGATCAAACTTAGGCTTTAAGAATAAAATATGGAGAAAAATGACACAAGTGGAGTGTGTGGTGCAGTGGCAAAATGTCGCCACATAAGAGACAAGGGGGTGACGCCACAAGGAAGGAAGGAGGTCCAAGGTTCAAGTTGTAGCACTTATATTCTTTTAGATTATTTTTTTAAGTGGATTTAGACTTTGGCCCATAGGTTTATATTTAGTTGGGCATGATTTTAGACACAAGAGGAGCTTGTGGCCTACTGGCTAGCGGTGTGGATTATGCTACAGGAGAGCCTGGGTTCGAATCTAATGACAAGCAAGGGAGTATTTATTTTGCGGACTGGACGGGAAGAGTTTGAGTTGGATTTAAACTCTGCTGATGGAAGGATCCCACATCGGAAAGATACAAAGAAGGAAGGTGAGAAGCTAGCTATATATAGAGCATTCTATGAGGAAAGTTAGTATACCTTGGTGGGCGTTTGGGTGTAGATCTAGAGGACAATTGCCAATAGTAGCAAATGAAGGGCTGCTAGAACGTGAGGTGCACGGTAAGGGTACGGTGAGGTTTCGGCTTTTGATAAGTATGCATTAAATCTTGGTTAATCGCTAGTAATGTCGATTGTAGGGTCGTGACTAAGGGATTTGCAGCGCGCGTGGTTACAAGGTGTGTACAAACACTACACACACGATATCGGCAATGCTGGAAAGCCGAAAAGCCGAAAGTGGCTAAATGGGCTCGGTGGGCCCTGAGGCTAAGAATTGACGAAATGGTTTGGTTGGTTATACGAATTGAATTAGTCATGCATGATACATGAATTGGATTTGTTTTGGGCCTAATAGGGAATACGATGAGATTTGGGCCTAATGGGCCGTAAGGGTGTGATTTGGGCTTGATGGGCTTATAGGGACGTAGACATGTATGTTAGGGTTTATGAACCTTAGGCCTAGTTTGAACAACTCTTAAATTCCATAAGACTTAATCTAATTAAACATGTCTGTGAACAAGTCGCAGGGTTGGAGTGTGGCAACGGGCGTACGCATGTCTAGGATTGGATCTAGGAAGAGCTTGGTACTTAAGCGGCCCTAGTGGCCCACCTCCTCTTTTCTGGAATCCTACCTGGAGCGTAGTGTCTGTTCACTTTAGCCTCGAGGACTTGTTGATGGGCCAAAGTTCATAGCTAAAACCCGAAAGGGACCAAATACCCTTATATTTGCAAAATTCCTAAAATACCCTTATATTTATAAAATTTAGTAAAACACCCCTAGATTTGTAAAGTACCAAAATACCTCTGGTTGCAAAATTATTGAAATACCCCTAGGTTGCAAAATTACTGAAATGCCCCTAGTTTGTGAAATTACCGAAATACCCTTGATTTGCGAAATTACTGAAATACCCCTAGTTTACGAAATTATCGAAATACCCATGGTTTGCAAAATTACCGAAATACCACTGGTTTATGAAATTACCGAAATACCCTTGATTTGCAAAATTACTAAAATACCCCTAGTTTGTGAAATTACTAAAATACCATTGGTTTACGAAATTACCGAAATACCCTTAATTTGTGAAATTATGGAAGTACCCCTGGTTTGCAAAATTATCGAAATACCCCTGGTTTATGAAATTACCGAAATACCCTTAATTTATGAAATTATCGAAATACCCCTGGTTTGCGAAATTACCGAAATACCCCTGGTTTGTGAAATCACCGAAATACCCTTGATTTTCAAAATTACCGAAATACCCCTGGGCAGTGAAATGACGAAAATACCCCTATGTGAAGAATATGAGTTTATGGATGTTACTCGTATGTTTGATGCATTCATATGATATTCTGCTTAGGATGCATATGGGTGGGAATTATGGTACGGAGGAAGATTTGAGGATCGCATGGCCGTATGGTATAGATCCAAGATCGCATGGCCGTATGGTATGGATCCGCAGACGGCTTTAAGCCCATATGATTAGCGGCTTTGCTGCAACGTTCAGTAGTATCGTAACCGGGCTACCATTGGTGTGTATCGGAGGGGTGGGTCGAGCTAGAACTCCCCACAGGAGTCATAAAGTTGGAAGGGGAAATGGTGTGTGTAGCGGATGGATTTTTGGGGTGGGCTTTGCTTTATTTGTTTATAAATGATACAATATGATATGATATGAGGTCATTGTGGGCTAAAGCCCAAGACCACCGATTTTGATAGGGCTTAGGCCCAATGTGAATATTTGTAAGTGATTTGATTGCCAAGGGTTGTGCACACTGAGTTTCGAAACTCACACCCCTTTAATTTAATGTTTCAGGTAATCCCGAATAGACAACTCGACGTGGGAGAGGACTCGGAGATGGCCACACTACAAGAGGCTTCAATTTTCATTTACTTGTTTCAAAATACATGTTTTTATTTACTTAATTTTCGGTGGATGTACTAAGGCCTTGTACTCCGTTTTGACTTCAGATTTATTTTGCGTTTTGAGATTAATTGTTTATTTTAATTATTAAACCTAAGTAAGCTCTTATGTTTAAACTTGGTTTCCGAATTACTTAAAACAATAAAATGGGTTTTTATCTTTAATTAATAAGATTTAAAGATTTTGGGCTTTTGGGCCTTAAATTTTTAATTAGCAAAACCGTTTTGAATTGTGCCTTTAATGTGACATTTCGGATTCGGGCCTAACTTTTAGGCCGGGTTTGGGGTGTTACAGTCTGCGTGCTTAATTTGACAAAAGGACTAAATCGCATAATGTTTAAAAGTGGCTTTTCATTTGATTAAGTGGTTAAATTGATGTGGCTTCTATTTGTAAGGGCCTTATGAGGCCATTTTCCTATTATCTTTGATAGTGGACGGTTATAGTCCATAATAACCTTAGAAACTATGTTTTGTAATTTTATATTATAAGGTTAATATTGGAAATTGTTTATTAATGAAATTATGATAAAATAAAGCATGAAAATGGACATTAATTCATCCATTTCTTCCACTGAAAACACAAAAGAAAAAGAAAGAACAAAAGCTTCAAGGGTTTCGGCTATTCCAAGCTCAAATTTAGGTATGTTTTGGCTTTAGTTTTTGATAATTTTTATGTTTTTGAGATTGTTGCTTAGTCTACTATCAAGCCCATGTCTCAAATTTGTGTATTGATGATATTTTTGAGTTGTGCTATTGAAGATATTGTAAGCTCTATGACGAGTGTAATTGTTAAATGAAATATATGTGTTTAATGGACATGCTTTGTTCTTAAAATTTTGATGAATTTAGCTAAATAGGGCTAAACTGTGAAAATAGCAGTTTGAGGGACTGAATTGCAAATTTGATGGAAATTATGGGCTTGTATGAATTTCATAAGCAAACGGCTAAGCATAGATAAATGATGACTTTGTGAATTTGATGTTTTGAGAAAAATGGACTGAATTGATAAATTGTGCAAATGTGAGGGTTAGATTTCAAATAACCCTAAATGTGTATCTTTGGATTGAATTGAATGGGTTAGTGAATAAAAGGGTTAATTTTGAATATGTATAGATCAAGAACCAAGGAAAAAAACTTAAACCGCGGGAAAGCGAAAGTAACCGAGTAGCCATTTCTGTTTCAGTTAAATCGAATCCGAGGTAAGTCATTATGCAAATAAATGTATTTGTATTGAATTGTGCATATTCATATGACTATTGATAGCGGTGAATGCTTACGAGATGCTATGTATATGAATTCTGAGGTAAGATCTATATAGTGACAATGTCCGAGAAGTCCCGTATGAACCTAGGAATAGATAGGATTAGCTATGTCATGACATAGGTATCTGTTATGTTTTATCATGTAAGACCACGTCTAGGACGTCGGCATTGATTTGTGATTACGTGTAAGACCACGTCTGGGACGTTGGCATTGATACAAGATTTACGTGTAAGACCATGTCTGGGACATTGGCATCGTATTGATTCGTGTAAGACCCTGTCTAGAACAGTGGCATCAATATCTGAGTACATATAGGACCTCGTCTGGGACGTTGGCATTGTACTACTATTCTGAGCTTTCTGAGTATCCTATTAGGTTCCTAACGGTTCAACGGGCAAGTCTGTGATACGAATGGTTATGTGAATTGTAAATTTGTTTCAGGTACGTTGACTTATACACTAAGTGTGTATACAAGGTAAGTATCTATATGATCTTACTATGATGAATATGTATATTGGAACAATAATGTGATATGTGAAAGTATGCATGAAAGAACTATGCGTATATAAGATTTTTGAATTGATGAATGTGGCAAAATGTGGCCAAGTACATGAACCAAAGCATACATGTGATAAATTTGCTATGAAAGTTAATTGTGCCAATGTTTCTATATGCCTATATGCCTTTCATGTTAAGTTTATTTTTATATGACTTACTAAGCTTTCCAAAAGCTTACTCTGTGAGTGTGTTTTCTCTGTTTTATAGATCGTCAAAGCTACTGAAGGCTCGGGGACCATCGAGGATCATCATCACACTACTAAACTTATTTTGGTACCTTTTGGAAATGTATATGGCTAAATATGGCATGTATAGGCTAGTGATTTTTATAAAAATGAGAGGTGAACTTTGCCATGTGATTTGTCTAGTTGTGTGTTGAGAATATGCATTAATGAATATGATATGTGATGTATGTTTTGGTATAGTTTGGTAGTATATGAAGTGGATAAGTTTAAGATAAGTAATTGGATGTATTATGTTTGTGAATTCATGAGTTTTAGTCTTGTAATTTGTTATGAATGGAGTTGAATTTGAATATTGAGTTTGAATGAGTATCTTAATATGTTTTTGATGACTAATTGTGCATAAATTGAATTGGTAATTTTGCTTGTAGGTAAGACCCTAATGTGGGTGGCATATTGGCCATACAAATGGCCTATTTTTTCCACACGGTTGTGGCACACAGGCGTGCCCAGTGACCGTAGGGCTAAGTCAGTAGCTAGCTAAGAGTACACAGCCTTGGGACACGGACGTACCTGGTAGCCGTGTGGTCAAGTCAGATTCGACCACTGCCAAGGTACATGGGCGTGCTTGGTGGCCATGGAGTTAAGTTAGATTCGACCACGGGGAGGACACATGGGTATGTCTAACAGCCGTGGGAGGCATACGATCTGCCCACACGGGCGTGTATCCCCTGAAGCTTAGAAAATTTTTAATTTTCCTAAAAATTTCTGTATGTGTTTCGGCTTAGTCCCGACTCTGTTTAAAGCATGTTTTTTTTGTCTCGATGACCTATCGAAGGGACACTATGATTCTAAATGATGGTTTAATTTACGAATTGTTTGATAAAGTTCCCGATCTATCAGGTAATGCCCTTAACCTTAATCTGGCGTCGGATACGAGATAGTGGTGTTACAGATTGTCCAGAATCTGAGATCTGATAATGTTTTAGCGAGAGGTAGACCTTCCCGAAATGCAAGAAATGTCAGCGGTATTCAGAGACCTACGAAAGACATTGTTGTGAGATCTGAGACTAGAGCGCCTACCAGAGCATATGCTATTCGAGCTCGTGAGGAAGGTTCATCTCCGGATGTTATAACGGGTACATTTACTCTTTATGATACTTCTATGATTGCATTGATAGACCCAGGTTCTACACATTCGTATGTATGAATGAACTCAGTATTTAGTAAGACTTTGCCTGTAGAGTCTACTAAATTTGTTATTAGAGTATCGAACCCCTTAGGTAAAAGTGTCCCGGTTGACAAAGTATGTAAGAACTATCTGTTGATGTTTTGAGATGTTTGTTTTCCTGCTGATCTGATGCTATTACCATTTGATGAGTTCGATATAATGTTGGGTATGGACTGGTTGACATTGCACGATGCTGTTGTGATTTGCAAAAGAAAGACTATTGATTTGAGATGTCAAAATGATGAAATAGTTCGGATTGAGTCAAATGATTTGAATGGGTTACCTGCTATGATATCAGTGATTGATTCGAAAAAGGGTTATGATCTTATTTCAAATTATTTGAAAAAGGGTTATGATCTTATTTTGCTTATGTGATTGATTCGAAAGTAATTGAAAAGAAAGTTGAATTAGTGCTAGTGGTTTGTGAATTCCCTGATGTATTTTCTGAAGAATTACCGGGATTACCTCCGATACGTGAAGTTGAATTTGGTATTGATTTGTTACCAGGAACGACTCCTCTTTCAGTAGCTCCGTATAGAATGGCACCAACAGAGCTGAATGAATTGAAGTCACAGTTGCAAGAATTGACAGATAAAGGGTTTGCAAGACTAAGTTTCTCACCTTGGGGTGCTCCTGTTCTGTTTGTAAAAAAGAAAGATGACACGATGAGAATGTGCATTGATTATCGTCAGTTGAACAAGGTGACTATAAAGAATAAATATCCTCTGCCCAGAATCGATGATTTGTTCGATCAGCTAAAAGGAGCTACTATGTTTTCAAAGATAGATTTGAGATCGGGATACTACCAGTTGCGAGGAAAAGATTTAGATATTCCAAAAACTGCTTTCAGAAAGAGGTACGGGCATTATGAGTTTTTAGTTATGCCTTTCGGACTAACGAATGCTCCTGCTGTTTTTATGGATCTGATGAACAGAATTTTCAAACCGTACTTAGATCAATTTGTTGTTGTATTCATTGACGACATTTTGATATATTCACTTAATGAGATTGAGCATGCTGAACATCTAAGAATTGTGTTGCAAACTCTACGAGATAAAAAATTGTATGCAAAGTTCAGTAAATGTAAATTTTTGCTGCAAGAAGTTGGTTTTCTGGGACATATTGTATCAACCTCTGGTATACGAGTTGTTCTGAGCAAGATTTCTGCTATTTTGGAATGGAACCCTCCAAAAAATGTGTCTAAAGTCTGCAATTTTCTGGGACTTGCTGGTTATTACCGAAGGTTCGTAAAAGGCTTCTTGATGATTTCTACTCCGCTGACTAGGTTGCTTTAGAAAGATGTGAGCTTTGAATGGCCTGATAAATGTCAGAAAAGCTTTGATCAGTTGAAAACTCTATTGACTGAAGCTCCAGTTTTGGTACAGCCAGAATCGGGTAAAGAACTTGTGATTTATAGTGATGTTTCATTGAATGGTTTGGGATGTGTTTTGATGCAGGAAGGCAAATTTATAGTTTATGCCTCGAGACAATTGAAGTCGCATGAAAAGAACTATCCGATGACTTGTTTTTGAATTAAAGATTTGGCGCCGTTATCTTTTCGGTGAGAAATGTCACGTGTTTTTAGATCATAAGAGTTTGAAGTATCTAATGACTCAGAAAGACTTGAATCTGTGTCAAAGAAGATGGTTAGAGTTGTTGAAAGATTACGAGCTTGTGATAGATTATCATCCGGGTAAAACAAATGTCATTGCTGATGCATTGAGTTGAAAATCACTGTTTGCATTACGTGCTATGAATGCTCATTTAGATCTATCTAATGATGGTTCAGTTCTAGTGGAATTGAAAGCAAAACCGTTGTTTTTACAACAAATATGTGATGCTCTGAAGGTTGATAATGAAATGTTAGTGAAACGAGCTCAGTGTGACTTGAATTTAGATTCTGAATTTTGAGTTGATGATGATGATTGCTTGCAATTTCGAGATCAAATTTGTGTTTCGAGGAGTCCAGAGTTATTACAGTTAATTATGAATGAAGCACATAATAGTCGCTTATCTATTCTTCCGGGAAGTACAAAGATGTATCATGATTTGAAGCAACACTATTGGTGGTCTGGTATGAAAAGAGATATTTTCGATTTTGTCTCGAAATGTTTAGTTTGTCAGCAAGTTAAAGCTGAACATCAGGTTCCATCTGGTTTGTTACAACCGATAATGATTCCCATATGGAAATAGGACAGTGTGACAATGGATTTTGTTTCTAGGTTACCTTTGACTCCGAGAAAAAAAGATGCAATTTGGGTCGTAGTTGATCGATTGACGAAATCCGCCCATTTTATTCCGGTACGATCCGATTACACACTTGATAAGTTAGCTGAGTTGTATATTTTTGAGATTGTGAGATTGCACAGGGTGCCATTGTCTATTGTGTCAGATAGAGATTTGAGATTTGCATCACGATTTTGGAAGAAATTGCAAGAAGCTTTAGGCACGAAATTGCATTTCAATACAGCTTTTCACCCTCAAACAGATGGTCAGTCTGAGTGGATCATTTAGATACTCGAGGATATGTTGAGACGTTGCATTCTTGAGTTTATCAGTATGTGGGAACAATATTTGCCATTGATTAAATTTGCAAATAACAATAGTTTTCAGTTGAGCATCAAAATGGCACCTTATGAAGATTTGTATGGACGCAAATGTCAGACACCTCTATATTGGGCTGAGCTCAGTGAAAGTAAGATACACGGGGTTGATTTGATAAAAGACACTAAACAGAAAGTGAAATTGATCCATGACAGTTTGAAAGCAGCGTTTGAAAATTTGTGCAAAGAAAAGACTAAATGATGGCATGACAAAAAGATTTTGCCACGAAAATTTGCACCTGGACAACAAGCGCTCATATTTTATCTTCGTTACCCTTTCTTAATAATGAGAAACAGATTGAAAGAAGCGAGTCGACCACTAGAACTACTGCTCTTAGAACCAGAAATAAATAGGCTTACCCCTTCAATAGAATCGAATCCGGTTGTGGAAGAAAAAAATATTATTTTTATTGAGTGTCTTCGCTCATCTTGTTTTGACTTGTTATTCAATTCCAGGCTTAAATTGTTTCTTGACAAATTAAAATCTCGTTTGTCTGGCCATTTGAGGTAGTGCATGTCTCTTCTCATGGAGCTGTAGCAATCAAAGATAGCAAGATTGGTTCTACTTTCAAAGTCAATGGCCAACGATTAAAGCATTACTTTGGAGCTCCTATAATTCGTGATAAAAATTCCATCACTTTTCCAATTGCTTAATATTTCTTTCCTGCACTGTTTTATTCATTTCAATCAGTTTACTTAACTGTTATTTTCTTTTGTTGTAGGGACATTATGGCCTAGCTTTGTATAAATCAACCAATTTAATATTTTAGTTAATTTTTTGTCTAATAATTTGTCTATTATTTTTCTTTTTCCTGCTCAATTTTTCTTTTTTCTATGTCAGGGCACAATCTCAGGTTAATCTTATCCCCCACGTCATTGCTATATTTTCTCTCACGTTTTACCTTAGTTGATTCACTTCTTGTCTAACTTCTTTTCCGTTTCATCTTATTCACTCTTCTCTGTTTTTAATCCATAAAACTACAAAGGTCTCACATTTTCCATTTCTAAGAAACCAAGTCAACCCACCCAGCCCTACACACCAAGAACGCAGCCCTACTCTGGATTTTCTTAAAACGACAATAACGGTTTTCAAAATATCACATTTTCGCAATTCCCTGAATCTGATTTCTGCTATAAACAAAGTTTTCTATCATAATAATAACCATGTTTTTACAATAAAACCATAAAAGCAAATCTGAATTTCACAAACAACAAAGCTCAAAGTTTTCAAAAAGAATACAGAGTTTTCAACGAACGTGCAGTTTTTAAACAACCCTTCTATGTGACATGCCATATCCGGTCATAATGTCTAGGCCGGATATAATCCAGAGTTTAATCGTTTATGGTTCGAATATAACTGATATGAAAGTTTAAAAGAAAAATAAATCCAATGGCCTTATTACAAAATTAAACCCAAATTAATAAGATGATCTTAAAATGAAACAAAACTGAAAAGTTTACTGAAGTTTGTGAGAAGTACTCCGATGTATGGCCACCCACAGAGTCCTCCGCAGCTCTAAATCCACTAACGCTGGGATCACCTACACAACTAAAGCAGAGGGGTGAGTTATATGAGAACTCAGTGTGTAATCCCCTAATCGGTCATTAACTGGGCCTAGGCCCATACAGAAGCAGACTGGGCCAAAGCCCATACAAAAGCAGACTGGGCCGAAGCCCTATTTGGTAACAATCTGGGCCTTAGCCCTATAACATATTGATGCAAATAGAGTATGTAGCCCAACCCAATAATCCTTCTGCTACACACCCCCGTACCGGCCCTACACACTTGTGGGGACCAAGTCAACCCACCCAGCCCTACACACCAAGAACGCAGCTAAGCTGTCAAAATACAAGCGGCTTAAAGCCGTCGGTAGATCCACAGTCGTCTCGGGCGACCCCTGTGATCCTAACAATCAAATCAGTGGGTCCACGTCATCTCGGGTGACCCCTGTGATCCTAACAATCGAATCGGTGGGTCCACGTCATCTCGGGCAACCTGTACGACCCTAACAATCAAATCGGTGGGTCCACAGTCGTCTCGGACGACCCGTGCGACCCTAACAATCAAATCAGTAGGTCCACAATCATCTCGGGCGACTCGTGCGACCCTAACAATCAAATCAGTGGGTCCATTGTCGTCTCGGGCGACCCGTGTGATCCTAACAATCAAATCGGTGGGTCCACAGTAGTCTCGGGCGACCCGTGCGACCCTAACAATCAAATCAGTGGGTCCATAGTCATCTCGGGCGACCCGTGTGACCCTAACAATCAAATCGGTGGGTCCACGTCGTCTCAGGTGACCTGTATGACCCTAATAATCAAATTGGTGGGTCCACAGTCGTCTCAGGCGACCCGTGCGAACCTAACAATCAAATCAGTGGGTCCACAGTCGTCTCAGGCGACCTATGCGGCCCTAACAATCAAATCGGTGGGTCCATAGTAGTCTCGAGCGACCCGTGCAACCCTAACAATCAAATTAGTGGGTCCACAGTCGTCTTGGGCGACCCGTACGACCCTAACAATCAAACCGGTGGGTCCACAGTCGACTCGGGCGACCCGTGCGACCCTAACAGAACTATACTTCCTCCAAATACAAAATCCCTATTCCATGTAGAATGTCATGTATGCAAAGCCCATATCAAATTGGTGTATGAAATAAATTACCTTTGTAAACATAATACACACGATCATACTAATCAACCTTTAAGGGTACAATAGTCATGTTCACCCCTTTGGGGTATTTCGGTAATCCTACCTATCGAGGGCATTTCGGTAACTCGCCCACTAAGGGCATTTTGGTAATTTTACCCACCAAGGGTAATTCGGTAATTTTACCCACCAAGGGCAATTCAGCTTTTGAGTGATTCACAAAATAATGCATAACATAACAAGTAGGGGTGTGAGATTACACACCTGATTACGTAGAGTACTAAATAATCACTAGCGCCTTCACCTATACAAAACATGACACACAGTTAACACAATCCACACTAGTACTACCACGAGGTAAAAGGGTCATTTGTCGTTTAGAGGTAAAACGATAATTACACACTAAGGGTATTTCGGTAATTTTGCAATCCGAGGGTATTTTGGTAATTTCAAAAATCAATGGTATTTCGGTAGTTTTATAAACCAGAGGTATTTCGATAATTTTGCAAACTAGGGGTATTTCGGTAATTATGCAAACTAGGGGTATTTCGGTAATTTTGCAAACCAGGGATATTTCGATAATTTTGCAAACCAAGGGTATTTTGGTAATTTTACAAATTAGGGGTCTTTTAGTAATTTCACAAATTAGAGGTATTTTGGTAATTTTGCAATCCGAGGATATTTCGGTAATTTCACAAAGCAGGGGTTTGTAAGTAATTTTACAAACCGGGGGTACTTTGGTAATTTCGCAAACTGAGGGTTTTTCAGTAATTTTGTAAACCAAGGGTATTCCAGTAATTTTGTAAACCGAGGTATTCTAAGCAGATATAACGATGCGAATGGGCCTAGGGCCCATTCTCGGCCCAAATGGACTCACACGTTCGTGTGGCCCATTTAGCCCAAATCTAGCCACAGATATGAGATTCACATAAACCAGTTCAATATCTACTACACATTCATACAGCTTATTAATATGGGCCCACTTGGCCCAAGGCAGCCTAGATTCATGAGAACACTTATGAGGGCCTCAACTATCGCGTCGAAGCTCCCACACATGCGCTCGTGCGCTCGTGTGGCTACTATCACCGTGTGATTGGCTTTTCGGCATTTGCCGCTCTACAGCTAGAGTAGGGCGAAATACACACTTGATAGGAGTCTGAAGCTAATCCGTGCTCCGAATGCTCATATGCCCAAACGCCCACCGAGGTATGCTTCCTCTCCTCATAGACAACTCCATTTATAGCCAGCTTCTCACCTTCCCTCTTGCTAGCTTTCCGATGTGGGATCCCTCCTTCAGTAGAGTTTAAATCCAATACAACTCTGGCCGTCCAATCCTCAAAATAAATACTCCCTTGCTTGTCATGAGATTTGAACCCAGGCTCCCCTGTAGCATAATCCACGCCGCTAGCCACTTTACCAACTAGCTCCTTGTTGTCTTAAAACATGCGCAACTAAGTATAAGTCTATGGCCAAAATCTAAAGTCCATTTAAAAAGAAAATCAAAACGCAAGCACCAAGACTTGAACCTTGGACCCCTTACTTCCTTGTGGCGTCATTCCCTTGTCTCTTATGTGGCGTCATTTGCCACTAGACCACAACTCCTTTTGTGTCATTTTTCTCCACATTTTATTCTTAAAGCCTACTTACTAACTCCCAGGGTTTTACTCACCTAAAACCAAAATTTTCCTAAAGCCCAAGTTTGATCCCAGGACTTCATAGAAACCCTGTAACCTTCCAAAATCACTTACCTAATAGGTCCAACTTGCATTAATGTCGTTCTCTTGTTCTCAAAAATTTAAAACGCTCCCACGCCCCAAGCCCAATGGGCCCAATTCTACTTGGCCCAAATTTGGGGCGTTACATGATTCGACGTGTACACTTGCACATTTGCATTACACATTCACACGCGACAGTGCCCCGTGGCGCAGCAGAAAAATTATTTTGAAATTTCACAGCCAAAGGTCCATGTACGAGGAACGAATCGAGTTGAAAATATACTTCTTTATTGAAAACATTGAAAGGATGCTATTGTTTCGATGTCAATTTCAAGCCACAACGAGAACGTCCCGGCCTTTATGTAGTCCACTCTGTAAAAAATGAACAACCATTTTCTCTTGAACATTTCAAAAAGAATTAAAAACGATTGCTAGATCTTTTAAATTATGAAGTTGGTAACTTTAACACACTAAGGGGTTATCATCCTTTTATCCTCTTTGGTATCATATATTAAAAAGGAAAACAATGATTATTCCTTTATTAATAGAGAAGGAAAATGGAAAGTTAGAAAAAAAGAATTATATTCTTTCCAAAATAATATAGCATTATTTCCTTATTAATAGAGAAGGCAAATGGAAAGTAAGAAAACGTAATTATATTCTTTCTAAAATAATATTAATTTTCATATCTTTTATATTCTGACCAAAATTTATCAATATAACTGTTTATATTAATAAATTCAGTAAAATATATACAATTAATATTTTGTATGAACCAAATTCATATATTAATTGTATTCTTTCCAAAAGAATATTAATTTTCATGTCTTTTATATTTTGACTGAAATTAATTAATATAACTACTTATATTAATAAATTCGGTAAAATATATACAATTAATATTTTGTATGAATCAAATTCATATATTAATTATATTCTTTCCAAAAGAAGATTAATTTCCATGTCTTTTATATTTTGACCGAAATTAATTAATATAACTATTTATATTAATAAATTTGGTAAAATATATACAACTAATATTTTGTATGAATCAAATTCATATATTAATTATATTCTTTCTGAAATAATACTAATTTCCATGTCTTTTATATTTTGACCGAAATTAATTAATATAACTTTTTATTAATAAATTCGGTAAAATATATACAATTAATATTTTGTATGAATCAAATTCATATATTAATTTTATCTATGTTCTCTATTTGTGTACAAAAAGTTTGTACATATAATGTGTTTAATATATAACTATCAAATTAAATTAATTCAACAATTAATTTAATTCATGTGACAACTAAATACAATACCAAATGTATTTGAATTCTGTTCAGTTCAACTATAGGGTGTGACCTTGTAGGCTTTTATAACAATGGTAGTAATATTAGAACGTTTCTAACATTACAAGTAATGGGTGACATCTAGCAATTCATCATTGCCACCCAAGTTAGAAGAAGTCATGATTTGACATAACCATTCTGTAATAATCTTTTCATGTATTATATGATTTTATCCTTCATATCTAGATTGGACACAAGTCATGGAATAGTCACACTTGTATAGTCCCATATCATATTTCTTGATTTTCTGAATAGACTACAATAAACAAATAAGTCTGATATCTCATATAAACTTATTTGAGTATGGCCATGCAATTCTAGTCTCACTCCATCAAAATACCTAAGATATTGCTCCCATTATGTAGGAGGGATGTAACAGCCCGATTTAGGGCCTAGTCGGAATAGTGGTGCGAGGCCACGAATCCGAGGTGAATTTATGAGTTTTTAAGGTTTATGTCATGTTTGCATGCTAGTGTAAAAGTTTCATGAAGCAAATTTATTAAATTGAGGTTGATTGGCCCAAAAGGACTAATTTGCAAAAGTTGCAAAATATGAGTTTCTAGAAGCTTTTTGTATGAAATAGCTTTAGAATAATAATTAGAAGTCCTTAAATAGGAAATTTCCCAAATTATAATTTTTGGACAAAATTGGTCATGAGTTAGTAAAATGGAAATTTTTAAAGAGAAGGCATTTTAGTCATTTGTCTAATAAATGATTAAAATAGGAAAAAGATGATAAAAATCTATTCATCTTCTTCCACATATTGCCAAAAATTTGAAGACTCTGTAGCTAGGGTTCTTCATTTTTTTTCAAGCTTGCTAGTAAGTTCATCTTAGCCCCATTTTTAATATTCTTCATATTTTTGAAGTTCTCATATTATGAATTAGCTATTTTTAGCTATAAAATGAGCTAAGATGCATGTTCAAAAATCTACCCATGAATGACATGCATGTTAATTGATATTTTATGGAAGTTTATGAGAGTTTGATGTTAGATAAACATCTTTTCCTTAGTGAATTTCATGAAAAATGATAGTATGGACCAATTTGTAATAGTTATGAAAATTGGTCATACATATTAGAAATAGTGAGAATTGATGATTGTTATAGTAGAGAAAATGAATAAGCCAGGCATGAAGTTTAAGAAAGTTGAATGAAAATCATTTTACGAGCCTAGAGGCAAAAGTGTAAATATGAGAAAGTATAGGGGCAAAATAGTAATTTTGCCAAAGTATGAGTTAAGAGTCAATTTAGTTAATGATAGTACTAAATGATCTATTTATTATTATAGATCAAGAAAAATGAAGCCTGGATCGAAACCGAGGCAAGAACAAAGTCGAGGACTAAATTGCATATCTACAAACATTTTGTATATTGAGGTAAGTTTGTATGATTTCTAAGCTTTATGATTTCTATCATTGAATTTCTTAGTATAAAGTACATTATTACCATAGAATGCTTAATGTTATGTTAAACAAAGAAATCAATGAATTAAGTATGAGCAAGTCCCGATTGAAGATGAATTTCCCAGGATACTCGATCCACCACATGAGATAAGAAAGTCCGTATAAGACCAAGCCAAGGCATGACATCGGCAATCAAGCAGAGATTTCATGTAAGTCCAAGGCAAGCTTGGCATTGAACAGTTGTCATGTAAGTCCAATGCAAGCTTGGCATTGAACAGTTATCATGTAAGTCCAAGGCAAGCTTGGCATTGAACAGTTATCATGTAAGTCCAAGGCAAGCTTGGCATTGAACAGTTGTCATGTAAGTCCAAGACAAGGCATGGCATTGGTGAGAACAAGAAAGATTTCATGTAAGTCCTAGCAAAGGCTCGGCATTGACCAATTCACGAGTAAAGATACCACATAAGACTATGTCAAGACATGGCAATTGTAAGTTCCCAAGGGGACACACGAGAAAGACTTCGTATAAGTCCATGTCAAGTCATGGCCTCGAAACCAAGATGAGATATACCATGTAAGACCATATCTAGGATATGACTTTGGCATCAAGTTATGTGGGACGAGATTTAGTATCCCTGGTTATTCATAGAAATTCATCGGGCAAACGAGATAACAAGAAGCTAAGTAAGCAAAGCTATTATCAAGTTGAAATTGAGTATTATTTATGTTATGAATGATGAATTAGAGATCATACTTATTATATTAAAGTATCCTGATCAATGTGATCAAGTGATACAGGTACCTTATTTACCTTACAAGTATGAGAATAATAAGTATCATGAGACATGTAAGAATCAGTATGAGTAAGTAAGCTCTATAACTGGAATGTATGCTACCATTGTTATGTCAAATGGTTTATATTAAGCAAGTATATTAATATGTGATTTACATGAAAACTTACTAACCTAAGTGCTTACTCTTTAATTCTTTCTTTCTATGTAGTCCCGCCAAGCTAACTTGTGGATCGTTGGAGTCGGAGCTCGTAGCACACTATCAATCTCTATTTTGGTAAAGCCAAGTTATTTTACTAAGTATGGCATGTATATGAAACATTCATTTTGAGAATATGTTTTAAGAAGGGCCATTGTATAGGCTATAAAGTTACTATTCTTTTGTATATGGCTAAGTGATTGGCCAAAATTAACTAAGTATCTATGTTTATTAAGATGAATGAAGCACCTAGTTTTGTTTTTGAATAATGTATTGAATTGAGCTTGAGTTGGTCTTGAATTTTCAGGGTGGCAATTGGCTTGGTAAATAGCCCCTAAGTGCCCACACGGTTAGACACACGGGCGTGTGTCTAGGCCGTGCGTACCCTGCACCTTATTGTTTTAATTCAGGATAGGCCACGGTCAAATCCCACGGCCGTTTGTATGAGCCGTGTATGACACACGATTAGAACATGGGCGTGTGCCCCAGACCGTGTGATCAAGTCAGTATATCAAGGAATAGCACACGGTCTAAGCCCACGGGCGTGTCAAGGCCGTGTGAATATAGTCAGTGTCGCCCATGGTTTGAAGACATGGGCCTGTGTAAGGGTACACGCGCGTGTTCCAAGTCGCATGGGCGCGTGATCCCTGCTTCAAAGGAAAGTTTTCGATTAAGTTCTTAAAGTTTTCGGATAAGTGCTTAAGGCCTTGTAGGCCCATGAAATGTATGATTAGACTAAGAAAGAGAATTTTTAAGTCGGAACGAAATTTTACAGCCCGTAAGTGTATGTTTAAGTGAGTTCAAGCATGGTAATGTCTCGTATCCAGTCCTAGCATCGGACTCGGGTATGGGGTGTTACATTTAATGGTATCAGAGCTACGGTTTAGTTGGTTATAGGACTAACGTAGCATGAACACGAGTCTAGCTATACATGCCATACGTAAGAATGTTTTTATAATGATAGTGTGACGACTCCTGACGACTAAAATTATGTTTATACATATAGTAAATGGATCCCAAAAGAGCTGTGATGGATAATGTAGAAAGTATTGCGCCAGCACCTGCAGAAGGGACAGTGCCGAATGAGAATGAGAATAGACCCACTACGGTGAGTCAAGGACGTGGAGAAGAGGCTAGAGAAGCCTTCTTCCATGTGATGAATTCATGGTATAGGAGTTCATTCGTGCGAACCCGAATGCACAACCCTCTCCACCCCCACCTGTTCCACAACCTGCTCCAGTAGCCCCTCAACTAGTAGAGGTGGTAAGAGAAGATAAACCTCCAATTGATATGATCAGCAAACATGGGACAGAAGAATTCCAGGCTAGAAAAGATGATGATCCAGAAAGAGCTGAATTCTGGTTAGAAAATACCATCAGGGTATTTAATGAGTTGTCATGCACGTCTGAAGAATACATGAAGTGTGTAGTTTCTCTTTTAAGAGATTCTGCTTACCAATGGTGGAACACCCTTGTGTCATGGTACCGAGGGAAAATATCACATGGGAATTTTTCCAAGAAGAATTCAATAAAAAGTATATAAGTCAAAGATTTGTGGATCAGAAAAGAAAGGAATTTCTAGAGTTAAAGCAAGGCAAGATGTCTGTAACCGACTATGAGTGTGAGTTTGTATGACTTAGCAAGTACGCTCGAGAATGAGTGTCCACTGAGGCCATCATGAGTAAAAGGTTTAAAGACGAGTTAAATGAGGACATCAAATTGTTTGTTGCTATCCTAGAACTAAAGGAATTCGTCGTGCTAGTAGAGAGGGCTTGTAAAGCTGAGGAACTAGTAAAAGAGAAGAGAAAGTCTGAAAAGGAATCTCGTGACTCTAAAAAGAGACAGTGGAATAAGTCATTCCAATCTTCATCCAAGAAGTCAAGAGATTTCCCTACTCAATCGGCTACTTCCACTGGATTTTGAAGGAAGGATAAGAGTAAGCAGTATTCGATAAATAAACCACAGACTACTTCAGTTGCAAGTGTAGGGAATATTTGATCTGATAGACCTGAATGCCCACAGTGTGGTAGACGTCATCTTGGAGAATGCCGAGCGCATGAAAATGTATGTTTTAGATGTGGTTCCCAAGACCACTATATAAAAGATTGTCCAGAGATGATGAAAGAAGAGAGAACTCAGAACTCGAGATCCGGGAGTACGGTACGAGGAAGACCGCAGAGAAACCCGAGAAGTGGGGCAAGTAGAAGAGGTAACCCTCGAGAGCAGGCCGCGAGACCCGAGGGTAGAGTGCCCGCAAGGACTTATGCCATTCGCTCTCGCGAAGAGGCATCTTCTCATGATGTTATTACGGGTACCTTTTCTCTTTTTGATTTCAAAGTTATTGCTTTAATAGATCCCGGATCCACACACTCTTACATTTGTATGAAATTAGTATCCGGTTTGAGTATGCCTATAGATTCTACATAATTTATGATTAAGGTGTCTAATCCTTTAGGCAAGAGTGTGTTAGTTGATAAAGTATGTAAAGATTGCCCATTAATGATTAGAGGTCATTTCTTTAAAGCAAATCTTATGTTGTTACCAGTTGATGAGTTCGACCTTATTCTTGGTATGGGCTGGTTGACTGCCCATGATGTAATAGTTAATTGTGGGAAGAAATACATCGAGATGAGATCTGAGAATGAGGATACTCTTCATGTAGAATCAGATGAACAAGGTAGATCGCCGGTAATGAATTCTTATATGAAGGCACAGAGTTATATAAGAAAAGGGTATGAAGCATATTGGCCTTTGTGATGAATGATAAAGAAACAAAGCTGAAGATTGAGTCAGTACCGATAGTATGTGAGTACGCGGATGTTTTTCCCGAGCAATTACCAGGATTACCACCAGTTAGAGAGGTTGAGTTCAATATTGAGCTAGCTCCTGGTACTGTTCCGATATCTATTACTCCTTACAGAATGGCTCCTATAGAGTTGAAAGAGTTGAAGTTACAGTTGCAAGAATTGACTGATAAAAGCTTTGCAAGATCAAGTTGTTCACCATGGGGTGCTCCGATTTTATTTGTGAAAAAGAAAGATGGCACCATGGGATTGTGCATAGATTACCGTCAGCTTAATAAAGCGACAGTAAAGAACAAGTACCCACTGCCTAGGATCGATGATTTGTTCGATCAATTGATCGTGTTCTACAAAATAGACTTGAAATTAGGGTACTACCAGTTGAGAGTAAAGGATTCAGATGTATCCAAAACCACTTTTCGAACAAGGTATGGGCATTATGAATTTTTAGTCATGCCCTTTGGGTTGACCAATGCTCTGCGGTATTCATGGATTTAATGAACCGCATCTTTAGACCATATCTCGATAAGTTTGTAGTTGTTTTTATTGACGACGTACTGATTTATTCTCGAGATGAGAATGAGCATGCTGAGCACCTACGGACAATTTTACAGACTCTTCGAGAAAATCAGTTGTACGCCAAGTTCAGTAAAAGTGAATTTTGGCTCAAGGAAGTAGGATTTCTGGGACATGTTATCTCGAGAGATGGAGTCCGAGTAGACCCAAGTAAGATTTCAGCTATAACAGACTGGAAGCCACCTAAGAACATCTCTGAGATTAGAAGTTTACTAAGCCTAGTCGGCTATTACAGACAATTCGTCAAGGGGTTTTCCATGATTACAACCCCGATGACTAAATTGTTACAGAAAAATGTGAAGTTTGAGTGGACAGAAAGATGCCAACAAAGTTTCGAGAAACTGAAGGCAAAGTTCACAGAAGCTCCAATTTTAATACAACCCAAGTCAGGGAAAGAATTTATAATTTACAGCGATGCATCCTTAAACGGATTAGGCTGTGTACATGTGCAAGAAGGCAAAGTCATTGCTTATGCCTCTAGACAGTTGAAGCCTCGTGAGAAGAATTATCCGACACATGATCTAGAATTAGCTGCCATAGTCTTCGCTTTGAAGATTTGGAGACACCATTTATATGGTGAAAGATGTCAGATTTTTACTGATCACAAGAGTCTGAAGTACTTGATGACGCAGAAAGAGTTGAACTTAATGCAACAGAGATCGTTAGAATTGATAAAAGACTATGAGTTGGTCATCGATTACCATCCAGGAAGGGCGAATGTGGTCGCCGATGCTTTGAGCAGGAAGTCCCTATTTGCATTAAGAGCAATGAATTTGCGGATGACTTTATCCGACGATGGTTCTATTCTAGCTGAATTGAGAGCTAGACCAATGTTTCTTCAAGAGATATTTGAGGCTCAGAAAGAAGATAGCGAATTGCAAGTCAAGAGAGCTTAGTGCGAGTCAGATGCTGAATCCGACTTTCAGATTAATTCTGATGGATACTTGATGCTTAGAGATAGAGTTTGTGTACTGAGAAAAGAGGAGTTTATTCAGAGAATTTTGCACGAGGCAAATAACGGATGTTTATCTGTACATCCGGGTAGTACTAAGATGTATAATGGACTTGAAGCAACAGTATTGGTGGCTAAAAATGAAGAAAGATATTTCAGAGTTCGTTTCAAGATGTTTTATTTGTTAGCAAGTAAAGGCTGAACACCAAGTACCTTCGAGTTTGTTTCAGCCCATCTTGGTTCCCGAGTGGAAATGGGACCGTATCACCATGGATTTTGTAATTGGTTTACCGTTGTCACCAAGCAAGAAGGATGCTATATGGGTTGTAGTTGATTACTCACTCGAAAAATTGGCGAACTTGTATGTTTCAGAAATAGTAAGGCTTCACAGAGTTCCCTTATCGATTATATCGGATAGAGATCCGAGATTCACATCCAGATTTTGGAAGAAGCTATAAGAAGCCTTGGGTACAAAATTGGGTTTTAGCACATCTTTTCATCCTCAAACTGACTGTCAGTTAGAGAGGTTAATTCAAATACTCGAGGATATGCTCAGATGTTGTATTTTAGAATTTCAAGGCAGTTGGGAAAAGTTTCTCCCACTGGTAGAATTTGCTTATAATAATAGTTTCTAGTCGAGCTTAAAGATGGCGCCTTATGAGGCTGTATATGGGCGTAAGTACAGAATGCCTTTGTTTTGGACTGAACTCAAGGAAAACCAAATTCTCGGGGTTGATTTGGTTAGAGAAGCTGAAGAGAAAGTGAAAGTGATACGAGAATGTTTAAAAGCTACATCAGACAGACAGAAATCCTACTCGGATTTATAAAGAAAAGAGATAGAGTATCAAGTCGGGGATAAAGTTTTCTTGAAAGTGTCACCATGGAGAAAAGTTCTCAAATTTGGTCGAAAAGGCAAGTTGATTCCACGTTTCCTTGGACCTTACGAGATTACCGAGAAAGTTGAATCGGTAGCTTACCGTTTGGATTTGTCGACAAAGCTAGAAAAGATACATGATGTGTTTCACGTGCCAATGTTGCGATTCTACAGATAAGACCCTTCACATGTAATTATCCCGTCAGAGATAGAGATTCATCCCGACATATCCTATGGTGAAGAACCAGTCAAGATTATAGCTCGGGATGTCAAGCAACTGAGAAATAAAAGTATTGCCCTATTGAATGTAACAGCCCGATTTTGGGCTTAGTCGGAACAGTGGTTTCGGGACCACAAATCCGATGT
This sequence comes from Gossypium australe, assembly GCA_005393395.2. Lineage (NCBI taxonomy): Eukaryota > Viridiplantae > Streptophyta > Magnoliopsida > Malvales > Malvaceae > Gossypium > Gossypium australe. Next base: position 18,917,056 of record CM016615.1, read on the forward strand.
TGAGAAATTTATTTTATTTATATTTTTTATGGTCTACAATTTCACTGAATGAGTTCGTGAAAGTCTCATTCGAAAATTTTGACGTTTAGGCACTCAATTTAGTCAAAAGGATTAAATTGTAAAAAGTGCAAAAGTTGAGTTCTACATGTTAGAGGTGTCCAATTGTTATGAAATTTTAAATTGGAGGTCCTTCAATGATAATTAGGCCATTGTTTAAGTTGGTGGACAAAAATGGACATGGATGGGTATGTTTCAAAAGATTTTTTTAAGGGGCAATTTGGTAATTTAGTGAATTAAATGAATTAAAAACAAAATTTAAATGCCAAATTTGTCCATCTTCAAGCTTAGGCCGAATTTAACATGTGGGAAACCTTGGATAGGGTTTTAAATATTTCCAAGCTTCATGGTAAGTCCATTCTAGCCCCGTTTTTCATGTTCTTTACGTTTTTGGAGTCCTGGTAACTTGACTTAGCTTATTCTAGCAATAATTTAACCTAGGGTTCATATTTGGAAAAATACCCATATGTGAAATATATTTGTTTTGATGTTTTATGGCATAATATGAAGATTAGAATTATGTTAAACAACTTTTACTAAGCGGTTTTAAGTGAAAACGAGTAAAACGACATAATCGGTAAAAATACCTAATCTACATAAGTGCATGTTAGAGCAAGAATTTGATGTTTCCATAGAAGGGAAAAATGATTAGCATGCTATAAAACATATGAATAAGGGATGAAGTTTAATTTTCGAGCCTAGGGGCAAAATCATAATTATGCAAAAGTTTAGGGGAAAAATTATAATTTTGCCAAAGTTTGAGTTAGGGACTGTTTTGAGTAGTACATTAATTAAATAAGTGAAATGTGATGTCTTAAACCCCGAAAAACGAGGTTTGGACCTAGAACGGGAGGAAAATAAAAAATCGAGAAAGTTGGTAAAATGACTGTTTTGGTATCGAGGTAAGTTCATATGTTTAATAAGCATTTAATTATGCATATTTGAATGATAAATTGATATTTTGGCCATAAATACTATAGTATCGAGTTTCAGATATAATGATTAATGTTCGATAATAATTCGATATTGGAAAGAGAACTTGTATAATTTATATGTTAGACCATATTTTGTATTATGGCTTTGTATGATAACAAGAAAGTATTGACTAGCATAATTTGATGAGAATAAGTTAAGTTGATGATATGATGAGATTTAGAATGTAAGTATGTAAGTTGAGTAGCATTTTATTATTATGCAATTATTGTTATTAGTAATGTTATTATTGAGTTATGCGACTAACCTTGAGAATTTGAGCAAGTATGTTTCAGCTATGACTTGACAATGCATTGATATCTTAAAGCCCATGGCTATACCATGGAAATTAAGGAAGAATTAACGAAAAAGTCCATGTTCATAACATGGCATTTAAGGAGGAATTGACGGTTAAGGATACCATGTAAGACCATGTCAAGGCATGGCATTGGTAAGGCAAGGATCCCGTGTAAGACCATGTCAAGACATGGCATCGGCATTGATTAAGGACTCCATGTAAGACCACATCAAGATGTGGCATTTGCACTAAGACAAGGATACCATGTAAGACTATGTTTGGAACATGGCATTTGGTAAGATAAGGATATCATGTAAGACCATGCAAAGGCATGGCATTGTTAAGTTCTATAAGGCAAGGAAACCATGTAAGACCATGTCAAGACATGGCATTGATGAGTTACTATAAGGCAAAGGTCCCATGTAAGACCATGCCAAGGCATGGCATTGGTGAGTTCATAAGGCAAGGATACCATGTAAGACCATGTCAAGACATGGCAATGGTAAGTTCAAAAAGGAAAAGGTTCCCGAGTAGTCCAAAGAGTAAGTCAAAAAAATGACAAGGTGAGAACATGAAGAAAGAGTACAGGTATGAGTACATGTATGCATTTAAGGCTTATTTAATATTGAGATTGTAAGTGATTGTGATTATTAAGTATTAAGTAAGTGATGAGTTTTCAGTTATGCTTGTGACACTTTATGACATGATTGGCAATATGCCTATATTATGAAAGAGTACTCATGTTTTAAGTGAGAATGTTGCAGGTATGTAAGCAAGCTATTAAGTAAGGTGCCCTTTGTATTCTGAGCCTTTGGTTTCACCGGGAAAATTGATTAAGTGAAATTATGTGTGGCTTGTAGTGATAAGTGTAGGTATATGCATGTGTAACGTATGAGCAATATGCTCAATATGTAATCAGAAATTGGAAAGATTGTTATAGGTAAGTAATGAATACAACTAAAGTGAGTGAGAGCAAAAATTTACAAATAAAACTATTTTGGACAGCAGCAGTTACGTGATTTTGAAAAATCACCAAAACTAGTATAAATTGAATTATAAGTTGGATAAGATATTTATTTAAATCTTCTTGAGTCTATTTTTCATATAAAAGAAACAGAGAAAACAAAGAATTTGTATAATTTAAGATATTTAATTTTTCTGAGACTGGTTCAGAATGACTACGCGATCCCCTCTTCTGTCTTGGAAAAATCATTAAAAATTGTACAAAAATAATTATGTGATACAATTTATATTCTTGAAATTATGAATGAGTCTAGTTTCAAATAAACTAAACAATAAGTTTATCTAAATTCTGTATAAGGAGATAATTGATTCGTAGTGAAGAGAGGTCAAAATAGTCAAACAGTGAAACAGGGGAAATTTTAATGAATAAATTGTACTAATTGGAAAGTCCAAAAATTCTATAAATTTAATGGTATGAATATGTGTGAGTCTAGTTTTAGGGAAAATTAGCAGTTTGTAATTTGGAGATCTGTAGTTCAAGAAATAAATAATTTAGTGACAGCGATTCAAGTAGACAGATTAATGTGAACATGAGTAATAAGGTATAAGCATATGATTTAATGATTGTATCACTTTGAGAACTTGTTGTGAGGATTTGTCTCGTTGAGGCTTTGGTAAGGCTACAAATGAGTAAGTTGAGAATGTAAGAACTTAACATTATTTAAGCAAGTTATGATAGCTTAGTAGTAATCTAAATTCATTGCTAATGCTTATTACTTTTACATGTGAACTTACTAAGCTTTATAAGCTTACCCCCTTTTCTTTCCCATGTTCCAAAGTCCTATTAAACAAGCTCGGGCTGAAGGTCGTCGAAGATCGCTTCAGTCTATCAAGCTATCTATGGGTCTCTTTATTTATAAATGATTTAAGTTATGGCATGTATAAGGGGCTTGACTAAGTCATTTTGTATATGTGTTAATTAATTTGATTAAACATATTGCTTCATAACGGTAATAAGGATTATTCTGTATTTAGCCACGAGTTGTGGCTCATATTGGTCATGGAGTTATAATGCTTGTGTATGCATGTGTTTGTTAAAGTTTAAATTATAAGTGAAATTTTGTGGCTCGGGATTTGGTAGAATGTATTGTTCAGTCTGGTAATGCCTCGTACCCGGTTCTGGTGTAGTATACGGGTAAGGGATATTACAGTGAAAGTATTGTAGCAAAGACATGGAATAGAAGAAGCTACATCGGAACCAAAAGGGAGTATGAGAAACCAGTATCCAAACCTTTTTGCTGGTAAGATTTTCGAGGACAAAAATCCATAAGAGGGAGAATTGTAACAGCCCGATTTAGGGCCTAGTCGGAATAGTGGTGCGAGGCCACGAATTCGAGGTGAATTTATGAGTTTTTAAGGTTTATGCCATGTTTGCATGCTAGTGTAAAAGTTTCATGAAGCAATTTTATTAAATTGAGGTTAATTGGCCCAAAAGGACTAAATTGTAAAAGTTGCAAAATATGAGTTTCTAGAAGCTTTTGGTATGAAATAAGTTTAGAATAATAATTAGAAGTCCTTAAATAGGAAATTTCCCAAATTATAACTTTTGGACAAAATTGGTCATGAGTTAGTAAAATGGAAATTTTTAAAGAGAAGGGCATTTTAGTCATTTGTCTAATAAATGATTAAAATAGGAAAAAGATGATAAAAATCTATTCATCTTCTTCCTCATATTGCCAAACATTTGAAGACTCCATAGCTAGGGTTCTTCTTTATTTTTCAAGCTTGCTAGTAAGTTCATCTTAGCCCTGTTTTTAATATTCTTCGTATTTTTGAAGTTCTCGTATTATGAATTAGCTATTTTTAGCTATAAAATGAGCTAAGATGCATGTTCAAAAATCTACCCATGAATGACATGCATGTTAAATGATGTTTTATGGAAGTTTATGAGAATTTGATGTTAGATAAACATATTTTCCTTAGTGAATTTCATGAAAAATGATAGTATGGATCAATTTGTAATAGTTATGAAAATTGGTCATACATATTAGAAATAGTGAGAATTGATGATTGTTATAGTAGAGAAAATGAATCAGCCAAGCATGAAGTTTAAGAAAGTTGAATGAAAATCATTTTACGAGCCTAGAGGCAAAAGTGTAAATATGAGAAAGTATAGGGGCAAAATAGTAATTTTGCCAAAGTATGAGTTAAGAGTCAATTTAGTTAATGAGAGTATTAAATGATCTATTTATTATTATAGATCAAGAAAAACAAAGCCTGGATCGAAACCGAGGCAAGAACAAAGTCGAGGACTAAATTGCATATCTACATACATTTTGTATATTGAGGTAAGTTTGTATGATTTCTAAGCTTTATGATTTCTATCATTGAATTTCTTAGTATAAAGTACATTATTACCATAGAATGCTTAATGTTATGTTAAACAAAGAAATCAATGAGATTAAGTATGAGCAAGTTCCGATTGAAGATGAATTTCCCAGGATACTCGATCCACATGAGATAAGAAAGTCCGTATAAGACCAAGCCAAGGCATGACATTGGCAATCAAGCATAGATTTCATGTAAGTCCAAGGCAAGCTTGGCATTGAACAGTTGTCATGTAAGTCCAATGCAAGCTTCGCATTGAACAATTATCATGTAAGTCCAAGGCAAGCTTGGCATTGAACAGTTATCATGTAAGTCCAAGGCAAGCTTGGCATTGAACAGTTATCATGTAAGTCCAAGACAAGCTTGGCATTGAACAGTTATCATGTAAGTCCAAGGCAAGCTATTGAACAGTTGTCATGTAAGTCCAAGACAAGTCTTGGTATTGAAAAGCTATCAAGAGAAAGAGATCCCATGTAAGTCCAAGCCAAGGCATGGCATTGGTGAGAACAAGAAAGATTTCATGTAAGTCCCAGCCAAGGCTCGGCATTGACCAGTTCAGGAGTAAAGATACAACGTAAGACCATGTCAAGACATGGCAATGGTAAGTTCCCAAGGGGACACATGAGAAAGACTTCGTATAAGTCCATGTCAAGACATGGCCTCGAAACCAAGATGAGATATTCCATGTAAGACCGTGTCTAGGATATGGCTTTCGCATCAAGTTATGTGGGACGAGATTTAGTATCCTCGGTTATTCGCAAAAATTCATCGGGCAAACGAGATAACAAGAAGCTAAGTAAGCAAAGCTATTATCAAGTTGAAATTGAGTATTATTTATGTTATGAATGTTGAATTAGAGATCATACTTATTATATTAAAGTATGCTGATCAATGTGATCAAGTGATACAGAAACCTTATTTACCTTACAAGTATGTGAATAATAAGTATCATGAGACATGTAAGAATCAATATGAGTAAGTAAGCTCTATAACTGGAATTTATGATACCATTGTTATGTCAAATGGTTTATATTAAGCAAGTATATTGATATGTGCTTTACATGCAAACTTACTAAGCTAAATGCTTACGTCTTTAATTCTTTCTTTCTTTGTAGTCCTGCCAAGCTAACTTGTGGATCGTTGGAGTTGGAGCTCGTAGCACACTATCAATCTCTATCTTGGTATAGCAAAGTTATTTTACTACGTATGGCATGTATAGGAAGCATTGATTTTGAGAATATGTTTTAAGAAGGGCCATTGTATAGGCTATAAAGTTATTATTTTTTTGTATATGGCTAAGTGATTGGCCAAAATTGACTACGTATGTATGTTTATTAAGATCAATGAAGCACATAGTTTTATTTTTGAATAATGTATTGAATTGATCTTGAGTTGGTCTTGAATTTTTAGGGTGGTAATTGGCTTGGTAAATAGCCCCTATGTGCCCACACAGTTAGACACACAGGCGTCTGTCTAGGCCGTGCATACCCTGCATCTTATTGTTTTAAGTCAGGATAGGCCACGGTCAAATCTCACGGCCGTTTGTATGAGCCGTGTATGACACACGATTAGAACATGGGCGTGTGCGCTAGACCGTGTGATCAAGTCAGTATATCAAGGAATAGCACACGGTCTAAGCTTACGGACATGTCAAGGCCTACGGACGTGTCAAGGCCATGTGAATATAGTCAGTGTCGCCCACGGTTTGAAGACATGGGTGTGTCTAAGGGTACATGGGCGTGTTCCATGTCGCACGTGCGTGTGAACCTTACTTCAAAGGAAAGTTTTCGATTAAGTTCCGAAAGTTTTCGGATAAGTGCTTAAGGCCTCTTAGGCCCATAAAATGTATGATTAGACTAAGAAAGAGAATTTTTAAGTCGGAACAAAATTTTACACCCCCTAAGTGTATGTTTAAGTGAGTTCAAGCATGGTAATGTCTCGTATCCAGTCCTAGCATCAGACTCGGGTATGGGGTGTTACAAGGGATAAATCATATCTTGATCAACCATATCCCACTACATGGATTGTGGTGTAACACCCCAAACCCGACCTAGACGTTACGACCGGATCTGGCATGTCACACGAAAGGAATGTCTAAAAAAACTGTGCGTTCGTTAAAAAGTTCATATTCTTTTTGAAACTCCGCGTTTTGTGGTTTGTTTATAAGAGCCGATTCATTCAATGCCCATTTTACAAAGTTGTTTTTAATTTGAATAAAATTGTATTTGTTGTGAAAATCGAGTTTAAGTAATTTTCAATAAAAATGGTTTATTATCATTTTAGGAAAATCCCATATTGAACATTTAATAATAAACAGTAACCAAATTGAAAGCTAAAACCAAATAAAATACCAAAGGCCATATTACATAACAAAATCCCAAAATTAATAGTAAGTTTAAATAAAAGAAACGAGTTTACGAGAAAACATTGCAGGGCCACCACAAGTCTGCCTCGGCTCCCAAATCCGCGATCTACTGATTACCTGAAACATTTAAAAAGAGGGGGTGAGTTTACGAAAACTCAGTATGCAATTTCCCTTACGAGTGATAACTGGGCCTAAGCCCACAAAAGCAGATTGGGCCTTAGCCCTGACAATAACATACTTGGCCGAAGCCCACATAAATCGAATTAGGCCGTAGCCCTAACATCATAGTATAGCAGATAATCAGATAATCAATGCGATATGATGCATATACAGATGATAATGCAGAACCCAATCCCAGCCTAAATTTCCATCCGCTACACATCACCCGTACCTGCCAATCACACCGTGGGGATTACTAAATCGACCCTCCATCCGCTACACACCATCGAAGGCAGTCGCTGTAGTCAACTGCACATCGCCCTTATAACGTGGCATAGCCACCAGATAATGTGACAGAGTCACCAGATAACAATATGTGACATTAGTCACCAGATTCTTAATATGTGACATGAGTCACCAGATAATGTGGTAAAAACCACCAGAACACTTCCCTTTTATCAATATCACCCATATGCCCATGCAACATACATATTATTCAGATATTATGCAATGTGTCATGTATGCAAAACATATATCAAATATAAGAATAACATGAGTTACCATCATAATCAGATAGACATAAAACAATAAAATCAAGCTAATCAACCTCTAAGGGTATAATCGTAATTTTACCTACCAAGGGTATTTTCGTAATTTACCCACCAAGGGTATTTTCGTAAATTCGCACCTGCAATGGCCTTTTCGAAGGCCTAATGTCGCCACTAGCGACTCAACTACCATTTTCGGTCGTACCGGACAATTGGGCCTAAAACCTGATTTCGGCCCATTCGAGCCCACAGGCTCGTGTGGCCCACCTAGCACAAATCTAGCCACGTATATAAGTTCCACCTAGTCTAGTTCAACATATACTAAACAATCATACAATTTACTCATATGGGCCCACAGGCCCATTGGGCCCACATCGGCCCATCGAGGCCCAAGCAGCCCCAACCCACAAGAATACTATTGTTGGCCTCAACTATCGCGTCGAAGCCCCACACGTGCGCTCGCACGCTCGTGTGGCTACTATTGCCGTGACCGGCACTTCGGCATTTGCCGCTCTACAACTAGAGTAAAGAGAGTTACACACACACACCTGATAGGACTCTGGTGTTAATCCGCGCTCCAACCACTCCTGTGCCCAAACGCCCTCCAAGATGTGTTTACTCTCCTCCTAGGATGCTCTTTATATAGCTAGCTCTTCACCTTCATTCTTTGTATCTTTCCGATGTGGGATATCTTCGTCAGTAGAATTTAAATTCAGCTGAAACTCTTGCCGTCCAATTCGCAAAATAAATACTCCTTTGCTTCTCATGAGATTCGAACTCAGGCTCCCTTGCAACATAATCCACGCCACTAACCACTTGGCCACAAGCTCCTCTTATGTCTTAAACCATGAGCAACTAAATATAAACTATGGCCTAAATTCTAAGATCCAAGTAAAAAGAAACCAAAATGCAAAAGCCAAGACTTGAACCTTGGACCTCCTTCCTTCCTTATGGCGTCACCCCCTTGTCTCTTATGTGGCGTCACTTTACCACTACACCACACACTCCACTTGTGTCATTTTCCTCCACTTTTTATTCTTAAGGCCTACCTGCCAACTTCCAAGGTTTTTTCCGCCTAAAACCAAAATTTCCCTAAATTCAAAGTTTGATCCCGAGACTCCATAAAAGCCCTCTAACCTTCCAAAATCACTTATCTAAAAGGTCCAACTTGCATTAATACCGTTCTCCAAAATTTTAAACGCTACTACGCTTAAGGCCCATTGGACTCAATCCTACTAGGCCCAATTTCAGGATGTTACATGTGGTATATCCAACATCAGTTTTTATTGTACAACTTGTTCTAGTAGACATTCTGGCTGCATCAAAATATGAGTAATATTGTGACTATTACATAATAATCTAAGAAACATACTCATAGCGGGTCAGTCCTGTAACTCCCCTTACCCGTATTCAAAGCCAGAGCAGGGCTCGAGGCATTACCGGACTTATAACACAAGCATTCACACAATTCTGAGTCATATATTTGCATCCAAATTAAAACCATTCATATTCAATCATAAAGTCCCTTATACGAGCCTACGAGGCCCAAAACATGTTTTGGAGGTGGTTCAAGACTAAATCGAGAACTTTAGAATTTTTTACAAAACATAGAAAATTTTTGCTAGATGCAGGGCTCACACGCTGGTGTGGTCCAACGGACACACCCTTGTGACCCTGGGACACGTCCGTTCTTCAGGCTATGTTCGATTTAAGGTGCTCTCTGACTTGTGCCATACGGTCGTGCCACACGCTCGAGTGCTAGGCCCTGTAGCACACACGACTGAGATAAACACCCGTGTCTCTGCCCGTGTGCTCAATTCTAGACTTTTCTATTTTTTACAATTAAGGTGCAAGGGACACACGGTCGGAACACATGCCCATGGGGCAGACCGTGTGTCACACACGGCCTAGACACACGCCCATGTGTCTACCCATGTGGACAAAATAAATGTTATTTACCAAGCCATTTGCCACCCTTGTTCACACATACACTTACACTAATTCAAGGCACAAACTTAACATATTTAGGCAACCAAAATATCCACAATTATGACCAACACAATATCAACATCTATCTATCATACTCACAACAATTATTAAGCCACAATTGACTGCTTTCAAGATGCCTAATTGTACAACGCTTTATCATCTCTTCAATAGACTGCATTGTCAAACATTTCACATTCATGACATAATTCACATTTCTATCGTTCACCAAGCATACCATGACCATATCACCAAAGACATTGGCACACATATATATATACATATATACTTAGGCTTATAACCATGATACCATGATAGCCCAAATAAGCCAATTTACATAGCCAAATATCAAAACAAGCCTTTGGCTACAATCATGATGACACCCATAACAAATTGACTAAGTCCCTATACATGCCATAAACTCAAAATACCCGAATTCATCAATACCCAAGGTGAAAGCTTGATAGTGTGATAGGATCTCCGACGATCCCCGACCCCGAGCTAGCTTGGTAACACTATAAGATAAGGGAAAGAAAGGGGGTAAGCTATATAGCTTAGTAAGCTCGTATGATAATAACTCATCTCGTTAAATAAACACATTTTAAGCCATTATAAATACTATAATATACCTTGTATAATTCCACCTTTATGCCATGTATTCATTCACATAATTAACCAAGAATTTCACAGTTTTATTCATTTCAATGCTTACATGATTTGAATACTTCTTATCAACTCATTCACATTTACAGAAGCATAAGCAAATAGAAATAAACTATATTCAATTCAATAGCCATCACATATATGAATATTCAATTGAACCATATGAATTCTCATAATTTTCCACTTACTCATCATATGAAATTCACCTATAATACTTGTCGATTTCTATCATGAGTACCTTGACTGAGTCGTACCATCACTTGTAACACATTTCGTCAACATTTCCTATTGAACTATTTGGAATACTAAAGGATAATCGGGAATCTCATACACACAATACCGTATCAATGCCATATCCCAGATATGGTCTTACATGTAATATCGTATCGATGCCAATAGTTCAACTATGGTCTTATACGAAGTCTCATATCGATGCCATATCCAATATATGGTCTTACATGTAGTCTCAGTAACTCTAATGTCATGACATTTGTATCCTATCTATTCTTAAGGTTCAACCGGGACTTTCGTTGTATCGAATCTCTGTCAGTCATTTCCGTAGTATCGTACTCAATAGCATCCACATTTCATTTCAATAATATAGTATTTACCACAATTATATCAATTAAGCATTTATACATATATAATTTAATTCTTATTAAACATACGAACTTACCTCGATACAAAAATAGCGGAAATGGACCTAATCGTCAAACACTTTGGTTTTCCCCCGATCTAGACCCAAACTTCATTTTTCTTGATCTATAATACCAAATTCATCTCATTTAATCCTTAAATTATTCATTTCAACCCAAAAATCACATCATTGCAAAATTACATTTTTGCCCCTAAACTTTTGACATTTTACACTTAGTCCCTAGGCTCGTAAAATGATTTTCATTCAATTTCTTCAATTCCCAAGCCTAGCCAAAACTATTTTCATACTCATAACAACCCACATTTCTCATTTATTCACATTTTTCTACCATCAAACATCAAAATACACACATGTTCAACATCGGTAAAAGCCTAGACCTTGATCATATCTTAAATTAGTAGTCGAAATAGATAGATCGGGTTACAACAACTTCAAAAATGTAAATAGCATTAAAAACAGGGCAAGAACAGACTTACAATCGAGCTTGAAAGATGAACAAACCCCAGCTATGTCTTCCTTTGGGACATTCAGCCATGGGAGAAGAAGATGGACAAGATTTTGGCTTTATTTTGGCTTTTTAATTCATTTAATTACCAAAATACTAAAATGCCCTTAATGAAAAACTTTAGAAAAATACCAAACCATGTCCATTTTTTGTCCACCAACTTAACCAATAGTCTAATTACAATTTAAAGACCTCCAATATAAAATTTCATAACAATTGGACACCTTTAACCTATAGAACTCAAATTTTCCACTTATTACAATTTAGTCCTTTCAACTAAATTGAGTGCCCAAACGTCAAAATTTTCGAACGAAATTTTCACTAAATCATTCCATAAAATTGTAGACCATAAAAATATAATAAAAATGAATTTTACTTCGTTGGATTTGTGGTTCCGAAACCACTGTTCCGACTAGACCCAAAATTGGGCTGTTACAAGTCCAATATGTTGTTCTCTAAAACGTACTCATTGATTGATTTTGACATCCCTATGTCAATGACAACTCTTTGTCATCAATCAACTACATATTAGTCTCAATGCATTATTGTAACACCCCTAACCCATATCCATCTTTAGAACAAGGTTTCGGAGCATTACCGAAACTTTCAGAACATTTTACAAATAATTTATGTAAATTACTTTTCATTAAAAGAGATCATTCAAAACATCATTTAATTGGACCCTCGAGGCCCAATACGAGCATTAGAATCGAGTTGGGACTTAATCGGGAACTTTAAAAATTTTTCGTGACATTTCAAAAATTTTCCAAGGTGCAGGGTTCACACGCCTGTGTGACCCTGGAACACACCAGTGTTGCAGGCCATTTCCAACCCTATGTAACTCTCTGACTTGTGCACACGGCCATGCCACACTCCTGTGTGCTAGGCTGTGTGGTTAATTAGTTCTTTTTGAAATTAGGTGAAGGTTTCACATGGCCAAGACACACGTCCATGTTTAAGGCCGTGTCTCCCACACGGTTGAGACACACGCCCGTGTCTCTACCTGTGTGCTTAATTCGGAGCATTCTATTTTTCTCGAATTTAAGGTACAAGGGACACACGGCCTAACCACACGCCCATGTATTAGGCCGTGTGTCACACACAGACTAGACACATGCCCGTATGTCTGTCCGTGTGGACAAAGTAAAGTCATTTCTAGCTTCATTTCTCACCCAAAATCACACTAATAACCTGCACTTAAACTCATATCCAAATACCAACCATTCCAAGCATTCAAGTTAAGCAAACTCTATCATTCAACATGGCATACCATTACATGCATACATGTTCATATTCTTGCCTTGGTTTAGTCCATATGATAGGCATAGTTTGGTCAACTACTTAAGACATATATAGCTACCATAGCATGACATTACAAATATATCAAAACAAACCTTTACTAGCCATTCCAATGGCTAGATTACAAGCATCATTTACATTTACATGCAAATATGGCCAATATAACCTATACATGCCATTACAACCATAATTGATTTACCATATATACCGATATAGGCCGATGGATAGTGTGAGTGATGTAACAGTCTGAATTAGACCCTAGTCAGAATAGTGGTTTCGGGACCACAAATCTAAGTTAGAATAATATTTTAATATTATTTTCTATGTCTGTAGTATATGATTTAGCTTGTGTTAAAGTTCTGTGAGTTAATTTGTTTGTATGTGTGCTTAATTTGGCATAAGGACTTTATTATGAAAGATGCAAAATTTGCATGCTATTTGTTAAAGAACCTATGTGTTATGGATTTCAAATGTTGTGGCTTTATGAGGCAATTAAGCCATTATTTAGGAAGCAGTTGGTTAAATGACAAAATAACCTTATTATATATATGTTTTATATGTTAAATGAAAGGTTATTTTTGTAAATGGTTAAATAACATGTTTATAATAAAACAAAACTTAAAGTAAGCCATTATCATCCTTCACCTAGCCAAATATTGAAAGAAAAGAAAGAAAAGAGTAAGCAAGGTGTTCAGCCATGGTTTAGGCTTGATTCAAGGTTAGCTTTTGATCCATTTTTTATTATTGTTTTACGTTTTTGCAATTGTTGCTTTGTATACTTCAAAACCCATACTTTAATTTTGTGAATTGGTGATGTTTTTGAAATGTGCCATTGATGAACACATGAGTTTTATGAAGTTTGATGGTGAATTATGAAAGATATGTGTTTGATTAACATAGTTTGTCTTTGGAGTTTTGTTGATTTTAAGTAAATTGGAGTAAATTGAAAGAATAATATTTTGAGGGACTAAATTGTGAAATAAATGAAATGTATGGAGTTGTATGAGATACATGAATATTCAGCTAAGCATGGGTATATGATAATTTTGTGTATTTTGTGATTCTGTGAAATAGGGGCTAAAATGTCCAAATGTGCAAATGTGAGGGCTAATTTGCAAATTGCCCTAAATATGTGTTGTTGGATTGAATTGAATGTTTTGGTGAATAAAAGGGTTAAATCTGAATATGTATAGATCAGGAACCAAAGAAAACAGACTTAGATAGTGGAAAGTCAAAAGTTGTCGAGTAACCGAATCTGATCAAATATCCGAATTCGAGGTAAGTCGATATGCAAATAAATGAATTTGAATTGAACTATTTGTGTATATATGGAATTTGAATTGCTATGAATATCCATTAAGATGGAGTGTATGTGAAATTTGAGTTTACGAATAAGTCGACAAGTTGTTAAAGTCCGTGAAGTCCCGTTTGAACCTAGGGATAGATAGGATAGTATATGTCATGACATAGGTGTCCGAAATGTGATATCATGTAAGACTACGTCTGGGACGTTGGCATTGATTCGCGATTTCGTGTAAGACCACGTCTGGGACTTGGGCTTCGATATGAGAGTTACATGTAAGACTATGTCTGGGCATTGGCATCGTATAGATTCGTGTAAGACCGTATCTGGGATAGTGGCATCGATATCTGGTTACATGTAAGACCACGTCTTGGACGATGACATTGTACGACTATTTATATCATTTTGAGTATCCTAATATATTCCGAACAGTTCAACGAGCAAGTTCGAGATGTGAATGGCTAAGTGAACTGTATAATGGCTCAGGTACGTTTGAAAGGTACACTATGTAGGTGTATGAAAGGTAAGTATGTATGTGAACTTACCAAAATGAATGTGTATATGGATTTGATGAAATGATATGTGATATACACGCTTGAATGAGATATGTGCATAAGTGGTGCTTGAGTTGAGGAATGTGGTAAGTGATGGATAAACAAATGAGCCAAAGGTTAAGTGATGAATTTGCATATGGGAAGCATTAATGCTAATGTATCAATGTGGCTATGTGCAATGTATGCTTAGTTTATATGTATATGGCTTACTAAGCTTTTGAAAGCTTATTTTGTGTGTGTTTACTCTATTTTATAGATCGTCAAAGCTACTGAAGGCTTGGGGACCGTCGAGGATCGTCATCACACTACTCAAACTTAATTTTGGTACTTTTGAACATGTATATGGTTAAATATGGCATGTATAGGCTAGTCATGTTAGAATATTTTTGGGATGTAAATAGCCATGTCATGTGGCTAGACAAATGTTGGTATTATGCATTAGTGTTTATGGTATATGATGCATGCTTTGGTTTGGCTTGATGGCAATGAAAAGGTCTTATGAATGGTAAGCTTATTGATGGATTGATGCCATAGTGAATTGGTGATATTGTGGATGAATCATGCTAGGTTTTACATGTGATTTAGTTGTGCTAGTTAGCATGATTTGTAATGAGATTGGATGGGATGATATGACGAACATTTTGATGTGTTTTTGGTTGCTAATAAAACATGGAAAGATGCTAATGAAACGTGGTTGAAATTAAAAACAAGTCAGGATCGACCACGGGCTAGACACACGGGCCTGTGACTGGCCATGTGGTGAAGTTAGTAGCGACCATGGGTGAGGCACACGGGCTTGTCCACGGCCGTGTGGACAAGTCAGTATGTATGCCCTGTTTTGACACGGCTTAGACACATGGGCGTCTCGAGGCCGTAGGAGGCACACGGCCTGCCCACACGAGCGTGTGACCTCTGTATGTGTTCGGTTTAGTCCCGACCCTATTCTAGAGTATGCTTAAGGTCTCGTTGACCTATTTAAGGGACTCTTTGATTGAATTGGATGAATTATAATATGAAATGTTCGTAAAAGTTTTCGATCTATTCGGTACCGCCTTTAACCCTATACTAGTGATGGTTACGGGTTAGGGTTGTTACATTTGATTGGTATTAGAGCTACGGTTTAGTCGATTCTTGGACTAACGTAGCATGTTAGAGTCTAGCTATACTTGCCATATATCTGAATTGTGATAGTGTGATGAATCCTGACATGTAAAATGTGTTTTACGTATAGTAATGGATCCCGAAAGAGCCGTAGCTGACGATGTAGAAAGAAGTACGCCTGCTCCCGCTCAAGGGACAGCGCCCTCTGATTCAAGACCGGCTACGAGCGGTCAAGAGGGAGAAGTTAAACAAGCTTTCTTCCAAATGATGAGTGAGTGGTTCACTCAGTTTGTGAGAAATAACCCGACTGTTTCACAACCTCTGCCCCCATCTAATCCCCCTTAGACTTCTGTTATACCTCCGTCTACAAATCTGAATTTGTTGACTAAGCCTCCAGTGGACAAAATCCGTAAGTATAGGGCTGAAGAATTCAGGGGTACTGGTGACGACGATGTTGAAAATGCCGAATTTTGGTCAGAAGACACTATCTGAGTATTTGATGAGATGTCTTTGACTCCGGAAGAAAGTATTAAATGTGTTGTATCTTTGTTACGAGACGCGGCCTATCAGTGGTGGAAGACTTTGATTTCTGTTGTTCCAAAAAAGCAGGTCACATGGGATTTCTTTCAGATTGAGTTCTGGAAGAAATACATTAGTCAGAGATTCTTTGATCAGAAACGAAAAAGAATTCTTGGAATTGAAACAGGGCCGCATGTCTGTCACTGAATACGAATGATTTGTGACACTAAGTCAGTATGCTCGTGAATGTGTATTAACGGAAGCAATAATGTGTAACAGATTTGACGATGGCGTAAATGAAGATATCCGATTGATAGTTGGTATTCTAGAGATAAAAGAGTTCGTTGTGCTAGGTGACCGAGCGTGCAAAGCTGAAGCACTCGGGAAAGATAAAAGAAAGGCTGAATCTGAAGCCAGAGATGTGAAAAAGAGATTTCCAAGCAAATCATTTTAGTCTGCTTCGAAAAAATTCAAAGATGAGCACAGCCGTTCAAGGGCTATTGTGGGACAATCTAATAGAGATCAAGCTAGACCACAGTCAAATATCAAAGTTCCAGCCACTTCAATGGAAAGTGTTGGAAATGTTCGATCCGATCGACCTGAATGTAAGCACTATGGTAAAAGACATTCGGGAAGTTGTAGATTGAATGATCGAGCTTGCTTCAGATGTGGATTGTTAGATCATTTCATCTGTGATTGCCCAGAGCCTATTGAGCAAGAGATTGTTCAGAATCTGAGATCTGATAATGCTCTAGTAAGAGGTAGACCTTCACAAAATGCAAGAAACATCAGTGGTAGTTAGAGGTCTACGAGGGACACTGTTGCGAGATTTGAAGCTAGTGCGCCTACAAGAGTGTATGCTATTCGAGCTCGTGAGGAAGCTTCATCTCCAGATGTTATAACGGGTACGTTTACTCTTTGTGATACTTCCGTGATTGAATTGATAGACCCTGGTTCTACCCATTCGTATATATGTCTGAACTTGGTATCCAGTAAGACTTTGCCAATAGAGTCTACTGAATTTGTTATTAGAGTATCGAATCCCTTAGGTAAAAGTGTCCTGGTTGACAAAGTATGCAAGAACTATCTGTTAATGTTTCGAGATATCTGTTTCTTTGCTGATTTGATGATGTTACCTTTTGATGAATTTGATATAATTTTGGGTATGGACTAGTTGACATTGCATGATGCTGTTGTGAATTGTAAAAGAAAGACTATTGATTTGAGATGTCAGAATGGTGAAATAGTTCATATTGAGTCTGATGATTTGAATGGATTAGCGGCTGTGATATCTGTGTTGAAAGCTTAGAATTATATGAAAAAGGGTTATGAAGCTTATTTTGCCTATGTGATTGACTCAAAGGTATCTGAAAAGAAAGTTGAATCAATGCCAGTTGTTTGTGAGTTCTCTTATGTATTCTCTAAAGAACTACCGGGATTGCCTCCTATACGCGAAGTTGAATTTGGTATTGATCTGTTGCCTGGTACGACCCCTATTTCGATAGCTCCATATAGAATGGCACCGACGGAATTGAAAGAGTTAAAATCACAGTTGCAAGAGTTAACTGACAGAGGGTTCGCAAGACCGAGTTTCTCACCTTGGGGTGCTCCTGTTCTGTTTGTGAAAAAGAAAGATGCCACGATGAGAATGTGCACTGATTACCGTTAGTTGAACAAAGTGACAATAAAGAATAAATATTCGTTGCCCAGAATAGATGATTTATTTGATCAGCTAAAAGGAGCCACTGTGTTTTCAAAGATAGATCTGAGATCGAGATACTACCAGTTGCGAGTAAAAGATTCAGACAGTCCGAAAACTACTTTCAGAACGAGGTACGGGCATTATGAGTTTTTAGTTATGCCTTTCGGATTAACAAATGCTCCAGTTATTTTTATGGATCTGATGAACAGAATTTTCAGACCGTACCTAGATCGATTTGTTGTTGTTTTCATTGACGACATTTTGATTTATTCAGGTAATGAGATTGAGCATGCTGAGCATCTGAGAATTGTTTTGCAAACCCTGCGAGATAAGGAATTGTATGCAAATTTCAGTAAATATGAATTCTGGTTGAGAGAAGTTAGCTTTGTGGGACATATTGTATCAGCCTCTGGAATACTAGTTGATCCGAGTAAAATTTCTACTATTCTGGAATGGAAACCTCCGAGGAATGTGTCTGAAGTCTGTAGTTTTCTGGGACCTGCTGGTTATTATCGAAGGTTCGTAAAAGGCTGTTCGATGATAGCTACTCCGTTGACTAGATTGCTTCAAAAAGATGTGAGATATGAATGGTCTGATAAATGTTAGAAAAGCTTTGATCAGTTGAAAGCCCTTTTGACTGAAGCTCCAGTGTTGGTACAACCAAAATCAGGCAAAGAGTTCGTGATTTATAGTGATGATTCATTGAGTGGTCTGGGTTGTGTTTTGATGCAAGAAGGTAAAGTTATAGCTTATGCCTTGAGGCAACTAAAGCCTCCTGAAAGGAATTACCCGATGCACGATCTTGAGCTAGCTGGGATTGTGTTTGCATTAAAGATTTGGCACCATTATCTTTTTGGTGAAAAATGTCACGTGTTTTAAGATCATAAAAGTTTGAAATATTTTTTGACCCAGAAAGATTTGAATCTGCAATAGAGAAGATGGTTAGAGTTGTTGAAAGACTACGAGCTTGTGATAGATTATCATCCGGGCAAGGCAAATGTGGTTGCTGATGCACTGAGTCAAAAATCACTATTTGAAGTACGTGCAATGAATGCCCATTTAGATCTGTCTGATGATGGTTCAGTGTTAGCTGAATTAAAAGCGAAACTGTTGTTCCTACAACCAATTTGTAATGGTCAAAAAGTTAATAATGAAATGTTAGCGGAACGAGCTCAGTGTGATTTGAACTCTAATTCTAAATTTTGAGTTGATGATGATGATTGCTTGAGGTTTCGAGATTGAATTTGTGTTCCGAGAAACTCAGAGTTGATTCAGCTGATTTTGAATGAAACACATAACAGTCGTCAATCTGTTCATCCGGGTAGTACGAAGATGTACCATGATCTGAAGCAACACTATTGGTGGTCTGGTATGAAACGAGATATCTCTTTGTGTCGAAATGTTTAGTCTGTCAGCAAGTTAAGGCTGAACATCAGGTTCCATCTGGTTTGTTACAACCGATTCTGATTCCTGAGTGGAAATGGGATACAGTGACGATGGATTTTTTTTCAGGATTGCCTTTGACTCTGAAGAAGAAAGATGTGATTTGTGTCGTAGTTGATAGATTGACGAAACCTGCCTATTTTATTTCGGTATGATCTGATTTCTCAATTGATAGATTAGCTAAGCTTTATATTTCTGAGATTATGAGATTGCACGGAGTGCCACTGTCTATTGTGTCTAACCGAGATACGAGGTTTACATCAGGGTTCTGGAAGAAACTACAAGAAGCTTTAGGTACAAAATTGCATTTCAGTACCGCTTTTCATCCACAGTTAGATGGTCAGTCTGAACGGATTATTCAGATTCTTGAGGATATGTTGAGATGTTACATCCTTGAGTTTGATGGTACGTGGGAACAGTACCTGCCATTGATTGAATTTGCGTATAATAATAGTTTTCAGTCAAGTATCAAAATGGCACGTTATGCAGCTTTGTACGGACGCAAATGTCGAACACCTCTATATTGGACTGAGCTCAGTGGAAATAAGATATATGGGGTCGCTCTGATAAAAAACACTGAACAGAAAGTGAAAGTGATCTGTGACAGTCTGAAAGCAGCGTCTGATCGTCAGAAGTCCTATGCAGACTTGAAAAGAAGAGATATTGAGTTTGAGATCGGCGACAAAGTGTTTTTGAAAGTATCTCCGTGGAAGAATGTACTCAGATTTGGACGTAAAGGTAAATTGAGTCCGAGGTTCATCAGGCCATATGAAATTATCGAATGAATTGGACCAGTTGCATATAGATTGTTGTTTCCACCTGAGCTAGAAAAGTATAACACCCCAAACCCGGCCCAAACATTACGACCAGATCTGGCATGTTACGGGTTTAATGTTAAAAACATAGTTCCTTATTTGCTTTTAAGAGGGCACATATCCCTTTTGAAAATTCTTCGATGACGTGTTGTTTGAAAACTTAACTTTGTTGGTTTGGAAAATCTCGGTTTGATTAATCAAATATTCAATACCTTAGGTTTTCTTTCCAAAAACATTTCGTTACGTTAAGCGTGTTTGAAATTCCCATTTCATTACTTATAATAATTAAGTCTTTGAAAATAAAATTTAAAGTATAAACATAAACACATATAAATCGATAACCTAAGCTACGGAGGCCTTATTACATAAATAATCCCAAATTTAAAATTAAAGAAAAAAACTGGAAATAACTTATAAAAATAAAAGACTTGATGGCCCCTCGAGTCCGCCTCGGCTCCCATGTCCATGATTTACTGCTCATCTGAAAAGTCAGGGAAATAAAAGAGTTAGTCACCAAGATTCAGTGTGCAAATCCCGAAAACACATAAATGGCTTGAGGCCCACAAACACATTATGGGCCTTAGCCCATACACAATGGCAACAAGATATTTACATGCAACATGGCCCAACCCAACCTAAAAATCCATCCTCTACACACCAACCCGTACCAACCAACACACCTCAGGGATTTCTACAATCAACCCACCAACCGCTACACACCATATCGACAGCCATACTGCCTATTCCTAACAGTCAGGAATATATTTAACGTGGCTTAGCCACCGATCACTATTGTGACCTAACTTTATAATTCGTGGTTTCACCACCGATCACCAAGTGACCTATTAACATGCTCTTCCCCTTCTTCATACCAACCCCATCCCATGCATACGTACATGCAGAATCAAAACAATATACTACCTAAAAGTTCATAGTCTATCACATACATCGATACACATAGAGAAGTTTCTATGATTACGTACCTGGCATCCTTTGCCTACCCTTTTTGGGTGATCCGACTGTCTATACAACCTTTTTCCGGCGCCCATAACATATATTTAGTACAGATTACTATACAGCCTTTTTCTGGCTTTTAGCCCATAACATATATTTAGTACAGATTAATTAGTGTGTTTAGAGATCTACACACCTGATTACAGACAAGACGAGACTTTCTATGTCGGCACTATGAGAAGCCGATACGACTGCTATCTGTCTAAGGTTTTGTTCTGAAGCTGGTCCACAACCCGGTGGCCAATCCCGAACTGCTGACACCGCTCGTTTCTTAAACTTAGGGATTGGTTTAACAGATCCAATCCCTTCCTTCGCCTGATCGATATTTGATTCCATTAAAAGACCTTATCAGTTGCTACCATCACAACATATGGTTGTTAATCCATATCATAGAGCTAAGATTATAAATACGATGAACGAACCTAACAAAAATCTAAAGAGAACCCCTTACCTTGAAATCCTGAAAGAAGATTGAGACTCAGAGACTAGTAGTTTCCGACTTTTAGATCTAAACGATCTACTTCGATTCCCGACGTCGCCCAACAAGAAAACATCAAACCATTAATCAAACGTCAACCTTATCAATCCCAATAGCCTTTCGGCTTTAACTTCCAAAAACCGAAAGAGAAAGTGAAGAGAAGAAGATCGGCACTTACCCTATCACGGTAGATTTGACTACTCCTAGAAGATTTCAGCTTTTGAGAAGATCAAAAAGAAAAGATAATAGGAAGGAATCTATGTAGATTTGGCTTTCAGTGAAGAGATCGACAAAAGAGAAAAAGAAAAGAATAATGAATATTTGGCTTATAGAAAAAGAACAGAGAAAATTAAAATCAAGAGTTTCGGCTTTTGCATAAAAGTGAAGATGAGAGAATGGGATTTAGGGATTTCGGCTTTAGCAGAGAATGAGAGAAAAGAAGGAGAGAAAAACCCAAATGTCAAAATTGCTGAAGAGAATGGAAGAATAAAACCCTAAATGCCGAAAATAAAAGATATCCCCTTTACTTAACCTAAATTTCGGCACCTACTCCCTACAAACTGAAAATACCCCTTTTTTAAAACTAAAACTAGGCTACTAGTTAAGAGAAATTTTGGCACCCCTTGAACTTACCAAAACTGATTCCTCCTCCCCCTCAGTGTCGGAATTTCTGCCACCACTGTGACAAGCAGATAAATCCTAAATTTTCTCCCTTATCATTACCTGATCTCTTATCCACAAGTGGCCCAGATAACACCACCTCTTCTTCCTTTTATCTGCCACATTATCAGCCATATTATCTACATTATCCAAACATATATATTCCCCCTATTTCCAAGGCCTATTTCTGTCCCGCTCTACTCACTTAAAAGTCAAAAATTAGCTAAATTTTAATTAAAAGAACTGGGCTTCATGCAACTTGAGTTTGGGCCTCCCCAGTTGACGCCACTCCCCTGCTCTTTAAGTGGCGACACTTTGCCACTGGGCCACAAGCCCATTTTGTATTTTAAAACACAGATAACATCTTTTAAGCCTTATCTTATCAAGCTTTCCACTAGAGTGTCCAAACAGAAAATTTTAACTAAGACCTCGGCCCAACCTGGAGCCCAATCTGAACCCCTTAAACATTCTAATTAACACATTAAGCGTAACTGCACAAAAAATGTAGAGGCCCATTAATTCAGGATGTTACAGTTCTACCCCCTTAAAGAAATTTCGACCTTGAAATTACCTGGTCAGAATAGATGCGGGTATTGCTGCAGCATCGCCTCCCTCGGGGGTTTTTTTAACACCATACTTTTGGCTGCACAATCTACTTTAGCTTGATACTTCCCTAGCCAATCCATGCCTAAAATTAAATCAAACTCCCTGAACGGTAATTCCATTAGATCCGTCCGGAAAACTATCCCTTGAACTTCTAAAGGTACTTCCCGGTATAGCCTGTTTACCACCACAGAGTGTCCTAATGGACTAACTATAGTTATTTCCCTAGAGGAAATCTCAGAATCTACGCTTAAAGTTTCAGACACCCTATTAGCGACATACGAACGCGTCGACCCAATGTCAATCAAAGTAGTGTAAGGCATGCCAAAAATTAAAAACGTACCGGTTATGACATCCGGTGCATCAGCCTCCTCCCGACATCTGACAGCATAGACTAACCCCGGTTGTCTCGCATCAGTGTTTCCTGATCCTTGGCCTGGTGCTCCACAGCCCCGACCGAAACCGTTACCACCTCTGGCTGGACCACGACCTCTTTGTGGCTGCTGACCTCCTCTTCCCGGCTGAGCATTCCCTTGACCTGTGGGCCCTTCACTGCCCCGTTGCTGCGGATAGTGTCAAACTTGGTGGTCCGTAGATCCACACCTAAAGCACTTCCCACTACCCGCCCAACACTCATCTACATGGAATTTACCACATCGGCCACACTTCTGTGTTTGACTAGCAACAGTAGGTATCTCATCCCATTTCGGCTCGTCTGACCTAGGTCTTTTCTAAGTTTACCCAGCTACCCCTGACGATTCAAAACTCCCCTTACTTCCACCCCTATCTCTATCCCGATTCAGTTTCTCCATCCGCTTTACCTCCTCAGCTATCTTAGCTTTTTCCACAAGCATAGCAAATTCCCTCTCCCGCCGTGGTGCTATCAATACACGCAGTTCGTCCCTCAGACCATCCTCAAATCAAACACAACATTCATGGTCTGTGGCCACCATCCCTCGGGCATAACGGCTAAGATGTAAGAATTCCGCTTCATACGTAGCCACCGACCTACTTCCCTGAACTAGGTTCAGAAATGCTCTACGCTGCGCATCCACATAACTAGTCCCAATGTATTTACTCTGGAATGCCATTTTGAAGAAATCCCAGGTGATATGGCTAGCCACCGTACCATCCTTAACCGTAAGCCACCATTGGTAAGCCTCGTCCCGCAGGAGTGATACAACCCCTTTCAATTTTTCCTCCTCCGTGAAATCCAGATTGTCCATTATACGCTCAACCGCCTCCAACCAGTACTCAGCTATACTCGGGGCTATACCAGAAATTCCTCTAAACACTTCTGCCCCATTAGCTCTAAGTTGTTCCGACACAGATTTCTGGGCTCCTGTGCCCATGCCTGCCCCAGCAACCCTCTCTAAAACCCTTAACATTGCCTGAGATACCGCATCATCTCCGGCTTTCTGATCCTGAAATTCAGCCTCCGCAGTTGGCATCTCGTTTCCTGACCCGTGGCCAGATCCTACTGGTTCTGACACGGCCATCCTACCCCTACCACGGCCACGCGGCAGACGTCCACGACCCCTTGAACTCATTCTACCGATTCGCGTTTATCTGATTAGAAATTTTATGAATTATTAATTTCTTTCACTAATTAACCACGAACAATCTTATGAACAGTAGTTTTAAGAGTAGTTCTTTCGTATTCGAGATTACATCTATAGGTTTCAGTCTCAAGTTTGTCTCCTAGTTCCAGGAACCACATACATTCAACCATCATACATCAACATACAAGTAGCATCCATGAACTCACATTCATCACAAAAGGGTATTTTCGTCATTTCACTACCAAGGGGTATTTCCGTAATTTTGTCCTATAGGGTTTTTCGTAATTTCCAAAATAGAGTATCTTGGTGATTTTTCGAAATAGAGATATTTTGGGATTTTTTTTAAACAGGGGTCTTTTAGTAATTTCTCAAATTCTAATAATTTTGTAAACTGGGTACTTTCGTAAATCTAAAGGTTTTCGGGTAAGTTTGCAAAACATGAGTATTTTGGTAATTTTTTCCAATCGGGGTTGTTTCGGTAATTTCACAAATTTCGGTAATTTACAAATCCAGGGTATTCTGGGAAATTTTCACAAATCAAGGGTTTTTCGGAAATTTTACAAAACTTGGAGGTATTTTGGTAATTCTGTGAAATAGGGTGGTTGGTCCCTTTCGGGTTTTAATTATAGATTTTAGCCCGTCAACAAATCCTCGTGGCTAAGGTGAACAGTCACTACGCACCAGGTAGGATTCCAGCGAAGAGGAGGTGAGTCACTAGGACTGCTTAAGTACCAAGCTCTCCCTGAATCCAATCCTAGACTTCCGTATGCCTATTGCCACACCCTAACCCAGCGATTTGTTCACGGGTTTGCTTGGATGGATTAAGTCTTATGAATTTAAACAGTTGTTTAAACTAAGCCTAAAGTCCATCAATGCCTAACATACTAGTCTATGTCCATCAAGCCCATCAAGCCCAATCATGCATATCATATCAAAAGTTAGAATACTTACCTGCGTGGATCGGGTGCCGGTAGACTCGAAGGCCATATCTTCATCCAAGACATTTTTCTCAAATTCACATCAAATTTTCAAAACACTACTGGACCCATTTCACAGCCCGAGTTTTGAACCGGGCTCTGATACCAAAATGTAATACCCCAAACTCGGCCCAAACGCTACGACCAGATTTGTCATGTTACGGGTTTAATGTTAAAAACATAGTTCCTTATTTACTTTTAAGAGGGCACGTATCCCTTTTGAAAATTCTTTGATGACGTGTTGTTTGAAAACTTAACTTTGTTGGTTTGGAAAATCTCGGTTTGATTAATCAAATATTCAATACCTTAGGTTTTCTTTCCAAAAACATTTCGTTACGTTAAGCATGTTTGAAATTCCCATTTCATTACTTATAATAATTAAGTCTAGATTTCTATTAGATTTCATCATTATATACAAGATCTTAATGTTATAATGAGGATTAACGATTAAATATTGTGATAGTAGTTCTGATAAGGACTTGTGATGGAATTAAATATGGATCAGGCAAAGGACAAAATCCCTAAGTTTAAGAAAAGAGCAGTATCTGCCATTCGAGATTGGCCACTTGGTTGTGGACCGGCTTCTGAACAACCCCTAGGCAGATAGCAGTAGTGTCGACTAAGGATAGCGTCGACATAGAAAGCATCATTTTATCGGTAACCAGGTGTGTAGATATCTAACACACTATTAATAAACTTGTATGTATGTTTATTTATATATGTTATGGGCTAAAAAGCTGGAATGAGGATGTATAGACAGTCGAATGGAACCCTAAAAGGGTTAGGCAAAGATGCCAGGTACGTAAACATAGAACTCCCTATGTGTATCGGTAAATATATATGTCTGCATGATGTTTTCTTTATGTGTGTATGCATGGGTTGGGATAGTGATATGATGAATGGGAAGTGCATGATAGGTCACGTAGTGATCGGTGGTAGAAATCCCACAAATACAAATACTAGGTCACATTGTGATCGGTGGCTATGCCACGTTTACTGATTCCTGAATAATAGGAATAGGCAGTTCGGCTGTCGTTATGGTGTGTAGCGGATGGAGGGTTGATTGTAGAAATCCCCCGGTGTGATGGTTGGTACGGGTTGATGTGTAGAGGATGGAACCCTAGGATGGGATGGGTTATTAATCATTTAATATTTTGATGTATGATTATGATTGATGCCTTACGGGCCAGGGCCCATAATGTGTTTGTGGGCTCAGGTCGTTGTGTGCTTTGAGATTTATACACTGAGTCTTGGTGACTCACGCTTTCCTTTTCTCTACTCTCCAGATGAGCAGTAGATTGTGGACATGGGAGCCGAGACGGACTCGAAGGGCCATCAAGTTCTATTTCTGCAAATTATATTTTATTTAGGACTTCTTTAAGTTTGTTTTATTATTATTTGAGGAACAGTTATGTAATAAGGCCCCTAGTTTTTATTCAACTTAGGAGTTCTCTATGTTATGCAAGTTATGAATATACCACAAGGTTTATTTACATTTATTAATAAAAATACACAGAGGTTTATTTTCAAAAAATCTCTCCTTCATTCAAATTTAATTAATTTAACTTGTGTTTTCAAAATGCGATGAAGTGTTATGTGTTCGATAACATGCCAGATCTGGTCGAAATGCATGGGCTGGGTTTGGGGTGTTACATTTTGGTATCAGAGCCCAGTTCAAAACTCGGGCTGTGAAATGGGCCTAGAAGTGTTTTAGAAAAAAATTGAATTTAAGAAAAATTTTTGGTTTGAAGACATGGCCTTCGAGTCTATCGGCATCCAATCTACCCAGGTAAGTATTCTGAACTCCTGATTGTGATATAAATGTGGGCTTGATGGGCTTTAGGGGACGTGGACTATCTATATTAGAACTTGATGGACTCTAGGCTTAGACAAACAACTCTTCAATTTCATAAGACTTAATTTCACTAAACAAAACCTGTAAACGAGTCGCAAGTCTAAGGTGTGGCAACGGGCATATGCATGTCTAGGAGTAGATCCGGAAGAGCTTGGTATTTAAGCAGTCCAAGTGACTCACCTCCTCTTCGCTGGAATCTTACCTGGTGCATAGTGACTGTTCACTTTAGCCATGATAGGGTGTGGCAATAGGCATACGCATGTCTAGGAGTGGATTCAGGGAGAGCTTGGTATTTAAGCAGTCCTAGTGACTCACCTCCTCTTCGCTGGAATCTTACCTGGTGCGTAGTGACTGTTCACTCTAGCTATAAGGACTTGTTCATGGGCTGAACCCATAATTAAAACCTGAAAGGGACCAACCACCCTATTTTGCAAACAAAAACCCCTAAGTTTTGTACAATTCTAAAAAGATACACTTGATTTCAAAATGTTCACAGCTATGAAAAATTTACCCAAAAACCCTATGTTTACAAGAGTAACTAGATTTTCCAAAGTGCCCCTGTTTAAAAAAAACACCAAAATACCCTCGGATTTCAAAATTACCGAAATACCCTCAGATTTCAAAATTATCGAAATACCCCTAGATTTCAAAATTACCAAAATACCCCTGGATGTAAAAATTGTCGAAATACCCCCGGATTTCAAAATTACCAAAATACCCTTGGATTGTAAAATTACCAAAATACCCTATTCTTACAAAATCACCAGGGAACCTTATTTTGAAAAATTACAGAAATACCCCTGTAGGATAAAATTACGAAAATACCCCTGGGTAGTGAAAACAACAACAACAACAACAACAGCACTTTTCTATAATGAACGTAAGTTCATGGATGTTGATGATTGAATGTATGTATTTCTTAGAGGATATGAACTTGAGTTTGAATGCGAATTCGAAAGAAATACTCTTAAAGCTATTATTCATAAGACTGTTCGTGGTTAAAACAGTGGAATAAAACTAATAATTCATAAAAATTTTAATCATATAAACGCGAATCGATAGAATGAGTACAAAGGGCCGAGGACGTCCGCCACGTGGTCGTGGTAAGGGTAGGATGACGGTGTCGGAACCAGTAGGATCTGGTCATGGTTCTGGAAACGAGATGCCAGCTGTGGAGGAGGAATTCTAGGATCAGACTGCCGGAGATGATGCGGTATCTCAGGCAATGTTAAGAGTTTTAAAAAGAGTTGTTGGGGTAGGTATGGGCACAAGAGCCCGGAAATCTGTGCCAGAACGGCTTAGAGCCAATGGGGCAGAAGTGTTTAGAGGAATTTCTAATGTAGCCCCAAGTTCAGCTGAGTATTGGTTGGAGGCGGTAGAACGCATAATGGATGATTTGGATTTCACGGAGGAGGAGAAGTTGAAGGGAGTTGTATCCCTCTTGAGGGATGAAGCCTATCAATGGTGGCTTACGGTAAAGGATGGTACAGTGGCTGACCGTATCATTTGGGATTTCTTTAAGACGGCGTTTCAGAATAAGTACATTGGACCGAGTTATGTGGATGCGCAGCGCAGAGCATTTCTAAATTTGGTGCAAGGCAGTAGATCAGTGGTTACGTATGAAGCTGAGTTCTTACGCCTTAGCCGTTATGCTCGTGGGATGGTAGCCACGGAGCATGAACATTGTGTTAGGTTTGAAGATGGTCTGAGGGATGATTTGCGTGTTTTGATAGCCCAACAGCGAGAGAGGGAATTTGTTGTCTTGGTGGAAAAGGCTAAGATAGCTGAGGAGGTTAAGCGGACTGAAAAGTTAAATCGGGATAGAGATAGGGGAGGAAATAGGAGGAATTTTGGATCGTCAACCGGGCGTACTCAGAAAAGGTCCAAGTCTGATGGACCAAAACGGGAAGAGAAACCTGCTGCTGCTAACTAGATCCTAAAGTGTGCTCGATGTGGCAAATTTCATGCCGGTGAATGTTGGGTAGGCAGTGGGAAGTGTTTTAGGTGTGGATCTATGGACCACCAAGTTAAAAACTGTCCGCAGCAACGGGATGATGAAGGGACCATGGGTCAAGGGAATGCTCAGCCTGGTAGAGGAGGTCAGCAGCCACAAAGAGGTTGTGGTGCAACCAGAGGTGGTAATGGTGCTGGTCGGGGTCGTGGAGCACTAGGTTAAGGGGCAGGAAACACTGAGGCGAGACAGCCGGGGTTGGTCTATGCTGTCAGACATCGAGAGGAGGCTGATGCACCGGATGTCATAACCGGTACGTTCTTAATCTTTGGTTTGCGTTACATTCCATTGATTGACATTGGGTCGACGCATTCGTACGTAGCTAGTAGCGTATCGGGAACTTTAAGGCTAGAATATAAAATTACCCCTAGGGCAATGACTGTAGTTAGCCCATTAGGACAATCTGTAGTAGTGGATAAACTCTATCGGGAAGTACCTCTAGAAGTTTAAGGAACAGTTTTCCGAATGGATTTAATGGAATTACCGTTCGGGGAGTTTGATTTAATTCTAGGCATGGATTGGCTTGTGAAGTATCAAGCTAATCTAGATTGTGCGGCCAAGCATATGGTGTTAAAAACCCCCGAAGGTGATGAAGTATTGGTGATAGGAGAAAGGGGAAATGCTTGTCAAATGTAGTGACTGCCCTAAGACCAGAAAGGATGGTGAGGAAAGGATGTGAGGCAGTTTTATTTTTTGTTCGGGCTCTAGAAGCCAAGGATCTGACTGTTGGGGACGTCAGGACGGTAAAGGAATTTCCTGATGTTTTCCCTGAAGAGCTTCCGGGATTACCCCCAGATCGTGAAGTGGAGTTTGGTATCGATCTTCTTCTAGGAACAGCGCCAGTATCCATTGCTCCGTATAGGATGGCGCCGAAAGAGCTAGTGGAGTTGAAAGCGCAGATTCAGGAGTTGCTGGATAGAGGATTTATTCGACCAAGTGTGTCGCCTTGGGGAGCGATGGTGTTATTTGTTAAGAAGAAGGACGGATCAATGCGTATGTGCATTGATTATCGTCAGTTGAATAAGCTAACCATCAAGAACAAGTACCCGTTGCCAAGGATCGATGACTTGTTCGATCAGTTGAAGGGGCATCGGTCTTTTCAAAGATAGACCTGAGGTCCGGGTACCATCAGCTTAGGGTCAAGGAGGCGGATGTTCATAAGACGGCTTTTAGGACTCGTTATGGTCTCTATGAATTTATGGTGATGCCGTTTGGATTGACCAACGCGCCAGCAGCGTTCATGGACATGATGAACCGAGTGTTCCAACCCTACTTAGACCGGTGTGTCGTGCTGTTTATCGATGATATCTTAGTTTATTCGAAGTCAGAAGAGGAGCATGGTGCTCATTTGCGAATAGTTTTGCAGATTCTAAGGGAGAAACAGTTGTATGCCAAATTCAGTAAGTGTGAATTTTGGCTGAGGGAAGTAACATTTTTAGGGCACGTTGTGTCGGTAGAAGGGATTAGGGTTGACCCTCGAAAGATTGAAGCAGTGTTAGATTGGAAGCCACCCAAGTCTGTGGCTGAGATTAGGTGTTTTCTTGGTTTAGCTGGGTACTACTGAAGGTTTGTTGAAGGATTTTCTTCGGTAGCGGCACCGTTGACTAAGTTGCTATGGAAAGGAGTTCCGTTTGTTTGGTCTGATAAGCAGCAAGGGAGTTTTGAAAAGTTAAAGAGGTTTTTGACGGAGGCTCCGGTGTTGATTCAGCCGGAGGCAGGGAAGGAGTTTATAATTTACTGTGATGCGTCACATGTAGGATTAGGATGTGTGTTGATGCAAGATGGAAAGGTGGTTGCATATGCATCTCGGCAGCTAAGACCGCATGAATTAAATTACCCTACCCATGATTTGGAATTGGCAGCAGTAGTGTTTGCCCTAAAATTTTAGAGGCATTATCTGTACAGGGAGAAATCTGTCATTTACACAGATCATAAGAGCTTGAAGTATCTTTTGACTCAGAAAGAGTTGAACCTAAGGTAGAGAAGGTGGATCGAGCTGCTAAAGGCTTACGATTGCTCGATTGAGTATCACCCGGGTAAGGCTAATGTAGTAGCTGATGCTCTAAGTCGAAAAGTAGTCTCCGACTTAAGAGCAATGTTTGCTCACCTTAGTTTGTATGAGGATGGAAGTTTATTAGCTGAACTTCAAGTAAAACCTTCTTGGATTAGTCAAGTGAAGTAGAGGCAACAGACAGATGAGTTGCTAAAGGGGAAAT
Organism: Gossypium australe; assembly: GCA_005393395.2. Lineage (NCBI taxonomy): Eukaryota > Viridiplantae > Streptophyta > Magnoliopsida > Malvales > Malvaceae > Gossypium > Gossypium australe. The sequence continues at coordinate 18,948,730 of CM016615.1, forward strand.
TGCAGCTAATCTTAAAGGATGGGCCAGCAGAATTCAGTATGAATGAGAAAGGATTGTTATGCTTTCGAGGGAAGTTTTGCATGCCAAGAGATCCGGAGTTAAGGCAAAGGAATTTGAATGAGGCACGTGGTAGTGTATACGCTATGCACCCTGGAGGAAGTAAGATGTTTCGGGATTTGAGAGATCAGTTCTGGTGGCCGGGTTTGAAGTAAGATGTAACCGAATTGGGGAGTAAGTGTTTGACCTGTCAGCAGGTCAATGCGGAACACCAGTTACCATCAGGATTGTTTCAGCCAGTGAAGATTCCCCAATGCAAGTGGGAAAGAATAACCATGGATTTTGTTAGTGGGCTTCCTCTCACACCCACTAAGAAAGATGCGGTTTGGGTAGTTGTGGATCGTTTGACGAAGACTGCAGACTTCATACCAGTGTGTATTGACTATTCTTTGCAGAAATTAGCTAAGTTATACATAGCGGAGGTAGTGAAGTTGCATGGAGTACCGGTTTTGATCATATCAGATAGGGACCCTAGGTTCACCTCTCGATTTTGGAAGGCGTTGCATCAGGCGTTGGGTACAAAGTTAGATTTCAGTACAGCGTTTCATCCTCAGACCGAAGGACAGTCTGAGCGGGTGATCCAAATCTTGGAGGACATGTTGAGAGGATGTGTCATGGATTTCAGAGGTAGTTGGGAAGAGTTCTTACCATTAGCAGAGTTTGCCTACAACAACAGCTACCAGTCAAGTATCCAGATGGCGCGCTACGAAGCTTTGTACGAGCGGAGGTGTCGTACACCTACCTGTTGGATGGAACTAGGAGAACGTCGGACTTTGGGTCCGGAGTTGGTGATCGATATAGAAGAGAAGATTGAATTGATTCGGGTTCGACTGAAGGAGGCATCAGACAGATAGAAGTCTTATGCTGATTTAAAGCGTAAGGACATAGAGTTCGTAGTGGGTGATAAAGTATTTTTAAAGGTGTCACCGTGGAAGAAGGTACTAAGGTTTGGTCGAAAGGGTAAATTAAGTCCTAGATTTATCGGACCATATCGGGTGTTGAAGCGAGTAGGATCAGTAGCCTATCAGCTGGAGTTACCTCCGGAGTTAAGTCAAATTCACGATGTATTTCACGTCTCCATGCTAAGACGATATCGTTCAGATCCGTCTCACGTTGTGCTTGTGGAGGAAATCGAGGTAAGACCTGATCTATCCTTCGAAGAGGAACCAGTAGAAATTTTGGATCGTGATGTCAAGGAGTTGAGAAGGAAAACGGTTCCTTTGGTTAAGGTGCTGTGGAGGAATCATGGTTCTGAAGAGGCTACGTGGGAACCCGAGGAAGCAATGCAGCAGCAATACCCCCATCTTTTCTGATTAGGTAATTTCGACGATGAAATTTCTTTAAGGGGGTAGAACTGTAACATCCTAAATTTATGGGCCTATGCATTTAGTGTAGGGATAGGTTTAATATGTTAATTTAAGTGATAGGGGTCTAAATTTGGGCCTAGAATTAGGCAAAGGCCCAGATTAAATTATTTTAAGGTGGCATCATTAACAATTAAAAAGGAACAAGTTTTGGGTCACAAGGAGCCCATGTTTTTAGGCCAATTTCGGTACTTTAAATGAAGATAGGGTGATGCCACACACAAGGAATTAGGGGCCCAAATATTATGTTTAATGAGGCCCAAATCTTTTAATTTAAGTAAGTTAAATTTCGGCACTAGGGTTAGTAGAGGTGGACGGTACAAGGCTCAAAAATAGGAGAAATTATGTTGATTTTATAAGTGATAATATCATAGATAAAAAGGAGAAAATTTAGGAGCTTATCTTCAAAGGAAGTGTTAGCCGAAAATCCACCACCTAGAGGAGTGTAAAATTCGGCTACTGCATGGCAAAGAGGGTGCCGAATTTCCCCTCTCTTTTAGCTTGAATTTTAAGGGCGTTTTCAGTTTTTAGCAGTAGGTGCCGAAATAACTATAAATAGGGGGGCTAGCTCCTTGATTCTGACACTGAAAACCCTAAATTCCTCTCCCATTGTGCCGAAATTCCCTAGCCTCTCCCTCTCCAATTTCTTTTCTCCAATTACTTAAAAAGCCGAAACTCTTCTCCACTTTCTCCTCCTTGTGTCAATTTCTCTAAAAAACCGAAGCATCCATAGTCTTTTCTTCTATTCATCCTATTTGAGAATTAGTTCTATACTTCCGGCATTTAAATCTTCCATTGGCATTGCCGAATCCTCTCTCTAGTGCTAGCCGAATCTCCTATGCTAAGGTAAGTGTCGATTTTTGATTAGTTCTCATGATCTATTCCCGATTTTTGAAAGGAAAAAATCGAAAGCTAATAGTTTAATGGTTTCATGATGGGCGGAAATTCGGGATTTGAAGAAAGCTTGGTCAATAAGATCTAAAAGCCGAAAATAGCTAGTCTCCACTTTCGGGATTTTTAAGATAAGTAGATTTTCCTAGATTTCTATTAGATTTCATCATTATATACAAGATCTTAATGTTATAATGAGGATTAACGATTAAATATTGTGATAGTAGTTCTGATAAGGACTTGTGATGGAATTAAATACGGATCAGGCAAAGGGCAAAATCCCTAAGTTTGAGAAAAGAGCAGTATCTGCCATTCGAGATTGGCCACTTGGTTGTGGACCGGCTTCTGAACAACCCCCTAGGCAGATAGCAGTAGTGTCTAATAAGGATAGTGTCGACATAGAAAGCATCATTTTATCAGTAACCAGGTGTGTAGATCTCTAACACACTATTAATAAACCTGTATGTATGTTTATTTATATATGTTATGGGCTAAAAAGCCGGAATGAAGCTGTATAGACAGTCAAATGGAACCCTAAAAGGGTTGGGCAAAGATGCTAGGTACGTAAACATAGAACTCCCTATGTGTATCGATAAATATATATGTCTGCATGATGTTTTCTTTATGTGTGTATGCATGGGTTGGGATATTGATATGATGAAGGGGAAGTGCATGATAGGTCACGCAGTGATCGGTGGTAGAAATCCCACAAATACAAATACTAGGTAACATTGTGATCGGTGGCTATGCCACGTTTAATGATTCCTGAATAACAGGAATAGGTAGTTCGGCTGTCGTTATGGTGTGTAGCGGATGGAGGGTTGATTGTAGAAATCCCCACGGTGTGATGGTTGGTACGGGTTGGTGTGTAGAGGATGGAACCCTAGGATGGGATGGGTTATTAATCATTTATTATTTTGATGTATGATTATGATTGGTGCCTTACGGGCTAGGGCCTATAATGTGTTTGTGGACTCAGGTTGTTATGTGCTTTGAGATTTATACACTGAGTCTTGGTGACTCACGCTTTCCTTTTCTCTACTCTCCAGATGAGCAGTAGATCGTGGACATGGGAGCCGAGACGGACTCGAGGGGCCATCAAGTTCTATTTCTGCAAATTATATTTTCTTTAGGACTTCTTTAAGTTTGTTTTATTGTTATTTGAGGAACAGTTATGTAATAAGGCCCCTAGTTTTTATTCAACTTAGGAGTTTTCTATGTTATGCAACTTATGAATATACCACAAGGTTTATTTGCATTTATTAATAAAAATACACATAGGTTTATTTTCAAAAAGTCTCTCCTTTATTCAAATTTAATTAATTTAACTTGTGTTTTCAAAATGCGATAAAGTGTTATGTGTTCGATAACATGCCAGATTTGGTCGAAACGCATGGGCCGGGTTTGGGGTGTTACAAAACTAAACTTTAAACCCTTTTTTTTTCTTTCAAGTTCGGTGAAAAGATGATGATAATGGCCTTCAAATTGTTTTTATTTTAATTATATTAACATTAATTACCAAATATCAATTTTAACCTTGGTTTAAAACATTTATAAACATATAATGGATGGCCATAATTGTCCACTTTCAAGTTAATGGCATAATAACAACATAAGGACCCCTTAATTATAAAGACACATCAATTCAGCAATTAATTAAATAGAAGGCTACTTTTACATTTTCTGCAATTTAGTTTTTTTTTTTTTTTTTGCAAATTAAGCACATAAACGATCAAATTAAATCACAAAAATTTCACACATACCAATTCACATGTTGTAGACTCGAAAAATAATATTAAAATATTTTTCTAACTCGGATTTATGGTCCCAAAACAACTTTTTCGACTAGGGTATAAACCGGGTTGTTACAACTCTCCATCCCTTAGGAATTTTTGTCCTCAAAAATCTTACCGTTGAATAGATTCAGAAATTGCTCTCTCGTAGCATCTTTGGGTTCCCACGTATCTTTTTCGAACCCATGTCGATAACATAATACTTTTACTAACGAAATTTTCTTATTTCTCAATTCTTTAACCTCGCGAGTTAAGATACGGATCAATTATTCTTCATAAGTTATATCAGACTGAAACTCTATCTCAAACGGAGAAATCACATGCGAGGGATCGGATCTATATCGTCAAAGCATCGATACATGAAACACATTGTGGACCTTTTTTAACTCTAATGGTAGCAACATTCTATAAGCAACCAGCCCAATACGCTCGATAATCTCATACGGCCCGAAGAATCTCGGACTCAATTTGCCTTTTTTGCTGAATCGGAGTATTTTCTTCCATGGAGACGCTTTCAAAAATACTTTATCACCGATCTCAAATTCAATATCTTTTCGTTTCAAATCTGCGTATGATTTCTGTCGATAAGACTCTACTTTTAAACTATTTCGTATCACTTTTACTATCTATTCAGTCTCTTTAATCAAATCAACCCCGTGAATTTTATTTTCACTAAGTTCAGACCAGTACAGAGGTGTTCGGCATTTCCTACCGTACAAGGCTTCGTATAGTGCCATTTTAATGCTTGATTCAAAACTATTATTGTATGTGAATTCAATCAATGGAAAAAACTGTCCCCACGTACCTTCAAACTCAAGAATGCAACATCTCAACATATCCTCGAGTATTTGAAAAATCATCTCAGATTGACCATCCGTCTGTGGATGAAAAGCAGTACTGAAATGTAGTTTTGAACCTAGTTCGTCTTGTAGTTTCTTCCAAAACCACGATGTGAACCTCGGATCTTTATCCGAAACAATGGAAGTAGGTACCCCGTGCAATCTCACGACCTTGGAGATATATAACTCAGCTAACTTATCAAGCGAGAAATCTGTATGTACAGGAATGAAATGAACAGATTTCGTCAATTGGTCAACAATAACCCAGATTGCATTTTTCTTTCTCAGAGATAGGGGTAAGCCCGATACAAAATCCATAGTCACTCTATCCCATTTCCACTCGAGAATCATGACCGATTGTAGCAAACTAGATGGCACTTGATGTTCAGCTTTAACTTGCTGACAGATCAAACATTTCAAAACAAAATCATATATAACTTTTTTCATTCCAAGCCACCAGTAAAGTTGTTTCAAATCACTATACATCTTTGTACTTCCTGGAAGAACCGATAAGCAACTGCTATGAGCTTCGTTCAAAATCAACTAAATGAACTCTGAATTTCTCGGAACACAAATCTGCTCTCGGAATCTCAGATAATCATCATCATCGACTTGAAATTCTGAATTAGAATTACACTAAGTTCGTTTCGCTAGAATTTCATTGTCAACTTTTTGGGTATCACAAATCTACTGTAAAAACAATGGTCTCGCTTTCATTTCGGCTAAAATCGAACCATCATTAGACAGAACTAAATGAGCATTCATCTTGATGTGTCTAAAACTAACTATGATCACAATAAAGGCAAGCGCACCTATCATTCAATAATATAGTTATGGTAAGACCGATAATATCGTATCCACAGGGACCAAGAGTACTAGTAATTACTATCTTCTTATTATTTAGCCTAAGAATTGGAGTGATTTCTTTTAAACTAAAACTAATTAAGAACACGACAGAGAATGAATTAAGAAAATACTTTAAGACAACTTTATAAGATAGGCAATACCTAAGGAAGAATCCACCTAGATTTCACTTATTACTTTTGATTCATACGATTTATTCACTTGACTTAATCCGTAGAAATCCCTGATTTATGTTAATATCTCTTTCAAGGCTAAAAACAACTAAATCTAGGTTGATTAATTGAAATCTCTTTCTAATTAAAACCCTTATTATCACATTAACTCGATCTATGGATTCCCCTATTAGATTTGACTCTAATCCGACAGATTTATGTCACCCTATTTTTAGGGTTGCAATCAACTCCGCTTAATTGTGTTGATCTACTCTTAAACAGGGACTTTTGCTCCACTAAATTAGTACATTCGACTTGAATCAATAACCTAAATTATCAAAACAAGAATAAGAACTCACAATTAAGAATAAGAACAAGTATTCATCCCAAATCCAACCCTGCACACCATTTCCCTTCCAACTCTACACACCTATGGGGATATAAATATCAACCCACCCATCCCTACACACCAAAGGTAGCACCAGCAGCGACACTACTCAAACGTTGCAGCAAAGCTGCTATAGTGGGCTTAAAGCCACCGGTGGATCCACGATCGTCAAGCGACTATGCGATCCTCAAATATTCCTCCGTATCATCAAAACCCACCCAAGTGCAACATATATTCCTTGAATGCAACATACATATTTCCATCCATTCGGCACTTAGGGGTGTTTTAGTCGTTTCACTACCCAGGGGTATTTCCGTAAATCTACTCTACAGGGGTATTTAGGTGATTTTGCAAAACAGAGGTATTTTGGAAATTTTGTAAATCAGGGATGTTTTAGTATTACTGCAAATCAAGGGTATTCTGGTAATTTTACAATTCGGGGTATTTTAGTAATTTTGCCAATCTAAGGATATTTTGGTAATTTTCAAACTAAGGGTATTTGGTTCTCAAACTAAGGGTATTTTGGTAATTTTACAAATCTAAGGGTATTTTAGTAATTTTACAAATCTAAGGGTAATTTGGTAATTTCTAAATCAGGGGTATTTTAGTAATTTTACAAATCTAAGGATATTTGGTCCCTCTCTGGTTTTAGTTATGAACTTTGGCCCATTAACAAGTTCTTGCGGCTAAAGTGAACAGACATGATGCACCAGGTAGGATTCCAGAGAATAGGAGGTGGGCCACTAGGACCGCTTAAGTACCAAGCTATCCCTAGATCCAATCCTAGACATGCATATATCCGTTGTCACACTCTAAACCAGCGACTTGTCCACGGACATGTTTAATTATTAGATTAAGTCTTATGCGGTTTAAGAGTTGTTTATAACTAGGCATAAAGTCCATTAAACCCTAACATACTTGTCTACGTCCCCATAAAGCCCATCAAGCCCAAATCACATCCTTACGGCCCATTAGGCCCAAATCTCATCCATATGGCCTATTAGGCCCAAAACAATTCCAGATCATGTAGCATGCATGATAACTCAATTCGTATAACCAAACCAAACAAGTTCATCAATCTTAGCCTCAGGGCCCACCAGGCCCATTTAGCCACTTTCGGCTTTCAGGCTTTCCGGCATTGCTGATATCGTGTGTGTTTAGTGTTTTGTACACACCTGGTTAATGTGACGTGCTATACTATCCTTAGTCTTGAACCTACAACCAACCAACCTTTAATCAATCACTAAATCAAAGCATTTACCAAAAGCTGAAACCTTACCATAACCTTACCGTGTGCCACCGGGTTCTAATAGCCCTTCCTTAGCTACTAATCAGGAGTATCCCCTAGATCTGCACTCACACATACACCATCAAAATTCGAGTAATCATAATCCACACAAGTCACCCCTATAGATCATACACACATTCGACCATTTACTTAAACCACAATCGAGTTGAGTACACTTACCCTTGCTAACGATCCTACCACGCTTGCGATCTTTGAACCTTATCCTTGTTATCACAGAGTTAATGACAGGACAGTTAGATAGCCTTTCGGCTTTTAGCAAAACGTACAAGAAAGGTTAACCGAATACTTACCAAATCCATTTTCAATCCTGCAGCCTAAATTCGGCTTTTAACCTTGTCTGATAGTAGATAATAATCGATTTGTGATGGAGGAAAACAACAAGGGTTTGGTAAAAATAGGAATTTCGACAAGGAAGGCTGATGGTAATTCGACAATAGGAGAGTTTGGCTATGAGAGAATTCGAAAAAAAGAATTCGACTATAGGAGATTTCGTCAATAGGGAGAATTCGACTATAGGAAAACCGATGAAGTGGGAATAAGAAAAACTAATGAAAGCTCAAAGAACCTTCAAAACATTTGACCCTCTCCTTTTATAGCCACAAGTCGAATACTCCTATCCCCACAGTCCCATTCGGGACAAATTCTTCCCCCTCCTCATCTCCTAACTTTCCTCCCTGATAACACCTTAGCCTTATCCGAATTTCCCTCCATTATCAGTTCCCCTTACCATTCAAATACTCCAATGCAAGAGTTCATATTCAACACAACTCTGGCCGTCCACCTATGCAAAATAAAACACTCCAAAAATACCACTCCTAATGCTCGAACCTTGGACCTCCTCAGCTGACAACACGCCACCTTATATCTCCCCAAGTGACGACACTTGCCACTGGACCACAAGCCCATTTGTATCCTATTTTCCCTTAATCTACTTAAGAGGCCTAATGCCTAAGACTAGGGTCCAATAAAGCCAAAAAAAAAAAATGGTACTCATACATACCAACCTCAGTGCACAGAAATTTAAAGTTTTGGGATTTTTGGGGCGTTACAACTCTACCCCTCTTAAAAAAATTTCGGCCTTGAAATTTACCTGTTTGAAACAGGTGAGGGTATTGTCGTCGCATTGCCTTCTCTGGTTCCAAAGTAGCCTCCTCGGTAGTATGGTTACGCCATAGCTCTTTAACCAAAGGGACAGACTTTCTTCTTAGCACCTTAACATCTTGATCAATTATTTGAACTAGCTCCTCTTCAAAAGTTAGGTCTGGTCTAACCTCGATCTCCTCGACTGACACGTGGTGAGAAGTGTCTAAGTGATAACGTCTTAGCATTGATACATGAAACACATCGTGTATTTGGCTTAGTTTAGAAGGTAATTCCAGCTGATAGGCAATTAGGCCAATTCGCTCAACCCCCGGTATGGCCCGATGAATCTAGGGCTTAACTTGCCCTTTCGACCAAACCTTAACACCTTCTTCCAAGGGGAAACCTTGAGAAAAACCAAGTCCCCCACCGCATACTCAATCTCTCTCCATTTGAGGTTAGCATACGACTTCTGCCTATCCGTCGCCTCCTTCAACCGATCCCGAATCAATTTTACCTTATCTTCGGTGTCTACTACCAACTCTGGACCCAAAATTCGCCGCTCACCCAACTTGGTCCAACAAGTCGGAGTGCGACATCTTCGTCCATACAGTGCTTCATATGGTGCCATTCCAATACTTGCCTGATAACTATTGTTATACGCAAATTTAGCTAATGGAAAGTACTCCTCCCAACTTCCTCAAAACTCAATTACAGACCCTCTCAGCATATCCTCCAATATTTGAATTACCCTTTCCGACTGACCATCAGTCTGAGGGTGAAATGCTGTACTGAAATCCAACCTCGTACCCAGTGCTTCATGCAATTTCTTCCAAAAGCTAGACGTAAAACGAGGGTCTCTATCACATATAATAGAGACCAGAACCCCATGCAATCTCACAATCTCCTCCATATACAACCTTGCCAATTTCTGTAATGAGTAGTCGGTGCGGACCGATATAGAATGGGCAGACTTAGTTAACCGATCCACTATAACCCAGACAGAGTCCTTCCTATAGGCGTCAAGGGTAGCCCACTAACGAAATCCATAATAACCTGCTCCCATTTCCAAAGTGGAATCTTAATCGGTTGGAGTAACCTTGATGGTAGTTGATGCTCCGCTTTCACTTGTTGACATACCAAACATTTGCCCACAAACTCCATAACCTTGTGTTTCAAACCCGGCCACCAATAAAGCTCTTGTAAATCCCGATACATCTTGTTACCTCTGGGGTGCATAGCATAGGAACTACTATGCGCTTCCCGTAGTATAGACTTTCTTAGCTTTTCGTCCATTGGCACACAAATTCTACCACGGAAACACAACAACCTGTCACTATTTATCCCAAAATCTGTTGTTTGCCCATTCTCAATCTGCTTGAATCAAGCACCCAGAGTTTCATCCAATGACTGCTTAGCTTTAATTTGCTCAACCCACAGCGGCTTCACCTGCAACTCGGCTAACAAACTCCCGTCGTCATACAAACTTAACTGAACCAACATTGCCCTCAAGTCCAACATAGCCCTAAGGCTTAGCGCATCGGCCACCACATTTGCTTTACCCGAGTGATATTCGGTCGTGCAATCATAATCCTTTAACAGCTCAATCCATCTGCGCTACCTCAAGTTCAACTCCTTCTGAGTTAAAAGGTACTTCAGACTCTTGTGATCCGTATAAATGGTGCACTTCTCTTTATACAAATAGTGCCTCCAAATCATAAGTGCTAACACCACTGCCGCCAATTCCAAATTGTGGGTTGGGTAATTTCTTCCATGAGTCTTAAGTTGGCGTGACACATATGCTACCACCTTCCCTTCTTGCATCAAAACATAGTGAGCGCTGAAATCAGAGCTTTAAAATTTATAAAACGAATGATCGAACCTGGAAACTAACTCTGATAATGATTAAAGGCAAGTGTACCTATCGAACAGTAGTATAGCTTAGGCTAGACCGAATTGTCAAACCCAAAGGAACTAAAAGTACTAATACTAACTTTCTTTTTATTATTTAGCCTAAAATAAAGTGAAGTTGCTAAATTAACGACTACTAAGCTAAAGACGCAAAGACAAAAAGAACGAATTGAGAAATAACTCGACGAAAAACTCAGTTGATCATGACGATATCCTCAGGAAGAATCCACCTAGACTTCACTTGTTATTTAATGCTGAACCATACGATTTATTCACTTAGTTTGATCCGTAGGACTCCCTAACGTATATTAAACCCTCTCTCGAGGCGAATAACGTCTAACCCTAGGTTAATTAGTGGAACTTTCGTTCTCTTATAATAACACCCTAGAATAGCAGTAAATCGATCAATGGATTCCCATATTAGGTTTCACCCTAATCCGAAAAAATCTCGTAACCCTATCTCTAGGCGTTCGATCAATTCCGCTTAATTATGTTAAATCTACTCTTAAGCAGGGTCTATTCCTCCTCCACCTAAGCACATCAGATTTGGATTAAGCATGCATAATTAAGAACAAACTATGTATTTATCCTATAATTCAGGAAACAATAACAAGATTCATCTAGGTTTCATCCCCTTCAGGTATCTGAAGGGTTTAGTTCATAACAAATAAATAAAACATCTCAAGAAAAAAGATAAAACAAAACATAAGAAATCCCTAAAACTCCCTGAAGGAAATTGAAGGAGAAATCCGCCGTCTTGAGTAGAATCCCGACTTCTTGGGATGGATCAACTGGCTAACTTCGAGTAATTCCCTCAACTCTGATCTTTTCGGCTTGGCTCATTGGCCTAGCTCGACCCCGGTTTCGGCTTCTGTCGAACTCCCCTTTCAAGTTGCCCCCTTGGGTGTTTATATAGGCTTTGAGATGCCCTACTTGGTACCTAAGTATCCTAATTTAAGTAGAATTCCTACTAGGGTGTTTGAATAGGCTTTGGAATGTGTTTCTTTGCCTCCAAGTATCCTTTCCCGAATAAGATTACTCTTTCCAGGGACAGGGACACGGCCATGGCACACGCCCGTGTGAATCGTGGCCAGGCCGTGTTCAGACTTTTAATGAGGCACGACCGTGTGGTCTTTGGGCCAGGCCGTGTCAATTTCTCTCTTGGCCTAATTTGGTCCGTTTTAAGCCTGTTTCTCATTCTTTTATCCTTGGGTGCTTTCCTGAGTATAAAATATGAAAAGAAAGGATTAAGAGCACCTTTTTACATAAATCAAAGGATAAACCATCCAAAAGTATGCTAAATGTGGGATTAAAATATGTTACTTTTACGGTTTATCACACAGCCCAAGCCCACGTGTGACGCATCGCTATAAACCGTAAACTCCTTCCTGTGCTCTGGTTGAATCAGAACAGGGGCCTCCGTTAAAACCTTTTTAAGCTTCTCAAAGCTTTCTTGTTGTTTATCCGTCCATACAAACGACACCCCCTTCCGTAGTAACTTGTTCAAGGGTGTAGCGATTAGGAAAAACCCTTCAACAAACGGCCTATAGTACCCTGCCAGGCCTAGAAAACTCTGAATTATTGACACCATCTTAGGTCGTTTCTTATCCAACACCGCTTCCACTTTCCGAGGGTCAACTCCAATTCCCTCAGCGGAAACCACATGCCCTAAGAAAGTGACTTCCCTTAGCCAGAATTCAAACGTGCTAAACTTAGCATAAAGTTGCTTCTCCCTTAGAATCTGCAACACAATCCTTAAGTGTGCATCATGATCATCCTCCGTTCTCGAGTATACTAAGATGTCATCTATGAACACTACTACGAACTGGTCTAGATACGGCTGAAAAACCCAGTTCATAAGATCCATAAAAGCAGCAGGTGCGTTCGTTATCCCAAACAACATCACCAAAAACTCGTAATTTCCATAACGAGTTCCAAAAACTATCTTATGTACATCTGCTTCCTAAACCCTCAATTGATGGTACCTTGAACATAAGTCAATCTTCGAGAAACTGTGGCTCCCCTAAGTTGATCGAAAAGGTCATCTATCCTAGGTAGAGGGTACTTATTCTTAATGGTTAACTTGTTTATCTGTCTATAGTCGATGCACATCCTCATGGACCCGTCCTTCTTCTTCACAAATAATACCAGTGCTCCCCATGGAGACACACTTGGTCTAATAAATCTGCGGTCCAATAACTCCTGAATCTGGGTCTTCAGCTCCACCAGCTCCTTTGGTGCCATCCTATAAGGTGTGATAGTCACTGGAGCCATACTAAGTAACAACTCTATTCCAAACTCCACCTCTCTATTGGGAGGTAACCCCGGCAATTCCTCCGAAAAAACATTAGGGAATTCTTTTACTATTTTGAAATCCCTAATAGTAAAACTCTTAGATTTCAAATCACTGATATAAGCTAAGTAAGCTTCACAGCCCTTCCTTACCAACTTTTCTGCCCTTAAAGCTGAAATCGAGTTTGAAAAGTAATCCCGCCGTTCCCCGATCACTACAACTTCATCACCTTCTACAGTTCTTAACACCATCATCTTTGCAGCACAATCTAGAGTTGTTTGGTGCCTCATCAACCAATCCATGCCTAAGATGAGGTCAAACTCACCAAATGATAATTCCATCAAGTCCGCTAAGAAAGTAACTCCTTGAACTATCAATGGTACATTCCTAAACAACTTACTAACTTTCACCGACTACCCTAAAGGACTCAACACAGTCATTTCATTCTCAATGGTTTCAAACTCAACCCCCTACAATTTCAGTCTTATTGCTTGCAATGTACGAATGTGTCAACCTCACATCAATTAGCGCAATATAAGGTAGCTCACAAATAAAAAACGTACCCGTTATCACATCTGGTGCATCACATTCTTCTTTACACCGAGCAGCATAAACCAACGCTGGCTGTCTCGCCTCTGCCTGACCTACACCTCTGCACGGTGCTCCAATTCCTCGTCCTACGCCATTTCTGCCTCTGGCTTGACCACGATCCCTTGGTGGTTGTTGACCACCCCTCTGTGGTTGGAAATCAACTCTACCCTCGGCTTGCACCTGATCCGGCCTTCTTGAGCATTCCCTAATCTTATGTTCCATAGACCCACAGCCCAAACACGCTCCCATCCTCCTCCAACATTCACCCGGATGCCTTTTTCCACACCCAACACAAAGTGGTATTCTGTTATTAGCAGCAGCAATAGGGGCCTCACCTCTAACCGGCCCATTTACTCTGGCCCTCCTCATAGGCCTCTGTCCAGCCCCCATAGCTTCCACATTCCGTTTGTTCTTGCCCTTGTCCTTCTCTCGATTGAGACACTCCGTGCGCTTTACTTCCTCTGCTATCTTTGCTTTCTCCACCAAAACCGCAAAATCCTGCTCCCTCTGTAGAGCTATAAGTACCCTAAGGTTGTCTCTTAACCCATCCTCAATCCGTACGCATCTCTCATATTTTGTTGAGATTATACCTTCGGCATACTGACTAAGGCGTAGAAACTCAGTATCGTACTCTGCTATCGACTTATCTCCTTGAGTAAGACTCAAAAACTCCTTCCTTCGGGCATCCACATAGCCCGCTCTAATGTACTTCCCCTAGAAGGTCGACTTGAAGAACTCCCAAGTGATCTGATCCGGTTGGTTGCCTTCCTTTACGGTCAACCACCACTGATAAGCTTCTTCCCTAAGTAAGGATATCGCTCCTTTCAACTTTTGTTCCGCCGAGTAATCCAAGTCGTCTATTATCCTTTCCGTAGCTTCCAACCAGTACTTCGCCACATTAGGGGCCACGCCAGCTACTCCTTTGAAAATATTTGCCCCATTAGCTCAGAGCCGCTCCACGACCAACCCACGACTTCTTGTACCATTATTGGGCCTAACGACCCTTTCAAAAATCCGTAACATGGCCTGTGATATTGCATCTTCTGTAGCAGCAGCCCCTTCATATGGTCACGTTTCAGCTACTGGTGAGGCCGGAGCCTCCCCTACTCCAACGTTAAGAATATAGCCTGACGCCGACGACTCAGCCCTAACAGTTCCACGACCTTTGTCGTGGCCTCTTGCACCTCTTCTAGCGCTCATCGTTGCGTATTTTTGAATTAAAATTTTTATGAAATTAGTTCGTAATGCCACTGTTTAAAACACATCTCTTATGTAAGTAACAATTTTTTTAAAGTTATTTCGCGATCGAGAATCCACTACAGGCTTAAGTTTCCTATGGGTTTTAGTCTCTAAAAACCTATTTTTAAGTAGCCCATTATCTATATAGTTTAGTAATTTAAATAAATGTACAGAAAACTTGGCTCGACGTCGAGGGCTCGATGAACTACACTTCAAGAATCCTGCAAAAAACTTCTTAAAACCCAAAATCTAAGGCCTATTTCACAGCCTGAGCTTTGCAACCGGGCTCTGATACCACTAAATGTCACACCCCCACACCCGGCCCAGACGTTATGGCCGAATCTGGGAATGTCACATCGAAGGCATATTTCAAAACGATTTTGCTAAGTTAAATTTTAAGGCCTAAAAGCCCAAAAATCCTTGAACATTTTGTTAAGTAATGATAAAAAGGTCATTTTATTATTTTAAGTATTTCGGAAACCATGTTTAAACATAAGAAATTTACTCAGGTTTAATAACCAAGTAAACAGTTGAAACTATGATAGCAAAACTCAAAAGCTAAAGTCAAATCAGAGTATAAGGCCTTATTACATTCATCGAAAATAAAGCAATTTAAAATTATGTCTTTTGAACAATTAAATAAAATGTCTAAGTATCTTGTAGTGTGGCCATCCCCGAGTCCTCTACCACGTCGAACCGTCTACTGATGATCACCTGAAACATTTAATAAAAAGGGTGTGAGTTTCGTAACTCAGTGTGTACGACCCTTGGCAGTCCAATCAACATGCAAATATTACATTGGGCCTAAGCCCTATCAAAAACGGTGGTATTGGGCCTTAGCCCACAACGACCTCATATCACATCAGTATCATATGAATGCAATGCACCCATCCCAAATCCAACCCTGCACACTCTTTCCCTTCCAACCTTACACACCTATAGGGATATAAATATCAACCCACCCATCCCTACACACCAAAGGTAGCACCAACAGCGGCACTACTCAAACGTTGCAGCAAAGCTACTATAATAGGCTTAAAGCCATAGATGGATCCACAGTCATCAAGCGACTATGCGATCCTCAAATCTTCCTCCGTATCATCAAAACCCACCCAACTGCAACATATATTCCTTGATGCAACATACATATTTCCACCCATTCTGCACTTAGGGGTATTTTAGTCGTTTCACTACTAGGGGTATTTCCGTAAATCTACCCTATAGGGGTATTGAGGTAATTTTGCAAAACAGAGGTATTTTGGAAATTTTGTAAATCAGGGATGTTTTGGTAATTCTGCAAATCAAGGGTATTCTGCTAATTTTATAATTCGGGGGTATTTTAGTAATTTTGCCAATCTAAGGATATTTTGGTAATTTTCAAACTAAGGGTATTTTAGTAATTTTACAAATCTAAGGGTATTTTAGTAATTTTACAAATCTAAGGGTATTTTGGTAATTTCCAAATCAGGGGTATATTAGTAATTTTACAAATCTAAGGATATTTGGTCCCTCTCGGGTTATAGTTATGAACTTTGGCCCATTAACAAGTTCTTGCAGCTAAAGTGAACAAACACTATGCACCAGGTAGGATTCCAGAGAAGAGGAGGTGGGCCACTAGGACCGCTTAATTACCAAGCTCTCCCTAGATCCAGTCCTAGACATGCATATGTCCGTTGCCACACTCTAACCCAGCAACTTGTCCACGGACATGTTTAATTATTAGATTAAGTCTTATGCGGTTTAAGATTTGTTTATAACTAGGCCTAAAGTCCATTAAACCCTAGCATACTTGTCTACGTCCCCATAAAGCCCATCAAGCCCAAATCACATCCTTCCAGCCCATCAGGCCCAAACCTTATCCATATGGCCTATTAGGCCCAAAAAAATTCCAGATCATGTAACATGCATGATAAATCAATTCGTATAACCAAACCAAACAATTTCATCAAACTTAGCCTCAAGGCCCACCGGGCCCATTTAGCCACTTTCGTCCTTCTGACTTTTCGGCATTGACGATATCGTGTGTGTTTAGTGTTTGTACACACTTGGTTACTGCGACGTGCTATACTATCCTTAGCCTTGAACCTACAACCAACCAACTTTTAATCAATCACTAAATCAAAACATTTACCAAAAGCCGAAACCTTATCGTAACCTTACCGTGTGCCACCGGGTTCTAATAGCCCTTCCTTAGCTACTAATCAAGAGTATCCCCTAGATCAGCACTCACACATACACCATCAAAATCTGAGTGACTCATAATCCACACAAGTCACCCCTATAGATCATACACACATTCGGCCATTTACTTAAACTACAATCGAGTTCAGTACACTTACCCTTGCTAACGATTCTACCACGCTTGCGATCTTTGAACCTTATCCTTGTTATCATAGAGTTAACGACAATACAGTTAGATAGCATTTCGGCTTTTAGCAAAACGTACAAGAGAGGTTAATTGAATACTTACCAAATCCACTTTCGATCTAGTGGCTTAAATTCGGCTTTTAACCTTAACTGGTAGTAGATAATAATCGATTTGTGATGGTGGAAAACAATAAGGGTTTGGTACAAATAGGAATTTTGGCTAGGAAGTCTGATGGTAATTCAGCAATAGGAGAGTTTGGCTATGAGAGAATTCGGCAAAAAGAATTCGGCTATGGGAGATTTCAGCAATAGAGAGAATTTGGCAATAGGGAGAATTCGGCTATAGGAAAACCAATTAAGGGAGAAAAAGAAAAACTAATGAGAGCTCAAAGAACCTTTCAAAGTATTCAACCCTCTTCTTTTATAGCCACAAGCCGAATACTCCTCTCCCCGCAGTCCCATTCGGCACAAATTCTTTCCCCTTCTCATCTCCTAACTTTCCTCCCTGATAACACTTGAGCCTTATCCGAATTTCCCTCCATTATCAGTTCCCCTTACCACATAAATACTCTAACGCAAGAGATCATATTCAACACAACTCTGGCCGTCCACCTATGCAAAATAAAATACTCCAAAAATACCACTCCTAATGCTCGAACCTTGGACCTCTTCAGCTGACAACACGCCACCTTATAGCTCCCCAAGTGGTGGCACTTACCACTGGACCACAAGCCCATTTGTGTCCTATTTTCCCTTAATCTGCTTATGAGGCCTAATGCCTGAGACTAGGGTCCACTAAAGCAAGAAAAATAAATTTTTCCCTATGGTCTTCCCTATCTCTAAGGCTTCAAATAATCTCAATAATACCTTAAAATTAATATGCTAAGTGCTACTCATACATACCAACCTCAGTGCACAGAAATTTAAAGTTTCAGGAATTTTAGGGCGTTACAATGTCTCTTCCCATGGTGTCTGCACTGCCACGACCATGCCCATGTGCTGGGTCGTGTGGGTAGGAAATCTTGCGCCTATTAATTTGGTTAGTTCTTAGTTAGATGCTAAAAATAAAAAATATGGATGTTAGTGAGGTTAGTGCTCTGGTTGCCTCTTGAGAAGTGCTCGTTTAAATTCTTAAGCTAGACTTACCCTGTTTTCATCTATATATGAAGGTTCACAGAGCTGAAGCTCCTCTCTCCTATCCCTAAAATCTTCTTCATTATATATTTTAAGTCGTTGACTGTTTACCTTGAATGTGCCATAAGTCGGATGAGTTACATGAATTGTGCCATAGGGAAAAATGGTTTTGACTACGAATGGATCTGACCATCTTGATTTCAACTTTCCAGGAAACAATTTGAGCTTCAAATTGTACAGTAGAACAAGATCTCCCACTTCAAATTGCTTCGGTTGCTTCAAACGAGCATCATAGCGTCGCTTTGTTGCTTCCTTATAGAAACGTGAGTTCTCGTAGGCATTAGATCGCCACTCATCTAGCTCATTCAACTGCATCATTCTTTTCTCATTTGCAAGTTTAAGATTGTAATTTAAGAATTCTATAGCCCAAAATGCTTTGTGCTCTAATTCAAATGGTAGATGACAACTCTTTCCATAGAAAAGTCTGTATGGGGATATTTCTATGGGAGTTTTAAAAGAAGTTCTATAGGCCCATAAAGCATCGTCTGCTTTTAATGCCCAATCTTTCCTATTTGATTCTACGGTTTTCTCTAAAATACGCTTAAGTTCTCGATTTGCTACTTGAACTTGTTGACTGGTTTGAGGGTGATAAGGGGTAGCTGTTCTGTGGTGTACTCCATATTTCTTTAAGATTTTATCAAACTAAGTATTACAAAAATGAGTACCCTTATCACTACTAATTGCTCTTGGTGTTCCAATTCAAGAGAAGAGTTTCTTAAGAAATCTCACTACCATTCTGGCATCATTAGTAGGTAAAGTTTGAGCTTCCACCCATTTTGACATATAATCAACCGCTACTAAAATGTATTTATTCCCCAATGAGCTAGGGAATGGACCCATAAAATCAATACCCCATACATCAAATATTTCACATGATAGCATATACGTTTGAGGCATTTCATCGTGTTTAGAGACATTACTTGTTCTCTAACATCTATCACACGAAGTAACATACATGTTAACTTCCTTGAACAAAATGGGCCAATAAAAGCCTGATTCGAGCATTTTATGTGTTGTCTTAGTCCCACTGTAATGTCATCCTGTTGGTATTGAATGGCAATGTTCTAGAATTTTGCTTGCTTCTATCTTTGTAACACATCTCCGAATTATTTGATTTGCACATACACGAAAAAGAAAAGGGTCCTCCCAAAAATAGTTTTTCACATCAGCAAAGAATCGCTTCTTTTGATGATGTGTCAACCCTTATTGTAGAATGTTAGCAGCTAAGTAATTTGCAATATCTGCAAACTAGGGTACCTCAGATTCGGATATAGCAAAGAGTTGTTCTTCAGGAGACAAGTCATTTATCTCGTTCTCATCGAATTCTTTGATACGTGGATTTTCAAGCCTAGAAAGATGGTCAGCTGCAAGATTTTCAGCTCCTTCTTATCCTAAATTTCCAAATCAAATTCCTGTAAGAGTAAAATCCATTTTATGAGTTGAGGTTTTGCATCAGATTTAGTTAAAAGATAACGAAAGGCTAAATGGTCAGTGTAAACTATAACTTTAGATAATATCAAATACTGTCTAAATTTATCAAATGCAAAGACCATACCTAGCAACTCTTTTTCTGTGGTAGTGTAATTTTCTTGTGCGGCCGTTAATGTCTTGCTAGCGTAATAAATCGGCTGAAAATGCTTGTCTCTTCGTTGTCCCAAAACCGCACCTACTGCAAAATCACTCGCATCACACATTAGTTCAAATGGTAAATTCCAATCAAGTGAAATTATAATTGGAGCATTTATTAATTTATTTTTGAGGATATTAAATGCATCTAAACATTCCTGATCAAAATTAAAAGGCACGTCTTTTTCTAGTAGTTTCGTTAAAGGCTTAGCTATTTTAGAAAAATCCTTAATAAATCTTCTATAAAATCCAGCATGTACTAAAAAGCTTCTAATATCCTTAACTGAGCTAGGAGGAGGTAATTTTTCTATGGTTTCAATTTTTGCTTTATCAACCTCAATCCCTTTACTAGAAATTTTGTGACCTAACACAATCCCTTCTCGAACCATAAAGTGACACTTTTCCCAATTAAGCACAAGGTTCATTTCCTCACATCTCATTAGAACTCGTTTTAAATTTTCAAGGCAAAGATGGAAAGAATTACCAAATACCAAAAATTCGTCCATAAATACCTCCATAATATCTTCCACAAGTTCATCAAAGATGGCTAACATGCAGCGCTGGAAAGTAACAGGAGCATTACATAATCCAAAAGGCATTCTACGATAAGAAAACGTACCGTATGGACATGTAAATATTGTCTTTTCTTGATCCTCAGAAGCTATTGGGATTTGGAAGTAGCCAGAGAGTCTGTCTAGGAAGCATTAGTACATATGCCCAGATAATATTTCTAACATCTGATCAATGAAGGGTAAAGGAAAGTGATCTTTTCTAGTGGCATCGTTCAACTTCCTATAATCAATGCAGACTCTCCAACCTGTGACTGTCTGTCACAGACCGAAATTGACCTTAATCAGAACGGTGGTTTCGGGACCACGAATCTGAGTCTGAAATATTTTTTTATATTATATTCCGTTCTCATTATGTGTGAATTAATATGTGTGAAAGTTTCGTAGAAAAATTTTATCGTTTAAGTGCTTAATATGATTAAAAGGACTTAATCGCGTAAAGTGTAAAAGTGACATACTAAAGTGAAATGTGCTAATTTGAGCATGGCTTTATAATATGAAGTATAGAAAGGGTAAATAACCCATTTTATGAGTTAGTGGCCGGCCATGGGCAAGTTTGTCCTTAAGTTATATTCTTTGGTTATTTTAAATTTAAGGTTAGTTAAGTAATTTAATAATAACTTAATATATGTTAAAGTAAAACAAAAGAAAATGCTAATATCATTCAATTGTTCTTGGCCGAACCTTTGCATGAGTAGAAGGGTTTTATTTCTTCAAAATTTCGGCACTTTGAAGCTAAAATTCAAGGTGAGTTTTTAGTCGATTTTAGATAATTTTTACGTTTTTGAGATCATTGCTTCGAACTGTAGCTGACCCATGTTAAAATTTTTAAGAATAATCATGTATGATGTTTGGCCTTTGCTATGTACTTGTGATTTTTGATGTTTTATGATTTTATGTAAATGATATGTTAAAGATTAGTATATATTGAATTGGAAATTTTAGTAAATTTGAGTAGTTTGGACTAATTTGTAAAAATAAAATTTTTGAGGGACTTGTTTGCATAATAAATGAAATGTATGCCTTGGTATGAAGGTATAGAAGATTCGGCCCTAAAGTATTATGTGCAAATTATGTGTATTTTGTGTTTTATGCAAATAGGACTAAATTGTAAAAATGTGAAACATTAGGGGTAAAATGGTAATTTGCCCATTTATGTGTTTTGGGACTAAATTGAAATGAAATGTGCTTGAATGAGATTATTTTTGATATGTTTAGATCAAGAACAAAGAAAAACGGATTTGGATCGGGGAAAGTCGAAAGTTATCGAATAGTCGGTATACGCGGTTAGACGGTAGTCGAGGTAAGTTCTTAAGTTTAAGTACAATGAAGAGATAATTATGAAATTGTTGATTTATATTATTTGATTCAATTGAATAGTGAATTAGATGATAGCCGAATGTTAAGGGTATATATTGGACTATATGTGTTTTGATTGTGAAATAAAAACTAGTACATGTGATATGATAATTGATTGTGGTACATGTACATGAATTAGAAATGATATAAGTGTTAAGATTTTTAAGTTGATGAAATATTTGATGTGTTATTCGGGCTTATAGCCTAGCAGGCCTTGAGCCGGTGTGTTATTCGGGCTTTTAGCCTAGCAGGCCACGTGCCGGTGAAACAATTCGGGCTTATTGCCTAGCAGGCTTAATGCCGGTGATATACTTCGGACCTTGAGCCCAGCAGGCCTAGTGCCGGTGAATGTGTTTTGAACTCTAAGTGCATGAGAATCGAGTTACAAACATATCAAGAAATTTTGGCTTTGAAACATGATTCGTATAAATTCGACAGAGATGTACGTATTTTATAGTCATGTTACTCAATAAAATGATAAACAAGTATACGAGTAAGTGAAGGTTTTATACATTGATTCATTAGAGATGAATGAATATGTATATGCATGTTATATCGTGTGATAGTAAATATTTGAAAGCATGAATGGGTTTAGTTGATTGGATAAGCATATGATATGTACATATGTCTTCGATATACTTGATGATCGGTGTATATGAATAAGAAAGGTAAAGCTTTAGTATTAAGTGCATCAATGATATTTAGTTATTTCTGCTTTATAGGTAAAAGAAGTTATGTATTATTTATGTTTGAATTGGCGATAGAAGATATTGAATTGAATGGTTGTATGTATGTTATATATATATATAAGTATATGTTTTTTTTAAGACTTACTAAGCTAGCAAGCTTACAGTGTGTGTGTGTTCTTATCTACCTTTGTTTTATAGATCTTTGATTCAAGCTACGGACTCGAAGGATCATCCAAGAAGTCAATCGCACTATCAAATCTTTTGGTATGTCTAACTTAGTTTTATTCAAAAGGCATGTATAGGTTAGACTTAAGTGTTAACTTTGAGATTTTGGGTGATTGTACATAACTATAATATAGCCTTGCGAAAAAGGCTTAGTTCATTTGGATATAAATTAAGTTCTACATGGTAATGGCTTGCATGATAGTACTATGGATGTATAATTGTGTTCATGGCTTAGTTCATGATTGAAGAGGAATCGAATAGCCTAGGTGTATATATATATATATGTGGTGCGGTATTTGATAATGTGTTTAGCTGATAGGTGAAGTCATGGATGTTTATAGGTTAAAGCAAGTAGTATATTAATTTGGTAATATGATTAAAGAATGAAATTTGATGTTTGTATTATTGACATAGAATTCGGTGACATAGTCAAGTTGATTCCATGATATATATTCGGCAATGGAGTATTGTATGTTATGGTCGAATAGATTTTGATCATTTATTTGTGAATTGAATGTGGCAGAGATTATTTAAATTCAGTAGGGAGTTGTGATGTGGGATCATGCATATCTCTTTTAGTCAAAATTGCCGTTTATCGCACGTTTATAATAATGAATAAGTTATATTCTTAAGTCAAGAAAAGACATAGGATTATGTTCAAATTGTAAATTTGAGAGTTCATGTTTACATTATATAAATAATTCAATATAGTTATGCCTACTTGAAAATGCTAGTTTATTTCAATGCATGTGAACTGAGTGGCAAAATTATATAGATATGCAATGCAGGTACTTTGTAGACATTTTAGATCCAATTGGATACGCAAATGAATTCATGTTAGTTTTGCTTTGATAAATGAATGAGTTTCAACGAATGCATGCAATGATCTATGTATAGTTAGGTAATGCCTCATAACTCAAATCCGGCGACGGGTACGGGTTAGGGCTGTTACATTTGATTGGTATCAGAGCTTACGATTTAGTCGATTCTAGGACTACCATAGCGTGTGAGAGTCTAGCTATACATGCCTTTAATTGTATATTTGATAGTGTGGTGACTTCTGACATTTCAAACTGTGTTTTATATATAGTAAATGGATCCAGATCCCGACAGAGTCGTAGCTGATGACGTAGAGAGTGTAGCGCCTGACCGTGTACGCGGATCAGCGCCAGTAGACTCTCGACCAGTTACGGGTAGCCACGAGAGGGAGGCTAAACAAGCCTTCTACCAGATGATGAATGAGTGGTTTACCCAGTTTGTTCAGAATAATCCTACTATACAACAACCTCCACCCCCGAATAATCCAACTCCGGTACCTTCAGTACCTCCGATGATAGATCCGATGAGATCTAGAAGGCCTCCTCTTGATAAAATTAGAAAATATGGGGCAGAAGAATTCAAAGCTAATGACGATGATGATGCAGAACGAGCTGAGATGTGGCTTGATAATACTATTCGGGTACTCGATGAGCTATCCTGTACTCCAGATGAATGCCTAAAATGTGCTATATCTCTACTTCGGGACACTGCCTATCATTGGTGGAACACACTAGTAATAGTGGTTTCAAAGGAAAAAGTAACTTGGGACTTCTTCCAAATTGAGTTCCGTAAGAAATATATCAGTCAGAGGTTCATCGACCAGAAACGGAAAGAATTTTTGGAATTAAAACAAGGCCACATGACTGTAACTGAATATGAGCGAAAATTTGTTCGGTTGAGCCGATATGCCCGTGAGTGTATATCTACCGAAGCCATTTTGTGTAAAAGGTTTGAAGACGGCCTGAATGAAGACATAAAATTACTTGTTGGTATTCTTGAAATCAAAGAGTTCGTAGTACTTGTCAAGCGAGCTTGCAAAGCTGAAGAACTTGGAAAATAGAAAAGAAAGGCTGAAATAGAAGCTAGAGACACTCGTAAAAGATCATCGAGTAAGGCTTTTCAATCGGTATCTAAAAAGTTCAGAGATGACTTAATCCGACATAAGACTACTTCAGACATGCCTAGACGAGATCGACCTCTAGTGGGTTCTCGAGCTATTTCGATGGCTAGTGTTGGTAATGTTCCGCAGAACCGGGCTGAGTGCAAACATTGTAGGAAATGGCATTCTGGGAGTTGTAGAGTTCGTGATCGGTCCTGCTTTAAATGTGGATCGTCGGACCATTTTATCCGAGAGTGCCCAATGTTAGCTGAACAAAATACGGCACATAACACTAGACCGAGCAGCGCACTAGCACGGGGCAGACCACCCAAACATTCAGGCAATGTAGGTGGCAGTCAGAGAGGGACGAAGGACACTGGAGTGCGATCAGAGGCGAGAGCTCCAGCTAGAGCTTATGCTACACGAGCTAGAGAGGATGCTTCTTCCCCAGATGTCATTACCAGTACTTTCACCCTCTATGATACTACTGTGATTGCATTGACTGATCCTGGTTCGACCCATTCATATGTGTGTGAAACTCTAGTATTCAGTAAGACTCTACCAGTTGAGTCTACTGAGCTTGTGATTCATGTGTCCAACCCTTTGGGTAGATGTGTACTTGTTGATAAAGTGTGTAGAGGTTGCCCGTTGATGATTCAGGATTCTTGCTTTCCAGCCGATTTAATGTTGTTGCCTTTCGATGAGTTCGATATAATTTTGGGAATGGACTGGTTAACTTCGCATGATGCAGTGGTGAATTGCAAAAGAAAGCTTATTGATTTGAGATGTCAGAACGGTGAGATCACCAGAGTTGAATCCAGTGATTTAAGTGGGTTACCTACAGTAATATCCTCGATGTTAGCCCGAAAGTATGTGAGAAAAGGGTGTGAAGCTTATTTGGCCTATGTATTGGATAATAAAGTTTCTGAAAAACAAATTGAATCTGTACTGGTTGTGTGTGAATACCCAGATGTGTTTCCTGAAGAATTACCGGGTTTACCACCAGTACGAGAGATTGAGTTTGGCATTGAATTAGTACCGGGGACGACTCCGATCTCGATAGCTCCGTATCGAATGGCACCTACTGAGTTAAAAGAGTTGAAAGCACAGTTACAAGAGTTAACAGATAGGGGCTTTGCACGATCGAGCTTCTCTCCTTGGGGTGCACCAGTTCTTTTTGTGAAAAAGAAAGATGGAACGATGCGAATGTGTATTGATTATTGGCAACTGAATAAGGTAACTATAAAGAATAAGTACCCGTTACCTCGGATTGATGACTTGTTTGATCAGTTGAAAGGGGCTTCAGTATTTTTGAAGATAGATCTGAGATCGGGTTATTATCAGTTGCGAGTCAGAGATATAGCTGTGCCAAAGACTGCATTCCGGACGAGGTACGGACATTTTGAGTTTCTGGTCATGCCTTTTGGACTTACTAATGCACCTGCTATTTTTATGGATCTGATGAATCGGGTTTTTAGACAGTTTTTGGATCGGTTTGTAGTAGTGTTTATTGATGATATACTGATCTACTCTAAAGATGAAGTCGAGCATGCCGAGCATCTGAGATTGGTGCTACAAACTTTGCGAGATCAACAGTTGTATGCAAAGTTTAGTAAGTGTGAATTCTGGATGAATGAAGTCAGCTTTTTGGGACACATTGGCGTCAGGTATTCGGGTTGATCCAAACAAAATATCCGCTATACTTGATTGGAAACCACCAAAGAATGTTTTTGAGATTCGAAGCTTTCTGGGACTTGCGGGATACTACAGACGGTTTGTGAAAAGTTTTTCTGTGATAGCTACACCTTTGACAAAGCTATTACAGAAAGATGTCAAGTTTGAGTGGTCGAAAAAGTGTCAGAAAAGTTTTGATCAATTGAAAGCCCTTCTAACTGAAGCTCCAGTGTTAGCTCAGCCTGAATCAGGTAAAGAATTTGTCGTTTATAGTGATGCTTCTTTGAATGGTTTGGGTTGCGTTTTGATGCAGGAAGGGAAAGTTATAGCCTACGCTTCGAGACAATTGAAGCCACATGAAAGAAATTACCCGATTCACGATCTGGAATTAGCAGCCATTGTTTTCGCATTGAAAATTTGGCGTCATTACTTATACGGTGAAAAATGTCATGTTTACTCGGACCACAAAAGTTTGAAGTACTTGATGACTCAGAAAGATTTGAACTTGAGACAACGCAGATGGTTAGAGCTGTTGAAAGACTATGAATTGGTGATTGATTACCATCCGGGAAAAGCTAACGTGGTTGCAGATGCATTAAGTCGAAAATCATTGTTTGCTCTTCGTGCATTGAATGCACATATGGCAATGTCTGGTGATAGTTCGATCATAGCAGAGTTGAAGACAAAACCGATGTTTATTCAGCAAATTTGTGATGCACAGAAAATTGACAAAGATTTGATTTCTAAACAAATTCAGTGTGAAAAAGATGTGGAATCAGAGTTTCAAATTGATACAAATGATTGTTTAAACTTTAAAAGTCGAATATGTGTTCCGAAGAACTCGGATTTGATTCAGATGATTCTGCGTGAGGCTCATAGTGGTCGATTATCGATACATCCGGGTAGCACAAAAATGTATAATGATTTGAAACAGTTCTATTGGTGGCCTGACATGAAACGGGATATATCTGAATTTGTTTCAAAGTGCTTAATCTGTCAGCAAGTAAAAGCCGAGCATCAAGTGCCTTCTGGGTTGCTTCAGCCGATCATGATACCTGAATGGAAATGGGATAGAATCACTATGGATTTTGTATCTGGTTTGCCTATGACACCGAACAAGAAAGATGCAGTCTGGGTTATAGTAGATAGACTGACCAAATCGGCTCACTTTGTACCGGTTCGTACGAACTTTTCACTCGATAAACTTGCTGAGTTGTATATATTTCAAATTGTGAGATTGCATGGTGTGCCGAGTTCTATTATTTCAGACAGAGACCCGAGATTTACATCGCGATTTTGGAAGAAACTGCAGGATGCTTAAGGTACTAAACTTCATTTTAGTACAGCTTTTCACCCGCAGACAGACGGTCAGTCTGAGCGAACCATTCAGACACTTGAGGACATGATGAGATTTTGCGTTCTCGAGTTTGAAGGTACGTGGGAAAAGTACTTACCTTTGATTGAATTTGCTTATAATAACAGTTTTCAATCAAGTCTCAAAATGGCACCCTACGAAGCTCTATATGGCCGCAAGTGTCGTACACCCCTGTACTGGACCGAGCTCAGTGAGAATAAGATACAAGGGGTTGATTTGATTAAAGAGACTGAACAGAAAGTGGCTATAATCAGAGGTAGTTTGAAAGCTGCATCAGATCGTCAAAAGTCTTACGCTGATTTGAAACGTAAAGATATTGAATTTCAAGTCGGAGATCGAGTATTCTTGAAAGTATCTCCGTGGAAGAAAGTACTTCGATTTGGTCGGAAAGGCAAACTGAGTCCGAGATTTATCGGACCGTATGAAATCATCGAACGTATCGGGCCTGTTGCTTATAGATTGAAGTTGCCCTCTGAATTAGAAAAGATACATGACGTATTTCACGTTTCGATGCTTCGTAAATATAGATCAGATCCATCGCATGTGATCACTTCGTCTGAGATTGAAATCCGACCCGATATGACGTACGAGGAAGAACCGATCCGTATTTTAGCTCGGGAAATGAAAGATTTAAGAAACAAAATAATTCCACTAGTGAAAGTACTATGGAGTCGGCACGGAGTTGAAGAGGCTACGTGGGAGCCTGAGGATTCAATGAGGCAACAATATCCGAATTTGTTTAACGGTAAGATTTTCGGGGACGAAAATCATAAAGGGGGGAGAGTTGTCACAGACCGAAATTGACCTTAATCGGAACGCTGGTTTCGGGACCACGAATCCGAGTCTGAAATATTTTTTTATATTATATTCTGTGCTCATTATGTGTGAATTAATATGTGTGAAAGTTTCGTAGAAAAATTTTATCGTTTAAGTGCTTAATTTGATTAAAAGGACTTAATCGCGTAAAGTGTAAAAGTGGCATACTAAAGTGAAATATGCTAATTTGAGCATGGCTTTATAATATGAAGTATAGAAAGGGTAAGTAACCCATTTTATGAGTTAGTGGCCGGCCATGGACAAGTTTGTCCTTAAGTTATATTATTTGGTTATTTTAAATTTAAGGTTAGTTAAGTAATTTAATAATAACTTAATATATGTTAAAGTAAAACAAAAGAAAATGCTAATATCATTCAATTGTTCTTGGTCGAACCTTTGCATGAGTAGAAGGGTTTTATTTCTTCAAAATTTCGGCACTTCGAAGCTAAAATTCAAGGTGAGTTTTTAGTCGGTTTTAGATAATTTTTACGTTTTTGAGATCATTGCTTCGAACTGTAGCTAACCCATGTTAAAATTTTTAAGAATAATCATGTATGATGTTCGGTCTTTGCTATGTACTTGTGATTTTTGATGTTTTATGATTTTATGTAAATGATATGTTAAAGATTAGTATATATTGAATTGGAAATTTTAGTAAATTTGAGTATTTTGGACTAATTTGTAAAAATAAAATTTTTGAGGGACTTGTTTGCATAATAAATGAAATGTATGCCTTGGTATGAAGGTATAGAAGATTCGGCCCTAAAGTATTATGTGCAAATTATGTGTATTTTGTGTTTTATGCAAATAGGACTAAATTGTAAAAATGTGAAACATTAGGGGTAAAATGGTAATTTGCCCATTTATGTGTTTTGGGACTAAATTGAAATGAAATGTGCTTGAATGAGATTATTTTTGATATGTTTAGATCAAGAACAAAGAAAAACGGATTTGGATCGGGGAAAGTCGAAAGTTATCGAATAGTCGGTATACGCGGTTAGCCGGTAGTCGAGGTAAGTTCTTAAGTTTAAGTACAATAAAGAGATAATTATGAAATTGTTGATTTATATTATTTGATTCAATTGAATAGTGAATTAGATGATAGCCGAATGTTAAGGGTATATATTGGACTATATGTGTTTTGATTGTGAAATAAAGACTAGTACATGTGATATGATAATTGATTGTGGTACATGTACATGAATTAGAAATGATATAAGTGTTAAGATTTTTAAGTTGATGAAATATTTGATGTGTTATTCGGGCTTATAGCCTAGCAGGCCTTGAGCTGGTGTGTTATTCGGGCTTTTAGCCTAGCAGGCCACGTGCCGGTGAAACAATCCGGGCTTATTGCCTAGCAGGCTTAATGCCGGTGATATACTTCGGACTTGAGTCCAGCAGGCCTAGTGCCGGTGAATGGTTTTGAACTCTAAGTGCATGAGAATCGAGTTACAAACATATCAAGAAATTTTGGCTTTGAAACATGATTCGTATAAATTCGACAGAGAGGTACGTATTTTATAGTCATGTTACTCAATAAAATGATAAACAAGTATACGAGTAAGTGAAGGTTTTATACATTGATTCATTAGAGATGAATGAATATGTATATGCATGTTATATCGTGTGATAGTAAATATTTGAAAGCATGAATGGATTTAGTTGATTGGATAAGCATATGATATGTACATATGTCTTCGATATACTTGATGATCGGTGTATATGAATAAGAAAGGTAAAGCTTTAGTATTAAGTGCATCAATGATATTTAGTTATTTCGGCTTTATAGGTAAAAGAAGTTATGTATTATTTATGTTTGAATTGGCGATAGAAGATATTGAATTGAATGGTTGTATGTATGTTATATATATATAAGTATATGTTTTTTTTTAAGACTTACTAAGCTAGCAAGCTTACAGTGTGTGTGTTCTTATCTACCTCTGTTTTATAGATCTTTGATTCAAGCTACGGACTCGAAGGATCATCCAAGAAGTCAATCGCACTATCAAATCTTTTGGTATATCTAACTTAGTTTTATTCAAAAGGCATGTATAGGTTAGACTTAAGTGTTAACTATGAGATTTTGGGTGATTGTACATAACTATAATATAGCCTTGTGAAAAAGGCTTAGTTCATTTGGATATAAATTAAGTTCTACATGGTAATGGCTTGCATGATAGTACTATGGATGTATAATTGTGTTCATGGCTTAGTTCATGATTGAAGAGGAATCGAATAGCCTAGGTGTGTATATATATATGTGGTGCGGTATTTGATAATGTGTTTAGCTAATAGGTGAAGTCACGGATGTTTATAGGTTAAAGCAAGTAGTATATTAATTTGGTAATATGATTAAAGAATGAAATTTGATGTTTGTATTATTGACATAGAATTCGGTGACATAGTCAAGTTGATTCCATGATATATATTCGGCAATGGTGTATTGTATGTTATGGTCGAATAGATTTTGATCATTTATTTGTGAATTGAATGTGGCAGAGATTATTTAAATTCAGTAGGGAGTTGTGATGTGGGATCATGCATATCTCTTTTGGTCAAAAGTGCAGTTTATCGCACGTTTATAATAATGAATAAATTATATTCTTAAGTCAAGAAAAGACATAGGATTATTGTTCAAATTGTAAATTTGAGAGTTCATGTTTGCATTATATAAATAATTCAATATAGTTATGCCTACTTGAAAATGCTAGTTTATTTCGATGCATGTGAACTGAGTGGCAAAATTATATAGATATGCAATGCAGGTACTTTGTAGACATTTTAGATCCAATTGGATACGCAAATGAATTCATGTTAGTTTTGCTTTGATAAATGAATGAGTTCAACGAATGCATGCAATGATCTATGTATAGTTAGGTAATGCCTCATAACTCAAATCCGGCGACAGGTACGGGTTAGGGGTGTTACACTGTCCTTGTTGGAAATAATTCATTCTTTCATTGGCTACAACAGTCATGGCTCCCTTCTTTGAAACAACCTGCATAGGACTTACCCAAGTACTGTCAGAAATAGGATAAATAACTCCAGCATCTAGAAGTTTAATTACCTCAGCTTTAACAACGTCCTTCATGTTGGGATTCAATCGTCTTTGAGGTTGCACACATGGTTTATATTCAACTTCCATTAAAATTTTGTGGGTGCAAAATGATGAACTTATCAATTTAATGTCAGAAATCTTCCAAGCTATGGCTCTTTTATGCTCCTTTATTACCTATAGTAATTTGTCTTTCTCTCTGGGTTTCAGTTCTGATAAGATGATTACTGGAAGTGTAGAATTATCTCTGAAGAATGCATACTCTAAGTGATTTGGTAACTGTTTCAATTCCAATTTGGGAGGTTCTTCAATAAAGGGTTTTTTGTTTTAGTTCGTCATTTATTTCAATACCCTCATACTTATGTTGTCTTGGGGACGAAGTATTAGAATTTAGCTCACTTTTTATCTCCCCTATCTCATTGGTATCGTCATCTGCCCCCTCATCTTGGGTAAGACATAGTTCCAACGTGTCGTCATGTATGATTTCCTGAAAAGAATCTTTAATAAAATGATCGATGGCATCAATAAAATAAAAAGAATCATCTTGCTCTCTAGAATATCGCATAGCATCATAAATTTTTAAAATAATTTCATCGTCGCCTACCCTTAGAACAAGTTTGCCGTCACCTACATCAATAACAGCCCTAGCAGTGACTAAAAATGGGCATCCTAAAATTAAAGGTACCTCAACGTCCTTATCCATGTCAAGCACAACAAAATCAACAGGGAATATGAATTTATCAAATTTTACCAAAACATCTTCAATAATTACCCTAAGATATTTAATAGATCTGTCAGCTAATTGAATACTCATCCTAGTGGGTTTTGGTTCCCCAAGACCAAGCTGCTTGAACATTTTATAAGGCATTAAGTTAATACCGGCACCTAAATCAGCTAATGCATTCTCAATATTTAAACTTCCAATTAAACAGGGAATAGTGAAACTTCCTGGATCTTTCAACTTGGTTGGTAGCTTATTTTGGAGAATAGATGAACATTCCTCGTTAAGCTCCACGGTAGATAGCTCTTCAAACTTCCTTTTATTTGTTAAAAGCTCTTTTAGGATTTTTGTGTATGTCGGCATATGCAAAATAGCTTCAACAGAAGGTAAGTTAATATGTAATTGTTTGAAAAGTTTAAGAAATTTGCCATATTGTGCGTCTATGCGGTCTTTATTCAACTTTGCCTGATATGGGATCTGTGGTTTATACTCTTTAAATACCGGTGTTGCATTCTCGTTTACTTCCTCACCCTTTTCCTTATTAGTTTCTTGTGGCATCTTCTTTTCAACTTCAACCAATACCTTCCCATTCTTTAGTGTGACTGCCATCACATGCTCTTTTGGGTTAGGTTCGGTGTTACTAGGTAAACTAGTTAGTTGC
Organism: Gossypium australe; assembly: GCA_005393395.2. Taxonomy (NCBI): domain Eukaryota; kingdom Viridiplantae; phylum Streptophyta; class Magnoliopsida; order Malvales; family Malvaceae; genus Gossypium; species Gossypium australe. Next base: position 18,981,750 of record CM016615.1, read on the forward strand.
CTTTCGGAAACTAACTTGGCCAGCTGTCCAATTTGATTCTTAAGCCCTTGAATTGATGTTTGTTGATTTTTCAATGCTATTTCGGTATTCTGGAAAAAAGTTTCTAACACCATGATGAATTTTGTTAGCATCTCTTCAAGGTTCAGCTTCTTCTCTTGTGGGTAAGCTTGCTGTTGAAAGCTTGGAGGTGGTTGTTGTCTCTGATTTCCTTGACCACCCCATGAGAAGTTTGGGTGGTTTCTCCAACCTAGATTATAAGTGTTACTATAAGAATAATTCTGAGGTCTAGAATTATTACCCATATAGTTCATCTGTTCGCTTTCTATGCCAGGGTTGTAGGATGGATATTTTGTATTGTTCGTCCCTCCTCCATTTGTATCGCACTGCATCACTGGGTGTACTTGCGAAGAACCATACAAACTATCAATCTTTTTATTTAAAAACTCTACCTGGTTTGATAGCATGGTAACTGCGTCGAGGTTGAAAACACTGGCGGCTTTTGTCGGCTTTCTTCTCATAACTTGCCACTGATAGTTATCCTGTGACATCTCTTCTATAAACTCATAAGTTGCTCCAGGGGTCTTATTATTTAGGGTTCCACCGGCAGCTGAATCAATCAACTGCCTAGTTGAGGGGTTCACAGCATTGTAAAAGGTTTGAACCTGTAGCCATAAAGGTAACCCATGGTGAGGGCATCTTCTTAGTAAATCATTGTACCTCTTCCATGCATCGTAAAGTGTCTTTAAATCCATGTGCACAGAAGAAGAGATATCATTCCTCAACTTAGTCATTTTAGGCGGCGAAAAAATATTTCAGTAAAAATTTTTTTGTCATTTGATCCCATGTAGTGATTGATCCTTGTGGTAACGAGTTCAACCACTGTTTAGCTTTGCTCCTCAATGAAAAAGGAAACAACCGAAGACGAATGGCATCATCAGAAACACCATTAATTTTGAAAGTGTCGCAAAACTCCAGAGAATTTGCCAAGTGATTGTTTGGATCTTTATCCTGTAAAGCATCAAACTGAACAAACAGCTGAATAATCTGAATAGTGTTAGGTTTCAGTTCAAAATTATTTGCAGCAATAATAGTTCTAACAATACTTGATTCAGTTCCTCTTAAATTAGGTTTAGCATAATCATACATAGTACGAGGAGCAGGATTGGGTTTACGACAACCACAGGAGGTAGCGGATTATTATCAGCCATCTCTTCGGTATTAGTGGTTTAGTCCTCTTGCTCTTCTTCTATGTATTGTAGACTTAGCCTTATTTCTCTTTGGTTTTTGCGAGCTATACTTTCAATCTCACTATCAAAAAGTAATGGTCCTGACGGGTTCCTTCTAGTCATAAACTAAAAGTTCCTGCCATAAGCAAAGAAAGAAAAATTAGAAAACTAGAAAAAACATAAAAAGTAAAATTAAATTGCAATAAAATAAAAATGTGCTAAAGTAATAAAAATTTAGTGTTCCAAATATCTTAGTATAGTTATGGAAAATCCGGTAATATCGTATCCACAAGGACCAAGAGTATTAGTAATTACTATCTTCTTATTATTTAGCCTAAGAATTGGAGTGATTTCTTCTAAACTAAAACTAATTAAGAACACGACAGAGAATGAATTAACAAAATACTTTAAGACAACTTCATGAGATAGGCAATACCCAAGGAAGAATCCACCTAGACTTCACTTATTACTTTTGACTCATACGATTTATTCACATGACTTAATCCGTAGAAATCCCTGATTTATGTTAATATCACTTTCAAGACTAAAAACAACTGACTCTAGGTTGATTAATTGGAATCTCTTTCTAATTAAAACCCCTATTGTCGCATTAACTCAATCTATGGATTCTTCTATTTGATTTGACTCTAATTCGACAGATTTATGTCGCCCTATTTCTAGGGTTGCAATCAACTCCGCTTAATTGTGTTGATCTACTCTTAAACAGGGACTTTTGCTCCACTGAATAAGCACATTCAACTTGAATCAATAACCTGAAATATCAAAACAAGAATAAGAACTCACAATGAAGAATAAGAACAAGTATTTATCTTATAAATCAAATAATAATAAGATCTATCTTAGGTTTCATCCCCTCAGGTATTTAGGGAATTTAGTACATACTAATAGAGGGAAAAATCTTAAAATAAGGAAAACAACAAAATATAAGAAAACCCAAAACCTTCTAAAGAACTTGATGGGAGATCTTCAGTCTTGATGAAGATCCTTCTTCTGAGCTGCTCCCGATGGCTGTCTTCGAGTATTTTCTGCCTTCTACTCGGCGTCCCCTTTTAGGTTGCCCCCTATGGTGTTTATATAGGCTTTGGAATGCCTTTCTTGGCCCACAAGTAGCCTTTTCTGACTAGAATTAAACCTAGGTACGATAGGGACATGCCCGTGTGACACGCCCGTGTTTGATGGCCTTAGGCCGTGCTCACTTTTGCTCGCCATACACAGCCAAGTGGTCTGACTGTGTGCGACATTCCAGGCCATGTTTGATCCTGCTCGTAACACACGGCCGTGTTCGATGGTCCAGGCCATGTTGATTTCCCATGTAGGCCCATTTTGCCCCTTTTTGGCCCGTTTCTCGTTCTTTTCGACTCCCTAAGCTCTCCTAAGTGTAAAACATGAAATTAAAGGATTATGAGCATTGAATTCATCAAATCTAATGAAATTTCATCCAAAAATAAGCCATGCATGGGGTAAAAATATGTATAAATTATGGTTTATCATATCTCAAGTAAGGCAAACAACGATTTTCGACTCAAAGCATCAGCAACAACATTTGTTTTTTCCCAGATGATAATTAATCACAAGCTCGTAGTCTTTTAACAGTTCTAACCATCTTCTCTATCGCAAATTCAAATCTTTTTGAGTCATCAAATATTTTAGACTTTTATGGTCTGAAAACACATGACATTTCTCACCGAAAAGCTAGTGGCGCTAAAATTTTAAAGCAAACACGATCGCAGCTAATTCAAGGTCGTGCGTTGGATAATTCTTTTCATGTGGTTTCAATTGTCTCGAGCCATAAGCTATAACTTTGCCTTCCTGCATCAAGAGACATCCCAGACCGTTCAACGAAGCATCACTAATAATCACAAACTCTTTACCCGATTCTGACTGTACCAAAACTGGAGATTCAGTTAAAAGGGCTCTTAATTAATCAAAGCTTTGCTGACACTTTTTATACCATTCGAATTTCAAATCAATCTGAAGCAATCTCGTCAACAGAGTTACAATAATTGAAAAGCCTTTTACGAATCGTCGATAATAACCAGCAAATCCTAGAAAACTGTAGACTTCAGACACATTTTTCAAAATGTCTGAATCTTTTACCCATTATTGCCTCAGTCGAGACACATTCTCGTGCATACTGGCTCAATCTCACAAATTCCCGCTCGTATTCTGTAACAGACATACGACCTTGTTTCAATTAAAAACACTCTTTTCGCTTTTGATCAATAAATCTCTAACTAATATATTTCTTCAGGAATTAGGATTGAAAGAAATACCAGGTAATTAGTTCTTTCGAAATAACAGAAGTCAAAGTTTTCCACCATTGGTAAGCTGCATCTCTCAATAAAGGAACGACACATTTCACATATTCATCAGTGGTACACGACATCTCATCAAATACTTGAATTGTATTCTCGTGCCAAAACTCAGCTCTCTCAGCATCATCATCATTAGTGGTCCTAAACTCTTCGACCCCATATTTACGAATTTTATCGACTGGAGGCTTATTCAATAGATTCAGATTCATAACCGGAGATACAACAGGAGTTTGTGGGGGATTAAGTGGGGGCGGAGGTTGAGCAACAACCGGATTTGTTCTATTATACCGAGTGAACCACTCATTCATCATTTGGAAGAAGGCTTGTTTAGCCTCTCCTTCTTGACCACTAGTAACCTGTTTAGAATCAGACGGCGCTGTCCCTTGAGCAGGAGCAGGCGCATTACATTCAACATCGTCAGCTACGACTAGTTCGGGATCCATTTACTATACAGAAGACACATTTTATTTGTCAAGATTCATCATACTATCACAGTTCATATATATGGCATGTATAGCTAGACCCTCACACGCTATGTTAGTTCTAGAATCGACTAAATCGTAGCTCTGATACCAACAAATTGTAACACCTCTAACCCGTATCCATCGTCGGATTAAGGTTAAGAGGCATTACCGGACATATCAGAACATTTTACACTCATTTCACAGTATCAATCATACAACATCATTTCATAATAATTCACTCATAAAGTCCCTGTAGAAGGTCTACGAGACCTTAAACATGCTTTAGAGAAGGTTTGGGACTAAACCAATCTTATACGAAAACTTTACGAAACTTAGAAAATTTTTCTTTCAAAACAGGGCACATGCCCGTGTGGCTAGGCCATGTGCCTCACACGGCCGTGCCTTGGTCCATGTCTCAGCCCGTGAGCAGAACAGACTTGAATCACACGGCCCGTCACACACCTATGTGCCTGGCCCGTTTGCAAGTCTGACTTGCTTCGAATTGGAACATTGAAGAACACGATCGGGACACACGCTCGTGTGCTCAACCGTGTGAGCAATTATAGGCCATTAGCAAGGCCCAATTGCCACCCATTTTGGGTCATACCTACAAGCATCAATCAAGCATCAATTCATATCCCAAAGACAACCAAAAATATACCAAATCATTCAAAAATTAAAATGTAAAAACATCATTCATTTCTATATACCAATCCAACTCAAACATACCAATTCAGAGTACGAACTTCACATCAAGATCATGTGATTCATCCATCATATTACTCCATTTCAATTCATAGCATTTCTCAAATCAACATGAAACTTACCAAAAATTGACCATTTCTTTTGGCGATTCATGAGCACATCAAAACATATCAAATTTTGCATCACATAGCATGCACTGAATTCATTCTATAATCACATTCATTATCAAGCCATATCACATGACTATATTTACACATTTCAAAACTTAATCAAAGTTTTCTAGCCTATACATGCCATACTTCAATATGTACGTTTTCAAAAGGTACAAAAATATAATTCGATAGTGTGGTGATGATCCTCAATGATCCCCGAGCTTACGATAGCTTCGGTAATCTATAAAAACAAATAAAACAGCTTATAAAAGCTTAGTCAGCCATGTACAAATAAACTCATCACATAAACAATTACAAACTATTTCATTCATATGAACTATGGCATATCACAATAGCAAATTCATATTTCTCATCTAGCTTAAATGTTCATTAACTCTTGCATATAAAAATATCACATTTTCATATAGCTCACATATCAAATGATCATATCCATACTTATCTACCATTTCCAAATTTCATATACATTTCATACATACAGTAACATCCCAAACCTGACCTAGATGTTATTGCCAAATCTGGCGATGTCACATGGTAGTGTTTGTCAAAATAAATGAGTTGTTGTAGAAACCTCTTTTCTATTTAACCTCCATACAAAATCTTGTGTTAATTCTAGGATGCGTCGTTAATTTTCAAACGTAGTTCATTATCACAAAATCATTCTTTTTGAAAACGTTGTTAACTTTAAAAGCATCTCTTATTGCAGATGCTTTGTAAATCACTTTGTGTATTCGAGTGTATTTTGTTAAAACGGTTGATTCTTTTTGAAAACTCGATTAACCCTACTACTAGCAGTTGTAAATCAAAATAATAGAAATTCCAATTTAATCATGATAACCCAAAAAGGCCATTATTACAGTAAAATACCCCAAAATAAAATCAAAATTATAATTAAGTACTAAAATGGAACGAAATGGGTCATGTGGCCACCGCTAAGTCCTCCGATGCACCGATCTACCTATATTTGGGGATTACCTGTACAGTTAAAACAGAAGGGTGAGTTTATGAAAACTTAGTGTGTAATCCCAAATAGTACAAACTGACAGGCAGAAGGCAACCACAGTCTGGGCCTAAGTCCTATTTAGAATCAGTGACAGTATCAGTTTGGGCTTTAGCCCATCTCTGTACAGAGGCAGTCAAGCATTTGGGCCTTGGCCCATTACAGTATCAATAATCAGTACACTAACACAACATGCAGTATACAAGTCCTACCCAGCCAGCCTCTACACTCCATCTCCGTCCAACCCTACACTCCATGTGGGGATATAATCAACCCACCCATCCCTACACTCCAAGTAGTACTGGTTGCGGCACTAGATAGTAGTTTGCAGCTGAGCTGCCAGTAAGTTAGGGTCTAGGCCTTTCAGTACACTTCCTCCGGTCCATATAAACTCATCCCCATGCAATGCATCATACAATCATGTCATGCAAAATGATGGTATCATATGTGTACATATATATATATATATAAAGTACATGTGTATATCCTTTCAGTACTGTTTTAATAGCATGCTCATAATACAGTCGTACATGTATATATATAAAGTACGTGGATATAACAGTCATTTAGTCAATTAGGGATCTAGGTAAAGTACATGGATATAATAGTCAGTCAGTTAATTAGGGATCTAGGTAATCTTACCGACCCTACAGTAGGTCCACAGTCAACTCGGGCGACCCGTTCAACCTTAGCTGTCAAATAGTGAAAATGGGCTCACAAGCCCACGTAATTTGCCCATGTGGGCGCACACGCCCGTATGGCCTACAAGGCCCAAAATGGCTTTAGCCGTGTGGATCAACGGCCTGGCCCAATAATCCCACACGCCCGTGGGGCCCACACGGCCCAATTCAGCCCAGCCCATGAATCGCACATGGCCTAACTCATCGATCACACGCCCGTGTCTGATCACACGGCCTACCACATGGGTGGCAACACGCCCGTGTGGTGTCAACAGTCTCAATTTACGCCTTTTTGCCGATTTCCATTTGCAGAGTTGTGTTTACACACCTGGTTCTGATTCTTTACAAAAGCACTCCTGAGCACCCAAGACCTATCAATTGACAATTGGAAGACATAATTCTAACACCTTAATCGAACTCTTACCTTACGAACACCAGACGTTTCCCTTTACAATTCGGCACCAATACAGCCCTTCGCTCCAAACTTTCGGCTGTCATCACAATTAATAATGATTTCCCAATTACCAACTTAAAAGATGAACATTAAAACACACTTATTAATCGTAAAACAACTATTTAATCAGGACCCCAATACCGAGGGTGATTCAATAAACAAGATCCATTTACCAACCATAACTCTATCCTTAACGCTCCAACCTCAACAGCAGCAGAAACCAATCACTGCCTTTTGCCTACCATAAGTAACAACAGTCTCCTTAGTTACCAACCAAGAATCAATTAACACGCGGCGAAAACACTACTTACCAAATGTAGAAAAGCAAAACAGAGAAGACAAGTTGTGGCACGTAAAAGAGTTTGAAGAAAGAATGGATTAATTGAGAAGCCAAAGTAGTAGAAGAAGGAAGTTTTACAGCAAGCAATCGGTAGCAAATAAAAGGAGGATAAGAAAAAATTGAGAAGAGCAAGTCAGCAACAGTGAAGCAGGGAAAAGAACGACAGAGGAAATGCATTCAAAAATGTCAAAAGGGGTAGAAAGGTAGAAATTTGAGAAAATAAAAATCAAAATTTTGAGAAGAAGACACCAGGTTTGGCACAACTCTGATCACTTCCCTTAATCCTCTCCTCAAAATCCTCACTACCAACCCACCACAAACTCCTCAACAGCTGAATTCCACTCTTCTATAAACACTATAGTATTTCGGTTAAACCAAAATACTTACATGGCACAGGCAACAAAAATAATTCCTCGTTCGCACCAAGACTCGAACTCTAAACCTTCAACTTATTTACACTCCACTTAACCACCAGATCAGTAGGCCCATTCTGATATGTTTTTACACACTTTTCCTTATAAGCTTACTAGCCAAGGATAGGGGTTTACTCAATTAAAAACAAAAATTTGCCCAAGCTAAGGCTTGAACCCAAAACTTCTCAGACACTCTCAGAACACTTAACCATTGAAGTAGATACAGATTTGTGTCACAAACATACGAGAATAATTATAAGGGATTTTTGGGGCGTTACAACTCTACCCCCTTAAAGAAAATTTCCGCCTTAAAATTTTACCTTATCAGAATAGATGAGGATACTGCTGTCGCATCGCATCCTCAGGCTCCCAGGTGGCCTTCTCAAAACTATGATTATGCCAAAGAACCTTAACCAGTGGGATAAACTTCCTTCTTAGAACCTTTCCATCGTGATCAACTATCTAGTCTAGCTCCTCCTCAAAGGTCAGATCTGCCCTAACCTCGATCTTCTCAACAGGAACAATATGCGTGGGATCAGAGCGGTAGCGCCTCAATATAGAGACGTGGAACATGTCATGGATCCGATCTAACTCTGGAGGTAACTCCAAATGGTAGGCAACTGATCCCACACGTTTCAGTATGCGGTAAGGCCTAATAAACCTAAGGATCAACTTGCCCTTACGTCCAAACCTCAATACCTTCTTCCATGGCAAGAGATTGAGAAGAATGAAGTCCCTCATAGAATACTCTATCTCTCGACGCTTTAGTTCTGTATAGGAGTTTTGTCTGTCAGATGCCGTTTTCAGTCGTTCTCGAATCAATCTAACTTTGTCGTTGGTATCGAAAACTAGTTCAGGGCCCAGCACACGTCGCTCGCCCAACTCAGTCCAACATGAAGGTGTGCAACACCTATGACCATATAGGGCTTCGTAAGGTGCCATCTGAATGCTAGACTGATAGCTGTTGTTATAAGCAAACTCTGCTAGTGGCAGGTAATCCTCCCAACTGCCTCGGAAGTCAATCACACAACTCCTCAACATGTACTCCAGTATCTAAATCACCCTCTCAGACTGACTATCTGTTTGAGGATGGAATGCAATACTAAAGTCCAACCTTGTACCCAGAGCTAGATGTAGCTTCTTCCAGAACTGAGACGTGAAGCGAAGATCCCTATCAAATATTATCGAAATCGGTACCCCATGCAGTCTCGCTGTTTTAGACACATACAGTTTAGCCAACTTCTGCAGAGAGTAGTCAGTACGAACCGATATGAAATGGGTGGACTTCTTAGTGGGTGTGAGGGGTAACCCACTAACGAAGTCCGTAGTCACTTGTTCCCACTTCCAAAGTGGAATCTTAATTGGCTGAAACAATCTCGAAGGTAACTGATGCTCAGCCTTAACCTGCTGACATGTCAGATATTTACCCACAAAGTCTATAACCTCTTGCTTAAGACCTGGCCACCAATATAACTCACGAAGGTCTCGGTACATCTTATTCCCGCCAAGATGCATAGCATAAGGGCTACTATGCCCCTCTCTCAATATAAACTACCTCAATTCAGTATCTTTCGGTAAACAAATTCTCTCACGGAAACATAGCACCCCTTTGCTATTCAATCCAAAATCCTTGGTATTTCCACTCTCAACCTGTCGAAAACGAAGACCCCACTACTCATCCTCCATCTGTTTACTCTTAATCTGATCTATCCATGTCGGTTTAACTTGAAGTTCAGCCATCAGACTACCATCATCAAATAAACTGAGACGAGCAAACATCACCCTCAGATCAGTCAAAGCCCTATGGCTCAGTCCATCAGCCACCACAATGGCCTTGCCAGGGTGGTATTCAATCGTACAATCATAGTCCTTAAGCAACTCAATCCATCTCCGCTAGCTAAGATTTAGCTCCTTTTGAGTGAGGAGGTACTTGAGGCTCTTGTGATCAGTGTAAATGATACACTTCTCACCATACAGGTAATGCCTCTAGATTTTCAGTGCAAATACCACCGCGGCCAACTCTAACTCATGCTTCAGATAATTAGCCTCATGAGTCTTAAGCTGATGAGACGTATACGCTACCACCTTACCCTCTTGCATCAACACACATCCTAAATTGACATGTGATGCATTGCTGTAAACAGTAACTCTTTTCTAGACTGTGGCTGTATCAAGACAAGGGCCTTAGTCAATATAGTCTTGAGCTTCACAAAGCTCTCTTGTTGCACATCAGTCTAATTAAACGCCACACCCTTGCGTAGTAACTTTGTCAAAGGTGCTGCAATCAGTGAAAACCCCTCTACAAAACGTTGATAATATCCTGCCAGTCCTAGAAAACTGTGGATCTCAAACACAGTCTTCGGTTGCTTCCAATCCAAAACAACCTTAATCTTTCGAGGATCAACTCTAATCCCCTCAGCAGGAACCACATGCCCCAGAAACGTTACTTCACGTTACCAGAACTCACATTTATTGATGGGCTCGAAACTAACTATTATTTCGATAAAGGCAAGCGCACCTATGGAATAGTAGTATAGTTGTGGTAAGTCCGAAATATCGTATCCTTAAGAACAAAAATTACTAGTAATAACTATCTTTTTATTATCTAACCTAATAATTAAGGGGATTTATTTTTAATCTAAAATTAATTAACTAAATGACTATGAAAGTGACAGAGACTAAATTGGGAAAATATGTTTGGACAACTTATATGAGATAGGCAATACCTAAGGAAAAATCCACCTAGACTTCACTTATTACTTTTGATTCATACGATTTATTCACTTGACTTAATTCGTAGAAATCCCTGATTAATGTTAATATCTCTTTTAAGACTAAAAATAACTAACTCTAGGTTGATTAATTGAAATCTCTTTCTAATTAAAACCCCTATCGTCGCATTAACTCAATCTATGGATCCCCTTATTAGGTTTGACCCTAATCCGGCAGATTTATGTCACCCTATTTCTAGGGTTGCAATCAACTCCGCTTAATTGTGTTGATCTACTCTTAAACAGGGACTTTTGTTCCACTCAATAAACACATTCGACTTGAATCAATAACCTGAATTATCAAAACAAGAATAAGAACTCATAATTAAGAATAAGAACAAGTATTTATCCTATAAATCAAACAATAATAAGATTCCTCTTAGGTTTCATCCCCTTAGGTATTTAGGGAATTTAGTTCATACTGATAGAAAGGAACATATTAGAATAGGGAAAACAACAAAACATAAGAAAACCCAAAAACTTCTAAAGAACTCGATGGGAGATCCTTAGACTTGATGGAGATACTTCTCCTAAGCTATTCCCGACGACTGTCTTGGAGTATTTTCTCCTTCTACTCGGTGTCTATTCAACGTCCTATCGACCTCTCCCTTTTAGGTTGCCCCCTAGGGTGTTTATATAGGCTTTGAGATGCCTTACTTGAACCACAAGTATCCTATTCCAAATATAATTCATCTTAGTTTCGGTAGGGACATGCCCGTCTGACACACCCGTGGTTGATAGTCCAGGTCATGTTCGGTTCTGCTTAGTACACATGGCCGTGTGGATTTGCCCGTGTACGGTGGTCCAGGCCGTGTAGGCCTATTTTGTCCCTTTTTGGCCCGTTTCTCGTTCTTTTCGACTCCCTAAGCTCTCTTGAGTATAAAACATGAAATTAAGAGATTAGGAGCATCGAATTCATTAAATTCAGTGTAAAATCATCCAAAATTAAGCCAAGCATGGGTTTAAAATATGTGGAAATTATGGTTTATGAAATATCCCCACACTTAAGCCTTTGCTTGTCCTCAAGCAAAATCCTCAACTCACAATTAAAATTAACTTCCTTAATTCATAATTCTTATCAATAATGTTTCATCATAATTCATAGATAATTCATACATTGATAATTTAAACTAAAATAGTCATAAAAATTCAAACAATCTAAGTCATAAATTTTTATAGCAAGAAAAAAAATAGGTGTTTCCCCTTACCTAAATTATTACCTCTAATTCAAAACCGACAAGAATTGACATCCTCACTAAAGATTCACTCAAATCACTCAAGGTGTTTAAGGTTCAAATTAAGCACTCAGAAATCAAACATGAAGAGTTAATCTCATAGGCTTGCATGAAAATCAAATCTCCACCACTATAAAATGAGATGATACACAAATTAAAAGGTCTTTAAAAGGTTGTAATGGGGCTTGGGGTTAAAGGTGAGGATATAGGCTGAATTAGAAGGTTAAAATCGAGTTTGGATTGATAAATTACCTAACTAGACATATAAACTAAAAATTAATAATTACATCAATTTTACTTATCACTAATAAAATGACCTTCTTCTAAATATGTGAAATTAATTGTTTAAGCTCATAAAACATAGAACTAATAGTGAATATACTTTCAACTCTTTTTTTTAAGAATAAGAACACATAATTAATAAGAAAGAACTTAACAACAGAAATAGAGAATATAGTTAGGCAACTGCTCAAATCAAATCTCGACAAAAGGGACGTCAAAAGATTAGGGGAAGTAAAAATTTGGTTTTGGGTTAATATTAATGGGTGAGTCAAGAAATGGTTTATTAGACTAAAAAAAGGGTTCACTAGGGGTTAATTATGGAGGTAGGCTTTTTGGGATAAGTGGGTTAGATCCTAGGTGCCTTTATCATCTCAGTATATCAAATAAAAAATGTGGTCTTAACATGTATAATAGAAGCAAGTTCTAGAATAACAAATCAATGTTGACACACTCATAATCAATAAAGTGAGCAAGAAAAATATATGCCCCAAAAGACTCAAATCGTACACAAATTATGGTTTTTGATGTCAACCTTGTAAATTTCAAACGTCAAGTAATATTTACGATTAGGGAAACAATCTAATAAAATTTTTAATTCTGAAAATAGACGTAACATGCTTAATTCTCTAATATCTTAAAGTTTAAACCATCAATGCACAATTATCTATTACTTAATCCAAAGCATATCAATAAAAATCATAAATTAATAGAATTTTCGTTCTAATAGTGAATATGAGAACAAGATATAATTCAGTATTATTGACACCTCCCCACAATTAAGACGTACATTGTCCTCAATGTACAAAGATAGATATCTAAAATATGTAAAATCATAAGATAGGAAGAGAAGTGAACTTCCTGAATTTTGGATGGAGTCAAGGAAAAGAAACGGTAAGTTAGGCATAGATGAACGCGAAGGTGGATACTCCGGTGGAGGTGTAGCCGTTCCTTAATAGCCCTTTGAACGTAAATTAAAGAAATCAAAATATAATAATATAAATTAAAGACAAGAAAGATAAAGGGACAAAATTTAAAAATGAAAATAAAAGAAAAAGAAAAAATAAATGGACTCAAAGGTCCTTGTCCTGTCGAGTAAATGAAGCGGCCAGCATGAACTTATGTAGAATGGTCTCGTATGGGGAGACTGTGCTAGGGCTCTTTTCGCTTTTTCGACATGGGAATGGTGGCGTCAAGAAAGAATGAGAGAAAAGAGGAAAGGAAAATGAATGGAGAAAGGTAATAGAAAAAGAAAGGGGGTGTGGGGCTAGGGTTTGGGAGAATAAGAGATTTGGGAAGAAAGTGAGAAGAAGGGGTTTAAATTGAAATTAGTGGCTCACGCCCGCGTTCCATGGGCGTGTTAGGTCACAGGTTGTATTGCACGGCCGTGTAATGCTTCGTTCATTTCTCCCACGCCTGCGTAAAAGTTGCCACTCCCATGTTGATTAATCAGTGTCGACCACGTCCTCGGGACACGGGCGTGTCTTACACCCGTGTGACTTTCTCAGTGTCGACCATGACCGTATCGCACGGTCGTGGCATTTTATCGTAGCCCGTATTTTGGGAAAATTATTTTCCACGCCGGTTTACTTAGTTGTGGTGTCTACACGGCCACGACCACGGCCATGCCCGTGTGCAAGGCTATGTGGTATGGAAATCTGCGTTTTATTAATGTGGTTAGTTTTTAGTTAGATGCTAAAAATCGAAAATAATGACATTAGTGAAGTTAATGCTCAGGTTGCCTCCCGAGAAGCGCTCGTTTAAAGTCTCAAGCTAGACTTACCTCTCATTCGCATATTCATCGTGGTTTGAGGAGTTGAAACTCATCTCCCTTGCTATCAGTTCTATGATCACTATAGAGTTTGAGTCGAGTAGTGTTTATCTTAAAAGTGTCGAACTTAGGATTAGTTACCTCGACTGTTCCGTATGGGAAGACATTGGGTACCTTAAAAGGGATTTCTTCATTTGTATTAAGGTTTGAAGTGGTGATTCGAGGGTTTATTTTATCCAACTATACCTGATCCCTGATCTGAAATTGGTATGTCCCATCTTTAAGTTTGACATGGAGTTGCCTCGTTTTTTGCTTCGTGTGTTTTTAGTTTCTTATTGAAATGTGTCTTCCACTCGTCTAGTTCATCGATCTGAAGCCTTCGTTCCTCATGAGTTATTTCCTTGTTGGCATGAGGTCTAGGATGTAGCTCAGATGTGTAATTTTGTGGTGCTTCCTGAAAAGAATGTTGAACCAAATGGTCATTAATAGAATTTATGTTTTCACCTTTATTGCTCGATGTCCTAGCCGAGTCAAGAGCCTGAAGAGTGATCGTTTCATCACCTACACGAAGTGTGAGTTCACCTGTACCAACATCAATTTTGGTTTTAGTAGTTGCTAAAAAAGGTCTGCCTAAAATTAAAGGAACAATGTTGTCCTCATCCATGTCTAAAACAACAAAGTCTGCTAGGACTATGAATTTGTCAATTTTTACTAGTACATCTTCAATTATACCCTAGGAACTCTAATGGTCTTATCAGCCAATTGAATGCTCATCCTAGTTTGCTTGGGTTTCCCTAGACCTAGCTGTTTAAACATTTTATAAGGCATAACATTGATGCTTGCCCCTAAATCTGCTAAAGCATTATTAATAGATAAACTACCAATTATGCAAGGAATCATAAAACTCCCTGGATCTTTTAACTTTCGTGGTAGTTTATTTTGTAAAGTTGTTGAGCACACTGCTTTTAGCTCCACTGCAACGTATCATCTAACTCCCGTTTGTTTGTCAAAAGCTCTTTTAAAAATTTCCTTGAATTGGGCATCTGCAAAAGAGCTTTAAGAAACGGTAAGTTAATATATAATTTCTTTGGAAGTTTAAGAAATTTACCAAATTGTTCATCTATGTGGTGTTTCTTCATCGCATTGGGGTATGGCACACGAGGTTGGTACTCTGTAATTACCTGTTTTGGTTTATCATGGCTTACCTCAACCTTACCTTTCTCTACCAAATTCACTTGCCTCAATTTTGGTTCATCTAACCCTTTACTATCGTGAGTAGTTATGACTTGAAGTTGCTACTTTAGGTTAGTTTCAGTGTTGCTTGGTAAGTTACCTTGTGGTCATTCTAAAATCAGCTTAGCAAGCTGTCCTAATTGGTTCTCAAGCCCCAGAATTGATTCCTATTGATTTTTAAGTGCTGTTTCGGTGTTTTGGAAGCATGTCTCTGACACCGCGATGAACTTTATTAACATTTCTTCAAGGTTCGATTTTTTCTCTTGTGCATAGGGTTACTGTTGAAAGCCTAGAGGGGGTTGTTGTCTCTGATTTCCTTGGGCAGCCCATGAGAAATTTGGGTGGTTCCTCCAATCTTGATTGTAAGTGTTACTATAAGGGTTATTTTGAGGTCCAGAATTATTACCCATATAGTTCATTTGTTTGCTTTTTACGCCAGGGTTGTAAGATGGATATTCTGTATTGCCCATCCCTTCTCCATTTGTATCGCACTACATCACTGGATGTGCCTGCGGAGAACCACACAAACCGTCAATTTTCTTACTTAAAAGTTCTACCTGATTTGATAGCATGGTTACTGCGTTGAGGTTGAACACTGGCAGCTTTTGTTGGCCTTGTCCTTGTAACTTGCCACTGATAGTTCCTTACGAACCAACTTTTTGGCCCTCAATGTAGAAATCACATTCAATAAGTAGTTCCGACGTTCCCCAATTACGTCTACCTCGCTGTCCCCCTCAGTTCTCAATACAACCTTTTTTGTGGCACAACCTAAGCTCACTCGGTGTTTAACTAACTAGTCCATTCCCAGTATTAGATCAAATTCTCCAAAAGGAAGTTCCATCAGATCAGCCAATAAGATAGCTCCTTGAACCTCTAGAGGAACGTGTCTAAACAGTTTGTTAACCCTTATTGACTGCCCCAATGGACTCAATATAGTGACCTCACTCGTAGTGCTCTCAACCCGTATACCCAAGTTTTCAGATACAGTACAAGCTATATAAGAGTGAGTGGATCTTATATCTATCAGTGCAGTATAAGGTACATTATAAATAAAGAATGTACCTATAATGACATCTAGAGCATCTCCATCCTCTCGGTGATGAACAACATAGACTAGAGTCGGCTGCCTCGCCTTAGTATGACCAAAACCTCTACTCGGTGCTCTCTGACCACGGCCCAAACCATTACCACCTTTGGCCTATCCACGGCCTCCCGGTGGCTCCTGAACTACCCTTGGCGGTGGTGCAGTACCAGTACCCAGAGCTTGCATCTGATCAGATCTTCGCGAACACTCTCTGATACGGTGCTCTAATGAACCGCACCTCAAACAAGCCCCAGTTCTTTTCCAACACTCACCCTGATGGCATCTACCACAGTCAGTACACAACGGCTGTCTAGTAATACCAATAGGAGCCCCAACTCTAATTGGCCCATCAACCCTAGAATTTTTCTTATGCCTCTGACTGGAACTCGAGGGCCCCAAATCCCTCTTGTTCCTACCTCTCTCTCAGTTTTGGCACTCAGCGCGCTTTACTTCTTCGGTGATCTTTTCATTAGCAACCAGTGTAGCAAAGTCTCGCTCCCTCTGTGGAGCTATCAGTACCCTCAAATTATCCCCGAGGCCATCCTCGAAGCGAACATATCGCTCGTACCCGATCGCCACCATACCTAGCACATAGCGGCTCAGAAATTCGATCTCGTACTCAGCCACTGATCTATCCCCCTAAGTCAAATTTAGGAACTCCCTCCTACGGACATCCACATAACTGGCACCCATATACTTCCCTTGGAAAGCGGTCTTAAAAAGCTCCCAGGTTAGTTGATCGGGCTGAGTGCCCTCCTTAACCATAAGCCACCACTAGTAAGCCTCATCTCTCAGCAGTGGCACTGCACCCTTTAGTTTCTGCTTGGGGGTGCAGTCCAATTCATCCATGATCCTTTCTATGGCTCAATCCAGTACTTAGCCACGTTAGGGGCAACTCCAGCAATACTACTAAAAATCTCGGCTCCATTGGACTAGAGTAGTTTGGTAATCGACCCTCGACCTCCAGATCCAATATTGGCCCCAACGACCCTCTCCAAAATCCTTAACATGGATTAGGACAGTGCGTCGTCCCCAGCCGTTCGATCATAAGACCCAGTCTCAGCAACAGGTGAAGCCGGCATCTCACTTGTATCCAAATTAGGAGGTTACTAAAAGATGAGGACCCAGCTCGGGCCCCTCTACAGCCTCTACCACGGCCTCTTATACCCCATCCGCGAGTACCTCTCATGCTCATTGTCTAAGCGTGTTTATCTTTATTAACAGTTTTATGCATCATTTTATAGTTTCAATATTTTATTAACAAATGTTTTATGCAGAACAGTATTAGTAATTTTGAAGTTCGTTTTCGTAAATCGCAGTCTCACTACAGTTTTCAGTTCCTCTACAATTTCTCAGTATACACTAACTTAGAGTGTTTCCAGTGCAGTATATTACCTATAGTAGTTTCAGTTTCGTATCAATTTCAGTTTAAAACACATAACAGTTTCAGAGAACTTACAGGATCGGCGTCGGAGACTCAGTGTACCACACGTTCGGTAAAAATATTTTAAATCATTAGAAAATATTTCTTAGATAATCAAATCTTTAAACCCAACTCCACAGTCGTGTTTTGTAACTCAGCTCTGATAACACTAAATGTAACACCCCAATCCTGACCTATACGTTATGGCTGAATCTATCAATGTCACATGGTAGTGTTTTTTGAAATAAATGAGTTGTCGTGGAAACCTCTTTTCTATTTAACCTCTATATAAAATCTTGTGTTAATTCTAGGATGCATTGTTAATTTTCAAACGTAGTTCATTATCACAAAATCATTCTTTTTAAAAATGTTGTTAACTTTCAAAATGTCACTTATTGCGGAAGCTTTGTAAATTAGTTTGCGTATTCGAGTGTATTTTGTTAAAACAGTTGATTCTTTTTGAAAACTCGATTAACCCTACTACTAGCAGTTGTAAATCAAAACAATAGAAATTCTAAATTAATCATGAAAACTCAAAAAGGCCATTATTAATGTAAAATATGTAACACCCTGGTTTTAGGGGTTAGATTTTTGGTGCTTAGCTCGGGTGTTGGCACACTTCAGTGTGTGTTTGGGTAAGTTTTAGGGGTCCTGAGAACCCTAGGTGGTGGTAGGTTGCTTTGGTAAATTTTTAGTTTTAGGGGCTAAAAGGGGGAGTTTGGATGGAGGGGGCCTTAAGAGAATTTTTGGTGGAGTTTTGGCACAAAGATTGGTGTGGCAGAGTGGCAAGGAGGCACCACTCTAGAGCTTGGAAGGTGACGCCACTTGAAGGGGAAGGGGGCCAGTGTTCGAGTTGCAAGGATGGCATTGTGGGTTGTTTTTTTTGGCGTCATGGAGGAGGGGTATTAGACGGTTTTGGGAGGCTTGAAAGGTGGAGGAAGACTTGGTCTTCTCTTTTTAAATTTGGCTAGGTAAGTTTGACCCATTCAAATTATTTTGAATGGATGGAAGGGAGGTGTTTTAGGAGAGATTTTAGGTTTTTTTTGGGAGCTTGGAGCTTGGCCGAATAGTATAAATAGGGGGGAGGTGCTCATTGTTCATTCACCATTTGCTTTCTCCCTCACTAAAAGTTCTTGCTTCTTCTATTTTATTTTCCCTTAGTCTCTTGCCGAAAATAAGTCAAGAACACCCTTTCTTTTCCTTTCATTTTGTTGTAGCCAAAGCCGGAAGTTGGCTTATCCATTTTCCCCTCTCCCTTCACCCCTTTTCTTTGTCCTTGCTTCAAACCGAAATCACCCTTAAAAGCCTGCCATTGCCGAATATCTCAGCACCATCTAAGGGGCCTTGCCGAATCTTTTGTTCTCCTATTTTCTCTATGATTGGTTTTAAGTCCCCGAAACCGAACCATACTTCTTGTGGTGACCGATTCTAGTTTGAGCAAAGGGTAGTGGTTAGCAAGGTAAGGATGTGTTAGTTTTCCTTGTGCTATAGTTTCTTGTATTGGCCGAATGGCCCTAAGTGTTCATTGTTTTATGCCAAGGCCGATTGTAGGGGAGAAGAGCCTAGCGTAGGAGACCTTTCGAGAGGCGATTAGTCAACGGTTACAGAAGCAGAAGTAGCGTTTCAGGTTTTTGGTATCATTTAGGTGCGTAATCAACGCACTATTTCTACGATTGTTGGCTTGTTAACATGTTTACTTATGCATGATGTGTGTGGTAGCCAATCATAATGGTAATACCATAATTTTGGGAAATCAGATATCAGGTGAGTAAACCTTGGATATTATGTTAATGTGATGACACTTGATATGATATGTGTATATCCTCATGTGATGTGATGACTTAACATGTTGCATTTATATAGTTGCATGGGATTTGGGCTTGACTCGATGAAGGAAGAAGGGTACATAGGATGTACGTGGTCTAATGTTAACTCAGGCTACATTAACGCTTGAGGGTTAGCTAAGTGCTACCTCAAGGGAGATGTTGGCTAGGTGCCCATCTCGGCGGTTGATTGCTATGTGCATCACCGTAGACAGATTACGATATTTGGATCACTTTGGTTGATCGGTGGCTCAGCCACGGCCTCGAGCAGCGAGATTACCGAGGTAAGATTTATGGATCACGATGTGATCAGTGGTGGGTTAGCCACGGCCTTAGGCAGGGAGTCTACTAAGGTTGGTGTCACGGTTGGATAGTAGGTTGGGCTGAGATGCATTCTTGCATGATTTGTTTCGATGGCTGTGTGGGTATGGGCCAAGCCCATACGGATGGAAATATGTGTTGTGGTTATGCACTGAGTCAGTGGACTCACTCTTTTCATTAACCATTTCAGGTGACGCGTAGTTGGATCGGGTTCGGAGAGGACACATGGTGGCCCATGCAGAAAGAAGAGTTTAAACGTTTTAGGCTTACTTTAAGTATTTTGTTTTAAATAGAATATGTAATAAAGGCCTTTTGACTCTATGTGAAGATGATTATATTTTTCCAACCTACTTATTCAATTTGGCTTGTATATATTAAACTTTTAGAATGAGTATATTTTAATAACAAAGTTTTACTCATAAGTTTAAATAAAGATGGATTTTTCAAAAGTTAACAAGTTTTACTAAATTTTTTTAAGTTAAATAGATTTTCCACCGTCTTTTCCGCACTAACATAACCAGATTCGGTCGTAGTGAATGGGCCGGGTTTGGGGATGTTACAAAATACCCAAAAATAAAATCAAAATTATAATTAAGTACTAAAATAGAACGAAATGGGTCATATGGCCACCGCTAAGTCCTCCTCCGCACCGATCTGTCTATGTTTGGGGATTACCTGTACAATTAAAACATAAGGGTGAGTTTATAAAAACTCAGTGTGTAATCCCAAATAACACAAACAGACAGGCAGAAGGCAATTACAGTTTGGGCCTAAGCCCTATTCAAAACTAGTGACAGTATCAGTTTGGGCTTTAGCCCATCTCAGTACAGAAGCAATCATGCATTTGGGCCTTGGCCCATTACAGTATCAGTAATAAGTACATTATCACAATATGCAGTATATAAGTCCTACCCAGCCATCCTCTACACTCTATCTCCGTCCAACCCTACACTCCATGTGGGGATATAATCAACCCACCCATCCCTGCTCTCCAAGTAGTACCGGTTGTAGCACTAGATAGTAGTTTGTAGCTGAGCTGTCAGTAAGCTAGGCTCAAAGCCTTTCAGTACATTTCCTCCGATCCATATAAACCCATCCCTATGCAATGCATCAAACAATCATGTCATGCCAAATCATGGAATCATATGTTTATTCAGTACACTTTTAACAGCATGCTCACAATACAGTCGTACATGTATATATATATATAGTACATGGATATAATAGTCACTCAGTCAGTTAGGGATCTAGGTAATCTGTAATATCCGGGATTTAGGGGTTATGCGTTTTAACTTAATTGTATGTGGTAGCATGCCTATGTGTGGATTGAGTGTGCTTTGGGAGTTTCAAGAACTTTAGAATGTAGGTGAATGCCTTAGGAAAATATTAGATTTTTAATTCTTAAAAGGGAGCTAGTCAAGATAGGCCTTAAGAAATTTTGTTGGAGGATTTAGACACAAGTAACCAGTTGGCAAAATGGCAAGGGAGGCGCCACTTAGGGCCTTGGAAAGTGACGCCACAATCAGTGTGAGGGGGGCTTAGGTTCGAATCCCATGGATGGCAATAAGGTGACTTTTATTTTTGCATTTGTATGGCATGTGTTGGTCAAAATTTACTTATGGTAAGGATGGACTTTGTTATTTATGGATAGTAGACTAAAGGAAAAAGGCAAGTGTTAACTTAAGGAATGAAATCCTAAGCTTTTGGTATGATAAAGGGGACATAAGGCATGGATTAAGGGATGAGGTTTGGAAACTTTTTAATGGCATTTTGTCCATGAACATGGACGGTTTTATGGACTAGGGGGGTGGCCGAATTTTTGTGGTATATTTTGGTAAGGATGAGTGGTTAGGTGTTTTTCCCATTTGGTCATTTTTTTTTGTATTTTTCCAAACACCTTTTCTTTTGTAGCCGAATTTGCATAGGGAGGTTTAGGCATTTCCTTGTGCGATTTATTTTCCCGAAAGCTTTTGTGTTCTTTTTCTTTTGAGACCGTAAACCAAATAAGTGACCTCTCGTGCACCTCTTTCTCTTTTGATCATCTTTTGATATTTCTTTTCTTCCTTAATTTTCTTTGTGCCGAAAATGTGTTTCACTCATCTCATTCAACATGTTTCTTTTTCTTTTCTCTTCTATTGACCAAAGCCGAAATTGTGAGTAACTATTCTTTTTCTTTTCTTCCCTTTTGCTATTCACTTTCAAAAGCCGAAATATTTCTTGGGTTTCGGGATTTAGTCGACTGTGCCGAAAAAGGTGTGTAGTTATTACACTGATCTCCTGTTGTTTGTGTGTTGCTATGAATATATATATGTATAAGATGTGTATGATAGTCAGAAATAAGGGCTGAGATGGTGGCTACCCATGGTGGGTATTCGGTTAACCAGGTCAGTTTTATGATATTATTTTACCATGGTATATGTGTGGAATTGTGGTAAGCATGTGATGTATGCTCATTGGAATTTTACTGTTATTTGGCCATGATACTGACATATGCATAGGGATTGGGATATGATTATTGAAGGACAGGGTGTACATTTATGTACATGGTTTAGCAATGGCTACGAGCCTCACGTGGATTGATGATCGGCTCTGTGCCTCATTGTGGTTGGTATCGGCTTTGTGCCATATCGTGGTTGGTGATGGCTATGTGCCTCATCGTGATTTGATGTTAGCTACGAGTTACATCGTGGATTGACGTTGACTGAGGTCGCGTTGTGGAATATACTGTGATTTATTTCACGTGGACCAGTGGCTTGACCACTTGGTGGATGGCATTGCTAGCCAAATTGGTGTGTAGAGGTTGGAGGGTTGATTTAGTAATCCTCTGGTGTGTGGTGGCTGGATACGGGGGTGTGTAGAGGATGGACCCTAGGCTGGGTTGGGTGCATTTTGCATTATTATTTGATATGTGGATTGGTATGGTTTGGGCTAAGCCCATGTGTGGAAATCTGTGGACTAATTACACACTGAGTCGGTTTGACTCACCCTATTTTTTTCCAAAAACAATGCAGGTGATACATGATTCTTGGACCGGGCTGGAGCGGATACGAGGTGGCCATGCAGAAGATGTTTTTTTTTAAATTATTTCATGCACTTTATATTTTTAGTACTTTGGAATAAATATTTATTGTAATAAGGCCACTTAAAGTATTAGGGAATTTTTATTGTGTTTGGGTTAAATTGACGATCGAGATAATATCTGGGAATGTTTTATTTTAGGAAGCGATTTACATCATCAAAATTTATATTAAAGTTTTAATTCGAAAATTTGTAACAACGTAATTTTACTTAAATATTTTTAATATACAATGTTTTTATAAATAACAGAAAATTTTTATGTTTACACCCTTATGACAAATTCTTTTCAAACTTTTTCCTCACTAGCATTCTAGATTCGGCCGTAGCGTTTGGGCTGGGTTTGGGGTGTTACAATTTGGTATCAGAGCCCGGTTCAAAACTCGGCTTTGAGGGTTTTGGGCCCAAATACATTTTTTTCAAAGATGGGCTTTTCAAAAACATTGACTTTCATGAACTATTTCAGGTTTATTCTGGCATGGCACCTGTATCTTCGGCCCAAAGTCCACCAGGTAAGTACCCCTAACTACTGAAGTGATTGGTATGTGAAACTTTATGGGCATTATGGGATCGTAGATTAGTAGATTAGGAGCTGTTGAACCCTAGGACAAGTTTACTCCAACACAAGATACATAAGACTTAAGTGCAACCAAACAAACCTGTGAGTAAGTCACCGAGTTAGGGTGTGGCAACAGTTGTGCGCATGTCTAAGATTGGATTCGGTGGGAGCTTGGTATTTAAGCAGTCCTAGTGACTCACCTCCTCTTCACTCGAATCCTACCTGGTGCGTAGTGACGGTAACCAAGAGGACCTATTCACCGGCTTAACCCGATAATTAAAACCCGAAAGGGACCAGCTACACTGTTTTGTAAAAACTACCTTAAGATTTGAAAATGACCAGAATATCCCGGTTTGAAAAAAAAAATTTACTAAATTACCCTGATTTACAAAATTACCGAAATAACCCCGATTTCTGAAATTTTCGCAATACCTTTGATTTGGAAAAATTTTCAAAATAACCTCGAGTTTTGAAAATTCCGGAATGCCTTTGATTTATGAAGATATTTTTTTACCCTGATTTATTACTAAAATACCCCTATAGGATGAATTACGAAAATACCCCTGGGTTGGGAATGGACAAAATGCCCAAAGTAGTGTAGTGGATGTTGTGGATGAATGAATGTGACTCTCTGAATTAGGGTAGTAAACTTGAGATGAAAACTTTGGTTGATCGAAAGAGCTACTACTAATCTTCTTTTCATAAAATTGTTCGCGAATAATCAGTGGAACAAAAGACTAATGCAAAAAATTTCCTAAATCAGATTAAATCGCGATAGTAGACATGAGTTCTAGGGGACGTGGTCGTCGTGGACGCGGAAGAGGCAGAATGGCTGTGTCAGAACCAGTTGGGTCTGGTCAGGGTTCCAAGAGTTAGTTAGAAAGTACATTAGCTTTACTAAGATCAGAGTGCGCAGCAAAAGCGTAGTGTGGTGAGTGAGGATGCACGACTGTTAGTTAGTTGGTAATTTCGAGGGCGAAATTATTTTTAAGGGGGGTAGAATTGTAATATCTGGGATTTAGGGGTTATGCGTTTTAACTTAATTGTATGTGGTAGCATGCCTATGTGTGGATTGAGTGTGCTTCGGGAGTTTCAAGAACTTTAGAATGTAGGTGAATGCCTTAGGAAAATATTAGATTTTTAATTCTTAAAGGGGAGCTAGTCAAGATAGGCCTTAAGAAATTTTGTTGGAGGATTTAGACACAAGTAACCAGTTGGCAAAATGGCAAGGGAGGCGCCACTTAGGGCCTTGGAATGTGACGCCACAAGCAGTGTGAGGGGGGCTTAGGTTCGAATCCCATGGATGGCAATAAGGTGACTTTTATTTTTGCGTTTGTATGGCATGTGTTGGTCAAAATTTACTTATGGTAAGGATGGACTTTGTTATTTATGGATAGTAGACTAAAGGAAAAAGGCAAGTGTTAACTTAAGGAATGAAATCCTAAGCTTTTGGTATGATAAAGGGGACATAAGACATGGATTAAGGGATGAGGTTTGGAAACTTTTTAATGGCATTTTGTCCATGAACATGGACGGTTCTGTGGACTAGGGGGGTGGCCGAATTTTTGTGGTATATTTTGGTAAGGATGAGTGGTTAGGTGTTTTTCCCATTTGGTCATTTTTTTTTTGTATTTTTCCAAACACCTTTTCTTTTGTAGCCGAATTTGCATAGGGAGGTTTAGGCATTTCCTTGTGCGATTTCTTTTCTCGAAAGCTTTTGTGTTCTTTTTCTTTTGAGACCATAAACCAAATAAGTGACCTCTCGTGCACCTCTTTCTCTTTTGATCATCTTTTGATATTTCTTTTCTTCCTTAATTTTCTTTGTGCCGAAAATGTGTTTCACTCATCTCATTCAACTTGTTTCTTTTTCTTTTCTCTTCTATTGACCAAAGCCGAAACTGTGAGTATCTATTCTTTTTTCTTTTCTTCCCTTTTGCTATTCACTTTCAAAAGCCGAAATATTTCTTGTGTTAGCCGAACCTCTATTGAACCTCTCAACCATTTCTTTTCTTCACTTCTTTTCTTCAAAGCCGAAAGTACCATAGGCTGGAATCTGCTCCAATCATTTCACAATAGTGGGTAAGAGTTCTCTTCTAATCGTTTTCTTATATCTCTTTTGATTACCGAAAGTCAAGAAGTCTAACTCCATTTTCTTATTATGGCCGAATCTATGAAAGGTGATATCAGGATTTCTGTAGGCTAAAGTTAGTAGAGTAGAGATCTTTCGGGATTGAAGTGATCAAGGTAAGCAAGGATTATTGTGGGGCCGAAGGCCATTTCATGTGTTCTTTTGGGTTGAGCCGAATCTAACATAAGGTTGTGTAGGAGGATTTCGGCAAGTTTCGGGTGCAAATCGTTTAGGCTTTGGGTTTCGGGATTTAGTCGGCTGTGCCGAAAAAGGTGTGTAGTTATTACACTGATCTCCTGTTGTTTGTGTGCTGCTATGAATATATATATATATATGTATAAGATGTGTATTATAGTCGGAAATAATGGCTGAGATGGTGGCTACCCATGGTGGGTATTCGGTTAACCAGGTCAGTTTTATGATATTATTTTACCATGGTATATGTGTGGAATTGTGGTAAGCATGTGATGTATGCTCATTGGAATTTTACTGTTATTTGGCCATGATACTGACATATGCATAGGGATTGGGATATGATTATTGAAGGACAGGGTGTACATTTATGTACGTGGTTTAGTGATGGCTACGAGCCTCACGTGGATTGATGATTTGTGCCTCATCGTGGTTGGTATCGGCTTTGTGCCATATCATGGTTGGTGATGGCTATGTGCCTCATCGTGATTTGATGTTAGCTACGAGCTACATCGTGGATTGACGTTGACTGAGGTCGCGTTGTGGAATATACTGTGATTTATTTCACGTGGATCAGTGGCTTGACCACTTGGTGGATGGCATTGCTAGCCAAATTGGTGTGTAGAGGTTGGAGGGTTGATTTAGTAATCCCCTGGTGTGTGGTGGCTGGATACGGGGGTGTGTAGAGGATGGACCCTAGGCTGGATTGGGTGCATTTTGCATTATTATTTGATATGTGGATTGGTGTGGTTTGGGCTAAGCCCATGTGCGGAAATCAGTGGACTAATTACACACTGAGTCGGTTTGACTCACCCTATTTTTTTCCAAAAACAATGCAGGTGATACATGATTCTTGGACCGGGCTGGAGCGGATACGAGGTGGCCATGCAGAAGATGTTTTTTTTTAATTATTTCATGCACTTTATATTTTTAGTACTTTGGAATAAATATTTATTGTAATAAGCCCACTTAAAGTATTAGGGAATTTTTATTGTGTTTGGGTTGAATTGACGATCGAGATAATATCTGGGAATGTTTTATTTTAGGAAGCGATTTACATCATCAAAATTTATATTAAAGTTTTAATTCGGAAATTTGTAACAACGTAATTTTACTTAAATATTTTAAATATACAATGTTTTTATAAATAACAAAAAAAATTTATGTTTTCACCCTTATGACAAATTCTTTTCAAAATTTTTCCTCAGTAGCATTCTAGATTCGGCCGTAGCGTTTGGGCTGGGTTTAGGGTGTTACATAATCTTACCGACCCTACAGTAGGTCACAGTTGACTTGGGTGACCCATGCAACATTAGCTACCAAACAGTGAAAATGGACCCACAAGTACACGTAATTTGCCCATGTGGGCCCATACGCCCATGTGGCCCACAAGGCCTAAAATGGCCTTAGTTGTATGGATCACACAGACTGGCCCAATAATCCCACACGGCCCAATTCAGCCTGACCCATGAATCGCACATGGCCTGTCTCGTCGATCACTTGCCCGTGTCTGATCATATGGCCTCTCACACAGGTGACCACACGCTCGTGTGGTGTCGACAGTCTCGCTTTTCAGCTTTTCACCGATTTTTGTTAGTAGAGTTGTGTTTACACACTTGGTTTCGATTCTTTCCAAAAACACTCCTGAGCACGAAGACCTATCAGTTGACCATACACCTTAATCAATAACCAATTAACTAAAATCGACAGACATAATTCTAACACCTTAACCGAACTCTTACTTTACGAATATCAGACGTTTCCCTCTACAATTCGGCACCAATACATCCCTTCACTCCAAACTTTCGGCTGTCATCACAATTAACAAAGATTCCTTAATTACCAACCTAAAAGAAAAATATTAAAACACACTTATTAATCGTAAAACAACGATTTAATCAAGACCCCAATACCGAGGGCGGTTCAATAAGCATGATCCACTTACCAACGACAACTCTGTCCTTAACGCTCCAACCTCAGCAGCAGCACAAACCGATCACTGCCTTTCGCCTACCATAAGTAACAATAATCTCCTTAGTTACCAACCAATAATCAATTAACACGTGGCGAAAACACTACTTACCAAACGCACAAAAGCAAAACAGATAAGACAAGTTGCGGCACGTAAAAGAGTTTAGAGAAAGAATGGATTTGTAAAGAAACCAAAGTAGTAGAAGAAGGAAGTTTTTCAGCAAGCAATCAGCAGCAAATAAAAGGAGGATAAGAGAAAAGCCAAAAGAGCAAGTCAGCAATAGTGAAGCAGGAAAAAGAATGGCAGAGAAAACAGATTCAAAAATGTTAAAAGGGGTAGAAAGGCCGAAATTTGAGAAAATAAAAATCAAAATTTTGAGAAGAAGATACCAGGTTTGGCACAACTCTGATCGCTTCCCTTAATCCTCTCCTCAAAATCCTTACTACCAACCCACCACAAACTCCTCAACAGCCGAATTCCACTCTCCTACAAACACTACAGTATTTCAATTAAACCAAAATACTTACACGACACAAGCAACAAAAATAATCCTTCGCTCGCACGAAGACTCGAACTACAGACCTGCAACTTATTTACACTCCACTTAACCACCAGACCAGCTGGCCCATTCTAATATATTTTTACACACTTTTCCTTATAAGCTTACTGGCCAAAGATAGGGGTTTACTCAATTAAAAACAAAATTTTTCCCAAGCTAAGGCTTGAACCCAAGACTTCTCAGACACTCCCAAAACACTTAACCACTGAAGTAGATACAGATTTGTGTCACAAACATACAAGAATGATTATAAGGGATTTTTGGGGCATTACACGTACCTGGAACAAATACATATTCACATATTCAATCATATCTCGGAATGCCCGTTGAACCGTTTAGAATAAAATAGGATACTCGAATAGCTAGGAAAGCTCGTACAATGCTAACGTCCTAGACAAGGTCTTACATGTAAAAAAAATTGATGCCACTGTCCCAGACAGGGTCTTACACAAAATCAAATACGATGCCAATGTCCCAGACATGGTCTTACACGTAAATCATAAATTGATGCCAACATCTCAGACGTGGTCTTACACGATAACACATATCGGATTCCTATATCATGACATATGTATCCTAACTATTCCTATGGTTTGTACGGGGCTTTTCGGACGGCATCACATTATCCAAATTTTCTCGAATTTCACATATTCAACTCCAATAACCATTCATCACATTTCATTAACATATAAGCAATAATAATTTAATTCAAATACATTTATTTGTATATAGACTTACCTCGTACAGGAAAGAACGGACGGGAATGACTATTTAACGACTTTCGACTTTCCCCGATCTAATTCTGTTTTCTTTAGTTCTTGATCTATACAAATTCAAATTTAACTCTTTTATTCACCAAATCATTCAATTCAATGCATATACACATATTTAGGGCATTTTACAAATTAGCCCTCACATTTTCACATTTTTAACATTTAGTCCCTATTTCATAAAATCACAAAATACACGTAATTTCTTTATAAATATGTTTGGCTGAATATTTCTTTAGCTCATATAAGCCCATATATTTCATTTATTTCACATTTTAGTCCCCTCAACTTCTCATTTTCACAATTTAACCCAAAATACTCAAATTCATCAAAAATCTCAATACAAAACATTAATCCAACACATATCTTTCATATTTCACCATTTAACATCACAAACCTCACAAATGCAACAATGGCACATCACACAATCATCAACAATTTCTGAAACTAAGCATAGGCTTGATAGAACACAAAGCAACGATCACAAAAACGTAAAAATTATCGAAAACGGATAAAAAATCATACCTCAATTAAGCTTATCAATGGCCGAATGAAACTAAGCCTTAAACCCTTTCTTTTTCTTTCAAATTCGGTGAAAACATGATGATAATGGATTTCAAATTGTTTTTATTTTAATTATATTAACATTAATTACCAAATACCAATTTTAACATTGGTTTAAAACATTTATAAACATATAATGGATGGCCATAATTGTCCACTTTGAAGTTAATGGCATAATAACAACATAAGGACCCCTTAATTATAAACACACATCAATTCAACATTTAATTAAATTGAAGGCTACTTTTGTATTTTTTTGCAATTTAGTCCTTTTTTTTAAATCAAGCACACAAACGATCAAATTAAATCATAAAAATTTCACACATACCAATTCACATGCTGTAGACTAAAAAATAATATTAAAATATTTTTTAACTCGGATTTGTGGTCCCAAAACCACTATTCTGACTAGGGTATAAATCGGGCTGTCCCAATTGCATGTCATGAATGATTAAGATTTCTTTCAAATATTTTTGTTCTAATAATGGGTATGTTTAATTAATATTTTATTTGGTTATGGATAAGGAAATTACCACTTTCTCAAATAGAGGGTGTAACACCCCAAACCCGGCCCATACATTTCGACCGGATCTGGTATGCTACGGATTGTACATTGAAAACTTTTGCTTTGTTGGTTTTGGAAATCGTAAATTAATTAGGCACTAATTGAATAAATAAGTGACATTTTAAAAAAAGTAAACCTTGCATTATTATTGTTTCGTATAATTAAACCTTTGACATAATTTTATAAGTTGCAAATGTTAAAAACTACTTAGGTGAATATGAACTATGGGGCCTTATTACATAAATATTCCCAACATAAATAAAAAGAAAACTTAAAGAAAAACCAAAATAATGTGTAGAAATAAAAACTTGATGGCCCCTCGAGTCCGTCTCGGCTCCCATGTCCACGATCTACTGCTCATCTTAAAAGTTAAGGAAAATAAAGGGTGAGTCACCAAGACTCAGTGTGCAAATCCCGAAAACACAAAAAAGGCTTGGGCTCACAAACACATTATGAGCCCTGGCCCAAACATAAAGGCAACAATCAGAATTACATGATAAATAATAAATGATGAATAGCCCAACCCATCCTAGAATTCCATCCTCTACACACCAACCCATACCAACCATCACACCTTGAGGATTTCTACAATCAACCCACCAACCGCTACACACCATATCGACAGTCATACTGCCTATTCCTTATCAATCAGGAATTTTAACGTGGGTTTTCTACAACCGATCACCAAGTGACCTAACATTTCATTTTGTGGGTTTTCTACCACCGATCACCATGTTATCTAGCATTTTATTACGTGGGTTTTCTACACCGATCACTATGTGACCAATCATTTTATTACGTGGGTTTTCTACCACCGATCACCATGTGACCAATCATGCTCTTCCCCTTCATTATCATAATCCCACCCCATGCATACACACATGAAAAATTGAAAACATCATACCATCTTTAAGAAAAACAGGCTTTCATATATATATATATCGATACACATAGAGATTTCTATGATCATGTACCTGGCATCCTTTGCCTAACCCTTTTAGGGTTTTATGCAACTGTCTACATAGCCTCTTTCCGGCTTTTTGCCCATAACAAATATTTAGTACAGATTACTATACAGCCTTTTTCCGGCTTTTAGCCTATAACATAGATTTAGTACAGATTAATTAGTGTGTTAGAGATCCACACAACTGATTACCGATAAAACGATGTTTTCTATGTCGACACTATCCTTAGTCAACACAACTGCTATCTGCCTAAGGTGTTGTTCAGAAGCCGGTCCACAACCAAGTGGCCAATCTCGAACGGCAGATACCGCTCGTTTCTTAAACTTAGGGATTCTCTCCTTTGCCTGATCCATATTTAATTCCATCACAAGTCCTTAACAGAACTACTATCACAATATTTAATCGTTAATCCTCATCATAAAGTTAAGATCTTGTATACAATGAACGAATCTAGTAAAAATCTAGGGAAAATCTTCTTACCTTAAAATCCCGAAATTGGAGACTAACGATTTTCGGCTTTTAGATTTAGTTGACCAAGTTTCCTTCAAATCCCGGAATGCCGCCCAACATAGAACCATTAAACTATTAGCTTTTCGGCCTTTTCCTTTCAAAAACCGAAATAGAATATGAGAAACTAGCAGAAGTCGACACGTACCTTAACACAGGGGATTCAGCTAGCACTAGAGAGAAGATTCGGCAATGCCAAAGAAAGAGTTTTAAATGCCGAAAGAGAGAAAAACTATGGAGATTTCAGCTTTTTAGAGAAATCGGCACAAGAGGAAAAGAATGGAAAAGAGGTTTTGACTTTTGAAGAAATTGAAGAAACGAAATTGGAGAGGGAGAGGCTAAGGAATTCGGCACAAAGAAAGAAGAGGAAATTAGGGTTTAAATGCCAGAATCAATGAGATATCCCCCCTATTTATAGAAATTTTGGCACCTACTGCTAAAAACTGAAAATGCCCTTTCTGATAATTAAAAGTCAAGCTAATAAAAAGGGAAAATTCGACACCCCTTATCCATGAAGTAGCCGAATTCTTTACTCCTCTAAGTGGTGGATTTTCGGCCATCACCTTCATTGATAGCTCCTATCTTTTCTCCTCTTTATCTTCTATATTATCAATTATAAAATCCATATATATCCTTCTATTTTTAAGCCTTGTAGCCGTCCACTTCATCAATTCTTAATGCCGAAATTTAACTCACTTAAATTAAAAGATTTGGGCTCCATAAAACTTAAATTTTTGGCCCCTAACTCCTTGTGTGTGGCGTCACCCCTTGTCCCCTTACAGTGCCACCTATTGTTGGGCCACAAGCCCATGTTGGTATTTTAAACATAGTTACCACCTTTTAACTCTATAATGCCCAATCAGATAATTTAACCAAGGCCTCTGCCTAAGCCTGAGCCCAATTTGGACCCCTAACACTTAAATTAGCTCATTACACATGTTCACCCATTAAACGCATAGGCCCAAAAATTCAGGATGTTACAATTCTACCCCCTTAAAAAGATTTCATCCTTGAAATTTCCAACTAACTATTAATCGTACTACCCAAGTCTCACCACAATGCTTTCGCTGCGCACTCTAATTTAATAATATATAAACATTGCACGGATACAGTTTCTATACCCAAAAATATAGCATCCATACAAAACATACTCGACTTAATGGTGATTGAACAATCCCGAGCCTTATGCTCCTCAGACCCGCATCTTAAACATGTTCCTGACTTCCTCCAACATTCATCCGGATGACGCCTTCTGCAATATTCGCAAACCCGAGAGTTTGGACGTACCTTAACATGCTTCACAGAACGAGACTACAACCCTAGAAAATTACAATCTCTTTTTTTTTCTTACAGTCCACGCACCCAAATCGAAGTGTTTCACCGATTTCTTTAACCTCCTTCAGTACCTCCCTAACTAGCTGAGTCAGCACATCAGTCCTAACACTTCCACGGCCTCAGCCGCTGCCTCTTCTTCCTCTTCTAGCGCTCATCGTTGATTCTCTAAATTAGAAATTTTATGAACTATTAATTTCTTTCACTGATTAACCATGAACAATCTTATGGAAAGTAGTTTTAAGAGTGGTTCTTTCGAATTCGAACCTATCTACAGTTTCAGTCTCAAGTTTATCTCCTAATTCTAGAAACCACATACATTCAACCATCACACATCAAAAAACATATAACATCCATGAACTCACATTCATCACATAAGGGTATCTTCGTTATTTCACTAGCCAAGGTTTTTCCGTAGTTTATCCTACAGGGGTATTTTTTTCCAAATAAAGTATCTTGGTAATTTTCTTTGAATTAGAGGTACTTTGGTACACTTTTTTTTTAAAGCAAGAGTATTTTGGAAAACAAGTTTTTTTTTTCCGAAATAGAGATATTTTGATGTTGTTGTTGTTTTTTTTTCTTTTTGAAGCAGGGAACTTCAGAAAATTTAATTTTGCAAACCGGGTTACTTTTGTAAATCTAGGGGTTTTCGGGTAAATTTGCAAAACATGGGTATTTTATAAAATCACGGTTATTTGGAAATTTTCACAAACCGAGGGTATTTTGAAAATTTTGCCAACCGGAGTGTTTCGATAATTTCACAAATTTCAGTAGTTTTACAATTCTGGGGTATTCTAGGAAATTTTCACAAATCAAGTGTATTTTGGAAATTTTACAAAACTTGGGGGTATTTTGGTTGCGAAATAGGGTGGCTGGTCCCTTTCGGGTTTTAATTATAGATTTTGGCCAATCAACAAGTCCTCGTGGCTAAGGTGAACAGTCACTACGCACCAGGTAGGATTCTAGCGAAGAGGAGGTGAGTCACTAGGACTTCTTAAGTACCAAGCTCTTCCTGAATCCAATCCTAGACATGCGTATGCCTGTTGCCACACCCTAACCTATTGACTTGTTCACGGGTTTATTTAGTTGGATTAAATCTTATGAATTTAGAGAGTGATTTAAACTAAACCTAAAGTCCATCAATGTCTAATATTCTAGCTTACGTCCCTCAAGCCCATTAAGCCCACATGTATATCACAACAAGAGTTTAGAATACTTACCTGCGTGGATCGGGTGCCGGTAGACTCGAAGGCCATATCTTCAACAAGGACACATTTTTTTTTTCAAATTCACATCACTTTACAAAACATTGCTAAGCCCATTTCACAGCCCGGGTTTTGAACTGGGCTCTGATACCAAATTGTAACACCCCAAACCCGGCCCATACGTTTCGACCGGATCTCGTATGCTACGGGTTGTACATTGAAAACTTTTGCTTTGTTGGTTTTGGAAATCGTAAATTAATTAGGCACTAATTGAATAAATAAGTGACATTTTAAAAAAAAATAAACCTTGTATTATTATTGTTTTGTATAATTAAACCTTTGACATAATTTTATAAGTTGCAAATATTAAAAACTACTTAGGTGAATATGAACTATGGGTCCTTATTACATAAATATTCCGAAAATAAATAAAAAGAAAACTTAAAGAAAAACCAAAATAATGTGTAGAAATAAAAACTTGATGGCCCCTCGAGTCCGTCTCGGCTCCCATGTCCACGATCTACTGCTCATATGAAAAGTTAAGGAAAATAAAGGGTGAGTCACCAAGACTCAGTGTGCAAATCCCAATACACAAAAAAGGCTTGGGCTCACAAACACATTATGAGCCTTGGCCTAAACATAAAGGTAACAATCAGAATTACATGATAAATAATAAATGATGAATAGCCCAACCCATCCTAGAATTCCATCCTCTACACACCAACCCGTACCAACCATCACACCTTGGGGATTTCTACAATCAACCCACCAACCGCTACACACCATATCGACAGTCATATTGCCTATTCCTTATCAATCAGGAATTTTAACGTGGGTTTTCTACCATCGATCACCAAGTGACCTAACATTTCATTTTGTGGGTTTTCTACCACCGATCACCATGTGATCTAGCATTTTATTACGTGGGTTTTCTATCACCGATCACTATGTGACCAATCATTTTATTACGTGGTTTTTCTACCACTAATCAGCATGTGACCAATCATTTTATTACGTGGGTTTTCTAGCAGCGATCACCATGTGACCAATCATGCTCTTCCCCTTCATTATCGTAATCCCACCCCATGCATATACACATGAAAAATTGAAAACATCATACCATCTTTAAGAAAAATAGGCTTTCATATATATATATAGATACACATAGAGATTTCTATGATCACGTGCCTGGCATCCTTTGCCTAACCTTTTAGGGTTTTATGCGACTGTCTACACAGCCTCTTTCCGGGTTTTAGCCCATAACAAATATTTAGTACAGACTTCTATACAGCCTTTTTCCGGCTTTTAGCCTATAACATAGATTTAGTACAGATTAATTAGTGTGTTAGAGATCTACACACCTGATTACCGATAAAACGATGCTTTCTATGTCGACACTATCCTTAGTCGACACAACTGCTATCTGCCTAAGGTGTTGTTCAGAAGCTGGTCCATAACCAAGTGGCCAATCTCGAATGGGAGATACCGCTCATTTCTTAAACTTAGGGATTCTCTCCTTTGCCAGATCCATATTTAATTCCATCACAAGTCCTTATCAGAACTATCACAATATTTAATCGTTAATCCTCATCATAAAGTTAAGATCTTGTATACAATGAACGAATCTAGTAAAAATCTAGGGAAAATCTTCTTACCTTAAAATCCCAAATTTGGAGACTAACGATTTTCAGCTTTTAGATCTAGTCGACCAAGTTTCCTTCAAATCCCAGAATGCCGCCCAACATAGAACCATTAAACTATTAGCTTTTCGGCTTTTTCCTTTCAAAAATCGGAATAGAATATGAGAAACTAGCAGAAGTCGACACTTACCTTAACATAGGGGATTCGGCTAGCACTAGAGAGAAGATTCAAAAATGCCAAAGAAAGAGTTTTAAATGCCGAAAGAATAGATCTAACTCACAAATGGGATGAAGAGAGAAAAACTATGGAGATTTCAGCTTTTTAGAGAAATCGACACAAGAGGAAAAGAATGGAAAAGAGGTTTCAGCTTTTGAAGAAATTGAAGAAAAGAAATTGGAGAGGGAGAGGCTAAAGAATTCAGCACAAAGAAGGAAGAGGAAATTAGGGTTCAAATGCCAGAATCAATGAGATATCCCCCCTATTTATAGAAATTTCGGCACCTACTACTAAAAACCGAAAACGCCCTTTCTGATAATTAAAAGTCAAGCGAATAAAAAGGGAAAATTCAGCACCCCTGATCCATGAAGTAGCCGAATTCCTTACTCCTCTAAGTGGTTGATTTTCGGCCATCACCTTCCTTGATAGCTCTTATCTTTTCTCCTTTTTATCTTCTATATTATCAATTATAAAATCCATATATATCCTTCTATTTTTAAGTCTTGTAGCCGTCCACTTCATCAAATCTTAATGCCGAAATTTAACTCACTTAAATTAAAAGTTTTGGGCTCCATAAAACTTAAATTTTGGGCCCCTAACTCCTTGTGTGTGGCGTCACCCCTTGTCCCCTTACAGTGCCACCAATTGTTGGGCCACAAGCCCACGTTGGTATTTTAAACATAATTACCACCTTTTAACTCTATAATACCCAATCAGATAATTTAACCAAGGCCTCTGCCTAAGCCTGAGCCCAGTTTGGACCCCTAACACTTAAATTAGCTCATTACACATGTTCACCCATTAAACGCATAGGCCCAAAAATTCAGGATGTTACAGAGGGAAACCGTGTTGGGTTAGAAGTCGGACTCGTGTATTATGATGATTTGACTGTTGCGAAATTTGGAACAACATCATTGATTAAGCCATTTGACTTGAAAGCGGATTTAATATCAGCCTTGGTTGAAAGATCGCAACTAGAGACCCCACACTTTCCATTTATCATGTGGAGAGTGCACCATCGCATTAGAAGATGATGCATTGTAATTAAGGTTCCTAGTAGACTTCATTGTGTCACAAGTTCCAGTTTAGCAGCAGATTTTCAAACTCATCGACGATTTCTTGGATGAGTATCGGTTGGTGGTGGTTCTCGATTTTTTTTGTATAAAATTGAAATGCTTGAAGGAAAATTTTATCCATGTATAGAGTTATGCATCTTATTGGGAGTTGATGTGCATTACTCGAGTTTACATATTACAATTGATAAGGGGTACTCTTGTCGAGCTCATCTAGTTAAAGAGCCCACTTGATGTACTTGGCTCTATTGGAAGATTATAACATTAGAGATTCTTACAGTTGGGGTTTTGTGGTGTTAGCCACTTTATACCATGAACTTTGTCAGACGACAAAGCTTGATACCTAAGACATAGGTCGTTGCTTGTTATTGTCGCAGTCTTGGAAACTATACATGATGTCATTCTTAGCCCGACTAAGTCACCAAGCCATTATTTTCTCGCTTATTAATAAGTAAAAAAAATTAAACAACGATTAAGAATGGTATCTTACAAAAAAAAGTACAGACGAAGTAATCTTTCTCCGAGGATTGGGAATGAGAAAACACTTGTATATATACGCAAATGATTGAAGTATATGCTCGAGAAAAGGTAAATTTTATCAAAAAAAATTTATTATTATGTTATTAAATTTTTGTATGGTTTAGTTATGCAATATATAATAATTTTATCATTAATATATTTTAATTATGTTATTAATTGTGTAGTTCGTTTGGAGGTAGACTTGATCATATGCCCCGGGCCGGGTCGAAGAAAAATTTTAGACTCATTTTCTAGGCTCGAGCTCGGTTCAAAAAATAGGCCTAAAATTCTATCCAAGCCTGGGCCAAATTAAAAATGCTAAACCCAAGCCCGACCCAACCAATCTGTATTATTTTATTAATATTATTTTTATATAAAAATAAATTTTAAAAAATAGCACATCAAATACACTAAAAACATTAAAATAAATATTTCCCAACATATTGAAAATTCATTAAAAAGTCTTTATACTTAAATAACAATATAATTGCAACTTACTAAGTAAATGCCCCTAAAATAGTAGCAAAATTAACAACAAAACAAGAGTTATATAGTATCCAAACAATAACAACAAAATAGTAGCAATATAATAGTGAAATGATAGCAAAACAACAACAAATGGTAGCAAAATAGCATCAAACAAGAGCAGAATAAAAGTTTAGGTCGATTCGGGTTAGGCCTAGGCCAAAAATCTTACTTGAGGCCCGAGCTATTTAGAAAACGGGCCTTAATGTTTTTTCAAGCCCATTTTCTAGGCCTATAGTTTTGCCCGAATCCTCCCACTTTTTGAGCTAGCCTTCGAGCCTAGACTGGTGGTCCAACCCATGGTTAGGTCTATTTGGAGGTCATATGTTGCTGACAATGTTTCGGGTGCAATTCCAACATCGACTTTCAATCAGTCATATGTGTGGTGTATTAACGCACCTGTAATAAAATTTGCATCCTTTGAGTGGTACAACAAGGACTGGGTTTTGCGTCAATTCAGATGTGTGCAAAATGTTCCAATGATCCAATCAATTTCAATAATGTCCATAGTTTAAATAAAATAGGGAAAAGTGGAAAAATATTGGGTAGAGAATTAGTATTGGATTGCAATTGGAACAGCTAGAGGGATAGGAGGCCTACAATGGTAGACTGTATGGGGGATTTTTGTGACTTAGCTGAATACCAACAATGATATGCAGCATGGGCTGTCGTATTTGTTTGGGGACATTATATGGTAGTATCTAAGGCTCGGGACTGACGTGGACCTCTGGAAAGTGTAGTGAGTCATTCCCATCCTCACTACCCACATCTGCCCACTCTTACATTTATGCCCACTACGGCTCCTAAGCTGAGGCTTGCAGTTGCCGAGGAACCTGTTGAGGATAATAAGTACCTAAGCAGATGATTTCAAGAACACAATCTGAGTGTGAGTGTTTGGGGCTTGTTGGATTTGATGCCCTAAGTGTAGTATATTTGTTTTGTATAATTGTATTGTTGAATAATTTGGTTTAATAAAAATACACATAAATTACATTAATATCATTATATATTTTCCTCAAATGATTTTTACATGCAAAAAAAGAAAAAAGAAAATACTGGTTAACTAGTTATCTAGTGTTTAACTAATACTAAGTGATATTACGTGGTTGGATTGTAATACAGAAAGATAGCTTGCATTAGTAGACGAAGTGATCTGTTGTAATTCGGTGTAGTAGATTAAACTAGTTTTCATACTTGAGGAGCTTGAATATAATAATTCTCATTGTGTTTTAGTTAAGTTTTTATAGTTTAGTTTAAATCCAATAAAAAAGGGTATTTTAAGTCCTTTATTGACCTTAGAGGCCGAATGAGACCAAAAGGTGAGCTAATGTACTTAGTGAGTGTAAAGAAGACCATCAGAGGGCGTACAAACTCAATACTGGTCACTGTGTTGCAACACAGGAAGTTTGATGTCGCAACATAGGGAGTGGAATGCAAGAATCTCGAGACTGCCTTTGTTGTCATGACAATCATTGCATGTTGCGACACACCCCTGAAGCTACCTTAAACCTGAGCATATTGCCTTTGATGTCGCAACATAGGCACTAAGGTGTCGCGACATCGGTCTTGGCAGGAAACACTTACAAGCCAGGGGCATTTTGGTCCGCACAATTAAAAGTTAAATACAAGAGCGTCATCTGACCTATGGTTGAGAATGATGACAACCTAACTTTATAAATAGGCTCTTAAATACTTGTTAAAAGACAACTGTTGATATTCTAAGTTTTTCTTTGTAATTTAGTTTTCAGTTTTTTTTCTTTCACTTAGGGTTTAGATTTCTTTTTAGTTCTTTTCATTCGTGTTCTTTGGAGAACTTGATTTGTAGATGCAATCAAACTATTTTAGATTTCTACACTTTCACCAATCAAATATAATCATGATTATCTTAAACCTTACTCTTTATTTTTTCTTTATGCATATCTCATTTATCAAGTTTATTATGTTTATCACTTCCATGAGGAACAATTCCTCTTATGGGGGATTAGTGAGTGGAGGTATGCGATCTGGCGTAATTCGGTGTAGCAGATTAAACTATTTTTCATACTTTAGGAGCTTGAAAGCAAACAGTTTCATTAGGTTTATATTTTCATAAGTTTTCTTAAAGTGAATAAAATGTGCAAATTTAGTCTTTTATTGACTTTAGGGGCCGGATAAGGCCTAAGGGTGATCTAATGAACTTTCTAGCTGTACAGGAGACCATTAGAAAGCGTAGTAAACTGATACTAGTCACTATGTCGCAACACAAAATGATCAATATCGCAACATTGGGAGTAGAATAGAGCAATCACAAGACTGCTTTCGATGTCGTGATATAGCCTAAGGGTGTTGCGACATATCCCTGAAGACATCCCAAGAGAAGTATACTGACACCTTTGTCATGACATAGGTTCTGATGTGTCGCAACATCGACTTTGGACGACAATTAACACGAGCTAGGGGGCATTTTGGTTCGCACAATAAAACTTAAAGCTAAGAAGCATCAGCTAACCTAGGGTTAAGGACGACAGCCACCTGAAATGTATAAATAGGCTCATTTGTCACGCATTATGGACACGAATTACTTAATTTTGAATTCTTCATTTAATTTCAGATTAGTTTTTCTCTTTTCTTAGGTTTAGAGTTACTTTCAGTTTGTTTTTTGTTTTGCCTCGAGATATCTGATCTGTGGAGACTATCAAATTTATGGATTGACTTTCATTCTTAATACAAATTAGGCTTTTTCTTACATTCTATACTTTCGATTCATTTATCAAGTTTACTCTTTATATCGATTCTATATTGTTTATGGAAACAATGATGAACTAATCCTTCTATGGGGGATTAGCGAGTGGATATATCATCTGTTAACTACTTTATAGGGTTACTCACAGTTGTTTGGGAAAGGAAGAAACTAAACCCTAGGCTTGACAACCCTAGGAAGTCATCAAGGTGGGAATTAACCCAAAATTGGTATGACCAACCTATGAACACCTTCACCACAAGCCGGTCTAGATTGTGAGGTCAGAAGATAAGTAGTTCTTGCTGACTCATTATTTTAGTGGAAGATCCAAAGATCCTACTAGGATAGCAACTAGTTGATTGACGAGGAACTCAAAACGACAGTTAATGAGGATTATCGAAGCAAGCTAATCACCCATAATAAGATTTGATTGATTCTGCTCTTCAATCTCATGTTATTTATTGCATTATTATTATTATAAAAATCCTAAAAATCCCTTTTATTTATGTTTTTGTACTATAATTGATTTAGAGTACTAATTAGATATTTCAATGTTTAGGTTAAAATTGATCTAGTACTAGCCTCTCTTGGGTACGATCCAGGAGTACTCACCTACTCCATTGTAACTATATTACAACTAGACCTGTATACTTACGGATACCGCCTCATTTATATATCATTTACTGCAGTATTCACACTCTGG
Organism: Gossypium australe; assembly: GCA_005393395.2. Taxonomy (NCBI): domain Eukaryota; kingdom Viridiplantae; phylum Streptophyta; class Magnoliopsida; order Malvales; family Malvaceae; genus Gossypium; species Gossypium australe. The sequence continues at coordinate 19,023,267 of CM016615.1, forward strand.
ACGTTAGGACATTCGGAGAGGCGGTTAAGTTGTTGGTGCCATTGCCGAGGAGGAAATGTCACTATTTTAATTTTAATCTTGGCAATATAAAAAAAAAGAATTAGGATATTTTTAGGTTATAGATACAATTTCTAATTTATTTAACTAATTAACTTCACTGCTACTTATCTATTTTTCTAGGAAGAACTTAGTGCACATTCTGAACAATAATTGCAACCCCAGTAGCCACAGGAGATTAGTCAACAAGAGAATGGATAATTTCGATTATATGTGGTCAGGCGAAGATTTAGATTATGATACTACTATCTATGAAGAGGGAGTCTGTGAGGACTGGGAAATATAGAAGAATTGACAATTATTGATGCTTGAACCAAGTCAACTTTGAGGAGAAGCCTTAACTCTTCCTTAAGACGATAACAACTATATTAGTGTACCCTCAGAAAGGCATCAATATGTGTCAAGTCTAGAATTTGGAAAATGAGAGAGTGCCGCTATAGATACTTGTGAGAGAAAAGACCTTCTAGACTATTCATCTCGGTGAATAGAAGAATATCTAGATAAATCAAACGAAACATCAACAATAGAAGAGATAGAGCCAGTCGGGGAAATGACCAGTGAACAAAAGAATCGGATAGGCATGGAACTCATCTTCCCAGTAACTTTTAGTTATTCTAATAAGGCTAAAACATAGTAGCAGTGTAATATAGATCTACAATTGGAGATAAGGATACTTACGGCCAATGTAGTGGAAGAAATCCCGAAGTCTCGGGATTTCACAAAGCAAAACAAGGATAAATTTGTAATTCCAGGAGATAAACTTGATTTGAGTATCCTTTGTGTATCCTTAATCCTAAACTAGGTTCCTCAGAATTTTAACAATCTAGGAATCTTCTAGACACTAAAAAGGATTGGAAAAATATATATAGGACTTATGACCACACAATAGGTATTCCTAAGGTGGACAATTGATAAGCATCGGTAATGAGTTGTGGAAGCCACGAAACGTTCAAATATTATAAAAGTCGCTCAAGAAAATTATCTGCAATCAAATGGAAAAATTCAAAAGACCATAGAATTGGAATCCCATCAATAAAGTACATAATACCTTGCTACTCAAAATCTCAGAGAATATTCTTGTAGGATCATTTTGATGGTTGGGATGAACATAATGAGTGACAAGTATGAACCCCAATTCTCAACCTCCTTACAAAGCAGGGACATTAAGCAAAAACTAAAGTGGTTGCGTGATTATGTAGTCCAACAAGTAATTAACAATCATTATCAACGAAAAGAATTGTCGGTAGTTAGGGCAGGCCGAAAAGGTAAATTTAAAGATCAAGATAATCACAGACGAATAGAATGGCACTATCGGTGTTAGACAAATAATGACAAAAAAAACTTGCAGGAAGCACCTAGGCACATATTGACCGAGTTCAGGGATGAGTCCGTCAGTGAGACCTGATGTTTTGTTCAGTAACTCTAACTAACTATATAAAATTGTATATTTCACTAACCAACTAATTGTAATATTACAGGAAGATTAAAGATAGGGCTAACAAGCAGGCAAAGCACTCTGAAGATTGGAATTCTAAATAAATAAAAAAACATCGATGTTACGAAAAGGTCACTTCGTGTCACAATATTGTGTCCAATAGCCATTAATTAGGAAAATCCTAACAACGTTGTGACACCATCCTCTTCTGTCACGACATGTTAGACAATTTCTCAAAATTTCAAAACTACAAGGTGTGTCGCAACTTCAAACCCCAATTTCACGACATAAGCAATCTGATAGGGATGTCACGACACAAAACCCCTATGTTGTGATGTCGCTACAATTTTCTACAGGGTTAACCCGACCCATTCGTGTAACCAGGTGGCCTAACCCTTAATTTATTCAGTTTTTAACCCTTAAAACCCCTGTTTTAACTTAAAAACACCATAACCTCATATTCTAAACTCTTTTAAAACACTAAACTCTTCTATAAACCTTCAAACTTCAAAACCATCTTTTGTCTTAAACCCTAAATAACCCAAATCTCTATTGCAATTTCTCAAGCTTTATTAGGAGTTTCATCAAGCACTTGAAGGGCCAATAGAAACATTCACCAGGAAGTTGAGATTATGTAATCATTTACTCATTTTACTATTCCATTGGCTTTCATTAATTTCTATTTGCTTGGTTTCAAATCAACAATAGAAAATGCCTCTTAGGAGAAGAAAGAAGGCTAAGGTCTCAGAAACCCTAGATGTTTCGAACTTTGTAAGATTTCAGCATTTAAATGTCGAGAAATACTTTCTCGAGTCTCAGAGGAGACCTCTCATTCATGAGCGAGGGTTTGAACCCACCATGGTTCACTACAAAGAAATTTAGACTTTAGTCAAGTACCATTGCTAGGAGCGATTTTGTATCACTCCCAAAGTGAACGCAATCATTCCCATAGTCCATGATTTCTATGCTTGACTTAAACATTAGATAGTTCGATATGGAATTTGAATTTATGTGACCGATGTCTTGGTACGAGGGGCGGAAGTTCCCTTAACTCCTAAAGAAATATGTGAACATATTATGAAAGCGATTTTTTTACTAGCACTGATTTGTATAAAATTGAAAACATAGATGTGGATAATGTGATAAAATATTTGGCTCAGGGCTGGGGTACCTGGAAAGTTAGACTAGATACTAATTTCCCAAAAAACTTTAATTAGGCCATAATGTTTTCTGTAGCAAAAATATGGATGCAATTCATAGGCACTCGAATTGCACGTACATTAAACGTTTCTAATGTTAATACTTTCGAAGTTATTCTTCTGTATAGCATTTTACAATAAAAAACATGTATGCATGGGAAGATGGATCATTCGTGAGATGAAATGTTATGTTAGTGGGAAAAAAGCTAGACTTTTCTTTCCTCATCTCGTAACAACTATGTCAAAGGGTGGGAGTTCGGATGAGTGAAAATGAACAATTTATGAGGCCTACAAAAAGTGTAATTGGTGATTCATTACATACTCAATATGTTGAGCTTCAAAGAAAAAAATGACTGAATGGAACCAAAGAAGAAAGAGAAGTTGGATTTTTCGGAATCACTTAAACAAAATAAGCAATCGAGAGATAGAAGAGGAACAAGTGCCAATGTTGAGGAGAACCTCTATGGAATTATTAGTTGGATGCAAGAGACGAGATCGATGCTCCAAGAATTTGCAAGAATAAGTAGGTTACGAGTTTTAAATTACGCTCCAAATATGTTTAGCTTGGGACCAACTCATCCTGACGGGGGAGATGATGATGAGGGGGCAAACTCTGAAGATGATGAGGGCACACAAGAGGACTCTGGGATGGAGGACAAGTATGAAGCGACATTCTAGTTACAGTATTCAACTTCAAAAGGGCATGTCATTCGCAGCTTGGGTATGGGCAAATTACCAACAGAACAGAGGCAGTACCCTCCCCTCGATGATTTGGAAGAGGTTTTGTAATAGTCCAGTTCAAACTCTAGTCGGAATAGTGGTTTCGGAACCATAAATCTGAGTCAGAATAATATTTTAATATTATTCTCTATGCTTATGATATGTGATTAAGCATGTGTGAAATTTCTGTGAGTTAATTTGTCTGTTTGTGTGCTTAATTTGACAAAAGGATTAAATTGCATTAAATGCAAAATTTACAAGCTATTTGTTAAAGCACCTATGTGTTGTGGTTTTTAAAGCTGGAGGTCTTATGTTGTTATTAAACCAATATTTAGATAGTAGATGATTAAGAGACATTCAGGGCCTTATGTTTATATGTTATATATGTTTTGTAAATTGGTTAATAATATGATCTTAAATAAAATAAATAAGTGAAAGATGATAGTTATCATCTTTTTTTGGCCGAAACAACAAAGAAGAAGGAAAAGAAAATTTAGCTAGGGCATTCGGCTAGCTTTTGATCCAAAATAAGGTATGTTTTGACTTTAGTTTTTGATGATTTTTATGTTTTTGAGATTGTTGCGTAGTCTACTATCAAGCCCATGTTGTAATTTGAATAATTGATGATGTTTATGAGACGTGCCACTGATGAAATGGTGGGCTTTGTGATGAGTATTGGTGTTAAATGAAAGATATGTGTTTAATAAACATGTTTTGTTCTTGAATTTTTGGTGAATTTAGCTGATTAGGGCTAAATTGTGAAAACATTATTTTGGAGGGCTAAATTGTGAATTTGATGAAAAATATGGACTTGTATGGTCCTTAGGAAATTTCGACTATGCATGTGTGTGAACAAATTTTGTATATTTTATGTTTTGAGAAAAATGGACTAAATTGATAAAATGTACAAACGTGAGGGCTAAGTTGCAAATAGCCCTAAATGTTGTTTTTGGATTAAATTGAATAAGTTGATAATTAAAAGGGTTAAATTTGAATATGTATAGATCAAGAGCAGAAGAAAACAGACTTAGACCGGGGGAAGTCGAAAATCATTGAATAGCCGCACGTTTTCATTAAATCGAACTCGAGGTAAGTCGATATACAAATAAACATAATTGCATTGAATTATTTGAGCATATATTATTTTAGAATTACTATGATTATCCATTGAGATGGAATGTACGTGAAATCCGAGTTGGTTAATAATTCGACAAGCTGTTAATGTCCGAGAAGTTCCGTCTGAACCTAGGAATAGATAGGTTTAACTATGTCATGACATAGGGGTCTATTATGTGATATCATGTAAGACCACGTCTGGGACGTTGGCATTGATTTGAGATTTCATGTAAGACCATGTCTGGGACGTTGGCATCGATATGAAATTTACGTGTAAGACCATGTGTGAGATATTGGCATCCTATTGATTCGTGTAAGACCATGTCTGGGACAGTGGCATCGATATCTGATTACATGTAAGACCACGTCTAGGATGTTGGCAGTGTACTACTATTCCGAGCACTCTGAGTATCCTATTTAATTCCGAACGGTTCAATGGGCAAATCGGACAGACGAACGACTATGTGATTTGTATATCCATTTTAGGTACGTTTGATATGTACACTAAGTGTGTATAAAAGGTAAGTGCTTATATGTACTTACTAAGATAAATATGTGCAATGAAATGATGGAATGATATGTGAAGATATGCTTAAATGAGCTATGTGTATATGTGATATTTGAGTTGAAGAATGTGGTAAGATATGGCTAAGCAAATGAGACAAATACTATATGTGATGTATGATCTATGAGAACCATTATTGTCATTGTATCAATAAGGTTATGTGCATTTTATGTTAAGTTTATTTGTATATGGCTTACTAAGCTTTTGAAAGCTTACTCTGTGTGTGTGTGTGTGTTTGTTTTGTTTTATAGATGGTCAAAGCTACTGAAGGCTCGGGGACCGTCGAGGATCGTTGTCACACTACTCAGACTTGTTTTGGTACCTTTGAAATATGTATATAGCTAAATATGGCATGTATAGGCCAGTCATTTTGGTATAAGTTAGAGAAATGAAAATTGCTATGTGATGTGGCTAGTTATATGTTAGTATTATTTGTGAATATGGTATATGATGTTGGTTTTAGTATGATGTTATAACTACGAAATGGTCAAGTTTAAGGTAAGTACATGGATGAAATTTGAGTATGCATGTTTGATCAAAGAAGTGGTTATATGAAAGGTAAAGTTAGATGAATCATATTACAAAATTATCGAAATACCCCTAATTTGTGAAATTACCGAAATACCCTCAGATTACAAAATTATCGAAATACCCCTAATTTGTAAAATTACTGAAATACCCCTGGTTTACAGAATTATCGAAATACCCCAGTTTGCGAAATGACCAAAATACCCCTGGTTTACGAAGTTACTAAAATACCCTCTATGGGTAAAGTTACCGCAATACCCTTAGTGGGTAAATTACTGAAATACCCTCGATGGGTAACTTACCGAAATCCCCCAAAGGGGTGAGAATTACTGTTGTACCCTTATGTGAGAAAATGACCGTTATACCCTCGATTATGGTTGAATATCGTGTATGTGACTTTATTTATACTATTTATACATGTAATACATTGCATTCATAACATGTTGCATGGGTTGGGTTTGATGATTGGAGGAAGTGTAGCCTGGTGGCTCTACCACATACTGTTTTAGTGGCTATGCCACATATATTATTTTGGTGGCTCAGCCACAAATACCGTGACAAGCAGCAAGGCTGCATTATTGGAGAGCTTGGCTCTGTGCCATCTTGATTATGGCTTTGTGCCAATCGTATTTACCCATGGCTATGTGCCTAACAGATATCGATGACTCTGTGCCGATCATATTACCCAAGGCTGTGTGCCGATTATATTACTGTCGCTGATGGCTTTGTGCCAAACATAATATAGTTACTGATGGCTCTGTGCCAATTATAATACTGCTATTGAAGGCTTAAGAGTCGCATATATACCGTGATTAGCAGCTTGTCTGCAATATTGGTGTGTTTGGCAGGGTGGGTTGACTTGATCCCCACACGGTGTGATTGGTTGGTACGGGGGTGTGATTGGTTGGGTTGGGTTGGGCTGCATTTTATTGTTTGCATTATCATGATTATAGGGCTTAGGCGCAGATTGATACCGTAAGGGCTCAGGCCCAGATAATGACCATTTAGGGGATTACACACTGAGTTCTCGTAACTCACCCCCTTTCCCTTAACCTTGCAGATAATCTCCAGCATTAGAGGATTTGGAGCTACAGAGGACTCCGATTATAGGAGGAAGGTTATCGGGGTAATCAAGGGATTTAGACCGGTTCTTTGGGATTAAGACTTGCGTTATCAGGTGTGTAAACTAACACACTTATCACTGAGTAATATGTTTAATAACCTGACTGTGTAAAGTGAAACAGTATGGTTGATTGATATAATACCCAATGGGGTATGGGTACGGATTCGGGTAAGTCTGTTTCATTACGAGATCTGTAGTGATATATGTGATATCATGATTTATGGTGTATGTATTATGAGATGCCATATTGAGCATGTTAGCATGATTGCATGATCTATATCATTTGCATTAGTATGATATGTCTTGGGTGATATGAGAGGAGGGGGAATATGATATCCGTGTCTTTGGGACACCAGAGGTTTGGCACCTCTAGTGGTTTGGTACCACAGATGATATTTTGTGACTTTGGGTCACCAGAGGTTTGGCACCTCAGCGTCTCATCCCAGTGGCTTAGCACCACAGTGGGTTGGCCCCACGGTTGATATTACGGGATTGACGCCAGTGATTTGGTATCACACTTGTGTCTTTGGGACACCAGAGGTTTGGCACCTCATAGCGACTCGTCCCTGTGGTTTGACACCACCGTGGGTTGGCCCCACTTTTGAGATACGGGATCATCGCCAGTGATTTGGTATCACACGTGGGTTGGCCCCACAGATGGATTATATCGTGACTTTGGGTCACCAGTGGTTTGGCACCACATTGATGGATATCGTGACTTTGGGTCACCAGTGGTTTGGCACCACCAGTGGTTTGGTACCACACGGGGTAGAAAAGGTGTTATGGATGGTTAGGATCGGGTGCATTAATTATATTGCTTTGTTATGATTTTTGTTAGTATGTTGCATATACCGGGAGGGGGATTTATGCACTGAGTCATGCGACTCACCTTCTCCCTTATCATTTCAGGTGATGTTTAGCTTGCGGATATGGAGCCGGGATGGACTTGAGGTGACCATGCCATGAATAAATTCGGAGTTGCATTGAATTAAAACTTGGTACTTTATTTGGCTGATTTTCATTTGGTTTTATTTGGATTGTAAAAGGCCTTTTAAACTATGTTCTGTTATGTTTATGCTTAGAGTTGATTTTAAACATGCCTTAACAAATTATTGGGTTAAAATTTGCTAAACTTGGAAAGATAAAGTTTTCAAACTACAAAATGATAAGTTTTAAACTTTACCATCGGGTATCACGCTGTAATTTAAGATGAATGAAACTCAAATGTTTTCCAAACTTGAATACGTTCTCTTACTAAGTCAAAATGTTTTTAAGCAACAATAAGGAATTACTTGAATTTCTAAATGAGATAAACTTGTTTTACTTACATATCTGATTAAGTTTTCAAAATTTCCGAGTTTTCAAATGCACCATCGGTTTTTAAACAATCATGCCCAAGATTTCTACAAGTACAAAATTTAGCAAAGTGTTTTTATCAAACCGTTAAACGAAAACCTAACCTCTCAAATACGTTTTTTTCCCGTAACATACCAGATTCGGTCGTGGTGTATTGACCGGGTTTGGGGTGTTACAATTGTGGTATCAGAGCTAAGTTCAAAGGCTCGGCTATGGGCCTGAGGCTCGAAATGTTTTAAAAAGTCTGTTTTAAGTGTTTTTGTTTTGAAATATATGGTTTGAAAGGCATGGCACCGAGTCTCCGGCACCAATCTGCCCAGGTAAGTACCCCTTACTATTGCTTGTGGTTTTGATGTTGATGGGATTGGATGATTAGCAATAGAGGATTACCTTAGAAACTGAAATTGATAGGATTCCGTGAACTCGCGAAAACAAAGCTTCTTTAATAATCATAAGACTTTGCTTTTAAACAATAGAATAATTACTGATGCATAAAACTCCTAAATCAGATACGTAGAGATTTTAGTCATGAGTGCTCGAGGTGGACGCGGTCGTGGACGTGGTCGTGGTAGGATGACAGTTTCTGAACCCATAGGATCTGGTCAGGGGTCAGAGAATGAGATACCGGTACCGCCACCAGTTGGAGGTGGTGAGTTTCAAGATCAGACTGGGGATGATGCAGTGTCACAGACGATGCTGCGGGTTTTAGAAAGGGTAGCTGGAGTAGGTGGAGGCGCAGGAGCTAGGAAATCTGTGCCTGAGCGACTCCGGGCGAACGGGGCTGAAGTTTTCTGAGGTGTTTCTGGTGTTGCTCCCAGCACAGCTGAGTATTGGCTGGAGGCGACAGAGCGGGTTATGGACGATTTAGACCTGACTGCTGAGGAGAAGCTGAAGGGCATAGTATCGCTTCTTCGGGATGAGTCATACCAGTGGTGGCTCACGGTTCAGGACAGTGCCGTGGCGGAAGATCTTACTTGGGATTATTTTAAGGCTACTTATCAGAAAAAGTACATTGGAGCTAGCTACATCGACGCGCAGCGAAAAGCATTTCTGAGGTTGGTCCAGGGGAGTAAGTCTGTGTCAGAGTACGAGGCTGAGTTCTTGAGGCTGAGTCGGTATGCTAGGGGCATTGTGGCTACTGAACACGAGAGGTGTGTTCGTTTCGAGGACGGCCTGAGGGATGAGTTGAGATTGCTGATTGCTCCACAGCAGGAGTGAGTTTGCTGTCCTGGTTGAGAAGGCTAAGGTAGCCGAGGGAGTGAAAGAGTCTGTAAGGCAAGGTATGGATAGGAACAACCATAAGAGGAGTTTTGGATATTCTGGGTCGTCGGGTAATCCTCAGAAAAGGGCTAGGCAGAGTGGGCCGAATCAGTCTGGTAGGATTGTTGCTGCTAGTCAGGGACCGCCGCATTGTAACCGTTGCGGGAAATCTCATTGGGGAGGATGCTGGACCGGTGGAAAAGGGTGCTTTGAATGTGGCTCTTTGGATCACCGAGTGAGGGACTGTCTGCGTAAGTTGGCTAGGATTCAGTCCGAGGGTCAGGGCCGAACTCAGTTCAGGAATAATGGACCGCCACCGCAGAGGGGTCGTGGTAATGGCAAAGGAGGTAATGGTACTGGTCGGGGCCGTGGAGCACCGGGCAGAGGTGCGGGTAGTTCTGAGGCGAGACAGCCTGGGTTAGTGTATGCAGCGAGGCGCCGAGAGGAGGACGACGCACCGGACGTCATAACCGGTACGTTCTTGATCTTTGGTTCTCAATTTACTGCTTTAATTGATGTGGGTTCGACGCATTCTTATGTTGCTAGTAGTATAGTAGAGACCATGGATTTAGACTCTCAAACTACTTCTAGGCAGATGACGGTAATTAGCCCTCTAGGTCATTCTGTAGTTGTAGATAAGCTGTTTAGAGATGTACCTCTAGAACTCCAAGGGGTAGTGTTTGTGGCTGATCTGATGGAACTGCCATTTGGGGAGTTCGATCTGATTCTTGGAATGGACTGGTTGGTTAAGTACCAGGCGAGGTTGGATTGCGCGGCTAAGCGCATGGTTTTAAAGACGTCTGAGGGTGATGAAGTGGTTATGATAGGTAATAGGAGAAATTACTTATCTAATGTGGTAACTACTCTGAAGGCTGAGAAGATGGTCAGAAAGGGCTGTGAAGCGTATGTGGTTCATGTGTATGCCTTGGAGGCTAAAGAGTCTGCTGTAGAGAAGGTTCGGACAGTTAGGGAATTTGCTGATGTGTTTCTGAGGAGCTTCCGGGTTTGCCACCGGATCATGAGGTAGAGTTCGGGATAGATTTGTTACCCGGAACTGCGCCAGTGTCTATTGCTCCGTATAGGATGGCGCCAAAGGAGTTAGTAGAGCTTAAGGCTCAGATCCAGGAGTTGTTGGATCGAGGTTTTATCAGGCCAAGTGTTTCACCTTGGGGAGCGCCGGTACTCTTTGTTAAGAAGAAAGATGGTACGATGCGGATGTGTATAGACTACCGCCAGTTGAATAAGTTGACGATTAAAAACAAGTATCCGTTGCCACGGATAGATGACTTGTTTGATCAGCTGAAGGGTGCAGCGGTATTCTCGAAGATTGATTTGAGATCTGGGTATCATTAGTTAAAGGTGAAGGAAGCGAATATCCACAAGACAGCGTTTCGGACTCGGTATGGGCACTATGAATTTCTGGTAATGCCGTTCGGGTTGACTAACGCACCGGCAGCATTCATGGATATAATGAATAGGGTGTTTCAGCAGTATTTGGATCAGTTCGTTGTGGTTTTCATAGACGACATCTTAGTATACTCAGGGACAGAAGAAGAGCATGATGCGCATTTACGAGTGGTGCTACAGATTTTGAGAAAGAAGCAGCTTTATGCTAAGTTTAGTAAGTGCGAGTTCTGGCCTAGAGAAGTGACTTTCTTGGGTCATGTAGTGTCAGCTGAGGGGATTAGAATGGATCCTCGGAAGATTGAGGCAGTTTTGGATTGGAAACCGCCTAAGTTAGTGGCTAAGATTCGGAGTTTCCTGGGTTTGGCAGGATACTACCGAAGGTTTGTCGAGGGATTTTCGTTGATCGCAGCACCGATGACCAAGTTGTTAAGGAAAGGGATTCCATTTGTTTGGACTGAGAAACAGCAGGAGAGTTTCGATAAGCTCAAGAAGATTCTGACGGAAGCTCCGATTTTGATTCAACCTGAGGCTGGTAAGGAATTCACAGTATACTGCGATGCATCACATACGGGATTGGGTTGTGTGCTGATGTAGGAAGGTAAGGTTGTGGCTTACGCATCTCGGCAGCTGCGGCCACATGAGGTCAATTATCCGACGCACGACTTGGAGTTAGCGGCTGTAGTCTTCGCTTTGAAGATTTGGAGGCACTACTTGTACGGAGAGAGATCGATAGTCTACACAGATCACAAGAGTCTGAAGTACCTTTTGACACAGAAGGATTTGAATTTAAGACAGCGTAGATGGATTGAGTTGCTAAAGGACTACAACTGTTCAATTGAGTATCATCTGGGCAAGGCTAACGTAGTGGCAGACGCGTTGAGCCGTAAGGTTGTTTCGAACTTAAGAGCGATGTTTGCCCATTTGAGTTTGTATGACGACGGGAGTATTCTGGCAGAGTTGCAGGTTAAGCCTACTTGGGTTGAGCAGATCAGGGAGAAACAGTTAGAGGATGAGGTTTTGAGTGCACAGAGGTTGCAGGTGCAGGTTGGTGGGTTGGAAGGTTACAGTTTGTCTAATGACGGGGTGCTGTGTTTTCAAGGAAGAGCTTGTATGCCCAAGGATGTTGAGCTGAGGCAGAAGATTCTTCAGGACGCACATAGCAGCCCATATGATATGCATCCTGGAGGTAGCAAGATGTATAAGGATCTCAGAGAGCAGTTTTGGTGGCCAGGTCTGAAGAGAGAGGTGACAGAGTTTGTGGGGAAGTGTCTGACATGTCAGCAGGTCAAGGCTGAACATCAGTTGCCGTCAGGGTTACTTCAGTCGGTGAAGATTCCTCAGTGGAAGTGGGAAAGGATAACCATGGATTTCGTCAGTGGATTAACGCTTACGCCAAGCAAGAAGGATTCAGTTTGGGTAATTGTGGATCGGCTGACTAAATCAGCTCACTTTATTCCGGTGAGGGTTGACTACTCACTTCAGAGGTTGGCGAAACTATATGTGTCAGAGATAGTGAGGCTGCACGGTGTGCCAGTATCGATCATCTCGGATAGGGATCCTAGATTTACGTCAAGGTTCTGGAAAGCGTTGCATCAGGCTCTGGGTACGCGTTTGGATTTCAGCACGGCTTTTCACCCGCAGTCTGATGGGCAGTCGGAGAGGGTTATTCAGATCTTAGAGGATATGCTGAGAGGTTGTGTTCTGGATTTCAGGGGCAGTTGGGAGGAGTTTTTGCCGTTAGCTGAGTTTGCTTACAATAATAGTTACCAAACGAGCATCAAGATGGCACCATATGAGGCGTTGTATGGTAGGAAGTGTCGCTCACCTACATGTTGGACGGAGTTGGGTGAACGTCAGTTGTTGGGACCCGAGCTGGTTGCTGAGACCGAAGACAAGGTTAAGTTGATTCAGGCTCGATTGAAGGAAGCTTCGGACTGGCAGAAGTCTTATGCCGATCTTAAGCAGAGAGATATAGAGTTTGCTGTGGGGGATCAAGTTTTTCTGAAGGTCTCGCCATGGAAGAAAGTATTGAGGTTCGGAAGGAAAGGCAAGCTAAGTCCGAGATTTATTGGGCCGTATAAGGTACTGAGACGAGTGGGACCAGCTTGAGTTGCCAGCAGAGCTAAGTCAGATTCACGACGTATTTCACGTTTCGATGCTTCGGCGTTATCGTTCAGATCCGTCGCACGTGGTAGCAGTGGAAGAGATCGAGGTAAATCCAGATTTGACCATGGAAGAAGAACCAGTGCAGATCCTAGATCGGGATGTAAAGGTTCTGCATAGAAAGTCTGTGCCTTTGGTAAAAGTACTATGGCGGAATCATGGCGTGGAAGAAGCTACGTGGGAACCCGAGGATGTGATGAGACAGCAATACCCTCAACTCTTCTGATCAGGTAATTTCGAGGTCGAAATTATTTTTAAGGGGGGTACAACTGTAATATCCCGTGTTAGAGGCTATTTTGTTATGGCTTTGTGTGCACATGTTTTTGGCCTACTATGTGTTGTTTTGATGTTTTAGGGGCTTAGGTGTAAGCCTAGTGTAGGCTTGAGTGGTAGGAAAATTTTTGCTTTTAGGCTTAGGTGAGAGGAGCTGAAGGAGCTGGGGTTTATAAATATTATTTGGTGATTGTGAGCACAAGAGATGAGCTGGTGGAGTGGCAAGCTAGGCGCCACTAAGAGCTTGGATTGGCGTCACTTGCAGGAGGGAGAGGTCCTGTGTTCAAGCTGCAGAATGCCCACATTTTGCTTCTATTTTGACGGCATGGAGGAGGAGAAGTTGTTGGCAGTTCAAACTCTGCCATGGACCAAGTCAAATGTTCAAATGGTGGGTGGAGAGTAATAGTAGGAGGTTGACTAGTTCAAACAACTTTGAACTAGTGGATGGGAGTGCTTGGAGGTGATGGCCGAATATTGGAGAGAGTTTGGGGGTGGAGTGGACGGATTTGGTTGGTGAGTGGAGGAGAGTGCCGAAATGCACTTTGCATTTTGTGCATTTTCGGTCTTTTGGTGTCAAAAACCAAATTGATTTCTTTTGTTTAGCTAGCTGAATTTCAAAGGAGATTCTTTCATTTTCTACTCCTTGAAACCGAAAGTCCAAGCAACCTTTGCCGAATTTGTTTTGTTTTCTCTCAATTCCCTTGGTAGTCGAATGTTCTTTGCTCCCTCTCTTTCCTCTTCATTTGTGTAAACCGAAACTAGCTTCTCTCTTCCTCTCATACTCTTTTTTCCTTCTTGAAATCTCCTTAGCCTAAACTCCATTCTCCAAAATACCTTCCTCCATTTCTTTTTCTTTCAAACCGAAAGTACCTTTCTTCTTTTTGTTCTATTTTTGTTGATTGGCCGAATATCAACCCCTTTTCTCTCCATCTTTCTCTTGTGTTCTCTTCCCTTGTGTGAAGCCGAAACCTCTTCTCCTTTTTGTTAAAGGTGTTAGCCGAATCTCTCCTCTCTCCTAGTGGTTTTCTTGGCCGAATATTGGTGTGGTGTGGATCTCTTCCAGCCTTGGTTCTAGTCGGGTTTAGAGGAAGGTAAGTGCTTGGCCGAATGGCCATTTCCCCTCTCCCTTGTTCTTGTTGATTTTGGTTGGTTAAGTGCCGATTTTGGCATGTGTTGGAGGAAGTTAACCTCTTGTGTTGTAATCGATTTCAATATAGGGCCTTTGGATTTTGGTGGCGATCAAGTGAAGCAGTCACCGTTGGTTGAACGTTTGGTAAGTAGTGGTAAGAGGTTGGTTCTTTTGGTCTATTCTTTTAGTTTCATTTAGGCAAGTCTTCAATGGATTAATCGTTCTTCTTATTAGGGTGTGGCCGATTGTTAAAGGAACCATTGGTTGGTTCGGGTTTTGGTAGGAAAGCAAACCATTTGCAAGGTAAGGGTTTAAGTGTTAACCCTCTTGAGCTATCTATTTTGGCCGAATGGTATAAGTGGCTAATCTCTTGTTTGGCCGATTATAGGAGCAAGGTATTCGAGGGTCTTAGATCGGTTCGTTGGGTTTAAAGCTTGTGTTTTAACAGGTGTGTAAACTAGCACACTCTTTGCTTAGTAATATGCTTAATAATCCTGATTGTTCATAAAGCGAAACAGTATGGTTGATTGATATGATACCCTAAGGGGGGTATGTGCACGGATTCGGGTAAGTCCGTTTCATTACGAGGCTTGTTAGTGATATATGATATCATGATCTATGATGTATGCGTTATGAGATGCAGGATGAAACATGTTTAGCATGATTTGCATGACTTGCACTATTTGCATCAGTATGATATGTCTATGGGTGATGTGAGAGGAGGGGGAATATGATATCCGTGTCTTTGGGACACCAGAGGTTTGGTACCTCCAGTGGTTTGGTACCACAAATGATATTTTGTGACTTTGGGTCACCAGAGGTTTGGCACCTCAGCGTCTCGTCCCAGTGGCTTAGCACCACAGTGGGTTGGCCCCACGGTTGATATTACGGGATTGACGCCAGTGATTTGGTATCACACGATGGGTTGGCCCCATCATTCGATTCGTGACTACGGTCACCAGTGATTTGGTATCACACTTGTGTCTTTGGGACACCAGAGGTTTGGCACCTCATAGCGACTCGTCCATGTGGTTTGACACCACCGTGGGTTGGCCCCACTTTTGAGATACGGGATCGTCGCCAGTGATTTGGTATCACACGTGGGTTGGCCCCACAGATGGATTATATCATGACTTTGGGTCACCAGTGGTTTGGCACCACATTGATGGATATCGTGACTTTGGGTTACCAGTGGTTTGGCACCACCAGTGGTTTGGTACCACACGGGGTAGAAAAGGTGTTATGGATGGCTAGGATCGGGTGCATTAATTATATTGTTTTGTTATGATTTGTGTTAGTATGTTGCATGTAATATCCCGAAATTGGGCCTAGTAGGATTGGGCCGATTGGGCCATGGGCTTTAGGAAAAATTTGTGTGTCATCTAGTTACTTGTGTTAGCTCGGGTAGTATTGTTTGTGTGCTTAGCATAGTCTTGTGAAGGCTTGTTTTTATTTAGGAAGCTAGAATAAATTTTAGTTTGGCTTATTTAATGAAGTGGATTAAGTGAGCTTAGACTTAAGTTAATTTAAGTGTTCATTTAAAGCATAAGAGGGGTAAGTGGCAAGTTGGTTAAGGAGTTTGGAAGGTGGCTTGAGGTTAGAGGTTCGAGTAGCATGTTTAGCATTTTGAAGGTTTATTTTTGAATCCTTGCATTAATGGACGGTCAAACTTATTTATGATAGGTTGGACTATTTCTTTTGGTAAGTTGAATATGTGATTAAGGAAAGCATGAAATTTGGGATAAGATTCTTAAGCTTTTGGAAAGATGGGGGGACAAAAGGCTTGGTTTTAGGAGAATGTTTTGGAAACTTTGTCAAGGCTTTAGTGCATGTATGTGGACGGTATGTATGGCTAGGGGGTGGCCGAATTTTTGGTTGGTTAGTAGGCATTTTCGGCTAGCTAGGTAGACATTCAACTTTTGTTTTGTGTCAAAACCGAAACTCCATTGAACTTTACCAATTCTTCTCTTTTGTGCACCATTTGGTATTTTATTTCTTTCATCTTCAAAGTTATTCTCTTTAGCCGAATGCACTTTGATCTTTTGGTGCAATTTTGAGCACTTTTCTTCTTTGGCAAATTAAGTGTTTGGCCGAACCTCTCTCTCCCTCATCTCTCTTTTCTTTTCTTTTGACATTGGTTCATAAACATTTTCTTTTTCACTCTCTTGGCCGAATATCTCTCCATCTCAAATACCATTTCTTTTTCATTTGTTCAAAGATAAAACATCTACTTCCATTCTATTTCTTCTTTTCTTTTTCACTTCACCATAACCGAACCTTCTTCCTCTCTTTTAGTCTTTGTTTTGGCCGAATATTCAAGGGTAGACTCTCCTTGGTTTTCTTCTATTGATTTTGGATAAAAAGGGGTAAGTGTTCATGGACGTTTTCTTTCTTTTCTTTCTCGTTTCTGTGATGTTTTCTTGTGGACAAAGGCCGAACCTTTGGGCATTATTTTGCAAGGTTCTAACCATTTTTAGGATTCGATTATGCTTTTAGCTCATTGGGATTTTGGAAGCAATCGATTTAAGCCATTCCTTTAGCAAATCGAAGTTGGTAAGTCAAGTGGTAAGGATTCTATACTCTTAAAGTTGGTTGAGGAAGCCTAAGGTTATTTGGATTAAGTTATGTTGTTGGCCGAATGGTTTTTATTAAAATATTGTGATATGGCCGATTGTAGGACAAGGATCTAGTGCGATAGATCGGATCTCCGGAAGTTAGTTTTGCTTTGGTGAAAGGTGTGTATCTTACACACTTTATAACTTGGTTTATATATGTATGTATATGTGTGTTATTACTAATCATATTATGAAAGTGGGAAAAACGATGAGTTTTGGATATGATACCATGACGGTATGAATGAGGATTCGGGTAAGTCTGTTTCGATATATTGTTAATACATGTGGATTGAAATCATGATCTACGATTTGTGATATATTTATTATATGATTCATATCATAGTATATTAACATGATATGTTTATCTATTGCATTGGTCTGGGCAATATGAGAGGAGGGGGAAGATTGTGACTTCGGTCACCAGTGATTTGGTATCACATTCGTGTCTTCGAACACCAGAGGTTTGGCACCTCATAGCGTCTCGTCCCTGTGGTTAATACCACCGTGGGTTGGCCCCACTTTTGAGATATGGGATCGACGCCAGAGATTTGGTATCACATGTGGGTTGGCCCCACAACTTGATGATTCGTGTCTTCGGACACCAGTGGTTTGGAACCACCAGTGATTTGGTATCACATTCGTGTCTTCGGACACCAGAGGTTTGGCACCTCATAGCGACTTGTCCCTGTGGTTAATTCCACCGTGGGTTGACCCCACTTTGAGATATGGGATCGTCTGCCAGTGATTTAGTATCACACGATGGCTTGGCCCCATCACTTGATTTGTGACCTCGGTCACCAGTGTTTTGGTAATACAATTGTGTCTTTGGACACCAGTGGTTTGGCACCACCAGTGGTTTGGTACCACACGGGGTAGAAAAGGAGTTATGGATGGCTAGGTTGGGTGCATTATACATATATGTTGCTTTGTTATAAATTGTGTAAGCATGTGGCATTTACCCGGGAGAGGGAATATGCACTGAGTCTTGGTGACTCACCTTCTCCCTTATCTTTTCAGGTGATTCGTGAGATTGCGGATGAGGAGCCGGATGAACTCGAGGAGGCCATGCAATAAATTTCGGTTCTACGTGAACTTTGGTTTGAGAACTTTACTTTATTTAAATTTGGTTTTATATTTTATGGGTTTGTAATAAGGCCTCTTTAAATTATGTTTTGGATTATTTTTATGTTTTTGATTATGTTTTAAATATGGTTATAAATTCTTGATTATTACAATAAATTGAGCACCAAGTTTTCTAAACTACACAATTAGATGGTTTTTAAAACGTTACATCGGGTAACATAAATCATTTGATAATTCTAACAACTTAAGTGTTTTCGATAATTTAAATGATTTTCAAATATCTAGTTTCTACATTCAAATGCAAACGATTTTCAAAGTAATAATTCGAGTTTTCTTAAAATGATATAAATGTTTTCTAACTTATGATTTATTCACTTATTTTAGAGTTTTATGTAATTTCAAAGTAAATTATTAGTTTTTATTTATTATACACCTGATTTCTACAAATATAGAATTTCAAAGGGTTTTTCACAAAAATTTAATCGTTAACTCGTTTTTCTTCGAAATAGTTTCCTTAGTGACATACCAGATTCGGTCGTGGCGTATTGACCGGGTTTGGGGTGTTACAAATTGGTATCAGAGCTAAGTTCAAAAGCTCGGCTGTGGGCCCGAGCCCCAAAATGTTTTAAAGTATGGTTTAAGATGTTTTCGTTGAAAATTTTATGGTTGGAAAGGCATGGTCCCGAGTCTCCGGCATCAATCCGCCCGGGTAAGTACATGAAACTATTGATTTTGATAATATGATGATGATGATGATATGATTGTGTAGTAGTAGGAACTACTCTAGAGACCTAAAACTATAAGTTGGATGTACTCGCGAAACAACCTCTTATAGAAATCTTTTTCATAAAACTGTTCTTTAAAGAAAGTGGAATAATGACTAATGCATAAAACTTTTAACTTTGATTAAACGAGACGTTAGACATGAGTACTTGTGGTCGAGGCCGTGTTACTCGTGGACGTGGTCGAGGTAGGATGGCTGTGTCTGAGCCAGTGAGGTCGGGTCAAGGATCCGAGAATGAGGTACCACCAGTTCCACCACTAGCGGTTGGAGTTGAGCATCAGGATCAAACGGGGGATGACGCAGTGTCTCAGGCGATGCTGTGAGTTCTTGAGAGGGTAGTTGGAGTAGGTGAAGGCGCGGGAGCTCGGAAGTCAGTACCTGAACGTCTCCGAGCCAACGGAGCCGAGGTATTTCGAGGTGTTTCGGGTGTAGCTCCCAGCTCAGCTGAATATTGGTTAGAGGCGACGGAGCGAATCATGGAGGATTTGGATTTGAATGCCGAGGAAAAGCTGAAAGGGATTGTATCGCTTCTTCGTGATGAGTCATATCAGTGGTGGCTCACGGTTCGGAATGGTGCTGCGGCGGAAGATCTCACTTGGGACTTCTTTAAGGCAACGTATCAGAAGAAGTATATCGGGTCTAGTTACGTTGATGCGCAGCATAAGGCATTTTTAAGTTTGGTCCAAGGGAGTAAATCTGTATCAGAGTATGATACTGAGTTCTTAAGATTGAGCCAGTATGCTAGAGGTATTGTGGCTTCGGAGCACGAGCGATGTGTCCGATTCGAGGATGGTTTGAAGGACGAGCTGAGACTGTTGATTGCTCCACATCAGGAGCGAGAGTTTGCTGCTTTGGTTGAAAAGGCTAAGATAGCCGAAGGGATAAAGGAATCTGGAAGGCAGAGTTACGATCGGAATAAGCATAAGAGAGGATATGGATCATCTGGGTCGGATGAAGATTCTCAAAAAAGGGTTAGGCAGAATGGGCCTAATCAGTCTGGGAGGCCTGTTGCTGCTAATCAGAGACCAGCACAGTGTAATCGATGTGGGAAGTATCATTGGGGCGAATGTTGGACCGGAGGGAAAGGATGTTTTGAGTATGGCTCGCTGGAGCATCGTGTGAGGGAATATCCACGTAAGCTAGCTAGGAATCAATCTGAAGGTGAAGATCGTGCTCAGTTCAGAAAGGAGGGTCCGTCACTGCAGAGAGGTCGTGATAACGGTAGAGGAGGTAATGGTTCTGGTCGAGGTCGTGGAGCATCTGGTAGAGGTGTTGGCAACACTGATGCGAGACAGCCCGGTTTAGTGTATGCAGCGAGAAGTCGAGAGGAGGGCGACGCACCGGACGTCATCACCAGTATGTCCTTGATCATTGGATTTCCATATACTGCTTTGATTGATGTGGGTTGACGTATTCAAATGTCGTTAGTAATGTAGTAGTGTTATTAAGATCAGAGTGCGCAGCAAGAGTGTAGTGCGGTGAGTTAGACTGTACGATTGATCGTTAGTAAGTAATTTTGAGGACGAAATTATTTTTAAGGAGGGTAGAATTGTAATATCCCGAAATTGGGCCTAGTAGGATTGGGCCGATTGGGCCATGGGCTTTAGGAAAAATTTGTGTGGATCTAGTTACTTGTGTTAGCTCGGGTAGTATTGTTTGTGTGCTTAGCATAGTCTTGTGGAGGCTTGTTTTTATTTAGGAAGCTAGAATAAATTTTAGTTTGGCTTATTTAATGAAGTGGATTAAGTGAGCTTAGCACTTAAGTTAATTTAAGTGTTCATTTAAAGCATAAGAGGAGTAAGTGGCAAGTCGGTTAAGGAGTTTGGAAGGTGGCTTGAGGTTAGAGGTTCGAGTAGCATGTTTAGCATTTTGAAGGTTTATTTTTGAATCCTTGCATTAATGGACGGTCAAACTTATTTATGATAGGTTGGACTATTTCTTTTGGTAAGTTGAATATGTGATTAAGGAAAGCATGAAATTTGGGATAAGATTCTTAAGCTTTTGGAAAGATGGGGGGACAAAAGGCTTGGTTTTAGGAGAATGTTTTGGAAACTTTGTCAAGGCTTTAGTGCATGTATGTGGACGGTATGTATGACCAGGGGGTGGCCGAATTTTTGGTTGGTTAGTAGGCATTTTCAGCTAGCTAGGTAGACATTCAACTTTTGTTTTGTGTCAAAACCGAAACTCCTTTGAACTTTACCAATTCTTCTCTTTTGTGCACCATTTGGTATTTTATTTCTTTCATCTTCAAAGTTATTCTCTTTAGCCGAATGCACTTTGATCTTTTGGTGCATTTTTGAGCACTTTTCTTCTTTGGCAAATTAAGTGTTTGGCCGAACCTCTCTCTCCCTCATCTCTCTTTTCTTTTCTTTTGACATTGGTTCATAAACATTTTCTTTTTCACTCTCTTGGCCGAATATCTCTCCATCTCAAATACCATTTCTTTTTCATTTGTTCAAAGATAAAACATCTACTTCCATTCTATTTCTTCTTTTCTTTTTCACTTCACCATAACCGAACCTTCTTCCTCACTTTTAGTCTTTGTTTTGGCCGAATATTCAAGGGTAGACTCTCCTTGGTTTTCTTCTATTGATTTTGGATAAAAAGGGGTAAGTGTTCATGGACGTTTTCTTTCTTTTCTTTCTCGTTTCTGTGATGTTTTCTTGTGGACAAAGGCCGAACCTTTGCGCATTGTTTTGCAAGGTTCTAACCATTTTTAGGATTCGATTATGCTTTTAGGCTCATTGGGATTTTGGAAGCAATCGATTTAAGCCATTCCTTTAGCAAATCGAAGTTGGTAAGTCAAGTGGTAAGGATTCTATACTCTTAAAGTTGGTTGAGGAAGCCTAAGGTTATTTGGATTAAGTTATGTTGTTGGCCGAATGGTTTTCATTAAAATATTGTGATATGGCCGATTGTAGGACAAGGATCTAGTGCGATAGATCGGATCTCTGGAAGTTAGTTTTGCTTTGGTGAAAGGTGTGTATCTTACACACTTTATAACTTGGTTTATATATGTATGCATATGTGTGTTATTACTAATCATATTATGAAAGTGGGAAAAATGATGAGTTTTGGATATGATACCATGACGGTATGAATGAGGATTCGGGTAAGTCCGTTTCGATATATTGTTAATACATGTGGATTGAAATCATGATCTACGATTTGTGATATATTTATTATATGATTCATATCATAGTATATTGACATGATTTGTTTATCTATTGCATTGGTATGGGCAATATGAGAGGAGGGGGAAGATTGTGACTTCGGTCACCAGTGATTTGGTATCACATTCGTGTCTTCGGACACCAGAGGTTTGGCACCTCATAGCGTCTCGTCCCTGTGGTTAATACCACCGTGGGTTGGCCCCACTTTTGAGATATGGGATCGACGCCAGTGATTTAGTATCACATGTGGGTTGGCCCCACAACTTGATGATTCGTGTCTTCGGACACCAGTGGTTTGGAACCACCAGTGATTTGGTATCACATTCGTGTCTTCAGACACCAGAGGTTTGGCACCTCATAGCGACTTGTCCCTGTGGTTAATTCCACCGTGGGTTGACCCCACTTTGAGATATGGGATCGTCTGCCAGTGATTTGGTATCACACGATGGCTTGGCCCCATCACTTGATTTGTGACCTCGGTCACCAGTGTTTTGGTAATACAATTGTGTCTTTGGACACCAGTGGTTTGGCACCACCAGTGGTTTGGTACCACACGGGGTAGAAAAGGAGTTATGGATGGCTAGGTTGGGTGCATTATACATATATGTTGCTTTGTTATAAATTGTGTAAGCATGTGGCATTTACCCGGGAGAGGGAATATGCACTGAGTCTTGGTGACTCACCTTCTCCCTTATCTTTTCAGGTGATTCGTGAGATTGTGGATGAGGAGCCGGATGAACTCGAGGAGGCCATGCAATAAATTTCGGTTCTACGTGAACTTTGGTTTGAGAACTTTACTTTATTTAAATTTGGTTTTATATTTTATGGGTTTGTAATAAGGCCTCTTTAAATTATGTTTTGGATTATTTTTATTTTTTTGATTATGTTTTAAATATGGTTATAAATTCTTGATTATTACAATAAATTGAGCACCAAGTTTTCTAAACTACACAACGCGATGGTTTTTAAAACGTTACATCGGGTAACATAAATCATTTGATAATTCTAACAACTTAAGTGTTTTCGATAATTTAAATGATTTTCAAATATCTAGTTTCTACATTCAAATGCAAACGATTTTCAAAGTAATAATTCGAGTTTTCTTAAAATGATATAAATGTTTTCTAACCTATGATTTATTCACTTATTTTAAAGTTTTATGTAATTTCAAAGTAAATTATTAGTTTTTACTTATTATACAACTGATTTCTACAAATATAGAATTTCAAAGGGTTTTTCACAAAAATTTAATCGTTAACTCATTTTTCTTCGAAATATTTTCCTTAGTGACATACCAGATTCGGTCGTGGCGTATTGACCGGGTTTGGGGTGTTACATTGCATATACCGGGAGGGGGATTTATGCACTGAGTCATGTGACTCACCTTCTCCCTTATCATTTCAGGTGATGTTTAGCTTGCGGACATGGAGCCGGGATGGACTCGAGGTGACCATGCCATGAATAAATTCGGAGTTGCATTGAATTAAAACTTGGTACTTTATTTGGCTGATTTTCATTTGGTTTTATTTGTATTGTAAAAGGCCTTTTAAACTATGTTCTGTTATGTTTATGCTTAGAGTTGATTTTAAACATGCCTTAACAAATTATTGGGTTAAAATTTGCTAAAACTTGGAAAGATAAAGTTTTCAAACTACAAAACGATAAGTTTTAAACTTTACCATCGGGTATCACGCTGTAATTTAAGATGAATGAAACTCAAATGTTTTCCAAACTTGAATACGTTCTCTTACAAGTCAAAATGTTTTTAAGCAACAATAAGGAATTACTTGAATTTCTAAATGAGATAAACTTGTTTTACTTACATATCTGATTAAGTTTTCAAAATTTCTGGGTTTTCAAATGCACCATCGGTTTTTAAACAATCATGCCCAAGATTTCTACAAGTACAAAATTTAGCAAAGTGTTTTTATCAAACCTTTAAACGAAAACCTAACCTCTCAAATATGTTTTTTTCCCGTAACATACCAGATTCGGTCGTGGTGTATTGACCGGGTTTGGGGTGTTACAGGTGATGTTTTGGAAATTTTTCATGGTCATTTTGACCATGAATGTGGACGGCTTAGGGGGCTAGGGGGGTTTGGCCGAATATTGTATAGGATTAGGGGGAAGATAGTTGGCCAAATTCTTGGCATTTTGTGCATCCTTTTCCCTTTTCTCCAAAATCTTTTTCCTTAGCCGAATTTTGTCTTGGGCATTAGGTGAAAATTTTGTTTTGTTTTGGCTACCATCTTTGACCATATTGGTATCCCTTTTTCTTCTTTTCCTCTTAAACTTTTCTTTCTTTTTGGTACCGAAATATTATTACTTTTGAAGGCATTTTTCTTTCATTCTTTTTCTCACTTGACCGAATGTGCACCATTATCAAAAACATTTTCTTTGTTCAAATTCTTTCATAACCGAAACCATTTAGTCTCTTTGATCATTTCTTCTTTTCTTTTTCTTTTCCTTTCTCTTCTTTTCTTTCTATTTTGTTAAAGCCGAATCTATAACCTCGCTATTCTCTTCTAAAGCCGAAAGTTTCACTCCATTGACACCATTGAAACCGATTGCTTCTAAGCACCAAAAACCTATCTTCTTTCTTATTTGAATCTATTTCTCTACTTCATCTGCCGAATTTTTTTTGGAGGTTTTTGACCAAATACATTTTGGTCATTCTTTTTCGGTAAGGATCTCTTCTAGGCTAATCTCTTTTTCTTTATCTCTCTTTGACTATCGAAAAGCAAGATTCTAATCCTCTTAGTTTCTTTGGCCGAATCTTGAAGGAAAGTTTCGGGGTTTCTCTGTAGCCGACATTTAGGGGGAGATCATTCGGGATTTAAATATCCAAGGTAAGCAAGAGTAATATTCGGCCAAAGGCCATATTTGTCTATTAAGTTGTCCGATTTTGATTATGATCTTTTAGGGGCAGTTCGATAGGGATAAGTATTTCATTGTTAATTCTTGCTAGCGAGAGCGTTGGTATCGGTAGTATCGTAATCACTATTATCAGGTGTGTAACTCTACATTGTTTCCTAATAGATTTACGGTATTAATTTAATATATGTGTTAATGAAAATATGAAAGATATGGCTAAAGGTACCATACGATGGTACAGAGTACCCAGGTACGTTCACTTTTAATACTATGTTAATAGTGTTATGAAGATTGAATATGACATATAAGTGAATTCGTTATGAACATGGAATAAGATATATGGCATGATTTTGCATGTTTTGTATGACATATAGGCATAAGGGTGATATGTGAAGGGGAAGTGATCTGGTGGTTTTTACCACAATATCTGATGACTCATGTCACATAATCTGAATGTGGTGACTTATGTCACATATTGTTATCTGGTGACTTTGTCACATTATCTGGTGGCTATGCCACAATTTATAAGGGCGATGTGCAAGTCGTCTGCAGCGACTGCCTTCGATGGTGTGTAGCGGATGGAGGATCGATTTAGTAATCCCCACGGTGTGATTGGTTGGTACGGGTAATGTGTAGAGGATGGATATTTAGGTTTGGGTTCGGGATTGCATCATTATCTCTATTTGCTATATATATATATATGTACGTTTTGATATGCCTAAATCGGTTGGGACTTTGTGTTGACTGTTACACACTGAGTCTGTTTGACTCACCCCGTTGTGGGATATCTTTTCAGGTGACATACAGTGACTTGGACCGGGTCGGCGGAGACTAGGTGATGGCCATGCTGAATATTTTCGGGATTTCAAACAGTTGAACTTGCGTTTTCTATTATTTTATTTTCGGGATTTATTTGGTATTTTTTTTCAGTTGTAATAAGGCCATTACTATTGAGTTGTTTTTATGCATGCATTTTATTTGATTTCATTATAATATGATTATTATTATTTCAAGTTTTAAATAACTTTTCTCAAAGATAAATTGAATACTTTTAACTTATTGTTTTCCAGTACTGAAATAAAGTTTTATTAAGATCTAGATTTCAAGAATAACATTGTTTTCAATTTGAAATCAACACAAATCAAATTTTCTTCAAAATCACTAAAAATTTTTCCAAAGTAACAAACAAGTTTTTAAAATGTTTTACTCAAGGAACATACCAGATCCGGTTGAGGCTCGTGGGCCGGGTTTGGGGTCTTTCATAGCCTATGGGTGTTGCAACATACCCCTAAAGACATCCCAAGAGGAGTATACTAACAACTTTGTCGTGACACAAGTCCTGATGTGTTGCGACATCGACTCCAGACAGCAATTACACCAGCCATGGGGCGTTTTGGTCTGCACAATCAAACTTAAAGCTCGAGAATGTGAGCTAACCTAGTGTTAAGGACGACAGCAACCTAAAATCTATAAATAGGCTCGTTTTTCACACATTATGGACACAAATTACTTAGTTTAGAATTCTTCTTTTAATTTTAGTTTAGTTTTTCTCTTTTCTTAGGCTTAGAGTTGCTTTCACTTTGTTTTTTGTTTTCTCTCGAGAGATCAGATTTGTAGAGACAATCAAACTTTGTGGATTTGCTTTCATTCTTAATACAAATCAAGCTTTTTCTTAAACTGTAATATCCAGGATTTAGGGGTTATGTATTTTCACTTGAATGTGTACAGTGGCATGTTGTATGCTGTCTGTATGTGTTTTGGGGACTTCGGGAATTTTAGAATGTAGGAGAATGCCTTAGAAAAATATTAGATTTTTAGTCTTAAAAGGGAGCTAAGCAAGATTGGCCTTAAGAAAAATTTGTATGAGGATTTAATCACAAGAATTCAGTTGGCAAAGTGGTAAGGGAGGCGCCACTTAGGGCCTTAAGAAGTGACGCCACAAGCAGTGTGAGGGGGGCTTAGGTTCGAATCCCATGGATAGTCCTAAGGTGACTTTTTATTTTGCACTTGTATGGCATGTGACGGTCAAACTTTAATTAAGGTAAGGTTGGACTATTTTCTTTTATGGATAGTAGACTAAGGAAAAAGGCAACTGCTAATTTAAGGTATGGAATCAAGAAGTTTTGGTATGATAAGGGGACATAAGGCTTGAAGTAAGGATTGATGTTTTGGATGTAATATCCGGGATTTTGGGCTTGTGCAATTTTGCTTAAATGTATGAAGTAGCATGCCTATGTGTGTTGTGAATGTGTTTTATGAATTTTGAGGACTTTAGAGTGTAGGTGAATGCCTTAGAAATTATTTGATTTTAAGTTTTAAAGGGAAGCTAAGCCTGATAGGCCTTAAGAGAAATTGTAGGGGAAATTGGACACACAAATGGGCTGGTTAAAGTGGCAAGGAGGCGCCACTTAAAGCCTTAGGAGGTGACGCCATAATCGGTGTACAAGGGCTCAGGTTCGAGCAGCAAGGGAAGCAAAAAGGGGAGTTTTATTTTGCAGCAAGGAGAGTCAGAGGTGGACGGCAATGGGACACCAAGGGGATGAGCTTTAGATGTGATTAATTTCTTTTAAAAAATTCGGCTAAGCTAAGGAGATAAAGAAGAGAAGTTTTAGGAGAAAAAGAAGGGATTAGATAGGGGGAAGGAAAGTTGGTCGAATATGGGGCTTGGTGGATGGTATTTTCGGTTTTGGTAATAGTGGGAAGGGTGTGTCGAAATTCATTCTTTTCTCATCTTTCTCTTTGAGCCGAAAATCTCTAATTCAACCTATACTCTTTCCTTTTCAATTCTTCAAAAGCCGAAAGTAGGATTCTCCTAACCATTGCCGATTCTCCCTAAAGCCTCATACTCTTCTTTTTTATTCTTATTGAAGCCGAATCTCCTTAGTGTTCCTCAAGCCGAATCTTTTATTTTGGTGGCCATAGCCGATTGCTCCTCTACCCTCTTGGAGCCGAATTGATCTTTTAAGTAGGAGCCGAATCTCTCTGTCCCAAGAAAGGGCATTCGGCTGAGTTGATAAGGGAATAGTAGCATTTAATTTTCCTATCTCTTTCTTTTAGACTTGTCGAAATCTAAGAACTAATCCCATTAGTATTCTTTGGCCGAAACTGTGAAGGGGAATTCGGGATTTGGTTGTTGTCGACTACAAGGAGGAGATTAGTCGGGATTTCAAAATCTAAGGTAAGCAAATATGATCATAGGCCGAAGGCCATTTATTGTGTTCAAATGTTAGAATTGGATCTAACATATGCCTATAGGGATTTCGACAGTTACCACAAAGAAGTGACAATTTCGGGATATGGGTAGTAACCAAATCGGCAGCAAGGTAAGGATGTTGGTTGCGATAATCCTTTGGGATTTGATTATGTAGCCGAATGGCTTTTTGCTAAAATGCTTAGTGTTGGCCGAATGTAGGAACTAGGGATCTAGAGCATTAGATCGGGATTTTCGGGATTTTTGTGAACAGTTAGTACCAGGTGTGTAACCCTTCACTAATTCCTAATAGATCTATGGTATTACTATTATGAATGTGTTAATTGAAAGTATGAAAGATGTGGCCAAAAGTACCATTCAATGGTACAGAGTATCCAGGTACGTAAACCTACTATCACTATGTTAATAGTGCATGGACAATGAATATGACATATATGAGAAATGGTTACGAATATGAAATAAGGTATATGGCATGGTATTCGCATGTTTTGTATTGTGCATGGGCATACGGGTGATTATTAAAGGGGAAGTGATCTGGTGGTTTCTACCACAATATCTGGTGACTCAGGTCACATAATCTGAATGTGGTGACTTATGTCACATATTATTATCTGGTGACTCTGCCACATTATTATCTGGTGGCTATGCCACAATTTATAAGGGCGATGCGCAAGTCGTCTGCAGCGACTGCCTTCGATGGTGTGTAGCGGATGGAGGGTCGATTCAGTAATCCCCACGGTGTGATTGGTTGGTACGGGTGATGTGTAGAGGATGGCTATCTAGGTTTGGCTTCGGGTTTGCATCATTGCTTATATTTGCTATGTATGATTTGTTATGCCTAAATCGATAGGGAATTTGTGTTAGTTGTTGCACATTGAGTCTGTTGACTCACCCCGTTGTGGGATATCTTTTCAGGTGACACTCAGTGAATGGACCGGGTCAGTGGAGACTATGTGGTGGCCATGCTGAACGTTTTCGGGATTTTGAACGGCTGAATTTAGGTTTTCTATTATTTCATTTTCGGGATTTATTTGGTATTTTTCAGTTGTAATAAGGCCACTACTTAGACATTTAAATTTTTATGTTTTAAGTTTTTAACTTTCATTTAGTAATTGGTATATGAATTAATCAAATGTTTTTCGCAAAATATAAATGTTTTATCACCTAAGTAACTACGGTTCACAACTTAATAACCATTTCTCAAAATCGGCAACCCCACTTATTTTACAAAATATAAAACAAACGTTTTCTTAAAAATACAAACTCGAATCACATCTCACTATTTCAATACGCCAAAATACGTTTTAAAAGCTGACATGCTTTAGCAAACACAAAATCATTACAGTTTTCCAAAATGCAAACAAGATTTAGCTAAGGTTTTTCCTAAGGAACATGTCAGATCCGGTCAAGGCTCGTGGGCTGGGTTTGGGGTGTTTCATTGGAAATGTTTTTATGGCCTTTTGACCATGTATGTAGACGGCATAGGGGGCTAGGGGGGTTGGTTGAATTTTGAAAGGGATTAGGAGGAAGATTAGGAGGAAATAAGGAGGAAAATGTGGGATTTGTGATGAGATTGTGAGTTGGCCGGCCAAGGGAATTCTTTGATGATTATTTCGGTCATATGGTAGAGGGGAGTAGCTGAAATTTCTTTAGGGGTTTAGGTGTTTCTTTTCGGGTTTCTTCTTCTTTCTCTAGTGTGGTGCCGAAAGCTTAAGACCATCAAAGAGCCATTTTGGTCACTTTCTTTTGCCAATTTCCAACCTCATTCTCTCCTAAACTTTCACCTTTTTCTTTGTAACCAAACCACACCAAAATATATTCTTTTTCTTCTATTGTTAGACTTTGGCCGAATCATCTATAGACCATAAGGGTCATTTGTTTCTTTTCTTTTCTTTCTTATTTGTTTAAGGGTAAGCCGAATCTACCATCTTTCTTCTCTTCTCTTCTCTTCTTTTCTTTTTATTGTGTTTAGGCCGAACCTCTCTCTCCCAAAGTTCACCATTGCCGCAACCTCTTCAACCCAAAACACCATCATTGCCGAATCTCCCTAAACTCCATCTCTTTTCTTCTTATTTGTTAAGGCCGAATCTCTCTTTGGATACTAAAGCTTAATTGCATCAAATCTCAACCTTCTCTCTTCTCTTTTCACGATTTATCAAAAGCCGAAAAGCAAGCATCCTTCTCCTCTTGTCGACATTTAGAGTTAGTGAACCAATTGCGCTTTGGTCACTTTACTCGGTAAGAATCCCTTCTAGGCTGATTTCCTTTCCTTATTCTTTCTCTGACTATTGAGAAGCAAAACTCTAATCTATTCTATTCTCTGTGGCTGAAACCTTGAAGGGGGATTTCGAGATTCTATTGTAGTTGGCGATTAGGGGGAGATCATACGGGATTTGAATACTCAAGGTAAAGCAAGTGTAATCTTAGGCCGAAGGCCATGTATTTTTGGTTCATTAAATGTTAGAATTGAATTTAACATTAGTCATGTAGGGATTTTGACATCTCCAAGGACAAGTGACATTTTCGGGATCTAGACAATCAAGGTAAGGGGGTTTTAATATTCGGTCAAGGCCTTATTGCTTATTAAGATTGGCCGATTTTGACTATGATCTTTTAGGGGCAGTTCGATAGGGATAAGCATTTCATTGTTATTCTTGCTAGCGAGAGCGTTGGTATCGATAGTATCGTAATCACTGTTATCAGGTGTGTAGCCCTACACTAAATTTCCGATAGATTGATAGTATTAATATTTGCATGTGCTAATAAGAAATATGTTTGATAATGGTTGCGGGTACCATTCAGTGGTACATGATATTCAGGCACGTTAACCCCCTAATACTTCGTTCATAATGTTGTAAGCATGGATATGAAATGTGTATGATTCCGTTATGATTTTGGGGTATATTGCATAAAATCTGAATAATATGTATGTGCATGGGAAAATGGGTGATTTTGATAAAGGGGAAGTGTTCCGGTGGTTTTTACCACATTATCCGGTGACTTATGTCACAATATTATGTATCCGGTGACTTCGGTCACATATTATGAATCCGGTGACTCTGTCACAATTATCCGGTGGCCATGCCACAATTTATAAGGGCGATGTGCAGTTGACTGCAGCGACTGCCTTCGATGGTGTGTAGCGGATGGAGAGTCGATTTAGTAATCCCCACGGTGTGATTGGCAGGTACGGGTGGTGTGTAGCGGATGGATATCTAGGTGGGCTCGGGATTGCATTTCATTTTATATGTACATATGATTTAATCTGTTGTTATCTGATTTGCTATGTTATGGGCTTATGACTAAATGCGATTAAAATGGGCTTTGCCAAAATGTTATCGCTAAGGCTATAATCGATTGGGCTTTTAGTGTATTGTTACACATTGAGTCTGTTGACTCACCCTTTGTGGGATATCATTTTGAGGTGATACACAGTGATTTGGACCGGGTCAGCGAGGACTATGTGGTGGCCATTGCTCAACTCAGTATTTCGGTTTTTCCTTTTTATTAAATTTTACTACGCTTTCTTTTATTATTTCGGGATTTATTTTGTGTTATGTTTTTGTAATAAGGCCACCATTAGCTATGTTACTTATACGTTTTAAATTTTTATTCTGCTACGATCAACTTCAACTAAATAATTAAATATTTTCGATAACCGAATTAAATTGTTTTGACACCTAAATACCTATGGTTTTCAACTTAATAATAAGTTATAAATCCGGTTCTTCTTTTGATTTATAAATTTTCTAAAATTTTAAGATAATGTTTTAATAAGATACAAACTTAAATCACAACACAGTTTTCAACAAGAACATACTTCAAATTTATTTTTCTTCGAAATCAACATGTTTTCCACCATAACATAAAACGAGTTTTTCTCAAGCAGCATGCCAATTCTGATCGGGGTTTGTGGGCCGGGTTTGGGGTGTTTCAACTTGGTATCAGAGCCAGGTTTTAAACACTCGGCCTTGGGTATTGAAGCCCACAACATTTCAAAACTTTGAGCCAAAATGAGTTTTTGAAAATTTTTTGGGTTAAAATGGTTTTTATGGAAGCATGGCACCCGAGTTCTCGGCCCAGGTCTGCCAGGTAAGTTGTTTTGTTGATGAATTGGTTTCAGTATGCTGATGTGTAATACTTTAGCTGATAGGTCTAAGGAAACTATACTTTAGAGACACGGACCCTAGGTATACGTGTACTTCTACGGAAAAAAAAAACCACTAATTAAATCTCTATAGCATAAAACTTTCTTTAAACAAGA
Organism: Gossypium australe; assembly: GCA_005393395.2. Classification (NCBI taxonomy): domain Eukaryota; kingdom Viridiplantae; phylum Streptophyta; class Magnoliopsida; order Malvales; family Malvaceae; genus Gossypium; species Gossypium australe. The sequence goes on from CM016615.1 coordinate 19,055,602, forward strand.
AGTGAAAAGACTCTAATGCATAAAATTTTCGTAAAAACAGATAAGACACGAAGTAGACATGAGTTCTAGGGGACGTGGTCGTCGTGGGCGCGGCAGAGGCAGGATGGCTATGTCGGAACCAGTTGGGTCTGGTCAGGGTTCCGAGAATGAGGCACCGCCACCGGTTGTAGGGGCGGAATTTTAAGAGAAAATATGAGGAGATGACGCAGTATCGTAGGCTGTGCTGCGAGTTTTAGAGCGAGTAGCAGGAGCTAGTATGGGAAATGGGGCTCGAAAGTCAGTAGCTAAGAGACTTAGATCTAATGGAGCTGAGATTTTTAGGGGAGTATCTGGGGTAGCTCCGAATGTAGCGGAGTATTGGTTAGAGGCAGTCGAGAGGATCATGGACGATTTGGACTGCACTGCTGAGGGAAAGCTGAAAGGTGCTATTTTGCTGCTTCGGGATGAGGCCTACCAGTGGTGGCTCACTGTTAAGGAGAGTACCCCTATGGATCGAGTGGATTGGGGGTATTTTAAGGTTAAGTTTGATGGAAAATACGTTGGAGCTAGCTACATAGACTCTCAGAAAAAGGCGTTTCTGGATTTAGTACAAGGGAATAAGTCGGTAGCTGAGTATGAAGCGGAGTTTCTGCAGTTAAGTCGATATGCTAGAGGGATTGTAGCTACTGATTATGAGCGGTGTGTTAGATTTGAGGATGGGTTGCGAGATGAGCTACGAGTGTTGATTGCTCTGCATCGAGAGAGGGACTTTGCAGTCTTAGTGGATAGGGCACAGATAGCTGAAGAAGTTAAGCGGACTGAGAGACAGAACCGGGACTGAGGTCAGAATAAGAATAAGAGGAACTATGGGTCTTCAGGGTCATCTGGGAAATTTCAAAAGAAACCTAGAGTTGATGGGCCACGAGGTCAGCAGGTTGCTACGGGAGGACAATATCGTACTTGTGCTCAGTGTGGAAAGATGTACCCAGGAGAATGTTGGAAAAAGACAGGGGGATGTTTTAAGTGCGGGTCCAAGGATCATATGATTAAGGATTGTCCGATGGATACAGATAGGAACCGCCCAGCAGGTCAGGGTTTTAATCAGGCTGGCAGAGGTGGACAGCAGCCGTCAAGGGGTCGTGGTCCAAATGGCAGAGGTAATGGTTCTGGTAGAGGTCGCGGAACCCCAGGCAGAGGCAGTGGTAGCACTGAGGCTAGACAGCTAGGTCTAGTATATGCGGTTCGTCGTAGGGAAGATAGTGATGCGCCTGATGTTATAACGGGTATGTTCCTTATTTCTGGAATACCCTTTATTGCTTTGATAGATATAGGGTCAACTCATTCATATATCGCTAGTGAAGTATCTGGAACTCTGCATGTGAACTCTGAGACTGTACCTAGGAAGATAACTGTACTTAGTTCTTTAGGGCATACAGTAGTAGTAGATAAGCTCTTTAAGGAAGTGCCTTTAGAAGTGCAAGGGACGCAGTTTCCGGCTGACTTAATGGAATTTCCATTCGGGCAATTTGATCTAATCTTAGGCATGGATTGGTTAGTGAAGTATCGTGCGAATGTAGATTGTGCTGCTAAGCGCCTGTCATTGAGAACCTCTGACGATAATAAAGTGGTAGTGATGGGCGAGAGACGGAATTACTTATCAAATGTAGTATCTGCCCTTAAGGCAGCAAAGATGGTTAGAAAGGGATGTGTAGCTTTTCTGATGTTGGTTAGTGCCTTGGAGGTCAAGGAAGCCACTGTTGAAGAGGTCAGGACTGTGAGAGAATTTATGGATGTCTTTCCGGAAGAACTTCCAGGATTGCCTCCGGATCGGGAGGTGGAATTTGGGATTGACTTGTTGCCTGGTACGGCGCCAGTATCTATCGCTCCGTATATAATGGCACCAAAGGAGTTGGTTGAGCTTAAGGCTCAGATTCAAGAGTTGCTTGATCGTGGGTTTATCCGACCTAGTGTGTCTCTATGGGGAGCACCGGTCCTGTTTGTGAAGAAGAAGGACGGAACTATGCGTATGTGCATAGACTACCGGCAGTTGAATAAGCTGACCATCAAGACAAGTACCCTTTGCCGAGGATAGACGACTTGTTCGATCAGCTTAAGGGAGCTGCGGTATTCTCAAAGATAGATCTAAGGTCGGGGTATCATCAGCTTAAGGTGAAAGAAGCGGATATCCATAAGACAGCTTTCCGAACAAGATATGGGCATTATGAGTTCTTGGTAATGCCGTTCGGATTGACGAACGCCCTAGCTGTGTTCATGGATATGATGAACCGGGTTTTTCAACCCTACTTGGATCAGTTTGTTGTTGTGTTCATAGACGACATTCTAGTGTATTCCAAGTCTGAGATAGAGCATGATGAGCATCTCCGGATAGTGTTGCAAGTGTTAAGGGAGAAGAAGCTTTATGCCAAATTCAGCAAGTGCGAATTTTGGCTGAAGGAAGTTGCGTTCTTAGGGCATGTGGTCTCTGCAGAAGGGATAAGGGTGGATCCTCGGAAGATTGAGGCAGTGTTAGATTGGAAACCACCTAAGTCTGTGGCTGAGGTTCGCAGTTTCTTAGGGTTAGCAGGCTACTATAGAAGATTCGTCGAAGGATTCTCATCAATAGCTGCACCTTTGACGAAGTTGTTGAGAAAGGAGGTACCTTTCGTATGGGCAGATAAGCAGCAAGAGAGTTTTGATAAGCTTAAGAGGGTTTTGACAGAAGCTCTGGTTTTGATTCAGCCTGAGGCAGGGAAGGATTTTGTGGTATATTGTGATGCGTCTCACACTGGATTGGGATGTGTTCTGATGCAAGACGGGAAGGTGGTCGCTTATGCGTCTCAGTAATTAAGGCCACACGAGGTTAATTATCCGACGCATGACTTGGAGTTGGCAGCGGTAGTCTTTGCTCTTTAGGTATGGAGGCATTATTTATATGGGGAAAAGTCAGTGATATATACTGACCACAAGAGTCTGAAGTATCTGCTGACTCAGAAGGAGCTGAATCTGAGACAGCGAAGGTGGGTAGAGTTATTGAAGGACTACGATTGTTCTATAGATATCACCCGGGCAAGGCGAATGTAGTGGCAGATGCCTTAAGTCGGAAAGTAGTGTCAGATTTGAGGGCAATGTTTGCACATCTTAGTCTTTATGACGACGGAAGCTTGCTGGCAGAATTACAAGTAAAGCCTTGAGTCAGGTGAAACAAAAACAGTTGGTAGATGATGATCTAAGTGTTAAGCTACGGTAGGTGCAGAATGGGGAGCTAGAAGATTATGGTGTTAATAGTGACGGAGTTTTGTGTTTCAAGGGTAAGGTCTGTATGCCGAAGGATGAAGAACTTAAGCGGAGAATTTTTCAGGAATTGCATAGTAGCAATTATGCGATGCATCCTGGAGGTAGTAAGTTGTACAGGGATCTACGGGATCAGTTTTGGTGGCCTGGTCTTAAGCGGGAAGTTACAGAATTTGTAGGAAAGTTTTTAACGTGTTAGCAAGTTAAGGCTGAACACTTTCCGTCAGGATTGCTTCAGCCGATAAAGATTCCACAGTGGAAGTGGGAGCGAATCACCATGGATTTTGTTAGTGGGCTTTCCCTTACGCCTACTAAGAAAGACTCGGTATGGGTGATAGTGGATCGATTGACGAAGTCTGCACATTTCATACCAGTGCGGGTTGATTACTCTTTGCAGAAGTTGGCAAAGTTGTATGTGGCAGAGATTGTGAGGTTGCATGGAGTGCCGGTGTCGATTATTTCGGATAGGGATCCGAGGTTTACGTCTCGATTTTGGAAAGCATTGCATCAGGCTTTGGGCACCAGATTGGACTTCATTATGGCATTTCATCCACAGTCTGACGGCCAGTCTGAGCGAGTAATCCAAGTGTTAGAGGATATGTTAAGGGGATGTGTGATAGATTTCAGAGGAAGCTGGGAAGAGTTTTTGCCTTTAGCAGAGTTTGCATACAACAACAGCTACGAAACAAGTATTAGGATGGCACCGTACGAAGCACTATATGGACGAAAGTGTCGCACTCCTATGTGTTGGACAGAATTGGGGAAACGTCAAGTTTTGGGTCCAGAGATGGTGGCTGAATCCGAAGAAAAGGTTAAGGTAATTCGGGCACGGTTGAAGGAGGCATCTGACAGGCAAAAGTCGTACGCATATCTTAAGCTGAAGGAGATAGAGTTTGCTGTGGGAGATCAAGTGTTTCTAAAAGTTTCGCAATGGAAGAAGGTGATGAGATTTGGTCGCAAGGGAAAGTTAAGTCCCAGGTTTATAGGACCTTATCGGGTCTTAAAAAGGGTTGGACCAGTGGCATATCAGTTGGAGTTGCCTTCGGAGTTAAAGCAGATGCACGATGTGTTCCATGTTTCGATGCTACGTCGTTACCGATCGGATCCATCTCATGTAGTGCCAGTTGAGGAAGTGGAGCTAAGACCAGATTTGTCCTACGAGGAAGAGCCGATTCAGATTTTGGAACGGGATGTGAAGGTGTTACGGAGGAAATCAGTTCCTCTCGTCAAAGTGTTATGGCGTAATCATGGATCGGAAGAAGCTTCGTGGGAGCCGGAGGAAGCAATGCGACAGCAATACCCTCACTTATTCTAGCCAGGTAATTTCGAGGTCGAAATTATTTTTAAGGAGGGTAGAACTATAATATCCAGGATTTAGGGGTTATGCATTTTCACTTGAATGTGTGCAGTGGCATGTTGTGTGCTGTCTGTATGTGTTTTGGGGACTTCGGGAATTTTAGAATATAGGAGAATGCCTTAGAAAAATATTAGATTTTTAGTCTTAAAAGGGAGCTAAGCAAGATTGGCCTTAACAAAAATTTGTATGAGGATTTAATCACAAGAATTCAGTTGGCAAAGTGGCAAGGGAGGCGCCATTTAGGGCCTTAAGAAGTGACGCCACAAGCAGTGTGAGGGGGGGCTTAGGTTCGAATCCCATGGATAGTCTTAAGGTGACTTTTTATTTTGCACTTGTATGGCATGTAACGGTCAAACTTTAATTAAGGTAAGGTTGGACTATTTTCTTTTATGGATAGTAGACTAAGGAAAAAGGCAAGTGCTAATTTAAGGTATGGAATCAAGAAGTTTTGGTATTATAAGGGGACATAAGGCTTGAAGTAAGGATTGATGTTTTGGAAATTTTTTTATGGCCTTTTGACCATGTATGTAGACGGCATAGGGGGCTAGGGGGTTGGTTGAATTTTGAAAGGGAGTAGGAGGAAGATTAGGAGGAAGATTAGGAGGAAATAAGGAGGAAAATGTGGGATTTGTGATGAGATTGTGAGTTGGCCAGCCAAAGGAATTCTTTGATGATCATTTCGGTCATGTGGTAGAGGGGAGTAGCCGAAATTTCTTTAGGGGTTTAGATGTTTCCTTTCGGGTTTCTCCTTCTTTCTCTAGTGTGGTACCGAAAGCTTAAGACCATCAAAGAGCCATTTTGGTCACTTTCTTTTGCCGATTTCCAACCTCATTCTCTCCTAAACTTTCACCTTTTTCTTTGTAACCAAACCACACCAAAATCTATTCTTTTTCTTCTATTGTTAGACTTTGGCCGAATCATCCATTGACCATAAGGGTCATTTGTTTCTTTTCTTTTCTTTCTTATTTGTTTAAGTGTAAGCCGAATCTACCATCTTTCTTCTCTTCTCTTCTCTTCTTTTCTTTTTATTGTGTTTATGCCGAACCTCTCTCTCCCAAAGTTCACCATTGCCGCAACCTCTTCAACCCAAAACACCATCATTGCCGAATCTCCCTAAACTCCATCTCTTTTCTTCTTATTTGTTAAGGCCGAATCTTTCTTTGGATACCAAAGCTTAATCGCATCAAATCTCAACCTTCTCTCTTCTCTTTTCACGATTTATCAAAAGCCGAAAAGCAAGCATCCTTCTCCTCTTGTCGACATTTAGAGTTAGTGAACGAATTGCGCTTTGGTCACTCTATTCGGTAAGAATCCCTTCTAGGCTGATTTCCTTTCCTTATTCTTTCTCTGACTATTGAGAAGCAAAACTCTAATCTATTCTATTCTCTGTGGCCGAAACCTTGAAGGGTGATTTCGGAATTCTATTGTAGTTGGCGATTAGGGGGAGATCATCCGGGATTTGAATACTCAAGGTAAAGCAAGTGTAATCTTAGGCCGAAGGCGATGTATTTTTGGTTCATTAAATGTTAGAATAGAATTTAACATTAGTCATGTAGGGATTTTGACATCTCCAAGGACAAATGACATTTTTGGGATCTAGACAATCAAGGTAAGGGGGTTTTAATATTCGGTCAAGGCCTTATTGCTTATTAAGATTGGTCGATTTTGACTATGATCTTTTAGGGGCAGTTCGATAGGGATAAGCATTTCATTGATATTCTTGCTAGCGAGAGCGTTGGTATCGATAGTATCGTAATCACTGTTATCAGGTGTGTAGCCCTACACTAAATTTCCGATAGATTGATAGTATTAATATTTGCATGTGCTAATAAGAAATATGTTTGATAATGGTTGCGGGTACCATTCAGTGGTACATGATATTCAGGTACGTTAACCCCCTAATACTTCGTTAATAATGCTGTAAGCATGGATATGAAATGTGTATGATTCCGTTATGATTTTGGGGTATATTGCATAAAATCTGAATAATATGTATGTGCATGGGCATATGGGTGATTTTGATAAAGGGGAACTGTTCCGGTGGTTTTTACCACATTATCCAGCGACTTATGTCACAATATTATGTATCCGGTGACTTCAGTCACATATTATGAATCCGGTGACTCTGTCACAATTATCCGGTGGCCATGCCACAATTTATAAGGGCGATGTGTAGTTGACTGCAGCGACTGCCTTCGATGGTGTGTAGCGGATGGAGGGTCGATTTAGTAATCCCCACGGTGTGATTGGCAGGTACGGGTGGTGTGTAGCGGATGGATATCTAGGTGGGCTCGATATTGCATTTCATTTTATATGTACATATGATTTAATCTGTTGTTATCTGATTTGCTATGTTATGGGCTTATGACTAAATGCGATTAAAATGGGCTTTGCCAAAATGTTATCGCTAAGGCTATAATCGATTGGGCTTTTAGTGTATTGTTACACATTGAGTCTGTTGACTCACCCTTTGTGGGATATCATTTTGAGGTGATACACAGTGATTTGGACCGGGTCAGCGAGGACTATGTGGTGGCCATTGCTCAACTCAGTATTTCGGTTTTTCCTTTTTATTAAATTTTACTACGCTTTCTTTTATTATTTCGGGATTTATTTTGTGTTATGTTTTTGTAATAAGGCCACCATTAGCTATGTTACTTATACGTTTTAAATTTTTATTCTGCTACGATCAACTTCAACTAAATAATTAAATATTTTCGATAACCGAATTAAATTGTTTTGACACCTAAATACCTATGGTTTTCAACTTAATAATAAGTTCTAAATCCGGTTCTTCTTTTGATTTATAAATTTTCTAAAATTTTAAGATAATGTTTTAATAAGATACAAACTTAAATCACAACACAGTTTTCAACTAGAACATACTTCAAATTTATTTTTCTTTGAAATCAACATGTTTTCCATCATAACATAAAACGAGTTTTTCTCAAAGAGCATGCCAATTTCGGTCTGGGTTTGTGGGCCGGGTTTGGGGTGTTTCATAAACTGTATACTTTCGGTTCATTTATCAAGTTTACTCTTTATATCAATTCTATATTGCTTATGGAAACCATGCGGAACTAATCTTTCTATGGGGAATTAGTGAGTGGAGGTATGATATGTTAACTATTTTACAGGTTTACAACTTTTTGGGAAAGGAAGAACCAAAACCCTAGGCTTGACAACCCTAGGAAGTCATCAGGGTGGGAATTAACCCAAAATTTGTATGGCTTATCCGTGAACACCTTCGCCATAATCCGATTTGGGCTGTGAGGTTAGAAGATCAGTAGTTCTTGGCAACTCGTTATTTTAGTGGAAGATCAGAAGATCCTACTGGGATAGCGACTAGTTGATTGACGAGGAACCCAAAGCGACAGTTAATGAGAATTACCGAAGTGAGCTAATCACCCATAATCAGATTTGATTAATCCTCGGAGTACTCTCCCACTTCGTTGTAACTATATTACAACCTGATCCATATACTTGCTGACACCACCTCATTTCCACATCTTTAGTTGTAGTATTCACACTCTGGACGTTAGTACGTCTGGAAGCGGTCAAGTTGTTGGCGCCATTGTAGGGGAGGCAACACTACTAGATTGATTTTAGTTTTTGTTTTCTATAAAATAATTTAGAAAATTTTAAATTATAGATATGATTTTATTTTATTCTATTTTTTTTTCATATACGTTTACTAAGTTCTTTCTTCTTTGATTTCAGTGTATGCCTCAGGGGAGAGGAACACCTGTTTAGTTAGTCACTGGTCTATAGAGACTATCCCAGAAAAATCATTTAAATATGGATGAAACTGATTACATGTGGTTTAGCGATGAGATGGTCCTTGATAATGAAATATGCGAGGAGGGAGTATATAAAGAATAGGAAATTATGAAGAATTAAAACTTACTCATGATCGAGTTAAGCCAACAAGGGAACGAAACCTCAATGAACCAGTGGAGTAATGAACAAGGTACTAATATAGTTGAACATCTTCTTGAGTTTACTGGTAATTTTTATGAGGAACTTGAGAAAGATCATGATATGCCTAAATATCTAGAAAAGCCTCTCGATGATTCATATAAAATGCCTTTATGTGAAACCACCAACACGACCAACTCTAAGATATTAGCAAACATTCCAAATATGATGGCACAAATGATAAAAATGATACAAGAGATATCTGAAGCACTGCCTCCAAGGAAGGAGGACATATCCAACACGCACAACTTGGATCATAAGAACCCTGGTATCATCGATGACCATGATGAGATTCATGGCAAGATTCAACCTGAGCTTGTAACTGAAGATCATAGGGATGAGTTGAACATAGTTGAAATGGTCTCTGGTCTAAGTGACATAGCAACAGATCTAACTGTAAAGGAAGAAGTGAGGGATGAACTAACCATTAACATGGAACTTAAACCGACCGTGAATGAAAGTGTAAAAGAGCCAATACATTTTCTATCCATAAAAGAGGATATGCCAACCAAAGAGGCCGAGGAGTTTGATTCATGCTCATTCGAAAGTGGGAACAAGGCTCGACCAATTTATTTTTTCTTTAAGGTCTACAGCATGATAGAAAAATTGTGTGAAAATTTCGTTAAGAAATTTTATCGATTGAGTGTCCAGTTTGACTAGAAGGACTAAATTGCAATAGGTGCAAAATTTGAGTTCTATAGGCTAAAGGTAGTAAATTGTTATGAAATTCTAAATTAGACGTCCTTAAATGGTAATTAGACCATTACATCTTGGTATGGACAAAAATGGACATGGTTAGGAAAAAATTCAAAGTTTAAATGAAGGGCATTTTGGTAATCTAGTAAATAAAGACAAATTAACTAAAATAAAAGATGTCATCTTCTTCAATTTAGTCCATATAGCCAAAATTTCTAGGGAGACCATAGCTAGGGTTTTGGCCAAGCTTTCAACCTCGATTGTAAGTCCGTTCTTGTCCCGTTTTTAACAATTTTTACATTTTTGAGATTGTTGTAACTTGATGTAGCTATTTCAAGGACTATTCTGAAAGAAGATCAAAGTCTAAAATTTTACCCATGTAGAATGTGCATGTATTTTGATGTTTGATGGTAGAAAATGCATGTTTGTTGTTTGTTAAATGACTTTTGCAAAGTGATTTTCGAAAAAAAGTCAAATAGGGACTTATTTGTAGAAGTCTATAAAATGTGTAGAAAAGTGTGAATAAATGAAAAATGTGGACTATTATGAGCATAAATAACAATCTTCTAGGCTTGGGTCGTGATGAAATTGAAAGAAATTCATTTTACGAGCCTAAGGACTAAATTGTAAATAAGTTGAAAAGTTAGGGGCAAAAATGTAAATTTTGCCATAATATGTTTTTGGGCTGAATTGAATATTGTGATGATTAAATAAGTTAAACCTGGTATTATAGATTAAGAAAAACGAAGTTTGTGTGTAGATCGGGGGAAAAACAAAGTATTTGACGAATAGATCCTTTTGGTCGTTTTTGTAACCGAGGTAAGTTTGTAAGTTAAATAAGTTTTACTTTAAAAGTGTTTAAATGCTTTAATTTATGCATGAATTGTGTAATCGACCTTACGAACACATTTGATGATGATTTGGCAAGCGATAAATCCTAATCGAACCTTAGGAAAGATTAGGATACAAGTGACATGTCACTAGGGTTTTATGTTATGTGATCTAGGTGCTGGTCTTGTACGTCCTACCGGTGGTTGAGTATACCAGCATATGTTGCGGTTACTTAACAGCTTGTGTGAGCAGCACTCAGTAGCTATGTCTTACCGATAGCTTGTGTGAGCACGCTAGTTGTTGGCTCGAGAGCGAGAATACATGTGATATGAGATAGAGGTAGCAATAGCTACACATGTGACACCTTGTGTGCAAGGTTTCCCGAGTATTCGAATTTGTTATTCCGAGTGGTTCATTGGGTATGGCAAGGATGAGAATGTTTATGAAATTATTTCGAGATGGTACAGGTATGTACTTAAAGCTTATGATTGTTAATTCATGATATGAAGATTTTAAGGTAAGCTTGTGATGGTAGTGATGTTTGATCATGAGATTATGGAAAATTACATTGCCATATGTTATGTTTCTTGCATGTCATTGTATGGTAAGGTTTGCTTATTTCTTTCATACGAGCTTACTAAGCTATATAGCTTACTCCATTTTTGTAACACCCCTCACCCGTATTCAACGCCGGAATAGGGTTACGAGAATTACCAGACTTACAACACAATTACACAAACTTTTCATATACATAATATCATTTTATGCATTCATCATTCAAACTCAATCACTTTGTCCCTAATACGAGCCTACGAGGCTCTAAACACACTTTGGGAGTGGTTTGGGACTAAACCGATAACCTAAGAAACTTTCGTGAACTTGGAAAATTTTTCTCAAAATAGGGGACACACGTCCGTCTGGCCAGGCCGTGTGTCTTACACGGCCCCCAGACACGCCCGTGTCACATGCCGTGTGGGCATTCGAAATGGGAGCACATGGCTGTGTCCCAGCCTGTGTCCTCCCCGTGTCCAAACAAGTGAGCTTACTAACTTGGGACACACAGCCAATACACACGCCCGTGTGGTTAGCCTTTGCTCCTTAAAAATGGCCAAACACACCCGTGTGCTAGGCCGTGTGCTAGGCTGTGCCAAACCTGTAGGGTATACTGACTTATGCCACATGGCCAAGTCACACGCCCGTGTATGAGGCCGTGTGAAGTATACTGACTTGATTTCTAAAACCACACCAGGGGACACACGACCATGTACTTAACTGTGTGTCACACACGGCTGAGACACACGCTTGTGTCTCCACCCGTGTAGACAGAAATAGGCTATTTACAAAGCCATTTTACCACCGCATTTGGTACATGATAAATCGTAAAAGTAACATATTTTGAGCCCACATTTAGTATGCTTTTGGATGAATTAAGCCTCGATTTATGTAAAAAGGTGCTCTTAATCCTTTGTTTTCATGTTTTATACCCAGGAAAGCACCTGAGGATGAAAAGACCAGAAAACTGACCTAAAACGGAGTAAATGGGCAATATTACGAAATCCACACGGCCTGGGCCCAAGATCACACGGCCGTGCCTCCCATCCTACTAGAACACGACCGTCTCCTGATTCACACGGCCGTGCATCATTCAACAGGATTGAACACGGCCTGGCCACGACTTACACGGGCGTGTGCCATGGCCGTGTCCCTGTCACAGGAAAGAGCAATTTCATTCGGATTTGGATACTTAGGGGCGAAGAAACATATTTTGGAAGCCTATATAAACCCCCTAAGTATAACCTGAAAGAGGGCGGTTAGCTAGGCCAAGGAGCCGAGCTAAAAGAGCCATATTTGTGGAGAATCACTCGAAGATAGCCAGTTGATCCATCTCAAGAAGTCGGAATTCTACTCAAGACGGCGGATCTCTCCTTCAATTCCTTCAGGGGGTTTTAGGGATTTCTTATGTTTTGTTTTATCTTTTCTTCTGAAATGTTTTCTTTTATTATTATGAACTAAACCCTTCAAATACCTGAGGGGGATGAAACCTAAGATAGATCTTGTTATTGTTTTCTAAACTATATGATAAATACTTGATTTGTTCTTAATTATGTGTGCTTAATTCTTGTGTTAATATTTCTGGGATATTAATTCAAGTATGATGTGCTTAGGTGGTGGAGCAAAAGTCCCTGCTTAAGAGTAGATCTAGCATAATTAAGCGGAGTTGATCGCACACCTAGAGATAGGGTGACGAGATTTTGCCGGATTAAGGTGAAGCCTAATATTGGAGTCCATAGATCGAGTTAATGCGGTTCTAGGGGTTTTAATTAGAAAGAGATTTCAATTAATCAACCTAGGGTTAGATGTTATTCGCTTCGAGAGAGGGTTTAATATAAATTAGGGAATCTTACGGATCAAGTCAAGTGAATAAATCGTCTGGTTCAGTGTTAGATAATAAGTGAAGTCTAGGTGGATTCTTCCTAAGGGTATCATCTTAATCAACTGAGTTTTCCCAATAGTATTTTCCCCAATTCATTCTTTTTGTCTTTGCATCTTTAGTTTAGTTGATAGTTAAATTTAGATTAGATAACCATTCACTTAATTCTTAGGCTAAATAATAGAAAGAGAGTCAGTATTAGTACTATTGGTTCCTTTGGGATTCGATATTCCGGTCTTGCCTAAACTATACTACTGTTCGATAGGTGCGCTTGCCTTAAAATCGTTGTCAGAGTTAGTTTCTAGGTTCGATCATTCTCATTATAAATTTTAAAGCTTTGATTTCGACGATCAGTACACACCTTCACTTACACATATGGCACAAAAACAAAGCAAAATAGGCAATCCAAAACAACCAGATCAAGCCTAAATAGTACCATTTCAATACTAACCAAATCAAGGCACATAAGTACCACAATATGTCATCTAAATTCATATCAATCCTTGTAATCTCTAATCATCAAAATGGTCACTACCAAAAATGCATTATTTGGCCTAACTTCACAAACATACCAATAACCACAATTCATCAATCTAACACTTATAATAACATATTATCATCAATCATCACACAACCATCAACCAACTCAATTCACAAAACATATTCATACACATATATACATGGTTAAATTATACCATATAAACCAAAGTAAGCCATACCAAAACATAAACCTTTAGAAGCCAATTCAATTGGCCAAAATCATTACCAAAACATAATTAACATGACTCAAGTCCCCATACATGCCATATGACCCAAAGCATAGTTTCAAAAGTACCGAAGTGTCAGTGGATAGTGTGATGAAGTCTCCGATGATTCTCGAGTCCGGGCTAGCTTTAAAATCCTTATAAAACATGGGAAAGCAAAAAAGTAAGCTATATAGCTTAGTAAGCTCGTATGTTAACAATAAACAACTATCACCATTCATTATTCATTCAAATAATAGAAATAATATATAACAATTCTATTAAATCTCAAAGCTATCAACTGATCATTCACATAACTTACCAAAGAACTTATCAATTCCATAGTTTCAATACTCAATTCATTATTGAACGTACATGTACCATATCGTACCAATCTCATACTCAACCACATCCTTCATTTACCCGTTGGACCATTCGGAATTGAAGTCGGATACTCAAGGGTCTTACACGATAAATACCTATACCATGGCTCGAAGCCAAATCAAGGTAAATTATCCGAAATTTTGATATCATGGCCCGAAGCCAAATCAGCAAATCTGTATGGCCTGAAGCCAAAGCCAACTCAAGGTATCCCTAATGACATGTCACTAGCATCCTAAATTATTCTTAAGGTTCAAACGGGATTCCAACTGTAGAATCATCTTAGAATTGTTTCCGAACTTGTCCATAATCACATAATCACAATTCATGTTGTATCAAAGCATATCAAATACATTTGAAATGAAATTAAAACATACGAACTTACCTCGGATGTTAAAATGGCGAATCGAGTCGATTAGTCGATAACTTTCTCTTTTCCCCAATCCAAATCCATATTTTTCCTTTCTTGATCTAAATATATTTAAAGTTAACTTATTTAATCATCTGTTCATTCAATTTAGTCCAAAACACACATTAAAACACATTTACACTTTTGCCGCACATATTTTACATTTCTCACAATTTAGTCCTTATTTCATAAAATCACAAATTAATGAAATTCACAATAAACCCATGCTAACCGAATTACCATTGTGCCCCTAGCAACCCATAATTTTCATTTATTTCACATTTTAACCACTAACTTTACACATTTCTCATTTTAATCCTTATTTTGCATTTTCACTAAAAATCACTTTACAAAATATGTATATCTAACAACAAGATTTCATATTTCATCATCAAAAATCAAAGAACACATATTATCAACAATGGAAACTTTCAAAATCTTTAAAATTTTTGCGAAATAGTCTCTGGGCTAGCTAGTACTGTTGCAACGATCACAAAAACATAGAAATCATTAAAACCGAGCGAAAACAGACTTACAATTATATCATGAAATGGTCGAATGTTAAAACCCCAAAATTTAACTTCTTTTCTTCTTTAAAATCGGCAGCAAGCATAAAGATGAAGCAATTTTTTGACTTTGTTTTATTATAATAACCTTTATTTAACAAATTACATTTTTAACCTTAATATATAAACATATAAATCACTTAATGGTTGTCCATAATTGTCCACTCACCTTTTAAATGGTTTAATTACCATTTAAGGCCACCATATTTAAAAACCAAAGCTATTTGACACCTTAAACTAATAGAACATGGATTTTACACCTTACGTGATTTAGTTCTTTTTATCAAATTAAGCATTCAAAGGATAAAATTTCTTCACGAAACTTCCACACATACATGCTATCATGCTGTAAACACTTTAAATAATATTAAAATAATATTTTGACCTCGAATTTATGGTCTCGAAACCACTATTCTGATTTGACTAAAAACAGGTTGTTACAACTCTCCCCCCTTAGGGATTTTCGTCCCCGAAAATCTTACCAGTGAATAGGTTAGGGCACTATTTTCTCATAGCTTCCTCGGGCTCCCACGTAGCATCTTCGATACCATGACGTTTCCATAAGACTTTTACTAAAGCTATGCATTTATTTCTCAGCTATTTGATCTCTCGAGCTAGAATTCTGATCGGTTCTTCATTGTATGTCATATCATGTTGAATTTCAATCTCTGACAGAGAAATCACATGTGATGGATCAGATCTATACCTGCGCAACATCTTTACATGAAATACATTATGAGTCTTTTCTAACTCCGAAGGTAAGGCTAATCGATATGGCACTTGCCCTATTCATTCAATAATCTCATACGGCCCGATGAATCGTGGACTTAATTTGCCTTTTCGACCGAAACGAAGTATTTTCTTCCACGAAGACACTTTCAAAAATACTTTATCACTGATTTGAAATTCAATGTATTTTTGTTTCAAATCTGTGTACAATTTCTAATGATTTGGTGCTGCTTTCAAACAATCGCGAATTACTTTCACTTTCTCTTCTGTTTCTCTAACCAAATCAACCCCGTGAATCTATTTCTCACTAAGCTCGGTCCAATATAATGGAGTTAGACATTTGCGACCATACAAAGCTTCATTTATTTCCGTCTTTATGCTCAATCAAAAGTTGTTATTATACACAAATTCCACTTGCGACAAATATTTCTCCTAATTGCCTTCGAACTCTAAAATACAACATTTGATCATATCTTCGAGAATCTGAATTACTCTCTCAGACTAACCATCGGTTTGCGAATGAAAAGCTGTACTAAAATTCAACTTCGCACCCAAAGCTTCTTGCAATTTCTTCTAAAATTGAGATGTAAACCTCAGATCTATTTCCGAAATAACCGAAATTGGCACCCCGTGCAATCTAACGATCTCAGTAATGTACAATTCAGCTAATCTATCAAGTGAATAGCCAGTACGTACCTGAATGAAATTTGTTGATTTCGTTAATCGATCAACAACAACCCAAATAACATATTTCTTTTTCGGAGACAAAGGCAATCCCGATACGAAATCCATCGTAACTCTGTCCTATTTCCACTCTGGTATCATCACAGGCTGAAGCAATCTTGAAGGCACTTGATGCTTAGCTTTCATTTGCTGACAAATCAAACATTTCGATACAATTCAGAAATATCTCGTTTCATACTGGACCACCAATAAGATTTCTTCAAATCATTGTACATTTTAGTACTTCCCGGGTGAATAGATAAACAACCACTATGTGCCTCGTGCAAAATTTTTTGAATCAACTTTGGATTTTTGGGTACACAGATTCTATCTCGGAACATCAAACAAACATCGGATCCAATTTTGTACTATGAATCACTAATCAACTCGCATTGCACTATTTTAGCTTGCAACTCACTATCATATTTCTGAGCTTCGTAAATTTACTGAAGAAAAACTGGGTTAACCTTTAACTCAGCTAAAATCGAACCATCATCAGATAATGTCAACCATGTTTTCATTGCTCTCAAAGCAAACAACGATTTTCTACTCAAAGCATCTGTGACCACATTTGCTTTCCCTGGGTGATAATCAATTACTAACTCAGTCTTTTAATAACTCGAGCCATCTCTGTTGTCGCAAATTCAAATCTTTCTGAGTCATAATATATTTTAAGGTTTTATGATTAGTAAAGATGTGACATTTTTCACCGTACGAATGATGGTGCCAAATTTTCAATGCAAAAAATATAGCAGCCAACTCCAAATCATGCGTCAGATAATTCTTTTCATGCGGTTTCAACTGTCTGGGGGCATAAGCTGTAACATCCTGGTTTAGGGCCTAGTCGAAATAGTGGTGTGAAACCACAAATTCGAGGTCTATGTATGAGTTTTTGAGGTTCATGCTATGTTTGCATGTTAGTGTGAAAGTTTCATGAAGCAATTTTGTGAAATTGCGATTGATTTGTCCAAAAGGGCTAAATTGCAAAAGTTGCAAAATGTGAGATTCTAGAAGCTATTTGTGTGAAATAGCTTTAGAATATTAATTAGAGGTCCTTAAATAGCAATTTTTCCCAATTTTTAATTTTTGGACAAAATTGGGCATGGATGAGTTAAAATAGGAAGTTTATCAAAAGGCATTTTGGTCATTTACCAATTAAATGATTAAAATGGGAGAAAAGTTGACATAATTCATTCATCTTCTTCTCCAAGGCTGCCAAAATTTTCAAGAGCCATTGTTAGGGTTCTTCAAAATTTTCAAGCTTACTAGTAAGTGCATCTAAGTCTCGTTTTTGATATTCTTCGTATTTTTGAAGTCCTAGTTGCATGAGTAAGCTATTTTTAGCTATTTGTTGAGCTAATATGGATGTTCAAAAATATACCCATGTATGACATGCATGTATTTTGGTGTTTTATCGAAGAATATGAAAGTTTGATGTAGTAGAAACATCTTTTGCTAAGTGATTTTCCATGAAAATACATGTAGGGACTAGTTTGTAAAAGTCTTGAGTTTAGACATACATGTGTGATTTAGTGAGAATTGATGATACCTTTAGTTGAGTTAGTGATTCGGCCAAGCATGAAAGGCTAGAAAGTTGAATAAAAATCACTTTACGAGCCTTGGGGCAAAAGTGTAATTATGAGAAAGATTAGGGTAAAAGAGTAATTTTGCCAAAGTATGAGATAAGTGTCAATTTAGTCAATGTGTGTATTGAATAAGCTAATTTATTCATTATAGATCAAGAAAGACAAAGTCCGGATCTAAACCGAGGGAAGAGCAAGGTGGTGGACTAAATTTCACGTTTCTATACTTTTCAGTATCGAGGTAAGTCTATGCTTAAACAATGAATTCATACTTACAATTTCTTATTGCTAGCTAGAGTGTAGCATGATTGAGAATGATTGAGAACCTATGTGGGATGAATGTGGTAGAATTTGTGAATGGATGTATGGTTAAATAAGTAGATATGTGAATGTGTAGTGAGAATGCTAAATGGTGGGCTAAGTGCGGTACCATCTTAATGCATATTGACGATAAGCTGGCTATGTGTGTAACACCCCAAACCCGGTCAACACACCACGACCGAATCTGGTATGTTACGGGGAAAATCGTGTTTGAGAGGATAGGTTTCCGTTTAAAAAGTTTGATAAAAATACTTTGCTATATTGTGTACTTGTAGAAGTTTTGGGCGTGATTGTTTTAAAAACCAATGGTGTATTTGACAACCCGGAAATTTTGAAAACTTAATCAGATGTGTAGGTAAAACAGGTTTATCTCATTTAGAAATTCAAGTAGTTCTCATTGTTACTTAAAACATTTTGACTTGGTAGAAATTAAGTTCCAGTTTGGAAAACGTTTGAGTTTTTAAACATATCGCTTTGTAGTTTTGAAAACTTTATCTTTCCAAGTTCTAGCAAATTTTAAACCCAATAATTTGTTAAGGCATATTCAAAATCTACTTTAAGCATAAACATAGCAAAACATAATTTTAAAGGCCGTTTACAATCCAAATAAAACCCAAATAGAAATAGATAAAATAAAGTACCAAATTTCAAATCAAAGCAACTCCGTATTTATTCATGGCATGAGCACCTCGAGTCCATCTCGGCTCCATGTCCGCAACTAAGTGTCACCTGAAAGGTCAAAGGAGAAGGTGAGTCGCAAGACTCAGTGCATAAATCCCCCTCCCAATAATACAACATGCCAACACACATCATAACAGAGAAATACAATTAATGCACCCGATCTTAACCATCCATAACACCTTTTCTACCCCGTGTGGTACCAAACCACTGGTGGTGCCAAACCACTGGTGACCCAAAGTCACGATATCCATCAATGTGGTGCCAAACCACTGGTGACCCAAAGTCACGAATAAACCATCTGTGGGGCCAACCCACGTGTGATACCAAATCACTGGTGACAATCCCGTATCTCTCAAGTGGGGCCAACCCAAGGTGGTGTTAAACCACAGGGACGAGTCGCTATGAGGTGCCAAACCTCTGGTGTCCCAAAGACACAAGTGTGATACCAAATCACTGGTGACCGCAGTCACGAATCAAATGATGGGGCCAACCCATCGTGTGATACCAAATCACTGGCGTCAATCCCGTAATATCAACCGTGGCGCCAACCCACTGTGGTGCTAAGCCACTGGGACGAGACGCTGAGGTGCCAAACCTCTAGTGACCCAAAGTCACAAAATATCATCTGTGGTACCAAACCACTGGAGGTGCCAAACCTCTGGTGTCCCAAAGACACGGATATCATATTCCCCCTCCTCTCATATCACCCAAGACATATCATACTAATGCAAATGATATAGATCATGCAATCATGCTAACATGCTCAATATGGCATCTCGTAATACATACACCATAAATCATGATATCACATATATCACTACAGATCTCGTAATGAAACAGACTTACCCGAATCCGTACCCATACCCCATTGGGTATTATATCAATCAACCATACTGTTTCACTTTACACAGTCAGGTTATTAAACATATTACTCAGTGATAAGTGTGTTAGTTTACACACCTGATAACGCAAGTCTTAATCCCAAAGACCGGTCTAAATCCCTCGATTACCCCGATAACCTTGCTCCTATAATCGGCCAAACATGGGATTAGCACTTATACCATTCGGCCACAACCAAATAAACCAAAAGGGGTTAACGTTTAACCCTTACCTTGCAAATAGTTTGGTTTCCTACCAAACCCGAACCAAACAATGGTTCTTCCACCAATCGGCCACCCCCTAAAATGAAAACGATTAGTCCTTTAGTGACTTGTCTTAATGAAAACCAAACGAATAGCCTAAAAGAACCCACTCTTACCACCACTTACCAACTGCTTAACAGAGAAAGAAGGCTCCTCTCGATTGCTTCAAAAATCTGGATGTCCTATAATGAAATCGATTTAATCACCAGGGTTAACAACAATCTAAAATCGGCACTCAGCCAAACCAAAATTGATAAAGCACCATAGAGAAAATAACCATTCGGCCATGCACTTACCTACCACCAACCGATTGAAAACAAGCGCCCAACAACAACAATACCCTTCTAAATTTCGGCAATGAAGAACCACTAGAAGAGAAGGGAGATTCGGCTAAGTTGTAAACAATAGAAAAGAGAATTCGGCCCTAGGTGTTTAACACTCCTATTTTCGGCTTTGAGTAAAAAAGAAAAAGAAAGAGTATAGATGAGAAGAAATAGAGGTTACGACAATAGAGTTTTTGGAAAAGAAAGAAAATAAAAGATGGATAGGGGAGGGTACCTTCGGTTTTGAAGAGAAAAAGAAATGAAGAAAGTGTTTTGGAAAAGAGTTTCGGCTATCAAGGTTTTCAAACAAAGAAAGAGTATGGAGAGGAGAGAGTTCTAATTTTGGCTTACTCAAATGAAAAAGAAAGAAGAAGTGGAAGGGAGCATTCAGCCACAAGCACAAAATCAAGAAAACTAAGCAAAAATTCAGCAACTAAGTGTTTGAACTTTCGGTTTCAAAAAGAAAAAGATGGAGAAACTCTCTTGAACTTTCGGCTTTGGTATGACAAAAGAAGAATTTGACTTACACCCTCTTGACCGAAAATGCACTAAAATTGCCTATTGAGTTTCGGCACTACTCCCCTAACTCACTCACCAAACCGGCCACTCCCCCCCAAACACTCTCCAATAATCGGCCATTACCTCCAAGCACTCACAACCATCCATTCAAACTAGTTTGAACTAGTCCACCTCCACAAATCACTCTCCACCCACCATTTGAGCATTTGACTTGGTCTTAGGCAGAGTTTGAACTGCCTACTACTCCTCCCCTCCATGCCGTCAAAATGGAAGCAAAATAGGAGCACTCTGCAGCTTGAACACAGGACCTCACCCCTGCAAGTGGCGTCACACACACAAGCCTCAAGTGGCGCCTATCCTGCCACTCCACCAACTCCTTTCTTGTGCTAACACTTGCCAATTAAAACCCTTAAACCCCAGCTTCCTCAGCTCCTCTCACCTAAGCCTAAAAACTAAAATTTTTCCTACCTCTCAGGCTTACACCTAGCTTCCAACTAAGCCCCAAAACAACAAGAACAATAACATAGCAAGCCAATAACATGCAAACAATGCCATAACCAAAATAGCCCCTATCCCGGGATATTACAGTTCTACCCCCCTTAAAATAATTTCGACCTCGAAATTACCTGATCAGAAGGGTTGCGGGTATTGCTGTCTCATCATATCCTCGGGTTCCCACGTAGCTTCTTCCACGCCATGATTCCGCCAAAGTACCTTAACCAAAGGCACAGACTTCCTACGCAGAACCTTCACATCCCGATCTAGAATCTGTACAGGTTCTTCCTCCATGGTCAAATCTGGATTTACCTCGATCTCTTCCACTGCTACCACATGTGATGGATCCGAACGATAACGCCGAAGCATCGAAACGTGAAATACGTCGTGAATCTGACTTAGCTCTGCTGGCAACTCAAGCTGGTATGCTACTGGTCCCACTCGTCTCAGTACCTTATACGGCCCAATAAATCTCGGACTTAGCTTGCCTTTCCTTCCGAACCTTAACACTTTCTTCCACGGTGAGACCTTCAGAAAGACTTGATCCCCCACAGCAAATTCTATATCTCTCCGCTTAAGATCGGCATAAGACTTCTGCCGGTTCGAAGCTTCCTTCAATCGAGCCTGAATCAACCTAACCTTGTCCTCTGTCTCAGCAACCAACTCGGGTCCCAACAACTGACGTTCACCTAACTCCGTCCAACACGTAGGCGAGCGACACTTCCTACCGTACAACGCCTCATATGGAGCCATCTTGATGCTCGCTTGGAAACTATTGTTGTAGGCAAACTCAGCTAATGGCAAAAACTCCTCTCAACTACCTCTGAAGTCCAGAACACAACCTCGCAGCATATCCTCTAAGATCTGAATAACCCTTTCCGATTGCCCGTCCAACTGCGGGTGAAAAGCCGTGCTGAAATCCAAACGCGTACCCAGAGCCTGATGCAAAGCTTTCCAGAACCTGGACGTAAATCTGGGATCCCTATCCGAGATGATCGATACTGGCACACCGTGCAGCCTCACTATCTCTGACACATACAGTTTCGCCAACCTCTGAAGTGAGTAGTCAACCCTCACCGGAATAAAGTGAGCTGATTTAGTCAGTCGATCCACAATTACCCAAACTAAATCATTCTTGCTTGGCGTAAGCGGTAATCCACTGACGAAATCCATGGTTATTCTTTCCCACTTCCACTGAGGAATCTTCACTGGCTGAAGCAACCCTGACGGCAACTGATGTTCAGCCTTGACCTGCTGACAAGTCAGACACCTCCCTACAAACTCTGTCACTTCTTTCTTCAAACCAGGCCACCAAAACTGCTCTCTAAGATCCTTATACATCTTACTACCTCCAGGATGCATAGCATATGGGCTGCTATGTGCGTCCTGAAGAATTTTCTGCCTCAGCTCAACATCCTTGGGTATACAAGCTTTACCTTGAAAACACAGCACCCCATCACTAGACAAACTGTAACCTTCCACACCACCATCCTGCACCTGCAACCTCTGCGCACTCAGAATCTCATCCTCTAACTGTTTCTCTTTGATCTGCTCAACCCAAGTAGGCTTAACCTGCAACTCTGCCAGAATACTCCCGTCGTCATACAAACTCAAATGGGCAAACATCGCTCTTAAGTCCGAAACAACCTTACGGCTCAACGCGTCTGCCACCACGTTAGCCTTACCCGGATGATACTCGACCGAACAGTCGTAGTCTTTTAGCAACTCCACCCACCTGCGCTGCCTCAAATTCAAATCCTTCTGAGTCAAAAGGTACTTCACACTCTTATGATCTGTGTAGACTATCGATCTCTCTCCGTACAAGTAGTGCCTCCAAATCTTCAAAGTAAAGACTACAGCTGCTAACTCCAAATTGTGCGTCGGATAATTGACCTCATGTGGCCTCAGCTGCCGAGATGCGTAAGCCACAACCTTTCCTTCCTGCATCAGCACACAACCCAATCCCGTATGTGATGCATCGCAGTAAACTGTGAATTCCTTCCCAGCCTCAGGTTGAATCAAAACCGGAGCTTCTGTCAGAATCTTCTTAAGCTTGTCAAAACTTTCCTGCTGTTTCTCAGTCCAAACAAATGGAGTCCCTTTCCTTAACAACTTGGTCATCGGTGCTGCGATCAACGAAAAACCCTCTACAAACCTCCGGTAGTATCCCGCCAACCCCAGGAAACTCCGACTCTCAGCCACTGACTTAGGCGGCTTCCAATCCAAAACTGCCTCAATCTTCCGAGGATCCACTCTAATCCCCTCAGCCGACACTACATGACCCAAGAAAGTCACTTCTTTAAGCCAGAACTCGCACTTACTGAACTTAGCATAAAGCTGCTTCTCCCTCAAAATCTACAGTACCACTCGCAAATGCGCATCATGCTCTTCTTCTGTCCTTGAGTATACCAGGATGTCGTCTATAAAAACCACCACGAACTGATCCAAATACTGCTGAAACACCCTATTCATCATATCCATGAATGCTGCCGACGCGTTAGTCAACCCGAACGGCATTACTAGAAATTCGTAGTGCCCATACCGAGTCCGAAACGCTGTCTTGTGGATATCCGCTTCCTTCACCTTTAATTGGTGATACCCAGACCTCAAATCGATCTTCGAAAATACCGCTGCACCCTTCAACTGATCAAACAAGTCATCTATCCGTGGCAACGGATACTTGTTTTTAATCGTCAACTTATTCAACTGGCGGTAATCTATACACATCCACATCGTACCATCCTTCTTCTTAACAAAGAGTACCGGCGCTCCCCAAGGTGAAACACTTGGCCTGATAAAGCCTCGATCCAACAACTCCTGGATCTGAGCCTTAATCTCCACTAACTCCTTTGGCGCCATTCTATACGGAGCAATAGACACTGGCGCAGTTCTGGGTAACAAATCTATCCCGAACTCTACCTCACGGTCCAGCGGCAAACCCGGAAGCTCCTCAGGAAATACATCAGCAAATTCCTTAACTGTCCGGACCTTCTCTACAACAGAATCATTAGCCTCCAAGGCATAAACATGAACCACATACGCTTCACAGCCCTTTCTGACCATCTTCTCAGCCTTCAGCGCAGATACCACATTAGATAAGTAATCTCTCCTATTATCTATCATAACCACTTCATCACCCTCCGATGTCTTTAGAACCATGCGCTTAGCCGCGCAATCCAACCTCGCCTGGTACTTAACCAACCAGTCCATCCCAAGAATCAAATCGAATTCCCCAAACGGCAGTTCCATCAGATCAGCCACAAACACTACCCCTTGGAATTCTAGGGGTACATCTCTATACAGCTTATCTACAACTACAGAGTGACCTAGAGGGCTAATTACTGTCATCTGCCTAGAAGTAGTTTCAGAGTCTAAGTCCATGGTCTCTACTATACTACTAGCAACGTAAGAATGCGTCGAACCCACATCAATCAAAGCAGTAAATGTAGAACCAAAGATCAAGAACGTACCGGTTATGACGTCCGATGCGTCGCCCTCCTCTCGGCGCCTCGCTGTATACACTAACCCAGGCTGTCTTGCCTTAGAACTACCCGCACCTCTGCCCGGTGCTCCACGGCCCCGACCAGAACCATTACCTCCTCTAACATTACCACGACCCCTCTGCGATGGCGGTCCATTATTCCTGAACTGAGTACGGCCCTGACTCTCAGACTGAATCCTAGCCAACTTACGTGGACAATCCCTCACTCGGTGATCCAGAGAACCACACTCAAAACACCCTTTTCCACCGGTCCAGCAACCTCCCCAATGAGATTTCCCACAACTGTTACACTGCGGCGGTCCCTGATTAGTAGCAACAAACCTACCAGACTGATTCGGCCCACTCTATCTAGCCCTTTTCTGAGGATTACCTGACGACCCAGAAGATCCAAAACTAAGCACAAAATCAAGAAAACTAAGCAAAATTTCGGCAACTAAGTGTTTGAACTTTCGGTTTCAAAAAGAAAAAGATGGAGAAACTCTCTTGAACTTTCAGCTTTGGTATGACAAAAGAAGAATTTGACTTACACCCTCTTGACCGAAAATGCACCAAAATTGCCTATTGAGTTTCGGCACTACTCCCCTAACTCACTCACCAAACCGGCCACTCCCCCCCAAACACTCTCCAATAATCGGCCATTACCTCCAAGCACTCACAACCATCCATTCAAACTAGTTTGAACTAGTCCACCTCCACAAATCACTCTCCACCCACCATTTGAGCATTTGACTTGGTCTTAGGCAGAGTTTGAACTGCCTACAACTCTTCCCCTCCATGCCGTCAAAATGGAAGCAAAATAGGAGCACTCTGCAGCTTGAACACAGGACCTCACCCCTGCAAGTGGCGTCACACACACAAGCCTCAAGTGGCGCCTATCCTGCCACTCCACCAACTCTTTTCTTGTGCTAACACTTGCCAATTAAAACCCTTAAACCCCAGCTTCCTCAACTCCTCTCACCTAAGCCTAAAAACTAAAATTTTTCCTACCTCTCAGGCTTACACCTAGCTTCCAACTAAGCCCCAAAACAACAAGAACAATAACATAGCAAGCCAATAACATGCAAACAATGCCATAACCAAAATAGCCCCTATCCCGGGATATTATAATGTGCGATGCTATCGTTAGGTATATTGTCTAGTGGGCTATGTGCGAAACCACTATGAATACCTTTGTGGTAGGCTAAGTGCGATACTACCTTATTAATTGATTGTGGTAGGCTAAGTGCGAAACCACCGAGAAATTAGCTGTGTGGATTAACTGTGTGGATTAGCTATGTGGTTATATTATTGAGTTAATTAGCTGTGTGGATGAATTATCGAGAGATGATGTTGTGTTGTGTATTGTGTAAATGTGATATTGAATGCAGGGGTGCATTTCAATGGTTATGAGTATGTGACTCATGATGTGTTGGAAATGTGGTAAGGGATAGAAAGAGTAAGCATAGTTGTACATTATATGTTAGTATAATGCTAATCGTTGTTTAGCTTATACTAAAATGCTTAATTGTTTATGTGTAAACTTACTAAGCTCAAAGCTTACTCCCTTTCTTCCCCCTTGTCTTATAGAGTAAAAGTGTTGAATCGAAATACGAGGATCAATTGGAAGATCATCCACACTATCAGTACACTCTGGTACATGAGACTCAATGTTTCGTATATGGCATTGATCGCTACAATCAGAGCCTTAAAAAATTATAAAAGAATGATCAAACTTGGAGACTAACTCTGACAACGATTAAAGCCAAGTGTACCTATCGAATAGTAGTATAGCTTAGGAAAGACCGGATTATCGAACCCAAAGGAACTAAAAGTATTAATACTAACTATCTTTTTATTATTTAACCTTAAAATTAGAGTGAAGATTGCTTTTTAAACTAAATTGACAAGAACTAAACTAGTAACACAAAGACAAAAAGGATAAATTGGAAAATAACTTGAAGAAACTCAATTGATCACAACGACACCCTCAAGAAGAATCCACCTAGACTTCACTTGTTATCTAACCTTTAATTATATGATCTATTTACTTAGCTTGATCCGTAAGACTCCCTAACCTATATTAAACCCTCTCTCGAGGCGAATAACGTCTAGCCCTAGGTTAATTAGTGGAACTCTTGTTCGCTTATAATAACCCCCAAGATAGCAGTAAATCGATCAATGGACACCCATATTGGGTTTCACCCTAATTCGGAAAAATCTCATAACCCTATCTTTAGGCGTTCGATCAACTCCGCTTAATTATGTTAGATCTTCTCTTAGGCATGGTCTATTCCTCCTCCACCTAAGCACATTATATTTGGATTAAGCAACATAATTAAGAACAAACTAAATAATTCATCATATAACTTAAAAATCAAATAACAAGATTTGTCTAGGTTTCATCCCCTTCAGGTATCTGAAGGCTTTACTTCATAATGAATTGTAACAGTCCGAATTTGACCCTAATCGGAACGGTGGTTTCGGGACCACGAATTCAAGTCCGAAATATATTTAAATGATATATTCTGTTCTTATTATATGTGATTTAATGTGTGTAAAAGTTTTGCAGAAAAATTTAATCGTTTGTGTGTTCAATTTGACAAAAAGGACTTAATCGCGTAAAGTGTAAAAGTTGCATACTATAGTGAAAAGTGTTAAAATGATAATGGCTTTTCAATAGGAGGTACTAAAAGGGCAATTAGCCCATTTTAGTAGGTAGTGGATGATATGTGCCAACAATACCCTTATTTATATGTTATGTTTATTTTATATTATAAGGTTAGTTTGGTAAATTATTAATAACATAATATATGTAATAAAACATAAAAAAATGGCCATTATCATCTTTTATGTTTGCTTGGCCGAATGTTGAGAAAAGAAAGGGGTTTGGTTTCATTTGATTTTCGGCACCTATAATCACAAATTCAAGGTTAGTTTGATTTCGGTTCTTGATAATTTTTACGTTTTTGAGATCGTTGTTTTGAATACTAGTTGACCCATGTTAGAATTTTTGAATTTGAGCATGTTTGATGTTCTACCATTGTTATGTTCTTGTGGTTTTTGATGTTTGATGATTTTATATTAAAGATATGTTAAAGATTAACAAATTTTGAATTGGAAATTTTGGTGAATTTTAGTATTTTGGGCTAAATTGCAAAAATGAATTTGTGATGGGACCAAAATGCAAAATAAATGAAAGAAATGGACTTGTATAGTCCTTATGAACATTCGGCCCTAAGGTGTTATAGTGAAATTTAGTGTATTTTGTGTTTTGTGCAAATAGGACTAAATTGTAAAAATGTGAAACATTAGGGGTAAAATGGTAATTTGCCCATTTATGTGTTTTGGGACTAAATTGAGATGAAATGTGTTTGAATGAGCTAAATTTTAATGTGTCTAGATCAAGAACAAAAAAAAAAAAAACGGATTTGGATCGGGGAAAGGCGAAGGTTACCGAATAGTCGGCCTACGTTGTCCGTCGACAGTCGAGGTAAGTCCTTAAGCAAATATATATTAAAGAGTTAATTATGAACATGTTAAATGATGATATTTGATAATTTTGAGTATAAATTTATGTGTTAGCCGAATGTAAAGGCATTAAATTGGATTGAATATATTTTTGTTAATGTGATATGAATAAGTATATCCGATATGATATGTGGATGTAATATGATGTATATGATTTGTTTGTGATGTTAAAATTTAGAAATGTGTATTGAAGGATTAATTATGTTGTTATTCGAGCTTCGAGCCTAGCAGGCCTTGTGCTGGTGATTTATTTCGGGCTTCGAGCCTAGCAGGCCTTGTGCTGGTGAAATATTTCGGGCTTATTGCCTAGCAGGCTAAATGCTGGTATTTAAATCTCGGACCTTGAGTCTAGCAGGCCTAGTGCCGGTGTGTGCAATTCGGGTTAAAGCCTAACAGGTGCTATACCGGTGAGTTTCAATTTCGAACTTTGTTTATATAGTAATAAGGTCATGAAGCAAATCTAGTAAGCTTGAGCTTTGAAAATGAAATTGTTAAGTTAGCAACAAGGTATGTACTTCATACTTTAATGTCATATATATATATATATATATTTGTGCTATGATAGTGAACAAATGAAATGATGAAAGAAAAATATGTCATACATTTGGTTGTGAAGTTTATATATATATATACAATATGAAATGCCATATGGTTATTGGAAATGCGGAAGCATGAGTGTGGTTAAAAGGTTCTTGTAAGTATATTTATGCACCTAGTTATGTAATTATCTATGTATATTCGGCAATTTGTGTATTGGTAAGGCAATGATATCTTGTTATGGTGAGTTATAAGTAAGACATATAGGTTTTATGTCATGAATTGATTTAAATCATGTTTAAATGGTTGAATGACTTAAATCGATGCTTAAGACTTACTAAGCTAGTAAGCTTACTTTGTTTATGTTTAATGTTTTGTTTATAGATTTTGATCAAGCTACGGGCTTGGGGAAATTGTCAGGAAGTCAATCGCACTATCAACCTTTTTGGTACTCTTTTGGTTTGATTTATTTTGGATAAAGGCATGTATAGGATGGATAATGTGTACGTTTGAGTTGGAAACTTTTGTTTATGTATCTATATTAGAGCCATGCGAATATGGCTTACTTTCAATATCTTGAGTTTTCATTGTTTCATGTTTTAATTATAGTATGTGTGGTCTTTAATGAATTATAAGTATAGTAACTTGTTTGTTCGTACATGTATTAGTATATTTATATATGAGATGAATTTATAATTGATGGTATAATGGATATGATGATTTAGTTTGTATTGGTTTAGTATGCATATGCTTTAGGCTTGATTGGGTGATAGATTGTGTTTGGATTAAAATTTATTATAAGGTGTATTTGTATATTCGGCTAAGGCTTGGACTCATAATAATATAAATGTATTATATATTAGATGTTTTCATTAATGACAGAATGTATATTCTATGATTGTTTTGGTTTGTTCATAAGAGAATTGATTTGTGCACGAATATTTTGTTTAAGGAACCAAAGGTGCATTTGTTCTTTTAATAGATATAGACCCAAGTGCATTTTATATATTTATGATGTGATCGTTTGAGGCTTGGTTACTTTGATTCTGTATGTAGTGGTAAATATACTTATATGTTAGGCATGATTAGACAGATTATTAATATCTCATAAATATGAATGATGAGTTTGTTACATTATTCGGCCGAATTCATGGGGTACATATTTAGCATGTGATTAAACGATGGTATGTGAGATATTAAATTCAATTAAGTCATTGTGTATACGGTTAGGATGTGTTTAATCTATGCTTGACTGTTTGATGAAATAATTTGATAAAGGATCTTTAGTAATGTGATGTGAAGTGATTGAGTGGATATGCTCATGTATTTAGCTATGCTAGAAATTAAGTCTAAAACTTTGTAATGTTATAATTATAGTAATAATCGTATTGTGTATGCTTGAATTCAATTGAATGTTTAATTAGAATTGATTTTAATTCGGTAATACCTCATAACCCTAATCCGGCGACGGACACGGGTTAGGGGTGTTACATGAATAAAGAAAACATCGCAAGAGAAAAGATAAAACAAAACATAAGAAATTCCTAAAACCCCCTGAAGGAATTGAAGGAGAATTCTGCCGTCTTGAGTATAACTCTGGCTTCTTGGGATGGATCAACTGGCTATCCTCATGTTATTCCCTAACTCTGACCTTCTCGGCTTGGCTCCTTGGCCTAGCTTTCGATGCCTTTCAAAGGTGGTACTTGAGGGATATATATAGGCTCTTGGAATGCGATTATTTCTCCCTAAGTATCCTTTTCCGAATGAAATTGCTCTTTCCAGCGATAGAAGCACGGTCGTGTGGGGCGGAGTTGAGGCCGTGCTCTCGGTGTTCGTCGAGGCACGGCCATGCGGGCTATGGGCCAGGCTGTGTCAATTTCATGCTAAGGCCCATTTACTCCATTTTAGGCCTGTTTTGTGTTCTTTTCATCCTCGGGTGCTTTCCTGGGTCTAAGACATGAAAAGAAAGGATTACAAGCAGCTTTTTATACAAATCAAGGAATAAATCATCAAAATGTAAGCTAAATGTGGGATTGAAATATGTTACTTTTACGGTTTATCAAATACCCTCACACTTAAGCTTTTGCTTGTCCTCAAGAAAAATTCTCAATTTACAACTAAAACGAACTTTCCATGATTTCCAATTCCTATCAACAATGCCTCATCATAATTCATAGATAATTCATACATGGATAATTCAATTCAAAGTGTCCTAAAGATTTAAACGAGATAAGTCATGATTTTGTACCTTGAAAACATAGGTGCCTCCCTATATTTAAATGACTACCCTTTCAATTCAAAACAAACAAGGATTGATGTCCTCACTAGGGTTTGTTAGGCTATTTAGTGGTAAATAATAAGGGTAATAACAAATACAAAGAGGCTTTTGGGTTAATATTAGTAGGTAAGTCAGTAATAAGGGTCTTGTTAGGCTCAATGGGGTTCACTAGGGGTTAATTGTAAAGGTGGGCTATTTAGTGGTGTAAGTGGGTTAAAACCTAGGTGCCTTTATCATCTCTGTAATATCAAATCAAAAATGTGGTCTCAACATGCATAAACGAGGCAAGTTCTGGAATATCAGTTCATAGTTGACACACTCATAATCAAAGAATGAGCACAAAAAAAGAATGTATGCTCTATAAGGTTCAAATACTCACAAAAATTATGGGTGTTGTGACATCATCCTTATGAATTTTAAATTTCAAGGTAATATTCAAATTTAGGTTAACAACCTAGTAAAATTTTAATTCGTGAAAAAGGGACTTATCATGCTTAATTCTCTAGTTTTCTTTTAATTTCAATTATCAATGCACAATTAACTATGACTTATTTTAAAACATGTCAATAATCATCACAAATCATCAGAAATTTTGATTTAATTAGTAATATGACAACTTTACATAAAAACAAGACTAAATCAGGGATTTAAGAATAATGAAAAAAGTTTGATATATTTACCCCCTACACTTAAGATGTACATTGTCCTCAATGTACAAAGACAGATAATGACAATTAGTGATCAATCAAAGAGATAAGAGGGGTAAGTGTACTTCCTGGATTTACTGACGAGATCCTTGAGGATGTGGATAGTGTGTGTCATCAGGTGACTTTTTGTATTTTGCCTATTTGTGCTTTTGTGTAGGTGGAATATATGATTTATTCTGCAAGGTCACTTGTTAATGATCTTTTTGATGATATCGATATGTTGTTAGGGATGCTTGAATAATTGGATAGTCAATGATAAGAATTTGCAATAAAAGTTCCAATTAAACAATGTAAAATAAAGTCTTAAAAATGAAGAAAATAAAATTAAAGAAATCAAGTTAAAAGGACTCAGAGGTCCTCATCGTTGGTTGGAGCCAGTGGTGGTGCTAATGATGAAATGTGGAGGTGCTGGCATATTTGGTGGAGCGTCGCCTCTAATCCATCAAAGCGCCGTGCGTTTTCAGCGAAATGCATCTCGAACCGATCAAGTCGAGCAGAGATGTCTGCTAATGATGTTGCTGCTCGGTATGAGTGCTGGCTCAGATTTGGTGCCTCCTCTGATGGTGGTGGGACATCGTCAAGAATGTCCTCGTCCTCTCCCTCGTTCATGGGTGTCTACAGTTTGTATGAGGGGGGTTGGTACCTCGACGTTGTTTGATCATTCTCATGTGTAGCATCGTCTGGATGCCTTGAGGTACCATGTTGCCTATCAGTGTGAAGGAGGTGATTTGATAGTCTGTGTTTAGGAGGTTGAAGTGTCGAGCCAACCTCGTAATGTATGGCCCTATTGACAAAATCCCTTTCCTGTGCGGCTCTGTCTGATGTTAAATCGCGCATGCGATAAAATATGCCAAGTCGAAAACATGTCCTTCAGACATGCATGACAGGAAGTAGACGTCGTGCTTGTTTACTACGCCGGTGCTTTCTCTACAACCTGTGATGGTATTTGCGAGAATGGCGTGAATATACCTTAGGGCCAGGAGAAGTGCCGTCGCCTTAGAGCGGCTGGGGTCGTATTGGCTTGTAGTGGGGCGTAGGCTGTGCCAACATTCGAGCGGGGTGCAGTGGAGCTCACAGTTTAATCCGGCAAGTGGGTATTCTTCTATGGAGTCCGGCGTGTAAAGTCCGAGAGCCGTGCTGAATTGTGGTACACTTAATCGACACACTAAGCCCCCTAGACGGAATTGAATAGCACCTGGGTCGTTGAATTGAGTCGTCACTGCTTGCAAAGTGAAGGTGGTGCAAAATTCTAATGTAAGCTCCATATATGTGGGTTCGTCGATAATGAAGAGGTTCTCCCACGGTTCGGTTGAGAGGAGTGCTTGAATGTCAGTTTCGAGCCCAACTTGCCGCACTGCGTTCCAGTCAATGCGTCTACCGGTGCCTATGGGTCTACTTCGGATTGCTTTGTACCTTTTGTCTTGATCTGATTGAGGGAATCAGAGAAATGGGTGTCGAAGTTCGGTGGAGGCACTTGCGAGCGATGATCCGGGCCCTTTTCTTTTTTTGCTTGGGGTGGATCGTTTGGTTCGTGATGACGACATGGTACCTGAAAAAATTATCAGATAATAAAAAGAACAAATTCCTTAATCAAAATTATGACCAATGTATTTCATATCAAACTATAATAAATATGTATTTGATATCAGTGATTCTTTTTGATCAAGAAAAATGTTAAATTTTATGTCTAAGAATGGAATCAATCAGCAACCAAATTCAAATTATTCATGAATATTTGTGAGAACAATCACCAACTAAAAGAATCAGGGCTAATTTGAAACAAAATGAAAAAATAAAGCTGCAATCAAAGTATTATGGGGACTTAAACTAAAAAGAAATTATGCTTTTCAGAACTAAATCTAACAAAATATGAAAATGAATACAAATGCCATAATTTTCAACAAGAATAAAGTCAAGAAAAGGGAACCAGGGGTGGGAGAGACGATCAGCATGGGCGTAGCACGGCGGTGGCGTGGGCTTTTGTGGCACGAACACGGTGATGGCGTGGCCATAGGGCTTGGTAGCACAGTTGTGGTGTGGGCGTGTGGCTGGTTTTGGGCGATTTTTGGAGGAAAAACGGCGAGGGGAGGCGGTTTTGAGTGGAGAGATTTGGGTGTGTGGCCGGATTTTGGAAGAAAGGAGGACAAAAATGATTTTAGGGTTTGGTTTGGGGGGATTGACGGTTAAAGTCTATATATAGGGGAGGGGGCACGGGTCGTCGCCATGCCCGTGTTAATTTGAATTTTCCCGTGTTTTTTGCGATTTTCAGGTTTGGGCGCGTTCAGGTTTCTTAGCACGGTCGTGTGTCTATTGGGCACGCCCGTGCTTGATAAATCAGTGTGTTGGCATGGTGAAGGAACACGGGCGTGTGTATCCCGTGCATGGCAAGTCAGTATCTTTGCACGGCTGTTTGGTACGACCGTGTTTTTCCCGTGGTGTGCAAGTCAGTAGCTTCGCACGGTTGTGGCACACGGGCGTGTGCTTCCCGTGCTCGATAAGTCAGTGTCTTTGCATGCTTAGATGGCACGGGCGTGGTCTAGTATTGTAGCCCGTGTTTAGTTGATAGAATTTTTCCCCTGTTTGTGCACGGTCCTTGGCACGCCCGTGGGTTGTCCCCTATTTTTCACACGGCCAGAGACACGCCCGTGTTCAAGGCCGTGTTTTAAAAAAATACACTTCTTTTGGCTATTTTAGTGTGGTGTTAGAGTAATAAAAATGTTAGTGGGTTAGTGCTCGGGTTGCCTCCCGAAAAGCACTTGTTTATAGTCTTAAGCTAGACCTTCCCTATCTTCGGTTCTAAAAGAAGGCTCATAAAGCATAAGCTCCTCTCTTATATCTCCAAAACCTGCACCATTATAAATTTTAAGTCGGTGACCATTTACCTTGAATGTGCCTTTAGTTGGATAAGTTACCTCGATTCTGCCATCTGGGAAAATTGTTTTGATCAAAAATGGGCCTGACCGTCTTGATTTTAGTTTTCCTAGGAATAGTTTAAGCCTTGAGTTGTATAGTAGGACCAGGTCTCCTTCTTCGAATTGTTTTGATCTCTTGAGACGAGAATCGTGGCGTCGCTTTGTTGCTTCCTTGTATAGTTTTGAGTTCCCGTAGGCTTCCGTTGTCCATTCGTCTAGCTCATTCATCTGCATCATTCTTCTCTTTCTTGCAATTTTGAGGTCAGAATTCAAAAATTTTATTGCCCAAAAAGCTTTGTGTTCTAATTCGAATGGTAGATGACAACTTTTCCCGTATACAAGTTTGTAAGGGGATGTTCCTAGAGGTGTTTTAAATGCTGTTCTATAGGCCCATAAAGCATCATCCACCTTGATTGCCCAATCTTTTCTATTTGATTCAACCATTTTTTCTAGAATACGCTTAAGTTCTCAGTTTGCTACCTCAACTTGCCCATTGGTTTGAGGATGATATGGGGTGGTTGTCCTCTGATATACTCCGTATTTTTTTAGGACTTTTCAAATTGAGTATTACAGAAATGAGTACCCCTATCGCTAATTATGGCTCTTGGGGTGCCAAATCGAGAAAACAGTTTCTTGAGGAACTTGACTACTACCCTAGCATCATTGGTAGGTGAAGCTTCCGCTTCTACCCATTTTGACATGTAATCCACTGCTACTAGAATGTATTTGTTTCCAAACGAAGTAGGGAATGGTCCCATGAAATTAATACCCCATACATCAAATATTTCACATGATAACATATATGTTTGAGGCATTTCATCATTTAGAAATATTACCTGTTCTCTGACATTTATCACATGAGGTAACATACTTGTTGGCAACTTTAAATAAGGTGGGTCAATAAAAACCTGATTAGAGTATTTTGTGTGCTGTCTTAATCCCACTGTAGTGTCCTCCTGATGATCCAGAATGGCAATGCTCCAAGACTTTGCTTGCTTCTGTCTTTGTAACACATCTTCGAATTACCTGATGATCGCTGTACAGAGTTTTAAATATTTATAAAAGAATGATCAAACCCGGAGACTAACTCTGACAACGATATTAAGGCAAGTGTACCTATCGAACAGTAGTATAGCTTAAGCAAGACCGATTATCGAACCCAAAGGAACTAAAAGTATTAATACTCACCTTCTTCTTATTATTTAGTCTTAAAGTTAGAGTGAAGATTACTTTTTAAACTAAATCGACGATAGCTAAACTAAGGACACAAATACAAGAAGACGAATTGGAAAATAACTTTAAGAGAAAACTTAGTTGACTTCGACGATACCCTCAGGAAGAATCCACCTACACTTCACTTATTAGTTAACCCTAAATTATATGATTTCTTTTACTTAGCTTGATCCACAAGACCCCCTAACCTATATTAAACCCTCTCTCGAGTTGAATAACGTCTAACCCTAGGTTAATTAGTGGAACTTTCGTTCTCTTATAATAACCCCCTAGGATAGCAGTAAATCGATCAATGGACTCCCATATTAGGTTTCACCCTAATCCGGCAAAATCTCGTAACCCTATCTCTAGGCGCTCGATCAACTCTGCTTAATTATGTTAGATCTTCTCTTAGGCAGAGTCTATTCCTCCTCCACCTAAGCACATTAGATTTGGATTAAGCAACATAATTAAGAACAAACTAAGAACATAATTAAGAACAAACTTAGTAATTCATCATATAACTTAAAAATCAAATAATAAAATCCATTTAGGTTTCATCCCCTTCAGGTATCTGAGGAGTTTGGTTCATAATGAATAAACAAAACATCGCAAGAGAAAAGATAACACAAAACATAGAAAAAATCCTAAAACCCCCCGAAGGAATTGAAAGAGAATTCCGCCGTCTTGAGTAAAATTCTGGCTTCTTGGCATGGATCAACTGGCTATCCTCGCGTTATTCTCTAACTCTGACCTTCTCGGCTTAGCTTCTTGGCCTTGCTTTCGCCCCCTCAAACAGGTGATACTTGGGGGATATATATAGGCTCTTGGAACGCGATTCTTTCTCCCTAAGTATCCTTTTTCGACTAAAATTGCTCTTTCCAACGTCAGAGGCACGGCCATGTCACACGCCCGTGTGAATCGAGACCTGACCGTGTTTGGATTTCTCTTGAGGCACGGCCATGTGTGATGGAGTTGAGGCCGTGCTCTAGGTGTTCGTCGAGGCACGGCCGTGTGTGCTTCGGGTCAAGCCGTGTCAATTTCGTGTTAAAGCCTATTTACTCTGTTTTAGGCCCGTTTTGTGTTCTTTTCATCCTCGGGTGCTTTCCTGGGTATAAGACATGAAAAGAAAGGATTAAAAGCACCTTTTTATATAAAACAAGGGATAAATCATCCAAAAGCATACTAAATGTGGGTCTAAAATATTTACGATAAGCAAACGTACCGTATGGGCATGTAAATGCCGTCTTCTCTTGATCTTCAGGAGCTATGGGAATTTGGAAGTAGCCGGAGAGTCCGTCCAAAAAGCAGTAGTACATGTGCCCGGATAATCTTTCCAACATTTGGTCTATGAAGGGCAGAGGGAAGTGATCTTTTCTAGTGGCATCATTCAACTTTCTATAGTCTATACAGACTCTCCAACATATAACTGTACTTGTGGGAATTAACTCATTCTTTTCATCGGGCACTACCGTCATTCCTCCTTTCTTTGGAACTACCTGCACAGGACTTACCCAAGTGCTGTCAGAAATAGGATAAATTATTCCTGCATCTAGAAGTTTAATTACCTCAGCTTTGACAACTTCTTTCATGTTGGGATTTAACCGTCTCTGAGGTTGCACATACGACTTATATTCTTCTTCCATTAAAATTTTGTGGGTGTAGAATGCGGGGCTTATTAGAATGCGGGGCTTATTCCCTTGATGTCAGAAATTTTCCAAGCTATGGCTTTTTTGTGTTCTCTTAGTACGTTTATCAGCTCCTCTTTTTCCTTGGGTTCAGTTCTGCAGAGATGATTACTGGTAGCGTAAGATTGTCCCCGAGGAATGCGTATTCTAAGTGTTTTGGTAACTGTTTTAATTCTAATTTAGGGGGCTCTTAGATGGAGGGTTTCTATTTTAATTTGTCATCATTTTCTATGCTTTCTTCTTTCGTTTTTATTGGATGATGATGTATTCAGATTCAACTCAATGTCCTCATCTTCTACCCCCTCTTCTTGAGTCAGGCACAGTTCCATCGTGTCGTCATGTATGATTTCTTGTAATGAATGTTGAATGATATGATCAGTAGTATCAACAAAATAACAGGAATCATCTTGTACTTTAGAATAGCGCATGACATCATAAATTTGGGAAATGATTTCTTCATCACCTATCCTCAGTGCGAGTTTACCATCTCCTACATCAATAACAGCTCTAGCAGTGGCTAAAAAGGACGGCCTAATATTAAAGGAACATTAATGTCTTCATCCATGTCTAACACAACGAAATCAACAGGAAAAATAAATTTATCAACTTTTACCAAGACATCTTCGATAACTCCTCTAGGATATTTAATGGATCTATCTGCTAACTGAATACTCAT
Organism: Gossypium australe; assembly: GCA_005393395.2. Classification (NCBI taxonomy): domain Eukaryota; kingdom Viridiplantae; phylum Streptophyta; class Magnoliopsida; order Malvales; family Malvaceae; genus Gossypium; species Gossypium australe. Next base: position 19,093,799 of record CM016615.1, read on the forward strand.
CCTTGTGGGTTTTGGTTCCCCAAGATCTAGCTATTTAAACATTTTGTAAGGCATTAAATTAATACTGGCACCTAAATCAGCTAATGCTTTCTTAATATTCAGGCTACCAATTAAACAAGGGATAGTAAAACTTCTTGGGTCTTTTAATTTGGTTGGTAACTTATTTTGGAGGATGGCTGAACATTCCTCATTAAGTTCCACTGTTGACACTTCTTCAAGCTTCCTCTTATTCGTCAAGAGTTCCTTTAAAAATTTTGCATACTTCGGCATCTGTGAGATTGCTTCAACAAAAGGTAAGTTAATATGTATTTGTTTGAAAAGTTCAAGAAACTTACCGTATTGGGCATCAAGTCGTTCCTTTTTTAACTTTGTTGGATATGGTATTGGTGGTTTGTTCTCATTGCGTAATGGAGTTACTTCTTCAATCCTCTCATCGTTTGCCTTGTTGTTCTCGTTTGGGGTTTGTTTCTTCGGTTCTCCTACTTCCTTTCCACTTCTTAGTGTGACTACTTTTACCTGTTCTGTCCCTTTAAGAAAAATTTTGGCTCGTATCTCACAGACCATTTTCCTAAGCATTCCAACTGTTTTAGTGAGTTCCCCAATCGATTCGGTAAATTTTTCAATTTTCGCTTGTTGATCTTTAAGGGTTCTTTTGATATCTTGTAGGTGTTTTTCTGTGTTTGCCGATTCCTCCTCGTGGTTTTGTTTCTTCTCTTGTGGATAGGGCAAATTTTGGAAGTTCTGAGGAGGTTGTTGCCTTTGATTTCCTTGATTTCCTTGACCTCCCCACGAAAAATTTGGGTGGTTCTTCCAACCTGGATTGTAAGTGTTACTATAAGAATTATTATTGGATCGAAAATTATTACCTATATAGTTCATCTGTTCGTCCTCTGCTCTAGGTTGGTAAGGTGGGTACTCAGGATTCGCCATGTTTCCACCTGTGTCGCATTGCATGACTGGATGTGCCTGTGAAGAACATAAGTTGTCAAGCTTTTTGTTCATCATCTCGATCTGCGTTGATAGCATGGTCATGGCATCAACGTTGAAAACTCCTGCTGATTTCATCAGTTTAGTCCTTGAAGCCTGCCATTGATAATTGTTTAGTGACATCTCCTCAATAAACTTGTAGGCTGCTTCTGGAGTTTTGTTGTTTAAGGTTCCACCGGTGGCTGAATCGATCGGTTGCCTTGTTGAGGGGTTTACACCGTTATAGAAAGTTTGGACTTGTAGCCACAAGGGTAGGCCATGGTGTGGGCACCTCCTCAAGAGATCCTTAAATCTCTCCCATGCATCGTACATCGTCTCTAAATCCATCTGCACAAAAGAAGAGATATCATTCCGTAGTTTGGTTGTTTTGGCTGGTGGAAAATACTTCATTAAAAACTTTTCGGTCATTTGATCCCATGTAGTGATTGACCCTCGTTGTAACGAGTTTAACCACTGTTTAGCTTTATTTCTTAATGAAAAAGGAAATAACCGAAGTCGTATGGCATCATCAGAAACACCATTTATTTTGAAAGTATCACAGAACTCTAAAAAGTTAGCTATATGTGTGTTTGGATCTTCGTCCTGCAAACCATCAAATTGAACAAACTGTTGAATCATTTGTATTGTGTTAGGCTTTAATTCAAAATTGTTAGCAGATATAGCAGGCCTAACAATACTTGATTCCGCTCCTGTCAAATGTGGTTTCGCATAATCAAACATTTGCATGGAGCATTAATTTCCCCCACATCACGTGGTGGTGGGTTGTTTTCGTCCATCCCTTCGGTAGGATTGGATCTGTCTTCTTCCTCCCTGTAATTCAGGGCTCGCCTGGTTTCCCGACGATTCCTACAAGCGGTCGCTTCAATATCACTGTCGTATACCAAAGGTCCTCTCGGGTTCCTTCTAGTCATAAACTAGAAGTACCTGCTTGGAAAAAGAAAGAAGGAAAATTTTAGCAAAATAAAAATAAAAATAGAAATAAAAATAAAAAAGTTATGGCTAAAGTAATAAAAATAGAGTTTTCTTAATATTTTTGTTCCCCGGTAACGGCGCCAAAAACTTGATCGCTACAATCAGAGCCTTAAAAATTTATAAAAGAATGATCAAACCTGGAGACTAAATATGACAACGATTAAAGGCAAGTGTACCTATCGAACAGTAGTATAGCTTAGGCAAGACCAGATTATCGAACCCAAAGGAACTAAAAGTATTAATACTAACTTTCTTTTTATTATTTAACCTTAAAATTAGAGTGAAGATTGCTTTTTAAACTAAATTGACAAGAACTAAACTATGAACACAAAGACAAAAAGGATGAATTGGAAAATAACTTAAAGAAACTCAATTGATCACAACGACACCCTCAGGAAGAATCCACCTAGACTTCACTTGTTATCTAACCTTTAATTATATGATCTATTTACTTAGCTTGATCCGTAAGACTCCCCCTAATCTATATTAAACCCTCTCTCGAGGCGAATAACGTCTAACCCTAGGTTAATTAGTGGAACTCTCGTTCGCTTATAATAACCCCTCAGGATAGCAGTAAATCGATCAATGGACTCCCATATTAGGTTTCATCCTAATCCAGCAAAATCTCGTAACCCTATCTCTAAGCATTCGATCAACTCCACTTAATTATGTTAGATCTTCTCTTAGGCAGGGTCTATTCCTCCTCCACCTAAGCACATTATATTTGGATTAAGCAACATAATTAAGAACAAACTAAGTAATTCATCATATAACTTAAAAATCAAATAACGAGATTCGTTTAGGTTTCATCCCCTTCAGGTATCTGAGGGGTTTAGTTCATAATGAATAAAGAAAACATCGCAAGAGAAAAGATAAAACAAAACATAAGAAATTCCTAAAACCCCCTGAAGGAATTGAAGGAGAATTCTGCCATCTTGAGTATAACTCCGGCTTCTTGGGATGGATCAATTGGCTATCCTCGTGTTATTCCCTAACTCTGACCTTCTCGGCTTGGCTCCTTGGCCTAGCTTTCGATGCCTTTCAAAGGTGGTACTTGAGGGATATATATAGGCTCTTGGAATGCGATTCTTTCTCCCTAAGTATCCTTTTCCGACTGAAATTTCTCTTTCTAGCGACAGAGGCACGACCATGTCACACGCCCGTGTGGGTCGAGACCAGATCGTGTTCGGACTTCTAAAGTGAGGCACAGCCATGTGGGGCGGAGTTGAGGTCGTGCTCTAGGTGTTCGTCGAGGCATGGTAGTGCGGGCTGTGGGCTAGGCCGTGTCAATTTCATGCTAAGGCCCATTTACTCCGTTTTAGGCCTGTTTTGTGTTCTTTTCATCCTCGGGTGCTTTCCTGTGTCTAAGACATGAAAAGAAAGGATTACAAGTACCTTTTTATACAAATCAAGGAATAAATCATCAAAATGTAAGCTAAATGTGTGATTAAAATATGTTACTTTTACGGTTTATCAGGCATGTGTAGGGGCTAGGCAAGTGATCGCGTGTTAGAGTCTTAATAATTTATATAAAGAATGGTCAAACCTGGAAACTAACTATGACAACAATTTGAGGCAAGCGCACCTACCGAACAGTAGTATAGTTAAGGCAAGACCGGAATGTCGAATCCCAAAGGAACCAAAAGTACTAATACTAACTCTCTCTTTACTATTTAGCCTAAGAATTAAAGTGGTCTTTATTTAATCTAAAATTAACTAATTACTGAACTAAAGACTCGAAGACAAAGAAGAATGAAATTGGGAAAAATAGTTGAGGAAAAACCAATTGATTAAGATGACACCCAAGGAAGAATCCACCTAGACTTCACTTGTTATCTAACTCTGAACTAGACGATTTATTCATTTGACTTGATCCGTAAGATTCCCTAAGTTATATTAATCCCTCTCTCGAGGCAACTAACATCTAGCCCTAGGTTGATTAATTGAAATCTCTTTCTAATTAAAACCCCTAAAATTGCATTAACTCGATCTATGGACTCCCATATTAGGTTTCACCCTAATTCGACAAAATCTCGTCACCCTATCTCTAGGCGTGCGATCAACTCCGCTTAATTATGCTAGATCTACTCTTAAGCAGGGACTTTTGCTCATCTACCTAAGTACATCATGCTTGAATTAATATCCCGGAAATATCAACACAAGAATTAAGACCACATAATTAAGAACAAGTCAAAAATATTTATCATATAGTTCAGCAAACGATAGCAAGATTCATCTTCGGTTTCATCCCCCTCTGGTATCTGAGGGTTTAGTTCATAATAATGAAAGAAAACATCTTAAAAGAAAAGATAGAACAAAACATAAGAAATCCCTAAAACCCTTTGTAGGAATTGAAGGAGAGATCCTCTTTCTTGAGTATAACTCCGACTTCTTGAGATGGATCAACTAGATCTCTTCGAGTAAATCTCCACAAATCTGCCTCCTCTGGCCTAGTCGGACGCCCCCTGACTAAAGCCTCGGGTTCCTGCCTTTCTGGTCATACTTAGGGTGTTTATATAGGCTTCGGAATGTGTTTCTTCGCCCCTAAGTATCCAAATCTGAGTGAAACTCTTCTTTCCTACGGCAGGGACACGCCCATGGCACACGCCCGTGTAAGTCATGGCCAGGCCATGCTCAAACCTGTTGAACGGGGCACGGCCGTGTGGCTAGGGCCCAGGCCATGTGGATTTCGTGATATGGTCCATTTACTCCATTCTGGGCCCATTTTTCGTTCTTTTCGTCATTGGGTGCTCTCTTGAGTATAAAACATGAAAACAAAGGATTAAGAGCACCAAATTACACAATTCAGGGCTTAAATCATCCAAAAGCATGCTAAATGTGGGCTTAAAATATGTTACTTTTACGATTTATCAAATACCCTCACACTTAAGCTTTTGCTTGTCCTCAAGTAAAATTCTCAACTCACAATTAAAACAAACTTCCTGGATTCATAATATTTATCAATAATGTTTCATCATAATTCAAAGATAATTCATACATGGATAATTCAACTCAAAGAGTCCTAAAGATTCAAACAATCATAGTTTTTATAGTATGAAAACATAGGTGTTTCCCCTTACCGGAATAATTACCTCTGATTCAAAATTGACAAGAATTGACATCCTCACTAAAGATTCACTCAAACCACTCGAAGTGTTTAATGTTCAGAATTAAGCACTCAAAAGTTAAACATGATGAGTTAATCCCATAAGCTTGCATGAAAATCAAATATCCACCATTATAAAATAAGATGATACACAAATCAAAAGGTCTTTAATAGGGTTGTAATGGGGCTTGGGTTAAAGGTGTGAATAAAGGCTAAATTAGAAGGTTAGAATCGAGATTGACTTGACAAACTACCTAACGAAACAACGAGCTGAATATAAGTAATTACATCAATTGGAAACTAATAATACTACTATTGATAATACTTTAATACGAGCTTCTTCAATAATTGGAATTTAATGCATAAGCTCACCTAATCACAAAACTAATAATGAATACACTTCGTTTTTTTTATTTTTTTATTTTTTATTTTTTTAAGAACAAGTCAAATATACATAACAAAGGATAAATTTACTACTGAAAAAATAATTAGGCAACCGATCAAATCAAATCTCGATATAAGGGTAGTCAAAAAGAATGGTGATAACAAATACAAAGGGTTGTGGGTGAATATTAGTGGGTGAGTCAATAAAAAGGGTTGGTAGGATCAACGTGGTTCACTAGGGGTTAGTTATGAAGGTAGGCTTTTTAGTGGAGTAAGTGAGTTAAAACCTAGGTGCCTTTATCATCTCTGTTTAACAAATCAAAGGTGTGGTCTCGACATGTGTAATCGATGCAAGTTCTAGAATAACAAATCAATGTTGACACACTCATAACCAATAAGTGAGCAAGGAAAAGAATATATGCTTTATAAGGCTCAAAATCTCACAAAAATTATGGGTATTTGATATCAATCTTGTAGATTTCAAACTTCAAGGTAATAATTAGATTCAGGTAGACAACCTAACAAATTTTAAATTTCTGAAAAATAGACTTATTATGCTTGATTCTCTAGTATCCTTCGAAATTAATCATCAATGCACAATTATCAATGACTTAATCTAAAACATATCAATAGAAATCATAAATCAAAGGAAATTTCATTCTAATCATAATATGAAAAACTTACTTCAAGACAAGATAATATTCAGGGATTTGAGAAATGTAGAAAGTTAGGTACTTTCTTGAAATAACTATTCACCCCCCACACACTTAATATGTACATTGCCCTCAATGTACAAAGATAGATAATAACGCATTAATAATAAAATCATAAGATAAGGAGAGAAGTGAAACTTCCTGAATTCTCGATGAAATCCTTGGAGGATGTTTCATGACGAATGTGATGACTCGGTATAAGTGATAATTTTGCTCCTTGAGTTGTATATTAATTCTATCTAATCTGCAAAGTCATCAATTAAATGTTTAGGGAGAAATATTTAATGAGAGTTGTTAGAGATACTCGAGGGTTAGATACTCAGTTATAAAAGAAACTGAACTGTACTAAATAAAAGTTCTAACAAGACAAAATAAAAAGTTTAGTAACTGAAAATTAAACATAAATATATTAAAAAGGACAAAAGAATTGGCAAATAAATATAAGAAAAAGGACTCAAAGGTCCTCGTCATCTGCTAGGTCGCTGGGTGGTGGAGGCGGCAATATATGAAAGTGGTGACAAATCTGCTGAAGCATGGCCTCAATACTATCAAATCGTCGAGCGGTATCATTGAATTGTTGGGTACAGTAGTGCTCGAACTGAGTGAGGCATGCAGAAATGTCCAAAAGTGAAGCGGCTGTATGAGATGTCTGATGGCTCTGTTGTGGTGCTTCCTTTGGTGGGGGAACATCTTCAGCAACGTCCTCAGGCTCTTCGCCGTCGGTGATGGGTGCTAACTGATATTGGGGGGTCTGTCCCACGCCAACGTTGAATCGTCCTCATATGTAACAATGTCTGGATGCCCTGTGGGGTCATCTGACCTATCAGTGTAAGGGATGAGGTTTGAGTGTCGATGTTGAGGAGACCGAAATATCGAGCCAGGCGTGCAATGTAATGCCCCATGGATATGACTCCTCTCCTTTGCTGCTCCGTCTGGTGTTGAATGGCGCGAGCTAAGAAATAAGCCAAGTCGAAGACATACCCGTTTGCCATTCACCACAGGAAATAGGTGTCGTGAGTGTTAACGACGCCGGTGCTCTCTCGCCAACCTGTCAGTGTATGAGCTAAAAGCGCATGTATGTACCTCAGGGATGGGACAAGGGCCGTTGCTTTGGAGCGGCTAGGGTCATATTCGTTGTTGGGAGCTATGTTGTACCAACATCTCGCGGGGGTTTTGTGGATATGGCGAGAAAGCTCCGAGAGATCGTCTTCTGCTATGAATTCATCGGTATAAAGTCCCAACGTGGCCCCAAATTGTGGTACATTCAGTTCTCGTATGATGCCTCCGAGTCGGAATTGGATCGTACCGGGGTCATCATGTTGTGACATCACTATCTGAAGATGAAATGTTGAGTAGAGCTCCAGAGTGAGCTCCAAGTAGGTAGGCTCGATGATGTTGAAGAACTGGTTCCAAGGGTCGGTAGTTAATAGAGCTCGTACATCATCGGCTAATTGAACTTGTTCCAAGGCGTCCCAATCAATGCATCTCCCTGTTCCGAGTAGTCGCGCCCGAAGTATCTTGTAACGATCCTCTTGAATACCCGGAGGAAAATATAGAAATGGGTGGCGCACTTTCGAGGTTGCGCTAGCTGATGAGGAACCGGTTCCCTTTCATTTTTTGGAACTAGGGACTGCGGTTTTCTTTCCTCGTGATGATGACATTATGGTCTAGTGGTAGTAGCGGTGTGTTTTGATGGGGAACGGGCGTGTGGGCGGAGAGACATGAACGTGTACTGCGATTTAGTTGTGAAACACAGCATTGGAAGACCTTTGCGGCGGGCGTGTTGGCGGAACACGGGCGTGTACTGGTTCTTTGTTGTGAAGGAAAGTAGAGGATTTTGGATGGGGGAAGACAATGGTGGGGGATTCTTGATGGTGGCCGGATTTTTGGTGGTAGTTTTTAGAGAGAAAACAGCTAGGGTTTACCATGGGGGGAATTTTGGGGAATACGATCGTGGGGATCTTTATATAGGGAGGGGGACACAGGCAAGTGCCACGCCCGTGTCTCTTTTATTTGGACCGTGTTTTTCGCGATTTTTGAATTTGGGTGCGTTTCTGATGTTGCCCACGCCCGTGCTTATAGGTCGTGTATGATTATGTTCGCTTCTCCCACGCCTGTGCTAAGTTTTCCACGCCCGTGTTCATATAGTCAGTGTTGCACACGGTTGGTCGGCACGAGCGTGGCTCGTGTCCGTGTTGGTTTACTCATAATAGACCACGGTCGCATCGCACCGCCGTGGTTTTTTTATCGCAGCCCGTGTTGGGGAAAATTTTTCTTCTTCATCTCACACGTCTGCCTGCATGCCTGTTTTTCATCCTGTGGCAACCACACGGCCACGGGCACGCCCGTGTGTAAGGCTGTGTGGTAGGAAACCTGTGTTTTACTGAATCAGTTAGTTTGATTTAGGTGCTAAAAGGAAAAATAAAATTAAAATGTGAAAATTAATGGGGCTAGTGAAGTTAGTGCTCGGGTTGCCTCCCGAGAAGCGCTCGTTTAAAGTCTTAAGCTAGACCCACCCTGTTTTTTCCTGAAAGAAGGTTCACGGAGCTGAAGCTCCTCTCTCAAGTCCTTGAAATCTTCACCATTATAAAATTTCAGTCGATGGCCATTTACCTTGAATGTTCCTTGAGTTGGATGGGTTACCTCGATTGTGTCGTAAGGAAAAATAGATTTTATCACGAATGGGCCTGATCACCTTGATTTCAGCTTTTCAGGAAATAGTTTGAGCCTTGAATTATACAGCAGGACTAAGTCTCCTACTTCGAATTGCTTTGATTGTTTTAAACGAGCATCATGGCGTCGTTTTGTTGCCACCTTATATAATCGTGAATTCTCATAGGCCTCAGCTCGCGATTCATCTAGTTCGTTTAACTGCATCATCCTCTTCTTACCTACGGTTTTAAGATCGTAATTCAAGAATTTTATAGCCCAATAGGCTTTGTGCTCTAACTCGAATGGTAGATGACAGCTTTTTCCGTAAACAAGTTTGTATGAGGATGTCCCTAAAGGGGTTTTAAATGCTGTTCTATAGGCCCATAAAGCATCATCTACTTTTACTGCCCTATCTTTCCTATTTGATTCAACTGTTTTCTCTAGGATTCAGTTAAGCTCTCGATTTCCCACTTCCACTTGCCCACTGGTTTGAGGATGATAAGGGGTAGCTGTTCTGTGGTGTTCTCCATATTTTCTTAAGACTTTTTCAAATTGAGTATTACAAAAGTCAGTGCCCCTATCACTGATGATTTCTCTAGGTGTTCCAAAATGAGAGAAAAGTTTCTTAAGAAACTTTACTACAGCTCTAGCATCGTTAGTAGGTGAAGCTTGGGCTTCCACCTATTTTGACATATAATCTACTACTACTAAAATGTATTTATTTTCGAATGAACTAGGGAATGGACCCATAAAGTCAATACCCCATACATCGAATATCTCACATGATAACATATATGTTTGAGGCATTTATCAAACGAAGCGGCATACCTATTGGCATCTTTAAAAAGAGTTGGCCAGTAAAATCCTGATTCGAGCGTTTTGTGTGCTGTCTTAATCCAGCTGTAATGTCCTCTTGGAGGTCCTGAATGGCAATGTTCTAGGATTTTACTCGCTTCCGCCTTTGTAACGCATCTCCGAATTACTTGATCTGCACATATACGAAAAAGAAAGGGGTCTTCCCAAAAATAGTTTTTCGCATCAGTAAAGAATCGCTTCTTTTGATGATGTGTTAATCTTTTTGGTAAGATGTTAGCATCTAAATAATTCGCAATATCTGCAAACCATGGTACCTCAGAGTTGGTTATAGAAAAGAGTTGTTCCTTGGGAAACGAGTCGTTTATCTCACCTTCATCGAGCTCTTCGATATGTGGGTTCTCAAGCCTAGAGAGGTGATCTGCTGCAAGATTTTCAGCTCCCTTCTTATCTTGTATTTCCAAATCAAATTCCTGTAAGAGTAAGATCCATCGCGTGAGTCGAGGTTTTGCATCAGCTTTAGTTAAAAGATAACGAAGAGTTGAATGGTCAGTGTAAATGACAACTTTAGATAATATTAAATACTGCCTAAATTTATCATAAGTAAAAACTACAGCTAGCAATTCTTTCTCTGTGGTGGTGTAGTTTTCTTGTGCAGGTGTCAATGTTCTAGTAGCATAATAAATTGGCTGAAAATGCTTGTCTCTTCGTTGTCCCAGAATGGTACCTACTGCAAAATCACTCGCATCACACATTAGTTCAAAAAGTAAATTACAATCAGGTGCAATTATAATCGGAGCATTTATTAGTTTATCTTTGAGGATATTAAATGCATCTAAACATTCCTGGTCGAAATTGAAAGGAACATCTTTTTCTAGTAATTTTGTTAAAGGCTTAGCTATTTTAGAGAAACCTTTGATGAATCTTCTATAAAATCCCGCATGTCCTAAAAAGCTTCTAATAGCCTTAACTGAACTAGGGGGAGGTAATTTTTCTATGGTTTCAATCTTTGCTTTATCCACCTCAATCCCTTTACTAGAAATCTTATGTCCTAACACAATCCCTTCTCTAACCATAAAGTGACATTTTTCCTAATTCAAGACAAGATTCGTTTCCTCACATCTTATTAGAACTCCTACAATTTTAAGGCAAAGGTGGAAAGAATTATCGAATACCGAGAAGTCGTCCATAAATACCTCCATAATGTCTTTCACAAGTTCATCAAAGATGGCCAACATGTAGCGCTAAAAAGTAGCAGGAGCATTACAAAATCAAAAAGGCATTCTACGATAAGCAAACGTACCGTATGGGCATGTAAATGTTGTCTTTTCTTGATCTTCAAGAGCTATTGGGATTTGGAAATAGCCTGAGAGTCCGTCCAAAAAGCAGTAGTACATGTGCCCACATAATCTTTCTAGCATCTGATCAATAAAGAGCAAAGGGAAATGGTCTTTTCTGGTTGCGTCGTTTAGCTTCCTGTAGTCAATACAGACTCTCCAACCTGTGATTGTTCTTGTGGGAATCAATTCATTCTTTTCGTTGGTTACCACAGTCATGCCTCCTTTCTTTGGAGCAACCTGCACAGGACTTACCCAAGTGCTATCAGAAATAGGATAAATTATTCCTGCATCTAGAAGTTTAATTACCTCGGCTTTGACAACATCTTTCATATTGGGGTTTAACCATCTCTGAGGTTGCACACATGGTTTATACTCATCTTCCATTAAAATTTTGTGGGTGCAAAATGATGGGCTTATTCCTTTAATGTCCGACATTATCCATGCTATGGCCTTTTTGTGCTTCCTTAGTACCTTTAGCAGATCTTCTTTCTCATTGGGTCCTAGTTCTGAAGAGATGATTACTGGTAGTGTAGAATTATCCCCCAGGAATGCGTATTCTAAATGTTTTGGTAATTGCTTTAGTTCTAACTTGGGCGGCTCATCAATAGAGGGCTTTTGTTTTAGATCGTCATTGACCTTAATGTCATCTATTTTCGTCTGTCTAGAGGACGATGTATTGGGATTCACTTCATCGGTATCGTCATCTTTCCCTTCACCTTGTGAAAGACACTGTTCCACCGTGTCACTGTGCATGATTTCCTGCAAAGATTCTTGAAAATTGTGATTAGTGGCATCAACAAAGTAACAAGAATCATCTTGTTCTCTAGAATATCACATGGCATCATAAATTTGGAAAATAATTTCCTCATCTCCTACTCTTAGTGCAAGTTTACATCACCAACATCAATGACAGCCCTAGCAGTAGCTAGAAAGGGTCGTCCCAAAATTAAAGGTACCTCTACGTCCTCATTCATGTCAAGCACAACAAAATCAACAGGGAATATAAATTTATCTACTTTTACCAAAACATCTTCAATAATGCCTCTAGGATACTTAACAGATCTGTCAGCTAACTGAATACTCATCCTAATGGGTGTTGGTTCCCCGAGACCAAGTTGTTTAAACATTTTATAAGGCATTAGATTAATACTGGCACCTAAATCAGCTAATGCTTTTTCTATGCTCAAACTACCCATTAAACAAGGAATAGTGAAATTTCCTGGATCTTTTAATTTGGTTGGTAGCTTGTTTTGGATGATAGCTGAGCATTCTTCATTAAGTTCCACTGTTGAAATTTCCTCGAACTTCCTTTTATTTGTTAGACGCTCCTTTAAAAATTTTGCATATGTTGGCATCTGGGAAATAGGTTCAACAAAAGGTAAGTTAATATGTAGCTGTTTGAAAAGTTCAAGAAATTTACCATATTGTGCGTCTAAGCGATCTTTCTTCAACTTTGTTGAATATGGGATTGTTGGTTTAATTTCCTCATGGGTCGGTGTTATTCTTGCCTCATCGGTTTCATGTGGTACATCTTTCTTTGTTTCAATTAACTCCCTTCCACTTCTCAGTGTCACTGCCTGTACCTGCTCTTTTTCCCTAAGTAAGCTTTCTGATCGTGTTTCAGAAACTAACTTAGTAAGTTCCTTGAACTCCTGTGTCAATGCCTCAAGTTTTGTTTCTATCTTTTAGAAGCGTGTTTCTGTATTTTGAGACTGTATTTCTTAGGCTGCTATGAAGTTTGTCATCATCTCTTCAAGGTTCGGCTTCTTTTCCTGTGGTTAGGGCTGTTGTTGGAAGTTTTGGGATGATTGTTGCCTTTGATTTCTTTGACCGCCCCATGAGAAATTGGGGTGGTTCCAATTTGACTTTAGATTTCGAGTTTTGTTGTTTTTGTTTCAACTGTTTACTTAATTGTTGAACCTGGATAAATTTCTTAAATTTAAACATGGGCTCTTATCATTACTTAGCAAGAATCAAGGATTTTGGGCTTTTAGGCCTTTAAATTTTAACTTAGCAAAATTGTTTTGAATTATCCCTTTGATGTGGCGTCACCAGATTCGGCCATAACATTTCGGCCAGGTTTGGGAGTGTTATATTTAGTGGTATCAGAGCCCGGTTGCAAAGCTCGGGCTGTGAAATGGGCATTAGATTTTGAGTTTTTAAAACAAGTAGATTAAAATGTTTTGCAGGATTCTTGAAGTGTGGTTCACTGAGCCCTCGACGTGGAGCCAAGTAAGTTTTTCTGTGATTACACATGTTTAAAATTACTGAACTGTATTTATATATTGGGCTACTTTACACAATAGGTTCTTAGAGATTAAAGCCCGTAGGAAACTTAAGCATGTAGTGGATTTATGACTGCGAAATAACTTTAAAAGTTGTTACTTGCATAAGACATGCACTTTAAACAGTGAAAGTACGAACTAACTTCATAAAAATTTTAATTCAGAATTACGCAACGATGAGCGCTAGAAGAGGTGCAAGAGGCCGCGACAGAGGCCGTGGAAGTGTTAGGGCTAAGTCGTCAGCATCGGGCCATATGCCCAACGTTGGAGTAGAGGAGGCTCCGGCCTCACCAATAACTGAAACGGGACCATATGATCGGGCTGCCGTTGCAGAAGATGCAGTATCGCAGGTCATGTTAAGGATTTTAGAAAGGGTCGCTGGGCCCAATAATGGTACAGGAAGTCCTGGGTCAATCGTGGCGCGACTCCGAGCTAATGGGGCGGAGAATTTGAAAGGAGTAGCTAGGATGGCCCTGAATGTGGTGGAGTACTGGTTGGAAGCTACGGAGAGAATAATGGACGACCTGGATTGCACGACGGAACAAAAGTTGAAGGGGGCGATATCTTTACCTAGGGAGGAAGCTTATCAGTGGTGGTTGACCGTAAAGGAGGGCAACCAACCAGAGCAGATCACCTGGGAGTTCTTCAAATCGACATTCTATGGGAAATACATTGGAGCGGGCTATGTGGATGGTCAAAGAAAGGAGTTTTTGAGTCTGACTCAGCGAGATTAGTCGGTAGCAGAGTATGAGGCTGAGTTTCTGGGCCTTAGTCATTATGCCAAAGGAATAGTAGCGACAGAGTATGAGAGATGCGTACGGTTTGAGGATGGGTTAAAAGATAACCTTAGGGTACTTGTAGCTCCACAGAGGGAGTGGACTTTGCGGTCTTGGTGGAGAAAGCAAAGATAGCGGAGGAAGTAAAGTGCACGGAGCACCTCAACCGAAAGAAGGAGAAGGGCAAGAACAAACAGAACGTAGAAGCTGTGGGGCCTGGACAGATGGCTACGAGGAGGGCCAGAGTGGATGGGCCGATTAGAGCTGAGGCCCCTGTTGCTGCTGCTAATACCAGGATACCACCTTGTGCTTTATGTGGAAAAGGGAATGCGTGCGAATGTTGGAGGAGAATAGGAGCTTGCTTGAGCTGTGGATTTATGGAACATAGGATTAGAGAGTGCCCGAGAAGGCCCGATCAGGTGCAAGCCGATGGTAGAGGTAATTTTCAACCACCAAGGGATGGTCAGCAGCCGCCTAAAGGCCGTGGGCTCGCCAGGGGTGGAAATAGTTTGGGTCAAGGACCTCCAGGCAGAGGTGCTGGTCATGCAGAGGTGAGGCAGCCAGCTTTGGTCTATGCAGCACGTCGCCAAGGGGACGAAGATGTTCCAGATACGAATATTGGTGCGTACCCTACCATAGTATACTTGGTGATTATTTTGGCTTTAGAATTAGAGTGCGCAGCGAAAGCATAGTGGTAAGACTTGGGAAGTACGATTAATAGTTAGTTGGAAATTTCGAGGACGAAATTTCTTTAAGGGGGTAGAATTGTAACGCCCAAAATTAGGGCCTAGTAGAATTGGGCCTATTCGTCTTTGGGTCTCATAAAATTTTTAAGTGAGCAAGAAAATGACAAATGACATGACGGCTTTAAAGGTTTAATGAATTTGGAGTGTCTAGGTGTGTTGGAGAAGCTCTTGGGTTCGAGTTTTGTGGTGGAGGATTCTTAATTTATTTAATTAAGGAATCAGGGTTGTGAGTAGTGGGCTTTTAAATAAAAATAAGTGAAAAATGGCACAAAGAAGCCTGTCGTGAAGTGGCTAAGTGATGCCACTAGGGTGTAGAGAGGTGGCGACATATGCATGCAGGAAGGTCTGAGGTTTGAGTGCTAACTTAGCTTTATTTTGAAGTTTAATTTTAGGCTTCTAGAAGGCTAGAAGTGGCGTGTAGAGGGACTCTAAGGAGAAGTGATCAATAGAGAGAATTTAGGAGAAGGATAAGCGAGATATCATGGAGAAAAATTAGGAGATGAGAAGTGGAGGAAGTGGTGCCGAATTGGACTTTAGGGGTGGCTAAGTTTCGGCTATAGGCTAAATAAATGTGGGTGTGTCGATTCTGGGGTCCTAAGTAATGCCAAATTTTCCATTCTTTTTCTTTTCCTTGACAAAACCTTATTTTTACACAACTGAAAATACCTTGCGTTGTTGCTGATTCTGCACTTGTTACCGATTCTTCACTCTTCTCCTACCTTCTAAACCTTTATTCTTGCTTCTAAACCGACTCTTCTATTCTTCCTTGGCAAACCTAATAGCCTCTATTCTCCCGCAAGGTTCTTCTTTGATTTTTGTGATTTCATCTTCTTCCTTTACCTTGCATTTAGGTGCCGAATATCCTTTTGCACCACTCTGATTTTTAGGCCGAATCTCCTTTGTGTTTTTCTTCAGCTTTGGCCGATTGATTCTTGGGATTTAGCATCGATCTTTTCCCTCCAAGGTCGTTACCATTTCACTCTTATTGCATTTCGGGTTTTGGGTAAGTGTTCTTTACTTTAGTTTAAGGGTTGGCCGAATGGTCATATATGTTGTGAGGGTGACTTGTGTTGGATGCAAGTCATCTATTACTTAGGCTCTAATAATTAAGTTGGTACATATCTAGGGTCTAATCGCGGTTGGTGTTAAAGAAAAGAGCTATTAAGGCTTGTCGCACACAGTAATGTTACGGTGAGGCTTCGATTTTTTATGAAGTTTGTATTTAGCCTATGATTAATTGTTAAGTAATATCGAATGTAGGTTCGTGACTAAGAGGAAATTGCAGCACGCGTTAGTACCAGGTGTGTACAAACACTGCACACACATGATATCGACAACGCCGAAAAGCTGAAAGCGGCTAAATGGGCCGGTTGGCCCTGAGGCTAAGTTTGATGAAATTGATTGATTTGGTTATATGAATTGAGTTAGTCATGCATGTTACATGATCTGGAATTGTTTTGGGCCTAATAGGCCATATGAATGATATCTGGCCTAATAGGCTATAAGGATGTGATTTGGGCTTAATGGGCTATATGAACGTGAAATGGGCTTGATGAGCTTTATGGGGATGTTAACAAGTATGTTAGGGTTTAATGGACTTTAGGCCTAGTTCTGAACAACTCTTAAACTGCATAAGACTTAATTTAATAATCAACATGTTCGGGGACAAGTCGCTTGGTTAGAGTGTGGCAATGGGCATATGCATGTCTAGGATTGGATCTAAGGAGAGCTTGGTACTTAAGCGGTTCTAACGACCCACCTCGTCTTCTCTGGAATCCTACCTGGTGCGTAGTGTCTATTCACTTTAGCCGCAAGGACTTGTTAATGGGCCAAAGTTCATAACTAAAACCTGAGAGGGACCAAAATACCCCTGATCTGAAAATTTCCAAAATACCCTTAGTTTGAAAATTTCCAAAATATCCTTAGATTTTCAAAATTACTAAAATACTCCCGATTTGTAAAATTAATAGAATACCCTTGATTTGAAGAATTACAAAAATATCCCTGAATTACAAAATTTCCAAAATGCCCCTGTTTTGCAAAATTTCCTAAATACCCTGTAGGGTAAAATTACGAAAATACCCCTGGGTAGTGAAATGACTAAAATACCCTTAAGTGCTTAATGTGTGAAATTGTGTATGTTGCATTCATGAAATATATGTTGCATTTTGGGTGGGTTTGATGATACGAAGGAAGATTTGTGAGGATCGCATAGTCGCTTGACGACCGTGGATCCACCGGTGGCTTTAAGCCCATTATATGCTTAGCAGCCTTGCTGGAAAGTTGAGTAGTGTCGTTGTTGGTGCTACCTTTGGAGTGTAGGGATGGGTGGGTTGATATTTGTATCCCCACGGGAGTGTAGGGTTGGAAGGGAAATGGAGTACAGGGTTGGATATAGGATGGGTGCATTACATTCATGTGATATTGATGTGATATGAGGTCATTGTAGGCTCAGACCCAAGACCACCGTTTTTGATAGGGCTTAGGCCCAATGTAATAATTGTATGTTGATTGGATTACCAAGGGTCGTTCACACTGAGTTTCGAAACTCACACCCTTTTTATTAAATGTTTCAGGTGATCCTCAGTAGACGGCTCGACGTGGAAGAGGACTCGAAGGTGGCCACACTGCAAGCAGTTCTTAATTTGTTTTGAAAGACTTATTTTTAAATTACTTTGTTTCCATTGGGTTGTAATAAAGCCTTGTACTCCGATTTGACTTTAGATTTTGAGTTTTGTTGTTTTTGTTTCAATTGTTTACATAATTGTTGAACTTGGATAAATTTCTTAAATTTAAACATGGGCACTTATCATTACTTAGCACGATTCAAGAATTTTGGGCTTTTAGGCCTTAAAATTTTAACTTAGCAAAATCATTTTGAATTATCCCTTTGATGTGACATCACCGGTTTCGGTCATAACGTCTGGGCCAAGTCTGGGGGTGTTACAAGTGGTTTGCCAAGTTTGTTTGAACAAATCCGGCTGCCCAACATCCTGCACCCCCACCTAACCCCCAACCGGTTCCCGTAGCTGCCCAAGGTGTGGAATTGATTAGACTGAACAAGCTTCCAGTTGATAAGATTTAGAAACAAGGGGTTGAGGAGTTTAAAGCTAATGTTGATGATGATCTTGAGAGGGCAGAGTTTTGGATTGAGAACTCTATTAGGGTATTTAATAAGCTTTCTTGCACACCGGATGAGTGCTTGAAATGTGCTATATCACTTATGAGGGACTCAACATACCAATGGTGGAATACTCTTATATCTGTGGTATCGAAAGAAAGAGTTACCCGGGGTTTCTTCCAAGAAGAGTTCAGAAAGAAATATAAAAGTCAATGGTTCATTGGTCAAAAATGCTAAGAGTTTTTAGAGTTGAAAAAGGGAAGTCTATCTGTGACTGAATATGAGCGAGAGTTTGTTAGGCTCAATAAGTATGCTTGGGAATGTGTTTCCATCGAGGCCATCATGTGCAAGAGATTTGAAGATGGACTGAATGAGGATATCAGACTGCTAGTCGGGATTTTAGAATTGAAAGAATTTGTTGTGCTAGTCGACCAAGCTTGCAAGGACAAAGAGCTGAGCAAAGAAAAGAGAAAAGCTGAGTTTGAGGCTAGAGACTCAAGAAAAAGACAGCTGAATAAGTCATTTCAGTCATTGTCAAAGAAATCAAGGGATTTGTATACCTGATCAAATACTTCAGCTGGGTATCCCAACAGAGATCGTGGGAAGCAATATTCGGGTTCTATGGCCCAAACTACATCAATAGCGAGGGTTGGCAATGCTAGGTCCAATAGACCTGAATGTCAACACTGTGGTAAACAACATCCTGGTGAATGTAGGATGAACAACCGGGCTTGCTTTAAATGTGGTTCCCAAGATCACTTCATTCGAGATTGCCTTGAAATGACTGAGAAAGATAGTTTTCAGAATTTGCGGCCGAGTAATACTGCCACTAGAGGGAGGCCATCAAGAAATGCTGGAAGTAGAAACGTAGCAGAGGTGTGGCAAAAGAATTAACTGGGAGATCAGAGGTTAGAGCACCTGCTAGAACTTATGATATCGTGCTTGTGAATATGCATCATCCCCTGATGTTATCACTGGTACATGTTCTCTCTAAGATACTAATGCAGTTGCATTGATTGATCTTCGATCGACTCATTTTTATATTTGCATGAATTTGGTATATAGTAAAAATTTGTCTGTTGAGTCTACAGAGTATGTGATTAAAGTGTCGAACCCCTTATGCAAAATATGTTCTAGTTGATAAAGTTTGCAAGAGTTGTCCTTTAATGATTCGGGGTCACTGTTTTCCGGCTGACTTAATGCTTTTATTATTTGATAAGTTCAATGTAATTCTTGGAATGGATTGGTTGACTCTACATGATATCATAGTGAATTGTAGATGAAAGATTATTGAATTGAAATGTAAAAATAATGAATTTCTTCGAATTGAACCGGATGAGTTAGGTGAGATGCCTATTGTGATTTCGTCGATGTTGGCTCAGATGTATGTAAGAAAAGGGTTCGAAGCTTATCTTGCGTATGTATTGAATACGAAAGTGTCTGGATTGAAGATTGAATCTGTGTCGGTAGTTTGTGAATACACGGATGTGTTTCCAGAAGAATTGCTTGGATTACCACAGATTAGAGAGGTTGAGTTTACTATTGATTTGGTACCGAGAACTTCACCGATATCGATAGCTCTGTATAGAATGACTTCGACCGAATTGAAGGAATTTAAGTCTCAGTTGCAAGAGTTGACAGATAAGGGTTTTTAGAGACCGAGTTTTTTTCCCTGGGGTGCACCAGTGTTGTTCGTCAAGAAGACAGATCCATGAGACTTTGTATTGATTATCGTCAACTTAACAAGGTTACAATAAAGAACAAGTATCCTTTACCGAGAATTGATGATTTGTTCGATCAGTTGAAAGGTGCAACAGTGTTCTCGAATATAGACTTGAGATCAGGCTATTATCAGTTGAGAGTTAAGGATTCGGATGTGCAAAAGACCGCGTTCAAAACGAGGTATGGGCATTATGAATTTCTTGTTATGCCTTTCGGATTAACAAATGCTCCTGCAGTTTTTATAGACTTGATGAATCGAATTTTCTGACCGTATTTAGATAAGTTTGTGGTTGTATTTACTAATGACATCCTGATTTATTCCCGAGATGAGTTTGAGCATGCCAAACATTTAAGAATCATATTGAGGATTTTGAGAGATAAGAAATTGTTTGCTAAATTTAGCAAAAGTAAGTTTTGGCTCTGAGAAGTCAGATTTTTGGGACACATTATTTCAGTGGAAGGTATACGGGTTGAACCGAGTAAGATTTCGGCAGTTGTTAATTGGAAAACACTGAGAAATGTATCTGAAGTTAGAAGCTTTTTGGGTCCGGCTAGTTATTATCGATGTTTTGATGAGGGATTTTCGATGATTGCTACACCTATGACTAGATTGTTACTAAAAGATGTGAAATTCGAGTGGTCTAAAAAATTTCAACGAAGTTTTGAACAGTTAAAAATGTTATTGACTGAGGCACCAGTGTTAATGCAACCTGAGTCGAGGATAGAGTTTGTGATTTTCAGTGATGCGTCATTAAACGACCTTTGTTGTGTATTGATGCAAGAGGGTAAGGTGATAGCTTATGCCTCAAGATCGTTGAAACCGTACGAAAAGAACTATTCGACGCACGACTTAGAATTGGCTGCTATTGTGTTCGCTATAAAAATTTGAAGACATCATTTATTTGGTGAGAAGTGTCGCATCTTACTGATCACAAGAGTTTAAATCATTTGATGATTCAAAAAGATTTGAATTTGCGACAATGAAGATGGCTCTAGCTATTGAAAGACTATGAGTTAGTGATCAACTATCACCTGGTGAAAACTAACGTAGTTGCAGATGGTTTAAGTAGGAAGTCTTTGTTTGCTTTGAAGAAAATGAATACACGGTTAACCTTATCCTGATTTTGGCCGAGTTGAAAGCTAGACCGGTATTTCTTTAGCAAATTTACAAAGCTTAGAAAGGTGATAATGAGTTGCAAGCTAAATGAGTTCAATGCGAAACAAATACTGATTTAGAATATCAGATTGGATCTGACGATTGTTTGAGGTTTCGAGGTAGGATTTGTGTATCGAGAAATACTGTTCAGAAAATTCTTCACGAGGCATATAATGGTTGTTTGTCTGTCCATCCTGGAAGTACAATGATATATAACGATTTGAAGGAATTGTATTGGTGGTCAGGTATGAAAAGAAACATTTCAGAGTTTGTAACGAGATGTTTTATTTCTCAACAAGTGAAAGCCGAACAACAAGTGCCTTCGGGTTTACTTCAACCTATGACTATACCCGAGTGGAAATGGGATGAGTTACGAAGGATTTCGTATCCAGGTTACCTCTGACTCTGAAGAAGAAAGATGCTGTGTGGGTCATTGTTGATAGATTGACGAAATCGGCTCATTTTATTTCGATACATACCGATTACTCACTTGATAAGCTAGTTGAATTGTACATTGCTGAAATTGTTAGATTGCACGGGGTACATACTTCTATTATTTTGGATAGAGATCCTAGGTTCACATCATGATTTTGGAAGAATTGCAAGAAGCGTTGGGTACGAAGTTGAATTATAGTATTGCATTCCATCCGCAAACCGATGGTCAATATGAGAGAGTGATTCGAATTCTCAAAGATATGCTTCGTTGTTGTGTTTTAGAATTTGAAGGTAGTTGGGGGAAATATCTTCCCTTAGTCGAATTCGCTTATAACAACAGTTTTCAATCGAGTATTAAATGGCACCGTATGAAGCATTGTATGGCTGGAAGTGTCGAACTCCGTTGTATTAGATTGAGCTTAGTGAGAAACAGTTTTACAGGGTTGATTTGGTCAGAGAAACCAGAGAGAAAGTGAAAGTAATTCGTGATTGTTTGAAAGCAGCTTCGGATCGATAGAAATCATATGTGAATTTGAAACAGAAGGATATTGAATTTCGGGTTGGTGATAAAGTGTTTCTGAAAGTGTCTCCGTTGAAGAAAATTCTTATATTTGGTTGCAAAGACAAGTTGAGTCCGTGCTTCATTAGGCCATATTAGATTATTGAAAGAATAGGGCCAGTGGCATATCGATTAGCTTTGCTGTTGGAGTTGGAAAGAATTCACAATGTGTTTCATGTGTCAATGTTGCAACGATATTGATCAGATCCTTCGCATGTGATTTCTACAATAGAGATTGAGATTCGACCCAATATGACATATGGTGAAGAGCTGATCAAAGTATTAGCTCAAGAGGTTAAACAATTAAGAAATAAAAGCATAGCTCTAGTGAAAGTTTAGTGGCAACGACACAGGGTTGGAGAGGCTATTTGGGAACCCAAGGGAGCTATGAGAAAACAATACCTTAACCTTTTTTTTTGGTAAGATTTTTGGGGTCGAAAATCCCTAAAGGGGGAGAGTTGTAACAGCCCGTTTTTGGGTAAAATCAGAACAGTGGTTTTGGGACCACAACTCCAAAGTAGAAATATTTAATTTATTGTTTATTTAAGGTCTACAGCATTATAAAATAAGTGTGAAAATTTCGTTAAGAAATTTTATCGATTGAGTGTCCAATTTGATTAGAAGGACTAAATTGTAATAGGTGCAAAATTTGAGTTCTATAGGCTAAAGGTAGTAAATTGTTATGAAATTCTAAATTAGAGGTCTTTAAATGGTAATTAGACCATTATATCTTAGTATGGACAAAAATGGACATGGTTAGGAAAAATTTCAAAGTTTAAATGAAGGGCATTTTGGTAATCTAGTAATTAAAGACAAATTAACTAAAATAAAAGATGTCATCTTCTTCAATGTAGTCCATATAGCTGAAATTTTGGGGGAGACCATAGCTAGGGTTTTGGCCAAGCTTTCATGCTCGATTGTAAGTCCGTTCTTATCCCGTTTTTAACGATTTTTACATTTTTGATATCGTTGTAACTTGATTTTGCTATTTCAAGGACTAATTTGAAAGAAAATCAAAGTGTAAAATTTTACCCATGTAGGATGCCAATGTATTTTGATGTTTGATGGTAGAAAATGCATGTTTGTTGTTTGTTAAACGACTTTTGCAAAGTGATTTTTGATAAAAACATCAAATAGGGACTTATTTGTAAAAGTCTATAAAATGTGTAGAAAAGTGTGAATAAATGAAAAATATGGACTGTTATGAGCATAAATAACAATTGGCTAGGCTTAGGTCGTGATGAAATTGAAAGAAATTCATTTTACGAGCCTAGTGACTAAATTATAAAAAATATGAAAAGTTTGGGGCAAAAATGTAAATTTTTCCATAATATGTTTTTGGGCTGAATTGAATAATGTGATGATTAAATAAGTTAAATTTGGTATTATAGATCAAGAAAAACAAAGTTCGGGTGTAGATCGGGGGAAAACCAAAGTATTTGACGAATAGGTCCTTTTGGCCGTTTTTGTACCCGAGGTAAGTTCGTATGTTAAATAAGCTTTACTTTAAATGTGTTTACATGTTTTAATTTATGCATGAATTTTGTAATCGACCTTACAGACACATTTGATGACGATTTGGCAAGCGAGAAATCCCAATCGAACCGTAGGAATAGATTAGGATACAAGTGATATGTCACTAAGGTTTTATGTTATGTGATCCGGGTGCTGGTCCTGTATGTCCTACCGGTGGCTGAGTATATTGGCATATGTTGCGATTACTTGACAGCTTGTGTGAGCAGCACCGAGTAGCCACGTCTTGACCGACAGTTTGTGTGAGCAGGCCTATTGTTGGCTCGAGAGCGAGCATATATGTGATATGAGATAGAGGTAGCAATGGCTACACATGTGGCACCTTCTGTGCAAGGTTTCCCAAGTATCCGAATTTGTTATTCCGAGCAGTTCATTGGGTATGACAAGGATGATAATATGTATGAAATTATTTCGAGATGGTACAGGTATGTACTTAAAGCTTATGATTGTTAATTCGTGATATGACGATTTTAAGATAAGCTTGTGATGGTAGTGATGTTTGATCATGAGATTATGGAAAATTACATTGCCATATGTTATATTGCTTGCATGTCATTGTATGGTATGGTTTGCTTATTTCTTTCATACGAGCTTACTAAGCTATATAGCTTACTCCATTTTATTTCCTTGTTTTATAGTGTCACCAAGCTAGCTCGGATTGGAGATCGTCGGAGATCGTATCACACTATCGAACTGTTATTTTGGGTACCGATGATTTTAAACATTTTGAGAATATGGCATGTATAGGGACTTGGTCATTTTGTTATATGTGTCATTGTGAATTTGGCCAAATGTGTTGGCTTGTAATTGTCAAAGGCTTGATGTGGTATTTGGCCATGTAACTTGGCTCATTTTGGTTTATTTGGTTGTAAGCTTATATATATATACATGCATGTGCAACAATCTCTTGTGTGATGTGGTTTATAAATGCTTGATAAATGGTTGAATATGGATAAATGGATTGTTGTTGAATAGTTGAGGTTGGTTCATTGGTATGCCATGGAATTTACGAAGAATTATGCATGATAAAAGTACGTGTGCTGGTAGTTGTGGATATGAGTTTGGTTTGATTTTGTTTGGTAGAATATGATGTTGTATGTATGTTATGTGTGATAATGAAATGACATGAATTGGCCTTGTTTGTGTATGTATTGTTTTTCCAAGTGTGCTATGAATTATGCCTTTAACTTGTGCATGTGTAGGTGTAAATAACGGTGGCAAATGGCTTGGTAAATAGCCTTTATTTTGTCCACATGGGTAGACACACGGGCGTGTGTCTATGCCGTGGGTGACACACGGCATGCCCCACGGGTGTAAGATCCTAGATTTGGGGGTCATGCATTTGAACTTGTATTGGTATGTTAGTGTGCTCTGCATGTTATTTAGAGGTATTCTGAGGTTTCGGGAAACCTTGGACTTGGGTAGAAGCCATAGGGAAATTTTTGTTTTGAGCTGAGCAAAAGGGAGAGCAAAGGGAGCTAGGCTTTAAGGGAAATTAATGTGGAGGTTAGGACACAAGAGATCAAGTGGTAAAGTGGCAAGGGAGGCGCCACTTAGTGCTTTGGAAAGTGACGCCTCAAGGAGCAAAAAGGGGACAGGGTTCGAGCTGCAGAGGTAGCATTTTGGCATTTGTTTTTGCGTCAGGAGAGGGGGAGGAATTGGATTCGGCTATGGCACTAAAAAGGAGGGATTTGACTGAGTCAAATTATTTTAAATGTGTGGCAAGGAGAAGGGATGAGATTGGATTTAATTTGAACTTGTTTGAAAGGATGGTGTTGAGAGAAATTAGGAGAAAAACAAGGGATTGGGTGAGAGGAGAAGATGTGGCCAGCCTAGGGACTTCTTTGATGACCATTTCGGTCATGTGGGTAAGGGGGGAGTAGCCGAATTTTATTAAGGGGTGGTGTGCTTTTCTTTCTCTGAAATTTAGCCCTTCTCTTCTAAGTCTTCACTCTTTTCTTCTCATACATTACCCACTCTAAAAACGCCTCTCTTCTTCACTTGTTCACCTTGGCCGAAACTTCAAGAGATCACTAAGGTCACTTTCTCTTCCATTTTTTTTTTATTCTTCTTCACTTCACTCATCCCTGGACCGAAATCTCCCACAATCCCACCATTGCCGCAACACCTCAAACCTTCCATTTCTCATTTCTTTTGTTCAAGCCGAATCCTCTATTTTGTGGCCATAACTTATTGCTCCTCTACCCTGTTGAAGTCGATTTGATCATAAGCATTAAAAGCCGAAAACTCAACATCTCTTTCCTCTTGTCGACATCTTGAGTTAGTGAACCATTTGCGTTCTGATCACTCTATTTGGTAAGGATCTCTCTTGGGTGATTTCTTGTTCTTTTCTTTCTGTCTATTGAAATCAAGACTCTAATCCCTTTTCTCCTCTTTGGCCGAAACTTTGAAGGTGAGTTTCGGGATTTGTTTGTAGCCGCCTATAAGGGAGATCATCCGGGATTTGATTAGCTAAGGTAAGAGAAGTGTGATTTAGGCCGAAGGCCATCTGCTTTGGTTCATTAAATGTTAGAATTGATTCTAACATAGAGTTTGTAGGGATTTCAACATCTTCATAAGACGAGTAGCGATTTCGGGATTTAGAACCGCAAGGTAAGGGAGTAATAATTATCGGCCAAAGGCCATGTTGTTTATGGATGTTAGCCGAATCTGACTATGGTCATTTAGGGGCAGTTCAACTGTGGTATTCAAGCAGTTCGGGATTCTGATCCATTCGGTAAGGGTGTTAAGTTGTAGTTTCTTTTCATTTAGGATCTTATACGTAGTTGACCGTGTTTTCTGATTAAGCGTTGATTCGATGGACGCGAATACCAGTGGGAAGGAGAAAGGAGTAGTGCCTACCCCTAAGTTCAAGAAACGTTCGGTTTCAGCTGTTCGGGATTGGCCACCGGGGTGTGGGCCAGCGTCAGAACAGGAGTGTAGGTAGATAGCTGTAGTTTCGGTTAGAGATAGCATTGATATCTAGAGTGTGATTCTTCGGGTTATCAGGTGTGTAGTTATCGCACTGTTCTCCTGTTAGTTGTGTATGTTGTTATATATATATGTTTATGATGTGTATGGTAGCCGAAAACAATGGCTGAGATGGTGGCTACCCATGGGGGTAATCGGTTAACAGGTCAGTGTTATATGATATTAAATTATCTAAGGTGTATGTGTGATATTGTGGTGAGCATGTGATGTATACCCATTCTAAATGTTATTCTGGCATAATACATATATATATGCATGGGGCTTGGGATATGATTACAGAAGGACAGGGTGTACATATTTATGTACGTGGTCTGATGTTAGCCTTATGCTACATTGGCGCTTGATGTTGGCTGTGTGCTTCATCAAGGTGGGGTGTTGGCTATGTGCCACATCGTGGGCGGATGATAGCTGTGTGCATCACCGTGGATTGAGGATGACCGCGAGTCACCTCGTGGATACAGACATGTGGGGTCACTTAGGTGATCGGTGGCTAAGCCACGGCCTTGGGCAGCAGGTCTGCCAAGGAGGTGTGTAGCGGTTGGAGGGCGATTTAGTAATCCCCTGGTGTGTGCGGCAGGTATGGGGGTGTGTAGCGGATGGACACTAGGTTGGGCTGGGCTTCATTTTGCATAA
Source organism: Gossypium australe (assembly GCA_005393395.2). NCBI lineage: Eukaryota > Viridiplantae > Streptophyta > Magnoliopsida > Malvales > Malvaceae > Gossypium > Gossypium australe. Next base: position 19,120,723 of record CM016615.1, read on the forward strand.
TTATGTATGTGGACCGTGTGGATATCGGCCAAGCCCATATTGTGGAGGCATGTGAAATAACTATACACTGAGTCGGTTTGACTCACCCAATTTTTGCCAACAATGCAGGTGATTCATGATTCTTGGACCGGGCTGGAGTGGAGACGAGGTGGCCATGCAGAAGATGTTTTATTTGTTTTATGCAATTTACATTTAAAGTACATTTTGGGAAATTCATTATTGTAATAAGGCCAATTAAAAGATTTTGGGGATTTTATTATATTTAAGTTGGATTGACGAGCAAGTTAATATTTGGGAATGTTATAATTTTAAAAGCAGTTTACACCATAAAAACTTATATTAAAGTTTTGAATCTGAGAATTTGTAACAGCTTAATTTTACTTAGAATTTTTAATTCACAATGTTTTTATAAATGACAGAAAAATTATTATGTTTTCACCCTTATGTCAAAATCTTTCAAACTTTTTCCACAGTAGCATTCTAAATCTGGCAGTGGTGTTTGGGCCGGGTTTGGGGTTTACAACGGGCATGTGTTTCGATCGTGTGTCCCCTGCACCTTAATTTTGAGAAACAAAATCCTCAAAATTGAGCACATGGGCAAAGACACGGGCGTGTGTCTTAGCCGTGTGAGGACACGGCCTCAGGCACGAGCGTGTGTCCCAGGCGTGTGAAGTCTGCACCTATTTTATGAAAATGTAATTAACTAGACCGCCTAGCAGACAGGCGTGTGACCTCAATTTGTTCATGCATTGCAAAACAAGAGTTACACGAGTTAGGGACACGGGGGTGTGACCACACGGCCTACCCACACTGGCGTCTCCCAAACCACACGGGCGTGAGACCTTTGTTCATAGCAAAAATTTTCTAAGTTTTGTAAAAATATATTCTCGTGTTGTCGGTTTAGTCTCGAACCACTTCCAAGGCAGGTTTTGGGCCTCGTAGGATCGCATTAGGGACTCTATGTTTGAATGCAAATGGTTTTAATTTGGATGAAAATTTATGACTCGGAATTGTATGTTTGCTTGTGATGTAAGTCCGGCAATGCCTCGTATCCTGTTCCGGGGTTGAATACGGGTAAGGGGTGTTACATACAGAATATTACAGTACAATTCATATCAATGAACTTCAACCAGAAACGATTATATAAATTAAATAATAACATGCAATACTTATATTAATTAGAGCAGAAATACATTTATGGGCCTTAAATTGAGCTTACGAGGCCTTAAATGGTTTGGGAACATTCTGAGATCAATTTGAAATACAATAGAAAATTTTGGAAAAACTGAAGAATTTTGAAAATAGAGGTCACACGGTCGTGTGGCCAAGTCGTGTGACATAGCCCAGACCGTGTGGACATTCAAAGTTTGGACACACGGTCGTGTCCCAGCCCATGTGGGTATTCAAAATGAAGCCACATGCTCGTGGCACAAACCGTGTGCCAAACCGTGTGTGCATTTGATGTTGGGTTACATAGCCATGTCATAGGTCGTGTGCCTGACAGTGCTACATGTTGACTTGAGACACATGACCGTATCCCAGGTCGTGTCTCAGATCGTGTGACACCTGTATCTAAACCAACAATGACACACGATTGTGTGGGGTGGTTGTGTGTCGTACATGACCATGTGATAGCCCATGTCCCAGGCTGTGTGCTACCTAAATTGCCCCAAAAACAAGCCATTTTCTACCCATTTTCTTAGGTGCCAAGACATACGAAAAACACGTGTTTACAAGCCCTCAAAACACATTCAAATAGACTCAAAACATTCCAAAACAACCAATCTATGTGCCTAATCAATGTGCCCTTAATGAGAACACAATTCAAACACCTAAATAATACAAAATCAAAGCTATGTTTTCATGTCAAAAGCATTTACCAAATAGTTTGCATTTAAACTAAAAAACCATGCATTAGCTCATGCCAAAATTTACCATTCATCTACAACATTCAAGTCCAGTTCACTATAGGATAATCCTTCTTTAATGGCATAGGGCAATAAGACCACATCACATACTTATGAACACTTATAAGCCAAACATCAAAAGTATATACACATGTACCAATAATCCATCTATGACAAACATCATTTAAGTGTAACAAACACCATAAGTAACAAGTAACCAAAATAATTTCAAATAAGCTATTACATGCCATATAACTGTAGGTAAACGTTCAAATGCTACCAAATGATATCCGGATAGTGTGATTTCTTTGAATTGATCCAATTGCTCGATTTCCAAAAAAGGCTATCTACAAAGAAATTAAATATATAACACAAGTAAACTTCTATAGGGCTTAGTAAGTTCGACAATTAAAATGATAAAGCTTGTCGAGATAAACATAACAGTTATTGATGACAAGAATGTTAGACAGTGCTTCCTGTTTAACCACCAGCATAAATAGGTGAGTTTATATTCAATCATATACAAGTTACATATTAATAATATCATACAAGCTCATTCAAAATTAAGTCTCAACACTATTGGGAATTTCATGGACAACCATTATACGATTCATTAATAAAACACTTAACACTGGAAATATTGCCTGATGAACGATATAACGAATACGAGTACATGATTATCCATTCGAAACATGCCAAACACTTAAATGAGCCAATCCAACTAAAAACACGCATTGGCAACAAATGCCTAGACCAAAGGCTAACATCCCTTTGAAAACATGCCTAAGCACCAAGTGCTAAGCCCGAAGGCTTTACATCCGCCCCCATTAATTTGCTAGAATTACTGTAATATAACACGATACTTCACAACAAATGTAACACCTCGCACACGGCCTATGCGTTAAGACCAGACTTGGAATGCCGCACAAATTGAACATACATCTAATCATCAAATGATTTAATGAAAACAAATCTTCAAAAACTATTTTGGTGATGGAGTTTATCAGAAACCGAGGTTAATTTGAAATCAATGATTTTAGAGTATAAGTGTTTATAATTTGATCTCGAAGAAATAATTGGTTATTATTTTTTTTAAAGAAGTTTAAAATGAATTCAAAAAGATTTTGAAAACAAAATTCATAAGAGTTTCACAAAATTTTTACAAGATTGAGATATTTAAGAAAAACCTCTTTTTATAAGTAAATTAAAGAAAACATTATAAAATTTAAAATAGTCCCCTTTTAGTATCTAAAACATATTAAAATTCATCAACAATTAAAAATCCATAATAATAATAATAATAATAATAATAATAGAGGCCTTATTACATCACAACTGAAAAATTAATTAAGAAAAATACTAAAGAGAAGTTCAAAGTTCATAAAAAAAACCATCATTTGAAGTATGGCCCCCGCGAAGTCATCCTCGGCCCAAGCCTCCATCAATTATCATTAACTGAGAAGGGTAAGAAAACAGGGTGAGTTACTTTGAACTCAGTGTGTAACCCGCTTACCAAGTCCACTAGGCCAAATCATCAAAGCATTTTTTTTATTGGGCTTGAGCCCATTAACGAATTTAACAACATAGTAATTTAAAAAAATGCATGTGAAATGAAATTCCCAACCAAGCCTAGATTTCCATCCGCTACACGCCACCCGTACCAACCAGCACACCTGTGGGGGTGAAGTCAACCCACCCCACCAACACACCAATCGCAGGCATAAAGCCATTTAAAAAGTTTGTGGCTGAGCCACCCGAACTAAATTGTGGCAGAGCCACCCGAACTAGACTGTGGCAGAGCCACCAGAACTTCTCTTCAATTTTATCCCAACCCATGCAATCATGTATACATATATCAATCATCACAATATTCATATGATAATTTCAACATAAGGCCCATACCACAAGTTGACCCATTTCTCATTTTGGCCCATATGGTACTCTAGCAATTCGACCCATTAAGCAATCTAGCAATTTGGCCCATTAAGCAATCTAGCAATTTGGCCCATTAAGCAATCTAGCAACTTGGCCCGTTAATCAGATGAGGCCCTTTTCACAATTTTCACACTTGGCCAATTTTATCAAATAATCTGTATGGCCTATTTATCACATGAGGCCCAAAATATCACTTTTTAACATAATAGCCCATTAAGGGCAATTCCGAAATTTTCGCGATTTAATACTGACTTCATGCACTTAACGCTAAAGTGTTATTATACCATATTTTCCGATTTCATCAACGTTGCGGTTTTTAGTCTAATGTTTAATTACGGTATGACATCTAACCCATGAGGTAAGTGTGAAATTACACACCTAATCACGGTAAGCACTACGCTCTCTCGATCGTCGACACCTAAAATTTTATAACGCTTGATTAGTCGACACATGCGATTTAATAAATCTATTTGTTGATTTAATAAATTTTATAATGCTTGATTAGTCGACACATGCGATTTAACCCCCGGAATCGTGAACAACTACGATTTGTTGATTTTTCTCGGTTAACGATTCACAACCCGATTGAAAGTCCAGAATCGCTGATGTCTCACAATTGCGAACAAATATTAGTCCAAACTAATATTACCTTGTTCTGAACGATTGATTAAAGGAATAGGGTCGTCTTACCACAAAAAGTTCGTATGATCTCAAGATGAAAGATCGAGCGATAGAGTCCCTATAATAATATTGGTTAATCATCACCATCTTAATCGAATAAAAAATGATTATAAGATCCGTGAAGAACTCTTACCTCTAAGATTTTAGAACCATTTTCTAGCGATTAAAAGATGACTTCGGAAACTCTAAGTTTCGGCATTTCATTATATCTACAGAGAAGAAAAGTGATTTCGAATGAAAGAAAGTATGGTGATGATCTCGATCAATATGGCAATCACAAACCAAACATAGATTCGGCCATAAAAGAAAGAAAATAAAAAGTTGAAAAAGAACACTTACTGATTGATCAAGAAATGAACGTTAATATGGATGAGAAGAAGAACTAGAGAGGAGATGAAGGTTCGGTTATAGAGAAAATTGTATATTGATATTCGTCTATGGTGAAAAGAATTAAGACAAAAGAGATGCTTGAAGGATTTCGTGAAAAAGAAAAGAAATAAGAAGAAGGATGTTTGACTAGCTTGATTTTCAAGAAAGATGAAAGAACAAATTTTGATCTCAATGGTTGGTGTACATTCGGCAACAAGAAGGAAAGAAAAGAAGAGAATCTGCACACTAAAATTTGAAGATTCAGCACGAAGGAAATTTGAAGAGAGAAGAGAAATTGTTACAAAAGTTGTATAAAGGGATTGACCAAAATAAACACTAAAACTTTACTAAAACACCCAGCAAAATTTAGCTACCCCCCAACACTCAAAACCATCCCCATACATGACCCAAATGGTCAAAATTTGCGAACCATACCCTCCCCTTTTTGTGCCAATATGTTCTCCATATTATTATTTAATGATTTCTTTCTTAATGTTTGGCGGAGCCTTAATATAATAAGGCTATGGATAGCACCTAAAAGAGAACAAAAATTGGTGGGACGGAAAAAATGGATGGGCATGACTTGTATTTTTTTATTAAAAAAAACAAAGGTGAAAGATGGATTGGTGGGAGATATTCGGCCACACCAAATGATGGCAATTGGATTTTATATTTTATTTTATAGGATGGTACAAAGTTGAAGTAAAATATAGAGAGCATGGACGGCATAATTTGGGGGGATTATAAGGAATATAAGGTAATGGATGAATAAACAAATGGAAGCTAAAAACAGGTGTTTATTGAGGGGAATCTTTGAATTTGAATTAAATAAACATGACATTATGGGTAAATTAAAGAAGGAATATCTATGGCATGGACGGCAAGCATGTGATTGGAAGTAATGGAATTTGGCTTTGTGAATAAACAATGGGAAATTAAAAGTAAGCATGGTACAAGGTGGGATGCTTTTGGTTTTTACTTAAATAAACAATTGAAGGAGGAATGTAATGGAAGCCATAGGTGCTTATGGGTGGCAATAAGAAGAAATGAATAAACAAAATAACAAGGCTTTTTTTAAAAAAAAATCATGAAGCTATGATTGAATAAACAAATTGAAAGAACATGTGCAGGCCGAATGTTGCGGAATATTGGCTCCAGGCATTGGAACGAATCATGGACGATTTGGAGTGCACCACTGAGCAGAAGCTAAGAGGAGCCGTGTCCTTGTTAAGGGACGAGGCGTATCAATGGTGGCTTACTGTTCGAGAAGGCACTGAGGCTGCATTAGTTACTTGGGATTTCTTCAAAGCTGCTTTCCAAGGGAAGTATGTTGGGACAAGTTATGTGGATGCCCGGAGGAAGGAATTCCTGAATCTGGTTCAAGGAAATAAGACGGTGGCAGCTTACGAGGTAGAATTTCTACGATTGAGTCGTTATGCTCGGACTATAGTGCCAACGGATATGAGCATTGTGTACGCTTTGAAGATGGGCTGAATGATGAGTTACGGGTACTAATAGCCCCACAACAAGTAATGACTTTTGCCACGCTTGTGGAGAAAGCTAAGATAGCCGAAGAGGCTAAGAACTCAGAACGCTAGAACCGGGATAGAGTCAGAGGCAAGAGGGACTTTAAGTACTCGGGTTCTTCTAAAAGGTTCCAAAAGAGGCCTTGAAATGATGAGCCAGCTCAAGCTAGAGCACCTGTGACTACCAATCAGAGTCGAGACTGTGCCGACTGTGGGAAACGACACTCCGGGGAATGCTGGAAGAAAACTGGTGGTTGTTATAAATGTGGTTCCAAGGATCATCAATATAGGAATTGCCCTCGACGGACTGCTCCGACTCAAGAAGCTCGTAACTTTAATGCACAGCCAGCCAGAGGCGCTCAACAGCCACTGAGAGGCCGTGGACCAGGTCGTGGTGGTAATGGTGCTGGCCGTGGTCAAGGTGCACCGGGTCGAGGAAATGGCTTTAGAGGTAACACGGAGGCAAGACAGTCGGGGTTGGTCTATGCGATCAGGCATCGTGAAGATGGCGATGCACCTGATGTGATAACTGGTACGTTCTTCATTTTTGATGTACCTGTTACTGCTTTGATAGATATCGGGTCTACCCACGCGTATGTTGCTAGTGCCATATCTGGAAACCTGAATATTAGATCTGAGATTACCGATAGAGAGATGACGGTAATTAGTCCTTTAAGACAGTCTGTAATCGTGAATAAATTGTATAGAGACGTGCCCTTGGAAACTCAAAGAGAAATATTTTTGGCGGACTTGATGGAATTGCCTTTCGGTGAGTTTGATCTTATTTTGGGCATGGGTTGGTTGGTGAAGCATCGGGCGCAACTGGATTGTGCTGAAAAGCGAATGTCAGTAAGGACTGTGGATGATGAGGAGGTAGTGATGATAGGCGAGTGAAGGAACTTTTTAGAAAATGTGGTATCTGCTTTAAAGACAGAAAAGTTGGTGCGAAAAAGGTATGGAGCGTTCCTAGCCTTCATTAGTGCTTTGGGTGCCAAGGAACTATCAGTGGAAAATGTGAGAACGGTGAAAGAATTTTCAGATGTCTTTCGCGAAGAACTTCCTAGATTGCCTCCGGACCGGGAGGTAGAGTTTAGCTTTGAGCTATTACCAGGAACGGCTCCGGTGTCCATTGCTCCTTATAGAATGGCGCCGAAGGAGTTAGCGGAGCTTAAAGCCTAAATTCAGGAATTGTTTGACTGGGGATTTATTCGACCGAGCGTGTCTCCGTGAGGAGCACCGGTTTTGTTTGTTAAGAAGAAGGATGGGTCGATGCGTATGTGCATTGATTATAGGCAGCTGAATAAATTGACCAATGCACCAGCTACATTTATGGACATGATGAATCGAGTCTTTCAACCCTATCTAGACCAGTTCGTAGTGGTGTTCATAGATGACATCTTGGTATTTTTGAAGAATGAGGAAGAGCATGACTCACATTTACGCATAGTATTGCAAATACTGCGAGATAAACAACTTTATGCCAAATTCAGTAAGTGTGAATTTTGGCTGAAGTAAGTTTCTTGGGTCATGTGGCGTCAGCCGAATGAATAAGAGTTGATCCTCAGAATGTAGAGGCTGTGTTGAATTGGAAACCACCGAAGTCAGTGTCTGAGATTCGGAGTTTCTTAGGTTTGGCTGGTTATTATAGACGCTTTGTTGAGGGGTTTTCGTTGATTGCTGCACCCCTAACTAAGCTATTGCGAAAGGGAATACCGTATGTATGGACCGATAAACAACAAGAGAGTTTTGAGGAACTGAAGAAGATTTTGATGAAAGCGCCAGTACTGATTCAACCTGAGGCTGGAAAGGAGTTTACTGTTTACTGCGATGCGTTACACACGGGTTTAGGATGTGTGTTGATGTAAGGTGGTAAAGTAGTGGCTTATGCATCTCGTCAGTTAAGGCCGCACGAAGTCAATTATCCTACTCATGATTTAGAGTTGGCTGTGGTAGTTTTTGCTTTGAAGATTTGGAGGCACTACCTGTACGGCGAGCAGTCGATCATTTATACGGATCATAAAAGTCTGAAGTACCATCTTACCCAAAAGGAGTTGAACTTAAGACAGCGAAGATGGATAGAGTTGTTGAAGGATTCTGACTTCTCAATCGAGTATCATCCTGGAAAGGCTAACGTGGTGGCAGACGCGTTGAGTCGTAAGGTGATATCGGAGTTGAGAGCAATGTTTGCTCATCTTAGTTTGTATGAAGATGGCAGTTTGCTAGCAGAACTTCAGGTGAAGCCTATGTGGTTGGAACAGATCAAGGAGAAGCAATTATCAGATGAAAAGTTGGGTCCTTTATTTCATCAAGTTGAAAGTGGTGTAATAGGGGATTTTGGATTTAATAAGGATGTAGTATTGTGTTTTCGCGGAAGAATTTGTATGCCCAATGATTCAGATTTAAGACAAATGATTCTGCGAGAGGCGCATAGTAGCCCCTATGCTATACGCCCTGGAGGAAGTAAGATGTATCGAGATCTTCGTGAACAGTATTGGTGGCCAGGGTTGAAACGGGAGGTTACTGATTTTGTGAGTAGGTGCTTAACATGTCAGCAAGTGAAGGCAGAACATCAATTGCCGTCGGGATTGCTACAACCGGTGAAGATTCCATTATGGAAATGGGAAAGAATAACGATGGATTTTATTAATGGGTTACCCTTAACGCCTACTAAGAAAAATTCCGTTTGGGTAATAGTCGATCGATTGACGAAGACTGCCCTTTTCCTACCTGTTCGTATGGATTACTCATTGCAGAAGTTGGCCAAGTTATACGTAGCTGAGATCGTGAGGTTACATGGGGTACCAGTGTCTATTATTTCGGATAGGGACCTGGACCCTAGGTTTACATCACGATTTTGGAAAGCCTTACATGAAGCTTTGGGAACCAAGTTGAATTTTAGTACGGCTTTTCATCCTCAGTCAGATGGACAGTCAGAGAGAGTAATTCAAATTTTGGAAGACATGTTAAGGGGCTGTGTGATTGACTTCAGGGGTAGTTGGGAGGATTTCCTACCGTTGGCAGAATTTGCTTATAACAATAGCTATCAATCCAGCATCCAAATGGCACCCTACGAGGCATTGTACGATCGTAAGTGTCGTACTCCTACTTGTTGGACTGAATTGGGGGAGCGACAGATATTGGGTCCTGAACTGATATCGGAGACGGAGGAAAAAGTAAAGGTAATTCGGGCACGGTTAAAAGAAGCTTCGGATAGACAAAAATCTTATGCGGATCTGAAGCGTAAGGATATTGAGTTTGCGGTGGGAAATCAGGTATTTCTAAAGGTCTCACCTTGAAAGAAGATCTTCAGATTTGGAAGGAAGGGCAAATTGAGCCCCAGGTTTATCGGACCGTACCGTGTGTTGAAGCGTATTGGGCCAGTAGCTTATCAGCTTGAGTTACCTCCGGAGTTGAGTCACATACATAGTGTATTTCATGTCTCAATGTTAAGGCGTTATCGATCGGATCCGTCTCATATTATACCGGTAGTAGAAATTGAGATAAGACCTGATTTGTCATTTGAAGAGGAACCGGTACAAATTCTAGATCGGGACGTTAAGGTACTGAGAAGGAAGACTGTGCCGTTAGTTAAAGTTCTATGGCGTAATCACAGATCAGAGGAAACTACATGGGAGCCTAAGGAAACAATTCGGCAGCAATATCCCCATCTCTTTTAATCAGGTAAATTTTGAGGACGAAATTTTCTTTAAGGGGGTAGAACTGTAACATCCTGCACATGTTCTTTCAATTTGTTTATTCAATCATAGCTTCATGATTTATTTTTTTTTTTTGAAAAAAAGCCTTGTTATTTTGTTTATTCATTTCTTCATATTGCCGCCCATAAGCACCCATGGCTTCCATTACATTCCTCCTTCAATTGTTTATTTAAGTAAAAACCAAAAGCATCCTACCTTGTACATTGCTTACTTTTAATTTCCCATTGTTTATTCACAAAGCCAAATTCCATTACTTCCAATCACATGCTTGTCGTCCATGCCATAGATATTCCTTCTTTAATTCACCCATAATGCCATGTTTATTTAATTCAAATTCAAAGATTCCCCTCAATCAACACCTATTTTTGGCTTCCATTTGTTTATTCATCCATTACCATAAATTCCTTATAATCCCCCCAAATTATGCCATCCATGCTCTCTATATTTTACTTCAACTTTGTGCCATCCTATAAAATAAAATATAAAATCCATTTGCCATCATTTGGTGTGGCCGAATATCTCCCACCAATCCATCTTTCACCTTTGTTTTTTTTAATAAAAAAATACAACTCATGCCCATCCATTTTTGCCATCCCACCAATTTTTGTTCTCTTTTAAGTGCTATCCATAGCCTTATTATATTAAGGCTCCACCAAACATTAAGAAAGAAATCATTAAATAATAATATGGGGAACATATTGGCGCAAAAAGGGAAGGGTATGGTTGGCAAATTTTGACCATTTGGGTCATGTATGGGGACGGTTTTGAGTGTTGGGGGTAGCTAAATTTTGCTTAGTGTTTTAGTAAAGTTTTAGTGTTTGTTTTGGTCAATCCCTTTATGTAACTTTTGTAACAATTTCTCTTCTCTCTTCAAATTTCCTTCTTGCCGAATCCTCAAATTTGAGTGTGCAGATTCTCTTCTTTTCTTTCCTTCTTGTTGCCGAATGTACACCAACCATTGAGATCAAAATTTGTTCTTTCATCTTTCTTGAAAATCAAGCTAGTCAAACATCCTTCTTCTTATTTCTTTTCTTTTTCACGAAATCCTTCAAGCATCTCTTTTGTCTTAATTATTTTCACCATAGACGAATATCAACATACAATTTTCTCTATAACCGAACCTTCATCTCTTCTCTATTTCTTCTTCTCATCCATATTAACGTCCATTTCTTGATCAATCGGTAAGTGTTCTTTTTCAACTTTTTATTTTCTTTCTTTTATGGCTAAATCTATGTTTGGTTTGTGATGGCCATATTGACTGAGACCATCACCATACTTTCTTTCATTCAAAATCACTTTTCATCTCTGTATAAATATAATGAAAGGCCGAAACTTAGAGTTTCCGAAGTCATCTTTTAATCGCTAGAAAATGGTTCTAAAATCTTAGTGGTAAGAGTTCTTCACGGATCTTATAATCATTTTTTATTCGATTAAGATGGTGATGATTAACCAATATTATTATAGGGACTCTATCGCTCGATCTTTCATCTTGAGATCATACGGACTTTTTGTGGTAAGACGACCCTATTCCTTAAATCAATCGTTCATAACAAGGTAATATTAGTTTGGACTAATATTTGTTCGCAATTGTGAGACATCAGCGATTCTGGACTTTCCATCGGGTTGTGAATCGTTAACTGGGAAAAACCGACAAATCGTAGTTGTTCACGATTCCGGGGGTAAATTTTAGATCGTTTGTTTTAAAATAGATTTATTAAATCGCATGTGTCGACTAATCAAGCGTTATAAAATTTTAGGTGTCGACGATCTAGAGAGCGTAGTGCTTATCGTGATCAGGTGTGTAATTTCACACTTACCTCATGGGTTAGATGTCATACCGTAATTAAACATCAGACTAAAAACCGCAATGTTGATGAAATCGGAAAATATGGTATAATAACACTTCAGTGTTAAGTGCATGAAGTCAGTATTAAATCGCGAAAATTTCGGAATTGCCCTTAATGGGCTATTATGTTAAAAAGTGATATTTTGGGCCTCATGTGATAAATGGGCCATACAGATTATTTGATAAAATTGGCCAAGTGCGAAAATTGTGAAAAGGGCCTCATGTGATTAACGGGCCAAGTTGCTAGATTGCTTAATGGGCCAAATTGCTAGATTGCTTAATGGGCCAAATTGCTAGATTGCTTAATGGGTCGAATTGCTAGAGTACCATATGGGCCAAAATGAGAAATGGGTCAACTTGTGGTATGGGCCTTATGTTGAAATTATCATATGAATATTGTGATGCTTGATATATGTATACATGATTGCATGGGTTGGGATAAAATTGAAGAGAAGTTCTGGTGGCTCTGCCAGAGTCTAGTTCGGGTGGCTCTGCCACAATTTAGTTCGGGTGGCTCAGCCACAAACTTTTTAAATGGCTTTATGCCTGCGATTGGTGTGTTGGTGGGGTGGGTTGACTTCACCCCCACAGGTGTGCTGGTTGGTATGGGTGGCGTGTAGCGGATGGAAATCTAGGCTTGGTTGGGAATTTCATTTCACATGCATTTTTTTTTAAATTACTATGTTGTTAAATTCGTTAATGGGCTCAAGCCCAATAAAAAAAATGCTTTGATGATTTGGCCTAGTGGACTTGGTAAGTGGGTTACACACTGAGTTCAAAGTAACTCACCCTGTTTTCTTACACTTCTCAGGTAATGATAATTGATAGAGGCTTCGGCCGAGGATGACTTCGCGGGGGCCATACTTCAAATGATGGTTTTTTTTTTATGAACTTTGAACTACTCTTTAGTATTTTACTTAATTAATTTTTCAATTGTGATGTAATAAGGCCTCTATTATTATTATTATTATTATTATTATTATTATTATTATTATTATTATTATTATTATTATTATGGATTTTTAATTGTGGATGAATTTTAATATGTTTTAGATACTAAAAGGGGACTATTTTAAATTTTAAAATGTTTTCTTTAATTTACTTATAAAAAGAGGTTTTTCTTCAATATCCCAATCTCGTAAAAATTTTGTGAAACTCTTATGAATTTTGTTTTCAAAATCTTTTTGAATTCATTTTAAACTTCTTTAAAAAAAAAAACCAATTATTTCTTCGAGATCAAATTATAAACACTTATACTCTAAAATCATTTATTTCAAATTAACCTCGGTTTCTAATAAACTCCACCAGCAAAATAGTTTTTGAAGATTTGTTTTCTTTAAATCATTTGATGATTAGATGTATGTTCGATTTGTGTGGCATTCCAAGTCTGGTCTTAACGCATAGGCTGTAACAACCCAAACCCGGCCCATTTGTGTGATCGAATTTGAAATGCCACTGCGGAAAAACGTTTGAAAAACTTTTGACTCAGAGTTTAAAACATAAAAGATTTGTGAAAGCCCAAATCTTTGAAAATGTTTTTGGGCCCAAAACCCTCAAAGTCGAGTTTTGAACCAGGCTCTAATACCAAATTGTAACACCCCAAACCCGACCCATTTGCTATGACCTAATTTGAAATGCCACTGCGGAAAAATATTTGAAAAACATTTTTCTTAAAATTAAAAACATAAAAATTTGTTGTCTTTACTAAAACATTGTGTAATTAAAGTTCCAAATAAAATTAAGTTGTTTTTAATAAAACATTTTCAAATAATAATATAATCGACAATCCAACCTAAAACATAATAAAAGTCCTTAAATACTTAAAGTGGCCCTTATTACAAAAAAAATAGCCTTTCATAAATAAAATGTGTAAAACAATTAAAATATCTTCTGCATGGGCCACCTCGTATCCACTCCAACTCGGTCCGAGTATCACCTGAAAGGTTTGAGAAAAATTGGGTGAGTCACACAGACTCAGTGTGTAATTAATCCACTGAATTCCACCCACATGTTAACCACATATTAACCCATATAACAGATAACAAGATATCATATTCACTTAATAACACATTCTGGGCTTGGCCCATATTCATATCACTTATCAGGTAACAGGGTAATTAACCGTATAATTCCACATATCGGGCTTAACCCATTTCCACAATGATCCACATTCATATACTGGGCTTGACCCATTTCTAATTAATCCACATATCCATTAAAATTATGCAAAATGCACCCAACCCAACCTAGGGTTCATCCTATACACACCCCCGTATCCAGCCACCACACACCAGGGGATTATCAAATCACCCTCTCCTTTTCACTCCAAAAGGCAATCAATGCCGTCCACGTGCAATTAAGCACAATAATCCACAACGCGACCTCAGTCATCGCCAATCCACGATGTAGCCGTAGCTAACACCAAAACTACGATGGGACACATAGTCACTCATCAACCACGATATGGCACATAGCCGATATCAACCACGATGAGGCACACAACCACTCATCAAGCCACGCGAACTAAATCGCAATTAATCCACAACGTGACCTTAGTCAACGTCAATCCACGATGTAGCTCAAGGCTAACATCAAACCACGTACTCGAAGTACACCCGTACCTTCTTTCATATCATATCCCAACCCATGCACATGTAACATAAATAATGATATAATATAATGATGCGTGAGCATGTTCATCAAGCATAGTCATAACACATATTCATATTAATAATCACATATCATCAGGTTTGGTACTTACCGGATTATCGACATACCCCTTTAAGGGTATTTATCTCATAACTTTTACTGCACTTGTTAGTACATAATCAACACATACAAATATAGCAAAAACCCGGAAAACGGTGGGTTAATCATACACCTGCCTATTAGTGAAATCCCGAACTACTCGAATCTAACACGATCTCGAAACGTGGTTCTTCCTTCTCCCTTAAAGCCGATTTGGTCTCCTACCAAATCCTGAATCACACTCTGAGTTCCCTTCCTTTAGCTACACACAAAAGAACACCTTTTTATGGCACTAAGAACAATCAGTCATGCCTAAAACCAAGATTTAATCCTTGATTCGGCACACTTAAAAGAAAGAGAACCTACACCGATTGCTAGGATAGAAATTACTTACCACCATGTTGCTTGAAGAGACCAAAAAGAGAAAAAGGTTTCGGCTAAACCTTCCCAATGATAATGAGATATTCGGCTAACACAAAGATAGGTATAGAAACGAGGTTGAGATGGTGTTTCGGCACTTTACTAATGAAAAGAGTAAACGCAAGAGTGGAGAGAGTTGAAAGTTTAGAGGATTCGGCCAAGAATAAACTAGATCAAAGTTTCGGCTTTTGAATATGGTGAAAAGAATAGAGGAGAAAGATGAATAGTGTTTCGACTTAAAAGTTTCAAGAAAAGAAAAGAGAACAAAAGAACTTAGAAGATTCGGCTATGACTCATATTGAATAAAAAAAATAGGATATTCGGCCACAAGAGAATAGGTATGGATTTGGGGTTGAAAGAAAGAAATGATGAATAGGAGAAGGTTAGAAAAATATTGACAACACACCTTAATGCACCAAATACCCAAATGACTTGCCTATAACCCTCTTGACCGAAACTTGGAGAAAAAGAGAAAAACCAAAACTATTAACTATGAATTTTGACACACCTATCTTACTATTACCAAATCGAAAATGCCATCCTACCAAGACCCAAATTCGGCCAACACCAATTCCTTCACCCAAATCCCATATTTCCTCTTTAATTCCTCCTAAATCCTTCCAAAAATTCGGCCAACCCCCCCTAGCCATTTATGCGTCCACATTCATGGTCAAAATGACCATAAAAATATTTCCAAAACAACTCTCCATCATCCTAGCCCTTTGTCCCCCCATCCTACCATAAATCATAAGAATCTTATCCCAAAATACAAGCTTTCCTAAACTAATATTCAACTTGCCATAAAATCTAAAGTCTAACTTACCATAATTAGAGCTTGACCGTCCATTAATGCTAGGATACATAAATATAAAGTCTTCAAAATGCTAATCATGCTACTCGAACCACTTCCCTCAAGCAACTCTTCATGCATCTTAACCACTTTGCCACTAACTCCTCATGTGCCTAATTTAACACTTAAATTAACTTAAGTGTCAAGTTCACCTAATCCACTTCACTAAATTTTTAATACTAAGAATTATTCTAGCCTTATTACTAAAATCAAGCCTTCACAAGACTATGCTAAACACACATAATTCATACCCAAGCTAGCACAAATAATAAAATAATACTTAAAATTTTCCTAAAGCCCAAGGCCCAATCAGCCCAATCCTACTAGGCCCAATTTCGGGATATTACAGTGCCGAATTTCTTTTGTTGTTGCTCTTAGCCGAACCTTCAAGTGTAGTTTACTTCTTTTCTCCTTTGAAACCGAAGGTCTCAAGCAACATACCTTGCCGAAATTTGTACTTGTTCTCTCTTAATCCTCTTTGGTAGCCGAATGTTCTCTTGAGCCCTCAAGCTTTTATTTCTTTTGCTTCATTGGTCGAACCATATACCATCCTATCTCTCTCTTTCTTTTCCATTGGTGCTAGGCCGAAAGTACTCATCTTCTTTCTCTCATATCCTTATTTTATTTTCTTTCTTCTTGAAACTCTTTTGCCGAAAACGCTATCCCTTTTCACTTCATTTCTTTCTCTTCTTCCACTCAAGCCGAACCATAATTGTTTGTGTTAAGCAACCATAGCCGAATCCCCTACACTCTTGTTGCCGAAACCTCTCCTCTCCTATTAGTTCACCTTGGCTGAATATTAAGAGTGGTGTTGATCTCTTCGGGAATTCTTTTTCAATCGTTTGGAGAAGGTAAGTGCTAGGCCGAATGCTATTTCTTCTTCTCTCTTTTTCTCTGTCGACTTTTACAAGGGTAAGAGCCAATTTCGGCACTTGATAGTAAGGGTGTTAATCACTTGTTTTGGAACCGATTTATTGTAGGGTCCCCGGGATTTTGAAGTGCTCATTCCAAGCCTCCATTCTCTGTCAGTCAGTTTCGGTAAGAGGTGGTAAGGTTTCATTTTAGTAAGTTATTCCTTTAAGTATTCAAAAGCCGAAGGCTATCGATGTAGGTGTTAATGATTGTTGTTTGTAGGGAAGTGAAGCAGAAGTACAACGTGTGGTGGCTAGTATTCAAGGGGCGTTTAGGAGCAGGGAAATCTAGTGTCTTAGATCGGTTCTCCGGGATTTGGGGCTTGCGTTATAACAGGTGTGTAAGCTTACACACTCTATACTTAGTAATATGTTTTAATAACCTGCTGTTAATAAAAGCCTGAACAGTATGGATGTTGATACGATACCCTATGGGTATGTGCACGGATGCGGGTAAGTCCGTTTCAGTATGAGTTCTGTTATGTGATATATGATATCATGATTTATGACATATATGTTATGTGATGTGTATCTAGTCATGTTGGCAAGATTTGCATGATGTACATGATTTACATGAGTATGGCATGATGATGGGTAATATGAGAGGAGGGGGAAGATGATATCCGTGTCTTTGGGACACCAGAGGTTTGGCACCTCCAGTGGTTTGGTACCACAGTTTGATTTTGTGACTTTGGGTCACCAGAGGTTTGGCACCTCATAGCGACTTGTCCCAGTGGCTTAGTACCACGGTGGGTTGGCCCCACAGTTGACATTACGGGATCATCGCCAGTGATTTGGTATTATACGTGGGTTGGCCCCACACTTGGATTATTGATATTCGTGACTTTGGGTCATCAGAGGTTTGGCACCTCATAGCGACTTGTCCCAGTGGCTTAGCACCACAGTGGGTTGGCCCCACAGTTGATATTACGGGATCGTCGCCAGTGATTTGGTATCACACGTGGGTTGGCCCCACAGATGGATTATTCGTGACTTTGGGTCACCAGTGGTTTGGCACCACCAGTGGTTTGGTACCACACGGGGTAGAAAAGGTGTTATGGATGGCTAGGGTTGGGTGCATTAATTATATTGCTTGATTATGTTGTGTGTAAGAATGTTGCATTAATCGGGAGGGGGATTTATGCACTGAGTCTTGTGACTCACCTTCTCCCTTATCATTTTAGGTGACACTTAGATCGCGGATGTGGAGCCGGGCGGACTCAAGGTGACCACGCTATGAATAAATACGGTCTTTCACGGATTTGAACTTGGTACTTTATTTCTTTTATTTCGATTTGGTTTTATTGGGATTGTAAAAAGGCCTTTTTAAGTTATGTTTTGATTATTTATGTGGTTGGATTTGATTTCAAATATGACTTAACAAATTATTGAGTAATAATCGACAAAAGATGAATAATAAGGTTTTCTAAACTACAAAACGACGTGTTTTAAACTTTACCATCGGGTATCATGTTACAACTGAAGATAACTTCAACTCAAATGGTTTTTTTTTTTAGAACTTAAAGTTTTACACACTCAATTTGAATGTTTTAAGCAACTAAAAAGGGACTATACAATGTTTTTAAATGATATGTAATTGTTTTACTTTTGAAATCGACAAACTAAGTTTCAAAGATCTAAGTTCGGGTTTTCAAAAACAACAAGAGCGGTTTTTAACTCATCATGCACCTGCTTTCTACAAAAATAAAACAAATAGATTCGATTTTCTTCAAAATATTTTCCTGTAACATGCTAGATTCGGTCGTGGTGTGTTGACCGGGTTTGGGGTGTTACATCATATGCCGAAAACGAACTTACCTGCGTCACCCGGGAGTGAGACTGGATCATATGACCATACGAGAGAGTACAATGCTTTGACTCAAGCAATGTTGCGAGTCCTAGAAAGGGTAGCTGGGACTAGAACTGGGCCAACAACTCGTGGATCGATATCGGAACGACTTAAATCAAGTAGTGTCGAAGTTTTTAGAGGTGTCTCTGGTGTAGCTTCGAATGTTGCGAAATATTGGCTTGAGGCAGTGGAACGAATCATGGACGATTTGGAGTGCACCACTGAGCAAAAGCTAAGAGGAGCCATGTCCTTGTTAAGGGACGAGGCGTATCAATGGTGGCTTACTGTTCGAGAAGGCACTGAGGCTGCATTGGTTACTTGGGATTTCTTTAAAGCTGCTTTCCAAGGGAAGTATGTTGGGACAAGTTATGTGGATGCCCAGAGGAAGGAATTCCTGAATCTGGTTCAAGGAAATAAGACGGTGGCAGCTTACGAGGCAGAATTTCTACGATTGAGTCGTTATGCTCGGACTATAGTGCCAACGAATCATGAGCGTTGTGTACGCTTTGAAGATGGGCTAAATGATGAGTTGCGGGTACTAATAGCCCCACAACAAGTAAGGACTTTTGCCACGCTTGTGGAGAAAGCTAAGATAGCTGAAGAGGCTAAGAATTCAGAACGCCAGAACCGGGAAAGAGTCAGAGGCAAGAGGGACTTTAAGTACTCGGGTTCTTCTAAAAGGTTCCAAAAGAGGCCTCGAAATGATGAGCCAGCTCAAGCTAGAGCACCTGTGACTACCAATCAGAGTCGAGACTGTGCCGACTGTGGAAAACGACACCCCGGGGAATGCTGGAAGAAAACTGGTGGTTGTTATAAATGTGGTTCCAAGGATCATCATTATAGGAATTGCCCTCCACGGACTGCTCCGACTCAAGGAGCTCGTAACTTTGATGCACAGCCAGCCAGAGGCGCTGAACAGCCACCGAGAGGCCGTGGACCAGGTCGTGGTGGTAATGGTGCTGGTCGTGGTTAAGGTGCACCGGGTCGAGGAAATGGCTTTAGAGGTAACACGGAGGCAAGACAGCCGGGGTTGGTCTATGCAGTCAAGCGTCGTGAAGATGGCGATGCACTTGATGTGATAACTGGTACGTTCTTCATTTTTGATGTACCTATTAGTGCTTTGATAGATATCGGGTCTACCCACTCGTATGTTGCTAGTGCCAAATCTGGAAACCTGAATATTAGATCTGAGATTACCGAAATAATAGACACTGGTACCCTATGTAACATCACTATCTCAGCTACGTATAACTTGGCCAACTTCTGCAATGAGTAATCCATACGAACAGGTAGGAAATGGGCAGTCTTCGTCAATCGATCCACTATTACCCAAACGGAATTTTTCTTAGTAGGCGTTAAGGGTAACCCACTAACAAAATCCATCGTCATGCTTTCCTATTTCCATAATGGAATCTTCACCGGTTGTAGCAATCCCGACGGCAATTGATGTTCCGCCTTCACTTGCTCACATGTTAAGCACCTACTCACAAAATCAGTAACCTCCCGTTTCAACCCTGGCCACCAATACTGTTCACGAAGATCTCGATACATCTTACTTCCTCCAGGGTGCATAGCATAGGGGCTACTATGCGCCTCTCGCAGAATCATTTGTCTCAAATCTTAATCATTGGGCATACAAATTCTTCCGCGAAAACACAATACTCCATCCTTATTAAATCCAAAATCCCCTATTACACCACTTTCAACTTGATGAAATAAAGGACCCAACTTTTCATCTAATAAATGCTTCTCCTTGATCTGTTCTAACCACATAGGCTTCACCTGAAGTTCCGCTAGCAAACAGCCATCTTCATACAAACTAAGATGAGCAAACATTGCTCTCAACTCCGATATCACCTTACGACTCAACGCGTCTCCACCACGTTAGCCTTTCCAGGATGATACTCGATTGAGAAGTCATAATCCTTCAACAGCTCTATCCATCTCCGCTGTCTTAAGTTCAACTCCTTTTGGGTAAGAAGGTACTTCAGACTTTTATGATCCGTATAAATGATCGACTTCTCGCCGTACAGGTAGTGCCTCCAAATCTTCAAAGCAAAAACTACTGCAGCCAACTCTAAATCATGAGTAGGATAATTGACTTCGTGCGGCCTTGACTGACGAGATGCATAAGCCACTACTTGACCACCTTGCATCAACACACATCCTAAACCCGTGTGTGACGCATCACAGTAAACAGTAAACTCTTTTCAAGCCTCAGGTTGAATCAGTACTGGCGCTTTCGTCAAAATCTTCTTCAGTTTCTCGAAACTCTCTTGTTGTTTATTGGTCCACACATACGGTATTCCCTTTCGCAACAGCTTAGTTAGGGCTGCAGCAATCAACGAAAACCCCTCAATAAAGCGTCTATAATAACCAGCCAAACCTAAGAAACTCCGAATCTCAGCCACTGACTTCGGTGGTTTCCAATTCAACACAGCCTCTACCTTCCGAGGATCAACTCTTATTCCTTCGGCTGA
Organism: Gossypium australe; assembly: GCA_005393395.2. Lineage (NCBI taxonomy): Eukaryota > Viridiplantae > Streptophyta > Magnoliopsida > Malvales > Malvaceae > Gossypium > Gossypium australe. The sequence goes on from CM016615.1 coordinate 19,141,961, forward strand.
CACCACATGACCTAAGAAAGTTACTTCCTTTAGCCAAAATTCACACTTACTGAATTTGGCAATACTATGCGCAAATGTGAGTCATGCTTTTCCTCATTCTTCGAAAATACCAAGATGTCATCTATGAACACCACTACGAACTGGTCTAGATAGGGTTGAAAGACTCAGTTCATCATGTCCATAAATGTAGCTGGTGCATTGGTCAAACCAAACGGCATCATCAAAAACTCGTAATGTCCATAACGGGTTCGAAATGCTGTCTTATGAATATCTGCCTCTTTAACCTTGAATTGATGATAGCCCGATCTCAAATCAATCTTGGAGAAAACTGAAGCTCCTCTCAATTGATCAAACAGGTCATCGATTCTCGGCAATGGATACTTATTCTTGATCGTCAATTTATTCAGCTGCCTATAATCAATGCACATACGCATCGACCCATCCTTCTTCTTGACGAACAAAACCGGTGCTCCCCACAGAGACACGCTCAGTCGAATAAATCCCGGTCCAACAATTCCTGAATCTGGGCTTTAAGCTCCGCTAACTCCTTCGACACCATTCTATAAGGAGCAATGGACACCGGAGCCATTCCTGGTAATAGCTTAATGCCAAACTCTACCTCCCGGTCCAGAGGCAATCCAGGAAGTTCTTCGGGAAAGACATCTGAAAATTCTTTCACCGTTCTCACATTTTCCACTGATAGTTCCTTGGCATCCAAAGCACTAATGAAGGCTAGGAACGCTCCATACCCTTTTCGCACCAACTTTTCTGTCTTTAAAGCAGATACCACATTTTCCAAAAAGTTTCTTCGCTCGCCTATCATCACTACCTCCTCATCATCCACAGTCCTTATTGACATTCGCTTTTTAGCACAATCCAATTGTGCCCGATGCTTCACCAACCAATCCATGCCCAAAATAAGGTCAAACTCGCCGAAAGGCAATTCCATCAAGTCCGCCAAAAATATTTCTCTTTGAGTTTCCAAGGGCACGTCTCTATACAATTTATTCACGATTACAAACTGTCCTAAAGGACTAATTACCTTCATCTCTCTATCGGTAATCTCAGATCTAATATTTAGGTTTCCAGATATGGCACTAGCAACGTACGAGTGGGTAGACCTGATATATATCAAAGTAGTAACAGGTACATCAAAAATGAAGAACGTACCAGTTATCACATCAGGTGCATCGCCATCTTCACGACGCCTGACTGCATAGACCATGAAACACCCCAAACCCGGCCCACGAGTTTCGACCAGCTCTGGTATGTTCCTCGAGAAAAAACGATTCAAACTTATTTATTTCTTGGGAAAACTTTAAGTGATTTTGGAGAATAGTTGATTTGGGTTCAAATTGAAAACATAGTTATTTTCAAAGATTCCGTTGTGTTAAAACTTCATGGTTATATTTCAAATCCATAAGTTACCGGTAAAAGTCGAGTCCTTAGAGTTTGTTAATAAAAGTGAAAATCATTCGTATTTAGGTGTCAAAACATTTTTCATTTATTATTAAGAAAAGTTACTTAAACTTTAATTTGATGAAAAATTCGAAACATAATAAAGTAATTAAAATGCATGCAATTAAAATGCATGCATAAACAGTTTCTACTAGTGGCCTTATTACATCAAAAACAAAACCCAGAATAAATTTAAAGTACTTAAAATAAAAAGTCCAAATAAATTAATCTCGTGCTGAGCATGGCCACCACTAAGCTCCTGCCGACCCGGTCCATTACTGAGCGTCACCTGAAAAAATATCCCACAAGGGGTGAGTCAAACAGACTCAATGTGTACAACCAACACCAAGTCCCAACGATTCAGGCATAACATATCATACATATACACATAGCAAATAAATTTAATGATGCAATCCCGAACCCAAGCCTAGATACCATCCGCTACACATCACCCGTACCAACCATCACACCGTGGGGACTACTAAGTCGACCCTCCATCCGCTACACACCATCGAAGGCAGTCGCTGCAGTCGACGTGCTCATCGCCCTTATACATTGTGGCATAGCCACCAGATAATTATTCGTGACATAAGTCACCACATTCAGATTACGTGACAGAAGTCACCACATTCAGATATTTGTGGTATAAACCACCAGATCACTTCCCCTTATCATAATTTCCCATATGCCCCATGTCATACAAATCATGCAATATCATGCCTTATGCCTTATTTCACATTCTTATCACATTCACATATGTGCCATATATTATACTCATAGTAGGAGTAGGTAAACGTACCTGAGTACTTTGTACCATTGCATGGTACTTTAGCCATATTTTTACACTTTCATATTAACACATTTATTAAACATAACCATAAATCTATTAAGGCTTAGTGTGGGGTACACACCTGATATACTTATCGAGTTCACTGATTTCCCGAAAATCCCGATCTAACGCTTTAGATCTTAGTCCCTACATTCGGCCAACACTACATACTTTAGCTAAAGGCCATTCGGCCAAATAATCAAATCCCGAAGGATTTATCGCAACCAGAGTCTTACCTTGCTGTCGATTTGATTGCTAATCAAATCCCGAAACCTTGTGATATCCCCTCTTGCAATCGGCCAACTACCATATCACTTGACTTGGTTAGTTTCGGCTTTTGAACATTTAAGAAATAAATCTAAGTCACCAAATAGGCCTTGGTCGAATATACATGTACACTTACCTTGCGATTTTAAATCCCGAAAAGTAGTCTATTGGCTTATGAGGATGTCGAAATCCTACAGAGCACATGTTAGATCTAGTTCTAACATTAAATCATAATAAATGGCCCTTGGCCGAATATCAAGGCTCCCTTACCTTGATTATCTAAATCCTGAGATTGCTTCTTGATCAATGGAGATGCCGAAATCTCTACATAACCTTTGTTAATGTCGATTTTAACACTTAATGGACCAAATCAAATGGCCTTCGGCCTAAGATCTTACTTGCTTACCTTAGATCTGAAATCCCGAATGATCTCCTCCTTGTAGTCGACAACTACCAAATCCTGAAAGACCCTTCAAAGTTTCAGCCATAGAGTATTATTGGGATTAGATACCTATTTTTCTGCTAAAAGAAAAGAAATAATAATATGACAACAATTGAATCCTTACCCTTAATGTTGTAGGCGACGGCACCCTTACCAAACTCACAGAGATATTCGGCTAGGACTACTTTGAGTATTCGGCTATGGCCTAGAAAGAACTTGCTTTCGGCTTTTGAAAGTTTGCGAAAAGAAGAAGAAAAAGGTGAAGAAATCGGCTAAACTTTACTTTAGTTTTCGGCTTTGGCAAAATAAAAGAGAATAGGAGATGCACTAGAGAATTCGGCAGAGTGAAAAGAGAAATGAAAAATGGCCTTACTCTCCTTCTTTGGCTGAAAATACCACCCAAAAGAGCCCCACATTCGGCCACTACCTCCTTCCCTATCAAATCCCCTTATTTTTCTTTTTATCTCTTCATTATCACATCTTCTTTTCCCTTAATCCTTACCTTAATTAATTATCCCCATTTATCTCTTAAAATAAAAGGATTTAAGCTCCTAAAATATAGCCTAAGTGTCGTCTATTGCTACTCTGTAATATCCCGGGTTAGGGGCTATTTTGTTGTTGCATGTTATTGCATGTGTTTAGTGTGCTGTGTTGCTATTTCGGTATTTTAGGGGCTTAGTTGTAGGCTAGGTGTATGTCTGAGTGAATGGGAAAATTTTGGTTTCTGGGTGTTAAGTGAAGGGAGCTGAGGAAGCTGGGGTTTAAGAATTTTAATTGATGTTTTATTGCACAAAATAGGAGCTAGCTTAGTGGCAAGCATGCGTTACATGGGGAGCTTGGTGTGGCGTCATCTACATGGAGTGGAGGTCCAGTGTTCGAGCTGCAGAGTCCCCATTTTGGCTTCTTTTTGGGACGGCATGGAGGAGAGGTAGAAGGCTAGTGAAATTCTACTTGGACTTGGTCTTCACTTTCAAATGTAAGGTGGAGAGCAAATTGTGGAGGAGGACTTGGTCCACTCATTTGAAATGAGTGGTGGTGAGTGTGTTTGGGGAGTGTGGCCGAATTTGTGGGGTGTTGGAGTGGGGGAAGTGGACGGCATAGTGGGGTGAGGTGCTAGCCGAAATGCATTTTTGCATTTTTGGCATTTTGGGTGCAATTTCGGTCTTTGGAATATCAAGCAAGAAAGCCTCTTCTTTGGTCTTTGGTTAGCCGAATGTTCTAAGGGTTTTTATTTTGTCTTTTGAATACCGATTTCCTAGTGAACTCCTCTCATTTTGTTCTTCATCTTTTGAAACCGAAAGACCAAATTTTCAAAGGTGTGCCGAAATTCTTTGTTCTCTTGAGTAGGGTGAAGCCGAATGTCCCTTACACTTTTCTCTTCTTTTTCTTTTGTGTAAATCGAAGCTAGCCTCTCCTCTTCTCAACTTTCTTTTCTTGTTTTTGAAACCTTGTAAACCGAAACCCCCATTCTCAAATACCATTCATCTTTTCTTTTTCTTCAAATCAGAAGTACCTTTTATCTCTTTGTTCTATTTTGTTACTTGGCCGAATATCAACACTATTCTTTGCATTTTGTTTACTCTTCTCTTCAACTCTGACCGAAAATCGTGATTGGTATAAATCACCTTGGCCGAATCTTTGATTCTTCTTTTGGCACAAGTCCTGGCCGAATCGCTTGTGGTTCTCTTCTTGTGTTGGGTGGCCGAATATAGAGTGTTGGGTTTCTTGCTCAATCGTTTGGAGATTGGTAAGCCTTGGCCGAATGGTCATCTAGTTTCTTTCTTTTTCTTAATCGATTTAAGTTGTTTAAGAATCGTATATGACAACTATTGATGAGTGTTATCTCTTTTGTTGGAACCGATTGCATCATAGGACAACGGGGACTTTGAAGCAGACAAGTGGAGCTTTCTACCTTGGTTTAACCATTCGATAAGTGGTGGTAAGAAGATTATTTGTTAGTCTATTCTTTTGGATTTCAATAAGATAGGGATTCAAGTGGATTAACTGTTCATCTTTTTATGGTGTAGCCGATTGCTAAAGAAGAATCATTGTTTGATTCGGATTTGGTAGGAAACCAAATCATCTTAAAAGGTAAGGGTTCGATATTAACCCCCTTTGGTTAATTGTTGATGGCCGAATGTTATAGATGCCTAACCCCTATGTGTTTGGCCGAGTGTAGGAGCTAGTAATCGAGGGACTTAGATCGTTTTCGTTGGGATTCTAGACTCGTATTTACCAGGTGTGTAACTAACACTTCGTTTAGTAATATGATTGATAACCTGTGTGATAATTAATGAAACAGTGATGATTGATATGATACCCTAATGGGTATGACTTTGGACTCGGGTAAGTCAGTATTATTATTATTGTTATGAGTTTACTGATGATCTATATGATACCCTGGCTATGGATACATGTGACATGGGATATGAGGTTAGACATATTAGCATGATATGCATGACTTGTATGATATGCATGGTTACATGAGTATGGTATGTTGGTGGGTGATATGAGTGGAGGGAGCAGTGATATTCTGTGCTGACGAGCACCAGTGTTTTGGTAACACACTTTGTGACTTTGGGTCACCAGAGGTTTGGCACCTCCAGAGGTTTGGCACCTCATTGCGACTCGTCCCTGTGGTTTGACACCACCGTGGGTTGGCCCCATTTGAGATATGGGATCGTCTGCTAGTGATTGGGTATCACACGATGGGTTGGCCCATCACTTGATTATTGTGACTACGGTCACCAGTGCTTTGGTAGCACATTTGTGTCTTTGGGACACCAGAGGTTGGGCACCTCATTGCGACTCGTCCCTGTGGTTGATACCACCGTGGGTTGGCCCCACTCGAGATATGGGATCGTCTGCTAGTGATTGGGTATCACACGATGGGTTGGCCCCATCATTGGATTTGTGACTTCGGTCACCAGTGCTTCGGTAGCACAAACGTGTCTTTGGGACACCAGTGGTTTGGCACCACATTGACGGATATTGTCTTTGGGACACCAGTTTTTGGTAACACATTGTGACTATATGTCACCAGTGGTTTGGCACCACCAGTGGTTTGGTACCACACGGGGTAGAAAAGGAGATACGGATGGTTAGGATCGGGTTGCATTAATTATGTTGCTATGTATGATGTGTGTTAGCATGTTGTTTTATTGGGAGCGGGATTTACACACTGAGTCATTCGACTCACCCTCTCCTTTGACATATCAGGTGACTCGTAGACGCGGACATGGAGCCGGGATGGACTCGGGGTGCACATGCCATGCTTTAATAAAAGTTTTGCTCAGACTATTCAATTTGGGTACTTTAACTTATTTACTTTTAGTTGGGTTTTAGTTTGGATTTGTAAAAGGCCTTTGATTTATGTTTTATGATGGTTATGTTTTAATTAGATTCTTAACATGCTTAACAAAATAACTTGGTATGAAATTTTACTAAAAAAAACTTGGAAATACAATGTTTTCAAAACTATATCGCAATGTGTTTTAAACTATACCATCGGGTATCTCACTATGTTTTGTTATAAAGTAAACTCAAATGATTTTCAAATCAAACTCGATTTTCTGCTAAGTCAAAAATGTTTTAAAATAGCACTTAGAAACTATTGAAATTACTAAATGAAATCAACTCGTTTTAACTATATACTTTGGATAAGTTTTCAAAATCTAATCAAACAAGCCTACTCCAATTTTCCTCAAATTCACTATGTTTTCACCCCGTTTTTAAACGAAAAATCTGATTACTCAAAAACGTTTTCCCCGTAACATACCAGATTCGGACGTGGTGTCTTGTCCGGGTTTGGGGTGTTACAATTGTGGTATCAGAGCCAGATTCAAAGGCTCGGCTGTGGGCCTGAGGCCCAAAATGGTTTCAAAAGATTGTTTTGTTAGTCTTTATTCCTAAAGTATGGTTTGAAAGGCATGGCACCGAGTCTCCGGCACCAGTTCGCCCAGGTAAGTACCCCGTACTGTTGTTTGTGATTTGGTTGGATGTGATATGATTTGATGATTAGCAATAGTATGCTACTTTAGAGATTGAGACTGATAGGATTCTGTGAACTCGCGAGAACAAATCCTCTTTAAATATTCATAAGACTTGCTTTAAAATAGTGGAATAAATATTGATGCATAAAATTCTTAATCAGATACGTATAAAGATTAGTCATGAGCACTCGAGGCGGACGTGGTCGTAATACTCGTGGTAGAGGTAGGGGTAGGATGACAGTCTCTGAGCCCGTAGGATCTGGTCAGGGGTCAGAGAATGAGATACCGGTTCCGCCACCAGCTGGAGGTGGTGAGTTCCAAGATCAGACCGGGGATGACGCAGTGTCACAGGCGATGCTGCGAGTATTGGAAAGAGTAGCTGGTGTAGGTGGTGGTGCAGGACTTAGGAAATCTGTTCCTGAGCGACTCCGGGCAAATGGGGCCGAATTCTTCCGAGGTGTATCTGGTGTTGCTCCCAGCACTGCTGAATACTGGCTGGAGGCAACTGAGCGGATCATGGATGATCTGGACTTGACAGCTGAAGAGAAGCTGAAGGGCATCGTATCGCTTCTCCGAGATGAGTCATATCAGTGGTGGCTCACGGTTCGGGACAGTGTGGCAGCAGAGGATTTGACATGGGATTATTTCAGGGCTGCATATCAAAAGAAGTACATCGGAGCTAGTTATATCGACTCCCAGCGAAAGGCATTTCTGAGGCTTGTTCAGGGGAGTAAATCTGTTTCTGAGTACGAGGCCGAGTTCCTGAAGTTGAGTAGGTATGCCAGGGGTATTGTGGCCACTGAGCATGAGAGGTGTGTTCGTTTCGAGGATGGTCTGCGAGACGAGTTGAGACTGCTGATTGCTCCGCAGCAGGAGCGCGAGTTTGCTGTCTTAGTTGAGAAGGCTAAGGTAGCCGAGGGTATTAAAGAGTCAGTGAGGCAGGGTATGGACAGAAATAGGCATAAGAGGAGCTTCGAGTCTTCTGGATCGTCGGGTAATCCGCAGAAGAGGGCTAGACCGAGTGGGCCGAATCAGTCTGCTAGGTTTGTTGCTGCTAGGCAGGGACCGCCGCAGTGTAATCAGTGTGGGAAATCTCATTGGGGTGGTTGCTGGACTGGAGGTAAAGGGTGCTTTGAGTGTGGTTCTCTAGAGCACCGTGTGAGGGACTGTCCGCGTAGGTTGGCCAGGATTCAGTCTGAGAGTCAGGGCCGTAATCAGTTCAGAGGTAATGGACCGCCACCGCAGAGGGGCCGTGGTAATGGCAGAGGTGGTAATGGTTCTGGTCGGGGCCGTGGAGCACCGGGCAGAGGTGCGGGTAGCTCTGATGCCAGACAGCCTGGGTTAGTGTATGCTGCGAGGCGCCGAGAGGAGGGCGACGCACCGGACATCATAACCGGTACGTTTTTGATCTTTGGTTCTCCTTATACTACTTTGATTGATGTGGGTTCGACGCACTCTTATGTTGCCAGTAGTATAGTAGAGACCATGGACTTAGACTCTGAGATATCTTCTAGGCAGATGACTGTGATTAGCCCTCTAGGTCACTCCGTAGTAGTGGATAAACTGTTTAGAGAGGTACCCCTAGAACTCCAAGGGGTAGTGTTTGCTGCTGATCTGATGGAACTGCCGTTTGGGGAGTTCGATCTGATTCTTGGGATGGATTGGTTGGTCAAGTACCAAGCGAGGTTGCATTGCGCGGCCAAGCGCATGGTTCTTAAGACGGTTGATGGTGATGAAGTGGCTATGATAGGTAATAGGAGAGATTACTTATCAAATGTGGTATCTGCTTTGAAAGCAGAGAAGATGGTCAGGAAGGGCTGTGAAGCGTATGTAGTTCATGTGTATGCCTTGGAGGCTAAAGAGTCTGCTGTTGAGAAGGTTCGTACTGTTAAGGAATTTGCTGATGTGTTTCCTGAGGAGCTTCCGAGTTTGCCGCCAGATCGCGAAGTAGAGTTCGGGATAGATATGTTACCCGGAACCGCGCCAGTGTCTATTGCTCCGTATAGGATGGCACCAAAGGAATTGGTGGAGCTTAAGGCTCAGATCCAGGAGTTATTGGATCGAGGTTTTATCAGGCCAAGTGTTTCGCCGTGGGGTGCGCCGGTACTATTCGTTAAGAAGAAAGATGGCACGATGCGGATGTGCATAGACTACCGCCAGTTGAACAAGCTGACGATTAAAAACAAGTATCCGTTGCCACGGATAGATGACTTGTTTGATCAGCTGAAGGGTGCTGCGGTATTTTCGAAGATCGACTTGAGGTCTGGGTATCACCAGTTAAAGGTTAAGGAGGCTGATATCTATAAAACAACGTTTCGGACTCGGTATGGGCACTACGAATTTATGGTGATGCCGTTCGGGTTGACTAACGCACCGGCAGCATTTATGGATATGATGAATAGGGTGTTTCAGTAGTATTTGGATCAGTTCGTGGTGGTTTTCATAGACGACATCTTAGTGTACTCAAGGACAGAGGAAGAGCATGATAAGCATTTGAGAGTGGTGCTGCAGATTCTGAGGGAGAAGCAACTCTATGCTAAGTTCAGTAAGTGCGAGTTCTGGCTTAGAGAAGTGACTTTCTTGGGCCATGTAGTGTCGGCTGAGGGGATTCCAGTAGATCCTCGTAAGATTGAGGCAGTTTTGGATTAGAAGCCGCCTAAGTCAGTGGCTGAGATTCGCAGTTTTCTGGGTTTGGCCGGATACTACCGAAGGTTTGTTGAGGGTTTTTCGTTGATAGCAGCGCCGATGACCAAGTTGTTAAGGAAAGAGGTCCCGTTTGTATGGACTGAGAAACAACAGGAAAGCTTCGATAAGTTAAAGAAGATTTTGACTGAGGCTCCGGTTTTAATTCAACCTGAGGCTGGTAAGGAATTCACAGTGTATTGCGACGCATCACATACGGGTTTGGGTTGTATGCTAATGCAGGAAGGTAAGGTTGTGGCTTACGCTTCTCGACAGCTGAGGCCACATGAGGTCAACTATCCGACGCACGATTTGGAGCTAGCGGCTGTGGTCTTCGCCTTAAAGATTTGGAGGCACTACTTATACGGGGAGAGATCGATAGTCTATACAGATCATAAGAGTCTGAAGTATCTCCTGACTCAGAAGGATTTGAATTTGAGGCAGCGCAGATGGGTTGAGTTGCTAAAAGATTATGACTGCTCGATCGAGTATCATCCGGGCAAGGCTAACGTGGTGGCAGACGCGTTGAGCCGTAAGGTTGTTTCGGACTTAAGAGCTTTGTTTGCCCATTTGAGTTTGTATGACGACGGGAGTATTCTGGCAGAGCTGCAGGTTAAGCCTACTTGGGTTGAGCAGATCAGAGAGAAACAGTTATTGGATGAGGTTCTGAGTGCGCGAAGGTTGCAAGTGCAGGATGTTGGTTTGGAGGGTTACAGCTTGTCGAGTGATGAGGTGTTGTGTTTTCAAGGTAAGGCTTGTATGCCTAAAGATGTGGAGCTAAGGCAGAAGATTCTTCAGGACGCACATAGCAGTCCTTATGCTATGCATCCTGGAGGTAGCAAGATGTATAGGGATCTTAGAGAGCAGTTTTGGTGGCCTGGCTTGAAGAAAGAGGTGACAGAGTTTGTGGGGAAGTGTCTGACTTGTCAGCAGGTCAAGGCCGAACACCAGTTGCCGTCGGGTTTGCTTCAGCCTGTGAAGATTCCTCAGTGGAAGTGGGAAAGGATAACCATGGATTTCGTCAGTGGGTTACCGCTTACGCCAAGCAAGAAGGATTCAGTTTGGGTAGTGGTGGATCGTCTGACTAAATCAGCTCACTTTATTCCGGTGAGGGTTGACTACTCACTTCAGAAGCTAGCGAAGCTGTATGTGTCAGAGATAGTGAGGTTGCATGGCGTGCCGGTTTCGATAATCTCGGATAGGGATCCCAGATTTACGTCAAGGTTCTGGAAAGCATTGCATCAGGCACTGGGTACTCGTTTGAATTTCAGCACGGCTTTTCACCCGCAGTCTGACGGTCAATCAGAAAGGGTTATTCAGATCTTGTAAGATATGCTGAGAGGTTGTGTCCTGGATTTCAGAGGTAGTTGGGAGGAGTTTCTACCATTAGCTGAGTTTGCCTACAACAACAGTTACCAAGCGAGCATCAAGATGGCACCGTATGAGGCGTTGTATGGTAGGAAGTGTCGCTCACCTACGTGTTGGACGGAGTTAGGTGAACGTCAGTTGTTGGGACCCGAGTTGGTTGCTGAGACAGAAGACAAGGTTAAGTTGATTCAGGCTCGATTAAAGGAAGCTTCGGACCGGCAGAAGTCTTATGCCGATCTTAAGCGAAGAGATATAGAGTTTGCTGTGGGGGATCGAGTGTTTCTGAAGGTCTCGCCTTGGAAGAAGGTGTTGAGGTTCGGGAGGAAAGGCAAGCTAAGTCCGAGGTTTATTGGGCCGTATAAGGTACTGAGACGAGTGGGACCAGTAGCGTATCAGCTTGAGTTGCCAGCAGAGCTTAGTCAGATTCACGATGTTTTTCATGTTTCGATGCTTCGAAGGTATCGTTCAGATCCGTCACATGTGGTAGCAGTGGAAGAGATCGAGGTAAATCCAGACTTGACTATGGAAGAGGAACCTGTGCAGATTCTTGATCGGGATGTGAAGGTTCTGCGTAGGAAGTCTGTGCCTTTGGTTAAGGTACTTTGGCGGAATCATGGCGTAGAAGAAGCTACGTGGGAACCCGAGGATATGATGAGACAGCAATACCCGCAACTCTTTTGATCAGGTAATTTCGGGGCCGAAATTATTTTAAGGGGGGTAGAACTGTAATATCCCGGGTTAGGGGCTATTTTGTTGTTGCATGTTATTGCATGTGTTTAGTGTGCTGTGTTGCTATTTCGGTATTTTAGGGGCTTAGTTGTAGGCTAGGTGTATGTCTGAGTGAATGGGAAAATTTTGGTTTCTGGGTGTTAAGTGAAGGGAGCTGACGAAGCTGGGGTTTAAGAATTTTAATTGATGTTTTATTGCACAAAAGAGGAGCTAGCTTAGTGGCAAGCATGCGTTACATGGGGAGCTTGGTGTGGCGTCATCTACTTGGACTTGGTCTTCACTTTCAAATGTAAGGTGGAGAGCAAATTGTGGAGGAGGACTTGGTCCACTCATTTGAAATGAGTGGTGGTGAGTGTGTTTGGGGAGTGTGGCCGAATTTGTGGGGTGTTGGAGTGGGGGAAGTGGATGGCATAGTGGGGTGAGGTGCTAGCCGAAATGCATTTTTGCATTTTTGGCATTTTGGGTGCAATTTCGGTCTTTGGAATATCAAGCAAGAAAGCCTCTTCTTTGGTCTTTGGTTAGCCGAATGTTCTAAGGGTTTTTATTTTGTCTTTTGAATACCGATTTCCTAGTGAACTCCTCTCATTTTGTTCTTCATCTTTTGAAATCGAAAGACCAAATTTTCAAAGGTGTGCCAAAATTCTTTGTTCTCTTGAGTAGGGTGAAGCCGAATGTCCCTTACACTTTTCTCTTCTTTTTCTTTTGTGTAAATCGAAGCTAGCCTCTCCTCTTCTCAACTTTCTTTTCTTGTTTTTGAAACCTTGTAAACCGAAACCCCCATTCTCTCAAATACCATTCATCTTTTCTTTTTCTTCAAATCAGAAGTACCTTTTATCTCTTTGTTCTATTTTGTTACTTGGCCGAATATCAACACTATTCTTTTGCATTTTGTTTACTCTTCTCTTCAACTCTGACCGAAAATCGTGATTGGTATAAATCACCTTGGCCGAATCTTTGATTCTTCTTTTGGCACAAGTCCTGGCCGAATCGCTTGTGGTTCTCTTCTTGTGTTGGGTGGCCGAATATAGAGTGTTGGGTTTCTTGCTTCAATCGTTTGGAGATTGGTAAGCCTTGGCCGAATGGTCATCTAGTTTCTTTCTTTTTCTTAATCGATTTAAGTTGTTTAAGAATCGTATATGACAACTATTGATGAGTGTTATCTCTTATGTTGGAACCGATTGCATCATAGGACAACGGGGACTTTGAAGCAGACAAGTGGAGCTTTCTACCTTGGTTTAACCATTCGATAAGTGGTGGTAAGAAGATTATTTGTTAGTCTATTCTTTTGGATTTCAATAAAATAGGGATTCAAGTGGATTAACTGTTCATCTTTTTATGGTGTAGCCGATTGCTAAAGGAGAATCATTGTTTGATTCGGATTTGGTAGGAAACCAAATCATCTTAAAAGATAAGGGTTCGATATTAACCCCCTTTGGTTAATTGTTGATGGCCGAATGTTATAGATGCCTAACCCCTATGTGTTGGCCGAGTGTAGGAGCTAGTAATCGAGGGACTTAGATCGTTTTCGTTGGGATTCTAGACTCGTATTTACCAGGTGTGTAACTAACACACTTCTGTTTAGTAATATGATTGATAACCTGTGTGATAATTAATGAAACAGTGATGATTGATATGATACCCTAATGGGTATGATTTTGGACTCGGGTAAGTCAGTATTATTATTGTTATGAGTTTACTGATGATCTATATGATACCCTGGCTATGGATACATGTGACATGGGATATGAGGTTAGACATATTAGCATGATATGCATGACTTGTATGATATGCATGGTTACATGAGTATGGTATGTTGGTGGGTGATATGAGTGGAGGGAGCAGTGATATTCTGTGCTGACGAGCACCAGTGTTTTGGTAACACACTTTGTGACTTTGGGTCACCAGAGGTTTGGCACCTCCAGAGGTTTGGCACCTCATTGCGACTCGTCCCTGTGGTTTGACACCACCGTGGGTTGGCCCCACTTGAGATATGGGATCGTCTGCTAGTGATTGGGTATCACACGATGGGTTGGCCCCATCACTTGATTATTGTGACTACGGTCACCAGTGCTTTGGTAGCACATTTGTGTCTTTGGGACACCAGAGGTTGGGCACCTCATTGCGACTCGTCCCTGTGGTTGATACCACCGTGGGTTGGCCCCACTCGAGATATGGGATCGTCTGCTAGTGATTGGGTATCACACGATGGGTTGGCCCCATCATTGGATTTGTGACTTCGGTCACCAGTGCTTCGGTAGCACAAACGTGTCTTTGGGACACCAGTGGTTTGGCACCACATTGATAGATATTGTGTCTTTGGGACACCAGTGTTTTGGTAACACATTGTGACTATATGTCACCAGTGGTTTGGCACCACCAGTGGTTTGGTACCACACGGGGTAGAAAAGGAGATACGGATGGTTAGGATCGGGTTGCATTAATTATGTTGCTATGTATGATGTGTGTTAGCATGTTGTTTTATTGGGAGCGGGATTTACACACTGAGTCATTCGACTCACCCTCTCCTTTGACATATCAGGTGACTCGTAGACGCGGACATGGAGCCGGGATGGACTCGGGGTGCACATGCCATGCTTTAATAAAAGTTTTGCTCAGACTATTCAATTTGGGTACTTTAACTTATTTACTTTTAGTTGGGTTTTAGTTTGGATTTGTAAAAGGCCTTTGATTTATGTTTTATGATGGTTATGTTTTAATTAGATTCTTAACATGCTTAACAAAATAACTTGGTATGAAATTTTACTAAAAAAAAACTTGGAAATACAATGTTTTCAAAACTATATTGCAATGTGTTTTAAACTATACCATCGGGTATCTCACTATGTTTTGTTATAAAGTAAACTCAAATGATTTTCAAATCAAACTCGATTTTCTGCTAAGTCAAAAATGTTTTAAAATAGCACTTAGAAACTATTGAAATTACTAAATGAAATCAACTCGTTTTTAACTATATACTTTGGATAAGTTTTCAAAATCTAATCAAACAAGCCTACTCCAATTTTCCTCAAATTCACTATGTTTTCACCCCGTTTTTAAATGAAAAATCTGATTACTCAAAAACGTTTTCCCCGTAACATACCAGATTCGGACGTGGTGTCTTGTTCGGGTTTGGGGTGTTACATACTCTTTTTGCCGAAAATATAAGTCCCAAAATGTTGCTTGTGCCGCTCGAACTCAAGACCTCCTTGCACTGCATGTAACGCCATTCACCAAAGCCTTAAGTGGCATCCTCCTGCCACTTTACTAAATTGATTTTTATGTCCTATTCCTCCTACAAATTCTCTTAAGGCCACACTGCTTAGCTTCCTCTTTTAGATTTAAAATCTAATAATTTCTAAAGCATTTGGCTACACCCTAAGGTTCACAAAATTCACAATACACATTCACAACACACATAGGCATGCTATTTCATACAATTTAGTATTAATGCATAAGCTATAATCCAGGATATTACAGTTCTACCCCCTTAAAATAATTTCGTCCTCGAAATTACCTGGCTGAAATATGTGAGGGTATTGTTGTCGCATTGCTTCTTCCGGCTCCCATGAAGCTTCCTCCGATCCATGATTACGCCATAACACTTTGACTAGAGGAACTGACTTCCTTTGTGACACTTTCACATCTTGTTCCAAAATCTGAATCGGCTCCTCCTCGTAGGACAAATCTGGCCTTAGCTCCACCTCTTCAACCGGTACTACATGAGATGGATCCGATTGATAATGACGTAGCATGGAAACATGGAATACGTCGTGCATCTGCTTCAACTCCGGTGGCAACTCTAACTGGTATGCCACTGGTCTGACTCGCTTCAATACCCGATAAGGTCCTATAAACCTTGGACTTAACTTTCCTTTACGACCAAATCTCATTATCTTCTTCCAAGGCGACACTTTAAGGAACACTTGATCTCCCACATCAAATTATATTTCCTTTCGCTTGAGATCCGCGTACGACTTCTGTCTATCAGATGCTTCCTTCAACCGTGCTCGAATTACCTCAACCTTCTCCTCGGATTCTGCTACAATCTCTGGACCCAAAACTCAACGTTCCCCCAACTCCGTCCAGCACGTAAGAGTGCGACACTTCCGTCCATACAGCGCTTCATATGGTGCCATCCAAATACTAGCTTGATAGCTGTTGTTGTATGCAAATTTCGCTAACGGCAAATATTCTTCCCAACTTCCTCTGAAGTCTATTACACAGCCTCTCAGCATATCCTCTAACACCTGGATCACTCGTTCAGACTGACCGTCTGACTGTGGATGGAAAGCCGTGCTGAAATCCAATCTGGTGCCTAAAGCTTGATGTAACGCTTTCCAAAACCGAGAAGTAAACCTCAGATCCCTATCCGAGATAATCGATACCGGCACTCCATGCAATCTCACAATCTCTGCTACATACAATTTCGCCAACTTCTGCAGAGAATAGTCGATCCGCACTGGAACGAAATGCGCAGACTTTGTCAACCGATCCACTATCACCCATACCGAGTCCTTCTTAGTAGGCGTAAGGGGAAGCCCACTAACGAAGTCCATGGTGATTCTCTCCTACTTCCACTGTGGAATCTTTATTGGTTGAAGCAATCCTGACGGAACTTGGTGTTCAGCCTTAACTTGCTGACACGTTAAGCATTTCCCTACGAATTCGGTAACTTCCTTCTTAAGTCCAGGCCACCAAAACTGTTCCCTTAGATCTCGATATAACTTGCTTCCTCCAGGATGCATAGCATAAGGGCTACTATGCGATTCCTGAAGAATCCTCTGCCTCAACTCCTCATTCTTAGGCATACAGACTTTACCCTTGAAGCACAATGCTCCCTCGTCATTAATACCATAATCTTCCAACTCCTCATTCTGTAATTGCTGTAGCTTAGCACTTAACTCATCATCAACCAACTGTCCCTCTTTCACTTCATTCAACCACGTCGGCTTAACTTGCAGCTCTGCCAGCAGACTTCGATCATCATACAAGCTCAGATGTGCAAACATCGCCCTCAGATCCGTCACCACCTTTCGACTTAGAGCATCCGCCACTACATTCGCCTTGCCCGAATGATACTCTATCGAACAGTCATAGTCCTTCAGTAATTCAACCCACCATCGCTGCCTTAGGTTCAACTCCTTCTGAGTCAACAGATACTTAAAACTCTTGTGGTCTGTGTAGATCACTGACTTTTCTCCATAGAGATAGTGCCTCCACACCTTAAGAGCAAAGACCACTGCCGCCAATTCCAAATCATGAGTTGGGTAGTTAACCTCGTGTGGCCTTAATTGTCGAGACGCATAAGCGACTACTTTCCCGTCTTGCATCAGAACACATCCTAATCCGATATGAGAAGCGTCACAATACACCACGAAATCCTTCCCTGCCTTCGGCTGAATCAAGACTGGAGCTTCAGTCAAAACCCTCTTAAGCTTCTCAAAGCTCTCCTGTTGCTTATCCGTCCATACGAAAGGTACTTCCTTCCTCAACAACTTTGTCAAAGGCGCGGCAATCGTTGAGAATCCTTCTACGAACCTTCTGTAGTAACCTGCCAATCCCAAGAAACTATGAACTTCAGCCACCGACTTAGGTGGTTTCCAATCTAACACCACCTCAATCTTCCTAGGATCCACCCTTATTCCTTCTGCAGACACTACATGTCCTAAGAACGCCACTTCCTTGAGCCAAAATTCGCACTTGCTGAATTTGGCATAGAGCTTTTTTTCCCTCAACACTTGCAACACAACCCGTAGATGCTCATCATGTTCCTCCTCAGACTTGGAGTACACTAGAATGTCGTCGAACACAACGACGAACCTATCCAAATAGGGTTGAAAAACCCGGTTCATCATATCCATGAACGCAGCTGGGGCGTTCGTCAATCCAAACAGCATTACCACGAACTCAAAATGCCCATACCTTGTCCGGAAAGCTGTCTTATAGATATCCCCTTCCTTCACTTTAAGCTGATGATATCCAGACCTTAGATCTATCTTCGAGAAAATCGCTACCCCCTTAAGCTGATCGAACAAGTCGTCAATCCTCGGCAAAAGGTACTTGTTCTTGATGGTCAGCTTATTCAACTGACGGTAATCTATGCACATACGCATAGTTCCATCCTACTTCTTCACAAACAAGACCGGTGCTCCCCACAGAGACACACTGGGTCGAATAAACCCACGTTCAAGTAACTCTTGGATTTGAGCCTTGAGCTCAACCAACTCCTTTGGCGCCATTCTATACGGAGCGATTGACACAGGAGCTGTACCAGGTAGCAAGTCAATTCCGAACTCCACTTCCCTATCCGGGGGTATTCCCGGCAATTCCTCCGGAAAGACATCCACAAATTCCCTTACAGTTCGAACTCCACTATCGCCCTCTTCTTTTGCATCCAACGCACTAATAAAGGCCAGAAAAGCCTTGCACCCTTTCCGAACCATCTTATCTGCCTTTAAAGCAGAAACTACATTAGACAGGTAGTTTCTTCTTTCTCCTATCATAACTACTTCCTCATCCTCCGGGGTCCTTAACTCCATTCGCTTAGCTGCACAATCTAATACGGCCCGATGCTCCACTAGCCAGTCCATGCCCAGTATGAGATCGAATTCTCCGAAAGGTAGTTCCATCAAGTCGGCAGGGAATACTGCACCTTGAATCTCTAAGGGTACTTCCCGAAACATCTTATTCACCACTACAGTTTGACCTAACGGGCTTACTATAGTCATCTCCCTATCAGATAGTTCAGAGGCTATGTCTAGAGTTTCAACTACTCTACATGCAACATAAGAATGGGTCGAGCCCACATCAATTAAAGCAAAGTAAGGCTTGCCAAATACAAGGAACGTACCGGTTATGACGTCCAGTGCGTCTCCATCTTCCCTACGGTGAACTGCATATACCAAGCCCGGCTGTCTTGCTTCTGTATTACCAACACCTCTGCCAGGTGTTCCACGTCCTCTTCCAGCACCGTTACCTCTGCCATTCGGTCCACGACCTCACTGAGGCTGCTGTCCACCTCTACCAGCCTGATTATAACCCTGACCCGCTGGTCGATTCCCATCCGGTCTCATAGGACAGTCCTTAATCATATGATCCTAAGATCCACACTTAAAACATCCTCCCGTCTTCTTCCAACACTCTCCTAAGTGCTTCTTCCCACACTGATCACAAGTACGATACTGCCCTCCTGTAACAACTTGCTGACCTCGCGGCCCATCAACTCTAAGCCTCTTCTGAACATTCCCAGATGACCCTGACGGTCCAAATCCTCTTTTCTGCTTATTCCGGTCCATGTTCTGCCTCACAGAGTCCTTAATTCCTTCGGCTACCTTAGCCTTCTCTACTAATACTGCAAACTCCCGCTCTTGCTATGGAGCTATCAATAACCTCAGGTCATCTCTCAGTCCGTCCTCAAACCAGACATATCGTTCATGCTCCGTAGCCACTATCCCTCGAGCATACCGGCTCAACCTTAGGAATTCAGCCTCGTACTTTGCCACGGACTTGTTCCCTTGAACCAGCCCCAGAAATGCCTTCCTTTGCGCATCAATGTAATGAGTACCAACATACTTCTTCTGGTATGCCGTCTTAACATACTCCCAAGTGAGTTCCTCAGCCGTAGCACCATCCCGAATTGTGAGCCACAATTGATACTCAGCCGTCAGATCCAATTCATCCATAATTCGCTCGGTTGCCTCCAACCAATATTCAGCAGTACTGGGTGCCACACCAGATACGCCACGGAACACCTCAGCTCCATTGGCTCGAAGTCGCTCGGGTACAGATTTCCGAGCTCTCATATTTCCACCGGCTCCAGCCACCATCTCAAGAACTCGCAATACCGCCTGCGATACAGCATCATCCCCCGTCTGATCTTGCTGCTCAACACCAACAGCTGGTGGTGGGGGTGGTGGTACCTCATTTTCAGACCCTTGACCCGACCTAACGGGTTCCGACAAGTCATTCTACCTCGACCACGTCCTCGCACATTACGACCACGTCCCCTAGAGCTCATTTCTACGATCGCGCTTTTAATCTGATTAAGAAATTTTATGCATTACTATCTTGTTCCACTGATTATCCGCGAAGAAATTTTATGAAAGAAGTTTAATAGTTGTTCTTTCGATCATTTCAAGGTTTTCGTTCAAGTTTTCTACCCCAATTCAGAGGAGCACATTCATCCAATCATTCATTCAGTAGTACCTACCACACACATTTACTAATCGAATATTCTTGTCTATTCCTATCCCAGGGGTATTTTCGTCCTTTGTCCTACAGGGGTATTTTGGTAATAAATCGGGGTCCATTTGCAAATTTTAATAAATCAGGGCATTTTGAAATTTCAAAACTCTAGGGAAATTTTGAAAATTTTGTCAAATCAAAGGTATGGCAGAAATTTTGGAAATCGGGGTTATTTTGGTAATTTTGGTAAACCAGGGGTAATTTGGTAAATTTTCCCAATCAGGGTATCTTGAATTTTTGCAAACTAGGGTTTTTGGACACTTTTGCAAAATAAGAAAAGTTTTATGAAAATCGAGGGTAGTATGGTAATTTTAGAAATTAAGGGTATTTTAGTAATTTTTCAACCAGGGGTATTTAGGTAATTTCGTAAATCAGAAATTTTTTAGAAAATTTTATGAAATAGTTGTTAAAAATCTAAGGGAAATTTGAGGATTTTAGAACTAAGGTTTTTATAAAAACGGCTAGTCCCTTTCGGGTTTTAGTTATTGGGTTTAGCCCGTGAATGAGTCCTCTTGGTTAGGGTGAACCATCACTACGCACCAGGTAGGATTCGAGTGGAGAGGAGGTGAGTCACTAGGACTGCTTAAATACCAAGCTCCCACCGAAACCAATCCTAGACATGCGCACAATGGTTGCCACACCCTAGCTCGGCGACTTAGTCACAGGTTTGTTTAATTAGGCATTAAAGTTTTATGTAATTGTTAGGGTAAACTAGTCCTATAGTTCAAGTACTTATCATACTAATCTACGTTCTATTTCTACCCTTCTACATACAATAATTCACACAATGGATAGGGGTACTTACCTGGTGGACTTCGGGTCGGAGACTTAGGTGCCATGCCAAAAACCTGCTTACTTCACAAAAATTTTCACAAAATTCTTTTGGGCTTAATTTTGAAAACGTTTTGGGCCTTAAACCCAAGGCCGAGAGTTTAAAATTGGGCTCTGATACCAAACTGAAACACCCCAAACCCGGCCCACGAGTTTCGACCAGCTCTGGTATGTTCCTCGAGAAAAAACGATTCAAACTTATTTATTTCTTGGGAAAACTTTAAGTGATTTTGGAGAATAGTTGATTTGGGTTCAAATTGAAAACATAGTTATTTTCAAAGATTTCGTTGTGTTAAAACTTCATGGTTATATTTCAAATCCATAAGTTACCAGTAAAAGTCGAGTCCTTAGAGTTTGTTAATAAAAGTGAAAATCATTCGTATTTAGGTGTCAAAACATTTTTCATTTATTATTAAGAAAAGTTACTTAAACTTTAATTTGATGAAAAATTCGAAACATAATAAAGTAATTAAAATGCATGCATAAACAGTTTCTACTAGTGGCCTTATTACATCAAAAACAAAACCCAGAATAAATTTAAAGTACTTAAAATAAAAAGTCCAAATAAATTAATCTCGTGCTGAGCATGGCCACCACTAAGCTCCTGCCGACCTGGTCCATTATTGAGCGTCACCTGAAAAAATATCCCACAAGGGGTGAGTCAAACAGACTCAATGTGTACAACCAACACTAAGTCCCAACGATTCAGGCATAACATATCATACATATACACATAGCAAATAAATTCAATGATGCAATCCCGAACCCAAGCCTAGATACCATCCGCTACACATCACCCGTACCAACCATCACACCATGGGGACTACTAAGTCGACCCTCCATCCGCTACACACCATCGAAGGCAGTCGCTGCAGTCGACGTGCTCATTGCCCTTATACATTGTGGCATAGCCACCAGATAATTATTCGTGACATAAGTCACCACATTCAGATTACGTGACAGAAGTCACCACATTCAGATATTTATGGTATAAACCACCAGATCACTTCCCCTTATCATAATTTCCCATATGCCCCATGTCATACAAATCATGCAATATCATGCCTTATGCCTTATTTCACATTCTTATCACATTCACATATGTGCCATATATTATACTCATAGTAGGAGTAGGTAAACGTACTTGAGTACTTTGTACCATTGAATGGTACTTTAGCCATACTTTTACACTTTCATATTAACACATTTATTAAACATAACCATAAATCTATTAAGGCTTAGTGTGGGGTACACACCTGATATACTTATCGAGTTCACTGATTTCCCGAAAATCCCGATCTAACGCTTTAGATCTTAGTCCCTACATTCGGCCAACACTACATACTTTAGCTAAAGGCCATTCGGCCAAATGATCAAATCCCGAAGGATTTATCGCAACCAGAGTCTTACCTTGCTGCCGATTTGATTGCTAATCAAATCCCGAAACCTTGTGATATCCTCTCTTGCAATCGACCAACTACCATATCACTTGACTTGGTTAGTTTCGGCTTTTGAACATTTAAGAAATAAATCTAAGTCACCAAATAGGCCTTGGCCGAATATACATGTACACTTACCTTGCGATTTTAAATCCCGAAAAGTAGTCTCTTGGCTTATGAGGATGTCGAAATCCTATAGAGCACATGTTAGATCTAGTTCTAACAATAAATCATAATAAATGGCCCTTGGCCGAATATCAAGGCTCCCTTACCTTGATTATCTAAATCCCGAGATTGATTCTTGATCAATGGAGATGCCGAAATCTCTGCATAACCTTTGTTAATGTCAATTTTAACACTTAATGGACCAAATCAAATGGCCTTCGGCCTAAGATCTTACTTGCTTACCTTAGATCTGAAATCTCGAATGATCTCCTCCTTGTAGTCGACAACTACCAAATCCCGAAAGACCCTTCAAAGTTTCAGCCATATAGTATTATTGGGATTAGATAAAAGAAAAGAAATAATAATATGACAACAATTGAATCCTTACCCTTAATGTTGTAGGCGACGGCACCCTTACCAAACTCACAGAGATATTCGGCTAGGACTACTTTGAGTATTCGGCTATGGCCTAGAAAGAACTTGCTTTCGGCTTTTGAAAGTTTGCGAATAGAAGAAGAAAAAGGTGAAGAAATCGACTAAACTTTGCTTTAGTTTTCGGCTTTGGCAAAATAAAAGAGAAGAGGAGATGCACTAGAGAATTCGGCAGAGGGAAAAGAGAAAAGAAAAATGGCCTTACTCTCCTTCTTTGGCCGAAAATACCACCCAAAAAAGCCCCACATTCGGCCACTACCTCCTTCCCTATCAAATCCCCTTATTTTTCTCTTTATCTCTTCATTATCACATATTCTTTTCCCTTAATCCTTACCTTAATTAATTATCCCCCTTTATCTCTTAAAATAAAAGGATTTAAGCTCCTAAAATATAGCCTAAGTGCCGTCCATTGCTACTCTTTTTGCTGAAAATATAAGTCCCAAAATGTTGCTTGTGCCGCTCGAACTCAAAACCTCCTTGCACTGCATGTAACGCCATTCACCAAAGCCTTAAGTGGCATCCTCCTGCCACTTTACTAAATTGATTTTTATGTCCTATTCCTCCTACAAATTCTCTTAAGGCCACACTGCTTAGCTTCCTCTTTTAGATTTAAAATCTAATAATTTCTAAAGCATTTGGCTACACCCTAAGGTTCACAAAATTCACAATACACATTCACAACACACATAGGCATGCTATTTCATACAATTTAGTATTAATGCATAAGCTATAATCCAGGATATTACAGACCAACCCCGGCTGTCTTGCCTCCGTGTTACCTCTAAAGCCATCTCCTCGACCCGGTGCACCTTGACCATGACCAGCACCATTAGCACCACGACCTGGTCCACGGCCTCTCGGTGGCTGTTGAGGGCCTCTCCTATATTGATGATCCTTGGGACCACATTTATAACAACCACCAGTTTTCTTCCAGCATTCCCCGGGGTGTGGTTTCCCACAGTCAGCACAGTCTCGACTCTGATTGGTAGTCACAGGTGCTCTAGCTTGAGCTGGCTCATCATTTCGAGGCCTCTTTTGGAACCTTTTAGAAGAACCCGAGTACTTAAAGTCCCTCTTGCCTCTGACTCTTTCCCGGTTCTGGCGTTCTGAGTTCTTAGCCTCTTCGGCTATCTTAGCTTTCTCCACAAGCGTGGCAAAAGTCCTTACTTATTGTAGGGCTATTAGTACCCGCAACTCATCATTCAGCCCATCTTCAAAGCGTACACAATGCTCATGATCCGTTGGCACTATAGTCCGAGCATAAGGACTCAATCGTAGAAATTCTGCCTCGTAAGCTGCCACCGTCTTATTTCCTGATGGGCAGGATGTTACAACAAATACTGAACCTTGATAAACTCAGTGTATAAACACAAATCAAGAATCATCATCATCTCGTCACATATCAATCCCATATAGTACACATTATAACCTATTGTCATGCCAATCGTACTCTATCTTACGTTCATTCGACTCAAGAAATATCATCACTAAATAGTGCTATAACAATTCACTGCTTCAATTCAGTCTAGTTTAACATAAACCATCAATTGAACATTCAAAAACCAAATTCTCATTCAATACATTTCAAAATATATATTAAATTAAATTGAACGAACTTACCAGGGCTAAACTGCAGTAATGACAAAATTTTGAGACTATTCTGTAACATTATGTTTTCCTCAATTATCTACTTGATCTTGATCTATAACATAAATTATTTCAATCATTAGCCTCAACTTCATATACTATTCAATTTAATACATATAACTTCTTATTTACAATTTTTTTATATTTTCTCCAACTATTTACACTTCAATTTGGTCCTTAAGACCAAAACAAGCCTATTTCTCACAATTAAACTTTAAACCCATTGTAATCTCCAATGCAATTTAATTTGAGGTAGTGGCCTTCGAGCCCATTCTTTTTCAAAAAAAAAACTTTAAACCCATTGAACCTAATTTTTTAACCATTCTAAAATAGCCCTATAATTCTTATTTTATCAAGAAAAACCATGTCCATTTAAATTTATTTTAAATTTTATCACTAAACATGAAAATTGATAAAAATCACTTTACATACTAGATCATAATTATCATCAAGCATAATGCTCATGAAATAAGAATAAGAATACTTCAAGAACATCAATGGTAATTTTTCTAAACTTTAAAACCTTACAAATTAGTCCCTAAACTAGCTAGATATCAATACAATAATCACGAAAACATAAAAATCATCAAAAACGGGTAAGAAATATCTTACATGCAAGGATTCAAACATAAACCAAAGCTTGGAGCTCTCCCAACAATTGTATTCGGCCAAAGAAAAGAAAACCATGAAAAAGATGATAATTTTTCATCTTTTGTCTATTTTCGTTTATCATTTAATTATTAAAACAACCTTTAAAATTAATGACAATTTCAAAATAACTAAGCCAACACCACCAATTACAACTAATATGGTCTATTTACTATAATGGTCCACCACTTCATTATTCTTTATGTATTTAACTCCTTTAGCTATTAGAAACTAATATTTACAATTTTTGTGATCTAGTCCTTTTTATTTAATTAACTATCCAAATATTAAATTTTAATATGATCTTAATGACCTTGTAAATGTGAATTAAGTAATATTTACGAATTGACACGTCAGAATTTGTTGTCCCAAAATCACTATTCCAACACTGTAATATCCAGGATTTAGGGGTTATGAAATTTTCGCTTGAATGTGTGCATTGTTTTGTTGTGTGCTCTTTGTATGAGTTTTAGGGACTTCGAGAATTTTAGAATGTAAGGGATTGCCTTAGAAAAATATTAGATTTTAATCTTAGAAGAGGAGCTAAGCAAGTTTGGCCTTAAGAGAATTAATTTGAGGTTTTAATCACAAGTTGAGTAATTGGTAAAGTGGTGATGGCGCATGGGTGAATGCATGAGGTGAGAGGTTCGAATCCCTTAGCTAGCAATTGGAAGGAGTTTTAATTTTGTTCTTTTTCCTATAGTGTCGATCAAACCTTATCTTGATTGGATGGACTCTTCTTTTATTTTTGGATAGTAGACCAAAGGAAAAAGGCAAGTTAGTAGTTATGGTAAGGGATCAAGTTGTTAAGGAAGGTTTAGGGGACAAAAGGCTTGAAGAGTGGGTGATGTTTTGGAAGCTTTTCCATGGTCATTTGACCATGAACCTAGACGGCATAAGGGGCTAAGGGGGTGGTTTAATTGTGATGGAGATTAAGGGGTTGATAGGGAAGAATTGAGGAGGAAAAAGGGGGATTGTGTTGGCTAATGTGTTGGGCGAATGTGGTATGGGATTAGGGAGGTTTTAGTTGACCAAAAGTTGTCAAATTGTGCATCTTTTTCCTTTGTCCAAATATTTTCTCTTAGCCAAAATTGTCAATTGGCATTTGGTAAAAACTTTGCTTTGTTTTGGCCATTACATTTTTGACCAAATTGGTACTTTTTATTTCTTCTTTTCCTCTCAAGTTTTACTCTCTTTTGGTACCAAAATATTGTCACTTTTGAAGACATTTATCATTTCTTTTCTTCCTCTCTAGTGCCGAATTCAATCTATCACCAAAAGCATTTCTCATATTTTCTTTTTCTTTTTCATTCTCTTTTTCTCTTCTCTTTCTTTCTCATAGCCGAAACTATCCTATACTTTTCACCATTTTTCTTTCTTTTCTTTTTGTTAAAAACCGAAACCATTATATTTAAAACTACCATCTTTTCTCTTCTTTTGTTAAAGCCGAAATCACCATTCCTTTTCTTTTAATTTGTTAAGGCCGAATTCCTTTATAGTTCAAGTAAGGGTTAATCAATCTTCGTGTTTCGGGTAAGGATTATCTATTAATCGTTTTTCTTTATTTTCCTTTGGATTAACCGATTTTAGGAATCTAATTCTCTTACTTTTCCATGGCCAAATCTTTGAAGGAGGATTTCGGGGTTTCTTGTAGTCGACGTTTAGGGAGAGATCGTTCGGAATTTGAATAATCCAAGGTAAGAAGATGTTGATATTCGGCCTAAGGCCATATCTTTTAGTGATAACTGATTTCTCACATAGTGATATGGAGGTTCTGTCGACGTTGTAAGCAAGAGTCGGAAATCCTAAATATTCTATCGCTCTTTGTGTTTACAAGGTGTGTAACTTATACTAAACTTCTAATAGATTAATAGCTTTAATGATAAAAATGTGTTTATAAAGAAATATAAATGCTTATGGCTTCGGGTATCATTCAATGGTACGGTGAATTGAGGTACGTTATTCCTTCGTACTATGTATGATTTTAATATGAAACATATTCGATATTTGATTATGATTTTTGGGATAATGTACAAGGCATGATATTTGCTTCGTTAATAATGCTATATGCATAATATGAAATGTGTCCGATTCCGATATGATTATGGGGTATATGGCATGATAATGAAATAATATGTTATTGAATGGGCATATGGGCAATATTGAAAGGGGAAGTGTTCTGGTGGTTTTACCACATTATCTGGTGACTTCGGTCACGATATTATGAATCCGGTGACATCGGTCACATACTATGAATCCGGTGACTCTGTCACAATTATCTGGTGGCTATGCCACAATTATAAGGGCGGTGTGCATGTTGACTGCAGCAACTGCCTTCGATGGTGTGTAGCGGATGGAGGGTCGATTTAGTAATCCCCATGGTGTGATTGGTAGGTACGGGTGGTGTATAGCGGATGGATATTTAGGTTGGGTTCGGGATTGCATTTCATTCTATATGTACATGTGATTTTTAATCAATTATTGTTTGCTATGATCGATTGGACTTTTTAGTGTATTGTTACACATTGAGTCTATGGACTCACCCTTTTATGGGATATCATTTCAGGTGATACACAATGATTTGGACCGGGTCAGCGAGGACTACGTGGTGGCCATTGCTCAACTCAGTAATTGGGTTTTCCTTTTTATTAAACTTTTTTTACGTTTTCTTATATATTTCGGGATTTTAATTTGGGATATGTTTTTGTAATAAGGCCGCCATTAGCTATGTTTCTTTTACATTGTTAATTTATATTCTGCTACGATCATCTTCAATTAATTAGTTAAATATTTTCGATAATTGTATTTTAAAATAAAATTGTTTTGACACCTAATACTTATGGATTTAAATAGTAATAATAAGACCTAAATTCTAAATTTTCTTTTGATAAATGATTTTTCTAAAAACATAGAGTTTAATGATTTTTAACAAGTTCATATTTCAAATTTATTCTCTTACTCCAAAATTACATGTTTTTGCAAAATGACAAAACGAGTTTTTATCGAGGAGCATACCAGATCCGGTCGGGGCTTATGGGCCGGGTTTGGGGTGTTTCAACTTGGTATCAGAGCCCAGTTTTAAACACTCGACCTTGGGTTTTGAAGTCCACAACGTTTTCAAAATTTGGCCCAAATGAATGATTTTGAAAATTTTTGGTTAAAAATGGTTTTATGGAAGCATGGCACCCGAGTTCTTGACCCGAAGTCCACCAGGTAGTACCTCTAATTGTTGAGTGAATTATTATATGATTGGTATATGGGCAAACTTGGGCTCGTAGATTAGTGAATTAGGATCTATTGAACCCTAGGGCTAGTGCACTCAAACACATGCATAAGACTTAAAAACAACCGAACAAACCTGTGAAGTAAGTCGCCGAGTTACGGTGTGGCAACCATTGTACGCATGTCTAGGAGTGGATTCGGAAAGAGCTTGGTATTTAAGCAATCCTAGCGACTCACCTCCTCTTTATTCGAATCCTACCTGGTGCGTAGCTACGGTTCACCCTAACCAAGAGGACTTATTCACGGGCTAAACTCAATAATCAAAACCCGAAAGGGACTAGCCATACTGTTTTATAAAAACCCTAGTTTTTAAAATCACTACAATACCCCTTTTGATTTATAGTAAAATTTAGTTTGAAATTTTTTTTTAAAAAAATGATGATGATTCCGATTTACAAAATTACCTAAATACCCCTAGAGGTAAAATTACTAAAATGCCCCTGGTTTCTAAAAGTTTTAACACTACCCTTGATTTTAATAAAATTTTCTTACTTTACAAAAGTATCTAAAAATCTTATTTTGGCAAAATATCAAGATTCTTTGATTTGGAAAATTTACGAAATTGCCCTGATTAACAAAATTACCAAAATATCCTTATAGGACGAATGACGAAATTACCCCTGGGTTGGGAAGGTCTGAAATGACCATAGAGGTGTAGTGAATGAATGTGTCTCTGCTTATGAATGTGAATGTAACTCTCTGAATTAGAGTAGTGAATTTTAACTGAACCTTTGAGTGATCGAAAGAACTACTTCTAAATACTTTATTTCATAAAAATTGTTTGCGGTTAATAAGTGGAACAAAATTTTGATGCATAAAATTTTTGTAAAAACAGATAAGACGCTAAGTAGACATGAGTTCTAGGGGACGTGGTCGTCGTGGGCACGGTAGAGGCAGAATGTCTGTATCGGAACCAGTTAGGTCTGGTCAGGGTTCCGAAAATGAAGCTCCGCCACCAGCTGTTGAAGAAGTCAGGACCGTGAGAGAATTCGTGGATGTCTTTCCGGAAGAACTTCTAGGATTGCCTCCGGATCGTGAAGTGGAATTTGGGATTGACTTGTTGCCTGGAACGGCGCCAGTATCTATCGCTCCGTATAGAATGGCACCAAAGGAGTTGGTTGAGCTTAAGGCTCAAATACAAGAGTTGCTTGATCGTGGGTTTATCTGACCTAGTGTGTCTCCAAGGGGAGCACTGGTCTTGTTCGTGAAGAAGAAGGACGGGACTATGCAGATGTGTATAGATTACCGGCAGTTGAATAAGCTGACCATCAAGAACAAGTATCCTTTGCCAAGGATAGACGACTTGTTCGATCAGCATAAGGGAGCTACAGTATTCTCAAAGATAGATCTAAGGTCGGGGTATCATCAGCTTAAGGTGAAGGAAGCGGATATCCATAAGACAGCTTTCCGAACAAGATATGGGCATTATGAATTTTTGGTAATGCCGTTCGGATTGACGAACGCCCCAGCTGCGTTCATGGATATGATGAATCAGATTTTTCAACCCTACTTGGATCAGTTTGTTGTTGTGTTTATAGACGACATTCTTGTGTATTCCAAGTCTGAGTTACAGCATGATGAGCATCTTCGGATAGTGTTGCAAGTGCTTAGGGAGAAGAAGCTGTATGCCAAATTCAGCAAGTGCGAATTTTGGCTGAATGAAGTTGCGTTTTTAGGTCATGTGGTGTCTGCGGAAGGGATAAGGGTGGATCCTTGGAAGATTGAGGCGGTGTTAGATTGGAAACCACCTAAGTCTGTAGCGGAGGTTCGCGGTTTCTTGGGATTAGCAGGTTACTACAGAAGGTTCGTCGAAGGATTCTCCTTGATAGCGGCACCTTTGACGAAGTTGTTGAGGAAAGAGATACCTTTCGTGTGGGCAGATAAGTAGCAAGAGAGCTTTGAGAAGCTTAAGAGGGTTTTGACTGAAGCTCCGGTTTTGATTCAGCCTGAGGCAGGGAAGGACTTTGTGGTGTATTGTGATGCGTCTCACATTGGATTGGGATGTGTTCTGATGCAAGACGGGAAGGTGGTTGCGTATGCGTCTCGGCAATTGAGGCCTCACGAGGTTAACTATCCGACGCATGACTTGGAGTTAGCAGCGGTAGTCTTTGCTCTTAAGGTGTGGAGGCATTATTTGTATGGAGAAAAGTCAGTAATCTACACGGATCACAAGAGTCTTAAGTATCTACTGACTCAGAAGGAGCTGAATTTGAGACAGCGAAGATGGGTGGAGTTGTTGAAAGACTACGATTGTTCTATAGAGTATCACCCGGGCAAGGCGAATGTAGTGGCAGATGCCCTAAGTAGGAAAGTGGTGTCGGATCTAAGAGCGATGTTCTCACATCTTAGTCTTTATGACGACGGAAGCTTGTTGGCAGAATTACAAGTAAAGCTGATGTGGTTGAGTCAGGTGAAAGAAAGACAGTTAGTAGATGATGATTTAAGTGTTAAGCTACGGCAAGTGCAAAATGGGGAATTGGAAGACTATGGTGTTAACAAAGATGGAGTTTTGTGTTTCAAGGGTAAGGTCTGTATGCCGAAGGATGAAGAGCTTAGGCGAAGAATTCTTCAGGAATCGCATGGTGGTCCTTATGCGGTGCATCCGGGAGGTAGTAAGTTGTACAGGGATCTTCGGGATCAATTTTGGTGGCCTGGTCTTAAGCGGGAAGTTACGGAGTTTGTGGGGAAGTGCTTAACGTGTCAGCAAGTTAAGGCTGAACATCAAGTTCCATCGGGATTGCTTCAGCCGATAAAGATTCCTCAATGGAAGTGGGAGCGTATCACCATGGACTTTGTTAGTGGGCTTCCTCTTACGCCTACTAAGAAAGACTCGGTATGGGTGATAGTGGATCGATTGACGAAGTCTGCACATTTCATACCTGTGCGAGTGGATTACTCTTTGCAGAAATTGGTGAAGTTGTATGTGGCAGAGATTGTAAGATTGCATGGAGTGCCGGTGTTGATTATTTCGGATAGGGATCCGAGGTTTACGTCTCGGTTTTGGAAAGCATTACATCAGGCTTTGGGCACCAGACTAGACTTCAGTACGGCATTTCATCCTCAGTCTGATGGCCAGTCTGAGCGAGTAATCCAAGTATTAGAGGACATGTTAAGGGGATGTGTGATAGATTTCAGAGGAAGCTGGGAAGAGTTTTTGCCTTTAGCTGAGTTTGCATACAACAACAGTTACCAAGCCAGTATTCGGATGGCACCGTATGAAGCACTTTATGGACGAAAGTGTCGCACTCCTACGTGTTGGACAGAATTAGGAGAACGTCAGGTTTTGGGACCAGAGATTGTGGCTGAATTCGAAGGAAAGGTTAAAGTAATTCGAGCTCGGTTGAAAGAGGCATCTGATAGGCAAAAGTCGTATGCATATTTAAAGCGGAAGGACATAGAGTTTGTTGTAGGAGACCAAGTATTCCTAAAGGTCTCACCTTGGCAGAAGGTGATGAGATTTGGTCGCAAAGGAAAGTTAAGCCCCAGGTTTATAGGACCTTATCGAGTTTTGAAATGGGTTGGACCAGTGGCATATCAGTTAGAGTTACCTTCGGAGTTGAAGCAAATGCACGATGTGTTTCATGTTTCGATGTTACGTCGTTATCGGTCGGATCCATCTCATGTAGTGCCAGTTGGGGAGGTGGAGCTACAACCAGATTTGTCCTATGAGGAGGAGCCGATTCAGATTCTAGATCGGGATGTGAATGTAACACCCCTTACCCGAAAACTTTGCCGGAGTCGAGTATGTGGCATTACTAGACTTGACTACTAATTTGGGGCATAAAAATTTAAAGCTGTCCAACTGCGTCATGCTGACTAAATTGACCATAAATCGAGTTACAAAACTTGAAATTTAGATCCGTAAATTTTCCTTGAAACTAGACTCATATAAATTTCTACCATAATTTTTCCAGAATTTTTCATACGGCCAATTTGTACAGTTTATTCATCAAAGTTACCCCTATATCACTGTTTGATAATTCTGACCTATCTTTACAAAAACTCAGTTATCTCATTGTACAAAATTTCAATAATGTTCTTGTTTAGTCCAATCAAAAATAGACTCATTAAGGATTCTAAACATATAAACTATGCTCCATAATTATTGTTTTACAATTTTTAACAATTTTTCCAAGACAGAACAGGGTATCACGAATTCATTCAGAACAAGTCTCACTAAAATTTAAATATCTCATAATATAAAATTTCTTTGCCTACTTTGTTTCTTTCATATGAAAATAGACACAATAAGATTTAATTCTATATCTTATTCACTTTATAATTCAATTTATCCTATTTTTGGTGATTTTTCAAAATCCCATCACTGCTGCTAACTAAAAACTATTTCATTGCAAAATATGATTAACTAGTTTATAACCGAACATACCCACATACAACTCATACTGTCGATGCATTTTAATCATTTATGCAAATTAACTTATACCTAAAACATTCGCGTAATATCCTAACATCATCGATTTATTAACCAAACACAACTATGGTTCCATATAATCGAGTGTACCATTGGTTACTTACCACAATACCTAATTCAAAGGTTCATTTCGTAAACATACATTTCCTTATCAAAAACGATTAAACTTCGATTAAAAATGCACAAACATTACCATCATAAACCGACATTTGTATCAAAAGCACAAAAAGCATACTTAACTAAAAATTTAGCCATATTCGCATGGCTATTATATACATGAACCAAAAGTTTTCATCAAAACAAAGTCAAAGTCTTTCCTATACATGCCTTCATTCAAAAACCAAAATGAAAGAGTACCAAAATAGTTTGATAGTGTGGACGACTTTCTGAACGATCCCGACGAGCTAGTAGCTTGCACCTAATCTATAAAACAGAGGAAACATTTCGCACAAATAAGCTTACTAGCTTACTAAGTCCTAAGCTCCTAATAATATAGTATTCAAACATTAAACATTTAAATTAAAAATAATTCAACTTGTATGTTTGTAATCACATTTACTCCAAATCGTATAAATAAAGCATTCGTGTCAACCGTACTATCGTACTAAAATTTCCTTTACTTTTAACATTTCTATTTGAAGACCGAATTTCCATAATAGTCCATTCAACCTCGAAATCCATCATATCATACCCATCAATACTAGCTTCAAACACATATAACACAATTCTCATAATATTAATTCGACTCAAGTAATATTAAGCATAACATACCTTACATGCTTACCTGAGCCATTAACTCAATAAATTAGCTTTAATTTGCCTTGAACAAAAATTCGATTTCTCTTTTGTAAAACACATCACTGGCATCAAGCCTGCTAGGCGTAAAAGCCCAATAAGTGACACCGGCACAAAGCCTGCTAGGCGTGAAAGCCCGAAAAGTAACACCGGCACAAAGCCTGCTAGGCGTGAAAGCCCGAAAAGTAACACCGGCACAAAGCCTGCCAGGCGTGAAAGCCCAAAACATATCTTTGTAATTTAAACGTTCCAAACACACTTCATAACTATTTTACGTATAAGTCCAATCAAAAATAGACTCATTAAGGATTCTAAACATATAAACTATGCTCCATAATTATTTTTGTACAATTTTTAACAATTTTTCCAAGATAGAACAGGGTATCACGAATTCATTTAGAACAAGTCTCACTAAAATTTAAATATCTCATAATATAAAATTTCTTTGCCTACTCTGTTTCTTTCATATGAAAATAGACACAATAAGCTTTAATTCTATATCTTATTCACTTTGTAATTCAATTTATCCTATTTTTGGTGATTTTTCAAAATCACATCACTGCTGCTAACTAAAAACTATTTCATTGCAAAATATGATTATCTAGTTTATAACCGAACATACCCACATACAACTCATACTGTCCATGCATTTTAATCATTTATGCAAATTAACTTATACCTAAAACATTCGCGTAATATCCTAACATCATCGATTTATTAACCAAACACAACTATGGTTCCATATAATCGAGTGTACCATTGGTTACTTACCACAATACCTAATTCAAAGGTTCATTTCGTGAACATACATTTCCTTATCAAAAACGATTAAACTTCGATTAAAAATGCACAAACATTACCATCATAAACCGACATTTGTATCAAAAGCACAAAAAGCATACTTAACTAAAAATTTAGCCATATTCGCATGGCTATTATATACATGAACCAAAAGTTTTCATCAAAACAAAGTCAAAGTCTTTCCTATACATGCCTTCATTCGAAAACCAAAATGAAAGAGTACCAAAATAGTTTGATAGTGTGGACGACTTTCTGAACGATCCCGACGAGCTTGTAGCTTGAACCTAATCTATAAAACAGAGGAAACATTTCGCACAAATAAGCTTACTAGCTTAGTAAGTCCTAAGCTCCTAATAATATAGTATTCAAACATTAAACATTTAAATTAAAAATAATTCAACTTGTATGTTTGTAATCACATTTACTCCAAATCGTATAAATAAAGCATTCGTATCAACCGTACTATCGTACTAAAATTTCCTTTACTTTTAACATTTCTATTTGAAGACCGAATTTCCATAATAGTGCATTCAACCTCGAAATCCATCATATCATACCCATCAATATTAGCTTCAAACACATATAACACAATTCTCATAATATTAATTCGACTCAAGTAATATTAAGCATAACATACCTTACATGCTTACCTGAGCCATTAACTCAATAAATTAGCTTTAATTTGCCTTGAACAAAAATTCGATTTCTCTTTTGTAAAACACATAACTGGCATCAAGCCTGCTAGGCGTAAAAGCCCGATAAGTGACACCGGCACAAAGCCTGCTAGGCGTGAAAGCCCGAAAAGTAACACCAGCACAAAGCCTGCTAGGCGTGAAAGCCCGAAAAGTAACACCGGCACAAAGCCTGCTAGGCGTGAAAGCCCGAAACATATCTATGTAATTTAAACGTTCCAAACACACTTCATAACTATTTTATGTATAAGTCCAATTCAATTGAGCTTGCTCACATTAAACTAATAAAATCATTATATCATTATACAATCCAACAATTCACATCACATAACCAACTTTAACCATCAACCTAGTATACCTATATACATTCGGCCATGTTATAAATAGGTACTAAAATTCATCAATTCTTACTATTTAATATAATCATAATTAATTCTTTGACATATTTTAGCTAAAGGACTTACCTCGGTTGTCGATAGTCCGTGCGAATCGGCTATTCGAGAACCTTCGTCTTTCCCCGGTCTAATTCCGTTTTTCTTTGCTCTTGATCTAAAACACATTAAAATTTAGCTCATTTAATTGCATTTCATCTCAATTTAGTCCCAAAACACACAAATGGGTAATTTACCATTTTGCCCCTAATGTTTCCCATTTTTACAAATTGGTCCTATTTACACAAAACTCAAAATATGCAAAATTTCCTAACACCATAGCTAGGCCGAATCTTCCCCATAGCTATGTGTGTCCATGCATTTCATTTATTTGTCATTTTAACTCTTCACAAATTTATTTTTTTCAATTTAGCCCTATTTACTCAAAATCACCAAAAACTTCAATACAAAACTTGTAAATCTTTAACATATATTTAATCTAAATCCATCAAATATCAAAACCATCCAAGCATGTTAATGGCCGAATCCTATATACATAATATTTTCAAAAATTTAGGCATGGGTCGGGTAATATACGAAGCAACGATCTCAAAAACGTAAAAAATTTCAAAAACTAAAAACTGACCATACCTTAATCAAGCTCCCTAAGTTGCCGAAAATAAAGCTTCAACAATGGAGTTTTCTTCCTCCAACATTCGGCCAAGAAGAAGAACAAGGTATGTTCTCTTTCTTCCCACTTGTTTTTATTATTTAATGTTGTATTTAACATATATATATTAACATTATTTATAAATACACTAATATAACTTTATAATAAAACTAAACTAACATATAATTTGTAATTGGAGTGGCCCATTGCCGTTCCTCTTTGTTGTATATGGGCTAATTGCCCTTCTAGAACATCCACTTAAAAAGCCACAATCAATTTAGTACCTTTCACCTTAGCATGCAACTTTTACGCTTTTCACGATTAACTCCTTTTTATCAAATTAAGCACTTAAACGACTAATTTTTTCTACGAAACTTTCACACTCACTAAAACACATATAATAAACACAAAATATAATATTAAAATATTTCTCGGCCTCGGATTCGTGGTCCCGAAACCACCGTTCCGATTAGGGTCAATATTGGTCTGTTACAACTCTCCCCCCTTAAGAATTTTCGTCCTCGAAAATTTTTTACCGTTAAAGAATTTCGGGTATTGCTGCCTCATTGAATCTTCAGGCTCCCACGTAGCCTCTTCAGTCCCGTGTCTATTCAATAGTATTTTTACTAGTGGAATCTTTTTATTTCTCAACTCTTTCAATTCCCGGGCTAAGATACGGATTGATTCTTCATCATATGTCATATGGGATCGAATTTCAATTTCTGACGGTGTGATCACATGGGACGGATCTGATCTGTATTTGCGAAGCATCGAAACGTGAAATACATTGTGTATCTTTTCTAAGTCAAGGGGCAATTTCAATCTATAAGAAACAGGCCCTATACGCTCGATGATTTCATACGGTCCGATAAATCTCGGACTCAACTTGCCTTTCCGACCAAATCGGAGTATTTTCTTCCACGGAGAAACTTTTAAGAACACCCGATCTCCGACCTGAAATTCAATATCCTTACGTTTCAAATCAGCATAGGACATTTGACGATCCGAAGCAGCTTTCAAATTACTCCTAATAACAACCACCTTCTGTTCTGTTTCTTTAATCCAATCAACCCCGTGTATCTTATTTTCACTGAGCTCAGTCCAATACAACGGTGTGCGACATTTTCGCCCGTATAAAGCTTCATAAGGTGCCATTTTTATACTAGATTGGAAGCTATTATTGTAAGCAAATTCAACCAAAGGTAGGTATCGTTCCCACGT
Source organism: Gossypium australe (assembly GCA_005393395.2). Classification (NCBI taxonomy): domain Eukaryota; kingdom Viridiplantae; phylum Streptophyta; class Magnoliopsida; order Malvales; family Malvaceae; genus Gossypium; species Gossypium australe. Next base: position 19,179,398 of record CM016615.1, read on the forward strand.
ACCTTCAAATTCAAGAACGGAACACCTCAACATATCCTCAAGTATCAAAATAGTTCGCTCAGACTGACCGTCTGTTTGCGGATGGAAGGCTGTACTAAAATGAAGTTTAGTTCCTAGAGCATCTTGCAATTTCTTCCAGAACCGCGATGTGAATCTCAGGTCCCTATCTGAAACAATGGAACTCGGTACACCGTGCAACCTTACAATCTGCGACACATACAATTCGGCAAGCTTATCAAGTGAATAGTCGGTACGTACCGGTACAAAATGAGCTGATTTAGTCAGTCTATCAATGATAACCCATACGGCATCTTTCTTACTCGGTGTCATAGGAAGACCGGATACAAAATCCATTGTAATTCTATCCCATTTCCATTAAGGTATCATGATTGGTTGAAGTAGTCCAGACGGTACCTGATGCTCAGCTTTTACTTGTTGACAGATTAAGCACTTGGAAACAAACTCAGATATATCTCGTTTCATGCCAGGCCACCAATAGAACTGTTTCAAATCGTTATACATTTTAGTGCTACCCGGGTGTATCGATAGTCGACCACTATGGGCCTCACTCAGAATCACCGGTATCAAATATGAGTTCTTTGGAACACACATTCGGCTTTTATAATTCAAGCAATCATTTGCATCAATCTGAAAATCTGATTCTGCACCTTTTTCACATTGAATTCGACTAGCAATCAAATCTTTATCAACTTTCTGTGCATCACAAATTTGTTGAATAAACATCGGTCTTGCTTGTAACTCAGCTATAATCGAACCATCACCAGACAGAGTTATCTGTGCGTTCATTACACGAAGAGCAAACAATGATTTTCGACTTAACGCATCTGCAACAACGTTAGCTTTTCCTGGATGGTAGTCAATCACTAAGTCATAGTCTTTCAGCAATTCTAACCATCTGCGTTGTCTCAAATTTAAATCTTTCTGAGTCATCAAATATTTTAGACTTTTATGATCCGAATAAATGTGACATTTCTCGCCGAATAAATAGTGACGCCAAATTTTCAATGCGAAAACAATGGCCGCTAGTTCCAGATCGTGAGTCGGATAGTTTTTCTCATGCGGCTTCAATTGTCTTGAAGCGTAGGCTATAACCTTGCCATCCTGCAGTAAAACGCAACCCAACCCATTCAAGGAAGCATCACTAAAAACAACAAATTCTTTACCCGATTCAGGCTGGACTAACACTGGAGCTTCGGTTAGAAGGGCTTTCAACTGCTCAAAACTTTTCTGACACCTTTCCGACCACTCAAACTTGACATCTTTCTGTAGGAGTTTCGTCAAAGGTGTAGCTATTACAGAAAAACCCTTTACAAATCGTATATAATATCCCACCAGGCCTAGGAAACTTTGGACCTCGGAAATATTCTTTGGTGGTTTCCAATCGAGTATAGCTGCTATTTTGTTTGGATCCACCCGAATACCTGATGCTGAAACAACATGGCCCAAAAAGCTAACTTCATTCATCCAGAACTCACACTTACTAAACTTCGCATACAGTTGTTGATCTCTCAATGTTTGTAACATTAATCTCAAATGCTCAGCATGTTCGGTTTCATTTTAGGAATAGATCAGTATATCGTCAATAAACACTACAACAAACCGATCCAAAAACTGTCTGAAGACTCGATTCATTAGATCCATAAAAACAGCAGGTGCATTAGTGAGTCCAAAAGGCATAACCAAAAACTCAAAATGTCCGTACCTCGTTCGGAACGCAGTTTTTGGTACATCTGTATCTCTGACTCGCAACTGATAATAGCCCGATCTCAAATCTATCTTCGAAAATACTGAAGCCCCCTTCAACTGATCAAACAAGTCGTCAATCTGAGGTAACGGGTACTTATTCTTTATAGTTACTTTATTTAATTGCCGATAGTCGATACACATTCGCATAGTCCCGTCTTTCTTTCACAAATAAAACCGGTGCACCCCAAGAAGAGAAGCTCGGTCGTGCAAAGCCTCTATCTGTCAACTCTTGCAACTGTGCTTTCAATTCTTTTAACTCAGTAGGTGCCATCCGATACAGAGCTATCGAAATCAGAGTCGTCCCCGGTACTAATTCAATGCCGAACTCAATCTCTCGTACTGGTGGTAAACTCGTTACTTCTTCAGGAAACACATCGGGGTATTCACATACGACTGATACAGATTCAATTTGTTTCTCGGACATTTTATTATCCAGTACATAAGCCAAATAAGCTTCACACCCCTTTCTTACATACTTCTGGGCTAACATCGAAGATATTACTATAGGAAACCCATTTACATCACAGGATTTTATTATGATGGTCTCATCGTTTTGACATCTCAGATCAATAGGCTTTCTTTTACAATCCACTTCTGCTTCATGTGAAGTTAACCAGTCCATACCCAAGATTATATCAAATTCGTCAAAGGGCAACAACATTAAATCAGCTGGGAAGCAATAATCCCAAATCATCAACGGGCAACCTCTACACACTTTATTAACAAGCACACATCTACCCAAAGGGTTGGACACACGAATCACAAACTCGATAGACTCAACTAGCAGAGTCTTACTGAATTCTAAAGTTTCACACACATATGAATGAGTCGAACTAAGATCAATTAATGCAATCACAGTAGTATCATAAAGGGTGAAAATACCGGTAATGACGTCGGGGGAGGAAGCATCCTCTCTGGCTCGTGCAGCATAAGCTCTAGCTGGAGCTCTAGCCTCAGATCGAACTGTAGTGTTCTTCGTTCCTTTCTGACTACCACCTACATTGCCTGAGTGTCTGGATGGTCTGCCTCGCACTGTCGTGTTGCTTGGCTTAATGTTCTGAACTGTATTCTGCTCAGCTAACATCGGACATTCTCTAATAAAATGATCTGACGATCCACATCTAAAGCAGGACCGATCATGAAATCTACAGCTCCCAGAATGCCATTTCCCACAGTGCTTGCATTCAACTCGATTCTGTGGAACGTTACCAACACTGGCCATCGAGGTAGCTTGGGAGCCCACAGGAGGTCGATCCCGTCTAGGTAGATCTGTAGTAGCTTTATATCGGTTGTAGTCATCTCTGAACTTCTTGGATGTGGGATGAAAGACCTTACCCGAAGATCTTTTACGAATGTCTCTATCTTCTGTCTCAGCCTTCCTTTTCTCTTTCCCGAGCTCTTCATCTTTGCAAGCTCGCTCAACTAGAGTCACAAACTTTTGAATTTCAAGAATGCCAACAAACATCTTTATATCTTCATTCAGGCCATCTTCAAATCTTTTGCACATAATAGCTTCAGTAGAAACACACTCTCTAGCATATCTGCTGAGCCTGACAAATTTCCGTTCATATTCCGTCACGGTCATTCGCCCCTGTTTCAGTTCAAGGAATTCTTTTCGTTTTTGATCAACGAATCTTTTACTGATGTATTTCTTACGGAATTCGTTCTGGAAGAAATCCCATGTCACTTTTTCTTTCGGAACTACTGATACTAGCGTATTCCACCAGTGATATGCAGTGTCCCGCAGCAAAGATATAGCACACTTCAAACATTCATCTGGAGTACAAGATAGCTCATCAAGTACCCGAATAGTGTTATCAAGCCACATTTCGGCTCGCTCTGCGTCATCATTATCATTGGCTTTAAATTCTTCGGCCCCAAATTTTCGAATTTTATCAACTGGAGGCCTACTAGATCTCATCTGATCTATAATCGGGGGTGCTGGTGGAATCGGAGTTGGATTATTCGGGGGTGGAGGTTGGTGTACAGCCGGGTTAGTTTGAATGAACTGGGTAAACCACTCATTCATCATGTGATAAAAAGCTCGTTTAGTCTCCCCCTCGTAACTACCCGAAACAGGTCGAGAGTCTACCGGCACTGATCCGTGTGCACGGTCAGGCGCTACACTCTCTACATCATCTGCTACGGCTCTTTCAGGATCAGTGTCTATTTGCTATATAAAACAAAATTCAGGCTGTCAGAAGTCACCACACTATCAATATATGATAAAGGCATGTATAGCTAGACTCACACGCGCTACAGTAGTCCTAGAATCGACTAAACCGTAGCTCTGATACCAATCAAATGTAACACCCCTTACCCGAAACCTTTGCCGGAGTTGAGTATGTGGCATTACTAGACTTGACTACTAATTTGGGGCATAAAAATTTAAAGCTGTCCAACTGCGTCATGCTGACTAAATTGACCATAACTCGAGTTACAAAACTCGAAATTTAGATCCATAAATTTTTCTTGAAACTAGACTCATATAAATGTCTACCATAATTTTTCCAGAATTTTTCATGTGGCCAATTAGTACAGTTTATTCATCAAAGTTACCCCTATATCACTGTTTGATAATTCTGACCTATCTTTACAAAAACTCAGTTATCTCATTGTACAAAATTTCAATAATGTTCTTGTTTATTCCAATAAAAAATAGACTCATTAAGGATTCTAAATATATAAACTGCTCCATAATTATTTTTGTACAATGTTTAACAATTTTTCCAAGACAGAATAGGGTATCACAAATTCATTCAGAACAAGTCTCACTAAAATTTCAATATCTCATAATATAAAATTTCTTTTCCTACTCTGTTTCTTTCATATGAAAATAGACACAATAAGCTTTAATTATATATCTTATTCACTTTCTAATTAAATTTATCCTATTTTTGGTGATTTTTCAAAATCACATCACTGCTGCTAACAAAAAATTATTTCATTGCAAATTATGATTAACTAGTTTATAACCGAACATACCCACATACAACTCATACTGTCCATGCATTTTAATCATTTATGCAAATTAACTTATACCTAAAACATTCGCGTAATATCCTAACATCATCGATTTATTAACCAAACACAACTATGGTTCCATATAATCGAGTGTACCATTGGTTACTTACCACAATACCTAATTCAAAAGTTCATTTCGAAAACATACATTTCCTTATCAAAAACGATTAAACTTCGATTAAAAATGCACAAACATTACCATCATAAACCGACATTTGTATCAAAAGCCCAAAAAGCATACTTAACTAAAAATTTAGCCATATTCGCATGGCTATTATATACATGAACCAAAAGTTTTCATCAAAACAAAGTCAAAGTCTTTCCTATACATGCCTTCATTCGAAAACCAAAATGAAAGAGTACCAAAATAGTTTGATAGTGTGGACGACTTTCTGAACGATCCCGACGAGCTTGTAGCTTGCACCTAATCTATAAAACAGAGGAAACATTTCGCACAAATAAGCTTACTAGCTTAGTAAGTCCTAAGCTCCTAATAATATAGTATTCAAACATTAAACATTTAAATTAAAAATAATTCAACTTGTATGTTTGTAATCACATTTACTCCAAATCGTATAAATAAAGCATTCGTATCAACCGTACTATCGTACTAAAATTTCCTTTACTTTTAACATTTCTATTTGAAGACCGAATTTCCATAATAGTGCATTCAACCTCGAAATCCATCATATCATACCCATCAATATTAGCTTCAAACACATATAACACAATTCTCATAATATTAATTTGACTCAAGTAATATTAAGCATAACATACCTTACATGCTTACCTGAGCCATTAACTCAATAAATTAGCTTTAATTTGCCTTGAACAAAAATTCGATTTCTCTTTTGTAAAACACATCACTGGCATCAAGCCTGCTAGGCGTAAAAGCCCGATAAGTGACACTGGCACAAAGCCTGCTAGGCGTGAAAGCCCGAAAAGTAACACCGGCACAAAGCCTGCTAGGCGTGAAAGCCCGAAAAGTAACACCGGCACAAAGCCTGCCAGGCGTGAAAGCCCGAAACATATCTATGTAATTTAAACGTTCCAAACACACTTCATAACTATTTTATGTATAAGTCCAATTCAATTGAGCTTGCTCACATTAAACCAATAAAATCATTATATCATTATACAATCCAACAATTCACATCACATAACCAACTTTAATCATCAACCTAGTATACCTATATACATTCGGCCATGTTATAAATAGGTACTAAAATTCATCAATTCTTACTATTTAATATAATCATAATTAATTCTTTGACATATTTTAGCTAAAGGACTTACCTCGGTTGTCGATAGTCCGTGCGAATCGGCTATTCGAGAACCTTCGTCTTTCCCCGGTCTAATTCCGTTTTTCTTTGCTCTTGATCTAAAACACATTAAAATTTAGCTCATTTAATTGCATTTCATCTCAATTTAGTCGCAAAACACATAAATGGGCAATTTACCATTTTGCCCCTAATGTTTCCCATTTTTACAAATTGGTCCTATTTACACAAAACTCAAAATATGCAAAATTTCCTAACACCATAGCTAGGCCGAATCTTCCCCATAGCTATGTGTGTCCATGCATTTCATTTATTTGTCATTTTAACTCTTCACAAATTTATTTTTTTCAATTTAGCCCTATTTACTCAAAATCACCAAAAACTTCAATACAAAACTTGTAAATCATTAACATATATTTAATCTAAATCCATCAAATATCAAAACCATCCAAGCATGTTAATGGCTGAATCCTATATACATAATATTTTCAAAAATTTAGGCATGGGTCGGGTAATATACGAAGCAACGATCTCAAAAATGTAAAAAATTTCAAAAACTAAAAACCGACCATACCTTAATCAAGCTCCCTAAGTTGCCAAAATAAAGCTTCAACAATGGAGTTTTCTTCCTCCAACATTCGGCCAAGAAGAAGAACAAGGTATGTTCTCTTTCTTCCCACTTGTTTTTATTATTTAATGTTGTATTTAACATATATATATTAACATTATTTATAAATACACTAATATAACTTTATAATAAAACTAAACTAACATATAATTTGTAATTGGAGTGGCCCATTGCCGTTCCTCTTTGTTGTATATGGGCTAATTGCCCTTCTAGAACATCCACTTAGAAAGCCACAATCAATTTTAGTACCTTTCACCTTAGCATGCAATTTTTTACGCTTTTCACGATTAAATCCTTTTTATCAAATTAAGCACTTAAACGACTAAATTTTTCTACGAAACTTTCACACTCACTAAATCACATATAATAAACACAAAATATAATATTAAATTATTTCTCGGGCTCGGATGCATGGTCCCCAAAACAACCGTTCCGATTAGGGTTAATATTGGTCTGTTACAGTGAAGGTGTTACGGAGGAAATCAGTTCCTCTCGTCAAAGTGTTATGGCGCAATCATGGATCGGAGGAAGCTTCGTTGGAGCCGGAGGAAGCTATGCGGCAGCAATACCCTCACTTATTCTTGTCAGGTAATTTCGAGGTCGAAATTTTTTTAGGAGGGTAGAACTGTAATATCCAAGATTTAGGGGTTATGAAATTTTCGCTTGAATGTGTGCATTGTTTTGTTGTGTGCTCTTTGTATGAGTTTTAGGGACTTCGAGAATTTTAGAATGTAAGGGATTGCCTTAGAAAAATATTAGATTTTAATCTTAGAAGAGGAGCTGAGCAAGTTTGGCCTTAAGAGAATTAATTTGAGGTTTTAATCACAAGTTGAGTAATTGGTAAAGTGGTGATGGCGCATGGGTGAATGCATGAGGTGGGAGGTTCGAATCCCTTAGCTAGCAATTGGAAGGAGTTTTAATTTTGTTCTTTTTCCTATAATGTCGGTCAAACCTTATCTTGATTGGATGGACTCTTCTTTTATTTTTGGATAGTAGACCAAAGGAAAAAGGCAAGTTAGTAGTTATGGTAAGGTATCAAGTTGTTAAGGAAGGTTTAGGGGACAAAAGGCTTGAAGAGTGGGTGATGTTTTGGAAGCTTTTCCCTGGTCATTTGACCATGAACCTAGACGGCATAAGGGGCTAAGGGGGTGGTTTAATTTTGATGGAGATTAAGGGGTTGATAGGGAAGAATTGAGGAGGAAAAAGGGGGATTGTGTTGGCTAATGTGTTGGCCGAATGTGGTATGGGATTAGGGAGGTTTTAGTAGACCAAAAGTTGTCAAATTGTGCATCTTTTTCCTTTGTCCAAATATTTTCTCTTAGCCAAAATTGTCAATTGGCATTTGGTAAAAACTTTGCTTTGTTTTGGCCATTACATTTTTGACCAAATTGGTACTTTTTATTTCTTCTTTTCCTCTCAAGTTTTACTCTCTTTTGGTACCAAAATATTGTCACTTTTGAAGACATTTATCATTTCTTTTCTTCATCTCTAGTGCCGAATTCATTCTATCACCAAAAGCATTTCTCATATTTTCTTTTTCTTTTTCATTCTCTTTTTCTCTTCTCTTTCTTTCTCATAGCCGAAACTATCCTATACTTTTCACCATTTTTCTTTCTTTTCTTTTTGTTAAAAACCAAAACCATTATATTTGAAACTACCATCTTTTCTCTTCTTTTGTTAAAGCCGAAATCACCATTCCTGTTCTTTTAATTTGTTAAGGCCGAATTCCTTTATAGTTCAAGTAGGGGTTAATCAATCTTCGTGTTTCGGGTAAGGATTATCTATCAATTGTTTTTCTTTATTTTCCTTTGGATTAACCGATTTTAGGAATCTAATTCTCTTACTTTTCCATGTCCAAATCTTTGAAGGAGGATTTCGGGGTTTCTTGTAGTCGACGTTTAGGGAGAGATCGTTCGGGATTTGAATAATCCAAGGTAAGAAGATGTTGATATTCAGCCTAAGGCCATATCTTTTAGTGATAACTGATTTCTCACATAGTGATATGTAGGTTCTGTCGACGTTGTAAGCAAGAGTCAGAAATCCTAAATATTCTATCGCTCTTTGTGTTTACAAGGTGTGTAACTTATACTAAACTTCTAATAGTTAATAGCTTTAATGATAAAAATGTGTTTATAAAGAAATATAAATGATTATGGCTTCGGGTATCATTCAATGGTACGGTGAATTGAGGTACGTTATTCCTTCGTACTATGTATGATTTTAATATGAAACATATTCGATATTTGATTATGATTTTTGGGATAATGTACAAGGCATGGTATTTGCTTCGTTAATAATGCTATATGCATAATATGAAATGTGTCCGATTCCGATATGATTATGGGGTATATGGCATGATAATGAAATAATATGTTATTGCATGGGCATATGGGTAATATTGAAAGGGGAAGTGTTCCGGTGGTTTTACCACATTATCCGGTGACTTCGGTCACGATATTATGAATCCGGTGACTTCGGTCACATACTATGAATCCGGTGAATCTGTCACAATTATCTGGTGGCTATGCCACGATTATAAGGGCGATGTGCATGTTGACTGCAGCAACTGCCTTCGATGGTGTGTAGCGGATGGAGGGTCGATTTAGTAATCCCCACGGTGTGATTGGTAGGTACGGGTGGTGTGTAGCGGATGGATATTTAGGTTGGGTTCGGGATTGCATTTCATTCTATATGTACATGTGATTTTTAATCAATTATTGTTTGCTATGATCGATTGGACTTTTTAGTGTATTGTTACACATTGAGTCTATGGACTCACCCTTTTATGGGATATCATTTCAGGTGATACACAATGATTTGGACCGGGTCAGCGAGGACTACGTGGTGGCCATTGCTCAACTCAGTAATTGGGCTTTCCTTTTTATTAAATTTTTTTTACGTTTTCTTATATATTTCGGGATTTTAATTTGGGATATGTTTTTGTAATAAGGCCGCCATTAGCTATGTTTCTTTTACATTGTTAATTTATATTCTGCTACGATCATCTTCAATTAATTAGTTAAATATTTTCAATAATTGTCTTTTAAAATAAAAATTGTTTTGACACCTAAATACTTATGGATTTAAATAGTAATAATAAGACCTAAATTCTAAATTTTCTTTTGATAAATGATTTTTCTAAAAACATAGAGTTTAATGATTTTTAACAAGTTCATATTTCAAATTTATTCTCTTACTCCAAAATTACATGTTTTTGCAAAATGACAAAACGAGTTTTTATCGATGAGCATACCAGATCCGGTCGGGGCTTGTGGGCCGGGTTCGGGGTGTTTCAAACACCATTGAAAATCGGGCTGCTACACTACTGAAGGGAGCTAATCACCCATGTTTAGATTTGATTAAGTTTAGATTTTAGTTCTTCATAATTCACTTTATTTATGAAATTCCTACTCTTTCATTCAAAAAAACCGAAAAATCTCTTCTTCACATTTTCTCGTAATATGATTTATCTAGATTACTAATTAATTCTATTTGCATTTAGGTTAACTGTAATCTAGTACTAACCTCCCTTGGGTACGATCCTTAGAGTACTCACCCACTTCATTGTAACTATATTATAACCTGACCCGTATACATGTGGACACCTTCTCAATTCCTCATCATTAGTTGCAATATTCACACTTCGGACGTTAGTACGTCTAGAGGCGGTCATGAAGCTAAACATGTCTTTAGTCTAATCGAAAATGAGAAAATCGATTGAAAGACTAATATGTTGTCTATTAAGTCTAATTGGGGAGATGATTTCTCTTAAGCATCGGAGCAAATGGCTCCTAGATGATAGAAACATTGATGTGATTGACTGGACTAACAATACTTTCGATAAGACCCAAGTAGAATAGATCGTAAATCCGTTTACAGATTTCTTCACTTGTTACTTCCATAGTGTGACATATACTAATCTTGAGTGGATGTTAGACTATATATGTCTGACTTGTATAATTTGATGTAAGTAAAAGTTTAAGTTCAAATAGATAAGGAACCAAAAGCTAGTGCATTGGGTATACAACTTCTACACTATGTAATATCAATCACAATAGCAAAACTCATAACTCAACGAATGGGTAAATGTGTTGGATCTGGTTCGCTGAGTGTAGAATATTCGTTTGTAAACTTGTAATTCTTTTGAACAGATTGGTTAATAAAACAAATTCATTTATTACAATTAATGTACTTTATATTATTGTCCTCAAATTGTTTTTGCACACAAAACCAAATAGAAACAAATGTTTCTCATTGGTTGTTTATTGTTTAAACTAATACTAAGAGATATTATGTGGTCAAATCATAGTATGAAAAGACAGCTGGTATTAGTAGATGAACCTAAACATGTCCTTAGTTTAATCGAAAATTAGAAAATAGATTGCAAGACTAATATGTTGTTTATCAAGTCCAATTGGGGAGATGCCTTGTCTTGGACATCGGAGTAGATGACTCCCAAAGGATAGAGACATAGATGTGACTGACTAGGTTGGCAGTACATTGGACAAGACCTAAGCAGAATAGGTCCTAAATCCGTTTATGGATTTATTCACTTGTGACGTTCATTGTAATAGTCCAATTTTAGTGAAATCAAAATAGTGGTTTTGAGACCATAAATTTGATAAGTAAATTATTATTTTAATGTCTATAGAATGTTAGTAAGGTCATATAAAAATTTTGTTAATAAATTTTGACATTTGCATGCTTCATTATGTAAAAAGGACTAAATCGTAAAAGGTGCAAAAGTAGAGTTCTATTAATTAAAGATGTCAAATAGCAATGAAATTTTAATTTAAGGGACTTGGATGGTAATTAGAAAAAGTAAAGTTGTAACGCCCCGTACCCGGTACCGTCGCCGGAGTTGAGCAAGAGGCATTACTAGACTTGACTACTAGTTCAGAACATGAAAATCTTAAAGCTGTCAAGCTGCATTGTGCCGACTAATTCGGCTATAACTCGAGTTATAGAGTTTGAAATTCAGATCCGTAAATTTTCCTTGAAAGTAGACTCATATATCTATTCACCATAATTTTTTTAGAATTTTCCATGTGGCCAATTAGTACAGTTTATTCATCAAAGATACCCTTATTACACTGCTGGACAGTTCTGACCTGTCCCTATAAAACTGCAGTTATCTCATTGCACAATTTTCATATACTGTTCTAGTTTATACCAATGAAAAATAGACTCAATAAGGGTTCTACACATATAACCCATGCTTCCTAATTATTTTTGTACAATTTTTGACAATTTTTCCAAAACAGAACAGTGACTCGCGAATGCATTCAGAGTAGGTCTCACTAAAACTGAATTATCTCATAATGTAAAAATCTTTTGCTTACTCTGTTTCTTCCATATAAAAATAGACGCAATCAGGTTCAATTTCATAACTCACTCATCTCCAAATTCAATATACCCTATTTTTGGTGATTTTCCTAACTCGCGTCACTGCTGCTGCTACAAGCTGTTTTAATGCATTCTTAAAAATAACTAGCTTCTACCCGAACCTCCTTACTTCAATTTACAAGGATTCAATTCATATTCAACCATTTCCTTAGTAATACGGTTAACTCGTTTAGGAATGCATAGACATTTCCACCATGAACCAACATACATCAAATCACCCCAACGTACTTAACAAAAATTTAGCCATTTTCGCATGGCTACTCTTTTAGTGTTTACACATGAACCGAAAAATTTTTCTCAAACAATACCAAGCCTATCCTATACATGCCTTCGTTTAAAACCAACCCAAAATAAAGGAGTACCCAAAATGTAGGTTGATAGTGTGGGCGACTTTCCGACGATCCCGGTGAGCTTGTGGCTTGCTCCTAATCTATAAAACAGAGGAAACATCTCACACAAGTAAGCTTACTAGCTTAGTAAGTCCCAACTCATTTAAATTAGAACATTTAATTATTTATGAAGAGAAAACAATCCACATATGGCATTCTACATAGACAACTAAGTAAATAATTTACACAAGGCCAAATATTAATAATTTGATAACCTTCTTTCATGGCAGTTATACATGCAAATCAATTGTCCCATAATAGCATGGTCTAAGCTCGACTTCCGTCAAATCACATTCATCAATGACAATTTGGCACCAGTAATATTTAACATAACATACCTCACATACTTACCCGAACCATATTCTTGGCAATTTAGTTCTAAATTGTCTTGACAAGGATTAAGCTCCTCTTAGGTAAATTTCATCACCGGCATCAAGCCTACTAGGCGTAAAAGCCTGAAAAGTAACACCGGCGCAAGGCCTGCTAGGCGTAAAGCCCGATAAATAACACCGGCACGAGGCCTGCTAGGCGTAAAAGCCCGATAACTAACACCGGCACGAGGCCTGCTAGGCATATAAGCCCGATAATTAACACCGGCACAAGGCCTGCTAGGCTCGAGGCCCGATTGTCAGAATATTTTACATGCTTTTCACATTTTCACCATACATATCGAATCATATACATTTATTCCCATTGCATTTAATAAGTTTGAAATCAATCAATTCATCATTATCGCAATCGACCAACTCATGGTTTTACATCAAGCTTATACAAATTATATCCTTCACTAGTTATGTAAATGATCTCTAAATATAAAGTAGCTCAAGAACTCACTTATTCACCTTGCATGAGCCCAAATAATTTCCATCACATTCTCAACATAAACAATCCACCAATATGTCAATATACATTCGGCCATGATGTAATTGGACATTAACATTCATAAATTTTTAATAGTCAAGATAATGACATGATTTAACTAAAGGACTTACCTCGATTGTCGATATGCTTAAAATTTTCTGCTATTCGGTCACCTTAGCCTTCCCTCGATCAAGTTCTTTCTTCTTTTGACCCCGATCTATGAAATATCAAGTAAATTTTATTTACATCCATTCTATCCATTTGCTCAACTCAAGATGCACTAATTTAAAACAGTAATCATACCAAAAATTCAAACACTCAACTTATTCAATTTAATCCGTAATGTACCACGATGCAAAAACACAACACATTGAGGTTTCTCCTCAATGGCCGAATGGTCATTAGACTCTTAGGAGTCTCCAAAGTCTTCCCTTTTATCATTTTAATCCTTCTCACGTTTAATTTAGGCAATTGACCTCTCTCATCATTTTACCCAATAATCCTATCTAATATACTCATTCATCCTTGACCGATTTCACAATATATATATATCCTAGTATCAAATTTATAGAAAAATTTCATGAACAATCTTCTTCACTTTAGGCCGAAAATAAGGCACCATCATGCATAAATTAAAAAAATCTTTTTACACTCTTAACTACTTCTCTTATAATCGAATTTGTTAGCTCAATGTACCCATGTGTATTCTTCAAGATAAAACCGAACAACAAGTTACATGTTCACCATTTATAATCATCCATTTTAACCGAATAACTAGAGCATTTTTATGCTCAATTTCAAAGAAAAAAATAATTTCTATACTTCCCATATGCTTGAAATCACAAGTCTTAAACTTATTTAAGTCTCATAAGTAATTCATATTGTTTATGAATCAATATTAAACATTTTTTTTCTTCAAATCAAAATACCCACAAGAGTACTCCTCCTAGGCCGAATATTAACATGCCAAAAATCAAGATTTCAACATGATTTCCTTTGCATTCAAAGTAACCGAATTCAATATGTAAAATTTTTCCATACTCAAGCTAAACTACTCACCTTACTACCACATGCAAGCCGAAACAATGGAGGATTTCAAGTTTTCTTCTCCTCTTTCAATTTGAATCCGTCAAGAAGGTAGGGAGAGAAGAGAAATTAAAATGGAAAATACTTCCTTTTTGTTTCTAATTTCCTAACACATATTAGCATGCTCATTATAATAATACTTCTTTAGCTACAAAATACTAAAACTACTATTTTCATAGCATGCTTGCCGTCCACCATACTAATTTGTGGGGAACTTGACATGCAAGTCCTCCCAAGCAAGAGAAAAGATCAATTTACCCCCCCTTTTTTACTAGCTAAAATCGGCCATGAGAGAAAGAAGGAGATTGTGGCATTATCTTATGTTTTATTTAACATGCACACTAACATCATTTCTTTATAAAATACTAGCATAAGCATAAATAAAAAAAATATAATTAAACTAACACATATACCCATCTAACTTAGCCCATTGCCGTCCATCCCTATGGTAATTGGCTAATTGCCCCTTTTAGGACACTCACTTAAAAAGCCATAAGCAATTTGGTACATTACACTTTAGCATGCAACATTTACGTTGTCGCGATTATATCCTTTTTATCAAATTAAGTACTCAAACGATAAATCTCTTCTACGAAACTTTCACCCATATTAATTCACATATAATAAACATAAAAATAAATTATTAGAATATTACTCGGGCTCGGATTCGTGGTCCCGAAACCACCGTTCCGATTAGGGTCAAAATTGGTCTGTTACAACTCTCCCCCCCTTAAGGATTTTCGTCCCCGAAAATCTCACCGTTAAACAGGTTTGGATATTGCTGCTTCATTGATTCTTCAGGCTCCCACGTAGCCTCCTCAACTCCGTGACGATTCCATAGAATCTTTACTAATGGAACCCTTTTATTTCTTAGCTCTTTGGTTTCCCGAGCTAAAATACGGATTGGTTCTTCATCATAGGTCAAATCAGATCGAATTTCAACTTCTGCTGGGGTGATCACGTGGGACGGATCCGATCTATATCTGCGGAGCATCGAAACGTGGAATACATTGTGTATCTTTTCTAAGTCAAGGGGCAATTTCAATCGATAAGCCACAGGCCCTATACGCTCGATGACTTCATATGGTCCAATAAATCTCGGACTCAACTTGCCCTTCTGCCCGAATCGGAGTATTTTCTTCCACGGAGAAACTTTCAAGAACACCCGATCTCCGACTTGAAATTCAATGTCCTTGCGTTTTAAATCGGCATAGGACTTTTGACGATCCGAAGCAGCTTTCAAATTACTTCTAATTACCACCACCTTCTGTTCAGTTTCCTTAATCCAATCAACCCCGTGTATCTTATTCTCACTGAGCTCAGTCCAATACAATGGTGTGCGACATTTTCGACCATATAAGGCTTCATAAGGTGCCATTTTTATGCTAGATTGAAAGCTATTATTGTAAGCAAACTCAATCAGGGGTAGGTATCGTTCCCACGTACCTTCGAACTCGAGAACGCAACACCTCAACATGTCCTCAAGTATCAAGATAGTTCGCTCAGACTGACCGTCCGTTTGCGGATGAAAGGCTGTACTAAAATGAAGTTTAGTACCTAATGCCTCTTGCAACTTCTTCCAGAATCGCGAGGTAAATCTTGGGTCTCTATCTGAAACAATGGAACTCGGTACACCGTGCAATCTTACAATCTGCGACACATACAATTCGGCGAGTTTGTCAAGCGAATAGTCGGTACGTACCGGCACAAAATGAGCTGATTTAGTCAGTCTATCAACGATAACCCAAACGGCATCTTTCTTACTAGGTGTCATAGGGAGACCAGATACAAAATCCATGGTGATTCTATCCCATTTCCATTCGGGTATCATGATTGGCTGAAGCAATCCGGATGGAACTTGGTGCTCAGCTTTCACCTGTTGACAGATTAAGCACTTGGAGACAAATTCGGATATATCTCGTTTCATGCCAGGCCACCAATAGAACTGTTTCAAATCATTATACATTTTCGTGCTACCCGGGTGTATCGACATTCGGCCATTATGGGCCTCACTCAGAATCATTTGTATCAAATCTGAGTTCATTGGAACACACAATCGACTTTTATACTTCAGACAGTCATTTGCATCTATCTGGAAATCTGATTCTGTAGCGTTTTCACACTGAATCCGAATAGCAACTAGCTTTTCGTCAACTTTCTGGGCATCGCAAATTTGCTGAATAAACATCGGTCTTGTTTGAAGCTCGGCTATTATCAAACCATCCTCAGACATCGTCATCCGCGCGTTTAATGCACGCAGAGCAAATAAGGATTTTCGACTCAACGCATCCGCAACAACATTAGCCTTCCCCGGATGGTAGTCAATCACTAGATCATAGTCTTTCAGCAATTCTAACCATCGGCGTTGTCTCAAATTTAGATCTTTCTGAGTCATTAAATATTTTAGACTTTTGTGATCTGAATAAACATGGCATCTTTCGCCGAATAAATAGTGACGCCAAATTTTCAAAGCAAACACAATGGCTGCCAACTCCAGATCGTGTGTTGGATAATTTCTTTCATGCGGCTTCAATTGTCTTGAAGCATAGGCTATCACTTTGCCTTCTTGCATTAGAACACAACCCAACCCACTTAAAGATGCATCACTAAAAATAGTAAACTCTTTACCCGATTCAGGCTGAGTCAACACTGGAGCCTCGGTTAAAAGGGCTTTCAACCGCTCGAAACTCTTCTGGCATTTTTCTGACCACTCATATTTGACATCTTTCTGTAGTAATCTCGTCAAAGGTGCGGCTATCACGGAAAAACCTTTTACAAATCGTCTATAATATCCCGCGAGGCCTAGAAAACTTCGGATCTCTGAAACATTCTTTGGTGGTTTCCACTCGAGTATAGCTGCTATCTTGTTTGGATCCACCCGAACACCTGACACCGAAACCACATGACCCAAGAAACTGACTTCGTTCATCCAAAACTCACACTTACTGAATTTTGCATATAAACGATGATCTCTCAAGGTTTGTAGTACTTCTCTCAAGTGCTCAACGTGTTCCGCTTCACTTTTGGAGTAGACCAATATATCATCGATAAACACTACTACAAACCGATCCAAAAACCGTCGGAAGACCCGGTTCATTAGATCCATAAAAACGGCAGGTGCATTGGTAAGCCCAAAAGGCATAACCAAAAACTCATAGTGCCCGTACCTCGTTCGAAATGCCGTCTTTGGCACATCGGAATCTCTGACTCGTAATTGATAATAGCCCGATCTCAAATCTATTTTCGAAAACACTGAAGCCCCCTTTAACTGATCAAATAAATCATCGATCCGAGGTAACGGGTATTTATTCTTTATGGTCACCTTATTTAGTTGCCGGTAGTCGATACACATTCGCATTGTCCCATCTTTCTTTTTCACAAATAAGACTGGTGCTCCCCACGGGGAAAAACTCGGCCGTGCGAAACCCCTCTCTGTCAATTCTTGCAACTGTGCTTTCAATTCCTTTAATTCAGTAGGCGCCATTCGGTACGGAGCTATCGAAATTGGGGTCGCATCCGGCACTAATTCAATGCCGAACTCAATCTCTCGTACTGGGGGTAAGCCCGGTAGTTCTTCAGGAAACACATCGGTGTATTCACATACAACTGGTACCGATTCCATTAGTTTCTCGGACAGTTTATTATCCAGTACATAAGCCAAATAGGCCTCATACCCCTTTCTCACATACTTTTGGGCTACCATTGAGGATATCGCTGTAGGCAACTCATTTACATCACCGGATTTTATCCTGATTGTCTCACCGTTTCGGCATTTCAAATCAATAAGCTTTCTTTTGCAATCCACCACTGCCTCATGTGAAGTTAACCAATCCATACCCAAGATTATATCAAATTCATCGAAGGGCAACAACATCAAGTCAGCTGGAAAGCAATAGTCTCGTACCATCAATGGGCAACCTCTACACACTTTATTAACAAGCACACATCTACCCAAAGGGTTGGACACACGAATTACGAACTCAGTAGACTCAACTAGCAGAGTCTTACCAAATTTTAAAGTTTCACAAACATAAGAATGAGTCGAACCAGGATCAATTTGTGCAATCACAGTAGTATCAAAAAGAGTGAAAGTACCGGTAATGACGTCGGGGGAGGAAGCATCCTCTCTAGCTCGCGCAGCATATGCTCTAGCCGGAGCTCTAGCCTCAGATCGATCTGTAGCATTCGTCGTTCCTTTCTGGCTACCACCTACATTGCCTGAATGTCTGGGTGGTCTACCTCGCATTGGCACGTTGCTCGGTGTAGTGTTCTGAACTGCATTCTGCTCAGCTAACTTTGGACACTCTCTGATAAAATGACCTGACGATCCACACTTATAGCAAGTCCGATCATGGAATCTACAACTCCCTGAGTGCCATTTCCCACAGTGCTTGCATTCAACTCTAGTTTGTGGATTGTTACCAACGCTGGCTATCGAGGTAGCTCGGGAGCTCATAGGAAGTCGATCCCGTCTAGGCGGATCTGTAATAGTTCTCTGTCGGCTGTAGTCATCTCTGGGCTTCTTGCTCGTGGGATGGAAGACTTTGCCCGAAGACCTCTTCCGGATATCTCTGGCTTCGGTATCGGCCTTTCTTTTCTCCTTCCCGAGCTCTTCAGCTTTGCAAGCTCTCTCTACTAAAGTTACAAATTCTTGGATTTCAAGAACGCCAACAAACATCTTTATATCTTCATTTAGGCCGTCTTCGAATCTTTTACACATAATGGCTTCAGTAGAGACACACTCTCTAGCATAACGGCTGAGCCTGACAAATTTTCTTTCATACTCCGTTACAGTCATTCGTCCTTGTTTCAACTCAAGGAACTCTTTTCGTTTTTGATCAATAAATCTTTGACTAATATACTTCTTGCGAAATTCAGTTTGGAAGAAATCCCATGTCACTTTTTCTTTCGGAACCACTGATACTAATGTATTCCACCAGTGATATGCAGTGTCCCGTAATAAGGATATAGTACACTTCAAGCATTCATCCGGAGTACAAGACAGCTCACCAAGTACCCGAATAGTGTTATCAAGCCACATTTCGGCTCTCTCAGCATCATCATTGTCATTGGCTTTAAATTCTTCGGCCCCATATTTTCGAATTTTGTCAACTAGGGGCCTACTAGATCTCATTGGATCTATCACTGGGGGAGCTAGAGGATCCGGAGTTGGATTATTCGGGGGCGGAGGTTGGGGCACAGCCGGGTTATTTTGAATAAATTGGGCAAACCATTCGTTCATCATCCGATAAAAGGCTTGTTTAGTTTCTCCTTCGTGGCTACCCGAAACAGGTCGAGAGTCTATCGGCGCTGATCCGTGGGTACGGTCAGGCGCCACGCTCTCCACATCGTCAGCCACAGCTCTTTCTGGTTCAGAGTCCATTTACTATACAAAACAAAAATTCAGGCTGTCAGAAGTCACCACACTATCAACATATAACCACAGGCATGTATAGCTAGACTCACACGCGCCACGGTAGTCCTAGAATCGACTAAACCGTAAGCTCTGATACCAATCAAATGTAACGCCCCGTACCCGGTACCGTCGCCGGAGTTGAGCAAGAGGCATTACTAGACTCGACTACTAGTTCAGAACATGAAAATCTTAAAGCTGTCAAGCTGCGTTGTGCCGACTAATTCGGCTATAACTCGAGTTATAGAGTTTGAAATTCAGATCCGTAAATTTTCCTTGAAAGTAGACTCATATATCTATTCACCATAATTTTTTAGAATTTTCCATGTGGCCAATTAGTACAGTTTATTCATCAAAGATACCCTTATTACACTGCTGGACAGTTCTGACCTGTCCCTATAAAACTGCAGTTATCTCATTGCACAATTTTCATATACTGTTCTAGTTTATACCAATGAAAAATAGACTCAATAAGGGTTCTACACATATAACCCATGCTTCCTAATTATTTTTGTACAATTTTTGACAATTTTTCCAAAACAGAACAGTGACTCGCGAATGCATTCAGAGTATCTCACTAAAACTGAATTATCTCATAATGTAAAAATCTTTTGCTTACTCTGTTTCTTCCATATAAAAATAGACGCAATCAGGTTCAATTTCATAACTCACTCATCTCCAAATTCAATATACCCTATTTTTGGTGATTTTCCTAACTCGCGTCACTGCTGCTGCTACAAGCTGTTTTAATGCATTCTTAAAAATAACTAGCTTCTACCCGAACCTCCTTACTTCAATTTACAAGGATTCAATTCATATTCAACCATTTCCTTAGTAATACGGTTAACTCGTTTAGGAATGCATAGACATTTCCACCATGAACCAACATACATCAAATCACCCCAACGTACTTAACAAAAATTTAGCCATTTTCGCATGGCTACTCTTTTAGTGTTTACACATGAACCGAAAAATTTTTCTCAAACAATACCAAGCCTATCCTATACATGCCTTCGTTTAAAACCAACCCAAAATAAAGGAGTACCCAAAATGTAGGTTGATAGTGTGGGCGACTTTCCGACGATCCCGGTGAGCTTGTGGCTTGCTCCTAATCTATAAAACAGAGGAAACATCTCACACAAGTAAGCTTACTAGCTTAGTAAGTCCCAACTCATTTAAATTAGAACATTTAATTATTTATGAAGAGAAAACAATCCACATATGGCATTCTACATAGACAACTAAGTAAATAATTTACACAAGGCCAAATATTAATAATTTGATAACCTTCTTTCATGGCAGTTATACATGCAAATCAATTGTCCCATAATAGCATGGCCTAAGCTCGACTTCCGTCAAATCACATTCATCAATGACAATTTGGCACCAGTAATATTTAACATAACATACCTCACATACTTACCCGAACCATATTCTTGGCAATTTAGTTCTAAATTGTCTTGACAAGGATTAAGCTCCTCTTAGGTAAATTTCATCACCGGCATCAAGCCTGCTAGGCGTAAAAGCCTGAAAAGTAACACCGGCGCAAGGCCTGCTAGGCGTAAAGCCCGATAAATAACACCGGCACGAGGCCTGCTAGGCGTAAAAGCCCGATAACTAACACCGGCACGAGGCCTGCTAGGCATATAAGCCCGATAATTAACACCGGCACAAGGCCTGCTAGGCTCGAGGCCCGATTGTCAGAATATTTTACATGCTTTTCACATTTTCACCATACATATCGAATCATATACATTTATTCCCATTGCATTTAATAAGTTTGAAATCAATCAATTCATCATTATCGCAATCGACCAACTCATGGTTTTACATCAAGCTTATACAAATTATATCCTTCACTAGTTATGTAAATGATCTCTAAATATAAAGTAGCTCAAGAACTCACTTATTCACCTTGCATGAGCCCAAATAATTTCCATCACATTCTCAACATAAACAATCCACCAATATGTCAATATACATTCGGCCATGATGTAATTGGACATTAACATTCATAAATTTTTAATAGTCAAGATAATGACATGATTTAACTAAAGGACTTACCTCGATTGTCGATATGCTTAAAATTTTCTGCTATTCGGTCACCTTAGCCTTCCCTCGATCAAGTTCTTTCTTCTTTTGACCCCGATCTATGAAATATCAAGTAAATTTTATTTACATCCATTCTATCCATTTGCTCAACTCAAGATGCACTAATTTAAAACAGTAATCATACCAAAAATTCAAACACTCAACTTATTCAATTTAATCCGTAATGTACCACGATGCAAAAACACAACACATTGAGGTTTCTCCTCAATGGCCGAATGGTCATTAGACTCTTAGGAGTCTCCAAAGTCTTCCCTTTTATCATTTTAATCCTTCTCACGTTTAATTTAGGCAATTGACCTCTCTCATCATTTTACCCAATAATCCTATCTAATATACTCATTCATCCTTGACCGATTTCACAATATATATATATCCTAGTATCAAATTTATAGAAAAATTTCATGAACAATCTTCTTCACTTTAGGCCGAAAATAAGGCACCATCATGCATAAATTAAAAAAATCTTTTTACACTCTTAACTACTTCTCTTATAATCGAATTTGTTAGCTCAATGTACCCATGTGTATTCTTCAAGATAAAACCGAACAACAAGTTACATGTTCACCATTTATAATCATCCATTTTAACCGAATAACTAGAGCATTTTTATGCTCAATTTCAAAGAAAAAAATAATTTCTATACTTCCCATATGCTTGAAATCACAAGTCTTAAACTTATTTAAGTCTCATAAGTAATTCATATTGTTTATGAATCAATATTAAACATTTTTTTTCTTCAAATCAAAATACCCACAAGAGTACTCCTCCTAGGCCGAATATTAACATGCCAAAAATCAAGATTTCAACATGATTTCCTTTGCATTCAAAGTAACCGAGTAAAATTTTTCCATACTCAAGCTAAACTACTCACCTTACTACCACATGCAAGCCGAAACAATGGAGGATTTCAAGTTTTCTTCTCCTCTTTCAATTTGAATCCGTCAAGAAGGTAGGGAGAGAAGAGAAATTAAAAATGGAAAATACTTCCTTTTTGTTTCTAATTTCCTAACACATATTAGCATGCTCATTATAATAATACTTCTTTAGCTACAAAATACTAAAACTACTATTTTCATAGCATGCTTGCCGTCCACCATACTAATTTGTGGGGAACTTGACATGCAAGTCCTCCCAAGCAAGAGAAAAGATCAATTTACCCCCCCTTTTTTACTAGCTAAAATCGGCCATGAGAGAAAGAAGGAGATTGTGGCATTATCTTATGTTTTATTTAACATGCACACTAACATCATTTCTTTATAAAATACTAGCATAAGCATAAATAAAAAAAAATAATTAAACTAACACATATACCCATCTAACTTAGCCCATTGCCGTCCATCCCTATGGTAATTGGCTAATTGCCCCTTTTAGGACACTCACTTAAAAAGCCATAAGCAATTTGGTACATTACACTTTAGCATGCAACATTTACGTTGTCGCGATTATATCCTTTTTATCAAATTAAGTACTCAAACGATAAATCTCTTCTACGAAACTTTCACCCATATTAATTCACATATAATAAACATAAAAATAAATTATTAGAATATTACTCGGGCTCGGATTCGTGGTCCCGAAACCACCGTTCCGATTAGGGTCAAAATTGGTCTGTTACAAAAGTGATAGTGCATATTTATGGACATGGTTTTAATGAAAGTATTAATGTTTTTAAAGGTTAAAATGGTAATTAAGTAAATTAAGTTAAAAAAACAAAAGAATAGAAAGCTATCATCTTTTATTTTTGTGTTGCCCTAACCGAAATTAAGAAGGAGAGGACTGCGCTGGATGAATGTGTAATACTCCTTACCTGTATTCAACACCGAAATCGGGTACGAGGCATTACCTGACTTGACTTGCTTGAACATTCAACTTTGGGCTATAAAATTTTGTTCCAACTTAAAACTTTTTCATTTACATTCGTAATGTCCCCATTATGGGTCTACGAGACCTTACACATATACTTGGGATGCTTCGGGACCAAACCGGAAATTTTAAACACTTAGAAAATTTTGACATAAAATAGGGCCACACGCCCTTGTGAAGAGTGGGACACGCCCGTGTGACATATCACACACCCGTGCTCCATGCCCGTGTAGAATTATTTCTTAATTCGAACCTACAGGGGTTTTCACACGACCGAACAAACGCTCGTGTCTTTGGCCTGTGTCCTTCACAAGGCCTAGACACACCCATGTCCTCACCCGTGTGTGTAAACCTGGGTATTTTTGTTTATGACGTCAGCAACCTCATATCCGTGTGTCTAGCCCGTGGTCAACACTGTCTTGCAATACTAACATTCAGGGGACACACGACTCAGCCATACACCCATGGGACTGACCGTGTGTCACACACTGCCTAGACATGCGCCCGTGTGTCTACCCATGTGGACCAATTCTAGGCTATTTTCCAAGCCATTTAGTCACCCTACTTGAACACATTCACACAACGTCACATATCATTCTCAAATCATCAATTATGATACTTAAATTTTCACATTTAAACTATGAAAACCAAACTATCTTCCCATATAGGAGGGAGTACTATCACCGGCACAAATACAATCGACATAAGCCATCATCCATGGCTATACACAATCGAACCATAAACTGTTTTAAGCCAACACATTTGGCTACCTTAACTATGACTTAATTAAACAAAGAAAAAGATCTCTATACATGTCATATCTCAAGAAGACTTGAAAACTTATACCCAAATGACTACTTAATAGTGTTAAAGCATCTCCGGCGATCTCCAACCCGACCCAGTTAAGTTAACCTATAAGAGATAGGAAAGGAAAAGGAGTAAGCAATAATGCTTAGTAAGTTCATATGCAATTAATAATCAACTACTAACATTCATTTATTTTACTCAACCACAAAGGTATTATAATGATATTACATTTAAGCTCATGATTTCACATTCAATAATTCATAATGCTTACTCATTTCAAACTTTCACATATCACAAACACATATCATAAAACATTGTTCACCTTTACTTGCATTTACACCCTGCATTTATCACCACAAAGCCACATGCAAATTTCACTTAGTCAAGTTTTTTGTTATCACCTCGGAATAATAATAAGTACTCGATGGTTTCGCACACTGTAACACCCCTCACCCGTGTCCAACTCTGGGACAGGGTTCGAGGCGTTACTGGACTTAAACATTCACAATTGTATAAAACCGGGTTACCAAATTTTGCCCAAAATTAAAACTTTTCAAACACATGCCATGGACAAAATAGGCTTACAGGCCAAAATCATTATAACCCACATCTCATGGCTATAATCAACAAATCAATATAAGCCAATACATTTGGCTAATCACAACAACATCCATCATAAGGAAAAACTAAGTCCCTATACATGCCACTCACTTAAAAACATTTAACATACACATGCCAATACTCCAAGGATAATGGCCCGATAGTGTGATACTGCCTCCGACGATCTCCAACCCTGAGCTGACCTGATAAAACTAAAAGAAATGGAAAGGTGGGAGTAAGCTTTAAGCTTAGTAAGCTCGCATGAAACTAATAAGCAATGTGATAGCATGCTATTTTCATATTCTTCCTATTTATTCAAATTTCAGTTAAGCTATTTTCTTGAGTTATAGATATTAAATTATTTATATCTGGAGCTACGGAACTCCAAATTAAGATCCATTAATTTTCCATGAAACTAGACTCACATATCTTCTTACCATAAAATTTCCAGAATTTTTGGTTTAGCCAATCAATACAGTTTATTCATTAAAGATTCCCCTATTTTACTGTTTGACTATTCTGACCTCTCTTCCCTACAAATAAATTTTCTCCTCGTACAGAGTTCATATGAACACTTTATTTAGTTCATTTGAAAATAGACTCATTCAGGATTTAAGGTATAAAAATTATATTCCAAATTATTTTTTTACAATTTTTAATGATTTTTCCAATGCAGAACAGGGGACCACGTAATTATTCTGAACCAGTCTCACTAAAATTCAAATATCTCAAAATATACAAATCATTTGTTTGATATGTTTCTTTTATATGAAAATAGACTCAATAAGTTTTAAATCAATGTCTCATACAACTTATAATTCAATCTATAATACTTTTAGTGATTTTTCAAACTCATGTCACTGCTGCTGTCCAAACAGTTTTATTGTAAATTTTTGCTCTCTCTTTCACTTTAGTTGTGTTCATCACTTGCTTATACCAACCTTTCCAATTTCTGATTACGTATCGAACATATTGTTCATACATACATTTGCCACATTTCTCAATTGGTCACATTCACACTTGCACTTATTTATAACATGATCGCACCAATCATCATTAGTAAATTATCTCGTTGAACCCCTTCGGAAGACGCCTGATCTCGGTGGTCTTAGCACATAGCTCCACCTACACATAATTCGGCTTTCTTGTACACATGGTGAAGGTCCCTTATCACCAATGTGACCTAGCCATTCCATCTCGTAGCTTTCTTGTCTACATGGTGTCCAACTCTAGGAACCACTCATGTGACCTAGCTACTCATAACCCATAACTTTCTTGTACACATGGTATACACACAGTATTACACATGTGACCTAGTTACATATGAAATTATTATCCCGTAGCTTTCTTGCACACATGGAGAAAGTCCCTTGTCATCCATGTGGCCTAGCTACATATCAAATTTTAGCATCTAGTAGCTTTCTTGTGCACACGGTAAAGGTCCCTTATCACTCGTGTGACCTAGCTACATATTGTTCGTATCTCTCGGTTTTCCGAAGGTTCAATCAAGAATTTCCCATTCCATTCATTTTCATATTTTAGTTATCTCCCAATGATTTCCATAATATCTAGCAAAATAATTATTCTACAAGTAAAATAAATGCATTGTTTACATATAAACTTTCTTGTCGAAATCTCGTCAGGTACAACCGTGTAGCAACTCATACAACCCATGTAATATTAATTTAACATTCAATTCTTGTAACATTAATTTGCCATTCAATTTCACATGGCACAACAAACATCACATTTTCCATACCATACATACCATCCATCAACTTCTCTTAAACATATTAAATCATACAATTGATGTCATATCAATAGAGAATTACAATTCAAGCATGGTATTGCATTATTATTAACACACGAACTTACCTCAAATGCCGTAACGGTCATTTTACCAACTTTCCTGATTTTTTGATTTTCCTCCAGTTCTAGGTCCAAATCTCATTTTTCGGGGTCTAAAACATCACATTTCACTTATTTAATTAATGTACTACTCAAAACAGTCCCTAACTCAAACTTTGGAAAAATTAAAAATTTGCCCCTAAACTTTTGCATAATTACACTTTTTCCCCAATACTCAAAAATTAAACTTCAGCCCTTATTCTTATGTTTTATAACATGTTGATCATTTTTCTCTTCTATGGAAACATCAAATTCTCACTCTAACATGTACTTATGAACATTAGGTATTTTTACCAATTATGTCGTTTTACTCGTTTTCACGTAAAATTGCTTAGTAAAAGTTGTTTAACATTATTTCAGCTTTCATGTTCTATCATAAAACATCAAAATAAACACATTTCACCTATGGGTATTTTTCCAAATATGAACCCTAGGTTAAATTATTGCTAGAATAGGCTAAATCAAGTTACCGGGACTCCAAAACCATAAAGAACATTAAAAACGGGGCTTGGAATCACTTACTATGGAGTTTGGAAGCTTGAAACAAACCTTAGCTATGGAGAACCCTTGTAATTTCATCCTAATGAAGAAGATGAACATATTTGGCATTTAAATTTTGTTTTTAATTCATTTAATTCACTAAATTACCAAAATGCCCCTTAAAAAATCTTTTGAAACATACCCATCCATGTCCATTTTTTTCCACCAACTTAACTAATGGTCTAATTATCATTTAAGGACCTCCAATATAAAATTTCATAACAATTGGACACCTCTAACATGTAGAACTCAACTTTTGCACTTTTTACAATTTAGTCCTTTTGACTAAATTGAGTGCCCAAACGTCAAAATTTTCGAATGAGATTTTCACGAAATCATTCCGTGAAATTGTAGACCATAATAATATAAATAAAATAAATTTCTCAACATCGGATTTGTGGTCCCGAAACCACTGTTCCGTTTAGGCCTTATTTCAGGATGTTACACACACAGCCCACCATTTAATAATTAATAAGGTGGTATCGCACACAACCCACCATTAATACTTATCACGATGGTATCGCACACAGCCCATCCGATATGGTCTTACATGAAATATCAAATCGATGCCATGTCCCTGGCATGGTCTTATACGAAATCTCACACCGAGGCCATATTCCAAATATGGTCTTACACAGGACCTTAATAGCCTTAATATCATAGTATTTGCATTATATTCATTCTTAAAGTTCGATTGAAGAATTTCATTCATTGACATCTCGTCATAAATGAATTTTATATACAATTCATACAACATCGAAATATTAAATACTTCATTTATAGTTGCATTATTAGCACACGAACTTACCTCGATACCAAAAAGGGTAAAAAGGGACCTAATTGTCCATATTTCTCTTTTCTCCCGTTCTAGGTCCGAATCCCGTTTGTTTTGATCTATAACAATAAACTTTACTCATTTAATATCCACACTAATCAATACATTTCAAAATTTCTACTTTGGCAAAATTACCATTTTATCCTTGGACTTTGGCAAAAATTACGATTTTGCCCTTAGGCTCGTATATCGATTTTCATCCAATTTCTTTGTTAATCAAGCCTAGCTGATTTATATTTCCTCCTATACCAACTCAAGATTTCAACTATTACACACATTCACTATTTATTTCATAACTTTTACAAAAAAGGTCCTTTTAGGTGTTTTCATGGTAACACCTTCCACAAAAGTTGTTCATCTAACAACTAAGACTCATTTTCTTCCATAAAAATGCAACAAAACTCTCTCATGGTAAGTCCCTAAACTTTCAACCTGTAACACCCCAAACCCGGTCAACACACCACGACCGAATCTGGTATGTTACGAGGAAAATCGAATTTTGGCAACCATAGTTTTCTTTGAAGGTTTGGTAAAACAGTTTGATAAGTTTGTACTTGCGGAAATCTTGGGCATGATTGTTTTAAAAAAAAAACTCCTATTTCATTTTGTAAACCGGGTAATTTTGAAAACTTAATTAGTTGTGGATTTAAAACACGTTTATTTCATTTAGAAATTAAAGTCGTTCTGATTGTTACTAAAACATTTTGACATAGTAGAAAAAATCGAGTTTGAGTTAGAAATACATTTGAGTTCTCTTTATTCCAAATCTTAGTGTGATACCCGATGGTATAGTTTAAAATATCGCTTTGTAGTCTTGAAATCGTTGTCTTTCCATGTTTTAGTAAATTTAACCCAACTAGTTTATTAAGGCATATCAAAAATCTATTTTAAACATAAACATAGCAAAACATAATTTTAAAAGGCCATTTACAAACCAAAATAAAACCCAAACAGTAATAAATAAGCTAAAGTACCAAATTTTATAAAGTCTGAGCAAATCCTTATTTAAGCATGGCATGAGCACCTCGAGTCCATCCCGGCTCCACGTCCGCGACTAAGTGTCACCTGAAAAGTTAAAGGAGAAGGTGAGTCGTATGACTCAGTGCATAATCCTCCTCCCGATAATGCAACATGCTAACACGCAACATAACATTGCAATACGGTTAATGCACCCGTTCCTAACCATCCATAACACCTTCTCTACCCCGTGTGGTACCAAACCACTGGTGGTGCCAAACCACTGGTGACCCAAAGTCACGATATCCATAATGTGGTGCCAAACCACTGGTGACCCAAAGTCACAAATAATCCAATGATGGGGCCAACCCATCGTGTGATACCAAATCACTAGCGACAATCCCATATCTCATAAGTGGGGCCAACCCACGGTGGTGTTAACCACAGGGACGAGTCGCAATGAGGTGCCAAACCTCTGGTGTCCCAAAGACACGAGTGTGATACCAAATCACTGGTGACCGCAGTCACAAATCCGATGATGGGGCCAACCCATCGTGTGATACCAAATCACTGGCGTCAATCCCGTATAATCAACTGTGGGGCCAACCCACCGTGGTACTAAGCCACTGGGACGAGACGCTGAGGTGCCAAACCTCTGGTGACCCAAAGTCACAATATCATCTGTGGTACCAAACCACTGGAGGTGCCAAACCTCTGGTGTCCCAAAGACACAGTGTCCCAAAGACACGGATATCATACTCCCCCTCCTCTCATATTACCCATACATGTCATACTGACTCATGTACCATATGCAACTTATGTAATTTCATGCCAACATGCCCAACAGTGCATCCCATAACATACATAGCACAGATCATAGTATTAATTATATCAACAATAGAAATCGTAATGCTACGGACTTACCCGAATCCGTGAACATACCCTATCGGGTATCATAACAATCATCACTGTTTCACTTATTACAATACAGGTTATTAACACATGTTACTAAGTATAGAGTGTGTAAGTTACACACCTGGTATATAGCAAGCCTTTAATACCAAAAGAATCGATCTAAGGCCCCTTGATTACTTGCTCCTATAATCGGCCAAATAAGAGCATTAGACATCTATATCATTCGGCCAAGACCATTAAACCAAAGGGTTTAATGTAGAGCCCTTACCTAAAACCCTATTTGGTTTCCTACCAAATCTCGAACCAAGCAGTGGTTCTTCTGACAATCGGCCAACCCCTAAAAAGAGAACAGTTAATCCACTTGAAGACTTGACTTATTGACATCTAAAAGAATGAACTAATAATAATAATACCAATCACTTACCCCTTACTTACCAATCGGTCACTCACAGTCAAGGCTTCAATTGACTGCTTCACCTGATCACCACCACAATCCAAGGCCCTAGCAGGAAAACGGTTCAACATAAAAGATTAACCCCCCCTTCAACACATGCCCAAAATCGGCTATTAACCAAACCACAATCAATAGAGAACAAGAGAGGGGAAAATGGCCATTCGGCCACCCACTTACCTTGTTCAATGATTGAACAACCAACCAAGATCAACCCTTCACTGATATTTGGCCAAGAGAGAGCTACTAGGAGAGAGAAGAGATTCGGCCTTACCCAAGAAAGAAAGCGCAAGAAAAAGATGAAAAAGGGAGGGGTTGATATTCGGCTATAAACTTGAAAGCAAAAACAAAGAAGTGTGGTTCAAGGAAAGAAGAGAAATCGGCCACAAGTTGCAGGGAGATTCGGCTCAAGTGTTTTCAAGAAATGAGAGAACATATGAGAGGGAAAGAATGATGGCTTCGGCTTACATAAATGATAAAGAAAAGAAAATGATGGGGAGGATATATGGTTCGGCCAAGGGATCACAAGAAGAAAAGAAGTGAAAGCAAAGAGAACAAAAAGGAATAAACTAATTCAGCATATGCTACTTGAACTTTCGGTTTCCAAGAAGAAAAATGAGAGAAAACAATGAAGTTTCGGTTGGCTATTGACAAAGGAGGGAATTCGGTTTACCAAAATGGTGACCGAAAATACAAAGAAAATTGCCAAAAGAATTTCGGCACTACTCCTCTCCCACCTTACCAAACCGTCCACTCCCCACAACTCTCCTAAAATTTGGCTATATCTCCCCCAAACACTCCACACCACCACTTCAAATTATTTTGAACAAGTCCACCTCCTACAATCACTCTCCACCCACTATTCCACCATTTGACCAGGTCTTAGGCAGAGTTTGAACTGCCTACAACTCTCCTCCTCCATGCCGTCAAAATGGATGCAAAAATAGGGGATTTTCGCAGCTTGAACACAAGACCTCTCCCCTTGCAGATGACGCCACACTCAAGCTCCAAGTGGCGCATGCTTTGCCGCTTTGCTAGCTCAACTCTTGTGCTCAAAAACACCAAATAAAATATATAAACCCCAGCTCCTTCAGCTCCTCTCACATAAGGCTTAAAACTAAAATTTTCCTACCTACTCAAGCTTACTCCTAGCCTACAACTAAGCCCCTAAAACATCAAAACAACCACATAGAAAGCTGATAACATGCAAACAAAGTCACAATAAAAATAGCCCCTAATCCCGGGATATTACACAACCATTTAGCAAAATAGTCCCTTCATTAGCTACCTCAAGCTTTGGGGGTTCCAAGAGTACAAAAATCATCAAAAATAATCATCAAGATGACTTACTTGTAGAAGTGAGGATTTGCTGAAAATTTTGAAGCTTCCATGGCTGTTTTTCTTGAGAAATTTCAGTGGAGAGAAGGGAAATAAAAGATGATATCTTTTCTTCTCTTTATTTTTTTTTTATTCTAGACAAATTACCACCAAAACCTCACCTAATTCATTTAAAAATTATTTCTTTGTCTCCTATGATCAACTATTAACCTTAAAAAGGTCTAATTGCACATTAGGGACCTCCAATTAATATTTCTTATCTATTAGACACCTCTAGCAATAAAATAGAACTTTCGCACTGTAACAACCCGATTTAGGGCCTAGTCAGAATAGTGGTGCGAGGCCACGAATCTGAGGTGAATATATGAGTTTTTAAGGTTTATGCCATGTTTGCATGCTAGTGTAAAAGTTTCATGAAGCAATTTTGTTAAATTGAGGATGAATGGTCCAATAGGACTAAATTGCAAAAGTTGCAAAATATGAGTTTCTAGAAGTTTTTTTTGTATGAAATAGCTTTAGAATGATAATTAGAAGTCCTTAAATAGCAATTTTCCCAAATTATAATTTTTGGACAAAATTGGACATGAGTTAGTAAAATAGAAATTTTTAAAGAGAATGGCATTTTGGTCATTTGTCTAATAAATGATTAAAATAGGAAAAAATGATAAAAATCTATTCATCTTCTTCCTCCCATTGCCGAAAATTTGGAGACTCCATAGCTAGGGTTCTTCGTTTTTTTAAAGCTTGCTAGTAAGTTCATCTTAGCCCCGTTTTTAATATTCTTCGTATTTTTGAAGTTCTCTTATTATGAATTAGCTATTTTTAGCTATAAAATGAGCTAAGATGCATGTTCAAAAATTTATCCATGAATGTTATGCTTATTAAATGATGTTTTATAGAAGTTTATGAGAGTTTGATGTTGGATAAACATTTTTTTCTAAGTGAATTTCATGAAAAATGAATATAGGGACTAGTTTGTGAAAGTTATGAGATTGAGCATACATAGTAGAAATAGAGAGATTTTGATATTGTTATAGTAGAGAAAATGAATCAGCTAAGCATGAAGTTTAAAAAAGTTGAATGAGAATCGTTTTACGAGCTTTGGGGCAAAAGTGCAAATATGAGAAAGTTTAGGGGTAAAATAGTAATTTTGCCAAAATATGAGTAAAGAGTCAATTTAGTCAATGTGAGTATTAAATGATCTATTTATGATTATAGATCAAGAAAAATGAAGCCCAGATCGAAACCGAGGCAAGAACAAAGTCGAGGACTAAATTGCATATCTACATACATTTTGTATATTGAGGTAAGTTTGTATGACTTCTAAGCTTTATGATTTCTATCATTGAATTGCTTAGTATAATGTACAATATTATCATGGAATGATTAATGTTATGTTAAACAAAGAAATTTATGAGAATAAGCATGAGAAAGTCCCGATTGAAGTTGAATTTCCCAGGATACTCGATCTACCACATGAGATAAAAAAGTTCGTATAAGACCAAGCCAAGGCATGGCATCGGCAATCAAGCAAAGATGTCATGTAAGTCCAAGACAAGTCTTAGCATTGAAGAGTTATTATGAGATGAAGACCCATATAAGCCCAAGCCAAGGCATGGCATTGGTGAGTCTCCAAGCAAAGATGTCATGTAAGTCCAAGACAAGTCTTGGCATTGAAGAGATATTATGAGATGAAGACCCATATAAGCCCAAGCCAAAGCATGGCACTGGTGAGTCTCCAAGCAAAGATGTCATGTAAGTCCAAGGCAAGCCTTGGCATTGAAAAGTTATCATGTAAGTCCAAGACAAGTCTTGGCATTGAAAAGCTATCAAGAGAAAGAGATCCCATGTAAGTCCAAGCCAAGGCATGGCATTGGTGAGAACAAGAAAGATTTCATGTAAGCCCCAGCCAAGGCTCGGCATTGACCAGTTCATAAGTAAAGATACCAAGTAAGACCATGTCAAGACATGGCAATGGTAAGTTCCCAAGGGAACCCACGAGAAAGACTTTGTATAAGTTCATGTCAAGACATGGCCTCGAAACCAAGATGAGATGTTCCATGTAAGACTGTATCTAGGATATGGCCTTGGCATCAAGTTATGTGGGAGGAGATTTATTATCCTCGGTTATTCGCAGAAATGCATCGAGCAAATGAGTAAAGTTAAAATGAGATAACAAGAAAGCTAAGTAAGCAAAGCTATTATCAAGTTGAAATTGAGTATTATTTATGTTATGAATGATGAATTAGAGATCATGATTATTCATATTAAAGTATGCTGATCAAAGTGATCAAGTGATAAAGGTACCTTGTTTACCTTACAAGTATAAGAATAGTAAGTATCATGAGACATGTAAGAATCAGTATGAGTAAGTAAGCTCTATAGCTGAAATTTATGATACCATTGTTATGTCAAATGGTTTACATTAAACAAGTCTATTGATATGTGCTTTACATGCAAACTTACTAAGCTAAATGCTTACGTCTTTAATTCTTTCTTTCCATGTAGTCCCGCCAAGCTAACTTGTGGATCGTTGGAGTCAGAGCTCGTAGCACACTATCAATCGCTATTTTGGGTATAGCCAAGTAATTTTACTAAGTATGGCTTGTATATGAAGCATTCATTTTGAGAATATGTTTTAAGAAGGGCCAATGTATAGGCTATCAAGTTATTATTCTTTTGTATATGGCTAGGTGATTGACCAAAATGTGACTAAGTATGTATGTTTATTTAGATCAATGAAGCATGTAGTATTGTTCATGAAATGTATTGAATTGGTCTTGAATTTTCAGGGTGGAAATTGGCTTGGTAAATAGCCTCAAAGTGCCTACACGGTTAGACACACGGGCGTGTGTCTAGGCCATGCGTACCCTGCACCTTATTATTTTTAAGTCAGGATAGGCCACGGGCAAATCCCACAGCCGTTTGTTTGAGCAGTGTATGACAAATGGTTAGAACATGGGCGTGTGCCCCAGACCATGTGGTTAAGTCAGTATATCAAGGATTAGCACACAGTCTAAGCCCACGGGTGTGTCAAGGCCGTGTGAATATAGTCAGTGTCACCAATGGTTGGAAGACATGGGCATGTCTAAAGGTACACGGGCGTGTTCCAAGTCACATGGGCGTATGAACCCTGCTTTAAAGAAATGTTTTCGATTAAGTTCCGAGAGTTTTCAGATATTTGTGTAAGGCCTCGTAGGCCCAAGAAATGTATGATTAGACTAAGAAAGAGGAGTTTTAAATTCAGAACGAAATTTTACAGCCCGTAAGTGCATGTTAAGAAAGTTCAAGCATAGTAATGTCTCATATTCGGTCTTAGCCTCAGACCCGGGTATGGGGTGTTACACGCACTTTCTGCGATTTAGTCCTTTTTCACGATTAAGCATGAAACCGCTAAAATTAAAGCACCAAAATATTCATGCACCCTTATAAACATGTTATAACTCATAAAATAACATTAAAATAATTTCCTTCAACCTTGGGTTAGTGGTCCCGAGACCACTGTTCGGACTAGCCCCTAAATCAGGCTGTTACAGTTCTCCCCCTTATGGATTTTCGTCCCAAAAAATCTTACTAGAAGAAGTTGCTTTCAACTTTCATGAAATATTTCCACCAATTTTTTTTAGAATCACAATTCGATTTATCCTCGTATATCTCTTGCTAATGGCCTTTAAACTTTAGTACACAATATTGAAGCACATCTTTAAGATCTATAAATCACTCTTTTTCTGAAACACATATACTCTGTAATCTGTCAAGTAATATTTCTGCACATACTAAAATGACCATATAAATCTTAATCAAATAATTTACCACAATCCAAATGATATCTTTCTTTTTGGGAGTCATGCCAACCCAAATTCAAAGTCTATAATATTATCAACTCATTTTCTCCCTGAAATCTCCACTAATTGTAATAGTCCTGAATACTCTTGAAATTTAGCTTATACCTGTCGACAAATCGACATCTGGTTATAACTCAAAAATATCATGATATACATATACACTCAATCCACCAGAACACCTACTCATATGACCGCTCATTTCATTATCCTTGGATGAACAGACGTGCTACCACTGAGTCTCGTACTAAATCTTCTGCATAAGTTTTGGGTTCATCAATCTGCAAATTCTATCTCTAGATGACAATAATAACGGAAATCTTACCAGACTTGAATTTTAATATCAAAAGTAAACTCATTCTAAACTCGTTTAGGTTACCAATCACTATTACACTTCTACACTTCTCTATTTTACAAGGAAAAACTTGTCTCAGAGTTTAACATCGCTAAATTTAGGATATTGACAACTAAGGTCAACCGAGTAACCAACTCGTATCAAATAAATGAGGGTTTTCCATCCAGATATCTTTACTACATCTGCTCCTCGAAAGGTAACCCAATAACTACACATACTCTTGCAATAGCTCAAACCATCGTCACTATCTTACATTTAAGATTTTCTACCACATTAAATACTTTAACTCATCAGAATTCAGAAAGCACATATCATTTTCCATGGATCATATTATATCATCTAATTCACAACACAGGCATAAAAGTGATCGTCTCTAAATCACCAGTCCAACAATTCTTTTTTGATGTAACCTTAATCGTCTAAAGATACAAACTATCTCCTTGCATCCTGGTATTAAGGCATATTTCGATTTATTTATTAGTGTATCACTGAATATCATAAATTCCTTTTCTCAATTCAAACTGAACTCAGATCTAGAACTTTCAGTTAGTAATACCTTCAATTACTTTCGACTTTGCTAACTTGCAACAGACCATTTAAACTTTCATAAAGGTGATAACTTTTCAATCAGAACACTACAACTTGTCATTAACATTGTCCGATTAGAATATTTCAATAGGCATATCTCTGTATTATGCTTCTTAGAATCTAATTTCCTCATTCAAACTATCTGTCTTCATACTGAGAATATAGTTCAAACACACAATCCTCTGAAATCCTCTTATTATGTTAATTAAAAACCTTTACTATCGTATTAACTCAGAATAACAAGGATATCTCAATAGAATGCATTGACTTTATTCGGCTTATCTGAAAAATCCATCCCACAACTTGAAACTTGTGATTTCACTACTTATACTTTTGTCGATTTTAACTTTTTATACTAAAATTAGAGGTATCCAAATACTAGATTTATCATTTTTCTATGATCGAACTAAAAGCGTAATCATAGTAGATATACTATCACAATTGAAGAATGTGCTTTAAAGATAAATCATGACCAGCAGGGACATAAGAATAGTTTCATATACAATTTTTGTCACCGACTTCACTTCAAAATGCCAAAATAGTATTACGAAGAGATGAAGAAGTGAAGATTGCAAACCAGCCGAATTGACAACAATTTCATCTAATTTTACAATCAGCTAACCGAGTTTGAGTACGTCGTTTACTTAATTGCCATAGTTCGACTATGGTCTTATTCGTTTCACAATATTATAGCTCAATTATAATCTTACATGTTGTTATGATGCCATAGTCTCGCTATGGACTTACACGAAATCTCATATCGATACCAATACCATATCCCAGATATGGTCTTACATGAAAACACGACGATGTCAATGCCATATCCTAGATATGGTCTTACACGAGATCGTACATTGATGCCATGCCCTAGACATGGTCTTACACGATTTCATACCGAAGCCAGGTCCCAGACGTGGTCTTACACAGAATCACTATTCGATGCCGATGCCATGTCCCAGATATTGTCTTATACGAAATCACTATTCGATGCCGATGCCATATCCCAGATATGGTCTTACACGGGATCATGTATCGATGCCAATGCCATGTCCCAGACATGGTCTACTGCCATGGTCCAACCATGGTCTCATTCATCAATTCATCATTGAACGATCATACTCATCCCCTGCGTTCTACTTAATTTGACTTCCCAATTCAACTTCCATACTATTATAACATTTGTGGCTTCATAACACAGTCATAAAACAAAACATTATATATCCTCTAATTTAACCGATAAACATGAAATTCAACTATGTAGACATACTAATTGTATATTATTCAAACAAGTGAACATACACACATATCCCGTTCATTGGGTTAGTTTAATCATCATATTCACTTAATCACATATGTTGAGCATATAATACCGTATGCATGTCGAACTAACATGGATGAGCTTATCACCATATAACTTCCATTTCATTCTACGTTTTTCACCTTTCTCAACTTATGATTATCTCATTTCGTATCTTATCACACACATTTCATGAACTTCTATTCATATCTTTCTCGATTTCATCACCTCATAAGCACATTTCAATTATCTCATTACCATTTTCAACATTATCGAAATTAGCTCGGTTGGAAATCATCTCCGCCTTAACAAAATATTTTCATTAGAGCTAGGAGATATCACACTATCGTGTGTAGTAATAAAGCATGTATAGCTAAACTCTCAGACGCTAGGTTAGTTTGATAATCGACTAAACCATAGCTTTGATACCACTAAATGTAACACCCCTTACCTGTATTCAACACCGGAACCGGGTACGAGGCATTACCGGACTTGACTTGCTTGAACATTCAACTTTGGGCTATAAAATTTTGTTCCAACTTAAAACTTTTTCATTTACATTCGTAACGTGTAACATCCGGAAAAGGGCCTATGCATTTTCGGTTTAATTGTACGAAATGACATGTCTTATGTGTTATGAATATATTTTGAACATTTTTGGAAACCTGGAAATGTATGGAAATGTTAAGTTTAAAAGAGGGAAGTGAACATTTTTGGAAACTAAGAAAGGTAAGGAAATGATTTGGAAATGATTCAAAAGAGGAAAGTGAACATTTCTGGAAACTTGGAAATGTAAGGAAATGTTAAGTTTAAAGGAGGCAAACGAAAATTTTTGGAAACTTGGAAATGTAAAGAAATGTCAAGTTTTAAGGTTTAAAAAGAGGAAATTAAGGCAATGTGGCCTTAAGAAATTAATAGGAGGAATTTGACACACAAACAGGCTTGGAAAAGTGGCCTGAAGATATCACTTAAGGCCCAGGTAGGTGACGCCACCAGCTATGCAAGTGGGCCTGAGTTCGAGTCACTTGGGGAGCAAATAAAAGAAGTTTTATTTTTGCTTCCAGAAGCAGAGAGGTGGACGGCATTAAGGCTCTTAAAAGAGGAGTTTTATTCTCTTTAAATTTCGGCTAAATAGAAGGATAAATGATGATTTATCTTAAATTATTTTCAAGGAGATAATAAGGGATTATTCTTTTAATAAAGTGATAATTAAAAGGATAAAGCTATCAAATAGGAGAGTGGTGGCCAAGTAAGGGATTTTGAGTAGTAATTTTGGCTATAAAATGAAAGAAATAGGGCTACTCGTCAATTTTTCTTCCTCCCCTTCTCTCTGCCGAATTTCTTAGTGCTCTCCTCTCCTCTCTACTATTTTTCCAAAATCCGAAAGCAGGTTCTCTTAACCCTAGCCGATTTCCTTCTAAGCCTAGTATTCCTCTCTTCTTTCATCTTTGAAACCGAATGCATAGGGGGCTCGTAGCCGATTGTTCATCAAGTCTCTAAGCCGAATCTCTGAAGAGGTGTCAGGAGGGTGTGTCGACTTCTTCAAGTAAGGGTAAGATCTCATTCAGTTTCATCCTTTTTCTTTTAAGATTTGCCGAAACCTAGGACTAACCCCATTAATATCTTGTTGCCGAAACCTTGAAGAGATCTTTCGGGATTTACTAAGTGTCGACTACAAGGAGGGAGAAGTTCTTTTCCCGAAGGTACACCATAAGCCGCGTGTTCCCTAGTTATTCGGTGAGTTTCGGGATTTAAAATCCACAAGTTAAGTGTCTATAGCATTCGGCCAAGGCCTATTTTAGTAGTTAGATCTATTATTATGTGTTTTAAGTCGAAAACTAACAGATTCAAGGGATCTAGTGAGTAGCCGATTTTAAAGGAGAAATACAAGTTTTCAGGATTTGACTATAGTCAATTCGACAACAAGGTAGGTTTTAGAATACAAATCCTACTAGGATTTGGTTTTATAGGCTTTATACTAACATATTAAGGTTATCAAATGTAGGAATTGAGATCTAAAGCAATAGATCGGTTTTTTTGGGATTTCAAGGAATTCGTTAAGCAAATCAGGTGTGTAATCCACACTAATTCTTAATATGTTTTATGGCAATATTTAATATGTGCATGTTTATAAGAATGTGAATATGGCTAAGGTACTGTGTTACGGTACAAAGTACTCAGGTATGTTTCCTACTCATACTAGGATTACGAAATATGTTATATTTAACATGTGAAAAGTGACATGAATTAAGTATGATATGCATGATATGAATAAAATGGGGCATTCGGGTTATATGAGAAAGGGGAAGTGAATGTGGTGACTTCGGCCTCACTATCTGAATGTGGTGGCTTCGGTCACATTATCTGAATGTGGTAACTTCTGTTACATTATCTGAATATGGTAACTTCGGTTACATTATCTGAATATGGTGTCTCATGACACAATTATCTGGTGGCTATGCCACGAATTATATACGGGCGACGAGCACGTCGACTGCAGCGACTGCCTTCGAAGGAGTGTAGCGGAAGGAGGGTTGACTTAGTAGTCCCCACGGTGTGCAGGTTGGTACGGGGATGTGTAGCGGATGGCATCTAGGTTTGGGTTCGGGATTGCATCATTATATTGAATTATTATGTGAACATGATATGTATGGTATGCCTAAATCTATTAAATTTTAGTGTTGGTTGCACATTGGGTCTGTTTGACTCACCCCGTTGGAGAATATTTTTCAGGTGATGAGCAGTAATGGACCGGGTCGGCAGGAGCTTAGGGATGGCCATGCACAGCAAGAAATCTATGATTTGGACTTTTATTTTCTTTAAGTACTTTGGTTTTAAATTTGGGTTATATTTGATGTAATAAGGCCATAGTGAACTATTTTATTTCTGTCTTATTGTTTAATTATGTTTACAAATTTTTATTAAGTTAAAGATTAAGTAATTTATTTTTGAATATACTCTATATGTTTTATCACTTAAAAATTAAAAAGAGTTTTCAATATAAAATCAAATTCGTTTTCAACTCAAGCCCAACCCAAAACAATATTTTTTTTAAAAATCGCACAAGTTTTTCCTATGAAGCAAAAGAATTTGAACCGGTTTTCTTGAGGAACTTACCAAATCTGGTCAAAGCTCGTGGGTTGGGTTTGGGGTGTTTCAGTTTGGTATCAGAGCCCATTTTTAAACTCTCGGCCTGTGGTTTAAGGCCCAAGACGTTTTCAAATCGAGCCCAAATGAGTTTTTATGAAAATATTTTATAAGCAGGTTTTTCTGGCATGGCACCTAAGTCTCCGACCCGAAGTCCACCAGGTAAGTACCCCTAACCATTGGGTGATTTATATTGTGATCTGTAGAAGGGTAGAAATAGAATGGAACATAGATTAGTATGATAGGTACTTGAACTATAAGGCTAGTTTACCGCAACTATTACATAAGACTTCATGCTTAATTAAACAAACCTATGGCTAAGTCGCCGAGTTAGGGTGTGGCAACCATTGTGCGCGTGTCTAGGATTGGATCCGGAAGAGCCTGGTATTTAAGCAGTCCTAGTGACTCACCTTCTCTTCGCAGGAATCCTACCTGGTGCGTAGCTTCGGTTCACCCTAACCAAGAGGACTCAGTCATAGGCTAAACCCAATAACTAAAACCCGAAAGGGATTAGCCACATTTTTATGGAAACCCTAGTTTTAAAATGACTAAATTACCCTTTTGATTTATACAAGCTATCCCATAAAATTTTCCTGAAATATTTCTTGATTTACAAAATTACTAAAATACCCCTAGTGGTAAAATTACAAAAATGCCCTTGGTTTATGAAATTTCCAAAATACCCACAGTTCTTATTCCAAAAAAAAAAAAATCATTATTTTATAACAAGTCCAAAAACCCTAATTTGCAAAATATTAAAATACTTTGATTTTGGAAAATTACGAAATTGCCCCTGACTTACAAAATTACCAAAATGACCCTGAATTTCAAAAATTTTGCAACATCACCGATTTGGAAAACAAATTCTCAAAAAGAACCCTCAAGTTTTGCAAATTTTGGAAATACCCTTGATTTATTAAGCTTTACAAATTTACTCTGATTTATTACCAAAATACCCCCGAGTTT
Organism: Gossypium australe; assembly: GCA_005393395.2. Taxonomy (NCBI): domain Eukaryota; kingdom Viridiplantae; phylum Streptophyta; class Magnoliopsida; order Malvales; family Malvaceae; genus Gossypium; species Gossypium australe. The sequence continues at coordinate 19,221,773 of CM016615.1, forward strand.
CAAAATTTACCGAAATACCCCTCTAATTTAAAAATTTCCGAAATACCCCCGAGATTTCAAAAAAAATTACCAAAATACCCTTATTGACAAAATCCACAAGGAACCCTATTCTTTTTAAAAAAAATTACGAAAATACCCCTGTAGGGCAAATTACGAAAATACCCCTAGGTAGTGGAAAAACAGCAACAATGAAAACTACAACATTTCTCTGAATGAACGAAAGTTCATAATTGATAGATGAATGTATGAATGTAAAGACTGTATGCATGTATGAATACGAAAGAACCACTCCTAAAATTCTTTCCATAAAACTTCTTCGCGGGTAATCAGTGGAATAAAGGCTAATTCATAAAATTTCTTAATTAGATTAAAGCACGATCGTAGAAATGAGCTTTAGGGGACGTAGTTCTGGAATACCTTAATTGCCTTGTTCGTTGTAAAGTCAGTTCGTTCTTATGTGGCTAGTAAGGTGTATGGAACCTTGATTGTAAACTAAGAGAATGTGCCTAGAAAGTATGATAGTTTCTTAAGATCAGAGTGCGCAGCAGTAGCGTAGTATGGTGAGCTAGGAAGTACGACTGTTCGTTAGTAAGTAATTTCGAGGACGAAATTATTTTAAGGGGGTCGAACTGTAACATCCTGAAAAATGCCTATGCATTTTCGGTTTAATTGTACGAAATGACATGTCTTATGTGTTATGAATATATTTTGATCATTTTTGGAAACCTGGAAATGTATGGAAATGTTAAGTTTAAAAGAGGGAAGTGAACATTTTTGGAAACTAAGAAAGGTAAGGAAATGATTTGGAAATGATTCAAAAGAGGAAAGTGAACATTTCTGGAAACTTGGAAATGTAAGAAAATGTTAAGTTTAAAGGAGGCAAACGAAAATTTTTGGAAACTTGGAAATGTAAAGAAATGTCAAGTTTTAAGGTTTAAAAAAAGGAAATTAAGGCAAGGTGGCCTTAAGAAAATTAATAGGAGGAATTTGACACACAAACAGGCTTGGAAAAGTGGCCTGAAGATATCACTTAAGGCCCAGGTAGGTGACGCTACCAGCTATGCAAGTGGGCCTGAGTTCGAGTCACTTGGGGAGCAAATAAAAGAAGTCCAGAAGCAGAGAGGTGGACGGCATTAAGGCTCTTAAAAGAGGAGTTTTATTCTCTTTAAATTTCGGCTAAATAGAAGGATAAATGATGATTTATCTTAAATTATTTTCAAGGAGATAATAAGGGATTATTCTTTTAATAAAGTGATAATTAAAAGGATAAAGCTATCAAATAGGAGAGTGGTGGCCAAGTAAGGGATTTTGAGTAGTAATTTTGGCTATAAAATGAAAGAAATAGGGCTACTCGTCAATTTTTCTTCCTCCCCTTCTCTCTGCCGAATTTCTTAGTGCTCTCCTCTCCTCTCTACTATTTTTCCAAAATCCGAAAGCAGGTTCTCTTAACCCTAGCCGATTTCCTTCTAAGCCTAGTATTCCTCTCTTCTTTCATCTTTGAAACCGAATACACAGGGGGCTCGTAGCCGATTGTTCATCAAGTCTCTAAGCCGAATCTCTGAAGAGGTGTCAGGAGGGTGTGTCGACTTCTTCAAGTAAGGGTAAGATCTCATTCGGTTTCATCCTTTTTCTTTTAAGATTTGCCGAAACCTAGGACTAACCCCATTAATATCTTGTTGCCGAAACCTTGAAGAGATCTTTTGAGATTTACTAAGTGTCGACTACAAGGAAGGAAAAGTTCTTTTCCCGAAGGTACACCATAAGCCGCGTGTTCCCTAGTTATTCGGTGAGTTTCGGGATTTAAAATCCACAAGGCAAGTGTCTATAGCATTCGGCCAAGGCCTATTTTAGTAGTTAGATCTATTATTATGTGTTTTAAGCCGAAAACTAACAGATTCAAGGGATCTAGTGAGTAGCCGATTTCAAAGGAGAAGAATACAAGTTTTCGGGATTTGACTATAGTCAATTCGACAACAAGGTAGGTTTTACGAATACAAATCCTACTAGGATTTGGTTTTATAGGCTTTATGCTAACATATTAAGGTTACCAAATGTAGAAATTGAGATCTAAAGCAATAGATCGGTTTTTTCGGGATTTCAAGGAATTCGTTAAGCAAATCAGGTGTGTAATCCACACTAATTCTTAATATGTTTTATGGCAATATTTAATATGTGCATGTTTATAAGAATGTGAATATGGCTAAGGTACTGTGTTACGGTACAAAGTACTCAGGTACGTTTCCTACTCATACTAGGATTACGAAATATGTTATATTTAACATGTGAAAAGTGACATGAATTAAGTATGATATGCATGATATGAATAAAATGGGGCATTCGGGTTATATGAGAAAGGGAAAGTGAATGTGGTGACTTCGGCCTCACTATTTGAATGTGGTGGCTTCGGTCACATTATCTGAATGTGGTAACTTCGGTTACATTATCTGAATATGGTAACTTCGGTTACATTATCTGAATATGGTGTCTCATGACACAATTATCTGGTGGCTATGCCACGAATTGTATATGGGCGACGAGCACGTCGACTGCAGCGACTGCCTTCGATGGGGTGTAGCGGAAGGAGGGTTGACTTAGTAGTCCCCATGGTGTGCAGGTTGGTACGGGGATGTGTAGCGGATGGCATCTAGGTTTGGGTTCGGGATTGCATCATTATCTTGAATTATTATGTGAACATGATATGTATGGTATGCCTAAATCTATTAAATTTTAGTGTTGGTTGCACATTGGGTCTGTTTGACTCACCCCGTTGGGGAATATTTTTCAGGTGATGAGCAGTAATGGACCGGGTCGGCAGGAGCTTAGGGATGGCCATGCACAGCAAGAAATCTATGATTTGGACTTTTATTATCTTTAAGTACTTTGGTTTTAAATTTGGGTTATATTTGATGTAATAAGGCCATAGTGAACTATTTTATTTCTGTCTTATTGTTTAATTATGTTTACAAATTTTTATTAAGTTAAAGATTAAGTAATTTATTTTTGAATATACTCTATATGTTTTATCACTTAAAAATTAAAAAGGGTTTTCAATATAAAATCAAATTCGTTTTCAACTCAAGCCCAACCCAAAACAATATTTTTTTTAAAAATCGCACAAGTTTTTCCTATGAAGCAAAAGAATTTGAACCGATTTTCTTGAGGAACATACCAAATCTGGTCAAAGCTCGTTGGCCGGGTTTGGGGTGTTTCATAACGTCCCCATTATGGGTCTACGAGACCTTATACATATACTTGGGATGCTTCGGGACCAAACCGAAATGTTTAAACACTTAGAAAATTTTGACATAAAATAGGGCTACACGCCCATGTGAAGAGCGGGACATGCCCGTGTGGCATATCACACACCTGTGCTCCATGCCCGTGTAGAATTATTTCTCAATCCAAACATACAAGGGGTTTCCACACACCCGTGTCTTTAGCCTATGTGCTTCACACGGCCTAGACACGTCCGTGTCCTCACCGTGTGTGAAAACTTGGGTATTCTGTTTATGACGTCAGCAACCTCATAAAATTTAAGTCTTTAATTTTTGCATGTTATGACATAAATTGTTTGTTTACTGTAATGGCTAAGTGATTTGGGTGTGTATGGGGGTGTATGAGATGCTTGGGTTCAAATCTTGGCTTTTGCAGAATTTTTAGTTTTTATTTTAAATGAATCTAGACACTGGCATGTAGGCCTTATATATAAGAGTGCTTGTTTTATGACACAAAAAGAGCTTGTGGTCTAGTGGCAAGGTGGCGTGTTGTGTAACTGGGAGGTCTGAGGTTCAAGTCTTGGGTTGCACAATGAAGTGTTTATTTTATTGCTTGAGCTGTGTAAGTAGTGGAGTTGGACTGCAACACAGCTAAGGGAAGTTTGAATAGAATTTGAATGGAGTTTGAACTAGTCATGGAGAGATTCAAGGAGGGATAAGGGGAGAGATTTTAGGAGAAAATCATGGATTTTGAGTGAGAAGAGGTGTTATGCCATTTGGGGAACTCAAGCCTTGAGAATTCAGCTTTTGGTTCTTTCAGAATTATTTTTCCTCCAATTTTCTTTTCTTTCCTCCATTTACCAGCTTTTGGTTCTTTCAGAATTATTTTTGGTTGTTGCGCATTAGCCAACAAAAGTCCCCTCTTTTTGGTCAATAGTTGTCAGTCATTTTTTTGAGCAACTCTTCCTTTTCTTTCCTATCTTCTTCTCTTCCTGAATCTGTACTCTATTGGCCGAATATTCCTTGCCTTCCAATCATTTTATCTCCTTTTTTCCTACTAGGTTCTGCTATTAATCGGTTTGACTTAGTCCAATTCTTCTCTTTCCCTCTTCTACTTCCAAATATTTTTCTTGTTTTGACCAAGAGCTATCTCTCCTTATTGATTGTGGTTTGGCCGAATATCACATTTGTGTTATCAGACTCTGTGCCAACTTTCTCTTCATTGCTTCTTGTTGTTCTAGTGCTGCAAGTGTTCCTGAGTATCAGTAAGTGTTTATACTCCTCACCTTGTCATTAAACCTATTCGCTTCAATTCGTCTTCTTAAAACCGATTACCGTCTTATTCATCTTTTGATTACTGACTGTTGTTTCCTTTCTTTCATGATGTGTTAGTCATCGCGGTTCTAGGGTTTTCCTTGAGGAGTGGTGGAGTGCCAGTGGTTTCAAAATAGTTGCAACCCTCGTTCTCAGCGTTCAATCAAGGTAATGTGTTATCTCACTTTTGGAGTTTAAGTCGTACTGATTATGTCTTATAGGAGATCATTTGTTGCTTGAAGCCACTTACATGGCCTACCTTGGTTAATGGATCTGTGTTTGTGGTACGGATAATCTCTAAAGGCGTGTGATCAATTCTGGTTAACGGTCTTGGAGGACTAAAGTCACCTCATTCAAATAAGGTAAGGATGGTGGTTATGGATTAAGTGTCAATAAGAGGATGTTTTACCCTAACGATTAAAGGACTGACAGTGGGTCATGTTTGAATCTAGGTTGGGTGCTCGTGGAAGTTGGAGTGGTTTCGTAAACAAGTGTCTAAACACCCCACTGTAACTGTAGAACGGCAAAAGCCGAAAAGTCAAAAAGCCGAAAACACGGCATTTGAGGCCATACGAGCGTGTGATCGCTCGTGTGGTAAGCCAAACCCAAGAATCTTGGTCGATACACTGTAAGAGGCCTCCATGAGCATTCTCATGGGCTTAGGTCGTATTAGGCCACGTTGGGCCAAAATAGGCCGTGTGGGCCCACGGGGCTCGTCAGCCCACACGGATGAAATCCACGATTTGTGGCATATACTGGACTGGGCTATGTAGGTCACATAGCCGTGGAAAAATCTGGGCTGAAGGGGCGCATGAGCGTGTGGGCCCATTTGGGCCGAGTAATGGGCTTTGGGCCGAGTAATGGGCTTTGGGCCCATTTGCACTGTTATGACCGTTTAGGTTACCGAAGTCGCTCGAGGCGACTGCAGTCCTCCCGAGATGTCAAAATCTACACCGAGACCTTAAAGTAGGTAAAATGACCAAAATACCCCTAAAGGGTGAAATGACTATTTTTCCCCTAACAGATGGAAATGACCATTATACCCCTAAGGGTAGGTTGATTGATGTGTTCATGATTTATATAGGACTGTTACTAAGTATGACATTCTGCATATACGTATGATTTATAACATCACATACTGCATGGGGTTGGGATACTGTTATGGAGGAAGTATACTGTACTGGTTGCTTCGTCACATATACTGTTACTGGCAGCTTTGTTGCGGTATTGGTGTGTTGGCTGGGTGGGTCGTTTTATCCCCACATGGTGTGTTGGTGGTACGGAGTGGTGTGTTGGCTAGATTGGGATGGGTTGCATTATTCCATTGTTTTGATGTGGTATTGGGCTAAGGCCCACATTGTTACTGTATTGAGCTAAGGCCGACACGTTACTGTATTGGGCTAAGACCCACTATACTGTTACTGTATATAGCTCAGGCCCAATCTGTTACTGCATATTGCATACTGACTGACTGAAGGGGATTACACGCTGAGTTTTCGTAAACTCACCCTTTCCTTTTTACTGTACAGGTAACCCTCAGCCATAGGCGATTTGGTGCTGTAAGGGACTAGGAGGTGGCCACACTACTACAGCTGTTTTACACTGCTTTTACTTAAATTTAAAATTTATGTTGGGTTTTGTTTATGTAATAAGGCCATTTATGTATGTTTAAATTTTTAATTGGGTTTTGCTTATTTACTTAAAACTACTAGTTTAGGAGAAGACGAATTTTTAAAACCATTAATGTTTTCAAAGACACGAAATTTTAACATTAGATTTTTTCCAAAAGCTTCCGCAATTTTAAATCAACCTATTATAATAATAACTAATAATAAAGCAAACGTGTTGACTAGATGATTTGTTAAATAACAATAAAGGGGTTTTGAATTTGGAAACGAGTTTTACCAACAAGTCCAATTTTCAAAAGACACTTCAATGTGACACGCCAGATTCGGCCATAACGTCTAGGCCGGGTTTAGGGTGTTACACATGGCCTAGGCACACTCCCGTGTGTCTAGCCCGTGGTCGACACTGTCTTGCAATACTAACATGCAAGGGACACACGGCTCAACCACAAACCTATGGGACTGACCGTGTGTCACACGGCCTAGACATATGCCCGTGTGTCTACCCGTGTAGACCAATTTTAGGCTATTTTCCAAGCCATTTAGTCACCCTACTTGCACACATTCACACAACATCACATATCATTCTCAAATCATCAATTATGATACTTAAATTTTCACATTTAAACTGTGAAAACCAAACTATATTCCCATATAGAAGGGACTACTATCACCAGCACAAATTCAATCGACATAAGCCATCATCCATGGCTATACACAACCGAACCATTAACTATTTTAGGCCAACACATTTGGCTACCTTAACTATTACTTAATTAAACAAAGAATAAGATCTCTATACATGCCATATCTTAAGAAGACTTGAAAACTTATACCCAAATGACTACTCAATAGTGTGAAAGCATCTCCAGCGATCTCCAGCCCGAGCTAGTTAAATTAACCTATAAGAGATAGGAAAGGAAAAGGAGTAAGCAATAACACTTAGTAAGTTCATATACAATTAATAATCAACTAGTGACATTCATTTATTTTACTCAACCACAAAGGTATTATAATGATATTACATTTAAGCTCATGATTTCCCATTCAATAATTCATAATGCTTACTCATTTCAAACCTTCACATATCACAAACACATATTATAAAACATTGTTCACATTTACTTGCATTTATACCCTGCATTTATCACCACAAAGCCACATGCAAATTTCACTTAGTCAAGTTTCTCGTTATCACCTCGAAATAATAATAAATACTTGGTGGTTTCGCACACAGCCCACCATTTAATAATTAATAAGGTGGTACCGCACACAGCCCACCATTAATACTTATCACGATGGCATCACACACAGCCCATCGATAATAAACACTAAGGTGATATCGCACACAACCCACCATTGATAATACTTGCGATGGTATCACACACAGCCCATCACCAATAATTAATAAGGTGGTATCACACACAGTCCACCATTATCTCACATTCATGAATATTTATTCTTATCCACTTTCCTATTTTGAATATTCTTTCGAGGATTTCCTCACTCTCTGTCATTTTTAATAGATCTCTACAACAATTATACGCATCCACCCAATGCATTAATGAATAAAACATACGCAATAATGAATGCATCATTTACGCATAAACTTACTATGGATTCATTATATACCGAAATCATTTCATATAATTTCTGGGTACATACTTTTACCACTCATGACATATCCACATACTTCCTTATTTTTAACATACTTGTTGAATCACTCAAAATGCTACAAGGTACTCTTGAGTCTCATACATACGGTATCACATCAACGCCATATCCCCAATATGGTCTTACATGAAATATCATATTGATGCCATGCCCCTGTCATGGTCTTATACAAAATCTCACACCGAGGCCATATTCCAAATATGGTCTTACACGGGACCTTAATAACCTTAATATCATAGTGTTTGCATTCTATTCATTCTTATGGTTCGATTAAAGAATTTCAATCCTTGACATCTCGTCAAAAACAAATTTAATATATATTCATAGAGACAGTATACAATTCATACAACATCGAAATATTAAATACTTCACTTATAGTTGCATTGTTAGCACACAAACTTACCTCGATACCAAAAAGGGTAAAAAGGGACCTAATTGTCCATATTTCTCTTTTCTCTCGTTCTAGGTCCGAATCTCGTTTGCTTTAATCTATAACAATAAAATTTACTCATTTAATCTCGACACTAATCAAAACATTTCAAAATTTCTACTTTGGCAAAATTATCATTTTGCCCTTGGACTTTGGCAAAAATTACGATTTTACCCCTAGGCTCGTATATCGATTTTCATCCAATTTCTTTGTTAATCAAGCCTAGAAGATTCATATTTCCTCCTATAGCAACTCAAGATTTCAACTATTACACACAGTCACTATTTATTTCACAACTTTTACAAAAAGGTCCTTTTAGGTGTTTTCATGGTAACACCTTTCACAAAAGTTGTTCATTTAACAACTAAGACTCATTTTTTCCATAAAAATGCAGAAAAAAATATGAAATCTCTCATGGAAACTCCCTAAAATTTCAACCATTTAGTAAAATAGTCCCTTCATTAGCTAGCTCAAGCTTTGGGGGTTCCAAAAGTACAAAAATCATCAAAAAATAATCATCAAGATGACTTACTTGTTTAGGGGAGGAGTTGCTGAAAATTTTCAATCTTCCATGGCTATTTTCTTGAAAAATTTTGGTGGAGAGAAGGGAAAGAAAAGATGATATCTTTTCTTCTCTTTATTTTATTTTATTCTAGATAAATTACCACCAAAACCTCACCTAATTCATTTAAAAATTATTTCTTTGTCCCGTATATCATCTATTAACCTTAGAAAGGTCTAATTGCACATTAGGGACCTCCAATTAATATTCCTTAGCTATTAGACACCTCTAGCCAATAAAATAGAACTTTCGCACTTTATGCGATTTAGTCCTTTTTCGCGATTAAGCATGAAATCGCTAAAATTAAAGCATCAAAATATTCATGCACCCTTATAAACATTTTATAACTCATAAAATAACATTAAAATAATTTCCTCTAACCTCGGGTTAGTGGTCCCGAGACCACTATTCCGACTAGCCCCTAAATTAGGCTGTTATAGAATGCTTGTTCGGTCAAGCTTGAATTCCTTGCATGGTATGATTCTAGGTCCCGTTTTTATTGATTTTTATGTTTTTAGGGTCGTTGTAGCTTAATTTAGCTAGCCCATGGACTAATTTGCTGAATTTGTTAAGATATATGGTTTTCCATGAATATTCTTACATGATTATTAATGTTTGATGGTAGATTATGAATCATTGTGGATGAATAAACAAGTTTTGTAATGTCATTTCAGGACTTATTTGTACAAGTTGTAAAATTCATGGTAAAATTGTGAAATAATGTTTATATGGGTTGTATGGGTTCTTAATGGATTCGACTAGCATGGAATAGGGATGAAAATGCTTAGATTTTAAACTATAGGCGTAAGGACTAAACATTGAAAAGTTAAAATGTTAAGGGCAAAACTGTATTTATGCATAAATGTGAATTATGGATTGAATTGAATTTTCAAATTGATTGAAATATTTAATTGAACATGATTATTTATTTAGATCAAGATAAATCTCAATCGAATCTAAATCGAGGAAAGGCAAAAATCACAAATTAGCTCAATAGCATTCCAACACTCTAGTTGTCATATAAGTTCATAGTATTTCAATATGTAAATGAATTTCTACTTGTATATTTATACATTATAGTTAATTATCCCCTGTTTATACTTCGGTACCCCTAAATTGCACTTACTTGCCCTTGTTTGTACTTTGGTATCCCTGAATTGCACTTATATGCCCTTGTCTGTACTTCGGTACCCCTAAATTGCACTTATGTGTCCTTGTTTGTATTTTGGTACCCCTGAATTGCACTTATGTGCCCCTGTTTGTACTTTGATATCCCTGAATTGCACTTACATACCCCTATTTGTACTTCGGTACCCCTGAATTGCACTTATGTGCCCTGGTTACACTCCGGTAACTTTGAACCGAGTACAATATGAGTTGTGTTTCAATTGTTGTTAATTTTTATGATACACTATGTTCTTACTAAGCTCTAATAAGCTTATTCATTTTTGTGATTGTTTTGTAGATTGTTGTTACTGACTTTCGGACGGCTCGAACCTTTGGCTCACACTATCCATCAATGTTAGTAGTTCTTGTGTCCCTTAGGGTAGTGGCATGTATATGTGGCTATATAGGTTGTTTTGGTACAATATGAAAATATACTAAACTAAGTTGTTAGGTACTTTATTGATATTGTAAATAGGTATTTTTGGTACAATTAGTATGGTATGAAATTGAACACTTGTGTTTTGTTTTGGCTTTTGAGTGAATTAAATGCTATGCTAGAAATGGATAAGTGTTTACATGTTTTAGTTGTTGATGTTGGTTATAGTTGCGGTGTCTACGAATGGCACATCGGTTGGTTGTTTTTAAGACATTAAAATGGTATGTTAAGTTAAGTTACTTGTGGTCTCAATTGTGGTATGCTTTAAGATGATATTGAATTAGTTGTGTATGTTTTAAATGTGGTAATGTATATGTTTAGATAAGATTGTTTGATTGTGATTGAGGTGCCTTATATGGCATATTGGTTGAATGGATTTAGTGTAACACCCCAAACCCGGCCCACAAGCCTTGACCGGATCTGGTATGTCACTGCGGGAAAATGTTTGAAAGATTTTGACTTATGAGTAAAACATGAAATTTTGTTGAGTTTGTAAAACGGTGACCATTTAAAATCTTAAGTAAGGTGTGGAGTTTATAAAAATATCCGGATTAAAACTTTATTATATATACTTAAGAAAATAAAGTCATTTGCAATTAATATTTAAAGTGCCAATCCATGATAGAACATAATAATAAAGATACTTAATAAAAATACTTAAATACTTTGATGGCCTTATTACAACTCAAACAATAACGTAAAAATAAAATGAAAATAAACCATAGTCTATTTAAATAAAATTTTCCATCTCATGGCCACCTCGAGTCCTCACCGGCTCCATCTCCGCGATCTACTCATCTGCAAAATGATATGGGAAGGGGTGAGTCACCAAGACTCAGTGTATAAATCCCCAACCCGGAAGTGCAAGCTTATACACAAAATATTAGTAAGACATGCAAAACATGCAACCCAAAACTAGCCATCCATACTCCTTTAACTACCCCGTGTGGTCAAAACCACTGGTGGTCAAAACCACTGGTGACCTGAGTCACAAATTAAGTGATGGGGCAAACCCATCGTGTGGTCAAAACCACTGATGACCATAGGTTACAATTATCAATATGTGGTCAAAACCACTGGTGGTACCAAACCACTGGGACTTAGTCACAATTTATATCAACAGTGTGGTCAAAACAACTGGTGACCGAAGTCACAATTAAACTGATGGGGCCAACCCATCTTGTGGTCAAAACCACTGGTGACAGTCCATAGAGAATATTCCCCCTCCTCTCTTCAATCCCATTACCAACATACTCGTATCATGCTTAACATACCATCATAAATCATGCATATAAGCCACGGCATAGCATATTACTCATCATGTCATTCATATAGCATATTCAAAGTCACAAGCAACTTACCCGGAATCCATGCTCATGCCCACCAAACAAATCACTATCACAATAATTAATTGTAACATAATAGGCACTGCTAACTAATAAAGTGTGTAAGAGTTTTACACACCTGCTCAATCGAAGATCTAAGGAGAAATCCCGAATCTATGCGATATCACAAAATCTCGAAACGTATTCCCGTATTGCTCCTACATTTGTCCACTATAGGTTAGTATTAAAAAGCCTTATTCAGCTAAACTAACAATCCCGAAGGACTAATCGCCCCTATAACCAAAATATGGCCCTAGGCCGAATCTTTATTATCACTTACCAAAGCAAATTGAAATCCCGGAAGCCTCTGTTTTCCTTTGCTGATTAGCCCCTAAAACCATAGTGCACATTCGGTTATACTTAGATACCAAAAATGGCCTTTGGCCGAATATGCCTAACCACTTACCAATCTTACTGAAAACTCGAAATTGTCACTTGTCTTGTCGAGATCCCTACCAAAACATTTGTTAGAATCGGCTTGCACACTTATATCCATAATCAAGGCCCTTGGCCGAATAGTATATATGCCTTACCTTGAAGAATCAAATCCCGATAGGCTCCTTCAATGCACCTTAACGTTAACTACACACAAGAGAGCACATCACTTATTGTCTTAAGAAGACATTCGGCCAACCTTACCAAGGCTTAGCCTCATGCTTTCGGCACACTTAAGGAAGATAAGTCAAAACCGTTTGTTAAGGGAGAGTTTGCTTACCAAGAGATTCGGCTATGGCTCCCAAGTGTTGATGAAGGTATTCGGCTGAAACAAGATGGAAGATGAAGTTTTGAGTAGAAAAGGGGTGATAGGTTCGGCCAAGTAGAACAAAAGAAGAGAAGGATTTGAAGGATTTTGAGCAATGGGGGCTAGAGAGAATTCGGCCAAGAACAAATTGGGGAGAAAAAGAAAAACAAACTAAATGAATTCCGGCACCTCCTTGCTATACTCAAAGCCGACTATGGAAGTCCCTAAGGAATCCTACATTCGGCCATCTCCCTAAAGTGATAAATCTCATCTTTTGATTATCACCCATTTAATTAAATTAAAAACAACATTATCTTCCATCCTATCTCTTATCACCTCTTCAAATAAATAATAAAAAAAATAGAATAACAATTATCCCACACTTCCAGCCGAATTCAAAAAAACCCATTCAGCTCATCCTCATCCTCTTGAGAGCCCACGTGCAGACCACCACCTCTTCTCCTGGACGCCAAAAATAAAAGTAAAAACCAACCATTTTGCTGCCCCCAGGTCTCGAACATGGGACCTCACTGCCGCAGCCACATATAGCGCCCCTAGCCACTCAGCGAAGGCTTTTCCTTATGACTTAACTCGCCACAAATTCTTTTAAGAGCTCCTTCGTTAGCTTCCCCTTGTTTTAACGCCAGAAAAAAAATAAAACATACCTTGCTCTTCCATCGTGACTCGAACTTGAGTCCTCCTTCCTGCTTGGGGCGGCATTTAACAAGGCCCTAAGTGGCGGCCCCAAGCCACTTTACCAGCCCGACTTTCATGTCCATACTCCCTACCATTTATTATTTAAGGCCTTCCTAGCCCAATTCCACTTGTTGACGCAAAAAGTAAAAATAAAACACTCCCATGCCATCACCCAGACTCGAACCTCTATGCTCAAGGCGTCATCCCCAAAGCCCTTAAGTGGCGCCTGGCAGCCACTTTACCAGGGTGATTCTTATGTCCAAAAACGCCTAAAATTATTCTTAAGGCCTCCTTAGCCCAATTCCCTTTTTAACTTAAAAATTTCCATATTTTTCCAAAGCTTCCCCTTCCATCCCAGAGTTTCCAAAGCCCCTCAAACACCTCCAAGCACACTCACTGAGCCCACTAACATATGAATTATGCACTAAATGCATAACCCCTAATCTAGGATGTTACATTTAGTCATTTAGATTGGTCAATTTAAGCATGTTTTGGTATGTTTTTGATGCATTGGTCATGGGGGTAAATTGCTTGTAGGTACACATTTGGCTTGGTTATCGAAATGGCTTGATTTTGGACAATTTCATGTGCACATGACCTAAGACACGGGCTTGTGTCTCAACCATGTGTGACAGCCGGCCATGCAACACGGCTGTGTGTCCTGATCATGTCTGTCGAGTCTTAAAATTTATAAAAAGAATGACCGAACCTAGAACCTAACTATGACAATGATTTGAGGCAAGCGCATCTATCAAACAGTAGTATAGTTAAAGCAAGACCAGAATGTCGAACCCAAATGAACCAAAATTACTAGTATTAACTCTCTTTTTATTATTTAGCCTAAGAATTAAAGTGATCTTTATTTAATCTAAAATTAACTAATTACTAAAATAAAGACTCTAAGACAAAGAAGAATGAAATTGGGAAAATACTTGAGGAAAAACCAATTGATTAAGACGACACCCAAGGAGGAATCCACCTAGACTTCACTTGTTATCTAACTCTGAACCAGACGATTTATTCATTTGACTTAATTCGTAAGATTCCCTAATCCCTCTCTCGAGGCGACTAAAGTCTAACCCTAGGTTGACTAATTGAAATCTCTTTCTAATTAAAACCCCTAGAATCACATTAACTCGATCTATGGACTCCCATATTAGGTTTCACCCTAATCCGGCAAAATCTCGTCACCCTATCTCTAGGTGTGCGATCAACTCCGCTTAATTATGCTAGATCTACTCCTAGGCAGGGACTTTTGCTCCTCCACCTAAGCACATCATACTTGAACTAATATCCTGGAAATATCAACACAAGAATTAACAACACATAATTAAGATCAAGTCAAATATTTATCATATAGTTTAGCAAACGATAACAATATTCATCTTAGGTTTCATCCCCTCAGGTATCTGAAGGTTTAGTTCATAACAATAAAAGAAAACATCTCAAACGAAAAGATAAAACAAAACATAAGAAACCCCTGAAACCCCTGAAGGAATTGAAGGAGAGATCCTCCGTCTTGAGTATAATTCCAGCTTCTTGAGATGGATCAACTGGCTCTCTTCGAGTAAATCTCCACAAGTCTGCCTCCTCTGGCCTAGTCGGACGCCCCCTGACTAAAGCCTCGGGTTCCCCCGACAAAAGCCTTGGCAGAAAGCTTCTGCCGTACTCCCTTTTGAGTTGCCCCCTTGGGTGTTTATATAGACTTTGAGATGCCTTACTTGGTCCCTAAGTATCCTAATTCAATTAGAAATCCTACTAGGGTGTTTCAATAGGCTTTGGAATGTGTTTATTTGCCTACAAGTATCCAAATACGAGAAAAACTCCTCTTGGCTGGGACAGGGACACGCCCACGGTACACACCCGTGTAAGTCGTGGCCAGACCATGTTCGAACCTGTTGAATGGGGCACGACCGTGTGGCTAGGGCCCAGGCCGTGTGGATTTCGTGATATGGCCCATTTACTTCGTTTTTGGGCCTATTTTCCATTCTTTTCGTCATTGGGTGCTCTCCTGAGTATAAAACATGAAAACAAAGGATTAAGAGCACCAAATTACACAATTCAAGGCTTAAATCATCCAAAAGCATGCTAAATGTGGACTTAAAATATGTTACTTTTATGGTTTATCAAATACCCCCACACTTAAGCTTTTGCTTGTCCTCAAGCAAAATTCTCAACTCATAATTAAAACAAACTTGCTCGATTCATAATATTCATCAATCATGTTTTATCATAATTTAAAGATAATTCATACATGGATAATTCAACTCAAAGAGTCCTAAAGATCCAAACAATCTAAGTCATACATTTGTAGCACGAAAGCATAGGCATTTCCCCTCATCTAAATAATTACCTCTTATTCAAAATCGACAAGGGTTGATATCCTCACTAAAGATTCACTCAAATCACTCAGAGTGTTTAAGGTTCAAAATTAAGCACTCAAAAGTCGAACATGAGACGTTAATCCCATAGGCTTGCATGAAAATCAAATCTCCACTACTGTAAAATGAGATGATACACAAATCAAAAGGTCTTTAACAGGGTTGTACCGGGGCTTAGGTTAAGGGTATGGATATAGGCTGAATTAGAAGGTTAGAATCGAGATTGACTTGATAAATTACCTAACTAGAAACAACGAACTGAAGGAATAATTATATTAATTGGAAACTAATAATACTACTATTGATAATACTCTAATACGAGATTCTTTAATGTATAAGCTCACCTAATCACAAAACTAATAATGAATATACTTCATTTTTTTAAGAACAAGTAAAATGATGAATTTACTACTTAAATAAATTAATTAGGCAACTGATCAAATCAAATCTTGACATGAGGGTAGTCAAAAGGAATGGTGATAACAAATACAAAGGGTTTTGGGTTAATATTAGTGGGTAAGTCAATAAAAAGGGTTGTTAGGATCAAACGAGGTTCACTACGGGTTAATTGTGAAGGTAGGCTTTTAGTGGAGTGAGTGGGTTAAAACCTAGGTGCCTTTATCATCTCTGTATATCAAATCAAAGGTGTGGTATCGACATGTATAATCGATGCAAGTTCTAGAATAACAAATCAATGTTGACACACTCATAATTAATAAAGTGAGCACGAAAAATAATATATGCTCTAAAAGGCTCAAAAGCTCACAGAAATTATGGGTATTTGATTTCAACCTCGTAAATTTTAAATTTCAAGGTAACAATCAGATTCAGGTAGACTACCTAACAAACTTTTTAATATTTGAAAAATAGACTGATCATGCTTGATTCTTTAGTATTCTTCAAATTTAATCATCAATGCACTATTATCAATGACTTAATCCAAACATATCAATAAAAATCATATATCAGGGAAATTTCATTCTAATCATAATATGAGAAACTTACTTTAGAACAAGGTATAATTCAGGGATTTTCAAATAATACTATAGTTAACCCCCCCACACTTAATATGTGCATTGCCCTCAATGTACAGAATAAATAATAGCAAAATAATAAAATCATAAGATAGAGAGATAAGTGAAAGTTCCTGAATATTGGATGGAGTCAATGAGAAGAAATCGGATAGGATTGGGCGGATGTGAACGTAGGAAAACGCCTTGAACCATTTGAATTTGAATCCTCGAAGCAGCCGGTCGAATTTTATTGTGTCCTAAGCTAAATGGTACGAATAATAAGGAGAAAATAATAAATAAAAATAAAAATAAAAAAAAAAATAAAAATAAATAATGGGAAATGAAAGAAGAAAAACAACTGGAAACGAAGAAGGAAGAAGGGGGTTAAATAGAAATTATGGATCTGGTGGTTGCCCCCACCCTTGTACCTTCATGTGGTGGCCACACGGCCACGGCCACGGCCTTGTGGTATGAAAATCTAAACTTTGGTTAGTTTATGGTTAGGTGCTAAAAAGACAAATAAAAATAAAAAAAAATGTAAAAATTAATGGGGTTAGTGCCCGGGTTGCCTCCCAAGAAGCGCTCGTTTAAAGTCTTGAGCTAGACTTACCTCTCATTCTCATAATCATGGTGGTTTGAGGAGGTGAAAATCCTTTCTCATGCGATCAATTCGGTTATTGATATAATGTTTAAGTCGAGTAGTGTTTACCTTAAAGGTGCTGATTTTAGGACTAGTTACCTCGACTGTTCCATCTGGGAAGATTTTGAGTACCTGATCTCCTATCTTAAGCTGGGTTGTCCCATCATTAAGTTCATCGTGGAGTTGCCTCATTTTTGCTTCATGTGTTTTTAGTTTCTCCTTGAAGTGTGTCTTCCATCCGTCTAGTTCATCGATCCAAAGCCTTTGTTCCTCGTGAATTTATTCTTTATCGACACGAGGTCTAGGATCTGGCATCTGCGAAAGAGCTTTAAGAAATGACAAGTTAATATGAAATTTCTTTGAAAGTTTAAGAGACTTACCGAGTTGTTCCTCTATGTGGTCTTTCATTATCGTATCGGGGTATGGCACATGGGGTTGGTACTCTGTAATCACCGGGTTTGGTAAATCATGGCTTACCTCAACCATACCTTCACTTACCACAGGCTTATGCCTTGGGTCAGATTCCACTAACCTTTCACTATCATGAGATGTTACGGCTTGAATTTGCTCTTTCAGGTTAGTTTCAGTGTTGCTTGGCAAGCTTTCTTGTAGTTGTTCTGAGATCAGCTTAGCAAGTTGCCCGAATTGATCCTTGAACTCTTGTGACAATACTTCAAGTTTTGTTTCTACCTTTTGGAAACGTGTTTCTCAGGCTGCTATAAATTTTGTCAGCATCTCTTTAAGGTTCGACTCCTCTTCCTGTTGGTGAGGTGGTTGTTGAAACTCTGGATTTTTTGTGGCTGCTATGAATTTTGTCGGCATCTCCTCAAGGTTTGACTCCTCTTCCTGTTGGTGAGGTGGTTGTTGAAAATTTGGAGAAAGTTCCTGTCATTGGCTACTTTGATCATCCCACGAGAAATTGGGATGGTACCTCCAGCCTGCATTATAAGTGTCACTATAAAATTTATTTTGAGGTCTAGAATAGTTACCCATATAGTGGACTTGTTTGTTCTCCATGCCATATCCGTAGGGTGGGTACTCAGGATTCGCCACGCCTCCTAGATTCGAGTCATATTACATCACTGGGTGTACCTGCGAGAGACTATGCAAACCATCAATCTTTTTATTCATCATCTCTAGCTGGTTAGATAACCTGGTGACCACGTCGAGGTTGAAGACACTGGCTGCTTTAGTAGGAATTGTCCTCATGACTTGCCACTGATAATTATTCAGTGCCATCTTCTCTATAAACTAAAATTATCTGCCAAAAGCAAATAGAGGAAAAATTAGCAAAGTAAAATAATAATAATAATAATAATAATAATAATGAAAATAAATTACAGTAATAAAAAAATGGCTAAAGTAATAAAAATTGAGCTTTCTTAATATTTTAGTTCCCCGGCAACGGCGCTAAAAACCTGATTGTGTCTGTCGAGTCTTAAAATTTATAAAAAGAATGATCCAACCTAGAAACTAACTATGACAACGATTTGAGGCAAGCGCACCTATCGAACAGTAGTATAGTTAAGGCAAGACCAGAATGTCGAACCCAAAGGAACCAAAAGTACTAGTACTAACTCTCTTTTTATTATTTAGCCTAAGAATTAAAGTGATCTTTATTTAATCTAAAATTAACTAATTACTAAACTAAAGACTCTAAGACAAAGAAGAGTGAAATTGGGAAAATACTTGAGGAAAAACCAATTGATTAAGATGACACCCAAGGAGGAATCCACCAAGACTTCACTTGTTATCTAACTCTGAACCAGACGATTTACTCAGTTGAGTTGATCCGTAAGATTCCCTAAGTTATATTAATCGCTCTCTCGAGGCGGCTAACGTCTAACCCTAGGTTGATTAATTGAAATCTCTTTCTAATTAAAACCCCTAGAATTGCATTAACTTGATCTATGGACTCCCATATTAGGTTTCACCCTAATCTAGCAAAATCTCGTCACCCTATCTCTAGGCGCGTGATCAACTTTTCCTAATTATGCTAGATCTACTTTTAGGCAGGGACTTTTGATCCTCCACCTAAGCACATCATACTTGAATTAATATCCTGGAAATATCAACACAAGAATTAAGAACACATAATTAAGAACAAGTCAAATATTTATCATATAGTTCAGCAAACGATAACAAGATTCATCTTAGGTTTCATCCCCTCAGGTATTTGAGGGTTTAGTTCATAACAATAAAAGAAAACATCTCAAAAGAAAAGATAAAACAAAACATAAGAAATCCCTAAAACTCCCTGAAGGAATTGAAGGAGAGATCCTCCATCTTGAGTATAATTCCGACTTCTTGAGATGGATCAACTAGCTCTCTTCGAGTAAATCTCCACAAGTCTGCCTCCTCTGGCCTAGTCGGACGCCCCCTGACTAAAGCCTCGGGTTCCCCCGACAAAAGCACTGGCAGAAGGCTTCTGTCACACTCCTTTTTAAGTTGCCCCCTTGGGTGTTTATATAGACTTTGAGATGCCTTACTTGGTCCCTAAGTATCCTAATTCAATTAGAAATCCTACTAGAGTGTTTGAATAGGCTTTGGAATGTGCTTCTTTTCCTACAACTATCCAAATCTGAGAAAAACTCCTCTTGGCCGCGACAGGGACACGCCCACGGCACACACCCGTGTAAATCGTGGCCAGGCCGTGTTCGAACCTGTTGAATGGGGCACGGCCGTGTGGCTAGGGCCCAGGCCGTGTGCATTTCGTGATATGGCCCATATACTCCGTTTTTGGGACTGTTTTCCGTTCTTTTCGTCATTGGGTGCTCTCATGAGTATAAAACATGAAAACAAAGGATTAAGAGCACCAAATTACACAATTCAGGGCTTAAATCATCCAAAAGCATGCTAAATGTGGGCTTAAAATATGTTACTTTTATGGTTTATCATGTCCCCTGTAGGTTTTAAAGGCATTCAAGTCAGGTAGTTACATGTCCTAGCACATGGCCTAGGACACGGGCGTGTGAGGCCATTTCAAGTGTTACACAGCCTGGCAAATGGGCGTGTGGCTTGGCCATGTGACCTAACTCAAAGAGTTACACAGGCACAGACACAGGCTGGGACACGACTATGTGTCTTTATTTCGATTGTTCCATGGCCTGAGACACGGGAGTGTCTCAGCCGTGTGACTGGCCACATGACTTGTGACCCTTACAGTTTAATTTTTCTAACTTTTTCCTGAACTTTTCAAATGTTTCCAAGTTAGTCATGACTTGTTTCTAACGCATTTCTAGGGCCTCAAAACTCAGATAAGGGACAATATGCATGTATATGAACGGGTTATGTTACGTTATATTAATGTTTTAAATGTATGTTTTTATGTTACATTTATACGGTAATGCTCCGTAACCCTATTCTGACGCAGATACGAGTTAGGGGTGTTACATTCATAGTGTGGCATACCTAAATCTTGAGTGGATGGTACGCTATGTATGCATGGCTCGTATCCTTTGATGTCAGTAAAAGCATGAGTTCAAATAGATAAGGAATCAAAAGTTGGTGCGTTGGGTGTACGACTTCTGTAGTGTGTGCGTCATTCACAACAGTGGAATTCATAGCCCGACATATAGGTAAATGATATCCTCTCATATGCATTACATGGTTGATGAGAAGTAAACGTGGTTACGGGTCGTTCGTCTTTGTGATGGATAACATAATCACTATTTGATAGTATTGACTTTGTAACACCCCATACCCGGTCTGGTTACAGGACCTCAGCTATAGAACGCTACATTGGCCGCCTAAGTGACTCCCCCTTTGAACCCAACATAACCTTCAACACACCGTAATTTAAAACATAAAACATGTTTAGTTTTAAGAAAACACAAGCTCGCAAACACACTTCGCTTACTTCATGGTGCGCAACAGTAGTAACATGTAAACCTACATCACTTGCAAGAACTTAACTACCCTTTCCCTAAAGAATATATATTTGATGATAGGAATTAATAACATGTGATCCCTAAGATTTTCCAAAAAAATATACCCCACAAAACAGAACAACTCAACTATCTGACATCGGGGTTCACACCCTAGCTTAGCTCACATAAGTCTTTCATGGGGTAAATTTCCTTAAACAGGGTAGGACTTTGTGAATGACCCCTATGTGTTTAGATTCTATGAACACGTCTCGTAGGGTCTCTCCTAATTCCATGTATAAAAAATTATTAAGGGTTCACTTGTACCAGTTCGTAAATTGTTAGGGTTCACACTTTGTACAGTTCGATAATCTTCTCTCTTTGTAGCAACTGATTTGTCGTAATTCAGTGTAGTAGATTAAACTAGTTTTCTCACTTTGAGAGCTTGAATATAAGGATTTTATTTATGTTTTAATCACTTTTCAGCAAGTTTAGTTAAGTGTAATAATATGTGTTATTTGAGTCCTTTATTGACCTTAGTGTCTGATTGAGGCCTAAAGGTGAGCTAATACATTGTGTGAGTGTACAGGAGACCATTAGAAGGCATATTAACTCAATAGTGGTCTCTAGGTTGCAACACGGAGCATTAGGTGTCGCAACATAGGGAGCAGAACTGAAGAAGCCCAAGACTGCTTTCAATGTCACGACATAGCCTGATGATGTCGCGACATACCCCTGAAGACACCCTGAAGCTGAGTATACTACCTTCGATGTCGTGAGACAGGACATGGTTTGTCGTGACATCGCCTCTTTATAGGAAATTAATACAAGCCAGGGGCATTTTGGTTTGCATAATCCAACTTTAAGCTCGAGAACGTCAATTGACCTAGGGTTAAGGTTGACGACCAAGCTAACACATGTTATGGATACCTTTTTCCTTTGTATAATTTTCTCTTTAGTTTTAGACTTTAGTTTTTCTTTTCTTTTAGGGTTTAAACTTTATTTCCATTCTTGTTATTTGCTTTCGGGAAGAAATGAGATTCTAAAATTATTCTCAAACTTTGTGAGGATTTTGTGTATAAAGCCAATACAATCAGGCTTCTTCTAAACTATTACTCTTAAAATTTTTCTTCATGATCATTCTTTCATCCAAGTTTATATGGTTTACTAGATCCATGAGAAACTAATCCTGTTGTGGGGGATTAGTGAGTGCAGGTACGAATAATTAATTGTTTTGTAGCAAATTCTCAATGGATCAGCTGCTCAGGAAAGGAAGAACCTAAACCCTAGGCCTAATAACCCTAGAAGTCATCAAGGTGGGAATTAACCCAAAATTGATATGACATATCTGTGAACAACTTAACCTTGATCCGGTCTAAACTATGAGGTCGAAAGATAAGTAGTTCTTACAGACTCAATATTTTAGTGGACGTATCAAAAGATCTTGTTAGGGTTTTAACTAGTTGATTGAACGAGAAAACATGATATGACAGTTGATCACAATTACCAAAACGAGCTAATCAGCCATGCCCAGATTTGATATATATTCTATTATTTGATTTCTTGTTTTTCGTTTATTCTTCTTTATTTCTTCTCTTATTATTTTATTATCATTTATCCAAAAATCCTTCTTTTAATATTTCGTACTATAATCCAACTAGAGTATTAATTAGATCTATTTATGTATAAGTTAGAATTAATTTAGTACTCACCTCCTTTGGGAACGATCCTAGGAGTACTCGCCTACTTTGTTGTAACTACATTACAACCTGATCTGTAAAGTTGCAGATACCATTTTTCCCAACATCTTTTGTGTAGGATTTCTACTCTGGATGTTGGTACGTCTGGAGGAGGTCAAGTTGTTGGCATCGTTTCCTGAGAGGCAACATCACTATATTAGTTTTAATTTTTGCATAGTAATAGAATAATTAGGAAATTTTAAGGTTATTGTTACGAATTTAATTTTCTTGTTTTCTACTAATCTTATCTCTTTTTGGGTTTAGTGTATGACTCGTAGTAGGGGAACACCTATAGAGCCAAACACAGACCCAAAAAGAATTATCCAAAGGAATCATCAATAACAACAATAGAAATAGATGCAAAACCCACCATCTGCCATGAGAAATGTACCTCGTGAAAATCCACTATTCGATGAAGCCAACACTAATCCACCAAACTTACCACGGCCACCACAGCTATCGGTAAATCGAAACATGGCGCGTAACAAGAGGACTCTAAGAGAATATGCACTACAAAATCTATTTATGGTTTAAGGGAGCATAACAAGGCCAACTATCATGGCCAATAATTTCGAGATTAAGCTAGCCATGATCCAGAATAATTTGCAGTTTCGTAGAACAATGACAAAGGATCTGAGTCAGCATTTAAAACGGTTCCTCCAACTTTGTGATACCTTGAAATACAATAGGGTCACTGATGATGCTATTCATCTTCGGTTTTTCCCATTTTCATCAATCGATAATGCATTTTCTTGGCTAGATCTGTAGGCACCAAGATCGATCATGACATGGGATGAACTTGTAGGAAAATTCCTGCAAAAGTTCTTCCCCATCAGCAAAACGGTCCAGCTAAGAAGGGAAATTTTGATGTCCAAGTAGTTAGAAGGAGAAAGCCTTCATGAAGCATGGGAGTATTTCAAGATGTTGATTCAGAAGTGCCTACACTAAAGATTACCTAAGTGGTTACAACTCAAACTTTCTACAACGGGTTGGGTACGCA
Source organism: Gossypium australe (assembly GCA_005393395.2). Classification (NCBI taxonomy): domain Eukaryota; kingdom Viridiplantae; phylum Streptophyta; class Magnoliopsida; order Malvales; family Malvaceae; genus Gossypium; species Gossypium australe. The sequence continues at coordinate 19,245,658 of CM016615.1, forward strand.
GTCGCGGTCCAAATTAGATGGAGTAGTAGGAAGAGCCTTGATGAATAAAACGTACAAAGATGCGTATGAATTAATAGAAAGTATGGTAATGAACTCCTTCCAGTGGCCAACTGAATGCAACACGAATGGCCAAGGACCATCTATGGTGAAGGCTGTTCATGAAGATGATATATATCAACAGTTATTGGACAGAATCAACTGAATAGAGGCTAAGAAGGGTGCACCAAATATGTATGGAGGAGACAAACCGCTCTTCCACTATATCAATAATCCTACAGAGGATTGGAACTATATCGAAAATAGGGGTGGAAATCCCTATTCAAATATATACAATCCCGGATGGAGAAATCACCCAAGCGAAAATAGGAGGTAATAGCTCGAATCAAGCTAAAAACACTAACTGTCAACCTCCTTATTTGTAGAAATCTTAGGATAGGGCCAACCCAAGTGACCATACTATATGTGGTCAACATCTGGTTAGATATAAAGGGGAGATGCAGTCATTGAGAATGAATGTGAAGCAGGTGCAGTCTGAGTTCACCAACACAAAAAGAAAATTAACTAAACAAGAAGATCAAATGAGCCAATTGATGAGCATGATTGGGGGCATCAAAAGATAAATTGGCATAGGTATTCCCAACAATATAGAAAATAATCATCATATAGAAGGGAAGGGGCACGTGAAAGCAATAGCTCTCCGATCGGGTAAAGTACTGAGTAGCCCGGAAAACCTAACTTAGGAGGTAAATATGGAGAATACTGATGATTTTCAAGAAAGACCCCTAGAAGTTGACAACGAACCGAAACCAGAGGAAGTAGTTGCACCGATAGTTGATCTAGAGATGGAAACAACCAAACATTTTCCCGTTGTAAGAATATCATTCCGTTCAAGACTAAAGGAAAAAGAAAAAGTGGGATGAATATGAGTTTGTAAGTTTTTTGAACTTGTTTAGAACTTTAAACGTTAACCTACCCTTGATCAAATTAATTGAGAAAGTTTCTAAGTACGCCAAGTTTTTAAAGGAAATTATGTCTAGGCGTAGGAAAGTTAAGGTTGGTGAAAAAGTTAGTATAAACGCTTCCTGTAGTGATATTATCTCGAGTTAGGTTCCCCAAAAATTAAAAGACCCGTGAAGTTTTACTATTCTCATAGAGATAGAGATCATTTATCTTAATAGAGCTCTATGTGACCTAAAGGCTAGTACTAATTTAATGCCTCTATCTATTTTTGATAAACTTGGGTTAGGGGACCTAAAAAATACTCAAATAACACTACAGTTTGCTGACAGATCCTCAGTACACCTGAAAGGAGTACTTAGTCAAAGTGCGCAGCTTTATCATCCTGATAGACTATGTGGTTCTAGATTTTGAAGAATATCAAGAAATACCCATCCAGCTAGGTAAACCTTTCTTAGCTACTTCTAGGTCCACTATTGATTTAAAGAAAAATGAATTAACCATGAAAATCAATGGTGAGACTGAAACTTTTAAGTGTGGTCACCAGTTAAGCGAGAAAAGTAGAAGGAAGTCAGGAGAGCATTGTAATAATTTATCTATTTCTGATAATCTTGAGTCAAGGGACGTATTTCCTTTAATGTGTGTAGGTTGAAAAAATAGGTTTAAGGAAAGGGACAAGCGGGTAAAGGTGGAGTGGCACGACAGACGATAGACTAATACTGATAAAATTGAAGAATCGTCCATCTGTGAATTAATAATACTATCGGATGAATCCAACAACAAAACTTAAATTATTTGAATTGATTTTTAATTTTTTGTAAACTATTGTATAATTAATTAACTATTTAGTTCAGGTTTTAAGTTTTTTTTAATTTTATGTTTTATAGAAACTGTAACACTTTAGAAAGTGGAATTTTGGGTGAAAATAGAGCCAATGTCAAAACACGATAGCCCTATGTCGCAACACCAAAGGCAGATTTGACAAAATTAAGGAGATTATTTTGATGTCGCGACACTGAAGCAAGTATACCCAGGAATCCAAATGACCAGAGTGTGTTCGCAACATTGAACCCGAATGTCGTGCAAATGGTAAATTGCCAGGGATGTGGCGACATGGAACCCCTGTGTCGTGACATCGCTATAATTTTCTGTAGGGTTGAACCAACCCGATTGCACAACCTGGTTTGTTAAACTTAAGTTTTACCCAATTTTTAACCGCCCAAAAACATTGGTTTTTAATGTAAAACACTTATCTCACATTCTAACCTTCCTTAACATATTAAACTTCTTAAAACTCTCTCAAACCCCAAAATCTCTTTTCATTAAAAACCTAAATCTATAAAATCTATTTTTCTATTTGGTATATTCGTGGATGCAGGATTGACATAACCGGTTGGGACCAAAGCAACAAAGGTTACAATATCAAGGTTAAGGGTTCTAAACTTTCTCTTTACTATTACATTGGGAATATTGCTTGATATCTCATTCGTATTAGCATAAGCTATAGTAAAAAATGTCAACTAGGAGGTCTAAAAAGATGATTGTGCAAGAACCAATAATGATTTTGAATTCCTTAAAATTTCAAAACCAAAATGCTGAGAAGTACTATCTTGAACTTCAAGGCAAAACTTTTATTCAAGAAAGGGGATTCGAACCATCGATGGTTCTTTGTAACGAAATGTGGTCCTTAGTACGGTATCATAGATGGGAGAGATTTTGTGTCACTCCCAAAGAAACAACTGTTATTCCAGTTGTACAAGAATTTTATGCCGCTCTTAAAGATGAGGAAACTCGACATCCTCATCAACAAATGTGCAAAACAATAATGGTGCAAGGAAAAAATGTACCATTCTCTCTGAAAAGTATTTGCAAATATTATGATGCCCGATGTTATGAATTGGATTTTTTACAAAATATTGATTTAATGGAGTTTAAAGACATAGATATGGAGAGCATCATAAATACTAAATTAAAAATCGAGGGGATGGAACGTTGATCTGTCGTAATTCGTTGTAGCAAATTAAACTAGTTTTTTCACTTAAGGAGCCTGAATACAAGCATTTCCATTATATTTTAGTTAAGTTTCTTTATTTTTACTTATATATAATAAAATGTTCGAATTGAGTCTTTTATTGACCTTAAGGGCTGAATGTGGCCTAAGGGAGAGCTAATGTACTTCGTGAGTGTGTTGGAGACCATTAGAAGGCATTTTAGGTTGATATTGGCCTTTATGTCGTAACACGGGAGGTCCGATGTCGCAACATACCCCTGAAGACATCCCAAGGAGGAGCATACTAACTTTTATGTCGTGACACAGGTCCTGCTGCATCGTGACATTGACTCTGGGACAAAAAATAAATACAAAGCAGTGGCATTTTGGTCTGTACAATCGAACTTAAAGCTTGGGAACGTCAACTGACCTAGGTTTAAAGATGATGGCCACCTGAAGGCTGTAAATAGGCTTCTTTGGCACATGTTATGGACACTATTCCATTAACCTAAATTCTCTCTTTAGATTTAGTTTTGTTTTCTTTCTTTCTTAGGTTTTTCAAAGTTTAGTTTATTTATTCATTGCTTTCCTACAAGAGATCTGATTTGTAAAGATGATCAACTTCTAGGGATTCGTGTTATTATTTATATAAATTGGGATTTTCTTAAACTCTACACTTCAACTCATTCACCATGTTTTATTCTTCCATCTATTCCATGTTCTTTATGAAAGCCATGAAGAACTAATCCTTCTATAGGGGATTAGCGAGTGGAGGCATGATCTATTAATTGTTTTGTAGGGTTATTCAATAGATTAGCTATTTGGGAAAGGGATAACGTGAAAACAAACCCTAGGCCTGACAACTTTGGGAAGTCATTAAGGTGGGAATTAACCCAAAATTGTTATTACCCATTCGTGAGCACCTTTACCCCAAGCCAGTCTAGACTGTGAGGTCAGAAAATAAGTAGTCCTTACTGTCTAATTATGTTAGTAGAAGATTGGAAGATCCTGCTAAGGTAACGACTAGTTGGTTGATGAGGTACCCGAAATGACAGATGATTGGGATTTTCGAAGCAAGCTAATCACCCATCATCAGATTTGATTCCTCCTACTTTTTCTGTCTCTTAAAATTTAGTTTTCTTTTATGTTATTTTGTTTTATTATTAGTACTATAAAAATTCCAATAATCTTTTACTTACATTTTCGTACAAAAACTTGATTAAAGTATTAATTAGATCCTTTAGTGTGTAGGTAAACATTGATCTAGCCTTCGCCTCTTTTAGGCACAATCCTTGGAGTACTCACCCACTCCATTGTAAGACTATATTACAACTAGACTTGTATACTTGAGGATACCACCTCCTAATTCTGTATTTTAATGTAGTATTCACACTCTGGATGTTAGTACGTCCGGAAGTGGTCAAACGTCCAATAAGATACCGAAGTACCAACTAAATTCAATCAAGTTATAATGTTTCCGGTAGCTAAAATGTGGATACGTTTTTATTTGCACCATAATTACACCTGCTTTTAACGTTTCTAATGTCAATACATTCTAAGCTTTATTGTCATATGGTATTTTATAGAAAAGGCATATATACATTGGAGAATGGATCCATCAAAACATGAAGCGTCGCATTAGTGGCCAGAAGGTTGAGATTTTATTTCTCTATCTTCTGGCAATATTTTGTCAAAGCGCAGAGGTTTTAATAGATTGAAATGAACAATTCATAAAGCCAACAAGAAGCATAAATGTAGATTCGTTATACAAGCAATATGTTGAACTCTAGAGAAAATAAATTATCAATTTGAACTAGAGAAGGAAAGAGAATATGGATGTTCCAACATCGCTCAAACAGAAAGAACAATTGATAACTCAAAAAAGAGTAAGTGGAAGCACTGAAGAAAAACTCGATGGAATGATCAGATGGATGTAAGAGACAGGCTCGGTTCTTCAAGAATTCACCCGATAGAATGGGTTGAGAGCACCAAATTATCTGCCAAATATGTTCGATCACACACATTATAGAATTGAAGAAGAGTAGTCTACTTCAGGAGACGACGACGAGGGGGATGAACACGATCTCCTAAGAGAGGATGAAGACTATGAGGCTGCATTCCAACCGTAATACTCTACACCAAAAGGGCCTACCATTCAAAGCCCAACCCACTATGCACTTCCAACTGGTGGGAGCTTCCATGAAGAATATGATTTGGGAAAGGGAAAAGATCCAATGGAAAGGAGGCATTTGCCTCTGTTTGATGATTTAGATTAAAATTGAGTATTTATATTTTGGATTTTTATTAATTTTTGGATGGTTTTAATTTAAATTTACAGGAGTAGGATTAGTAGTAGATTATTAGTTATTTTGTGTTTTGTTATAATTTTCTATATAGGAACTTAACGTGAAGGAGGGATATACAATTCAAGCTTTAAGCGGCCAAAGGAGGAAGAACCCACCAATAGTTTATGGAACTATTACGATCAATCTGGTAATGTCTTTCCTTATCTTATTAGGGGTTACATATTGAGGACAACGTGTTATTTAAAGTGTGGGGGGTAGCATAGAAAATTTTTGTTTTAAATTTTTATGCTTTTCTTTGATTTTTCTTGTCAATTGTGTGCTTGAGCTTGTAGAAATACAAGTGATTGGCTAGGAGCATGTACATAGGTTGCTTGTATTTTTAATAAATTTGGCATGAGGATAGGTGATTTTAAATTTTTTATTATTAGACTACTAATTTCTATATATTACACCGTAAATAGGCATTAAAGTAATTAAATGTACCAAATGATATATAGAATACAAGGAAACAAGCATGCTAGTATGAATGATAAATTGTGAACTTGTGGTTGTTTGGTTGATTAGAGTTGTGAATATTGAGATACGTAGGGATGACCTAAGGCACTGTTTAGAATACACCCAGAGCTAAAAAGCTAACCCTGATATTTATCCTTAGTACCTATTTTGAGCTAGAAAACACTTCTTGATGAACCTTTATATAAAACACGAGCCTATAACGCCCCAAAAATTTAAGTCTTTAATTTTTGCATGTTATGACATAAATTGTTTGTTTGCTGTAATGGCTAAGTGATTTGGGTGTGTATAGGGGGTGTATGAGAAGCCTGGGTTCAAATCTTGGCATGTGCAAAATTTTTAGTTTTGCCCTTAAATGAATCTGGACACTGGCATGTAGGCCTTACATATAAGAGTGCTTGTTTTATGACACAAAGAGAGCTTGTGGCTAGTGGCAAGGTGGCGTGTTGTGTAACTGGGAGGTCTGAGGTTCAAGTCCTGGGTTGCACAATGGAATGGTTATTTTACTGCTTGAGCTGTGTAGGTAGTGGAGTTGGACTGAAACACAGCTAGTGGGAGTTTGAACTGGTCATAGAAAGATTGAATGAGGGATAAGGGGAGAGATTTTAGGAGGAAATCAAGGACATTAGAGGGGAGGGAGTTGTGCCGAATTTGGACTCTGGCACTCAAGAATTCGGCCAAGAAGAGGATACTGCTCATTTGTTTTTTTCTCTCTTTGGTCGAATTTGGTAGGCTCTTTTGGGTTATTTTTTTCCTCTGTCTGCTTCGGTATTCCATTCACCTTTTGCATTTGGTGCCAAATTTTGGCTAAAACTTCGAGTACCTCTCGGGTTTGTTCCTTTTCTTTTCTGCTCTTCCCTTCACTTTCTTTTCTTTTGTTTGGCTGAATAACCCTTTGTCTCTCTCCTCGGCTGAAGCCTCTTTTCTCTTCCCCTCTCCTCTTTGTTGTTTCTTTTCTTTCCTCTACTTTCCCAAACCTTGACCGAGTAGTGTTGGGTAGTTCTTCCTTCACCCCTTTTTGGTTAACTGTTTGTCGAATATTTCCTATCTCTCCCTCTTCATCTCTTCAATTGTATTTTCGGCTTGACAACTATTCTCCGACGATTCGTATTCCTTGAGGAGTGAAAAAGTTTCAGGTAAAATTAAAGTCGTCAAAACCTTTCCCTCATCACTCGATCAAAGGTAAGTATGTAGGCTAGCATTCTAAAGTGTAGGCCGAATGCTTTCTGCGATTATGTAAGTTTTCATGTGTGGATTTAAACCACATGAATAAACAATCTTGTCTAATAAAATCCATTTGTAATGCAGATATCCGTCAAAGAGACTGTAGTCAACCTTCGTCGGTGGTATAAGTGGGCTAAAACACATTAGTCAATTCAGGCAAGTGTTAATTTTGGTTTTAGTTAAGGGTGTAAAAGAAGGGGATTAACTCTATTGTTCAGCGACTAATAGAAGCCTTGTATGAATGTAGGTTTTGGTGCTCATGGAACTTAGAGCGGTTGTGTAAATAGGTGTGTAAACACCCCACTGTAACTGTAGAATGGCAAAAGCCGAAAAGCCAAAAAGCTGAAAACATGACGTTTGAGACCACACGAGCGTGCGATCGCTCGTGTGGTAAGCCAAACCCAGGAATGTGGGCTTTAGGTTGTAGAGGCCTCCATGAGCATTCTCATGGGCTTAGGCCGTATTGGGCCACATTGGGCCGAAATGGGCTCGGATGAAATCCACGATTTGTGGCATATACTGGACTAGGCTATGTAGGTCACATAGCCGTGGCGAAAGCTAGGCTGAACCGACCGTACAAGCGTGTGGGACCATTTGGGCCGAGTAATAGGCTTGGGGCCCATTTGCACTGTTATGATCGGTTAGGTTACCGCAGTCGCTCATGGCGACTGCGCATCTCCATAAAGGTCGGTATCTGTACCGAGACCCCAAAGTAGGTAAATGACCAAAATACCCCTAAAAGGTGAAAGGACTATTTTACCCCTAATAGATGGAAATGACCGTTATATCCCTAATGGTAGGTTGATTGATGTGTTCATGATTTATATATGACTGTTACTGAGTATGACATTCTGCATATACGTATGATTTATGACATGACATACTGCATGGGGTTGGGATACTGTTATGGAGGAATATACTGTACTCGTGGTTTTGCCACATATTCTGTTACTGGCAGCTTTGCTGCAATACTGTTACTGGCAACTTTGCTACGATATTGCTGTGTTGGCTGGGTGGGTCGATTTTATCCCCATATGGTGTGTTGGTGGTACAGACTGGTGTGTTGGCTGGATTGGGATGGGTTGCATTATTACACTGTACTGTTACTGTATTGGGCTAAGGCCCACACTGTTACTTTATAGGGCTCAGGCTTAGACTGGTACTGCATGTTGCATACTGACTGACTGGTAGGGGATTGCACACTGAGTTTTCTTAAACTTACCCTTTCCTTTTTGCTGTACAGGTAATTCTCAGCCATAGGCGATTTGGTGTTGTTAGGGACTCAGAGGTGGCCACACTACTGCAGCTGTTTTACACTGATTTTACTTAAAGTTATAATTATGTTGGGTTTTGTTTACGTAATAAGGCCATTTATGTTTGTTTAAATTTTTAATTGGGCTTTGCTTATTTACTTAAAACTGCTAGTTTAGGAGAAGGTGAATTTATAAGATAATTAATGTTTACAAAGACACGAAAGTTAAACATTAGATTTTTCCAAAAAGCTTCCACGATATTAAATCAACCAATTATAACAATAACTGATAATAAGACAAATGTTTTGACTAGATGAATTGTTAAATAACAATAAAGAGGTTTCAAATTTGGAAACGAGTTTTACCAACAAGTTAAATTTTTGAAAGACACTTCAATGTGACACGCCAGATTCAGCCATAACGTCTAGGCCGAGTTTGGGGTGTTACATTTAGTGGTTCAGAGCCGAGTTTCAAAACTCGGCTGTGGAATGGGTTTTGAAATTATTTGGAATTTCTAGAAAATTGTTATTGAAGTGTTCTGGAAGGTTTACAATTGGGGCACACCGAGTCTCCAGCCCCGAATCCATAAGTTTTCTTTATACCATAGACTGCATGAGCTGAAATACACTGAGAGACTACTATAGATAGTAAGACTATACTGAAACTCTTTAGCTAGAGTAAACTGAGACTGTAGGAAACTGGAAACTATAGGGAGACCTTGACTTGTGAAAACAAAATTCTGATTACTGCTTTTCATATGATATCTGTTAATAATTACTGGAATTACAAACTGATACACAAAACTTTGTAAACAGATAGTACGTTATTTGATATGAGCACTAGAGGTATTGCGAAAGGGGTACACGAGGCCGCGGTAGAGGCCAAGGAAATGCTAGGGCTAGGTCTTCAGCACCAGGCCACATGCCCAATGTTGAGACTAGGGAGGCACCAGTTTTACCGGTAACTGAGATGGGGTCATACGATCTAGCAGCTGGGGATGATGCACTATCCAAAGCTATGCTCCGCATTCCAGAAAGGGTCTTAGGGACCAGTACTAGTGCTGTGGGCCGTGGGTCGATTTCAGACTATTACGGATCACTTTCACCTTCTCCTCTGTCTCTTTAACTAGATCGACCCCGTGAATTTGCTTCTCACTAAGCTCGGTCCAATACAAGGGAGTCCGACACTTGCAACCATATAAAGCTTCGTACGGTGCCATCCGTATACTTGACTGATAACTATTGTTGTAGGCGAATTCAACCAAAGGTAGATATTTTTCCCAACAACCTTTGAATTTTAACACACAGCATCGGAGCATATCCTCAAGAACTTGAATGACTCTTTCAGATTGGCCATCGGTTTGAGGATGGAACGCCATACTAAAATTCAATTTTGTACCCAAGGCTTTTTGCAACTTCTTCCAAAACCTCGAAGTAAATCTCGGATCTTTATCCGAGATAATAGATATAGGCACCCCATGCAATCTCACCACCTCAGCAATATACAACTCAGCCAACTTATTAAGTGAATAATCCACACACATCGGTATAAAGTGAGCCGACTTCGTTAATCTATCAACAATGACCCACACAGTATCTTTCTTTCTCGGAGTCATAGGTAACCCCATTACAAAACCCATGGTGATTCGATCCCATTTCCATTCTGGAACCATCAATGACTGAAGTAATCCAGAAGGTACTTAATGCTCAGCTTTCACTTGTTGACAGATCAAACATTTGGTAACAAACTCGGAGATGTCTCTTTTCATACATGGCCACCAATATAATTTCTTCAAATCATTGTACATTTTCGTATTGCCTGGATGTACTGACAAGCAACCACTGTACACTTCATGTAAAATTTTCTAGATCAACTTATCATCCCTCAGTACATAAATCATGTAATGGAACATTAGACAACCATCTGACCTCATCCGAAAATCAGAGTTATTTCTCGATTCGCACTGAGCTCTCCTAGCTTGCATCTCATCATCATTCTTTTGAGCTTCATAAATCTACTGCATAAATAACAGTCTAGCCCTTGACTCGGCATATATAGCACCATCATCAGACAACTCTAAACTCGTACTCATAATTCTCAAAGTATACAGGGATTTTCTGCTCAAGGCATCCGTAACTACATTCGGTTTCCTCAGATTGTAATTGATTACTAGGTCATAATCTTTCAATAATTTGAGCTATCGCCGTTGTCACCAATTCAAATCCTTTTGGTCCATCAAGTACTTCAAACTCTTGTGATCAGTGAAGATTCGACACTTCTTACCATATAAATAATGACGCCAAATCTTTAAAGCGAAGACAACCGCAGCTACTCTAAATCATGAGTTGGATAATTCTTCTCATGCAGTTTTAGTTGTCTCGAGGCATAAGCTACTACCTTACCCTCTTGCATCAACACACTTCCAAGGCCATTTAATGACGCATCACTGTAGACCAAAAACTCTTTCCCTGACTCAGGTTGTACTAAAACTAGTGCCTCAGTCAATAATGCTTTCAATTTTTCGAAACTTTGTTGGCATTTTTCAGTCCATTCAAACTTAACGTCCTTATGCAATAGTTTTGTCATTGGGGTAGCAAACATGGAGAACCCTTTGACAAACCGTCTGTAGTAACCCGCCAAACCCAAAAAGCTTTTAATTTCTGACACATTCCTTGGCGGTTTCCACTCCACAATAGCCGGGATCTTACTCGGATCAACTCTAATGCCATCACCTGACACAATGTGTCCGAAGAATCTGCCCTCTCGGAGCCAAACCTCACTCTTGCTGAATTTAGCATAAAACTACTAGTTTCTTAGAGTCTACAAAACAATTATCAGGTGTTCTGCATGTTCACTCTCATCCCGAGAATAAATTAGAATGTTATCGATAAAGGCAACTACAAACTTATCCAAATACGGTCGAAAGATACAGTTCATTAGATCCATAAAAATGGTAGGAGCATTCATTAAGACAAATGGCATGACGAGAAACTCATAATGGGCATACCTCATCCAGAATGAAGTTTTCGACACATCTTGCTTCTTAACCCTCAACTGGTAGTAACCAGACGTTAGGTCTATCTTAGAGAACACCGCAACTCCCTTCAATTGATCAAATAAATCATCAATCATTGGCAAAGGATACTTATTCTTCACTGCCACCTTGTTGAGTTGTCTGTAGTCTATGCACAATCTGATCGACCGATTTTTCTTCATCATAAAAAGTGTCGGAGTACCCCACGGTGAATAACCCGGCCTTGCAAAACCCTTGTCCATTAATTCTTGCAACTGAACCTTCAATTCTTTCAACTACAATGGTGCCATCCTATACAGGGCAACCGAATTAGGTGCCGTACCCAGAACTAACTCAATCCCAAAATCGACCTCTACAACTGGAGGCAATCCGGGTAACTCTTCCAGGAACACAGATACTCACATGCCCCCGGCACTGATTCAATCTTTACCTCTAACTCTTGAGTATTTAGCACAAAGGCGATATAGGATTTATACCCTTTTCTCAAGTATCTCTCGGCTACCATAGATGAAATTATCACAGGCAAACCATCTGATCTACCTGATTCAACCCGAATGACATCTCCATTTAAACATTTCAATTCAATAAACTTACTACCACAGTTCACTAAAACATTATGAGCAGTCAACCAATCCATATCAAGAATTAAGTCAAATTCATTAAATGTCAACAATATGAGATTTGATGGAAAATAATGATCTCTAATTGTCAAAGGACAATTCCTACACACCTTGTCAACTAGCACATGTTTGCCTAACGGGTTTGATACCTTTACTACAAATTTTGTAGACTCTACAATCATACTCATGCTAGACGCCAATTTCATGCAAATGTAAGAATGGGTAGACCTCGGATCAATCAAAACAACAACAGAAATATCATGAAGAGAAAAGGTACCCGTTATCACATCTAGAGATGATGCCTCTTTGCGAGCGCGAATGGCATAAGTCTTTGCAGGTGCTCGACCCTCCGACCTCACAGCAGAGCCTCTAGATGCACTTCTACTACTATTCCCACCTCCCGGGTTCTTTTGTGATCTACCCCTCAAAGATACATTGCTTGATCTCACTTATTGCTTTCCTTCCTTCTCGTCCCTCTCTGGAAAATTTCGGATGAAATTGTTGGGTGAACCACACTTGTAACAATTACGACTATTCCCCCAACAGTCCCCAGTATGTTTCCTATCGCAATTTGGACACTCCGGTTTATTAGACTTTGGATTGCCCACGCTTGCCATTGGGGTGGCTTGAACCCTCGAGCCTGAGTATGTATTACCTCGATCTCGGTGTGAATATCCAACTGACGCAATCGTCCGAGGGTTTATTTCCTTGGACCTCTTTGACTGAGTTTGGTACGATTTACTCATTGGCCTCTTTCTTGCATCTCGGGCCTCACTCATGGCTTTTATCTTTTCCTTATTCAGTTCATCGGCCTTTCATGCCCTATCAACCAACACCACAAATTCTTTCAATTCCAAGATCCCAACTAGCAATCTGATATCCTCATTCAGCTCATCTTCGAACCTCTTGCACAAAATAGCTTCCGTAGACACGCACTCTTGTGCATACTTGCTGAGCCTAACAAACTCTATTCACACTCAGCCACAGTCATTTTACCTTACTTCAACTCAAGGAAATCTTTCCGTTTTTGGTCCACAAATCTCTGACTTATGTACTTCTTTAGGAACTCTTCCAAAAAGAAGTCTCACGTTACCCTCTCCCTTGGAACCACCGACGTCAATATTTTCCACAAACAATATGCCGAGTCATTCAACAATGACACGGTGCATTTCAAGCTCTCTATAACATCTGGGATTTAGAGGCTTTGCATTTGTTGTGTTTTTGTGTCTGGGTATGCTTTACTTGTTGGGTGAGTGTGTATGGGGGCCCCAAGAAGGCCCGAGGTTAAGCTGAAGCCTTGGTGGAAATTTCATTTTTTTGGGCATCTTTAGGAGAGAGCTAGCTGGGACAGGCTTTAAGGATTATTGCTTGTGTTTGTTGACGCAAACAGAAGAGATGGTGGAGTGGCAAGTGATGCCACTTAGGGAGCAAGGGGGTGGCGTCAACAAGGAGGTAGCTGAGGGAAGGGGTTCAAGTCACGTTAGCAACATTTGGAAGTTCTATTTTTTGTGTTAGGGAGCTAAGGTGATGGCTTCCAATTGGACTCTTTAGGGTGGTTGGTGGAAGGAGTCAAAGGATTTGAAATGAATGGCTATGAGGTGTTGGGGGAATTTGAATTGGTCAGCTGATTCAAATAAGTGAATGGGAGTAAAAGTAGGAGCTGAAAAGGGGATTTGGTGGCTAGTTGAGTAGTTGGCCGAAAGTGGGGTGCTTGAAGGGGGCAGGATTTTAGTTTTGTGCTTAGTGAGGGCTGTGCCGAAAATCATTAGGAGTTTTAGGTGCTTCTTTTGTTTTTTTGGTGCATAATCAGTCCTTAAAGAGAGTGGGGAGTGCCGATTTTTGGTAATCTTTTGGAGCTCTTTCGATTCTCTTCTTGTGACCCTATTTTCTTTAAGCCAAAATTGTTGATGAACCTTCATTCTTTTCTTCTTTGACCTTTAGCTGAACCTTAGTTGCATTCTACCCATTTTCTCCTACTTTTCTTCTTCTTTCTCTTTTAGCCGAGAACCTCTTGAGCCGTGCCAAATCTCTTCTTTTCTCTTTACTCTTTCCCTTTAACATCACAACCGAAAGCACCATACCACTTGTTAGATTTCATCTTCCTTCTCTGTTTTTTCTTCTTAAGACGAAACCATAGTTTATCTCTTTTAGCACATTGTTTTCCTCCTTAGCCGATTAGTCCCTTGTCAAGTGAATCGATTCCACTCTGCTACAGGATTTCTGAGTCTAGGGGGTGAAGGGTTACATTTTGCCGAATCTACTTTGGCCTTCTTCATCTGTTTCAACGCAAGGCCTAACCTCTCTCTCTCACAACTCAATCAGTTTCATAGACCAATCTATGGTGTTCGGTTTCTATTAATTAGGTGAGAAACTTCTTCGGTATGTGTATCGTTTCTTTCTTTCTTTCTTTCCATTTCTTTAACTTGGTTCTCTGATCAAGAACTGTCATGGACTCGAATGCTAGACAAGGGAAAGAAAGGGTTGGACTCGTAGTCCCTACCCCTAAGTTCAAAAAATGTGCGGTATCGGCAGTGCAAGACTTACCTCCGGGTTGTGGACCGGCTTCAAATTCGAATCAACAGATAGCGATTATATCCTCTTCTGAGAGTGTCGATAGTATCGTGAGCCTATTTCTCCTCGTATTCAGGTGTGTAATTCTCACACCATTGCCTGTTGTTTTGTTAATTTTTGTATGCACTATGGAATGCCGAAACTTCGGTATTGGCTATTGGGTTACCCATGGAGGGTAAATACGAGACATCAGGTTAGTGACTTCTATCTATGCTATATAAATGATTATGTTGACATGATTATATGTATACTCTGAACATCTTATACATGCATGCCGAAACTTGTTGCATCCATACATCATGATTTTATGCTTGCATGGGGTTGGGCATATGCTATTAATGAAAGGGGAAGCGTTCTGGTGGCTTTGCCACAATCTGTTCTGGTGGCTCTGCCACACTCTGTTCTAGTGGCCATGCCACATAATCTAGTGACTCTGTCACAATTTTGACGATGAGCAGCTAACTGCAGCATGACTACCATTGATGGTGTGTAGCAGTGAGGTTCGATTGTAGAAATCCCCATTGGTGTGATTGGCAGGTACGGGTGGGGTGTAGCGGATGGAAATTTAGGTTGGGATGGGTTCTGCATCATTTTGTATATGCTATTTGCTATTCTGTATTGTGGGCTAAGGCCCAATCTAATTTCGAATGGGCTTCGCCCAATGTGATTATGAAAAGGGGGCTAAGGCCCAAATGGTAAGTGGATGGGATTGAGCCCAATGATGGTGCTTGGAAATTGGACACTGAGTCTTTTGGCTCACCCTATTTGCTTAACACTTTTTCAAGTAATACCTAGTGTAGTGGGCTTGAGCCGGAGAGGACTACGAGGTGGCTATGCACAGTTTCTTTCTTTTAAAAATATAACATTAATTTACCTTTAATTTTTGGGATTCTATGTTGTAATAAGGCCACTATTAATTTGATTTCAAATTTCAGTTTGGGTTTTAGACGCTTTAAATTTAAGTTAATTGATAAGATGTTTTACACACCGAAATGCAAATAAAGTTTTTCTTACAACTTAATTAAAGATTTTTACAAACGGATTATTTTTACAACACACCTCTCGCATAATCAAATGTAATAAAATGTCATCTAGGAACAAGGTTTTGGCTAACTAGATTTTACCTTAAATGAATAATAGGTTTCCAATTGAACCACTAAACATGGGATTTTTAAGAATAACTTAGAATTCTTTTGAAGTTTGCGATATTTTATAAAATTCTTTCCCAATGACATGCCAGATCCGGTCGTGGTGTTTGGGTCGGGTTTAGGGTGGTACATTTTGGTATCACAGCCCGATTTTAAAAGCTTGGCCGTAAGTTTTTGGGGTCAAAACATTTTTCAAATTTTGGTTTTAAGATGGTTTAGAAAAAAATACATATGTACATGTTTTCTGGAAGTATGGCACCCGAGTCTCCGGCCCAAGTCTACAAGGTAAGTCTTTTGATTGTTAGGTGGGTTGCATGAGGTAATTATATTATGTGGAAATATCACTGTGGATGTTAGAATTAGGAAACTCTGCTGTAGAGATGAAAACCTTTAGGTATACATATGCTTTGCGAAAAACTACTTATAATCTTACTCTCATAAAACTACTCGTTAATAAACAGTGGAAAGAAATGCTAATGCATAAAATTTGTAACCAGATTAAGACGAAACGGTAGACATGAGTGCTAGGGGGCATGGACGTGTTGCACGCGACCATAGTAGAGGCCGGGGTGCTGAGGCTGAGTTCTCGGAAGCAAGGAATGAGCCTGAAGGTGAAGCGCCAGCATCACCTGTGGCAGAAGCGGGATCGCAAGATAGAGCTGGTGGGGATGATGCGCTATCTCAAGCAATGCTGCGAGTGTTGGAGTGAGTGGCTGGGGCAAGCACTGGGAGCGGTATCTCGGAAGTCTATTCCTGATCGACTTCGAGCAAACGGAGCTGAAATGTTTAGGGGTATTCCAGGTGTGGCCCCAAACGTAGTTGAATATTGGTTAGAGGCAGTTGAATGGATTATGGACAATCTGGACTGCACCGTTGAGAAGAAATTGAAAGGCATATTAGTAGTGGCTCACCGTAAGAGAGGGTACTCCAGCAGATCGAATTGATTGGGATTTCTTTAAGACGACATTTCAAGGGAAGTACGTTAGGGCCAGTTATGTGGATGCTCAGAGGAAAGCATTCCTGAATTTAGTTCAATGGGGCAAATCTGTGGCTGAGTATGAGGCGAAATTTCTGCGCTTGAGCCGTTACGCTCGAGGAATAGTGGTAACTGACTATGAGCGCTGCGTGCGGTTCGAAGATGGGCTACAGGATGAGTTGAGGGTATTGATAGCTCTGCAGCGAGAGAGGGACTTTGTTTTTCTGGTTGAGCAAGTTAAAATAGCTGAAGAGGTAAAGCGGACTGAGAGACAGAATAAGGATAAGGATCGGGGTAAGAACAAAAGAAGTTTTGGGTCGTCGGGATCGTCTGGGGGTTTTCAGAAAAGGCCTAGGTTTGATGGGCCAGCTCGTGTTTTGACCTCTACTGTGGGGGGTCAGTTTCGATCATGTATCATGTGTGGGAAAATGCATTTTGGTGAGTGTAGGAAGAGAACCAGTGGATGTTTCAAGTGTCGATCTATGGACCATGTGGTTAAAGATTGTCCACAAGTGGACCAGGTGCGGCCAGCTGGACGGGGTTTTGATCAGTTCAGGAGGGGTGGTCAGCCACCACCGAGGGGCCGTGGCCCAGGTAGAAGAGGAAATGTTTTCGGTCGGGGTCGTGGAGCACCCGACAGGGGTGTTGGTAGTGCAGATGGAAGATAGCCGGGTTTAGTCTACGCAGCTCGTCGATGAGAGGATGGCGACACACCGGACGTCATTACCGGTACTTTTCTTATAGCTGATAAGCCATTTCTTACTTTGATTGATATTGGATCGACCCACTCTTATGTTGCATGTACTGTATCTGAGACTTTAAGTATAGAATTTGAAATAGCTGCTAGGAAGATGACTGTGGTTAGCCCTTTAGGACAATCCATGGTAGTGAACAAACTATTTAGGGATGTGCCTTTAGAGATTCAAAGAGTAGTGTTTCCGGCAGACTTAATGGAACTACCATTCGGGGAGTTTGATCTCATCTTGGGCATGGATTGGTTGGTTAGACATCGTGCTAAGTTGGATTGCGCGACTAAGTGAATGGTGTTGAGTACCCCAGGGGACGAAGAGGTGGTGCTGATAGGGGAAAGGAGGAATTATTTGTCTAACGTGGTTTCCGCGTTGAGGGCTGTTAAGATGGTTCGGAAAGGGTGTAAGGCATTCCTAGCTTTTATCAGTGCATTGGATGCAAAGGAAGTGACTGTTAATGGGGTTAGAACAATAAAGGAATTCGTGGATGTCTTTCCTGAGGAGCTTCCAGGGTTACCTCCAGATCGTAAGGTGGAGTTTGGAATTGAACTACTTCTGGGTACGGCTCCGGTGTCCTTCGCCCCTTATAGAATGGGGCCGAAGGAGCTGGTAGAACTTAAAGCTCAGATTCAGGAGCTGTTAGATTGTGGTGTCATTCGACCAAGTGTATCTCCGTGGGGAGCGCCGGTGCTGTTTGTAAAAAAAGAAGGACGGGTCAATGCATATGTGCATCGATTATCGCCAGTTAAATAAGTTGACGATTAAGAATAAATACCCGCTGCCAAGGATTGACGATTCGTTCGATCAACTTAAGGTGCCTTCAGTCTTCTCGAAGATAGATTTGAGGTCAAGATATCATCAGCTTAAGGTCAAGGAAGCGGATATTCACAAGGCAGTGTTTCGAACTCGCTATGGTCACTATGAGTTTTTAGAGATGCCGTTTGGGTTGACAAATGCACTAGCTGCATTCATGGATATGATAAACCGGGATTTCCAACCCTATTTGGACCGGTTTGTTGTAGTGTTCAAAGACGACATTCTGGTATATTCCAAGACAGAAGAAGAGCATGATTCGCATCTTCGTGTTGCAGATTTTGAGAGAGAAGCAGCTGTACGTCAAATTCAGTAAGTGTGAATTTTGGTTGAAAGAAGTTACCTTTTTGGGTCATGTTGTATCTGCAGTAGGGTTGATCCCCGGGTGATTGAAGCTGTGTTGGACTGGAAACAGCCTAAGTCCGTGGCGGAGATTCGAAGTTTCTTGGATTTGGCAGGATACTACAGAAGGTTTTTTGAGGGATTCCCCTTAATTCCGGCACCCTTAACTAAGTTGTTGCGGAAAGGGGTATCATTTGTTCGGACTGACAAGCAGCAGGAAAGCTTTGAAAAGCTGAAAAGGATTTTGACGGAGGCTCCTGTATTGATTCAGCCTAAGGCTGGGAAAGAGTTCGTGGTTTATTGCGATGCTTCACACACAGGGTTAGGGTGTGTGTTAATGCAAGATGGGAAGGTTGTTGCGTATGCGTCTCAGTAGTTAAGATCGCATGAGATGAACTATCCCACGCATGATCTGGAGTTGGCTGCGGTAGTGTTCGCTCTGAAGATCTGGAGACATTACCTGTATAGGGAGAACTCCGTTATCTACATTGACCACAAGAGTTTGAAATATCTTCTAACCCAGAAGGAGTTGAATTTAAGGCAGCGAAGGTGGATTGAGCTGTTGAAGGACTATGATTGCTCGATAGAATACCATCCGGGTAAAGCTAACGTGGTGGCGAATGCATTAAGTCGGAGGGTAATAACGGATTTAAGGGCGATGTTTGCTCATATCAGCCTGTATGATGATGAGAGTTTGTTAGCGAAACTCCAAGTGAAGCCGACACGGGTAATTCAGATTAAAGAGAAGCAAGTCTTGGACGATGTGTTAAGTGCTCGACTCCTGCAAGTGCAGAATGGTGGAGTAGAGGATAATAGTTTGAACAGTGATGGGGTTTTGTGTTTTCGTAAAAGGGTCTGCATGCCAAAGGATGTTGAGTTGATGTAGATGAATCTTCAGGAGGCGCATAGTAGCCCTTATGCTATGCATCTTGGAGGGAGTAAGATGTACCGGGATCTGCGTGAACAGTTTTGGTGGCCTGGATTAAAGCGGGAAATTACGGAGTTTGTGGGAAAGTGTTTAACGTGTCAGCAGGTGAAAGTAGAGCATCAGTTGCCTTCGGGGTTATTCCAGCCGGTGAAGATTCCATAGTGGAAATGGGAGAGAATCACGATGGACTTTGTTATTGGGCTACCTCTTATGCCTACTAAGAGAGATTCGGTATGGGTGATTGTTGATCGACTGACAAAGTCCACCCATTTCATACCTATTTGTGTCGACTATTATTTGTAGAGGTTGGCTAAGCTGTATGTGGCAGAGATTGTGAGGTTGCATGGGGTGCCAGTATCAATCATATTGGATAGAGACCCGAGGTTTACGTCGCGTTTTGGAAGGCGTTGCATCAGGCATTGGGTACACGACTAGACTTCAGCACAGCTTTTCATCCGCAGACTGACGGTCAGTCTAAGAGAGTAATTCAGATCTTGGAAGATATGTTGAGAGGTTGTGTCATTGACTTCAAGGGTAGTTGGGAGGAGTTTCTATCGATGGTAGAGTTCACATACAATAGCGGCTACCAGTCCAGTATCCAGAAGGTGCCCTATGAAGCGTTGTATGGACGGAGGTGCCGTACTCCTACCTGCTGGACAGAATTGGGTGAGCATCAAGTGTTGGGTTTGAAATTGTTTTCGGAGATAGAGGAGAAAGTCAAGTTGATTCGGACTCGGTTGAAGGTAGCGTCCGACCGGCAAAAATCCTATGCAGATCTGAAGCGTATGGATATAGAGTTTACAGTGGGTGATCAATTCTTTCTGAAAATTTCACCGTGGAAAAAGGTAATGAGGTTTGGACGGAAGGGCAAGCTAAGTCCCAGGTTCATTGGGCCTTATCGGGTATTGAAACGTGTAAGACCAGTGGCGTATCAGCTGAAGTTGCCTTCAGAATTGAAACAGATAAATGATGTGTTCCATGTCTCGATGTTGAGGCACTATCAGTTGGATCTATCGCTCATTGTGCCAGTGGAGGATATTGAAATAAGATCAGACCTGTCCTTTGAGGAGGAACCAATGCAGATCTTAGAGCGAGACGTTAAGGTGTTGAGAAGGAAAACAGTCCCGTTGGTCAAAGTCTTGTGGCGAAATCATGATATGGAAGAGTCGACATTGGAGCCAGGGGATGTTATACGATAGCAGTACCCTCATCTCTTTTGACCAGGTAAATTTTGTGGCCGAAATTTCTTTAAGGGAGGTAGAACTATAACATTCGAGATTTAGGGGCTTTGCATTTGTTGTGTTTCTGTGTCTGGGTATGCTTTAATTGTTGGGTGACTGTGTATGGGGGCCCCGGGGAAGGCCCGGAGTTAAGATGAAGCCTTGGTGGAGTGGCAAGTGACGCCACTTAGGGAGCAAGGGGGTGGCGTCAACAAGGAGGTAGCTGAGGGAAGGGGTTCAAGTCACGTTAGCAGCATTTGGAAGTTCTATTTTTTGCGTTAGGGAGCTAAGGTGATGGCTTCCAATTGGACTCTTCAGGGTGGTTGGTGGAAGGAGTCAAAGGATTTGAAATTAATGGCTATGAGGTGTTGGGGGAATTTGAATTGGTCAGCTGATTCAAATAAGTTAATGTGAGTAAAAGTAGGAGCTGAAAAGGGAATTTGGTGGCTAGTTGAGTTGTTGGCCGAAAGTGGGGTGCTTGAAGGGGGAGGATTTCGGTTTTGTGCTTAGTGAGGGGTGTACCGAAAATCATTAGGAGTTTAAGGTGCTTCTTTTGTTTCTTTGGTGCATAATCGATCCTTAAGGAGAGTGGGGAGGGTCAATTTTTGGTAATCTTTTGGAGCTCTTTCGATTCTCTTCTTGTGACCCTATTTTCTTTAAGCCGAAATTGTTAATGAACCTTCATTCTTTTCTTCTCTGACCTTTAACCCATTTTCTCCTACTTTTCTTCTTCTTTCTCTTTTAGCCGAGAACCTCTTTAGCCTTGCCGAATCTCTTCTTTTCTCTTTACTCTTTCCCTTTAACATCACAACTGAAAGCACCATACCATTTGTTAGATTTCACATTCCTTCTCTGTTTTTCTTCTTAAGCCGAAACCATAGTTCATCTCTTTTAGCACCTTGTTTTCCTCCTTAGCCGATTAGTCCCTTGTCAGGTGCATCGATTCCACTCTGCTGCAGGATTTCTGAGCCAAGGGGGGGTAAAGGGTTACATTTTGCCAAATCTACTTTGGCCTTCTTCACCTGTTTCAACGCAAGGCCTAACCTCTCTCACAACTCAATCAGTTTCATAAACCAATATGTGGTGTTCGATTTCTGTTAATTAGGTAAGAAACTTCTTCGGTATATGTATCGGTTATTTCTTTCTTTCTTTCCATTTCTTTAACTTGGTTCTCTGATCAAGAACTATCATGGACTCAAATGCTAGACAAGGGAAGGAAGAGGTTGGACTCGTAGTCCCTACCCCTAAGTTCAAAAAACGTGCGGTATTGGCAGTGCGAGACTTCCCTCCAGATTGTGGACAGGCTTCGAATCCGAATTGATAGATAGTGGTTATTCCCTCTTCTGAGAGTGTCGATAGTATCGAGAGCCTAGTTCTCCTCGTATTCAGGTGTGTAATTCTCACACCATTGCATGTTGTTTTGTTAATTTATGTATGCACTCTGAAATGCCGAAACTTCAGTATTGGCTATTGGGTTACCCATGGAGGGTAAATACGAAACATCAGGTTAGTGACTTCTGTCTATGCTATATAAATGATTATGTTTACATGATTATATGTACACTCTGAACATCTTATACATGCATGACGAAACTTGTTGCATCCATACATCATGATTTTATGCTTGCATGGGGTTGGGCATATGCTATTAATGAAAGGGGAAGCGTTCTGGTGGCTTTGCCACAATCTGTTCTGGTGGCTCTGCCACACTCTGTTCTGGTGGCCATACCACATAATCTGGTGACTCTATCACAATTCTGACGATGAGCAGCTAACTGCAGCATGACTGCCATCAATGGTGTGTAGCGGTGAGGGTCGATTGTAGAAATCCCCATTGGTGTGATTGGCAGGTACGAATGGTGTGTAGTGGATGGAAATTTAGGTTGGGATGAGTTCTTCATCATTTTGCATATGCTATTTGCTATTCTGTATTGTGGGCTAAGGCCCAATCTGATTTCAAATGGGCTTCGCCCAATGTGATTATGAAAAGGGGGCTAAGGCCCAAATGGTAAGTGGATGGGCTTGAGCCCAATGATGGTGCTTGGAAATTGCACACTGAGTCTTTTGACTCACCCTATTTGCTCAACACTTTTGCAGGTAATACCTAGTGCAGTGGGCTTGAGTCGGAGAGGACTACGAGGTGGCCATGCACGGTTTCTTTCTTTTAAAAATAGAACATTAATTTACCTTTAATTTTTGGGATTCTATGTTGTAATAAGGGCACTATTAATTTGATTTAAAATTTCGGTTTTGGTTTTAGACGCTTTAAATTTAAGTTAATTGATAAGATGTTTTACACACTGAAATGCAAATAAAGTTTTTCTTACAACTTAATTAACGATTTTTACAAACGGATTATTTTTACAACACACCTCTCTCATAATCAAATGTAATAAAATGTCATCTAGGCACAAGGTTTTGGCTAACTAGATTTTACCTTAAATAAATAATAGGTTTCCAATTGAACCACTAAACTTGGGATTTTTAAGAATAACTTAGAATTCTTCTGAAGTTCGCGATATTTTATAAAATTCATTCCCAGTGGCATGCCAGATCCGGTCGTGGTGTTTGGGCCGGGTTTGGGGTGTTACACTCTCCTCAGACGTGCAGGAGAGTTCATCGAATATTTGCATAGAGTTCTCAAGCCAGAACTTCGCCCTCTCGAGGTCATCATCAATATTAGCTCTGAATTCCTCAGCCCCTTGTTTTCGAATCTTGTTGACCGGAGGTTTAGTCACTCTTACCAAGTCTATACCTTGAGGAACCACAAGAACTGGCTGAGGTATAGGAAGGGGTGAGGAGGTTGAGCATTAGGGTTCGCTCGTACATACTCTGTGTACCAATTACTCATCATTTGGAGAAAGGCTTCCCGAGCCTCTTCTCTTTGACCCATACTCTCGAGTCTACTCTTTACAGGTGCAATCCCTTGTGCGGGGGCCGGCACGTTACTAGCTGTGTCATCAGCAACCGCTCGGTCGGGATCCATTTATTATATAAAAACAAAGTTTAGAATTGTCAGAAGTCACCACACTATCATTATACGTTTATGACATGTATAGATAGACTCTTACACACGCTACGGTACTTCAAGAACCGACTAAACCATAGCTCTGATAAAACTAAATGTAACACCCCTTACCCGTATTCAACGCCAGAACAGAGTACAAGGCATTACTGGACTTAACTCACTTGAACAGACAACTTTAGGCTATAAAATTTCATTCCAACCTAAAACTTTCCATTCACATTCAAAACATCCTCATTATGTGCCTACGAGACCTTTAACGTGCAAACAGTGGGTCTCAGAATCAAACTGGGAACTTTTGTAAACTTAGAAAAATTTTGCCTTAACATGGCCACACGCCTGTGTGAAATGAGACACGCCCATATGGGCAGGCCGTGTGGTCACACACGCCCATGTCCCTAGCCCATGTGGAATTTATTTTCAATTCGAGCCTACAGGGGTTTTCACATGGCCAGACACACGCCCGTGTCCTTGGCCTGTGTCCTCCACACGGCCTAGACACGCCTGTGTCCTCACCTGTGTGTAAAAACCTGTGTATTCTGTTTATGATGTCAGCAACCAAATAAGGGGCACACGACTTAGGCACACGCCCGTGTGTCTAGCCCGTGGTCGACACTAACTTGCAACACTAACATGTAGGGGACACACGGCCTGGTCACACACCCATGGGACTGACCGTGCGTCACACAAGGCCTAGAGACACGCCCGTGTGCCTACCCGTGTGCACAGAAACAGGGCTATTTGCCAAGCCCTTTTTATCACCCTAACTCATACAACATCAATCACATTCAACCATTTACCAAGCAACTCAATCATGTATCATACACATTCATGAATAACCTCATCTTTTCATATATTAATAACAATAAGCCATCAACTATGGCTATTTACAAAGGTTATTCTTTTAAGAAGCCAACACACTTGGCCAAAATATCAAGACATATCACTAAGCCTAGCCCTTATACATGCCATACACAAAATGCTAAGACTAGATATACTGAGATGAGCTGATAGTGTGGATGATCTTTAAATTATCTTCATATCCCGAACCGGCTCTTTGACACTATAAAACAAGGGAAAAAGAGAGGGAGTAAGCTTTAAGCTTAGTAAGTTTACATGTAAACAATAACTATCATCACATATGCTAATCAATCAATAACATCACATACTAGGCAAGAACAATTCACATTTCCATAATCATGCTTACTCATCTCATCTCTTACCACATTCCAATCACAAAACAATTATATTGCTCACAATGACTTGTACACATTCCCTGCACTCATCACGACAAAGCAACATGAAACATTTACTTATAACATTTCTCGATGAACCCCTCGAAATAATACTATGTACTTAGTGGTTTCGCACACAACCCACAGTTAATCATTAACAGGGTGGTATCGCACGTAGCCCACCAACAAGAATAATTAAGGTGGTTTCGCACATAGCCCACCAAATGATAATATAAATGATGGTATTGTACACAGCCCATCGTGAATAAGTAGTAAGGTGGTATCGCACACAGCCCACCAAAAAGGATGATTACGGTGGTATCGCACACAACCCACCAATTAATCATTACAGATATTTTTCCGCACTTACGTATCTATTCCGAGGTTCATACGAGAACTACTCACCATTTATCAATTTTAATCATAAATTGTCTCATTCATACAATACACCAATAAGTAACAACATATGTATTAACGATGTATCCTTTACACATAACTTACCTCGGTGCAAAATGTGTTAATCGACGACTTAATCCATAACCTTGCCTTTTCCCCGATCAAGGTTGTTTCCACGCTCTTCTTGATCTATAATAATAAAATTTAACTCATTTAATCACTTTATAATTCATGATACATCAAAATTTCTTCTTAGGCAAAATGACCATTTTGCCCTTATACTTTGGCAAAATTACTATTTTGCCCCTAGGCTCGTAAATCATTTTTCATCACATTTTTTCATTAAACAAGCCTAGCTGAACATTTACTTCTCTTACAACAACTCACAAAACCAATTCTTTCCTGCATTTATTACTAAATTACAACTTTTACAACTAAGTCCATTTTAGGTGTTTTTATGGTAACACATTTCACAATAGTTGTTCCTTAGCTCACTAACATTCATTTTCTTCCATAAAAACTTAGCAAACAACACAAACACTCTCATGGAAAGCCCCTAAATGTAACACCCCTAACACGTGTCATAACAAGGTATACATACTGACTTGTCCACACGACCGTGGACACTCCCGTGTGTCTCATCTGTGGTCGCTACTGACTTGCACCACACGGCTAGTCACAGACTCGTGTGTCCAGCCTGTGGTCAAACCTGACTTGCTTTGAATTACAACCACGAGAGGAACGGTCGAGCCACACGCCCGTGTGCTCACCCGTGTGGGCAATTATAGGCCATTTTCAAGGCCAAATTGCCATCCACACTTGGGTTATTCCTACATGCACATACAAGCATAATTCTTAACACAATTGGCAACCAAAAACACACCAAATGATCATCATATCATCCCAATTCAATATCATTTCTAACATACCATCTTATATGCTAAATAGCTGATAAACCGTAATTGTAACATATTTTAACCCACATTTAATATGCTTTTCGATGATTTATTCCTTGATTTTTATAAAAAGGTGCTTGTAATCCTTTCTTTTCATGTCTTAGACCCAGGAAAGTACCCGAGGATGAAAAGAACACAAATTGGGCCCAAAACAGAGTAAACGGGCCTCAGTGCAAAAGTGACATGGCTTGACCCAAAGTCCACACGGCCGTGCCTCAACGATTACCTAGAGCACGGCCTCAACTCCAACTCACACGGCCGTGCCCCAAATTAGAAGTCCTAACACGGCCTGACCCCGAGTCACACGGGCGTGTGACATGGCCGTGTCTCTATCGCTGGAAAGAACAATTTCAGTCGGAAAAGGATACTTAGGGAGAAAGAATCGCATTCCAAGAGCCTATATATATCCCCTAAGTGCCACCTTTGAGAAGGCATCAAAGCTAGGCCAAGGAGCCAAGCCGAGAAGGTCAGAATTAGGAAATAACACAAGGACAGCCAGTTGATCCATCCCTAGAAGCCGAAGTTATACTCAAGATGGCGGAATTCTCCTTCAATTCCTTCAGGGGGTTTTAGGAATTTCTTATGTTTTGTTTTATCTTTTCTCTTGCGATATTTTCTTTATTCATTATGAACTAAACCCCTCAGATACCTGAAGGGGATGAACCCTAGACGAATCTTGTTATTTGATTTTTAAGTTATATGATGACTTACTTAGGTTGTTCTTAATTATGTTGCTTAATCCAAATCTAATGTGCTTAGGTGGATGAGGAATAGACCCTACCTAAGAGAAGATCTAACATAATTAAGCGGAGTTGATCGAACGCCTAGAGATAGGGTTACGAGATTTTGCCAGATTAGGGTGAAGCCTAATATGGGAATCCATTGATCTATTTACTGCTATCCTAGAGGGTTTAATATAGGTTAGGGAGTCCTACGGATCAAGCTAAGTAAAGAAATCATATAATTCAGGGTTAGATAACAAGTGAAGTCTGGGTGGATTCTTCTTGAGGGTATCGTCGTGATCAATTGAGTTTTTCTTCAAGTTATTTTCCAAATCGTTCTTTTTGTCTTTGTGTCCTTAGCTTAGTCGTCGTCAATTTAGTTTAAAAGCAACTTCACTCCGTTTTTAAGGCTACATAATAAAAAGAAAGTTAGTATTAATAGTTTTAGTTCCTTTGGGTTCGATAATCCGGTCTTGCCTAAGCTATACTACTGTTCGATAGGTACACTTGCCTTTAATCATTGTCAGAGTTAGTCTCCAGGTTCGATCATTCTTTTATAAATTTTTAAAGCTCTGATTTCAGCGATCAAGTTTTTGGCGCCGTTGTCGGGGAACTAAAATATTAAGAAAACTCTATTTTTATTACTTTAGCCCTAATTTTTATTTTTCGCAATTTATTCTTTCTATTTTTATTTTTTTCTATTTTGCTGAAAATTTCGTTCTTTCTTTTTCTAGCAGGTATCTCTAGTTTATGACTAGAAGGAACCCGATAGGACCTTTGGTATACGACAGTGATATTGAAGCAATTGTTCATAGGAATCGTCGGGAAACCAGGCGAGCCCTAAAATACATAGAAAGAGAAGAAGAAGACGAATCCAATCCTATTGAAGGGATGGACGAAAATCACCCACCACCACGTAGAAAGATCTCTTCTTTTGTGCAGATGGATTTAGAGACGCTGTACGATGCATGGGAGAGATTTAAGGATCTCCTGAGAAGGTGCCCACACCATGGCCTACCCTTGTGGCTACAAGTTCAAACCTTCTATAATGGTGTAAACCCCTCAACGAGGCAATTAATTGACTCAGCCACCGGCAGAATTCAGAACAACAAAACTCCAAAAGCAGCATACGAGTTCATTGAGGAGATGTCACTGAATAATTATCGATGGCAGGCTTTAAGAACCAAACCAACAAAATCAGCAGGAGTTTTCAACGTCGATGTAGTGACCATGCTATCAACGCAGCTAGCGATGATGAATAAAAAGCTTGATAGTTTGTGTTCCGCGCAGGCACATCCAGTCATGCAGTGCGACACAAGTGGAACTGTGGTGAATCCTGAGTACCCACCCTACCAACCGAAAGCAGAGAGTGACCAGATGAACTATATAGGTAATAACTTCTGATCCAATAATAATCCTTACAGTAACAATTATAATCCAGGTTGGAGGAACCACCCAAATTTTTCATGGGGAGGTCTAGGAAACCAAGGTAATCAAAGGCAACAACCTCCTCAAAACTTCCAAATTCAGCCCTATCCACAAGAGAAGAAACCGACCCTCGAGGAGATGATGGCAAAATTCTCAGCA
The DNA here is from genome assembly GCA_005393395.2 of Gossypium australe. Taxonomy (NCBI): domain Eukaryota; kingdom Viridiplantae; phylum Streptophyta; class Magnoliopsida; order Malvales; family Malvaceae; genus Gossypium; species Gossypium australe. The sequence continues at coordinate 19,274,223 of CM016615.1, forward strand.
GACACAGAGAAACGTATCCATGAAACTGAGAGAACAATCAAAAGCAATGAGAGCCGAATCGGAGAAATTACTAAGTCAGTCAATGAAGTCACCAATGCAGTCAAACAACTCGCAAAGCTGATGTCAGAAAGACCGCAAGGACGTCTGCCAAGCAACACAGTCATCACAGCTCAGAATAATACGGGGTTAGATAAACATGATACAAGGCCAGAAAATAAGGTAGAAGAAGGTAAAACAGAGGTAACACAAGAAAAGCTAGAACCGGCAATTAATGAGTACCAACCTCGCATACCTTACCCCGAAGCTATAAAAAGAGACGATTCAGAGGAACAGTTTGGTAAGTTTCTTAAACTTTTAAAGAAATTACATATTAACTTACCTCTTCTTGAAGCTCTTTTCTAGATGCCAGACTCGAGGAAATTTTTAAGACAGCTCTTGACCAACAAACGCAAAATAGATGAAAAACACCACGTGGAACTAAACGCAACATGCTCGGCAATGTTACAAAATAGACTACCACAGAAACTAAAAGATCCAGGGAGTTTTACAATTCCATGTTTAATTGGTAGTTTAAATATTGATAATGCATTAGCTGATTTAGGGGCAAGCATAAATGTCATGCCTTATTCACTGTTTAAACGACTAGGTCTAGGGAAGCCCAAACAAACTAGGATGAGTATTCAATTAGCTGATAAAACTGTTAGAATTCCTTGGGGCATTATTGAAGATGTTCTCGTAAAAATTGATAAATTTGTTTTCCCAGTAGATTTTGTTGTCTTAGACATGGATGAGGATAATTCACTCCCCTTAATTTTAGGAAGACCTTTTCTAGCAACTGCCAAGACTAAAATTGATGTTGCCACAGGTGAACTCATACTTCGTGTAGGTGATGAATCAATCAATCTTCAAGCTCTTGACTCGGTCAGGACAACAATCGATGAAGGTAAGAAAGTTACTTCAATAGATAATCAAATTGTTCAACCTCCATCACAGGAAACATCACAAGGACACAAACCTGAGCCAACTCATAGACCCCAAGTCAACAAAGTAGAGCCACATAAGGAACAAAGCCTTAGGGTCAACCAATTATAAGAGCAGCAAACACATGACAAAGAAGAACCAGATCCACACGAAGTAAAACCAGAGGAACCACCAGAAGAGCTCATAGGGACATCCAACCACTTCAAAATAGGAGAACAGGTACTGTTAGACAAAACCGATCTTCACATCACTACAACAGACCTGAGGACAAAGAGAGAAATTCTTCTTAAGGTACACGATATCTTCCCACACGGAATAGTCGAGGTAAGCAATCCAATATTCGGCAATTTCAAGGTAAATGCTTCTCGACTTCAACTTTGTCAAGGAAATAGAAATGAAAGCATGAGGGAAGATATTCAAACCTTTAAACCTCCCTAAAATTTTCAAATACGAGGAAAGTCTAGCTTAAGACTATAAACGAGCGCTTCTCGGGAGGCAACCCGAGCACTAACCCTATTTCTTTTTAAAGTCATTTTCATTCCTTTTTATTTTTCTTTCGTTTTCTCCTTTTAAATCGGAATCGCCACACTGACAAGACAAAAGCCGTGCAATTCAGTTCAACCACACTCCCACATCACGGATCTAACCATGCTCCCCACGGGCACCGACAGAATGGTACGGCCATGCCCCTCAACCATGTGAAGCTACTGACTTCCACACCACGGGTAGAACACGCCCGTACCAGAAAACATTGCGAAGCTACTGACTTATCGAGCACGGGCAAGACACGCCCGTGCAACCCGATCGTGCCAACATACAAACTTCGCAAACACGGGTGTGGGTTGATGAAACACGGACATGGAGTAACAACACACTTCAACACACGGCCGTGCGAGGCGGCCGTGTAAATCGACACACCCTAGGACCACGACCGTGGGGAAATGGTAGACTTGAACCCTTATTTAAACACCACCCCCTCTCCCCACTCCTCTCATTCACTCTCCACCCTTTCTTCCTCTCCTTTCTCTCCTTCTCAAACACCTTTCTATCCCCAGACTAAACTTCTAGATCCTTGGAGCAATCCAAAAATCATGTCGAAGAAACGGAAGAAGCTAAGCATAGTCTCCCTAAAGGAGAACGGTCACCATGAGTTCATGCCGGCAGCTTCGACTAATCTCCAAGCCAAGGGTCGTTGAGACCAATTTATTATTCCTTTTTATTTCTCTTCTTCTTTATTTTCCTTATCTAAGCTTCTCTACTACTCTTTTCGTTTACTTTTCTTTTAGTTTCTTAGTGCCAGGTTCGCCAGGCTGCTAGGGAATCACGCCAACCACCACAATGACCACACCACTCTCACCACCACCACCACCTTCATAGCCCAAGAAGTCACAACCACCTTGCGAACCATCCTCCAATAAGGACTCTCCGGTCCATTCTTCTTTTCTTTTATTTTTGTTTTCCTTCTTAGTCTCCTTTCCTTTTTCTTTCTTGTTTTTAGTTTTATATTTAGTTTACTTTAACTATGTCTTAATAACCCTGGCTAATCCTTCACGAGTTCCCCAATTTCTTCATTTAGCACAGAGCTCGGGAACCAACACCACCACCATACCGACGCCTTCGCCATAGGTACCACCCCCTCCACCAAACCCGCCCAAGAATTCATGGAGTACCTCTCACCCTCACTTTTGATTTCTATAAAAATATCTATCTTTGTACATTAAGAACAATGTACATCTTAAGTGTGGGGGTAAATATACCTAACTTTTTGCATTATTCTCAAATCCCTGAGGGTAAAAGTGGAATAAAAGTGTCAAACTTTTTTCATTATTCTCAAATCCCTGATTTAGTCTTGTTTTTATGCAAAGTTTTCATATTACTAATTAGGATGAAATTTCTAATGATTTGTGATTTTTATTGACATGTTTTAAAATAAGTCATAGTCAATTGTACATTGATGATTAAATTTAAAGGAATACTAGAGAATTAAGCATGATAAGTCCCTTTTTCATAAATTAAAATTGTGCTAGGTTGTTGACCTAAATTTAAATACTACCTTGAAATTTGAAATTTACAAGGATAATGTCAAAACACCCATAATTTTTGTAAGATTTTGAACCTTATAAAGCATACATTCATTTTCGTGCTTATTTCCTTGATTATGAGTGTGTCTACCATGAACTGTTATTCTAGAACTTGCCTCGTTTATGCATGTTGAGACCACATTTTTGATTTGATATACAGAGATGATAAAGGCACCTAGGTTTTAACCCATTAACTCCACTAAATAGCCTACCTTAACAATTAACCCCCTAGTGAACCCTATTAATCTTAACAAACCCTTTTTATTGACTCACCTACTAATATTAACCAAAGCCTCTTTGTATTCACCCTTTCTTTTGACTACCCCTAAATCGAGGATTGAGTTGATCAAGTTACCTAAGTTTATGATTATAGTAGTTAAATCAATCTTGTATCACTTAGGTTGTTCTTAATTAAAAAAGATCAAAGTATTCAAATCTTAGTGGTATAAAAAGAGAGCTTACACAATCAAAATCTATTCTCAAAAGAAAAGCTCGTTTTAGTAGGTTTAATAATTTTTAGTTGGGGATATTTCAGTATGTTTAGGTAGGTACTCATCAATTCAATCCCAATTCTAACCCTCTAATTTCAGCCTTTAACCACACCTTGACCCTAGCCCCGTTACAACCCTGATAAAGACCTTTTTGATCTTTTTATCATCTCATATTACAGTGGTGAAGATTTGATTTGCAGGCAAGCCTATGAGATTAACTTTTCAGGTTCGACTTACGAGCGATCTATTTTTTCCTGAACCTTAAACACTTTAGAGTGATTTGAGTGAATCATAAAGTGAGGATATCAATCCTTATTGGCTTTGAATTGAAAAGGTATTCATTTAAATAGAGGCAAATACCTATGTTTTCGAAAGTACAAACTCATGACTTATCTCGTTTAAATCTTAGGACTCTTTGAATTGAATTATCCATGTATAAATTACCTATGAATTATGATAAAACATTGTTGATAAGAATTGTAGATCATGGAAAGTTCGTTTTAATTGTAAATTGAGAATTTTGCTTGAGGACAAGCAAAAGCTTAATTGTGGGGGTATTTGATAAACCGTAATTGTAACATATTTTAACCCACATTTAATATGCTTTTTGATGATTTATACCTTGATTTTTATAAAAAGGTACTTGTAATCCTTTCTTTTCATGTCTTAGACCCAGGAAAGCACCCGAGGATGAAAAGAAGACAAATTGGGCCCAAAACAGAGTAAACGGGCCTAAGTGCGAAAGTGACACAGCCTCACCCAAAGTCCACACGGCCGTGCCTCGACGATTACCTAGAGCACGTCCTCAACTCTGACTCACACGGCTGTGCCCTAAATTAGAAGTCCTAACACGGCCTGACCCCAAGTCACACGGGCGTGTGACATGGCCGTGTCTTTATCGCTGGAAAGAACAATTTCAGTTGGAAAAGGATACTTAGGGAGAAAGAACCACATTCCAAGAGCCTATATATATCCCCCCAAGTGCCACCTTTGAGAAGGCATCAAAGCTAGGCCAAGGAGCCAAGCCGAGAAGGTCAGAATTAGGAAATAACGCGAGGATAGCCAATTGATCCGTCCCAAGAAGCCGAAGTTATACTCAAGACGGCGGAATTCTCCTTCAATTCCTTCAGGGGGTTTTAGGAATTTCTTATGTTTTGTTTTATCTTTTCTCTTTCGGTGTTTTCTTTATTCATTATGAACTAAACCCATAAGATAACTGAAGGGGATGAACCCTAGACGAATCTTGTGATTTGATTTTTAAGTTATATGATGAATTACTTAGGTTGTTCTTAATTATTTTTCTTAATCCAAATCTAATGTGCTTAGGTGGAGGAGGAATAGACCCTACCTAAGAGAAGATCTAACATAATTAAGCAGAATTGATCGAACGTCTAGAGATAGGGTTACAAGATTTTGCCGGATTAGGGTGAAACCTAATGTGGGAATCCATTGATCGATTTACTGTTATCCTAGAGGGTTTAATATAGGTTTAGGAGTCCTACGGATCAAGCTAAGTAAAGAAATCATATAATTCAGGGTAAGATAACAAGTGAAGTCTAGGTGGATTCTTCCTGAGGGTATCGTCGTGATCAATTGAGTTTTTCTTCAAGTTATTTTCCAAATCGTTCTTTTTGTCTTTGTGTCCTTATCTTAGTCGTCGTCAATTTAGTTTAAAAGCAACTTCACTCCGTTTTTAAGGCTAAATAATAAAAAGAAAGTTAGTATTAATACTTTTAGTTCCTTTGGGTTTGATAATCCGGTCTTGCCTGTGCTATACTGCTGTTCGATAGGTACACTTGCCTTTAATCGTTGTCAGAGTTAGTCTCCAGGTTCGATAATTCTTTTATAAATTTTTAAAGCTCTGATTTCAGTGATCAATAGCTCAACCAATTCACAATTAAACCAAGTATGATGCATCCACATCTTACCATTCATATATCCATTTCTTTGATCAAACATATACACTCATATTGCATCAATAGGCTTACCATAATCTTGACCATTTCATAGACATGAGATCATACCAAAACCAACATCATACAGTATGACTCTTCATTCATTACGCATCCATTAAACTAGCCATATTACATGGCTATGTACACATGTCTCAAACATACTCTAAAACAACTAGCCTATACATGCCATATTTAGATATATACACATTCAAAAGTACCAAAGTTGAGTTTGATAGTGTGGTGATGATCCTCGATAGTCCCCGAGCTTTCAGTAGCCTTGACGATCTATAAAACAGAATAAACACACACAAAGTAAGCTTTACAAAAGCTTAGTAAGCCATATACAAATAAACTTAACATATAATCCTTTATAAGCATAGGTATTTGAATTCATTACCATAGCTTCATTTCAAGCCATAAATAATCTCTTTGGCTCACTTGGTTTGCCATTCCTTACCAATTCATCATATCTCAAACATCTCATTTGCTCACATCTCAAACATACATATTTCTCAAATGTTACTTTGCATCAATGCACATACTTACACATCTTTCATGCTTATACAAATCATACATATCAACGTACCTGAAACGAATGTACAACTCACATAGTCATTCATTTCTTGGACTTGCCCGTTGAACTGTTTGGAACTAAATAGGATACTCAGAGTGCTCGGAATAGTCATACAATGCCACCATCCCAGACGTGGTCTTACATGTAACCAAATATCGATGCCACTGTCCCAGACAGGGTCTTACACGAATCAATACGATGCCAATGTCCCAGACATGGTCTTAGATGTAAATCTCATATCGATGCAAATGTCCCGGACGTGGTCTTACACAAAATCTCGAATAAATGCCAACGTCCCAGACGTGGTCTTACATGATATCACATATCGGACACCTATGTCATGACGTATGTAATCCTATCTATTCCTAGGTTCAGACGGGACTTCTCAAACACTGATAACTTGTCGATCTCGAGCATTATGTATCGCAATCCAAGTTTCATAAATGCGTAAATAACTCAATTCAAATACATTTATTTGTATATCGACTTACCCCGGATTCGATTAACGTACGGACTCTATTATTTGACCACTTTTGACTTTCCGCGATCTAAGTCTGTTTTCTTCGGTTCTTGATCTATACATATTCAAATGTAACCCATTTATTCACTAATTTATTCAATTCAATCCAAAAACACACATTTAGGGCAATTTACAAATTAGCCCTCACATTTACACATTTGAACATTTTAGTCCCTATTCCAGAAAATCACAAAATACACAAAATCTCATGTCACCCATGCCTAGCTGAATTTTTGCATGCTTCATACTAGTCCATACATTTCATTTATTTCACAATTTAGTCCTTCAAATTTTCATTTTCTCAATTTAATCCAAAATACTCAAAATCACCAAAAACTTAATGACAACCTATGTTAATCAAACACATATCTTTCATATTTCATCCTTAAACATCCAAAAAACTCACATGTTCATCAATGACACATTACAAAATATTCATCAATTCACAAAATTTAAGCATGGGTTTTGAAGTATACAAAGCAACGATTACGAAAACGTAGAAATTATCAAAGACCGATCAAAAACATACCTTGAATTAAGCCAAAGGCTACCCGAACCTAAGAACATTTTTCTTCTTTTCTTTCCTTGCTATATTTGTCCAAATGAGATGAATAATGGCCTTGTTTTATGTTTATTTTACTATAACATATATATTAATTATTTTACCAAATTAACCTTGTGAATAAACATATAAAACATATAAAATTCAAGGCCATTAATGTCCAATACCATCCACTCTCTTTTAAAATGGTTTAATTGCCTCATAAGGCCACGCCTTTATAAAGACATAACACATAGGTGCTTTTAACATATGGCATGCTAATTTAGCATCTTTCACAATTAGGTCCTTTTAGTCAATTTAAACACACAAACAGACAAATTAATCCACGAAACTTTAACACATGCTTAATCACATGTAGCAAACACATAAAATAATATTAAAATATTTTTATGACTCAGATTTGTGGTCCCAAAACCACTATTCCGATTAGGGTCTAAACCAAACTGTTACAAGAGATTTTCGTCCCCAAAAGTCTTGCCGTTAAATAGATTCGGATATTGCTATCTCATTGAATCTTCAGGCTCCCACGTAGCCTCTTCCACTCCATATCGATGCCACAACACTTTCACTAACAAAATTTTCTGTTTTCTCAACTCTTTCACTTCACAAGCTAAGATACAAATTGGTTCTTCCTCGTAAGTCAAATAGGATCAGATTTCAATCACAAACGGAGGAATCACATGTGATGGATCAGATCGGTATCGTCTAAGCATCGATACATGAAATACATTATGAATCTTTTCTAGCTCAGGTGGCAACCACAATCTATACGCAACTGGTCCAACACGCTCTATAATTTCACACGGCCCGATGAACCTCAGACTCAATTTGCCTTTACATCCAAATCTGAGTACTTTCTTCCATGGAGACACTTTCAAGAACACTTTGTCGCCAATTTCAAACTCTATCTTTTCGTTTTAAGTTCGCATAGGACTCCTGATGATCAGACGCTGCTTTCAGACTGTCACGGATCACTTTCACTTTCTGTTCAGTGTCCTTTATCAACTCAACCCCGTGTATCTTATTTTCCCTAAGCTTAGTCCAATATAGAGGTGTTCGACATTTGCGTCCATACGAAGCCTCATAAGGTGCCATTTTGACGCTCGACTGAAAATTATTATTGTACGCAAATTCAATCAATGGCAAATATTGTTCCCACGTACCATCAAACTCATGAATGCAACATCTCAACATGTCCTCGAGTATCTGAATGATCCGTTCAGATTGACCATCCGTTTGTGGGTGAAAAGCTGTACTGAAATGCAATTTCATACCTAAAGCCTCATGTAATTTCTTCCAGAATCGCGATGTAAATATTAAATCTCTATCTGACACAATGGACAATGGCACTCCGTGCAATCTCACAATATCATAAATGTAAAGCTCAGCTAACTTTTCAAGTGAGTAATCAGATTGTACTGGATTAAAATGGGCTGATTTCGTCAATCGATCAACGACGACCCAAATCGTATCTTTCTTTCTCAGAGTCAAAGGTAGTCCAGTAACAAAGTCCATCGTTACTCTATCCCATTTCCACTCAGGAATCAGAATTGATTGTAGCAATTTAGATGGAACCTGATGTTCAGCTTTAACTTGCTGACAGACTAAACATTTCGAGACAAAATTGGAAATATCTCTTTTCATACCAGACCACCAATAGTGTTGCTTCAAATCTTGATACATCTTTGTACTCACCGGATGAACAGATAGGTGACCATTATGAGCTTCATTTAAAGTCAACTGTATCAACTCTAAGTTTCTCGGAACACAAATTCGATTTCAAAATCTTAAGCAGTCATCAAAATCAACTCGAAATTCAGAATCAGAGTTCAAATCACACTGAGCTCGTTTCGCTAACATTTCATTATCAACTTTCTCAGCATCACATATTTGTTATAAAAACAACGGTTTTGCTTTTAATTCTGCCAAAACTGAACTATTATCAGACAAGTCTAAATGAGCATTCATTGCACGTAATGCAAACAGTGATTTTCAGCTTAAAGCATAAGCAACAACATTAGCCTTTCCAGGATGATAGTCAATCACAAGCTCGTCGTCTTTTAACAACTCTAACCATCGACGTTGTCTCAAATTCATATATTTCTGAGTCATCAAATACTTCAGGCTTTTGTGATCAGAAAATACATGACATTTTTCACCGAATAAATAATGACGCCAAACCTTTAATGCGAACACAATCGCAGCTAGCTCAAGATCATGTGTCGGATAATTCTTGTCATGAGGCTTTAGTTGTCTTGAGGCATAAGCTATTAATTTGCCTATCTGCATCAGAACGCAACCCAGACCACTCAATAAAGTATCACTATAGATCACAAACTCTTTCCCCGATTCTGGTTGTACCAACACTAGAGCTTCAGTCAAAAGGGCTTTCAACTGATCAAAGCTTTTTTGACATTTATCGAACCATTCATATCTCACATCTTTTTGAAGTAATCTAGTCAACTAAGTAGCTAGTGTCTAGGTGTGTTGGAGAAGCTCTAGGTTCGAGTTTTGTGGTGGAGATTCTTAATTTAATTAATTAAGGAATCAGGGTTGTGAGTAGTGGGCTTTAAAATAAATAAGTGAAAAATGGCACAAAGAAGCCTATAGTGAAGTGGCTAAATGGCACAACTAAAGTGTAGAGAGGTTGCGACATATGCATGCAGGGAGGTCTGAGGTTCGAGTGCTAGCTTAGTTTTATTTTGGAGTTTAATTTTAGGCTTCTAGAAGGCTGGAAGTGGCATGTAGAGGGACTCTAAGGAGAAGTGATCAGTAGAGAGAATTTAGGAGAAGGATAAGGGAGATATTATGGAGAAAAATTAGGAGATGAGCAATGGATGAAGTGGTGCAGAATTGGACTTTAGGGGTGGCTAAGCTTCGGCTATAAGCTATATAAATGTGTGTGTGCCGAATCTGGGGTCCTAGGTAATGCCGAATTTTCCATTCTTTTTCTTTTCCTTGCCAAAACCTTAGTTTTACACAACCAAAAATACATTGCCTTGTTGCCGAAATCTCCTATAGCCGAATCCCATTTTGCCGAATTCTCACATAGCCAAACTCTTTTATTGGTGAAGTATCATCATCTTCTCTTATCAAAATCCATTATTGTCGAATCTTTGTTGTTTTCCTCCATCACAAATCGATTTTTATCTACTATCAGTCAAGGTTAAAAGCCGAATCTCGTTCAGTTGCTATCTAGGCCGCAAGATCAAAGGTGGATTCGATAAGTGCTCAGTTAACACCCATAGTGTGATTTGTTAAAAGCCGAAGGGCTATCTAACTTCTCATTGTCGTTAATCTTGTATTAACAAGGGTAAGATTTAGAGATCTCAAGCGTGGTAAGGATCGTTAGCAAATTGTAAGTGTACTCAACTCGATTATGGTTTAAGTAATTGGCCGAATGTGATTATGATCTACAGGGGTGACTTGTGTGGATTATGAGTCACTCAAAGTTTGATGGTGTATGTCTGAGTGCAGATCTAGGGGCTACTCATGATTAGTAGCTAAGGAAGGGCTATTAGAACCGGTGGCACATGGTAAGGATACAGTAAGGCTTCGACTTTAGGTAAATGTTTTGATTAAGTATGGGTGATTGATTGAAGGTTGGTTGGTTGTAGGTTCAAGGCAAAGGGTAGTATAGCACGTCACAATAACCAGGTGTGTACAAACACTACACAAACATGATATCAGCAATGCCGAAAAGCCGAAAGTTGCTAAATGGGCCCGGTGGGCCCTGAGGCTAAGTTTGATTAAATTGATTGATTTGGTTATATGAATTGAGTTAGTCATGCATGTTACATGATCTGGAATTATTTTGGGCCTAATAGGCCATATGAATGAGATCTATGGTTATATGAACGTGAAATGGGATTGATGGGCCTTATGGGGGCGTATACAAGTATGCTAGGGTTTAATGGAATTTAGGCCTAGTTCTGAACAACTCTTAAACCGCATAAGACTTAATCTAATAATTAGGCATGTCCGTGGACAAGTTGCTGGGTTAGAGTGTGGCAACGGACATATGCATGTCTAGGATTAGATCTAGGGAGAGCTTGGTACTTAAGCGGTCCTAGTGGCCCACCTCCTCTTCTCTAAAATCTTACCTGGTGCATAGTGTGTAACACCCCAAACCCGGCCTAGAAGTTAGGCCCGAGTCCGGAATGTCACATTAAAGGCTCACTTCAAAATGATTTTACCATTTAACAATTTAAGGCCCAAAACCCTTGTATCTTATTAAGTTACATTGAGAAGCCCATATTTTAGAAAACATTCATAGGTTAAGTTATTTCAAAAACCATGTTAACTTTAGAAATTTTATGAAATTTATTAAGCGGATAGTTGAAACAATAATAATAAGCCAAAATCTAAAGTCAATTTGGAGTTACATGGCCTTATTACAATCCAATGAAAAAACAAAGTATTTAAAATAAAATCATTTGAACAAAATAAAACATTTGATCAGCTTGTAGTGTTGCTATCTCCGAGTCCTCTCCCACGTCGAGTCGTCTATTCAGGATCACCTGAAACTTTAAATAAAAAGGGTGTGAGTTTCGAAACTCAGTGTGTACAACCCTTGGCAATCAAATCAGATACAAATATTCACATTGGGCCTAAGCCCTATCAAAATCGGTGGTCTGGGGCCTTAGCCCACAATGACCTCATATCATATCATATCATATTGTATCGTATCGTATACAAACAAGATAATGCAAAACCCTCCCCAAAAATCCATCCGCTACACACACCATTTCCCTTCCAACCATAACACACCTGTGGGGATTTCTAACTCAACCCACCCATCCTCTACACACCAAAGGTAGCCCGGTTGCGGTACTACCTAACGTTGCAGCAAAGTTGCACATCATATAATGGGCTTAAAGCCTCCGGTGGATCTATGGTCATCAAGCGACTATGTGACCCTCAAATCTTCCTCCGTACCATAATTCGCACCCATATGTATCCTAAGCAGAATATCATATGAATGCATCAAACACATAAGTAACATCCACAAACTCATATTGGTTACATAGGGGTATTTTCGTCATTTCACTACCCAAGGGTATTTTCGTAATTCTACCCTACAGGGGTATTTTGGTAATTTGAAAAAATAAGAATATCTTGATAATTTTGTAAAACAGGGGTAGTTTGGTAATTTACAAATCTAGGGGTATTTTAGTAATTTTACAAATATAAGGGTATTTTGGTAATTTTTCAAATATAAGGGTATTTTAGTAATTTTACAAACATAAGGGTATTTGGTCCCTCTCGGGTTTTAGTTATGAACTTTGGCCCATCCACAAGTCCTCGCAGCTAAAGTGAACAGACACTACGCACCAGGTAGGATTCCAGAGAAGAGGTGGGCTGCTAGGGACGCTTAAGTACCAAGCTCTACCTAGATCCAATCCTAGACATGCGTATTCCGTTGCCACACTCTAACCCAGCGACTTGTTCATGGACATGTTTAATTAGATTAATTCTTATGAAATTTAAGAGTTGTTCAAACTAGGCCTTAAGTCCATAAACCCTAACATACTTGTCTATGTCCCCATAAAGCCCACCAAACCCAAATTACATCTTTACGGGCCATTAGGCCCAAATCACATCCTTATGGTCCGTTAGGCACAAAACAATTCCAGATCAAGTATTATGCTTGACAGACTCAATTCATACACCAAACCAAACAAACTCATCAAACCTAGCCTTGGGGCCCACCGGGCCCATTTAGCCACCTTCGGCTTTTCAGCTTTTCGGTATTTCGGCATTGCCGATAGCGTGTGTGTAGTGTTTGTACACACTTGATAACCTTGCGTGCTGCAAACCCTTTAGTCACGAACCTACAATCGACATTACTAACGATTAACCAAAGCTTTAACACATAATCATCAAAAATCGAAACCTCACCGTACCCTTACCGTGTGCCTCACGTTCTAGTAGCCCTTCATTTGCTACTCTTTGAGATTATCCTCTAGATCTGCACCCAAACACCTATATCGTCAAAACCAAGTGACCCATATTGTACATAAGTCACCCCTACGAGCCATATTAGTTTCGCTCATTTACTAAACCATGACTGGGTCGAGAACACTTACCCCCTTGTTAGCAATCCTTACCTACCACGCTTGCGATTGTTGAGCCTTACCCTTGTTAATACAGGTTAACGACAAGGATTGTGTTAGAAAGCCCTTCAGCTTTTAACAAAACACACTAAAAAAATTCAACTAAGCACTTACCGAAATTCTCCTTTGATCCCGCGGCTTAAATCCGGCTTTTGAGACTAGTCAGGTGATAGGGACGATTCGGCAATACCAGGGAGAATAAGAAAAGAGGTGATTCGGCTATAACCAAGTAGTAAACTAAAAAGGGAATTTGAGAAGGGAGAGTATGGAGGATTCACATTCTGAACACTTAGAAAGAAAAAGGGTCTTTGGGCATCTCACAAGTGAAGAAATTCAGCCAGAGGGAAATCAAAATTTCGACATTACTCTAGGAACTTAATTCGACACCCATATATATACTAAAATAAATAAATAAACCTACACTCCCTAGTCAACTCAAAATTATCACCAACTAAATTCCTTTATTTTCTCCAAATTTTATCCTCATCCCCATCCAAAAATTCCTTTATTTAGCCAAAACTCCAATTTGAATTACATTCAAATTGCTTTCCCCGAACAGTCGCCATCCTTTGGTGTTTCTATCCACTTCAAACACCTTTCCCACACCAACAGCAAAATAGCAGGTTATTGCGCACGAGGCAACTCGAAACCAATACCTCTAGGCACCACCATACACTACCAGCAATTGCTCCACAACTCTTCTTGTGATATATTCCATTCCCAACTTCTTTTAAGGCCTATTTCCAGCAACTGAATCATCCAAAGAAATCTAAAAATATTTGCCAACACCCAGCTTCGAACCTTCAACCTCTTCACTATGATACACGCCCCTTGCCACTGCGCCGGCCGCTTTATTTGAGTCGTAATTCCTCCCCAATTAATTATAAACCTTTCAGCCACGCTCCAGGTTTACTTCAAAAAGAAAACAACATTTAGCGCACGCCGCGACTAGAACCTTACTCCCCCTCCTGATCCTAACGCCTCTGCCACTGGGCCAGGCGTTTCTTTGTGTCGTAAATTAGACACAACTAATTATAAGGCCTAAATTCTGGCCTTCATACTAACATATGTGCAATAAAATTTTTTTTTCCAAGTCCAGGACTTGAACCTTTAACCACCAGCTTGTTCAAAACGACCTAGGCCACCAGACCACCTACTTCCTTATGCTATCTTCTAACCCAAAAATATTTTAAAAGCCTTCCGACTAACACCAACCACACTTAAGGGTAAAAACAAAATTTTTGCTAAAGCTCTAGATCGAGCCCAGGACTTTTCCAACACTACCAGCTTCCTAAATAACCTAAAAATTAAACTAAACATGCAATCATAATTTTTTTAAACACCCTTGATTCATTTTCCCCTTTTTTTATAATTTTTTTCCCGATCGACAAAATCCATTCTCTTGACACACGAAACACATTTATTCTAGGCCCAATTCGGGGCGTTACAATTCTACCATCCTTAAAGAAATTTCGTCCTCGAAATTTCCAACTAACTACTAAATGTACTACTCAAGTTACACCATTATGCTTTCGCTGCGCACTCTAATTTAATAACATATAAACATTGCACGCATACAGCTTCTATACCGAAAAATATAGCATCCACACAAAACATACCCGACTTAATAGTGATTGAACAATCTCGAGCCTTATGCTCCTCAGACTCACATCTTAAACACGTTCCTGACTTCCTCCAGCATTCACCTGGATGACGCCTTCTGCAATATTCGCAAGCCGGAAAGTTTGGACGTACCTTAACATGCTTCATAAAACGAGACTGTAACCCTAGAAAGCTGCGACCTTTTTTTTTCTTACAGTCCACACACCTAACCTGAAGTGTTTCACCAATTTCTTTAACCTCCTCTAGTACCTCCCTAAATAGCTGAGTCAGCACATCAGCCCTAACACTTCCACGGCCTCTGCCGCGATCCCTTGCGCTTCTTCTAGCGCTCATCGCTGATTCTCATATTATCTGAGTTAGGAAATTTATGAAATTAGTACATGGTTCCACTTGTTTAGGGCACATGTCTTATGTAAGTAAGAAAAAATTTTAAAGTTATTCCGCGGTCGAGAATCCACTACAGGCTTAAGTTTCATATGGGCTTTATTCTCTAAAAGCCTATTTTTTAAGTAGTCCATTATCTATACAATTTCAGTAACTTAAGCAAATGTAGTACAGAAAACATACTTGGCTCGACGTCGAAGGCTCGGTGAATCACACTTCAAGAATCTTGCAAAAACTTTTTTTAAACCTAAAATCTAAGGCCCATTTCACAGCCTGAGCTTTTGTATCCGGGCTCTGATACCATTAAATATAACATCCCAAACCTGGCCTAAAAGTTAGGCCCGAGTCCGGAATGTCACATTAAAGGCACACTTCAAAACGATTTTACCATTTAACAATTTAAGGCCCAAAAGCCCAAAACCCTTGTATCTTGTTAAGTTACGTTGAAAAGCCCTTATTTTAGAAAACATTCATAGGTTAAGTTATTTCCAAAACCATGTTAACTTTAGAAATTTTATGAAATTTATTAAGCTGATAGTTGAAACAATAATAATAAAACCCAAAATCTTTAGTCAATTTGGAGTTACATGGCCTTATTACAATCCAATGAAAAAACAAAGTATTTAAAATAAATTCATTTGAACAAAATAAAACATTTGATCAGCTTGTAGTGTGGCTATATCCGAGTCCTCTCCCACGTCGAGTCGTCTATTCAGGATCACCTGAAAAATTAAATAAAAGGGTGTGAGTTTCGAAACTCAGTGTGTACAACCCTTGGCAATCAAATCACATACAAATATTCACATTGGGCCTAAGCCCTATCAAAATCGGTAGTCTTGGGCCTTAGCCCACAATGACCTCATATCATATCGTATCATATACAAATAGGATAATGCAAAACCCTCCCGAAAAATCCATCCGCTACACACACCATTTCCCTTCCAACCCAAACACACCTGTGGGGAATTCTAAATCAACCCACCCATCCTCTACACAGCAAAGGTAGCCCGGTTGCAGTACTACCTAACGTTGCAACAAAGTTGCTAATCATATAATGGGCTTAAAGCCTCTGGTGGATCCATGGTCGTCAAGCGACTATGCGATCCTCAAATCTTCCTCGGTACCATAATTCCCACCCATATGCATCCTAAGCAGAATACCATATGAATGCATCAAACACATAAGTAACATCCACAAACTCATATTCGTCACATAGGGGTGTTTTCGTCATTTCACTACCCAGGGGTATTTTCGTAATTCTACCCTACATGGGGTATTTTGGTAATTTAGATAAATAGGGGTATCTTGATAATTTTGCAAAACAGGGGTATTTTGGTACTTTTGCAAAACAGGGGTATTTTGGTACTTTTGCAAAATAGGGGTATTTTGGTAATTTACAAATCTAGGGGTATTTTGGTAATTTTCAAATCTAGGGGTATTTTAGTAATTTTACAAACATAAGGGTATTTTAGTAATTTTACAAATAGAAGGGTATTTTGGTAATTTTACAAATATAAGGGTATTTTAGTAATTTTACAAACATAAGGGTATTTGGTCCCTCTCGAGTTTTAGTTATGAACTTTAGCCCATCAACAATTCCTTGCAGCTAAAGTGAACAGACACTACGCACCAGGTAGGATTCCAGAGAAGAAGAGGTGGGCCACTAGGACCGCTTAAGTACCAAGCTCTCCCTAGATCCAATCCTAGGCATGCGTATGCCCGTTGCCACACCCTAACCCAGCGACTTGTTCACGGACATGTATAATTAGATTAAGTCTTATGAGATTTAAGAGTTGTTCAAACTAGGCCTAAAATCCGTAAACCCTAGCATACTTGTCTCCGTCCCCATAAAGCCCATCAAACCCAAATTACAGCCTTACGGCCCATTAGGCCCAAATCACATCCTTATGGCCTCTTAGGCCCAAAATAATTTCCAGATCATGTATTATGCTTGACAGACTCAATTCATACAACAAACCAAACAAACTCATCAAACCTAGCCTTAGGGCCCACCGGGCCCATTTAGCAACTTTAGGCTTTTAGACATTTCGGCATTGCCGATATCGTGTGTGTAGTGTTTGTACACACCTGGTATCCACGCGATGCAAACCCCTTAGTCACGAACCTACAATCGAAATTACTAACGATTAACCAAGGCTTAAACACATACTTATCAAAAACTAAAACCTCACCGTACCTTACCGTGTGCCTCACGTTCTAGTAGCCCTTCCTTTGCTACTATTTGCGATTATCCTCTAAATCTGCACCCAAACACCTATATCGTCAAACCCAAGTGACCCATATTATACATAATGTTGGAACGCCGGCACCCTCATGGCGCAGCAAAATAAAATTAATTCCGGCGATCCAGACCATGAATCCTTGTGTGAGGAACAAATCGGGGTGAAATAAAGGTTTCGAAATTACCGAAACTTTAATCTGAGTAGACAGCGACGCCTCGGCAACAAGAATTTTGATCTACTATTGAACCAAGCCGCAATCTTTCTCTGATGTCAACCTCTATGTAATCCACCCGGTTTGACTATGAACGAAAGAAATCCCTAAAACTATTTTGGAGGTTTATTTTCTTGACGGCTGCTAGACCTCACAAACAATCTCTTAGGGTTTTTTTTAATATCTTTTATAATTGGTATCTCTTGAATGTATTAAATAAATACAATAAAGTTTTTAACCGAAAACTATAATTACATTAATTATATTTTAAAGTTATAATTACATTAATTATAACAAGGATTTCGGTAAACTATTTATTTAAATTTATATACGAACCAAATTCATATATTAATAGAACTATGTTCTCATTATGTGTACAACATCCTTATACATATAATATGTTCAATATTTGATTGCCCAATTAAATTAATTCTTTAATTAATTTAATTCATGTGACAACCAAACACAATACCAACTATGTTTTATTCTGTTCAATTCAACCATAGGGTGTGACCCTATAGGTTCTTGTAACGTTAGCAGTAATACTAGAACGATTCTAATGTCACAAACAATTAGTGGCATCTAGCAATGCATCATTGTTACCTAAGTTACAAGAAGTCATGATTCGACATAACCTTTTGTGATTAACCTTTCATGCATTAATCCTTAAGTCCTTTATCTCTGGAACGAACACAAGTCATGGAATAGTCACACTTGCATAGTCCATCCCTTGTTTCTTGATATCTTGAGTAGACTATGATATACCAATTAGTATGATATCTCATATCAACTTATTTGAGCACGGCCATGCATTTCTAGTCTCACTCAAACAACTGGCCTAAGATATTACTCCTATTATGTAGGAGGGACTTATCCTATATTGATCAACCATATCCCTCTACATAGATTGTGGTATATCCAACATCAGCCTTTATAGAACAACCTGTTACGGTGTACGTTTGATTGTATCAAAATATACAACTCATGATGTTGGGATAATGATGATATCAAGTCTGAGGATCATATACATATTAATCACTATGAGTAATGTTGTGACAATTACATAATAATCCAAGAAACATACTCATAGCGGGTCAGTCCAATATGTTGTTCTCTAACACACATATTCATGCATTGATTTTGACACTCCATATCAATGACAACTCTTTATCATCAATCAACTACATGTTAGTCTTAATGCATTATTGTTGTCCTAGTCAACAATAATACTTGACAAAGGATTTTTTAAGGATAATCATATTATTCTCACGGCATTATTATAAAACAGTTTATTTGTACACACAGAAAGAAAAACTGAAATAATAATGATAATGCTTTATATTAATAAACATGGTAAATCAAGTATGTTATTACAACCATCTCATGATTGATCTTTGGGCATACTCTTACACATAAGTCACCCTTACGAGCCACATTAGATTCGGCCATTTACTAAACCATTACTGAGTCAAGAACACTTACCCCCTTGTTAGCAATCCTTACCTACCACGGTTGTGACTGTTGAGCCTTACCCTTGTTAATACAGGATAACGACAAGGATTGGGTTAGATAGCCCTTCGTCTTTTAACAAAACACTGTAATATCTGGGATTTAGGGCTTGTGCATTATTGCTTAAATGTATGAAGTAGCATGCCTATGTGTGTTTTGAATGTGTTTTATGAATTTTTAGAATTTTATAATGTAGGTGAGTGCCTTAGAAATTATTAAACTTTAAGTCTTAAAGGGGGGAGCTAGGGAATTGAGGCCTTAAGGAAAATTGTAAGGGAAATTGGACATAAAAATGGGCTTGTTTAAGTGGCATGGAGGCGCCACTTAGGGCCTTGGTATGTGACGCCTCAATCAATGGAGAAGGGCTTGGGTTCGAGCCAAAAGGGAAGCAAAAAGGGAGCTTTTATTTTGTGGCATTGGGGAGCAGTAGTGGACGGCATAGGGACTTTATGTAGAGGAGGATTAGATGTGGTCAAATCCTTTTCAAAATTTCGGCTAAAGTAGAAGATAAATGATGACTTATCTTAATTTATTTTAAATGGGAAGATAAGAGATAAAATAGGAGAAAAGCAAGGATGAGCTAATGTTTGAGTGTTAGCCGAATTCAAGGGAGGGGAGTAAGTGAGGTAATCGGTCATGCTAAGGGGATTAAGTGTCAAAATTCATTCTTTCTCTCATATTTTTCATTTGTGCCGAAAATCCCAAAGAGATCAACTTGTGTTCTTTTCTTTTCTTCCTTTTTGCTACTCACTTCCATAAGTCGAAACTCATAAAATTTCATTCTCTTTTTCTTTCCATCAAAGGCCGAATATCCCTCTCTCAAAACTCATCATTGCCAAATTCTCCCTAAGTCCCATACTCTTCCTTTCCATTCTTGTTGAGGCCGAATCTCCATCTTCAATATTTTCTTCCTCTTTTGCAAATTCAATCAAAGCCGAATACACAAGAGACCCTTAACCGATTGTTTACTTTTGCCTAAGCCGAATCCTTTATTTGGTGGCCATAGTCGAATGCTCCTCTACCCCTTTTTGGTGTCGACTTGATCATTTAATCAATAGCCGAAACTCTCTGTTTCAAGCAAGGATATTCGACTAAGTTGGTAAGGGATTCATGGCATGTAACTTTCCTATCTCTTTCTTTTTAGATTAGCCGAAACAAGGAAATCTAATCCCATTATTGCTTTTTGGCCGAAACCTTGAAGGAGCTTCGGGATTTCTATTGTAGCCGATTTCAATAGGGAATCTTTCGGGATTCTTTTAAGATCCAAGGTAAGTCATTCGGCCAAGGGCCATTTATTGTGATTAAATGTTAGAATTGGATCTAACATATGTCTATAGGGATTTCGACAGATATCGCAACTAAGGATTAATTTCGGGATTTGAGTAGTAACCAAATCGGCAGCAAGGTAAGGATTTTGGTTACGATAATCATTCGGGATTTGAGTATTTAGCCGAATGGCTCTTTGCTAAAAGCTTAAGTGTTGGCCGAATGTAGGAACTAAGGATCTAGAGCGTTAGATCGGGGTTTTTCGGGATTTCAGTGAAACGATAGTACCAGGTGTGTAAACCCACATTAACTCTTAAATGATTTATGGTATTATTTTAATGCATGTGTTAATAAGAATGTGAACGATATGGCTAAAGGTACCATTCAATGGTACGGCATATTCAGGTATGTTATTCTCTAAAGCTATGTTAATAGTGATATGAATATCTGTTATGACACATATGTGAATTTGTTACGAATGTGGAATAAAGAATATGGCATGATTTATGCATGATTTGTATGACACATGGGGCATATAGGTGATATGGAAAGGGGAAGTGATCTGGTGGTTTATACCATGAAATCTGGTGACTCATATCACACAATCTGAATGTGGTGACTTATGTCACATATAATTATCTGGTGGCTATGCCACAAAAATTTATAAGGGCGATGTGCCATTCGACTGCAGCGACTGCCTTCGAAGGTGTGTAGCGGATGGAGGGTCGATTTAGTAATCCCCACGGTGTGATTGGTTGGTACGGGTGATGTATAGAGGATGGTTAATTAGGTTTGGGTTCGGGAATGCATCATTATTATATTTGTTATATGTATGAATTGTTTATGCCTAAGTCGTTTGGGAGTATGCGTGGTGGTTACACATTGAGTCTGTTGACTCACCCCGTTGTGGGATATCTTTTCAGGTGACACTCAGTAGATGGATCGGGTCGGCAGGAACTTAGTGGTGGCCATGCTCAGCTCAGACTTATTTTATTTTGAATTTATTTTACTTAAGTTTTGGATTTATTTCGGGTTTTGTTTGATGTAATAAGGGCATTAGTATGAAACTGTTTTATGCATGTATTTTTAATTGTTTTATTATGATACGATCATTATCAAATCAAAGGTTAAATAAGATTTTCTTTAAAATAAATTCTAAGTGTTTTGTCACCTAATCACAAACAATTTTCAATTCAAAGGTAAACTATAAAACAACTCGACATTTCTTGTAACTCATGGTTTGCAATATAATAATGATGTTTTAATAAAATTTTAGACTTCAAAAAAATTACATCATTTTCAATTCAACCACAACACAAATCAATTTCTTTTCGAAACCACCCAAATTTTCCCAAGTTATAAATAAGTTTTAAAATGTTTCTCTCAAGGAACATACCAGATCTGGTCGAGGCTCGTGGGCCGAGTTTGGGGTGTTTCAGTTTGGTATCGGAGCCCAGTTTTAAACTCTCGGCCTTGGGTTTAAAGCCCACAACATTTTCAAAATAAAGCCCAATTAAGATGTTATGAAAATTTTTGGAATTAAGCAGGTTTTTCTGGCATGGCACCTAAGTCTCCAACCCGAAGTCCACCAGGTAAGTACCCCTAACTGTTGTGTGAATTGTTGTATGATTTGTATATGGGTATAACGAGAATGTAGATTAGTATACTAAGTTATTAAACCCTAGGATTAGCTTACTCCAATACAGAATAACATAAAACTCTAAAGCCTAATTAAACAAACCTGTGTTTAAGTCGCTGAGTTAGGGTGTGGCAACCATTGTGCGCATGTCTAGGATTGGTTTCGGTGGGAGCCTGGTATTTAAGCAGTCCTAGTGACTCACCTCCTCTCCACTCGAATCCTACCTGGTGCGTAGTGACGGTTCACCCTAACCAAGAGGACTTATTCACGGGCTAAATCCAATAATTAAAACCCGAAAGGGACTAGCCATACTGTTTTATAAAAACCCTATTTTAAAAATCCTCAAATTACCCCTTTGATTTGTAGAAAAATTATTTTTTGAAAATTTTGCCAAAATATTCCCGATTTACAAAATTACCCAAATACCCCTGGTTTGTACAAAATTACTAAAATACCTTTAGATTATAAAATTACCATATTACCCTCGACTTTTATTAAAATATTCTTACTTTACAAAAATACCAAAAACCCCATTTTACAAAATACCAAGATACCTTGATTTGGAAATTTACCAAAATACCCCTGTAGGACAAATTACGAAAATACCCCCTAGGGTAGGAACAGACAGAAATGTTTGAATGGTGAATGTGTGGTAGGTACTACTGAATGAATGTATTTCTCTGAATTAGGATAGAAGACTTGGAACTGAAACTTTGATTGATCGAAAGAACTACTACTAAGGTTCTTTTCATAAAACTTCTTCGCGGATAATCAGTGGAACAATGACTAATGCATAAAATTTCTTAAACCAGATTAAATCGCGATCGTAGACATGAGTTCTAGGGGACGTGGTCGTAATGTGCGGGGACGTGGTAGAGGTAGAATGGCCGTATCGGAACCCGTTAGGTCTGGTCAAGGGTCCGAGAATGAGGTACCCCCACCCCCACCACCAACTGCTGGAGTTGAGCATCAGGATCAAACGGGGGATGACGCAGTACCGCAGGCGGTGCTGCGGGTTCTTGAGATGGTGGCTGGAGCAGGCGGAAGTATGGGAGCTCGGAAATCTGTACCCGAGCGACTCCGAGCCAATGGAGCTGAGGTGTTTCGTGGTGTATCTGGTGTGGCGCCCAGTATGGCTGAGTATTGGTTGGAGGCGACAGAGCGAATTATGGATGAGCTGGATCTGACTGCTGAGGAGAAACTGAAAGGAATAGTGTCGCTATATTGATGCACAGAGAAAGGCTTTTCTGGGGCTGGTTCAAGGTAATAAGTCCGTAGCAGAGTACGAGGCGGAATTCTTAAGGTTGAGTCGGTATGCTCGAGGAATAGTGGCTACGGAGCATGAACGATGTGTCCGGTTTGAGGACGGACTGAGGGATGATCTGAGGTTGTTGATAGCCCCACAGCAGGAGCGGGAGTTTACCGTATTGGTAGAAAAGGCTAAGGTAGCCGAAGGAGTTAAGGAATCCGTGAGACAGAATTCGGATCGGAATAAGCAAAAGAGAGGCTTTGGAACATCGGGGTCATCCGGGAATGTGCAAAAGAGGCCTAGAGTTGATGGGCCGCGAGGTCAACAGGTTGTTGCAGGAGGGCAGTACCGTACTTGTGCTCAGTATGGAAAGATGCATCTGGGGGAGTGTTGGAAGAAGACAGGGGGCTGTTTTAAGTGTGGATCTAAGGATCACATGATTAAGGACTGTCCTATGAAACCAGATGGGAATCGACCAGCAGCTCCGGATTTTAATCAGGCTGAAAGAGGTAGACAGCAGCCTCAACAGGGTCGAGGTGCGAATGGTCGAGGTAATGGTGCTGGAAGAGGACGGGGAACACATGGCAGAGGTGTTGGTAATACAGAGGCAAGACAGTCGGGCCTGGTGTATGCAGTTCGCCGGAGGGAAGATAGAGACGCACCGGACGTCATAACCGGTACGTTCCTTATAGTTGGCAAGCCTTACTTTGCTTTAATTGATGTTGGCTCGACCCATTCTTATGTTGCATGTAGAGTAGTTGAAACTCTAGGCATAGCCTCTGAACTGTCTAGTAGGGAGATGACTGTAGTGAGCTCGCTAGGTCAAACTGTAGTGGTGAATAAGATATTTCGGAAAGTACCTCTAGAGATTCAAGGAGTAGCATTCCCTGCTGACTTAATGGAATTACCTTTCGGAGAATTTGATCTCATACTTGGCATGGATTGGCTAGTGGAACATCGGGCTATATTGGATTGTACAGCTAAGCGAATGGAGTTGAGGACTCAGGAGAATGAGGAAATAATTATGATAGGAGAGAGGAGAAACTATTTGTCTAACGTAGTCTCTGCGTTAGAGGCTGATAAGATGGTTCGGAAAGGGTGCAAGGAATTTTTGGCTTTTGTTAGTGCGTTGGATGCCAAAGAAAAGGGAGTTAGTGGAGTTAGAATAGTAAGGGACTTTGTGGATGTCTTTTCGGAGGAATTACCTGGAATACCCCCGGATAGGGAGGTGGAGTTCGGAATTGACTTGCTACCTGGTACAGCTCTGGTGTCAATTGCTCCGTATAGGATGGCACCAAAGAAGTTAGTTGAGCTCAAGGCTCAGATCCAAGAGTTGCTGGATCGTGGGTTTATTCGACCCAGTGTGTCTCCATGGGGAGCACCGGTCTTGTTCGTGAAGAAGAAGGACGGAACTATGCGTATGTGCATAGATTATCGTCAGTTGAATAAGCTGACCATCAAGAACAAGTATCCTTTGCCAAGGATAGACGATTTGTTCGATCAGCTTAAGGGGGCTGCGGTATTCTTGAAGATAGATTTACGGTCTGGATATCATCAGCTTAAGGTGAAGGAAGTGGATATCCATAAGACAACTTTCTAAATAAGATACGGGCATTATGAGTTCTTAGTGATGCCGTTCGGATTGACGAACGCCCCAGCTGCGTTCATGGATATGATGAATCGGGTTTTTCAACCTTACTTGGATCAGTTCGTCGTTGTGTTTATCGACGACATCCTAGTGTATTCCAAGTCTGAGGAAGAGCATGACGAGCATCTTCGAATAGTGTTGCAAGTGTTAAGAGAAAAGAAGCTCTATGCCAAATTCAGCAAGTGTGAATTTTGGCTGAAGGAGGTGACATTTTTAGGGCATGTGGTGTCTGCGGAAGGAATAAGGGTGGACCCTCGGAAGATTGAAGCAGTGTTGGATTAGAAACCACCTAAGTCTGTGGCAGAGGTTCGTAGTTTCTTGGGGTTAGCAGGCTACTATAGAAGGTTCGTAGAAGGGTTTTCGTTATTAGCCGCACCTTTGACGAAGTTGCTGAGGAAGGAAGTACCATTTGTATGGACAGATAAGCAACAGGAGAGCTTTGAGAAGCTTAAGATGGTTTTGACTGAAGCTCCGGTTTTGATTCAACCTGAGGCAGGAAAGGATTTTGTGGTGTACTGTGATGCGTCTCACACAGGGTTGGGATGCGTATTGATGCAGGAAGGGAAGGTTGTCGCTTATGCATCTCGACAATTGAGGCCACATGAGGTTAATTACCCGACGCATGATTTGGAACTGGCGGCGGTGGTTTTTGTTCTTAAGGTATGGAGGCATTATCTATATGGAGAAAAGTCAGTGATCTACACAGATCACAAGAGCCTTAAGTATCTGCTAACTCAGAAAGAGTTGAACCTGAGACAGCGTAGGTGGGTGGAGTTATTAAAGGACTATGATTGTCCCATAGAGTATCACCCGGGCAAGGCGAATGTAGTGGCAGATGCCCTAATTCGAAAGGTTGTGTCGGATCTGAGAGCGATGTTTGCACATCTTAGCCTATATGACGACGGAAGTTTGTTGACGGAGTTGCAAGTCAAGCCGACATGGTTGAATGAGGTGAAGGAAGGACAGTTAGCAGATGATGATTTAAGTGCTAAGCTACGGCAAGTACAGAATGAGGAGTTAGAGGATTATGGTGTTGACAGTAATGGAGTATTGTGTTTCAAGGGTAAAGTCTGTGTGCCTAAAGATAAGGAGTTAAGGCAAGGAATTCTTTAGGAATCGCATAGTAGCCCTTATGCTATGCATCCTGGAGGTAGTAAGTTATACAAAGATCTTAGGGAACAGTTTTGGTGGCCTGGTCTTAAGCGAGAAGTTACAGAATTCGTAGCGAAGTGCTTAACGTGTCAGCAAGTCAAGGCTGAACACCAAGTTCCGTCAGGATTGCTTCAACCGATAAAGATTCCACAGTGGAAGTGGGAGAGAATCACCATGGACTTCGTTAGTGGGCTTCCCCTTACGCCTACTAAGAAGGACTCGGTATGGGTGATAGTGGATTGATTGACAAAGTCCGCGCATTTCATTCTGGTGCGGGTTGACTATTCTTTGCAGAAGTTGGCAAAGTTGTATGTGGCGAAAATTGTGAGGTTGCATGGAGTGCCGGTGTTGATTATCTCGGATAGGGATCCGAGGTTTACGTCTCGGTTTTGGAAAGCACTACATCAAGCGCTGGGTACCAGATTAGACTTTAGTACGACATTTCATCCACAGTCAGACGGTCAGTCTGAACGAGTAATCCAAGTGTTCGAGGATATGTTGAGGGGCTTTGTGATAGACTTCAGAGGAAGTTGGGAAGAATACTTGCCTCTAGCGGAATTTGCTTATAATAACAGCTATCAAGCCAGTATTCGGATGGCACTGTATGAAGGCTGTATGGACGGAAGTGTCGCACTCCTACGTGTTGGACCGAATTGGGGGAACGTCGAGTTTTGGGTCCAGAGATTGTGGCAGAATCCGAGGAAAAGGTGGAGGTAATTCGAGCACGGTTGAAGGAGGCATCTGATAGGCAAAAGTCGTATGCAGATCTTAAGCGGAAGGAAATAGAATTTGCCGTGGGAGATCAAGTATTTCTCAAAGTTTCACCTTGGAAGAAGGTGATGAGATTTGGTCGCAGAGGGAAGTTAAGTCCAAGGGTTATAGGACCTTATCGGATATTGAAGCGAATTGGACCAGTGGCATACCAGTTAGAGTTGCCTTCGGAATTGCAACAGATGCACAATGTATTCCACGTTTCTATGCTACATCGTTATCGATCGGATCCATCCCTTGTAGTGCCGGTTGAGGAGGTGGAATTAAGGCTAGATCTCTCCTACGAGGAAGAGCCGATTCAGATCTTGGAACGAGACGTGAAGGTGTTGTGAAGGAAATCAGTCCCTCTAGTCAAAGTGTTATGGCGTAACCATGGATCGGAAGAAGCTTCGTGGGAGCCGGAAGAAGCAATGCGACAGCAATACCCTCACTTATTTTTGCCAGGTAATTTCGAGGACGAAATTATTTTAAGGGGGTAGAACTGTAAAATCCGGGATTTAGGGCTTGTGCATTATTGCTTAAATGTATGAAGTAGCATGCCTATGTCTGTTTTGAATATGTTTTATGAATTTTTAGAACTTTAGAATGTAGGTGAGTGCCTTAGAAATTATTAAACTTTAAGTCTTAAAAGGGGGAGCTAGGGAATTGAGGCCTTCAGGAAAACTGTAAGGGAAATTGGACATAAAAATGGGCTTGTTTAAGTGGCATTGAGGTGCCACTTAGGGCCTTGGTATGTGACGCCTCAATCAATGGAGAAGGGCTTGGGTTCGAGCCACAAGGGAAGCAAAAAGGGAGCTTTTATTTTGCGGCATTGAGGAGCAGTAGTGGACGGCATAGGGACTTTATGTAGAGGAGGATTAGATGTGGTCAAATCCTTTTAAAAATATCGGCTAAAGTAGAAGATAAATGATGATTTATCTTAATTTATTTTAAATGGGAAGATAAGAGATAAAATAGGAGAAAGGCAAGGATGAGCTAATGTTTGAGTGTTAGCCGAATTCAAGGGAGGGGAGTAAGTGAGGCAATCGGTCATGCTAAGGGGATTAAGTGCCGAAATTCATTCTTTCTCTCATCTTTTTCATTTGTGCCGAAAATCCCAAAGAGATCAACTTGTGTTCTTTTCTTTTCTTCCTTTTTGCTACTCACTTCCATAAGCCGAAACTCATAAAATTTCATTCTCTTTTTCTTTCCATCAAAGGCCGAATATCCCTCTCTCAAAACTCATCATTGCCGAATTCTCCCTAAGTCCCATACTCTTCCTTTCCATTCTTGTTGAGGCCGAATCTCCATCTTCAATCTTTTCTTCCTCTTTTGCAAATTCAATCAAAGCCGAATACACAAGAGACCCTTAACCGATTGTTCACTTTTGCCTAAGCCGAATCCTTTATTTGGTGGCCATAGTCGAATGCTCCTCTACCCCTTTTTGGTGTCGACTTGATCATTTAATCAATAGCCGAAACTCTGTGTTTCAAGCAAGGATATTTGACTAAGTTGGTAAGGGATTCATGGCATGTAACTTTCCTATCTCTTTTTTTTTTAGATTAGCCAAAACTAGGAAATCTAATCCCATTATTGCTTTTTTGGCCGAAACCTTGAAGGAGCTTCGGGATTTCTATTGTAGCCGATTTCAATAGGGGATCTTTCGGGATTCTTTTAAGATCCAAGGTAAGTCATTCGGCCAAGGGCCATTTATTGTGATTAAATGTTAGAATTGGATCTAACATACGTCTATAGGGATTTCGACAGATATCGCAACCAAGGATTAATTTCGAGATTTGAGTAGTAACCAAATCGGCAGCAAGGTAAGGATTTTGGTTACGATAATCATTCGGGATTTGAGTATTTAGCCGAATGGCTCTTTGCTAAAAGCTTAAGTGTTGGCCGAATGTAGGAACTAAGGATCTAGAGCGTTAGATCGAGGTTTTTCGGGATTTCAATGAAACGATAGTACCAGGTGTGTAAACCCACATTAACTCTTAAATGATTTATGGTATTATTTTAATGCATGTGATAATAAGAATGTGAACGATATGGCTAAAGGTACCATTCAATGGTATGACATATTCAGGTATGTTATTCTCTAAAGCTATGTTAATAGTGATATGAATATCTGTTATGACACATATGTGAATTTGTTACGAATGTGGAATAAAGAATATGGCATGATTTATGCATGATTTGTATGACACATGGGGCATATGGGTGATATGGAAAGGGGAAGTGATCTGGTGGTTTATACCATGAAATCTGGTGACTCATGTCACACAATCTGAATATGGTGACTTATGTCACATATAATTATCTGGTGGCTATGCCACAAAAATTTATAAGGGCGATGTGCCAGTCGACTGCAGCGACTGCCTTCGATGGTGTTTAGCGGATGGAGGGTCGATTTAGTAATCCCCACGGTGTGATTGGTTGGTACGGGTGATGTGTAGAGGATGATTAATTAGGTTTGGGTTCGGGAATGCATCATTATTATATTTGTTATATGTATGAATTGTTTATGCCTAAGTCGTTTGGGAGTATGCGAGGTGGTTACACATTGAGTCTGTTGACTCACCCCGTTGTGGGATATCTTTTTAGGTGACACTCAGTAGATGGATCGGGTCGGCAGGAACTTAGTGGTGGCCATGCTCAGCTCAGACTTATTTTATTTTGAATTTATTTTACTTAAGTTTTGGATTTATTTCGGGTTTTGTTTGATGTAATAAGGCCATTAGTATGAAACTGTTTTATGCATGTATTTTTAATTGTTTTATTATGATACGATCATTATCAAATCAAAGGTTAAATAAGATTTTCTTTAAAATAAATTCTAAGTGTTTTGTCACCTAATCACAAACAATTTTCAATTCAAAGGTAAACTATAAAACAACTCGACATTTCTTGTAACTCATGGTTTGCAATATAATAATGATGTTTAATAAAATTTTAGACTTCAAAAAAATTACATCATTTTCAATTCAACCACAACACAAATCAATTTGTTTTCGAAACCACCCACATTTTCCCAAGTTATAAATAAGTTTTAAAATGTTTCTCTCAAGGAACATACCAGATCTGGTCGAGGCTCGTGGGCCGGGTTTGGGGTGTTCCAAACACACTAAAAAAATTCAACAAAGCACTTACCGAAACTCTCCTTTGATCCCGCAGCTTAAATCCGGCTTTTGAGACTAGTAAGGTGACGGGGACAATTCGGCAATACCAGAGAGAATAAGAAAAGAGGTGATTCGGCTAGAACCAAGTGGTGAACCAAAAAGGGAATTTGAGAATGGAGAGTATGGAGGATTCGGCTTCTGAACACTTAGACAGAAAAAGGGTGTTTGGGCATCTCACAAGTGAAGAAATTCGGCCAAAGGGAAAACAAAATTTTGGCATTACTCAAGGAACTTAATTCGGCACCCATATATATATACTAAAATAAATAAATAAATAAACCTACACTCCCTAGTCGACTCAAACTTATAACCAATTAAATTCTTTATTTTCTCCAAATTTTATCCTCATCCCCATCCAAAAATTCCTTTATTTCGCCAAAAATCCAATTTGAATTACATTCAAATTGCTTTCCCAAAACAGCAGCCATCCTTTGGTGTTTCGATCCACTTCAAACACCTTTCCCACGCCAGCAGCAAAATAGCAGGTTATTGCGCACAAGGCAACTCGAAACCAAGACCTCTAGGCACCACTACACGCTACCAGCCACTGCACCACAACTCTTCTTATGATATATTCCATTCCCAACTTCTTTTATGGCCTATTTTCTAGCGACCGAATCATCGAAAGAAATCTAAAAATATTTGTCAACATCCAGCTTCGAACCTCCAACCTCTTCACTATGATACACGCCCCTTGCCACTGCGCCGGCCGCTTTATTTGAGTCATAATTCCTCCCCAATTAGTTATAAACCTTTCTGCCACGCTCCGGGTTTACTGAAAAAGAAAACCAACATTTAGCGCACGCCACGACTACAACCCTGTTCCCCCTCCTACTCCTAACGTCTTTGCCACTGGGCCAGGCGTTTCTTTGTGTCGTAAATCAGGCCCAACTAATTATAAGGCCTAAATTCTGGCCTTCATACTAACATATGCATAATAAAAAAAAATTTTCCCAAGTCCAGGATTTTAACCTTTGACCACCAGCTTATTCAAAACGCCCCAGGCCACTAGACCACCTACTTCCTTGTGCTATCTTCTAACCCAAAAATATTTTAAAAGCCTTCTGACTAACACCAACCACACTTAAGGGTAAAAACAAAATTTTTGCTAAACCCTAGATCGAGCCCAGGACTTTTCCAACACTACCAACCCTTCCTAAATCACCTAAAAATTAAACTAAACATGCAGTCATAATTGTTTTAAACACTTTTAATTCTTTATCCCCTTTTTTATTACTTTTTTTCCCGATCGACAAAATCCATTCTCTCGACACACGAAACCCATTTATTCTAGGCCCAAATTCGGGGTGTTACATAGTGTCTGCTCACTTTAGCTGCAAGGACTTATTAATGGGCCAAAGTTCATAACTAAAACCCGAGAGGGACCAAATACCCCTGATTTGAAAATTACCAAAATATCCTTAGATTTACAAAATTACTAAAATACCCTTGATTTGTAAAATTACCAAAATACCCTTGATTTGCAAAATTACCAAAATATCCCTGATTTACAAAATTTCCAAAATACCCCTATTTTGCAAAATTACCTAAATACCCCTGTAGAGTAGATTTACGAAAATACCCTTGGGTAGTGAAATGACTAAAATACCCTTAGGTGACGAATGTGTGAAAATGTGTATGTTGCATTCATGAAATATATGTTGCATTTGGGTGCATTTTGATGATATGGAGGAAGATTTGAGGATCATATAGTCGCTTGACGACCGTGGATCCATCGGTGGCTTTAAGCCCATTATAGCAGCTTTGCTACAACGTTTTAGTAGTGTCGCTGTTGGTGCTACCTTTGGAGTGTAGGGATGGGTGGGTTGATATTTATATCCCCACAGGAGTGTAGGGTTGGAAGGGAAATAGAGTGCAGGGTTGGATTTGGGATGGGTGCATTGCATTCATGTAATACTGATGTGATATGAGGTCATTGTGGCCTAAGGCCCAAGACCACCGTTTTTGATAGGGCTTAGGCCCAATGTGATAATTTTATGTTGATTGGATTACCAAGGGTCGCACAACTGAGTTTCGAAACTCACCCCCTTTTATTAAATGTTTCTGGTGATCCTCAGTAAACGGCTCGACGTGGGAGAGGACTCGGAGATGGCCGCACTACAAGATACTTAGACATTTTATTTATTTGTCTCAAAAGACATGATTTTAATTACTTTATTTTCGTTGGATATAATAAGGCCTTGTACTCCTATTTGACTTTGGATTTTGAGTTTTGTTGTTTTTGTTTCAACTGTTTACTTAATTGTTGAACTTGGATAAATTTCTTAAATTTAAACATGGGATTCCAATATAACTTACAAGATTCAAGGAATTTGGGCTTTTAGGCCTTAAATTTTAACTTAGCAAAATCATTTTGAATTATCCATTTGATGTGACATTCCCGGATTCGGTCATAACGTCTGGGCTGGGTCTGGGGGTGTTACTTTTAGTGGTATCATAGCCCGATTGTAAAGCCCAGTCTGTGAAATGGGCCTTAGATTTTGGGTTTTTAAAAACAAGTAGATTAAAAAGTGTTTGTAGGATTCTTGAAGTGTGGTTCACAGAGCCCTCGACGTCAAGCCAAGTAAGTTTTTCTGTGATTACACTTGTTTAAATTGCTGAAATGTATTTAGATAGTGGGCTACTTTAAGCAATAGGTTCTTAGAGATTAAAGCCCATAGGAAACTTAAGCCTGTAGTGGATTTACGACTACAATACAACCTTTTAAATCGTTACTTGCATAAGACATGTGCTTTAAACAGTGAAACTATGAACTAAATTCATAAAAATTCCTAATTCAGGTAATACGAGAATCAGCAATGAGCGCTAGAAGAAGTGCAAGGGGTCGCGACAGATGCCATGGAAGTGTTAGGGCTAATGTGCTGACTTAGCTAGTTAGGGAGGTACTGGAGGAGGTTAAAGAAATTAGTGAAACACTTCGGGTTAGGTGCGTGGACTATAAGAAAAAAGGAGATCGCAGTTTTCTAGGGATGCAGGCTCGTTCTGTGAAGCATGTTAAGGTACGTCCAAACTTTTCGGCTTGCGAATATTACAGAAGGCATCATCCGGGTGAATGCTGGAGAAAGTCATGAGCATGTTTCAAATGCGGGTCCGAGGAGCATAAGGCTCGGGATTGCTCAATCACCATTAAGTCGGGTATGTTTTGTGTGGATGCAATATTTTTGGGTATAGAAACTATATCCGTGCAATGTTTATGTGTTATTAAATTAGAATGTTTATGTGTTATTAAATCAGAGTGCGCAGCGAAAGCATAGTGGTGTGACTTGAGCGGTGCGTTTAGTAGTTAGTTGGAAATTTCAAGGATGAAATTTCTTTAAGGGGGTAGAATTGTGACACCCCAAATTTGGGCCTAGATGAATTGGGCCAATTGGGCTTTGGGTCTCATAAAATTTTTAAGTGAACAAGAAAATGACAAATGACATGACGACTTTAAAGGTTTAATGAATTTGGAGTGTCTAGGTGTGTTGGAGAAGCTCTGGGTTCGAGTTTTATGGTGGAGGATTCTTAATTTAATTAATTAAGGAATCAAGGTTGTGAGTAGTGGGATTTTAAATAAATAATGAAAAATGGCACAAAGAAGCTTGTGGTGAAGTGGCTAAGTGACGCCACTAAGGTGTAGAAAGGTGGCGACATATGCATGCAGGGAGGTCTGAGGTTCGAGTGCTAGCTTAGTTTTATTTTGGAGTTTAATTTTAGGCTTCTAGAAGGCTGGAAGTGGCGTGTAGAAGAAATCTAAGGAAAAGTGGTCAGTAGAGAGAATTTAGGAGAAGGATAAGGGAGATATCATGGAAAAAAATTAAGAGATGAGCAGTGGATGAAGTGGTGCTGAATTGGACTTTAGGGGTGCCTAAGTTTCGGCTATAGGCTATATAAATGTGTGTGTGTCGAATCTGGGGTCCTAGGTAATGCCAAATTTTCCATTCTTTTTCTTTTCCTTGCCGAAACATTATTTTTCCACAACCGAAAATACCTTGCCTTGTTGCCGAAATCTCCTATAGCCGAATCCCTTTTTGCAGAAAACTCTCATAGCCAAACTCTTTTATTGCCGAAGTATCATCATCTTCTCTTGCTGGAATCCCTATTAGTCCTGAATCTTTGTTGTTTTCCTCCATCACAAATCAATTTTTATCTACTATCAGTCAAGGTTAAAAGCTGAATCTCGTTCAGTAGCTATCTAGGCTGCAGGATCAAAGGTGGATTCGGTAAGTGTTCAGTTAACCCCCTTAGTGTGTTTTGTTAAAAGCCGAAGGGCTATCTAACTTCTCATTATTGTTAATCTTGTATTAACAAGGGTAAGGTTTAGAGATCGCAAGTGTGGTAAGGATCGTTAGCAAAGTGTATGTATACTCAACTCGATTATGGTTTAAGTAAATGGCCGAATGTGAGTATGACCTTTAGGGGTGACTTGTGTGGATTATGAGTCATTCGAAGTTTGATGGTGTATGTGTGAGTGCAGATCTAGGGGATACTCGTGATTAGTAGCTAAGGAAGGGCTATTAGAACCGGTGGCACACAGTAAGGATACGGTAAGGCTTCGACTTTTGCTAAATGTTTTGATTAAGTATGGGTGATTGATTAATGGTTGGTTGGTTGTAGGTTCAGGGGAAAGGGTAGTATAGCACGTCGCAGTAACCAAGTGTGTACAAACACTACACATACATGATATCGGCAATGCCAAAAAGCCAAAAGTGGCTAAATGGGCCCGGTGGGCCTTGAGGCTATGTTTGATGAAATTGACAGATTTGGTTATATGAATTGAGTTAGTCATGCATGTTACATGATCTGGAATTTTTTTGGGCCTAATAGGCCATATGAATGAGATATGGGCCTAATGGGGCCATAAGGATGTGATTTGGGCTTAATAGGTTATATGAACGTGAAATGGGCTTGATGGGCCTGATGGGGACGTAGACAAATATGCTAGGGTTTAATGGGCTTTAGGCCTAGTTCTGAACAACTCTTAAACCGCATAAGACTTAGTCGCTTTGTTAGAGTGTGGCAACGAACATATGCATGTCTAGGATTGGATCTAAGGAGAGCTTGGTACTTAAGTGGTCCTAGTGGCCCACCTCCTCTTCTCTAGAATCCTACCTGGTGCATAGTGTCTGTTCACTTTAGCCGCAACGACTTGTTAATGGGCCAAAGTTCATAACTAAAACCCGAGAGGGACCAAATACCCCTGATTTGAAAATTACCACAATATCCTTAGATTTGCAAAATTACTAAAATACCCCTGATTTGTAAAATTACCAGAATACCCTTGATTTGCGGAATTACCAAAATATCTCTGATTTACAAAATTTCCAAAATACCCCTATTTTGCAAAATTACCTAAATACCCCTGTAGAGTAGATTTACGAAAATACCCTTGGGTAGTGAAAGACTAAAATACCCTTAGGTGCCGAATGTGTGAAAATGTGTATGTTGCATTCATGAAATATATGTTGCACTTTGGTGGGTTTTGATGATACGGAGGAAGATTTGAGGATCGCATAGTCGCTTGACGACCGTGGATCCACCGGTGGCTTTAAGCCCATTATAGCAGCTTTGCTGCAACGTTTGAGTAGTGTCGCTGGTGGTGCTACCTTTGGAGTGTAGGGATGGGTGGGTTGATATTTATATCCCCACAAGAGTGTAGGGTTGGAAGGGAAATGGAGTGCAGGGTTGGATTTGGGATGGGTGCATTGCATTCAAGTGATACTGATGTGGTATGATGTCATTGTAGGCTAAGGCCCAAGACCAGCATTTTTTATAGGGCTTAGGCCCAATGTGATAATTGTATGTTGATTGGATTACCAAGGGTCGTACACACTGAGTTTCAAAACTCACCCCCTTTTTATTAAATGTTTCAGGTGATCCTCAGTAAATGGCTTGACGTGGGAGAGGACTCGGAGATGGCCACACTAGAAGATACTTAGAAGTTTTATCTATTTGTCTCAAAAGACATAATTTTAATTACTTTATTTTCATTGGATGTAATAAGACTTGTACTCCGATTTGACTTTGGATTTTGAGTTTTGTTGTTTTTGTTTCAATTATTTACTTAATTGTTCAACCTAGATAAATTTCTTAAATTTAAACATGGGCTTCCAATCTAACTTACAAGATTCAAGGAATTTGGGCTTTTAGGCCTTAAATTTTAACTTAGCAAAATCATTTTGAATTATGCCTTTGATGTGACATTCCCGGATTCGGTCATAACGTCTGGGCCGGGTCTGGAGGTGCTACATTACCCGATTGATCGTGATGGATTCGTGAGCTATTAGTGGGTTTCCTCCTTTGATTGTTGATTGCTCAAAATTTATGTGCATCTACTTTGTAGGGGTATTTTATAAATAATTTAAATCCATTAATTTTAAAGAATTACAGTAACCTAAATTACTAAAAACAAATATAAAAAAACTGAATTAACTCTCCTAGTGCTATCTACTCCTAAAAAATATCCTAATACATCAGTTTGATCTACCATTCATCGTCTTCTTGAAGTCCTCTTCTCCTTCTTTCATCATTTTACTTTTTCTACAATATGACAAATTGTTTATAAACATCATCTCCTAGCTGTTTCTTTGGAGGATTCATTGTTTTATCCAATCGCTCTATAGGTACTCCTGCTCTTTTGCATAGTTATGTTATCAGATAGGGAAAAAATATTACCTTTTCCAGATTTCTTGCACATTCAACCATATTCCTATATATCCACGTACCAATACATATTTGCTTCTTTCGTAGTATTCCATACGTTACAATAGCATGGATTGGATTGATGTCGGATACGTAAGTCATGGGCCAAATTTTTTAACCTACAAACTTCATCCAAATTTTGGCTTTTGGTGTCATTAACACTTAGTTGAATGTTTCGAGTATTGTTGTGCCCTTTTGATATGTCCATATATCTTTTCCATCCGTAAAAAATCTCAAGATCTCCTTTGTGTTGATGTTTTTGAACTCCTTAAGATCTATTTTGTACAGGTAATCGCAATAATAATACGGTGCATCGTAAAATTGATAGATAATTCGCTCAATTACCAGAAAATTAACCCCTCTAACCTTTACAGAAGATCGCATCTCATAGAATGGTTTTTTGACTTCCCTCTCTTTTAATGCTAGATAGAATTCCTGCACCACAGGAATTATTATGGGTTCTTTAGGCGAAAAATAAAAGTTGGTCCACTCCCTTTTTGTTGCGATCTCCCATACACCTTTACAATTCCTCATTAAAGGATCAAATCCTTGTTCTTGAATAAAAGTATAAGGTTGTAGCTGTTGTAAATATTTATCTATTTTGCTCTCTTGGAATTCGATATATGGGCTTGAAACGCTTGCACAGAAACTTGCCATTCCTCAGACCTAATCTTCTGTTGTAATCTTTCATTATAAAAATTAATGAGCTTTTCATTGTAAATTTGTGTTTCTTCTCAACGATTGTAGATGTTGAATGACCTATTTATTCTTAAAGAAAATAATAACACAATTAAGAGTTATAATTTAATCCTACTTAGTAAAGGGTTAAAGAGTTATAAATCTAATGGAACTAAACTACACACATGTTAGTGGTTAGTTTTAATTTAGATAGCAGAGTTTACGCAGTGGTGTCATGACATCCTTCAGTGATGTCACCAAGGTGAGTGTAACAGCACGTATACGACCCTAATCGGAACGGTGATTTCGGGACCACGAATCTGAGTTTGGAAAATGTTTTAATTATTTATTTAATATCCATTTTATGTGTTTGAGCATGTGTTGAAATATGGTGAGGTAATTTGATTGCATGTATGTTCAATTTAAGGAAAAGGATTAAATTGCATGAGTGGTAAGAATTAGCTATTTACTCAATTGGGGGTTTAAATTAATATGTCTTTTAATTAAGGGGCTTTATGTTGTAAATATTCCTATTTCTCTTGTAGTGGACGACAAGATGGGATAATATGTTATAATTGTATGTTTTATGAGTTAAAAATACAAATATAATAATGTTATATTATATTTAATTTATATGGTGGAATAAAACATATAATAAAATAAAGAAAGGGTGAGTGGCTTTGTTTTTATCATCACTTTCTTCCTCTAGCCGAAACCACAAAGAAGAAAAGAGAAATTTTGCTTCCAAATTTCGGTCACTAGGATGCTTAATTAAGGTAACCATTTCGTTTCAATTGAAATAATTTTTGTATTTTTGAGCATGTTGAATTGAGCTTTGGCTAGCCTATGTGGTAATTTAAAGTTTGGTTGAATTTTTCATGAGATACCATTGAAGGAAAATTTATGTTCTTGATGATTAATGGTAAAATATTGATGATAGGAGATAGAGTAGTGATTTTTGTTCTTGAACTTTAAGTAAAATTGAGTAAATTAGAATTTAATGTTAAAGAAATTTCTTGAAGGATTAAAATGTTAATTAAGTAGTTTATATGGACTCAAATAAGCTAGAAGGATATTCGGCCATGGTGAAATGAGCTCAAATTTCATGTAAATTGTGTTTTATGCTTGAAGGACTAATTTTTAAAAATTGTAAATTCTTGGGGTCAAATAGTAAATTTCGTAATTAGGAGTTTTTGGATCAAATTGAATAAAATTTTATTTGAATGAGCTCAATTTGGGATTATTTAGATCAAGAACAAAAGGAGATGGGATTGGATCGGGGAAAAACGAAGTTGCACGAATAGTCGGGAAGCTCAAATTCATCGATCTCCGAGGTAAGTTTATAAGCAAATTTGGTTGAATTGAATTCTTATTTTTAAATAATATCAATGTGTATATGATTAATTGAATAAAGCTCATTAAACTATGTAAGGCCGAATGGAACATTTGGGTAAAGTATATGTGGCCCAATGTGGGGTTGAATTATGCATCAAATTTTATATATTTGAATTAGATGAATATGCATGTATTAAGTAGTAAACATATGTAAACATTAAATAGGTGATGATTAAAATCGAATGAGCAAATTTTGTGTATGTATGTGTGTGGTCGAATTGATGGTAAGTCATAAGAAGAATGATTTGGTTTGAATATGAATTTTATATGTATTAGAGATTTTTGAAAGTGATGGGGGTTGAAATGGATGAATGATTTATGATGATTTATGTGTTTTAAATGGTATATAAATGATAATGATAGTGAAATTATATGTCTATGTGATTGAAGAAAATGGTTGGCTAATGGCACTATGTGTGCGAATTCAATTACCGACCACTGTGTGTGCGAAATCGGTCAATTGGCACGAAATGTGCGAGAATTATGCAATGGCACTAAGTGTGCGATACATTGCAAGTAACTGCACTAAGTGTGCAATACGTTACGTAATGACTTGTCCTACTTGTGTGGGTGGATAAATCGACTAGAGACCTTGATAATTGAGTGGAAGTGTCCGAGAAATGGTATACAGGTAATTAAAATGTGACAATTGAATTATTAGTATTATTGAGGTGAGTTGTTCTTGTTTAGGAAATTATAGTAATGTAATGGAACTACTTATATGTGAGCTTGGTTCGAATTGGCATAAGGCATGTGAAGGTTCGGTAGGAAATCTATTTGAATTGGTTGATTATTGAACGGTAACAAGATATGCATAATTGTGTATAAAGAGTGGTTAATGATCATACTGTTTGATCAAAATTTTATATTGATTAGCTGTATTTTTTTATATAAGCTTAAAACTTACTAAGCTATAATAGCTTACTTGGTATGTTTGATGCATTGTTCTTTAGATTCGAAGTGAAGCTTGAGCTCGGGGATCATCGTTGTAATATCCTAGATTTAGGGGTTATGCATTTGTGCATAATTCATGTGTTCGTATAGTCTTGTGAAGGTTTGATTTTATTTAGGAAGCTAGAATAAATTTTTAGTATGGTTTATTTAATGAAGTGGAGTAAGTGAGCTTGACACTTAAGTTAATTTAAGTGTTAAATTAAAGCATAAGAGGAGTAAGTGGCAAAATGGTTAAGGAGCTTGAAAGGTTGCTTAAGGTTAGAGGTTCGAGTAGTTTGGGATTTCACTAATAGGCAGGTGTGTGATTAACCCACCGTTTTCTGGGTTTTTGCTATATTTGTATGTGTTGATTATGTACTAACAAGTGCAGTAAAAGTTATGAGATAAATACCCTTAAAGGGGTATGTCGATAATCCGGTAAGTACCAAACTTGATGATATGTGATTATTAATATGAATATGTGTTATGACTATGCTTGATGAACATGCTCATGCATCATTATATTATATCATTATTTATGTTACATGTGCATGGGTTGGGATATGATATGAAAGAAGGTACGGGTGTACTTCGAGTACGTGGTTTGATGTTAGCCTTGAGCTACATCGTGGATTGATGTTGACTAAGGTCACGTTGTGGATTAATTGCGATTTAGTTCGCGTGGCTTGATGAGTGGCTGTGTGCCTCATCGTGGTTGATATTGGCTATGTGCCATATCATTGTTGATGAGTGACTTTGTGTCCCATCGTGGTTTTGGTGTTAGCTACGGCTACATCGTGGATTGGCGCTGACTGAGGTCGCGTTGTGGATTATTGTGCTTAATTGCACGTGGACGGCATTGATTGCCTTTGGAGTGAAAAGGAGAGTGTGATTTGTTAATCCCCTGGTGTGTGGTAAGCTGGATACGGGGGTGTGTAGAAGATGGACCTAGGTTGGGTTGGGTGCATTTTGCATAATCTCAATGGATATGTGAATTAATGTAAAATGGGCCAAGCCCAGTTTATAAATGTAAATCAGTGTGGAAATGGGTTAAGCCCGATATGTGGAATTATGGGGTTAATTACCCTGTTACCTGATAATGTGATATGATTGTGGGCCAAGCCCAGAATGTGGTAAAATGTGAATATGATATCTTGTTATCTCTTATATGGGTTAATATGTGGTTAACATGTGGGTGGAATTCAGTGGATTAATTGCACACTGAGTCTGTGTGGCTCACCCAATTTTTCTCAAACCTTTCAGGTGATGCTCGGACCGGGTTGGAGTGGATACGAGGTGGCCCATGCAAAAGAGGATTTTCTTTATACAATTTATGTTTCAGTATTTTAAGTATTTAATTATTGTAATAAGGGCCATTTTAAGTATTTAAGAATTTTTATTATGTTTTAAGTTAAATTGTCGATTATATTATTATTTGAAAATGTTTTATTTTAAACAACTTAATTTTATTTGGAACTTTAATTACACAATGTTTTAGTAAAGACAACAAATCTTTTATGTTTTCAACTCTAAGTCAAAAGTTTTTAAACGTTTTTCCGCAGTGGCATTTCAAATTCGGTCACACAAATGGGCCAGGTTTGGGGTGTTTCAATCGTCGAAGTCAATTACATTATCAACTCTTTTGGTACCTTTTTTATTTTCAAACCCAAGGTCTATGGCATGTATAGACTAAGCTACTTGTTAAAATGTTTCTTTAATGGAGTTAATGTGAATGTACAAGGATGCCATGCGAAAATGGCTATCTTATTTTGTTTAAGTTGACTTGTTTATGCATGGTATAATCTATATATTCATGCTTATTTTGTCTTTTGATAATGCTTAAATATGTATGGTTTTGTGGTAAGCAATTAGGGTAAAATTTCATACCTTGATAAAATGTTCATATGGTACGCACAAACGCATGTAAATTATGTTTGATTTATGCATATAGTATATTTAAGAATTTAATGAGTATAGGTACAATTATTTGCATGTACTGTGTGTTAAACGTATAAATGAAATACTAGGTTATGAGTTGATCTTGTTTGGAGTCTAAGTTTATATTTGAATGCTAACTATATTCAGTTATGTGAAATGAGTACTAAGGTATGATTATAAGGTTAAAAATATATAATATATAAATATATATGTATGTAATGGTCACTGTCGAATGGAATGAGTGATTATGTGATTTGATGAATTAGTTGATATTTATGTACATGTCATGCTCTAATGCGCAATAATTACTTATGCAAATGGTCTGATCTTAGATAATAATGAAATGAGAAATTTATAAAATAAATAGTGATGTATATGATCCAAAAATGGGTACATGATTGAATTCAAGGTCGATTATAGAATTGGATTAAACTAATAATTACCATATGCTTATTAAATCTTTGACTGTCAACGTTCCAATGAATAATGAGTCACTAGTTGTTAATGTTTTTATTTGTGAAATGTGAATGAATGTTTTGTTAATTGATGAGAGATGCGGCTTTAATTTATTATTATTATTTTTAGTATGAGTTGGTATATTTTATTAAAGTGGTAACTTTTATAAAGGTGCATTGATGTGTGTTGGGGTCGGGTAATACCTCATAACCCTATTCTGGCGACGGATACCGGTTAGGGATGTTACAGTGAGGATAGTTTACCTGCTTTGAGTGTTTTCCGATGTTGCGACATAAGGTTCTGGTGTCTTGACATGTGAACTAGTTCATATTGTATTCCTTTCTATGTTTCAAAGTCGTCAATTTTGTCACTTTCTTCTTCATTTTCTGTTTTATTTACCAACATCCCTTCAGTTCCCCCTAAACTCCATATAGATTTGTATTGTAGGAACTGCATTTTGACAACTGTATTAATCATTCCTCCAAAATAATGTTTTACACGTTCTCCATTTACAAAGAAATATTGTCCCCCTTTTTCTGATGAGTTCTATTGCTCCATGAGGCATTACCTAGTCTATGGTATACGAGCCTATCCATCTTGATATTAGGTTACCAAGAAATAATTTTAACCTTGAATTGAACAATAGAACTTTTTGCCTAGGAAAGAATTCTCATTTTTTGATTTTTGCATCATGCCGGAGTTTGCTCCTTGCCTTGTACATCTTTGTGTTTGCATAAGCCATAAAATGAAATTCTTCCAATTCTTGTAATTGGAATAATCTTTATTTCTTTGCCAATTTCGGATCTAAGTTTAGTTCTTTGATTGCCTAATATGCTTTTTTTCCAATTCAATTAGTAAATGACAATTTTTCCATAAACTAACTTGTAGGGAGACATACCTAACGGTGTTTTATATGCTGTCTGTAAGCCCATAATGCATCATCCAATCTTGTCGCCCAATCTTTCCTATTTGGGTTCACTGTTTTCTATAGAATTTGTTTGATCTCTCGGTTAGATATCTCTGCTCAACCATTAGTCTGGGGGTGGTATGATGTTGTCAATCAATGTCGTTCATTGTATTTGGCTAAAGTGACCTCAAATTGTTTACTGTAAAAATGGGATCCTTCGGCGCTTACCAATGCATGTGGGGT
Organism: Gossypium australe; assembly: GCA_005393395.2. NCBI lineage: Eukaryota > Viridiplantae > Streptophyta > Magnoliopsida > Malvales > Malvaceae > Gossypium > Gossypium australe. The sequence goes on from CM016615.1 coordinate 19,317,611, forward strand.
TCCAAATCTACCAAAAATATATTTTCTCAAGAACTTAACAACTAATTTTGTATCATTATTGGGTAAGGCCACATCCTCGACCCATTTTGAGACATAGTCAACAGCTAATAGAATGTACTGATTTCCAAAAGAACTTGGGAATGGCCCCATGAAGTCAATACTCCAAACGTCAAATACCTCTACCTCAAGTATCCTTATTTGTGGCATTTCGTCCCTTCTTGATATACTCCCAGTTCTTTAACGTCTGTACATTTTTGTACAAATTAATATGAATCCTTATTCATGGTTGGCCAATAAAATCTTGATTGGAGCACTTTTTGGGCCATTTTTTTCGCCAAAATGTCCCCAAGATAAGGATGTATGACATCCTTGCAGAATATCAGCTACTTTTTCTGCTACACATCTTCGTATCAATTGATCGGCACATTATCAGAAAACATACGGATTTTCCCATATATACTTTTTCACTTCATGCATGATCCTTTTCTTTTGTTGCATGAAAATTTTGGTGGAAAGATGCCCTTAGCAATATAGTTTACATAATCAGCATACCATGGAGTACCATTATTTTTGAACCCTGTTTTGTGGACTGAACCACTGTTCTTCAAAAAAAAAGCATGAAAATTGAATAAACGATCAAATTGAGCACTTTAGTTCAGTGACAAGATGAATTGACGGAAAAGACCATGGTTGAACCATGGCAACAAGTGATAAGTGGTAGCTTCAGCTACACTTATTTGATCAAGGACAAGTGAAAGTGATAAGTGGTAGCTCCGGCTACTTGATCAATGAAAAGTGGTAGCTCTGGCTACCTGATCAGTGAAAAGTGGTGGCTCCGACTACCTGATTAGTGAAAAGTGGTAGCTCTGGCTACCTGATCAGTGAATAGTGGTAGCTTCGACTACAAGTGACAAGTGATTTCCGTGTAAGACCATATTTGGGATATGGCATTGGTGTGATACGTGTTTAAGATGTAAGACCATAGCTGGGCTATGGCATTCTAGTGAAAAGTGATGAATTGACGGATAAGACCATGGGTGACCCATGGCAAAGTGTGAAACGTAGGTATGGTATTAACCATACTGAGTTGTGAAACGTAGGTATGGTATCATCCATACTGAGTTGTGAAACGTAGGTATGTTATTAACCATACTGAGTTAATAAACGTAGGTATGACATTTCCCATACCGAGTTGTGAAATATGGCACTAAGCAACATCGTGTAGCTTGTCATGATCGACAACTTGTGTGAGCAGACTAATTCTATAAGACGTTCACTAATCTGACAAAGTTTGTAAAGTGTTACATGGAATTATGTGATATAACGAAATACGAGTTGATGAGACATGAACATAGAACTTTGTTGATGAATGAGTTCATTTGTGATTATATATTTGTACACTCTTGAGTGTATTATCCGTATGAATTTGTATTCCAAATGAGTTAATGAGAAAAGTTATAATATGAAATAATCTGAAATTTGAAATGAAATATTATGAAACCGTACTTGAAATACATTGGTATATCTTGTATATGTTATTTGAGTTCATAATGTGGAAAGTAAATGCATGTGGAAATTTGAGATGATGATATCGGTACATGGAATCTATTGGTGGATACGTACATCCAAATTTATATGATAGATTTTAGTGAACATTGAAATTGGACTCAATAAGTGATTTATCAATTTCAATTGTGATCGGCAGGAAGAGTTAGTGAGTTGTGTGTCTATGAATTGTTACACGTATTTGTCTGAAATACGAGGAAATGGTGGTACTTGATACATGGAAATATGAGATTGTGATATATAAAAACATGGAATATGTTTGATAAATGTGTTTATTCATAATTATAGTACTGTACACCTCAAGTGTACTATTTGTGTAAAGATAATGATTTCAAATTATCTGTAAGTGTTCTGTACTCTTTGGTAATGCCTCGTAACCCTGTTTCGGCGACGGATATAGGTTGGGGGTGTTACAGTGATGGTTTGGAAATAGTTGTTATGGGTGAAAGATCAGGTTTTATGTCTAATATGGTTTCAGCTATGAAGGTTCAAGAGTTGATGGGTAAAGGTTGTGAAGCTTATTTGGATTATGTGATGAATTCAATTAGTAAGGAGTTTAGAGTTTAGGATATCCGAATCGTGAGGGATTTTCCTGATGTGTTTCCGAAAGAGTTGTTTGGCTCGCCGCCGGAAAGAGAAGTTGAGTTTGGAATTGAGCTTTATCCTGGTATTGCACTGGTGTCCATTGCACTCTATTGCATGGCACCAAATGAGCTCAAGGAGTTAAAGATTTAGCTGGAAGAATTTTTGGATAGAGGGTTCATTCAACCGAGTGTATCTGTGTAGAGTGCACCTATTTTTTTTCTAAACAAAAAAGATGGTACGATGCGAATGTGTATTGACTATAGACAGTTGAATCAGTTGACTATTAAGTATAAGTACCCTTTGCCTCGAATTGATGACTTGTCTAATAAGTTTTGATGTGCAACTGTAATATCCTGGATTATAGCTTATGCATTAATACTAAATTATAAGAAATAGCATGATTATGTGTGTTGTGAATGTGTATTATGAATTTTGTGAACCTTAGTGTGTAGTCAAATGCCTTAGAAATTATTCGATTTTAAGTTTAAAAGAGGGAGTTGGTCTGATAAGGCCTTAAGAGAAATAGTAGAGGAGATATGACATAAGGTTGGGCTTGGTAAAGTGGCTGCAAGGCGCCACTTAGTGTAACACCCCAAACCCGGCCCACAAGCCCTGACCGGATCTGGTATGTCACTGCGGAAGAACGGTCGAAAAATCTTTTTGACTTAAGATAAAACATTAAAATTTATTAAATTTTGAAAACCATGCCCATTTAAAATCATATGTAACACTTTGATGTTATAAAATGTCTAAATTAAAACTTTATTAAACATATATATATATATATATTAAAATAAATAAGTTGCTAAAAATAAATCATCTTCACATGGTAACTAAAATTAATCAGGCCATAATTAAAATAATACCAAAAATTAATAATAAGGCCCTTATTACAACCCGATGTTTAAACAAAATACTTAATATTAAAAGCCATAAAATAATCCAAATATCCTCTTCTGCACGGCCACCTCGTATCCACTCCAACCCGGTCCAAGCTCATGAATCACCTGAAATGGTTAAGAAAAATTGGGTGAGTCCACAGACTCATTACATAATCATTACACATGTTTCCACACGTATGGGCTTAACCCATACCCACACAGTCCATACCGATAGATATGCAAAATGTATCCCAGCCCAATCCTAAGTCCATCCGTTACACCAACCTTAGCAGACTCCCTGCCCAAGGCCGTGGCTAATCCACCGATCACAACCGAGTGATCCCACATATCCTACCTCGGCAGACCTGCTGCACAAGGCCATGGCTGAGCCACCGATCACATCGTGATCCTCAAATCCTACCTTGGTAGACTTGCTGCTCAAGGCCGTGGCGGAGCCACCGATCACATAAGTGATCCCAACATTAATACGTCTACGGTGATGCACTCAGCTATCAACCGCCGAGATGGGCACCTAGCCAACATCTCCCTTGATGAAGCACACAGCTAATCATCAAGCGCTAATGTAGAACGAGGCTAACATTAGACCACGTACATAATATGTACACCCCATCCTTCCTTGATCAAATCCAATCCCCATGCACATATGCAAATGTATCATATCAAATCAACATATAGAATGAATAAACATCACATGTTCATTACCATATCACGTATACATCATAAATAATTTAATATCACAATATACTAACCTGTTAACCGATTACCTCAAACATGGGTATCCACCACTTTAGCCTTTATTGTCGGCTACCACACATCATACGCAAGTATATACATCATTAAGCAATTAACAGGAGAAACAGTGTGATGATTACGCACCTAATTACTTGGAGTTCTAAACTCTTGATCCCAACGCTATCGCTAAGCGAGACTACAGCTATCTGCCTAACTTGCTACTCTGACGCTGGCCCACACCCCGGTGGCCAATCCCGAACCGCCGAGATAGCTCTTTTCTTAAACTTCGGGATAGGGACTTTCCCTTGCCCTCCTTGACTGGTATTTGCCTCCATCAATACACTTAATCAGATAAACCGGTTAATCACCCAAGTCATAAATCCAAATATTGAACCTTTACTAAGTATTGCTTACCAAAACCACTTGAATCCCGGAGGCTACTTTATGCTTCTGCAAGCGCTGACTATACGACTCCCGAAAAGGTCTCCTGCGTTAGGCTCTGCCTCCCCTACAATCGGCCTTAGCACACTTAAAAGAAATCTAGGGCCATTCGGCCAAGACAAGAATCCTTAAAACAAGAAAAAGCTATCGCACCCTTACCTTGCTAACCACTCCCTTTTGCTCCAACCAAGAATCGGCCACCACAAGAAATAAGGTTCGGCTTCAAGGACTTGCAAACAAAGCAGAGAGAATGAGAGACTGAGCGATTTGGCTAAGACTCCTAGATGGAGTTGGAATATTCGGCAAAGGCAAGCCTTTTAGAGGTGATTTCGGCTCAAGTGAAATGGAAAGAAAACAAGTGGAGAATTTGGCTAAGTGACCTTGAAGTTTCGGCCAAAGTAAACAGGTGAGGAGGAGGGGCGTTTTTAGTGTGGTTAGAGTATGAGAAGAAAAAAATGTGAAGGCTTAAGAAGAAAACTAAAATTCGGCAAAGGGACCAAGGGAAGAAGCACCACAATTCGGCACAAAAGAAATGGGTGAACAACTTTCGGCAAGAGAGAACAAATGGGGAAAAGGGTGGCCAAAATGTGAGCACCCCCCACTTATACTAGTAAGTTTCGGCACACACCTAAGTACATCCAACAAAGCCGAAAATACCCTCCTCAAGCTCCCCAAAATCGGCCACTAGCTCAACTCCTCCCAAACCCCATGATTTTCTCCTAAACTTCCTCCCTAACACTCATTCAAAAAGTTTGAATGAGTCCAACCTATATCCTACCTTCCTAGCCGAATTCAAAAATAAAAAGACCAAGTCTTCCCTCATCTTTCAGCATCCACAAACCGCCTAACTCTTCTCCTCCTTGACGCAAAAACAAAGGCCAAACTGCTGCCTTTGCAGCTCAAACCTGAGACCCCTTAGCACCCTTGAGGCGTCACCTTCCCAAAGCCCCAAGTAGCGCCTCCATGCCACTCTACCAAAGCCATTCTTGCGTCTAAACCTCCCCAATATTTCTCTTAAGACCCCTATAGCCAAGCTCCCCTTTTTAACACTAAAAACCAAAAATTTCCTAAGGCATCTCCTACCTTCTAGGGTTCTCCAGACCCCTCAAAACTCATCCAACCTCACCATAGGCCTACTATCACTTGAGTTATGTGCTAAATGCATAACCCCTAAAACCCGGGTGTTACAATTCTACCCTCCTTAAAAATAATTTCGTCCTCAAAATTACTAGGCTGACTAACGGTCATACATCCTAATTAACCACACTACACTATTGTTGTGCACTCTGATCTTAAGAAACTACCATATTTCTAGGCACAGTTTCTAAGTCCACACTCAAGATTCTAGATAGTTACTAGCAATAAAAACAAACAGCCACTAACGCGAACAAGCAATAGAGGATATTCCAAGCATGAGAAACTTACCTGCCGACACATCAGGCACATCATTATCCTTCCTCCGACGGACCGCATAAACCAGACCTGGCTGCCTTGCCTCAGTGCTACCCTTACCGCGGCCTAATGCTTCACGACCTCGGCCGGAACCATTCCCTCCATGGTTCGGACCACGACCCCTTGTCGCCTGCTGACCACCTCTGCCCTGCTGCACATAACCTTGGCCTAATGTCCGAGTCCTATTCGGATCCTGGGGACAATCCTTAATCAGATGAGTCTTGGACTTACACCTAAAACATTCTCGATCCCGATTCCAGCACTCGCCAACATGATACCTTCCACACCGAGCACATGGACGATCCGAATTCCCAGTAGTTGACTTAGAAATACGAGCAGAAGTCTCGATCCTCGGTCTTTTCTGAAATCTCTCGAATGATTCTGACGGTCCCGAACTCCTCTTATCCCGGTTCCTTTCTCTATCTCTATTCTGCCTTTCAGTCCTCTTGACCTCCTTAGCTATCCGAGCTTTCTCCACTAGAATGGCGAAATCTCTTTCTCGTTGCGGAGCAATCAAAACTCGCAGCTCATCTCGCAGCCCATCTTCAAATCTGACGCATCTCTCATAATCGGTAGCCACGATGCCCCGAGCATACCGGCTCAAACGCAGAAACTCAGCCTCGTACTCCGCTATTGACTTGCCACCTTGCACCAAATTGAGGAACGCCTTCCTCTGAGCGTCCACATAGCTCGATCCAATATACTTCCCTTCGAACTTGATCTTAAAGTAACCCCAGTCCACTCGATCGGCAGGGGTACTTTCCTTAACAGTGAGCCACCACTGGTAGGCCTCATCCCGTAGCAACGATACAGCACCCTTAAGCTTCTCCTCTGCAGTTAAATCCAAGTCATCCATAATCCTTTCAACTGCCTCTAGCCAATATTCTGCCACGTTTGGAGCTACCCCGGACACTCCTCTGAAAACCTCGGCTCCGTTCGACCTAAGTCTTTCGGGTACTGACTTCCGAGTCCCATTGCCCACATTGGCTCCTGCCACTCGCTCAAGCACCCGCAGCATAGCCTGCGATACTGCATCGTCTCCTCCTGTCTGATCCTGATGTTCAACCTCAACAGCTGGTGGTGGCGGCACATCGTTTTCTGACCCATGACCAGACCCAACCGGTTCCGATACTGCCATCCTACCTCTACCACGTCCACAAGTATTGCGACCACGCCCCCTAGAACTCATGTCTAGCGTCACGACTTAACCTGGTTTAAGAAATTTTATGCATTAGAAATTTTGTTTCACTGTTTACCCACGAGCAAATTTCATGTAAAGAAGTTTCCGGAAGTGGTTCTTTCGATCAATCAAAGTTTCATTCCAAGTTCTCTATTCTAATTCCAACATTCACATTCTTCACTAAGGACACATTCATTCATCCACGTCACTTTCTTGAGCATTCCCAACCCAGGGGTAATTTCGTCATTTGTCCTACAGGGGTATTTTCGTAAAATTTTCCCAAAACCAGAGTATCTTGATATTTTAAAAACTCTTTGTAAAGTAAAATTATTTTAACAAAAGTTGAGGGTAGTACGGAAATTTTACAATACCGGGGCATTTTTGTAATTTTGTAAATCGAGAAAAATGTCTTTCCAAAATCAGATTTAGGGTTTACAAACCAAAAGGGGTAAGTTTGAAAAATTTTAAAACTAAGGGTTTTAAAACAATAAGGCTAATCCCATTCGGGTTTTAATAATTGGTTTAGCCTATGAACAAGTCCTCTTGGTTAAGGTGTGAACCGTAGCTACGCACCAGGTAGGATTCAAGTAAAGAGGAGGTGAGTCGCTAGGACTGCTTAAATACCAAGCTCTTACTGAATACCACTCCTAGACATGAGTACAATGGTTACCACACCTTAACTCGGCGACTTACTTCACAGGTTTGTTTAATAGCCCTTAAAACTTATGTATGTGTTTGAGTAGACTAGTCCTAGGGTCCAATAGCCCTAACAGTCTAATCTACGAGCCCAAATAAACCCATAGTAGTTCTCATAAACAAATCACTTCACTAATTAGAAATACTTACCTGGTGGACTTCGGGCCGGAGGTACAGGTGCCATGCCAGAATAACCTGAGAAAATTCCTTAAAAGTCCATATTTTTGAAAAGCCCATTTTTGAAAACATTTTTCGGGCCCAAAACCTCAAAGCCGAGTTTTGAACCGGGCTCTGATACCAATTTGTAACACCCCAAACCCGGCCCACAAGCCCTGACCGGATCTGGTATGTCACTGCGGAAGAACGGTTGAAAAAATCTTTTTGACTTAAGATAAAACATTAAAATTTATTAAATTTTGAAAACCATGTCCATTTAAAATCATATGTAACACTTTGATGTTATAAAATGTCTGAATTAAAACTTTATTAAACATATATATATATAATTAAAATAAATAAGTTGCTAAAAATAAATCATCTTCACATGGTAACTCAAATTAATCAGGCCATAATTAAAATAATACCAAAAATTAATAATAAGGCCCTTATTACAACCCAATGTTTAAACAAAATACTTAATATTAAAAGACATAAAATAATCCAAATATCCTCTTCTGCACGGCCACCTCGTATCCACTCCAACCCGGTCCAAGCTCATGAATCACCTGAAATGGTTAAGAAAAATTGGGTGAGTCCACAGTCTCAGTACATAATCATTACACATGTTTCCACACGTATGGGCTTAACCCATACCCACACAGTCCATACCGATAGATATGCAAAATGTATCCCAGCCCAATCCTAAGTCCATCCGTTACACCAACCTTAGCAGACTCCCTGCCCAAGGCCGTGGCTAATCCACCGATCACAACCGAGTGATCCCACATATCCTACCTCGGCAGACCTGCTGCACAAGGCCGTGGCTGAGCCACCGATCACATCGTGATCCTCAAATCCTACCTTGGCAGACTTGCTGCTCAAGGCCGTGGCGGAGCCACCGATCACATAAGTGATCCCAACATTAATCCGTCTACGGTGATGCACTCAGCTATCAACCGCCGAGATGGGCACCTAGCCAACATCTCCCTTGATGAAGCACACAGCTAATCATCAAGCGCTAATGTAGCACGAGGCTAACATTAGACCATGTACATAATATGTACACCCCGTCCTTCCTTGATCAAATCCAATCCCCATGCACATATGCAAATGTATCATATCAAATCAACATATAGAATGAATAAACATCACATGTTCATTACCATATCACGTATACATCATAAATAATTTAATATCACAATATACTAACCTGTTAACCGATTACCTCAAACATGGGTATCCACCACTTTAGCCTTTATTGTCGGCTACCACACATCATACGCAAGTATATACATCATTAAGCAATTAACAGGAGAAACAGTGCGATGATTACGCACCTAATTACTTGGAGTTCTAAACTCTCGATCCCAACGCTATCGCTAAGCGAGACTACGGCTATCTGCCTAACTTGCTGCTCTGACGCTGGCCCACACCCCGGTGGCCAATCCCGAACCGCCGAGACAGCTCTTTTCTTAAACTTCGGGATAGGGACTTTCCCTTGCCCTCCTTGACTGGTATTTGCCTCCATCAATACACTTAATCAGATAAACCGGTTAATCACCCAAGTCATAAATCCAAATATTGAACCTTTACTAAGTATTGCTTACCAAAACCACTTGAATCCTGGAGGCTACTTTATGCTTCTGCAAGCGCTGACTATACGACTCCCGAAAAGGTCTCCTGCGTTAGGCTCTGCCTCCCCTACAATCGGCCTTAGCACACTTAAAAGAAATCTAGGGCCATTCGGCCAAGACAAGAATCCTTAAAACAAGAAAAAGCTATCGCACCCTTACCTTGCTAACCACTCCCTTTTGCTCCAACCAAGAATCGGCCACCACAAGAAATAAGGTTCGGCTTCAAGGACTTGCAAACAAAGCAGAGAGAATGAGAGACTGAGCGATTCGGCTAAGACTCCTAGATGGAGTTGGAATATTCGGCAAAGGCAAGCCTTTTAGAGGTGATTTCGGCTCAAGTGAAATGGAAAGAAAACAAGTGGAGAATTTGGCTAAGTGACCTTGAAGTTTCGGCCAAAGTAAACAGGTGAGGAGGAGGGGCGTTTTTAGTGTGGTTAGAGTATGAGAAGAAAAAAATGTGAAGGCTTAAGAAGAAAACTAAAATTCGGCAAAGGGACCAAGGGAAGAAGCACCACAATTCGGCACAAAAGAAATGGGTGAACAACTTTCGGCAAGAGAGAACAAATGGGGAAAAGGGTGGCCAAAAGGTGAGCACCCCCCACTTATACTAGTAAGTTTCGGCACACACCTAAGCACATCCAACAAAGCCGAAAATACCCTCCTCAAGCTCCCCAAAACCGGCCACTAGCTCAACTCCTCCCAAATCCCAAGATTTTCTCCTAAACTTCCTCCCTAACACTCATTCAAAAAGTTTGAATGAGTCCAACCTATATCCTACCTTCCTAGCCGAATTCAAAAATAAAAAGACCAAGTCTTCCCTCATCTTTCAGCATCCACAAACCGCCCAACTCTTCTCCTCCTTGACGCAAAAACAAAGGCCAAACTGCTGCCTTTGCAGCTCGAACCTGAGACCCCTTAGTACCCTTGAGGCGTCACCTTCCCAAAGCCCCAAGTAGCGCCTCCATGCCACTCTACCAAAGCCATTCTTACGTCTAAACCTCCCCAATATTTCTCTTAAGACCCCTATAGCCAAGCTCCCCTTTTTAACACTAAAAACCAAAAATTTCCTAAGGCATCTCCTACCTTCTAGGGTTCTCCAGACCCCTCAAAACTCATCCAACCTCACCATAAGCCTACTATCACTTGAGTTATGCGCTAAATGCATAACCCCTAGAACCTGGGTGTTACACTTAGGGCCTTAGTAAGTGACGCCACAATCAAGGGGAAAGGGCCTAGGTTCGAGTCACAAGGGAAGTAAATAAAAGAATTTTATTTTAGCTGCAAGGAGCAAAGGAGTTGGACGGCACTAAGACACAAAAGGGATGAGCTTTAGTTGGGATTAAATTCTTCTAATAATTTCGGCTAAGATAAGAGATTAATGTTGGATTATTTTTATTAATTTGAATAAGGTGATAAAGAGAGAAAAGAGGAGAAAAATGAGGAAGCTGATAAGGGAAGAGTGTGGCCGGCCTAGGGACTCTCTTAAGGTGAATTTCGGCCAAGCTTAGTAAAGGGAATAGCCGAATTTCATTAAGGCATTGTAGCCTCTCTTTCGTTTTCTTTTCCTCTCCAAAGTCATCATCTTTCTTCTTTTTATTGTTCTAGCCGAAACCCCTCCCTAAAGATTACCATTGGCGAAACTCCTAAGCCTCATACTCCTCTCTTTTTGTTCTTGTGGAAGCCGAATACTCAAGTAACCCCTATCCCCTAGCCGATTTCTCATTAAGCCTCAAAAGCCGAAATTGTTGATCCACATCTAGGCCATAGCCGAATAGCTTTGGGGGTTCAAGTGAAGGTGTTGCCGATTTCAATATTAAGGGTAATGATGCTATTGTCATCGTTTTAGTTCTTTTCTTCTAGCCGAAATCAAGACTCTAACCCCATTATTGCTCTTTGGCCGAAACTATGAAGGAGTGTTTCGGGATTCTGCAATTGTCGACTATAAGGAAGGATATTTCGGGACTTTTAAGATCTAAGGTAAGTCATATTTGATATTCGGCCAAGAGCTATTTATTTGTGATTAAATGTTAGAAATTGATCTAACATGTGTCTATAGGTATTTCGACAAATACCACAACTAAGGGTTAATTCCGGGATTTAAGATTCATAAGGTAAGTGACTAAGCACACTCGGCCAAGGCCCTAATTAGTGATTCGGATATGTTTCTTATTTGTTCAAAAGCCGAAACTAACCAAGTCCAGTGAACTAGTGTTGCCCGATTGCAAGGAAGAAATACCACGGAATTTCGGGATTTGATTAGTAATCAAATCGGCAGCAAGGTAAGATTTTGGTTGCGTTAATCCTTCGGGATTTGATTAAGTAGCCGAATAGGCTTTTTACTAAAATACTTAGTATTGGCCGAATGTAGGAATTAAAGATCGAAAGCGTTAGATCGGGTTTTCGGGATTTCAATAAAGCGTTAATATCAGGTGTGTACCCCACACTAGCTCTTAATCTATTTATGGTAACATTCTAATATATGTGTTTATAATAATGTGAAATGTGGGCAAAGGTACCATACCAATGGTACAGAGTACTCAGGTACGTTATTCTCTAAAGTTATGTCAATAATGAGAATATCTACTATGACACAAGTGTGAAAATGTTATGAATGTGAAATAAGGCCTATGGCATGAGATTGCATGATATGTATGATATATGGGGCATATGGGTGATATGTTAAGGGGAAGTGATCTGGTGGTTTTATACCACAATATCTGAATGTGGTGACTTATGTCACGTAATCTGAATGTGGTGACTCATGCCACAAAATAATTATCTGGTGGCTATGCCACGAATTTATAAGGGCGATGTGCCAGTCGACTGCAGCGACTGCCTTCGATGGTGTGTAGCGGATGGAGGGTCGACTTAGTAGTCCCCACGGTGTGATGGTTGGTACGGGTGATGTGTAGCGGATGGTTATCTAGGTTGGGTTCGGGAATGCATCATTATTTATATGTGTTATATGTATATGTATGATTTGATATGCCATTAACTGTTGGGACTTAGTGTTGGTGGTTATACACACTGAGTCTGTTTGACTCACCCCGTTGTGGGATATTTTTCAGGTGACACACAGTGATGGACCGGGTCGGCAGGAGCTTGTGGTGGCCATGCTCAGCTTAAAGTGATTTTATTTGGACTTTTTATTTATTTTAAATACTTTGGATTTATTTTGGGTTTTGTTATTGGTATAATAAGGCCGCTAGTATGAACTGTTTATGCATGCACTTGAATTATTCTATTATGACACGATTCTTATCAAATTAAAGTTAAGTAATTTTTCTTAAAAATAAATCCTGAAATGTTTTGACACCTAACACAAATGGTTTTCAGTTTAAATAAGTACACTCTAAAAACTCGACAACATTTTCAACTTATGGTTTTGAAAATAAAGTTTTATCCAAAGCTAGACTTAAAAATAATAAACTCGTTTACAACTCGAACACAACACGAATCAAATCTTCTTCAAACCAACCAAAGTTTTCCAAAGAAATAAACAAGTTTTGAACCGTTTTACTCAAGGAACATACCAGATCCAGACAAGGCTCGTGGGCCGGGTCTGGGGTGTTTCAGCAACAGTGTTTTCAAAGATTGATTTAAGATCTGGGTATTACCAATTAAAGGTAAAGGAATCAAATGTGTTAAAAACTGCTTTTTTGTCTCGGTTTGGGCATTATGAGTTTTTAGTGATGCCGTTTGGATTAACTAATGCCCCTGCTGCATTCATGGATTTGATGAACCGAGTACTCTACTCATACTTGCATCAGTTTGTGGTTGTCTTCATAGATGACATCTTGGTGTATTCTTGTTCTGAGGAGGATCACGATGAGCACCTAAGGGTAGTTCTACAGATTCTTCGGGATAAGGAGTTTCTTGTGAGGTTGAGTAAATTTGAATTTTCTCTTAAGGAACTGGCATTCTTAGGTCATGTGGTTTCGGTAGAAGGGATTCATGTTGACCCAAAGAAGATTGAGGTTATTTTAGAATGGAAGCCGCCTAGGAGTGTTACTAAAGTTTAGAGTTTCCTAGGTTTAGCTGGTTACTATCGTAGATTCGTTGAAGGGTTTTGTCTCATTAATGCATCCTTAATGAAACTACTTCAGAAAAGTGTGGTGTTCGAATGGGTTGATGAAAGGCAAAATATTTTTGATCAGCTTAAGGTAGTGTTGACAGAGGCACCTGTGTTGATTCAACCGAAACCTGGAAAAGATTTTGTTGTTTATAGTGATGTTTCGTATACATGGCTCAATTGTGTATTGGTACAAGAGGGTAAAGTTATAGCTTATGCTTTAAGGTAGTTGAAGATGCACGAATGAAACTATCCTACTCATGATTCGGAGTTAGCTACTACGGTGTCTACGCTTAAGATTTGGGTCCATTCTTTATAGAGAGAATTGTGTGATTTACACTGATCATAAGAGCCTTAACTATCTCCTCTCCCAAATGGAGTTGAATTTAAGGCAAAGGCATTGGATTGAAATTTTGAAGGACTATGACAGTGTGATACAGTATCATCCTGGAAAGGCGAAGATTGTTACCGACGCTTTGAGTAGAAAGTCAATGACGAAGTTGAAAGATATGTTTGTACACTTGGGTTTAGCTAGTAATGTGGTAGACATTACCAATTTGAGCTTTTAAAATGATAGCTCTATATTTTCGAAAGTGCAGGGAGGCAAAATACCAATTCGGTATCGATTCCTTGGCCCAAGTATTGATACTCGGGGTGTAATTATCGATACCTTGCGAAAGGTACTAGTATTTTCTAATGTTTTGAAATTTGGCGACAAACAAAATTCTAGTTTGGTATCGATTTTCAAGGTGGTATTGATACCACATAAAGGAAATATTGATACCTTAAAGGCGGTATCGATACCTACGTAACTTTTTTGGGAAAATTTGATAAGTGGTCCTAATACATGATTAACACCCATGTTATGCTATTTTATGAATTCTTGGCATGGTTTATCAACTTCAAGTGAATGTATGGTTTATAATTCATGATAATGCTATGTTTTTATTAATCAAAAAAAAGATGCATGAGAAGTAACATCTCGCTTTAGATGAATGAATAGTGAGACGATGGTGTGTCATCTCGATATTCAGCTTGGCATCCAGGCCAGGTATGGGATGTTACACTTGAAACTGATGGTCTTGAGACCCACGTCCAAAAGGGGCTCTAGTATGCCTCCAACATTCTTATAACAATCTTTCCAATTTCTGATTACATATCGAGCATATTGCTCATATGTTACACATGCATATACCTACACTTATCACTACAAGCCACACATAATTGCACTTAATCGATTTTCCCGGTGAACTCATCGGTAACCTTACCAAAGGCTCAGATTACAAAGGGCACCTTACTTAATAGCTTGCTTACATACCTGCAACATTCTCACTTAACACATGAGTACTCTTTCATAATATAGGCATATTGCCAATCATGTCATAAAGTGTCGCAAGCATAACTGAAAACTCATCACTTCCTTAATACTTGATAATCTCAATTACTTACAATCTCAATATTAAATAAGCCTTAAATGCACACCTGTACTCATACATGTACTCTTTCTTCATGTTCTCACCTAGCCATTCCTTTGACTTACTCTTTGGACTACTCAGGAACCTTTTCCTTTTTGAACTTACCATTGCCATGTCTTACGTGGTATCCTTGCCTTATGAACTCACCAATGCCATGCCTTGGCATGGTCTTACATGGGACCTTTGCCTTATAGTAACTCATCAATGCCATGTCTTGACATGGTCTTACATTATTTCCTTGTCTTATAGAACTTATCAATGCCATGCCTTGGCATGCTCTTACATAATATCCTTATCTTACCAAATGCCATGCTCCAAACATGGTCTTACATGGTATCCTTGTCTTACCAAATGCCATGTTCCAAACATGGTCTTACATGGTATCCTTGTCTTAGTGCCAGTGCCACATCTTGATGTGGTCTTACATGGAGTCCTTAATCAATGCCGATGCCATGTCTTGACATGGTCTTACACGGGATCCTTGCCTTACCAATGCCATGTCTTGACATGGTCTTACATGGTATCCTTAACCGTCAATTCCTCCTTAAATGCCATGTTATGAACATGGACTTTTCCGTAAATTCTTCCTTAATTGCCATGGTATAGCCATGGACTTTGAGATATCAATGCCTTGTCAAGTCATAGCTGAAACATACTTGCTCAAATTCTCAAGGTTAGTCGTATAACTCAATAATAACATTACTAATAACAATAATTGCATAATAATAAAATGCTACTCAACTTACATACTTACATTCTAAATCTCATCATATCATCAACTTAACTTATTCTCATCAAACTATGCTATTCAATACTTTCTTGTTATCATACAAAGCCATAATACAAAATATGGTCTAACATATAAATTATACAAGTTCTCTTTCCAATATCGAATTATTATCGAACATTAATCATTATATCTGAAACTCAATACTATAGTATTTATGGCCAAAATATCAATTTATCATTCAAATATGCATAATTAAATGCTTATTAAACATATGAACTTACCTTGATACCAAAACGGTCATTTTACCAACTTTCCCGATTTTCGATTTTCCTCCCGTTCTAGGTCCAAATCTCGTTTTTCGGGGTCATAAAGCTTGGAAAGCTTGAAAACCCTATCCATGGCTTCCAACATGTTAAATTCGGCCTAATCTTGAAGATGGACAAATTTGGCATTTAAATTTTGTTTTTAATTCATTTAATTCACTAAATTACCAAAATGCCCCTTAAAAAAAATCTTTTGAAACATACCCATCCATGTCCATTTTTGTCCACCAACTTAGCCAATGGCCTAATTATCATTTAAGGACCTCCAATGTTAAATTTCATAACAATTGGACACCTCTAACATGTAGAACTCAACTTTTGCACTTTTTACAATTTAGTCCTTTTGACTAAATTGAGTGCCTAAACGTCAAAAATTTCGAATGAGATTTTCACGAAATCATTCCGTGAAATTGTAGACCATAAAAAATAGAAATAAAATAAATTTCTCAACATTGGATTTGTGGTCCCGAAACCACTGTTCTGACTAAGCCCAAAATCGGGCTGTTACAACTCTCCCTCCTTTGGGGATTTTCGCCCCCGAAAATCTCACCAGTTAATGGATTTAGGTCTAATTTCACAAGTCACTTTGAGCTTCTCATATAGTCTCGACATCTTCAACATCTTACTTTTTAAATAAACAGATAATTATCACTGTGCTAGACATCATAACATTCTATCTTTAACTCGCTGATATATGTATCAAGATCATTTGAAAATGAAAACCAATACACAGGTCTAAGTTGAACTTCCTATCATTCACACTTTGCCAACTTCAATTTCTTCTCAAATCTAGAGAAAGATTAAACTTATAATAGAATTTACTTCAACTGTTACTCATCGAAACACTTAACTATACTGATGCCACAATACTCATACAGCTTAAAAATCATAGTACCATAACAAGACTAACTTCTCAATTACTTTAGTAGATAATGTCCCGGCTGAAAACAAAACATCTCGATCATCGGAGAAATTTAAACACAAATTTCCATAACAACCTGTAATATCCTTAAAATGGGCTTATGCATTTCTGCTTAATAGCATGCTTGAGTATGTTGTGAATGTGTATAATGAAATTTGTGAACTTTAGAAAATAGGAGAAAGCCTTAGAAAATATTAAGTTTTAAGTCTAAAATAGGAAGCTAAGCAAGGTGGCCTTAAGAGAAAATGTGAGGGAAATGAGACATGAAATTGGGTTTGGAAGAGTGGCTACAAGGCACCCTTTAAAGCCTTTGGGAATGACGCCACAAGCTTGGTGCAGGTCTTGAGTTCGAGTCGCATGAGAAGCAAAATTTTGAGGGTTTTAATTTTTCTTGTTGACGTCAAAAGAGGTGGAGGTAGTGAACGGCACTAAGGAGCTTAAGGGAGGAGTTTTATTCTCTTTAAAATTCGGCTAAATAAGAGATAAAGGAGGATAATTCTTTATAATTTTCGGCTTAATTGGAAGGATAAATGTTGGATTATTCCCATTTATTTTGTGTAAGTGATAAGAGATAAATAATAGATTATTTATTTATTAATTCTAGATGAAGTGATAAGAGGAGAAAAGTAAGGAAATTGATAGAGTTGGCCGGCCAAGGGAGTATTTGGGTGGTATTTTCGGCTAATCATAGTGTAGGTGAGCAGAAATTTTTAATTCTCTTCTCATCTCTCCCTATAGCCGAATTTCCATTTGCTTCTTCCAAAGTCTTCTTTTTCTTTTTATTTTGTCAAGCCGAATTCCTCTTCTCCCTAAGTCCACCATTGGCGATTTCTCCCAAGTACCATACTCTTCCATTAAAGCCGAAACCCACTACACTCTATCCTCTCTTCTTCTTTTCGCAAGACACCAAAAGCCGAAATCAAGTGACCACCCTTTAAGCCAAAGCCGAATCTGCTGTGGTGTCAGACAAAGGAGCTGTCGATTTCTTCAGTAGAGGTAAGATCAAGTTCGATTTTCATTCTATTCCTTTTAGGCCTGTCGAAATTCAGGAACTAATCCCTCAAATTATTCTATGGCCGAATCTATGAAGGGTCATTCGGGATCTTGGCCTATTGTCGATTCCTAGGAGAAAGACTTTCGGGATTTCAAGAATTTAAGGTAAGTCATGTATTCGGCCAAAGGCCATTGATCATGTTTAAGTGATTGGAATCGGATCTAATATATGAGTCTATAGGGATTTCGACAGAGGGATACAAGGATTTCAGGATTTGAAAATTTCGAGGTAAGTACACGTATACATTCGGCCAAGGCCCCATTTGATGATTAAGATCTATTTCTTATTTTTGCAAAAGCCGAAACTGACATGTGACGTGATCTAATGCTTGGCCGAATGCAAGAAGGAATATAGCAAAGTTTTCGGGATTTGGTTAGCAGTGAAAACAGCACCAAGGTAAGGATTTAATTACCGTAATCCTATTGGGATTTGGTTTTATGGCCGAATGGGTTTTAGTAAATTACTATATGATTGGCCGAATATAGGAACAAAGGATCTAGGACGCTAGATCGAGATCTTCGGAATTTGGAGTGAACTTGCTAAGAATACCAGGTGTGTACCCCACACTAAATCTTAATAGTTTTATGGTATTGATTACATGCATGTGTTAATATGAATGTGGAAATTATGGCTAAGTACCATGCGATGGTACAAAGTACTCAGGTACGTTTCCTACTCCTACTGTGAGTATGATTTATGGCACATAAATAAATGTGATAAGAATGTGAAATAAAGCATAAGGCATGGAATTGTATGATATGTATGACATGGGGCATTTGGGTGATTATGAAAAGGGGAAGTGAATGTGGTGACCATTGTCACGATATATGAATGTGGTGACTTTGGTCACAATATCTGAATGTGGTGACTAGGGTCACATTATCTGAATGTGGTGTCTCATGACACAAATTGTTATCTGGTGGCTATGCCACAACTTTTATAAGGGCGATGAGCACGTCGACTGCAGTGACTGCCTTCGATGGTGTGTAGCGGATGGAGGGTTGACTTAGTAGTCCCCACGGTGTGCAGGTTGGTACGGGTGATGTGTAGCGGATGGCATCTAGGATTGGGGTTTGGGAATGCATCATTTATTGTGAATTATGATATAGATGTGTATGATTTGATATGCCTGAATCTGTTTGGACTTAGTGTTTGTGTACACATTGAGTCTGTTTGACTCACCCCGTTGTGGGAACATTTTTCAGGCGATGATCAGTAATGGACCGGGCCGACAGGAGCTTAGTGGTGGCCATGCTCAGCAAGGAATTTTATTATCTGAATATTTTATTTTATTTCAAGTACATTAAATTTATTTTGGGTTTGTTTATTTGATGTAATAAGGCCATAATACGAACTACTTTATGCATGCATGTTATTTATTTTCTTATCATACGAAATTTTTATCAAATTAAAGACTAAGTAAATTTCTATTTAAGAATGAACTTTAAACGTTTTGACACCTAAAAGGAAATGATTTTCAATTTAAAGATAAAACCTAAGACAAAAAGAAAATCGACATGTCTTTTTACTTTAAAAGCAAAGTTTTAATAAAACCCTGATTTCAAAGGAATAAATTGGTTTTCAACTTGAGCCCAACCCAATTCGAGTTTTCTTCCAAAATCACTTAAAGTTTCCAAAGAACAAAAGAATTTGAACCGGTTTTCTTAAGGAACATACCAAATCTGGTCGAGGCTCGTGGGCCGGGTTTGGGGTGTTTCAGCTTGGTATCAGAGCCCAGCTTTTAAACTCTCGGCCTTGGGTTTAAGGCCCAAAACATTTTCAAAGGTTAAGCCCAAAAGAATTTGTGAAATTTTTAAGCAGGTTTTCTGGCATGGCACCTAAGTCTCCGACCCGAAGTCCACCAGGTAAGTACCCCTATCCTTTGTGTGATTTATATTGTGACTTGTAGAAGGGTAGAAGTGGAATGGAACGTAGATTAGCATAATAGGTACTTGAACTCTAGGACTAGTTTACCCCAACGAGTTACATAAAACTTTAAATGCCTAATTAAACAAACATGTGACTAAGTCGCCGAGTTAGGGTGTGGCAACCATTGTGCGCATGTCTAGGATTGGTATTGAGTAGGAGCTTGGTACTTAAGCAGTCCGCGTGACTCACCTCCTCTCCACTCGAATCCTACCTGGTGCGTAGCTTCGGTTCGCCCTAACCAAGAGGACTTATTCACGGGCTAAACCCAATAACTAAAACCCGAAAGGGAACTAGCCATATTTTCATAAAAACCCTAGTTTTAAAACTCTTAAATTACCCTTTTGATTTGCAAACACGATTCTATAAAATTTTCTGAAATATTCTTGATTTACAAAATTACTAAAATACCCTTAGTGGTAAAATTACAAAAATGCCCTTGGTTTCTAAAATTCCCATATTACCCTCGATTTCCATAAAATTATCTTACTTTGCAAAAGTATTCAAAAACCCTATTTTGCAAAAATTTAAGATACCCTGATTTGGAAATTTACGAAATTACCCCTGCGTTACAAAATTACCAAAATGACCCCCGATTTCCAAAATTTCTGCAACAACACTGATTTGGAAGACAAATTTGCAAAAAGAACCCTAAGTTTCGAAATACATTCGTTTTACAGAGATTTTTCAAATTTGCCCCGATTTAATTACCAAAATACCCCTATAGGACAAATGACGAAAATACCCCTGGGATAGGAATAGACAAAAATGTACGAAGAGTGGATGTGTATGGGAGATATTAGGGAATGGATGTGGTTTCTGTGAATTAGGATAGAAAACTTGAACTTTGATTGATCGAAAGAATTACTCCTAAACT
Source organism: Gossypium australe (assembly GCA_005393395.2). Lineage (NCBI taxonomy): Eukaryota > Viridiplantae > Streptophyta > Magnoliopsida > Malvales > Malvaceae > Gossypium > Gossypium australe. The sequence continues at coordinate 19,338,337 of CM016615.1, forward strand.
CTCTACATTAAACTCCTTCGCGAATAATCAGTGGAATAAAGGCTAATTCATAAAATTTCTTAATCAGATTAAAGCACGATCGTAGAAATGAGTTCTAGAAGACGTGGTCGTAATGTGCGAGGACGGAGTAGAGGCAGAATAGTCGTGCGGAACCCGTTAGATCGGGTCAAGGGTCTGACAATGAGGTACCACCACTAGCTGTTGGTGTTGAACAGAAAGCTCAAACAGGGGATGATGCTGTGTCGCAGGCTGTGCTGCGAGTTCTGGAGATGGTGGCTGGCGCAGGTGGAAATATGGGAGCTCAGAAATCTGTACCCGAGCGACTTCGAGCTAATGGGGCTGAAGTGTTCCGTGGAGTATCTGGTGTGGCACCCAGTACAGCTGAGTATTGGTTGGAAGCGACGGAACGGATTATGGATGAGTTGGATCTGACCCCTGAGGAGAAAGTGAAAGGAATGGTGGCACTGCTATGTGATGAAGCATATCAATGGTGGTTAACAGTTCGGGATGGTGCCACAGCCGAGGATCTTACTTGGGAGTATGTTAAGGCAGCGTATCAGAAAAAGTATGTCGGCACGCGTTACACTGATGCGCAGAGGAAGGCATTTCTAGGGCTGGTTCAAGGGAACAAGTCCGTAGCAGAGTACGAAGCTAAATTTCTAAGGTTCAGCCGGTATGCTCGAGGAGTAGTGGCTACGGAACATGAGCGGTGTGTCCGGTTTAAGGACAGACTAAGGGATGACTTGAGGTTGTTAGTCGCTCCACATCAAGAGTGGGAGTTTTCTGCGTTAGTAGAGAAAGCTAAGATAGCGGAAGGAATTAAGGACTTTGTAAAGCAGCACTCTGATTGGAATAAGCAGAAAAGAGGATTTGGGCCGTCAGGGTCAGCTGGGAATGTTCAGAAAAGGTCTAGAGTTGATGGGCCGCGAGGTCAGCAAGCTGGTACAGGAGGGCAATATCGTACTTGTGACCAGTGTGGGAAGAAACACTTAGGGGAATGTTGGAAGAAGACATGAGGGTGTTTTAAATATGGGTCAAAGGACCATATGATTAAGGACTGTCCTATGAGGCCAGAGGGGAATCGATCAGTAGCTCAGAATGTTAATCAGGCTGGTAGATGTGGACAGCAGCCTCAGCGAGGCCGTGGTCCGAATGGCGGAGGTAATGGTGCTGGAAGAGGACGTGGAACACCTGGCAGAGGTGCTGGTAATACAAAAGCAAGGCAGCCGGGTCTAGTGTATGCGGTTCGCCGTAGGGAAGATGGAGACGCGCCGGACGTCATAACCGGTACGTTCCTTATTTGTGGCAAGCCTTATTTTGCTTTGATTGATGTGGGCTCGACCCATTCGTATGTTGCATGTAGAGTAGTGGAAACTCTAGACATAGTTCCTGAACTTTCTGATAGGGAGATGACTGTAGTAAGCCCACTAGGTCAAACTGTAGTGGTGAATAAGATGTTTCGGAAAGTGCCTCTAGAAATTCAAGGTGCAGTATTTCCTGCTGACTTAATGGAACTTCCTTTCGGAGAATTTGATCTCATACTTGGCATGGACTGGCTAGTGGAGCATCGAGCTGTACTGGATTATGTGGCTAAGCGAATGGAGTTGAGGACTCCAGAGGATAAGGAAGTTGTTATGATCGGAGAGAGAAGAAACTACTTGTCTAACGTAGTTTCTACTTTAAAGGCTGATAAGATGGTCCGGAAAGGGTGCAAGGCATTTCTGGCCTTTGTTAGTGCGTTGGATAAGGAGGAAGAAGGTGTTAGTAGAGTTCGAACTGTAAGGGACTTTATAGATGTTTTTCCGGAGGAATTACCTGGAATACCCCAGATAGGGAGGTGGAGTTTGGAATTGATATGCTGCCGGGAACAGCTTCTGTGTCAATCACTCCGTACAGAATGGCACCTAAGGATTTGGTTAAGCTCAAGGCTCAAATCCAAGAGTTGCTTGATCGTGGGTTTATCCGACCCAGTGTGTCTCCATGGGGAGCACCGGTCTTATTCGTGAAAAAGAAGGACGGAACTATGCGCATGTACATAGACTATCGTCAGTTGAACAAGCTGACTATCAAGAACAAGTATCCTTTACTGAGGATTGACGACTTATTCGATCAGCTGAAGGGGGCAGCGGTATTCTCCAAGATCGATCTAAGGTCTGGATATCATCAGCTTAAGGTGAAGGAGGTGGATATCCATAAGACTGCTTTCCGGACAAGGTATGGGCATTTTGAGTTTGTAGTAATGTCGTTTGGATTGACGAACGCCCTAGCTACGTTCATGGATATGATGATCCAAGTCTTTCAACCTTACTTGGATAGGTTTGTTGTTGTGTTCATCGACGACATTCTGGTGTATTCCAAGTCGGAGGAAGAGCATGATGAGCATCTCCGGATTGTGTTGCAAGTGTTGAGGGAGAAGAAGCTCTATGCCAAATTCAGCAAGTGTGAATTTTGGCTTAAGGAAGTTGCGTTCTTAGGACATGTAGTGTCTGCAGAAGGAATAAGGGTGGATCCTAAGAAGATTGAGGCAGTGTTGGATTGGAAACCACCTAAGTCTGTGGCTGAGGTTCGTAGTTTCTTGGGTTTGGCAGGCTACTACAGAAGGTTTGTGGAAGGGTTCTCATCGATTGCCGCACCTTTGACGAAGTTATTGAGAAAGGAGGTACCTTTCGTTTGGACGGATAAGCAGCAGGAGAGCTTTGAGAAACTCAAGAGGGTCTTAACTGAAGCTCCGGTTTTGATTCAGCCGGAGGCAGGAAAGGATTTCGTGGTGTACTGTGACGCTTCTCATACTGGATTGGGATACGTATTGATGCAAGACGGGAAAGTAGTCGCTTATGCGTCTCGGCAATTGAGGCCACATGAAGTTAACTACCCGACGCACGATCTGGAATTGGCGGCAGTGGTCTTTGCTCTCAAGGTGTGGAGGCACTATCTCTATGGGGAAAAGTCAGTAATCTACACGGACCACAAGAGTCTTAAGTATCTGTTGACTTAGAAGGAGTTAAACCTGAGACAGCGAAGGTGGGTTGAATTACTAAAGGACTATGATTGTTCGATAGAGTATCATCCGGGCAAGGCGAATGTAGTGGCGGATGCCCTAAGTCGAAAAGTAGTGTCAGATCTAAGGGCGATGTTTGCACATCTGAGCCTGTATGATGATGGAAGTCTGTTGGCAGAGCTGCAAGTTAAGCCGACGTGGTTGAATGAAGTGAAAGAGGGACAGATGGTTGATGATGGGTTAAGTGCTAAGCTACAGCAAGTATAGAATGAGGAATTGGAGGATTATGGTATTAATGACGAGGGAGTATTGTGTTTTAAGGGTAAGGTTTGTATGCCGAGGAACGAGGAGTTAAGGCAAAGGATTCTTCAGGAATCGCATAGTAGCCCTTATGCTATGCATCCTGGAGGAAGTAAGTTGTACAGAGATCTAAGGGAACAGTTTTGGTGGCCTGGTCTTAAGAAGGAAGTTACAGAATTTGTTAGCAAGTGCTTGACGTGTCAGCAAGTTAAGGCTGAACACCAAGTTCCGTCAGGATTACTTCAACCGATAATGATTCCGCAGTGGAAGTGGGAGCGAATTACCATGGACTTCGTTAGTGGGTTTCCCCTTACGCCTACTAAGAAGGACTCGGTATGGGTGATAGTAGATCGGTTGACTAAGTCCGCGCATTTCATTCCAGTAAGAGTTGATTATTCTTTGCAAAAGTTGGCGAAGTTATATGTGGCGGAGATTGTAAGGTTACATGGAGTGCCGGTATCGATCATCTCGGATAGGGACCCAAGGTTTATGTCTCGGTTTTGGAAAGCACTACACCAAGCTTTGGGCACCAAATTGGATTTCACTACGGCTTTTCATCCACAGTCGGACGGGCAGTCTGAGCGAGTGATCCAAGTGTTAGAGGATATGTTGAGAGGCTGTGTGATGGATTTTAGAGGAACTTGGGAGGAATATTTGCCTTTAGCGGAATTTGCCTACAATAACAGCTATCAAACTAGTATTCGGATGGCACCGTATGAAGCGTTGTATGGACAGAAGTGTCGCACTCCTACGTGTTGGACAGAATTGGGGGAACGTCGAGTTTTGGGTCCAGAGTTAGTAGCGGAATCCGAAGAGAAGGTTGAGATAATTCGGGCTCGGTTGAAGGAAGCGTCTGATAGACAGAAATCCTACGCGGATCTCAAACGAAAAGAGATAGAATTTGATGTGGGGGATCAAGTATTTCTCAAAGTTTCGCCTTGGAAGAAGGTGATGAGATTTGTGCGAAAAGGGAAGTTAAGTCCAAGGTTTATAGGACCTTATCGGGTACTGAAGCGAGTTGGACCAGTGGCATACCAGTTGGAGTTGCCACCGGAGTTGAAGCAGATGCACGACGTATTCCATGTGTCCATGCTACGTCGTTATCGATCGGATCCATCTCATGTGGTTCCGGTTGAAGAGGTGGAGCTAAGGCCAGATTTGTCCTACGAGGAAGAGCCGATTCAGATTCTGGAACGAGATGTGAAGGTGTTACGGAGGAAGTTAGTTCCTCTAGTCAAGGTTCGATGGCGAAATCATGGAGCGGAAGAAGCTTCGTGGGAGCCAGAAGAGCCAATGCGACAGCAATACCCTCACTTGTTTCAGCCAGGTAATTTCGAGGACGAAATTATTTTAAGGGGGTAGAACTGTAATATCCTTAAAATGGGCTTATGCATTTATGCTTAATAGCATGCTTGAGTATGTTGTGAATGTGTATAATGAAATTTGTGAACTTTAGAAAATAGGAGAAAGCCTTAGAAAATATTAAGTTTTAAGTCTAAAATAGGAAGCTAAGCAAGGTGGCCTTAAGAGAAAATGTAAGGGAAATGAGACATGAAATTGGGTTTGGAAGAGTGGCTACAAGGCGCCCCTTAAAGCCTTTGGGAATGACGCCACAAGCTTGGTGCAGGTCTTGAGTTCGAGTCGCGTGGAAAGCAAAATTTTGAGGGTTTTAATTTTTCTTGTTGACATCAAAAGAGGTGGAGGTAGTGGACGGCACTAAGGAGCTTAAGGGAGGAGTTTTATTCTCTTTAAAATTCGGCTAAATAAGAGATAAAGGAGGATAATTCTTTATAATTTTCGGCTTAATTGGAAGGATAAATGTTGGATTATTCCCATTTATTTTGTGTAAGTGATAAGAGATAAATAATAGATTATTTATTTATTAATTCTAGATGAAGTGATAAGAGGAGAAAAGTAAGGAAATTGATAGAGTTGGCCGGCCAAGTGAGTATTTGGGTGGTATTTTCGGCTAATCATAGTGTAGGTGAGCAGAAATTTTTAATTCTCTTCTCATCTCTCCCTATAGCCGAATTTCCATTTGCTTCTTCCAAAGTCTTCTTTTTCTTTTTATTTTGTCAAGCCGAATTCCTCTTCTCCCTAAGTCCACCATTGGCGATTTCTCCCAAGTACCATACTCTTCCATTAAAGTCGAAACCCACTACACTCTATCCTCTCTTCTTCTTTTCGCAAGACACCAAAAGCCAAAATCAAGTGACCACCCTTTAAGCCAAAGCCGAATCTGCTGTGGTGTCAGACAAAGGAGCTGTCGATTTCTTCAGTAGAGGTAAGATCAAGTTCGATTTTCATTCTATTCCTTTTAGGCCTGTCGAAATTCAGAAACTAATCCCTCAAATTGTTCTATGGCCGAATCTATGAAGGGTCATTCGGGATCTTGGCCTATTGTCGATTCCTAGGAGAAAGAATTTCGGGATTTCAAGAATTTAAGGTAAGTCATGTATTCGGCCAAAGGCCATTGATCATGTTTAAATGATTGGAATCGGATCTAATATATGAGTCTATAGGGATTTCGACAGAGGGATACAAGGATTTCGGGATTTGAGAATTTCGAGGTAAGTACACATATACATTCGGCCAAGGCCCCATTTGATGATTAAGATCTATTTCTTATTTTTGCAAAAGCTGAAACTAACATGTGACGTGATCTAATGCTTGGCCGAATGCAAGAAGCAATATAGCAAAGTTTTCGGGATTTGGTTAGCAGTGAAAACGGCACCAAGGTAAGGATTTAATTACCGTAATCCTATTGGGATTTGGTTTTATGGTCGAATGGTTTTTAGTAAATTACTATATGATTGGTCGAATATAGGAACAAAGGATCTAGGACGCTAGATCGAGATCTTCGGAATTTGGAGTGAACTTGCTAAGAATACTAGGTGTGTACCCCACACTAAATCTTAATAGTTTTATGGTATTGATTACATGCATGTGTTAATATGAATGTGGAAATTATGGCTAAGTACCATGCGATGGTACAAAGTACTCAGGTACGTTTCCTACTCCTACTGTGAGTATGATTTATGGCACATAAATAAATGTGATAAGAATGTAAAATAAAGCATAAGGCATGGAATTGTATGATATGTATGACATGGGGCATTTGGGTGATTATGAAAAGGGGAAGTGAATGTGGTGACTATTGTCACGATATATGAATGTGGTGACTTCGGTCACATTATCTGAATGTGGTGACTACGGTCACATTATCTGAATGTGGTGTCTCATGACACAAATTGTTATCTGGTGGCTATGCCACAACTTTTATAAGGGTGATGAGCACGTCGACTGCAGCGACTGCCTTCGATGGTGTGTAGCTGATGGAGGGTTGACTTAGTAGTCCCCACGATGTGCAGGTTGGTACGGGTGATGTGTAGCGGATGGCATCTTGGATTGGGGTTTGGGAATGCATCATTTATTGTGAATTATGATATAGATGTGTATGATTTGATATGCCTGAATCTGTCTGGACTTAGTGTTTGTGTAGACATTGAGTCTGTTTGACTCACCCCGTTGTGGGAACATTTTTCAGGCGATGATCAGTAATGGACCGGGCCGGCAGGAGCTTAGTGGTGGCCATGCTCAGCAAGGAATTTTATTATCATACGAAATTTTTATCAAATTAAAGACTAAGTAAATTTCTATTTAATAATGAACTTTAAACGTTTTGACACCTAAAAGGAAATGATTTTCAATTTAAAGATAAAACCTAAGACAAAAAGAAAATCGACATGTCTTTTTACTTTAAAAGCAAAGTTTTAATAAAACCCTGATTTCAAAGGAATAAATTGGTTTTCAACTTGAGCCTAGCCCAATTCGAGTTTTCTTCCAAAATCACTTAAAGTTTCCAAAGAACAAAAGAATTTGAACTAGTTTTCTTAAGGAATATACCAAATCTGGTCGAGGCTCATGGGCCGGGTTTGGGGTGTTTCACAACCAGTACAAAAGCACAATTTTTATACCTCTGGTAACTGTATTAAAGTACTCTCGCCATCAAGTCAAAACTTATAATCATCATAAGCATTTTAATAATAAGAAGAAACCATTTTCATCAATGGAACATTTCCTATTGATATCTCATGGCTGATACTTTGAACAATATTTTATTAAGAAAATAGAAATAACAAAATCTCAAAACATAGAGCTACACAGTAAATACTCATAAGTACTAAAAATAATCTTAACAAAAGCCACACAATCTTCCTTTATTTTTATTGAGTGAGAGCAAAAATTTACAAATAAAACTGTTTTAGATAGCAGCAGTTACGTGAGTTTGAAAAATCACCAAATATAGTAGAAATTGAATTATAAGTTGGATGAGATATTGATTTAAAGCTTATTGAGTCTATTTTCATATAAAAGAAATAGAGCAAACAAAGAATTTGTATAATTTGAGATATTTAAATTTTTGTGAGACTATTTCAGTATGACTACCTGATCCCCTGTTCTATCTTGGAAAAATCATTAAAAATTGTAAAAAAAATAATTATGTGATATAATTTATATTCCTGAAATTATGAATAAGTCTAGTTTCAAATAAACTAAACAATAAGGTTATCTGAATTCTGTACAAGGAGATAATTGATTCGTAGTGAAGAGAGGTCAGAATAGTCAAATAGTGAAACAGGGGAAATTTTAATGAATAAACTTTACTAATTGGCAAGACTAAAAATTCTAGAAATTTTATGGTATGAATATATATGAGTCTAGTTTCAGGAAAAATTAGCGGTTTGTAATTTGGAGCTCTATAGTTCAAGAAATAAATAATTTATTGACAGCGATTCAAGTAGACAGATTAATATGAACATGAGTAATAAGGTATAAGCATGTGATTTAATGATTGTATAAATTAGAGAACTTGTTGTGAGGATTTGTGTTGTTGAAGCTTTGATAAGGCTACAAATGAGTAAGTTGAGAAAGTAAGAACTTAGCATTATTTATGCAAGTTATGACAGCTTAGTAGTAAGCTAAATTCATTGCTAATGCTTATTATTTTTACATGTGAACTTACTAAGTTTTATAAGCTTACCCCCTTTCTTTCCCATGTTTCAGAGTCCTATTAAACAAGCTCAGGCTGAAGGTCGTCGGAGATCGCTTCACACTATCAAGCTATCTATGGGTATCTTTATTTATAAATGATTTAAGTTATGGCATGTATAGGGGCTTGACTAACTCATTTTGTATATGTGTTAATTAATTTGATTAAACATATTGCTTCATAACAGTAATAAGGATTATTCTGTATTTAGCCACGAGTTGTGGCTAATATTGGTCATGGAGTTATAATGTTTGTGTATGCATGTGTTTGTTAAAGTTTAAATTATAAGTGAAATTTTGTGGCTCGGGATTTGGTAGAATGTATTGTTAAGCCTGGTAATGCCTCGTACCCGGTTCCAGTGTAGTATACGGGTAAGGGGTGTTACAATTCTCGTCTATGATTTCTTCCGCAGTGCTCCAAACCAACATTCCTCATTACTCTGGATCGCCCATACTTGCCATCGAGGTATCTTGTCAACTACCTCCATCTCGTCTGAAACTCACAGGCTATGAATCTCTCCTTGATGATGAGAAACTCTAAATTCCCACCATTCTTTAGCACCTTTTTTTTCTTATCTCTTTCACAGGATTACTTTTAAGTTGAGTTGCACTTTGCACTAAAGGTGCAGAAGGTACAGATCCTACAATTTCTGGTTATGGTTGCTGAGGTTGGGGTACTTGCCTTGTCCCCATGAATTGATCAAACATCATAGTCATTATGGTGAATAATACTTCTCGAAAAGAATTCCTAACAGCACGCAAATTAGTTGTAGGAGCTTGCTTCTCTTGATGCTTCAGACATTTTCTTTAACAACAATAAAAAAAGTAGATTAGATTAAAATACAGTGTAACACCCCAAACCCAGACAAGACACCACGTCCGAATCTGGTATGTTACGGGGAAAACGTTTTTGAGTAATCAGATTTTTCGTTTAAAAACGGGGTGAAAACATAGTGAATTTGAGGAAAATTGGAGTAGGCTTGTTTGATTAGATTTTGAAAACTTATCCAAAGTATATAGTTAAAAACGAGTTGATTTCATTTAGTAATTTCAATAGTTTCTAAGTGCTATTTTAAAACATTTTTGACTTAGCAGAAAATCGAGTTTGATTTGAAAATCATTTGAGTTTACTTTATAACAAAACATAGTGAGATACCCGATGGTATAGTTTAAAACACATTGCGATATAGTTTTGAAAACATTGTATTTCCAAGTTTTTTTTTTTAGTAAAATTTCATACCAAGTTATTTTGTTAAGCATGTTAAGAATCTAATTAAAACATAACCATCATAAAACATAAATCAAAGGCCTTTTACAAATCCAAACTAAAACCCAACTAAAAGTAAATAAGTTAAAGTACCCAAATTGAATAGTCTGAGCAAAACTTTTATTAAAGCATGGCATGTGCACCCCGAGTCCATCCCAGCTCCATGTCCGCGTCTACGAGTCACCTGAAATGTCAAAGGAGAGGGTGAGTCGAATGACTCAGTGTGTAAATCCCGCTCCCAATAAAACAACATGCTAACACACATCATACATAGCAACATAATTAATGCAACCCGATCCTAACCATCCGTATCCCTTTTCTACCCCGTGTGGTACCAAACCACTGGTGGTGCCAAACCACTGGTGACATATAGTCACAATGTGTTACCAAAACACTGGTGTCCCAAAGACACAATATCCGTCAATGTGGTGCCAAACCACTGGTGTCCCAAAGACACGTTTGTGCTACCGAAGCACTGGTGACCGAAGTCACAAATCCAATGATGGGGCCAACCCATCGTGTGATACCCAATCACTAGCAGACGATCCCATATCTCGAGTGGGCCAACCCACGGTGGTATCAACCACAGGGACGAGTCGCAATGAGGTGCCCAACCTCTGGTGTCCCAAAGACACAAATGTGCTACCAAAGCACTGGTGACCGTAGTCACAATAATCAAGTGATGGGGCCAACCCATCGTGTGATACCCGATCACTAGCAGACGATCCCATATCTCAAGTGGGGCCAACCCACGGTGTCAACCACAGGGACGAGTCGCAATGAGGTGCCAAACCTCTGGAGGTGCCAAACCTCTGGTGACCCAAAGTCACAAAGTGTGTACCAAAAACTGGTGCTCGTCAGCACAGAATATCACTGCTCCCTCCACTCATATCACCCACCAACATACCATACTCATGTAACCATGCATATCATACAAGTCATGCATATCATGCTAATATGTCTAACCTCATATCCCATGTCACTGTATCCATAGCCAGGGTATCATATAGATCATCAGTAAACTCATAACAATAATAATAATACTGCTTTACCCGAGTCCAAAGTCATACCCATTAGGGTATATATCAATCATCTGTTTCATATTAATTATCACACAGGTTATCAATCATATACTAAACAGAAGTGTGTTAGTTACACACCTGGTAAATACGAGTCTAGAATCCCAACGAAAACGATCTAAGTCCCTCGATTACTAGCTCCTACACTCGGCCAACACATAGGGGTTAGGCATCTATAACATTCGGCCATCAACAATTAACCAAAGGGGGTTAATATCGAACCCTTACCTTTTAAGATGATTTGTTTCCTACCAAATCCGAATCAAACAATGATTCTCCTTAGCAATCGGCTACACTATAAAAAGATGAACAGTTAATCCACTTGAATCCCTATCTTATTGAAATCCAAAAGAATAGACTAACAAATAATCTTCTTACCACCACTTATCGAATGGTTAAACCAAGGTAGAAAGCTCCACTTGTCTGCTTCAAAGTCCCCGTTGTCCTATGATGCAATCGGTTCCAACATAAGAGATAACACTCATCAATAGTTGTCATATACGATTCTTAAACAACTTAAATCGATTAAGAAAAAAGAAAGAAACTAGATGACCATTCGGCCAAGGCTTACCAATCTCCAAACGATTGAAGCAAGAAACCCAACACTCTATATTCGGCCACCCAAACAAGAAGAGAACCACAAGCGATTCGGCCAGGACTTGTGCCAAAAGAAGAATCAAAGATTCGGCTAAGGTGATTTATACCAATCACGATTTTCGGTCAGAGTTGAAGAGAAGAGTAAACAAAATGCAAAAGAATAGTGTTGATATTCGGCCAAGTAACAAAATAGAACAAAGAGATAAAAGGTACTTCTGATTTGAAGAAAAAGAAAAGATGAATGGTATTTGAGAGAATGGGGGTTTCGGTTTACAAGGTTTCAAAACAAGAAAAGAAAGTTGAGAAGAGGAGAGGCTAGCTTCGATTTACACAAAAGAAAAAGAAGAGAAAAGTGTAAGGGACATTCGGCTTCACCCTACTCAAGAGAACAAGAATTTCGGCACACCTTTGAAAATTTGGTCTTTCGGTTTCAAAAGATGAAGAACAAAATGAGAGGAGTTCACTAGGAAATCGGTATTCAAAAGACAAAATAAAAACCCTTAGAACATTCGGCTAACCAAAGACCAAAGAAGAGGCTTTCTTGCTTGATATTCCAAAGACCGAAATTGCACCCAAAATGCCAAAAATGCAAAAATGCATTTCGGCTAGCACCTCACCCCACTATGCCGTCCACTTCCCCCACTCCAACACCCCACAAATTCGGCCACACTCCCCAAACACACTCACCACCACTCATTTCAAATGAGTGGACCAAGTCCTCCACAATTTGCTCTCCACCTTACATTTGAAAGTGAAGACCAAGTCCAAGTAGAATTTCACTAGCCTTCTACCTCTCCTCCATGCCGTCCCAAAAAGAAGCCAAAATGGGGACTCTGCAGCTCGAACACTGGACCTCCACTCCATGTAGATGACGCCACACCAAGCTCCCCATGTAACGCATGCTTGCCACTAAGCTAGCTCCTCTTTTGTGCAATAAAACATCAATTAAAATTCTTAAACCCCAGCTTCCTCAGCTCCCTTCACTTAACACCTAGAAACCAAAATTTTCCCATTCACTCAGACATACACCTAGCCTACAACTAAGCCCCTAAAATACCGAAATAGCAACACAGCACACTAAACACATGCAATAACATGCAACAACAAAATAGCCCCTAACCCGGGATATTACATACAGGGACTAAGCTAGAGATGTATCATGCATGGCGAGGCATGACATAGCCTTCATTTTTTCGAGAATCGGCTCAACTTGGTTCTGATACCATAACTTGTAACACTCCCTACCCAACCTAGTCATTGAATCCGAGTAGAGAGTGTCACAACATAAACCATACGAGTTTATCAATAAATATTTGAAATTTAGAAAAATATTGAGTTCTTAGTGTAACCCTCAATATGAAAAAGATGAATTATAAGTTGATATGGTGGAAGTCGTATATAAGACATATAAGACATGGTTTGATCCCATACATTTTTTATAAGACATTTTTCACAAGAAATATGGCAGAAGCCTTATAAAAGTTGATAAATTATATAAAACAAATTATGGTTTAATCCCATACAATAGTTTCAAGTACATCATTGGCTGTTAAAATATCACTCAAAATCATCTGATGTATATGCTAATGAGACAATATTATAGAACAAACTATTTTAAATTATATAAATATAACAAAGGTTTATAAATATTCTAATAAAACTGTATCTTAGAAAAAAATAGTAAATCATTATACAAGTCGGTTACAAAAAAGTTTGCACGCCACCCCCACAAAGGTCATGCATGATACAAAATTAAAAAGATGGCTCACAATCAATAGTGCTCTGGCGTAATCCCTTCAATAGAATCACTTCCTTCCGTTAACATGCCTGAAAAGGAAAGGATAACAGAGTAAGTTCAAATGAACTTAATGAATTCCATAAAAAAAAAACACACAACTAGGCTACAATGATACTACTGATGCAAGCTTTAACATCTTAAAGATACTCAACATTTCAAAAAAGATCAAATGTAATAATCATAACTTGCCCAATGACGTTCACAGAATAAAGAAAAACTCAGTACACCAACTTAACACGACACATGGGCAATTACACTCCACCAACTTAACCATAACTTATACCAAACACGTCATTATGCCAGCCTCGTACCCAAAATTCAAAGTTAGAATCATATTGTTTAGTTGTATTCGTATACACACGCCCTACAACTCCTTATATCATTTATGTTCATTCGCATATGTTCTCTCATGATCTGCAAGTCCAGTTTCCAAATATATCTACCCTACCAAAGGCATCACAAACATATTTCTCTTGGTCATCATCATATCTCATATTTTACATATCACATATCACATATTGGTGGCACTGGCTTGTGTAATAAAGAGGGTGTTCCACATCGATACATAACAAACCATACCCACACTGCTAATACTGGTTGAACACCATAAGACCAAACACCATACTTACATTATGGAGAAGGAAAACTTACCTTATACAATTCAAACAAGAATAGAATTTACAACACATGGAGTAAGAAGGAACTCATGAGAAAGTCTAATATAGTAACCTACTCAGCAGATCCTTTGCCCTTGTTACTTGGACCTCTGTCACTTCTTTGAGCTAACAAAGAGACAAACACATCTATCAAATCATCAAACTATCAAAATTTGACATGCATGTATAAATTGGTAACACACAACCCAATCGGTAGCCTGTAAACCAGAATCAGAAAGTTTCGTTCCTCTAGAAAAATTTTAAAATCTATTCATGCATTATTGTAAACACGTAAATTTCTTTGAAAATGACCTAAGGGTTTACAGGAAACTACAAATAATCTGGTGTTAACAATAGAGTTAGCTAAATATTGGAAACTCCTCGCTAAAGATTCTAACTTAGTATTTCTAAAGATTCAGCAGAAATGTAAGGAAAAAGAAGAAGAAGTAGAATTAAAATGTGCAAACTAGCTATTCTGATATCCTTATATATAGATAAACAAGAAAAATAACTTAGTGGGAAGGCAAAAGATCCCACAATCGCTCTAGAAATTCGAGAAGAATTAAATAAGTATTAAATCATCTATAATATTCTAATTCAGTTATAACTAGGTCTCAACTAAACTCTAGCATCACTTACCACGTCATCATAACATATATTTACCATAAAGGAAAACTTGTCGAGCTACGAACTAACGAGTTCACCCAGACATCAAGGGATGGTAATACTTAACAGAAGAGTTTGCCAAACCCTAGAGTTCACAAACCCTGATGTTCTCAAATGGCGAATCCCACAAAATACGCCAAACACAAAGCCAAAAATAAATACTCTACTAACTTACTCATTTTCTACTCTTAGAATAAATAACTATACGCCAAACAGTAACTTGATACATTATCCATCGGGCGGGCTATTACGTGATAGGTTTGGTTGGTACATGATTATAAAAGTGATGAATGGTACGCATATGTTAGGTTTGAATGAATTTGGTAAGGCTTTGTGCATGCTTGTATGATTTATATTGAATCGTTATAAGGAGTTATAAATGGTTAAATGTTGTATGTCATGCCAAATGTATTGAGGTGCCTTGGAAAACATATTGGATTGTTTTGAATTTGGTGTTTTGTTTGAGTTTGAATTTGAATTGTATAATTGAGGTGCCAATTGTGGCACATTGGTTAGGCACTTAGGTTGTTTGTTAAAAGTGATGTTCTTGGTATGATATTGATGCTTTTGAAGTGGTTAAGAATTGGTATAATGTGTTGCTTGTGGCATAAGTGAATTAGAATTAAAAAGCTTGTTTTGGAAGGTTTCTATAGGTAAACACAACCTAATACATGACCAAACAAACGGTCGTATGTCATACACAATTTTATGGCAAGGCGTTGTGGTCTACACATTTAGGGTGATTTTGATACACACAATCATAGTTTGATACATGGCCAGACGACACGACCATGTGACATCTTTTGAGTATTTTCACTTTTGACCTACACGTCTTTAGTGAGTTACATGGTTTTCGCATGGCTGTGTGAATTCAGCTCCACACGATATCGGGCTATTACACGGCTTTCCCACATGGCCGTGTGTCGCATCCCACATGGCCTCAACCTTCGACACGGTCAGGGGACACGACTATGTGACCCCTATTTGTGGATTTTTCTTATGTTTTTTTTATTCAAATTGATCTCTGTTTGATATCGGGTTGAGTTTAAGCTTTCGTAAGCTTGATATAAATCTGAATTTGGTTGTAATGCTTGTTATACTTGGTTATCTATAATGTATTGATATTTAATTGAAACTTTAAATTATAAGTAGCATGTAAATGATTTGTATTTGCCTGTAGCATTCTATTACTCGAGTTCGGTGATCAGACTGAATAAGAGGTATTACAATCAACCAGATATCTATCACAACATTCATGTTATTTATGGATTGAACTTTTCATCTATCTTTTTTTTCTTAAAACATGATTTTAATCAAATTTCATTTATTTAGAAATGATGTTTAATCTTTTTCCCCAAATAACCAAATGCAAAAAATTAATTGGGTACACGAATATTCATCTAGAACCATATTATGATATGATAAAAAGAGAGTGTGGATATGCTTCTACCAATGACTATACTTTATTGCATGCATAGCATGACTTTAACAAACCAAACTCCAATTGTGCGAAGCACAATGTTTCTACACTCCCAACTCGTAAAGCAACTTGTAGAAATGACAATTTAAAGAGCTCTATATTCTAGGGTATACTATTTATAGCCAAAAAAATTTCTGAATCATTTGTTAAGGTTATTTTTATGAATTATTTATGCTTATTCAATCAACCAAATACATAATCATTCAACCAAGGACAGGCAAAAACTTAATTCCGCTCAATATCGCAAATCATTCAACCAATACATATGCTAGAATTTCGATTGAACACCCAACAACCATTTATTAAGCAAATCTAGTAACAACCACCATCCATTAGACTATTAAGTATTTCAGAAAAATAGAGAGAACAAAAAGATAACTCAAACTATAATCGCTTCAATTCGATCACTCTTTTAACACCTTTGTTTTTCCTGTTGTCGTGGAACTTTAAGCAACTTCTTTCACTTTAATAATACATTAAAAGTATGAAAACTATTAAGATTAATGAAATGTAGACATATACAATCCTTAATCAACTAATATGGATGCAATCAATCTCTCCCTTTAAAAACCCAACCAAAAATCTTATGAAGACTCAGCCTAATCTCTACTAAATTGATTTATAAAGAATAAGTACTAATTTGAATCCCATTTAACACTCAAATCCTCTCCGAAAATCATCAAGAAACACCAAAATCGAACACTCCCCTCTTAAGGCTTAGTTTGGTGGCAATGGGAGAAAGAAGACAAGGATTTCATTTAAAGATTTAAAAACTCTCTTTTAATGGTTATGAAAACATGAAAAATCTCACTTACCTTCCTTGTTTTGATGAAATCGACACTAGCTTGGAGAAGCATTAAAGATATGCTGAAGAGAAAATTTTCAATTTACTGTTCTTTTTTTTTTTTTTTTTTGTCTTTGGCTATGTTTGAAAAGAATTAAAAACAAAATTCCATATCTATATTTTTTGGGGAATAATAACAAAAGAATTCGTGGGTAATTTATCACATAAAGCCCTCGTCCTTTTTCCTTAATAAAATATTTGCCTTACACTTATTACCACTCAATTTGACATTTCCTCCAAAATAGTGCATATCCCAATTAATAAAAATTTCAACCTCAACCAATTTAACAAAATATTCTCAATATTTTATTAAGGATCCTAAACAATCTCAATTGTAAGGCATATATTTTATGTGTTAATTAGAATGGGTTTTTAGAGCCTTTCTTGGAACTACTTTAGACCTTTGTCTTCCTCTCATGGTCTTTAACGACTTATCTTCCTTTCATATTCATTAAGCTTTCACTCTACTAGGCTCTGGATTCGAGGTCTGAACTCAAATGGTCGTTTCTTTCCTTTGAGCACACTATACTTAATATCTCTTCACTTCCTATGATCCTTCTTAAATCTTATCTTTACTATAACACCCGTACCCGTTGTCAGATTAGGGTTCCGGGGTATTACCGTACAATTCAATAAGAATAATAACAAATAGCATCAAGTTTAAAAATTTTAATTAACAAATTCATAAATAATCAGATTGGAGTAAAGCATATATTTATGGGCCTGAAATCGAGCCTAGGAGGCCTTAAAATTAGTTTAAGAATAATCAGAAACCAATTCGAAGCAGATCAAAACATTTAGAGACAGACACCCATGTGGGTTGCCCATGTGTGACACACGGCCGTGTGACAGCCCATGTCCCAGGCCGCGTGTGCCCAAAAATGACACAAAACTTGCCCATTCCACATCCAATTGCTTAGGTACCTAATCCAATTCTCAATACATGATTGTAAGACTTCAAAATGCATTTCAGTGACATCCACAACATGCCAAACCAAACATCCTAAAGCCTAACCAATGTGTCACCAATTTGTCACCAATGACACCACATTACAAACACTTAACATTTTCACCTACTTGAATTACATTACACAAGTCTCAACTCACTCAAAATAACTTACATTCAGTTCTAACATACCTTATTCAATTCATATCAAACTTACCATTCCATGTTTGACCACTCATGCTTAAACTAGGAACGTAACAAGCATAACACACTAGTTACTCATTCCACCACATCAAAGCACAACACATAACACATTACAAAATACATATGAACCATACAATCACGACCAAAATGTCCTATTACATGCCATATATGTAACACCCCTAACCTGTATCCATCGCCAGAATAGGGTTTCAGAGCATTACCGGACTTATCAATTAAACAATCATACAATTCTCATATTCAAACAAACTTCATTCAAATACAATCATATAGTCCCTAATACGAGCTCTCGAGGCCAAAACCAAGCATTAGATGTGGTTTGGGACTAAACCGAGAACTCGGGGAAATTTTGGGAAAACAAAGAAAATTTTCAAAGTACAGGGGACACATGCCCGTGTCACAGGCTGTGTGGACATTTGAAATGGGATCACATGGTTATGTCCCAACCCATGTCCTACTGTAACACCCCTCACTCGTATTCAATGCCATAATAGGGTTACAGAGCATTACCGGACTTACAACACATTTAAACATTCATTTCACATTTCATGCAAACATTAATCAAACTCAAGCATAATGCCCAAAACATACATTGGGAGTGGTTCGTGACTAAACTAATAACTTAAGAAACTTTCACGGAACTTTGAAATTTTTTCTTAAAACAGGGGACACACGCCCGTGTGGCCAAGTCATGTGTCTCACACGGTCACCAGACATGCCCGTGTCACAGGCTATGTGGACATTTGAAATGGGAGCAAATGGCCGAGTCCCAGCCCGTGTCTGACCCTTGTAACACTCTAACTTGCGTCACACGGCCAACACACACGCCCGTGTGCCATAAAAATGGCTACACACGCCCGTGTACCAGGTCTTGTGTTAGGCCGTGCCAAACTTGTAGGGTATACTGACTTATGCCACACACCCGTGTGTGAGGCCATGTGGAGCATACTGACTAAATTTCAAAATCAACACCAGGAGACACACGGCCGTGTACTTGACTATGTGTCACACACGGCTGAGACACACGACCATGTCTCTGCCAGTGTGGACAAAAATAGGCTATATACCAAGCCATTTTGCCACTCTATCTTATGCTCACCTATCCAAACTCAATAACACCAAAACATAGCATATATGAGCATCTAAATCAACTCCAAACAAGCATATTTCATACCATTTCTAATACCATTTAATCCAAGATATAAAATCTCACAATGTGCTATTCAATTTCATGTCAAAATTCACTATCATAAACATCAATATAACTTATCTCCAATATGCGAAATTGGCCTAATCTCACAAGCATAACATATTCAACAATTAACACATAATCAAAGCAATATAAACACAAAACCAAGCTAATCAAATTAAGCCAACTTCAATGGCCATATATATACAACCAAATCACAAACCACACATCGAAGGCCATTTGCACACACACACACACATATATATACATCCGAAACACCTAAAATGAGCCAACTCTCATGGCTATCCACAAAATCAAATATTTAACATTTACAAGACATTTCAAATGACCAAATCCATTACTAGCACATAACCAAAATGACCAAAGCCCTATACATGCCATATACTCAAAATATAAGCTCAAAAGTACCAAATTGATAATTGGATAGTGTGACGAAGTCTCTGACGATCCTCGAATCTGAGCTAGCTTTGAAATCACTATAAAACATGGTAAAATAAACAATGTAAGCTATATAGCTTAGTAAGCTCGTATGAAATAATCTTACTCAAATCATAAATATACAATTCATCAAATTAAATATAACAACATATAGTTTATTTATCTAACAAACATTTTCACACATTCAATCATAATCTTATGTATAAACTTCACAATTTCTTCGATTTAAGCTTATACAGTTCATGTACATACCTATACCGTCTCGTACCAATATCATACTCAACCACGTGTTTTATTTACTCGTTGAACCATTCGGAATAGAAGTCGAATACTAAAGGGTCTCACACGACAAGTACCTATACCATGGCCCACAGCCAAATCAAGGTAACTTTTCTCAAAAGTACTGATATCATGACCCGAAGCCAAATCAGCCGATATGCATGCCCCGAAGCCAAATCGGTATAACTCGCACCTGAAGTGCTATATCATGGTCCGAAGCCAACTCATCGTATCCCCTAATGATGTCATTAGCATCTTAAACTATTCCTAATGTTCAACCGGGATTTCGAATATCGAATCATCGTCGAATCTCTATCGTTCATATCCATAGTCTCGTATTCCCAATTTATACAATATCAAAGCATATAAAATACATTTGTTTTGAAATTTATCATATACGAACTTACTTCAGGTTCGAAAATAATGAAACTAGTCGATCAATCGAGTACTTTAGTTTTCCCCCGATCTAGATCTGAATTCCGCTTTTATTAATCTAATATATTCAAAATTAACTCATTTAATAATCTCTTCATTCAATTTAATCCAAAACACACATTTAAACACATTTACACATTTACCCCTAATGTTTCACCACTTTTACAATTTAGTCCTTATTTCATAAAATTACAAATTAATACGATTCCATACTAACAGCCCATATTTCTCATTTATTTCACATTTTAACCACAAAATTTCAACATTTCTCAATTTAATCCCTATTTTGCATTTTCACTAAAAACTTCTTTGTATATCTATTAACAAGCATTCATAATCTATCAAGAAACTTCAAAACACCTGCTTATTCATCAATGGAAACTTTCAAAATCTTTAACAGTTTTGCAAAATAGTCTCTGGGCTAGTTAGTTCTAGTTGCAACAATCATAAAAACATAGAAATCCTTAAAAACCGAGCAAAAACGAACTTACAATTGAGCTCCAAAGTGACCGATTGCTTCAAAACCCTTAAATGGTTTATTCTCCCTTAAATTTCGGCAATAATTAAGAAAGATGAACAAAATTTTAACTTTAGTTTTACTTATTATTAATTTATTACTAAATTACTTATTTAACCTTGATTATTAATATTAAAAACACTTCACCTCTTGAATTCGGGCAACTTGCTAAATAGATTTCTGAGAGACCACAGGGAAGACTACCAAGCAACACTGAGACTAACCCAAGGAAGCAAATTCAAGCCATAACAGCTCAAGATAGTGAAGGGTTAGACGAGCCTAATTCAAAACAAAAGAAGGTGGTAGAAGAAGATATGGTTGAGGACAATAACAAGCCGAAACCGGTAATCAAAGAGTACAAACCCCGCATACCGTATCCCGAAGCGATGAAGAGAGACGATACAGAGGAACAGTTCGACAAGTTTCTTAAACTTTCAAAGAAATTACATATTAACTTACCTCTTCTTGAAGCTCTTTTTCAAATGCTTGATTCGAGGAAATTTTTAAAACAGCTCCTGACGAACAAGCGTAAATTAGACGAGGAGCCACATGTGGAGTTAAATGCAGTATGCTCAGCAATGTTACAGAATAGACTACTACAGATGCTAAAAGATCTAGGGAGTTTTACAATTCCATGTTTAATTGGTAGACTACCTGTTGATAATGCATTAGCTGATTTAGGGGTAAGTATAAATGTCATGCCTTATAAATTGTTTAAACAACTAGGTCTAGGGAAACCCAAACAAACTAGGATGAGCATTCAATTAACTGATAAAATTGTTAGAATTCCTAGGGGTATTATCAAAGATGTTCTTGTAAAAATTGATAAATTCGTTTTCCCAGTAGATTTTTTGTCTTAGACATGGATGAGGATAATTCGATTCCCTTAATTTTAGGAAGACCCTTTTAGCAAATGCTAGGACTAAAATTGATGTTAGCACAGGAGAACTCATACTTCAGGTAGGTGACAAATCGATCAGTTTACAAGCTCTTGACTCAGCCATGACAACAATTGATGAAAGTGAGAAAGTAAATTTAGTTGATAACCAGATTGTTCCAGCTTCATCACATGAAACGCCACAAGATTACAAACCTAAGCCAAATCATGGACCCCATGCCATCAAAGACAAATTACACAAGGAACGAAGCCCTAGGGTCGAAAAACTAGAAAAGTGGACGGCATCCTTCAAAGAAGAACAGGAACCGCACGAAGTAAAGCCAAAGGAGCCCCCAAAAGAGCTCATAGGAACATCAAATCACTTCAAAATACGAGACCAGGTACTGTTAGATAAATCAGATCCTCGAATCACCATATCAGACCTGAAAGCAAACGAAGAAATCCTTCTTGAGGTACGTAATATCTTCCCATACGGAACAGTCGAAGTAAGCAATCCTATATTCGGCACTTTTAAGGTACACGCTTCTCGACTCAAACTTCATCAAGAAAATAGAACCGTCAGCATGAGGGAAGATATTCAAATCTTTAAACCTCCTTGGTTTTTCAATACGAGGAGAGTCTAGCTTAAGCCTATAAACGAGCGCTTCTCGAGAGGCAACCCGAGTACTAACACAATTTATTTTTACATTTAATTTTCAATTCATTTTCTTTTCTTCTTTTCTTTATACCTAGCTATAAACAAACCAAGGGTGCAGGTTTCCAGGCTACACGGCCTTGCACACGGCCGTGGCCGTGGCTGTGTGTACCTCAAGAATCTTTGTACCAACATGGCAGGTGCGGTACAAATCAGACTCAATTGATTTTTGAAGTTCACAGACCCAACCACTCCAACACGGGCACCGACAAAAGCCCACGGTCGTGCGACACGGCCGTGGATGACACTGACTTATCAAGAACAGGTGTGGCCATCTGAAAAACAGGCATGGAGAATCAACACGCCTAGACACACGGCCATGCGAGGCAGCCGTGTGAAGCGACACGCCTTCAGTCCACGGGCGTGGGAAAGTACCAGAATTGAGCCTCTATTTAAATACTAACCTCCTCCCCATCTTTCTCATCCACTTCCCACTTCTTTTCTTATCCCCTTTTCTCACATTCTCCTCTCCATAACAAGTTTCTAAACCCTTGAGCCACACCAAAGCCATGACAAAGAAGCGGAAGAAAGTAGGCATAGTCTCCTTAGGGAGATCGATATACATAAGCTCATGCCGGCCGCTTCATCCAAACAACAAACCAAGGGTCTTTAAGACCATTTATCCTTTCTTTTTCTTTTCTCTTTTGCTTCAATTTCCTTCTCTTTGACAATCTTATGCTTAACTTAGTTTAATATATTTTAGTTTCTTAGCGTTAGGTTCTTCAGGCTGTTAGGGAATTACACCTTGGGAATCACGACCACCACCACCGCAGCCTAAGATGTTCAAAAGGCTACTTGGGAATCACACCACTTCCGCCACCGCCAGCACCTCCGTCGCCTTAGAAGTCACACCCACCTCACGAACCATCTATCAATAAGGATTCTCAAGCCCTTTTATCTTCTAGTCTTAGTTTATTTTCCTTCTTAGTCTCTTTTTTTTTTATCTTTCTTATCTTTATTTATATATTTAGTTTATTTTAAATGTGTCTTAATAACTCCTGGCTAACTCTCTACGAGCTCCCCAATTTCTTCATCTAGCACAGAGCTCGGTAGCAACCACCACCTCTATCGACTTCCAACTCTGGGGAACTAAAATATTAAAAAATCTTAATTTTTATTACTTTAGCCATATTTACTATTTATTTTATTTTTTCAATTTTATTTTATTTTTATAATTTTTCTTTCTTCTTTTTTTTGTCGCTTTCAGGTACCTCTAGTTTATGACTAGAAGAAACCTGATAAGACCTCTATTTTACGATAGTGATATTGAAGGTACCGTTCGTAGAAATCGCAGAGAAATAAGGCGAAGCCTAAACTACATAGACGAAGATCAAGAGGCCAAAATACATACCACATAAGAGATGGTTGAGAATAATCCGCCACCTGCAAAGGTGGCCGAACATCATGCTCCACGTACTATGTATGGTTATGCTAAACCTAGTTTAACAGGAACTGAGTCTAGTTTTGTTAGGCCTACTATTGCTGCAAATAATTTTGAACTGAAACCTAACACTATACAGATGATACAACAGTTTGTCCAGTTTGATGGTTTGCAGGATGAGGATCCTAACACACACTTAGCAAATTTCCTAGAATTTTGCGACACCTTCAAAATAAATGGCGTTTCTGATGATGCCATCCGTCTTCGGTTATTTCCCCTTTCCTTGAGAAATAAAGCCAAACAGTGGTTGCATTCTCTTCCACGAGGCTCAATCACTACATGGGATCAGATGACCGAAACATTTTTATTAAAATATTTTCCACCTGCCAAAATGGACAAGTTAAAGAATGATATCACTTCTTTTGTGTAGATGGATTTAGAGACACTTTATGATGCATGTGAGAGATACAAAGATTTGTTGAGAAGATGCCCACACCACGGATTACCTTTGTGGCTTCAGGTCCAAACTTTTTACAACAGTGTTAACCCTTCAATAAGGCAGCTAATCGATTCAGCTGGCGGTGGAACCCTGAACAACAAAACTCCTGAAGCAGCCTACGAGTTTATAGAGGATATGTCATTGAATAACTATCAGTGGCAAGTTACAAGGACAAGGCCAGCTAAAGCAGCCGGAGTTTTCAACATTGACGCAGTAACCATGCTATCAAATCAGGTGGAATTGTTACATAAAAATTTGATAGTTTCTATGGTTCTTCGCAGGCACATCCAGTTATGCAGTGCGACGCAAGTGAAGGAGTGGTGAGTCCAGAGTACCTACCCTATGGACAGGGCATGGAGAGCGAACAAATGAACTATATGGGTAATAATTTCTGATCTAACAATAACCCTTATATAAACACTTATAATCCAGGTTGGAAGAACCACCCCAATTTCTCATGGGGCGGTCAAAGAAATCAAAGGTCACAACCATACCAAAACTTCCAGCAATAGCCCTACCCACAGGAAAAGAAGCCGAACCTTGAAGAGGCGCTAACAAACTTCATAACAGCCTCAGACACACGTTTCTAGAAGATAGAAACAAAACTTGAGGCATTGTCACAGGAATTCAAGGATCAGATCAGGCAACTTACCATGTTAGTTTCTAAAATACGACCACAAATCCTACCTAGGGATAAAGAGCAGGTCTAGGCAGTGACACTGAGAAGTGAAAAGGAGTTAATCGAAACAAAGAAGGGTGTACCACATGAACTCGATAAAGCAAAGATAAATCCGACTCGTAAGGAAACTAAACCAACAATCCCGTATTCAGCAAAGTTGAAGAAAGACAGCTTAGACGCACAATATGGTAAATTTCTTGAACTTTTTAAACAACTACATATTAACTTACCTTTTGTTGAAGCTATTTCGTAGATGCCAACATATGCAAAATTTTTAAAGGAGCTTCTAACAAATAAAAGGAAGTTTGAGAAAATTTCAACAGTAGAACTTAATGAGGAATGCTCAGCTATCATCCAAAACAAGCTACCGGCCAAATTAAAAGATCCAGGAAGTTTTACTATTCCCTGTTTAATTGGTAGTTTGAGTATAGAAAAAGCATTAGCTGATTTAGGTGCCAGCATTAATTTAACGCCTTATAAAATGTTTAAGCAACTTGGTCTCAGGGAACCAACACCAACTAGGATGAGTATTCAATTAGCTGACATATCTGTTAAGTATCCTAGGGGAATTGTCGAAGATGTTCTGGTAAAAATAGATATATTTATATTTCCCGTTGATTTTGTTGTGCTTGACATGAATGAAGATGTAGAGGTACCTTTATTTTTGGGGCGACCCTTTCTAGCTACTGTTAGGGTTGTCATTAATGTTGGTAATGGTAAACTCGCATCAAGAGTAGGAGATGAAGAAATTGTGTTCCAAATTTATGATGCCATGCGATATTCTAGAGAACAAGATGATTCTTGTTACTTTGCTGATGCCACTGATCATATTTTTCAAGAATCTTTGCAGGAAATCATGCACGGTGACACGATGGAACTGTGTCTTTCACAAGGTGAGGGGGATGATGACGATACTGATGAAGAGAATCCCAATGCATCACCCTCTAGACAGATGAAAATAGAGGACATCAAGATTAATGATGAATTAAAACAAAAACCCTCTACTGATGAGCCACCCAAGCTAGAACTAAAGCAATTACCAAAGTACCTAGAATATGCTTTCCTAGGAGATAATTCCACGCTACTAGTAATCATCTCTTTGGAACTAGGACCCCAGGAGAAAGAAGAGTTGCTAAGGGTACTTAGGAAACACAAAAGGGCCATAGCATAGAAAATGTCAGACATTAAAGGAATAAGCCTATCATTATGCACCCACAAAATTTTAATGGAAGACGAGTATAAACCGTATGTGTAACCTCAAAGACGGTTAAACCCCAATATGAAAGAAGTCGTCAAAGCCGAGGTAATTAAACTTCTAGATGCATGAATAATTTATCCAATTTCTGACGGCACTTGGGTAAGTCTCGTGCTGGTAGTTCCAAAGAAAGGAGGCTTGACTGTGGCAACCAACGAAAAGAATGAATTGATCCCCACCAGGACAGTCACAGGTTGGAGAGTCTGTATAGACTATAGGAAGCTGAATGACGAAACCAGAAAAGATCACTACCCTCTACCCTTTATTGATCAAATGATAGAAAGGTTATCTGGGCACATGTACTACTGCTTCTTGGAGGGACTCTCCGGCTACTTACAAATCCCAATAGCACCTAAAGATCAAGAGAAGACAACATTTACATACCCATACGGTACGTTTGCTTATCGTAGAATGCCTTTTGGATTATGTAATGCTACTACTACTTTTTAGCACTGCATGTTAACCATCTTTGATGAACTTGTGGGAGACATTATGGAGGTATTTATGGACGACTTCTCGGTGTTCGGTAATTCCTTCCACCTTTGCCTTAAAAATTTAGAGCGAGTTCTAATAAGATGTGAAGAGACGAATCTTGTCTTGAACTGGGAAAAATGTCACTTTATGGTTAGAGAAGGGATTGTGCTAGGACATAAGATTTCTAGTAAAGGGATTGAGGTAGATAAAGCAAAGATTGAAACCATATAAAAATTACCTCCCCCTAGTTCAGTTAAGGCTGTTAGAAGCTTTTTAGGACATGCTGGATTTTACAGAAGATTCATTAAGGATTTTTCTAAAATAGCCAATCCTTTAACAAAATTACTAGAAAAAGATGTTCCTTTCAATTTCGATCAGGAATGTTTAGATGCATTCAATGTCCTCAAGATAAACTAATAAATGCCCTTATTATAATTGCACCTGATTGGAATTTACCCTTTGAACTAATGTGTGATGCGAGTGATTTTGCAGTAGGTGCAGTTCTGAGACAACGAAGGGACAAGCATTTTCAGCCAATTTATTATGCTAGCAGAACATTGACACCCACACAAGAAAACTATACCACCACAGAGAAAGAATTGCTAGCTGTAGTTTTTGCTTTTGACAAATTTAGGCAATATTTAATATTATCTAAAGTTGTTGTTTACACTGATCATTCAACTCTTCGCTATCTCTTAACTAAACCTGATGCAAAACCTCAACTAATACGTTGGATCTTAGATGTGGAAATACAGGATAAAAAGGGAGCTGAAAACCTTGCAGCAGATCACCTCTCCACACTTGAGAACCCACATATCGAAGAGCTTGACGAAAGTGAGATAAACGACTCGTTCCCTGAAGAACAACTCTTTTCTATAACCAACTTCGAGGTACCATGGTTTGCAGACATTGCGGATTATTTAGCTGCTAACATCTTACCAAAAAGGTTAACACATCATCAAAAGAAACGATTCTTTGCTAATGTGAAAAACTATTTTTGGGAAGACCCTTTTCTTTTCCGCATATGTGCAGATCAAGTAATTCGGAGATACGTTACAAGGGCAGAAGCAAGTAAAATCCTGGAACACTGCCATTCTGGACCTTCAGGACGACATTACAATGGAATCAAGACAGCACACAAAATAGTCGAATCTGGATTTTATTGGCCAACCCTTTTCGAAGATGCCAACAGGTATGCCACTTCATATGATAAATGCCAAAGATCAGGTAATATTTCTAAACGCGATGAAATGCCTCAAACATATATGTTATCATGTGAAATATTTGATGTATGGGGTATTGACTTTATGGGTTCGTTCCCTTGTTCGTTTGGAAATAAATACATCTTAGTAGCGGTTGATTACATGTCAAAATGGGTGGAATCCCAAGCCTTACCTACTAACGATGCTAGAGCTGTAGTAAAGTTTCTTAAGAAACTTTTCTCTCGTTTTGGAACACCCAAAGCAATCATCAGCGATAGGGGTACTCACTTTTGCAATACTCAATTTGAAAAAAGTCTTAAGAAAATATGGAGTATACCACAGAACAGCTACCCCTTATCATCCCCAAACCAGTGGGCAAGTGGAACTGGCAAATCGAGAGCTTAAGCGAATCCTAGAGAAAACGCTTGAATCAAATAGGAAGGATTGGGCAGTAAAGGTAGATGATGCTTTATGGGCCTACAGAATAGCATTTAAAACCCTTCTAGGGACATCCCCGTATAAACTCGTTTACGGGAAGAGTTGTCATCTACCGTTTGTGTTAGAACAAAAAGCCTACTGGGCGATAAAGTTCTTGAATTACGATCTCGAAACTGTAGGTGAGAAAAGGATGATGCAGTTAAAAGAATTAAATGAATGGCGAACTGAGGCCTATGAGAATTCACGACTATATAAGAAGGCAACAAAACGATGCCATGATGCTCGTTTAAAACAATCAAAGCAATTTGAAGTAGGAAACTTAGTCCTGCTGTATAATTCAAGGCTCAAATTATTTCCAGGAAAGCTGAAATCAAGGTGGTCAGGACCGTTGATGATATAATCTATTTTCCCTTACGGCACAGTCGAGGTAACACATCCAACTCAAGGAACATTCAAGGTAAATGGCCATCAACTGAAAATTTATAATGGCGAGGATTTCAAGGAATTAAGATAGGAGCTTCAGCTCCGTAAACCTTTTTTTAGAAATGAAAACAGGGTAAGTCTAGCTTAAGACTTTAAACGAGCGCTTCTCGGGAGGCAACCCGAGCACTAACTCCACTAACCACATAAATTTTCACATTTTAATTTTTCAAACTAACTGATGCAGGAAAGTGCAGGTTTCATACCATACGGCCTTATACACGGGCGTGCCCGTGGCCGTGTAGCTTCCATGGGATAGAAAACGAGCGTCCAGGTAGACGTGCGAAAAGAAGAAGAAAAATTGTCCCCAACACGGGCTTCTATAAAAAGACCACGGCCATGCAAAGCGACCGTGGTCTAGCCTCAAAAAACCAACATGGGCACAAGCCACACCCGTCCATACCAACCGTGTGCAACACTGACTTGTCGAACACGTGCAGGATACGGCCGTGCATGACGACCATGTGGAGATTCTAACATGCCAACCACGGGCATCACACGCCCGTGCTTAATAACCGTGTGTAATATTGACTTGTCGATACGGGAGGAGCACGCCCGTAGTAAAAGACCGTGTGAAGAAGAACAGGGGTGTGCCATTCTAACCAGGACCGTACCCAAATACCCTGAATGCGCCCAAAATTCAAACTCACGAAAAACATGGGCTCATTAAAATCAAGCACGGGCGTGGCCCTTGCCCGTGTCCCCACCCCTACCTAAGCAACTTAAACCGCTCATCTTCCCCAAATCAAACCTAAAACAATTTCTCAGCCTCTTCTATTCTAAAATCCGGCCACACCCACGTCCTCAACCTCCTCACAACTCCTCAACCTTCCCTTTTCTAAAAACCTTACAAAAACCGCGCCCACGCCCTCGCCACCGCCGTGCTGCAGCAACCCTCGCCACCGCCGTGCTGCAGCAAACCTTACATAATTAAGCAGAGTTGATCGAATGCCTAGAGATAGGGTTACGAGATTTTGCCGGATTAGGGTGAAACCTAATATGGGAGTCCATTGATCGATTTACTGCTGTCCTAGGGGATTATCATAAGCGAACGAGAGTTCCACTAATTAACCTAGGGTTAGACGTTAACTTTAAGGCTAAATAATAAAAAGAAAGTGAGTATTAATACTTTTATTTCCTTTGGGTTCGATAACCGGTCTTGCCTAAGCTATACTACTGTTCGATAGGTACACTTGCCTTAATATTGTTGTCAGAGTCAGTATCCAGGTTTGATAATTCTTTTATAAATATTTAAAGCTCTGATTTTACAGCGATCAAGTTTTTGGCGCCGTTGTCGTGGAACTAAAATATTAAGAAAACTCTATTTTTATTACTT
Organism: Gossypium australe; assembly: GCA_005393395.2. Classification (NCBI taxonomy): domain Eukaryota; kingdom Viridiplantae; phylum Streptophyta; class Magnoliopsida; order Malvales; family Malvaceae; genus Gossypium; species Gossypium australe. The sequence continues at coordinate 19,368,457 of CM016615.1, forward strand.
TAGCCCTAATTTTTATTTTTTGCAATTTATTTTTGTTTTTGTTTTTATTTTTGTTTACTGAAATTTTCTCTCTTTCTTTTCAAATAGGTACCTCTAGTTTATGACAAGAAGGAACCTGAGGGAACCTTTGGTATTCGACAATGAAATCGAAGCGATCGCTCGTAGGAATCGTCGGGAAACCAGGGGAGCCCTAGATTACACGGAGAGAGAGGAAGAAGATAGATCCAATCCTACTGAAGGGATGGACGAAAACAACCCACCACCACGCGATATGGGTGACAACAACGCTCCACGCACAATGTTCGATTATGTGAAACCACATTTAACAGGAGCAGAATCTAGTATTGTTAGGCCTGCTATATCTGCTAACAATTTAGAATTAAAGCCTAACACAATACAAATGATCCAACAATTTGTTTAATTTGATGGTTTGCAGGACGAAGATCCAAACACGCATATAGGTAACTTCTTAGAGTTCTGTGATACCTTCAAAATAAATGGCGTTTCTGATGATGCCATACGTATTCGGTTATTCCCATTTTCATTAAGAAATAAACCTAAACAATGGTTAAACTTGTTACAACGAGGGTCAATCACTACATGGGATCAGATGACCGAAAAGTTTTTGATGAAATATTTCCCACTGGCAAAAACAGCCAAATTATGGAATGATATCTCTTCTTTTGTGCAGATGGATGTAGAGACGCTATACGATGCATGGGAGAGATTCAAAGATCTCTTGAGAATGTGCCCACACCATGGCCTACCCTTGTGGCTACAAGTCCAAACCTTTTACAAAGGTGTAAACCCCTCAACGAGACAACTTATAGATTCAGCCGCCAGTGGAACACTGAACAACAAAACCCCAGAAGTAGCCTACGAGTTCATTGAGGAGATGTCATTAAACAATTATCAGTGGCAAGCTTCAAGGACCAAACCGACAAAATCGACAGGAGTTTTCAACATCGATTCCATGACCATGCTATCAACACAGCTAGAGATGATGAATAAAAAGCTTGATAATTTGTGTTCATCACAGGTACATCCAGTCATGCAGTGCGATGCAAGTGGAACTGTGGCAAATCCTGAGTACCCACCCTACCAACCATGAGCAGAAGATGAACAAATGATCTATATAGGTAATAATTTCTGATCTAATAATAATCCTTATAGTAACACTTACAATCTAGGTTGGAGGAACCACCCAAATTTTTTCTGGGGAGGACAAGGAAACCAAGGAAATCAAAGGCAACAACCTCTTCAAAACTTTCGAAATCAGCCTTATCCACAAGAAAAGAAACCATCCTTCGAGGAACATCTTCAAGAAACTGATAGAGCAGTCAAAAGTAACGAGAGACGACTCGATGAAATTGCTAAGCCAGTCAAGGAGGTGACTAATGCAGTCGAACAACTCGCAAAACTAATGTCAGAACGACCGCAAAGACGTCTACCAAGCAACACTGAAGTTAATCCTAAGGAGCAAATTCAAGCAATCACAGCTCAGGACAATAATGAATTAGCTGAACTGAATTCAATACCAGAAAAGAAAGTAGACGAAGGTAAAACAGAGGTACCACAAGAGAAGCCAAAACCAGTAATTAAGGAATATCAACCTCGCATACATTATCCTGAAGCCATAAAAAGAGACGATTCAGAGGAACAATTCGGTAAGTTTCTTAAACTTTTAAAAAAATTACATATTAACTTACCTCTGCTTGAAGCTCTTTTTCAGATGCCAGATTCGAGAAAATTTTTAAGACAGCTCTTGACCAACAAACGTAGAACAGATGAAGAACACCATGTGGAACTAAACGCAACATGCTCAGCAATATTACAAAACAAACTACCACAAAAACTAAAAGATCCAGGGAGTTTTACAATTCCATGTTTTATTGGTAGCCTACATATTAACAATGCGTTAGCTGATCTAGAGGCAAGCATAAACGTCATGCCTTACTCACTGTTTAAATGACTAGGTCTAGGGAAGCCCAAACAAACTAGGATGAGTATTCAATTAGCTGATAACACTGTTAGAATTCCTAGGGGCATTATCGAAGATGGTCTTGTAAAAATCGATAAATTTGTTTTCCCAGTAGACTTTGTTGTCTTAGACATGGATGAGGATAATTCAATTCCTTTAATTTTATGAAGACCTTTTCTAGCAACTGCCAGAACTAAAATTGATGTTGCAACAGGTGAGCTCATACTTCGTGTAGGTGATGAATCAATTAATCTTCAAGCTCTCGACTCGGTAAGAAAGCCATTTCAGTTAATAACCATATTATTCAATCTTCATCATAGGAAACAGCACAAAGCCTAAGCCCTGAGCCAGCTCATATAGACAATTTAGAGAATCAGAAGGCAGAAATCAAAAGAGAGCTAGATTCACACGAAGAAAAACCCGAGGAACCACAAGAAGAGCTCATGGGGACATCAAATCACTTCAACATAGGAGATCAAGTACTGTTAGACAAAACCGATCCCCAAATCACTATCACAGACCTAAAAGCAAAGAGAGAGATCCTTCTCAAAGTACATGATATCTTCCCAAACGACATAGTTAAGGTAAGCAATCCAATATTCGGCACTTCCAAAGAAAATGCTTCTCGACTTCAACATTATCAAGAAAACGAAACTGTAAGCATGAGGGAAGATATTCAAACCTTTAAACCTCCCTAACATTTTCAAACACGAGGAAGTCTAGCTAAAGACTATAAACGAGCGCTTCTCGGGAGGCAACCCGAGCACTAACCTTATTTTTTTCCTTTGTTTTTATTTATCTTTTCCTTTTTCTTCTCTTTTTTCTTTTTTAAGTTAACCAAAAATGTAGGTTTTCTAGGCCACACGGCCTTACACACTGCCGTGTCCGTGGCCGTGTGGACCACCTAAACCACCACACTGATAGGACACAGGCCGTGCAGTCAGCCCAACCACCCTCCCCAACGTCACGGATCCGACAAACCCTCCCACGGGCACCGACAGAAAGGGCACGCCCGTGCCCACAACCGTGTGAAATTACTAAAGCTACTGACTTGCACACCACGGCCAGAACACGCTCGTGCTACACAACCGTGTGAAATTACTTAGGTTACTGACTTATAAAACACGGGGGTGACACGCCCGTGCATAATAACAGTGCCAAAAGAAAGAATTCACAAGCACGGGCATGGGAGGACCAAGCACGGCCAAAAGGGTGACAACACCCCCTATAAACACGGCCGTGTGAGGTCGCCGTGTAATTCGACACACCCTGTGACCACGGCCGTGGGGGAGCACAAAATCTAAAATTCTATTTAAACCTCTCACCTCTTCTCCACCCCTCCATCTGATTTTTCCTCTCCTTTTCACTCTCTTCAGTCTCAGACCCTTCAAGACACTAGATCATTGAGCAAATCAACACCATGCCGAAGAAGCGAAAGAAACTACGCATAGACTCCTTAACAAAGAACGATCAACATGAGTTCATGCCGGCAGCTTCGTCTCAACACCAAGCCAAGGATCTTTGAGACCAATTAGTTTTTATTTTCGCTTCCTCTCTTGCTTCAATTTCCTGATCTTCTCATTTATTTTCCCCATCTAAGCTTCTCTACTGCTATTTTTGTTTAATTTTCTTTTAACTTCTTAATGTCAGGTTCGCCAGGCTATTAGGGAATCACGTCGGCCACCACAACAATCTCACCACTCTTACCACCGCCACCACATCCCGAATCTTAGCTTTGATTCCCACCTTGCAAACAATCCTTTAATAAGGGCTTCATAGTCCATTAGTACTTTATTATCATTTCAGTTTTCTTCTTAGTCTCCTTCACTTTAGCTTGCTTTTCTTTAATTTCATCTTTAGTTTATTTATATTATGTTTCAAAAACCCCTGGCTAATCCTTCATGAGTTCCCCAATTTCTTAATCTAGCGCAAAGCTCGGGAACCAGCACCACCACCATACCGACGCCTTCGCCGTATCCTCCACAACCCCTACTCTCCTCCAAGGAAACAACCCACACCTTAGGGAGTTTTCTATCCCCTCCCTTTTGATTTTAAATGCATTATCTATATTTGTACATTGAGGACAATGTACATCTTAAGTGTTGGGGGGTTAAAATACCTAACTTTCTGCATTATTCTCAAATCCCTGAGGTTAAAAATGGAATAAAATTGCCAAATCAAATCCCTGATTTAATCTTTTTTTATGCAAAGTTATCATATTACAAATTAGGATGAAATTTCTAATAATTTGTGATGATTATTGACATGTTTTAGAATAAGGCATAGTTATTTGTATATTGATGTTTAATTTAAAAGAATACTAGAGAATCAAGCATGATAAGTCTGTTTTTCAGGAATTAAAATTTTTGCTAGGTTGTTGACCTAAATTTAAATACTACCTTGAAATTTAAGATTCATAAGGATGATATCAAAACACCCATAATTTTTGTGATTATTTGAACCTTATAGAGCATACATTCTTTTTCATGCTCATTTTTTTTTATGAGTGTGTCAACTATGAACTGTTATTCTAGAACTTGCCTTGCTTATACATGTCGAGACCACAGTTATGATTTGATATACCGAGATGATAAAGGCACCTAGGTTCTAACCCACTTACTCCACTAAAAAAAAACCTACCCTCATAATTAACCCCTAGTGAACCCCGTTGAGCCTAACAACCTTTTTATTGACTCACCTAGTAATTTTAACCAAAAACCCTTTGTATTTTTTTTATCACCAATTCTTTTAAACTACCTTTTTGTCGAGATTTGATGTTAAACAAGTTCCCTAACTATGTTTTATATTTCAGTTGTAAAAATTCCTTCATACTATTATACTTAGTTTGTTCTTAAAAAAAAAAAACTCGTTCTAATTAGTGTTTAAAGATTAAGTTCATTTTTCTAGTTAGGTAATTTATCAAGTTAATCTCGATTCTAACCTTCTAATTCAACCTTTATCCACACCTTTAACCCTAGCCCCGTTACAACCCTGACAAAGACCTTTTGATCTGTTTGTCATCTTATATTACAGTGGTGGAGATCTGATTTTCAGGCAAGCCTATAGGATTAACTTTTTAGGTTCGACTTATGAGCGATCCTTTTTCTGTACCTTAAACACTCTAGAGTTATTTGAGTGAATCCTAAGTGAAGATATCAATCCTTGTCGATTTTGAATTAAAGAGGTAATCATTTAAAAGAAGGAATACACCGATGTTTTCAAGGTACAAAATTATGACTTATCTCGTTTGAATCTTTAGGACGCTTTGAATCAAACTATCCATAAATGAATTTTCTATGAATTAGGATAAGACATTGTTGATAAGAATTATAGATCATGGAAAGTTCGTTTTAATTGTAAGTTGAGAATTTTGCTTGAGGACAAGCAAAAGCTTAAGTGTGGGGGTATTTGATAAACCGTAAAAGTAACATATTTTTATCCCACATTTAATATGCTTTTGGATGATTTACCCCTTGTTTTATATAAAAAGGTGCTTTTAATCCTTTTTTTTTCATGTCTTATACCAAGGAAAGCACCCAAGGATGAAAAGAACACAAAACGGGCCTAAAACAGAGAAAATAGGCCTTAACACGAAATCGACACAGCCTGGCCCAAAGCACACACGGCCGTGCCTTGACGAACACCTAGAGCACGGCCTCAACCCCGCCACACACGGTCATGCCTCAAGATAAATTCGAGCACGGTTAGGTCTCGATTCACACGGGCGTGTGACATGGTCGTGCCTCTGACGCTGGAAATAGCAATTTTAGTCGGAAAAGGATACTTAGGGAGAAAGAATCGCGTTTAAAGAGCCTATAAATAACCCCCAAGTATCACCTGTTGAAGGGAGTGAAAGCATGGCCAAGGAGTCAAGCCAAGAAGGTCAGAGTTAGGGAATAACGCGAGGATAGCCAGTTGATCCATCTCAAGAAGCCAGAGTTATACTCAAGACGGCGGAATTCTCCTTCGATTCCTTTAGGGGGTTTTAGGATTTTTCCTATGTTTTGTTTTATCTTTTCTCTTGCGATGGTTTGTTTATTCATTATGAACTAAACCCCTCAGATACCTGAAGGGGATGAAACCTAGATGGATTTTATTGTTTGATTTTTAAGTTATATGATAAATTACTTAGTTTGTTCTTAATTATGTTGCTTAATCCAAATCTAATGTGCTTAGGTGGAGGAGGAATAAACCCTGCCTAAGAGAATATCTAACATAATTAAGCAGAGTTGATCGAACGCCTAGAGATAGGGTTATGAGATTTTGCCGGATTAGGGTGAAACCTAATATGGGAGTCCATTGATCGATTTATTGCTGTCCTAGGGGGTTATTATAAGCGAATGAGAGTTCCACTAATTAACCTAGGGTTAGACGTTATTTGCCTCGAGAAAGGGTTTAATATAGGTTAGGGAGTCCTACGGATCAAGCTAAATCAAGTTAAGTAAAAGAAATCATATAATTAAAGGTTAGATAATAGGAGAAATCTAGGTGGATTCTTCCCGAGGGTATTATTAAAATCAACTGAGTTTTTCCTCAAGGTTATTTTCCAAATCGTCTTTTTTGTCTTTGTGTCTTTAGTTTAGCTGTCGTCAATTTAATTTAAAAAGTAATCTTCACTCTAACTTTAAGGCTAAATAATAAAAAGAAAGTGAGTATTAATACTTTTAGTTCCTTTGGGTTCGATAACCGGTCTTGCCTAAGCTATACTACTGTTCGATAGGTACACTTGCCTTAATATCGTTGTCAGAGTTAGTCTCCAGGTTTGATCATTCTTTTATAAATATTTAAAGCTCTGATTTTACAGCGATCACGGGGCCAACCTACTGTGGTCCCAGACCACTGTGACGATCTCTATTATGTATACGTGGGGCCAACCCACTGTGGTTCCAAACCACTCAGACAAGTCACTCATAATCATGTGTATACGTGGTTCCAAATCACTGTGGTCCCATACCACTTGTGACAGAGTCACAAATAGCACTTCCCCTTTCATCATCTTCCCAAAACCCATGCACATAATATCATACTGAGATGAATGCAACATACTTCCATTGTATAAAGAATAATAAATTCATACATACAATAATTCGAAAGTATCATCATAGCGGAACTTACCCGGTGTCTCCAACCTTACCCACGAGGGTATCTCGACTATCAAAACAGTCGTTTCAGCTTTCAGCCAACACAATTATTAACATGAATTAACTAACAAAGTAAAATGTGAGCATTACACACCTGATTATGCGTAAAACTAAACTCTCTACGTCGACGCTCTCACTAGCAGGGATAACGGGTATTTGTCTATCCCAGGCAGATGTTGGCTCCCTACCACAGCCTGGCGGAAAGTCTCGAACCGCCGACACTGCACGACTTTTAAACCTAGGAGCAGAGGCCACGGGTCCGCTCCCCTCAGACTCCTTAGACGCACCCTCCTTGGATTGGCTAGCACTCATGTCCATAGTAAGAGTCTTGATCAGTACTTAAAGAAAAACGTGTGGTTAAGGCAACAAAAGGGAAGAGGGAAATAGACATCCCAAAATCAAAAGAATCTCCTTACCTCCCGAACCCGAATGGTATGGTAAGGTTCGGCAATAACTAGATCTTCAGGCTTTGGACTACGAATGTTCGGCTAATGGAATTTCCCGGGTAAACGTTCCAAATGAGAGAAGAAGAAAAGGAAAAGGGGGTTAGCTGAAATCTAAACATCAAGCGAAATAGCAATTCGGCTATGGCTACATAAAACCGAGAGAGCAAAATGAAATGGGCAAAAAAGTCTCCCCTTACCTTAACCAACAGAACCTGATTGTATAGACTTCCTGCGGCCTACGATTCCTAGCACCTTGCTTTTTGATATTCGGCTTGAATAGAGAAATCGAATGACACGCAAGAAGATTCGGCACAGGAGAAGTAATAGATGAAACTTATAGGTTCGGCTATGGAGATTACACGAAACGAAATTCCAACTTTAACCAGAAGATTAAGGAAAGAAAGATCAATTGAACAAGAAGAAGAAGAAGGATGGTAGAAAGAAAGTGAAGAAGAGGGAATGCTACGGCTAAAGAAGACAGAAGTAGAGGAGTAGAAAGTTTTGGCTTTTGAAAAGAAAGCAAGAAAAGGTGGAAGAGATGAAATAGAGGGACACCAAATATTCGGCTAAGAGATGGAAGAGGGTTCGGCTTAAAGAAACAAAGGTATTAGTAAGAAAAGAGGAAGCAAAAGGGATGCCCAAATGGTCACACTACTTCCGGCTAGTGTCAAAGGAGCAAAAGAGATGAAGAGAAGAAGCTGACGAGTTCAGCACAATGAGAAATAGGGGAAACCGAATGAGAAAAAGAGAGAACTCAAGAAGACTTGCAAAAATCCGCACACACCCTTAATGACCAAAATGCTCAAATGAAAAACAATGCCTAAGACCTTTTGAACTTTCGGCACACTCACCTCACCTGGCCACAAACCAAAATTCTCCCCCTTCAAGCTCCCCACATTCAGCCAACGCCTCCCCCCATGGCCACATCACTTGATTTCCTCCTATTTTCACTCCCCAACACTCATTCAAATTGGTTTGACCAATTCAAATTCCTTCAAGCATTCTTGTCCATCCATTTGAACACTTTGACCCATTCAACCATCAACCTTGAAGAGTCCCTCCCGAATCCACCTTCTCCCCATCCTGGTGCCAAAAATAAAGCTTCATAATAAGGCTTATGGGATTCGAACTCCTCCCCTTCAGCTCCTACAAGTGACGCCGCCACCACAAGCTTCTTTGTGTCAACAACTACACACAATTAAACTTAAATCCTGCTCCCACTAGCTTCCCTCCTAAAGTGCCCAAAAAGCAAAATTTTACCAAGGCTCTGGCTTGACCCCGAGCCTCCCCAAAACCCCCAAACACACCAAAATAACATGCTTAACGAGTCAAACACAAGAAAAGTGCAAAATTTAGAACCCCTAATTCTAGGATGTTACAGTTCTACCGCCCTTAAAGAAATTTTGGCCTCGAAATTTACCTGATCAAAAGAGGTGAAGGTACTGCTGTCGCATCACATCCTCTGGCTCCCATATGGCTTCCTCTGAACCGTGACTCTGCTACAAAACTTTAACCAACGGAACTATCGTCCTTCTCAATACTTTAACATCTCGGTCCAAGATCTGAACTGGTTCTTCTTCAAAAGAGAAATCAGGTCTTACTTCAATTTCTTCCACCAACACTATATGAGATGGATCCAAACGATAGCGCTTTAACATCGAGACATGTAATACATCATGTATCTGCCTCTATTTTAGAGGTAAATTAAGCTGATAAGCTACCGGTCCCACACGTTTTAACACTCGATAAGGTCCGATGAACTTGGGGCTCAACTTACCTTTTTGCCCAAACCTCGAAACTTTCTTCCAAGGTGAAACTTTCAGAAAAACCCGATCACCCACTGAAAATTCTATTTCCCTACACGTCAGATTTGCATACAATTTCTGCCTATCGGAAGCTTCCTTCAACTGAGTCCGAATCAACTTAACTTTTTCCTCTATTTCCAAAACCAATTCCGGACCCAACAACTGTCGCTCACCCAACTCTTTCCAATAGGTAGGTGTACAACACTTACGACCATACAACGCTTCGTAGGGTGTCATCTGAATACTGGATTGATAACTATTGTTGTATGTGAATTCTGCTAACGGCAAGAAATCTTCCCAACTACCCCTGAAGTCAATTACACAGCCTCTTAGCATGTCTTCTAGAATCTGAATTACCCTCTCTGATTGACCATCAGTCTGTGGATGAAACGCTGTGCTAAAATCCAGTCTAGTACACAACGCTTGATGTAACGCTTTCCAAAACCGCGACATAAACCTAGGGTCTCTGTCTGATATGATAGACGCTAGTACCCCATGCAACCTCACAATCTCTGCCACATACAGCTTGGCTAACTTCTGTAGTGAATAATCAACACAAACCGGTATGAAGTGAGCAGACTTCGTCAACCGATCGACAATTACCCACACTGAATCTTTCTTAGTAGGCGTAAGAGGTAACCCACTAACAAAGTCCATCGTTATCCTCTCCCACTTCCAAAGTGGAATCTTTACTGGCTGTAGCAACCTCGAAGGCAACTGATGCTCCACCTTCACCTGCTGACACGTCAAGCACTTACTCACAAACTCGGTAACTTCCTGCTTCAGACCTGGCCACCAAAATTGCTCACACAAATCTTGATACATTTTACTCCCACCAGGATGCATAGCATAAGGGCTACAATGCGCTTCCTGCAAAATCCTCTGCCTTAATTCAAAATCCTTTGGCATACAAGCCTTTCCACGAAAGTGCAATACCCCATCACTGTTCACACTAAAATCTTCTGTCTCACCGCCTTCCACTAGCTAAAATTTTGAACTTAATGATTCATCCGACAACTGCTGCTCTTTAATCTGTCTTATCCATGAAGGCTTCACTTGAAGTTCAGCTAACAAGATCCCATCCTCATACAAACTGAGATGAGCAAACATTGCCCTCAAGTTCGATATTACCTTACCGCTCAACGCATCTGCCACAACATTAGCTTTACCCGGGTGATACTCGATCGAGTAGTTATAATCCTTCAACAATTCAATCCACCTCCGCTGCCTTAGATTCAACTCCTTCTGGGTAAGGAGATATTTTAGGCTCTTATGATCGGTGTAGATAACCGACTTCTCTCCATACAAGTAGTGTCTTCAAATCTTCACAGCAAACACTACCGTAGCTAACTCTAGATCATGCGTGGGATAGTTCACTTCATGTGGTTTCAATTGTTGAGACGCATACGCTACCACTTTCCCCTCTTGCATCAGCACACATCCTAAACCTGTGTGACGCATCACAGTAGACAACAAACTCTTTCCCAGCCTCAGGCTGAATCAACACTGGTGCCTCCGTCAAAGTCCTCTTCAACCTCTCAAAGCTTTCCTGCTGCTTATCTGACCAGAAAAAAGGCACCCCTTTCCGTAACAACTTGGTTAAAGGTGCAGCTATCAACGAGAATCCCTCAACAAACCTTCTGTAATACCCAGCTAACCCAAGGAAACTTCGAATTTCTGCTACTGACTTTGGTGGTTTCCAGTCCAACACAGCTTCAATCTTTCGGGGATCGACCCTAATCCCCTCAGCAGACACAACATGACCCAGAAAAGTAACTTCCCTTGTAATATCCCGGGTTGGGGGCTATTTTTGTTGTGACATTGTTTGCATGATTATGGCCTGTTATGTTGATGTTTGTATGGTTTCGGGACTTAGTTGTGAGCTGGAAGTAAGCCCGAGTGTTAAGGAAAATTTTTGTTTTTAGGCTTTATAGGAGAGGAGCTGAGGAAGCTGGGGTTTTTATTTTATTTTTGGTGTTTAGTAGCACAAATGAGGAGCTAGCAAAGTGGCAAGGGGGACGCCACATGGAGCTTGGGTGTGACGCCAACTGCAAGGGGAAGGCCTTGTGTTCGAGCTGCGGAGAAGCCACTTTTTGTCACTCTTTTTGACGGCATGGAAGGAAGAGGTAGAAGGCAGCTCAAACTCTGCCTTGGACTTAGTCTTCTCATTCAAATGGTGGGTGGAGAGGGATTTTAGGAGGTTGACTACTTCAACCAAATTGAATGTGTGGTGGTGAGCACTTGTGGGGTTTATGGCCGAATTTTAGGGAGTTTGGAGTGGGGGAGTGACGGCTTGGTGTGGGAGGAAATGGGGTGTGCCGAAATGCACTTTCCATTTTGTGCATTTTCGGTCACATTTGGTAAAAAAGAAAAAGCTCTCTTTTGGTCTTTTGTAGCCGAATGTCAATAGAGTTCTTCATACTTTCCTTTTCTCAAACCGAAAGACAAAATCCCTAAGGCTTGCTGAATTTGCTTTGCTTTTCTCCCAACCTTCTTGTTAGCCGAATGCACTCTTGCATTTTCTTTTCTTCTTCTTCACTTGCATAAATCGAAACTAGTATTATTTTTCTCATTTATTCATTTTTCTTCTCTTTTGAAACACTAGTGCCGAAACTTACCATTCTCTTCCCAACCGATTTCTCCATTCATCTTCTTCATCTCTTTTGTGCCGAAACCATATCACTTTGCTTCTCAAATTCGTATTTTCTTTCTTAAACATTATTGCCGAAACCCTACTCTCATTTCACAATCTTTTCTTTCTCTCATTCCTATCCAAGCCGAATTCTTTTTCTTGTGAAGAGTAGGCCGAATCTCTTCCCTCTCCTATTGTATTCTTGGCCGAATATCAGTAGTGTGTTGGGGTCTTGCTTCAATCGATTGGAATTTGTAAGTGTTTGGCCGAATGGCCATTTCTCTTCTCCCTTATACATTATTGATGTTGGGTGACTAAGAGCCGAATTTGGCCTTGTTGAGGAGCGTTAATCTTTTGGTGTTGAACCGTTTTCAGGTTAGGGCCTTGGATTTGGGTGGTGAGCAAAGGAGGCAGTCATCGTTGATTGTTTGTTTGTTTGGTAAGTGAGGGGTAAGTGATTGGTGTTATTATTATTAGTTCAATCTTTTGGTTTCAGGGTTCAAAGGATTAACAGTTCTCTTTATAGGGTGCGCCGATTGTCAAAGAACCATTGTTTGTTCGGGATTTGGTAGGAAACCAAATCAGGTATAAGGGAGCCAGTAATTAAGGGACCTTAGATCTATTCTCTTAGTGTTAAAGACTGCGTTTTGCAGGTGTGTAAACTAACACACTTCTTACTTAGCAATATTGTTAATAAATCTGATTGCCTTGTTAAAACCAAACAGTATGATGAATTATTTGGTACCCACATGGGGTGTGTGTACGGATCCGGGTAAGTCCATTCTATTATGAGTTCTATTAATGGTACATGCCATCATGATTGCTGATATATGTGGTATGAGAGGTGACATCAAACATATTAGCATGATTACATGATTCACATGATTCACATGATATGCATTAGTATGACATGTATGGGTGATATGAGAGGAGGGGAATTATGATATCCATGTCTTTGGGACACTGTGTCTTTGGGACACCAGAGGTTTGGCACCTCCAGTGGTTTGGTACCACAGTGATATTTTGTGACTTTGGGTCACCAGAGGTTTGGCACCTCAGCGTCTCGTCCCAGTGGCTTAGTACCATAGTGGGTTGGCCCCACAGTTGATTATACGGGATTGACGCCAGTGATTTGGTATCACACGATGGGTTGGCCCCATCATTGGATTCGTGACTTCGGTCACCAGTGGTTTGGTACTACATTTGTGTCTTTGGGACACCAGAGGTTTGGCACCTCATTGCGACTCGTCCCTGTGGTTTGACACCACCGTGGGTTGGCCCCACTTGTGAGATACGGGATTGTCGCTAGTGATTTGGTATCACACGGTGGGTTGGCCCCATTATTGGATTATTCGTGAATTTGGGTCACCAGTGGTTTGGCACCACACTTATGGATATCGTGACTTTGGGTCACCAGTGGTTTGGCACCACCAGTGGTTTGGTACCACACGGGGTAGAAAAGGCGATACGGATGGTTAGGATCGGGTTACATTAATTATGTTGCTATGCTATGGTGTGTGTTAGCATGTTGTATTATTGGGAGTGGGATTTATGCACTGAGTCTAGCGACTCACCCTCTCCTTTGACATTTCAGGTGACACTTAGACGTGGACATGGAGCCGGGATGGACTCGAGGTGCTCATGCCATGCTTAAATAATGATTTGCTCAGACTTTACAAAATTGGGTACTTTAGCTTATTTATTACTATTTGGGTTTTATTGTGGATTGTAAATGGCCATTAAAATTATGTTTTTATGTTCATGCTTAAAGTAGGTTTTTAAAATGCTTTGATAAAATAATTGGGTTAAAATTTGCTAAGACTTGGAAAGACAATGATTTCAAAACTATACCGCAATGTGTTTTAAACTATACCATCGGGTATCACACTATGACTTGGTATTAAGGAACCTCAAATGATTTTCAAACCGAAACTCGATTTTCTACTAAGTCAAAATGTTTTAATTATCAATAAGGAACTACTTGATTCTTTAAATGAAATAAACTTGTTTTAACTACACATCTGATTAAGTTTTCAAAATTACCGGGTTTCTAAAATGAAATAGGAGTTTTTAAACAATCATGCCCAAGATTTCTACAAGAATCAAATGTGCAAAAAGGGTTTTTATCAAACTTTTTCCCGTAAGCCTAAACCTCTCAAATACATTTTTCCTGTAACATACCAGATTCGGTCGTGGTGTATGGACCGGGTTTGGGGTGTTACAATTGTGGTATCAGAGCCAGGTTCAAAGGCTCGGCTGTGGGCCTGAGGCCCAAAATGTTTTCAAAAGTCTATTTTAAGTGTTTTATGGTTTGAAAGGCATGGCACCGAGTCTCCGGCACCAGTTCGCCCAGGTAAATACCCTTACTATTGCTTGTGATTTGATGTACTGTGATCGGATGGTTAGCAATAGTAAATTACTCTAGAAATTGGAACTAATAGGATTCTGTGAACTCGCGAAAACAAAGCTTCTTAAATATTCATAAGACTTTGCTTTAAAGACAGTGGAATAAATACTGATTCATAAAACTCTTAAACCAGATACGTAGAAAATCTTGTCATGAGTGCTCGAGGTGGACGTGGTCGTGGACGAGGTCGTGGTAGGATGACGATTTCTGAGCCCGTAGGATCTGGTCAAGGGTCAGAAAATGAGATACCGGTTCCGCCACCAGTTGGTGGTGGTGAGTTTCAAGATCAGACTGGGGATGACGCAGTGTCACAGGCGATGCTGCGAGTGTTAGAAAGAGTAGCTGGAGTAGGTGGTGGTGCAGGAGTTAGGAAATCTGTGCCTGAGCGACTCCGGGCAAACGGGGCTGAATTCTTTCGAGGTGTTTCTGGTGTTGCTCCCAGCACTACTGAGTATTGGCTGGAGGCAACGGAGCGGATCATGGATGATCTGGACTTGACTGTTGAAGAGAAGTTGAAGGGCATAGTATCGCTTCTTCGGGATGAGTCATACCAGTGGTGGCTCACGGTTCGGGACAGTGTGGCAGTAGAGGATCTGACATGGGATTATTTTAGGGCTGCATATCAGAAGAAGTACATTGGAGCTAGTTATATTGACTCCCGACGAAAAGCATTTCTGAGGCTAGTCCAGGGGAGTAAGTCTGTTTCTGAGTACGAGGCTGAGTTCTTGAAGCTGAGTAGGTATGCCAGGGGTATTGTGGCCACTGAACATGAGAGGTGTGTTCGTTTCGAGGATGGTCTGAGAGACGAGTTGAGACTGCTGATTGCTCCTCAGCAGGAGCGTGAGTTTGCTGTCTTAGTTGAGAAGGCTAAGGTAGCCGAGGGTGTTAAGGAGTCAGTGAGGCAGGGCATGGACAGGAATAGGCATAAGAGGAGCTTCGGATCTTCTGGATCATCGGGTAGTTCACAGAAAAGGGCTAGACCGAGTGGGCCGAATCAGTCTGGTAGGTTTGTTGCTGCTAGGCAGGGACCGCCGTAGTGTAACCAGTGTGGGAAATCTCATTGGAAAGGCTCCTGGACCGGTGGAAAGGGCTATTTTGAGTGTGGTTCTTTGGATCATCGCATGAGAGACTGTCCGCGTAAGTTGGCCAGGATTCAGTCTGAGAGTCAGGGCCGTAATCAGTTCAGGAGTAATGGACCGCCACCGCAGAGGGGCCGTGGTAATGGCAGAGGAGGTAATGGTTCTGGTCGGGGCCGTGGAGCACCGGGCAGAGGTGCAGGTACTATGCAGCGAGGCGCCGAGAGGAGGGCGACGCACCGGACGTCGTAACCGGTACGTTCTTGATTTTTGGTTCTCCATTTACTGCTTTGATTGATGTGGGTTCGACGCACTCTTATGTTGCTAGTAGTATAGTAGAGACCATGGACCTAGACTCTGAGATATCTTCTAGGTAGATGACTGTGATTAGCCCTTTAGGTCACTTTGTAGTAGTAGATAAACTGTTTAGAGAGGTACCCCTAGAACTCCAAGGGGTAGTGTTCGCTGCTGATCTGATGGAACTACCGTTTGGGGAGTTCGATCTGATTCTTGGGATGGACTGGTTGGTCAAGTACCAGGCGAGGTTGGATTGCGCGGCTAAGCGCATGGTTCTTAAGACGATTGGGGGTGATGAAGTGGCTATGATAGGTAATAGGAGAGATTACTTATCAAATGTGGTATCTGCTCTGAAGGCAGAGAAGATGGTCAGAAAGGGCTGTGAAGCGTATGTAGTTCATGTGTATGCCTTGGAGGCTAAAGAGTCTGCTGTAGAGAAGGTTCGTACAGGTAAGGAATCTGCTGATGTGTTTCCTGAGGAGCTTCCGAGTTTGCCGCCAGATCGCGAGGTAGAGTTCGGGATAGATCTATTACCTGGAACTGCGCCAGTGTCTATTGCTCCGTATAGGATGGCACCAAAGGAGTTGGTGGAGCTTAAGGCTCAGATTCAGGAGTTGTTGGACCGAGGTTTTATCAAGCCAAGTGTTTCGCCGTGGGGTGCGCCGGTACTCTTTGTTAAGAAGAAAGATGGTACGATGCGGATGTGCATAGACTACCGCCAGTTGAATAAGCTGACGATTAAAAACAAGTATCCGTTGCCACGGATAGATGACTTGTTTGATCAGCTGAAGGGTGCAACGGTATTCTCGAAGATCGACTTGAGGTCTGGGTATCACCAGTTAAAGGTTAAGGAGGCTGATATCCATAAGACAGCTTTTCGGACTCGGTATGGGCACTATGAATTTCTGGTAATGCCGTTTGGGTTGACTAACGCACCTGCAGCATTCATGGATATGATGAATAGGGTGTTTCAGCAGTATTTGGATCAGTTCGTTGTGGTTTTTATAGACGACATTCTGGTGTACTCAAAGACAGAAGAAGAGCATGATGCGCATTTACGGGTGGTGTTGCAGATTTTGAGGGAGAAGCAGCTGTATGCTAAGATTAGTAAGTGCGAGTTCTGGCTTAGAGAAGTGACTTTCTTGGGGCATGTAGTGTCAGCTGAGGGGATTCGGGTAGATCCTCGGAAGATTGAGGCAGTTTTGGATTGGAAGCCGCCGAAGTCAGTGGCTAAGATTCGGAGTTTTCTGGGTTTGGCCGGGTATTACCGAAGGTTTGTTGAGGGTTTCTCGTTGATAGCAGCGCCGATGACCAAGTTGTTGAGGAAAGAAGTTCCGTTTGTTTGGACTGAGGAACAGCAGGAAAGCTTCGATAAGTTAAAGAAGATTTTGACTGAGGCTCCGGTTTTGATTCAACCTGAGGCTGGTAAGGAATTCACAGTATATTGCGATGCATC
This sequence comes from Gossypium australe, assembly GCA_005393395.2. Classification (NCBI taxonomy): domain Eukaryota; kingdom Viridiplantae; phylum Streptophyta; class Magnoliopsida; order Malvales; family Malvaceae; genus Gossypium; species Gossypium australe. The sequence continues at coordinate 19,385,698 of CM016615.1, forward strand.
ACAGACGGGCTTGGGTTGTGTGCTGATGCAAGAAGGTAAGGTTGTGGCTTATGCATCTCGGCAGCTGAGGCCACATGAGGTCAACTATCCGACGCACGATTTGGAGCTAGCGGCTGTAGTCTTCGCCTTAAAGATTTGGAGGCACTACTTGTACGGAGAGAGATCGATAGTCTACACAGATCATAAAAGTCTGAAGTACCTTTTGACTCAGAAGGATTTGAATTTGAGGCAGCGCAGATGGGTTGAGTTGCTTAAAGACTACGACTGTTTGATTGAGTATCATCCGGGCAAGGCTAACGTGGTGGCAGACGCGTTGAGCCGTAAGGTTGTTTCGGACTTAAGAGCGATGTTTGCCCATTTGAGTTTGTATGACGACGGGAGTATTCTGGCAGAGTTGCAGGTTAAGCCTACTTGGGTTGAGCAGATCAGAGAGAAACAGTTAGTGGATGAGGTTCTGAGTGCGCAGAGGTTGCAAGTGCAGAGTGGTGGTTTGGAAGGTTACAATTTATCTAGTGATGGGGTGCTATGTTTTCAAGGTAAAGCTTGTATGCCTAAGGATGTTGAGCTGAGGCAGAAGATTCTTCAGGACGCTCATAGCAGTCCATATGCTATGCATCCTGGAGGTAGTAAGATGTATAGGAATCTTAGAGAGCAGTTTTGGTGGCCTGGTCTGAAGAAGGAAGTGACAGAGTTTGTAGGGAAGTGTCTGACTTGTCAGCAGGTCAAGGCTGAACATCAGTTGCCGTCAGGGTTGCTTCAGCCTGTGAAGATTCCTCAGTGGAAGTGGGAAAGGATAACCATGGATTTCGTCAGTGGATTACCGCTTACGCCAAGCAAGAAGGATTCAGTTTGGGTAATTGTGGATCGACTGACTAAATCAGCTCATTTCATTCCGGTGAGGGTGGACTACTCACTTCAGAAGTTAGCAAATCTGTATGTATCAGAGATAGTGAGGTTACACGGTGTACCAGTGCCGATCATCTCGGATAGGGATCCCAGATTTACGTCGAGGTTTTGGAAAGCGTTGCATCAGGCTTTGGGTACTAGGTTAGATTTCAGCACGGCTTTTCACCCGCAGTCTGACGGGCAATCAGAAAGGGTTATTCAGATCTTAGAGGATATGCTGAGAGGTTGTGTTCTGGACTTCAGAGGTAGTTGGGAGGAGTTTCTGCCATTAGCTGAGTTCGCCTACAACAACAGTTACCAAGCGAGCATCAAGATGGCTCCATATGAGGCGTTGTATGGTAGGAAGTGTCGCTCACCTACGTGTTGGACGGAGTTGGGTGAACGTCAGTTGTTGGGACCCGAGTTAGTTGCTGAGACCGAAGACAAGGTTAAGTTGATTCAGGCTCGATTGAAGGAAGCTTCGGACCGGCAGAAGTCTTATGCCGATCTTAAGCGGAGAGATATAGAGTTTGCTGTGGGGGATCAAATTTTTCTGAAGGTCTCGCCTTGGAAGAAAGTATTGAGGTTCGGAAAGAAAGGCAAGCTAAGTCCAAGATTTATTGGGCCGTATAAGGTTCTGAGACGAGTTGGACCAGTAGCGTATCAGCTTAAGTTGCCAGCAGTGCTAAGTCAGATTCATGACATTTTTCACGTTTCGATGCTTCGGCGGTATCGTTCGGATCCATCGCATGTGGTAGCAGTGGAAGAGATCAAGGTAAATCCAGATTTGACTATGGAAGAAGAATCGGTGCAGATTCTAGACCGGGATGTGAAGGTTCTGCGTAGAAAGTCTGTGCCTTTGGTTAAGGTACTTTGGCGGAATCATGGCGTGGAAGAAGCTAAGTGGGAACCCGAGGATGTGATGAAACAGCAATACCCGCAACTCTTTTGATCAGGTAATTTCGAGGTCGAAATTATTTTTAAGGGGGGTAGAACTGTAATATCCCGAGTTGGGGGCTATTTTTGTTGTGACATTGTTTGCATGATTATGGCCTGTTATGTTGATGTTTGTATGGTTTCGGGACTTAGTTGTGAGCTGGAAGTAAGCCCGAGTGTTAAGGAAAATTTTTGTTTTTAGGCTTTATAGGAGAGGAGCTGAGGAAGCTGGGGTTTTTATTTTATTTTTGGTGTTTAGTAGCACAAATGAGGAGCTAGCAAAGTGGCAAGTGGGACGCCACATGGAGCTTGGGTGTGACGCCAACTGCAAGTGGAAGGCCTTGTGTTCGAGCTGCGGAGAGGCCACTTTTTGTCACTCTTTTTGACGGCATGAAAGGAAGAGGTAGAAGGCAGCTCAAACTCTGCCTTGGACTTGGTCTTCTCATTCAAATGGTGGGTGGAGAGGGATTTTAGAAGGTTGACTAGTTCAACCAAATTGAATGTGTGGTGGTGAGCACTTGTGGGGTTTATGGCCGAATTTTAGGGAGTTTGGAGTGGGGGAGTGACGGCTTGGTGTGGGAGGAAATGGGGTGTGCCGAAATGCACTTTCCATCTTGTGCATTTTCGGTCACATTTGGTAAAAAAGAAAAAGCTCTCTTTTGGTCTTTTGTAGCCGAATGTCAATAGAGTTCTTCATACTTTCCTTTTCTCAAACCGAAAGACAAAATCCCTAAGGCTTGCCGAATTTGCTTTGCTTTTCTCCCAACCTTCTTGTTAGCCGAATGCACTCTTGCATTTTCTTTTCTTCTTCTTCACTTGCATAAATCGAAACTAGTATTATTTTTCTCATTTATTCATTTTTCTTCTCTTTTGAAACACTAGTGCCGAAACTTACCATTCTCTTCCCAACCGATTTCTCCATTCATCTTCTTCATCTCTTTTGTGCCGAAACCATATCACTTTGCTTCTCAAATTCGTATTTTCTTTCTTAAACATTATTGCCGAAACCCTACTCTCATTTCACAATCTTTTCTTTCTCTCATTCCTATCCAAGCCGAATTCTTTTTCTTGTGAAGAGTAGGCCGAATCTCTTCCCTCTCCTATTGTATTCTTGGCCGAATATCAGTACTGTGTTGGGGTCTTGCTTCAATCGATTGGAATTGGTAAGTGTTTGGCCGAATGGCCATTTCTCTTCTCCCTTATACATTATTGATGTTGGGTGACTAAGAGCCGAATTTGGCCTTGTTGAGGAGCGTTAATCTTTTGGTGTTGAACCGTTTTCAGGTTAGGGCCTTGGATTTGGGTGGTGAGCAAAGGAGGCAGTCATCGTTGATTGTTTGTTTGTTTGGTAAGTGAGGGGTAAGTGATTGGTGTTATTATTATTAGTTCAATCTTTTGGTTTCAGGGTTCAAAGGATTAACGGTTCTCTTTATAGGGTGTGCCGATTGTCAAAGAACCATTGTTGGTTCGGGATTTGGTAGGAAACCAAATCAGGTATAAGGGAGCCAGTAATCAATGGACCTTAGATCGATTCTCTTAGTGTTAAAGACTGCGTTTTGCAGGTGTGTAAACTAACACACTTCTTACTTAGCAATATTGTTAATAAATCTGATTGCCTTGTTAAAACCAAACAGTATGATGAATTATTTGGTACCCACATGGGGTGTGTGTACGGATCCGGGTAAGTCCATTCTATTATGAGTTCTATTAATGGTACATGCCATCATGATTGCTGATATATGTGGTATGAGAGGTGACATCAAACATATTAGCATGATTACATGATTCACATGATTCACATGATATGCATTAGTATGACATGTATGGGTGATATGACAGGAGGGGGATTATGATATCCGTGTCTTTGGGACACTGTGTCTTTGGGACACCAGAGGTTTGGCACCTCCAGTGGTTTGGTACCACAGTGATATTTTGTGACTTTGGGTCACCAGAGGTTTGGCACCTCAGCGTCTCGTCCCAGTGGCTTAGTACCACGGTGGGTTGGCCCCACAGTTGATTATACGGGATTGACGCCAGTGATTTGGTATCACACGATGGGTTGGCCCCATCATTGGATTCGTGACTTCGGTCACCAGTGGTTTGGTACCACATTTGTGTCTTTGGGACACCAGAGGTTTGGCACCTCATTGCGACTCGTCCCTGTGGTTTGACACCACCGTGGGTTGGCCCCACTTGTGAGATACGGGATTGTCGCTAGTGATTTGGTATCACACGGTGGGTTGGCCCCATCATTGGATTATTCGTGACTTTGGGTCACCAGTGGTTTGGCACCACCAGTGGTTTGGTACCACACGGGGTAGAAAAGGCGATACGGATGGTTAGGATCGGGTTGCATTAATTATGTTGCTATGCTATGGTGTGTGTTAGCATGTTGTATTATTGGGAGTGGGATTTATGCACTGAGTCTAGCGACTCACCCTCTCCTTTGACATTTCAGGTGACACTTAGACGCGGACATGGAGCCGGGATGGACTCTTGGTGCTCATGCCATGCTTAAATAATGATTTGCTCAGACTTTACAAAATTGGGTACTTTAGCTTATTTATTACTATTTGGGTTTTATTGTGGATTGTAAATGGCCATTAAAATTATGTTTTTATGTTCATGCTTAAATTAGGTTTTTAAAATGCTTTGATAAAATAATTGGGTTAAAATTTGCTAAGACTTGGAAAGACAATGATTTCAAAACTATACCGCAATGTGTTTTAAACTATACCATCGGGTATCACACTATGACTTGGTATTAAGGAACCTCAAATGATTTTCAAACCGAAACTCGATTTTCTACTAAGTCAAAATGTTTTAATTATCAATAAGGAACTACTTGATTCTTTAAATGAAATAAACTTGTTTTAACTACACATCTGATTAAGTTTTCAAAATTACCGGGTTTCCAAAATGAAATAGGAGTTTTTAAACAATCATGCCCAAGATTTCTACAAGAATCAAATGTGCAAAGGGGGTTTTTATCAAACTTTTTCTCGTAAGCCTAAACCTCTCAAATACATTTTTCCTGTAACATACCAGATTCGGTCGTGGTGTATGGACCGGGTTTGGGGTGTTACATCCCTCAACCAAAATTCACACTTGTTGAATTTGGCATACAGCTGCTTGTCTCTCAAAATCTGCAGAACCACCCGAAGATGCGAATCATGTTCCTCTTCTGTCCTCGAATAAACCAAGATATCGTCTATGAACACTACGACAAACCGATCCAAATAGGGTTGGAATACTCGGATCATCATGTCCATAAACGCAGCTGGTGCATTCGTCAACCCAAATGGCATCACTAAAACTTCGTAGTGACCGTAACGAGTTCGAAAAGCTGTCTTATGAATATCTGTCTCCATAACCTTAAGCTGATGATAACCCGACCTCAAGTTTATCTTCGAGAAGACCAAAGCGCCTCGCAATTGATGGAACAGGTCATCAATCCTTGGAAACGGGTACTTGTTCTTAATCGTCAACTTGTTCAATTGCATGTAGTCAATGCACATCCGCATCGACCCGTCATTTTTCTTAACAAATAACACCGGTGCTCCCCATGGTGACACACTTGGTCGGATAAAACCCCGGTCCAACAGTTCCTGAATCTGGGTTTTAAGTTCTACCAGCTCATTCGGTGCCATCCTATATGGGGCGATGGACACCGGAGCTGTTCCCGGAAGAAGATCAATGCCGAACTCCACCTTGCAATTCGGAGGCAACCCTAGAAGCTCTTCTGGAAAAACGTCTGAAACCTCCTTCACCATTCTAACATCCTTTACAGTCAACTCTTTGGCCTATAGAGCGCTGATGAAAGATAAGAACGCCTCACACCCTTTCCGCACCATCCTTTCGGCCTTTAAGGCAGACACGACATTGGACATATAATTCCTTCTTTTGCCTATCACTAGCACCTATTTATCATCAGGAGTTTTCAACACCATGCGCTTAGCAGCATAATCCCTGTTTGCTGGATACTTAACTAACCAGTCCATGCCTAAGATCATATCGAACTCGCCGAACGGGAATTCCATCAAGTCAGCCGGGAAAATAATCCCTTGAACTTCTAAAGGACACCCCTAAAGAGTTTGTTCACCACTACAGATTGTCCTAAAGGGCTAATCACAATCATCTCTCTAGAAGCAACCTCAGATTCTATGTTCAAAGTTCCAGGCACAGTACTAGCAACTTATGAATGTGTAGACCCAATATCTATCAGTGCTATAAAGGGCAAACCAATAATAAGGAACATACCGGTTATGACGTCTAGTGCATCGCCCTCCTCTCGACGTCTGGCTGCATAAACCAATCTAGGCTGTCTCGCGTCTGTATTCCCAGCACCTCTACCCGGTGCTTCTCGCCCTTGACCAAAGCCGTTTCCTCCTCTGGCCAGACCACGACCTCTCGACGGCTGCTGACCACCTCTTCCGTCCTGAGTATAACCCTGACCAACTGGCCGTGCCCTGTTTGGCTCTTGCGGACAGTCCCTTACCAGATGATCTACAGATCCACACCTAAAACATCCTTTACTCCTTGCCCAACACTCCTCTGAATGATAATTCCCACATCTAGCACACTGTTGATACTGACCAATAGCAACAGGCCTCGCAACTCGACCCGGCCTATCAAACCTAGGCCTCTTTTGAAGACCCCCGGTAGATCCTGGTGACCCAAAACTCCTTTTACTCCTACCTCTGTCCCTATCCTGACTTTGCTTTTTAGATTGCTTCACCTCTTCAGCTATCTTAGCCTTCTCAACCAAAATAGAAAACTCTCTCTCCTGTTGCAGAGCTATTAGTACTTGCAACTCGTCTTTCAGACCATCCTTAAATTAAACACAACGCTTGTGATCTGTTGCAATGATACCCCGGGCATAACGGCTTAAACGCAGGAATTCTGCCTCATACTCAGCCACTGACTTATTCCCCTGGACCAAGTTCAAAAATGCCATCCTCTGGGTGTCCACGTAACTTGTTCCCACATACTTTCCCTGGAACGATGACTTAAAGAAGTCCCAGGTAATGTGGTCAGCTACTGTACCATCTATTACCGTGAGCCATCACTGGTATGCCTCATCTCGGAGAAGAGAAACTACCCCTTTCAACTTCTCCTTTGCAATATAATCAAGATCGTCCATGATTCACTCAACTGCTTCTAGCCAGTACTCAGCTACATTAGGGGCCACACCAGAAATGCCCCTAAATACCTCAGCCCCATTAGCTCGGAGTCGCTCGAAAATAGATTTTCGAGCTACTACTCCCGTGCTTGCTCCAGCAACTTGCTCCAAAACACGCAACATAGCTTGAGACATAGCATCGTCTGCACTAGTTTGGTCCTGAAATCCCGCTTCCGCTATTGGTGATGCCAACACTTCACCTTTCGGCCCATGTCCTGATTCCGAAGGTTTAGCTTCAACACCCCGGCCTCTACTATGGCCGCGCATACCACGTCCACGTTCCTTAGTGCTCGTGACTATCGATTCGACTTAATCAGATTATAAGTTTTATGAATTGGTATATCTTCCACTGTTTATTACTGAATAGTCTTATGATAATAGCATTAGAAGTAGGTTTTCGCAAGAAATATTTCTAAAAGTCTCCATTCTTAGAGTTGTATTCCTAAAGCTATCTATCACAGTATTTCATAAGAATTCAAGCAACATTCAGAAAACTTATAGTGTGGATTGGTGTCGGAGACTCGGGTGCCATACTTCCAAAAGACATGAATGTTTTTTTAAACTATTTTTCCAAACCAAGTTTTGAAAACATTTTGAACCCCTAACCCACAGCCGAGTTTTGCAAACCTAGGCTCTGATACCACAATTTTAACACCCGAAACCCAGTCAATACGTTACGACCAAATCTGGTATGTTACAGGAAAGGAGGTTTTGAAATTTTAACGAAACATCGTGATTTGGAGAAACTTACAGCTTAGTGCTTCCATCTCGAAACTAATTTAAAATTACGCTCATGAGTTTTTAACAATTTCTTGTTAAATTGAACAAAAAGCTGAAAATAGTCTTAATTTTTCAAAAACCCGTATTTGAGGAATTTCATAAATGAGACAGTTGAAAACAATGTTGCGGTTCTAATAAAATCTTCGAGTCAATTAGCTATTCGCTTGTCATATTTTGTTATCATTTTGAAAACTATTTGTTTATGTTTTAATCTTAGAAAAACCCCCATATTCGGCAGTTTATAATATATGCAATATCAACATTTAGTCAAAACCCAAATTAAAGTTATAGCGGCCTTATTACATAACAAAAACCCAAAATTAAAGTAAGTTTAAATAGAGTAATGTAGTTTACGAAGAAAGTAATAACGCATGGCCACCTCGAGTCCACTCCGGCTCCAAAACTGCGATCTAGGGATTACCTGCAAAATTAAGCAGAGGGGTGAGTCACCGAGACTCAGTGTGTAATTCCCCTTATAATGCAATCAGCCCTCAAGCCCATATAATATAACATATTAAATAGATAATCTTTGCAATACAGCCCAGCCCAACCTAGTTTCCATCCTCTAGGTCACCTGCATCAACCAAACGCCCGTGGCATCAAGCCACTGTGGTCCCAGACCACTTGTGACAGAGTCACAGAATATATATAAACGTGGGGCCAACCCACTGTGGTCCCAGACCACTGTGACAATCTCTATTATGTATACCTGGGCCAACCCACTGTGGTTCCAAACTACTGAGACAAGCCACAGATAATTGATAAACCGTAAAAGTAACATATTTTTATCCCACATTTAATATGCTTTTGGATGATTTACCCCTTGTTTTATATAAAAAAGGTTCTTTTAATCCTTTCTTTTCATGTCTTATACCCAAGAAAGCACCCAAGGATGAAAAGAACACAAAACGGGCCTAAAACGGAGTCAATGGGCCTTAAGATGAAATCGACACGGCCTGGCCCAAAGCACACACGGCCGTGCCTCAAGAGAAATTCGAGCACGATCAGGTCTCGATTCACACGGGCGCGTGACATGGCCGTGCCTCTGACGCTGGAAAGAGCAATTTTAGTCGAAAAAGGATACTTAGGGAGAAAGAATCGCGTTTCAAGAGCCTATAAGTAACCCCCAAGTATCACTTGTTGAAGGAGGCGAAAGCGAGGCCAATGAACCAAGCCGAGAAGGTCATAGTTAGGGAATAACGCAAGGATAGCCAGTTGATCCATCTCAAGAAGCCGGAGTTATACTCAAGACGGCGGAATTCTCCTTCCATTCCTTCAGGGGGTTTTAGGATTTTTCCTATGTTTTGTTTTATCTTTTCTCTTGCGATGGTTTGTTTATTCATTATGAACTAAACCCCTCAGATACCTGAAGGGGATGAAACCTAGATGGATTTTATTATTTGATTTTTAAGTTATATGATAAATTACTTAGTTTGTTCTTAATTATGTTGCTTAATCCAAATTTGATGTGTTTAGGTGGAGGAGGAATAGACCCTGCTTAAGAGTAGATCTAACATAATTAAGCGGAGTTGATCGAACGCCTTGAGATAGGGTTACGAGATTTTGCCAGATTAGGGTGAAACCTAATATGGGAGTCCGTTGATCGATTTACTGCTATCCTAGGGGGTTATTATAAGCGAATGAGAGTTCCACTAATTAACCTAGGGTTGGACATTATTCGCCTCGAGATAGGGTTTAATATAGGTTAGGGAGTCTTACGGATCAAGCTAAGTAAAAGAAATCATATAATTTAGGGTTAATTAATAAGTGAAGTCTAGGTGGATTCTTCTTGAGGGTATCGTCATAATCAACTGAGTTTTCCTTCAAAGTTATTTCCTATTCGTCCTTTTTGTTTTTGTGTCCTTAGTTTAGTCTTCGTCAAAAGTAATCTTCACTCTAACTTTAAGGCTAAATAATAAAAAGAAAGTGAGTATTAATACTTTTAGTTCCTTTGGGTTCGATAACCGGTCTTGCCTAAGCTATACTACTGTTCGATAGGTACACTTGCCTTAATATCGTTGTCAGAGTTAGTCTCCAGGTTTGATCATTCTTTTATAAATATTTAAAGCTCTGATTTTACAGCGATCAAGTTTTTGGCGCCGTTGTCGGTGAGCTAAAATATTAAGAAAACTCTATTTTTATTACTTTAGCCCTAATTTTTATTTTTCGCAATTTATTTTTCTTTTTGTTTTTATTTTTATTTACTGAAATTTTCTCTCTTTCTTTTCAAACAGGTACCTCTAGTTTATGACTAGAAGGAACCTGAGGGGACCTTTGGTATTCAACAACGAGATCGAAGCTATCGCTCATAAGAATCATCGGGAAACCAGGCGAGCCCTAGATTACACGGAGAGAGAGGCAGAAGATAAATCCAATCCTACTGAAGGGATAGACGAAAACAACCCACCACCACGCGATATGGGTGACAACAACGCTCCACGCACAATGTTCGATTATGCGAAACCACATTTAACAGGAGCAGAATCTAGTATTGTTAGGCCTGCTATATCTGCTAACAATTTTGAATTAAAGCCAAACACAATACAAATGATGCAACAGTTTGTTTAATTTGATGGTTTGCAGGACAAAGATCCAAACACGCATATAGCTAACTTCTTAGAGTTCTGTGATACCTTCAAAATAAATGGCGTTTCTGATGATGCCATACGTCTTCGGTTATTCCCTTTTTCATTAAGAAATAAAGCTAAACAATGGTTAAACTCGTTACAACGAGGGTCAATCACTACATGGGATCAGATAACCGAAAATTTTTTGATGATATATTTCCCACCGGCCAAAACGGCCAAATTACGGAATGATATCTCTTTTTTTTGTGTGTAGATGGATGTAGAGACGTTATACGACGCATGGGAGAGATTCAAAGATCTCTTGAGAAGGTGCCCACACCATGGCCTACCCTTGTGGCTACAAGTCCAAACCTTTTACAACAGTGTAGACCCCTCAACGAGACAACTTATAGATCCAGCCGCCGGTGGAACACTGAACAACAAAACCCCAGATGCAGCCTACGAGTTCATTGAGGACATGTCATTAAACAATTATTAGTGGCAAGCATCAAGGAGCAAACCGACAAAATCGGTAGGAGTTTTCAACATCGATGCCATGACCATGCTATCAACACAGCTAGAGATGATGTATAAAAAGCTTGATAATTTGTGTTCATCACAGGTACAACCAGTCATGCAGTCCGATGCAAGTGGAACTGTGGCGAATCCTGAGTACCCACCCTACCAGCCAAGAGCAGAAGATGAACAGATGAACTATATAGGTAATAATTTCCGATCTAATAATAATCGTTATAGTAACACTTAAAATCCAGGTTGGAGGAACCGCCCAAATTTTTCGTGGGGAGGACAAGGAAACCAAGGAAATCAAAGGCAACAACCTCCTCAAAACTTCCGAAATCAGCCCTATCCACAAGAAAAGAAACCATCCTTTGAGGAACATCTTCAAGAAACGGATAGAGCAGTCAAAAGTAATGAGAGACGACTCGATGAAATTGCTAAGTCAGTCAAGGAGATGACTAATGCAGTCGAACAACTCGCAAAACTAATGTCAGAACGACCGCAGAGATGTCTACCAAGCAACACTGAAGTTAATCCTAATGAGCAAATTCAAGCAATCACAGCTCAGGACAATAACAAATTAGCTGAACCGAATTCAATACCGAAAAAGAAAGTAGACGAAGGTAAAACAGAGGTAGCACAAGAGAAGCCAAAACTGGTAATTAAGGAATATCAACCTCGCATACCTTATCCTAAAGCCATAAAAAGAGACGATTCAGAGGAACAATTCAGTAAGTTTCTTAAACTTTTAAAGAAATTACATATTAATTTACCTCTTTTGAATCTCTTTTTCAAATAATCATTCTTTTATAAATATTTAAAGCTCTGATTTTACAGTGATCAATAATCATGTGTATACGTGGTTCTAAACCACTGTGGTCCCAGACCACTTGCGACAGAGTTACAGAATAGCACTTCCCCTTTCATCATCTTCCCAAAACCCATGCACATAATATCATACCGAGATGAATGCAACATACTTTCATTGTACAAAGAATAATCAATTCATAGATACAATAATTCGAAAGTATCATCATAGCAGAACTTACCCGGTGTCTCCAACCTTACCCACGGGGGTATTTCGACTATCAAAACAGTCGTTTCGGCTTTCAGCCAACACAGTTATTAACATGAATTAATTAACAAAGTTAAGTGTGAGCATTACACACCTGATTATGCGTAAAACTAAACTCTCTATGTCGACGCTCTCACTAGCAGGGATAACGGCTATTTGTCTATCCTAGGCAGATGTCGGCTCCCTACCACAGCCTGGCAAAAAGTCTCGAACCGCCGACACCGCACGACTTTTAAACCTAGGAGCAGAGGCCATGGGTCCGCTCCCCTCAGACTCCTTAGACGCACCCTCCTTGGATCGGTTAGCACTCATATCCATGATAAGAGTCTTGATCAGTACATAAAGAAAAACGTGTGGTAAAGGCAACAAAAGGGAAGAGGGAAATAGACATCCCAAAATCAAAAGAATCTCCTTACCTCCCGAACCCGAATGGTATGGTATGGTATGGAAATAGAAATCCCAAAATCAAAAGAAAAACTTAAATCCTTGTAACACCCCAAACCCGGCCCAAACACTACGACCGGATCTGGCATGTCACTGGGAAAAAGTTCAGGAAGTTTGACTGGTTTCAAAAAAAAATTCTTAGTCATTTTAAAATCCCAAATTTCGTGGTTCAGTTGAAAACCCGTTGTTTAGTTAACTATGGAATCTAATTAGTTGAGCTTTGCGATTAGTTGACATTTGCAAACACGTGCCAATTATTCGATTATCAAGTTTTTAATAAAAAATGCCATTTTATTATAAGAAACGTTGTTTTGCAGGTTATAAGAAAACTTTAGTTTGTAATATAATTTTTAAAACATTCATTGAGCAGTTTGTAATTAATATGTCCAAACTTTAAATCCGAAAAAAAATTCCAAACTTTATAGTGGCGTTATTACAAACCAGAGAAAGAAATCCCCAAAAGTTATAAACGATAATTAGAATAAAAATTCACTTATAAAATCCATGCGTGGCCACCTCGAATTCCCCCTAACCCAATCCATTATGCTAAGGATTATATGCAATTGTTTGAATGAAAGGGTGAGTCACAAGACTCAGTGTGTAATTAATCCACCAAAAATCCACAAGTGGGCCTAAGCCCCATATACCCTCGGCCGAAGCCCAAACAAACAGTTTAACAATTAATCAACATGATAGCCCATCCCCGCCTAGTTTTTCCATCCTCTACACTCCACTTCATATGTCTATCCTCAACACACCGGGGGATTTCTACAATCGATCCTCCATCCTCCATCCTCTACCGATTCCCCCTCCCTACACCAAGTGCCCAAAATTCGGCCACCACCTTCACCCATATGCTATCTCATGTTTTCCTCCTAGTTTCACTCTGGTTCACTTATTCAAACAATTTGAATAATTCAAATCTCCCAAATAGATCTCCACCACAAGTTTGAATTGTTTTACCAGGTCTTGCCTCTCTCCTCCAGAGTCTGATTACCATCCAGGTACCTCCCTTCCTTGAGCTAAAAAAATAATACTCCCCCGCTTTCCATGAGTTTCGAACCCTCTCCCTCACAGCTTCTCTTGTGACGCCACCTCCCTGCTTGCTAAGTGGCGCCTCCCTGTCACTTTACCACCTTAATTCTTATGTCTCCAAACACAAATAATAAACCTTAAGTCCTGCCCCAACTAGCTTCCCTCCTAAAGTGCCCAAAATAAAAATTTTAGCCAGGGTTGCGGCTTAACCCTGGGCCTTTCCAGAGACCCCAAACACACTCAAACAACATACAAGGTATAATAAACACACAGAAACAAGATAAATGCAAAGCCCCTAAATCCCGGATGTTACAGTTCTACCCCCTTAAAGAAATTTCGGCCTCGAAATTACCTGGTCAAAAGAGATGTGGATACTGCTGACGCATTGTATCCTCTAACTCCCATGTCACCTCTTCCACTCCATGATTCCGCCATAAGACTTTCACCAATGGAACCAGTTTCCTTCTTAGCACCTTGACATCCCGTTACAAGATCCGGATTGGTTCCTCTTCATAAGACAAGTCTGGCCTTACCTCGATTTCTTCCACTCGCACGACGTGAGACGGGTCTGAACGGTAGTATCTTAACATTGAAACATGGAACACATCATGCATCTGTTTCAATTATGAAGGTAGTTCCAGTTGATATGCCACTGGTCCCACTCGTTTCAAAACCCGATAAGGCCCGATGAACCTAGGACTTAGTTTGCCCTTTCGTCCAAACTTCATCACCTTCTTCCAAGGTGAAACTTTCAAGAAGACTTGGTCACCCACCGCAAACTGTATTTCCTTTCGCTTCAGGTCTGCATAAGATTTCTGCCTATCGGATGCTTCTTTCAATCGAGCCCTAATTAGCTTAACTTTCTCCTCTATCTCAGCAACCAATTCTAGACCCAAAATCTGGCGTTCACTCAATTCTGTCCAATAGGTAGTAGTACGACACTTCTGCCCATATAACGCTTCATAGGGCGCCATCTGAATACTAGCTTGGTAGCTATCGTTGTACGCGAATTCTGCCAACGGTAAGAATTCTTCCCAACTACCCTTGAAATCGATGACACAGCCCCTCAACATATCCTCCAAGACCTGAATTACTCACTCAGATTGACCATCAGTCTGTGGATGAAAAGCTGTGCTGAAGTCCAGTCTTGTACCCAATGCCTGGTGCAATGCCCTCCAGAACCGCGACGTAAACCTAGGATCTCTATCTGATATGATCGATACCGACACCCCATGCAATCTCACAATTTCTGCCATATACAGCTTAGCCAACCTCTGAAGAGAAAAGTCGACACGAACAGGAATGAAATGGGCGGACTTCGTCAATCGATCCACAATCACCCATACCGAGTCTTTCTTAGTTGGTGTAATAGGTAGCCTACTAACAAAGTCTATAGTGATCCTCTCCCATTTCCACTGTGGAATCTTCACTGGTTGCAACAACCCCGAAGGCAACTGATGCTCGGCTTTAACCTGCTGACAAGTTAAACACTTTCCCACAAATTCCGTAACCTCCCGCTTCAATCCAGACCACCAGAACTGTTCATGCAGATCCCAGTGCATCTTACTCCCTCCAGGATGCATAGCGTAGGGGCTACTATGTGCTTTCTGAAGAATCTTTTGCCTCAACTCCACATCCTTCAGCATGCAAATTTTCCCACGGAAACACAAAACCCCATCACTGTTCAAACTGTAATATTCTACCCCACCATTCTGTACTTGCAGAAGTCGAGCACTCCAGATCTCATCCGATAGCTGTTTCTCTTTAACCTGACTTACCCATGTCGGCTTTACTTGTAGTTCAGCTAACAGACTTCCGTCATCATACAAACTAAGATGGGCGAACATTGCTCTCAAGTCTGATATTACCTTCTGACTTAACGCATCTGCTACCACGTTAGCCTTACCCGGATGATATTCGATCGAGCAATCATAATCTTTCAACAACTCAATCCACCTTCGCTGTCGTAAGTTTAACTCCTTCTGAGTTAGAAGATACTTTAAACTCTTGTGGTCAGTGTAGATAACAGACTTCTCCCCATACAAATAATGTCTCTAGATTTTCAAAGTGAAAACTACTGCAGCCAACACCAAATCGTGCGTGGGATAATAACTGCCGAGATGCATACGCAACAACTTTCCCATCCTGCATCAACACACATCCTAATCCCGTTTATGAAACGTCACAATAAACCACGAACTCCTTTCCAGCCTCAGGCTGAATCAATACTGGAGCCTCTGTAAAAATTCTCTTCAGCTTCTCAAAACTTTCCTATTGCTTGTCAGCCTAAACAAAAGGTACCCTTTTCTCAACAACTTGGTTAAAGGTGCCGCAATTAATGAGAACCCTTCAACAAACCTTCGGTAATACCCAGCCAGACCAAGGAAACTCCGAATCTCAGCTACAGACTTAGGCGGTTTCCAATCCAACACTGCTTCAATCTTCCGGGGATCGACCCTAATCCCTTCTGCAGATACCACATAACCCAGAAAAGTGACTTCTTTAAACCATAACTTACACTTACTGAACTTGGCGTACAGTTGCTTCTCCCTTAAAATCTGCAGAACCACTCAAAGATGCGAATCGTGTTCCTCATCAGACTTGGAATACACCAAAATTTCATCTATGAACACCACCACGAACCGGTCGAGATAGGGTTGAAAAACTCTATTCATCATATCCATAAACGCAGCTGGTGCATTTGTCAACCCAAACGGCATCACCAGGAACTCGTAGTGGCCATAGCGAGTCCGAAAAGCCGTTTTGCAAATATCCGCTTCCTTGACCTTAAGCTGATGATATCCCGACCTCAAATCTATCTTTGAAAACACCGAGGCCCCTTTAAGCTGACCAAACAGGTCATCTATCCTCGGTAACGGGTACTTGTTCTTGATAGTCAACTTATTCAACTGGCGAACTCCACCTCTCGATCCGGAGGCAACCCTGGAAGCTCTTCCGGAAAGACATCCACAAATTCCTTTACCGTTCTAACCTCACCCACGGTCACTTCCTTTGCATCCAAGGCACTGACATAGGTTAAGAAAGCCATGCACCCTTTTCTCACCATTCTCTCCGCCTTAAGCGCAGACACTACATTGGACAAGTAGTCTTTCCTTTCGCCTATCACCAAAACTTCATCATCCTAAGAAGTCCTTAACACCACGCGCTTAGCAGCACAATCCAAGTTTACTCGGTATCTCACCAACCAGTCCATGCCTAAGATCAAATCGAACTCCCCGAACGGTAGTTCCATTAGATCTGCCGGAAAAACTAACCATTGTACTTCTAGAGGCACATTCCAAAAAAGTTTATTAACTACTACAGATTGCCCTAGAGGACTAAGTACAGTTATCTCCCTAGAAGCAGTTTCAGAATTCATGTTCAAGGTTCCAGACACCACACTAGCAACATAGGAATGCGTCGACCCAATATCAATTAGTGCTGTAAAGAGTAAACCAGAAATGAGGAACGTACCCGTTATAACGTCTGGTGCATCCCCTTCTTCTCGGCGTTTGACTGCATAAACCAACCCGGGCTGTCTCGCTTCAGTACTCCCAGCACCTCTATTTGGTCCACGCCCTCTCGGCATCTGCTGTCCACCTCTTACTGGCTGCACATACCCCTAACCTACCATCCGAGCTCTGTTTCTTTCCAACGGGCAGTCCCTGATAAGATGATCCTTTGACCCACACCTGAAACATACCCTATCCCTTCCCCAGCACTCCCCAGTATGTGACCTCCCACACTGAGCACGCGATCAAAAAATAGCTGCTGGTGTTGCAATACGACCTAGCCCATCAACCCTAGGCCTCTTCTGAAAACCCCCAGATGATCCTGACAATCCAAAACTCCTCTTATTTCTGCCTTTATCCCTGTCCTTATTCTGCCTCTCAGTCTGAGTCACCTCCTCAGCTATTTTTACCTTCTCTACTAGGATAGCAAAATCTCTCTCGCGCTGAGGAGCTATCAGCACCCGCAGCTCGTCACGCAACCCATCTTCGAACTGCACACAACGTTCATAGTCGGTCGCAACTATCCCTCGGGCGTACCGACTCAACCGCAAAAATTCTACCTCATACTCAGCTACCGACTTACCCCCTTGCACCAAATTCAGGAATGCTTTTCTCTGAGCATCCACGTAACTGGCCCCAACGTACTTTCATTGGAACTTCTCTTCAAAGAAATCCTAATCAACTCGGTCCGCCGGTGTACCCTCTCTCACAGTGAGCCACCACTGATAGGCCTCATCCTGAAGTAGAGACACCGCACCCTTCAGCTTTTCCTCTGCCGTGCAGTCCAAGTCATCCATGATTCTCTCGACTTCCTCTAGCCAATACTCAGCGACGTTGGGAGCTACTCTTGAGATACCTCAAAACATTTTAGCTCCATTAGCTCGGAGTCGCTCAGGGATGGACTTCCGAGTTGCTGTTCCACTGCCTGCCTCAGCCACTCGTTCTAACACACGCAACATTGCCTGAGACAGGGCATCATCTCCACCAGTTCTGTCTTGCGACCCCAATTTCGCCACATGTGATGCTGGCGCTTCGCCTTCAGGCTCATTTCTCGCTTCTGAGAGTACAACTTCATTACCCCGGCCCCTCCTACAACCGCGTGTAACACGTCCACGTCCTCTACCACTCATGTCTACCATTTCGTCTTAATCTAATTTAAAAATTTTATGAATTAACATTTCTTTCCACTATTGACTAATGAGTAGTTTTATGAAGATAGGGTTATAAGTAGTTTCTTTCCGCAAGTATATGTATACCTAAAGTTTTCATTTCTACAGTAATGTTTCTTAATTCTATCATCCATAGCGATATATCCACAACAACATGTTCCCAGAATACATCTACTTTATGCTAATTACTTTATAATCAGAAAACTTACCTGGCAGACTTGGACTGGAGACTCGGGTGCCACACTCGAAAACAGATCCATGTACATATTTTTCTTAAAAGCGAAATCTGAAAAGCGTTTTGAACCCAAAACCCAAGACCAAGCTTTTTAAAACCTGGCTCTGATACCAAATTGTAGCACCCCAAACCCGGCCCAAGCACTACGACCGGATCTGGCATGTCACTGGGAAAAGGTTTAGGAAGTTTCACTGGTTTCGAAAAAAATTCTAAGTCATTTTAAAATCCCAAATTTCATGGTTCAGTTGAAAACTCGTTGTTTAGTTAACTACGGAATCTAATTAGTTCAGCTTTGCGATTAGGTGACATTTGCAAACACGTGCCAATTATTCGATTATCAGGTTTTTAATAAAAATGCCTTTTATTATAAGAAGCGTTGTTTTGCAGGTTATAAGAAAACTTTAGTTTGTAATATAATTTTTAAAGCATTCATTGAGCAGTCTGTAATTAATATGTCCAAACTTTAAATCCGAAAGAAACTTCCAAACTTTACAGTGGCCTTATTACAAACCAGAGAACGAAATCCCCAAAAGTTATAAACGATAATTACAATAAAAATTCACTTATAAAATCCATGCGTGGCCACCTCGAGTTCCCCCCAACCCAGTCCATTATGCTAAGGATTACATGCAATTGTTTGAATGGAAGGGTGAGTCACAAGACTCAATGTGTAATTAATCCACCAAAAATCCACAAGTGGGCCTAAGCCCCATATACCCTCGGCCGCAGCCCAAACAAACAGTTTAACAATTAATCAACATGATAGCCCATCCCTGACTAGTTTTTCCATCCTCTACGCTCCACTTTATATGTCCATCATCAACACACCGGGGGATTTCTACAATCGACCCTCTATCCTCTACACTCCACTTTGGCAGTCGTGCTGGTAGACACACTGCTCAAAGATAAAAATACGTGGTCTACCCACCGATCACTATGTGACCAAATTACCGATGCAATAATAATGCTCCAAACCATTATTCCATGTGAAAATGTCACCATTATACACTTCCCCTTCATATCATAACAACCCAATCCCATGCATATGCAACCTAGTATAATAAACATAATAAATAGGTTATGATGTCATACATGCAATATTTAGCGCTCCCACACATGGTCATGCCATCGTATTCATTCATAAAGTTAATTATGAAAAACTGACCTGGAGTTCCGGTTCTACCCCACTTGGGTAGCATAATCACCATTGCCGAGATTTTCAGCTTTCACACACAACATAAATATGATTTATACAATTAAAAGGTGGTGTGGTAATTACACACCTGTAAACATGCAAGACTACACTATCAATCTCGCTAACATCCTCACTTGCAGGGATCACAGCGATCTGTTTATCCCTTTCAGAAGCCGACCCATAACATGGTGGCCAATCTCGAACCGCGGACACCGCTCGTTTTTTGAACTTAGGGGCTGGGACTATAGGTCCTACCCCCTCCTTAGATTGGCTGGCATTTGAGTCCATGAACGATCTTGGTCAGAAGATGCTATATTGAAACAATGATGGCTTAATGTAACATTGGGTTAAGATAGCGAATAACGAAAGGAAAACCCGATCGAATAACTAGAGAAAAACCCTTACCTAGAGATCCTGGATGGGGAATAAGATTCGACTGACACTCTGACTTGGAATTCAATTGATTAGGCTTAACAAGATTTCCCGAAAAAATAAATTCCCCTAAAGAGAAAAGAAAAGGCAAAAGAGTGTAAATCATAACACTAGCATCACCAAGCCAATTAGCCATTCGGCTTTGGCTACCAAAAACCGAAAGAACAAAAAGAAAAGATGACAGTGCCTCTCTTACCTTAATTCGACAAAAACTGATTGTCCCTCAAGCCCCCTTCAATCGAAAGCCAGATGCCAGAAAAATATGAAGACAGAGCCCTACCTATATTCGGCCAAAACACCCAGGAACCAAGTTCATCCCTTCGGCCTAATAACTAATCAAGAGGAAGAAATACTGAAAGAGGAGAAGAGTCTTACCACAGTTAGGGAGAAGCCGAATGAGAAGGCTAAAAGAGATCGGAATGGGGCTAGTTTCGGCTATAGTGAAAAGAACGATCCACAAAGAGAATGGGAAGTAAGTTTCGGCTTTGGAGAAGGGTTAGAGGAAGAAGATGATTCGGCTTTTGCAAGGAAGTAGAGAAGAAAAGAATAAGGGAATGATGGAAAGAAGAAATCGATGTGACGCTTTCGGCTATGAGGCTTAAGAGTATGAGTGGAGAGAAGGAGAGATTCTGTAGAGACTAGCAAAGGTTATGGCTTCGCAGTCTTTGGTGAAAAGAGAAAGTGAAGAAGAAGAAAAGTGCACCAATGGTCTCACCAGTTCGGCTAAAGACAAAAAGAAGGGAGAAAAGAAGTTGGCTTAGCAATTTCGGCACTCACCCCTAACAACCGAAAATGCACACATGACAACAAAGCCTATGACCTCTAGACTTCCGGCACACCCACAACAAGCCAAAACCAATTCCCCCTCCCTACACCAAGTGCCCAAAATTCGGCCACCACCTTCACCCATATGCTATCCCACGTTTTCCTCCTAGTCTCACTCTAGTTCACTTATTCAAACAATTTGAATAATTCAAATCTCCCAAATAGCTCTCCACCACAAGTTTGAATTGTTTGACCAGGTCTGGCCTCTCTCCTCCAGAGTCTGATTACCATCCAGCTACCTCCCTTGCTTGAGCTAAAAAAAAATAATACTCCCCCGCTTTCCGTGAGTTTCGAACCCTCTCCCTCACAGCTTCTCTTGTGACGTCACCTCCCTGCTTGCTAAGTGGTGTCTCCCTGCCACTTTACCACCTTAATTCTTATGTCTCCAAACACAAATAATAAACCTTAAGTCCTGCCCCAACCAGCTTCCCTCCTAAAGTGCCCAAAATTAAAATTTTAGGCAGGGTTCCGGCTTTACCCTGGGCCTTTCTAGAGACCCCAAACACACTCAAACAACATACAAGGTATAATAAACACACAGAAACAAGATAAACGCAGAGCCCCTAAATCCCGGATGTTACAATCCTGCTCCTACTAGCTTCCCCCCTAAAGTGCCCAAAAAGAAAAATTTTACCAAGGCTCTGGCTTGACCCCGAGTCTCCCCAGAACCCCCAAACACACCAAAATAACATGCTTAACAAGCCAAACACAAGAAATAGTACAAAATGCAGAACCCCTACTTTTAGGATGTTAAACTTACGGATCAAGTCAAATGAATACATCGTCTGGTTTAGTGTTAGACAACAAGTGAAGTCTAGGTGGATTCTTCCTAAGGGTATCGTCTTAATCAATTGGTTTTTCTTCCAAGTTATTTTTACACAATTCATTCTTTTTGTCTTTACGTCTTTAATTTCGTTAATAGTTAAATTTAGATTAGATAACCATTCACTTAATTCTTAGGCTAAATAATAGAAAGAGAGTTAGTATTAGTACTTTTGGTTCCTTTGGGATTCGATATTCCGGTCTTGCCTAAGCTATACTACTGTTCGATAGGTGCACTTGCCTTAAAATCGTTGTCAGAGTTAGTTTCCAGGTTCGATCATTCTCATTATAAATTTTAAAGCTCTAATTTCGATAATCATACAATTACAACATAAAATCTTCAAACATTTAATTTAATAACTATTAAACCCTTTTAACTTATAGAACAACTCTTTTACATTTTACGTGATTTAGTCCTTTTTCTCAAATTGATCATTTAAATGATAAAATTACTTCACGAAACTTTCGATTTAGTCCTTTCTCACATGGCCAAAGACACGGACGTGTGTCCTCTGTATTTAGTAAAATTTTCTAAGTTTACCTGAAATTTTATAAGTTATCGATTTAGTCTCGAACCACCCCGAATGCATGTTTTGGGCCTCGTAGGCTCGTAATAGGGACAATATTATTTATATTGAATGATGATTGCATGTATGTGAAATGTATGTTTAATTGTATAGTAAGTCCGATAATGCTCCTTAACCCTATTCTGGCGTTAAATACGGGTGAGGGGTGTTACATTTATTGGTATCAGACCTACTGTTTAGTCGATTCTCAGACTAACGCAGCGTATATGAGAGTCTAGCTATACATGCCATATATAACCTGTGATAGTATGATATCTCCTAACAGTTTTAAATCATGTCTTCATATAGTAAATGGATTCCAATCGAGCTGTAATTGATGATGTTGAAAGTCATGTGCCCGCCTCCGTTCATGGAGAAGCGCAATTAGAGTCGAGACCCGTATCGGGTAGCAATGGAGGAGAGGCTAAAGAAGTCTTCTTCCAGGTGATGAATGAGTGGTTTACGGTGTTTGTTCGAAAAAATTCGATTGCTCAACAATCGTCGCCCTTACCTAATCTGTAACGACCCGAATTTGGGCCTAGTAGAATTGGGCTTATTGGGCCTTGACCAGGGGAGCGTTTAAAATTTCTGAGAACAAGAGAACGGCACTAATGCATGTTGGTCCTATTAGGTGAGTGATTTTGGGAGGTTAGGGGGCTTCTATAAAGTCCCGAGATCAAACTTGGGCTTTAGGAAAATTTTGGTTTTAGGTGAATAAAACCCTGGGAGTTAGTAAGTAGGCTTTAAGAATAAAATATGGAGAAAATGACACAAAAAGGAGTTATGGTCTAGTGGCAAATGGCGCTACATAGGAGACAAGGAAGTGACGCCACACAAGGAAGCAAGGGGTCCAAGGTTCAAGTCTTGGCGCTTGCATTTCATTTTGATTTATTTTTAAGTGAACTTAGACTTTGGCTCATAGACTTATATTTAGTTGCGAATGATTTTAGACACAAGAGGAGCTTGTGGCCTAGTGACTAGGGGCGTGGATTAAGTTACAGGGGAGCCTGAGTTTGAATCCCATCGCAAGCAAAAAGGGATATTTATTTTGCTAAGTTGGGATGGCCAGAGTTTGTGTTGGAATTAAACTCTGCTGAAGGATCCCACATCGGGAAGCTAGCAAGAGGGAAGGTGAGAAGCTGGCTTTAAATAGAGCAATCTTTGAGAAGAGTAAGCATACTTGGGTTGGCATTTAGGCATAGGAGTGGTCGGAGCGCAGATCAACTCTAGATTCCTATCAGGTTTGTATTTCGCACTACTCTAGCTGTAGAGCGGCAAATATCGAAATGCCGGTCACACGGCGATGGTAGCCACACGAGCGTGCGAGTGCACGTCTGGGAGCTTCGACGCGATAGTTGAGGCCATCATGAGTGTTCTTGTGGGTTTAGACTGTTTGGGCCAAGTGGGCCTAATGGGCCCGTGGGCCCATATGAATAAATTGTATGATTGTGTAGAAGATAGTGAACTGGTCTATATGAATCTCATAACTGTGGCTACATTTGGGCTAAATGGGCCCTAGGCCCAATCGCATCGTTATCTTTGTTAGAATACCTTTAACTTGCAAATTACTGAAATACCCTTAGTTTATAAATTGCTGAAATACCCTTGGTTTGCAAATTATTGAAATACCCCTGATTTGGAAAATTACCGAATACCCTTGGCTTACAAATTACTGAAATACCATTGGTTTACAAATTGCTGAAATAGCATTGGTTTACAAATTACTGAAATACCCCTGATTTGGAAAATTACCGAATACCCTTGGTTTACAAATTGCTGAAATACACTTGGTTTACAAATTAATGAAATACCCCTAATTTGGAAAATTACTAAAATACCCTCGATTTGTAAAGTTATTGAAATACCCCTGAATTGTAAAATTACCAAAATACCCCTGGTTTATAAAATTATCGAAATACCCCTGATTTGTGAAATTATCGAAATACCCTCATATTGCAAAACTACCGAAATACCTATGATTTGTGAAATTATCGAAATACCGCTGGTTTACTAAATTATTAAAATGCCTCGATTTGCAAAATTACCAAAATACCCCTGGTTTGTGAAATTACTAAAATACCCTCTATGGGTAAAGTTACCGAAATACCCTCTATGGGAAAAATTATCGAAATACCCTCGACGGGTAAAATTATCGAGATGCCCTTACGAGGCGAAATGACCGTTTCACCCCTAACCGATTAAATGACCGTTGTACCCTCGTGGTAGTACTAGTGTTGTATGTGTTAATTGTATGATTGATTATGTTTGAGATGCACTACTTACATGGACTAGTTATGAGTAGAATTACCGAATTACCCTTGTAGTGTTAGGTTAAAATGACTGATTTGCCCTTGTGGGTAAATGATTGACTTGTGCTATGATTTGACCGATTTGACTGTGATTGTATGACTGTGTTTTAACCGACTTGACTATGGGCGTATGCCTGATTTGCTGTTAATATGTGTTGAAATGACTGTTACTAAGCATGGCCATTTTGCATACATGTTGCATGGGTTGGGTTTGATGATTGGAGGAAGTACCGTTTTAGTGGCTCTGCCACATACCGTTCTGGTGGCTCTGCCACATACCATTTTAGTGGCTCAGCCACATATACCGTTATTAGCAGCAAGGCTGTATTATTGGAGAGCTTGGCTCTGTGCCATCTTGATTATGGCTTTGTGCCAATCGTACCCGTGGCTATGTGCCTAACAGATATCGATGACTTTGTGTCGATCATATTTACCCAAGGCTGTGTGCTGATTATATTACCGTCGCTGATGGCTATGTGCCAAACATAATACAGTTACTGATGGCTCTGTGCCAATTATAATACCGCTATTGAAGGCTTAAGAGCCTCATATATATCGTGATTTGCAGCTTGACTACAATATTGGTCTAGATTGGCGGGGTGGGTTGACATGATCCCCACATGGTGCGATTGGTTGGTACGGGTGGAGAGTTAGACGGCTAGTAGGATTGGGGTGGGCACATGTTAATATCCATTACATTGTTTTGATTTGGGGCTTTGGCCCAGCTTGTTACCGAATAGGGCTTAGGCCCAGACCGAATAGGGCTTAAGCCCAGACCGATACCGTACGGGCTCAGGCCCAGATAATGACTGTTATAGGGGATTACACACTGAGTTCTTGTAACTCACCCCTTTCTTTTAACCGTGCAGGTAATCCCCAGCGTTAGAGGATTTGGAGCTGTGGTGGACTCGGAGGTGGCCATACGTCGGATATACTTCTTAACGAAACTTAGTAATTTTTGGATTTAACTTATTTTATATTATTTTTGGGTTATTATTTTATGTAATAAGGACATTGGGATTTTCTTTTTAAACTTTCACTTGGTAATTCTGTTAGTTATGAATTGTTAAATGGTTAAACATGGGTTTTTAAAATAGTAACTACTGTTTTCAAATATCAAGATTCCGCAACTACTTAAGTCAGACTTCTGCAACAAACAAAGTTTTCGAAAATAGTAACATCTTTGCAAGAATATACTTTGAGCAAATCCTATTTTTGTAAGCAACGGAATTTGGAGTTACAAAAAGGGATGCAAAGTTTTTAACGAACGCATAGCTTTTAAACAACCTTGTGATGTGACATGCTAGATCCGGCCATAACGTCTAGGCTGGGTTTAGGGTGTTACATAATCCCCAACTGGCTCCCGTAGCTCCTCAAGGTGTGGAACTTCTAGGACTGAATAAGCTGCCTGTTGATAAGATTCGAAAACACGGAGCCAAAGTGTAACAACTCGATTTTGGGTCTAGCCCGAACAGTGGTTCTGGGACCACAAATCTGATGCAGTAAAATTTATTTTTATTATATTTTTATGGTTTACAGTTTTATGAAATGATTTCGTGAAAATTTTGTTTGAAAATTGAGACGTTTGGGCACTCAACTTAGTTAAAGGGACCAAATTGCAATAAGTGCAAAACTTGAGTTCTATATGTTAGAAGTGCCATATTGCTATGATATTTTAAATTGGAGGTCCTTAGATGGTAATTAGACCATTATACGTTAAGTTGGACAAAAATGGACATGGTAGGGTGAAATTTCAAAGTTTGGCATTAAGGGCATTTTGGTCATTTGGGTAATAAAGACAAAATTAAACACATAAAAGATGTCATCTTCTCAATTTCATCCTTCCATGGCCAAAAATCACAAGGGTCTACTTGCACACCAGCTGAGTGTTTAAACTATGATGTATCACTTTTGAGGAACACTGCGTATCAATTGTGGATTACTTTGGTATCTGTAACAGCCCGTTTTTAGTCAAATTGGAACAGTGGTTTTGGGACCACAAATCTGAGGTCAAAATATTTATTTTATTATTATTTTAAGGTTTATAGCATGAATATATGATTGTGTGAAAGTTTCGCTTAGAAATTTTATCGTTTGAATGCTTAATTCGGTAAAAAGGACTAAATAGTGTTAAGTGTAAAAGTGGAGTTCTATTAGCCAAAAGTGTTTAATAGCTATAGAACCTTAAATTTAAGGTCCTTATGTTGCAATTAGACCATTAATAGCTTGAGTGAACATATATGGACATATATTAAGGTTTTTTAAATGATTTTATATAAGGTTAATATAACAATTCATTAAATAAAGGTTAAATAATTAAAACAAAAGACAAAATTTTTCATTCATCTTTCTTCTAATAGAAATTAAGAAAGAAAATAAGCGATGGATGAGGTTTGAAGGTTCGGCTAATGCATGCTTCAATTCTAAGTGATTTTTGACCCGATTTTAGTTATTTTTATGTTTTTGAGTTCGTTGTAGCTCAATCTATCTAGCCTGTACCTTCGATTTCAAAACTGTTAACATTTGTGAGAGTTACCATTTATGTGTATATGTGTTCTATGATGATTTATGATGAATTGTGAATGTTTGATGATAGATATACAAGTTTAGTTAAGTGATTTTTAGTGAAAATGCAAAATAGGGATTAAATTGAGAAATGTGTAAAGTTAGTGGTTAAAATGTGAAATAAATGAAAAATATGGGCTGCTAGGGGCATAATAGTAATTCAGCTAGCATGGGTATATTTGGAATTTCTTTAATTTGTGATTTTATGAAATAAGGACTAAATTGTGAAAATGTGAAATATTATGGGAAAAAGTGTAAATATGTTTTGGACTAAGTTGAATGAATAGATGATTAAATGAGTTAATTTTGAATATATTTATATCAAGAAAGGAGAAATACGGACTTGGATCGGCAAAAAGATAAAGTACTCGATTAATCAATAATTTCGTCATTTATACATTCGAGGTAAGTTCGTATGTTATAATTTCATTTCAAATGTATTCTATATGTTTTGATACAACATAAATTATGATTATGTGACTACGGATATGTTTGGAAATGATTCGATGATAATTCGATAGTTGGAATCCCAGTTGAACCTTAGGAATAGTTTAGGATACTAGTGACATGTCATTAGGGGATACAGTGAGTTGGCTTTGGGCCATGATAAAGCACTTCGAGTGCGAGATAAACCAATTTGGCTTCGGGCCATGATATCAGTATTTCAAAGATAAGTTACCTTGATTTGGCTACAGGCCATAGTATAGGTACTTATCGTGTGAGACCCTTGAGTATCTGACTTCTATTCCGAATGGTTCAACAGGTAAATGAAAGACAAGAATGTGTATGAGATTAGTACGAGATGGTACAGGTATGTGCGTAAACCATATTAGCTTTGAATCGAAGAAATGGTGAAGAAAGTATATAGTTTAGTGAATGAGTTATTGAAAGGTTTGTTAGTTGATGTGAATTCTTATACTTATGATGAATGGTTGACTTATGTGTTATGATTATATCGAATTTATGTCATACGAGCTTACTAAGCTTTGTAGCTTACATCGTTTATTTTTCTATGTTTTATAGTGAATTCAAAGCTAGCTCGGGTTCAAGGATCATCGGAGACATCGTCACACTATCCACCTATCTCTCGGTACCTATGAACTTGGTATTTTAAGTATATGGCGTGTATAGGGACTTTGGTCATTTTGGTTATCTTTTCGTAATGATTTTGGCCAAATGAATTGGCTTGTAAATGTACATGTTTTGGTTTGTATATATCATCATACGAGTTGGCTTAGGATGGTGAATTTGATTATGTATATAAGTGTGCAAATGACTTTTGTTTTGAGTTGGTAAATGACCTATATTGTGTGACAGAAGCTGGATTCATGATGCTTGTTGTGAATAGGTAAATTGAATGTCAATAGGGGATGATTTGTGAATTGGTATGCTTTTGAATGTAGACCAAATAATGCATGTTTGAGTTTAGTTATATTGATGCTGAAGTAATTGGTATTTGGTATGTTTTGAATTAGTAAAACATGAGTTTATAAGCATGTTGGTTGTTAATATTGGAAATGGTATATTTTAGTCTTGGTTGTGGTTTATTTGGATGCCCATATATGCTATGAAGTTGTACCATTTGGCTTGTGTGGGTACATACAAGATTGGGGTGGCAAAATGGTTTGGTAAATAGCCTATTTTTGTCCACACGGGCAGAGACACGGGCGTGTGTCTCAGCCGTGTGTGACACACGGTTAAGTACACGGCCGTGTGTCCCTGGTGTGGAATTTGAAAACAAGTCAGTATGCTCCACACAGCCTCACACATAGGTGTGTGACTTGGCCGTGTGGCATATGTCAGTATACCCTACAAGTTTGGCACGGCCTAGCCCATAGCCTGGCACACGGGCGTGTGTGGCCATTTTTAGGGCACACGAACTAGCCACACGGGTGT
Source organism: Gossypium australe (assembly GCA_005393395.2). Lineage (NCBI taxonomy): Eukaryota > Viridiplantae > Streptophyta > Magnoliopsida > Malvales > Malvaceae > Gossypium > Gossypium australe. The sequence goes on from CM016615.1 coordinate 19,414,647, forward strand.
GTGTGTTAGCCGTGTGACCCAAGTCAGAGAGTTACACGGGGTCAGACACAGGCTAGGACATAGCCATGTGCTCTCATTTCGAATGCCTACACGGCCTGTGACATGGGCGTGTCTGGTGGTCGTGTGAGACACACGGTCTGACTACACGGGCGTGTGTCCCCTATTTTGAGTAAAACTTTCAAAGTTTCGTGAAAGTTTCTTAAGTTATCAGTTTAGTCTCGAACCACTTCCAAAGCATGTTTAGGGCCTAGAAGGCTCGTATTAGGGACAAATTGATTGAGATTAAATGATGATTATATGAAATGATTAAATGTATGTGAAAAATATGTATAAATGTATTGTGAGTCCGGTAATACTCTGTAACCCTATTTTGGCGTTGAATACGGGTGAAGGGTGTTACATTTATTGGTATCAGAGCTACAGTTTAGTTGATTCTAGGGCTATACATACGATATATATAAACTGTGATAGTGTGCTGACTCTTGACATTTTAAAATGTGTTTTCATATAGTAAATGGATCCCAATCGAGCTATAGCTGATAAAGTTGAAAGTAATGTGCCCGCTCCCACTCAAGGGACAGCACCATCTAATTCTAGATTCGTGTCGAGTAACCAGGGAGGTGAGGCTAGAGAAGCCTTCTTCCAAATGATGGACGAATGGTTCACATAGTATCCGGACAAATCCGGCTGCTCAACAACCTCCACCCCTCCTAATCCCCAATCGGTTCCCGTAGTTCCTCAAGGTGTCAAGCTTTTAAGATTGAATAAGACTCTAGTTGACAAGATCTGTAAAAACGGGGTTGAAGAATTCAAAGCTAATGTTGATGGTGATCCTGAGAGAGCAGAGTTTTGGCTTGAAAATACGATTCGAGTGTTTGGTGAGCTTTCTTGCATGCCGATTGATTGTTTAAAATGTGCTATATCACTGTATGCTAATCTATTCCTAAGGTTCGATTGGAATTTCTCGCTTGCCAAATCGTCGTCATATGTGTCCATAAGGTCAATTACACAATTCATGCATTAATTAAAGAAAATAAAATACATTTAAAGTAAAGCTTATTTAACGTATGAACTTACCTCGGTTACAAAAACCAAAGAACCTATTCGTTAAATACTTTGTTTTTCCCACGATCTACACCTGAATTCGTTAAACACTTTGTTTTTCCCACGATCTACACCTGAACTTTTTTTCTTGATCTATAATACCACATTTAGCTTATTTAATCATCATATTATTCAATTCATCCCAAAATCATATTATTGCCAAATTTACATTTTTTCCCCTAACTTTTTAACATTTTACAATTTAGTCCGTAGGCTTGTAAAATGAATTTCTTTCAATTTCAACACAACACAACCCAAGCCTAGTCGATTGTTGTTTGTACTCATAACAGCCAAAAATTTTCATTTATTCCCACTTTTCTACACATTTTATAGACTTTTTCAAATAAGTCGCTATTTGACTTTTTACCGAAATCACTTTTATAAAGTCGTTTAACAAACAACAAACATGCATTTTCTACCATCAAACGTCAAAATACAAGCATATTCAGCATGGGTAAAATTTGAAACTTTAAATTTCTTTCAAATTAGTCCTTGAAATAGTTAAATCAAGTTACAACGATCTCAAAAATATAAAAATCGTTAAAAACAGGACAAGAATGGACTTACAATCGAGCTCGGAAGCTTGGCCAAAACCCTAGCTATGGTTTCCTCCAAAATTTTGCCTATATGGATTAAATTGAAAAAGATGACATCTTTTATTTTAGTTAATTTGTCTTTATTTACTAGATTACCAAAATGCCCTTCATTTAAACTTTGAAATTTTTCCTAACCAAGTCCATTTTTGTCCATACCTAAGATATAATGGTATAATTACCATTTAAGGACCTCTAATTTAAAATTTCATAACAATTCACTACCTTTAGCCTATAGAACTCAAATTTTCACTCAATTATTATATCATGTTGTAGACCGCAAAGAAACAATAAATTAAATATTTCTACTTTGGGTTTGTGGTCTTGAAACCACTGTTCTGATTTTACCCAAAAATGGGTTGTTACAATGCATTTGTTGTGGACGAGATTTAGCCCGGACAGGTAATCCTGATATGAGTCCTCTTGAGCATATGTTATGGATTGGATTTAGCCCAGACAGGTAATCCAAATCAGGCTCTTTAGAGTATATGTCATAAAAAGGATTTACCCTGGATTGGTAATCCTGTCGTATACATTTGTGGCTCGAGAGTGTACTCTCTGATATAGTACACTATGGGTACCATTGGACATGAATTGACGGATTCTGATTCGTACACCTCGAGTGTACTACTTGCATATCCATCAATATTTCAGATAACTTCAATGGGTAAAAGTTCTTCACATGAGAAGATATGAATAAGAAATGAGTTATTACACATATCGGCCTGAAATACAAGTAAATGATGATACATGGCAAATGATATATGAAAACAGGAGATGATGATATTTGTACATGGACTTTATTTGATGAATATATGTCCATTCTTGATTATAAACTTGTACACCTTGAGTATGCTAATCATGACATTGATATTCCGAGTAATATGAATAAAGTTCTGATATGAAATGATCTAAACTCGAAATGAACTATTATGAAATTATACTTGAAACAATAAGATGAATTATGCATGTTGAATGATTACATGTTGTGGAAAGCATATCTACTTGGAAACTTGATTGTTGTTGAGCCCATATATGATTTGATGTTATTATGGAATATATGGCTAACAAGGGCAATGAGAACGTGTGTAGGGCTTGAGGTCAAATTGATTGATTATGCCTTACATAGTTACCTCAAAATAGAATGAATGGTAAGTTAAGTACCATGTTATACGAACTTACTAAGCATTTTATGCTTACTTATTTTTATTTCCCTATTTTAGAGTAAATCGAAACCTCGTTAGATTGAAAGCTCGGCGGAGATCACTCATATTATCTATCGGCCCATGTCAGTACAATATGGTAAAGCAATTGTGGTTACAATGGCATGTATAGGATATATTTGCTATATTGGCATGTAAATGTAAATGATGCTTGTAATCTAGCCATTGGAATGGCTAGTAATGGTTTGCTTTGATATATTTGTAATGCCATACTATGATAGCTACATATGTGTTGAGTAGTTGATCAAACTTTGTCTAACATATGGACTAAACTAAGGCAAGATTATGAACATGTATGCATTTAATGGTATGCCATACTAAATGGTAGAATTTGTTTAATTTGAATGTTTAGAAGGGTTGGCATTGGGTGTGTGTTTCAAGTGCAGGTCATGGATGTGATTTTGGGTGAGAAATGAAGCTAGAAATGGCTTTATTTTGTCTACATGGGTGTGTGTCTAGACCATGTGTAACACACGGCTAAGTACATGGGTGTGTAGTTAGGCCGTGTGTCCCTACACCTTAGTTTTGAGAAACAGAATGCTTAGAATTGAGCACATGGGCAAAGACACAGGCGTATGTCTCATCCGTGTGTGCTACACGGCCTAGAGCACAAGTGTGTGTCTTGGCCATGTGAAAACTACACCTAATTTTGGAATGAATTAATTGACCACACGGCCTAGCACACGAGCGTGTGGCATGCCCGTGTGCACAAGTCAGAGAGTTACACGGGGTCGAACAGGGCCTGCAGCATGATCATTTTCCAGGGTCACACTGGCGTGTCCCTTAGACCACACGGGTGTGTAAACCCATCACCTTGGAAAATTTTTGAAATGTCACAAAAAATTCTCAGAGTTCCCAATTAAGTCCCGACTCGAATCTAATGCTTGTATTAGGCCTCGATGGTCCAATTAAGGGATGTTTGAAATGATCTTGGTTAATGAATAGTAATTTACATGAAAAATCTGAAAGTGTTTCGAAAGTTCTAGGTAATGCTCTGTAACCATATTTTGGAGACGAACACGGGTTAGTGGTGTTACATTTAATGGTATCAGAGCTACGGTTTAGTCAGTTCTCGGACTGAACATAACATATGTGGAGTCTTGAAATACATGCCATTATATAACCCACGATAGTGTGATATCTCCCGACTCATGAAATTGTCTTACAAATAGACAGAGATGCTTTCCAACAAAGCTAATTTCGACACTGCTGAAAGTGATACTCACGTGCCTGAGTAAAAAAATGTTACTCATGATGAAATATAATTCAAAAAGGTACGGATAAATATTTTATAGTACATGAGAATGATAAGTGCTATGTTATATGAGTTTAAATATAAAAGTTAAATTTTCAGGCTTATGATCTCCATCCCCTCCCTAGTACAGTTTTATACATTGAAATTTGTAAGATTTATATTGATTAAGTTCATAAGTTTGAAAGAAGAGTTCAAATGTTGAATAATTAATGATGTAGTCAGAATTGAGAATGGGTTAGTAAGTAAAGACGTTATTAAAAGAGATGTCATATTTTTCTGAAGATTATTCTGAATATATGATGTCATTGTTAAGGAAGAAGATTATTCATGAGTAATTGACTTATCCAAATATGATATTTAAAGAACGGATTAGTCAAATTTTTTTTCGAATTAACTCTTTCAGTAAACTGAATAATGTAAGATTATTGATGACTTTATTAGTCAGTGGAATAGCAATGAAATAATAAGTTGTAAGTTAAATGAATACAGTGTGAAATAATTTCTGATTTAGAATTTCAAAATAGATCTTATAAATGCCTGTTATTCAGAGACAGAGTCTGTGTACTGAAGAATTTGGAGTTTATACAGAAAATTTTACATGAATGATTATAATGGTACTATGTCTGTTTATCTGGGGAATGATAAAATGTATAATGATTTGAAAAAGATATATTAGTGGCTCGGAATTCAGTGAGAAAAGATGCATGTAGTGGGTTTAATTCTTTGAAACCGAAGAAAGATGAAGTGATCTGAGATAGTTTAAAAGTAGTATTTGATCGCTAGAAATTCGATGTGAATCTGAAATGAAAAGAATTGGAGTTTCAGATTGGCCACAAAATATTTTTGAAAGTTTCGCCATGGAAGAAAGTTATCTAGTTTGCCTGTAAAGGCAAATTAAGTTTGTAACAACCCTAACCCGTATCCATTGCCGGAACAGGGTTACGGAGCATTACCGAAACATTCCAAAAAAATTCAATTTAATTACGTAAATTACTATTCATTTACCAAGATCATACATATCATCCCTTATATGGACCCTCGAGGCCTAAAACGAGTGTTGGAATCAAATCGGGACTAAATCGGGAACTCAAGGAAGTTTTCGTGAAATTCCAAAAATTTTCCATGTGGTCTAGGGACACGCCCGTGTGGTCAGGGCGTGTACTACACATGCCTGTGTCCCTAACCCGTGTAACTCACTGACTTTTAAAGCATGAAGAAATGGAAGTCACACGCCCGTGTGCTAGGCCGTGTAGCAAATTTTTATTTTTGAAATATAGGTGCAATTTTCATACTGCGGTGTAACACGCCCGTGGCCAAGGCTATGTCAACCACACGGTTGGGACACACGCCCGTGTCTCCACCCATGTGCCTAATTCTGAGCATCCATTAAACCCTAGTATGCTTGTCTACGTCCCCATAAAGCCCATCAAGCCCATTTCAAGTTCATATAGCCCATTAAGCCCAAATCACATCCTTATGGCCCATTAGGCCCAGATCTCATTCATATGGCCTATTAGGCCCAAAATAATTTCAGATCATGTAACATGCATAACTAACTCAATTCATATAACCAAATCAATCAATTTCATCAAACTTAGCCTCAGGGTCCACCGGGCCCATTTAGCCACTTTCAGCTTTTTGGCTTTTCGGCATTGCCGATATCATGTGCTGTAGTGTTTGTATACACCTGGTTACTGTGACGTGCTATACTATCCTTGATCTTGAACCTACAACCAACCAACCTTCAATCAATCACCCATACTTAATCAAAATATTTACCAAAAGCCGAAGCCTTACCGTATCCTTACCGTGTGCCACCGATTATAGTAGCCCTTCCTTAGATACTATTCCCGAGTATCCCCTAGATTTGCACCCACACATACATTATCAAAATTCGAGTGACTCATAATCCACAAAGTCACCCCTATAGATCATACCCACATTCAACCACTCACTTAAACCATAATTAAGACGAGTACACTTACCACTTGCTTGCGATTCTTACCACGCTCGCGATCCTTGAACCCTATCCTTGTTATTACAGGGTTAACGACAGGAAAAGTTAGATAGCCCATCGGCTTTTAGCAAAATGTACAAAAGAGTTTAACCAAATACTTACCAAATCCCCTTTTGATCCTGCGGCCTAGATAGCTATTAAACTAGATCCAGCTTTTAACACTTGACTAAGAGTAGGTAACAATCGATTTGTGATGGAGGAACAACCACAAAGATTCATCACTAATAGGAATTTTGGCAAGGAAAAAGATGGTGTTAATTCGGCAAAAGGGGATTCGGCTATAGGATATTTCGGCAACAAAGCAAGGTATTCTCGATTATGGAAAAATAAGGTTTCGGCAAGGAAAAGAAAAAGAATGGAAAATTCAGCATTACCTAGGACCCCAGATTCGGCACACACATATTTATATAGCCTATAGCCGAAACTTACCCACCCATAAAGTCCAATTCGCCACCACTTCATCCACTGCTCATCTCCTAATTCTTTTCCATGATATCTCCCTTATCCTTCTCCTAAATTTTCTCTATTGATCACTTCTCCTTAGAGTCCCTCTACATGCCACTTACAGCATTCTAGAAGCCTAAAATTAAACTCCAAAATAAAGCTAAGCTAGCACTCGAACCTCAGACCTTCCTGCATGCATATGTTACCACTTCTCTACACCTTAGTGGCGTCACTTAGCCACTTCACCACAGGCTTCTTTGTGTCATTTTTCACTTATTTTTATTTAAAAGCCTACTACTCACAACCCTAATTCCTTAATTAATAAATTAAGAATCCTCCACCATAAAACTGGAACCCAGAGCTTCTCCAACACACCTAGACACTCCAAATTCATTAAACCTTTAAAGCCGTCATGTCATTTTTTATTTTCTTGCTCACTTAAAAAATTTTTGATACCCAAAGCCCAATAGGCCAAATTCTTCTAGGCCCAAATTCGGGGCATTCCAAATACACAACCATATCACAACCAAATGCTCTTATTATTTAGCATACATCCCTGCACTTATCACCACACTTAAGATGTACATTGCCCTCAATGTACGAAGATAGATAATAACATTTACGGGATAAATCAAAAGAGAAGGGGAAAGGATACTCCCTGAATTTTGGATGATGTCCCTGGAGAATGGTAGAGGTCATTTTCTGTATGTTTGAAGGGGTCGGTCTGGATGACGATCCAGTGCTGGATGAAGAAATTGGGAAGCTCGTGAAGGATTAGCCTGGGTTTATTAAGACATAATTAAAATAAACGAAATATATAACTAAAAATAAGAAATAAAAAGGAAAGGAGACTAAGAAGGAAAATAAAAGTAAAAGAAAAGAAAAATAGGCTGAAGAGTCCTTATTGTTGGATGGTTTGCGAGGTGGGTGTGATTCCTAGGACTGCTGTGGTGGTGGTGGTGGCAGAAGTGGCGTGATTCCCAAGCAGCCTGGCGAACCTGACACTAAGAAACTAAAATAAATTAAACTAACCTAAGCATAAGATTGTCGAAGAGAAGGAAATTGAAACAAAAGAGAAAAGAAACATAAAAACTAGTTGGTCTCAAAGACCCTTGGCTTGGTGTTTGGATGAAGCGACCGGCATGAACTTATGTGTAGGGTCTCTTTTGGGGAGACTATGCTTGCCTTCTTCCGCTTATTCGGCATAGTTTTGGTGTTGCTCAAGAGTATGGACACCTTTTCTAAGGAAAGAAAGAAAAAGAAGGAAGAAAGAAAATGGGGAGAATGGGAAGGGCTGTGGGGTTTAAATAGGATCTCAAATCTGGCACGTTCCCACGCCCATGGACCGAGGGCGTGTCGATGCACACGGCCGCCTCGCACGGTCGTGGTGAGGCTCCGTTCGTTTCTCCCACTCTCATTAGCCATAGGCGTGTTGAGTCACGCGGCCGCTTCGCACGGCCGTGTGTATAGGCATGTTAAATCTCCATGGCCGTTTTCAGCCAGCCACGCCCGTAGGTCAGAAATCAGTATGTTGGCATAGTTTCAAGGCACGGGCGTGTTCTGCCTGTGGTGTGCAAGTCAGTAGCTTCACACGGGCGTGGGGCACGGCCGTGCCACTTTGTCGGTGCCCGTGAGGGAGTGGTTGGATTTGTGGTGTTAGAAATTAGGTGGGGTTTTGATTCATACGGCCTCTGCTATGTTAGTACTGGGATTCTAGTGGTCCACACGGCCATGGACACGGCCGTGTGTAAGACCGTGTGGACTGGAATTTTGCACTTTTGTGTTAGTGTAAAACTAAATTTTCAGAAAAGAAAGAAGGAAATAAAAGAAACTGAAAATAAATTTGAAAGTAAATAGTGTTAGTGCTCGGGTTGCCTCTTGAGAAGCGCTCATTTATTGTCTTAAGCTAGACTTTACCTGTTATTCGCGCAATCATGGTGGTTTGAGGAGGTGGAAATCATTTCTCATGCGATCAATTTGGTTATGGATATCAAGTTTACGTCGAGTAGTGTTTACTTTAAAGGTGCTGAATTTAGGACTAGCAATCTCGACTGTTCCATCTGGGGAGATTTTGAGTACCTGATCTCCTATTTTAAGCTGGGTTGTCCTATCATTAAGTGCGTCATGGAGTTTCCTCGTTTTTACTTCGTGTGTTTTTAGTTTCTCTTTGAGGTGTGTCTTCCATTCGTCTAGTTCATCGATCCACAGCCTTCGTTCCTCTTAAATTTCTTCTTTATAGCCACGAGGTCTAGGATCTGGCATTTGCAAAAGAGCTTCAAGAAACGGCAAGTTAATATGAAATTTCTTTGAAAGTTTAAGAGACTTACCGAATTGTTCCTCTGTGTGGTCTTTCTTTAACGCATTGGGGGTATGGCGCACGAGCTTGGTACTCTGTAATTACCGGGTTTGGTAAATCCTGGTTTACCTCAACCTTACCTCCACTCACCACAGGCTCTTGCCTTGGGTCAGATTCCACTAACCTTTCACTGTCATTTTCGGCTTGAATTTGCTCTTTTGAGTTAGTTTCAATGTTGCTTGGCAAGCTTTCTTGTAGTTGTTAGTTTCAGTGTTGCTTGGCAAGCTTTCTCGTAGTTGTTCAGAGATCAGCTTCGCAAGTTGTTCAACTGACTCAGTGATTTTCCCAACTGACTTAGTAAGTTCCCTGTTTTGGGTTTTGGTCTCTTCAACCGATGTTTGTTGACTTTTAAGTGTTTTCTCAGTGTCTTTGAGACGGGCATTTGTGGCTGCAATGACTTTTGTCAGTATCTCTTCAATGTTCGACTCCTCTTCTTGTTGGTGAGGTGGTTGTTGAAAATCTGGAGGAAGTTCCAGTATTTGGCTATTTTGATCATCCCATGAGAAATTAGGATGGTACCTCCAACCTGCATTATAAGTGTTACCATAAGAATTATTTTGATGTCTAGGATAGTTACCCATATAGTGGACTTGTTCGTTCTCCAAGCCATATCCGTAGGGTGGGTACTCAGGATTCGTCATGCCTCCACTTGGTTCGTACTGCATAACTGGATGTACTGGGTCGAGGTTGAAGATATCGGCTGCTTTTGTTGGCTCTGTCCTCATGAATTGCCACTGATAATTATTCAGTGCCATCTCTAAAATTATCTGCCAAAAATAAAAAAAATTAGCAAAGTAAAAAAAATAAAAATAAAAAATAATAATGAAAATAAATTGCAAAAAAAAAGGCTAAAGTAATAAAAAATAAGCGTTCTTAATATTTTAGTTCCCCGGCAACGGCGCCGAAAACTTGATCGCTGGAATCAGAGTCTTAAAATTTATAAGAGAATGATCAAACCTGGAAACTAACTCTGACAATGATTGAACGCAAGTGTACCTATCGAACAGTAGTAAAGCTTAGGCCAGACCGGATTATCGAACCCAAAGGAACTAAAAGTACTAATACTAACTTTCTTTTTATTATTTAACCTAAAATAAGTTAAGTTGCTTTAATAAAATCTAAACTATTTACTAAGCCAAAGACACAAAGACAAAAAGGATGAATTGGGAGAATAACTTTAGGAAAAACTCAGTTGATTAAGACAATACCCTCAGAAAGAATCCACCTAGACTTCACTTGTTATTTAACCCTGAACCATACGATTTATTTACTTAGCTTGATCCGTAAGACTCCCTAACGTATATTAAACCCTCTCTCGAAGCGAATAACGTCTAACCCTAGGTTAATTAACGAAAATCTCTTTCTCGAATAATAACCCCCTAGAATAGCAGTAAATCGATCTATGGACTCCCATATTAGGTTTCACCCTAATCTGGCAAAATCTCGTCACCTTATCTCTAGGTGTGCGATCAACTCCTCTTAATTATGCTAGATCTACTCTTAAGTAGGGTCTATTCCTCCTCCACCTAAGCACATCATATTTGGATTAAGCTTGCATAATTAAGAACAAACTAAGTATTTATCATATAATTCTGAAATTAATAACAAGATTCATCTAGGTTTCATCCCCTTCAGGCATCTGAAGGATTTAGTTCATAACAAATAAAAAAAACATCTCAAGAGAAAAGATAAAACAAAACATAAGAAATCCCTAAAACTCCCTGAAGGAATTGAAGGAGAAATTCGCCGTCTTGAGTAGAATTTCGGCTTATTGGGATGGATCAATTGGCTATCTTCGAGTGATTCCCACAAATTTGACCTTCTCGGCTTGGCTCCTTGGCCTAACTAACCGCCTCTTCAAGGATGAACTTATGGGGTATATATAGGCTCTTGGAATGTGTTTCTCTGCCCCAAAGTATCCAAATCCGAATGAAATTGTTCATTTCCATGATAGGGACACGGCCATGTCACACGCTTGTGTGACAAGTCTTCAAGCCATGTTCGGACTTCTTTAATGAGGCACGACCCTATGAGTCGGGGGTCAGTCCATGTTCTAGATGATCAACAAGGCACGGCCGTGTGAGCTTAAGTCCAGGCAGTGTCGATTTCCTCCTTGGCCCAATTTACTCCGTTTTGGGCCCGTTTTATGTTATTTTCATCCTCGGGTGCTTTCATGGGTATAAAACATGAAAAGAAAGGATTAAGAGCACCTTTCTACATATAAATTATCCAAAAGAAAGCTAAATGTGTGATTAAATATGTTATAATTACGGTTTATCACACGGTCTAGACACACTCCCATGTGCCTACCCGTGTGGACAAGAACAAGGCTATTGGCCAAGCTCTTTCATCACTCTAATTCATTCCAGCATAATTCATAACCAAACAACTCAATCGTATACCCTACACAATTATGAATAACCTCATCTTTTCATTGATTAATAGTATTGAGCCATTAGCTATGGCCATGTACAAAAGAATTCATCTATAAGGGGCCAATACACACTTGGCCAAAATAACAAACATTTCACCTAGTCTAGCCCTATACATGTCATACTCAAAATGCTAATTCAAAAATATACCGAGATGAGATGATAGTGTGGGTGATCTTTCGATTATCTTCGTATCCCGACCCGGCTCCTTGACTCTATAAAATAAGGGAAAAAGAAAAAGAGTAAGCTTTAAAGCTTAGTAAGATTACATGTAAACAATAAATATCATAACATGTGATAATTAATAAATAGCATTTCACAATAAGTAAAAGCATCCAACAATCCAAGATCATGCTTACTCATTCTTTCTTACCACATTCCAACCATATCACAACCAAATGCTCTTATTATTTAGCATACATCCCTGCACTTATCACCACAAGACCACATTAAGCAACACAACAAAATTTCACGATAAGTCACTCTTAGAAATATCAAACACTCAGTGGTTTCGTACTTAGCCCACCATTTGTCTTAAACAGGGTGGTAACGCACATAGCCCACCAACAAGAATATTTACGGTGGTATCGCACATAGCCCACCAATTGATAACGTAAACGATGGTATCGTACGTAGCCCATCAGGAATAACTATTAAGCTGGTATCACACATAGCCCACCAACAAGAATAATTAAGGTGGTAGCGCACACAGCCTGTCATAATTTATTACGGATAATATTCTACACTTACATATCTATTTCAACATTCATACTCTAACAAGTCCAATTCATTTAAATCATAAATGACGTCAATCACACAATACCCCAATAAACAATAACATGTGTATTTAAGATACATCGTTTACACAAAAACTTACCTCGGTGCAAAATGCGTTAATTTGTGGTTTAATCCGAAACCTTGCCTTTTCCCCGGTCAATGTTAATTCCACACTCTTCTTGATCTATAAAAAAAATCATTCATTCAATCATTTCATGATCATAATACATCATAATCTCTACTTAGGCAAAAATGATCATTTTGCCCTTTTACTTTGGCAAAGATGACGATTTTTCCCCTAGGCTTGTAAATCATTTTTCATCACATTTTCTAATTAAACAAGCCTAGCTGAACATTTATTACTCTTACAAGTACTCATAATTCCAATTATTTCATACATTTGTTGCACATTTTATACCTTTGCATTCAAGTCCTATTTAGGTGTTTTCATGCTAACACCTTTCACAAAAGTTGTTCCTTAACTTACTATCATTGATTTTCATCCATAAAAACTTAGCAAACAACATAAACTCTCTCATGGCAAGTCCCTAGAATTTCAACCATATTACAAATTAGTCCCCTCATTAGCTAGCTTAAGCTTTGGAGACTCCAAAAGTACAAAAATTCTCAATAAAAACCACTAAGATCACTTACTTGTAGAGATAAGGAGTTGTTGAAAATTTTCAAGCTCTCATGGTGTCTTCCTCTGGAAATTTCGGTAGTGAGAAGAAGGGGAAAAGATGATATCTTTTCTTCTCCTTATTTTATTATTTACTAGACAAATTACCTATTCTCGAAGCTCTTTTCCAAATGCCAGACTCGACGAAATTTCTAAAATAGCTCTTGACAAACAAACGCAAACTAGACGAAGAGCCACATATAGAATTGAACGCAGTATGCTCAGCAATGCTACAGAATAAACTACCACGGAAACAAAAAGATCCAGGGAGTTTTACTATTCCTTGTTTAATTGGTAGACTAAGTTTTGAGAACACGTTAGCTGATTTAAGGGCAAGCATCAATGTCATGCCTTATACATTGTTTAAACGACTAGGTCTAGGGAAGCCCAAACAAACTAGGATGAGCATTCAATTAGCTGATAAATCTGTTAGAATTCCTAGGGCATTATCGAAGATGTTTTAGTCAAAATCAATAAATTTGTTTTCCCAGTAGACTTTGTTGTTTTAGACATGGATGCAGATAATTCAATCCCCCTAATTCTAGGAAGACCCTTCTTAGCAACTACCAAGACAAAAATTGATGTTGCCACAGGAAAACGTATACTTTGTGTAGGTGACGAATTAATCAGTCTTCAGGCTCTTGACTCGGCTAGGACAACAGTCGATGAAGGTAAGAAAGTCACTTCATTTGATAATCAAATTATTCAACCTTCATCGCTGGAAACATTGCAAGGCCTAAACCCTGAGCCAACTCATAGACCCCAATTCAACAAAGAAACATTACACGAGGAACAAAGCCTTAGGGTCGACAAATTAGAAGAGCAACAGACACACACCAAAGAAGAGCCAGATCCACACGAAGTAAAACACGAGGAACCACTAGAAGAGCTCGTAGGGACATCAAATCACTTTAAAATAGGAGATCAGGTACTGTTAGACAAAGCCGATCCTCACATCACTTCAACTGACCTGAGGGCAAAGGGAGAAATTCTTCTTAAGGTACATGATATCTTCCCACACGGAATAGTCGAGGTAAGCAATCTAATATTCGGTAATTTCAAGGTAAATGCTTCTCGACTTCAACTTTATAACGAAAATAAAACTGTAGGCATGAGGGAAGATATTCAAACCTTTAAACCTCCTTAAAATCAAATACGAGGACAGTCTAGCTTAAGACTATAAATGAGCACTTCTCGGGAGGCAACCCGAGCGCTAACCCTATTTCTTTTTACATTTTGTCTACATTTTATTTTATTTTCTTTTAAAACTAACCAACAGTGCAGAATTCCAGGTCACACGGTGGTGTCTGTGGCCGTGTGGACCACCAAAACCGCCACACTGACAGAGCAGGGGCCGTGCAAGTCAGTCCCACCACCCCCTCAACGTCACGGATCCAACCACCCTTCCCATAGGCACCGACAGAAAGGCATGACCATGCCCCTAAAACATGTGAAGCTACTGACTTGCACACCACGGGCAGAGCACGCCCGTGCGGTCCAACCGTGCCCACATACTAACTTCACAAACACAGGCATGGTGGGCTAAAAACAAGGGCATGGGCTACCAAACACGGCCGTGCGAGATGGCCGTGTAAATTAAAACGGCCTTACACCACGGGCGTGTGAACATGCCAGAATTCAAATACTATTTAAACCCCGCAGCTCTTCCCCTTCCCCTCATCTGGTTTCATCTTCACTTTCTTTTCTTTTTACTTTTCTCCTTCCCAGATTTTTCACTTCATTAATTTCTAACACCCTTGAGCCACACAAAATCATGTCGAAGAAGCGAAAGAAGCTAAGAATAGGCTCCTTAATGGAGAACGGTCATCATGAGTTCATGCCGGCAGCTTCGACTAATCACCAAGCCAAGGGTCTTCGAGACCAATTTATTTTCTCTTTTTGTCTCTCTTCTCCTTTATTTTCCTTTTCTAAACTTCTCTTCTGCTGCATTTGTTTAATTTTCTTTTAGTTTCTTAGTGCCAGGTTCACCAGGCTACTAGGGAATCACGCCGGCCACCATGATAACCACACCACTCTCACCACCGCCACCACCTCCGCAGCCCTAGAAGTCGCACCCACCTTGCGAACCATCCTTCAATAAAGACTCTTCGGTCCATTCTTCTTTTCTTTTATTTTCATTTTCCTTCTTAGTCTCTTTTCCTTTTTCTTTCTTATTTTTAATTTTATATTTAGTTTATTTTAGTTATGTCTTAATAACCCCTGGCCAATCCTTCACGAGTTCCCTAATTTCTTCATCTAGCGCAGAGCTCAGGAAGCAACACTACCACCATACCGACGCATTCGTCGTATCTATCACAACCTCCACGAAACTCACCCAAGAATTCAGGAAGTGACACTCTATCCCCTTCTCTTTTGATTTATCCCATTAATGATATTATCTATCTTTGTACATTGAGGGCAGTGTACATCTTAAGTCTGGGGGGTAAAAGTGTCAAACTTTTTTCATTATTCTCAAATCCCTGATTTAGTCTTGTTTTTATGCAAAGTTGTCATATTACTAATTAGGATGAAATTTCTGATGATTTGTGATTTTTGTTGACATGTTTTAGAATAAGTCATAGTTAATTATGCATTGATGATTGAATTTAAAGAATACTAGAGAATTAAGCATGATAAGTCTATTTTTCAAGAATTAAAATTTTGCTAGGTTGTTGACCTAAATTTGAATACTACTTTGAAATTTGAAATTTACAAGGATGATGTCAAAACAACCATAATTTTTGTGAGAATTTGAAATCATACAGAGCATATATTCTTTTTCGTGCTCATTCTTTGATTATGAGTGTGTCTACCATGAACTGTTATTCTAAAACTTACCTCGTTTATGCATGTTGAGACCACACTTTATGATTTGATATACAGAGATGATAAAGGCACCTAGGTTTTAACCCACTTACAACACTAAATAGCCTACCTTTACAATTAACCCCTAGTGAACCCCGTTTATCCTAACAAACCCTTTTATTGACTCACCTACTAATATTAACCCAAAGCCTCTTTAAAATTGTTATCACCCTTTCTTTTGACTGCCCTTTAATTCGAGATTTGATTTGATCGGTTACCGAAGTATATAATTCTGGTAGTTAAAGATATCTTGAAATACTTAGTTTGTTCTTAAAAAAAATCAAAGTACTCAAAATTAGTAATATGAAAAGTGAGCTTATACAAATCAAAGTTTATTTTCAAAAGAAAAGTTCGTATTAACAGGTTCATTATTATTTTCAGCTGAATTAAATATTATTTCAGTATTCTTAGGTAGGTACTGGTCAATTCGATCTCGATTGTAACCTTCTAATTTCAGCCTTTATCCACACCTTTAACCCTAGCCCCGTTACAACCCTAACAAAGACCTTTTGATCTGTTTATCATCTCATATTACAGTGGTGAAGATTTGATTTTCAGGCAAGCCTATTGGATTAACTTTCCAGGTACGACTTATGAGCGATCTTTTCCTGAACCTTATACACTTTAGAGTGATTTGAGTGAATCCTTAGTGAGGACATCAATCCTTGCCGGTTTTGAATTGAAAAGGTAGTTACTTAAATAAAGGGAGACACCTACGTTTTTGAAGTACAAACTCATGAATTATCTCATTTAAATCTTTAGGACTCTTTAAATTGAATTATCCATGTATGAATTATCTATGAATTATGATGAGGCATTGTTGATAAGAATTGTAGACCATGGAAAGTTCGTTTTAATTGTGAGTTGAGAATTTTGCTTGAGGACAAGCAAAAGCTTAAGTGTGGGGGTATTTGATAAACCGTAATTGTAACATATTTTAACCCACATTTAATATGCTTTTCGATGATTTATTCCTTGATTTTTATAAAAAGGAGCTTGTAATCCTTTCTTTTCATGTCTTATACCCAGGAAAGCACCCGAGGATGAAAAGAACACAAATCGGGCCCAAAACGGAGTAAATGTGCCTTAGTACGAAACTGACACGGCCTGGCCTGAAGTCCACACGGACGTGCCTCGATGATCACCAAGAGCACGGCCTCAACTTCGCCTTACACGGCCGTGCCTCAAGTTAGAAATCCGAACACGGTCTGAACTCGATCCACACAGGTGTGTGCCATGGCCGTGCCTCTGTCGCTCTAAAGAGCAATTTCAGTCGGAAAAGGATACTTAGGGAGAAAGAATCGCATTCCAAGAGCCTATATATATCCCCTAAGTGCCACCTTTGAAAAGGTGTCAAAGCTAGGCCAAGGAGCCAATCCGAGAAGGTCAGAGTTAGGGAATAACGTGAGGATAGACAGTTGATCCATCCCAAGAAACCAGAGTTATACTCAAGACGGTGGAATTCTACTTCAATTCCTTCAGGGGGTTTTAGGGATTTCTTATGTTTTGTTTTATCTTTTCTCTTGCGATGTTTTCTTTATTCATTATGAACTAAACCCCTCAGATTCCTGAAGGGGATGAAACCTAGACGAATATTGTTATTTGGTTTTTAAGTTATATGATGAATTACTTAGTTTGCTCTTAATTATGTTGCTTAATCCAAATCTAATGTGCTTAGGTGGAGGAGGAATAGACCCTGCCTAAGAGTAGATCTAACATAATTAAGCGGAGTTGATCAAACGTCTAGAGATAGGGTTATGAGATTTTGTGGGATTAGGGTGAAACCTAATATGGGAGTCCATTGATCGATTTACTGCTATCCTAGGGGGTTATTATAAGTGAACGAGAGTTCTAGTAATTAACCTAAGGTTAGACGTTATTCGCCTCAAGAGAGGGTTTAATATAGGTTAGGGAGTCCTACGGATCAAGCTAAGTAAAGAAATCGTACAATTCATAGTTAGATAACAAGTGAAGTCTAGGTGGATTCTTCCTGAGGGTATCGTCATGATCAATTGAGTTTTTCTTCAAGTTATTTTCCAAATCGTTCTTTTTGTCTTTGTGTCCTTAGCTTAGTCGTCTTCAATTTAGTTTAAAAGCAACTTCACTCCGTTTTAAGGCTAAATAATAAAAAGAAAGTTAGTATTAGTACTTTTAGTTCCTTTGGATTCGATAATCCGGTCTTGCCTAAGCTATACTACTGTTCGATAGGTACACTTGCCTTTAATCATTGTCAGAGTTAGTCTCCAGGTTCGATCATTCTTTTATAAATTTTTAAAGCTCTGATTTCAGTGATCATAGCTCATACGAGCATCATCTATTTCTAGACTTTTATATTGAAAAGATCCATTGAAAGAAAAAAGGTTATGGGATACGAAATTGTTTCTTTGAAGTAAACAAATTATGAACTCTAAGTATGCGTATGTTTAAATGGTTACTTACTTGGAATTTAAAAATCATGTTGTGTTAAGGTTAACACTTTGAAATGGCTATATGGAATGGTTATATGAAATAGCTAAATGAAATGGTTATATGGAATGGCTACATGAATCGGTTATATGGAAATAACTATATGAAGTGTTATATGAAATGTTTACATGGATAGATATGTAAAAAGGGACATTTGAAATCAACACTTAAAATGGAAATGTGAATTGTTAAATGAATAAATGTTGAATGAGTGGTATATCAAATGTGTTTACTTGTATATGTTCCATTGTTGAGCTTACCAACTTGTGGGACTTGTGATGTGTATAGGATTTGAATGCATTTATGAGCCTTGAATGAAATTAAGCATCAATTGTAAGAATTGTGCCTATTTGGTAAGTTCATGTTTTTTATTTATACAAACTTACTAAGAACTAGTTGCTTACGATATTTGTTTTCTTTTTCTGTAGATCATTGGAAAGTTTGATCGATTGGAATCAATTCGGAGAACATACAAACTATCCATCCTTTATTTTGGTAGAAGTTTTGGTCATTTTTATGTTGGTTATAAATGATATGTACTAGGAGCTTTTATGTTAAATTACCAAAATGATGTTGTCTAAGTTTAGTTTTAACTTATTTGTTTACATGTCTTTGGTTTTGGCTTGTATATGCCCATTTATAAATGTTTTGGTCATTTGGTATATGCTTATTGAAAGTGCATAAGTTATGGTAGAATTGAATGTGTATAGAATAGGTGTATTGATATATTGGCATGTGTATAAGGTAAGGATTTGAGATCTTTGATGTGAATAGGATTGGTGTATGAAATGTGTTGTCGATGAAGGCATATTGGTTAGGCTCTTAGGTTGAATGTTTTGGTATGTTTTAGGTATATTTGAATGTGTTTTAACCAAATGAATGTGATCGGAAAAGGTTTGAGTTGGTGTCCAATTAAGGGTTATGGAATTGGCTTGCATTAGGAGTCAATTTGGAAGCACGCGACCTGGGACACGGGTAGTCATACGATCATGTGTCATTTAAATTTTAAGTGCAGGTTGAACCACATGATCTCAAAGACTTACACGGCCTGGTGACACAGCTGTATGACCTTACTCCGAATGCACACACGGCCTGCGACACAGTCGTGTAACTCTTTTTTGAATACTCACACGGGTAGGCACATGGGTTGAGACATGGCTATGTGTCCCATATTCCAAATTTTACACGGTTGGCCACATGGCTTGGGCTTTGTCACACGGTTTGGCCACACAGTCGTGTGACCCCTATTTCCAAAATTTTTAACTTTTTCTAAATTTTTTTGTTTTGTTTCAAATTAGTTCCTAAATGTTACCAAACTATTTTTAAGGCCGTATAGGCTCGGTTTAATGTCCGTAAAATATGTTTATCTATAAATGAATATTAAGATTGAATATTATTATTTTAAATTGATTAATTGTTTCTATGTGTTGTTAATTGTTTTGATTTGTATGGTTATACTCTGTAACCCTAATCCAATGATGGAGATGAGTTAGGGGTGTTACATTATCCATACATGTAAGTTCATAAATCTTATGTTCCTCATCAGATTCATCACATCATACTTTACTAGTTTCTATTTCACGATTTTGTTACTTAACATAAAAGTTTATAGTACGCATATTATACATGCATGAGTCAATTTAGGGACTCACCTGATAACCTTAAAAGGTAGCTTCGCCTTCAGATCCATCATTCAGTAGGATGCTAGTACCTCCTATGCCTTGTAGAACATATTCATTTTGTTAGAACCCATTTGGGTAATCATTATCATCATTTTAAATCCAGACATCTCTCAAAGCCATATTTCATCAATCATACTTATAGATCTGCGTTCCCTTGACAAACAGAGTAACGAAACATACCTTGTAGTGAAGAAAATTACTAAAAATATCATAAATTCTGAACTCAACTCAGAGAAATGTTTTTACCTCTCTTTAGCCCTAAATCCTTTTTGTTTTCTAGAGAAAAAATGGACAGAAAACGTTTTTGTTAACCCAACCGAAGTGTCATTTTAACCTAACCCAAGTCTCTATGGGAACTTGGTAAATGTCACATCAAGACTGAGTGGACTTGTCATAATTTGCCACCTCTAAGAACTTACTCGATTACTCTTTTACCCTTTATCCCCTTTAGTTCACATTCAATTAATTCCTAACCAGCTCTCCTTACAATCTAGCTAGCATGGAACCATAATGGTGACTGGATGTGTACTATATCATGAGCGTGGACTCATACTGTAACACCCCTTACCCGTATTCAATACCGGAACATGGTACGAGGCATTACCGGACTTATTCGCAACCAACATTTAAAACTGAGACATGAAATTCCACTCAAATTTAAAACTTTTCAAACACATTCATGTTGTCCCTAAAACGAGCCTACGAGGCCTAAAACATGCTCCAAGTGTGTTTCAGGACTAAACCGGGAACTCAAGAAAATTTACAAAACTTAGAAAAATTTTATCATCAAACAGGAACACACGTTCGTATGGGATAAGGGACACGTCCGTGTGGCATACCACACGCCCATGCTTCAGGCCGTGTCCACCTTAGAGAGCATTTTGTTTATGACATCATCATCAAATTGAGGTCACATGGCCAAGTCACATGCCCGTGTGCTAGGCTGTGTAGCATACATGGCTGAGACACACGCCCGTGTCTTTGCCCGTGTTCTCAATTTTGGACATTCTGTTTTGTCAAAATTGAGGTACAGGGGACACACGGCTGGATCACATGACCATGGGGCTGATCGTGTGTCACGTATGGCCTAGACACACGCCTATGTGTCTACCTGTGTGGACAATAATAAGGCTATTTACCAAGCCATTTGCCACCCTTATTCACACTTACACTCACATTAATTCATAGGCACAGAACATATCATACTTAGACAACCAAACACTCACAACTAAGACAATAACATGGCATTCTCATGCCATCATTTATCATGCTTAAAACATCATACTTAGCCCATTAGAAACATACTAATTTCACATAAACAAGAAGACATTAACATATGAATAAACTTATGATCAACATAAGCCATCATTCATGGCTATGTATAAGATGAAGCATTAATAACTACAAGCCACCACTTATGGCCAAATTAATAATGACACATACAGTAAATTAACCTAGTCCCTATACATGCCATAGAATCAACATACTTGAATTCATCAATACTCAGTAGTGATAGATTGATAGTGTGATAGAATCTCCAGCGATCTCTAACTCGAGCTAGCTTGACTTCACTCTAAAACATGGGAAAGGAAGGGGGTAAGCTATATAGCTTAGTAAGTTCATATGTAAACAATAAGCAACCTCAACCATACATATTTCATACAATTAACATAATGTAAAACCATACGAATGTCGTTTAAATCTCATAAATGTAACTTACTCGATCACATCTTATCAAGTATTTGTCATGTTCAACAATATGGACACAAATTATTGTAATCCACCATAATTCCATGGTTATAATTTTGTTCAGTCACAAAGTTTGCTCTATCATCTTATAAGCAAATTTAACATTTCTTGGCATTAGCGTAACAATCATCATCTCTCTTTGTAACACGCCTTACCCCTATCCGTCGCCAGATTAGGGTACGAGGCATTACAACAATCTTATACACTTCTCCGATACATACATTTTAATTATATATTAAAATCATTCATAGTCACACTCTATGTCCCTATTATGGGCTTACGAGGCCCAAAACAATCATTAAAGTTGGTTCGGGACCAAACCGAAACTTTTCGGGCATTTAGAAAATTTTTACCAAAACAGGGTCATACGCCCGTGTGACATATGACACGGCCGTGTGAGTAGACCGTGTGGTCCTCACACGCCCATGTCTGGACCCCGTGTACAATTCACTAGCATTCTGTTTATGCACCACGGCCAAACCACATGCCCTGCGGTGGTCGTGTCCTATCCCACGGCTGAGACAAGCGACTATATCTTTAGCCCGTGTGGCATACATTAAGCTATTTTTCAAACATTTTGTGTTCTTAACTCTTTGTACTAATATACAATATATCGATCTTTTTTATACATTTAGCTATTCTAACTTAACCACATCAAGACATTTCTCCATGCGTGCATAAAATAGGTTTACTTACCTGTAAGCATTATGAGCCACATCTAATGGCTCTATTCAATGAAGCAATATAAGCCTAAACATTTGGCTAATTCATAATACTACATACAACAAATAACTAAATCTCTATACATGCCATTCACTTGAAAATAATTAGGAATTGTCGTGATTCCAACTTGACAAATTGATGGTGTGATGATACCTCCAACGATCTCCAACCCAGTGTTACTGTGGGTTTATATACAGTGCTGTATACAGTGCTGCTCAGACAAGCTGTCTGGTGTCTACAACACATGCAAGATCACCCAGCCACTGATATAACACAATGAACCAGCACCCGGGAGCACTTTCACACTGAAAACACTAAAATTCCTAGTGACATGTCACTTGTATCCTAATCGTTTCCTAAGGTTCAATTGGGACTTTTTCACACTTGTTAACACTTAGTCAGTATTCACTTAATCACTTGTCTCATGATAACACTAAGTCCCAATTACTCATAACATTCACAATCATAGAAGTCACATTTAAGTACAATATTTCAATGCACTTCCATGTACCATAGACATATTTTAAATCAATTTATAAACTTGGCACATTAAACATTTAATTTAACATAATTTAATTAATTCACTAATTTAGCTTTCAAATATAAATTACAACATTATTGCATTATTATTAACACACCAACTTACCTCGAATAAAGGGTGAGTCACCAAGACTAAGTGTGCAAATCCCGAAAACACATAAAAGGCTTGGGCCCACAAACACATTATGAGCCCTAGCCCAAACATAAAGGCAACAATCATAATTACATGATAAACAATAAATGATGAATAGCCCAGCCCATCCTAGAATTCCATCCTCTACACATTAGCTCGTACCAACCATCACACCTCGGGGATTTCTACAATCAACCCGCCAACCACTACACACCATATCGACAGCTGTGCTGCCTGTCTTAAAGACCGATCACTGTGTGACCTATGTGGCAAAGCCACCGATCGCCATGCGACCTTCTTCCCCTTCATCATATCAATCCCATCCCATGCATACACACAGAAAACATCATACCATCTTTAAGAAAACAGGCTTTCATATTTACATGTCGATACACATAGAGATTTCTATGATCGCGTACCTGGCATCCTTCGCCTAACCCTTTTAGGGTTTTATTCAACTGTCTACACAGCCTCTTTCCTGCTTTTAGCCCATAACACAAATATATATTATAGTTAACTAGTGTGTTAGAGATCTACACACCTGATTACCGTTAGAACGAGACCCTCTAAGTCGACGCTATCCGTAGCCAACACCACCGCTATCTGCCTAAGGTGTTGTTCAGAAGTCGATAACGAAACATTAGGTTAAGGCACAACTAACGAAAAGAAAACGGTTGATCATCTTAAGGAGAATTGAAATCCTTACCTTGGAATCCCGAAAAGTGATATGAGATTCAGGGACTAGTGTTTCCGGCTTTTAGATCTAAGAGATCTACTTCAATTCCCGATGTCGCCCAACAAGAAAATACATAAAACCATTAAACCATTAGATTTTTGGCTTTGTCTTCCAAAAATCGAAAGAGAAAGTGAAGAGATAGGAAAATCGGCACTCACCTTAACACAAAGAATTCGACTACCCCTTTGAGATTCCGGCTTTTTGAGAAGATCAAGAAGAGAAGATAATAAGAAGAAATCCAAGTAGTTTCGGCTTTTAGTTGAAGAAATCGGCAAGAAGAATAGGGAGTATTCGGCTATGGAGATGAGGAGAGAGTTCAGGGTTTCGGCTTTTGAAAGAAAAGATGTTGAGAAGATAGGGAGGTTTCGGCTTTTGAAGAAATCAAAAGAAAAGAAATTGCAGAGGAAGATTGAGAATTTCGGCACAAAGAATGAAGAAAAGAGTAGGGTTTAAATGCCAGAATTGATGAGCTACCCCCTATTTATTGAAATTTCAGCACTTACCTACCAAAAACCGAAAGTGCCCTTCCTAATAACTAAAAATTAAGCAAATAAAAAGGGAAAATTCGGCACCCCTTTGCCATAAAGAAACCGATTTCTTCACTCCTCTAGGTGATGGAATTTTGGCCAACACCTAGCCTTGAAGATAGCTCCTATATTTTCTCCTTTTATCTTCCATATTATCAAATATCTACATTATCCTATTCACATAAATCCTCCTATTTTTGAGCCTTGTTGCCATCCACTCCACCTAAACCTAATGCCAAAAATTAGCCAACTTAAATTAAAAGAATTGGGCTCTATGAAACTTAAATTTGGGCCCCTTACTCCCCTTGTGTGGCGTCACCTCCTTGCTCCCTAAGTGGCGCCACTGACCATTGGGCCACAAGCCCATTTTGATATTTTAAACTCAGATACCACCTTTTAAACCCTATAGTGCCCAAACAAAAATTTAACTAAGGCTTTAGCCCAATCCTGAGCCCAATTTGGACCCCTAATGCTCAAATTAACTCATTACACATATTCACCCATTAAATGCATAGGCCTAAAAATTCAGGATGTTACAGTTCTACCCCTTTAGAGAAATTTTGTCCTCGAAATTTCCAACTAAATACCGATCGTGCTACCCAAGTCTCACCACTATGCTTTCGTTGCGCACTCTAATTTAATTATATATATAACCATTGCACGCATACAGTTTCTATACCCAAAAATATAGCATCCACACAAAACATACCCGACTTAATGGTGATTGAACAATCCCGAGCCTTATGCTCCTCAGACCCGCATCTTAAATACGTTCCTGACTTCCTCCAACATTCACCCGGATGACGCCTTCTACAATATTCGCAAACCCAAAAGTTTGGACGTACCTTAACATGCTTCACAGAACGAGACTGTAACCCTAGAAAACTACGATCTCTTTTTTTCTTACAGTTCACGCACCTAGCCTGAAGTGTTTCACCGATTTCTTTAACCTCCTTCAGTACCTCCCTAACAAGCTGAGTCAGCACATCAGTCCTAACACTTCCACGGCCTCGGCTGCGGCCTCTTCTTCCTCTCTTAGCGCTCATCGTTGATTCTCGTAGTATCTGAATTAGAAATTTTATGATTTCTTTCACTGATTAACCACGACCAGTCTTATAAATAGTAGTTTGAGAGTAGTTCTTTCGAATTCGTACCTATCTACAGTTTCAGTCTCAGATTTATCTCCTAATTATGGAAACCACATACATTCAACCATCACACATCAATAAACATATAACATCCATGAACTCACATTCATCACATAAGGGTATCTTCGTTATTTCACTACCCAGGGGTTTTTCCGTAGTTTTGCCCTACAGGCATTTTCCAAAATAGAGTATCTTGGTGATTTTCTTCGAATTAGAGGTAATTTGGGTACATTTTTTTTATAAAGCAAGGGTATTTTGGAAAATAAGTTTTTTTTTAAACGTGGGTATTTTGGTAATTTCCTCAAAATGGGGTATCTTGGTTTTTTTTCCGAAAAAGAGATATTTTGATGTTGTTTGTTGTTCTTTTTTTGTAAAGCAGGGGTACTTTGGAAAATTTAATTTTGCAACCCGGGTTACTGTTGTAAATCTAGGGGTTTTTGGATAAATTTGCAAAACATGGGTATTTTATAAAATCACGGTTGTTTTGGAAATTTTCACAAACCACGGGTATTTTGGAAATTTTGCCAACGAGAGTGTTTCGGTAATTTCACAGATTTTGGTAATTTTACAATTCCGGGGTATTCTGGAAATTTTCACAAATCAAGTGTAGTTTGGAATTTTACAGAACTTGGAGGTATTTTGGTTGCGAAATAGGGTGGCTGGTCCCTTTCGGGTTTTAATTATAGATTTTGGCCCGTCAACAAATCCTCGTGGATAAGGTGAACAGTCACTATGCACCAGGTAGGATTCCAGCGAAGAGGAGGTGAGTCACTAGAACTGCTTAAGTACCAAGCTCTTCCTGAATCCAATCCTAGACATGCACATACCTGTTGCCACACCCTAACCCAACGATTTGTTCACAAGTTTGTGTAGATAAGTCTTATGAATTTAAAGAGTTGTTTAAACTAAGCCTAAAGTCCATCAATGCCTAACATACTAGTCTACATCCATCAAGCCCATCAAATCCAATATGCATATCACATCAAGAGTTAGAATACTTACCTGCATGGATCGGGTGCCGGTAGACTCGAAGGCCATATCTTCAACCAAAACATTTTTCTTAAATTCACATCAAATTTTCAAAACACTACTAGACCCATTTCACAGCCCGAGTTTTGAACTGGGCTCTGATACCAATATGTAACACCCTAAACCTGGCCCATACATTTCGACCAGATCTGGTATGCTACGAGTTGTACATTGAAAACTTTTGCTTTGTTGGTTTTGGAAACCGTAAGTTAATTAGACAATATTTGAATAGATAAACGACATTAAAAAAAAACCTTGTATTATCATCATTTTGAATAATTAAACCTTTGACATAATCTCATAAGTTGCAAATATTAAAAAGCTACTTAGTTGAATATAAAATATGGGGCCTTATTAGATAAATATTCCCACAATTAAAAACTTAAAGAAAAACTGAAATCATCAATAAAGATAAAAACTTGATGGCCCCTTGAGTCCTTCTCAGCTCCCATGTCCACGATCTACTGCTCATCTGAAAAGTTAAGGAGAATAAAGGGTGAGTCACCAAGACTCAGCGTGCAAATCCCGAAAACACATAAAAGGCTTGGCCCACAAACACTTTATGAGCCCTGGCCCAAACATAAAGGCAACAATCATAATTACATGATAAATAATAAATGATGAATAGCCCAGCCCATCCTAGAATTCTATCCTCTAGACACCAGCCCGTACCAACCATCAACCTCGGGGATTTCTACAATCAACCCGCCAACCGCTACATACCATATCGACAGCTGTGCTGCCTGTCTTAAATACCGATCACTGTGTGACCTATGTGGCAAAGCCACCGATCGCCATGCGACCTTCTTCCCCTTCATCATATCAATCCCATCCCATGCATACACACAGAAAACATCATACCATCTTTAAGAAAACATGCTTTCATATTTACATGTTGATACACATAGAGATTTCTATGATCGCGTACCTAGCATCCTTTGCCTAACCCTTTTAGGGTTTTATTCGACTGTCTACACAGCCTCTTTCCGGCTTTTAGCCCATAACATATATATATATATATTACAGTTAACTAGTGTGTTAGAGATCTACACACCTAATTACCGTTAGAATGAGACCCTCTAAGTCGACGCTATCCGTAGCCAACACCACCGCTATCTGCCTAAGGTGTTGTTCAGAAGTCGGTAACGAAACATTAGGTTAAGGCACAACTAACGAAAAGAAAACGGTTGATCATCTTAAGGAGAATTGAAATCCTTACCTTGAAATCCCAAAAAGTGATATGAGATTCAGGGACTAGTGTTTCCGGCTTTTAGATCTAAGAGATCTACTTTAGTTCCCGATGTCGCCCAACAAGAAAATACATAAAACCATTAAACCATTAGCTTTTCGGCTTTGTCTTCCAAAAACCTAAAGAGAAAGTGAAGAGATAGGAAAATCGGCACTCACCTTAACACAAAGAATTCGACAACCCCTTTGAGATTCCGGCTTTTTGAGAAGATCAAGAAGAGAAGATAATAAGAAGAAATCCAGGTAGTTTCGGCTTTTAGTTGAAGAAATTGATAAGAAGAATAGGGAGTATTCGACTATGGAGATGAGGAGAGAGTTCAGGGTTTCGGCTTTTGAAAGAAAAGATGTTGAGAAGATGGGGAGGTTTCGGCTTTTGAAGAAATCAAAAGAAAAGAAATTGCAGAGGAAGATTGAGAATTTAGGCACAAAGAATGAAGAAAAGAGTAGGGTTTAAATGCCGGAATTCATGAGTTAGCCCCCCTATTTATAGAAATTTCGGCACTTACCTATCAAAAAACCGAAAGTGCCCTTCCTTATAACTAAAAATTAAGCAAATAAAAAGGGAAAATTCGGCACCCCTTTGCCATAAGGAAACCGATTTCTTCACTCCTCTAGGTAATGGAATTTCGGCCAACACCTGGCCTTGCAGATAGCTCCTATCTTTTCTCCTTTTATCTTCCATATTATCAACTATAATATCTACATTATCCTATTCACATAAATCCTCCTATTTTTGAGCCTTGTTGCCATCCACTCCACCTAACCCTAATGCCAAAAATTAGCTAACTTAAATTAAAAGAATTGGGCTCTATGAAACTTAAATTTGGGCCCCTTACTCCCCTTGTGTGGCATCACCTCCTCGCTCCCTAAGTGGCGCCACTGACCACTGGGCCACAAGCCCATTTTGATATTTTAAACTCAGATACCACCTTTTTAACCCTATAGTTCCCACACAAAAATTTAACTAAGCCTTCAGACCAATCCTGAGCCCAATTTGGACCCTTAATGCTCAAATTAACTCATTACACATATTCACCCATTAAATGCATAGGCCCAAAAATTCAGGATGTTACACCTAACCTCAAACATTCATATTCTACCATTAGATATCAAAATACATGCTTATCTAGCATGGGTATATTTTTTAAATTTTGATTACACTTCAAATTAATGGTAGAAATATACAAATTAAGCTTCGAGGATCTCAAAAATACGAAAATCATTAAAAATGGGACAAAAACTGTACCTATATAAGCCATAGAAGCTTGGCCGAATGGAGCTCATCCATGGCTGCCATTTTTGGTTTTTACAATCAGTTGAAGAAGAAGAAAGAAGAAAAAGATGATAGCTTTTATCATTTTGTCTTATTAGGCCATTTTAGCTTAATTACAAGATTACCCTTTTTATTTCAACCAAATTTTAAAAATACCAAACAAATATCTCCCACTAACTTATTAATGGGCTAATTATCTTATAAGGACTTCCAATTTAAAAACACATAACAATTTAACACCTCTAACAAATAGAACTCAACTTTTGCACTTTTTAGAATTTAGTCCTTTTGACTAAATTAAGTGCCCAAACGTTAAAATTTTTCCTACAAAATTTTTGCGTAAAATTATAGACCATAAAAACATAATAAAAAAAAAAGTTTCCTCGTCGGATTTGTGGTCCTGAAACCACTATTCCGACTAGACCCAAATTTGGGCTATTACACTCTTTGGTAACATATTACAACAAATAACAAATCATTTCAAACCTTATAGTAAACATGCACATTAATTATGAGTATTTATACTTCGAGCATATACTTTGACATTTTTAAATTGTTCAAAGCTCATATCATTCCATAATCATTTTAATAGGCAATTATGCCAATCTTTCTTCTTTCTCATATCTGATGAATCATAATTTGCATGAATATAACATGCTATATCTTAACTCAATTTGGCCTGAAAGCCAATCACATAATCTACAATAACATTTATCATGTAATTCATACATCACAAGGTTTTCACAAAATCAATCTCGTGGAAATCAAGAACTCATAATTTCATGAAGTCAATGCTTATAAACTTTACGTACATATCTGTATTATCTTGCTGCTTATTGTAACAGCCCGGTTTAGACCTTAATCAGAATAGTGGTTTCAAGACCAAAAATCTGAGGTCAAAAAAATATTTTAATATTATTTTCTGTGTTTACAGTGTGTGATAAAATATGTGTGAAAATTCTGTGTGAAAATTTTACCGTTTTGTGTGTCGAATTGCGAAAAAGGACTTAATCGCATAAAATGCAAAAGCTGTGTGCTAATTGTTTAAGTGCTTAATTGTCATGGCTTAGTAAATAAGAGGTCCTTATGTTGTAATTAGACCTTTGATAGTGGGGATGGACAAAAATAGGCCTATATTAGTGGAATTTTAATGTTTTAATCAAAGGTTAAAATGGTAATTGAATTATTAAGTTAATATTAACTAAAACAAAAACATTTGGTTGCCAGTTTATCATCTTTATTCCACCGAAAACAGAAAGAACACATAGGGTTCTTGAGCTTTGGATATTCAGCACATATAGGGCTTGATTGAGGTATGTTTTGAGCTTGGTTTTTAGTGATTTTTACGTTTTTGTGATTGTTGCTTTGTGTTATATCAAGCCCATGTCTTAATTTTAGAATTTGATGATGATTTTGAGAAGTGCCATTGATGAATGCTTGAACTTTGTGTTGATAGTTGGTGAAATATGAAAGTTTAATGTTGGGTTAACATATTTTGTCTTTGGATTTTTGGTGAAATTGGTTATTTTGGGCTAAATTGTGAAAATGAGAAATTAAGGTACTAAAATGTGAAATAAATGAAATATTTGGGCTTGTATGAACACAAGGAAAATTCAGCCTAAGCATGGTATGATGAAATTGTGTGTATTTTGTGATTTTATTAAATAGGGATTAAAATGTCAAAATGTGAAAATGTGAGGTCTATTTTGTAAAATGCCTTAAATATGTATATTTGCATTGAATTGAATGATTTGGTGAATTAATGAGCTAAATCTGAATATGTATAGATCAAGAGAAGAGAAATTCGAACTTAGATCGAGGCAAGAACAAAGTGCTCGATTGATCGACTTATTTCGTAATTTCGACGTCCGAGGTAAGTTCGTGTATAATACGAATTGTTTAAATAGTGTTCATATATTATGTAATGAATGAATATATGTGGTTGATGAATTAGTAATGCTATATGTGGATTTGAGTGTTGTGGCACTAAGTGTGCATAAATAGAATTGATACAGTGATGAACGGCACTATGTGTGCGAAATAAAGAAAGCATAGATTATAATGATTGGCACTGTGTGTGTGATACCGAGTTAAATTATGTTTAATGTAAAGGCACTATGTGTGCGATGATATTAAAGCTTCAGCTAAGAGAATTGGTACTAAGTGTGCGAGTAAATCGAATGATTAATGAAGATTGAATGAAAAGTGGTATTGAGCATTGAGTAGCAAAAGTGATCGTTAATTAAATGTTGGCACATGTATGTACAGAATCTATGTGGTTGATGATATCATATATGGACAAATGGAGGATTATGTGATTAGTAACTATGAATGAGATTGTACATCATTTTGAATTGAGTCATGTGATAGTTTATCTTGTATATTGAATTAGAATGATTAAGTTAAGTGTATTATATGACGAACTTACTAAGCTTTTAAGCTTACTGTGTGAAGTGTTTCTCTATTTTACAGTGTCATTAAAGCTAGCTCGGATACGGGGATCGTCAACAACTCAATCACACTATCAGCTATCTATTTTGGTTCTTTTGGAAGTTCTATATATTTGGTATATGGCATGTATAGGCTAGTGATAATGGTATGTTCTGAGAAGTATAGATCTTGCCATGTGATATGGCTTGATAGTTTAATTATGTTGGTATATGCTTTGGGTATGTGTAAAGGATGGTAATATGTGTATAAATGTGTTCTATGTGAATGATCATCTTGACATAAATTAGTAAAAATGGAAATGGTATGTTTCATATTTAGATTTGATAAGGATTGAATGATGATGGATTATATGATTTGGTTGTAAAGTTGATACTTGGATTGGTAAGTTAAGTTGAAGTTGTATAGGAAAATGAATGATGATGTTAAAAGTTTAACTATGCAATGTTTTGGTACGTCTGGATCCATTTGGGGTATGAAATTATATAGTTTGATGCTTGTAGGTGTGACCCAAAGTGTGGGTGGCAAATTGGCCTTGCAAATGGCCTATATTTACCCACACGTTTGAGCAGACGGGCGTGTGGCTCGATTGTGTCTCTTAAGTTTCCAAATTGAAACAAGTTAGACTCGCACAAGTGCTGGACACACAGGCATGTGAAATAAGTCAGTGTCGACCACGGGTTAAGCACACGGGCGTGTCTTCAGCCGTGTGGACAAGTCAGTATGTATGCCTTATTTTGACACGGCTTGGACACACAGGTGTGTCTGAGGCCATGTGAGGCACACAGCCTACTGACATGGACGTGTGACCTCTGTAACTTCGAAAAATGTTAAGTTTTTGGAAAAATTTCGTATGTACTCGGTTTAGTCCTGATCCCTTTCCAATGTATGTTTAAGGTCTCGTAGACCTTATTAAGGGACTTAGTGACATTGTTTGATTATGATTTAATGATGCATGAATAACGAAGGTTAAATGTTATGATTTGATCGGTAATGCCTCTTAACCCTTGATAAATCGTAATTATAACATATTTTAGACCCACATTTAATATAGTTTTGGATGATTTATTCCTCAATTTATGTAAAAAGGTGCTATTAATCCTTTCTTTTCATGTCTTATACCCAGGATAGCACCCGAGGATGAAAAGAACATAAAACGGGCCCAAAATAAAGTAAATGGGTCATATCACGAAATTGACACGGCTGGCCCAAAGAGCACACAGCCGTGCCTTGTCAAGCATCTAGAACACGGACTCACCCCCGATCTACACGGCCGTGACTCAACTTAGAAATCCGAACACGACTTGAAGACGAGTCACACGGGCGTGTGACATGGCCATGCCCCTGTCGTGGCTTTAGACAATTTCAGTCAGAAAAGGATACTTAGGAAGAAAGAATCGTATTCCAAGAGCCTATAAATACCCCCTAAGTACCACCTTTGAAGGGGCATCGAGCTAGGCCAAGAAGCCAAGCCGAAAAGGTCAGAGTTGAGGGAATCACTCGAAGTTAGCCAGTTGATCCATCCCAAGAAGCTAGAATTCTACTCAAAACGGCGGATTTCTCCTTCAATTCCTTCGGGGAGTTTTAGGGATTTCTTATGTTTTGTTTTATCTTTTCTGTTGAGATGTTTTGTTTATTTGTTATGAACTAAACCCCTCAGATATTTGAAGGGGATGAAACCTAGATGAATCTTGTTATTGTTTTCTGAATTATATGATAAATACTTAGTTTGTTCTTAATTATGTGTGCTTAATTCTTGAGTTAATATTTCACGGATATTGATTCAAGTTTGATGTGCTTAAGTGGAGGAGGAATAGACCCTGCTAAAGAGTAGATCTAGCGTAATTAAGTGGAGTTGATCGCACGCCTAGAGATAGGGTGACGAGATTTTGCCGAATTAGGGTGAAACCTAATATGGGAGTCCATAGATCGATTTACTGCTATTATAGGGGGTTATTATAAGAGAACGAGAGTTCCACTAATTAACCTAGGGTTAGACGTTATTCGCCTCGAAAGAGGGTTTAATATATGATAGGGAGTCCTACGGATCAAACTAAGTGAATAATTCGTATGGTTCGGTGTTAGATAACAAGTGAAGTCTAGGTGGATTCTTCTTGAGGGTATCGTCGTGATCAACTGAGTTTTTCTTCTAGTTATTTCCTAATTCATTGTTTTTGACTTTGCATCTTTAGCTTAGTAGTTGTTAATTTAGATTAAAGCAACTTCACTTTATTTTAGGCTAAATAATTAAAAGAAAGTTAGTATTAGTACTTTTAGTTCCTTTGGGTTCGACAATCCGATCTTGCCTAAGCTATACTACTGTTCGATAGGTACACTTGCCTTTAATCGTTGTCAGAGTTAGTTTCCAGGTTTGATCATTCATTTTATAAATTTTGAAGCTCTGATTTTAGCGATCAAGTTGTTGGCACCGTTGTCGGGAACTAAAATATTAAGAACGCTCTATTTTTATTACTTTAGCCATTTTTTCTTTTTAGCAATTTACTTTTATTTTTACTTTCTAGGTTAAATTTTAATTTTTGCTAAATTTCTCTTCTTTTTCTTTTCTCAGCAAGTACCTCTAGTTTATGACTAGAAGGAACCCAACAAGACCGCTAGTTTACGACGGTGAAATTGAAGCTATCGTTCGTAGGACTCGTAGAGAAATCAGACGAACCTTAAATTACACAGAGGAAGAGCAAGAAGGAAGATCCAATCCTACTGAAGGGATTGACGAGAATAATCCACCACCACACGATGTGGGGAAAAACAATGCTCCACGTACAATGTTTGATTATGCTAAACCGCATTTAACAGGAGCGGAATCAAGTATTGTTAGGCCTGCTATAGCTGCTAACAATTTTGAATTAAAGCCTAACACAATACAAATGATTCAACAGTTTGTTCAATTTGATGGTTTGCAGGACGAAGATCCAAACACACATATAGCTAATTTTTTAGAGTTTCGTGATACCTTCAAAATAAATGGCGTTTCTGATGATGCCATACGTCTTCGGTTATTCCCTTTTTCATTAAGGAATAAAGCCAAATGGTGCTTAAACTCGTTACCACGAGGATCAATCACTACATGGGAACAAATGACCGAAAAGTTTTTATTGAAATATTTCCCACCGGCCAAAACGGCCAAATTACGGAATGATATCTCTTCTTTTGTGCAGGTGGATCTAGAGACATTATACGACGCATGGGAGAGATACAAAGATCTCTTGAGAAGGTGTCCACACCATGGTCTACCCTTGTGGCTACAAGTCCAAACATTCCATAACAGTGTAAACCCCTCAACAAGACAACTAATTGATTCAGCCGCTGGTGGAACCCTGAACAATAGAACTCCTGAAGCAGCCTACGAGTTCATTGAAGAGATGTCACTGAATAATTATCAGTGGCAGGTTACAAGGACGAAACCGACAAAACCAGCCGGAGTTTACAACCTCGATGCGATAACCATGCTATCAACACAAGTAGGGATAATGAATAAAAAGGTTGATAGTTTGTGTTCTTCACAGGCACAACCAGTCATGCAGTGCAACGCAAGTGGAACTGTGGCGAATCCTGAGTACCGACCCTACCAACCGGAAGTAGAGAGCGAACAGATGAATTACATAGGTAATAATTTCAGATCCAATAATAATCGCTATAATAATACTTACAATCCAGGTTGGAGGAACCACCCATATTTTTCATGGGGAGGTCAAGGAAATCAAGGAAACCAAAGGCAACAACCTCCTCAAAATTTCCAAAATCAGCCTTATCCGCAAGAGAAAAAGCCAAACATTGAAGAAATGCTGACAAAATTTATGGCAAACACGGAAAACCGTTTCCATGAAACTGAAAGAACAATTAAAAACAACGAGAATCGAGTTGGGGAACTTACTAAGTCAGTCAAGGAAGTCACTAATGCAGTCGAACAACTCGCAAAGCTAATGTCAGAACGACCGCAAGGATGTCTACCAAGCAACACCAAAATTAACCCTAAGGAGCAAATTCAAGCTATCACAGATCACGATAGAAAAGGGTTAGACAAACCAAACAAAGAGGTAGACGAAGGTAAAATAGAGTAACGCAAGAAAAGCCGAAACCGGTAATCAAAGAATACCAACCTCGCATACCTTATCCCGAAGTGATGAAAAGAGACGATTCGGAGGAATAGTGCAGTAAGTTTCTTAAACTTTTAAAGAAATTAATATTAAATTACCTTTTCTTGAAGCTCTTTTTCAGATTCCAGACTCGAGGAAATTTCTAAGACAGCTCTTGACAAACAAACGCAAAATAGATGAAAAGCACCATGTGGAATTAAACGCAGCATGCTCAGCAATGTTACAGAATAAACTACCCTGAAAGCTAAAAGATCCAGGGAGTTTTACTATTCCATGTTTAATTGGTAGTTTAACTATTGTTAATGCGTTAGCTGATTTGGGGGCAAGCATAAATGTCATGCCTTATACATTGTTTAAAAGACTAGGTTTAGGGAAGCCCAAACAAACTAGGATGAACATTCAATTAGCTGATAAAGCAGTTAGAATTCCTAGAGGCATTATCGAAGATGTTCTTGTCAAAATCGATAAGTTTGTTTTCCCAGTAGATTTTGTTGTCTTGGACATGGATGAGGATAGTTCAATCCCCTTAATTTTAGGAAGACCTTTTCTAGCAACTGCCAAAGCTAAAATTGATGTTGCCACAGGCGAACTCATTCTTTGTGTAGGTGATGAATCACTTAGTCTCCAAGCTCATAACTCGGCAAGTACAACAGTCGATGAATGTAAGAAAGTCAAGTCAAATGTTAATGAAATTGTTCAACTTTCATCGCAGGAAACACCACAAAGACACAAAACTGAACCGAATCATAAAACCCAAACCAACAAAGATAAATTACATAAGGAACGAAGCCTAAGGGTTGACAAACTAGAAGAGTAGAAGACACATGTCAATGAAGAACCGGACCCACATGAAGTAACACCAGAAGAGCCACTAGAAGAGCTCGTAAGAACATCAAATCACTTCAAAATAGGAGACCAGGTGCTGTTAAACAAAGCCGATTCTCGCATCACCACATCAGACCTGAACGTAAGCGAGGAAATTCCTCTAAAGGTACACGATATCTTCCCGCACGAAATAGTCGAGGTAAGCAATCCAACATTCGGCACATTTAAGGTAAACGCTTCTCGACTTGAACTTTGTCAAGAAATTAGAACCATAAGTATGAGGGGAGATATTCAAACCTTTAAACCTCCCTGATTTTTTTCAATTTCGAGGAAAGTCTAGCTTAAGACTATAAATGAACACTTCTGGGGAGGCAACCCGATCAACTAACACTATTTACTTTTAAAGTTATTGGTTTCTTTTCTTCCCTTCTTTCTTCTCTCTTAAATTAACAAAAAGTGCAGAATTTCAATGCCACACGGTCTTACACACGGCCGTGTCCGTGACTGTGTGGACCACTAGAATCTCCATACTGACTTATCAGAGGCCGTGCGAATCAGTCCCAACCACTTTTCGACGTCACAGATCCAACCACTACCCCACGGGCCCCGTAAAGTGGCACGTCCGTGCCTCTCGACCGTGTGAAGCTACTGACTTGCACACCATGGGCAGAACACGCCCGTGTCTTACAACCGTGCGAGGTTACTGACTAGTCGACCACGGGCAGAACACGCCCGTGCCTCTTAATCGTGCTAACATACTGACTTCACATATACGGGTGTGGTTAGTAGAAGAACGGCCAGGGAGATATAGCACGCACAGACACACGGTCGTGTGAGACGGCCGTGTAAATCGACACGCCCTCAGACCACAGGCGTGGGAACATGGCAGATTTGAAATCCTATTTAAACCCCACAGCCCTTCCCCTTCTCCCCATCTAATTTCTTCTTTCTTTTCTTTTCCCCAAAATCCCTATCAGACTTTCCCTCTTTATAATAAACCTCTAGATCCTTGAGCCATCCAACATCTTGTTGAAGAAGCGAAAAAGGCCAACCATAGTCTTCTCAAAGAAGAAGGATCAACATGAGTTCATACCGGCAGCTTCGTCTACTCACCAAGCCAAGGGTCTTTGAGACAAATTAGTTTTTATTTTTCTTTTCTCTTTTGCTTCAATTTCCTTCTATTTGACAATCTTATGCTTAGTTTAACTTATTTTAGTTTCTTAGTGTCAGGTTTTCCAGGCTAATAGGGAATTACGCCACTTCCGTCACCGCCAGCACCTCCGCAACCCTAGAAGTCACACCGACCTCGCGAACCATCCATCAATAAGGACTCTCCGGTCTATCCACCTTTTCTTTTATTTTTATTTTCCTTCTTAGTCTCCTTTCCTTTTTCGTTCTTGCCTTAAATTATATATTTAGGTTATTTTAAATGTGTCTTAATAATCCCTAGCTAATCCTCTACGAGCTCCCCAATTTCTTCATCTAGCACAGGTTCGTCATCCAGACCGACCTTTTCAAATATACACACCACGACCTCTACCATCCTCTAGGGACACCATCCAAAATTTAGGGAGTATTCTTTCCCCTTCTCTTTTGATTTATCCCATAAATGTTATACCTATCTTTGTACATTGAGGGCAATGTACATCTTAAGTGTGGGGGGTGAATATTTATCTAAAGAAGGGCCTAACTTTCTGCATTATTCTTAAATCCGGCCAAACTTTTTTCATTATTCTCAAATCCCTGAATTTAGTCTTGTTTTTAAGTAAATTTTTCATATTACTAATTAGGATGAAATTTCTGATAATTTCTGATTGTTATTGACATGTTTTAGATTAAGTCATTAATAATTGTGCATTGATAATTGAATTTTTAAAGATTGTAACATCCCGAATTTGGGCCTAGAATAAATGGGTTTCGTGTGTCCAGAGAATAGATTTTGTCGATTGAAAAAAAAAAGAAGAAAGAAAGGGAATAATGAATTAAGTGTGATTAAAAAAAATTATGATTGCATGTTTAGTTTAATTTTTAGGTGATTTAGGAAGGGTTGGTAATGTTGGAAAAGCCCTAGGCTCGATCTAGGGCTTTAGAAAAAAATTTGTTTTTACCCTTAAAGGAGGTTGGTGGTAGTCATAAGGCTTTTAAAATGTTGTTGGGTTAAAAGATATCACAAGGAAGTAGGTGGTCTGGTGGCTTAGGGCGTTTTGAATAAGCTGGTGGTCAAAGGTTCAAGTCTTGGACTTGGCAAAAATTTTTATTGCGCATAAGTTAGTATAAAGGATAGAGTTTAGGCCTTATAATTAGTTGGGGCTGATTTACAACACAAAGAAACGACTGGCCCAGTGGCAAAGGCGTTAGTAGCAGGTGGGGGAGCAGGGTTCTAGTCGCGGCGTGCGCTAAATGTTGGTTTTTTTTAAGTAAACCTGGAGCGTGGCAGAAAGGGTTATAATTAATTAGGTAGGAAATATGACTCAAACAAAATAAGTGGCGCATTGGCAAGGGACGTGCCTCATAGTGAAGAGGTCGGAGGTTCGAATCTGGGTGTTGGCTAATATTTTTAGATTTCTTTGGATGATTCGGTCGCTGGAAAATATGCATTAAAACAAGTTGAGAATGGAATATATCACAAGAACGGTTGTGGTGCAGTGGTGAGAAGCGTGTGGTGGTGCTTGGAGGTCTTGGTTTCGAGTTGCCTTGTGCACAATAATATGTTATTTTGCTGCTGGCATGGGGAAGGTATTTGAAGTGGACCAAAATGCCAAAAGATGGCTGCTGTTCGGGGAAGCTATTTGAATGAAATTCAAATTGAATTTTTGGCTAAATAAAAGGAATTTTTAGGATGAGGATGAGGATAAATTTTGGAGATAATAAAGGAATTTATTTGGTGATAAGTTTAAGTTGATTAGGGAGTGTAGGTTTATTCTATTTATTTATTTATTTATTTTAGTATATATATGGGTGCCGAAATTCTCTCTAAATAGAGGGGATATCTCTTCAATTCCGGCATTTGAACCCCATTCTCTCAATCTTTTCTCTCATTCTATTCTACAAGCCAAAACCCTAGTTGCTTTCTGCAATATTTTCTTTTGAATTCTTCAGAAGCCAAAACCTTTTATTTCATTCTATTCTTCATTCTTTTTCTCTTGTGTCGATTTCTCCATTAAGCCGAAATCATAGACCCCATTTGATTTCTTCATTAAAGCCGAATCTCCTTAGATCTCTGTGCACCATCTTTCTTTTGATTAATTGCAGAAGCCAGAACCTTTTTAGGAGTAGCCGAATTTGGTGGGGTAAGGTGAGTGCCGATTTCCTCTGTTCTTATTCCTTTCTCTTTTGGTTTTTGGAGGTCAAAGCCGAAAGGCTGACTGATGTGGCAAGGATATCTCTTGAGTAATGTTTTTCTTGTGTTCTTATTTTGGGGTGACACATCGGGAATAGAACATCTAGATCTAAAAGCCGAAAATTGTTAGTCTCTAATTTTGGGATTTTGAGGTAAGGGTTCTCTTTAGATTTTCGTTAAGTTAGATTACCGTATTCGTAATCTTAACCCTATGTTATGGATTAACAACCACATGTTACGATGGTAGCAACTGATAAGGTCCTTTGATGGAATCAAATATGGATCAAGCAAAGGAGGGGATTGGATCTGTAAAACCAATCCCTAAGTTTAAGAAGCAAGCGGTGTCAGCAGTTCGGGATTGGCCAGTAGGTTGTGGACCGGCATCCGAACAAAATCTTAGACAGATAGCAGTTTTAGCAGCTTCTGATAGTGTCGACATAGAGAGTGTCGTCCTAACGGTAATCAGGTGTGTAGATCTCTAACACACTATTAAATCTGTATGTGTATATATTTTTTGTCGGCTAAGAGCTGGAAAATAGGCTGTGTGAACAGTCGTATTACCCAGAAAGGGTAGGCAAAGAATGTCAGGTACGTAATCATAGAAACCTCTCTACGTGTATCGATGTATGCGATAAACTGAAATCTCTTAGGTAATACATTGTTTGATTTTGCATGTATGTATGCACGGGATGGGATTGATATGATGAAGGGGAAGAAGGTCACATAGCGATCGGTGGCTTTGCCACATAGGTCACATAGTGATCGGTCTTTATGACAGGCAGCTCAGCTGTCGAAATGCTACGATGTATTATTAAGGTCGCATGGCGATCGGTGGCCTTGCCACATAGGTCACACAGTGATCGGTCTTTAAGACAGGCCGCACAGCTGTTGATATGGTGTGTAGCGGTTGGCAGGTTGATTGTAGAAATCCCCAAGGTGTGATGGTTGGTATGGGTTGGTGTGTAGTGGATGGAATTCTAGGATGGGCTGGGCTATTCATCATTCATTATTTTCATGTAATTATGATTGTTGCCTTTATGTATGGGCCAAGGCTCATAATGTGTTTGTGGGCCTTAGGTCAGTGTGTCCGGGATTTATACACTGAGTCTTGGTGACTCACGCTTTCATTTTTCTCTACTCTTTCAGATGAGCAGTAGATCGTGGACATAGGAGCCGAGACGGACTCGAGGGGCCATCAAGTATTTACTTTTATAGATTATTTCGGCTTTTCTCTAAGTTTTAATTTTTGGAATATTTATGTAATAAGGCCCCATAGTTTATATTTCACTGCTTAGTTTTTAATATTTGCAATTTATGAAACTATGTTAAGGGTTTAATTTTACGAAATAATAATAATACAAGGTTTTATTTTCAAAAGGTCACCTATTTATTCAAATATTGTCTAATTAACTTACTATTTTCGAAATCAATGAAGCAAAAGTTTTCAATGTACAACCCGTAGCATACCAGATCCGGTCGAAACTTATGGGCCGGGTTTGGGGTGTTACAAAGATACTAAAGAATCAAGCATGATAAGTCTATTTTTCAAAATAAAAATTTTTGCTAAGTTGTTAACCTAAATTTGAATATTGCTTTGAAATTTGAAATTTATGAGATTGATGTCAAAACACCCATAATTTTTGTGAGATTTTGAGCCTTATAGAGCATATATTCTTTTTCATGCTCACTTTTTGATTATGAGTGTGCCAACCTTGAACTATTATTCTAGAACTTGCCTCGTTTATACATGTTGAGACCACATTCATGATTTGACATACAGAGATGATAAAGGCGCTTAGGTTTTAACCCACCACTCCACTAAATAGCCTACCTACTTAAATTAACCCCTAGTGAACCCCATTGATCCTAACAACCCTTTTTATTGACTCACCTATTAATAACCCAAAAACCCTTTGTATTTGTTATCACCCTCCTTTTGACTACCCTTTAATCGAGATATGATTTGATTAGTTACCGAATTAAATCAGAGCATGAGTTGAATTCATCCATTATTATTACTTAGTTTGTTCTTAAAAAAAAAATCGAAGTATATTCAGTATTAGTGGTGAGCTTATACAGTTAAAGTTTATTCCGAAAGAAAAGCTCGCATTGTTAGGATTATTATTTTCAGTTAATGTAAATATCATTTCAGTATTCTTAGGTAGGTACTTGTCAATTTGATCTCGATTCTAACCTTCTAAGTTCAGCCTTTATCCACACCTTAACCCTAGCCCCGTTACAACCCTAACAAAGACCTTTTGATCTGTTTATTATCTCATTTTACAGTGGTGGAAATTTGATTTTCAGGCAAGCATATGGGATTAACTTTTCAGGTTCGACATATGAGTGCTTCTTTTTATGAACCTTAAACACTTTGAGTGATTTGAGTGAATCTTTAGTGAGGATGTCAACCCTTGTCAATTTCGAATTAAAGGTAATTATTCAGATAAGGGGAGACTCCTACATTTTCAAATTACAAATGAATGACTTACCTTGTTTGAATCTTTAGGACTCTTTGAATTGAATTATCCATGTATAAATTATCTATAAATTATGATAAGGCATTGTCAGTAGGAATTGTGAATTATGGAAAGTTTGTTTTAATTGTATGTTGAGAATTTTGCTTGAGGACAAGCAAAAGCTTAAGTGAGGGGGTATTTGATAAACCGTAATTATAACATATTTTAGACCCACATTTAATATACTTTTGGATGATTTATTCCTCAATTTATGTAAAAAGGTGCTCTTAATCCTTTCTTTTCATGTCTTATACCCAGGATAGCACCCGAGGATGAACGGGCCTAAAACGGAGTAAATGGGCCATATCATGAAATCGACACGGCCTGACCCAAAGAGCACACGGCCGTGCCTCAACTTAGAAATCCGAACACGGCTTGAAGACGAGTCACAAGGGCATGTGACATGGCCATGCCCCTGTCGTGGCTTTAGACAATTTCAGTCGGAAAAGAATACTTAGGGAGAAAGAATCGCATTCCAAGAGCCTATAAATACCCCCTAAGTACCACCTTTGAAGGGGCGTCGAGCTAGGCCAAGAAGCCAAGCCGGAAAGGTCATA
This sequence comes from Gossypium australe, assembly GCA_005393395.2. Lineage (NCBI taxonomy): Eukaryota > Viridiplantae > Streptophyta > Magnoliopsida > Malvales > Malvaceae > Gossypium > Gossypium australe. The sequence continues at coordinate 19,457,450 of CM016615.1, forward strand.
GTTGAGGGAATCACTCAATGTTAGCCAGTTGATCCATCCCAAGAAGCCGAAATTCTACTCAAAACGACAAATTTCTCCTTCAATTCCTTTAAGGAGTTTTAGGGATTTCTTATGTTTTGTTTTATCTTTTCTCTTAAGATGTTTTCCTAATTTGTTATGAACTAAACCCCTCAGATACCTGAAGGGGATGAAACCTAGATGAATCTTGTTATTGTTTTCTGAATTATATGATAAATACTTAGTTTGTTCTTAATTATGTATGCTTAATTCTTGAGTTAATATTTTGCATATATTGATTCAAGTTTGATGTGCTTAGGTGGAGGAGGAATAGACCCTGCTTAAGAGTAGATCTAGCGTAATTACGCGGAGTTGATCGCACGCCTAGAGATAGGGTGATGAGATTTTTCTGGATTAGGGTGAAACCTAATATAGGAGTCCATAGATCGATTTACTGCTATTCTAGGAGGTTATTATAAGAAAATGAGAGTTCCACTAATTAACCTAGAGTTAGACGTTATTCGCCTCGAGAGAGGGTTTAATATACGATAGGGAGTCCTACGAATCAAACTAAGTGAATAAATCGTATGGTTTAGTGTTAGATAACAAGTGAAGTCTAGGTGGATTCTTCCTGAGGGTATCGTCGTGATCAACTGAGTTTTTCTTGTAGTTATTTCCCAATTCGTTCTTTTTTGACTTTGCGTCTTTAGCTTAGTAGTCGTTAATTTAGATTAAAGCAACTTCACTTTATTTTTGGCTAAATAATAAAAAGAAAGTTAGTATTAGTACTTTTAGTTCCTTTGGGTTCGACAATCAGGTCTTGGCTAAGCTATACTACTGTTCGATAGGTACACTTGCCTTTGATCGTTGTCAGAGTTTGTTTCCAGGTTTGATCATTCATTTTATAAATTTTAAAGCTCTGATTTCAGCGGTCAACCCTAATCCGGCGACAGATACAGGTTAGGGGTGTTACAGTTATCATAATCTTTCACAACATACAATAGTCTTTTCCAACTTTTACATTGTCGTTAAGTTTCCCGTTGAATCACTTAGAATACTAAAGGATACTTGGGCAATCTCACACATATAGTACTATACCGATGCAATATCCCAGATATGGTCTTACATGGAATCTCATATTGATGCCAATAGCCCAGTTATGGTCTTACACGAAATCTCATACCGATGCCATATCCCAGATATGGTATTACACGTAGTCTCATTCACCCTAATGTCATGACATTTGTATCCTAGTTATTCCTAAGGTTCAACCAGGATTTCTCTATTATCGAAACTTCATTGAACTCTTTCGTAAAATTATACTCATTCACTTGATTGAACATACAATTCATGCAATATCAAAACATTAAAATACAATTATAACATTGCAATATTTACATACAAACTACCTCGTATGTGACAACGGTAAAAAGGACCTATTTGTCCAATATTTGTGTTTCCCCCGATCTAGACTCGAACGTTGCTTTTCTTGATCTAAAATATCAAATTTAGCTCATTTATTAGTCACATTATTCAATGTGACCCAAAAATCACATTCTGGCAAAATTACATTTTTGCCTATAAAGTTTGACATATTTACATTTTTGCCCCTAGGCTCGTAAACTGAAATCTACTCAATTTCTTTAATAAACAAGCTTAGCTGAACCATTTTCATAATGATAGTACCCACAATTTCCATTAAAATGCACTTTTACTACATATTTTATAACTTTTACAAATTAGTCCTTTTAGGCATTTTCACCAAAAATCACTTATCAAAAGTCATTTAACAAACAACTAACATGCATTTTCTACCATCAAACATCAAAATACACAAATATTCCACATGGGTAAAGTTTTAAACTTTGATATCTCTTCAAATTAGTGGTAGAAATAGATAGATCGAGTGATAACGACTTCAAAAATGTAAAGAGCACTAAAAATGGGGCTAAACCGGACTTACTATGGAGCTTGGAAGTTTGCTAAACCCTAGCCATGGCTTCCCCTTGCAAGTTTTGACCAAGACATGAAGAAGATGAACAAATTTTGGCTATTTTGGCTTTTTAATTCTTTTAATTACTAAAGGACCAAAATGCCCCCAATTTAAGAATATTCCATTTCACCTATTTCATGCCCATTTTTTGTCCAATAAATTATACAATGGTCTAATTACCATATAAAGACCTCTAATTTAAAATCTCATTGCAATTAGACACCTCTAGCTTCTAGAACTCAAGTTTTGTACTTTTAACAATTTAGTCCTTCTAATATACTAGATTAGGGGTTATGCGTTTGGAGCATAACTCAAGTGTTATTAGGCTTTAAGTATGTTTGGAGGTGTTTTAAGGGTTTTTAGAACTCTAGGATGAAGGTGGAAGCTTTGGGAAAATGTTGGATTTTAAGTCAAAAAGGGGAGCTAGGTGAAAGAGGTCTTTAAGAGAATTTGTGTGGAGTTTATGGCACAAAGAGTGCCTTGGTAAAGTGGCTTGGGATGCTACCTTAGGGGCTTGGAGGCTTGCGTCAAGGGGAGTGCAGGAGGGAAGAGGTTCGAGCAACGTGGGAAGCATTAGAGACTTTTATTTTGCGTCAAAAGGGGAACTGGGCCAAGGAGGTTTTAAAGGAATTTTAGGGGATTTATGCCACAAGAAATCATGTGGTAAAGTGGCTGCAAGGCGCTACTTAAGGCTTGGGCAAGTGACGCCTCAAGCAGGTGGAGGAAGGCTCAGGTTCGAATCACTTGGGCAACAAGGAGTGCTTTTGTTTTTGGCATGTGACGTCAAGGTGGAGGGGGGAGTGTTGGACGGCACATGGGTTTTGCAAGGATGGGATAAGCTTTGGATTTTTCCTTTTTAAAATTCGGCTGCAGTAAGGTAGGATAATTGTTGCTTTATTTTATTTAGATTAAATAGGTGATTAAGAGATAATATAGGAGAGCGATAAGGGATTAATGTAGGATTATTGTTTTTTTTATTAAGGTGATAAATGAGGAGTTGATTAAGGGAATATGATAGGATAAGAGATAACATAGGAAATTAGGTGAAGGATAATTGAGATTTTATTTTGATTATTTGATTAAGGGGATAAAGGAGAAAATTTTGGGATATGATAGGAGCTGTTTTAGTGGCCAATTATGGGTCTCTTCGGTTGGCAAAATTCGGCTATGAAAGGGGGGAGTTAAGTGCCGAAAATGTATAGTATAAATAGGAGGGTGATCTTCTTTGGCATTTTTTTTTGTTTCTTTATTTCCTTTGTGCCGAAATTGAAATCCTCCATTGTGCGCATTTCTTTTTCTGAAACAGCCACCTAGTTTCGGCTTTTGTTTTGTGACCAAAACTTCAAAGACCCTTAAATCCATGGCGTTTTCTTCTTCTCTTCTATTTGGTGTTTTGGCCGAACCTATCCCTCTTTCGGAAACACTCTTCTTTTATTTTGATAGCCGAATATTTCAACCCTCTTTTAAGGGCCATAGCCAAACCATAAAGCCTCATTTTCTACTCTATTTCTCTATTATTAAAAGTGCCGAAACACCATAGTCGAATCTTTATTGGAGGGGCTATCGACTACGTGCTTGTGATCTTCTATTCTCTTCAACGTGTAGTGGTATGTTCTTTCATTATCATTTGGTTTTGTGCTCTTTTTGCTAGTGTGCCGAAATCATGAGGATAGGCCTAGGGATGGCCGAATATTCTTTAAGCCATGATTATGTGTTCTTTTGTGTGTAGCCGACGCTAAGGAGCCTTAAAAGAGATCTATCGGGTTTTGGAACATCAAGGTAAGTGATTGATAACATTCGGCCAAGGGCCATAATTTGGGTATTTAAGTGTTGACTATTTTCGATTATGGCTTTTAGGGGCAAGTCGGCTAGATTAAGGAAAGCTTTCGGTATTTAGATCCGTAAGGAATAAGCAAAGCCTTCGGCATTTGGTATAAGACCAAATCGGCATTAAGGGAGGAGGAAAAACCCCGTTCATCGTGTTAGATACAAGTAGTTCGGGATTGAGTAAACTGTGCTAAACAGGTGCGTAGTTATCGCACTGTCTCGTGAATGTTTAAATGTGTTATTATATGTATGTATATGATGTGCATGGTAGCCGAATTAATGGCTAAAAAGGTGGATACCCATGGTGGGTAAGCGATTAAACAGGTCAGTACTTTATGACAATAAGTTTCCTACATTATACGTATGAAATTTTGATAGCATGTGATGTATGCTTATTTTAATGATATTGTGGCATGACATATCTATGCATGGGATTTGGGATGAACAAAGAAGGAAAGGGTCTACATTATGTACGTGGTCTAATGATAGCCTTGTGCTACATTGGCGCTTGATGTTAGCTATGTGCTTCATCAAGGGAGGTGTTGGCTAAGTGCCACATCTCGGCGGTTGATAGCTGTGTGCATCACTGTAGACTGATTGATATGTGGGATCACTTATGTGTTCGGTGGCTTAGCCATGGCCTTGAGCAGTAGGTTTGCCAAGGTAAGATATGTGGGATCACTTGGTTGATCGGTGGATTAGCCACGGCCTTGGGCAGCAGGTCTGCCAAGGTAGGTGTGATGGATGGACATTAGGATGGGTTGGGCTTCATAATTGCATAATTTTTGTATGTGAACTGTGTGGATATGGGCCAAGCCCATATGTGGAGACATGTGAAATAGCTATGCACTGAGTCTGTTTGACTCACCCAATTTTTTACCAACATCGCAGGTGATACATAAAGCTTGGATCGGGTTGGAGTGGATACGAGGTGGCCCATGCAGAAGATGATTTACTTGTTTTAAATATTTTATATTTTAAGTATTTATGAATGATTATTTATTGTAATAAGGGCCACTTAAACTATTTGGAGACTTTATTTATGGTTTTGAAGTTTATTTTTTTATTGAACTAATGATGGGAAATATTTCTTTTGAATTAATTTATATTATAATAATTTATATAAAAGTTTCAATCTGGGAATTTGTAACAACTTAATTCATTGGGGAATTTTAAATACACAATGTTTTACAAAAGACAATAAATTTTCATGTTTTCAACTCTAAGTCAAAAATTCTTTTCAAACATTTTCTGCAGTGGCATTTCAAATTTGGTCGTAGTGAATGGGCCGGGTTTGGGGTGTTACAGTTTGGTATCAGAGCCCGGTTCAAAACTCGGCTTTGAGGGATTTGGGCCCAAAAACATTTTTTTTTTGATGGGCTTTTCAAAATATGGATTTTCGTAAAATTTTTCAGGTTCGTTCTGGCATGGCACCTGTATCTCCGACCCGAAGTCCACCAGGTAAGTACCTCTGACTATTGAAGTGATTTATATGTGAATGTTATGGGCATATTTGGGATCGTAGATTAGAAGAGTAGGGCTATTGAACCCTAGGACTAGTGCACTCAAACACATGCATAAGACTTAAGAACAACCGAACAAACCTGTGAAGTAAGTCGCCGAGTTAAGGTGTGGCAACCATTGTGCGCATGTCTAGGAGTGGATTCGGTAAGAGCTTGGTATTTAAGCAGTCCTAGCGACTCACCTCCTCTTTACTCGAATCCTACCTGGTGCGTAGCTACGGTTCACCCTAACCAAGAGGACTTATTCATAGGCTAAACTCAATAACTAAAACCCGAAAGGGATTAGCCGTATTTTTATGGAAACCCTAGTTTTAAAATCCCTAAATTACCCTTTTTATTGTAGCAAAAGATTATCGTGAAAATTTTTCCAAAATACTTCCTATTGGCAAAATTACTAAAATACCCCTAGTGGTAAAATTACAAAAATGCCCTTGGTTTCAAAAATCTCCATACTGTCCAAAATTTTAATAAAACTTTCTTACTTTGAAAAAGTATCCAAAAACCCTATTTTGCGAAAGTCCAAAATACCCCGATTTGAAAATTTATGAAATTACCCCTGGTTTACCAAAATTACCAAAATGACCCTACTTTCCGAAAATTTGATCATACCTTTGATTTGGAAAATCTTTCTTTCAAAATACCCATGAGTTTGGAAAATTTCGAAATGACTTTTGTAATTTTCAAATTGACCTCGATTTAGTACCAAAATTCCCCTGTAGGACAAATGACGAAAATACCCCTGGGATAGGAACGGACAGAAATGTCCGAAGAGTGAATGTGTATGGGAGATTCTATGGAATGGATGTGCTTTTTCTGTGAATCAGGATAGAAAACTTGAAACTTTGAATGATCGAAAGAATCCCTATTAAGCTCCTTTCATAAAACTTCTTCGCGAATAATCAGTGAAACAAGGACTAATTCATAAAATTTCTTAAATCAGATTAAAGCGCAATCGTTAGATATGAGTTCTAGAGGACATGGTCGTCGTGGACGCGGTAGAGGAAGAATGACTGTGTCGGAACCCGTTAGGTCGGGTCAAGGGTCTGACAATGAGGTACCACCGCCACCACCACCCCCAGCTGTTGGTGTTGAGCGACAAGATCAAACGGGGGATGATGCAGTGTCTCAAGCGATGCTGCGAGTTCTTGAGAGGGTAGCTGGAGTAGGTGGAGGCGCCGGAGCTCGGAAATCTGTACCCGAGCGACTTCGAGCCAATGGAGCTGAAGTGTTTCGTGGAGTATCTGGTGTGGCACCCAGTACTGCTGAGTATTGGTTGGAGCCGACGGAACGAATTATGGATGAGTTGGATCTGACTCCTGAGGAGAAAGTGAAAGGAATGGTGGCACTGCTATGCGATGAAGCGTATTAATGGTGGCTGATAGTTCGGGATGGGGCCACAACCGAGGATCTCACTTGGGAGTATGTTAAGGCGGCATACCAGAAGAAGTATATTGGTACCCATTATATTGATGCGCAAAGGAAGGCATTTCTGAGGCTGGTTCAAGGGAACATGTCCGTAGCAGAGTACGAAGCTGAATTTCTGAGGCTGAGCCGGTATGCTCGAGGAGTAGTGGCTACGGAACATGAGCGGTGTGTCCGGTTTGAGGACGAATTAAGGGATAACCTGAGGTTGTTGATAGCTCCACATCAAGAGCGGGAGTTTGCGGTATTAGTGGAGAAGGCTAAGGTAGCTGAAGGAATTAAGGACTCTGTAAGCCAGAATAGAGATAAGGATAGGAGCCGAGATAAGAGGAGTTTTGGACCGTCAGAATCGTCTGAGAGTCTTCAGAAAAGACCGAGGGTTGAGAAATCTGTTCGTGCTGCTAAGCCAGCTACTGGAAATCCGAACCGTCCGTGTGCTCGGTGTGGAAGGTATCATTTTGGCGAGTGTTGGAATCGAGAATGGGAATGTTTTAGGTGTAAGTCCAAGTATCATTTGATTAAAGACTGTCCTCAGGATCCGAGTAGGGCTCGGACCATAGGCCAGGGTTATGAGCAGCCGGGTAGGAATGGTCAGCAAGCGACGAGGGGTCGTGGTCCGAACCATGGAGGAAATGGTTCCGGCCGAGGTCGTGGAGCACCAAGCGGAGGTGCTGAAGGTTCAGATGCAAGGCAGCCAAGGTTGGTTTATGCAGTCGACCGTCGCGAGGATAGTGATGCGCCAGATGTGACAACGGGTAAGTTTCTTATTACTGGATTACCCTACAATGCTTTGTTTGCTATAAGGTCAGTTCGTTTTTATGTTGCTAGAGAAAATGTATTGAACCTTGATTGTGAACTTAGAGAATGTGCCTAGAAAGTATGATAGTTCTTTAAGATCAGAGTGCGCAGCAATAGCGTAGTGTGGTGAGTTAGACTGTACGATTGAACGATAGTAAGTAATTTCGAGGACGAAATTATTTTTAAGGAGGGTAGAACTGTAATATCCTAGATTAGGGGTTATGCGTTTGGAGCATAACTCAAGTGTTAGTAGGCTTTAAGTATGTATGGAGGTGTTTTAAGGGTTTTTAGAACTCTAGGATGAAGGTGGAAGCTTTGAGAAAATGTTGGATTTTAAGTCAAAAGGGGGAGCTAGGTGAAAGAGGTCTTTAAGAGAATTTGTGTGGAGTTTATGGCACAAAGAGTGCCTTGGTAAAGTGGCTTGGGATGCTACCTTAGGGGCTTGGAGGCTTGCGTCAAGGGGAGTGCAGGAGGGAAGAGGTTTGAGCAACGTGGGAAGCATTAGAGACTTTTATTTTGCGTCAAAAGGGGAACTGGGCTAAAGAGGTTTTAAAGGAATTTTAAGGGATTTATGCCACAAGAAATCATGTGGTAAAGTGGCTGCAAGGCGCTACTTAAGGCTTGGGCAAGTGACGCCTCAAGCAGGTGGAGGAAGTCTCAGGTTCGAATCACTTGGGCAACAAGGAGTGCTTTTGTTTTTGGCATGTGACGTCAAGGTGGAGGGGGGAGTGTTGGACAGCACATGGGTTTTGCAAGGATGGGATAAGCTTTGGATTTTTGCTTTTTAAAATTCGGCTGCAGTAAGGTAGGATAATTGTTGCTTTATTTTATTTAGATTAAATAGGTGATTAAGAGATAATTTAGGAGAGTGATAAGGGATTAATGTAGGATTATTGTTTTTTTTATTAAGGTGATAAATGAGGAGTTGATTAAGGGAATATGATAGGATAAGAGATAACATAGGAAAATAGGTGAAGGATAATTGAGATTTTAATTTGATTATTTGATTAAGGGGATAAAGGAGAAAATTTTGGGATATGATAGGAGCTATTTTAGTGGCCAATTATGGGTCTCTTTGGTTGGCAAAATTCGGCTATGAAAGGGGGGAGTTAAGTGCCGAAAATGTATAGTATAAATAGGAGGGTGATCTTCTTTGGCATTTTTTTTGTTTCTTTATTTCCTTTGTGTCGAAATTGAAATCCTCCATTGTGCCGATTTCTTTTTGTGAAACAGCCACCTAGTTTCGGCTTTTGTTTTGTGACCGAAACTTCAAAGACCCTTAAAGCCATTGGCGTTTTCTTCTTCTCTTCTATTTGGTGTTTTGGCCGAACCTATCCCTCTTTCGGAAACACTCTTCTTTTATTTTGATAGCCGAATATTTCAACCCTCTTTTAAGGGCCATAGCCGAACCATAAAGCCTCATTTTCTACTCTATTTCTCTATTATTAAAAGTGTCGAAACACCATAGTCGAATCTTTATTGGAGGGGCTGTCGACTACGTGCTTGTGATCTTCTATTCTCTTCAACGTGTAGTGGTAAGTTCTTTCATTATCATTCGGTTTTGTGCTCTTTTTGCTAGTGTGCCGAAATCATGAGGATAGGCCTAGGGATGGCCGAATATTCTTTAAGCCATGATTATGTGTTCTTTTGTGTGTAACCGACGCTAAGGAGCCTTAAAAGAGATCTATCGGGTTTTGGAACATCAAGGTAAGTGATTGATAACATTCGGCCAAGGGCCATAATTTGGGTATTTAAGTGTTGATTGTTTTCGATTATTGCTTTTAGGGGCAAGTCGGCTAGATTAAGGAAAGCTTTCGGGATTTAGATCCGTAAGGAATAAGCAAAGCCTTCGGGATTTGGTAGGAGACCAAATCGACATTAAGGGAGGAGGAAAAACCCCGTTCATCGTGTTAGATACAAGTAGTTCGGGATTGAGTAAACTATGCTAAACAGGTGCGTAGTTATCGCACTGTCTCTTGAATGTTTAAATGTGTTATTATATGTATGTATATGTTGTGCATGGTAGCCGAATTAATGGCTAAAAAGGTGGATACCCATGGTGGGTAAGCGATTAAACAGGTCAGTACTTTATGACAATAAGTTTCCTACAGTATACGTATGAAATTGTGATAGCATGTGATGTATGCTTATTTTAATGATATTGTGGCATGACATATCTATGCATGGGATTTGGGATGAACAAAGAAGGAAAGGGTGTACATTATGTACGTGGTCTAATGATAGCCTTGTGCTACATTGGCGCTTGATGTTAGCTATGTGCTTCATCAAGGGAGGTGTTGGCTAAGTGCCACATCTCGGCGGTTGATAGCTGTGTGCATCACCATAGACTGATTGATATGTGGGATCACTTATGTGATCGGTGGCTTAGCCACGGCCTTGAGCAGCAGGTTTGCCAAGGTAAGATATGTGGGATCACTTGGTTGACCGGTGGATTAGCCACGGCCTTGGGCAGCAGGTCTGCCAAGGTAGGTGTGATGGATGGACATTAGGATGGGTTGGACTTCATAATTGCATAATTTTTGTATGTGAACTGTGTGGATATGGGCCAAGCCCATATGTGGAGACATGTGAAATAGCTATGCACTGAGTCTGTTTGACTCACCCAATTTTTTACCAACATCGCAGGTGATACATAAAGCTTGGACCGGGTTGGAGTGGATACGAGGTGGCCCATGCAGAAGATGATTTACTTGTTTTAAATATTTTATATTTTTAGTATTTATGAATGATTATTTATTGTAATAAGGGCCACTTAAACTCTTTGGAGACTTTATTTATGGTTTTGAAGTTTATTTTATTATTGAACTAATGATGGGAAATATTTCTTTTGAATTAATTTATATTATAATAATTTATATAAAAGTTTCAATCTGGGAATTTGTAACAACTTAATTCATTGGGGAATTTTAAATACACAATGTTTTACAAAAGACAATAAATTTTCATGTTTTCAACTCTAAGTCAAAAATTCTTTTCAAACATTTTCTGCAGTGGCATTTCAAATTCGGTCGTAGTGAATGGGCCGGGTTTGGGGTGTTACAGTCCTTTTGACTAAATTGAGTGCCCAAACGTCGAAATTTTCGACCGAAATTTTCACAAAATCATTCCGTGAAATTGCTGACCATAAAAATATAATAGAGAATAAATTTTCTTACGTCGGATTTGTGGCCCCGAAACCACTGTTCCGACTAGACCCAAAATCGGGCTGTTACAACTCTCCCACCCTTTAAGGATTTTCGTCCCCGAAAATCTTACCAGAAGAAGTTGTTTTCAACTCTCATGAAACACTTTCACTAACTTCTCAGAATCACAAATTGATTTAACCTCGTATATCTCTTTGTAATAATCGTTGAACTTTAGCACACAGTGCCGGAGTATATCGTCAAAGATCTAAATTACTCTCTCAAGAACACATATACTCAGTTGATCTATCAAATAAGAACTCGGTACATACTAAAACAATCATGTGGATTTTGTCAAATGATCAACATTCAAACAACACCATCCATTTCGGGGATAGAGGTAGTCCTAATACGAAATCTATAGTGACTCTATCTCATAGCACACTAGTATTATCACTGACTGTAATGGTCCTGAATGCTCTTGATGTTCGCCTTACTTGCTAACAAATAGACATATGAACATAAATTCAAAAATATTATGGTACATGCTCAATCACCGGAACATCTACTTCATATAATTGCACATTTTATTACTCTTGGATGAACAGACATGCTACTATTGAGCCTCGTACAGAAACTTTTGCATAAGCTCTGTATTCATTTGCACTCAATTTCTATCCCAGAACAATAACGTTAGTCATTAGGTCAAACCTAAAATTTAGAATCGAAAATTCGACTCATACTGTACTCATTTAGCTTATCATTCACTAACACTTTTCTGAGCTTCTCAAACTCGCAAGGAAAGCATTAATTTAGCTTTTAACTTAGCTAGAATCACACCATCATCAATAAGATTAGTCATGTAACCAGTACTCACAAAATAAATAAAGAATTTTTAATTCAGGCATCTATAATTATACTTGCTTTCCCAAAGGTTAATCGATAACTACTCACGGCCCTTTAACATCTCAAAAACTTCATGTTGCCTTAAATTCATATCTTTCTGTGACATTAGACACTTTACCATTTGGACCAGGAAATACGTGACATTTCCCGTTGAACACACGAATTCATCAAATTCACAACACAAACGTAGAAGTGGTCGTCTCTAAATTACCAGTCGAACAGTTCTATTTTAATGTGACTTTAACCGTCTAAAAATACAAACTATCACTATACATTTTTGTATTAAAACATAGTCCAATCTATTCAACAGTACATCACTAAAAAATCGCAAATTATTTTCTCAATTCAGACTGAACTCAAAACCAGTGCTTCAATTAATAATACCCTCAACTATTTTCAACTTTACTAACATGCAACAGACCATTAAAACTTTCACAACTGTGACAGCTTTAACTTGTAATAACATCATTCAGTTAAAGTAATCCAATAAGTATATCTCTATATCATACTTTCCAAACTATAGATTTTTTTTCATTCCGACCGTCTGTCTTCATACTCGTGAATACACAGAATTTATTCTCTTAGCTGAGGACATGCTTAAATACATATAACTCAAATCACATCTCAACAAATCAGTTCACTCTAATAAAAACAACTGTGTTGATTTCAACTATCGAATAATAACATAAAAAAATACTCTTTTCTTCATGCTGAGAAAATAGCTTAAACACACAATCTTACAAAATTCTCTTAACATGCTAATGAAAGAACTTTTCAACCGTATTAGCTCGAGGAAACAAATATTCTGATTGAACTCATCGACTTTAATCAAACTTACTTGAGGAAAGAAAACTGCTATATAATTTAAGCTTGTGCTCTCACCATTTATACCCTTGCCAATGTCAATTTCTTCCATGAAAATTAGAGAAATCCTAATACCAAAATCCCCACATTCCTATTATCGAATCCAGAAAAACAATCATACTAAACATAGCCATCACAGACCAAATCATACTAAACAATCATACTAAACACATCTGGGAACTCACAAACTACAGGTACAAATTCAACTTTCATTTCTGTCACTTTTGTATCTATCACATACGCAAGATAGGCTTTGCAACCTTTTTCACATAATTCAAAGCTTTCATCGAAGATACATTAGCCGGTAGCCCATTCAAATCACTAGATTCAATTGGAACTATCTTACCGTTCTGACTTCTCAAATCAATACTCTTCTGTTTACAATTCACAATAGCATGATGCAAGGTTAGCCAATCCATACCCAAAATTATATCAAATTCATCAAAGGGTAGCAACATCAGATTAGCGGGAAAACAATTATCTTGATACATCAACGGACAATTCTTGTGTACTTTATCAACCAGGACACACTTGCCTAAGGGGTTTGATACTATAATTACAAATCCAGTAGACTCAACAGGCAGAGTCTTACTAGATAATAGATTCACACACACATATGAATGAGTAGATCTTGGATCTATCAGTGCAATCACATCAGTATCAAATAGAGTAAAAATACCAGTTATGAGGTCTGGAGATGACGCTTCTTTGCGAGCACGAATAGCATAGGCTCGGGCAGCTGCACTCGCGTCAGATCTCACAACTGCATCTATCGTTCCTCTCTGACTACCATTCATATTTCCAGTGTTTCTGGGTGGTCTACCTCTAGCCGTCGTATTACTCGGCCTTGCACTCTGAACATTTTCTTTCTCAGCTAACTCTGGGCAATCTCGAATGAAGTGATCTCGTGATCCATATTTATAGCAAACTTTATTATTATACATGCCCCAGCATTCTCCAGCATATCGTCTCCCACACTGTCTACACTCAGGCTTGTTGCTTTTGACACTTCCAACATTCGATTCACTCGAGATTTGAGTTTTAAGACCAACACTTTGTTTCACATGATCTCTGCTCGAATGTCCAAATGAAACATTTGAACGATTAACTGCATCTCTGAATTTCTTTAACGAAGGTTGATACGACTTACTCATCGATCTTTTTCTTTCATCTCTAGCTTCAAAACCCGCTTTCTTCTTTTCTTTGCTAAGCTCCTCGGCTTTGCAGGCTCTTTCAACTAACACTACAAATTCATTCAAATCAAGTATTCCCACCAACAATTTAATGTCTTCATTCAAACCTTCAACAAATCATTTGCACATAGTAATTTTTGTTGAAACAAATTCTCGCAAATACTGGCTCAGTCTCACAAGTTCCTGCTCATATTCCTTAACTGACATACGGCCCTATTTCAACTCAAGGAATTCTTTACGTTTCTGTTCTATGAATCATTGACTGATATATTTCTTCCAGAATTTAGCTTGAAAGAAACCCCAGGTGATTCACTCTCTCGGAACCATAGATATCAACGTTTTCCACCAATTATATGTCGTATCTCTCAACAACGAAACAACACATTTTAAGCATTCATCAGGAGTCAATATCATCTCATCAAACACTCGAACTATATTTTCGAGCCAAAACTCAGCTCACTCGGCATCATCATCAACTGTGGCCCAAAACTCTTCTGCCCCATACTTTCGGATTTTATCCACACGAGGTTTACTCAATCAGATCGGATCTGTCACTTGTGGCACTACAGGTACTTGCGGGGGTGGAGGTTGTTGAGCAGCAGAATTCGTTCGAACGAACTCTTAAAACCAGTCACTCATCATTTGGAAGAAGGCTTGCTTAGCCTCTCCCTCGTGGCTACTAGCAATCGGCCTAGATTCGACTGGCGCTGTAATACCCCTAACCCATAACCATCACCGAAATAGGGTTAAGAGGTATTACCGAACATTCAAAACATTTATAATCATTTCACATCTTAATTTAACAATTCATAATCATAGTCCCTTAAATAGGTCTACGCGACCTTAAACATGCATTAGAAAGAGGTCAGGACTAAACCGAGCACATACAAAATTTTTTAAAAATCAAACATTTTTCAAAGTTACAAAGGTCACACACCCATCTGGGCAGGTCGTGTGCCCCACACGGCCTCAGACACACCCGTGTGTCCAAGCCGTGTCAAAACAGGGCATACATACTGACTTGTCCACACGGCTGATAACACACCCGTGTTTCCAGCCCGTGTGTTCTGGCTTGTTTCAATTTGCAAACTTAAAAGACACGGTCGAGCCAAACGCCCGTGTACTCAACTGTGTGGGCAAATATAGGCCATTTGCAAAGCCAATTTGCCACCCACACTTTGGGTCACACCTACAACATCAAATCATCTTAAATTCATATTTCAAAAGCATTCAAAACATATCAAAACATTCCAAAATTTGACCCTTAATCAAATCATACATTTTCATATAAAATTCCTACTCAAATATACCAATTCAAAACATCAACTTTCCTTCAAAACATATTACTAATACTTTATCTAAACCATTTCAACTCATAGCGATTTCTCATCAATTAAATATCTAAATCAACCATGAACTTACCTATCTATGTATCATTTCATTTGTCTAACATTATGCACATAAAACCATACCAATTCATGCATCATATAGCTTGAATTACTCATTCATAAACATATTCATTACGAAGTCATATCTTGATAAATCGTAATATATACATATTTTAATCCCACATTTAGTATACTTTTGGATGATTTAAGCCTTGAATTATGGAATTTGGTGCTCCTAATCCTTTAATTTCATGTTTTATACTTAGGAGAGCACCGGAGGATGAAAAGAATGAGAAACAGGCTTAAAACAGAATAAATGGGCCAATTTATGAAATCGACATCGCCTCCTTAGCAGACCCGACCACGGCCTGGATGCGATTCACACGGGCGTGTCCCTGCCGTGACAAAGATGAATTTTACTCAGATTAGGGTACTTAGAGGCAAAGAAAGCCATTCCAAAAGCCTATATAAACACCCTAGAGGCGAACCTTCAGAGGGCGTCCAGTTAGCCCAAAGAGCCAAGCTAGAAAGGCTAGAATTGTGGAATTTACTCGAAGAAAGCCAGTTGATTCATCTCAAGAAGCCAGAGTTATACTCAAGATGGAGGATCTTCCCTTCAATTCCTTCAGGGGGTTTTAAGGTTTTTCTTCTGTTTTGTTCTATATTTTCTTTTGAGATGTATTTTTTTATGATTATGAACTAAACCCCTCAAATACCTGAGGGGGATGAAACCTAAGACGGATCTTGTTATTATTTTCTGAACTATATGATAAATACTTGATTTGTACTTAATTATGTGTTCTTAATTCTTATTTTGATATTTCAGGATATTAATTCAAGTATTGATGTGCTTAGGCAGAGGAGGAATAGACCCTGTCTAAGAGTAGATCTAGCATAATTAAGCGGAGTTGATCGCAACCCTAGAGATAGGATGATGAAAATCTGCCGGATTAGGGTCAAACTTAATATGAGAGTCCATAGATCGAGTTAATGCAATTCTTGGGGTTTTAATTAGAAAGAGATTTCAATTAATCAACCTAGGGTTAGACGTTAGTAGCCTCGAGAGAGGTATTAATATACATTAGGGAATCCTACGGATCAAGTCAAGTGAATAAATCGTGTGGTTCAGAGTTAAATAACAAGTGAAGTCTAGGTGAATTCTTCCTCGGGTATTGTCTTAATCAATTGGTTTTTCCCATAGGTATTTCCCCAATTCATTCTCTTCGACTTTGCATCTTTAGCTTAGTTGTTAGTTAATTTTAGAGTAAATAACAATTCCCTTAATTCTTAGGCTAAATAATAAACAGAAAGTTAATATTAGTAATTTTGGTTCCTTTGGGTTCGACAATCCGGTCTTGCCACTAAGCTATACTACTGTCCGATAGGTGCACTTGCCTCAATTATTGTCATAGTTAGTTTCTAGGCTCGATCATTCTTTGTATAAATTTTTAAGAGTCTGACATAACAATCAAGTTTTTAGCGTTGTTGCTGGGGAAGTAAAATATTAAGAACGCTCAATTTTTATTACTTTAGCCATTTTTATTTTTGCAATTTATTTTTATTTTTATTTTGCTTTTAACTTTACTAATTTTCCTTCTTTTATTTGTTCTTAGCAAGTACCTCTAGTTTATGACTAGAAGGAACCCGACAGGACCCCTGATTCACGACAGTGATATTGAAGGTACTGTTCACAAAAATCGTAGAGAAATAAGGCGAAGCTTAAATTACATAGAAGAAGAACAAAAAGTCGAAACCAATACTACTAAAGAGATGGCTGAAAATAATCCGCCACCTCCAGAGGTGGACGAAAATCATGCTCCTTGAACTATGTATGATTATGCTAAACCTAATTTAACAGGAACTGAGTCAAGTATTGTTAGGCCTGCTATTGCTGTAAATAATTTTGAACTACAACCTAAAACTATTCAAATGATACAACAATTTTTTCAGTTTGATGGTTTGCAGGATGAAGATCCGAACAATCACTTGGCGAATTTCCTATGTAACAGTCCGGTTTATACCCTAGTCGGAACAGTGGTTTTGGGACCATGAATCTGTGTCTAAATAATATTTTAATATTATTTTCTGTGTCGTTGATATGTGTTTTAATATATGGTAAATTTTTGTATGCTAATTTTTGTCTGTTTGTGTGTTCATTTTGAGTAAAGGATAGATTTGTATTAAATGTTAAAGCTGTATGCTATTTATTAAAGTATCAAAGTGTTGTGGCCTAGTAAATGTGGAGGCCTTATATGGCAAATAAGTCATCACTGAGATAGTGGATGATAGAATGTCTTAATAGCATTAGTATTAATTTGTCTTATATGTTTAATGGATGGGCAATATAGTAATTGAATTATTAACCTTAGATTAATGAAACAAAAAGATGAGTGTTCATCTTTTATTTTCTCTTCTTTGGCAGAAAGTTGAAAGAAAAAGAAAGGGTTAAGCTTGTTTCATTCGACCATGGTTCAAGTATAAATCGGGTATGTGTTTTTGATCGGTTTTTGATAATTTCTACATTTTTGAAATCGTTGCTTTGTGTACTATCAAGCCCATGTCTCAATTTTGTGTATTAATGATGTTTGTGAAAAATGCCATTGATGATATGTTGAGTTTTGAGATGAGTTTAGTTGTTAAATGAAAGATTTGAGCTAGATAACATGTTTTGTTCTTGAAGTTTTGATGAATTTAGCTAAATAGGGCTAAATTGTGAAAATAGCAAATTGAGGGTCTAAATTACTAATTTGATGGAAAATATGGGCTTGTATGATATATATGTACATTCGGCTAAGCATGAGTGTGGGTTGATTTTGTGAATTAGATGTTTTGAGAAAAATGGACTAAATTGATATATTGTGCAAATGCGAGGGTTAATTTGTAAATAACCCTAAATGTGTGTCTATGGATTGAATTGAATGAATTAGTAAATAAAAGGGGTTAATTCTGAATATGTTTAGATCAAGAACCGAGGAAAATAGACATAGATCGCAGGAAAGCGAAAGTAACCGAGTAGCCGTTTCCATTCTGATAGATCGAATCCGGGGTAAGTCATTTTGCAAATAAACGTACTTGTATGGAATTGTAAATACTCATATAACTAATAATGATAATGAATGCTTATGAGAGGTTGTGTATATGAATTACGAGATAAGGTTGATATAGCGATAATGTCCGACAAGTCCCGTACGAACCTAGGGATAGATAGGATTAGCTATGTCATGTCATAGGAATCTGTTATGTTTTATCATGTAAGACCATGTCTGGGATGTCGGCGTTGATTTGAGACTCGTGTAAGACCACGTCTGGGGTGTTGGCATCGATATGAGCTTTACGTGTAAGACCACGTCTAAGACGTTGGCATCGATATGAGCTTTACGTGTAAGACCATGTCTGGGACATCGACATCGTATTGATTTGTGTAAGACCCTGTCCGGGATAGTGGCATCGATATCTGAGTGCATGTAAGACCTCGTCTGTGACGTTGGCATAATACGACTATTCTAAGCTTTCTGAGTATCCTACTAGATTCCTTACGGTTCAACGAGCATGTCCGTGATACGAATTGCAAATTTGAGCTTTGATAAATTAAGTGAATGAATATCCGTTTCAGGTACGTTGTTTATATACTAATTGTGTATATAAGGTAAGTATCTATGTGATGATATTATGATGTTATGTATATGGAATTGATAATATGATATGTAAAGTATTGACTAGATTAACTATATGCATAAATGGTATGTGATTTGGAAATATGGTAAGTTATGGCTAAGCATATGAGCTCAAGAAAGAATGAAGTGATTTTTTTGTCATGAGAACCATATTGATCATCTTATTAATTCAGTTATGTACAACCCATGCTAAGTTTGTTTGTATATTGATTTACTAAGCTTTTGGAAAGCCTACTCTGTGTGTGTTTTCTCTGTTTTATAGGTCGTCAAAGCTACTGAAGGCTCGGGACCGTCAAGCATTGTCATCACACTTGTCATCTTGTGTTTGGTACATTTTGGATTTGTAAATAGCTAGATATAGCATGTATAGGCTAGTACCATGGTATAAGTTGTTATATGAACTTAGCCATGGGATTTGGCTAAAGATGAGTTGAAATTATGCATTATGATCATGATATGTGAAACATATTTTGGCATGGTTAGTTGATTCATGAAATGGTCAAGCTTTTGAATTAAGCAAATTAATGTATTATGCTTTTGTTATATATATTTGGGTGTTGGAAGTTGGCATTGTTGAAATGGTTATTGAATGTATAGCATGGATGGTTAATTGGTATGTTTTTGCTTGACAAATGAGTATGAAATGAGTTGGTTGACATTGCTTGTAGGTATGACCAAAATGGGTGGATTTTTGGCTTTGAAAATGGCCTATAATATCACACGGTTGTGGCACACGGGCGTGCCTAGTGACCGTGAGGGCTAAGTCAGTATAGTCCACGGCTAGGGTACAGGGGCGTACTTGGTGGCCGTGGAAGTATAGTCAGGATAGACCACGGGGAGGACACACGGGTGTGTCTAATAGCTGTGGGAGGCACACGGCCTGTCCACACGGGCGTGTAAGCCCTGAAACTTAGAAAAGCTTTAATTTTCCATGAAATTTTGTATGGTTTCGGATTAGTCCTGACTCGATTTATAAGCATATTTGAGGTCTCGTTGACCGTATTAAGGGACATTATGTTCGAGAATGAGGAATGAATGTATGAATTTCTGTAAATGCTTTCCAATCTATTCGGTAACGCTCCTAACCCTAATCGAGTGACAGACTCGAGATAGGGGTGTTACATTTGGTTGGTATCAGAGCTACGGTTCAGCCAATTCTCGGAATAACATAACGTGTCAGAGTCTAGCTATACATGCCATATATTTTAACTATGATAGTGTGATGAATCCTGACGTGTAAAAATGTAATTTTCATATAGTAATGGATCCCGAAAGAGCCGTAGCTGACGACGTAGAAAGTAATGCACCTGCTCTCGCACAAGGGACAGCGCCTTCTGATTTGAGACCGGCCATGAGCGGTCAAGGGGGAGAAGCTAATCAAGCTTTCTTCCAAATGATGAGTGAGTGGTTCACTCAGTTTGTAAAGAATACCCCGACTGTTTCGCAACCCCCGCCCCTAGTTAATCCCCCTTAGACATCTGATATACCTCCGACTGCAAATCTGAATCCGTGGAATAAGCCTCTGATTGACAAGATCCGTAAGTATGGGGCCAAAGAATTTCAGGCTACTAATGATGATGATGCTGAAAAGGCCGAGTTTTGGATTGAAAATACTATCCAAGTATTCGACGAAATGTCTCTGGCTCTGGAAGAATGCTTAAAGTGTGTTGTATCATTACTCCGAGATGCAGCTTATCAATGGTGGAAAACCCTGATTTCTGTTGTTCCGAAAGAGCGAATTACATGGGACTTCTTTCAGAGCAAGTTTTGGAAGAAATATATCAGTGAAAGATTGATCGACCAGAATCGAAAAGAATTTCTGGAACTAAAACAGGGTCGAATGACTGTTTCGAAATATGAACGAGAGTTCGTGAGATTGAGTCAGTATGCTCGAGAATGTGTATCTTCCGAAGCTATAATGTGCAAAAGATTTGAAGATGGACTTAATGAAGATATCCATTTGTCGGTCGGTATCTTAGAAATAAAATAGTTTGTTGTACTCGTCGATCGCGCATGTAAAGCTGAGGCACTCAGAAAAGATAAAAGAAAAGTTGAGTCTGAAATTCGAGATATGAGAAAGAGATTTTAGAGTAAATCATTTCAGTCTGTTCTGAAAAGATTCAGAGATGATCAAAGTCGTTCAAGAAATAATGTGGGACATTTGAACAGGAATCAATCTAGACCGCAAATAAGTCCTAAAACTCCAGTAACTTCAGTGGCCAGTGTTGGTAATGTTCGATCTGAGAGACCTGAATGTAAACATTGCGAAAAAAGGCATCCGGGAAGTTGTAGACTTAATGATAGAGTTTCCTTCAGATGTGGGTCACTTGACCATTTTATTCGTGATTGTCCTGAGTCTGTTGAGCTAGATACTGTTCAGAATTTGAGATTTGATAATGCACCTATGACAGGTAAACCTTCGAAGAATGCGAGAAATGTCAATGGTAGTTAGAAAACTATAAGAGACAATATTGTCAGATCCGAAGCTAGAGTGCCTGCCAGAGCGTATGCTATTCGAGCTCGCGAGGAAGCTACATCACCTGGTGTGATAACTGGTACTTTTACACTTTATGATACTTTTGTGATTACATTGATAGACCCTGGTTCTACGCATTCGTATATATGCATGAATTTAGTATTCAGTAAGACTTTTCCTATAGAGTCTACTGAGTTTGTTATAAAAGTATTGAACCCCTTAGGTAAAAGTGTCCTTGTTGACAAAGTATGCAAGAATTGTCCGTTAATGTTTCGAGATATCTATTTTCCTGCTGATCTGATGCTTTTGCCATTTGATGAGTTCGATATCATTTTGGGTATGGACTGGTTATTTTTGCATGATGCTGTAGTGAATTGTAAAAGAAAGACTATTGACTTAAGATGTCCTAATAATGAGATTGTACGGGTTGAGTCTGATGATTTGAGTGGATTGCCTGATCTGATATCTGTATTGAAAGCTCAAAGTTATGTGAAAAAGGGATGTGAAGCATATTTTGCTTATGTGATTGATTCGAAAGCATCTGAAAAGAAAATTGAATTAGTGCCTGTTGTATGTGAGTATTCTGATGTGTTTCCTGAAGAGTTACCGGGATTGCTTCCGATTCGTGAGGTTGAATTTGGTATTGAATTGTTGCCTGGTACTACACCTATTTCGATAGCTCTATATAGAATGGCACCAACAGAGTTGAAAGAGTTAAAGTCACAGTTGCAAGAATTGACTGATAGAGGGTTTGCTAGGCCGAGTTTCTCGCCTTGGGGTGCTCCAGTTTTGTTCATGAAAAAGAAAGATGGCACGATGAGAATGTGCATTGATTATTGTCAGTTGAATAAGGTGATAATAAAGAATAAATATCTGTTACCCCAAATAGACGATTTATTTGATCAGTTAAAAGGATCTACTGTATTCTCTAAGATTGACCTGAGATCGGGATACTATCAGTTGAGAGTTAAAGATTCAGACATTCCAAAGACTGCTTTTAGAATGAGGTACGGGCATTATGAGTTTTTAGTTATGCCATTTGGACTATCCAATGCTCCTGCTGTTTTTATGGATTTGATGAACAGAATTTTCAGACCGTACCTGATCAATTTGTTGTGGTATTCATAGATGACATCCTGATTTATTCACGTGATGAAAATGAGCGTGCTGAACATTTGAGAATTGTGTTGTAAACTCTGAGAGAAAAGCAATTGTAAGCGAAATTTAGCAAATGTGAATTCTAGTTACACGAGGTTAGTTTTCTGGGGCATATTGTGTCAGCTTCTCGAATCCGAGTGGATCCGAGTAAGATTTCTACTATTCTGGATTGGAAACCTGCGAAGAATGTATCTGAAGTCTAAAGCTTTCTGGGACTAGCTGGTTATTATCGCAGATTTGTAAAAGGCTTTTCACAATAGCTACTCCGTTGACTAGATTACTTCAGAAAGATGTTAGATTTGAATGGTCGAATAATTGCCAGAAAAGGTTTGATCAGTTGAAAACTCTGTTAAAAGAAGCTCCAGTGTTAGTACAACCAGAATCGGGTAAAGAATTTTTTATATACAGTGATGCTTCGTTAAATGGTCTGGGATGTGTTTTGATGCAGGAAGGCAAAGTTGTAGCTTATGCCTCGAGACAGTTGAAGCCTCATGAAAAAAATTATCGGACACACGACCTTAAACTTGCTGCGATTGTGTTTGCACTTATGATTTGGCACCATTATCTGTATGGTGAAAAATGTCATGTGTTTTCAGATCATAAAAGTCTAAAATATCTGATGACCCAGAAAGATTTGAACCTGTGTCAAAGAAGGTGGTTAGAGCTGTTAAAGGATTATGAACTTGTAATAGATTATCATCCGGGTAAAGCAAACGTTGTTGCTGATGCTTTGAGTAGAAAATCATTGTCTGCACTACGTACTTTAAATGCTCATCTATGTTAGCTGAGTTAAAAGCGAAACCATTGTTTATACAGCAGATATGTGATGCTCAAAAATCTGATAATGAGTTATTAGCGAAACAAGCTCAGTGCAATTCAAATTCTGAATCTGAATTTTGAGTTATTAATGATTGCTTGAAATTTCGAGGTTGTATCTGTGTTCCAAGAAATTCGGAGTTGATTCTGTTGATTTGGAGTGAAGCTCATAATAGTAGTTTATCTGTTCATCCGGGAAGTTCTAAAATGTATCATGATTTGTAACGACACTACTGGTGGTATGGTATGAAACGAGACATTTCTGACTTTGTTTCTAAATGCTTAATCTGTCAACAAGTGAAAGCTAAACATCAAGTTCCGTCTGGGTTGCTACAACCGATTCTGATTCCCGAATGGAAATGGGAAAGAGTGACGATGGGTTTTGTTTCTGGTTTGCCTTTAACTCCGAGAAAGAAAGATACGATTTGGGTCATAGTAGACCGATTGACGAAATCTACCCATTTTATTCCGATAAGATATTACTATTCACTTGATAGATTAGCCGAGCTTTATATTTTTGAAATTGTGAGATTGCATGGGGTGCCATTATCCATTGTGTCAGATAGAGATCCGTGATTTACATCAGGGTTCTGGAAGAAACTGCAAGAAACTTTTGGCACGAAACTGCATTTCAGTACAGCTTTTAATCCGCAAACAGATGGTCAATCCGAGCGGATCATTCAGATTCTCGAAGATATGTTAATATATTGTACACTTGAATTTAACGGTATGTGGGAACAGTATCTGCCATTGATTGAATTTGCATACAATAACAGTTTTCAGTCAAGTATCAAAATGGCACCTTATGAAGCTCTGTACAGACGTAAATGTCGTACACCTCTGTATTGGACTGAGCTTAGTGAAAATAAGCTACATGGGGTTGATTTGATAAAAGACTCAGAACAGAAAGTGAAACTGATCCGAGATTGTCTGAAAGCAGCATTTGATCGTCAGAAGTCTTATGCAGACTTGAAACGAAAATATATAGAATTTAAGATCGGCAACAAAGTAATTCTGAAAGTGTCTCAATGGAAGAAAGTGCTCCGATTTGGAAGTAAAGGCAAATTAAGTCCGAGGTTCATCGGACCATATGAGATCATTAAACGTGTTGGGCCTGTTGCATATAGATTAAAGTTTCCCTCTCAGCTAGAAAAGATACACAATGTATTTCATGTTTCAATGCTTCGTAGATATCGATCCGATCCGTCACATGTGATTGCCCCATCTGAAATTGAAATCCGATCTGATATGACTTATGAAGAAGAACTAATCCGTATCTTAGCTAATGAAATAAAAGAGTTGAGAAATAAGAAAATTCCATTAGTAAAAGTATTATGGAATCGACACGGAATTGAAGAGGCAACGTGGGAGACAGAAGATTCAATGAGACAACAATATCAGAATATGTTTACCGGTAAGATTTTCGGGGGGGAGAATTGCAATAGTCTGGTTTATACCCTAGTCGAAACAGTGGTTTCGGGACCACGAATCCGAGTCTAAATAATATTTTAATATTATTTTCTGTGCCGTTGATATGTGTTTTAATATCTGGTAAATTTTCGTATGCTAATTTTTGTCTGTTTGTGTGTTCACTTTGAGTAAAGGATTGATTTGTATTAAATGTGAAAGTTGTATGCTATTTATTAAAGTATCAAAGTGTTGTGTCTTTGTAAAGGTGGAGGCCTTATATGGAAAATAAGCCATCATTGAGATAGTGGATGATAGAATGTCTTAATAACCTTAGTATTAATTTGTCTTATATGTTTAATGGATGGGCAATTTAGTAATTCAATTAATAACCTTAGATTAATGAAACAAAAAGATGAGTGTTCATCTTTTATTTTCTCTTCTTCGGCCGAAAGTTAAAAGAAAAAGAAATGCTTAAGCTTGTTTCATTCGGCCATGGTTCAAGTATAAATCGGGTATGTGTTTTTGATCAGTTTTCAATAATATCTACGTTTTTGAAATCGTTGCTTTGTCTACTATCAAGCCCATGTCTCAATTTTGTGTATTAATAATGTTTGTGAAAAATGCCATTGATGATATGTTGAGTTTTGAGATGAGTTTAGTTGTTAAATTAAAGATTTGAGCTAGATGAACATGTTTTGTTCTTGAACTTTTGATGAATTTAGCTAAATAGGGCTAAATTGTGAAAATAGAAAACGGAGGGACTAAATTGCTAATTTGATGGAAAATATGGGCTTGTATGATATATATGTACATTCGGCTAAGCATGATTGTGGGTTGAGTTTGTGAATTTGATGTTTTGAGAAAAATGGACTAAATTGATATATTGTGCAAATGCGAGGGTTAATTTATAAATAACCCTAAATGTGTGTCTATGGATTGAATTGAATGAATTAGTGAATAAAAGGGGTTAATTCTGAATATGTTTAGATCAAGAACCGAGGAAAACGGACTTAGATCACGGGAAATCGAAAGTAACCGAGTAGCCGTTTCAATTCCGATAGATCGAATCCGAGGTAAGTCATTTTGCAAATAAACATACTTGTATGGAATTGTAAATGCTTATATGCCTAATAATGATAATGAATGCTTATGAGAGGTTGTGCATATGAATTACGAGATGAGGTCGATATAGCGACAATGTTCGACAACTCCCATACGAACCTAGGAATAGATAGGATTAGCTATGTCATGACATAGGAATCTGTTCTGTTTTATCATGTAAGACCACATCTGGGACGTCGGCGTTGATTTGAGACTCGTGTAAGACCACGTCTGGGACGTTGGCATTTATATGAGCTTTATGTGTAAGACCACATCTGGGACGTTGGCATCGATATGAGCTTTACGTGTGAGACCATGTCTGGGACATCGGTATCGTATTGTTTCATGTAAGACCCTGTCTGGGACAGTGGCATCGATATCTGAGTGCATGTAAGACCTCGTCTGGGACGTTGGCGTTGTACGACTATTCCGAGCTTTCTGAGTATCCTACTAGATTCCTTACGGTTCAACGGGCAAGTCTGTTATACGAATTGTAAATCTGAGCTTTGATAAATTAAGTGAATGAATATCTGTTTCAGGTACGTTGCTTATATACTAATTGTGTATATAAGGTAAGTATCTATGTGATCATATTATGATGTTATGTATATGGAATTGATAATACGATATGTAAAGTCTTGAGTAGATGAACTATATGCATATATCATATGTGATTTGGAAATATGGTAAGTTATGGCTAAGCATATGAGCTAAAGAAAGAATGAGGTGATTTTTTTGTCATGAGAACCATATTGATCATCTTATTAATTTGGTTATGTGCAACTCATGTTAAGCTTGTTTGTATATTGACTTACTAAGCTTTTGGAAAGCTTACTCTGTGTGTGTTTTCTCTGTTTTATAGGTGTCAAAGCTACTGAAGGCTCGGGACCGTCGAGGATTGTCATCACACTTATCATCTTGTGTTTGGTACATTTTGGATTTGTAAATAGCTAGATATGGCATGTATAGGCTAGTATTATGGTATAAGTTGTTATATGAACTTAGCCATGGGATTTGGCTAAAGGTGAGTTGAGATTATGCATTATGATCATGATATGTGAAGCATGTTTTGGCATGGTTAGTTGATTCATGAAATGGCCAAGCTATTGAATTAAGCAAATTAATGTATTATGATTTTGTTATATATAATTGGGTGTTGGAAGTTGGCATTGTTGAAATGGTTATTGAATGTATAGCATGGATGGTTAATTGGTATGTTTTTGCTTGACATATGGGTATGAAATGAGTTGGTTGACATTGCTTGTAGGTATGACCCAAATGGGTGGATTTTTGGCTTTGAAAATGGCCTATATTGTCACACGATTGTGGCACACGGGCGTGCCTAGTGACCGTGAGGTAAAGTCTATAGCTAGCATATGAGAACACGGTTGTGGCACACGGGCGTGCCCAGTGAACGTGGGGGCTAAGTCAGTATAGTCCACAGCCAGGGCACACGGCGTGCTTGGTGGCCGTGGAAGTATAGTTAGGATAGACCACGGGAAGGAACACGGGTGTGTCTAATAGCCATGGGAGGCACACGGCCTATCCACACGGGCGTGTAAGCCCTGAAACTTAGAAAAGCTTTAATTTTCCATGAAATTTTGTATGTATTTTGGATTTGTCCTGATTCGATTTATAAGCATATTTGAGGTCTCGTTGACCGTATTAAGGGACATTATGTTTGAAAATGATGAATGAATGTATAAATTTCTGTAAATGTTTTCTGATCCGTTTGGTAACGCTCCTAACCCTAATTCGGCGACGGACTCGGAATTGGGGTGTTACATTCTAAAATTTTGTGATACTTTCAAAATAAATGGCGTTTCAGATGATGCCAGTCATCTTTGGTTATTTCCCTTTTCTTTGAGGAATAAAGCTAAACAGTGGTTGAATTCTCTTCCACGAGGGTCGATCACTACATGGGAACAAATGACCGAAAAGTTTTTGTTAAAATATTTTTCGCCGGCTAAAACGGCCAAGTTAAGGAATGATATCTCTTCTTTTGTGCAGATGGATTTAGAGACACTTTATGATGCATGGGAGAGATACAAAGATTTATTGAGAAGGTGTCCACACCATGGATTACCCTTGTGGCTACAGGTCCAAACCTTTTACGACGGTGTGAACCCCTCAACAAGACAATTGATTGATTTAGCTGCCGGCAGAACATTGAACAACAAAACACCTGAGGCTGCCTACGAATTCATTGAAGAGATGTCACTGAATAACTATCAGTGGCAAGTTACAAGGACAAAGCCAACAAAAGCAGCAAGTGTTTTCAACATCGACACAGAACCATGCTATCAAACCAAGTAGAATATTTAAATAAAAAGATTGATGGTTTATGTGATTCTTTATAGGTACATCCAGTTATGCAATGTGATACGAATGGAGGAGGTATGAGCAATACAGAATATCCACCTTACAACCCGAGCGCTGAGAACGAGCAAGTTCACTATATGGGTAACAATTTTAAATCTCAAGATAACCCTTATAGTAATACTTATAATCTAGGTTGGAGGAACCACCCAAATTTTTTCATGGAGTGGTCAAGGAAATCAGAGACAACAACCCCCTCCAAACTTCCAACAACATCTCTACCCACAAGAGAAGAAGCCGAACCTTGAGGAGATGCTGACAAAATTCATAGCAGTGTCAGAAACACATTTGCGAAACACCGAAACAACACTTAAAAATCAACAAGCATCGATTCAAGGGATCGAGAACCAATTAGGGCAACTCGCTAAGCTGATCTCTGAATGACCACAAGGCAGCTTGCCAAGCAACACTGAAACTAACCCCAAGGAGCAACTTCAAGCCATAACCGCTCACGATAGTGAAGGGTTAGATGAGCCTAAGGTAAGCCAAGAGAATGTGGTAAAGGAAGGTAAAGTTGAGGTAAACCATGATAAGCTAAAACCGATAATTAAAGAGTACCAACCTCGTATACCATATCCCAATGTGATGAAGAAACACAACACAGACAAACAATTTGGTAAATTTCTTAAACTTTTAAAGAAATTACATATTAACTTACCGTTTCTTGAAGCTCTTTCGCAGATGCCAAATTCAAGGAAATTTTTAAAAGAGCTTTTGACAAACAAACGAAAGTTAAACGAGGAATAGCATGTGGAATTAAACGCAGTGTGCTCAGCAATGTTGCAAAATAAACTACCACGAAAATAAAAGATCTAGGGAGTTTTACAATTCCATGCTTAATTGGTAGTTTATCTTTTGATAATGCTTTAGCTGATTTAGGGGCAAGCATCAATGTTATGCCTTATAAATTGTTTAAACAACTAGGTCTAGGGAAACCCAAACAAACTAGGATGAGCATTCAATTAGCTGATAAAACTGTTAGAATTCCTAGGGTTATAATTGAAGATGTACTTGTAAAAATTGATAAATTCGTATTCCCAATAGACGTCGTCGTTTTAGACATGGATGAGGATAATAGTATCCCCTTAATTTTAGGAAGACCCTTTTTAGCAACTGCCAGGACTAAAATTGATGTCAGTGCAGGTGAACTCATACTTTGTGTAGGTGACGAATCAATCAGTCTTCAGGCTCTTGACTCAGCTAGGACATCGAGTAATCAAGGTGAGAACATAAATTCTATTTATAACCATTTAGTTAAACCTTCTTTTCAGGAAGCACCACGGAACTACACAACTGAGCCAGATCCTAGACCTCATGCCAACAAGGAAATAACTAATGAGGAATGAAGGCTTCAGATAGATGAACTAGATGAGTGGAAGACAAACTTCAAGGAGAAATTACGAATACACAAAGCAGAACCAACACCATTCTGTGGGACAAATGAATTTAAGATCGGAGATCAGGTATTGTTAGACAAGGTTGACCCTCGAATACCTTCTCCTGACCCTAATAGAAAGAAAGAAATCTCTTTTAGGGTACTCAAGGTTTTCCCATACAGAACAGTCGAGGTAAGTAATCCTATATTCAGCACTTTTAAGGTAAACACTACTGACTTGAGCTATATATTGATAATAGGGCTGATAGCACGAGAAAGGACTTTCAACTCCTCAAACCACCATGATTATGCGAATGAGAGGTAAGTCTAGCTTAAGACTTTAAACAAACGCTTCTCGGGAGGCAACTCGAGTACTAACCCCATTAATTTCTACATTCTTATTTTTACTCTTATTTTTCCTTTTTAGTACCTAACTATAAACTAACCAAAGTGCAAATTTCCACACCACACGGCCTCACACACGATCGTGGCCGTGGCCGTGTGGATACTACAGATTTTTGTATTGACATGGCAGAGATAGTACGAAACAAAATGAAAAATATCTTCAAGCCACAACCCTCAACTGAACACAAAGGCCGTGCGATGCGGCCGTGGCCGACACAGTTTTAGCAACACGGGCATGGTGACCTACACATGGGTGTGGGAGAAATGAACGAAGCATAACACGACCGTGTGACTCGACACGTCCATGGTACATGGGCGTGGGGATGTACCAGACCTGAAATTTCTATTTAAACCACCCCTCTCCCCTTCTTACCTACTCCCCACCCTTCTTCTTCCTTTACACCCCCTCCACTTTCATTCTCATTTTTTTTTCTCATAACTCTAGATCTAACAATGTCCATGTCGAAGAAACGGAAGGATCCTAACACAGTCTCCCTCTGTGAGACTGATCTACATAAGTTCATACCGATCGTTTCATTAACTCGACAGGAAAAGGACCTTTGAGTCCATTTAAATTTTCTTTTTATTTTCCCTTCTCCTTTTATTTTCCTTTTCTTTAGTTTTCTTTTACTTAGTTTAATCCATTTTATTTCGTTTTCTTTTATTTATGTTCTAAAGGCTGTTTGGGAATCACACACCACGGCCTTAGAAATCACACCCACCTCACTAACCATCTAACGATAAGGACTTTACAGTCCATTAATCTTTTCTTTTAATTTTATTTTACCTTATATTTTCTTTATCTTTATCTTTCTTTTCGTTAAATATATATTTAGTATATTTTGAATTATTATTACTTCCTAGCTAATTCTTCACGAGCTTCCCAATTTCTTCATCTAGCACGGAGATTGTCGGCGGCCACCACACCACAACACTCCCAACTCAAGGAAGCCATCCAAATTCAGGAAGTTTCACCTCTCCCTATCTCTTAAATTTCATATATATATATATATATATACATATATATATATGTACATTGAGGGCAATGTACATCTTAAGTGTGTGGGGTGAATATTTATTTCGAGAAAGTGCCTAACTTTCTGTATTATTCTCAAGTCCCTGAATTATGCCTTGAATTATACCTTGTTCTTAAGTAATTTTCTCATATTATGATTAGAACGAAATTTCTTTTGATTTATGGTTTTTATTGATATGTTTTGGATTAAGTCATTGATAATTGTGCAGTGATGATTTAAACTTTAGGAGACTAGAGAATCAAGCATGATGAGTCTATTTTCAAAAAAATAAAATTTTGTTAGGTTGTCAACCTAAATCTAATTATTACCTTGAAGTTTGAAATTTACAAGGTTGATATCAAAAACTCATAATTTTTGTGAGATTTTGAGCCTTTTAGAGCATACATCCTTTCATGCTCACTTTTTGATTATGAGTGTGTCAACATTGATTAGTTATTCTAAAGCTTGCTTCGATTATACATGTCAATATCACATTATTGATTTGATATACAGAGATGATAGAGGCACTTAAGATTTATGTAACGACCCAAATTTGGGCCTAGTAGAATTGGGCTTATTGGGCCTTGACCAGGGGAGCGTTTAAAATTTTTGAGAACAAGAGAACGGCACGAATGCAAGTTGGACCTATTAGGTGAGTGATTTTGGAAGGTTAGGGGGCTTCTATGAAGTCCCGGGATCAAACTTGGGCTTTAGGAAAATTTTGGTTTTAGGTGAATAACCCTAGGAGTTAGTAAGTAGGCTTTAAGAATAAAATGTGGAGAAAAATGACAAACAAAGAGTTGTGGTCTAGTGGCAAATGACACCACATGAGAGACAAGGGAGTGACGCCTCACAAGGAAGCAAGGGGTCCAAGGTTCAAGTCTTGGCGCTTGCATTTCATTTTGATTTATTTTTAAGTGAACTTAGACTTTGGCCCATAGATTTATATTTAGTTGCGCATGATTTTAGACACAAGAGGAGCTTGTGGCCTAGTGGCTAGCGGTGTGGATTAAGTTACAGGGGAGCCTGCCTTCGAATCTCATCGCAAGCAAAAAGGGATATTTATTTTGCTAAGTAGGGACGGTCAAAGTTTGTGTTGGAATTAAACTCTGCTGAAGGAGGGATCCCACATCGGGAAGCTAGCAAGAGGGAAGGTGAGAAGCTGGCTTTAAATAGAGCAATCTATGGGGAGAGTAAGCATACCTTGGTTGGCGTTTGGGCATAGGAGCATTCGGAGCGCGGATTAGCTTTAGACTCCTATCAGGTGTGTATTTTGCCCTACTCTAGCTGTAGAGCGACAAATGCCGAAATGCCGGTCACACAGCGATGGTAGCCACACGAGCTTGCGAGCGCACGTGTGGGAGCTTCGACGCGATAGTTGATGCCACCATGAGTATTCTTGTGGGTTGATGCTGTTTGGGCCACGATGGGCCCATATGAAAAAATTGAATGATTGTGTAGTAGATAGTGAACTGGTCTATGTGAATCTCATATCTGTGGCTAGATTTGGGCTAAATGGGTTACACGAACGTGTGGGTCCATTTGGGCCGAGAATGGGCCCTAGGCCCATTCGTATCGTTATCTCTATTTAGAATACATTGGTTTACAAAATTACTAAAATACCCTTGGTTTACTAAACTACTGAATTACCCTTGGTTTACAAAATGACTGAAAAACCCTTAATTTGCAAAATTACCGAAGTACCCTCAGATTGCAAAATTATCGAAATACCCCTGATTTGTGAAATTACCAAAATACCCTCAGATTGCAAAATTATCGAAATACCACTGATTTATGAAAGTACTGAAATACCCTCAGATTGTAAAATTACCGAAATACCCTTAATTTGTGAAAGTATCGAAATACCCTTAGATTGCAAAATTACCGAAATACCCCTAATTTGTGAAATTATCGAAATGCCCTTGATTTGTGAAATTACCGAAATACCCCTGGTTTACAGAATTATCGAAATACCCCGGTTTGCGAAATTACCAAAATTCCCTGGTTTACAAAATTACTAAAATACCCTTTATGGGTAAAGTTACCGAAATACCCTTAGCGGGTAAATTACCAAAATACCATCGATGGGTAAATTACCGAAATACCCCCAAAGGGGTGAGAATTACCGTTGTACCCTTATGTGAGAAAATGATCGTTATACCCTCAATTGTGGTTAAAGATCGTGTATGTGACTTTATTTATACTGTTTATACATGTAATACATTGCATTCATAACATGTTGCATGGGTTGGGTTTGATGATTGGAGGAAGCGTAGCCTAGTGGCTCTGCCACATACTATTTTAGTGGCTATGCCACATATATTATTTTGGTGGCTCAGCCAAAAATACCGTGATTAGCAGCAAGGCTGCATTATTGGAGAGCTTGGCTCTGTGCCATCTTGATTATGGCTTTGTGCCAATCGTATTTACCCGTGGCTATGTGCCTAACAGATATCGATGACTCTGTGTCGATCATATTTACCCAAGGCTGTGTGCCGATTATATGCTGAGTTCTCGTAACTCACCCCCTTTCCCTTAACCTTGCAGGTAATCCCCAGTGTTAGAGGATTTGGAGCTGCGGAGGACTCGGTGGTGGCCATACATCGGAGTTATTTCTCACGAAGCTTAGTAAATCTAGTTTTTACTTTATTTTAAGCTTATTTATTTTGGGATTAATATTTTTTAATAAGGTCATTGGATTTTATTTTCCTTTTAAACTTTCTTTTCGGTTATTATTAAATTGCTAAACGTTTAAATACTGGGTTTTCCTAAAATGTTAGTAACCATTTTTCAAAATATCACGTTTTCGCAACTATTCAAGTTCGATTTTAACAACAAAAATAGTTTTTAAAATAATAACAACCTTACCAAAGTCGGGCATTAAGCCAATCGCGTTTTTACAAACAAACAACGAAACTCAGAGTTTCAAAAAGAGATGCAACCTTTTTAAACGGCCGCTTATCTTTTCAACTAGCTTTTGATGTGACATGCTAGATCCGACCATAACATCTAGGTCAGGTTTAGAGTGTTACAATTTAACCCACTCACTCCACTAAAAAGCCTACCCTCACAATTAACCCTTAGTGAACCTCTTTGATCCTAACAACCCTTTTAATTGACTCACCCACTAATAATAACCCAAAACCCATCTTGTATTTGTTATTACCATTCCGTGACTCCCTTTTTGTCGAGATTTGATTTTGAAAAGTTTCCTAACTATGTTCTATATTTCAGTTGTTAAAGTTCTTTCTTATTATTATATTGATTTGTTCTAAAAAAAAGAAGTATATTCATTATTAGTTCTATGATCAAGTGAGCTTATACATTTAAGATTCCACATATTGAGAAGAAGCTCGTATTATTAGTGAAGTTTTTAATTAATGTAATTTTTCAGGATTAGTTCATTTTTCTAGTTAGGTAAATTGTCAATTCAATCTTGATTCTAACCTTCTAATTTAGCCTTTATCCACACCTTTAACCCAAGCCCCATTACAATCTTTTATAAAGACCTTTTGATTTGTGTATCATCTCATTTTACAGTGGTGGAGATTTGATTTTCAGGCAAGCCTATGGGATTAACTTTTCATGTTCGACTTTTGAGTGCTTAATTTTGAACCTTAAACACTTTCATGTTGCGCATGATTTTAGACACAAGAGGAGCTTGTGGCCTAGTGGCTAGCGGCGTGGATTATGCTACAGGGGAGCCTGTGTTCGAATTTCATGGTAAGTAAGGGAGTATTTACTTTGCGGTTTGGGTGGGAAGAGTTTGAGTTGGATTTATACTCTATTGATGGAAGGATCCCACATCGAAAAGATAGCAAGAGGGGAGGTGAGAAGCTGGCTATATATAAGAGCTATCTATGAAGAGATGAAACATACCTTGGTGGGCGTTGGGCATAGGAGTGCTCGGAGGGTGGATTAGTAGCTTCCGATTCCCTATCAGGTGTGTATTTCTCTCTACTCTAGCTGTAGAGCGGCAAATGCCGAAATGCCGGTCACACGGCGATAGTAGCCACACGAGCGTGCGAGCGCACGTGTGGGGGCTTTTGACGCGATAGTTGAGGCCACCAATAGTATTCTTGTGGGTTGAGGCTGCTTGGGCCACGATGGGCCAAAGTGGGCCCAATGGGCTCGTGGGCCTAATTTAACAAAATGTATGATGGTGTAGTGTACACACACGATATCGGCAATGCTGAAAAGCCGGAAAGCCGAAAGTGGCTAAATGGGCCCAGTGGGCCCTGAGGCTAAGAATTGATGAAATGGCTTGGCTAGTTATACTAATTGAATTAGTCATGCATGATACATGAATTGGATTTTTTTGGGCCTAATAGGCCATATGATGAGATTTGGGCCTAACTTCTAGGCCGGGTTTGTGGTGCTACAAAAAAACTATGACCTTGATTGTTTGAATCTTTAAGACCCTTTTACTTAAATTATCAATGTATGAACTATCTTTGAATTATGATGGAACACTATCGATGAGTATTATGAATCAAGGAAGTTCATTTTAATTGTGAGTTGATAACTTTGCTTGAGGATAAGCAAATGCTTAAGTGTGGGGGTATTTGATAAACCATAATATATACATATTTTAATCCCATATTTAGCATACTTTTGGATGATTTAAGCCTTGAATTGTGGAATTTGGTGCTCCTAATCCTTTAATTTCATGTTTTATACTTAGGAGAACACTAGAGGATGATAAGAACGAGAAACGGGCTTAAAATGGAGTAAATAGGCCAATTTATGAAATTGACACGTCCTGGGCCCAGAGAGCCAATCCAGAGAGGCCAGATTTATGGAATTTACTCGAAGAATGCCAGTTGATTCATCTTAAGAAGCCGGAGTTATACTCAAGACGGAGGATGTTCCATTCAATTCCTTTAGGGGGTTTTAGGGTTTTTCTTATGTTTTATTTTATATTTTCTTCTGAGATGTATTCTTTTATGATTATGAACTAAATCCCTCAAATACCTGAGGGGGATGAAACCTAAGATGGATCTTGATATTATTTTCTGAACTATATGATAAATACTTGATTTGTTCTTAATTATGT
This sequence comes from Gossypium australe, assembly GCA_005393395.2. Classification (NCBI taxonomy): domain Eukaryota; kingdom Viridiplantae; phylum Streptophyta; class Magnoliopsida; order Malvales; family Malvaceae; genus Gossypium; species Gossypium australe. Next base: position 19,493,370 of record CM016615.1, read on the forward strand.
GTTCATAATTCTTGTTTTTATATTTCAGAATATTAATTCAAGTATTGATGTGCTTAGGTAGAGGAGGAATAGACCCTGTCTAAGAGTAGATCTAGCATAATTAAGCGGAGTTGATTTCAACCCTAGAGATAGGATGACGAAAATCTGCCGGATTAGGGTGAAACCTAATATGGGAGTCCATAGATCGAGTTAATGCAATTCTAGGGGTTTTAATTAGAATGAGATTTCAATTAATCTACCTAGGGTTAGATTTTAGTAGCCTCGAGAGAGGTATAAATATACATTAGGGAATCCTACGGATCAAGTCAAGTGAATAAATCGTCTGGTTCAGAGTTAAATAACAAGTGAAGTGTAGGTGGATTCTTCCTCGGGTATTGTCTTAATCAATTGGTTTTTCCCACAGGTATTTCCCCAATTCATTCTCTTTGACTTTGCATCTTTAGCTTAGTTGTTAGTTAATTTTAGATTAAATAACAATTCCCTTAATTCTTAGGCTAAATAATAAGCAGAAAGTTAGTATTAGTACTTTTGGTTCCTTTGGGTTCGACAATCCGGTCTTGCCACTAAGCTATACTATTGTTCGATAGGTCCACTTGCCTCAATCTTTGTCATAGTTAGTTTCTAGGCTCAATCATTCTTTTTATAAATTTTTAAGACTCTGACATAACGATCATATCACATGGCTATATTTACCCAACTCAAAACATCATCCAAATACGCTAGCCTATACATGCCATACTTCAATATATACAACTTCAAAAGGTACCAAAAGATAGTTCGATAGTGTGGTGATGATTCTTGACAATCCTCGAGCTTCTCGTAGCTTTAGTATCTATAAAATAATCAAACAAAAACACACACAATCTAAGCTTTGATAGCTTAGTAAGTCATAAGCAAATAATGAACAATTAAACATTTGCATTTAAAACAACTATTCAAATTCACTTACACATTAACCAATTTCACAATTAATATGTTCACAACTCAAATATTATTACATTTACAATATCCATATATAATCAAATTTCAAACTGACATATACTCATAAGTACATATAAATTTATCATTTACCATTTCCAATTCATGTATCCATCTTAATAAAATACTTACCTTATTCTCATATACATATTACAAAACACATACCTGAATCTTTTAGTTCGCTTTCACATATGATCTTATCTCACTAATGCCCGTTGAACCATTTGGAATTTATAAGGATACTCGGATAGTCAGAAAGCTCTACAATGCCAACGTCCTAGACGTGGTCTAACATGTAAACATATATCGATGCCACTGTCCCAGACAGGGTCTTACACGAATCAAGTACGATGCCAATGTGCTAGACATGGTCTTACACATAAACACAAATCGATTCCAACGTCCTAGATGGTCTTATATGAAATAACATAACGGAATCCTATGTCATGACATATGTATCCTAACTATTCCTAAGGTTCGTACAGGGCTTTCGGACATCATATCTCGAACATTTTAGGCTCGTAAATTTTGCTCCCATGCTCAATTCATTTCAGCATATTGATTCACATAAATAATAATTCAATTCGGTACAAATGAAATAGATACAATAAGATATAACAACTTTTATTTACTTATGAACTTACCTCGGATATTGACGGATGAAATCGATTACTCGACTATTTTCGACTTCCCCCGATCTAATTCTGATTTCTTTGATTCTTGATCTAAATAAATTCAAATTTAACTAATTTATTTACACATTCATTCAATTTAATCCACAAACACATATTTAGGCCTTTTTACACTTAAGCCCCTAAAATTTACATTTTTCACAATTTAGTCCTTATTTCACAAAACACAAAATACACATAATTTCACTACTTCATGCTTAGGCCGAATCTTCATTATACTCATACAAGTCCATACATTTAATTTATTTCACATTTTAGCCCATCAAAAATTATTTTCACAATTTAGCTCAAATTACCCAAATTCACCAAAAATCCAAAGACAACATTATAATCTATCACATATCTTTTATTTTCTTTCATCAAACAACAAAAATAACAAGCTATCATCAATGGCAAAACACAAATTCATCATCAAAATCAAAAATTAAAAAATGGGCTTTGTAGTACTTGAAGCAACGATCACAAAAAACATAGAAATTATCAAAAAATCGATTCAAAAACATACCTCAAATCAAACTCTCAATGGCCGAATATTTGAAGAGCTTAAAACCTATTTTTCTTTTGTGATTTTCGGTTATGAACATAAAAGGTGACAGAATTTGGCTTTGGTTATGTTTAATTAATCTTTTATTTTACAAATTACTTATTTAGCCTTATTAATATCATTAGGAATCCACTATCTTAAGGCATTTTGTCCATCCAATATTCATATGGTTTAATAACAACATAAGGACTCCATATAATAAAAGCCATAGCAAATAGATACCTTTACATATAGCATGCTAGTTTTGCATTTTACGAGATTAAGTCCTTTTATCAAATTAAACACACAAATGGATAAATTAAGTAACAAAAATTTCACACACATCAATTCGCATACTATAAGCACGAAAAATAATATTAAAATATTTTTCTGACTCGAATTTGTGGTCTCGAAACCACTATTCTGACTAGGGTCTGAACCGGACTGTTACAATTCTCCCCCCTTAAGGATCTTCGTCCCCGAAAATCTTACCGGTGAAAAGGTTTGGGTAACGTTCTCTCATAGCATCTTTGGGCTCCCACGTCACTTCTTAAACCCTGTGTCGATGCCATAAGACTTTCACTAATGAGATTTTATTATTTCTCAATTCTTTCACTTCGCGATCTAAAATCCGGGTCGGTTCTTTCTCATAAGTCATATCGGATCGAATCTCAATTTCAAACGGAGAAATTACATGTGATGGGTCGGATCGATATTGTCGTAGCATAAAAACATGAAATACATTATGAATCTTTTCTAACTCAGGTGGTAACAACAATCTGTAAGCAATTGGCCCGATACGCTCTATAATCTCATACGGCCCAATAAATCTCGGACTTAATTTGCCTTTACGACCAAATCAGATTACTTTATTCCAGAACGAGACTTTTAAAAACACTTTATCCCCGATCTAAAATTCAATATCTTTATGTTTCAAATATGCGTATGATTTCTGACGATCTGACACGGCTTTCAAACTATTGCGAATCACTTTCACTTTCTGTTCGGTTTCTTTGATCAAATCGACCCCGTGTATCTTATTATCACTAAGCTCAGTCCAATACAATGGTGTTCCACATTTACGACCGTACAAAACCTCATAAGGTGCCATTTTGATACTCGATTGAAAACTATTTGTAACACCCCAAACCCGGCCTAGACGTTACGACCGGATCTGGCGTGTCACATGAAAGGAATGTCTAAAAAAACTGTGCGTTCGTTAAAAAGTTCGTATTCTTTTTGAAACTCCGCGTTTTGTGGTTTGTTTATAAAAGCCGATTCATTTAATGCCCATTTTACAAAGTTGTTATTAATTTGAATAAAATTGTATTTGTTGTGAAAATCGAGTTTAAGTAATTTTGAATAAGAACGGTTTATTATCATTTTAGGAAAATCCCATATTGAACATTTAGTAATAAACAACAACCAAATTGAAAGCTAAAACCAAATAAAATACCAAAGGCCTTATTACATATCAAAATCCCAAAATTAAAAGTAAGTTTAAATATAAGAAACGAGTTCACGAGAAAACATTGCAGGGCCACCACAAGTCTGCCTCGGCTCCCAAATCTGCGATCTAATGATTACCTGAAACATTTAAAAAGAAGGGGTGAGTCATCGAGACTCAGTGTGTAGTTCCCCTTACCACGATAACTGGGCCTAAGCCCACAGTAATATATTAGCCCCATGTCATGGCATAACAAGAATGAGTGCAATGCAATTAATCCACATGATTCCACAAATGGGCTTGGCCCTAAATCCACATCAAACCACATAACATGCATAATGATGCAAAATGTTAACCCCAACCCAACCTAGTGTCCATCCGCTACACACCCCCGTACCTGCCGCACACACTAGAGGATTACTAAATCGACCCTCCAACTGCTACACCTCCTTGGCAGACCTACTGCCCAAGGTCGTGGCATAGCCACCGATCACCTAAGTGACCCCACATATCTGTATCCACAAGGTGACTCAAGGTCATCCTCAATCCACGGTGATGCACACAGCTATCATCCGTCCACGATGTGCCACATAGCCGACACCCCACCTTGATGAAGCACATAGCCAACATCAAGTGACGACGTAGCTCAAGGCTAACATCATCCACGTATATAAATATGTACACCCTGTCCTTCAATCAATATACATCCCGACCCCATGCACATGCATCATAATATAATGAGTCGTGTATACAGTATGACATGTATGCAGATCATATATCAAATAACGTATGAAACGAATTACCATCATAATCAGAATAATAATATACAACATAATCAAGCTAATCAACCTCTAAGGGTATAACAGTAATTTTACCTACCAAGGGTATTTTCGTAATTTACCCACCAAGGGGATTTTCGTAAATTCGCACCTGCAATGGCCTTTCCGATGGCCTAATGTCGCCACGAGCGACTCAACTGCCATTTCCAGTCGTTACCGAACTATTAGGCCTAAGACCCGATTTCGGCCCATTCGGGCCCACACGCTCGTGTGGCCCACCTAGCACAAATCTAGCCACGTATATAAGTTCCACCTAGTCTAGTTCACTATATACTACATCATCATACAATTTACTCCTATGGGCCCACGGGCCCATTGGGCCCACTTCGGCCCAAGCAGCCCCAACCCACAAGAATACTACTGATGGCCTCAACTATCGCGTCGAAGCCCCACACGTGCGCTCGCACGCTCGTGTGGCTACTATTGCCGTGCGACCGGCATTTCGGCATTTGCCGCTCTACAGCTAGAGTAGAGAGAGTTACACACCTGATAGGAATCTAGTGTTAAACCGCGCTGCGACCACTCCTGCGCCCAAACGCCCTCCAAGGTGTCTTTACTCTCCTCCTAGGATGTGCTTTTTATATAGCTAGCTCTTCACCTTCATTCTTTGTGTCTTTTCGATGTGGGATCCCTTCACCAGTAGAGTTTAAATTCAACTGAAACTCTTACCGTCCAATCCGTAAAATAAATACTCCCTTGCTTCTCATGAGATTCGAACCCAGGCTCTCCAGTAGCATAATCCACGCCGCTAACCACTTGGCCACAAGCTCTTCTTGTGTCTTAAACCATGCGCAACTAAATATAAACTATGGCCCAAATTCTAAGATCCAAGTAAAAAGAAACCAAAATGCAAAAGCCAAGACTTGAACCTTGGACCTCCTTCCTTCCTTGTGGCGTCACCCCCTTGTCTCTTATGTGGTGTCACTTTGCCACTACACCACACACTCCACTTGTGTCATTTTCCTCCACATTTTATTCTTAAGGCCTACCTGCCAACTTCCAGGGTTTTTTCTGCCTAAAACCAAAATTTCCCTAAAGCCTAAATTTGATCCCGGGACTTCCTAGAAGCCATCTAACCTTCCAAAATCCCTTATCTAATAAATCCAACTTGCATTTAAGCTGATCTCAAAAATTTTAAACGCTACTTTGCTCAAGGCCCATTGGGCTCAATCCTACTAGGCCCAATTTCAGGATGTTACACTATTATTATATGCAAATTCAATCAGTGGCAAGTATCGTTCCCACGTACCTTCAAACTCAAGAATGCAACATCTCAACATATCCTCGAGTATCTGAATGATTTGTTTGGGCTGACCATCTGTTTATGGATGAAAAGCAGTACTAAAGTGTAGTTTCGTACCTAGTGCATTTTGCAATTTCTTCTAGAACCGCAATGTGACCCTCGGATCTCTATTCGAAACAATAGAAATAGGTACTCCGTGTAATCTCAGAATCTGAGAAATATACAACTCAACAAGTTTATCAAGTGAATAATCTGCATGAATCGGAAAAAAATGAGCCGATTTAGTCAATCTATCCACAATAACCCATATTGCATCTATCTTACTCGGTGACAACAGTAAACCGATACAAAATCCATCGCGACTCTGTCCCATTTTCACTCGGGTATCATAATTGACTGAAGTAACCCAGAAGGTACTTGATGCTCAGCTTTAACTTGCTGAGAGATTAAAATTTCAAAACAAAGTCAGAGATATCTCGTTTCATACCATGCCACCAATAAAGTTATTTCAAATCATTATACATTTTTGTGCTACCCGGATGAACTGATAATCGACTACTATGAGCTTCATTCAAAATCATCTGTATCAAATCTGAATTTCTCGAAACTCATATTAGGTCTTTGAATCTCAAACAACCTTCAGTATCAACTCTAAACTATGAATCAGTATTCGCCTCACATGGAGCCCTTTTTGCTACCAATTCATTATCAACTTTCTGAGCTTCACAAATCTGTTGAATAAATAACGGTTTCGCTTTCAACTCAGCTACTAGCGAACCATCATATGATAAGGTCCACTGGATGTTCATTGCTCGTAAAGCAAACAACGATTTTTGACTCAAATCATCAGCAACGACATTAGCCTTTCCTGGATGGTAGTCAATCACAAGCTCATAATCTTTTAACAACTCTAACCATCTTCGCTGTCGTAAATTCAGATCTTTCTAAGTCATCAAATATTTTAAACTTTTATGATCGGAATAAACATGACATTTTTCGCCAAACAGATAGTGACGCCATATCTTCAATGCAAACACAATAGCTGCCAATTCCAAATCATGTGTAGGATAGTTCTTTTCATGTGGCTTTAATTGTCTCGAGACGTAAGCTATAACTTTTCCTTCCTATATCAAAACACAACCCAAACCATTCAAAGACGCATCACCATAAATAAGGAATTCTTTACCCGATTCTAGCTGAACTAACACTGGGGCTTCGGTTATCAAAGCTTTCAATTGATCGAAACTTTTCTAGCACTTTTCTAACCACTCGAACTTAACATCTTTCTGAAGGAGTCGCGTATTAGGGTTACAATCATAGAAAAGCCTTTTACAACCGTCTATAATATCCTGCTAGTCCTAGAAAATTGAGAACTTCTGACACATTTCTCAGAGATTTCCACACTAAAATTGCTGAACCCTTGCTCGGATCAACCCAAATACCCGATGCTGATACAATATGTCTCAGAAAACTGACCAGAACTCACATTTACTGAATTTCACATACAACTGCATATCACGCAAACCCTGTGGCACTAATCTCAAATGTTCAACATGTTCAGATTCATCACAGGAATAGATCAATATGTCATCTATAAACACAGCCACGAATCAATCTAAATACTATCTGAAGATCCGATTCATCAAATCCATAAAAACAGCAGGTGCATTAGTAAGTCCGAAAGGCATAACCAGAAACGCATAATGTTCGTACCTCATTTGGAAAGCAGTTTTTGGCACATCAGAGTCTTTAACTCGCAACTAATAGTAGCTCGATCTCAAATCTATCTTAGAAAACACTATAGCCCTTTCAACTGATCAAATAAGTCGTCAATTTGTGGTAAAAGATATTTATTCTTTATAGTCACCATATTTAGCTGTTGATAATCGATACACATTCTCATAGTTCTGTCTTTCTTTTTCACGAACAAAACTGGTGCACCTCAGGGAGTGAAACTAGGTCGTGCGGAACCTCTATTTGTCAATTCTTGCAACTGAGCTTTCAAGTCTTTTAATTCAGTCGGTGCCATTCTATACGAAGCTATTGATATCGAAGTCGTCCCCAGCATGAACTCAATATCAAACTCTACTTCTCAAAACGGTGGCAAACCCGGTATGTAACAGCCCAGTTTAGACCCTAATCGGAACAGTGGGTTCGAGACCACAAATCTGAGGTCAGAATGGTAATTTAATATTATTTTCTGTGTGAATAGTATGTGATATAGTCCGTGTGAAAATTCTGTGTGGTAATTTTATCGACTATGTGCCGAAATAAGAGAAGGACTTAATTGCGTAAAGAGTAAAATCTATGTGCTGGTTTTTAAGTACTTAAGTGTTGTTGTTTTATTAATGTGGAGGCCTTATGAGGCAATAATGCCAATATATAGATAGTGGTATGGTAAAAGTCATGAATTGCCTCACTATATATATGTTATATATGTTTAATGAAAGGTCATTTTTGTAATTGAATTAATAATATAAGATTAGTAAAACAAAACATGAAATGAGATGAGTATTCATCTTTTTACTCACCGAAAATAGAAAAGAAAGAAGGGCTAGGAAGCTTTGAGGTTTCGGCAAGCTTAGGCACAAATTGGTATGTGATTTTAGCTCGGTTTTTTGTTAATTTTTACGTTTTCGTAATCATTGCTTCGTACTCTAGCTAACCCATGTTGTAATTTTGTGAATTGATGATGTTTTTGTGATGAGTCATTGATGAATGTTTGAGCTATTTGCTTGTTGATAGTGAAATATGAAAACTTGGTGTTGGGTTAACATATTTTTTATTGGGATTTTTAGTGAAATTGAGCATTTTAGGCTTAATTGAGGAAATGAGAAATTGAAGGATTAAAATATGTAATAAATGAAATGTGTGGGTTTGTACAGACATTAGTAAAATTCGGCTAAGCTTGTACTAGGAGGAATTATGTGAATTTGATGATTTTCTGAAATAGGGACTAAAGTGTCGAAATGTAAAAATGTGAGGGCTATTTTGTAAATACCCTAAATATGTGTATTTGGACTAAAATGAATGATTTGGTGATTGAATGGATTTAATTTGAATGTGTATTTGGACTAAAATGAATGATTTGGTGATTGAATGGATTTAATTTGAATGTGTATAGAACAAGAAAGAAGAAGTTCGGATCGAGATCGAGGCAAAGATAAAGTGCTCGATTAATCGACTGCTTCGATAATTCGACGTCCGAGGTAAGTTCTGACATAATACATGTATTTAGTTGTGTTTGGAATTGTATGGTATGATATTGTTGAAATGTGAATGCTATGTGATAGATTGAATTAAATGGCACTAAGTGTGCGTATTTGGAAGTGTGACCAAGTTAAATAGCACTGTGTGTGTGGAGTAATATAAGCTTCGGCTTTGTGGTTAGCACTGTGTGTGGGATACCGATTCAAAATCAGTATGATATTGATGCACTAAGTGTGTGATGCTAATTAAGCTTCGATTAACTATTTAGGCACTAAGTGTGCGAATAAACTAAACAAGGGACGAATGTTGATCAAAGTGATTCATGAGTACTGAGTAGCATAAATATTTGACAACTAAGTGTTGGCTAAGGTACGTTCGGAACCTATGTGGTTGATGAAAGTACGAATGAGTTTATGGAAGGTTAATTGAAATTATTAGCTTTAAATGATATATTAGATTTTGAAATAATCTATGTGATGATATGTTTTGATTTAATGTATTTTGTTACGAACTTAGTAAGCTTTTGAAAGCTTACTGTGTGCTTTGTTTCTCTACTTTGCAGTGTCAGTACAGCTAGCTCGGATCTAGGAATCGTAAGCTTCTCAATCACACTATCGGTAATCTATTTTGGGTACTTTTGGAAAGATGTATATAGTTGAAATATGGCATGTATAGGCTAGTTATTTGGTACATATTTGAGGTGTGTAATTAGCCATGTGATGTGGCTAAATATATGGTTGCTTCAAGCATGAATGGCTTTGTCATATGAGGCATATTTTGGTATGGTTTATGGTTGAAGAGAATGATTTATCAATGGTAACTTTGTGTTGGTAAAATACTAGTATGATTTAGTGAAATTGAGAAGGAATAATGTTTAGTATTGAATGTATTCAAGTTTTATATGTTAGCTTATAAGTTGATATGTTTGAAAGTGAGTTTGTATGAATTGATAGATTGATCATATGATAGGAAATGGTTGCCAAAATGTGTGTATAAACATGCTTAAGTGTGCTTGTAGTGATTGACCAATGTGGGTGGCATTTTGGCCTTGTAAATGGCCTATTTTTGCCACACGATTGTGGCACACGGGCGTGCCTAGTGACCGTGGCCGTAAGTCAGTATATGGCCCAAAAGCGCACGGCCTTGGCACACGGACGTGTCTACTGCCTAGTAGCCGTGTGACTTTTGACAAGATCGACCGCGGCCAAAGTACACGGGCGTGCTTGGTGGCTGTGGAGCAAAGGTCAGTTTCGACCACGGGGAGGACACACGGGTGTGTCTAGCAGCCGTGGGAGGTACATGGCCTACCCCCATGGGCGTATATCCCCTGAAACCTAGAAAAGTTTTAAATTTCTGATAAGTTTCTGTGTGTACTTCGGTTTAGTCCCGACCCCTCTCTAGCATGTGTTTAAGGTCTTATACACCTTAATAAGGGACTAATTGTTTATGTTTGATGTATTATGATGATGATTGACTTTGTGTCGTATTTGGGTTGTAAATAATCCTATTGTCCGGTAATGCCTCTTAACCCCATTCCGGCGACGGTTTCGGGTTAGGGGTGTTACACGATAATTTTTTGGGAAACACATCCGGATATTCACTCACAACTGGTACTGATTCTATCTTCTTTTCTATCACTTTAGAGTCAAGCACATAAGAAAAATAAGCTTTACAACCCTTTCTCACATATTTCTGAGCTAACATCGAAGATATCACTACCGGTAAACCATTCAGATCATTAGACTCAATCCAAATAATTTCATTGTCTTGACATCGCAAATCAATAGTCTTCCATTTGCAGTTCATAATAGCATCGTGCAGAGTTAACCAATCCATACCTAGAATTATACCAAACTCATCGAATGGCAACAACATCAAATTGGCCGGAAAACATGAATCTCGAATCATCAAAGGAATAATCTTGCACACCTTATCAACTAAAACACACCGGCCTAAGGGGTTCGATACTCTAATCACAAACTCAGTAGACTCTATAGGCAAAGTCTTACTGGATGCTAAAGTTTCACATACATAAGAGTGAGTAGAACTAGGATCAATCAATGCAACAACACTAGTATCATAAAGAGTGAAAGTACCAGTAATCACATTTGGAGACGAAGCTTCTTCGCGGGCTCAGATAGCATAAGCTCTGGCAGGTGCACGAGCCTTGGATCTAATAAGTGTGTCTTTAGTCCCTCTTTGACTACCACTTACATTACCCATATTTCTGGATGGTCTACCTCGAGCTGACATGTTACTCGGTCTCACATTCTGTACTATGTTTTGTTCAGCTAACTCAGGACATACACGGATAAAATGATCCATCGATCCACATTTAAAACAAGCTCGATCATTCAATCTACAACTGTCGGAAAGTCGTTTACCACAATATTTGCACTCCAGTTGATTTGATCTGACGTTACCAACCCTTGCTACTGAGGTAGCTCTCGAACTCACAACTAGTCTATCTCGATCCCGTCTAGGATAACCAGCAATAGCCTTTGAATGGCTAGAGTCATCTCAGAATTTCTTTGATGCCGATTGGAAAGACTTATTTGAGAATCTGTTACGTGCATCTTGAACTTCATAGTCAGCTTTTCTTTTCTCTTTCCCAAGCTCTTCGGCTTTGCAGGTGCATTCAACTAGTACAACAAACTCTTTCATTTCAAGAATCCCGACTAACAACTTGATGTCTTCATTCAGTCCATCTTCGAATCTTTTACACATTATTTCTTCGGTTGATACACATTCCTGGGCATACCTGATCAGTCTCACAAATTCCCATTCATATTCTGTTACAGCCATACGACCCTGTTTCAACTCAAGGAATTCTTTACCCTTCTGATCAATGAATCTCTGACTAATGTATTTCTTACGAAATTCATTATGAAAGAACTCACAAGTAACCAATTCTCTCAGAACTACAAATATTAGTGTATTCCACCAATGATACGCGGAATCTCGAAGCAATGATACACCATATTTGATGCACTCATCAAGTGTACAGGATAGCTCATCAAACACACGGATCGAATTATCAAGCCAAAGTTCAGCTCGCTCAACATCATCATCAACAGTGGCTCTGAATTCTTCAGCCCCGTGTTTCCTGATTCTATCAACTGGTGTTTATTCATTCGTACTGGATCAACAACTGGTGGCATAACAGGTATTTGAGAAGGAATCGGTAGGGGAGATGGTTATGGAACAGTCAGATTTGTACGAATGTATTGTGAAAAACCATTCGTTCACCATCTGATAAAAGGCTTGTTTAGCCTCACTTTCATGACCACTCAAAATCGGCCTAAAATCAGCCGGTGCTGGCCCCTGACCAGGAACAGACGCATTACTTTCTACGCCATCTACTACGGCTCGATCGGGATCCATTTACTATACGAAAACACATTTTAATTGTCAGGGATCATCACACTATCACAGTTTTTAAATATGGCTTGTATAGCTAGACTCACACGCTCTACGTTAGTCCTAGAATCGACTAAACCGCATCTCTGATACCAATAAAATGTACCTCTAACCTGTAGCCGTCACTGAAATAGGGTTAAGATGCATTATCGAACATTCAAAACATTTATAATCATTTCACATCTTAATTTAACAATTCATAATCATAAAGGCCATTAAATAGGTCTACGAGACCTTAAAAATGCATTAGAAAGGGGTCGTGACTAAACTAAGCACATACAAATTTTTCTAAAAATCAAACATTTTTAAAAGTTACAGAGGTCACACGCTCGTGTGGGCAAGCCGTGTGCCTCACACGGCCTCAGACACACCCATGTGTCCAAGTTGTGTCAAAACAGGGCAAACATACAGACTTGTCCACACGACCGAGGACACGCCCGTGTGATTCACCTGTGGTCGACACTGACTTATTTCACACGGCCAGTCACATGCCCGTGTGTCCAGTCCGTGTGTGAGTCTGAATTGTTTCAATTTGCAAATTAAAAAGACACGTTCGAGCTACACGCCCGTGTGCACAACCATGTGGACAAATATAGGCCATTTGCAAGGCCAATTTGCCACCCACACTTTGGGTCACACCTATAACATCAAACCATCTTAAATTCATACTTCAAAAGTCAAAACATGCCAAAATTTGACCCTTAATCACATCATACATTTGCGTATACAATTCCTACTCAAATATGTAACAACCCGGTTTAGACCCTAGTCAGAATAGTGGTTTCGAAGCCACAAATCCGAGGTCAAAAAATATTTTTATATTATTTTTTGTGTTTATAAAACGTGATTGCGCATGTGCGAAAATTTGGTGTGAAAATTTTATCGTTTGTGTGTCGAATTAAGAAAAAGGACTTAATCGCATAAAATGTAAAAGCTGTGTGCTGATTGTTATGGAAGCTTCGACTTTACTGAATGGCACTGTGTGTGAGATACTGAATTTAGCTCGGTTTTATATTGAGGCACTAAGTGTGCGATGTTATTTAAGCTTTGGCTATGAATTGGGCACTAAGTGTGCGATTGAATCGAAGAAATAAAGAAGATTGATCGGAATGTGGTATTGAGCATTGAATAGCAAAAATTGGTTGTAAAATATGTGTTGGCAAAGGTATGTATGAAACCTATGTGGTTGTTAAATTTGAAAGTAGATGAATAGATGGCTATGTGAGTATTGGATATAGTTGAGTTTGTGTATTTTGTTAAATTATCTATGTGATGGTTTAAATTGTAAGATTGGTTTGATTCAATGAGTTAACTGTATTATATTACGAACTTACTAAGCTTTAAAAGCTTACTGTGTAATGTGTTTCTCTGTTTTACAGTGTTAGTAAAGCTAGCTCGGGTCCGGGGATCGTCAGCGATTCAACCACACTATCAACCATCTATTTTGGTTTTTTGAAAGTTGTATATATATGTAATATATGGCATGTATAGGCTAGTGATTTTGGGATGTTTGAACCTTGCCATGTGATATTGATCGTGTGCCTGAGAGTTTTAATATTTATATAATGAATGATCGAGCCTAAAAACTAACTATCATCACGATTGAGGCAAGCGCACCTATCGAACAACATTATAGCTTAGTGGCAAGACCGGAATGTTGAACCCAAGGGAACCAAAAGTACTAATACTGACTTTCTTTCTATTATTTAGCCTAAAATAAAAGGGATTTAATGTTTACCTAACTAATTACTAAGCTAAGGATGCCAAGACACAAAGAATGAATTGGGGAAATATTTCTGAGAAAACCAATTGATTAAGATAATACCCGAGGAAGAATTCACCTAGATTCACTTGTTATTTAACTCTGAACCAGAAGATTTATTCACTTGACTTGATTCGTAGGATTCCCTAATTTATATTAATACCTCTCTCGAGGCTACTAACGTCTAACCCTAGGTTGATTAATTGAAATCTCTTTCTAATTAAAACCCCTAGTGTTGCATTAACTCGATCTATGGACTCCCATATTAGGTTTGACCCTAATCCGACAGATTTTCATCGTCCTATCTCTAGGAGTGCGATCAACTCCGCTTAACTATACTAGATCTACTCCTAAACAGGGTCTTTTGCTCCTCTGAATAAGCACATCAATACTTGAATCAATATCCTGAGATATTAACACAAGAATTAAGAACACATAATTAAGAACAAATCAAGTATTTATCATGCAGTTCAGAAAACAATAACAAGATCCGTCTTAGGTTTCATCCCCCTCAGGCATTTGAGAAGTTTAGTTCATGTTTATAAAAAAAATACATCTTAGAAGAAATTAAATAACAAAACATAAAGAAAAACCATAAAACCCCCTAAAGGAACTTGAAGGGAAGATCCTCAGTCTTAAGTGTGATTCCGCCTTTTGAGATGGATCAACTGGCTTTCTTTGAGTAATTCCCTAATTTCATCTGTCTCTGGCTTTGCTCCTGTCGAAAGCCCTGACAGAGGCCTTCTGTCGAACTCCCATTTAGGTTGCCCTCTAAGGTGTTTATATAGGCTTTCGGGATGCCTTACTTGGCCCAAAAGTATCCTAATCCAAGTGAAATTAAAACGAGTCATGGTAGGGACACGGCCGTGTGAATCAAGCCCTGGGTCGTGTTCGAGTCTACTATAGTTGCGCGACCGTGTGGCGAACTCCAGGTCGTATGGATTTCTTACTTTGGCACATTTTCTACGTTTTTGGCCCGTTTCTCGTTCTTTTCATCCTCTTATGCTCTCATAAGTATAAAACATGAAATTAAAGGATTAGGAGCATCAAATTCCACAATGCAAGGGATAAATCGTCCAAAAGTATGCCAAATGTGGGATTAAAATATGTATATATTACGGTTTATCATATATGGCTTGGAAATTGAATGATATAAGCTTATATGTGTAGACTTTGAAAATGATGAAAGTGGTATGAGGTAGTGAGGATGGAAATGGTATATTTTATGTTTGAATTAGTTGATAAGTATTGTGATCCAAATGTGAACTTATGGTATGGATTACATGATGCTTGTTTTATATGTTTTGAGAAGTACATTTGATACTTTGGATGGACTTATTTGTGAAGATATTGAGTATGGAAATAGATGATGTTGATAATGATTATTTGGTGCATATAATGGTATGTTTTGGTTGCCAATTGGGGTATAAATGCATGAGATTTGAAGCTTGTAGGTGATTTCAAAGTGTGGATGGTAATTTGGCCTTGAAAATGGCCTCTAATTGTCTACACAGTTGAGCACACAGGCGTGTGGCTCGACCGTGTCTTTCGAATTTGTAATTTGGTACAAGTCAGACTCGACCACGGGCAAGACACACGGGCATGTGGCTAGCGGTGTGGATCAAGTCACTAGCGACCACGGGCTGGACACACAGGAGTGTGACTGGCCGTGTGGTACAAGTCAGTGTCGACCACGGGTAAGGCACACGGGCGTGTCTAAGGCCGTGTGAAGAAGGTAGTATGTATGCCCTGTTTTGCCATGGCTTGGATGCATGGGCGTGTCCGAGGCTGTGTTAGACACATGGCCTACCCATATGGGCGTGTGACCTCTGTAACTTAGAAAAATGTTTAAATTTTGAAAATTTTCGTATGTGTTTGGTTTAGTCCCGACCTCTTTCTAGCATGTGATTAAGGTCTCGTAGACCTCATTAAGGGACTCATTGAATATGAATTGTTATGTTTGGATGTGAAGTGATATGGAATGTTCAGAAATGATCGGTAATGCCTTTTAACCCTAGTCTGGCGACAATTACGGGTTAGAGGTGTTACAAGATATACCGATTCAAAACATCAACTTTCCTTCAAACATATTACTAATACTTTATCTAAACCATTTCAACTCATAGCAATTTCTCATCAATTAAATATCTAAATCAACCAAGAACTTATCTATCTATGTATCATTTCACTTGTCTAACATTATGCACATAAAACCATACCAATTCATGCATCATATAGCTTGAATTACTCATTCATAAACATATTCATTACCAAGCCATATCACATGGCTATATTTACCCAACTCAAAACATCATCCAAATACTCTAGCCTATACATGCCATAATTCAATATACACAACTTCAAAAGGTACCAAAAGATAGTTCGATAGTGTGGTGATGATCCTTGACAATCCTCGAGCTTCTCGTAGCTTTAGTATCTATGAAACAATCAAACAAGAACACACACAAAGTAAGCTTTCATAGCTTAGTAGGTCATAAGCAAATAATGAACAATTAAACATTCCAAATTCACATACACATCAACCAATTTCACAATTAATATGTTCACAACACAAATATTATCACATTTACAATATCCATATATAATCAAATTTCAAACTCACATATATTCATTAGCACATATAAATTTATCATTTACCATTTCTAATTCATGTATCCATCTTAATCAAATACTTACCTTATTCTCATATACATATTACAAAACACATACATGAATCTTTTATTTCGCTTTCACATCTAATCTTATCTCAATAATGCCCGTTGAACCATTCGGAATTAATAAGGATACTCGGATAATCGGAAAGCTCGTACAATACGAACGTCCCAGACGTGGTCTTACATGTAAACACATATCGATGCCACTGTCCCAGGCAGTGTCTTACACGAATCAAATACAATGCCAATGTCCCAGACATGGTCTTACACATAAACACAAATCGATGCCAACGTCTCATATGTGGTCTTACATGAAATCACATAACGGAATCCTATGTCATGACATATGTATCCTAACTATTCCTAAGGTTCGTATGGGGCTTTCGGATGTCATATCTCGAACATTTCAGGCTCATAAATTTTGCTCCCATGCTCAATTCATTTTAGCATATTGATTCACACACATAATAATTCAATTCGGCACAAATGAAATAGATACAATAAGATTGAACAACTTTTATTTACTTATGAACTTACCTCGGATATTGACAGATGAAATCGACTACTCGACTATTTTCAACTTCCCCGGATCTAATTCTGATTTCTTTCATTCTTGATCTAAATAAATTCAAATTTAACTAATTTAATCACACATTCATTCAATTTAATCCACAAACACATATTTGGACCTTTTTACACTTAAGCCCCTAAAATTTACATTTTTCACAATTTAGTCATTATTTCACAAAACACAAAATACACATAATTTCACTACTTCATGCGTATGCCGAATCTTCCTTATACTCATACAAGTCCATACATTTAATTTATTTCACATTTTAGTCCCTCAAAATATTATTTTCACTATTTAGCCCAAATTACCCAAATTCACCAAAAATCTAATGACAAAACATTATAATCTATCACATATCTTTTATTTTCTATCATCGAACAACAAAAATCCCAAGCTACCATCAATGGCAAAACACAAATTCATCATTAAAATCAAAAATTAAAACATGGGCTTTGTAGTACACGAAGCGACGATCACAAAAACGTAGAAATTATCAAAAACCGATTCAAAAACATACCTCAAATCAAACTCTCAATGGCCGAATATTTGAAGAGCTTAAAACCTATTTTTCTTTTGTGATTTTCGGTTATGAACAAAAAAGATGATAGAATTTGGCTTTGGTTATGTTTAATTAATCTTTTATTTTACAAAATACTTATTTAGCCTTATTAATATCATTAGGAATCCACTATCATAAGGCATTTTTGTCCATCCAATATTCATATGGTTTAATAACAACATAAGGACTCCATATAATAAAAGCCATAGCAAATAGATACCTTTACATATAGCATGCTAGTTTTCCATTTTACGCGATTAAGTCCTTTTATCAAATCAAACACACAAACGGATAAATTAAGTCATAGAAATTTCACACACATCAATTCGCATACAATAAGCACGGAAAGTAATATTAAAATTTTTTTCTGACTCGAATTTGTGGTCCCGAAACTACTATTTTGACTTGGGTCTAGACCGGACTGTGACAGGCACTGTCCCTTAAGCGAGAGCAGGCGCATTGCTCTCAACATCATCAGCAACTGCTCAATCGGGATCCATTTACTATATGAAAACATATTTTTAACTGTCAGGATTCATCACACTATCGCAATTATATATATGGCATGTATAGCTAGACTCACACGCGCTACGTTAGCCCTAGAATCGACTAAACCGTAGCTCTGATACCAATAAAATGTAACACCCCTAACCCGTAACCATTGCCGAAATAGGGTTAAGAGGCATTACCGAACATTCGAAACATTTATAATCATTTCTCTTTTTAACTTAATCATTCACAATCATAGAGTCCTTTATATAGGTCTACAGGACCTTAAACATGCATTAAAAAGGGGTCAGGACTAAGCCGGACACATACGAATTTTTTGTGAAACTTAACATTTTTCCAAGCTACAGGGGTCACACGCCCGTGTGGGTAAGCCGTGTGCCTCACACGGCCTTGTACATGCCCGTGTGTCCAAGCAGTGGTCGACACTGACTTGCATCACACGACCAGTCACACGCCCGTGTGTCTAACTCGTGTGTGAGCCTGACTTGAATCAAATTTAAGAGACACAGTCGAGCCACATGCCCATGTGCTCAACCATGTGTGCAAAAATAGGCCATTTGCAAGGCTAATTTTCCATCCACACTATGATCACACCTATAAGCATCAAACCAATTCAAAATCATGTCTCAAATGTCATTCAAACATACTGAAACATACTAAATTTAATCTCTTAACATCATTATTCATCTTTCTATACAAATCCATCTTAACATAACAATCCAAATTATCATCTACACATTCAAAATCATATAGTTTATGCATCATTTAATTTATACCATTTCATAGCATGAGCATACTACTTCCATACCACTAAGACTTAGCATAAAGACCATTCATATAGGACACACATACCCTTACTAACCATCCTTTTCACACATCTAAGGCATATACCAAAATCATTCCTCTTTCAAGCCATATCTCATGGCAAAAACTATACAACCCAAAATATACCATAATCATTAGCTTATACATGTCATATTCAAATATATACATCTTCCAAAAGTACCAAAATAGATTGCTGATAGTGTAATTGAGTCACTGACGATCCCCGGATCTGAGCTAGCTTTAAAAACACTATGAAACAGAAAAAACTTCTCACAATAAGCTTAAGAGCTTAGTAAGTTCATCATATAATACATTTAACTTAACCATTTGAATTCCATATACAAAATAACTAACACATAGTTCCATTCACAATGGTATACAATCTCATTCACAGTCATTACTCACATAATCAATAATTTATCCAAACACGATATCATCAACCACTTAGGTTACGTACATACCTGTGCCAACACTTAGTTAACGAACACTTTTGCTACTCAATGCTCAATACCACATTTCGATCAATCTTCAGTAATCATTCAATTTACTGGCACACTTAGTGCCAATTTTTTAGCCGAAGCTTTAATATCATCACACACTTAGTGCCTTTATACTAAACTGAACTTAACTCGGTATCGCACACACAGTGCAAATCAATATAGCCGAGGCTTCCTTTACTTCGCACACACAGTGCTATTCACCTCTGTCTCAATTTTAATTACGCACACTTAGTGCCACCTTTCTCAAATCCACATATAGCATTACTAATTCATCAACCACATGTTCATTCATTTCATAACACATGAATATGAATTAAACGATTCGTATTATAGACAAACTTACCTCGTACGTTGAAGTTACGAAACAAGTCGATTAATCGAGTACTTGCCTCGATCTAAGTCCGAATTTCTCTTTTCTTGATCTATTAATATTCAAATTTAGCTCATCCAATCACCAAATCATTCAATTTAGTCCAAACACACATATTTAAGGCATTTTACAAAATAGCCCTCACATTTTCACATTTCGACACTTAAGTTCCCATTTCACAAAATCAAAAAATATACACAATTTCACTCTGCTCATGCTTAGCTGAATTTTTCTCATATTCATACAAGCCCACATATTTCATTTATTTCACATTTTAGTCCTCCAATTTCTCATTTTCAAAATTTAGCCCAAATTACTCAATTTCACCAAAAATTCAAAGACAAAATGTAACACCCCAAACCCGGCCTAGACGTTATGGTCGGATCTAGCATGTCACATCAAAAGGTAGTTTAAAATCTAAGCGATCGATAAAATGTTGCATCTCTTTGAGAAACTCCAAGTTTCATTGTCTGTTTGTAAAAACACGATTTTTATAAGGTTGTTATTATTCTGAAAAACAGTTTTTGTTGTGAAAATTGAACTTGAATAGTTGCGAAAACATGATATTTTAGAAACCGATTATTAATGTTTTAAGAAAACTTCATGTTTTTAGGTTTAACCGTTTATAGTTTGAAAATATTGAAATGAAAGTTTAAAGAAATATAAATCCCAGAGGCCTTATTACAAAATATTAAACCGAAATAAAAAATAATCTTAAAAATGAAGCAAAATGGAAATTTACTAAAGTTTGCGAGCAATGTCTCCGATGTATGGCCTCCACCGAGTAATCCACGGCTCCAAATCCTTTACCGCTGGGAATTACCTACAAGGTTAAGGGAAAAGGGGTGAGTTACAAGAACTCAGTGTGTAATCCCCTAAACCGACATTAACTGGGCCCGAGCCCAAAAGACATCAACCTGGGCCTAAGCCCAATAATCATGGTAATACAATGATGGGATGCAAAGAATGTAATGCAACCCAACTCAATCCAGCCAAACACACCAATATTGCAGACAAGCTGCTAATCACATAATATTTGTGGCTAAGCCACCAGAGTCATAATTATGTAAATATATATATTGTGGCTATGACACCAGGCTACACTGCTCTTTAATCATTAACCAGCCCCATGCAACATGATAAAATGCAATATATAGATCAACATATAAAAGTGTAATGTAAACATACACACGTTACTTGACAACACTGAGGGTAAAACGATCATTCAACCCATCAAGGGTATTTTAGTAATTTCGCAACCCAGGGGTATTCCGGCAAATTACCCTCCAAGGGTATTTTATTAATTTTACCTTTAATGGCCTTTCCAAAGGCCTACTGTCGCTTCGAGCGTCTCGGGACCCTTTTTGGGTCTTTACAGAACTATTGGGCCTAACACGCTCGTGTGGCCCATAACGCATGGTTTCAGAATTAAATTTGCATATTTCACATTCGGGCCTATCATTTGTTACAAATTTAGTCGTTTTGCCCAAGGGGCCGGTGAGCCTGTTAGGCCCATTTAACCCGATTCAGACCGATTAGGCCCGTTATCGCCTCGGCATCGCGAGAGTGTTCGTGACACTCTCAACGACTTAGCGTCACGATTTGTATCTTGATTTAACACTATGAGCGTTCGCACGCTCGAGTAGTCATAGTTGCCGGCTTTTTGGCTTTTCAGCTTTTGGCTATTTTACAGAACATCACACGAAATCATCGAAGTGGGTGTGAGATTACACACCTGATTACGTAGAGTACTAAATAATCACTAACGCCTTCACCTATACAAAACATAGCACACAATTAACACATTCCACACTAGTACTACCACGAGGGTACAACGGCCATTTGTCGTATAGGGATAAAATGATAATTACACACTAAGGGTATTTTGGTAATTTTGCATTCCGAGGGTATTTTGGTAATTTCAAAAATCAATGGTATTTTGGTAATTTTGTAATCTAAGGGTATTTCGATAATTTTGCAATCAGTGGTATTTCGGTAATTTTGCAAATCAAGGGTATTTCGATAATTTTGCAAATTAAAGGTATTTCGGTAATTTTACAAACCAGGAGTATTTCGATAATTTTACAAACTAGGGGTATTTCAGTAATTTCACAAATCAAGGGTCTTTCGGTAATTTCACAAATCAAGGGTATTTCGGTAATTTTACAAATCGAGGGGTATTTCAGTAATTTGTAAACCAAGGGTATTTTAGTAATTTGCAAATCAAGGTATTCTAAGCATAGATAATGATGCAAATGGGCCTATGGCCCATTCTCGACCCAAATGGGCCCACATCTCATGTGGCCCATTTAGCCCAAATCTAGCCAAAGATATGAGATTCACATAGACTAGTTCACTATCTACTACACAATCATACAACTTATTTATATGGGCCCACGGGCCCATTGGGCCCACTTGTCCCCTTTCGGCCCAAACAGCATCAACCCGCAAGAATACTCATGGTGGCCTCGACTATCGCGTCGAAGCTCCCACGTGCGCTCGCACGCTCGTGTGGCTACCATCGCCGTGTGACTAGCATTTCGGCATTTGCCGCTCTACCACTAGAGTAGGGCGAAATACACACCTCATAGGAGTCTGAAGCTAATCCGCGCTCCGAATTCTCCTATGCCCAAACGCTGACCGAGGTATGCTTCCTCTCCTCATAGATAGCTCCATTTATAGCCAGCTTCTCACCTTCCCTCTTGCTAGCTTTCCGATGTGGGATCCCTCCTTCAGTAGAGTTTAAATCCAACACAACTCTGGCCGACCAATCCGCAAAATAAATACTCCCTTGCTGGTCATGAGATTCGAACCCAAGCTCTCCTGTAGCATAATCCACGCCGCTAGCCACTTTACCAAGTAGCTCCTTGTTGTCTTAAAACATGCGCAACTAAATATAAGTCTATGACCAAAGTCTATGCGCAACTAAACATGCGTCATTTGCCACTAGACCACAACTCATTTTGTGTCATTTTTTTTCCACATTTTATTCTTAAAGCCTACTTACTAACTCCCAGGGTTTTACTCACCTAAAACCAAAATTTTCCTAAAGCCCAAGTTTGATCCCGGGACTTCATAGAAACCCCGTAACCTTCCAAAATCACTTACCTAATAGGTCCAACTTGCATAAATGCCGTTCCCATGTTCTCAAAATTTTTAAACGCTCCCACGCCTAAGGCCCAATGGGCCCAATTCTACTAGGCACAAATTCGGGTCGTTACAAATCTACCCCCTTAAAGAAATTTCATCCTTGAAATTTCCACCTAACTAATAGTAGTTTAACACAAACTACCCTACTACGCTGCCGCTACGCACTCTCATCCCAACAACACTAAAACACTTTTAACTTAATCTTGAAACCCCTTACACACAACCAAACATCTAATCGCAGAAACAAACATGAATTTTTCACACATGCATACAATTTCTATATTCAAACATCACATCCAAACAAAACACACACAAAATAAATACCAATATACAGTCATTACAGCATATAACAGAGCATAAGGTCAGGAAACTTACGAATTTGCTGCCGGAGACTCGGTGTGCCATTCTTTCAATCACACTATCACTTTTCTAAACCAAAGTTTAAACAGATTTGGAAAAAATTTTCAAACCCATTCCACAACCGAGTTTTCCAACCGGGCTTTGATACCATAAAATGTAACACCCCAAACCCGGCCTAGACGTTATGGTCGGATCTAGCATGTCACATCAAAAGGTAGTTGAAAATCTAAGCGATCGATAAAATGTTGCATCTCTTTGAGAAACTCCAAGTTTCGTTGTTTGTTTGTAAAAACATGATTTTCTTAATGTCCATTTTTATAAAGTTGTTATTATTTTGAAAAACAGTTTTTGTTGTGAAAATCGAACTTGAATAGTTGCGGAAACGTGATATTTTGGAAAATGATTAATAATGTTTTAAGAAAACCTCATGTCTATAGGTTTAATCGTTTATAGTTTGAAAATACTAAAATGAAATTTTAAAGAAATATAAATCCCAAAGGCCTTATTACAAAATATTAAACCCAAATAAAAAATAATCTTAAAAATGAAGCAAAATGGAAACTTACTAAAGTTTGCGAGCAATGTCTCCGATGTATGGCCTCCAATGAGTCATCCACGGCTCCAAATCCACTACCGCTGGGAATTACCTAAAAGGTTAAGGGAAAAGGAGTAAGTTACAAGAACTCAGTGTGTAATCCCCTAAACCGACATTAACTGGGCCCGAGCCCAAAGGACATCAACCTGGTCCTAAGCCTTATAATCATGGTAATACAATGATGGGATGCAAAGAATGTAATGCAACCCAACCCAATCCAACCAAACACACCCCCGTACCAGCCAATCACACCTGTGGGGATCAAGTCAACCCACCTCGCCAAACACACCAATATTGCAGACAAGCTGCTAATCATCATTAACCCGCCCTATGCAACATGATAAAATGCAATATATAGATCAACATATAAAGTGTAATGTAAACATTCACACGTTACTTGACAACACTGAGGGTAAAACATTCATTCAACCCATCGAGGGTATTTTAGTAATTTTACAACCCAGGGGTACTCCGGTAAATTACCCTCTAAGGGTATTTTAGTAATTTCACCGTTAATGGCCTTTCCAAAGGCCTACTATCGCTTCGAGCGACTTGGGACCCTTTTTGGCCCAAACGACCCCACAAGCTCGTGTTGCCCATAACGCATGGTTTCGGAATCAGATTTACAGATTTCACATTCGGGCCTATCATTTGTTACAAATTCAGTCGTTTTGCCCAAGTGGGCCGGTGAGCCCGTTAGCCCCATTTAGTCCGATTCAGCCTGATTAGGCCCGTTACAGCCTCGGTATCGCAAGAGTGTTTGTGACACTCTCAACAACTTAGCGTCACGATTCGTATCTCGATTTACCACTACGAGCGTTCGCACGCTTGAGTAGTCATAGTTGCCGACTTTTCGGCTTTTCAACTTTTGGCCGTTTTACAGAACATCACACGCAATCATCGAAGTAGGTGTGAGATTACACACTTGATTACATAGAGTACTAAATAATCACTAGCGCCTTCACCTACACAAAACATAACACACAATTAACACATTCCACACTAGTACTACCACGAGGGTACAACGGTCATTTGTCGTTTAGGGGTAAAATGGTAATTACACACTAAGGGTATTTCGATAATTTTGCAATACGAGGGTATTTCGGTAATTTCACAAATTAAGGGTATTTTAGTAATTTTGCAATCTAAGGGTATTTCGATAATTTTGCATTCAGGGGTATTTCGGTAATTTTGCAAATCAAAGGTATTTCAGTAATATTGCAAATTGAGGGTATTTTAGTAATTTTGCAAATTGAGGGTATTCTGGTAATTTTGCAAACTAGGGGCATTTCAGTAATTTCACAAATCAAGGGTCTTTCGGTAATGTCACAAATCAGGGGTCTTTCGATAATTTTTCAATCGTGGGTATTTTAGTAATTTGTAAACCAATGGTATTTCAGTAATTTGTAAACCGAAGTATTCTAAGCAGAGATAACGATGCGAATGGGCCTATGGCCCATTCTCGGCCCAAATGGGCCCACACGTTCATGTGGCCCATTTAGCCCAAATCTAGCCACATATATGAGATTTACATAGACCAGTTCGCTATCTACTACACAATCATACAACTCATTCAGATGGGCCACGGGCCCATTGGGCCCACTTGGCCCCTTTCGGCTCAAACAACATCAACCCACAAGAATACTCATGGTGGCCCTAACTATCGCGTCGAAGCTCCCACGTGCGCTCGTACGCTCGTGTGGCTACCATCGCCGTGTGACTGGCATTTCGGCATTTGCTGCTCTACAACTAGAGTAGGACGAAATACACACCTCATAGGAGTCTAAAGCTAATCTGCGCTCCGAATGCTCCTATGCCCAAACGCCCACCGAGGTATGCTTCCTCTCCTCATAGACAGCTCCATTTATAGCCAGCTTCTCACCTTCCCTCTTGCTAGCTTTCCGATGTGGGATCCCTCCTTCAGTAGAGTTTAAATCCAACACAACTCTGGCCGTCCAATCCAACAAAATAAATACTCCATTTCTTGTCATGAGATTCGAACCCAGGCTCCCCTGTAGCATAATCCATGCCGCTAGCCACTTTATCAACTAGCTCCTTGTTGTCTTAAAACATGCACAACTAAATATAAGTCTATTGCCAAAGTCTAAAGTCTATTTAAAAAGAAAATCAAAATGCAAGCACCAAGACTTGAACCTTGGACCCCTTGCTTCCTTGTGGCGTCACTCCCTTGTCTCTTATGTGGCGTCATTTTCCACTAGACCACAACCCCTTTTGTGTCATTTTTCTCCACATTTTATTCTTAAAGCCTACTTACTAACTCCCAGGGTTTTACTCATCTAAAACCAAAATTTTCCTAAAGACCAAGTTTGATCCCAGGACTTCATAGAAACCCCATAACCTTCCAAAATCACTTACCTAATAGGTCCAACTTGCATTAATGCCATTCTCATGTTCTCAAAAATTTTAAACGCTCCCACCCCTAAGGCCAAATGGGCCCAATTCTACTAGGCCCAAATTCGATCGTTATACAAAATATGTTATTCTATCACATATCTTTCATATTTCATCATTCACTGTCACAAAGCTCAAACATTCATCAATGACACATCTCAAAATCTTCATCAAATTCTAAAATTAAAGCACGGGCTTGATAATACACTAAGCAACAATCACATAAACATAGATATCATCAAAAATCGAACAATTTTCTTACCTCAATCAAGCTCAACAAGTGCCGAATGCTCAAAGCTCATAAGCCCTATCTATTCTTCAATTTTTAGTGATAAAATGTATGAAAAAATGAGCATTTGGCTTTATTTTATTTAATATTAACTTAATTGACATTTTACCATTTTACCCTTAATGTATAACATTTAATTTCCACTAATACAAGCCCATTCTTGTCCATCTCCACTATCAAATGTCTAAGTACAACATAAGGACTTCTAATTTAAAAATCCATGCCAAATAAGCACTTTAATAATCAACACACAACTTTTGCATTTTATGTGATTAAGTCCTTTTTGCAAATTAAGCACAAACGATAAAATTTTCACACAGAATTTCACACATGCTTAATCACACACTGTAAACACGAAAATTAATATTAAAATATTTTTCTGACCTCAGATTTGTAGTCTCAAACGACTAGGGTCTAAACTGGGCTCTTACACATTAACCCTAATGTCATGACATTTGTATCCTATTTATTCCTAAGGTTCAGCCGAGATTTCTCTATTATCGAAACTTTGTTGAACTCTTTCGTAAAATTATACTTATTCACATGATTGAACATACAATTCATGCAATATCAAAACATTAAAATACAATTATAACATTGCAGTATTTACATACAAACTTACCTCGTATGCGACAACGGCGAAAAGAACCTATTTGTCCAATATTTTTTTCCCCCGATCTAGACTCCAACTTCATTTTTCTTGATCTATAATATCAAATTTAGCTCACTTATTAGTCACATTATTCAGTGTGACCCAAAAATCACATTTTGGTGAAATTACATTTTTTGCCCCTAAAGTTTGACATATTTACATTTTTCCCCTATGCTCTAAAATGAAATCTATTCAATTTCTTTAATAAACAAGCTTAGCTAAACAATTTTCATAAATATAGTAGCCCACAATTTCCATTAAAACACACTTTTACTACATATTTTATAACTTTTACAAATAGTCCTTTTAGGCATTTTCACCGAAATCACTTAGCAAAAGTCGTTTAACACACAACTAACATGCATTTTCTACCATCAAACATCAAAATACACAAATATTCCACATGGGTAAAATTTTAAACTTTGATATCTCTTCAAATTAGTGGTAGAAATAGATAGATCGAGTGATAACGACTTTAAAAATGTAAATAGCATTAAAAACGGGGCTAAAAAGGACTTACTATGGAGCTTGAAAGTTGGCTAAACCCTATCCATGGCTTCCCCTTGCAAGTTTAGGTCAAGAAATGAAGAAGATGAACAAATTTTGGCTATTCTGGCTTTTTAATTCTTTTAATTACTAAATGACCAAAATGCCCCTAATTTAAAAATATTTCATTTCACCCATTTCATGCCCATTTTTGTGCAATAAATTATACAATGGTATAATTACCATATAAAGACCTCTAATTTAAAATCTCATAACAATTAGACACCTCTAGCTTCTAGAACTCAAGTTTTGCCCTTTTTACGATTTAGTCCTTTTGACTAAATTGAGTGCCCAAACGTTGAAATTTTCAATCAAAATTTTCACGAAATCATTCATTGAAAAAATTGCTGACCATAAAAATATTATAGAAAATAAACTTTCTTACGCCAGATTTGTGACCCCGAAACCACTGTTCCGACTAGACCCAAAATTGGGATGTTACACATACCTTATAACAATTTCTTTCGTAATTACCTCTTCTATTTCACTTATCATCGTAATCTGATGGGGATTCCCTGTCTATTTATTTTCATGTCGGAGTCCGCTTGTTCTATACGCTAAAAAGGGCTTTTGGGCGAATACTACTTTTCCAATAGTACTTCTTTATACTGTGCACTATATTCATATATATATATTCTTACCAACACTCATTGGTTCATCATACTTATCTTTCGTCAAAGTTAGTCATAAGCTTTGTTCTTTAAGATTATCCTATACGTTGTACATACCAAAGTTCACCATGGGCTCCTTTCTTTATTGTTTAGAGTCTACCAAACTAGGGCATCACTTGCGCACTTAGAAAGTCCTTACATTTAATCGAGTCCTAAAGTTCAGCACTTGAAACTTACCCTTAAACCTTACATTTATTAACGAAACTTAAATAGTCAAGACTTCATCGGGCGGGATGTTACAACTCTCCCCCACTTAGGAAATTTTGTCCTCAAAATTTTAATCCTTTTAAGGATTCAATAACTTGGGTAAAATGGTTGTACACGATAACCCTTCATCAAAACAACAGAACTTCCTAACTAATTCTTCAAGGTTTCCTTCTTACTATCATATCCCTCAAAATCTCCACAAAAAAGTCATTTATCTGCTCCTAATAGTATACTTGTAGAAATGGTTCCAGAACCTACTCCTAATAGTAGACCTGCAAACAATCAATAGCATAAGGTGCTTTGTCGCAGTGGGAGGGTCTCTCGTAGACCTGAGATCTTTCGATCCAACGAAAGTGTTTTAAGCACTGAGTCTATTGAATAGGATCATGATGACCCACTCACAAATGATGAAACGATGCAGAGTGTTGATTCCAAGCTCAAGGAAATAGCTATGAAAGCTTAGATGGATTTTATGGATTCCAACTCAATGTGGGAACTTGTAGACTAATTGAAAGGGATAAAACCCATAGGATGTAGGTGGATCTACAAAAAGAAAAGAAATGCTATGGAAAAGTGGAAAATTATAAGGCCAAAATTGTAGCAAAAGGTTATACTTAGAAAGAAGGTATTGATTATGAAGAAACTTTCTCTCCAATTGTCATGGAGAAAGTCAATCTACATATTATTATCTATTGATGCGACTCTCGATAACAAGATCTGGCAAAAGGATGTTCAGATAGAGTTCTTGAATGGCTATCTGAAAGAGAGCATGTATATAAGGCAACCCACTAGATATACAACTAAAGGAAACGCATAAAATTTACAAACTGTTTAGATCCATATATAGACTTAAGCAAGCATTCAATCCATAGAATCAAAGATTTGATCAAGGAAACAAGACTTTTGGATTTAAGTAAGACGTGGATGAACCTTGTGTTCATAAACATATTGGATGGAAAGGTGGTCTTTTGGAACGACGGAAATGTGCAAGTGTACACAAACGCAACAAGTAATAAAGTGACAAGTAAATGTCGAGTTATCGTATCCAAAGGGACTTTGAAAGAAAAATATTTATGTAACACCCCAAACCCGGTCAATATGCCACGACCGAATCTGGTATGTCACTGAGGAAAAAGTTTTGAAAAGAATCGAATTAAGAATTAAATTTTAGTGAAAAACTCTTTTAAAATTCTATATTTGTAGAAAACAGAATTGTCCTCACACAACGAAGGTTCGTGGTCCAAACCATGGAGGAAATGGTTCCAGCCGAGGTCGTGGAACACCCAGTAGAGGTGCTGAAGGATCGGATGTGGGACAACCAAGGATGTGATAGCGGGTAAGTTCCTTGTTTTGCTTTAGAGATAGCTTATTCTTGTGTTGCTAGTGAAGTGCTTGAAACCTTGGATATGAACTTAGGAACTGTGCCTAGAAGGTAAGATAGTTTTATTAAGATCAGAGTGCGCAGAATAAGCGTAGTGTGATGAGTAGGATTGCACGGCTGTTAGTTAGTTGCAAATTTCGAGGACGAAATTTCTTTAAGGAGGGTAGAACTATAATATCCCGAAATTGGGCCTAGTAGGATTGGGCCTTGGGCTTTAGGAAAATTTTTGTATCATCTTGTTACTTGTGTTAGCTCGGGTATGATTTTTATTGTGGGCTTAGTATAGTTTTGTGAAGGTTTGGATTTAGTTACGAAGTTAGAATAATTTTTAAGTTGAAGAAATTAGTGAAGTGGATTAAGTGAACTTGACACTTAAGTTAATTTAAGTGTTAAATTTAGCACATGAGGAGCTAGTGGCAAGATGGTTAGGACGCAGGAAGAGTTGCTTGAGGGAAGTGGTTCGAGTTGCTTGGGGAGAATTTTGAAGACTTTATTTTTTATGTATCCTAGCATTAATGGACGGTCAAGCTTTACATATGGAAGGTTGGACTTTCAATTTTTATGGCAAGTTGAATATTAGTTTAAGGTAAGTTTGATGTTTGGGAAAGAAATCAATGGTTTTAAGGCTCATGGGAGAACATAAGGCATGATGTAGGGTGTCTTGTTATGGAAAGAATTGTGTGGAAAGATTTGACTTGGAAGTCCATGTATGTGGACGGCATGTGTAGCTAAAGGAAGGGAACTCAGAGTGTGATTCGGGATTTGGTAGGAGACCAAATCGGCATTTAGGAGAAGGAAGAACCACGTTTCGAGATCGTGTTAGATTCGAGTAGTTCGGGATTTCACTAATAGGCAGGTGTGTAGTTAGCCTACCGTTTTTCGGGTGTTTGTGTTATATCTGTATGTGTTAAATATGTGCTAACTAGTGCAATGGAAATTGTGATATGGATACCCTCAAGGGGTATGTCGATAATCCGGTAAGTACCAAATCTGATCAAATGTGATTACTATTATGAATATGTGATAATATGCTTGATGAACATGCTCATGCATTATTATATTATGTCATTATGGAATGTTGCATGTGCATGGGTTGGGATATGATATGAAAGAAGGTACGGGTGTACTTCGAGTACGTGGTTTGATGTTAGCCTTGAGCTACATCGTGGATTGACGTTGACTAAGGTCACGTTGTGGATTAATTGCGATTTAGTTCGCGTGGCTTGATGAGTGGCTGTATGCCTCATCATGGTTGATATCGGCTATGTGCCATATCGTGGTTGATGAGTGACTATGTGTCCCATCGTGGTTTTGGTGTTAGCTACGGCTACATCGTGGATTGGCGCTGACTGAGGTCGCGTTGTGGATTATTGTGCTTAATTGCACGTGGACGACATTGATTGCCTTTTGGAGTAAAAAGGAGAGGGTGATTTGATAATCCCCTGGTGTGTGGTGGCTGGATACGGGGGTGTGTAGAGGATGAACCCTAGGTTGGGTTGGGTGCATTTTGCATAATTTTAATGTATATGTGGATTAATTAGAAATGGGCCAAGCCCAGTATATGAATGTGGATCAGTGTGGAAATGGGTTAAGCCCGATATGTGGAATTATGCTGTTAATTACCCTGTTACCTGTTAAGTGATATGAATACGGGCCAAGCCCAGAATGTGTTATTATGTGAATATGATATCTTATTATCTGATATATGGGTTAATATGTGGTTAACATGTGGGTGGAAATAAGTGGATTAACTATGCACTGAGTCTGTTTGACTCACCCAATTTTTCTCAAACCTTTCAGGTGATGCATAAAGCTTGGACCGGGTTGGAGTGGATACGAGGTGGCCCATGCAGTAAATATTTTATTTGTTTTACACATTTTATTTATGAAAGGTTATTTATTGTAATAAGGCCATTTTAAGTATTTAAGGACTTTTATTATGTTTTAAGTTGGATTGTCGATTATATTATTATTTGAAAATGTTTTATTTTAAACAACTTAATTTTATTTGGAACTTTAATTACATAATGTTTTAGTAAAGACAACAAAATTTTATGTTTTTAACTCTAAGTCAAAAGTTTTTCAAACGTTTTCCGCAGTGGCATTTCAAATTCGGTCATAGCATATGGGCCGGGTTTGGGGTGTTACAATTTATGAAATGTAAGGTTAAACACTTTGGTAATGAAAACAATTGTTGATTTGAAAAGGTGGTATGAAAACTAAAAATCAACTAAGTAATCTAAGAAAAAGAAAAAGTAAAAATTCCAATGCGCAATTTCTAAAAGACGAGTTTTAATCAATATGACATAAATGTGTTAGATCAATTTCATTCTTTAACTTAGAACTACTAAAACTATGTTCATATTGTTACGAATAATTCCACTGTAACACCCCTAACCTGTATCCGTCTCCGGATTAGGGTTACGGGTATTACCAGATAAGTAAAAACTTTTATTCAAACAATTTATGTCTTAGTTAAACATCCTTATAAAAAAATGTTTCAATTTTAAACAGACAATCCCATATGCATAATACATACTTAATATACTAAACTAAGTCGTATTCAATATGATCATGGATGAACACAAAATGATCATGCAATGTACATTTCAATAATACCACATAACAATGCAAATACCATAAACCTCAATTATCATATCTTTTTTTTAATGAAATGCTCATACAAACAAACTAATCGTATCTAATTAATTAAAATAACCATGATCCACATATCGTCCTATTTCAACTTACTTATAAAACCGAAAACATGTGGTTTAAAAACCTCATCCCATACGGCCGAAACATACAAGCTTATTACAATATCATGCACACACTCATTTACTTGACCGATTATATGTAACACCCCAAACCCGGCCCATTTGCTATGACCGAATTTGAAATGCCACTGCGGAAAAACGTTTGAAAAACTTTTGACTTAAAGTTAAAAACATAAAAAAATTTTGTTGTCTTTACTAAAACATTGTGTAATTAAGGTTCCAAATAAAATTAAGTTGTTTAAAATAAAACATTTTCAAATAATAATGTAATCGACAATTTAACTTAAAACATAATAAAAATCCTTAAATACTTAAAATGGCCCTTATTACAATAATTAAATACTTAAAATACTGAAACATAAATTGTATAAAGAAAATCCTCTTTTGCATGGGCCACCTCGTATCCACTCCAACCCGGTCCGAGCATCACCTGAAAAGATATCCCACGAGGGGTGAGTCAACAGACTCAATGTGTAACAATACACTAAAAGTCCAATCGATCATAGCAATAAAGCCCATAATATAGCAAATAATAATTTATCAATTCACATGTACATATAAAATGAAATGCAATCCCGAACCCAACTTAGATATCCATCCGCTACACACCACCCGTACCTACCAATCACACCGTGGGGATTACTAAATCGACCCTCCATCCGCTACACACCATCGAAAGCAGTTGCTGCAGTCAACATGCACATCGCCCTTATAATCGTGGCATTGCCACCAGATAATTGTGACAGAGTCACCGGATTCATAATATCGTGACCGAAGTCACCGAATTCATAATATCGTGACCGAAGTCACCGGATTCATAATATCGTGACCGAAGTCACCGGATAATGTGGTAAAACCACCGGAACACTTCCCCTTTCAATATTACCCGTATGCCCATGCAATAACATATTATTTCAATATCAAGCCATAAACCCTCATGTCATATCAGAATCGTACATATTTCATATTTATGCTTAAAGCATTATTAACGATGCAGATATCATGTCTTGTACATTATCCCAAAATCATAATCAAATATCGAATATGTTTCATATTAAAATCATACATAGTACGAAGGAATAACGTACCTCAATTCACCGTACCATTGAATGGTACCCGAAGCCATAATCATTTATATTTCTTTATAAACACATCCATATTAATAAAGCTATTAATCAATTAGAATTTTAGTATAAGTTACACACCTTGCAAACACAAAGAGCGATAGAACTTTAGGATTTCCGACTCTTGCCTACACGTATACAGAACCTACATATCACTATGTGAGAAATCGGTTTTCACTAAAAAGATATGGCCTTTGGCCGAATATCATTGTCCCTTACCTTGGATTATCCAAAACTCGAACGATCTCCCCCTAAACGTTGACTACGAGAAAACCCCGAAAATCTTCCTTCAAAGGTTTAGCCACGGAGAAATAAGAGAATTAGATTCCTAAAATCGATTAATCCAAAGAAAATAAAGAAGAATCCATTAATAGAAAAGCCTTACCCGAACACGATGATCGATTAACCCTTACTTGAACTATAAGGAATTCGGCCTTAGCAAAAGAAAAGAAAGAAAGAAATGATGAAAAAGTATGGGATGGTTTCGGCTATGAGGAAGAAAGAGAGAAAGAGAATGAAAAAGTAAAAGAAAATAAAAGAGAATGCTTTTGGTGTAAAGATAAATTCGGCACTAGAGAGGATAGAAAGAATGGTAAATGTCTTCAAAAATGACAATATTTTGGTTCCAAAAGAAAGTAAGCTTGAGAGGAAAATAAGAAATAAAGATATCAATTTGGTCAAAATGCAAAGGCCAAAACAAAGTAAACTTTTTACCAAATGCCAATAGGCAAATTCGGCTAAGAGAAAAAATATTGGACAAAGGAAAAATGCACAAATTGACAACTTTTTGGTCAACTAAAACCTCCCTAATCCCATACCAAAATAGCCTACACAATCCCCCTTTTTCCTCCTTAATTCTTCCCTATCAACCCCATAATTTCCAACACAATTAAACCACTCCCTTAGCCCCTTATGCCGTCTAGGTTCATGGTCAAATGACCATGGAAAAGCTTCCAAAACAACACCCACTCTTCAAGCCTCTTGTCCCCTAAACCTTCCTTATCAACTTGATTCCTTACCATAACTCCTAACTTGCCTTTTCCTTTTGGTCTACTATCCATAAATGATAAAGTCCAAACTTATCTTAATTATAGTTGACCAACACTTAATGTAAGGTGCATAAAAATAAAGTCTTCAAAATGCTCATCATGCTACTCGAACCTCTATCCTCAAGCTACCCATTCAAATGCCATAACCACTTTGCCACTAACTCCTCATGTGCTAGAATTTAACACTTAAATTAACTTAAGTGTCAAGTTCACCTAATCCACTTCACTAAATTTTTAATACTAAGAATTATTCTAGCTTCATAACTAAATCCAAACCTTCACAAAACTATACTAAGCCCACAATAAAAATTATACCCAAGCTAACACAAGTAACAAAATGATATTCATAAATTTTCCTAAAACCCAAGGCCCAATCCTACTAGGCCCAATTTCGGGATGTTACATTATACAAAGACATACATATAATATTTCATGTACATTACATAGCTTGTACTAAGTCTAGATAAAGTCAAACACTTAATCAAATCAAGAAATCACATATAGCAAATTTCATATATATATATATATATATATATATATCAATACATCATAGATATGCGCATTTACCAAATTCGAAATTAAGCTCAAACAACTAATTCTTCAAACAAATTTGTTTACATGTAGATATCTCTCATAAACTTAATCGAACACACATATGCATTGCATAACATATTTCATATTCCATAAAATGACTGAAGTTAATGCACACACATAAATTCCAAATGATACTTAACTAATACATACTAGCCTTGACTTAACCATCTAACCGTTATTAACATCTTAGCTTAAACCTAATAATCTTCTATAATATACATTCGAAAGTTATTCATACCAAATGATCTCATGGCAATCATCCATACACTTAACCATCCAGGTAAACTAAATTAAGCCAACTGAAAGGTACATTTTTCTATCATATCTACTTCATTAGAACCGAATCAAAAATGCAGAACATATCAATATGTCAAGCTTATGCTAGATACACCACATATATATATATATCATATAACTACTTTTTATACATGATTAAACCATGACCAAATTTATACATACAAAAGCATTATAAACAAGCCATTATAACAAAAGTATGGGAATTAAATTTAACCCAATAGAGATAGCCATTTTCGCATGGCTATAAACATTAACAAGTATCATTCAAAATATCAAGCTAGCCTATACAAGCCTTGTGCTTAAAAAATTCAACTTCTATGAGTACCAAAATAAGTCGATAGTGTGAGTGACTTCAACGATGATTCCCCGAGCCCGTAGCTTGATCAAAATCTATAACACAGAGTGAAAACATACAGAGTAAGCTAACTTAGCCTAGTAAGTCTTAAGCAACTACATTATAACACTCAACCATTCAAGCATTATATACAATCAACTTATAACATTAGATATACATGGCTTACTTAAAAACTCACCATAATAAAGTATCATTACCTCACTTATTCAATAACTTTCATTTCCTTACCAAATACACCATTTACCGATTGTACGTACGTTAGCACATATCTATGTATATAAATACACCTACTTGAACGTCTTAACCACACTCAAGCTTTCAAATAACCAGTAACCACATGGCACATTTTATATATAAATTCCACAACCACAGGTATAACACATTTCTTTCATTATTTTATTTACTCATCAGCATAGCATATATATATATAACATTAAAGCATGAAAAATACATACCTTGTAGCCGAATTAACAATTTCACTTTCAAAAGCTTAAGCTTACATGTTTTGTTTCATGACTATATTACTACATAATCGAAGTTCGAAATTGAAAACTCACCGGTATAGAACCTACTAGGCATTAGCCCGAATCACGCACACACTGGCACTAGGCCTGCTATACTCAAGGTCCGAGATTTAAACACTAGCATTTAGCCTGCTAGGCAATAAGCCCGATATGATTCACGGTACAAGGCTTGCTAGGCATTTAGCCCGATATAGATCACCGGCACAAGGCCTGCTAGGATCAAAGCCCGAGTATCAACACAATTAACCATTCCATACACCTTTCTTAATACCAAAATCACATATATCCAACACATTTCATAATACTATCACTTATCAAATTCGAATATGCTTAATCACATTACATTAAATAAATAACATCAATCCAATATTCTACCACCAACATTCGGCAACTTCGTATATATATCCTCAAAATATTTAAATTTCATCGTTCATTAAGTTACATAAATAATTTTCAACATATATTTGCTTAAAGACTTACCTCGACTTTCAACGGACGATAAAGACCGGCTATTCGATAACCTTTGCCTTTCCCCGATCCAAATCCGTTTTTCTTTGTTCTTGATCTAAACACATTAAAATTTAGTTCATTCAAGCACATTTCATCTCAGTTTAGTCCCAAAACACATAAATGGGAAAATTACCATTTTACCCCTAATATATCACACTTTTACAATTTAGCCCCTATTGTACAAAACACAAAATACACATAATTTGCACTTAATTCCTTAGGGCCGAATCTTCCATACATCTATACAAAGGCATAGATTTCATTTATTTTGCATTTTAACCCCTCAAAATTTTATTTTCTCAATTTGTCCCTAATTACTCAAATTCACCAAAAATCTCAATACAAAATATATTAATCTAACATATATCTTTCATAATTCATCAACTATCATCATAAAACTTATGAACTCATCAATGACACATTTCAAAATAGTCATCAAAATAAAAAATTCAAGCATGGGTCTTGAAGTATTCAAAGCAACGATTTCAAAAACGTAAAAATTATCAAAAACCGAGAGCAAAACTCACCTTAATTTTAGCTTGCAAATGCCGAATGCCTAGCTAATTTTTTTCTTTCTTTTTCTTTTATGGTTTCGGCAAGAGGATGAATAACGTAAAGCCACTAACCCATTTTCTTTTATTATAAACTAATAGGTTATAAAATACATATAATATAAAATATAATATACATTATCATAAAAATAATAAACATTATTATAACATATAAAACTCATTCCATTTATTAGCTTGCCATCCACTAACCATGAAAATGGCTTAATTACCATGCAAGGCCACAATTTTTAAAAGCCACAACACTTTGATACCTCAATAAATAGCATGCAACTTTCACATTCCATGCAATTTCATCCTTTTATCAAATTAACACACAGACAAACAATTTAACTTACAAGAATTTACCACACGCTTAATCACATATTTACGGCACTGAAAATAATATTAAAATATTATTCAGACTCGGATTCGTGGTCCCAAAACCACCGTTCTGATTAGGGTCAAATTTGGACTGTTACAACTCTCCCCCTTAGGGATTTTCGTCCCCGAAAATCTTACCGTTAAACAGAGTCGGATATTGTTGTCTCATTGAACCCTCAGGCTCCCACGTAGCTTCTTCAATTCCATGTCGATTCCACAACACTTTTACTATCGGAATTTTCTTGTTTCTCAACTCCTTCACTTCACGAGCTAAGATACAGATCGACTCCTCCTCGTACGACATATCAGATCAGATTTCAATCTCAGACGGAGCAATCACATGCGACGGATCTGATCAATATTTACGAAGCATCAAAACGTGGAAGACGTTATGAATCTTTTCTAGATTAGAGGGAAACTTTAATTTATAAGCAGCAGGCCCAACACGTTCGACGATCTCATACGGTCCGATGAACCTCGGACTTAGTTTGCCTTTTCGACCAAAACGAAGTACTTTCTTCCACGGAGAAACTTTCAAAAATACCCTGTCTCCGACCTGAAACTCAATGTCTCTACGTTTTAAATCCGCGTATGACTTTTGGCGATCTGATATAGCCTTCAAACTATCTCGGATTACTGCCACTTTCTGTTCAGTCTCTTTAATCAAATCAACCCCGTGTATCTTGTTTTCACTGAGCTCGGTCCAGAACAAAGGTGTACGACACTTGCGGCCGTACAAAGCTTCGTAAGGTGCCATTTTGATACTAGATTGAAAGCTATTATTGTAATTCAATCAAAGGTAAGTATCGTTCCCACGTACCTTTAAACTCAAGGACGCAACATCTCAACATATCCTCGAGTATCTGAATAGTTCGTTCAGACTGACCGTCTGTCTACTGATGGAAAGCTGTGCTAAAATGTAGTTTGGTACCTAAAGCATCTTGCAACTTCTTCCAAAATCGCAACGTGAATCTCGGGTCTCTGTCTGAAATAATGGAAATCAGCACACCATGTAATCTCACAATTTGAGATACATACAACTCAGCAAGCTTATCGAGCGAATAGTCTGTACGAATTGGAATAAAATGAGCTGATTTGGTTAGTCTCTCCACTATAACCCAGACTGCATCTTTCTTGCTCAGTGTCGTAGGCAAACCGGATACAAAATCCATAGCAATTCTATCCCATTTCCATTCAGGTATCATGATCGACTGAAGTAACCCAGAAGGCATCTAATGTTCGGCTTTTACGTGCTACCAAACTAAGCACTTCGAGACAAATTCAGATACGTCCCGTTTCATACCAGGCCACTAATAGAACTGTTTCAAATCATTATACATTTTCGTGCTACCCGGATGTACCGACAATCGACTATTATGAGCCTCATTCAACAACATCTGAATCAAATCCACATTCCTCGGAACACATATTCAGCCTTTGAAGTTCAAACAATCATTTTCATCAATTCGAAACTCTGACTCTACATTACTTTCACACTGAACCCGTCTAGCCATCGAATCTTCGTCAACTTTCTGAGCATCACAAATTTGTTGAATAAATAACGGTCTTGCTTTTAATTCGGCTACTATCGAACCATCACCAGACATAGCTATATGTGCGTTCAACGCACGAAGAACAAATAATGACTTTCGACTTAAAGCATCTGCAACAACGTTAGCCTTTCCCGGATGATAGTCAATCACAAGCTCGTAATCTTTCAACAACTCTAACCATCTACGCTGTCTCAGGTTCAAATCTCTTTGTGTCATTAAATACTTTAAACTCTTGTGATCCGAATAAACATGACATTTTTTGCCAAATAGATAATGACTCCATATCTTTAACGCGAATACAATGGCTGCGAGCTCTAAATCATGCGTCGGATAATTTCTTTCATGCGGCTTCAACTGTCTCGAATCGTAGGCTATGACTTTGCCTTCCTGCATCAAAACGTAACCCAAACCATTCAGAGAAGCATCACTATAAACAACAAATTCTTTACCTAATTTAGGCTGCACTAACACTGGAGCTTTGGTTAGAAGGGTTTTCAACTGATCGAAACTTTTCTGACACTTTTCTGACCATTCAAATTTAGCGTCTTTCTGTAATAGCTTTGTTAACGGGGTAGCTATTATAGAAAAACCCTTCACGAATCGTCTGTAGTAACCAGCAAGTCCTAGGAAACTTCAAATTTCAGAAACATTCCTTGGTGGTTTCCAATCGAGTATAGCCGATATTTTATTCAGATCAACCCGTATGCCTGATGCCGAAACAACGTGACCCAGAAAACTGACTTCATTCAACCAGAATTCACACTTACTAAACTTTGCGAACAACTGTTTATCTCGCAAAGTTTGTAGCACAAGTCTCAGGTGTTCAGCATGCTTGGTTTCATCTCTGGAATAGATCAGAATATCATCTACAAACACTACCATAAACCTATCCAAATATTGACTGAAAATTCGATTCATCAAATCCATAAAGATAGCAGGTGCATTAGTGAGTCCAAAAGGCATAACCAAAAACTCATAGTGTCCATACCTCGTTCGAAAGGCAGTCTTTGGCACATTGGAATCTCTGACTCTCAACTGATAATAACCCGATCTCAAATCTATATTCGAAAACACTGAAGCCCCTTTCAACTGATCAAACAAATCGTCAATCTGAGGTAACGGGTATTTATTCTTTATAGTCACCTTGTTCAGCTGCCGATAATAAATACACATTCGCATAGTCCCATCTTTCTTTTTCACAAATAAGACTTGTGCACCCCAAGGAGAGAAGCTCGGTCGTGCAAAGCCCCTATCTGTTAACTCTTGCAACTGTGCTTTCAACTCTTTTAATTCTGTAGGTGCCA
Source organism: Gossypium australe (assembly GCA_005393395.2). NCBI lineage: Eukaryota > Viridiplantae > Streptophyta > Magnoliopsida > Malvales > Malvaceae > Gossypium > Gossypium australe. The sequence goes on from CM016615.1 coordinate 19,534,779, forward strand.
TCCGATACGGAGCTATTGAAATTGGAGTCGTCCCCGGTACTAATTCAATACCAAATTCTATTTCTTGGACAAGTGGTAAACTCGGTAGTTCTTTAGGAAACACATCGGTGTATTCACACACAACTGGTACGGATTCAATCAACTTTTCAGTCACTTTACTATCAAGCACATAAGCAAAGTAAGCTTCATACCCTTTCCTCATATACTTCCGAGCTAGCATCGAAGATATTAATGTTGGTAACCCATTCAGATCATTAGATTCAATCCGAATAATTTCACCGCTCTGACATCTCAAATCAATGGTCTTTCTCTTGCAATTGACAACAGCGTCGTGCAAAGTTAACCAGTCCATTCCCAAAATTATATCGAACTCGTCGAAAGGCAACAACACTAAATCAGCTGGGAAGCATGAATCCCGAATCATCAACGGGCAACCTTTACACACTTTGTCGACTAGAACACACTGACCCAAGGGGTTTGATACTCGAATTACAAACTCAGTAGACTCAACAAGCAGAGTCTTACTGGATACTAATGTTTCACACAGATAAGAATGAGTCAAACCCGGATCAATCAATGCAATCACAGTAGTATCATAAAGTGTGAAAGTACCGGTAATAACATCTGGAGAAGTAGCATCCTCCCTAGCGCGAATAGCATATGCTCTAGCAGGTGCTCGAGCCTCTGATCGAACTGCAGTGTCCTTCGTTCCTCTCTGACTGCCACCTACATTCCCTGAATGTCTGGGTGGTCTGCCTCGTGCTGACGCGTTGCTCAGTTTAGTGTTCTGAGCTGTATTTTGCTCGGCTAGCATCGGGCACGCTCGAATGAAATGGTCCGACAATCCACAATTAAAGCAGGACCGATCATGGAATCTACAACTCCCAGAATGCCATTTTCCACAATGCTTGCACTCAGCCCGGTTCTACTGAACATTACTAAACTAGCCATCGAAGTGGCTCGGGAACCCATAGGAGGTCGGTCTTGTCTAGAGAAATCTGAAGTAGCCTTATGGCGACTGGATTCATCTTTAAACTTCTTTGATGCGGAATGAAAGGTCTTACTCAATGATCTCTTTTGAATGTCTCTAGCTTCAAACTCGGCTTTTCTTTTCTCTTTCCCGAGCTCTTCAGCTTTACAAGCTCGTTTGACAAGTACCACAAACTCTTTGATCTCGAGTATGCCAACTAGCAATTTAATATCTTCATTCAGACCGTCTTCAAACCTTTTGCACATAATGGCTTCCGTTGACACACACTCTCGGGCATATCGGCTCAATCTAACGAACTTCTGTTCATACTCAGACACGGTCATTTGACCCTGTTTTAGTTCTAGAAATTCTTTTCATTTCTGATCGATGAATCTCTGACTGATATATTTCTTACGAAACTCGATCTGGAAGAAATCCCAAGTCACTTTTTCTTTCGGAACCACCGATACTAATGTATTCCACCAGTGATATGCAGTGTCCTGTAGTAAAGATATAGCACACTTCAAGCATTCGTCTGGTGTACATGACAGCTCATCGAGCACCCGGAAAGTGTTATCAAGCCACATCTCAGCTCGTTCCGCATCGTCATCATCATTAGCTTTAAATTCCTCGGCCCCATATTTTCTAATTTTATCAACGAGAGGCCTACTAGATCTCATCGGATCTATCATCGGAGGTGCTGAAGGTATCGGAGTTGGATTATTCGGGGGTGGAGGTTGTTGTACAGCTGGATTAGTCCGAATAAATTGGGTAAACCATTCATTCATCATCTGGTAGAAGGCTTGCTTAGCCTCCCCCTCATGGCTACCCGAAATAGGTCGAGAGTCTGCCGGCGCTGACCCATGTGCGAGATCAAGCGCTACGCTCTCTACATCATCAGCTACGGCTCTGTTAGGATCCATTTACTATATAAAACACAATTTAAATGTCAGAAGTCACCACACAATCGTACTCTAAAATTAAGGAATGTATAGGTAGACTCTCACGTGTTACGGTAGTCCTAGAATTACCTAAACTATAAGCTCTGATACCAATCAAATGTAACACCCCTAACCCGTATCCGTCGCCAGATAAGGGTTACGGGTATTACCAGATAAGTAAAAACTTTTATTCAATCAATTTATGTCTTAGTTAAACATCCTTATAAAAAAATGTTTCAATTATAAACAGACAACCCCATATGCATAACACATACTTAATATACTAAACTAAGTCATATTCAATATGATCACGGATGAACAAAAAAATGATCATGCAATGTACATTTCAATAATACCACATAACAATGCAAATACCATAAACCTCAATTACCATATCTTTTTATTTTATGAAATGCTCATACAAACAAACTAATCGTATCTAATTAATTAAAATAAGCATGATCCACATATCGTCCTATTTCAACTTACTTATAAAACCGAAAACATGTGGTTTAAAAACCTCATCCCATACGGCCGAAACATACAAGCTTATTACAATATCATGCACACACTCATTTACTTGACCGATTATACAAAGACATACATATAATATTTCATGTACATTACATAGCTTGTACTAAGTCTAGATAAAGTCAAACACTTAATCAAATCAAGAAATCACATATAGCAAATTTCATATATATATATATATATATATCAATACATCATAGATATGCGCATTTACCAAATTCGAAATTAAGCTCAAACAACTAATTCTTCAAACAAATTTGTTTACATGTAGATATCTCTCATAAACTTAACCGAACACACATATGCATTGCATAACATATTTAATATTCCATAAAATGACTAAAGTTAATGCACACATATAAATTCCAAATGATACTTAACTAATACATACTAGCCTTGACTTAACCATCTAACCGTTATTAACATCTTAGCTTAAACCTAATAATCTTCTACAATATACATTCGAAAGTTATTCATACCAAATGATCTCATGGCAATCATCCATACACTTAGTCATCCAAGTAAACTAAATTAAGCCAACCGAAAGGTACATTTTTCAATCATATCTACTTCATTAGAACCGAATCAAAAATGCAGAACATATCAATATGTCGAGCTTATACTAGATACACCACATATATATATATATATCATATAACTACTTTTTAAACATGATTAAACCATGACCAAATTTATACATACAAAAGCATTATAAACAAGTCATTATAACAAAAGTATGGGAATTAAACTTAACCCAATAGAGATAGACATTTTCGCATGGCTATAAACATTAACAAGTATCATTCAAAATATCAAGCTAGCCTATACATGCCTTATGCTTAAAAATTCAACTTCTATGATTACCAAAATAAGTCGATAGTGTGAGTGACTTCAACGATGATTCCCCGAGCCCGTAGCTTGATCAAAATCTATAAAACAGAATGAAAACATACAGAGTAAGCTAACTTAGCTTAGTAAGTCTTAAGCAACTACATTATAACACTCAACCATTGAAGCATTATATACAATCAACTTATAACATTAGATATACATGGATTACTTAAAAACTCACCATAATAAAGTATCATTACCTCACTTATTCAATAACTTTCATTTACTTACCAAATACACCATTTATCGATTGTACGTAAGTTAGCACATATCTATGTATATAAATACACCTACTTGAACATCTTAACCACACTCAAGCTTTCGAATAACCAGTAACCACATGGCACATTTTATATATAAATTCCACAACCACAGGTATAACACATTTCTTTCATCATTTTATTTACTCATCAGCATAGCATATACATATAACATTAAAGCATGAAAAATACATACCTTGTAGCCGAATTAACAAATTCACTTTCAAAAGCTTAAGCTTACTTGTTTTGTTTCATGACTATATTACTACATAATCGAAGTTCGGAATTGAAAACTCACCGGTATAGAACCTACTAGGCATTAGCCCAAATCGCACACACACTGGCACTAGGCCTGCTAGACTCAAGGTCCGAGATTTAAACACCGGCATTTAGCCTGCTAGGAAATAAGCCCGATATGATTCACCGGCACAAGGCCTGCTAGGTATTTAGCCGGATATAAATCACCGGCACAAGGCCTGCTAGGCTCGAAGCCCGAGTATCAACACAATTAACCATTCCATACACCTTTCTTAATACCAAAATCACATATATCCCATACATTTCATAATACTATCACATATCAAATTCGAATAAGCATAATCACATTACATTAAATAAATAACATCAATCCAATATTCTACCACCAACATTCGGCAACTTCATATATATATCCTCCAAATATTTAAATTTCATCATTCATTAAGTTACATAAATAATTTTCAACATATATTTGCTTAAAGACTTACCTCGACATTCGACGGACGATAAAGACCGGCTATTCGATAACCTTTGCCTTTCCCCGATCCAAATCCATTTTTCTTTCTTCTTGATCTAAACACATTAAAATTTAGCTCATTCAAGCACATTTCATCTCAATTTAGTCCCAAAACACATAAATGGGCAAATTACCATTTTACCCCTAATATTTCACACTTTTACAATTTAGCCCCTATTGTACAAAACACAAAATACACATAATTTGCACTTAATTCCTTAGGGCCGAATCTTCCATACATCCATACAAAGGCATAGATTTCATTTATTTTGCATTTTAACCCCGCAAAATTTTATTTTCTCAATTTAGCCCTAATTACTCAAATTCACCAAAAATCTCAATACAAAACATATTAACCTAACATATATCTTTCATAATTCATCAACTATCATCATAAAACTCATGAATTCATCAATGAAACATTTCAAAATATTCATCAAAATAAAAAATTCAAGCATGGGTCTTGAAGTATTCGAAGCAACGATTTCAAAAACGTAAAAATTATCAAAAACCGAGAGCAAAACTCACCTTAATTTTAGCTTGCAAATGCCGAATGCCTAGCTAATTTTTTTTCTTTCTTTTTCTTTTATGGTTTCGGCAAGAGGATTAATAACATAAAGCCACTAACCCATTTTCTTTTATTATAAACTAATAGATTATAAAATACATATAATATAAAATATAATATACATTATCACAAAAATAATAAACATTATTATAACATATAAAACTCATTCCATTTATTAGTTTGCCGTCCACTAACCATGAAAATGGCTTAATTGCCATGCAAGGCCACAATTTTCACATTCCATGCAATTTCATCCTTTTATCAAATTAACACACAGACAAACAATTTAACTTACGAGAATTTACCACACGCTTAATCACTTATTTACGGCACTGAAAATAATATTAAAATATTATTCAGACTCGGATTCATGGTCCCGAAACAACCGTTCCGATTAGGGTCAAATTTGGACTGTTACATCCACGAAAACTTGGTATTTTGTTAACTAACGCACATACATACTTATAAAATCAATTAATCTCTTAAACATATTCCTATGTCAGTTTAAACAATTAATTAATTTTCATAAGCAAGCATAAGATTAAGAGAGGTAACAATATATTCCTATATTGAAACAATTTAATCACAATAATCGCACAAGTTATGGAAGGCTAAAGTATCGCTTAATACCATTGCTAATTTAACCCTTGGCTACCTTAGAAGATTAAACATGCACCAATTAAATACTATGTCAGTTAGTTATAATTTCAATCCAATTAATAATTAATTCAATTCCTACCTTAGAACTAAAATGTAAGCATAACATAGGCATGGTTTTATTTAATTGAACAATTTACCAAGGCCTATAAATACACAAACATGATTTTAATAATTTAAGCGAACAAAATGTAATCAATCTAACACGAATTAAATTTAAGTCATTTTAATTAAATCAAGAATAACAACACAACAAATATTATTAATCATGGTCACAACATAAACGAGAAAAAATAAAGAGAAAGGAACTAGGAAACAAATCTCGATATTTCTCCGAAGCCAGACTAGTGCGCTCCTTTTCTTCTCTGCCCATCCTATCAATCCAAGGGGCGTTCTAGATCTTTTTCTAGAGGGGAAATTAGCAAAGGAAGGAGGACAAAGGAAATGGGAAAACAAGAAAGGGAATGGAAGAGAAAAATGAGAGAATAATGGGTGAAGTGAGGAATGGGGTAGATGATTTTTGAGGAAGAGAAGAGGGGTAGTTATAGGTGGAGTGGCTACTAAAAATAGCAAAAAAAAATCAGCCACTCCCTCTCCATTGGCCGATCATGCTTTGAGCAAGGTTTTACTGATTCAAACTTGTTATTTTTAGCTTGGAACTAAAAATAGAAGGCATCGAAAGAGGAGGGGTTTGAACAAAATTAAAGGAAAATTCAAGGGTTGTTTTGTAATTGTAAGAAGCAGCTAAATGAGTTGATTGGGTTAGCTTATGGGACAGTTTGGGCCTCCAAATCATTGATGGATCAGTCCTCTTCTCTTAACACAATTGGGCTGCATTTTCTTCTTCAAGCTTATAATTAATTTTTAAACCAATTTATGTAAGACCAAAATTAATTAACGAATATATTCAATAAACATGTTTGAATCGTCCATGGCAATGAAAATTAATTAGGCATACCATTGATTCACTAGATACAAAAATTGCCTCAGCAGTTCAAGCTTCTTGAGCACCTCCAGACGAACTAATGTCCAGAGTGTGAATACTACAATAATATATAAAACAACAAGGAGGTATCCGCAAGTATACGAGTCGAGTTGTAATATAGTTTTACAAAATAGTAGGTGAGTACTCCAAGGATCGTACCCAAGGGAGGCGAGTATTAAATCAATTCTAACCTAAACACTAAAAGATCGAATTAGTACTTTAAATAAATTATAGTACAAAACACAAAAGAAAGGTTTTTAAAGTTTTTAGAATAATAAAATAACATAAAATAAATAAAATTTAGGAGATGGAAAAATAGAGTAAAATAATTGATGACTTCCCGGGGTTGTTAATAAATTATAGTACGAGAACATAAAACAAAGGGTTTTAAAGTTTTTAACCAATTTTGGGTTAATTCCTACCTTGATGACTTCCGGAGGTTGTCAGGCACAGGGTTTGTTTCACGTTCTTCCTTTTCCCAAACAGCTGGTCTGTTAAGTAACCCTATAAAATAATTAATAGATCATACCTCCACTCACTAATCCCCCGCAGAGGGAATAGTTCCTCATGGGTTTCATAGACAATATGAAATCGATATAAAGGGAAAGCATGCTAATTAAATTGACAAGATAAAGTAAATGAAAAAGCCTGATTGTATTGAAATTAAGCTCGAAAGCACATAGTGTGAATGCTTCCACAATTCAAATATCTTGAAATCAACAAGAAAAAATAAAAGAAATCTAAAACCTAAGAATGAAAGAAAACCAAACTAAATTTTACAGAGAGAATCTAGGCTAAATGAATTATGTCGATAACGTGTGCCAAAGGAGCCTAGTTATAGCTTTTAGGTGGTTGTCGTCCTTAACCCTAGGTTAGCTGACGTCTTTGAGCTTTAGGTTTGATTGTGCAGACCAAAACGCCCTTGCTTCGTATTTAATTTCTTTCATAGAGTCATTTTGGCGACACACCAAGACGTATGTCACAACATAGGTAGCAATATACTCTATGAGACGCCTTTAGGGGTATGTCACGACACCCTCAGTCTATGTCGCGACATCGAAGGCATACTTAAGTTTTGTCTATTTTGTTCCCTATGTTGCGACACCGAGCCATCCGAGTTGCGACATAGTGACCAGTATTCATTTAATACGCCTTCTAGTGGTCTCTTACACACTCACAAAGTGTGTTAGCTCGCCCTTGGGCCTCATTCAGCCCCTAAGATCAATAAAAGGCTCAATTTGCACATTTTATCAAATGTAAATAAAACTAAGAAAACTTAACTAAAACATAAAGAAAATTCTTGTATTCAAGCTCCTTAAATGAAAAAACCAATTTAATATGCTACACCGAATTATGGCAAATCAAAATCCCCCACACTTAAGTCAGTGCTTGTCCTCAAACAACATAAACAAAAATAAGAAATAAAGGTGACGGCCCTTGAGCAAATATCATACAAGTATTGACTTTGGAGCATATGACTTAAGCATTTCATGCTTACTAACAACTTTAACATGATGAGTATTTAACTTACCACTTTTGACCTCAAACATCTAAGTTCAGTATGTTACAAAATATATAAGTATTAAGGGTCTCAATTGTAGGGGTCCATCAATAAATCGTACAAGTACTTTGATAATCTGAGAAGAATACAAATAATCATTATGCATATGTTCAATATGATGTCCATTCATGCATAAGGATATTTACGTCACATAGGACTTTTTGGCTTGTAACGTTCTAAGGCTTAGGACAAGTATGAAATTCAAAGATAGAGCATCAAGAGGGTTACAAACATGAAAATAGTTGGCCCATCGTACTGAACCCTATTCTTCCCTCCTCAGTGACCCTTACCCGCTTCCCACCTTTATTCTCCTTCTCTCACCTTCCTTGTCTCTCCATACATAGGAAGTCATTGCGTGACATAGTAACTAGGCTAGCCTTATGAGTTTTTGTGCACTAATAAATGAGTTTTTCTTTCTTTTGTGACTTTGTGACTTTTCTGTTTTTTAATACATCTCACTCATGAATGCTTTTTCGCCAATTTAAGACCTTTTCTACTCGTACTACTTTTATTTTTTGGATTTTTCTTTTTGTTTCACACATTAGGCTAACTTATAGTTTGTATATCACATCAATCTTTCCTATTTCACTCTATTTTTACAAACTCCGTCGTGATGTATCTACTTAACCCTTAATATGTATGGCCAAACGTCTATAGTTGTGCAGTGCAGGACCAAAGAAAAAGGGCAAATACAAAATAACGTTTTCAGGCTCAAGGTTTGTAAAGAGGTTCATCAAGATGTGTCAACAGACTCAAAAATTTGTACTAAAGGTGAAAAACAAATAGGTCAGCTTTTTGGCTCACAATGCCCTAGGTCATCCCTAATTATCTCAACATGCACAAACTTAATCAACCAAACAAATACAAATTCAACCATTTATCATTCAAACTAGCATACTTGTTTCCTTGTATTTTCTATATCACTTGGTACAGTTGTTTACTTAATGCCTATTTACAGTGTAACATATAGAACTTAGTAGTCTAATAATCACAATTTTAAAATCACCTAGCATCATGCCAAATTTATTTGTAAACAAAATCAACATATGTACATGCTCCTAACCAATCACTTGTATTTCTACAAGCTCAAGCACACCAAAGACAAGGAAAAATCAAAGAAAAATGTAAAAATCAACAAGTTCTCTGTTACCCAACCGGACTTTAGTTGACACATTGCCTTCAATGTGTAGCCCATATAAATATAAGGAAAAAAGTTACTTGATTGATCGTGGTTGCTCAAATTGCTAATGGTGGGTGCTTTCTCCTTTGATCGTGTTAAGCTCAAATTGTTTGTGCCTCATTCATGTTGGATTCCTACAAGGAAAACTTAAACAAAATGTAATATAAAAATCCAAAATACAATTTTTCCCAAAAATAAAAAATGTTCAATAATCCTCTTCAAAATCCATCTCCTCACTTTCTTCATCCTCCTTGCTTTCTTGCCCCTCTTCTTCCTATTCCACATTTGTTGCTCCAAACATGTCGGTGTCTAATTGGGGACCCATATGTTGTTTTACCTAGCCAATTCTTGAAAAATTGATCACGATTCTTACATCCATTGAATCATCCAATCTAACTTTGGATGAATAATCTCACCAACTTCTTGTTGAGCTTGTGCCAACCTCTAGGATGAAGTTGGTGTAGTTGTCACTTATTGCTATCACTTGTTCCAATCTTTTATTTGTTTGGCTTGCAACCCAAAGTATTATTCGAACAAGGTGTCCCAGATGATACTTCTAGAAGGTTTCAGTGACTACTCAGTGGATGTCATAGGTACACCTGCCTATTTACAAAAGGCCTTCACTAAATGGGGAAAGAAAACTCCCACCTTCTGGCTACTAATGCACCTCTTCAAATTCTGATGGATCCATTTGTCGACACAGACCTTCTTTTTCTGCAAAATAACATAGATTAAAACTTCTTTAAAAGTATTAACGTTAAAAACATTTAATGCTGGTACTATTTGTGTGCACACAAATTGAATCCATATATTAGCCTTAGGAAACATAATTGCTTGATGAAAAGATACTGGAATATTGGTACCTACGCAATATTTCCATTCACCCCTCTCTTTAGTCAAAAAGTTCATGATACTATCCATATCTATATCTGAAAATATTCTAGTTTAGTTTCATCAATAAAATCATTCTTATACTATGGTGCATTATAAAAGTCGAAAATAATTTGAGGGGTTACTCGCATTTCTTTCCCTCGCACAAGTATCATATCGCACATATGGTCTTCAGTATTTCTAGACTCTTGATCCTGAAAAGAAGCATAAAACTCCTGACAATAGGGACCACAGCATTCTCTTTTAGAATCGTCCAAAAACCTTCCTATTTCTAATATCTTACTAAAGGTCATATTTCCTTACACAGGATCATTGACAGATCAAATCTCCTTTCATGGATAAAGGTTTTTCCTTGTAGTTCAGTAAAATATTTTACAATATTAGGGGTTGCAAAATTAGGGGGTTTGGACCCATCAATGGTTCGGATTTGTTGGTTCTTCTAACTTTTCTAGGGGGCATGTTTAAACTAAGAACCTAGTCGAGCAATATCTAATAAAACAATAAAAAGCTTGAGTTAGGAACCCTTAATTTTGAAGAAATCTTCAAGCCCTTGCCGTTCAAGTTGGTACTTGGTTCCTTTGTGTGCTCCCTTCATTCACTACACTGAAAGATCTTGAATGATGAGAGATTCTTACTAGTTGCAAGGAGTTTGGATTTAGGATTTTTAAGGTATGATTAGTTTTGGGAGCTTTAAGAAGATTAAGAGGTTAATGAGATGTTAAATATGTTTATAAGGAGTATTAGGGTTAAGAATAGGTGTTTTGGGTTTTTAAATTTGGGTAAATGAAGGGTTAGTTCGTTAGCTTGCGCGAATGGGTCGGGTGAACCCTGTAAAAAATTACAGCGATGTCGCGACACAGGGGTTCTATGTCGCGACATCCCTGGTAGCTTACCGTTGTCATGATATAAGGGTTTTGTTTCGCGACACATCTTTGAGTTTAGAAATTTGGGAAGACTATAACTAAACTATGTGTTTGACATTGTTCGACAGAGTCAAATTATCATTCCAACCAATAATATCATATCATGGCCGAATATAACTAATTAAGTGTTTGACATTGTTACAAGCTGATTTGCATTTCAAAATGTGCACTCTATTAATAAGTATTTATCAATGCATGGCTCAAATCAACTTCAAATGCGCATATACCAAACTAATACAACTCCCAATGTTCATAAACACGTAATATGACCAACTATTAACCAAGCACAAACAAACACATTCAACAATTATCTTAACCTCAAAGTCAAGTCATAAGAACATCCATCACAAATAATATACTATAAGATATACTTCTAAAATAAGCTATTTACTAAATAGCAAATGCATGACATAATAGACATATAAATTAACCAAATTACCAACCATGCTTACTAACTTTACCGATTCTACCTTTATAAAGATCAAGCATTAGGGCTGAATACATTAAAGACCAAAGTGCTATAATTTAGCCATTTTTGCATGGCTCTAAATATATATACAGGAACAAAATTTCATTGTTTCAAAACCTAGTCTAGCCTATACATGCCTTTAGTTCGAAATCTAGACTTTAAAGGTACCAAAATAGTCGATAGTGTGGATGACTTCGTTGACGATCCCCTGAGCTCGTAGCTTGATCAAAATCTAAAAAAAACAGAACAATGAACACACAGAGTAAGCTTACTAGCTTAGTAAGTCTTAAGCAACTGTTTTAAATCAAGTGATCTTTCAATCATTTTCAATAACATACATAATATCATAAAATCTAAAACTTAATACTTATTTGGTCTAATAATACCGAATGCTAATACCTCTTTAGCTCAATCATCATCACTATTTTACCTTTAAACTTCAATTTATTATCACATCATATCGTCCAAATATAAATTAATAACTCATCTCCAACTACTCATATTTTCGATACACATAATTCAATAGGATCACATATATATGTATATGCAAATAAGTATATACTTTACACTTAGTAATTTCACATGATGAAAATATATTCACTTATATATATATATATATATATATATATATATCCATTTGACATATCATACATTCTTATACATGGCATCAAAGTAATCCAACATGGCCACATAAACATAAACTTAATACTGAATATACAAGATCAATTAGTATCATTCGCGTTTGACAACTTAACACACATATACTTACCTTATAGACCAAATATCGAAGATTAATTTAATAATTCGTAGGCACTTACCTGTATAGCCGAACATACATATATAACTTGTAATATCAACTTACTTCCTTGATGATTACATAGCTAGAAAAGTTTGTCTTGCAACTTGAAATTTCATCACTGGTTTAAAACCTACTAGGCGTAAGCCTGAATTTCCCACCGGCACTAAACCTGCTAGACCCGAGGTCTGAAATTAAATCACCGGCATTTAGCCTGCTAGGCAATAAGCCTGCTGATAAACTTCACCGGCACAAGGCCTGCTAGGCTCGAAGCCCGAATATTCATATTATTGAGCCATCTCATTCACATCACATACTACCAATATCACATATATCACGCATAATTCAATATCGTTTTCACATATTATTAATATCACATATATCACAAATAATTCAATACCACTTTCACATAATACTAATATCACATGTATCACACATAATTCAATATCATTTTCACATATTATTAATATCACATATATCACAAATAATTCAATATCACTTTCACATATTACTAATATCACATGTATCACACATAATTCAATAACATTTTCACATATTATTAATATCACATATATCACAAATAATTCAATATCACTTTCACATATTACCAATATCACATGTATCACACATAATTCAATATCACTTTTACACATTACTAATATCACATATATCACACATAATTCAATATCACTTTCACATAATGAACACGATTAAGTTTACTACATTTCATTGCTTAAACACTATATCACATTCGGCTTTGGCTAAATTTCCAATATATAAATTCAATTTCAACATGTACTCAAGATTATAACCGATATTAACGGTATTAAATTGCTTAAAAACTTACCTCGACTATCGACAGACGACGAAGACCGACTGTTCATTAACTTTTGCTTTCCCCCGATCCAAGTCCGTTTTCTTTTGTTCTTGATCTTAATCAAGGTAATTTGTTGCCGAAACTTGAAGCTTTTCTATGGTGTTTTTCTCAACTCATATTCGGCCAAAGGAGAAAGACAATGCATGTGTCTTTTATTTTATGATGTTTTATATATATAACATATATTATAATATAAAAGTTAACTTATAATATAAAATAAATAAACAATAAAACATATTAATGATTACTTAAACAACCATGCCGTCCACTATCATGTAAAATGGGCTAATTGCCCTTTTAGGACTCCATTTTAAAAAGCCACTATCAAATGGGTACTTTTCACTATAGTTTATAACTTTTACGCTTTACGCGATTAAGTCCTTTTATTTAATTAAGCACTCAAACAATCAATTTTTCATACGAAACTTCCACACATAATAATTCACATATAATAAACACAGAAAATAATATTTAAATATTTTTCGGACTCGGATTCGTGGTCCCAAAACCACTGTTCCGATTAGGGTCAAATTCGGACTGTTACATCATGTACCCCTGATGAATGTGTTAAATGTGTCGTTTCTTTGTTGAGAGATACAACTTGCCAATGGTGGAAAACTCTGACTTCTGTTGTTCTGAGAGAACGAATTACCTGGGAATTTTTCCAGACTAAATTCCAAAAGAAATATATCAGTGGGAGATTTATAGATCAGAAAGGCAAAGAGTTTCTTGAATTGAAACATGGCCTTATGTCTGTTATAGAATACGAGCGAGAATTTATGAGACAGAGCCAGGATGCACGAGAATGTGTCTCGACTGAGGCAATAATGTGTAAAAGGTTCGAAGATGGCTTCAATGAAGATATCCGTTTGTTAGTCAGAATTCTGGAAATAAAAGAATTCGTTGTGCTTGTTGACCGAGCGTGTAAAGATGAAGAACTCAGGAAAGAGAAAAGAAAAGCTGATTCGAAAGCTTGAGAGGTGCGAAAACGAACAATGAGTAAGTCATATTAGTCGGCATCAAAGAAATTCTGAGATGATTATAGCCGTTCAGAGGCTAAGGTGGGGCATTCGAGTAGAGATCGTGCAAAATCACATTCGAGCTTCTGAGCTTCAGCTACTTCGATTGCAAGTGTTGGAAATGTCAGATCTGAGAGACCCGAGTGTAGACATTATGGTAAACGTCATCTGGGCAATTGTCAATTAAATGATTGAGCCTATTTCAAATGTGGATCTTTAGATCACTTTATCCGAGACTGTCCCGATTCTGTTGAACAAGAGATTGTATAGAATCCGAAGTCGAATAACGCTTCAGCTAGGGGTAGACCTCCCAAAAACATGGGAAATGTGAGTGGTAGCCAGAGAGCTATGAAAGATACAGGTTCAAGATTTGAGGCGAGAGCACCTGCCAGAGCTTATGCTATTCACACTCGTGAAGAAGCTTCGTCTCAAGACGTCAGTATGGGTACATTTACTCTTTATGATACTTCTGTGACTGCATTGATAGACCCAAGGTCAACTCATTCATATGTATGCATGAATTTAGTATCCAGTAAGACATTGCCTATAGAGTCTACTGAATTTGTAATTAGAGTATCGAACCCTTTAGGCAAGTGTGTTCTGGTTGACAAAGTGTGTAAGAATTGTCTGTTGATATTTCGAGATATCTGTTTCCCGGCTGATCTAATGTTATTACCCTTTGATGAGTTTGATATAATTCTGGGTGTGGAATGGCTAACTTTGCATGATGTTGTTTTGAATTGAAAACGGAAGACTATTAATGTAACACCCCAAACCCGGCCCATGCGTTATGACCGGATCTGACATGTCACATGAGAAAAACGTGTTAAATCCTTTTTATTCATACTAAAATAGGTATTAATTTGTTATAATCAAGAAAACAAGTTTGGTTAAAAAGATTTGTTAAAATACTACTAACCTCGAAGATTGATAAATCGATAATTGAACTAGTGATCTTATAAAATCGTGACTTTTAAAAATATCATCGACAATTTGAGAGAAAATTTCCAAGTTAAAATATTTGTAAAAGTCTGTTATAAAATCCATTTGTTAAACAATTTTGGAAAAAAACCGTTGCTTTTAGAAAATCCCCATTTAAAAAAAAATAATTTAAGCAACATAATATGTCAAACATAATGCAAAAATAAAATATTCCAGAGGCCTTATTACAACTTAAAAACCCAAAATAGTAAAAGTAATAAAGTGAGCGGAAATAGAAATCTGAAGTTCAAAAAAATAAGAAAACCATTACTGAAGTATGGCCTCCATCGAGTCATCCATGGCCCAAGTCCACATCACTGAGCATTACCTGCAAGGGTTAAGGAAAAGGGGTGAGTTACTAGAACTCAGTGTATAATCCCCTTACCGTTGTCCACTGGGCTTGAACCCGTATAGCAATATCTTGGGCTTAAGCCCATTTACATTACAGAATATATATATGAGCAATGTATGCAACCCAACCCATCCATCCATCACACCTCCGACCAGCCAATCACACCTGTGGGGATCAAGTCAACCCATCCCACCGCTCACACCAATTCCCAGACAAGTTGCCATTTATAATTTTTTTTTTTTTTGTGGCCAAGCCACCAAAATCATAATGAAACATAATAATAAACATTTTTGTGGCAAACCACCAAACTACACTTCTCTTCAACATTTTTCCCATCCCATGCTAAATATGTAAATGCAATATACATAATAAAGCATAATATCCACATATTTTAACAACAATCATTACGGTAAATCATCTAATTAAAGAGATTTGTAATTCGGCCCACTAAAGCATTCTAGCAATTTGGCCTATAAGGGCATTTTCATAAACCGACCCATA
This sequence comes from Gossypium australe, assembly GCA_005393395.2. Taxonomy (NCBI): domain Eukaryota; kingdom Viridiplantae; phylum Streptophyta; class Magnoliopsida; order Malvales; family Malvaceae; genus Gossypium; species Gossypium australe. The sequence continues at coordinate 19,550,907 of CM016615.1, forward strand.
GGGCATTTTCGTAAATTAGCCCATAGGGGCATTTTCGTAAATCGGCCCATAGGGGCATTTTCGTAATTTTAACAATTTTAATGCCGATTTTGACAAATCTTAAAAGATAATATGCTTTAAGATAATTTCTCGTTTTATGCCATATTACGATTTTTAGCCGTATAATAATAACAATCTACTATTCGACATGTTACCGAATCATGACTCTACGGGATTACGATGTGAGATTACACACCTGATTACAGTAAGTACTAAACTCTCTTGATCGTCGGCACCTATGACCACATAATACTCAATTAATCTAATGAACGAGATTTTTATTAATCTAAATCTAAACCAAGCGATCTATTGAAACGCTTACCCTCGATATCGTGAACGACCACGATTTGTCTATTCTCACCGGATGATGGTCCACAACCCGGTGGGAAATCTCGAATCGCCGATACCGCTCTACGTTTGAACTTAGGAGTAGGAATCGCAAATCCACTCCTTTTGTGTTCTCCAATCGCTTTTCCTTTCAAATCGGTTCCACTTGCCTCCATTGGAAAAAATCTTAATCAAAACTATATTACAATGATATATATATCGATTGTCTAAGGAAAAAGGGTTCAGCTTACCACTATTTCTGTAGAATCAACAAGCGAATATCAACGATCGATATAGTCCCTAGAATAAACGTGTATACATAGTCATCAATCCGTTTTAGCGGAATAACCAAGTATTGAGATATTGAACCTTGAAGAATTCCCTTACCTTGACAAAAATAGATCCACTTCTATCGATTGGGTGCAAGACTAGAAATGATTCGGCTAAGATGTGATATTCGGCCAATCCACTAGAATAATACAAATAGAAGATTATCAAAATATGAGGGAGTGTGGGAAAAACACCATTTCGATTTAGAAACAAGATGAAATAACCGAATGATTGGGGAACACTCATTTGGCTAGGGAGAATAGAGAATGAAAAGATTAGAATAACGTCACTTACCCGTTTTAATAAAGAAAGAAATGTCCAACTTGCAAGATGAATAAGAGAAGATGATCAAGATTCGACTATTGAAGAGAAAAAGGGTTGATGAATTGATCAAAAGAAAAGAAAAGATGAAGGAAGAGCGCTTTGTTAGTTTCGGCTAACAAAAGAAAAAAATGAGCAAGAGTGGATTGAGTGTTATCGCAAAACAATAGAGAAAAATGAACAAAATCACTAGGTGTTTCGGCCAAAACAAAAGGGAAAAGATGTTGGCAAAGAAGAGTACCCCAAAATGCTAAAAGAACCAAAACCTTATCATGCACAAAGCTTTGCAAAATGACCAAAGAAAAATTCGGCTCTCACTATTCCCTAACCAAAACTGTGTAGTATTTTTGCCAAAAGGATAAGTGTTGACCAAAATTCTATTCCAACAACTTACCAAATATTTGGCCAACATATCCCCCTTCTTACTCCTTTCCTTTTACTTCTTTCCTTACTCTCCTCCTTACCTTATTTCTTTGGCCATCTTTCCTTAAATAAAAAGTCTTCCTTACCATAATTGAAGCCTTGGCCGACACTATGGATGGATAGCACAAAAAATAATCAAAATTTTGCACTAGGTGACCCCTCAAGCCCATACATGCAACGCTACTCCACTCCTCTACTAGCTTCACTTGTGCTAGCAAAATGCACACTTATTTCCTTAAGTCTTGATGTCACATACCTCCTCTCCTTAATGTGTTTAAACACATTTTTTACTAAGGCCCAATTTAACCCCGGGCCTTCTTAGGACCCCTAAACATACACAATTAACATTTTAACTAGCCTATCGCATGATATTCATCAAAACATAAAATTCTGAAATTTCAGGATGTTACAATTCTACCCCCTTAAAGAAAATTTCGACCTCAAAATTTACCTGATCAGAAGAGATAAGGATATTGTTGCCGGATCATGTCCTCAGGCTCCTATGTAGCCTCATCTGTCCTGTGGTTACGCCATAATACTTTGACTAGCGGAACCGACTTTCTTCTTAGCACCTTAACATCCTGATCTAAAATCTGTACTGGCTCCTCTTCAAAAGACAAGTCAGGTCTTAACTCAACATTCTCTATTGGTACAACATGAGACGGATCTGAACGATAATGCCTTAACATAGAGACATGGAATACACTATGTATCTAACTTAACTCCGGAGGTAACTCAAGTTGATAAGCCACTAGCCCAACACGTTTCAGTACACGGTACGGTCCGATGAACCTAGGGCTCAACTTGCCCTTCCGTCCAAATCTAAAGATCTTCTTCCAAGGTGAGACCTTGAAAAAGACTTGATCACCCACCGCAAATTCTATATCCTTCCACTTCAGATCCGCGTACTATTTTTGTCAATCCGAAGATTCTTTTAATCGAGCCCGAATTACCTTAACTTGTTCCTCCGTCTCCGAGATCAACTCAGGACCCAATAACTGTCGCTCCCCCAGCTCAGTCCAACAAGTAGGAGTACGACACCTACGACCATACAACGCGTCGTAGGGTGCCATCTGGATGCTGGATTGATAGCTGTTGTTGTATGCAAACTCTGCCAGTGGTTTATCAAGCTAAATGTGGTATTAAAATATGTTATAATTATGGTTTATCAATAGGTAAATTGAATGTAAATAGGTGATGATTTTTGAATTGGTATGCTTTTGAAATTAGACTAAATAATGCATATTTGAGTTTAGTTATATTGATGTTGAAGTAATTGGTATTTGGTATGTTTTTAATGAGTAAAACATGAGTTTATTAGCATGTTGGATGTTTGTATTGGAAATGGTATATTTTAGTCTTGGTTGTGGTTGATTGGATGCCCATATATGCTATGAAGTTGTACCACTTGTCTTGTGTGGATACATACAATATTGGGGTGGCAAAATGGCTTAGTAAGTAGCCTACTTTTCTCCATACAGGTAAAGACACGAGCGTGTATCTTAGCCGTATGTGGCGCACGGTATGTGTCCCCTGGTGTTGAATTTGAAAACAAGTCAGTATGCTCCACACGGCCTCACACAAGGGCGTATGACTTGGCCGTGTGGCATAAGTCAGTATACCTTATAGGTTTGGTACGACCTAGCACACGGGCTTGTGTGGCCATTTTTAGAGCACACGAACTAGCCACACGGGCGTGTGTGTTGGCCGTGTGACCCAAGTCAGAGTGTTACACGGGGTTGGACATGGGCTGGGACATAGCCATGTGCTCCCATTTCGAATGTCTACACGGCCTGTGACACAGGCGTGTCTGGTGGCCATGTGAGACACACAGCTTGACTACACGAGCGTGTGTCCCCTGTTTTGAGTAAAATTTTCAAAGTTCTGTGAAAGTTTCTTAAGTTATTGGTTTAGTCCCGAACCACTCCCAAAGCATGTTTAGTGCCTCATAGGCTCGTATTAGGGAAAAATTGATTGAGATTGAATAATAAATGGTTGAATTGAGAAAATGTTTGCTTAATGGTTGTTTAATTGTTTTATAAGTTAAGTAGCACTCCGTAACCTTATTCCGGTGTTGAATACTGGTGAGGGTGTTACATTGGTTCTTCTTCAGCTTCTGGGGATTCCTCTTGAGGATCATCAGTACTCTTCATAACTACCTCCAGAATAAGGTTTTCTGGGCTACTCAGACTTTGCCTGATTAAAGTGTTATCGCCTTCACATGTTCCTTACCTTCCCTCTGTGGATTGTCTTCTGTATTGCTAGGAATACCTGTGCCAATTTTTCTTTTGATGTCGCCCATCATGCTCATTAATTTGCTCATTTGGTCCTTGAGTTTAGTCAATGTTCTTGTCGAGTTGGTACGCTCAAACTGCACCTGTTTGACATCTAACCTCATTGATTTCATCTCTCCCTCAATTCTATTCTAATGTTGACCACATGCAGTATGGTCACTTGGTATCATCGGGTTTCTACAAATAAGGAGGTTGGTAATTAGTGTTTTTAGCTTGATTTAAATTATTACCTGCTCCTTAATTCTCTCCCTATCTTAGATTCAGGTGATCTCTCCAGCCGAGATTATATGTATTTATATAAGGGTTCCCACCCCTATTCCTGATGTAATTTATATCCTCAGTAGGATTATTGATATAGTGGATGAGCGGTTTTTCTCCCTCATGCATAGACGATGTAGAAGTAGATTCAATACAGTTGAGTCTATCCACTAACTGTTGATACTTGTCATCCTCTTGGATAGCTTACCGTGGTGGGTTTCTAGGCATATGTGAATCATTAAATTGGCATTAATAGGAGTTTAATGCCATGTTTTCAATAATTTCTTACAAATATTCATATGTTCTATTCATAAGGGCTCATCCTTCTGCTCCGTCTAATCCAGATCGTGCAATCACTTCCAACCTTTTATAGAATACCTGTAGTCGCATCCACTCAGGAAATCTGTGGTGCAGGGATTTTTGAATCAACATCCTAAAACATTCCCGTGTCTCATAGAAACTTTCTCCCTCCATCTGTCTAAAGACAACAATCTCTCATCTTAGTTGAGCTGATTTGCTAATCAGGAAGAACTTCTGTAAGAACTTTTCAGTGAGTTCATCCCATGTTGTGATAGAGCCTGGTGCCTATGACTCCAACCAAGAAAAGGCGTTATCAATCAAGGAGAAAAGGAATGGCTGAAGACAAATAGCGTCATCAGTGACCTCGTTATATTTAAAAGTGTCACATAGTTGGAAAATGTAACAGTCGTTTTTAGTCAAATTGGAACAGTAGTTTCGGAACCACAAATCCAAAGTCAAAATAATTATTTTATTATTTTAATGTTTACAGCATGATTGAATGATTGTGTGAAAATTTCATTAAGAAATTTTATCATTTGAATGTTTAATTCGGTAAAAAGGACTAAATCGCATAAAGTGTAAAAGTGATGTTCTATTAGCTAAAGTTGTCTAATAGCTTTGGAACCTTAAATTTAAGGTCCTTAAGTGGTAATTGGACCATTTATATGACATTGTACATTTATGAGAATGGTATTTTTGAAATTAGTGTGACCAATTAAGGTTATATTAGTAAATTAGTAATTTAACTTAAAATAAATAAAACAAAACAAATACATTACCTATTATCATCTTCTCCACCGAATTTAGGGCACAAGGAAGCCATTTTTTCTCTTTTACATTCGGCCAAGGCATTTATGCTCAATTAGGTAGGGTTTTTGTCTCGTTTTTAATGATTTCTCTGTTTTTGAGATCGTTGCAACTAGGTTTAGCTAGCCCAGGGACTATTTTGCAAAACTTTTAAAGATTTTGAATGTTTCCATTGATGAATACATGTGTGTTTTGATGTTTGATGATATATTATGAATGGTTGTTGATAGATAAACAAGTTTTGTTAAGTGATTTTTAGTGAAAACGCAAATTAGGGATTAAATTGTGAAATGTGGAAACTTTGTGGTTAAAATGTGAAATAAATGGAAAACATGGGCTGCTGGGGACCTAATTGTAATTGGACTAGCATGGGTTGTGGTTTAATTGCATTAATTTTTGTTTTTACGAAAGGACTAAATTGTAAAAGATGTGAAACATAAGGGGCAAATGTGTAAAAGTACATTAAAGTGAATTTTGGACTAAATTGAATAGAGGGAGGATTAAATAAGTTAATTTTGATTACATATAGATAAAGAAAACCGAAACTCGGATCTAGATCGAGGGAAAGACAAAGTTCTCAACTAATCGATCAATTTAGTCGTTTTTACGTCCGAGGTAAGTTCGTATGTAATAAGTTTCATTGTGAATATATTTTAAATGCTTTGATTTTGTATAAACTGTGAATATGAGACTATGGACATATTCGACAATGATTCAAAAATGATTCGGCATTAGAAATCCTGGTTGAACCTTAGGAATAAATGAGGATACGAAGGACATGTCACTAAGAGCTTCATTAATTTGGCTTCGGGCCATGATATTGGCACTTCAGGTGTGAGTTACATTGATTTGGCTTCAGGCCATGATACCGGCACTTCGGGTGCAAGTTATATTGATTTGGCTTCGGGCCATGATATCGACACTTTGGGTGTGAGTTTCATTGATTTGGCTTCGGGCCATGATATTGGCACTTAGGGTGCGAGACTCCCGAGCATCCAAAATTTATCCCGAATGGTTCAATGGGTAAAAGAATGATGTGTTTGAGTATGGGATTGATACAATATGGTATGTATATAAATCATATAAGCTTTAAATCGAAGAAACGGTGAAGAATACATAAAGTTTTGTGAATGAGTATTTGAAAGGTTTGTTAGTTAATATGAATTATATGTGTTTATATTCAATTGATGAATTATGTGTTTATGGTTATATTAAGTCCATTTCAAACGAGCTTACTAAGCTATAAAGCTTATTTTGTTTATTTTACTGTGTTTTATAGTGATTGCACAGCTAGCTCGGATTTCGGGATCGTTGGAGACATCATCACACTATCCTGCTATCAATTTGGTACTTTTGAGCTTATGTTTTAAGTATATGGCATGTATAGGGACTTTAGCCATTTTGGGTATGTGTTGGTAATGAATTTAGCCATTTGAATTGGCTTGTAAATGTTTATATTTTGTTTTGTATATATAGCCATAAGTGATGGCTTATTTTGGGTTATTTTGGTATGTTTGAATCATGTATTTATATGTGTATGTGGCTTGTGTGATATTTTGAAAGTTGGACATGTGATGCTTGTGGATAGTTAGCATAATGGATATCTAATAGCCAAGTTTTGATTTATTAACATGCTTGAGAAAATAGATCAAATGATACATAGTTGATAATGGTTATATTGATGATTTGAGTAAGTAAAGTTTGGTACAAATAGTATAGCATGTTTTGGTGATTTGTGTATAGGTAAAATGGAAGTATAGAATGTGCATGATTTACATTTGAATTGGCTAGTTTAAATGCTTATATATGTTATGTTTTGGTGCCAAATGGGTTGTTGTAAGTGTGCATAAGATAGGGTGGAAAAAGGGCTTGGTAAATAGCCTATTTTTGTCCACACGTGTAGAGACACGGGCGTGTGTCTCAGCCTTGTGTGATACGCGGTCATGTACATGGCCGTGTGTCCCCTGGTGTTCAAATTAAATCAAGTCAATATGCTCCACAAGGGTGTGTGACTTGGTCGTGTGGTATAAGTCAGTATACCTTACAAGTTTGGCACGGCCTAGCACCTGGCTTGGCACACGAGCGTGTATGGTCATTTCTAGGGCACACGGGCGTATGTGTTGGCCGTGTGACCCAAGTCAGAGAGTTACACGAGGTCAGACATGGACTGGGACATGGCCATGTGCTTCCATTTCAAATGTCTACAAGCCTGTGACACGGGCGTGTCTTTGGCTGTGTGAGTGACACCCTTGTTTTGAGAAAATTTTTCTAACCGTTCTATGAGTATTCAAAGTTATCGGTTTAGTCCCAAACTGTAACACCCCTTACCCGTATCCATCGTCGAACTAGGGTTATGAGGTATCACCAATCAAATCAAACCTTTAACCTTCATAGTTCATACAACGTTACATCATAATCAATCATTGTCACTAAGTCCCTTAATAAGGTCTACGAGACCTTAAACATGTATTGGAAAGGGGTTGGGACTAAACCGAGCTCATACGAATTTTTTTCGAAAAACTTAACATTTTTCAAAGCTACAGAGGTCACATACACAGCCTCAGACACACCTGTGTGTCCAAGTCGTGGCAAAATAGGGACTACATACTGACTTGTCCACATGGCCGATGACACGCACTTGTGCTTAACCCGTGGTCGACACTGACTTATTTCACACGGCTAGTCACACACTCATGTGTCTAGCCCATGTGCGAGTCTGACTTGTTTCCATTTGAAAATTTAAGAGGCACGGTCGAGCCACACGCCCGTGTACTCAACTGTGTGGGAAAATATAGGCCATTTGCAAGGCCAATTTGCTACCCACACTTTCGGTCACACCTACAAGCATCAAACCATATAATTTCATACACCAAATGGCATCCAAACATACTAAACATGGCATAGTTTAAACTCTTAACATCATCATTCATTTCCCTATACAACTTCAACTCAACTTACCAATCCACATTATATAATCCATTTATCATTCAATCCTTACCAAATCTAAACATGAAACATACCATTTCAATTATAGTAATTCATGCCATAATGATCATTCACATTGAACACACATACACATATTAACCATGCTTTTCACACATCCAAAGAATATACCAAAATCATTAAACTATCAAGCCATATCACATGGCAAGATCTTTACATCTCAAACTTACCAAAATAACTAGCCTATACATGCCATATGCCAAATATACGACTTCCAAAAGTACCAAAATAGATGGCCGATAGTGTGATTGAGTCACTGACGATCCCCCGGATCTGAGCTAGCTTTATTGAAACTGTAAAATAGAGAAACACATCACACAGTAAGCATAAAAGCTTAGTAAGTTCATAATATAACACATTTAACTCAACAATTCAATTCAATATATGATATTAACTACCACATGCTATAATTCACAATAATACACAATCTCATCCATAATCAATACTCACATGATCATCCATTTATCCCATACACAATAACATTAACCACATAGGTTTCGTACATACCTGTACCCTTACTTAATTAACGATCACCATTTATACTCCATGCTCAATACCAAAATTTTTTCGATCTTCATTAACCATTTGATTTACTCGCATACATAGTGCCAATTTCTTAGCCAAAGCTTTAATATCATCACACACTTAGTGCCTTTACATTAAATCGAATTTGACTCGGTATCGCACACACACTGCCAATCAATATAGTCGATGCTTTCTTTATTTAGCACACATAGTGCCATTCACCACTGTATCAATTTTATTTATGCACATTTAGTGCCACATCTCTTCAATATCATATTTAGCATTACTTACTCATCATCCACATTTTCATTCATTACATAACATATATGTAACACCCCTTACCCGTGTTTGACGCTAGGAAAGGATACGAGGCATTACCACGCTTAACCTTACTTGAACATGCATTTTCGGGCTATAAAATTTCGTTCCAACTTAGAACTTTTCCTTATTGATCATAAAGTGTACATTATGGGCCTACAAGGCCTTAAACACACATCCGGAAGATTTCAAAATTCAACCGAAAACTTTTTGCACTCTTAGAAAATTTTGCTTAAACAGGGGTCACACGCCCGTGTGACATGGGACATGCCCGTGTGGGCAAGTCGTGTGATCTCACATGCCCATGTCCCTAGCCCATGTGGAATTTATTTTCTTTTTGAACCTACAGGCATTTTCACACGGCCGGGCACACGCACGTGTCAATAGCCCGTGTCCCTCACACGACATAGACACGCCCGTGTCCTTCACCCATGGAGCTCTCTGTTTATGATGTCATCAAACCCTTAATAGCACATGGCCAAGGACACACCCATGAGCTGGCCCATGTGACGAATCAAATTCTCAAAATTAAATTGCAGGGGACACACGGCCTATCAACACACCCATATGCTTTGATCGTGTGGACAATTATGGGCTATTTTCCAAGCCTCTTTGCCACCCTGAAACTTAAACTCGTTCATTTCATCACAAGAAGCACATAATATGATAATATCAAACTATGAAGAACCCTTAAATTATCACGCATTTCATCCATATTTTACTTAATATCTTGCATGAACATTCTTTTCTTATATCCATCAAACTTGGAGCATGAACTTGACAACATTGGCCAATTCATCATGGCCATTTACAAAAATGAATGTGAAGCATTAATAGCCAACCCTTTGGCCTTCAAACATAACATGATACAAAACGATCAGGTTCCTATACATGCCATACTCAAAATGAATTAACTTTACCAAATGAACAGCTGATAGTGTGATTCGAGCTCCGATGTTCTATGATTCCCAAGCTACATGGTGAAACTACAAGGAAAAAGGGAAAAAGAGAGGGGTAAGCATATAGCTTAGTAAGTTTGCATGAAATTCTAAAGCAATATAATTGCTCAAACTAAATTCATCCATTTCATGAAACAATAGCAACATAAGTCTCAATTGCTTAGGCATACTTATTCATATTTACTCACACTTATTCTTACCCATCTCATGTCACATTATGATTTCTTAACTTGTACTTATTCATGGTACCTATATCACTCAATCACATAACTTAGCACATATGCTAACATGAACATAAACTCAAATCTTCATCATTCTTGTCATGAATGAAACTCAAGGTCATCCGTAAACGGATTTGGCTCAATACTATTTTACATACTGCTCTTTTGCCCACACTAATTAGATTATCGTAGGATATTTGAACTCGTAATGCATAAATCTTGATGCCAATGCCATATCCCAGATATGATCTTACATGGGATCACCCCTTGATGCCATTGCCATATCCCAGATATGGTCTTACACGGGATTTTATAGCTCGATGCCGATGCCCTATCCCAGATATGGTCTTACACGAGATCGCATATGAATGTCGATGCCATGTCCCGGGTAGGGTCTTATACGAGATCTTCCTTTGGTGCCGAGGCCATATCCCAGACATGGTCTTACACAGGATCTTCTTTATTCAATGCTAATACATGGGTATCATATTTATTATATTCATTCGGGATTTCACGTAACTTATTTTCACCATTTCCTCAACGAGGCTTCATCACTCGATTATTCATAGCAATAACATACATTGTCATAATATTAAGTAGTTTCAAACATCAAAGCATTATGAAACTCTAACTTCATACAAACTTACCTCGAATCTCAAAATGTGTATCGATGCTCGATTTAGACCTCGATTTTGTTCTTGCCTTGCTTTTGATCCCGGCTTTGTGTTTCTTGATCTATAATAGCAATTTCATTTGTTAAATACACACATTGACTAAATCGACTCATAATTCATATTTTGGAAAAATTACAATTTTGCCCCTAAACTTTTACATAATTACACTTTTGCCCCTAGGCTCGTAAAATGATTTCCATTCAACTTTCTTGTATTTCAAGCCTAGCCAAATCATATTCTCAACTATAGCAACCTTAAATTTCTACTATTTCACTCATGTATGACCATTTTCATAACTTTTACAATTTGGTCCTTACACGCATGTTTCATGAAACTCACTTAGAAAAAGATATTTATCATACATCAAACTTTCATAATCCTGCATAAACATCAAAATACATGCATGTCACACATGGGTAAATTTCTGAACATGAACCCTAGCTCAAAATATAGCTAGAAATAGCTAAATCGAGCTACGAGGGTTTCAAAAATACAAAAAATATTAAAAACGGGGCTAGGGTGCACTTACTATTAAACTTGGAAGTTGAAGAAACCCTAACGATGGCTCCTTGTGCTTTTCGGCCAAGGGGAAGAAGATGGACACCTGATCGCTGAAACCAGAGCTTTAAAATTTATAAAAAAATGATCGAACCTGGAGACTAACTCTGACAACGATTACAGGCGAGTGTACCTATCGAACAGTAGAATAGCTTAGGCAAGACCGGATTATCGAACCCAAAGGAACTAAAAGTACCAATACTAACTTTCTTTTTATTATTTAGCCTTAAAAACAGAGTGAAGTCGCTTTTAAACTAAATTGACAAGAACTAAACTAAGAACACAAAGACAAAAAGGATGATGTGGAAAATAACTTGAAGAAAACTCAATTGATCACGGCGATACCCTCAGGAAGAATCCACCTTGACTTCACTTGTTATCTAACCCTTAATTATATGATTTCTTTACTTAGCTTGATCCGTAGGACTCCCTAACCTATATTAAACCCTCTCTCGAGGCGAATAACGTCTAACCCTAAGTTAATTAGTGGAACTCTCGTTCGCTTATAATACCCCCTAGGATAGCAGTAAATCGATCAATGGACTCCCATATTAGGTTTCACCCTAATCCGGCAAACTCTCGTAACCCTATCTCTAGGCGTTTGATCGACTCTGCTTAATTATGTTAGATCTACTCTTAGGTAGGGTCTATTCCTCCTCCATCTAAGAACATTAGATTTGGATTAAGCAACATAATTAAGAACAAACTAAGTAATTCATCATATAACTTAAAAACCAAATAACAAGATTCGTCTAGGTTTCATCCCCTACAGGTATCTGAGGGGTTTAGTTCATAATGAATAAAGAAAACATCACAAGAGAAAAGATAAAACAAAACATAAGAAATCCCTAAAACCCCCTGAAGGAATTGAAGGAGAATTCTGCCGTCTTGAGTATAACTCCAGCTTCTTGGGATGGATCAACTGGCTATCCTCGCGTTATTCCCTAACTCTGAACTCCTCGGCTTGGCTCCTTGGCCTAGCTTTGATGCCTTCGGCTTCTACCATACTCCCCCTTCAAGTTGCCCCCTGGGTGTTTATATAGACTGTGAGATGCCTTACTTGGCCCCTAAGTTTCCTAATTTAAGTAGAATTCCTACTAGGGTGTTTGAATAGGCTTTGAAATGTGTTTCTTTGCCTCCAAGTATCCTTTCTCGAATGAAATTGCTCTTTCCAGCGACAGGGACATGGCCATGGCACACGCCTGTGTGGATTATGGCCAGGCCCTGCTCGGACTTTTAATGAGGCACGGCCGTGTTAGCTTTGGGCCAGGCTATGTCGATTTCTCTCTTGGCCCAATTTGGTCCATTTTAAGCCCGTTTCTCGTTCTTTTCATACTTGGGTGCTTTCCTGAGTATAAAACATGAAAAGAAAGGATTAAGAGCACCTTTTTATATGAATCAAGGCTTATATCATCCAAAAGCATACTAAATGTGGGATTAAAATATGTTACTTTTACGGTTTATCAAATACCCCCACACTTAAGCTTTTTCTTGTCCTCAAGCAGCATTCTCAATTCATAATTAAAACGGACTTCCTCGATTCATAGTATTCACCAATAATGTTTCATCATAATTCAAAGATAATTCATACATGGATAACTCAACTCAAAGAGTCCTAAAGATTTAAACAATCAAAGTCATACATTTGTAGCACAAAAAAGTAGGTGTCTCCCCTTATCTAAATAATTACCTTTAATTCAAGATCGACAAGGATTGACATCCTCACTAAAGATTCGCTCAAATCACTCGAGGTGTTTAAGGTTCAAAATTAAGCTCTCAAAAGTCGAACATGAATAGTTAATCCCATAGGCTTGCATGAAAATCAAATCTCCACCACCAAAATATGATATGATAAACATATCAAAAGGTCTTTGTTAGGGTTGTAATGGGGCTAGGGTTAAGGTATGGATAAAGGCTAAAATTAGAAGGTTAGAATCGAGATTGAATTGACAAGTACCTACCTAAGAATACTAAAATAATATTTACATCAGCTGATAATAATCCTAACAATATGAGCATTTCTTTCTGTCTTTCTTTCTTTTTTTTTTGTTTTAAGAACAAACTAAATAATACTGAATGAATTCAGCTCATAACATAATATAATTCGGTAACTAATCAAATCATATCTCGATTAAAGGGCAGTCAAAAGAAAGGGTGATAACAAATACAAAGGGGTTTTTGGGTTATTAATAAGTGAGTCAATAAAAAGGGTTGTTAGGATCAGCGGGGTTCACTAGGGGTTAATTATGAAGGTAGGCTTTTAGTGGAGTAAGTGGGTTAAAATCTAGGTGCCTTTATCATCTCGGTATATCAAATCATAGGTGTGGTCTCGACAAGTATAATCAATGCAAGTTCTAGAATAACAAATCAATGTTGACACACTCATAGTCAATAAAGTGAGCAAGAAAAAATGTATGCTCTATAAGGCTCAAGATCTCACAAAAATTATGGGTTTTTGATGTCAACCTTGTAAATTTCACACTTCAAGGTAACATTTAGATTCAGGTAGACAACCTAAAAATTTTAAATTTCTGAAAAATAGACTTATCATTCTTGATTCTCTAGTATCCTTCAAATTTAATCATCAATGCACAATTATCAATGACTTAATCCAAAACATATCAATAAAAATCATAAACCGGGGAAATTTCATTCTAATCATAGTATGAGAAACTTTACTTTTAAACAAGGCCTAATTCAGGGATTTTCAAATAATACTGTAGTTAACCCCCCACACTTAAGTTGTACATTGCCCTCAATGTACAAAGATAGATAATATCAAATAATCATAAAATCATAAGATGGGGAGAGAAGTGAAACTTCCTAAATTTTGGATGAAGTCAATGAAAAGAAATCGGATAGGATTGGAGGTGAACGTGGGGAAGCATCTCGAACCGTTTGAAATTGAATCCTCAAAGCAGCCGGTCCGATTTTATTGTATCCTAAGCTAAATCTAAATATTATAAAGAATAAGAAGAAAAAAATAAAATAAAGTAAAAAAATAATGAAATGAAAATAAAATAAAAATAAATAATGGAAAATGAAAGACAACTAGAAAAAGGGAGAATGAGGTTTAAATAGAGATGTAGCCTGTGTTTTGGGATTTTGAATTTTGGGCGCGTTCAAGGTGTTGAGGCATGGCCGTGGCTGTAGTGGCACGCCCGTGTCTTTCTTCACACGGTCATTTAATACGGGCATGCTCCTCCCGTGTTCAATAAGTCAGAATGTTGGCACGGTTGGAAGGCACGGCCGTGTTTAGCCCGTGCTTGACAAGTCAGAAACCTCGCACGGGGCGTCGGCATGGGCGTGGACTATTACCGCCACCTGTGTTGGGAAAAGAAATTTTTCTGTAACACCCCAAACCCGGCCCACGAGCCACGGCCGAATTTAGAATGCCACTGCGGAAAAACGTTGAAAAATATTTTTACTCATAAACTAAAGCATGAAAGTTTGTTGTTGTTGATAAATCATTTCGTATTTAAAACTTTAAATAAAACTTAGATGTTACAAATTCTTCGGTTAAAAACTTTATCATATATTTTAAAATATAAGTTGCTAAAAATAAAACATTTTCAGATAGTAATATAATCGATAGTCCAACTTATAACATAATAAAATTCCTTAAATACTTTAGGAGGTACTTATTTCAATAAATAAATACTTAAAATACTGAAACATAAATTGTATAAAGAAAATCCTCTTCTGCATGGGCCACCTCGTATCCACTCCAACCCGGTCCAAGCTTTATGCATCACCTGAAAGGTTTGAGAAAAATTGGGTGAGTCAAACAGACTCAGTGCATAGTTATTTCACATGTCTCCACGTATGGGCTTGGCCCATATCCACACATCAATCACATATTAGATGATAAGGCATTATATCCACATAATTCCACATGTTGGGCTTGGCCCATATCCACATTGATCCACATAATTAGTCATGCAAAATGCATAAATATGCAACATGAAGCCCAACCCAACCTAGAGTCCATCCGTTACTCCTACCTTAGCAGACTCCCTGCCCAAGGCCGTGGCTAATCCACCGCTCACATAGTGATCCACATATCTTACCTTGGCAGACTTGCTGCCCAAGGCCGTGGCTAAGCCACCGATCACATAGTGATCTACATATCTGTATCCACGAGGTGACTCGAGGTCATCCTCAATCTACGGGGATGCACACAGCTATCATCCACCGAGATGGGCACCTAGCCAACACCTCCCTTGATGGAGCACATAGCCACCATCAAGCGCCAATGTAGCACAAGGCTAACATCAGACCACGTACATAATGTACACCTTTTCCTTCGATAGTCACATCCCAAGTCCCATGCAAATATGTGTATCATGACAACATATCACTTGAACAATAATGCATCACATGTCATCACATTTCATATATTCATCAATGATCATTTAATATCGTAAATCACTAACCTGAGTATTCGATCACCCACCACGGGTATTCACAATCTTAGCCCTTAATTCGGCTACCATTAACATCATATCACATATACATAAATATAACACATACACACAATCAAGAGACAGTACGATAACTACGCACCTATTTGGCACAGTCGATTAAATCCCGAAAACGCCACTTGATTATGAACTCTTGATCCCTTCAAATCCCGAAAGCTTTTCCTTAATGCTCCTAATGTTGGCTACCTTCACAAGAAACACATATCATGGCACAAGCATATTCGGCCATCCCTAAACCAAGGCCTAATCCTTGATTCGGCACACTTAAAAGAAAGAAAACCCCAAACCGATTACTAGGATAGAAATTACTTACCACCTCGTTGCTTGAAAAGACCAAATAAGAGAAAAAGGTTTCGACTATGGTTTTGAAAGATGAAAAACAATTGATATTCGGCTAAAAAGAAATGAAAAACTAATATGGCAAAGAAAGAAATGAAAGGGGAGAAGGAAGATTCAGCTTAAGCAATCAATGGAAGAAAAAATCAAGAAGAATGGGGAAGAAAGAGATTCGGCCAAGAAGAAAATAAAAGAAATGTTGTAAGTTTTTAGCAAAATAGGAGAAGAAGAATGATGAGAACCAAAATAGGTTCTTTTCGGCTACAAAGAATTGGAAGAAGAGAGGGTGGTTCCAAATGAGTTTCGGCCAAATGCCTAAGAGGAAAAATCAACAATATCAAAGGACATTCGGCTATGATTCACTTTGGTGCATTTGAGAAAAATTGGTAAGGTTCAAAGAGTTTTTGGTTTTGACACAAAGCAAAGGTTGAAGGCCTACCAAGCTAACCGAAAATGACTACCATCCAAAGGAAAAATCGGCACTAACAAGCTACCATCTAAACCAAAAATTCGGCCACTCCCCCCTAGACCTCAAAACCGTCCAAATACATGGACTTCAAAGTCAAATCTTTCCATACAATTCTTTCCATAACAAGACACCCTACATCATGCCTTATGTTCTCCCATTAGCCTTAAAACCATTGATTTCTTTCCCCAAACATCAAACTTACCTTAAACTAATATTCAACTTGCCATAAAGAAAAATTGAAAGTCCAACCTACCATATGTAAAGCTTGACCGTCCATTAATACTAGGATACATAAAAAAATAAAGTCCTCAAAATGCTAATCATGCTACTCGAACCTCTACCCTCAAGCAACCCTTCTTGCATCATAACCACCTTGCCACTAACTCCACATGTGCTAAATTTAACACTTAAATTAACTTAAGTGTCAAGTTCACTTAATCCACTTCACTAAATTTTTAATACTAAGAATTATTCTAGCCTCATTAATAAAATCAAGCCTTCAAAAAACTATGCTAAACACACATAATTCATACCCGAGCTAACACAAATAATAAAATAATACTCAAATTTTTCCTAAAGTCCAAGGCCCAATCGGCCCAATCCTACTAGGCCCAATTTCGGGATATTACAATTCTACCCTCCTTAAAGAAATTTCGTCCATGAAACTTCCAACTAACTAACAGTCGTACATCCTATCTCGCCACACTACGCTCTTGCTGCACACTCTGATCTTAAAGAACTATCATACTTACCAGGCACATTCTCTAATTTCACAATCAGGGTTTCATACACTTCACTAGCAACATAAGAACAAGCTGATTCTACAACGAGCAGTCAATAAAAGATATTCCAGAAACAAGAAACTTACCCGTTGTCACATCTGGCACATCACTATCCTCGCGACGGCCGACTGTATAAACCAACCTTGGCTGCCTTGCATCTGAACCTTCAGCACCTCCGCTCGGTGCTCCACGACCTCGGGCAGAACCATTTCCTCTATGGTTCGGACCACGACCCCTCGTCGCTTGTTGACTACTCCTACCCGGCTGCTCATAACCCTGGCCTACTGTCCGAGCCCTACTCGGATCCTGAGGACAGTCTTTAATCAAATGATACTTGGACTTACACCTAAAACATTCCCGTTCTCGATTCCAACACTCGCCAAAATGATACCTTTCACACCGAGCACACGGACGGTCTGGATTTCCAGTAGCTGGCTTAGTAGCACGAACAGAATTCTCCATCCTTGATCTTTTCTGAAAGCTCTCAGACAATTCTGACGGTCCAAAACTCCTCTTATCTCGGTTCTTATCCTTATCTCTGTTCTGCCTCACCGAGTCCTTAATTCCTTCGACCACCTTAGACTTCTCCACCAATACGGCAAACTCCCGCTCTTGATGTGGAGCTATCAACAACCTCAGGTCATCCCTTAGTCCATCCTCAAATCGGACACATCACTCATGCTCCGTAGCCACTACTCCTCGAGCATACCGGCTCAACCTTAGGAATTCAGCCTCGTACTCCGCCACGGACTTGTTCCCTTGAACCAGCCCTAGAAAAGCCTTCCTTTGTGCATCAATATAATGGGTACCAATATACTTCTTCTGGTAAGCCGCCTTAACGTATTCCCAAGTGAGATCCTCAACCGTAGCACTATCCCGAACTGTGAGCCACCATTGATACGCTTCATCACGTAGCAGCGCCACCATTCCTTTCACTTTCTCCTCAGCGGTCAGATCCAGTTCATTCATAATTCGCTCGGTTGCCTCCAACCAATACTCAGCAGTACTGGGTGCCACGCCAGATACGCCACGGAACACCTCAGCTCCATTGGCTCGGAGTCACTCGGGTACGTACTTCCTAGCTCTCATATTTCCACCGGCTCCAGTCATCATCTCAAGAACTCGCAGCACAGCCCGCGATATAGCATCATCCCCCGTCTGATCTTGCTGCTCAATACCAAAAGCTGGTGGTGGTGGTGGCGGTGGTACCTCATTCTCAGATCCTTGACCCGACCTAACGGGTTCCGATACAGCCATTCTGCCTCTACCGCGTCCACGACGACCACGTCGCCTAGAACTCATTTCTACGATCGTGCTTTAGTCTGATTTAAGATATTTTATGCATTAGTCTTTTGTTCCACTGATTATCCGCGAACAATTTTATGAAAAAAAGTTTATTAGTGGTTCTTTCGATCAATCAAAGTTTCAAGTTCACTATTCTAATCCCAGGGGTATTTTCGTCATTTGTCCTATAGGGGTATCTTGGTAATAAATCGGGATCAATTTGAAAATCTTTACAAATCAAAGGCATTCCAAAATATACAAATCTCGAGGTTATTTTGAAAATTCTACCAAATCAATGGTATTGCAGAAATTTCGGAAATCGGGTTATTTTGTAAATTTTCCAAATCAGGGTATCTTAGCATTTTGCAAAACTGAGGTTTTGGTATTTATGTAAAGTAAGAATATTTTCATAAAAGTCGAGGGTAATATGATAATTTTATAAACCAGGGGCATTTTCGTAATTTTACCGCTCAGGGGTATTTTAGTAATATAGCAAATCAGGTGTATTTCGGAAAATTCTCAAGTCTAAAAGGATTTTATAAATCAGAGGGGTAATTTGGTAAATTTAAAACTAAGATCTTTATAAAACAGTATGGCTAGTCCCTTTCGGGTTTTAGTTATCGGGTTTAGCCCGTGAATAAGACCTCTTGGTTAGGGTGAACCGTAGCTACGCACCAGGTAGGATTCGAGTAAAGAGGAGGTGAGTCGCTAGAACTGCTTAAATACCAAGCTCTTACCGAATCCACTCCTAGACATGCGCACAATGGTTGCCACACCTTAACTCGGCGACTTACTTCACAGGTTTGTTTGATTGCACTTAAGTCTTATGCATGTGTTTGAGTGCACTAGCCCTAGGGTTCAATAGCTCCTAGTTCACTAATCTAAGAGCCCCAAATAAGCCCATAATATATAAATCACTTCAACAGTCAGAGGTACTTACCTGGTGGACTTCGGGTCGGAGATACAGGTGCCATGCCAGAATAACCTGAAAAATTTTATGAAAGCCCATAAAAAAAATGTTCTTGGGCCAAAAACCCTCAAAGCCGAGTTTTGAACCAGGCTCTGATACCAAATTGTAACACCCCAAACCCGACCAATGAGTCACGGCCGAATTTAGAATGCCACTGCGGAAAAACGTTGAAAAATATTTTTACTCATAAACTAAAGCATGAAAGTTTGTTGTTGTTGATAAATCATTTTGTATTTAAAACTTTAAGTAAAACTTAGATGTTACAAATTCTTCGGTTAAAAACTTTATCATATATTTTAAAATATAAGTTGCTAAAAATAAAACATTTTCAGATAGTAATATAATCGATAGTCCAACTTATAACATAATAAAATTCCTTAAATACTTTAGGAGGCCCTTATTTCAATAAATAAATACTTAAAATACTGAAACATAAATTGTATAAAGAAAATCCTCTTCTGCATGGGCCACCTCGTATCCACTCCAACCCGGTCCAAGCTTTATGCATCACCTGAAAGGTTTGAGAAAAATTGGGTGAGTCAAACAGACTCAGTGCATAGTTATTTCACATGTCTCCACGTATGGGCTTGGCCCATATCCACACATCAATCACATATCAGATGATAAGGCATTATATCCACATAATTCCACATGTTGGGCTTGGCCCATATCCACATTGATCCACATAATTAGTCATGCAAAATGCATAAATATGCAACATGAAGCCCAACCCAACCTAGAGTCCATCCGTTACTCCTACCTTAGCAGACTCCCTACCCAAGGCCGTGGCTAATCCACCGATCACATAGTGATCCACATATCTTACCTTGGCAGACTTGCTGCCCAAGGCAGTGGCTAAGCCACCGATCACATAGTGATCCACATATCTGTATCCACGAGGTGACTCGAGGTCATCCTCAATCTACGGTGATGCACACAGCTATCATCCGCCGAGATGGGCACCTAGCCAACACCTCCCTTGATGGAGCACATAGCCACCATCAAGCGCCAATGTAGCACAAGGCTAACATCAGACCACGTACATAATGTACACCCTTTCCTTCGATAGTCACATCCCAAGTCCCATGCAAATATGTGTATCATGATAACATATCACTTGAACAATAATGCATCACATGTCATCACATTTCATATATTCAACAATGATCATTTAATATCGTAAATCACTGACCTGAGTATTCGATCACCCACCACGGGTATTCACAATCTTAGCCCTTAATTCGGCTACCATTAACATCATATCACATATACATAAATATAACACATACACACAATCAAGAGACAGCACGATAACTACGCACCTATTTGGCACAGTCGATTAAATCCCGAAAATGCCACTTGATTATGAACTCTTGATCCCTTCAAATCCCGAAAGCTTTTCCTTAATGCTCCTAATGTTGCTACCTTCACAAGAAACACATATCATGGCACAAGCATATTCGGCCATCCCTAAACCAAGGCTTAATCCTTGATTCGGCACACTTAAAAAAAGAAAACCCCAAACCGATTACTAGGATAGAAATTACTTACCACCTCGTTGCTTGAAAAGACCAAATAAGAGAAAAATGTTTCGGCTATGGTTTTGAAAGATGAAAAACAATTGATATTCGGCTAAAAAGAAATGAAAAACTAATATGCCAAAGAAAGAAATGAAAGGGGAGAAGGAAGATTCGGCTTAAGCAATCAATGGAAGAAAAAATCAAGAAGAATGGGGAAGAAAGAGATTCGGCCAAGGCGAAAATAAAAGAAATGTTGTAAGTTTTTAGCAAAATAGGAGAAGAAGAATGATGAGAACCAAAATAGGTTCTTTTCGGCTACAAAGAATTGGAAGAAGAGAGGGTGGTTCCAAATAAGTTTCGGCCAAATGCCTAAGAGGAAAAATCAACATTATCAAAGGACATTCGGCTATGATTCACTTTGGTGCATTTGAGAAAAATTGGTAAGGTTCAAAGAGTTTTTGGTTTTGACACAAAGCAAAGGTTGAAGGCCTACCAAGCTAACCGAAAATGACTACCATCCAAAGGAAAAATCGGCACTAACAAGCTACCATCTAAACCAAAAATTCGGTTACTCCCCCCTAGACCTCAAAACCGTCCAAATACATGGACTTCAAAGTCAAATCTTTCCATACAATTCTTTCCATAACAAGACACCCTACATCATGCCTTATGTTCTCCCATTAGCCTTAAAACCATTGATTTCTTTCCCAAACATCAAACTTACCTTAAACTAATATTCAACTTGCCATAAAGAAAAATTGAAAGTCCAACCTACCATATGTAAAGCTTGACCGTCCATTAATACTAGGATACATAAAAAAATAAAGTCTTCAAAATGCTAATCATGCTACTCGAACCTCTACCCTCAAGCAACCCTTCTTGCATCATAACCACCTTGCCACTAACTCCACATGTGCTAAATTTAACACTTAAATTAACTTAAGTGTGAAGTTCACTTAATCCACTTCACTAAATTTTTAATACTAAGAATTATTCTAGCCTCATTAATAAAATCAAGCCTTCACAAGACTATGCTAAACACACATAATTCATACCCGAGCTAACACAAATAATAAAATAATACTCAAATTTTTCCTAAAGTCCAAGGCCCAATTGGCCCAATCCTACTAGGGCCAATTTCGGGATATTACATTTTCTATGTCGTACACGGCTACTGGCACGCCCATGGTTCATCCCCTGGCTTCCACACGGCCACGGGCACGCCCGTGTGTAGGGCCGTGTGGCCTAGAAATCTGCTCTTTTGTTAGTTTATGGTTAGGTTCTAAAAAGAAAAAGAACAGAAAAAAATAAAAATAAAAATAAAAAATGTAAAAATGGGGTTAGTGCTCGGGTTGCCTCTCGAGAAGCGCTCGTTTATAGTCTTAAGCTAGACTTTACCTCTCATTCGTATGGTCATGGTGGTTTGAGGAGGTGAAAATCCTTTCTCATGCGATCACTTTGGTTATGGATATATAGTTTAAGTTGAGTAATATTTACTTCAAAAGTGATGAGTTTAGGATTGCTTACCTCGATTGTGCCGCATAGGAAGACATTGAGTACCTCAAAAGTGATTTCTTCGTTTGTCTTGAGGTCTGAATTGGTGATTCGAGGGTCTTCCTTATTCAATAATACCTGATCTCCTACTTTGAAGTGATTCGTTGTTCCTATCAGCTCGTTTGGAGGCTCCTTTGGTTTCACTTCGTGTGGTTCCGGTTCTTCTTTAAGTTTTGTTTTCCACTCTTCTAATTTGTCGACCCTAAGGCTTCATTCCTCATACGATTCTTCTTTGTTGGTACGAGGTCTAAAATCTAGCTCAGCTAGGTGATTTCGTGATGCTTCGTGTAAATAAGGTTGAACCAAATGATTATCAATAGAATTAATGTTCGTACCTTTATTACTCGATGTCCTAGCTGAGTCAAGAGCTTGAAGAGTGATTGTTTCTTCGTCTACACGAAGTGTGAGCTCATCAAATTCTTCCTCTGTGTGGTCTTTCTTTATTGCATCGGGATATGGCACACGAGGTTGGTACTTTGTAATTGCTGGATTTGGTATATCATGGCATACCTCAACTTTACCTTCACTTACCATAGGTTCTCCCCTTGGGTTTGGTTCGTCTAGCCCTTCACTATCATAAATGGCTTGATTTTGCTCTCTCGGGTTAGTTTCAGTATTGCTTGGCAAGCTTCCTTGTGGTAGTTCTGATATTAGCTTTGCGAGTTGTTCAACTACATTAGTGACTTCCTTGACTGACTTAGTAAGTTCCCCGTCTCGGTTCTCGTTGCTTTTGAGTGTTTTTCAGACTCTTGGAAGCGGTTTTCTGTGGCTGCCACGAGTTTTGTCAGCATCTCCTCAAGGTGTGACTCCTCTTCCTATTGGTAAGGTGGTTGTTGAAAGTTTGAAAGAAGTTCTGGTCTTTGGTTATTTTGATCATCCCACGAGAAATTGGGATGGTACCTCCAACCTGCATTATAAATGTTACCATAAAAATTATTTTGAAGTCTAGGATAGTTACCCATATAGCGGACTTGTTCATTCTCCACGCCATATCCGTAGGGTGGGTACTCAAGATTCGCCACGCCTCCACTTGGTTCGTACTGCATAACTGGATCTACTGGGTCGAGGTTGTAGATATCGACTGCTTTTGTTGGTTTTGTCCTCATGAATTGTCACTGA
This sequence comes from Gossypium australe, assembly GCA_005393395.2. Classification (NCBI taxonomy): domain Eukaryota; kingdom Viridiplantae; phylum Streptophyta; class Magnoliopsida; order Malvales; family Malvaceae; genus Gossypium; species Gossypium australe. The sequence continues at coordinate 19,574,782 of CM016615.1, forward strand.
TAATTATTTAGTGCCATCTCTAAAATTATCTGCCAAACAATAAAAAAACAGCAAACAAATGAAAAATAAAAAATAATAATGACAATAAATTGCAATAATAATAATAATAATAATAATAATGGCTAAAGTAATAAAAATTAAGCGTTCTTAATATTTTAGTTCCCCGGCAACGGCTTCAAAAACTTGATCGCTGAAATTAGTGCTTTAAAATTTATAAAAGAATGATCGAACCTGGAGACTAACTCTGACAACGATTAAAGGCAAGTGTACCTATCTCGAACAGTAGTATAGCTTAGGCAAGATCGGATTATCGAACCCAAAGAAACTAAAAGTACCAATACTAACTTTCTTTTTATTATTTAGCCTTAAAAACGGAGTGAAGTCTCTTTTAAACTAAATTGACAAGAACTAAACTAAGAACTCAAAGACAAAAAGGATGATGTGGAAAATAACTTGAAGAAAACTCAATTGGTCAAGATGATACCCTCAGGAAGAATCCATCTAGACTTCACTTGTTATCTAACCCTTAATTATATGATTTCTTTACTTAGCTTTATCCATAGGACTCCCTAACCTATATTAAACCCTCTCTCGAGGCGAATAATGTCTAACACTAAGTTAATTAGTGGAACTCTCATTCGCTTATAATAACCCCCTAGGATAGCAGTAAATCGATCAATGGACTCCCATATTAGGTTTCACCCTAATCTGGCAAAATCTCATAACCCTATCTCTAGGCGTTCGATCAACTCCGCTTAATTATGTTAGATCTACTCTTAGGTAGGGTCTATTCCTCCTCCACCTAAGCACATTAGATTTAGATTAAGCAACATAATTAAGAACAAACTAAGTAATTCATCATATAACTTAAAAACCAAATAACAAGATTCGTCTAGGTTTCATCCCCTACAGGTATCTGAGGGGTTTAGTTCATAATGAATAAAGAAAACATCGCAAGAGAAAAGATAAAACAAAACATAAGAAATCCCTAAAACCCCCAGAAGGAATTGAAGGAGAATTTCACCGTCTTGAGTATAACTCCGGCTTCTTGGGATGGATCAACTGGCTATCCTCGCATTATTCCCTAACTCTGACCTTCTCGGCTTGGCTCCTTGGCCTATCTTTGATGCCTTCGGCTTCTGCCGAACTCCCCCTTCAAGTTGCCCTCTTGGGTGTTTATATAGACTGTGAGATCCCTTACTTGGCCCCTAAGTTTTCTAATTTAAGTAGAATTCCTATAGGGTGTTTGAATAGGCTTTGGAATGTGTTTCTTTGCCTCCAAGTATCCTTTATCGAATGAAAATGCTCTTTCCAACGACAAGGACACGTCCATGGCACACGCCCGTATGGATCGTGGCCAGGCTGTGCTCGGACTTTTAATGAGGTACGACTGTGTTAGCTTTGGGCTAGGCCGTGTCGATTTCTCTCTTGGCCCAATTTGGTCCGTTTTAGGCCCGTTTCTCGTTCTTTTCATCCTTGGGTGCTTTCCTGAGTATAAAACATGAAAAGAAAGGATTAAGAGCACCTTTTTATATGAATCAAGGCTTAAATCATCCAAAAGCATACTAAATGTGGGATTAAAATATGTTACTTTTACGGTTTATCAACACCATTTTTGACTTGTTTTTCCTTTTTATTCCTTTATTAACCAAATGACTAAAATGCCCTTAATGATCCTTTCTAGAGATTTTTCCTTTCCATGTCCATTTTTGTCCATCATCAAATATAATGGTCTAATTGCTAAATAAGGACCTCTAGTAATTTTTATAATTCTATTTCACACTCAAAGCTTCTAGAATCTCATATTTTCTAATATTTGCAATTTAGTCCTAATGGACAATTTATTCACTAACTAATAAAATTTCTTCATGAAATTTTCACACAATCATGCAAACACCTCATAAGCCTTATGGAAACCATAAAACTCATACTTCTACTTCGGATTTGTGGTCTCGCACCACTATTCCGACTAAGCCCTAAATTAGGCTGATACAAAATAAACATAATTAAGACTACGTATTATACACGAACTTACCTCGGACGTAGAAATAACGAAAAAAGTCGATCAATAGAGCACTTTGTCTTTTCCGCGATCTCGATCCATATCTCTCTTTTCTTGACTTATATAATATTAAAGTCAACTCTTTCAATCACCAAATAATTCAATTTAATCCAAGCACACATACGTAGGGCATTTTACAAAATAGCCCTCACATTTTCACATTTTGACATTTAAGTCCATATTTCATAAAATCATCAAATACACATAATTTCACTATACTCTTGCTTAGCCAAATTTTCCCCTAGCTTATACAAGTCCACATATTTCATTTATTTCACATTTTAGTCCTTCAATTTCTCATTTTCACAATTTAGCCCATAATACTCAAATTCATCAAAAAATCAAGACAAAATATGTTAACCTATCACATATCTTTCATATTTCATCATCAACTATCACAAAGCTCAAGCATTCATCAATGACACTTCTCAAAATCATCATCAAATTCTAAAATTAAGATATAGGCTTGATAGGACACAAAGCAACGATCACAAAAATGTAAAAATCACTAAAAATCGAGCTCAAAACATACATCAATCAAGCCTTGTATGTGTCGAATATTCAAAGCTCAATAACCCTATGTTTTCTTTCTGTTTTCGGTGGAATAAAGATGATAAAATGGCCACCAAATGTTTTTGTTTTAATTATAATAACTTTAATAACTCAATTACCATTTTAACCTTTGATTAAAACATTAAAATTCTAATAACATAAGCCCATTTTTGTCCATCCCCTCGATCAAGGGTCTAATTACAACATAAGGACTTCTTATTTAATAAGCCATGACAAATAAGCACTTAAACAACTAGCACACAGCTTTTTTAGTTTATGCGATTAAGTCCTTTTTACAATTCAGCACACAAACGATAAAATTTTCACGCAGAATTTTCACACATGCTTAATCACATAGTGTAAACACCAAAAATAATATTAAAATATTTTTCTAAACTCGAATTTGTGGTCCTAAAACCACTATTCCGACGAGGGTCTAAACCAGCTGTTACAACTCTCCCCCTTAGGGATTTTCGTCCCCAAAAATCTTACTAGTAAATAGATTCGGATATTGCTCTCTCATAACATCTTCAAGCTCCCACATAGCCTCTTCAACCGTGTTTGTGCCACAACACTTTCACTAAAGAAATTTTCTTATTTCTCAACTCTTTGACCTCATGTTCCAGAATTCGAATATGTTCTTCATTATACGATAAATCTGACTGAATCTCAACCTCAGTAGAAGCAATCACATGCAATGGACCAGATCTATATCGTCTAAGCATTGATACATGAAACACATTATGAATCCTCTCCAGTTCAGTTGGCAACAACAATCTATATGCAACCAATTTGATACGTTCAATAATCTCATCTGGCCCGATGAACCTCGGGCTCAATTTGCCTTTATTGTCGAAACAAAGTATTTTCTTCCACGGAGATACTTTCAAAAACACTTTATCACCGATCTCAAATTCAATATCTTTTCGTTTCAAATTTGCATAAGACTTCTGACGATCTGATGCGGCTTTCAAACTGTCATGAATCACTTTCGCTTTCTATTCAATCTCTTTAATCAAATCGACCCTGTGAATCTTATTCTCACTAAGCTCAGTCCAATACAATAGAGTTCTGCATTTACGACTGTAAAGAGCCTCATATGGTGCCATTTTAATGCTAGATTGAAAACTATTATTGTACGCGAATTCAATCAACAGCAAATGCTTTTCCCATGTACTTTCAAACTCAAGAATACAACATCTTAACATATCCTCGAGAATCTGAATGATCTGCCCAGATTGACCATCTGTTTGCGAATGAAATGCAGTACTGAAATGCAGCTTTGTACCTAAAGCCTTTTGCAGTTTCTTCCAAAATTGCAAAGTAAATCTCGGATCTTTTTCAGACACAATAGATAATGGTGCTCCGTGTCAACTGTCACGCAGATTGCATCTTTCTTTCTCGGAGATAAGGGCAACCCCGACCCAAATTCCATTATGATCCTCTCCCATTTTCACTCAGGAATCATGATTGGTTGTAACAAACCAGATGCAACCTGATGTTCAGCTTTAACTTGCTGACAAACTAAATATCTCAAAACAAACTCTGAGATATCTCGTTTAATACCATGCCACAAATCCAATTTCTGAATCTCAAACAACCATTACTATCAAATCAAAATTCTGAATCAAAATTCAAACCACACTGAGTTTGTTTTACCATCATCTTAGCATCACTTTTCTGGGTATCACAAATCTGACGTATAAACATTGGCCTTACTTTCAACTCAGCCAAAATTGAACCATCATCATACAAATCTATCTGAGTACTCATTGCTCGTAAAGAAAATAAAGACTTTCGGCTCAAAGCATCAACAACAACATTAGCTTTTCCCATATGATAATAAATTACTAATTCATAGTCTTTTAGTAACTCTAACCATCTCCGCTATATCAAATTCAATTCTTTCCGAGTCATCAAATATTTCAAGCTCTAGTGATCAGTAAAAATATGACACTTCTCACCAAATAAGTAATGATGCCAAATCTTCAATGCAAATACAATAGCTACCAATTCAAGATCATGTGTCGGTGATCGCTGTAAAATCAGAATTTTAAATATTTATAAAAGAATGATCAAACCTGGAGACTAACTCTGACAACGATATTAAGGCAAGTGTACCTATCAAACATTAGTATAGCTAGGCAAGACCGGTATCGAACCTAAAGGAACTAAAAGTATTAATACTCACTTTCTTTCTATTATTTAGTCTTAAAGTTAGAGTAAAGATTACATTTAAACTAAGTTGTTGACAGCTAAACTAAGGACACAAAGACAAGAAGACAAATTGAAAAATAACTTTGAGGAAAAACTCAGTTGATTTTGATGATACCCTCGGGAAGAATCCTCCTAGACTTCTCTTATTATCTAACCTTCAATTATATGATCTCTTTTACTTAGCTTGATCCGTGAGACTCCCTAACCTATATTTCTCTCGAAGCGAATAACGTCTAACCCTAGGTTAATTAGTAGAACTCTCGTTTGCTTATAATAACCCCCTAGGATAGAAGTAAATCGATCAATGGATTCCCATATTAGGTTTCACCCTAATCCGGCAAAATCTCGTAACCCTATCTCTAGGCGTTCGATCAACTCCGCTTAATTATGTTAAATCTTCTCTTAAGCAGGGTCTATTCCTCCTCCACCTAAGCACATTAGATTTGGATTAAGCAACATAATTAAGAACAAACTAAATAATTCATCATATAACTTAAAAATCAAATAATAAAATCCATCAAGGTTTCATCCCCTTCAGGTATCTGAAGGGTTTAATTCATAATGAAATAGCAAACCATCGCAAGAGAAAAGATAAAACAAAACATAAGAAAAATCCTAAACCCCTTGAAGGAATCGGAGGAGAATTCCGCCGTCTTGAGTATAATTCTGGCTTCTTGAGATGGATCAACTGGCTATCCTTCGCGTTATTCCCTAACTCTGGCCTTCTCGGCTCGGCTCCTTGGCCTTGCTTTCGCTCCCCCTTGGCTGGTGATACTTGAGACTTATTTATAGGCTCTTGGAACGGGATTCTTTCTTCCTAAGTATCCTTTTCCGACTAAAATTGCTCTGTCCAGCGTCAGAGGCACGGCTATGTCACACGCCCGTGTAAATCGAGACCTGACCGTGTTTGGATTTCTCTTGAGGCACGGCCGTGTGTGATGGGTTTGAGGTCGTGCTCTAGGTGCTTGTCGAGGCACGGCCGTGTGTGCTTTGGGTCCGGCCATGTTGATTTCGTTCAAAGGCCCATTTACTTCGTTTTAGGCCCGTTGTGTGTTCTTTTTATCCTCGGGTGCTTTCCTGGGTATAAGACATGAAAAGAAAGGATTACAAGCACCTTTTTATATAAAAAAAGGAATAAATCATCCAAAAGCATACTAAATGTGGGATAAAAATATGTTACTTTTACGGGTTATCAAATACCCCCACACTTAAGCTTTTGCTTGTCCTCAAGCAAAATTCTCAACTTACAATTAAAACGAACTTTCCATGATCTGCAATTCTTATCAACAATGTCTTATCCCAATTCATAGAAAATTCATGCATGGATGATTTGATTCAAAGCGTCCTAAAGATTCAAACGAGATAAGTCATAATTTTGTACCTTGAAAACATAGGTGTTTTCCCTCTTTTAAATAACTACCTATCTAATTCAAAATTGACAAGGATTGATATCCTCACTTAGGATTCACTCAAATCACTCTAAAGTGTTTAAGGTTCAGAAAAAGATCACTCACAAGTCAAACCTGAAAAGTTAATCTTATAGGCTTGCCTGAAAATCAAATCTCCACCACTGTAATATGAGATGACAAACAGATCAAAAGGTTTTTAATAGGGTTGTAACGGGGCTAGGGTTAAAGGTGTGGATAAAGGCTGAATTAGGAGGTTAGAATCGAGATTGACTTGATAAATTACCTAACTAGAAAAATTGAACTTGATCTTAAATACTAATACAACGAGCTTTTCCTTGAGGATAGGATTTTGAACATGCAAGCTCTCTTAATCGTAGGACTAATAATGAATATACTTTTTTTTTAAGAACAAACTAATATAATTGTAATAAAGAATTGATACAACTAAAATATAAAACATAGTTAGGAAACTTGTTTATCATCAAATCTCGGCAAAAAGGTAGTTAAAAGAATTGGTGATAACAGATACAAAGGGTTTTTGGTTAAAATTAGTAGGTGAGTCAATAAAAAGGGCTGTTAGGCTCAACGGGGTTCACTAGGGGTTAATTATAAAGGTAAGCTTTTTAGTGGGATTAATGGGTTAAAACCTAGGTGCCTTTATCATATCAGTATATCAAATCATAATTGTGGTCTTGACATGTATAATCAAGGCAAGTTCTAGAATAACAGTTCATAGTTGACACACTCATAATAAAAAAATGAGCATGAAAAAGAATGTATGCTCTATAAGGTTCAAATACTCACAACAATTATGGGTGTTTTGACATCATCCTTATAAATTTTAAATTTCAAGGGAGCATTTAAATTTAGGTCAACAACCTAGCAAAAATTTCTAATTCATGAAAAAATAGACTTATCATGCTTGATTCTATAGTATTCTTTGAATTAAACATCAATGTATAATTAACTATGACTTATTCGAAAACATGTCAATAATTATCACAGATAATTAGAAATTTCAACTTAATTAGTAATATGAAATTTTGCATAAAAACAATACTAAATCAGGGATTTGAGAATAATGAAAAAAATTTGGCAATTTTATTCCATTTTTAACCTCAGGGATTTGAGAATAATGAAAATGGTTAGGTCTTTTTACCCCCCACACTTAAGATGTACATTGTCCTCAATGTACAAAGATAGATGATGACAATTAATATTCAAAATCATAAGAGAGGGGATAGAATACTCCCTGAGTTTTATGACTAGATCCTTGAGGATGTGGACAGTGTGTGGCATCAGGTGATTTTTTGCATTTCGCCTATTTGGGCTTTTGTGCAGGTGGAATTGAATGATTTATTCTGCAAAGTCACTTGTTAATGATCTTTTTGATGGAAGAAGTATGTTGTTAGGGGTGCTTAATTGGTTGAATAGCCAGTGATAAGAGTTTGTAATAATAATAAAAAAGTTCAAATTTAAACAACATAACATAAAGTAAAGTCTTAAAATTTAAAGAAAACAATTTAAATGGACTCAGAGGTCCTCATCTACGGTTGAGTTTGGTGGTGGTGCTGCTGATGAAATGTTGAGGTGTTGGCAGATTTGTTGGAGCATCGCCTCCAACCCGTCAAAACGTCTAGAGACATGTATCTCGAACTGATCAAGTCGAGCAGATATGTCTACTAATGTTGTTGCTCGATATGGATGTTGGCTTGGATGCGTTGCCTCCTCTGATGGTGGTTGGACATCATCAGGAATGTCCTCGTCCTCCTCCTCGTTGCTTGGTTTCTTTAGTTTGTACTGGGGAGGATTGGTCCCTCGTCGTTGTGTTATCATCCTCATATGTAGCATGGTTTGGATGCCTTGAGGAACCATGTTGCCCATCAGTGTTAGGGAGGTGATTTGCTCGTCGGTGTTGAGGAGGTTGAAGTGCCGTGCTAGCCTGTAATGTAGGGCCCCATTGACAAGATTCCCTTCCGATGTTGCTCTGTCTGATGTTGAATTGCACGCGCCATAAAGTATGCCAGATCGAAAACATGTCCTTCAGACATGCATGATAAGAAATAGACATCGTGCTTGTTTACGACACCTGTACTCTCTTTGCGACCTGTGATGGTGTGCGCGAGAATGGCGTGTAAATACCTTAGCTGGGGAAAGTGCTGTTGCTTTAGAGGGGCTGGGGTCGTATTGCCATGTAGTGGGGCGTAGGCTTTCCCAACATTCTAGCGGAGTGCGGTGAAGCTCTCTATTTAAATCAAAAAGGGGGTTTTCTTGTATAAATTTCGGCGTGTAAAGTCCAAGAGCCATGCCGAATTATGGTACGCTTAATCGATGCACCAAGCCTCCTGGACGGAATTGGATGGCACCTGGGTTGTCAAACTGGTTTGTCATTGCTTGCAGGATGAATGTGGTGCAGAACTCTAACGTCAGTCCCAAATATGTGGGTTCGTTGATTCGGATGAAGTTCTCCCATGGTTCGGTTGATAGAAGTGCGTTAATGTCAGTTTCGAGCCCAACTTGCCGCACTGCATTCCAGTCGATGCGTTGACTGGTGCCTATGGGTCTTCCCCGAATTGCCTTGTACTTTTCTTCTTGAGTTGGTTAGGGGAACCGGAGGAACGGGTGTCTATTTTCAGTGGAGGCACTTGCGGATGATGATCCGAGCCCCTTTCACTTTTTGCTTGGGACTGCTCGCTTGGTTCGTGACGACATGGTACCTGCAAGAATCATCAAGAAATATAACAAGAGCCATGACCAATGTCTCAATTGCATTCGTTATCAAGAGAAGTGGTAGTTTTTATGTCTAAAAGCAGTATCAATCAGCAACCACAAGTATTTTAATCATGAATTAGTGAGCATGTCTACTAACCAAAAATCAGGCAAGTTCTAGACAAAAATAAACTTGTAATCAAGAATAAATCATGTTTCTCAATAAACAAATAAGTTTGGAATCAGAAATTAAGGAGACAAAAATAGATCATGTTCTTCTAAATCTAACAACGTCTGAAAGTAAACATAAATGCCATCAAAGATTGAAGAAAATGGAACCAGGGGTGGGAAAAATGGTCAGCACGGGCGGAGCACGGTGGTGTCTTGGTGGTCTGTCGCGTGAACACGATTGTGGCGTGGGCGAGTGGTTGAGTTGCACGGGTGTGGTGTGGCCGTGTGAGGGGTTTTGGCTTGCATGTGGAGGAAAAACAGCAAGGAGAGGTGGCTTAATGGAAGGTTGATGAGTGCTTGGCCGGATTTGTGAGAGGGGGAGTTTTAAATTTTGATTTAGGGTTTGTGTTTGGGGGAGATGACGGTTGGGTTTATTTATAGGGGAGGGGGCACGGGTTGGTGGCACGGCCGTGTTCTTTTGAAATCGCCTGTGTTTTTCGCATTTTGCAGGTTTGGGAGCGTTCAGGTTTAGTAGCACGCCCGTGTGTATCTTTGGCACGCCCGTGCTTGATAAGGTCATCTGTTGGCACGGTAAGGTCCCACGGGTGTGTCTTCCCCATATTGGCGAGGTCAGTATCTTTGCACGGTTTGGAGGAACGGGCGTGTCTTACCCGTGTTCGACAAGTCAGTAGCTTCGCACGGTTTGGAGGCACGGATGTGTTCTGGTGTCACATCCCGTGTTGTCTATAGAAATTTTTCTCTGTTTGGGCACGGCTCTTGGCATGCCCGTAGTTCTCCCCTTGTTGGGCGCACGGCCATGGACACGCCCGTGTTCAAGGCCGTGTTAAAAATCTTACATTTTCCTGTTAGACTATTTTATCGTGGTGTTAGAAATAAAAACTATGTTAGTGGGTTAGTGCTCGGGTTGCCTCCCGATAAGCGCTCGTTTATAGTCTTAAGCTAGACTCTCCCTGTTTTCGGTTCTAAAGGATGCCTCATGGAGTTTAAGCTCTTCTCGCATACTTCCAAGATCTGTGCCATTATAAATTTTAAGTCAGTGACCATTTACCTTGAATGTGCCTTTAGTGGGATAGGTTACCTCAATGGTGCCATACGGAAATATTGTTTTGATCATGAATGGTTCTGACCATCTTGATTTCAACTTTCCCAGGAATAGTCTAAGCCTTGAGTTGTACAGTAGGACTAAGTCTCCTACTTCAAATTGCCTTGATCTCATGAGACGATCATCGTGGCGTCGCTTTGTTGCTTCTTTGTATAATTTTGAGTTCTCATAGGCTTCCCTTCTCCACTCATCTAGCTTGTTCATCTGCATCATTCTCCTCTTACCTACAATTTCGGGATCAGTATTTAAAAATTTTGTTGCCCAAAAAGCTTTGTGTTCTAAGTCGAACGGTAAATGACAACTTTTCTCGTATACAAGTTTGTATGGGGATGTCCCTAAAGGTGTTTTAAATGCTGTTCTACAGGCCCATAACGCATCATCTACTTTTAATGCCCAGTCTTTTCTATTTGATTCAACTGTTTTTTCTAAAATGCGCTTAAGTTCTCGGTTTGCCACCTCTACTTGCCCACTGGTTTGAGGATGGTATGGGGTTGCCATTCTATGATGTACTCCATATTCCTTTAGAACTTTTTCAAATAGGGTATTACAGAAGTGCGTACCTCTATCGCTAATGATCGCTTTCGGTGTGTCGAATCGTGAAAAGAATTTCTTAAGAAACCTAACTACTATCCTAGCATCATTGGTAGGTAAAGCTTCCGCTTCTACCCATTTTGACATATAATCAACTGCCACTAGGATGTACTTGTTCCCAAACGAATTAGGGAATGGTCCCATAAAGTCAATGCCCCATATGTCAAACATTTCACATAATAACATATATTTTGAGGCATTTCATCTCATTTAGAAATATTACCTATTCTTTGACATCGATCACACGAGGTTACATACCTGTTGGCATCTTTAAATAGAGTGGGCCAATAAAAACCTGATTCGAGTATCTTATGTGCTGTCTTTATGCCACTGTAGAGTACTCTTGATGGTCCGGAATGGCAATGCTCCAAAATCTTGTTTGCTTCTGTCTTTGTAACACATCTTCGAATTACTTGATCTGCACAAATGCGGAAAAGAAAGGGATCTTCCCAAAAATAATTTTTCACATCAGTAAAGAATCGCTTCTTTTAGTGGTGTGTTAATTTTCTTGGTAAGATGTTAGCTGCTAAATAATTTGCAATATTTGCAAACCATGGTACCTCAGAATGTGTTATAGAAAAGAGTTGTTCTTCTGGAAATGAATCATTTATCCCATCTTCATCGAGCTCTTTGGTGTGTGGATTTTCAAGTCTAGAAAGACGATCCGCTGCAAGATTCTCAGCTCCCTTCTTATCTTGTATTTCTAGGTCGAATTCCTGCAAAAGTAAAATCCATCGTATGAGCCTGGGTTTTGCATCAGATTTGGTTAAAAGATAACGAAGAGCTGAATGGTCAGTGTAAACGACAACTTTGGACAATATTAAATATTGTCTAAATTTGTCAAAAGCAAAAACTACAGCTAGCAATTCTTTCTCAGTGGTGGTGTAGTTTTCTTGTGCGGGTGTCAGTGTTCTGCTAGCGTAGTAAATTGGCTGAAAATGCTTGTCTCGTCTTTGTCCCAAAACTGCACCTACTGCAAAATCACTTGCATCACACATTAGTTCAAAGGGTAAGTTCCAATCAGGTGCAATTATAATTGGCGCATTTATTAATTTATCCTTAAGGACATTGAATGCATCTAAACACTCATGATTGAAATCGAAAGGAGTATCTTTTTCTAGTAATTTTGTCAGAGGCTTCTGATAGCCTTAACAGAGCTAGGGGGGAGGTAGTTTTTCTATGGCTTCAACTTTAGCTTTATCTACCTCGATCCCTTTACTAGAAATCTTATGGCCTAACACAATCCCTTCTCTTACCATAAAGTGACATTTTTCCCAGTTTAAAACAAGGTTTGTTTCCTCACATCTCATTAGAACCCGTTTCAAATTTTTAAGGCAAAGATGGAAAGAATTACCGAATACCGAAAAATCATCCATAAATACCTCCATGATGTCTTCCACGAGTTCATCAAAGATTGCCAACATACAACGCTGAAAAGTAGCAGGTGCACTACATAATCCAAAAGGCATTCTATGATAGGTAAACATACCGTATGGGCATGTGAACGTCATTTTTTCTTGATCTTCAGGAGCTATGGGATTTGGAAGTAACTAGAGAGTCCATCCAAAAAGCAGTAGTACATATGCCCGGATAATCTTTCTAACATTTGATCTATGAAGGGTAGCGGAAAGTGATCTTTTCTTGTGGCATCATTTAACTTTCTATAGTCTATGCAGACTCTCCAACCTATGACTGTTCTTGTGGGAATCAGCTCATTCTTTCGATTGGGCACTACCGTCATTCCTATTTTCTTTGGAGCTACCTGCACAGGACTTACCCAAGTGCTGTCAGAGATAGGATAAATTATTCCTGCATCTAGGAGTTTAATGACCTCAGCTTTGACCACTTCTTTCATGTTGGGGTTTAACCATCTCTGGGGTTGCACACACGGCTTGTATTCTTCCTCCATTAAATTTTTGTGGGTGCAGAATGCAGGGCTTATTCCTTTGATGTCAAAAATTTTCCAATCTATGGCTTTTTGTGCTCTTTTAGTACCTTTATCAGCTCTTCTTTTTCCTTGGGTTCTAATTCTACAGAGATGATTGCTGGTAATGTAAAATTGTCCCCGAGGAATGCGTACTCTAAGTGTCTTGGTAACTGCTTCAATTCCAATTTGGGTGGCTCTTCAATGGATGGTTTCTGTTTTATTTCGTCATCTTTGTCAATTCTTTCTTCTTTCATTTGGTTGGATGACGATGTAGTCATAATCAGCTCATCATCCTCATCTTCTTCCCCCTCTTCTTGAGTTAGGCACAGTTCCATCATGTCATCATGTATGATTTCCTGCAATGAATTTTGAAGGATATGATTAGTAGTATCAACAAAATAACAGGAATCATCTTGCTCTTTAGAATATCGCATGGCATCATAGATTTGAAAAATAATTTCTTCATCTCCTATCCTCAGTGCGAGTTTACCATCTCCGACATCAATAATAGCTCTAGCAGTGGCTAAAAAAGGACGCTCTAAAATCAAGGGAACATTAATGTCTTCATCCATGTCTAATATAACGAAATCAACAGGGAAAATAAATTTATCAATTTTTACCAAAACATCTTTGATGATCCCTCTAGGATATTTAATAGATCTGTCTGCTAGCTGAATACTCATCCTAGTGGGTTTTGGTTCCCCAAGATCTAATTGTTTAAACATTTTATAAGGCATTAAATTTATACTAGCGCCTAGATCAGCTAATGCTTTCTTAACATTCAATCTACCAATTAAACAAGGGATAGTAAAACTTCCTGGGTCTTTCAACTTGGTTGGTAGCTTGTTTTGGAGAATGGCTGAGCACTCTTCATTAAGTTCCACTGTTGACACCTCTTCAAGTTTTCGTTTATTTGTCAGGAGTTCCTTTAAGAATTTTGCGTACTTTGGCATCTGTGAAATAGCTTCAATAAAAGGTAAGTTCATATGTATTTGTTTAAAAAGTTCAAGAAACTTACCGTATTGTGCATCAATTCGCTCTTTCTTTAACTTTGCTGGATATGGGATTGGTGGTTTGCTCTCATTGCGTAATGGATTTTCATCCTTAATTCCCTTATCACTTGTTTTATTTTCGTTTAGGGTTTGTTTATTCATTTCTCCTAATTCCTTTCCACTTCTTAGTGTGACTGCTTTTACCTGTTCCGACCCTGCAGGAAAATTCTCTGCAAGTGTTTCACAGATCATCTTGGTGAACTTTCCAATTGTCTTAGTGAGTTCCCCAAATGATTCAGAAATTTTTTTAACTGATGCTTGTTGATCTTTTAGAGTTTTCTCGATATCTTATAGACGTTGTTCTGTGGTTGCTGATTCCTCTTCGTGTATTGGGATCTTCTCTTGTGGATAGGACTGATTTTGGAAGTTTTGAGGAGGTTGTTGCCTTTGATTTCCTTGTCCTCCACATGAAAAATTTGGGTGGTTCTTCCAACCTGGATTGTAAGTGTTACTATAAAGATTATTATTAGATTGGAAATTATTACCTATATAGTTCGTCTATTCATCTTATACTCCTGGTTGGTAAGGTGGGTACTCAGGATTCACCACAGTTCTACTGGCATCGCACTGCATGACTGGATGTACCTGTGATGAACACAAATTATCAAGCTTTTTATTCATCATCTCTAGCTGTGTTGATAGCATGGTCATGGCGTCAATGTTAAAAACTCCTGCCGATTTTGTCAGTTTGGTCCTTGAAGCTTGCCACTAATAATTGTTTAATGACATCTCCTCAATGAACTCGTAGGCTACTTCTGGAGTTTTGTTGTTCAATGTTCCACCGGCGGCTGAATCTATAAGTTGTCTCGTTGAGGGATTTACACCGTTGTAAAAGGTTTGGGCTTGTAGCCACAAGGGTAGGCCATGGTGTGGGCACCTTCTCAAGAGACCTTTGAATCTCTCCTATGCGTCGTAGAGCGTCTCTACATCCATCTGCACAAAAGAAGAGATATCATCCTGTAATTTGGTCGTTTTGGCCGGTGGGAAATATTTCATCAAAAACTTCTCGGTCATTTGATCCCATGTAGTGATTGACCCTCGTTGTAATGAGTTTAACCATTGTTTAGCTTTGTTTCTTAATGAAAAAGGGAATAACCGAAGACATATGGCATCATCAGAAACGCCATTTATTTTGAAGGTATCACAGAACTCTAAAAAGTTAGCTATATGCGTGTTTGGATCTTCGTCCTGCAAACCATCAAATTGAATCATTTGTATTATGTTAGGCTTTAATTCAAAATTGTTAGCAGATATAGCAGGCCTGACAATACTAGATTTTGCTCCTGTTAAATGCAGTTTCGCATAATCGAACATTATACGTGGAGCATTGTTGTCACCCATATCGCGTGGTGGTGGGTTGTTTTCGTCCATCCCTTCAGTAGGATTGGATCTATCTTCTTCCTCTCTCTCCGTATAATCTAGGGCTCGCCTGGTTTCCCGACGGTTCCTACGAGCGGTAGCTTCGAATTCGTTGTCGAATATCAAAGGTCCCCTCGGGTTCCTTCTAGTCATAAACTAGAGGTACCTGTTGAAGAGGGAAAAATTTCAGTAAACAAAAATAACAACGAAAAGAAAAAATAAATTGCAAAAAATAAAAATTAGGACTAAAGTAGTAAAAATAGAGTTTTCTTAATATTTTAGTTCCCCGGCAACGGCGCCAAAAACTTGATCGCTGTAAAATCAGAGTTTTAAATATTTATAAAAGAATGATCAAACCTGGAGACTAACTCTAACAACGATATTAAGGCAAGTGTACCTATCGAACAGTAGTATAGCTAGGCAAGACCGATATCGAACCCAAAGGAACTAAAAGTATTAATACTCACTTTTTTTTTATTATTTAGTCTTAAAGTTAGAGTGAAGATTACTTTTAAACTAAATTGTCGACAGCTAAACTAAGGACACAAAGACAAGAAGACGAATTGAAAAATAACTTTGAGGAAAAACTCAATTGATTTTGATGATACCCTCGGGAAGAATCCACCTAGACTTCTCTTATTATCTAACCTTCAATTATATGATCTCTTTTACTTAGCTTGATTTGTGAGACTCCCTACCCTATATTAAACCTTCTCTCGAAGCGAATAACATCTAACCCTAGGTTAATTAGTGGAACTCTCGTTCGCTTCTAATAACCTCCTAGGATAGCAGTAAATCGATCAATGGATTCCCATATTGGATTTCACCCTAATCCGGCAAAATCTCGTAACCCTATCTCTAGGCGTTCGATCAACTCTGATTAATTATGTTAGATCTTCTCTTAGGCAGGGTCTATTCCTCCTCCACCTAAGCACATTAGATTTGGATTAAGCAACATAATAAATAATTCATCATATAACTTAAAAATCAAATAATAAAATCCATCTAGGTTTCATCCCCTTCAGGTATCTGAGGGGTTTAGTTCATAAAGAAATAGCAAACCATCGCAAGAGAAAAGATAAAACAAAACATAAGAAAAATCCTAAACCCCCTGAAGGAATCGAAGGAGAATTCTGTCGTCTTGAGTATAATTCCGGCTTCTTGGGATGGATCAACTGGCTATCCTTCGCGTTATTCCCTAACTCTGGCCTTCTCGGCTCGGCTCCTTGGCCTTGCTTTCGCTCCCCTTGGCTGGTGATACTTGAGACTTATTTATAGGCTCTTGGAACGCGATTCTTTCTCCCTAAGTATCCTTTTTCGACTAAAATTGCTCTGTCCAGCGCCAGAGGCACGGTTATGTCACACGCCCGTGTGAATCGAGACCTGACCGTGTTCGGATTTCTCTTGAGGCACGGCCGTGTGTGATGGGGTTGAGGCCGTGCTCTAGGTGCTCGTCGAGGCACAGTCGTGTGTGCTTTGGGTCAGGCCGTGTCGATTTCGTTCAATGGCCCATTTACTTCATTTTAGGCCCGTTTTGTGTTCTTTTTATCCTCGGGTGCTTTCCTGGGTATAAGACATGAAAAGAAAGGATTACAAGCACCTTTTTATATAAAACAAGGGATAAATCATCCAAAAGCATACTAAATGTGGGATAAAAATATGTTACTTTTACGGGTTATCAGTCGGATAGTTCTTTTCATGTGGTTTTAAATGCCTCGAAGCATAGGCTATAACTTTGCCTTCTTGCATCAACACACAGCCTAAACCATTCAACGATGCATCACTGTAAACTATGAATTGTTTACCTGATTCTGGCTGAACTAACACTGGTGCCTCGATCAAAAATACTTTCAACTGTTCAAAACTCTGTTGATACTTTTCTGACCACTCGAATTTAACATCTTTCTGTAGCAATTTCGTCAACGGAGTTGGAATCATCGAGAAGCCTTTCACAAATCGTCTATAATATCCCGCTACTCCCAGAAAACTACAAACTTCAGACATATTTCTCAGAGGTTTCCAATCTAAAATTGCTGAAATCTTGTTCGAATCAACTCGTATCCCTACGACTGACACTATATGTCCCAGAAAACCAACCTCATGCAACCAGAACTCACATTGCTAAACTTTGCATACAATTGCTTCTCACGCAGGGTCTGTAACACGATTCTCAAATGTTCAACATGTTGCATCTCATCAGAAGAATAAATCAAAATATCGTCAGTAAAAACGACGACAAATCGATCCAAATACAGTCTGAATATCCGGTTCATCAAATCCTTAAATACTACAGGAGCATTCGTTAGTCCGAAAGGCATAACTAAAAAATCATAATGTCCGTACCTCGTTCTGAAAGCAATTTTTGGCACATCCGATTCTTTAACTCTCAACTGATAATATCCCGATCTCATATCAATTTTTGAAAAAGTTGTAGCTCCTTTTAACTGATCAAACAAGTCATCAATTCATGGTAGAGGATATTTATTCTTTATTGTCACTTTATTCAATTATCGGTAATCAATACACATCCTCATAGTACCATATTTCTTTTCCACAAACAATAGTACCATCTTTCTTTTTCACAAACAACACAGGAGCACCCCAGGGCGAAAAACTCGGTAGTGCAAATCCTCTATCTGTCAACTCTTGTAACTGAGACTTCAATTATTTCAATTTTGTTGGTGCCATTCTATACGAAGCTATTGAGATAGGATTCATTCCTGGCACTAAGTTAATGCCAATCTTGACTTCTCGTATCGGAGGTAATCTTGGTAATTCTTCAGGAAACACATCTGGGAACTCGCAAACTACAGACATAGATTCAACTTTCTTTTCTGTCACTTTTGTATTTATCACATATGCAAGATAAGCTTCACATCCCTTTTTCACATAATTTAAAGCTTTCATTGAAGATACTACAGCTGGTAGCCCATTCAAATCACTGGATTCAATTCAAACAATCTCACCATTCTAACTTCTCAAATCAATACTTTTTCGTTTGCAATTCACAATAGCATTATGCAGCGTTAACCAATCCATACCCAGAATTATATCAAATTCATCAAAGGGTAGCAACATCAGATTAGCTGGAAAAAAAATTATCCCAAAACATCAACAGACAATTCTTGCACACTTTATCAACCAAAATACACTTGCCTAAGGGGTTCAATACTCTAATTACAACCTCAGTAGACTCAACAGGTAGAGTCGTACTGGATACTAGGTTCACACACATATATGAATGAGTAGATCCTGTATCTATCAGTGCAATCAAATCAGTATCGAAAAGAGTAAAGGTACTAGTTATGATGTCTGGAGATGAAGCTTCTTCGCGAGCGCGAATAGCATAGGCTCTGGAAGGTGCTCTAGCCTCAGATCTCACTGCAATATCTGTTGTTCCTCTCTGACTACCACTCACATTCCCGATGTTTCTGGGTGGTCTACCCCTAACTGTCGTGTTACTCGGCCTCGCACTCTGAATAGTATCTTTCTCATCTAACTCTGGACAATCCCAAATAAAGTGATCTCGTGATCCACATTTATAGCAAGCTTTATTATTGTACTTGCCCCAACATTCTCCGATATGACGTCTTCCACACTGTCGACACTCGGGCTTATTACTTCTGACACTTCCAACACTTGATTCCATTAGAGTTTGAGTTTTAGAATCAGTATTTTGTTTCACTTGATCTTTACTCAAATGTCCAAACGAAAAATTTGAGTGATTAGCTGCATCTCTGAATCTCTTTGACGAATATTAATACGACTTATTCATCGACCTTTTTCTTTCATCTCTAACTTCAGAATCTGCTTTCTTCTTTTCTTTACTAAGCTCTTCAGCTTTGTAGGCTCTTTCAACCAATACTACAAATTCATTCAGATCAAGAATTCCAACCAAAAGTTTAATGTCTTCATTCAAACCTTCAATGAATCATTTACACATAGTAGTTTCTATCGAAACACATTCTCGTGCACACTGACTCAATCTTACAAATTCCTGCTCGTACTCCGTAACAGACATACGACCCTATTTCAACTCTAGGAACTCTTCGCGTTTCTAGTCTATAAACCGTTGACTGATATACTTCTTCTGAAATTCAGCTTGAAAGAAATCCCAGGTGGTTCTTTCTCTCGGAACCACTGATATCAATGTCTTCCACCAATGATATGTCGTATCTCTCAACAATGAAATAGCACATTTTAAGCATTCATCAGAAGAACATGATAATTCATCAAACACTCTTACGGTATTCTCAAGCCAGAATTCAGCTCGCTCAGCATCATCATCCACTATGGCCATGAACTCTTCGGCCCCGTACTTTCAAATTTTATCCACAGGAGGTTTACTCAATCGAATCAGATCTACAACTTGTGACACTACAGGAACTTGCGGGGGTGGAGGTTGTTGAGCAGCCGAATTCATTCGAATGAATTCCATAAACCACTCACTCATCATTTGGAAGAAGGCTTGCTTTGCCCTCTCCTTCATGACTACTAGCTATCGGCCTTGATTCAACCGACGCTGTCCCTTGAGCATGAGCAGGCACTACTTTTGATATCATCAACTACTGCTCGATCAGGATCCATTTTCTATATAAAAATACAGTTTTAATTTTTAGGAATCATCACACTATCACAGGTATATATATGGCATGTATAGCAAGACTCTCACAAGCTACGTTAGTCCTAGAATCGACTAAATCGTAGCTCTGATACCAATAAAATGTAACACCCCTAACCCGTATCTTCGCCAGACTAGAGTTATGAGGTATCACTGATCAAATCAAGCCTTTAACCTTCATAGTCCATACAACATTATATCATAATCAATCATTGTCACTAAGTCCCTTAATAAGGTCTATGAGACCTTAAACATGCATTGGAAAGGGTTCAGCACTAAACCGAGCACATACGAAATTTTACCAAAAACTTAACATTTTTCAAACTACAGGGGTCACACGCCCGTGTGGCTGGGCCGTGTGCCTTACACGACCTCAGACACACCCATGTGTCCAAGCCGTGGCAAAGTAGGGCATACATACTGACTTGTCCACACTGCCGATGACACGCCCGTGTGTTTAACTAGTGGTCGACACTAACTTATTTCACACGGCCAGTCACACGCCAGTGTGTCCAGCCCGTGTGCGAGTCTAACTTGTTTCAATTTGAAAATTTAAGAGACACGGTCGATCCACACGCCCATGTGCTCAACCGTGAGGGCAAATATAGGCCATTTGCAAGGCCAATTTGCTACCCCCACTTTGGGTCACACCTACAAGCATCAAACCATATAATTTCATACACCAAATAAAATCCAAACATACTAAACATGGCATAGTTTAAACTGTTAACATCATCATTCATTTCCCTATACAACTTCAACTCAACTTACCAATCCAAATCATATAATCCATTCATCAAGCAATCCTTACCAAATCTAAACATGAAACATACCATTTCCATTATACTAATTCATGCCATAACGGTCATTCACATTGAACACACATACACATATTAACCATCCTTTTCACACATCCAAAGCATATACCAAAATCATTAAACTATCAAGCCATATCACATGGCAAGATCTATACATCTCAAACATACCAAAATCACTAGCCTATACATGCCATGTAACGCCCCAAATTTTGGGCCTAGATGAAGTAGGCTTGGGGTCTCATAAATTCGATTAAGCAAATGACATGCTGGCTTTAAGGGTTTTATAAACTTGGAGTGTCTAGGGGTGTTGGAGAAGTTCTAGGTTTGAACTTTGAGAAGAAAGAATTTTTAATTAATTATTAAAGGAACCAAGGCGGTGAGTAGATGGGCTTTTAAATAAAAATAGGGAAAATGGCAGCAAAGAGCCTTGTGGTGGAGTGGCTAAGTGACTCCACTTAGGGTATAAGAAGGTGGCGTTATGGGCTAGCAAGGAGATCCTAGGTTTGAATCCTAGCTTAGTATTTTTTTTTAGGAGTTCAATTTTGGCCTTCTAGAAGGTTGGAAGTGGTGTAATGATGGACTCTAAGGAGAGTGATCAGAAGAGAAAATTTAGGAAAAAGATTGGGGAGTTATCAGGGAGAAAAAATGAGGAGATGAGATGGGGAAGAGTTGGAGCCGATTGGAACTTTTGGGGGGTAGGCAGAGTTTCAGTTATGTGTATAAATAGGGGGTGGCGAATTCCCTCTGTGCTATTTCGGCAATTGGAATTCCCTTTCTGCTATTTCGTCAACTATAGTGCTCTGCCGAATTCTCCTTCACTTTTTCTCTTCTAAACCTCGCCTCTTCCTTATGTGTGTTCTTTTCTTCTCTCCTGAAGCCCTGAATCGAATATCATTCTTTTCTTTCTCCATTGCTTGTGTAGTCCCACCTTCATCTCAATTGTTGGGGACCAAATATTCGTGACTTCAAAAGCCGAAAACCTTTGCTCTTGGAGCTGATTTCTTCATCGCCCCAAAACTTGTGTCGAATACTCTAGTGACCAAATCTCTGTCATGCAACCATCATTCCTTTGATTTTTGGTGGATCGGATCTTGGAAAAATCGGAATCAAGCTTGGATCTACAAGTCTCTACCGAAAAGCTATCCATACGTTTCGGCTTTTGGGTAAGTGTTCTTGATTTTGGGATAAGTTGGTCGAATAGTCTATAGTAAGGGAAAGGGTGACTTAAGTGGATGCAAGTCACCTGTTATTTTTTCTTTAACGATTAATATTGATGCAGATCTAGGGGATATTTGTGAGTAGTAGCTAAGGAAGGGCTATTAGGACTGGTGGCACACGGTAAGGTTATGGTAAGGCTCCAGTTTTTGGTAAATATTGTGGTTAAGTGTGTGATTGATTGGAGGTTGGTATTGGTTGTAGGTTCAAGGCTGAGGATAGTGTAGCACGTCTCATTTACCAGGTGTGTACATACACTTCACACATGACAAATCGGCAAAAGCTGAAATCTCGAAAAACTGGAATGCCGAAAAGCCGAAAGGTTGGCGCCAGCAACCGCACGAGTGTGCAAACATTCGTGTGGGGACATCGATACGACTACCGGGACCAAGAGAGCGATCTCATGGTCTCAGGAAACTGTTTGGCCAACCGGGCTAGAAGGGGCTAAATGGGCCTGCCTAGCTCGTGGGCCCAAATCGGCAAGAGTTGATATGTGAAACTGAATGATGGATTGATATGGGTGGTTGTATGATTTGATTATGATCGGGCCTAATGGGCTACATATACATGATTTGGCTTAATGGGCTATATGGATGTGATTGGGCTTAGTGGGCCTTATGGGATTTTAAAAATGCATGCTAAGGTTTTAATGGACTCTAGGCTTAGTTCTAATGAATTCTTGCACAACATGAAACTTAATTAAATAATCAAATATCTCTGTGGACAAGTCGCTAGGGTAGAGTGTGGCAATGGACATATGCATGTCTAGGATTAGATCTAGGGAGATCTTGGTACTTAAGCGGTCCTAGTGACCCACCTCCTCTTCTCTGGAATCCTATCTGGTCTATAGTGTCTGTTCACTTTAGCCGCGAGGACTTGTTGACGGGCCAAGGTTCGTAATTAAGACCCATACTGTTAAGAATTACTGAAATACCCCTGTAGGGTAGAATTACTGAAATACCCTTGATTAGTGAAAAGACTAAAATACCCCTATGTGTTGATTGTAAGATTTATGGATGTTACATGTACATTTGCTGCATTCATATGATATTCTGTTTAGGATGCATATGGGTGGGAATTATGGAACGGAGGAAGTATGTGAGGATCGCATGGTTACTTGACGATCGTGGATCCACCGATGGCTTTTTAAGCCTAATATTTGATTAGCAGCTTTGCTACAACGTTTGGTAGTACCGCAACCGAGCTACCCTTGAAGTGTATCGGATGGGTGGGTCGATTTAGAAATCCCCACAGAAGTGTTTCGGTTGGACGGAGATGAAGTGCACGGTATGGATTATTTTGGGGAGGGTTTTGCACAGCATTGCATGTATGATATTATTATGTTAACAATATGATATGTATCTTGTTTGTTTGATGAGGGTCATACACACTAAGTTTTCAAAAACTCAGTCTCTCTTTTATTTTTCTCAAGTAATCCTAAGTAGGCGGTTCGACGGATGGAGGGACTCAGAGGTGGCCAACTAGCAAGACGATTAGACCGGTTTTTCTAAATGTCTAAATTCTAGATTTTAAGTTATTTATTTTTTTCGGATTGTAATAAGGTTTTCCCTCTAGTTATTATTCCTTTACTTCCACTATGCATTGAAATATTGAAACAGAACCTTGATTTATTTCCTTTAAGCATATTTCAAGTTTTTGAAAATAATTGTGTTTTAAGAACGAGCTTCCGCTGTCAAAGGAATTTTTTTGGTTTTTTGGCTACACCTTGTTTTGAAAGAAAACTGGATTTTTCTTAACTTTTCTGATAAACCGTAAAAGTAACATATTTTAAGCCCACATTTAGCATGCTTTTGGATGATTTAAGCCCTGAATTGTGTAATTTGGTGCTCTTAATCCTTTGTTTTCATGTTTTATACTCAGAAGAACACCCAATGACAAAAAGAATGGAAAATGGGCCCAAACAGAGTAAATGGGCCATATCATGAAATCCACACGGCTGGGCCCAAGACCACACGGTCGTGCCTGATTCAACAGGTTTCGAACACGGCATGGCCACGACTTACATTGGCGTGTGCCATAGGCGTGTCCCTGCCGTAGGAAAGAAGAGTTTCACTCGGATTTGGATGCTTAGGGGCAAAGAAACACATTTTGAATCCTATATAAACACCCTAAGTATGTCCAGAAAAGGGGGGAACCCAAGGCTCTAGTCAGGAGGCGTCCAGCTAGGCCAGAGAGGGTCGATTTGTGGAGATTTACTCGAAGATAGCCAGAGTATCCATCTGAAGAAGCCAGAGTTATACTCAAGACGGAGGATCTATCCTTCAATTCCTTCAGAGGTTTTAGGGATGTCTTATGTTTTGTTTTATCTTTTCTTTTGAGATGTTTTCTTTCATTATTATGAACTAAACCCTCAGATACCTGAGGGGATGAAACCTAAGATGAATCTTGTTATCGTTTGCTGAACTATATGATAAATATTTGACTTGTTCTTAATTATGTGTTCTTAATTCTTGTGTTGATATTTCCAGGATATTAATTCAAGTATGATGTGCTTAGGTGGAGGAGCAAAAGTCCTTGCCTAAGAGTAGATCTAGCATAATTAAGCGGAGTTGATTGCGTGCCTAGAGATAGGGTGACGAGATTTTGCTGGATTAGGGTGAAACCTAATATGGGAGTCCAAAGATCGAGTTAATGCAATTCTAGGGGTTTTAATTAGAAAGAGATTTCAATTAATCAACCTAGGGTTAGACGTTAGTCGCCTCGAGAGAGGGATTAATATAACTTAGGGAATCTTACGGATCAAATCAAGTGAATAAATCGTCTAGTTTAGAGTTAGATAACAAGTGAAGTCTAGGTGGATTCTTCCTTGGGTGTCGCCTTAATCAATTGGTTTTTCCTCCAGTTATTTTCCCAAACTCTTTCTTTTTATCTTTGCATCTTTAGTTTAGTAGTTAATTAATTTAGATTAGATAAATAAATCCCTTTATTCTTAGACTAAATAATAAAAAGAGAGTTAGTATTAGTACTTTTAATTCCTTTAGGTTCGACATTCCGGTCTTGCCTAAACTATACTACTGTTCGATAGATGCGCTTGCCTCAAAAATCGTTGTCATAGTTATTTTCTAAGTTCGGTCATTCTTTTTATAAATTTTAAGACTCTGACACGCGATCAAGTTTTTGGCGCCGTTGCCGGGGAACTGAAATATTAAGAATGCTCAATTTTTATTACTTTAGCCATTTTTATTTTTTTGCAATTTACGTTTATTTTTTAGTCTATTTTTATTTTTGCTAATTTCTTTCTTTTGTTCCTTTCAGGTACCTCTAGTTTATGACTAGAAGGAACCCGACAGGACCATTACTTTACGACAATGATATTGAAGGTACTGTTCACAGAAATCGTAGAGAAATAAGGTGAACCTTAAACTACATAGAAGAAGAGCAAGAAGGCGAAACCAATCCTACTGAAAGGATGGATGAGAATAATCCGCTACCTCCAGAGGCAGCAGAACATCATGCTCCACGCACTATGTATGATTATGCTAAACCTAGTTTAACAAGAACTGAGTCAAGTATTGTTAGGCCTACTATTGCTGCAAATGATTTTGAACTGAAACCTAACACTATACAGATGATACAACAGTTTGTTCAGTTTGATGGTTTGTAGGATGAGGAACACACACTTAGCGAATTTTTTAGAATTCTGTGATACCTTCAAGATAAATGGCGTTTCTGATGATGCCATCAGACTTCGGTTATTTCCCTTTTCCCAGAGGAATAAAGCCAAACAGTGGTTACATTCTATTCCACGAGGATCAATCACTACATGGGACCAAATGACCGAAAAATTTTTATTGAAATATTTTTCGCCAGCCAAAATGGCCAAGTTAAGGAATGATATCTCTTCTTTTGTGTAGATGGATTTAGAGACACTTTACGATGCATGGGAGAGATACAAGGATTTGTTGAGAAGGTGCCCACACCATGGATTACCTTTGTGGCTACAGGTCCAAACTTTTTACAACAGTGTGAACCCCTCAACAAGGAAATTAATCGATTCAGCTGCCGGTGGAACCCTAAACAACAAAACTCCTGAAGCAGCCTACAAGTTTATAGAGGAGATGTCACTGAATAACTATCAGTGGCAAGTTACAAGGACAAAGCCAGCCAAAGCAGCCGGAGTTTTCAACCTCGACATAGTAACTACGCTATCAAATCAGGTAGAGTTGCTGCATAAAAAAATTGATAGTTTCTATGGTTCTTCGCTGCCACATTCTGTAATGCAGTGCGAGACAAGTGAGGGCGTGGCGATTCCTGAGTACCCACCCTACAGACAGGGCATGGAGAGCGAGCAAATGAACTATATGGGTAACAATTTCTGATCTAACAATAACCCTTATAGTAATACATATAATCCAGGTCGGAAGAACCACCCCAATTTCTCATGGGGTGGTCAAAGAAATCAAAGGCAACAACCTTCCCAAAACTTCCAACAACAGCCCTACCCACAAGAAAAGAAGCCGAACCTTGAAGAGGTACTAACAAACTTCATAGCAGCCTCAGAAACACGTTTCCAGAAAGTAGAAACAAAACTTGAGGCATTGTCACAGGAGTTCAAGGATCAATTCGGGCAACTTGCTAAGCAGATTTCTGAGAGACCACAAGGAAGACTACCGAGCAACACAGAGACTAACCTAAAGGAGCAAGTTCAAGCCATAACAGCTCAAGATAGTGAAAGGTTAGACGAGCCTAATTTGAAGAAAAAGAATGTGGTAGAAGAAGATATGGTTGAGGTCAATAAAAAACCAAAACCGGTAATTAAAGAGTACAAACCTCGCATACCATATCCCCAAGCAATAACGAAAGACGACACAAAGAAACAGTTTGGTAAGTTTCTTAAACTTTTAAAGAAATTACATATTAACTTAGCGTTTCTTGAAGCTGTTACACAGATGCCAGATTCCAAGAAATTTTTAAAGAAGCTATTGACAAATAAGCGAAAGATAGATGAGGAATCACATGTGGAATTGAACGCAGTGTGCTCAGCAATGTTGCAAAATAAACTACCATAGAAATTGAAAGATCCAGGGAGTTTTACAATTCCATGGTTAATTGGTAGTTTAACTATTGATAATGTGTTAGCTGATTTAGGGGCAAGCATAAATGTCATGCCTTATAAATTGTTTAAACAACTAGGTCTAGAGGTATAATTGAATATGTACTTGTGAAGATTGAGAAATTCGTATTCCCGGTAGACTTTGTCGTTTTAGACATGGATGAGGATGACACGATCCCCCTAATTTTAGAACGACCATTTTTAGCAACTGCCAGAACTAAAATTGATGTCAACGCATGTGAACTCATACTCTGTGTAGGTGAGGAGACAGTCACTCTTCAAGCCATCGATTCAGCTAGGACATCGAACAATCAAGGTGAGAAAGTAAATTCTATTGATAACCATTCGGTTAACCTTTCTTTTCAAGAAACACCACAAAAGAACACAACTGAATCTGATCCTAGACCCCGTGCCAACAAGGAAATAACTCATGAGGAACAAATGATTCAGATCGATGAACTAGAAGAGGGGAAGAAGCATCTTAAAAAAGCACTAGGGATACACGAAGCAAAACCAAGGCCACTCTATGAGACAAACAAATTTGAAATTGGAGATCAGATATTGCTAGATAAAGCAAATCCACGAGTGTCCCCTCCTGACCCTAACACTAGCAAGGAATCCCTTTCAAGGTAATCGATATTTTTCCATACGGAACAATTGAGGTAAGTAACCCTATGTTCGGCAGTTTCAAAATAAACGCTACTCGTCTTACACTCTATCGTGATAATGAAACTACCAGCACGAGAAAGGACTTTCAACTCCTCAAACCACCATGAATATACAAAGGAGAGGAGAGTCTAGCTTAAGACTATAAATGAGCGCTTCTCGGGAGGCAACCCGAGTACTAACCCCATTAACTTCTGCATTTTTCATCTTATTTATATTATTTTATTCTCACTTTCCAACACCTAACTCTAAACTAACCAAAAATACAGAATTTCAAGCCACACGGCCTTGCACACGGCCATGGCCGTGGCTGTGTGGATGCACCGAATCGTCGTACTGACATGGCAGAGATGGTACGAGTCAGGGAGAATCAATTCTCAGAGTCACGGACTCAAACCACCACACCACGGGCACCAACAAAACTCCACGGCCGTGCGATGCGGCCGTGGTCGACACTGTTAGATCACACACGGGCATGGTGACCTGAGCATGGGCTTGGGAGAAACGAACGAAGCCCACCACAGCCGTGTGACATGGCCGTGTGAATCGACACACCTAGGATACACAGGCGTGGGGATGTACCAGATTTGGAATTCTATATAAACCAACCCTCCCTCCCTCTTCTCAACCACTTCCCATCCCATTTCTTCCATCCTATTCTTCAGAATTCTCCCCTTCCATATCTCTCTTCCTTAATCCTTCCCCAATTCCCGATCCACAAAAACTCAATGTCGAAGAAACAGCGGAATCTAAGCACAGTCTCCCAGTGGGAGACCGATCTACATAAGTTCATGCTGACCGCTTCATCCAAACAACAAGGCAAGGGTCTTTGAGACCATTTAATTCTTCTTCTTCTGTACTCTTCTCCTTTATTTTCCTTCTCTTTGACTATCTTATGCTTAATTTTGGTTTATTTTATTTTAGTTTCTTAGTGTCAGGTTCAAAAGGTTGCAAGGGAATCACACCTAAACCACGACCACTACCTCAATGCAGCCTTAGAGGTTCTAAAGGCTGCTTGGGACTCACACCACTTCCGCCACCGCCAGCACCTCCGCAGCCTTAGATGTAACACCCTTATCCTGAGTCCGTCGCCGGATTAGGGTTAGGAGCGTTACCGAACAGATCGGAAAGCATTTACAGAAATTCATACATTCATTCATCATTCTCGAACATAATTCATTCATCATTCACTAACTCATTCAACTCAATCCAAATACACACATTTAGGGCTATTTACAAATTAACCCTCACATTTGCACAATTTATCAATTTAGTCCATTTTTTGCAAAACATCAAATTCACAAAATCATCACACATCCAAGCTTAGCCGAATGCACATATATATCATACAAGCCCATATTTTCCATTAAATTTGCAATTAAGTCCTCAAAAATAATTTTTTCTCAATTTAGCCCTATTTAGCTAAATTCATCAAAAATTCAAGAACAAAGTATGTTCATCTAGCTCAAATCTTTCATTTAACAACTAAACTCATCTCAAAGCTCAACATATCATCCATGGCATTTTACACAAACATCAACAATACACAAAATTGAGACATGGGCTTGATAGTAGACAAAGCAACGATTGCAAAAACGTAGAAATTATCAAATATAGAAGCCATTATTTAATTTAGCTTGATAGTAGCCGAAACTTAGCTTAGGTTTTCATCCTTCTTTTCTTTCTAAATTTCGGTCAAAGATGATAAGAAAATGGCCATTTTTCATGTTTTGTTTTTGTTATAAACATATTATTAATCTATTTACCTTACTAACCTTTCAATTAATATTTGAAACAAATATACATTAAGGGCATAATTGTCCTTTGTTCATCCACCAACTAAATAGTGGTCTATTTGCCTCATAAGGCCTTCACCTTTAAAAAGCCACAACACATGGGTATTTTAACAAATATCAAGCAACTTTCACATTTAATGCAATTCAATCCTTTTGTCAAATTAAGCACACAGACGAACAAATTAACTTACGGAAATTTAGCACATGCTTAATCACATATCAAAGACACAAAATATAATATTAAAATATTATACAAACTCGGATTTGTGGTCCCGAAACCACTGTTTTGACTAGGGTATAAAACGGACTGTTACAGTTCTCCCCCCTTAGGGATTTTCGTCCCCGAAAATCTTACCGTTAAACAGATTCGGATATTGCTATCTCATTGAATCTTCCGGCTCCCACGTTGCCTCTTCAATTCCGTGTCGATTCCATAATACTTTTACTAATGGAATTTTCTTATTTCTCAACTCTTTTATTTCCCGAGCTAAGATACGGATCGATTCTTCTTCGTAAGTCATATCAGATCATATTTTAATTCCAGATGGGGTAATCACATGTGACGGATCGGATCGATATCTACGAAGCATTGAAACATGAAATACATTATGTATCTTTTCTAGCTCAGAGGGCAACTTTAATCTATATGCAACAGGCCCAACTCATTCAATGATCTCATATGGTCCGATGAACCTCGGACTTAGCTTTCCTTTACGTCCGAATCAAAGCACTTTCTTCCATGGAGACACTTTCAGAAATACTTTGTTGCCGATCCCAAATTCTATATCTTTACATTTCAAGTCTGCATAAGACTTCTGACGGTCAAATGCTGCTTTCAAACAATCTCGTATCAGATTCACTTTCTGTTCTGAATCTTTTATCAAATCAACCCCGTGAATCTTAGTTTCGTTGAGCTCAGTCCAATACAGAGGTGTACGACATTTCCATTTGTACAAAGCTTCATAAGGTGCCATTTTGATACTTGACTGAAAACTATTATTGTATGCAAATTCAATCAATGGCAGATACTATTCCCACGTACCGTTAAACTTAAGTATACAACATCTTAACATATCTTCGAGAATCTAAATGATCCGCACAGATTGACCATCTGTTTGCGGATGAAAAGCTGTACTGAAATGCAGTTTCGTGCCTAAAGCTTCTTGCAGTTTCTTCCAGAACCTTGATGTGAATCTCGGATCTCTATTTGACACAATGGATAATGGCACCCCATGCAATCTCACATTTTTAGAAATATAAAGCTAGGCTAATCTATCAAGTGAATGGTTAGATCTTACTGGAATAAAATGGGTAGATTTCGTCAATCGGTCTACTATGACCCAAATCGTATATTTCTTTCTTGGAGTTAAGAGCAAACCAGAAACAAAATCCATCGTCACTCTATCTCATTTCCATTTGGGAATTAGAATCAGTTGTAGCAACCCTCTTGATGTTCAGCTTTCACTTGTTGACATATTAAGCATTTTGAAACAAAGTCAGAAATGTCTCGTTCCATACCAGACCACCAATAGTGTCGTTTCAAATCATGATACATTTTAGTACTTCCCGGATGAACAGATAAACTACTATTATGAGCTTCACTCAAAATCAACAGAATCAACTCCGGATTTCTCGGAACATAGATACGACCTCAAAATCTCAAGCAATCATCCACAATTTGAAATTCAGATTCAGAATTCACTTCACACTAAGCTCGTTTCGCTAGTAATTCATTATCAGATTTCTAATCATCACATATCTGCTGTATAAACAACGGTTTCACTTTTAATTCAGCTATCATAAAACTGTCATCAGTCAAATCTAACTGGGCATTCAGAGCATGTAGTGCAAACAATGATTTTTGACTCAGTGCATCTGCAACAACATTTGCTTTACCTGGATGATAATCTGTCACAAGCTCGTAATCTTTCAAGAACTCAAGCCATCTTCTCTGACGTAGGTTCAAATCTTTCTGAGTCATCAGATATTTCAAACTTTTATGATCTGAAAACACATGACATTTCTCACCATACAGATAATGGCGCCAAATCTTAAGTGCAAACACAATAGCAGCAAGCTCAAGGTCATGTGTCGGATAATTCTTTTCATGCGGCTTCAATTGTCTTGAAGCATAAGCTACAACTTTACCTTCCTGCATCAAAACACATCCCAGACCATTTAACGAAGCATCACTGTATATAACAAATTCTTTACCCGATTTTGGCTGTACTAACACTGGAGCTTCTGTTAACAGAGTTTTCAACTTATCAAAACTTTTCTGGCAATTATCCGACCATTCAAATCTAACATCTTTCTGAAGTAATCTGGTCAACGGAGTAGCTATTGTCGAAAAGCCTTTTACAAATCTGCGGTAACAACCAGCTAGTCCTAGAAAACTACGGACTTCAGATACATTCCTCGGAGGTTTCTAATCCAGAATAGCAGAAATCTTACTCGGATCCACTCGGATTCCAGTAACTGACACAATATGCCCCAGAAAACTAACCTCGTGCAACCAGAATTCACATTTGCTAAATTTAGCATACAATTACTTTTCTCTCAGAGTTTGCAACACAATTCTTAAATGTTCAGCATGCTCATTTTCATCACGTGAATAAATCAATATGTCATCTATGAATACCACAACAAAATGATCTGGGTACGGTCTGAAAATTATGTTCATCAGATCTATAAAAACAACAGGAGCATTGGCTAGTCCAAATGGCATAACTAAAAACTCATAGTGCCCGTACCTTGTTCTAAAAGCAGTTTTTGGTACATCTAAATCTTTTACTCTCAACTGGTAGTATCCCGATCTCAGATCAATCTTAGAAAATACTGTGGCCCCTTTTAACTGATCAAATAAGTCATCAATTCTGGGCAAAGGATATTTATTCTTTATAGTTACCTTATTCGACTGACGATAATCAATGCACATTCTCATCGTACCATCTTTCTTTTTCAGGAACAAAACTGGAGCACCCCAAGTGAGAAACTCAGTCTAGCAAACCCTCTATCAGTCAATTCTTGCAATTGTGACTTTAACTTTTTCAACTCTGTTGGTGCCATTCTATACGGAGCTATCGAAATAGGTGTCATACCAGGTAACAACTCAATACCAAACTCAACTTCACAAATTGAAGGCAAACCTGGTAACTCTTCAGGGAACATATCAGAAAACTCGCAGACAATAGGTACAGACTCAATTTTCCTTTCAGACATTTTCGAATCAATTACATAAGCAAAATATGCCTCATATCCCTTTTTCACGTAACTCTAAGCTTTCAATATCGATATCACAGCAGGCAATCTATTCAAATCATTAGACTCAACCCGCACAATTTCATCATTCGAACATCTCAAATCTATAGCCTTTCTTTTGCAGTTCACAATAGCATCATACAAAGACAACTAGTCCATACCCAAAATAATATCGAACTCATCAAATGGCAAGAGCATCAGATCAGCAGGAAACTAGATATCTCTAAACATTAACAGACAGTTCTTGTATACTTTATCAACCAAAACACTTTTACCTAAGGGGTTCGATACTTTTATAGCAAACTCAGTAGACTCTACAGAAAGTCTTATTGTATACTAAGTTCATGCATATGTACGAATGCGCAAAACTAGGGTCTATCAATGCAATCACAGAAGTATCATAAAGAGTAAAAGTACCAGTTATCACATCAGGTAATGTAGCTTCCTCGCGAGCTCGAATAGCATACGCTCTGGCAGGCGCTCTAGCTTTAGATCTGACAATATTGTCTCTCGTAGTTCTCTAACTACCACTGACATTTCTCGCATTCTTCGAAGGTTTACCTCTCACAGGTGCATTATCAGATCTCAAATTCTGAACATTCTCTGGCTCAACAGACTCAGGGCAATCACGGATAAAATGGTCAAGTGACCCACATCTGAAGCAAGCTCTATCATTAAGTCTACAACTTCCCGGATTCCTTTTTCCGTAATGTTTACATTCAGGTCTCTTAGATCGAACATTACCAACACTGGCCACTGAAGTTGCTGGAGTTTTAGATATCATTTGCTGTCTAGATTGATTCCTGTTCAAATGTCCCACATTATTTCTGGAACGACTTTGATCATCTCTAAATCTTTTTGGAATAGACTGAAATGATTTGCTCTGAAATTGTTTTCTCACATCTCGAGCTTCATACTCAGCTTTTCTTTTATCTTTCCCGAGTTCCTCAGCTTTACATGCGCGATCGATGAGTACAACAAACTCTTTTATTTCTAAGATACCAACCAGCAAACGGATATCTTCATTAAGTCCATAGTCGAATCTTTTGCATATTATAGCTTCAGAAGATACACATCCTCGAGCATACTGACTCAATCTCACGAACTCTCGTTCATATTCTGAAATAGTCATTCGGCCCTGTTTTAGTTCTAGAAATTCTTTTCGTTTTTGATCGACGAATCTTTCACTAATATATTTCTTTCGAAACTCGCTCTGAAAGAAGTTCCATGTAATTCTCTCTTTCGAAACAACAGAAATTAGGGTTTTCCACCATTGATAAGATGCATCTCGGAATAATGATACAACACACTTTATGCATTCTTTCGGAGTCAGAGACATTTCGTCGAATACTCGGATCTTATTCTCTAACCAGAACTCGGCCTTTTCAGCATCATCATCATTGGTAGCCCAAAAATCTTCGGCCCCATACTTACGAATCTTGTCAACCGGAGGCTTATTCCACGGATTCAGATTTGACTTAGTCCCCACGGTCACTAGGCACGCCCGTGTGACACAACCATGTGACATTATAGGCCATTTTCAAAGCAAAAAATCCACCCATTTGGGTCATACCTACAAGCAATGTCAACCAACTCATTTCAACCCATATGTCAAGCAAAAACACACCAATTAACCATCCCTGCTATACATTCAATAACATTTCAACAATGCCAACTTCCAACACCCAAATATATATAACAAAAGCATAATACGTTAACTTGCTTAATTCAAAAGCTTGACCATTTCATGAATCAACTAACCATACCAAAACATGCTTCACATATCATAATCATAATGCATAATGTCAACTCATCTTTAGCCAAATCCCATGGCTAAGTTCATATAACAACTTATACCATAATACTAGCATATACATGCCATATCTAACTATTTACAAATCCAAAATGTACCAAACACAAGATGATAAGTGTGATGACAATCCTCGATGGTCCCCAGCCTTCAGTAGCTTTGACGACCTATAAAACAGAGAAAACACACATAGAGTAAGCTTTCCACAAGCTTAATAAGTCAATATACAAACAAACTTAGCATGAGTTGCACATAACCGAATTAATAAGATGATCAATATGGTTCTCATGACAAAAATCACCTCATTCTTTCTTACGCTTAGCCATAACTTACCATATTTCCAAATCACATAACATATAGGCATGCAATTCATCTAGTCAAGACTTTACATTTCGTATTATCAATTCCATGTACATAACATCATAATATGATCACATAGATACTTACCTTATATACACACTTAGTATATAAGTAACATACCTGAAACGGATATTCATTCACTTAATTTATCAAAACTCAGATTTGCAATTCATATCACAGACTTGCCCGTTGAACCGTAACAAATCTAGTAGGATACTCAAAAAGCTCGGAATAGTCGTTCAACGCCAACGTCCCAGATGAGGTCTTACATGTACTCAGATATCGATCCCACTGTCTCAGGCAGGGTCTTACACCAATCAATAAGATGCCGATGTCCCAGACATGGTCTTACACGTAAGGCTCATATCAATGCCAACGTCCCAGACGTGGTCTTACATGATAAAACAGAGCAGATTCCTATGTCTTGAAATAGCTAATCCTATCTATTCCTAGGTTCGTACAGGACTTCTCGGACATTGTCGCTATATCAACCTTATCTTGTAATTCATATGCACAACCTCTCATAAGGATTCATTATCGTTATTAGTCATATGAGCATTTACAATTCCATACAAGTACGTTTATTTGGAAAATGACTTACCTCGGATTCGATCTATCAGAATGAAAACGGCTACTCAGTTACTTTCTCTTTCTCGCGATATAAGTCCATTTTCCTTGGTTCTTGATCTATACATATTCAGAATTAACCCTTTTATTCACTAACTCATTCAACTCAATCCAAATACACACATTTAGGGCTATTTACAAATTAACCCTCACATTTGCACAATTTATCAATTTAGTCCATTTTTTGCAAAACATCAAATTCACAAAATCATCACACATCCAAGCTTAGCCGAATGCACATATATATCATACAAGCCCATATTTTCCATTAAATTTGCAATTAAGTCCTCAAAAATAATTTTTTCTCAATTTAGCCCTATTTAGCTAAATTCATCAAAAATTCAAGAACAAAGTATGTTCATCTAGCTCAAATCTTTCATTTAACAACTAAACTCATCTCAAAGCTCAACATATCATCCATGGCATTTTACACAAACATCAACAATACACAAAATTGAGACATGGGCTTGATAGTAGACAAAGCAACGATTGCAAAAACGTAGAAATTACTAAAAATCGAAGCCATTACATACCTTAATTTAGCTTGATAGTAGCCGAAACTTAGCTTAGGTTTTCATCCTTCTTTTCTTTCTAAATTTCGGTCAAAGATGATAAGAAAATGGCCATTTTTCATGTTTTGTTTTTTTTATAAACATATTATTAATCATTTACCTTATTAACCTTTCAATTAATATTTGAAACAAATATACATTAAGGGCATAATTGTTCTTTGTTCATCCACCAACTAAATAGTGGTCTATTTGCCTCATAAGGCCTTCACCTTTACAAAGCCACAACACATGGGTATTTTAGCAAATACCAAGCAACTATCACATTTAATGCAATTCAATCCTTTTGTCAAATTAAGCACACAGACAGACAAATTAACTTACGGAAATTTAGCACATGCTTAATCACATATCAAAGACACAAAATATAATATTAAAATATTATACGAACTCAGATTTGTGGTCCTGAAACCACTATTTTGATTAGGGTATAACCCGGACTGTTACATTAGAGGTCACACCCACCTCGTGAACCATCCAACAATAAGGACTATTTGGTCCATTCATCTTTCATTTTAATTTAATTTACATTTCTATTTCCCTTCTCTTTATCTTTCTTGTCTTTAATTATATATTTAGTTTATTTTAAATGTATCTTAATAATTCCTGGCTAATTCTCTACGAGCTCCCCAATTTCTTCATCTAGCGTAGAGCTCGGTAGCAGCCACCACCCCTATCGACTTCCAACTCCAGGAAACCATCCAAATTTAGGAAGTCTCACCTCCCTCTCTCTCTTAAAATGCATATATATCTTTTTACATTGAGGGCAATGTTCATCTTAAGTGTGGGGGGTGAATAGTTATTTCAAGAAAGTGCCTTACTTTCTTCATTATTCTCAAATCCCTGAATATTATCTTGTCTTGAAGAAAGTTTTTCATATTATGATGAGAATAAAATTTCCTTTGATTTATGATTTTTATTAATATGTTTTAGATTAAGTCATTGATGATTGTGCATTGATGATCAAATTTGAAGGATACTAGAGAATCAAACATGATAAGTCTATTTTTCAAAAATTAAAAAGTTTGTTAGGTTGTCTACTTGAATCTGAATGTTACCTTGAAATTTGAAATTTACGAGGTTGACGTCAAGAACCCATAAATTCTATGAGCTTTTGAGCCTTTTAGAGCATATATTCTTTTTCGTGCTCACTTTTTTTATTATAAGTGTGTCAACATTGATTTGTTATTCTAGAACTTGCTTCGATTATACATGTCATGATCACACCTTTGATTTGATATACAGAGATGATAAAGGCACCTAGGTTTTAACCCACTTACTCCACTAAAAAGCCTACCTTCATAATTAACCCCTAGTGAACCACGTTTAATCCTAACAACCCTTTTTATTGACTCACCCACTAATATTCCCCTAAAACCCTTTGTATTTGTTATCACCATTCTTTTTGACTACCCTTATATCGAGATTTGATTTGATTGGTTGCCTAATTATTTTATTTCATTAGTAAATTAATCCTTTATATTTGACTTGTTCTAAAAAAAGTCAAAGTATATTCATTATTAGTTATGCAATTAAATGAGCTTATACGTTTAATTTCCAATTGTTGAAGAAGAAGCTCCTGTCATTAGTATTAGTAGTACAAATTTTCATTTGATGTAATTATTATCAGTTCGATATCTCTAGTTAGGTGATTTGTCAAGTCGATCTCGATTCTAACCCTCTAATTCAACCTATATCCATACCCTTGAACCTAAGCCCCGTTACAACCCTATAAAGACCTTTCGATTTGTGTATCATCTCATATTTTAGTGGTGAATATTTGATTTTCATGCAAGCCTATGGGATTAACTTTTCATGTTCGACTTTTGAGTGCTTAATTCTGAACCTTAAACACTTCGAGTGGTTTGAGTGAATATTTAGTGAGGATGTCAATTCTTGTTGATTTTGAATTAGAGGTAATTATTCAGGTAAAGGGAAACACCTCTGTTTTCATACTATAGAAACTATGACTTTAATTGTTTGAATCTTTAGGACTCTTTGAGTTGAGTTATCCATGTATGAATTATCTATGAATTATGATGAAACACTATTGATGAATATTGTGAATCAGGGAAGTCCGTTTTAATAGTGAGTTGAGAATTTTGCTTGAGGACAAGCAAAAGCTTAAGTGTGGGGGTATTTGATAAACCGTAAAAGTAACATATTTTAAGCCCACATTTAGCATGCTTTTGGATGATTTAAGCCCTGAATTGTGTAGTTTGGTGCTCTTAATCCTTTGTTTTCATGTTTTATACTTAGGAGAGCACCCAATGACGAAAAGAACAAAAAACGGGCCTAAAACGGAGTAAATGGGCCATATCACGAATTCACACGGTCTGGGCCCAAGACCACACGAGCGTGCCTTACTCAACAGGTTCGAACACGGCCTAGCCACGACTTACACCGGCGTGTGCCATGGGCATGTCCTTGCCGTAGGAAAGAAGAGTTTCACTTGGATTTGGATACTTAGGGGCAAAGAAACACATTCTGAAGCCTATATTAACACCCTAAGTATGACCAGAAAAGGTGGGAACCCAAGTGATCGCTGAAATTAGAGTCTTAAAATTTATAAAAAGAATGATCGAACCTGCAAACTAACTCTGACAACGATTAAAGGCAAGTGTACCTATCGAACAGTAGTATAGCTTAGGTAAGACTGGATTGTCGAACCCAAAGGA
Source organism: Gossypium australe (assembly GCA_005393395.2). Taxonomy (NCBI): domain Eukaryota; kingdom Viridiplantae; phylum Streptophyta; class Magnoliopsida; order Malvales; family Malvaceae; genus Gossypium; species Gossypium australe. The sequence goes on from CM016615.1 coordinate 19,613,449, forward strand.
ACTAAAAGTACTAATACTAACCTTCTTTTTATTATCTAGCCTAAAATAAGTGAAGTTGTTTAGATCTAACGACTACTAGGCTAAAGATGCAAAGACAAAAAGAATGAATTGAGAAATAACTTGAGGGAAGACTTAGTTGATTTAAGACGATACCCTCAGGAAGAATCCACCTAGACTTCACTTATTAGTTAACCCTAAACCATAAGATTTATTCATTTGACTTGATCCGTAGCATTCCCTAATTTATATTAAACCCTCTCTCGAGGCGAATAACGTCTAACCCTAGGTTAATTAACGGAAATCTCTTTCTCACTTAATAACCCCCTAGAATAGCAGTAAATCGATCTATGGATTCCCATATTAGGTTTCAACCTAATCCGGTAAAATCTCGTCACCCTATCTCTAGGCGCACAAACGACTCCACTTTAATTATGCTAGATCTATTCTTAAGCAGGGACTTTTTCTCCTCCGCCTAAGAACATCTGACTTGAGTCAATATCCCAGAAATATTAACACAAGAATTAAGCGCACATATTTAAGAACAAATCAAGTATTTATCTTATAGTTCAGAAAACAATAAGAAGATTCATCTAGGTTTCATCCCCTTCAGGTATCTAAGGGGTTTAGTTCATAACAAATAAAGAAAACATCCCAGAAGAAAAGATATAACAAAACATACGAAATCCCTAAAACTCCCTGAAGGAATGAAGGAGAGATCTGCCGTCTTGAGTAGAATTCTGGCTTCTTGAGATGGATCAACTAGCTATCTTCGAGTGATTCCCACAACATTGACCTTTTCGGCTTGGCTCCTTGGCCTAGCTAACCGCCCTCTTTTAAGTAACACTTAGGGGGTTTATATAGGCTCTTGGAATGTGTTTTTTCACCCCAAAGTATCCAAATCCAAATGAAATTAGTCTTTGCCATGATAGGGACACAGCCATGTCACACGCCCGTGTGACTAGTCTTCAAGCCGTGTTTGGACTTCTTTGATGAGGCACGGCCGTGTGAATCCGGGGTAAGGCCGTGTTCTAGATGATTAATGTGGCACGGCCGTGTGGGCTTAAGTCCAGGCCATGTGGATTTCGTGATATGGCCCATTTACTCCATTTTGGGCCCGTTTTATGTTCTTTTCATCCTCGGGTGCTTTCCTGGGTAGAAGACATGAAAAGAAAGGATTAAGAGCACCTTTTTATATCAATCGAGGCTTAAATTATCTAAAAGCATACTAAATGTGGGATTGAAATATGTTACTTTTATGGTTTATCAAATACCCCCACACTTAAGCTTTTGCTTGTCCTCAAGCAAAATTCTCAACTTACAATTAAAACAAACTTTCCATGATTCATAATTCCTATCAATAATGTCTCATCATAATTCATAGATAATTTATACATGGATGATTTAACTCGAAGAGTCCTAAAAATTCAAACAGTCAAAGTCATACATTTGTAGCATAAAAACGTATGTGTCTCCCCTTATCTAAATAATTACCTTTGATTCAAAATCGACAAGGATTGACATCCTCACTAAAGATTCACTCAAATCACTCGAGGTGTTTAAGGTTCAAAATTAAGCTCTCAAAAGTCGAACCTGGAAAGTTAATCCCATAGGCTTGCCTGAAAATCAAATCTCCACCACTGTAAAATGAGATGATACACAAATCAAAAGGTCTTTATCAGGGTTGTAGCGGGGCTAGGGTTAAAGGTGTGGATAAAGGCCGAATTAGAAGGTTAGAATCGAGATTGAATTGACAAGTACCTACCTAGAAAATACTGAGATAATATTTACATTAACTGAAAAGTAATAATCCTACTAACACGAGTTTTTCTTTCGAACAATAGACTTTAATTGTATAAGTTCACCACTAATACTGAATATACTTCGATTTTTTTAAGAACAATAATAAAAGATGAATTCAGCTACTGAACTAATTTAATTAGGTAACTTAATGAAATCATATCTCAATCAAAGGTAGTTAAAAGGAATGGTGATAACAAATACAAAGGTTTTTGGGTAGTCAATAAAAAGGGTTGTTAGGATCAACGGGTTCACTAGGGGTTAATTATGAAGGTAAGCTTTTTAGTGAAGTGAGTGGGTTAAATCCTAGGTGCCTTTATCATCTTTGTATATCAAATCATAGATGTGGTCTCAATATGTATAATTGAGGCAAGTTCTAGAATAACAATTCATAGTTGACACACTCATAATCAATAAAGTGAGCATGGAAAAGAATATATGCCCTAATAGGCTCATAATATCAAAAAAATTATGGGTGTTTTGACATCAACATTGTAAATTTCAAACTTCAAGATAATATTCAGATTCAGCTCAACAACCTAGCAAGGATTTTAATTCTGAAAAATAGACTTATCATGCTTGATTCTCTAATATTCTTCTAATTTAATCATTAATGTACAATTAACTATGACTTAATCTAAAACATATCAATAAAAATCATAAACCATCAGAAATTTCATCCTAATTAGTAATATGAGGAAAGTACTTTAAAACAAGACTAAATTCAAGGATTTGAGAATATTGAAGAAAATTAGGCCGGATTTGAGAATAATGCAAAAAGTTAGGCCCTTTCTTCAATTAAATATTCATCCCCCCACACATAAGATGTACATTGCCCTCAATGTACAAAGATGTATATAAAATTTACGAGAGAGGGAGAGGTTAAACTTCCTGAATTACGGATGAGATCCCGGAGTTGGTCTGGATGATGATCTTGAGCTAGATGAAGAAATTGGCGTGATAAATGGCGTTTCTGATGATGCCATATGTCTTCGGTTGTTTCCCTTTTCATTAAGGAATAAAGCCAAATAGTGGTTGAACTCATTACCACGAAGGTCAATCACCACATGGGAGCAAATGACTGAAAATTTTTTATTGAAATATTTTCCACCGGCCAAAACGGCCAAATTATGGAATGATATCTCTTCTTTTGTGCAGATGGATTTAGGGACATTATACGATGCATGGGAGAGATACAAGGATCTCTTGAGAAGGTGTCCAGACCATGGTCTACCCTTGTGGCTACAAGTCCAAACTTTTTATAACGGTGTAAACCCCTCAACGAGACAACTAATCGATTCAGCCGCTGGTGGAACCCTGAACAATAGAACTCCTGAAGCAGCCTACGAGTTCATTGAAGAGATGTCACTAAATAATTATCAGTGGCAAGTTACAAGGACGAAACTGACAAAATCAACCAGAGTTTACAACATCGATGCAGTAACCATGCTATCAGCACAGGTAGAGATGATGAATAAAAAGTTTGATAGTTTGTGTTCTTTGCAAGCACACCCAGTAATGCAGTATGACGCTAGTGGAACTGTGGCAAATCCTGAGTACCCACCCTACCAACTAGGCGCAGAGAGCGAACAAATGAACTATATAGGTAATAATTTCAGATCCAATAATAATTCTTATGACAATACTTACAATCCAGGTTGGAGGAACCACCCAAATGTTTCATGGGGAGGTCAAGGAAATCAAGGAAATCAAAGGCAACAATCTCCTCAAAATTTCCAAAATCAGCCATATCCGCAAGAGAAAAAGCCAAACCTCGAAGAGATGCTGACGAAGTTCATGGCAAGCACAGAAAACCGTCTCCAAGATACTGAGAAAACACTTAAAGATCAACAAACATCAGTTAAAGAGATCAACTAAGTTGGGGAACTCACTGAGTCAGTTCGGGAACTCACCAAGTCAGTTGGACTACTTACTGAGATGATCTGTGAAATACGAGCAGAGATTTTTTCTAAAGAAATAGAACAGGTAAAAGCAGTTACATTAAGAAGTGGAAAGAATTAGTCGAGCCAAAGAAAAAATTACCACACGAAAACAACAACACAAAGGATGAGGGAGTTGAGGAAGTAAATCCACTCCGCAAAGAAAGCAAACCACCAATCCCATATCCAGTAAATTTGAAGAAAGAATGATTAGATGCCCAATACGGTAAGTTTCTCGAACTTTTTAAACAAATACATGTTAACTTACCTTTTGTTGAAGCTATTTCATAGATGCCGAAGTACGCAAAATTCTTAAAGGAACTTCTGACGAATAAAACGAAGCTTGAAGAAATATCGACGGTGGAACTTAATGAAGAATGCTCTGCCATCCTCCAAAACAAGTTACCAATCAAATTAAAAACCCAGGAAGTTTTACTATTCCTTGCTTAATTGGTAGCTTAAATATTAAGAAAGCATTAGCTGATCTAGGTGCCAGTATTAATTTAATGCCTTATAATTGTTTAAACAACTAGATCTTGGGGAACCAAAACCCAGTAGGATGAGTATTCAATTAGCTGGTAGATCTATTAAATATCCTAGAGGAGTTATCGAAGATATCCTGGTGAAAATTGATAAATTTATTTTCCCTGTTGATTTTGTTGTGTTAGACATTGATGAAGACATTAATGTTCCCTTAATTTTAGGACGTTCTTTTTTAGCTACCGTTAGGGCTGTTATCGATGTAGGTAACAGTAAACTTGCATTATGGATAGGCGATGAGGAAATTATTTTTCAAATCTATGATGCCATGCGATATTCTAGAGAACAAGATGATGCCTATTATTTTCTTGATACTACTGATCATATTATTCAAAACTCATTACAGGAAATCTTACATGATGAGACGATGGAACTGTGCCTGAAGCAAGACGAGGGGGAAAAAGATGAACAAGAAAACTACACCACCACAGAGAAACAATTGCTAGCTGTAGTTTTTGCTTTTGACAAATTTAGGCAGTATCTAATATTGTCTAAAGTTGTCGTTTACACTGACCATTCAGCTCTTCGTTATCTTTTAAACAAACCCGATGCAAAACCTCAACTCATACGATGGATTTTACTCTTACAGGAATTTGACTTGGAAATACAAGATAAGAAGGGAGCTGAGAATCTTGCGGCAGATCACCTCTCCAGACTTGAGAATCCACATATTAGAGAACTCGATGAAAATGAGATAAATGATTCGTTTCCCGAAGAACAACTCTTTTCTATAACATATTCTGAGGTACCATGGTTTACAAACATCGCAAATTATCCAGCCGCTAACATCTTGCCAAAAAGACTAACACATCACCAAAAGAAGTGATTCTTTACTTATGCAAAAAAACTATTTTTAGGAAGATCCCTTTCTTTTCCGCATATGTACAGATCAGGTACTTCAGAGATGCGTTTCAAAGGAAGAAGCAAGAAAAATCCTGGAACATTGCCATTCATGACCCTTAGGGGGACACTACAGTGGCATTAAGACAGCACACAAAATACTCAAATTAGGTTTTTATTGGCCCGCTCTATTTAAAGATGCCAACAGGTATGTTACTTCGTGTGATAAATGCCAAAGAATACGTAATATTTCTAAACGTGATGAAATGCCTCAAACATATATGCTATCTTGTGAAATATTTGATGTATGGGGTATTGATTTCATGGGACCATTTCCTAGTTCATTTGGAAATAAATACATCCTAGTGGCAGTTGATTACATGTCAAAATGGGTAGAAGCAGAAGCTTTGCCTACCAATGATGATAGGGTAGTAGTTAAGTTTCTCAAGAAACTGTTTTTTTGATTTGGGACACCTAGAGCTATCATTAGTGATAGGGGCACTCATTTCTGTAATACTCAATTTGAAAAAGTTTTAAAGAAATATGGAATACACCACAGGATAGCTACCCCATATCACCCTCAAACTAATGGGCAAGTTGAAGTAGCAAACCGAGAACTTAAGCGCATCCTAGAAAAAACGGTTGAATCAAATAGAAAAGATTGGGCATTAAAAATAGATGATGCCTTATGGGCCTATAGAACAGCATTTAAAACACCTCTAGGGACATCCCAATACAAACTTGTATATGTGAAAAGCTATCATCTACCATTCAAGTTAGAAGACAAAGCTTTCTGGGCCATAAAGTTTTTGAATTTTGATCTTAAAACTGCAAGAAAGAAAAGAATGATGCAGATGAACGAGTTAGACGAATGGAAAGCTGAGGCCTATGAAAACTTGAAACTGTACAAGGAGGCAACAAAGCGACGCCACGATGCTCATCTAAAGAAGTCGAAACAATTCAAAGTAGGGGACTCGGTCCTACTATACAACTCAAGGCTTAAATTATTTCCAGGGAAACTGAAATCAAGGTGGTCAGGCCCATTCATGATGAAAACAATTTTTTCATATGGCACAATCGAGGTAACTCACCCCACTAAGGGCACATTCAAGGTAAATGGTCACCAACTTAAAATCTATAATGGTGAAGATTTTAGGGATATGATAGAGGAGTTTCAGCTTCATGAGCCTTCTTTCAGAAATGAAAACAGGGTAAGTCTAGCTTAAGACTATAAACGAGCGCTTCTCGGGAGGCAACCCGAGCACTAATTCACAAACATTTTATTTTTAAGCGTCTAAGTAAGCTAACAAAGTGCAGGTTTTAGACCACACGGCCCTGCACACGGGCGTGCCCGTGGCCGTGCGGAAGACAGGGGACGAACCATGGGCGTGCCAGTAGCCGTGCACAACACAGAAAAATTTCTTTTCACAACACGGGCGGCGATAATATTCCACGCCTGTGCCGACCACCCGTGCGAGGTTACTGACTTGTTAAGCACGGACTAAACACGACCATGCCTTTTGACCGTGCCAATATACTGACTTGCTAAGCACGCGTGAAACATGCCCGTACCTTCTAACCGTGCCAACATTCTGACTTGTCAAACACAGGCAAGACACGCCCGTTCTACATGACTGTGTGAATAAGACCACGGGCGTGCCACAAATACCCACGGCCGTGGCCAAACATCTGAACGCGCCCAAAATTTAAAATCACGAAAAAGACGGGCGCATAAAAATCAAGCACGGGCATGGCCCCTACCCATGCTCGCTTCCCTATTTAAGCAACTTTAACCGTCGCCTTCCCCAAAATTAACCCTAAAAAAATTCTACAGCCTCTTTTTCCCTCATTTCCAGCCACACCCATGACCCCAACCCCCTAAAAAACCTCCCAACCTCCTTTTCTCTCTAAAAACCTTACAAAACCGCACCCCACGCCCATGCCACAGCCGTGTTGCAGCAGCCCACGCCCACGCCATCACCGTGTATGATTGCTGAAATCAGAGCTTTAAAATTTATAAAACGAATGATCAAACTTGGAAACTAACTCTGACAACGATTAAAGGCAAGTATACCTATTGAACAGTAGTATAGCCTAGGCAAGACCGGATTGTCGAACCCAATGGAACTAAAAGTACTAATACTAACTTTCTTTTTATTGTTTAGCCTAAAATAAAGTGAAGTTGCTTTAATCTAAATTAACGACTACTAAGCTAAAGATGCAAAGATAACGAATTGGGAGATAACTAGAAGAAAAACTCAGTTGATCACGACGATACCCTCAAGAGGAATCCACCTAGACTTCACTTGTTATCTAACACTGAACCATACAATTTATTCACTTAGTTAGATCCGTAGGACTCCCTAACGTATACCCCTCTCTCGAGGCGAATAATGTCTAACCCTAGGTTAATTAGTGGAACTCTCGTTCTCTTATAATAACCCCCTAGAATAGCAATAAATCGATCTATGGACTCCCATATTAGGTTTCACCCTAATCCGGCAAAATCTTGTCACCCTATCTCTAGGCGTGCGATCAACTCCGCTTAGTTATGCTAGATCTACTCTTAAGTAGGGTCTATTCCTCCTCCACCTAAGCACATCAAACTTGAATCAATATCCGCGAGATATTAACTCAAGAATTAAGCACACATAATTAAGATCAAACTAAGTATTTATCATATAATTCAGAAAACGATAACAAGATTCAGCTAGGTTTCATCCCCTTCAGGTATCTGAGAGGTTTAGTTCATAACAAATAAAGAGAAAAGATAAAACAAAACATAAGAAATCCCTAAAACTCCCTGAAGGAATTGAAGGAGAGATCTGCCGTCTTAAGTAGAATTCCGGATTCTTGGGATGGATCAACTGGCTAACTTCGAGCGATTCCCTCAACTCTGACCTTTCCGGCTTGGCTCATTGGCCTAGCTCGACGCCGGTTTCAAAGGTGGTACTGAGGGGTTATTTATAGGCTCTTGGAATGCGATTCTTTCTCCCTAAGTATCCTTTTCCGACTGAAATTGTCTAAAGCCACGACAGGGGCACGGCCATGTCACACGCCCGTGTGGCTCGTCTTTAAGCCGTGTTCAGATTTCTAAGTTGAGGCACGACCGTGTAGATCAGGGGTGAGGCCGTGTTCTAGATGCTTGACAAGGCACAACCGTGTGATCTTTGGGCCAGGCCGTGTTGATTTCGTGATATGGCCCATTTACTCTGTTTTGGGCCCGTTTTATGTTCTTTTCATCCTTAGGTGCTATCCTGGGTATAAGATATGAAAAGAAAGGATTAAGAGCTCCTTTTTACATAAATTGAGGAATAAATCATCCAAAAACAAGCTAAATGTGGGATTAAAATATGTTATAGTTACGGTTTATCAAATACCCCCACACTTAAGCTTTTTCTTGTCCTCAAGAAAAATTCTCAACTTACAATTAAAACAAACTTTCCATGATTCATAATTCTTAACAACAATGCCTCATCATAATTCATAGATAATTTATACATGGATAATTAAACTCAAAGAGTCTTAAAGATTTCAAACAGTCAAAGTCATAGTTTTTATAGTGTGAAAACATAGGTGTTTCCCCTTACCTGAATAATTACCTCTGATTCGAACTCGACAAGAATTGACATCCTCACTAAAGATTCACTCAAATCACTCGAAGTGTTTAAGGTTCAGAATTAAGCACTCAGAGGTCAAACATGAAGAGTTAATCCTATAGACTTTCCTGAAAATCAAATCTCCACCACTGTAAAATGAGATGATACACAAATCAAAAGGTCTTTAACAGGGTTGTAACGTGGCTTAGGTTAAAGGTGTGGATAAAGGCTGAATTAGAAGGTTAGAATCGAGATTGAATTGACAAGTTACCTATCTAGAAGTACCTGAGATAATAATTACATCAACTGAAAAGTAATTAACCTACTAATACGAGCTTTTCTTTCGAAAAATAGACTTTAACTTATAAGCTCTCTTTTCATAATACTAATACTGAATATACTTCTTTTTTTTTAAAGAATAAATCAAATAATAGTGGATAAATTCAACTACTGAAATAATATAATTAGGTAACTAATCAAATCAAGTCTCGATAGAAGGGTAGTCAAAAGGAATGGTGATTACAAATACAAAGGGGTTTGGGGTTAATATTAGCTGGTAAGTCAATAAAAAGGGTCGTTAGGATCAACGGGGTTCACTAGGGGTTAGTTTATGGAGGTAGGCTATTTAGTGGAGTAAGTGGGTTAAATCTTAGGTGCCTTAATCATCTCTGTATATCAAATCATAGATGTGGTCTCAACATGTATAATCGAGGCAAGTTCTAGAATAACAGTTCATAATTGACACACTTATAATCAATAAAGTGAGCATGAAAAAAAATATATATATGCTCTAATAGGCTCAAAATCTCACAAAAATTATGGGTGTTTTGATATCATCCTTGTAAATTTCAAATTTCAAGATAATATTCAGATTCAGGTTTTAATTCTGAAAAGTTAGACTTATCATGCTTGATTCTCTAGTATTCTTCAAATTTAATCATCAATGCATAATTATCAATGACTTATTCTAAAACATATCAATAAAAATCATAAATCATTAGAAATTTCATCCTAATTAGTAATATGAGAAAATTATTTAAGAACAAGATATAATTCAGGGATTTTCAAATAATACTATAGTTAACCCCCCCCACACTTAAGATGTACATTGCCCTCAATGTACAAAGATAGAGAATAGCAAAATAAACATAAAATCAATAGATAGGGAGAGAAGTGAAACTTCCTAAATTTTGGATGAAGTCAATGAAAAGAAATCGGATGGGTATGGGTGGAGTTGAGCGTGGGGAAGCGCCTCTAATCGTTTGAAATTGAATTTTCGAAGCAGACGTTATGCTTTTATTGAATCCTAAGCTACATCTAAATTGCATAAATAATAAGAAGAAAATAATAAAGAAATAAAGTAAAAAATAAAAATAAAATAAACTAAAAATAAAAATAAAAATAAAAATAAATAATGGAAAATGAAAGACATCTAGAAAAGAAAAAGGAAGAAGGAGGTTTAAATAGAGATGTAGCCCGTGTTTTGGGGTTTTGAATTTTTAGCGCGTTCAGGTATCTGGCCATGGCCGTGGGTATAGTGGCATGCCCGTGTCTTTCTTCACACGGTCATTTAAAAAGGGAGTGCTCCTCTTGTATTCGTCAAGTCAGAATGTTGGCACGTTTAGACGGCACGGGCGTGTTCCGCCCGTGTTTGGCAAGTCAGTATGTAGGCATGGTCAAAAGGCATGGTCGTGTTTATCTCATGTTTAACAAGTCAGTAACCTCGCACGGGAGGCCGGCACGAGCGTGGGATATTATAGCCGCCCGAGTTTGGGAAAAGAAATTTTTCTCTGTCGTGCACGGCTATTGGCACGCCCATGGATCGTCCCCTGGCTTCCACACGGCCACGGGCACGCCCATTGTGCAAGGCCGTGTGATCTGGAAATATGCTTTCTTGGTTAGTTTATGGTTAGGTGCTAAAAGGAAAAATAAAAGTAAAAAAAAAAATAAAAAATGTAAAAATGGGGTTAGAGCTCTGGTTGCCTCCCGAGAAGCGCTCGTTTATAGTCTTAAGCTAGACTTTACCTCTCATGCGTATGGTCATGGTGGTTTGAGGAGGTGAAAATCCTTTCTCATACAATCAACTCGGTTTTTGATATAAAGTTTAAGTAGAGTAGTATTTAACTTAAAGGTGCTGATTTTAGGACTAGTTACCTCGACTGTTCCATCTGGGAAGATTTTGACTACTTGATCTCCTATCTTAAGCCGGTTTGTCCCATCATTAAGTTCATCGTGGATTTGCCTCATTTTTGCTTCCTGTGTCTTTAGTCTCTCCTTGAAGTGTGTCTTCAATTCGTCTAGTTTATCGATCCAAAGTCTTCGTTCCTCATGAATTTCTTCTTTATTGATACGAGGTCTAAGATCTGGCATCTACGAAAGAGCTTCAAGAAACGACAATTTAATATGAAATTTCTTTGTAGGTTGAAGAGACTTACCGAATCATTCCTTTGTGTGGTCTTTCTGTGTCGCATTAGGGTATGGCGCACGAGCTTGGTACTCTGTAATTACCGGTTTGGTAAATCCTAGCTTACCTCAACCTTAACTCCACTCACCACAGGCTCTTGCCTTGGGTCAGATTCCACTAACCTTTCACTATCATTTACGGCTTGAGTTTGCTCTTTTGGGTTAGTTTCAGTGTTGCTTGGCAGGCTTTCTTGTAGTTGTTCGGAAATCCGCTTCGCAAGTTGTTCAAACTGACTTAGTGATATCCTTGACTGACTTAGTAAGTTCCTCTACTCGGTTCTCATTGCTTTTAAGTGTTTTCTCAGTATCTTGGAAGCAGTTTTCTGTGGCTGCCATAAATTTTGTCAGCATCTCTTCAATGTTCGAATCCTCTTCCTGTTGGTGAGGTGGTTGTTGAAAATCTGGAGGAAGTTCCGGTATTTGGCTATTTTGATCATCCCACGAGAAATTGGGATGCTACCTCCAACCTGCATTATAAAAATTATTTTGTGGTCTAGAATAGTTACCCGTATAGTGACCACGTCTGTAGGGTGGGTACTTAGGATTCGCCACGCCTCCTAAATTTGAGTCATATTGCATTATTGGGTGTACCTGCGAGAGACTATTCACACCATCAAACTTTTTATTCATCATCTCTAGCTGGTTAGATAACGTGGTGACCACGTCGAGGTTGAAAACACTGGCAGCTTTTGTTGGCGCTGTCCTTATAACTTGCCACTGATAGTTTTTAGTGCCATATCCTCTATAGACTAAAATTACTTGTCAAAGCAAATAAAAGAAAAATTAGCAAAGTAAAAAAATTAATAATTTTTTTTACAAAAATAAAATTTAACTAAGAAAAAGAAAAATTAAAAGTAAATTACCAAAAATAAAAAAATAATGGCTAAAGTAATAAAAAATAGAGCTTTCATAATATTTTAGTTCCCTGGCAACGGCGCCAAAAACTTGATCGCTGAAATCAGAGCTTTAAAATTCATAAAACGAAAGATCAAACCTGGAAACGAACTCTGACAACGATTAAAGGCAAGTGTACCTATCGAATAGTAGTATAGCCTAGGCAAGACCAGATTGTCGAACCCAAAGGAACTAAAAGTACTAATATTAACTTTCTTTTTATTATTTAGCCTAAAATAAAGTGAAGTTTCTTTAATCTAAATTAACGACTACTAAGCTAAAGACGCAAAGACAAAAAAAATGAATTGGGAAATAACTAGAAGAAAAACTCAGTTGATCGCGACGATACCCTCAGGAAGAATCCAGCTAGACTTCACTTGTCATCTAACGCTGAACCATACGATTTATTCACTTAGTTTGATCTGTAGGACTCCCTAACGTATATTAAACCCTCTCTTGAGGCGAATTCTCTTATAATATCACCGTAGAATAGCAGTAAATCGATCTATGGACTCCCATATTAGGTTTCACCCAAATCCGGCAAAATCTCGTCACCCTATCTCTCAGCGTGCGATCAACTCCGCTTAATCATGCTAGATCTACTCTTAAGCAGGGTCTATTTCCTCCACCTAAGCACATCAAACTTGAATCAATATCCACGAAATATTAACTCAAGAATTAAGCACACATAATTAAGAACAAACTAAGTATTTATCATATAATTCAGAAAACGATAACAAGATTCATCTAGGTTTCATCCCCTTTAGGTATCTGAGGGGTTTAGTTCATAAAAAATAAAGAAAACATCTCAAGAGAAAAGATAAAACAAAACATAAGAAGTCCCTAAAACTCCCTAAAGGAATTGAAGGAGAGATCCGCCGTCTTGAGTAGAATTCCGGCTTCTTGGGATGGATCAACTGGCTAATTTCGAGCGATTCCCTCAACTCTGACCTTTCCGGCTTGGCTCATTGGCCTAGCTCGACGCCGGTTTCAAAGGTGGTACTGAGGGGTTATTTATAGGCTCTTCGAATGCGATTCTTTCTCCCTAAGTATCCTTTTCCGACTGAAATTATCTAAAGCCACGACAGGGGCACGGCCATGTCATACGTCCGTGTGGCTCATCTTCAAGCCGTGTTCGGATTTCTAAGTTGAGGCATGGCCGTGTAGATTGGGGGTGAGGCCGTGTTCTAGATGCTTGACAAGGCACGGCCGTGTGCTTTTTGGGCCAGTTTTATGTTCTTTTGGGCCGGTTTACTCCGTTTTGGGTCGGTTTTATGTTCTTTTCATCCTCGGGTGCTATCCTGGGTATAAGACATGAAAAAAAAGGATTAAGAGCACCTTTTTACATAAATTGAGGAATAAATCATCCAAAAACAAGCTAAATATGGGATTAAAATATGTTATAATTATGGTTTATCAGTGCACCGACAGAAAAACGCAGCACCACCGTGCTCTGTAACACTCCTAACCTGTAACCGACGTCGGACTAGGGTTAAAGGCATTACCGGACAGATCGAAAACTTACAAAACATTTCATATATTGCAATCATCATACACAACTATATTGTCCCTTCGTTGAGTCATCGAGAGTCTAATCATGCTTATAAACCGAGTCGAGACCAAACTGGAACACATACAAAATTCACGGAAAATTTAGAACATTTCAATATGAAGGGGAGAGACGCCCGTGGAAGGAGACCCTGTGCCCTCCACGGCTACTAGACACCCTGTGTGTCCATCCGTGTCTATATACTGACTATACCAACACGGTTACTAGGCGCGCCCGTGTGTCATGGCCGTGGCTAGCTACTGACTTGTGCACCACGGCTAGTGGACACCCTCGTGTCGAGGCCATGTCCACCAATCTACATTATGCCAATTAACCCACGGTCTTTAGGCACGCCCGTGTGCCACGACGGTGTGACATTATAGGCCATTTGCAAGGCTAAAATACCACCCATAAGGGTCAAACCTACAAGCAACTTATATCATCCCATTTCATTCACATATAACCACCAAATCATACCAAACTGCCAACCAAAACAGGCATTTTTTGACAATTAAGGAAATCACACAATGATATATTCCATATCCATTCCATCTACTCAATCAAAACCAATTGCAAATATACCAAATTTCCATGGCCAAGTCACAATTATACCCAAACACCATTCATCTATATACCTACCATATCATACCATTTCATATATCAACTAATCTTTACCAAAACAAATTCACATAACACAATCCTTTAGGCATATTACCAAAAAACAACTAGCCAAATCACATGGCTTAGTTCACATAACAATTCATATCAAGGACCAACATATACATGCCATATCTAGCCATATATACATTTTCAAAGTGTACTAAAATAAGTTTAGTAGTGTGATGACGATCCGTGACGGTCCCGAGCCTTTAGTTGCTTTGACGACCTATAAAACATAGAAAACACACACACACAGAGTAAGCTTTCCAAAAGCTTAGTAAGTCAACATACAAATAAACTTGGTATAGAAGGCATATATGCACATGAAAACATTGGTACATATCAATCACTTAACCAACTTTCACTTATTAGCTTTGGTTCATATACTTTTAACCACATTAGCCATTTTCACCATTCAAGAATCGTATATACACATAGCTCATCTAGTCAAAACAATCCTTATCACATCATTTATTTCCATCATATCATCACAGTAAGATCACTTAGATGCTTACCTCATATACACAACTATTGTATATTCAATGTACCTGAATCGGATTTAATTTCACTTAACCTATCAAAGCTCAGATTTGCCATTCATATCTCAGACTTGCCCGTTGAACCAATAGGAAACTAGTAGGATTCTAAGAAAGCTCGGAATAATAGTACAATGCCATCGTCCCAGATGAGGTCTTACATGCACTCAGATATCGATGCCACTATCCCGGACAGGGTCTTATATGAATCAATACAATGCCAATGTACCAGACATGGTCTTACTCGTATGGATCGTAACGATGCCAACGTCCCAGACAAGGTCTTACACGTAAAGCTCATATCGATGCCAACGTCACAAACGTGGTCTTACACGAGTCTTAAATCAATGCTAATGTCCCAGACGTGGTCTTACATGATAAAACAGAACAGATACCTATGTCATGACATAGCTAATCCTATCTATTCCTAGGTTCGCACGGGACTTCTCAGACATTGTCGCTATATCGACCTTATCTCGCAAATCATATGCACAACCTCTCATAAGCTTCCATTATCAATATCAATCATATGAACAATTACAATTGCATACATATATGTTTATTTGCATGGTGACTTACCTCGGACTCGGTTTATCGGAATGAAAACGGCTACTCGGTTACTTTCGTTTTCCCGTGATCTAAATCCGTTTTCCTCGGTTCTTGATCTAAACATATTCAAAATTAATCTTTTTATTCACTAATTCAATCAAATCAATGCAAAAACACACATTTAGGGCTATTTGCAATTTAGCCCTCACATTTGCACATTTTATCAATTTAGTCCATTTTTCTAAAAAATCAAATTCACAAAATCTACCCATACACATGTTTAGCCGAATATTCATACATCACATATAAGCCGATATTTTTCATCAAATTCACAAATTAGTCCCTCAATTTGTCCTTTTCTCAATTTAGCCCTATTAAGCTAAATTCATCAAAGCTTCAAGAACAAAACATGTTCATTTAGTTCATACCTTTCATTTAACACCAAAAATCATCAAAAATTTTAACAAATCATCAATGGCATAAACACAAACATCATCAATTCATTAAATTGAGACATGGGTTTTAAAGCTCTTTAAGCAACGATTGCAAAAACGTAGAAATTATCGAAAACTAATCAAAAACTAACCTTGAATTAAACCAAAACTATGGCCGAACCTTTGCTTAGAATTTTATTTTTCTTTCTTTGCTTATTCAGTGGTGTGTGGATGAATGAAATCCACTAACCAAGTTTCTTTTATTATAATATAATATAACTTATAAAATACACATAATATAACTTTTAACATATAAAAAATAACATATAAAAACATGTTAATAAGCCATGTTACCGTCCATTATAAATGAAAATGGGTTGTTTACCCTTTTAGGACTTCACTTTAATAAAGCCATCTCAATTTAGCCAATAATCAAATAAGAGGCCACTTTTACCAATTATGCAATTTAGTCCTTTTGTCAAATTAAACACAGAGACAGTCAATTTAACTCACAGAAATTTAGCATATGCTAATTCACATATCAACAGCACAGAATATAATATTAAAATATTATACAGACTCGGATTTGTGGTCCCGAAACCACTGTTCCGACTAGGTTATAAAATAGACTGTTACAATTCTCCCCCTTAAGGATTTTCGTCCCCGAAAATCTTACCGTTAAACAGAGTCGGATATTGTTGTCTCATTGAATCTTCCGGTTCCCACGTTGCCTCTTCGATTCTGTGTCGATTCCACAGTACTTTTACTAACGGAATTTTCTTATTTCTCAGCTCTTTTACTTCATGAGCTAAGATATGGATCGGTTCCTCTTCATATGACATATCAGATCGTATTTCAATTTCAGATGTGGCAATCACATGTGACGGATCGGATCGATATCTACGAAGCATTGAAACATGAAATACATTGTGTATCTTTTCCAGCTCTAAGGGCAAACTTAATCTATAAGCAGCAGGCCCAACTCGTTCAATGATCTCATACGATCCGATGAACCTCGGACTTAATTTGCCTTTACGTCCGAATCGAAACACTTTCTTCCACGGAGACACTTTCAGAAATACTTTGTTGCCGATCTCAAATTCTATATCTTTTCGTTTCAAGTCTGCATAAGACTTCTGACGATCAGATGCTACTTTCAGACAATCTCGGATCAACTTCACTTTCTATTCTGAATCTTTTATCAAATCAACCCCGTGAAGCTTATTCTCACTGAGTTCAGTCCAATACAGAAGTGTACGACATTTACGTCCGTACAAATCTTCATAAGGTGCCATTTTGTTGCTCGACTGAAAACTATTATTATATGCAAATTCGATCAATGGCAGATACTGTTCCCATGAACCATTAAACTCAAGTACACATCATCTCAACATCTCAAAAGTTGTACTGAAGTACAGTTTCTTGCCCAAAGCTTCTTGCAATTTCTTCCAGAATCGCGATGTGAATCTCGGATCTCTATATGACATAATAGATAGCAGTACCCCGTGCAATCTCACAATCTCAGAAATATAAAGCTCAGAAAATCTCTCAAGTGAGAAATCAGATCTTACTGGAATAAAATGGACAAATTTCGTTAATCGGTCAACTATGACCCATAACGCATCTTACTTTCTCGGAGTCAGAGGCAAACCAGAAACAAAGTCCATCATCACTCTATCCCATTTCAACTCATGAATCAAAATCGGTTGTAACAACCCGACGGAACTTGATGTTCAGCTTTCACTTGCTGATAGACTAAACATTTCGAAACAAAGTCAGAAATGTCCCTTTTCATACCAAACCACCAGTAGTGTCGCTTCAAATCATGATACATTTTAGTACTCCCCGGATGAACGGATAGACAACTATTATGTGCTTCATTCAAAATCAACTGAATCAACTTTGGATTTCTCGGAACACAGATACGATCTCGGAATCTCAAACAATAATCAACAATGTGAAATTCAGATCCGGAATTCCTTTCACACTGAGCTTGTTTTGCTAGCAACTCATTATCAAATTTCTGAGCATCACATATCTGTTGTAAGAATAACGGTTTTGCTTTTAATTTAGCTATCACAGAAGCTTCATCAGTCAAATCTAACTGAGCATTCTGAGCGTGTAGTGTAAACAATGATTTTCTACTCAGAGCATCTGCAACAACATTTGCTATACCCGGATGATAATCTATCACGAGTTCGTAATCTTTTAACAACTCAAGCCATCTTCTTTGACGCAAATTCAAATCTTTCTGAGTCATCAGATATTTCAAACTTTTATTGTAACAGCCCAATTACGACCCTAGTCAGAACAGTGGTTTCGGGACTACGAATTCAAGCCGAAAAAAAAAATCTCATAATATTATTTTATTTTCGTGTGTAGTGATATTGAGTAAGAGTGTGTTGAATTGTGCAAATTTTATTGCTTGATGTGCTTGAATTGAGAGAAAGGATTAAATAGATAAAGTATAAAAGTAGCATTCATTAAATAAAAGGGTTTAATTGAAGTAATAGTTGAAAGAAAGGACTTGCATGTCAAACAACCCATTTTGTTTGTAATGGACGGCATGATGATTACATGAGCATTAAATATCAATTTTTTTTATAGTTAGTGGTGTATTATTATATTTGATAATTTGAGTAAAAGAAAGGTAATAAAAAATAAAAAGATGAGTGTTCATCTTTTCTTCTTCAAGTGGCCGAAGGCATGAAAGAAACAAAGGAGAAAAAAAATAAACATCAAGCTCTCTTCATCTCGGTTTATGCATGACTTGTTAAGGTTGGTATCTAAGCTTAGTTTTTATTAAATTCAACGTTTTTGAGGTTATTAACATGCATATTAACTAGCCCATTTGTAAATGTATGTTAGATGGCATGTTTCGATTATTACCATGGATATAAATTTGGGGGATTATGTGACTCAATATGGCACATATTAGAAACGAACTAGACTAGGAGAATCCCTTAAGAATTTTAGAAGAATTTCGGGTATTAGGTTGTTTGATAAGAAGAAAATTTTAGAAAGGGGTTAATTAGCTAAATAATGGAAGAAAGGAGTTGGGAATGGTGAGGTGAACATTCAGCCCTTGATGAAGAAGGCCAAATTGTTGACATTTTGTATTTTGAGCTATATGGATTAAATTGTAAAGCTTAAATAATTGAGGGGTAAAATAGTAAACTTTATAAAATTGAGTTTTGGATGAAATTGAATAGAATTAAATATGAACAAGCTTTATTTGATATATTATAGATCAAGAATAAAAGGGGAAGGAGTTGGATCGTGGGAAGACCAAGGTAAACGAGTAGCCGGGAAAGCTTAAATCATATAATTCCGAGGTAAGTTTGTAAGCAATTGGATTGATACAAATTTTATTCAATATTGAATTGTATATGCTAAAGTGAAATAATAGACTTAATTGTATAAAGCCGAATGTGGTATGGGAAATATTTTATTATATTCGAAATGAGATTAAAATGCATATTTATATATGTAAGCTTGAATTAATTGGGTGGATTAAATATTTGTATATGTATCAAGGTATAGTTATACGTGAAAATGGAATGTGATTGATGCTGGAAATTGAAAATGAGGATTTATATATATATATATGTATGTATGTTTATGTGGTTGAGGAAAGGATTTATTTACCAAGCACTGGGTGTGTGAGTTATCGTTTTTCATTTCTTCAAGGACCAAAATACCTAATAAAGGTAAATGAAAGTGTCAGGTAAGTCTCTAAGCAAATAATCATCATATATTATTCTCGTAAATTAGCATATGCTGAAATTTGGAATTATTGTAATTATATGTGAATTAGCCGAATTTAGCTAAGTATAAAATTGATTCGGTTAAGTTATTTGTGTGATATGTGCTATTGAATGTTCGTATAATGAGTTCGAAATGCGTAAAAGATTCGATATATGAAATGATTCAGGGGAGAAAATTTAAAGTATTACTACTCAGGCTATGAGCCTAGCAAGCCTTGGGCTGGTGAATTTATCGGGCTTTATGCCTAGCAGGCTTATTGCCGGTGAATGATTATCAGACCTCGGGTCTAGCAGGCTTAGTGCCGGTGTGTGATTCAGGCTCATGCCTAGCAGGTTTTATACCGGTGACTTATAATACGAACTTATGCTTACGAAATGATTGAATTATGGTGGCAAATGAACAAGCTTAAGCTTATTCAAGTGAATTTGATTATTTGGCCATAAGGTATGTATTGACTTAAGTACAAATTATATGTGATGTTTATTGATTAAGTAAGTTGATAGATAATGTGTTTGTGTATTCGACATTTTTGGATATGTGGATAATATGATATTGATTTGATGTTGTTTACTTGCAACATTAGAGTATTCAATGGATGTATGAGTATTTATACATGTATAAGTTCGGCCATATGGAGATTTTATGGATATACATTCGGACATGTGGAATTACTTATATAAATATATGTACTTTCGATTGTATGGAGTTAAGTTGTATATGGTACTTATTAAATTGGTGGTATTCGGCTAAGATGATCAAATTGTACTATGTGATTTTATTAAGGTTATAAAATGATTTGGTGTATAATAATGAATGTTTGATCATGTAGTTATAATTGCTTAAGACTTACTAAGCTAAGTTAGCTTACTCTGTGTATTTGTCATTCTGTTTTATAGATATAGATCAAGCTACGAGCTCAGGGGATTGTCAATGAAGTCATCCACACTATCGACTTACTTTGGTATATTTAAAGTTTGGATTTCTGAACTTAAGGCATGTATAGGCTAGCTTAATATTTGGATGATATTTTGTAATGTATATAAGCCATGCGAAAATGGCTATACTTTTGTGTATAAGTATGATTAATGTTTGGAGTTTAAATGAAACAGTTTTTGGTTAACAGCAGTAACGTGATTCTGAAAAATCACCAAACATAGGAGAAATGGAATTAGAGAGTGAATAAGATATAGAATTAAAGTTTATCATGTCTATTTTTATATGAAATAAACAAAGTAGGAAAAGGAATTTTATATTATGAGATATTTAAAGTTTAGTGAGACTGGTTCTGAATGACTTCGTGATTCCCTATTCTGTCTTGGAAAAATTGTTAAAAATTGTGCAAAAATAATCATGGAGCATAGTTTATATGATTAGAAACCTTAATGAGTCTATTTTTGATTAGAATAAACAAGAACATTATTGAAATTCTGTACAATGAGATAACTGAGTTTTTGTAAAGATAGGTCAGAACCATCAAACAGTGAAATAGGGGAAACTTTGATGAATAAACTGTACTAATTGGCCATATGAAAAATTCTGGAAAACTTATGGTAAGAAGATATATGAGTCTAGTTTCAAGGAAAATTTACGGATCCAAAATTCGAGTTTTGTAACTAGAGTTAGGGTCAATTTAGTCAGTATGACACAGTAGGACAGTTTTAATTTTTATGCCCCGAATTAGTAGTCAAGTCTAGTAATGCCACATACTCTACTCCGACAAAGGTCTCGGGTAAGGGGTGTTACATTTATGATCTGAAAACACGTGACCTTTCTCACTATACAGATAATGACGCCAAATCTTTAATGCAAACACAATCGCAGCTAACTCAAGGTCGTGCGTCGGATAGTTCTTTTCATGAGGCTTCAACTGTCTTGAGGCATAAGCTACAACTTTTCCTTCTTGCATCAAAACACATCCTAGACCGTTTAATGAAGCATCACTGTAAACAACAAATTCTTTACCCGGTTCTGGTTGTACTAACACTGGAGCTTCTGTTAACAGAGTTTTCAACTGATCAAATAAATCATCTATTCGAGGCAACTGATATTTGTTCTTTATTGTCACTTTATTCAACTGACGATAATCAATGCATATTCTCATCGTGCCATCTTTCTTTTTCACACACAAAATAGGAGCACCCCAAGGCAAGAAACTCGGTCTAGCAAACCCTCTCTCAGTCAATTCTTGCAACTGTGACTTTAACTCTTTTAACTCTGTTGGTGCCATCCTATACGGAGCTATTGAAATAGGTGTAGTACCACGCAACAATTCAATACCAAATTTAACTCCTCGAGTCAGAGGTAAACCCGGTAACTCTTCAGGAAAAACATCAGTAAACTCACAAACAATAGGCACTGATTCAACTTTCTTCTCAGATGCTTTTGAATCAATCACATAAGCAAAATGTGCCTCATAACTCTTTTTCACATAACTCTGAGCTTTCAAAACAGATATCACATCAGGCAACCCATTCAAATCACCAGACTCAATCCATACAATCTCATCATTCGGACTTCTCAAATCTATAGTCTTTCTTTTGCAGTTCACCACAGCATCATGCATAAATAACCAATCCATACACAGAATAATATCGAATTCATCAAATGGAAAAAGCATCAGATCAACAGCGAAACAGATATCTCAAAACATTAACAGATAGTTCTTGCATAGTTTGTCAACAAGGACACTTTTACCTAAGGGGTTCGATACTTTTATAGCAAACTCAGTAGACTCTACAGGCAAAGTCTTGCTGAATACCAAATTCATGCATATATAAGAATGCGTAGAACCAGGGTCTATCAAAGCAATTACAGAAGTATCATAAAGAGTAAAAGTACCAATTATAACATCAGGTGACGAAGCTTCCTCCCAAGCTTGGATAGCATACGCTCTGGCAGGTTCTCTAGCTTCAGATCTGACAATATTATCTCTTGTAGTTCTCTGACTACCACAAACATTTCTTACATTCTTCAATGATCTACCTCGCACAGGTGCATTATCAGATCTCAAATTCTGAACAGTCTCTGGCTCAACAGACTCGGGGCAATCACGGATAAAATGATCAAGCGATCCACATCTGAAGCAAGCTCTATCATTTAATCTACAGCTTCTCGAATGTCTTTTTTCCGCAATGTTTACATTCAGGTCTTTCTGTAACACCCCAAACCCGGCCCATACGCTATGACCGGATCTGGTATGCTACGGGGTTTACGTTAAAAACTTCACTTGGATGATCTTTGGAAATTCAGTTTCTTTATTCAAGTATTCGTTAAATAAGTGACATTGGCAGAAAACCTTTGCTCTTTTAGTGGATATAAATTTAAAAAAATAAATGAAGACAGTAACAATTATAAATTGATAACCTAAGATATGGGCCTTATTACATAAACATTCCCAAAATTAAAACTTAAGGAAAAACCGAAAAATAATAATTTATGGAAATAGAAACTTGATGGCTCCTCGAGTCCGCCTCGGCTCCCATGTCCACGATCTACTTCTCATCTGAAAAGTTAGGAAAATAAAAGGGTGAGTCACCAAGACTCAGTGTGCAAATCCCGAAAACACAAAAAGGCGTGAGGCCCACAAACACATTATGGGCCTTAGCCCATACACAATGGCAACAAAATATTTACATGCAACATGGCCCAACCCAACCTAAAAATACATCCTCTACACACCAACCCGTTCCAACCATCACACCTTAGGGATTTCTACAATCAACCCTCCATCTGCTACACACCATAACGACAGTCGTACTGCCTATTCCTATTATTCAGGAATCATTAAACGTGGCATAGCCACCGATCACTATGTGACCTAACATTTGAATTTGTGGTTTAACCACCGATCACCAAGCGACCTATCATGAAACACCCCAAACCCGGCCCACGAGCCTTGACCGGATCTGGTATGTTCCTCGAAAGAAACCGGTTCAAAATTCGTTTATTACTTTGGAAAGTCTATGTGTTTTGAAAGAAAAATTATTATTGGGTTGGGCTTGAATTGAAAACAAGTTTATTTTACTAAAATCCTTTACTTTAGGTGACAAAACGTTTAGGGTTTGTTTTAAAATAAATTTACTTAATCCATTAATTAACAATAGTTCGCAGTCATAACAAATAAAAGTAAAAAAAATAAAGAAATTCAACTATGGCCTTATTACATCAAATAATCCCAAAATTAAAATTTAGAATACTTAAAATAAAATAAAAGTTGAAATCGTAAATTTCTTGCTGTGCATGGCCATCCCTAAGCTTCTACCGAACCAGGTCCATTACTGATCGTCACCTAAAAATAGTCCCACAGCGGGGTGAGTCAAACAGACTCAATGTGTAACCAACACTAAGAATTAACATTTCAGGCATGCATTATCATATCACATACATATTCATATAACAAGTAAAAATAATGATGCAACCCAAACCCAAACCTAGATAGCCATCCGCTACACTTCCCCATACCAACCTGCACACCGTGGGGACTACTAAGTCGACCCTCCATCCGCTACACACCATCGAAGGCAGTCGCTGCAGTCGACGTGCTCATCGCCCTTATAGTTTCGTGGTCTTAGGTCACCACTTTCAGATTTCGTGGTCTTAGGTCACCACTTTCAGATATCGTGGTCTTAGGTCACCACATTCAGATCTCGTGGTCTTAGGTCACCACATTCACTTCCCCTTTTCAATAACCCATATGCCCCATATCATACGTATCATGCATATTACTTAATTTCACATTCTTATTACTTTTCACATGTTACATATATATAACATAATTTCATATTCCTAGTAGGAGTAGGAAACGTACCTGAGTACTTTCGTACCATTACATGGTACCTTAGTCATAATTTCGCATTCTTAATAACACATTTAATTTAAAACATAGCCATAAACATATTAAAACTTAGGGTAGGGTACACACCTGATTTGCTTAGCGGTTCACTTAAATCCCGAATAGCTTTGATCTAATGCCTTTAGATCTTAAATCCCTACATTTAATCAATCATTTAATAGGTAGTAAAGAGCCATTCGGCCATAAATTCAAATCCTAGTAGGATTAGTACACTAAAACTTACCTTGTTGCCGTTTTGATGATTAATCAAATCTCGGAAACTTGTATTCTTCTCCTTTGAAATCGGCTAATCACTAGATCCCTTGAATCGGTTAGTTTTCGGTTAAAACAATTAGATCTAAGTACTTAAGGTAGGGCCTTGGCCGAATATGTAAGTACACTTACCTTGAAATTCTCAAATCCCGAAAGGTATCCCTTGCCTCAGGTGTCTGTCGAAATACCTATACCCCTATGTTAGGTTTGATTCTAACGTTAAACCATTATAGATGGCCCTTGGCCGAATGTAAATCCTGACTTACCTTACATCCTTGAATTCCGAAAGATCCCTCCTTGGAGTCGACAGTTGCAGAACCCCGAAATACTCCTTATAATTTCGGCCACAAAATAATAACGATATTAGTTCCTATATTGCGGCTTAAAGAAGAGAATAAATTGATGACCATAAAATTCTTACCCTTAATATTGAATTCGACAGATCCCTCCTGACACCACTTCAGAGATTCGGCTTAGAGACTTGATGAACAATCGGCTATGAGCCCCCTATGCATTCGGTTTCAAAGATGAAAGAAGAGAGGAATATTAGGCTTAGAAGGAATCGGCTAGGAGGCTAAAAGAAAAAGAAGAATAAGATGGATGCTCAACAACAACAAGAAATTTGGCAGAGAGGAAGGAGAATTTGCTTAAGAAATTCGGCAAAGGAAGAGTGAATGAGTGAATGGCCCCTTTTCCTCTAGTAGCCGAAATTACTAGCTAGAGTCCCTTACTTGGCCACCACTCTCCCTTATTTTGATAGCTTTATCCCTTGAATTATCGCTTTATTAAAAGAATTTAATCCAACAATTATCTCTTGAAAATAATGATAAATAAATCTATTATTTATCTCCTATTTAGCCGAAATTTAAAGAGAATAAAACTCCTCTTTTAAAAGCCTTATTGCCGTCCATCTCTCTGCTCCTTGTAGCAAAAATAAAAATTTTATTTTGCTTCCTAAGTGACTCGAAGGCCCACTTGCATAGCTTGTGGCGTCACTTACCTGGGCCATAAGTGGTATCTCCAGGCCACTTTAACAAGTTGATTCTTGTGTCAAATTTCCTCTATTATTTTCTTAAGACCACCTTGCCTTAGTTTCCTCTTTTAAACCTTAAAACTCAACATTTTCTAAGTCATTTCCTTACATTTCCAAGTTTCCAAAAACGTTCGTTTCCCTCCTTTAACCTAACATTTCCTTACATTTCCAAGTTTCCAGAAATGTTCACTTTCCTCTTTTAACTTAACATTTCCATACATTTTCAGGTTTCCAAAAATGTTCACTTTCCTCTTTTAAACTTAACATTTCCATACATTTTCAGGTTTCCAAAAATGTTCAAAATACATTCATAACACATAAGACATGTCATTTCTTACAATTAAACCAAAAATGCATAGGCCCTTTTCAGGATGTTACAGTTCTACCCTCCTTAAAATAATTTCGTCCTCAAAATTTCTTGGTTAAAATAATTGAGGGTATTACTGTCGCATTGCCTCTTCTGGTTCCCACGAAGCTTTCTCCGATCCATGATTGCGCCATAACACTTTGACTAGAGGAACTGACTTCCTCCGTAATACTTTCACATCACGTTCCAATATCTAAATCGGCTCTTCTTCGTAGGATAAGTCTGGCCTTAGCTCCACTTCTTCAATTGGTACCACATGAGATGGATCCGATCGGTAACGACGTAGCATGGATACATGGAATACGTCTTGCATCTGCTGCAACTCTGGTGGCAACTCTAACTGGTAGGCCACTGGTCCAACTCGCTTCAGTACTTGATAGGGCCCTATGAACCTTGGGCTTAACTTCCCTTTGTGACCAAACCTCATCACCTTCTTCTAAGGCGAGACTTTCAGAAACACTTGGTCTCCCACTTCAAACTCTATTTCCTTCCGCTTAAGGTCGGCGTACGACTTCTGCCTATCAGATGCTTCCTTTAACCGTGCCCTGATTGTCTCAACCTTTTTCTTCAGTTTCTGCCACTAACTCTGGACCCAAAACTCGACGTTCTCCTAACTCAGTCCAACAAGTAGGAGTTCGACACTTCCGACCATACAACGCTTCCCGAATGCTAGATTGACAGTTGTTGTTGTAGGCGAACTCTGCTAAAGGCAAATAGTCTTCCCAACTTCCTCGGAAGTCCATCACACAGCCTCTCAACATATCCTCCAACACTTGTATAACCCGTTCAGACTGCCCGTCTGATTGTGGATGAAAAGCCGTAGTGAAGTCCAACTTAGTGCCTAAAGCTTTATGAAGTGCCCTCCAAAACCGAGACGTAAACCTTGGGTCTCTATCGGAGATGATCAATACCGGTACTCCATGTAACCTCACAATTTTCGCTACATATAATTTGGCCAACTTCTGAAGAGAATAGTCAACTCTTACGGGGATGAAGTGCGC
This sequence comes from Gossypium australe, assembly GCA_005393395.2. Classification (NCBI taxonomy): domain Eukaryota; kingdom Viridiplantae; phylum Streptophyta; class Magnoliopsida; order Malvales; family Malvaceae; genus Gossypium; species Gossypium australe. Next base: position 19,640,523 of record CM016615.1, read on the forward strand.
AGACTTGGTCAAACGGTCCACTATTACCCATACCGAGTCCTTCTTAGTAGGCGTAAGGGGAAGCCCACTAACGAAGTCCATGGTAATTCTCTCCCACTTCCACTGCGGAATCTCAATTGGCTGAAGTAATCCTGATGGAACTTGGTGTTCAGCCTTAACTTGCTGACACGTCAGACATTTTCCCACTAATTCAGTAACTTCCCGTTTAAGATCAGGCCACCAAAATTGTTCCCTTAGATCTCTGTACAGCTTAATGCCTCCGGGATGCATAGCATAAGGGCTACTATGCGCCTCCCGAAGAATCCTTTGTCTTAACTCTTCGTCCCTCGGCATACAGACTTTTCCTTTGGAGCACAATACTCCTTCAACATTAACGCCATAATCCTCTAACTCTCCATTCTGTACTTGCTGTAACTTAGCACTTAGGTCCTTATCAACCAACTGTCCCTCTTTCACCTCATTGAGCCATGTGGGCTTGACTTGCAACTCTGCCAACAGGCTTCCATCATCATACAAACTCAAGCGTGCGAACATAGCCCTTAGATCCGACACAACCTTCCGACTTAGGGTATCAGCTACCACATTCGCCTTGCCCGGGTGGTACTCTATCGAGCAATCATAATCCTTCAATAACTCCACCCACCTTCGCTGCCTTAAGTTCAACTCCTTCTGAGTCAACAAATACTTAAGGCTCTTGTGGTCTGTGTAGATTATCGACCTTTCTCCATAAAGGTAGTGCCTCCAAACCTTAAGAGCGAAAACCACTGCTGCCAATTCCAAGTCATGAGTTGGGTAGTTAACCTCATGCGGCCTTAACTGTCGAGACGCATAAGCGACTACTTTTCCTTCTTGCATTAGCACACAGCCTAAACCCGTGTGAGAAGCGTCACAATATACCACAAAATCCTTCCCTGCCTCCGGCTGAATTAACACTGGAGCTTCTGTCAACACATTCTGAAGCTTTTCAAAGCTCTCCTGTTGCTTATCAGTCCATTCAAAGGGTACTTCCTTCCTTAGCAACTTTGTCAAAGGCGCGGCTATTGACGAGAACCCTTCCACGAACCTTCTGTAATAGCCCGCCAAACCTAAGAAACTTCGGATCTTAGCCACGGACCTAGGTGGTTTCCAATCCAACACTGCTTCGATCTTCCAAGGGTCCACTCTTATTCCCTCTGCGGATACCACATGCCCTAAGAATGCCACCTCCTTAAGCCAAAATTCACACTTGCTGAATTTGGCATAGAGCTTCTTCTCCCTTAATACTTCCAACACAACCCGTAGGTGCTCATCATGCTCCTCCTCCGACTTCGAATACACCAGGATGTCATCGATAAACACGACAATGAACCTATCCAAATAGGGTTGAAAAACTCGGTTCATCATATCCATGAACGCGGCTGGAGCGTTCGTCAACCCAAACGGCATCACTACAAACTCAAAATGGCTGTATCTTGTCCTAAAAGCTGTCTTATGGATATCTACCTCCTTCACCTTCAACTGATGATATCCCGACCTTAAATCTATCTTCGCGAATACTGCGGCCCCCTTCAGCTGATCGAACAAGTCATCGATCCTTGGCAACGAATACTTGTTCTTAATGGTCAGCTTATTCAACTGACGGTAATCTATGCACATCAACATAGTTCCGTCCTTCTTCTTTACAAACAGGACCGGTGCTCCCCATGGAGACACACTGGGTCGAATGAACCCACGATCCAGCAATTCTTGGATTTGAGCCTTGAGCTCAACCAACTCCTTTGGTGCCATACGATACGGGGCAATTGACACAGGAGCTGTTCCCGTTAGCAAGTCTATTCCAAACTCCACCTCCCTATCTGGGGGTATTCCTGGTAATTCCTCCGGAAACACATCTTCAAAGTTCCTTACCGTTCTAACTCCACTGACACCTTTTTCCTTTCCACCCAACGCACTTACGAAGGCTAAGAACGCCCTGCACCCTTTTCTAACCATTTTCTCTGCCTTCAACGCCGAAACTATGTTAGACAGGTAGTTTCTTCTTTCTCCGATCATTACTACTACTTCATCCCCCGGGGTCCTTAGTTCCATATGTTTAGCAGCACAATCCAACACGGCTCGGTGCTCTACTAGCCAGTCCATTCCAAGTATGAGTTCAAACTCCCCAAAGGGTAGTTCCATTAAGTCAGCCCGAAAGTTCACTCCTTGAATCTCTAGGGGTACATTTCGAAAGATCTTATCCACCACTACAGTTTGGCTTAATGGGCTTACTACAGTCATATGCCTATCAGAAAGTTCAGAGTCTAGGCCTAGTGTTTCCACTATACTACATGCAACATAAGAATGGGTCGAGCCCACATCAATTAGAGCAAAATAGGGCTTGCCATAAATAAAGAACGTACCGGTTATAACATCCGGCGCGTCTCCATCCTCCCTCCGGCGAACCGTATAAACCAAACCCGGTTGCCTTGCCTCAGCATTAGCAGTACCTCTGCCCTGTGTTCCACGTCCTCTGCCAGCACCATTACCTCTGTTATTCGAACCACGACCTCGTTGAGGCTGCTGTCCCCCTCTACCAGCCTGATTAACATTATGAGCTGCTGGTCGACTTTCATCTGGTTTCTTAGGACAATCCTTGATCATATGGTCTTTGGACCCACACCTAAAACATCCTCCCGTCTTCTTCCAGCATTCTCCTAAGTGCTTCTTTCCACACAGATCACAAGGACGATACTGCCCTCCCGTACCAACTTGATGACCTCACGGCCCATCCACTCTAGGCCTCTTTTGAAACTTCCCAGAGATCCAAAACCTCTTTTTGGCTTATTCCGATCCATGGTTTGCTTGGTAGAATCCTTAATTCCCTCGGCTACCTTAGCCTTTTCTACTAAAGCAGAAAACTCCCGCTCCTGATGCGGTGCTATCAACAATCTCAGATCATCCCTTAATCTGTCCTCAAAACGGACACAGCGCTCATGCTCAGTTGCCACTACTCCTCGAGCATACCGACTCAACCTCAGAAATTCAGCTTCATATTCCGCAACGGACTTGTTCCCTTGAACTAGTCCCAGAAATGCTTTCCTTTGCTCATCAGTATACCTGGTTCCAACATACTTCTTTTGATACGCTTCCTTGACATCCTCCCAGGTCAGATCCTCAACCGTGGCACCATCCTGAACAGTTAACCACCATTGGTAAGCTTCATCGCGTAGCAGTGCCACCATTCCTTTTAGCTTCTCCTCAGGGGTTAGATCAAGCTCATCCATAATGCGCTCGGTTGCCTCCAACCAGTACTCAGCTGTACTGGGTGCCACGCCAGATACTCCACGAAACATTTCAACTCAATTAGCTCGGAACCGCTCAGGTACAGATTTCCGAGTTCCTGAATTTCCTCCTACACCAGCCACCAACTCAAGAACTCGCAGCACAGCCTGCGATACGGCATCATCCCCCGTCTGAGCCTGCTGCTCAACACCAATAGCTGGGGGTGGTGGTGGCGGTGGTACCTCATTATCAGACCCTTGACTCGATTTAACGGGTTCCGACACGGTCATTCTTTCTCTACCGCGTCCACGACGGCCACGTCCTCTAGAACTCATTTCTATCGTCGCGATCTGATTAAAAAGTTTTTATGAATTAGTCCTTGTTTCACTTATTACTCGCGAAGAAGTTTTATGAAAAGAATTTTAGGAGTGGTTCTTTCGTATTCATACATGCACAGTCTTTTCATTCATACATCCATCAATCAATTATGAACTTTCGTTCATTCAGAGAAACGTTGTAGTTTTCATTGTTGTTGTTTTCCCACTACCTAGGGGTATTTTCGTAATTTGTCCTACAGGGGTATTTTCGTAATTTTTTCAAAAGAAAAAGTTCCTTGGTGATTTTGTCAAAAAGTATTTTGGATTTTTTAGATTCCCGGGGTGTTTTGGAAAATTTTGAAATCCGGGGGTATTTTGGTAATTTTGGATCTCAGGGGTATTTTGGTAATAAACCAGGGTAAATTTGTAAAGTTTAATATTTCCAGGGTATTTCCAAATTTTTCAAAACTTTGAGAGTTCTTTTTGAGAATTGTACTTTTCAAAACGGTGATGTTGTAAAAATTTGGAATTAGGGTCATTTTGGTAATTTTGTAAGTTAGGGGCAGTTTTGTAATTTTTTGCAAAATCAAGGTATTTTTGATAGTTTGCAGATTAGGGTTTTTGAACCTTTAGAAAATAATGAAATTTTGGTAAGACTGTTGGGTAGTTGGACATTTTATAAACCAAGGGCATTTTTGTAATTTCATAAATCAGAATTTTTTTTTATAGAGATAGTTTTCACAAATTAAGAGGGTGATTTTAAGAGTTTTAAAGCTAGGGTTTTTCATAGAAACACAGCTAGTTCCCTTTTGGGTTTTAGTCATTGTGTTTAGCCTATGACCGAGTCCTCTTGGTCAGGGTGAACCAAAGCTACGCACCAGGTAGGATTTGAATGGAGAGGAGGTGAGTCACACGGACTGCTTAAGTACCAAGCTCCCACTGAAACCATTCCTAGACATGCGCACAGAGGTTGCCACACCCACTGAGTCCTCTTGGTTAGGGTGAACCGAAGCTACGCACCAGGTAGGATTCCAGCGAAGAGGATGTGAGTCACTAGGACTGCTTAAATACCATGCTCTTCCGGATCCAATCCTAGACATGCGCACAGGGGTTGCCACACCCTAACTTGGTAACTTAGCCATAGGTTTGTTTAAGCATGTATTAAATCTTATGTATTTGTTGGGGTACACTAGTCCTAGGGTTCTCATACTTATCATACTATTCTACGTGCCATTCCGTTTCTACACTTCATAATATAATCACATAAAACACACAGATGGTTAGGGGTACTTACCTGGTGGACTGCGGGTCGAAGACTTAGGTGCCATGCCAGAAAACCCTGCTTATCTTCAAAAACTCATTTGGGCTCGATTTGGAAACGTTTTGGGCCTTAAACCCCAGGCCGAGGGTTTGAAACTGGGCTCTGATACCAAATTGAAACACCCCAAACCCAGCCCACGAGCCTTGACCGGATCTGGTATGTTCCTTGAAGGAAACCGGTTCAAAATTCGTTTATTACTTTGGAAAAACTATGTGTTTTGAAAGAAAAATTATTATTGGGTTGGGCTTGAATTGAAAACAAGTTTATTTTACTAAAATCCTTTACTTTAGGTGACAAAACGTTTAGGGTTTGTTTTAAAATAAATTTACTTAATCCATTAATTAATAATAGTTCGCAATCATAACAAATAAAAGTAAAAAAAATAAAGAAATTCAACTATGGCCTTATTACATCAAATAATCCCAAAATTAAAATTTAGAATACTTAAAATAAAATAAAAGTCCAAATCGTAAATTTCTTACTGTGCATGGCTATCCCTAAGCTTCTGCCGAACCCGGTCCATTACTGATCGTCACCTGAAAATAGTCCCACAGTGGGGTGAGTCAAACAGACTCAATGTGTAACCAATACTAAGAATTAACATTTCAGGCATGCATTATCATATCACATACATATTGATATAACAGGTAAAAATAATAATGCAACCCAAACCCAAACCTAGATAGCCATCCGCTACACTTCCCCGTACCAACCTGCACACCGTGGGGACTACTAAGTCGACCCTCCATCCGCTACACACCATCGAAGGTAGTCGCTGCAGTCGACGTGCTCATCGCCCTTATAGTTTCGTGGTCTTAGGCCACCACTTTCAGATTTCGTGGTCTTAGGTCACCACTTTCAGATATCGTGGTCTTAGGTCACCACATTCAGATCTCGTGGTCTTAGGTCACCACATTCACTTCCCCTTTTCAATAACCCATATGCCCCATATCATACGTATCATGCATATTACTTAATTTCACATTCTTATTACTTTTCACATGTTACAAATATATAACATAATTTCATATTCCTAGTAGGCGTAGGAAACGTACCTGAGTACTTTCGTACCATTACATGGTACCTTAGTCATAATTTCGCATTCTTAATAACACATTTAATTTAAAACATAGCCATGAACATATTAAAACTTAGGGTAGGGTACACACCTGATTTGCTTAGCGGTTCACTTAAATCCCGAATAGCTTTGATCTAATGCCTTTAGATCTTAAATCCCTACATTTAATCAATCATTTAATAGGTAGTAAAAAGCCATTCGGCCATAAATTCAAATCCTAGTAGGATTAGTACACTAAAACTTACCTTGTTGCTGTTTTGATGATTAATCAAATCCCGGAAACTTGTATTCTTCTCCTTTGAAATCGGCTAATCACTAGATCCCTTGAATCGGTTAGTTTTCGGTTAAAACAATTAGATCTAAGTACTTAAGATAGGGCCTTGGCCGAATATGTGAGTACACTTACCTTGAAATTCTCAAATCCCGAAAGGTATCCCTTGCCTCAGGTGTCTGTCGAAATACCTATACCCCTATGTTAGGTTTGATTCTAACGTTAAACCATTATAGATGGCCCTTGGCTGAATGTAAATCCTGACTTACCTTAGATCCTTGAATTCTGAAAGATCCCTCCTTGGAGTCGACAGTTGTAAAACCCCGAAACACTCCTTATAATTTCGGCCACAAAATAATAATGATATTAGTTCCTATATTGCGGCTTAAAGAAGAGAATAAATTGATGACCATAAAATTCTTACCCTTAATATTGAATTCGACAGATCCCTCCTGACACCACTTTAGAGATTCGACTTAGAGACTTGATGAACAATCGGCTATGAGCCCCCTATGCATTCGGTTTCAAAGATGAACGAAGAGAGGAATAATAGGCTTAGAAAGAATCGGCTAGGAGGCTAAAAGAAAAAGAAGAAAAAGATGGATGCTCAACAACAACAAGAAATTCGGCAGAGAGGAAGGAGAATTTGCTTAAGAAATTCGGCAAAGGAAGAGTGAATGAATGAATGGCCCCTTTTCCTCTAGTAGCCGAAATTACTAGCTAGAGTCCCTTACTTGGCCACCACTCTCCCTTATTTTGATAGCTTTATCCCTTGAATTATCACTTTATTAAAAGAATTTAATCCAACAATTATCTCTTGAAAATAATGATAAACAAATCTATTATTTATCTCTTATTTAGCCGAAATTTAAAGAGAATAAAACTCCTCTTTTAAAAGCCTTATTGCCGTCCATCTCTCTGCTCCTTGTAGCAAAAATAAAAATTTTATTTTGCTTCCTAAGTGACTCGAACTCAGGCCCACTTGCATAGCTTGTGGCGTCACTTACCTGGGCCTTAAGTGGTATCTCCAGGCCACTTTAACAAGTTGATTCTTGTGTCAAATTTCCTCTATTAATTTTCTTAAGACCACCTTGCCTTAGTTTCCTCTTTTAAACCTTAAAACTCAACATTTTCTAAGTCATTTCCTTACATTTCCAAGTTTCCAAAAACGTTCGTTTCCCTCCTTTAACCTAACATTTCCTTACATTTCCAAGTTTCCAGAAATGTTCACTTTCCTCTTTTAACTTAACATTTCCATACATTTTCAGGTTTCCAAAAATGTTCACTTTTCTCTTTTAAACTTAACATTTCCATACATTTTCAGGTTTCCAAAAATGTTCAAAATACATTCATAACACATAAGACATGTCATTTCTTACAATTAGACCAAAAATGCATAGGCCCTTTTCAGGATGTTACATATCATGCACTTCCCCTTCATTATCATAATCCCACCCCATGCATACACACAGAAAACATCATACCATCTTTAAGAAAACAGGCTTACATATATTTCGATACACATAGAGATTTCTATGATTACGTACCTGGCATCCTTGCCTAACCCTTTTAGGGTTTTATTCGAGTGTCTACACAGCCACTTTCCGGCTTTTTAGCCCATAACACATATAAATTACAGTTAACTAGTGTGTTAGAGATCTACACACCTGATTACAGATAAGACAAGACTTTCTATGTCGATACTATCAGAAGCTGATACGACTGCTAACTGTCTAAGGTTTTGTTCTGCAGCCGTTCCACAACCCGGTGGCCAATCCCGAACTGCTGACACCGCTCGTTTCTTAAACTTAGGGATTGGTTTTATAGATCCAATCCCCTCCTTCGCCTGATCGATATTTGATTCCATTAAAAGACCTTATCATAACATCAGCAGAAACATTCACTTATGAATGACAGAGATCACTAACCTGGTGATTCGCTTTTACCCTCCTCGGGTTTTTAACCGATATGCCGGGATTTTGGCATTTAACAGAGTATAAGCAGATTTAATAACACATATTAGCAGACAATCTAAATGGTGTGAGAAGTTACACACTTGATTAATGCGTAGGACTACTCTCTATGTCGATATTCTCACTAATCAGATCTACTGCCCTTTGTCTACAACTTTGCTCAAAAGCTGGAAGAACGCGAAGATAGGGCCTCTCCTATATTCGGCCAAGGGTTAGTGTTTTACCCGAATTATATGTTTTAAATTAGCAGATCTCCTTACCTTGAAATCCCGAAAAGAGAGATGAGGTTCAGAGACTAACGGTTCCAGCTTTTAGATCTAAGCGATCTACTTCAATTCCTGAATGTCGCCCGACACGTAAATACAAGAAACCAACAATCCATTAGCCTTTCGGCTTTGTCTTCTAAAAATCGAAAGAGAAAAATAATAGATCAGAAGAAATCGACACCTACCTTTACAAAGAATCCAGCAACTCCTAGAAGATTTCGGCTTTTGAGAAGATCAAAAAGAAAAGATGATCTCAAGAGATCTATAAAGTTTCGGCTTTTGAGAAGGTCAAAAAGAAAAGATGATCTCAAGAGATCTATGAAGTTTCGGCTTTTGAGAAGGTCAAAAAGAAAAAATGATCTCAAGAGATCTATAAAGTTTCGGCTTTTGAGAAGGTCAAAAAGAAAAGATGATCTCAAGAGATCTATGAAGTTTCGGCTTTTGAGAAGGTCAAAAAGAAAAGATGATAGGAAGAAATCTATGTAGATTCGACTTTTAGTGAAGAGATCGGCAAAAGAGAAAAAGCAAATAACAAGGAATATTTGGCTTATAGAAAAAGAATGGAGAAGAGAATTAAAATCAATAGTTTCGGCTTTTGCATAAAAGTGAAGATGAGAGAATAAGCTTAGGGATTTTGGCTTTTATAGAGAATGGGAGAATAGAGAAACCCTAATGTCGAAATTAAAGCAGAGAGTGGGAGAATAAAACCCTAATGCCGAAAATTAGCTAAAATTTAATTAAAGGAATTGGGCTTCATGCAACTGGAGTTTGGGCCTCCTCAGCTGGCGCCAACTCCCTGCTCTCTAAGTGGCGCCACTTTGCCACTGGGCCACAAGCCCATTTGTGTCATTTTCGTCCATATTTTATTCTTAAAGCCTACCTACTAACTCCTAGGGTTTTATTCACCTAAAACCAAAATTTCCCCAAAGCCAAAGTTTGCTCCCAGGACTTCATAGAAGCCCCCTAACCTTCCAAAATCACTTATCTAATAGGTCCAACTTGCATTTAAGCCAATCTCTTGTTCTCCAAATATTTAAACGCTACTACGCTCAAGGCCCATTAGGCCCAATCCTACTAGGCCCAATGTCAGGATGTTACACTTTCAGTCTGGACATTACCAACACTGGCCACTGAAGTTGCTGGAGCTTTGGAACTCATTTGCGATCTAGCTCTATTTCTATTCAACTGTCTCGCATTATCTCTGGAGCGACTTTGATCATCTCTGAATCTTTTCGGAGTAGACTGAAATGATTTACTCTGAAATCTCTTTTTCACATCTCGAGCTTCAGATTCAGCTTTTCTTTTATCTTTCCCGAGTGCCTCAGCTTTGCAAGCTAGGTCAACAAGTACAACAAACTCTTTTATTTCTAAAATCCCGACTAGCAAACGAATGTCTTCATTAAGGTCATCTTTGAACCTTTTGCACATTATAGCTTCAGATGATACGCATTCTCGAGCATACTGACTCAGTCTCACAAATTCTCGTTAATATTCTGTAACAGTCATACGACCTTGTTTCAATTCTAAAAATTACTTTCATTTCTGATCAACAAATCTCTCACTAATATATTTCTTCCGGAACTCAATCTGAAAGAAACTCCCATGTAATTCGCTCTTTTAGAACAACAGAAATCAGGGTTTTCCACCATTGATAAGCTGCATCACGAAGTAACGATACAACACATTTAATGCATTCTTCCGGAGTCAAAGACATTTCATCAAACACCCGGATAGTATTTTCAATCCAGAATTCGGCTTTTTCAGCATCATCATCTTTAGTAGCCCGGAATTCTTCGGCCCCATACTTACGGATCTTCTCAACAGGAGGCTTATTCAACAAATTCGGATGCATAACTGGTGGCACAACTGTTGTCTGAGGGGGATTAATCGGGGACGGGGGTTGTGAAATAGTCGGGTTATTTCTTACAAACTGAGTGAACCACTTACTCATCATCTGGAAGAAAGCTTGTTTAGCTTCTCCCTTCTTACCACTCTAGCCGGTCTCGAATCAGAGGGCGCTGTCCCTTGCGCGGGAGCAGGCGCATTACTTTCTACATCGTCAGCTACGACTCTTTCGGGATCCATACTATGCAAAAAATCACATTTTACACGTCAGGATTCATCACACTATTACAGTTCAGATATATGGCATGTATAGCTAGACTTTGACACGCTACGTTAGTCCGAGGATCGGCTAAACCGTAGCTCTGATACCAACCAAATGTAACACTCCTAACCCGTAACTGACGCCTGACTAGGGTTAAAGGCATTACCGGACCGATCGAAAACTTACAAAACATTTCATATATTACAATCATCATACACAGTGATATTGTCCCTTCCTTGAGTCATCGAGACTCTAATCATGCTTATAAACCGAGTCGGGACCGAACTGGAACACATACAAAATTCACGGAAAATTTAACACTTTTTTAATGCACAGGGGAGACACGCCCGTGGAAGGAGACCGTGTGCCCTCCACGGCTACTAGACACCCCGTGTGTCCATCCGTGTCTACATACTGACTATACCAACACAGTCACTAGGCACGCCCGTGTGTCATGGCCGTGGCTAGCTACTGACTTGTGCACCAAGGATAGTGGACACCCCCGTGTCGAGGCCGTGTGCCACCAATCTACATTCTGCTAATTCACCCACGGTCTTTAGGCACGCCCGTGTGCCACGACCGTGTGACATTATAGGCCATTTGCAAGGCCAAAATGCCACCCATAAGGGTCAAGCCTACAAGCAACTTATATCATCCCATTTCATTCACATATAACCACCAAAACATACCAAATTGCCAACCAAAACATGCATATTTGACAACTAAGGAAATCACACAATGATACATTCCATATCCATTCCATCTATACAATCAAAACCAATTCCAAATATACCAAATTTGCATGACCAAGTCACAATTATACCCAAACACCATTCATCTATATACCTACCATATCATACCATTTCATATATCAACTAATCTTTACCAAAACAAATTCACATAACACAATCCTTTAGGCATATTACCAAAAAACAACTAGCCAAATCACATGGCTTAGTTCACATAACAATTCATATCAAGGACTAGCCTATACATGCCATATCTAGCCATATATACATTTTCAAAGTGTACCAAAATAAGTTTAGTAGTGTGATGACGATCTGTGATGGTCCCGAGCCTTTAGTTGCTTTGGCGACCTATAAAACAGAGAAAACACACACACAGAGTAAGCTTTCCAAAAGCTTAGTAAGTCAATATACAAATAAACTTGGTATAGAAGGCATATATGCACATGAAAACATTGGTACATATCAATCACTTAACCAACTTTCACTTATTAGCTTTGGTTCATATACTTTTAACCACATTAGCCATTTTCACCACTCAAGAATCGTATATACACATAGCTCATCTAGTCAAAACAATCCTTATCACATCATTTATTTCCATCATATCATCATAGTAAGATCATTTAGATGCTTACCTCATATTCACAACTATTGTATATTCAACGTACCTGAATCAGATTTAATTTCACTTAACCTATCAAAGCTCGGATTTGCCATTCATATCTCAGACTTGCCCATTGAACCAATAGGAAACTAGTAGGATACTCAGAAAGCTCGGAATAATAGTACAATGCCATCGTCCCAGACGAGGTCTTACATGCACTCAGATATCGATGCCACTGTCCTGGACAGGGTCTTATACGAATTAATACAATGCCAATGTCCCAGACATGGTCTTACTCGTATGGATCGTAACGATGCCAACGTTCCAGATGAGGTCTTACACTTAAAGCTCATATTGATGCCAACGTCCAGACGTGGTCTTACACGATTCTTAAATCAATGCCAACGTCCCAAACGTGGTCTTACATGATAAAACAGAACAGATACCTATGTCATAACATAGCTAATCCTATCTATTCCTAGGTTTGAACGGGACTTCTCAGACATTGTCGCTATATCGACCTTATCTCGCAAATCATATGCAAAACCTCTCATAAGCTTCCATTATCAATATCAATCATATGAACAATTGCAATTGCATACATATACGTTTATTTGCATAGTGACTTACCTCAGACTCGGTTTATCGGAATGAAAATGGCTACTCGGTTACTTTCGTTTTCCCACGATCTAAATCTGTTTTCCTCGGTTCTTGATCTAAACATATTCAGAATTAATCCTTTTATTGACTAATTCAATCAAATCAATCCAAAAACACACATTTAGGGCTATTTGCAATTTAGCCCTCATATTTACACATTTTATCAATTTAGTCCATTTTTCTAAAAACATCAAATTCACAAAATCTACCCATACACATGTTTAGTTGAATATTCATACATCACATATAAGCCCATATTTTTCATCAAATTCACAAATTAATCCCTCAATTTGCCATTTTCTCAATTTAGCCCTATTAAGCTAAATTCATCAAAACTTCAAGAACAAAACATGTTCATTTAGTTCATACCTTTAATTTAACACCAAAAATCATCAAAAAGTTTAACAAATCATCAATGGCATAACACACAAACATCATCAATTCATTAAATTGAGACATGGGTTTTAAAGCTCTCGAAGCAACGATTGCAAAAACGTAGAAATTATCAAAAACCGATCAAAAACTAATCTTGAATTAAACCAAAACTATGGCCGAACCTTTGCTTAGAATTTTCTTTTTATTTCTTTGCTTATTCGGTGGTGTGTGGATGAATGAAATCCACTAACCAAGTTTCTTTTATTATAATATAATATAACTTATAAAATAAACATAATATTACTTTTAACATATAAAAAATAACATATAAAAACATGTTAATAAGCCATGTTACCGTCCACTATAAATGAAAATGGGCTGTTTGCCCTTTTAGGACTTTACTTTAATAAAGCCATCTCAATTTAGCCAATAATCAAATAAGAGGCCACTTTTACCAATTATGCAATTTAGTCCTTTTGTCAAATTAAACACACAGACAGTCAATTTAACTCAAGGAAATTTAGCACATGCTAATTCACATATTAACAGCATAGAATATAATAGTAAAATATTATACAGACTCGAATTTGTGGTCCCGAAACCACTGTTCCGACTAGTAAATCGAACTGTTACATGCTCAGCCCGTGCTCTGTCGAAAACCACCATCATCCCCCTGGTTCCCTCCATTACCTCATTTTTCTCAACTAATTCTTTGATAAATTTTATTTGTTTTGCTTATAATAACTTCTATTGTTAGTATCAAATACTAGTTAGGTTCTTTAGAATAAACCATTACGTATTTTGCATGATAATTAGTTTCTTTTCAAATTTTAGTATTAATTATTCTATTTTGTAAATACATTGTTACATTGAACATTTTCTTTCTTTTGATATTCATTAGTTAGTCTTGGCTGCTCATAAATTTGAATAATTGTGTTTAGCCTTTCAATATATCGGATCTAGATGAAAATACCTAATTGGATGCAAACATTACGTCAACATTTTCAGGTATAATGTCATCATCTCAGCCAAAACGATCTCAGCCGCCCCAAGTAAGAAAAGAAAGGGGCCCGGATCATCCTCAGCAAGTGCTTCTTCCGAGCTACAACACCAATTCCTCCGATTTTCCCAGGAAGCTCAGGAAGAGCGTTACAAAGCAATCCAGGATAGACCCCTTGGCACCTGTAGATGCATCGATTGGGACGCACTGGAGCAAGCTGGGCTCGCAACCGATTTTTAAGCCCTCCTCTCGACCGACCCGTGGGAGCAGTTTTTCTCAATCATCGAGCCCACATACTTTCACCTTCCAGACAGTGATGGCACAGTTTGACGACCCAGGTACAGTCCAATTCCGTTTAGGGGGCATGGTACGTCGACTGAGCGTACCGCAATTCGGCTCGGCACTCGGACTCTATATGCCGAAATTTATAGAAGCAAAACCACTCTCCGAGTTAAACAGACAGCTCCACTGCACTCCCCTCTCCTGCTGGCGCAGCTTACACCCCATCACTGGCATCTACGACCCCAGTCGCTCCAAAGCGATAGCTCTCGCCCTATATTTGAGGTACATCCACGCCATTCTCGCTCACACCATTACAGGTCGTCGTGAGAGCACCGGCGTGGTAAATCAACATGATGTATACTACCTATCATGCATGTCAGAAGGGCACGTTTTCGACCTGGCATACTTTATCGCCGGTGCAATGCAGCATCAAACAGAGGCGCACAGGAAAGGAATTCTATCGATGGGCCCATATATAGCACGGTTAGCTTGACACTTCGGCCTCCTTAACACCGACGACTAGAGATCATCCCTCACGATGATTGGGCATATAGTACCTCAAGGCATCCAGACGATGCTACACATGAAGATGATTAAACATTATCGAGGGACCGACCCCCCTCAATACCAATTAGTGATACCCACAGACGAGGGGGAGCTCGAGGACATTACTGATGATGTCCCACCACCATCACAGGAGGCACTGATTCCGAGCCAGCGGCCATCCTACGCAGCAACCTCATTGGCGGATATCTCTGCACACCTCGACCAGTTCGAGCAGTATTTCGTTGAAAACACTAGTCGTTTGGATGGGATAGAGGGCACCCTCCAACAGATATGCAATCACCTCCATATCTCATCACTAGCACCACCACAGGACCCGGCGGATGATAAGGACCTCTGAGCCCTTTTATTTATCTAGTTTTTCTTTTCTTATTTTAAGCTTTAAACTTTTAATTTTTCTATTTTCCTTATTTTGCATTTATTTTAATTTTTCTTCTCTTAGTTTGAATTTTTTTATATATACATTACGAACTTTCATTATGATTAGAACTAACGTCTAACCTTCGAGTATTCCTAACATATATTTATACGCCCCCGAGATTTCTAACCGCTGACTTCGCAGTATCAAATGAACACTACATAGAAACAAACAAATCACTAGGAATGATTCACTACTACATAAGTCAACCGTAACCACGACCTCTGCCACCTCAAGGAGATCATCCATAAATTCAGGAAATGTCACTTTATCCCCTCTGTTTTGACTATATATTAATTGTCATTATCTATCTTTGTACATTGAGGGCAATGTACATCTTAAGTGTGGGGGGATAAAAGTACCTAACTTTTTGCATTATTCTCAAATCCCTGAATTTAGTCTTGTCTTTAAGTAAATTTTTCACATTACTAATTAGGATGAAATTTCTAATGATTTATGATTTTTATTAATATGTTTTGAATTAAGTCATAGTTAATTGTGCATTGATGATTAAATTAGAAGAATATTAGAGCATCAAGCATGATAAGTCTATTTTTCAAAATTAAAATCTTTCCTAGGTTGTTAACCTGAATTTAAATATTACCTTGAACTTTGAAATTTACAAACTTGATGTCAAAACACCGATAATTTTTGTGAGATTTTGAGCCTTATAAAGCATATATTCTTTTTCATGCTCACTTCTTGATTAGGAGTGCGTCAACTTTGAACTGTTATTCTAGAACTTGCCTCAATTATACATGTTGAGACCACACCTATGATTTGATATACTGAGATGATAAAGGCACCTAGGTTTTAACCCACTCACTCCACTAAATAGCCTACCTTCACAACTAACCCCTAGTGAACCCCGTTGATCCTAACGACCCTTTTTATTGACTTACCAGCTAATATTAACCCAAAACCCCTTTGTATTTGTTATCACCATTCCTTTTGGTTACCCTTATATCGAGATTTGATTTGATTAGTTACCTGGTTATATTATTAGTTCAATTTATCATTTATAATTAGTTTGTTCTTAAAAAAACGAAGCATATTCAGTATTAGTAGAGAGCTTATACAGTTAAAGTCAAATTATCAAAAGAAAAAGCTCGTATTAGTTGGTTTATTACTTTCCAGTTGATATAATTATTTCGGTAATTTTTAGGTAGGTACTTGTCAATTCAATCTCGATTATAACCTTCTAATTTCAGCCTTTATCCACACCTTTAACTCTAGCCCTGTTACAACCCTGACAAACACCTTTTGATCTATTTATCATCTCATTTTAAAGTGGTGGAGATTTGATTTTCAGGCAAGCCTATGGGATTAACTTTTTAGGTTCGACTTATGAGTGATTATTTTTCCTAAACCTTAAACACTTAAGAGTGATTTGAGTGAATCTTTTGTGAGGATATCAATCCTTGTCGGTTTTGAACTAAAGGTAATTATTTAGATAAGGGGAGACACCTACATTTTCGTGATACAAATGTATGACTTATCTTGTTTGAATCTTTAAGACTCTTTGAGTTGAATTATCCATGTATAAATTATCTATGAATTATGATGAGGAATTGTTGATAAGAATTATGAATTATGGAAAGTTCGTTTTAATTGTAAGTTGCGAATTTTGCTTGAAGACAGGCAAAAGCTTAAGTGTGGGGGGTATTTGATAAACCGTAATTATAACATATTTTAATCTTACATTTAGCTTGCTTTTGGATGATTTATCCCTCAATTTATGTAAAGAGGTGCTCTTAATCCTTTCTTTTCATATCTTATACCCAGGAAAGCACCCGAGGATGAAAAAAAAATTAAAACAGGCCCAAAACGGAGTAAATTGGGCCAAGGAGGAAATCGACACGGCCTGGAGTTAAACTCACACGACCGTGCCTTGTTGATAATCTAGAACACGGCCTGACCTCCGACTCACACGGCCGTGCCTCATTAAAGAAGTCCGAACACGGCTTGAAGACTTGTCACACTGGCGTGTGACATGGCCGTGTCTCTGTCGTGGCAATGAACAATTTCATTCGGATTTGGATACTTTGGGGCAAAGAAACACATTCCAAGTGCCTATATATATCCCCTAAGTTCATCCTTGAAGGGGGCGGTTAGAGAGGCCAAGGAGCCAAGCCGATAAGGTCAGATTTGTGGGAATCACTCGACGATAGCCAGTTGATCCATCCCAAGAAGCCAGAATTCTACTCAAGGTGGCGGATTTCTCCTTCAATTCCTTCAGGGAGTTTTAGGGATTTCTTATGTTTTGTTTTATCTTTTCTCTTGAGATGTTTTCTTTATTTGTTAGGAACTAAATCCTTCAGATACCTGAAGGGGATGAAACCTAGATGAATCTTGTTGTTATTTTCTGAATTATATGATAAATACTTAGTTTATTCTTAATTATGCAAGCTTAATCCAAATTTGATGTGCTTAGGTGGAGGAGGAATAGACCCTGCTTAAGAGTAGATCTAGCATAATTAAGCGGAGTTGATCGCACGTCTAGAGATAGGGTGACGAGATTTTGTCGGATTAGGGTGAAACCTAATATGGGAGGTCGTAGATTGATTTACTGCTATTCTAGGGGGTTATTATTCGAGAAAGAGATTTCCGTTAACTAACCTAGGGTTAGACATTATTCGCCTAGAGAGAGGGTTTAATATACGTTAGGGAGTCTTACAGATCAAACTAAGTAAATAAATCATATGGTTCAGAGTTAAATAACAAGTGAAGTCTAGGTGGATTCTTTCTAAGGGTATCATCTTAATCAACTGAGTTTTTTTCTAAAGTTATTTTCCTAATTCATCCTTTTTGTCTTTGTGTTTTTGGCTTAGTAATTAGTTAGATTATATTAAAGCAACTTCATTTATTCTAGGCTAAATAATAAAAAGAAAGTTAGTATTAGTACTTTTAGTTCCTTTGGGTTCGATAACCCGGTCTTGCCTAAGCTATACTACTGTTCGATAGGTACACTTGCCTTCAATCATTGTCAGAGTTAGTTTCCAGGTTTGATCATTCTATTTATAAACTTTAAGACTCTGATTCTAAAGAACAAGATGATACCTGTTATTTTGTTGATACTACTGATCATATTATTCAAATTCATTACAGGAAATCTTACATGATGACTCGATGGAACTGTGCCTGACACAACACGAGGGGAAGAAGATGAAGCTGATGAGCTGAATACGTCTTCACCTCGACAAACGCAAAAAGAAAGCATTAAAGTCAATGACGAACCGAAACAAAAACCCTCTATTGATGGACAACCCAATCTGAAATTGAAACAGTTGCCGAAACACTTGGAATACGCAATCCTTGGGAAAAATTCTACGCTACCGGTTATTATCTCTTCAGAACTAAAACCCAAGGAAAAAGAGGAGTTGATACAGGTACTAAGAGAACATAAAAGGGCCATAGCTTGGAAAATTTCTGACATCAAAGGAATAAGCCCATCATTCTACACCCACAAAATTTTAATGGAAGAGGAATACAAGCTATGTGTGCAGCCTCAGAGACGGTTAAACCCTAACATGAAAGAAATGGTTAAAGCTGTAATATCCTGAAATAGGGGTAAAATTTTATTAAATTATTTTACATAAGTATGGTCATCATGGTGTTGATTGAGGTATTTTAGGTGCTAGTGATAAGCTAGGGGAAGGCCCGAGCTATAGGAGAAATTTTATTTTTTAAGTGTTAATTAGGGGGGAGCTAGGCTAAGGGGGCTTTAAGAAAAGTTGTTGGGGGTTTATGGTATAAGAAATGCCTTGGTAAAGTGGCTTCCATGCGCCACTTAAGGGGCTGGTTATAACGCCAACAAGGGCTCGAAGCACGGCGACAGCAAGTGGTGTTTTATTTTTAGGGGTTTGGCGTTAAAAAGGAAGGGCTGAGTTAAGGAGGGTTTAAAGGATTTTTTGGGCATTGGTGGACAAGAAAGACGGGTTGGTGGAGTGGCTTGGGGTGCCACTTAAGGGTCTTGGCGAAGGGACCCAAGTTCGAGCCATGAGGGAAGCGCCTGGTGTGTTTTATTTTTGTTTAGGCGTTAAGACAAGGGGGAACTAAGGAAGGAGGTCTTAAAAGAATATGTGGCGGGTTTATGTCACAAAAAAACGCTCTGGCAGAATGGCATGGGGCGTTAAAGCTTAAAGGGGCTTGGTGCAGGTCATGGGTTCAAGACGTAAGAGAAGCAATATTTTGAGCCTTTTAATTTTGCTTTTGACGTCAACAGCAGGGGGGAGAGTTGGGCAGCATGTGGACTCCAATAGGATAAGCTTAATATTTTTTTTGATTTTAAATTCGGCTGGAAGAATGGATTATTATTATTTTATTTTGTATTTTAATTGAAGAGGTGATAATGGATAAAAGGTGGTTTTTATTTTATTTTGAATTTGATAAGAGATAAATAAGGCTTATTTTATTTAGTCCAAGTGAGTGGTTAAGAGATAAAATAGGAGAGGAATTGGGGATATGATTAAAAGGAATCAGTGGCCGGCCAAGGGTCTTTTGGGTGGTGTTTGAATTTCGGTCATTTAGGGGATTAAGTGTTGAATTTTAATTGTTTTTTTCTCTAGTGCCTCTTGCCGAATATTGTAGTCCTCTCTAGCTTTTCTCTTTTCTTGAAACCTTGAAACCAAATCTCCCTCTTTTGGTGCCGATTGTATCTTTTGTTGGAGCCGAATCATTCATTGAACTTCAAAGCCGAAGGTGGTAGTCTAGTTATTCTTCTTTCTTGTTCTTTTGTATTATCATCTTTTCCCGAAAACTACTCTTTTTGTCATTCCCTAAAAGCCAAATCTCTCAGTGTTCAAGGAGACTTTGGGTGCAAGCGATTCGATCAGTTCGGATGGTATGGTAAGGAACTCTTTAACGTTATTCTTCTTTCTTTTATCTTTGGTTAGTCGAAACCAAAATCTAACCCCTTTTAGTCTGGTGGCCGAACCAAGAGGTGATCTTTCGGGATTTGGAGACTTGTGGTAAGCAGCTATACTATTCGGCCAAGGGCCATCTTCCTTGATTATTGTGCATAGCCGATACTAACAATGGCAAATAGGGATTTCGACAACTTCAAGGAGCAAGCCTTCGGATTTGGTAAAGGACCAAATCGGCATTGAGAAGGGAGTTCAGAAATCGTAGGAGTGCAAAATCGTCTAGACTTTGGGTTTCAGGATTTAGTAGACTGTGCTAATAAGGTGCGTAATTATCGCACTGTTTCTCCTGTTATTTGTGTATTGATATATATAATTGTGTATGATGTGTGGTAGCCGACAATAAAGGCTGAAGTGATGGATACCCATGTGTGGGGTAATCGGTTAACAGGTTGGTAAATTGTGATATTAAATTACTTGTGGTGCATGTGTGACATGATAATGAGCATGTGATGTATATTCATTCTATATGTTGATTTGAGATGATACCTTGACATATGTGCATAGGGATTAGAATTGATCAAGGAAGGACGGGGTGTACATATTTATGTACGTGGTCTAATGTTAGCCTCGTGCTACATTAGCGCTTGATGATTAACTGTGTGCTTCATCAAGGGAGATGTTGGCTAGGTGCCCATCTCGGCGGTTGATAGCTGAGTGCATCACCGTAGACGGATTAATGTTGAGGATCACGATGTGATCGGTGGCTCAGCCACGGCCTTGTGCAGCAGGTCTGCCGAGGTAGGATATGTGGGATCACTCGATTGTGATCGGTGGATTAGCCACGGCCTTGGGCAGGGAGTCTGCTAAGGTTGGTGTAACGGATGGACTTAGGATTGGGCTGGGATACATTTTGCATATCTATCGGTATGGACTGTGTGGGTATGGGTTAAGCCCATACGTGTGGAAACATGTGTAATGATTATGCACTGAGTCTGTGGACTCACCCAATTTTTTTTCTTAACCATTTCAGGTGATTCATGAGCTTGGACCGGGTTGGAGTGGATACGAGGTGGCCATGCAGAAGAAGATATTTGGATTATTTTATGGCGTTTAATATTAAGTATTTTGTTTAAACATTGGGTTGTAATAAGGGCCTTATTATTAATTTTTGGTATTATTTTAATTATGGCCTGATTAATTTGAGTTACCATGTGAAGATGATTTATTTTTAGCAACATATTTATTTTTAATTATATATATATATATATATATGTCTAATAAAGTTTTAATTTAGACATTTTATAACATCAAAGTGTTACATATGATTTCAAATGGACATGGTTTTCAAAAGTTAACAAATTTTCATGTTTTTATTCTAAGTCAAAAATATTTCCAACCATCTTTTCACAGTGGCATTCCAAATTCGGTCATAGTGAATGGGCCGGGGTTTGGGGTGTTACAAAAGCCGAGGTAATTAAACTTCTAGACGCTGGAATAATTTATCCTATTTCTGACAGCACTTGGGTAAGTCTTGTGCAGGTAGTTCTAAAGAAAGGAGGTATGACGGTGGTGCTCAATGAAAGGAATGAGTTAATCCCTACAAGAACAGTTACAGGTTGGAGAGTCTGTACAGACTATAGAAAGCTGAATGATGCCACTAGAAAAGATCACTTCCCTCTACCCTTCATAGATCAAATGTTAGAAAGACTATCCGGGCATATGTATTACTGCTTCTTGGACCGACTCTTCGGCTACTTCCAAATCCCCATAGCTCTTGAAGATTAAGAGAATACAACATTTACATGCCCATACGGTACGTTTGCTTATCGTAGAATTCCTTTTGCATGGTGGCAATCTTCAACGAACTTATGGAAGACATTATGGAGGTATTTATGGATGATTTCTCGGTATTCGGTAATTCTTTCTATCTTTGCCTTAAAAATTTAAAACGAGTTCTAATGAGATGTGAGGAAACAAACCTTGTTTTGAATTGGGAAAAATGTCACTTTATGGTAAGAGAAGGGATTGTTTTAGGACATAAGATTTCTAGTAAAGGGATTGAGGTAGATAAAGCAAAGGTTGAAACCATAGAAAAATTATCTCCCCCTAGTTCAGTTAAGGCTATTAGAAGCTTTTTAGGACATGCAAGGTTCTATAGAAGATTTATTAAAGATTTTTCTAAAATAGCTAAGCCTTTAACAAAATTACTAGAAAAAGATGTTCCATTCAATTTCAATCAGGAATGTTTAGATGCATTTAATATCCTTAAGGATAAATTAATAAATGCTCCGATTATAATCGCACCTGATTGGAATTTACCCTTTGAACTAATGTGTGATGCAAGTGATTTTGCAGTAGGTGCAGTTTTGGGACAACGAAGAGACAAGCATTTTCAGCCAATTTACTACGCTAGCAGAACATTAACACCCGCACAAGAAAATTACACCACCATAGAGAAAGAATTGCTAGTTGTGGTTTTTGCTTTTGACAAATTTAGGCAGTATCTAATATTGTCTAAAGTTGTCGTTTACACCGACCATTCAGCTCTTCGTTATCTTTTAAACAAACCTGACGCAAAACCTCGACTCATACGATGGATTTTACTCTTACGGAAATTTGACTTGGAAATACAAGATAAGAAGGGAGCTGAGAATCTTGCGGCAGATCACCTCTCCAGACTTGACAATCCACACATCAGAGAACTCGATGAAAATGAGTTAAACGATTCATTTTTCGAAGAACAACTCTTTTCTATAACACATTCTGAGGTACCATGGTTTGCAAACATCACAAATTATCTAGCCGCTAACATCTTGCCAAAAAGATTAACACATTACCAAAAGAAGTGATTCTTTGCTGATGCAAAAAACTATTTTTGGGAAGATCCCTTTCTTTTCTGCATATGTGCAGATCAAGTAATTCGGAGATGCGTTTCAAAGGCAGAAGCAAGCAAAATCCTAGAACATTGCCATTCAATACCCTCAGGAGGACACTACAGTGGCATTAAGACAGCACACAAAATACTCGAATCAGGTTTTTATTGGCCCACTCTATTTAAAGATGCCAACAGGTATGTTACTTCATGTGATAAATGCCAAAGAATAGGTAATATCTCTCAACATGATGAAATGCCTCAAATATATATGTTATCATGTGAAATATTTGATGTATGGGGTGTTGATTTCATGGGACCATTTCCTAGTTCATTTGGAAATAAATACATCCTAGTGGCAGTTGATTCCATGTCAAAATGGGTAGAAGCGGAAGCTTTACCTACCAATGATGCTAGGGTAGTAGTTAAGTTTCTCAAGAAACTGTTTTCTCGATTTGGGACACCTAGAGCTATCATTAGTGATAGGGGCACTCATTTCTGTAATACTCAATTTGAAAAACTTCTAAAGAAATATGGAGTACACCACAGGATAGCTACCCAATATCACCCTCAAACTAGTGGGCAAGTTGAAGTAGCAAACCGAGAACTTAAGCGCATCCTAGAAAAAACGGTTGAATCAAATAGAAAAGATTGGGCATTAAAAGTAGATGACGTCTTATGGGCCTATAGAACAACATTTAAAACACCTCTAGGGACATCCCCATACAAACTTGTATACGGGAAAAGCTGTCATCTACCATTCGAGTTAGAACACAAAGCTTTTTGGGCCATAAAGTTTTTGAATTTCGATCTTAAAACTGCAGGAAAGAAAAGAATGATGCAGATGAACGAGTTAGACGAATGGAGAGCTGAGGCCTACGAAAACTCGAAACTGTATAAGGGGGCAACAAAGTGACGCCACGATGCTCGTCTAAAGAAGTCGAAACAATTCAAAGTAGGGGACTCGGTCCTACTATACAACTCATGGCTTAAATTATTTCCAGGGAAACTGAAATCAAGATGGTCAGGCCCACTCATGATCAAAACAATTTTTCATATGGCACAATCGAGGTAACTCACCCCACTAAGGGCACATTCAAGGTAAATGGTCACTAACTCGAAATCTATAATAGTGAAGATTTTAGGGATAAAAGAGAGGAGTTTCAGCTTCATGAGCCTTCTTTCAGAAATGAAAACAGAATAAGTCTAGCTTAAGACTATAAATGAGCGCTTCTCGGGAGGCAACCTAAGCACTAATTCACTAACATTTTGTTTTTAAGCGTCTCAGTAAGCTAACAAAGTGCAGGTTTTAGACCACACGACCCTGCACACAGGTGTGCCCGTGGCCGTGCGAAAGACAGGGGACGAACCATGGGCGTGCCAGTAGCCGTGCACAACAGAGAAAAATTTCTTTTCCCAACATGGGCAGTGATAATATTCCACGCCCGTGCCGATCACCCGTGCGAGGTTACTGACTTGTTAAGCACGGACTAAACACGACCATGCCGTATGACCGTGTCAATATACTGACTTGCTAAACACGGGCAGAACATGCCCTTTCCTTCTAATCGTGCCAACATTCTGACTTATCGAACACGGGCAGGACACGTCCGTTCTACATGACCGTGTGAATAAGAACACGGGCGTGCCACAATACCCACGGCCGTGGCTAAACATCTGAACGCGCCCAAAATTGAAAATCAAGAAAAACACGGGCACATAAAAATCAAGCACGGGCGTGGCCCCTGCCCGTGCTCGCTTCCCTATTTAAGCAACTTTAACTGTCGCCTTCCCCAAAATCAACCCTAAAAAATTCTACAGCCTCTTTTTCCCCCATTTCCAGCCACACCCACGACCCCAACACCCTAAAAACACCTCTCCACCTCCCTCTTTCTCCAAAAACCTTACAAAACCGCACCCCACGCCTACGCTACAGCCGTATTGCAGCAGCCCACGCCTACGCCATCATCGTGCACCCACCAAAAAATGCAGCACAACCGTGCTCAGCCCGTGCTCTACCGATAACCACCACCATCACCCCTGGTTCCCTCCATTAGTTCATTTTTCTTAACAAATTCTTTGATAAATTTTATTTGTTTTGCCTATAATGACTTCTATTTTTAGTATCAAATATTAGTTAGGTTCTTTAGAATAAACCATTACATATTTTGCATGATAATTAGTTTCTTTTCAAATTTTAGTATTAATTATTCTATTTTGCAAATACATTGTTACATTGAACATTTTTTTCTTTTGATATTCATTAGTTTGTCTTGGCTGCTCATAAATTTGAATAATTGTGTTTCGCCTTTAAATATATCGGGTCTAGATGAAAATACTTAATTGGATGCAAACATTACATCAATATTTTCAGGTATAATGTCGTCATCTCGAGGAAAGAGATCAACAGCCCCGAGCTCAAAAAAGCAAAAAGGACCCGGCTCGTCTCAGCAAGCGCCTCTTCAGAAATAAGACACCGTCTCCTCCAATTATCTTAAGAAGCTCAGGAAGAAAGATATAAGGCATTTCGGGAAAGACGTCTAGGCACCGAAAGATGTATTGACTGGAACGCCGTAGACAGGTCGGACTAGCGGCCGATATTCGAGCCCTCATATCGACCGACCCGTGGGAGCAATTTTTCTCTATCATCGAGCCCACATATTTGGAACTCACACTCGAGTTCTGCAATACTTTCACCTTACAGACAATGATGGTTCAATATGACGACCCGGGCACAGTCTAATTCCGGTTAGGGGGCACGGTACGTCGACTAAGCATACCACAATTTGGCTCAGCACTCGGACTTTATGCACAGGAGTTTATAGCAGAAAACCCACACTGCGAGTTAAACCGTCAGCTCCACTGGACTCCCCTCAACTGCTGGCGCAGCTTAGCCCCCACCACAAACATCTACGACACCATTCGCTCGAAGGCGATAGCCCTTGGCCCACCCCTACGGTATATTCACGCCATTCTCGCTCACACCATCACAGGTCGACGTGAGAGCACTGGTGTAGCACGCACGATGTCTACTACCTATTGTGCATGTCAGAAGGGCACGTTTTCAACCTGGCATACTTCATCGCCTGTGCAATTCAACATCAGACAGAGTCGCACAGGAAGGGGATTTTGTCGATGGGGCCATACATCACACGATTGGCTCGGCATTTTGACCTCCTCGACACTGAAGCTCAGACCACCTCCCTAACACTGATCGGCCATATGGTACCTTAAGGCATCCAGACGATGCTACATATGAGGATGATTAAACATCGTCGAGGGACTGACCCCCCTCAATACTGATTAGTGACACCCACTGACGAGGGGAAGCCCAAGGACATTACTGATGATGTCCCACCACCATCACATGAGGCACCAATTCTGAGCCAGCGGCAATCCTATGCAGCAACCTTATTGGCGGATATCTCTGCACGCCTCGAACAGTTCGAGCAGTATTTCATTGAAAACACTAGACATTTTGATGGGATAGAGAGCACCCTCCAACAGATATGCAATCACCTCCATATCTCATCACCAGCACCACCACAGGACCCGGCCGATGATGAGGACCTCTGAGTCCTTTTATTTATCTAGTTTTTCTTTTCTTATTTCAAGCTTTAAACTTTTAATTTTTCTATTTTCCTTATTTTGCAGTTATTTTAATTTTTTATATACATTGCAAACTTTCATTATGATTAGCACAACATCTAACTTCGAGTATTCCTAACATATATTTACACGCCCTCGAGATTTCTAGCCGGTGACTTTGCAGTATCAAATGAACACTCCATAGAAACAAGCAAATCACTAGGAATGATTCACTACTACATAAGTCAACCGTAACCACGACCTCTGCCACCCCAAGGAGATCATCCATAAATTCAGGAAGTGTCACTTTATCCCCTCTCTTTTAGTTATATATTGTCATTATCTATCTTTGTACATTAAGGGCAATGTACATCTTAAGTGTGGGGGGATAAAAGTGCCTAACTTTTTGCATTATTCTCAAATCCCTGAATTTAGCCTTGTTGTTAAGTAAATTTTTCATATTACTAATTAGGATGAAATTTCTAATGATTTATGATTTTTATTAATATGTTTTAAATTAAGTCATAGTTAATTGTGCATTGATGATTAAATTAGAAGAATATTAGAGAATCAAGCATGATAAGTCTATTTTTCAGAATTAAAATCATTGCTAGGTTTTGAGCTGAATTTGAATATTATCTTGAAGTTTGAAATTTATAAGGTTGATATCAAAACACCCATAATTTTTGTGAGATTTTGAACCTTTTAGAGCATATATTCTTTTTCATGCTCACTTCTTGATTAGGAGTGTGTCAACTTTGAACTGTTATTCTATAACTTCCCTCAATTATACATTTTGAGACCACACCTATGATTTGATATATTGAGATGATAAAGGAACCTAGGTTTTAACCCACTCACTCCACTAAAAAGCCTACCTTCACAACTAACCCCTAGCAAGCCCCGTTGATCCTAACAACCCCTTTTATTGACTCACCTACTAATAACCCAAAACCCTTTGTATTTGTTATCACCCTTTCTTTTGGCTACCCTTTAATCGAGATATGATTTGATTAGTTACCAAATTATATTATGTTATTTTGAATTCATTCGTTATTACTTAGTTTGTTCCTAAAAAAATCGAAGTATATGCAGTATTAGTGGTGAGCTTAAACAGTAAAAGTTTATTTTTCGAAAGAAAAGCTCGTATTGTTAGGATTATTATTTTCAGTTGATGTAAATATTATTTCAGTATTCTTAGTTAGGTACTTGTCAATTCAATCTCGATTCTAACCTTTTAATTTCAGCCTTTATTCACACCTTTAACCCTAGCCCCGTTACAACCCTGACAAAGACCTTTTGATCTATTTATCATCTCATTTTAAAGTGGTGGAGATTTGATTTTCAGGCAAGACTATGGGATTAACTTTTTAGGTTCGACTTATGAGTGATTATTTTTCCTGAACCTTAAACACTTAAGAGTGATTTGAGTGAATCTTTTGTGAGGATATCAATCCTTGACGGTTTTGAACTAAAGGTAATTATTTAGATAAGGGGAGACACCTACATTTTCGCGATACAAATGTATGACTTATCTTGTTTGAATCTTTGAGACTCTTTGAGTTGAATTATCCATGTATAAATTATCTATGAATCATGACGAGATATTATTGATAGGAATTATGAATCATGGAAAGCTTTTTTTAATTATAAGTTGAGAATTTTGCTTGAGGACAAGCAAAAGCTTAAGTGTGGGGGTATTTGATAAACTGTAATAGTAACATATTTTAATCCCACATTTAGTATGCTTTTGGATGATTTAAGCCTCGATTTATATAAAAAGGTGCTCTTAATCCTTTCTTTTCATGTCTTATACCCAGGAAAGAGAACATAAAACAGGCCCAAAACAGAGTAAATTGGGCCATATCACGAAATCCATACGGCCTGGCCCAAAGCCCACATGGTCGTGCCTTGGCGAGCATCTAGAACACGGCCTTACCTCCGATTTACACGGCCGTGCCTCAATTAAGAAATCCAAACACGACCCAAAGACTAGTCACACGGGCGTGTGACATGGCCGTGTCCCTGTCGTGGCAAGGAACAATTTCATTCGGATTTGGATACTTTGGGGCAAAGAAACACATTCCAAGAGCCTATATAAACCCCATAAATAGATACCTGAAGGGGGGCAGTTAGCTAGGCCAAAGAGCCAAGACGGAAAGGTCAGAGTTGTGGGAATCGCTCGAAGCTAGCCAGTTGATCCATCCCAGGAAGTCGGAATTCTACTCAAGACGGCGGATCTCTCCTTCAATTCCTTCAGAGAGTTTTAGGGATTTCTTATGTTTTGTTTTATCTTTTCTCTTGAGATGTTTTCTTTATTTGTTATGCACTAAACCCTTCAGATACCTGAAGGGGATGAAACCTAGATGAATCTTGTTATTATTTTCTGAAATATATGATAAATACTTAGTTTGTTCTTAATTATGCAAGTTTAATCCAAATTTGATGTGCTTAGTTGGAGGAGGAATAGACCCTACTTAAGAGTAGATCTAGCATAATTAAGCAGAGTTGATCGCACGCCTAGAGATAGGGTGACGAGATTTTGCCGGATTAGGGTGAAACCTAATATGGGAGTCCATAGATCGATTTACTGCTATTCTAGGGGGTTATTATTCGAGAAAGAGATTTTCGTTAATTAACCTAGGGTTTGATGTTATTCGCCTCGATAGAGGGTTTAATATACGTTAGGCAGTCCTACGGATCAAACTAAGTGAATAAATCGTATGGTTCAGTGTTAGATAACAAGTGAAGTCTAGGTGGATTCTTTCTGAGGGTATTATCGTAATCAACTGAGTTTTTCTTCAAGTTATTTCTCAATGCGTTCTTTTTGTCTTTGCGTCTTTAGCTTAGTAGTCGTTAATTTAGATTAAAAGTAACTTCACTCTATTTTAGGCTAAATAATAAAAAGAAAGTTAGTATTAGTACTCTTAGTTCGTTTGGGTTCGATGATCCGGTCTTGCCTAAGCTATACTACTGTTCGATAGGTACGCTTGCCTTTAATCGTTGTCAGAGTTAGTTTCCAGGTTCGATCATCCTCTTTATAAATTTTAAAGCTCTGATTTCGACAATCAATGGTTCGTGAGGTGGGTGTGACTTCTAAGGTGACGGAGGTGTTGGCGATGGCGGAAGCGGCGTGATTCCCAAGCAGCCTTTAGAACCTAACACTAAGAAATTAAAATATATTAAACTAAATTAAGCATAAGATTGTCAAAGAGAAGGAAATTGAAGCAAAAGAGTAAAGAAAAATAAAAGATAAATGCTCTCAAAGACCCTTGGCTTGTTGTTTAGATGAAGTGGACGGCATGAGCTTATGAATGTCAGTCTCCCTAAGGAGACTACGCTTGCCTTCTTCTACGTCTTCGACATTGATATTTGTGGCTCAAGAGTCTGGAGACTTTGTTATGGAGAGGGGAGAGAAATGAATAGAAGAGAATTAGAAAAGTAGTGGAAAGTGGATGAGAAGAATGGGGAGGGGGTTGGTGTTTAAATAGAGGCTCAATTCTGGTACTTGCCCACGCCCGTGGGCCGAGGGCGTGTCGATGCACATGGCCTCTTCGCACGGCTGTGTGTCTAGGCGTGTTGATTCTCCATGCCCGTTTTTCAGCCAGCCACGCCCGTTGGTGACAAGTCGGTATGTTGGCCCAATTTGAAGGCACAGGCGTGTTCTGCCCGTGGTTTGCAAGTCAGTAGCTTCACACAGTTGTCGGGCACGACCGTGCCACTTTGTCGGTGCCCGTGGGGGAGTGGTTGAGTTCGTGAATTCAAAAGTTGGTTGGTAATGATTCGTACCACCTCTGCTATGTTAGTACGGAGATTTTGGTGGTCCACACGGCCACGGCCACGGCCGTGTGCAAGGCCGTGTGGCTTGGAAATCTGCACTTTTGTGTTAGTTTAAAAACTAAATTTTCAGAATTAAGAAAAGAAAAGAAACTGAAAAATAAATGCGAAAGTAAATAGGGTTAGTGCCTGGGCTGCCTCCCGAGAAGCACTCGTTTATAGTCTTAAGCTAGACTTTCCTTGTATTTGAAAAACAATCAGGGAGGTTTAAAGGTTTGAATATCTTCCCTCATGCTTACAGTTCTATTTTCTTGATAAAGTTTAAGTCGAGAAGCGTTTACCTTAAAAGTGTCGAATGTTGGATTGCTTACCGTGATTGTTTCATGTGGGAAGATATTGTGTACCTTAAGAGGAATTTCATCGTTTACTTTCATGCCTGATGTGTTGATGTGAGGGTTGGCTTTGTCTAACAGTACCTGGTCTCCTATTTTGACGTGGTTTGATGTTCCTATGAGCTCTTCCGGGGGCTCTTTAGGTTTTACTTCGTGTGGTTCCTGTTCCTCCTTGATTTGTGTTTTCTGCTCTTTTAGTTTGTCGACCCTCAGGCTTTGTTCCTTATGTAGTTCTTCTTTGTTGGCTTGGGGTCGATGACTTGGCTCCGGTTGGTATCCTTGTGGTGTTTTTTACGATGAAGGTTGCAAAAATTAATTATCAACTGAATTGACATTCTTACCTTCATCGATTGTTGTCCTGGCCGAGTCAAGAGCTTGAAGACTGATTGATTTGTCACCTACACAAAGTATGAGTTCTTCTATGGCAACGTCAATTTTAGTCTTGGCAGTTGCTAGAAAGGGTCTGATACGGGTCGTCTCGGGTTTGAAAATGAATCGTAAATGTTGCCCGATCGTAAATTAGGTAGTTTTTCTTTTGAAATAACAAAAAGGATAATTTTATTGA
This sequence comes from Gossypium australe, assembly GCA_005393395.2. Classification (NCBI taxonomy): domain Eukaryota; kingdom Viridiplantae; phylum Streptophyta; class Magnoliopsida; order Malvales; family Malvaceae; genus Gossypium; species Gossypium australe. The sequence continues at coordinate 19,671,807 of CM016615.1, forward strand.
GATAATGTCTCGGAAAGGCAAGGATAGGTAAGGGGTTGAGTTGGATACGTATTTGAAACAAGAAAGAACCTTTAATAAAAATTAAAGACCCGAATCTTATAAGTTTCAAATTGATGAAAGGAGTTTTAAAATAAAACCGAGACCCACTATCTAGCAAGATAGGAACCAACGGTATAGATAAATGAACGCCACACCCGAAAGGATGATAAGTTCGAAACAAGGATAGAACGACGCCACTAGGAACTAGATAAGTCAATTCAAACCTTGAGAATTAGGAGAGTGAATAAAACTCACCAAAAGAAATTCTTCTTTCATTCAAAAAACAAAACGTGACCACAAATGACAAAGGGGCCACCTATTTATAAGCTAAGTGGTTACCGGGCTTACAATTGTTTTCTCAATTTTTTTATGCCCCTAAATTCATGAATGCCAATCTTGCCGCCTCCCCATGCTTTGAGAAATAATAACCAAGTGTTGTCCAATTAGAAAGGAATCTAGTAATAAAATATTCATTCCAAATGCTCCTCTTGCCGTCCCATTTTTCTGCTAACAACAAATGGATTATTATATTGAAGTCAAACAATCCATGCCTCAACTCAAGCGAATTTTTTTAAGCTTTGTTTTGGCTGCACATTCCCCTCTCTTTGCCGTCCATGCTAGTCATTTGAAAGGGAATAATTTGCTCCACAAGTGCTCCTTTTAATTACCAACACGGTTGATTAAAATATTCCAATCCCAAATGTGCTATGCCGTCCACCATGTTCACAAAAGACAAAAATTATGTTTGCTTATTTTATTCAAAAGAAAACAAGCATGCTCCATTCTCAAAATGCCATTGCCGTCCCATTCCCCAAATGCTAGAATATTAAATTCCCTTCCATCATGCTCATCCTTGTAGCTAGTGCCGCATGTTCATCTTGTAAGTCCACCATGGTGATTATTTTACTTCAAAGTCAATGCATTGTGCCGTTCATGCTTCAAATAATTTGCACATATATTTCCACTATCACATACATGCACATTTCCAATTGTTTAAGGCCTTTCACGCATGCTTTCCATGGTGCCCATCTTGATTAATTTATTCCAAGTGCCAATCATGCTCAAGCTCTACCAATTTGCACATACATGATTTGTTTATTCACCTATTAGTTGTCGTCCATCATGGTTTCTTCCAACTACCATCTTTCATGAATTGTTGTCATCCAATTTGCATCAAAGTCGTGGAGCACTACAAAATGTATAAATCACATTAATTAAAATTCAACTAAACATAGTTAGCACATAATTTTAATCACCTTATTTAAACACTAGGTAAGAGCATACTAACATTCAACTTCGACAAAGGACTAATTAAAAACTCGTACTATCTAAATAAATATGAAATAAGAAAATGCAGCTACTACTGAAAATAAATCAAACATGCATAATCTAAAGTGTTAAACAAACTAGCAGTCGGAATAGCTAGTATATTCAACTTCAAATAAGTTGTAAGAGTTCAGCATGTTCTTGGGCTCTTTTCTATCGGCATTCCAAATTTGTGCCACCAAAACCGTTGCGGCATCTTTGAATTGTTTGGTACGGGAACGTGTAATTGGCGCACTAGGTAGCTCGATTGGATCATGGTTGACGTCCGTCACAGGATTCTTAGGTGAGTTCGTATCATCCCCTCCCTCTTTAAGTGGATTCGTCCTCGAATCGTCATCTACATCGAAAGGAGAAAGATCAGAAACATTAAAACTCGCGCTCACGTTATAGTCACCTGGTAAGTCCAATTTGTATGAGTTGTCATTTATGCGTTCAAGGACTTGAAATGGACCGTCCCCCCTTGGGAGAAGTTTAGATCGCCTTTGCGTGGGAAACCTTTCTTTTCGCATATGAACCCAAACCCAGTCCCCTGGTTCAAAGAGAATGCGTCTACGACCTTTGTTAGCTCGTTGGACGTATTGCTTGGTTCTTGCCTCAATATTCTCGCGCACCTTTCGATGCAGTTCCTTTATGTATTCAGCCTTTTTCCTAGCATCAGAATGGATAAATTTATCTGAAGGCAATGGAAATAAATCAAGAGGAGTGAGAGGGTTAAACCCATAAACAATCTCGAAAGGTGAAAATTTAGTTGCAGAATGAACAGCTCGGTTGTAAGCAAATTCGATGTGGGGCAGACAGTCTTCCCACGTTTTGAGGTTTTTTTGCACCAATGCTCGCAACAAGGTTGATAGGACTCGGTTCACTACTTCGGTTTTTCCATCCGTTTGAGGATGACAACTAGTCGAAAATAGCAATTTCGTCCCTAACTTTCCCCACAGAGTTCGCCAAAAATGACTAAAAAATTTTACGTCCCGATCAGATACGATCATTTTTGGAACTCCATGCAATCGTATGATTTCCCTAAAAAACAAGTTTGCAATATGCACAGCATCGTCAATCTTAGAACAAGGGATAAAATGGGACATTTTAGAAAAACGATCAACTACAACAAAAATCGAGTCCTTCCCGGTTTTTGATCTCGGTATTCCAAGGATGAAATCTATGGAGATGTCAGCCCACGGAGTGTTTGGAATAGGAAGGGGTGTATATAAACCATGAGGCTGGACCCGCGATTTTGCTCGTTTGCAAGCTATGCAACGTTCACAAATCTGTTTGACATCCTTTCTCATTCCTGGCTAGAAAAAGTGTTCTTGAAGAGTGGACATTGTTTTGTCTCTTCCAAAGTGACCCATAAGGCCACCACTATGTGCCTCTAATACAAGCATGTCTCGCATAGAATCTTGCGGTATACATAACTTGTTTTCCTTGAAAAGGAATCCTTCATGCTTGTAAAACTTATCAAAAGCACCACTCTCGTAAGCATTATAGACATTGCCAAAATCAGCATCATTAGCATACAATTCCTTAATGTGATAGAAACCAAGTAATTTAGAATCAAGAAAGGTTAATAAAGTGTACCTTCGTGATAACGCATCCGCTACTACATTTTCCTTACCTTTCTTATACTTAATTACGTACGGAAACGATTCTAAATACTCGATCCATTTCGCATGCCTTTTGTTGAGTTTATGCTGACCTTTAATGTACTTGAGCGCTTCATGATCTGAATGAATAACAAATTCTTTTGGCCTCAAGTAGCGCTGCCACGTTCCAAGCGATCTTATTAGAGCGTACATCTCTTTGTCATACACTGGGTAATTAAATGCAGCTCCGCTTAATTTCTCGCTGAAGTACGCCACCGGTCTTCCATTCTGAGTTAGAATGGCTCCGATCCCTACACCTGATGCATCACACTCGATTTCAAAGGTTTTAGTAAAGTCAGGAAGGGATAACAATGGAGCTTTAACAAGACATTTTTTAATGGCATTAAAAGACCGTTCTTGCTCATCGGACCATTGGAAAGCTGAATTCTTCTTGATCACGCTCGTTAAATGAGCGGCTATCGTGCTGAAGTTGGGCACGAATCAGTGGTAAAAACTAGCCAACCCATGGAAACTTCGTACTTGGCTAATCGTTGTAGGACGGGACCATTCTTGGATTGCTCGAACCTTCTCTTGGTCCACCTCTAAGCCATTTGCACTTACGACGTATCCTAAAAAAACAACCTTGTCAGTACAAAAAGAACATTTCTTGAGATTGGCGTACAATACCTCTCTCTGCAGTGTTTCTAAGATCGCACGTAGATGTTGGATGTGATCCTCCAAAGATTTACTATACACTAAAATGTCATCAAAATAAACAACACATGATTTTCCAATGAAAGCTCGCAATACATGATCCATAAGTTGCATAAAAGTACTTGGAGCGTTTGTAAGTCCGAATGGCATTACCAACCATTCGTACAAACCTAACTTTGTTTTGAAAGCCGTTTTCCATTCATCGCCTTCTCGCATCCTAATTTGGTGATAGCCACTTTTGAGATCAATCTTTGTAAAGATTTGAGCTCCGCTTAACTCGTCGAGCATGTCATCGAGTCGGGGTATCGGGTGTTGGTATTTGACGGTAATCTTGTTGATGGCGCGACAGTCGACACACATCCGCCACGAACCATCTTTCTTTGGCACTAGTAACACCGGTACCGCACATGGACTAAGGCTTTCTCGAATATATCCCTTTTCTAGAAATTTGGTGATTTGCTTTTGGAGCTCTTTTGTTTCCTCGGGATTACTCCGGTACGCAGGTCGATTGGGCAGAGAAGCTCCCGGCACCAAGTCAATTTGGTGTTCTATGCCTCGAATGGGCGGTAAACCACTTGGTATCTCATCTGGAAAGATGTCCTCGAATTCCTGAATCAGACACAACACAGAAGAAGGAAGATTCTCGGGTAAGTCGTTAGTGTTCAAAAATGATTCCTTGTATAGTAGGACATACATTGGTTGTCTCACACACAAGGCTTTTCGAATATCTCTTGCTTTTGCAAAAACACTCATTTTTCCACTTTCTTTTTCACTCTCTTCCTTCGTTTCCTTTTCTTTTTGTTCCCACTCTCTTTTTTTTATCATTTATTTTCTTGCCCCTCTTTTTTTCTAAATTCTTTTCTTTTTCTTTCTCATTTTTCCGCTCGCTTTCTTTTGATTTTTCCATTGATGCCTTCATCTTCAACTGATCTTCGTAAACTTGCTTGGGTGTTAGCGGAGCTATTGTCACGTTCCAGCCCAAGTATTTAAAAGTGTACCGATTAGTGTAGCCATCATGGATTGCTCGCTTGTCAAATTGCCAAGGTCGTCCAAGCAGGAGATGTCCCGCTTGCATCGGAACCACATCGCACAAGACCTCATCTTGATATTTTCCTATTGCAAAGGAGACCAAAACTTGTTTTGTGACCTTAAGTTCTCCTCTGTCGTTAAGCCATTGTAATTTATACGGATGGGGATGTTTGGTGGTAGACAATCCAAGTTTCTCCACCAATATGGTGCTGGCCACATTAGTACAGCTTCCTCCGTCAATAATGACGCAACAAATCTTCCCTTTTACTTGGCAATGCGTATGGAAGATGTTTTCGCGTTGTTGTTCATTTTCGACGCCTTGTAAGCTAAGACTCCTTTTTACCACCAAGATCTCTCCATTTTCGGCTTGTTCTACTTCTTCCTCGTCTTGGGACGTCTCACTGGCATCATCTTCCTTTTCACTTTCAGATTCAATCTCGCCATTATCTCGAATAAACATAGAGTTTCGGTTGGAACATTGACTTGCAATATGTCCCCGACCCAAACATTTGAAACACTTAATGTCTCGGGATCAATTCGGAAGAGCTTCCATTTTGCCCTTGCCCATTTCACCGATCGACTTGTTAAACTTAGGTGCGCTACTTGTTTCTTTGGCTCGATTCGGTATGTCCCATTTGTTGGTCACTTGCCCCCACTTAGATGTTGAAGCATGATTGGGGGTTGCTCTAGGCGTAGCTTTTCGTTTTAGCTGTTTTTCGACCTTTATTGCCATGTGAACCATTTCGATGATATCGATGTAATGGTGTAATTCTACAATATTTGCGATATCTTGATTAAGATCAGCGCTAAAACGTGCCATGGTGGCTTCTTGTTCTTCTTCTACATTGGCTCGGATCATGGCCACTTCCATTTCCTTGTAGTAATCCTCCACGCTTCGGTGACCCTGAGTTACGCTTTGCAACTTTTGATACAACTCGCGATGATAGTAGGTTGGGATGAATCTTTTCCGCATTCGTGCCTTCATTTCCGCCCATGTGGATATTGGGCGTTCACCATTCCGTCTTCGACTCCTTGTTAATTGATCCCACCAAATAATGGCGTAATTAGAAAATTCGATGGCAGCAAGTTTCACCTTCTTATTTTCTAAATAATTATGGCATTCGAAGATTAACTCCACCTTCTTTTCCCAGTCAAGGTAGGCTTCCGGATCGAACCGCCCTTGGAAAGCAGGAATCGCCATTTTAATATTCTTCAAGTCATCATCAGCCCATTCTCGATCTCTTCGCTCACGGACTCATAGACCTCCTCTTCGTTCATTGTATTCGAAAGCCGGATTGCTGTCGGCTGCACCCGGTTCGTAGATGTCGTTGTCATGTAACCAAGGTTGTTCTCGTCCCCTTCTCAGAATTGGAGGGGTGTTTGCTCGAGGCATCCGTTCATCTCTTCGATCCAATCGTTCATTGATTGATTGGACCAAACGTGTGATTTCGCGCATTACGGTTTGCAAATCCGGATCTCTCCTTTCAGGATCATTTCTTCGGGGTTGCAATCCTCTTCCACCTCCGTCGGCGTCGGATGCTTCGTCGCTTATTATTCGACGTTCGGGGCTCTTAGACATGTTAAACAAAATTAATGAATCCTCACTACAATCATCACTTGTTCACTCACAAAGAAATTATCAACACTCACACTCGTGTTTTCACTCAATTTTTGGCTTTTTCCTTAATGTACTCACTCTTGCCTTTTACCGCTCGAATTCACTCTTCTAGATTCTAGAAGGTTGTCTTCGACTTACTAACAACTCGTAGGTCGTTTCAAGAGTTAAAAGGGTAAGATTGGTCTCGGAAATGGGTAAGCTTAGAAAGGGTAGAAAGGTTGATAGGTGGTGGGTCGAAAAATAAGGCTCGATAGTAGAGGTGGTGAATAATGAAGAGTTTGAAAATCCAGATACTACGATAATTTTTTTTATTTTATTTTTTTTGACTCAATTTTTTTTAACTTACTCGGAAAAACTCGAGATGATCAAAACGTGCCTAATTTAATTGGCTCTGATACCAACTGATACAGGTCGTCTCGGGTTTGAAAACAAATCGTAAATGTTGCCCGATCGTAAATTAGGTGGTTTTTCTTTTGAAATAACAAAAAGGATAATTTTATTGAGATAATGTCTCCGAAAGGTAAGGATAGGTAAGGGGTTGAGTTGGATACGTATTTGAAACAAGAAAGAACCTTTAATAAAAATTAAAGACCCGAATCTTATAAGTTTCAAATTGATGAAAGGAGTTTTAAAATAAAACCGAGACCCACTATCTAGCAAGATAGGAACCAATGGTATAGATAAATGAACGCCACACCCGAAAGGATGATAAGTTCGAAACAAGGATAGAACGACGCCACTGGGAACTAGATAAGTCAATTCAAACTTGAGAATTAGGAGAGTGAATAAAACTCACCAAAAGAAATTCTTCTTTCATTCAAAAAACAAAACGTGACCACAAATGACAAAGGGGCCACCTATTTATAAGCTAAGTGGTTACTGGGCTTACAATTGTTTTCTCAATTTTTTTATGCCCCTAAATTCATGAATGCCAATCTTGCCGCCTCCCCATGCTTTGAGAAATAATAACCAAGTGTTGTCCAATTAGAAAGGAATCTAGTAATAAAATATTCATTCCAAATGCTCCTCTTGCGGTCCCATTTTTCTACCAACAACAAATGGGTTATTATATTCAAGTCAAACAATCCATGCCTCCACTCAAGTGAATTTTTTTAAGCTTTGTTTTGGATGCACATTCCCCTCTCTTTGTCGTCTATGCTAGTCATTTAAAAGGGAATAATTTGCTCCACAAGTGCTCCTTTTAATTACCAACATGGTTGATTAAAATATTCCAATCCCAAATGTGCTATGCCGTCCACCATGTTCACAAAAGACAAAAATTATGTTTGCTTATTTTATTCAAAAGAAAACAAGCATGCTCCATTCTCAAAATGCCATTGTCGTCCCATTCCCCAAATGCTAGAATATTAAATTCCCTTCCATCATGCTCATCATTGTAGCTAGTGCCGCATGTTCATCTTGTAAGTCCACCATGGTGATTATTTTACTTCAAAGTCAATGCATTGTGCCATTCATGCTTCAAATAATTTGCACATATATTTCCACTATCACACACATGCACATTTCCAATTGTTTAAGGCCTTTCACGCATGCTTTCCATGGTGCCCATCTTGATTAATTTATTCCAAGTGCCAACCATGCTCAAGCTCTACCAATTTGCACATACATGATTTGTTTATTCACCTATTAGTTGTCGTCCATCATGGTTTCTTCCAACTACCATCTTTCATGAATTGTTGTCATCCAATTTGCATCAAGGTCGTGGAGCACTACAAAATGTTTAAATTACATTAATTAAAATTCAACTAAACATAGTTAGCACATAATTTTAATCACCTTATTTAAACACTAGGTAAGAGCATACTAACATTCAACTTCGACAAAGGACTAATTAAAAACTCGTACTATCTAAATAAATATGAAATAAGAAAATGCAGCTACTACTGAAAATAAATCAAACATGCATAATCTAAAGTGTTAAACAAACTAGCAGTCAGAATAGCTAGTATATTCAACTTCAAATAAGTTGTAAGAGTTCAGCATGTTCTTGTGCTCTTTTCTATCGGCATTCCAAATTTGTGCCACCAAAACCGTCGCGGCATCTTTCAATTGTTTGGTACGAGAACGTGTAATTGGCCCATTAGGTAGCTCGATTGGATCATGGTTGACGTCCGTTACAGGCTTCTTAGGTGAGTTCGTATCAGGGTCTTCCAAAAATTAAGGGGATTGAATTATCCTCATCCATTTTTAAGACAACAAAATCTATTGGGAAAATGAATTTATCAATTTTTACAAGAACATCTTCGGAAATACCTCTAGGAATTCTAACAGTTTTATCAGCTAGTTAAATGATCATCCTAGTCTGTTTGGGTTTCCCTAGACCTAGTTGTTTAAACATTTTGTAAGGCATGACATTTATGCTTGCCCATAAATCAGCTAACGCATTATCAAAAGTTAAACTACCAATTAAACATGGAATTGTAAAACTCCCTGGATCTTTTTGCTTTCGTGGTAGTCTATTCTGTAACATTGCTGAACATACTGCGTTTAATTCCACATGTGGCTCCTCGTCTAATTTGCGCTTGTTTGTCAAGAGCTGCTTTAAAAAATTTCTCGAGTTTGGCATCTGAAAAAGAGCTTCAAGAAGAGGTAAGTTGATATGTAATTTCTTTAAAAGTTTAAGAAACTTACCGAACTGTTCTTCTGTATCATCTCTTTTCATTGCTTCGGGATAAGGTATGCGAGGTTGGTACTCTTTGATTACCGATTTTGGCTTTTCCCGTGTTACCTCTGTTTTATCTTTTTCTACCTTGTTTTCTTGTACTGAGTTGGGTTCATCTAACCCTTTACTATCATGAGCTGTGATGGCTTGAATTTGTTCCTTTGGGTTAATCTCCATGTTATTTGGTAGACATCCTTGCGGTCGTTCGGACATTAACTTTGCAAGTTGTCCGACTGCTTTAGTGACTTCCCCTACTGACTTAGTAAGTTCCCCAACTCGGTTCTTGGTCTCTTCAACCGATGTTTGTTGATCTTTAAGTGTTTTCTCAGTATCTCGGAGATGATTTTCTGTGGCTGCCATGAATTTTGTCAGCATTTCTTCAAGGTTTGGCTTCTTCTCTTGCGGATATGGCTTATTTTGGAAATTTTGAGGAGGTTGTTGTCTTTGATTTCCTTTATTTCCTTGACCTCCCCATGAAAAATTTGGGTGGTTCCTCTAACCTGGATTGTAAGTATTACTATAAGGATTATTATTGGATCTGAAATTATTACCTATATAGTTTATCTGTTCGCTTTCTGTGCCCGGTTGGTAGGGTGGGTACTCAGGATTCGCCACAGTTCCACTTGCGTTGCACTGCATGACTGGGTGTACCTGCGAAGAACACAAACTATCAAGCTTTTTATTTATCATCTCTGTCTGTGTTGATAGTGTGGTCACTGCGTCGAGGTTGTAAACTCCGGCTGATTTTGTTGGTTTAGTCCTTGTAACTTGCCACTGATAGTTATTCAGTGACATCTCTTCAATGAACTCGTAGGCTGCTTCAGGAGTTTTGTTGTTCAGGGTTCCATCGGCGGCTGAATCAATTAATTGCCTCGTTGAGGGGTTTACACCGTTATAGAAGGTTTGGACTTGTAGCCATAAGGGTAAACCATGGTGCGGACACCTTCTCAAGAGATCCTTGTATCTCTCCCATGCATCGTATAATGTCTCTAAATCCATCTGGACAAAAGAAGAGATATCATTCCGTAATTTGGCCGTTTTGGCCTGTGGGAAATATTTTAATAGAAATTTTTCAATCATTTTTTCCCATGTAGTGATTGACCTTCGTGGCAACGAGTTCAACCACTATTTGGCTTTATTTCTTAATGAAAAGGGAAATAACCAAAGACATATGGCATCATCAGAAACGCCATTTATTTTGAAGGTATCACAGAACTCTAAAAAATTAACTATATAAGTGTTTGGGTCTTCGTCCTATGAACCATCAAATTGAACAAATTGTTGAATCATTTGTATTGTGTTAGGCTTTAATTCAAAATTATTAGCAGCTATAGCAGGCCTAACAATACTCGATTCTTCTCCCGTTAAATGTGGTTTAGCATAACCAAACATAGTACGTGGAGCTTTGTTTTCTCCCACATCATGTGGTTGTAGATTAGTCTCGTCCATCCCTTCAGTAGGATTGGATCTGCCTTCTTGATTTTCCTCTGTGTAATTCAGGGCTCGCCTGATTTCTCTACGATTTCTTCGAGCGGTAGCTTCAATATCACTGTCGTATACTAAAGGTCCTCTCGGGTTCCTCCTAGTCATAAACTAGAGGTACCTGTTGGAACAGAAAGAAAGAGAATTTAGCAAAAATCAAAATTTAACCTAAAAATAAAATTGTGAAAAATAAAAATAATGGCTAAAGTAATAAAAATAGAGCTTTCTTAACATTTTAGTTCCTCGGCAACAACACCAAAAACTTGATTGCTGAAATCAGAGTCTTAAAATTTATAAAGAGAATGATCGAACCTGCAAACTAACTCTGACAACGATTAAAGGCAAGTGTACCTATCGAACAGTAGTATAGCTTAGGCAAGACCGGATTGTCGAACCCAAAGGAACTAAAAGTACTAATACTAACCTTCTTTTTATTATCTAGCCTAAAATAAGTGAAGTTGTTTAGATCTAACGACTACTAGGCTAAAGACGCAAAGAAAAAAAGAATGAATTGGGAAATAACTTGAGGGAAGACTCAGTTGATTTAAGACGATACCCTCAGGAAGAATCCACCTAGACTTCACTTGTTATTTAACCCTGAGCCATACGATTTATTCACTTGACTTGATCCGTAGGATTCCCTAGTTTATATTAAACCCTCTCTCGAGGCGAATAACGTCTAACCTTAGGTTAATTAACGGAAATCTCTTTCTCACTTAATAACCCCCTAGAATAGCAGTAAATCGATCTATGGATTCCCATATTAGGTTTCACCCTAATCCGGCAAAATCTCGTCACCCTATCTCTAGGCGCACGAACGACTCCGTTTTATTTATGCTAGATCTATTCTTAAGCAGGGACTTTTGCTCCTCCACCTAAGAACATCTGACTTGAGTCAATATCCCAAAAATATTAACACAAGAATTAAGCGCACATAATTAAGAACAAATCAAGTATTTATCTTATAGTTCAGAAAACAATAACAAGATTCATCTAGGTTTCATTCCCTTCAGGTATCTGAAGGGTTTAGTTCATAACAAATAAAGAAAACATCTCAGAAGAAAAGATAAAACAAAACATAAGAAATCCCTAAAACTCCATGAAGCAATTGAAGGAGAGATCTGCCGTCTTGAGTAGAATTCCGGCTTCTTGAGATGGATCAACTGGCTATCTTCGAGTGATTCCCATAACTCTGACCTTTTCGGCTTGGCTCCTTGGCCTAGCTAACCGCCCTCTTTCAGGTAACACTTAGGGGGTTTATATAGGCTCTTAGAATGTGTTTCTTCGCCCCAAAGTATCCAAATCCGAATGAAATTGCTCTTTGCCACGATAGGGACACGGCCATGTCATACGCCCGTGTGACTAGTCTTCAAGCCGTGTTCAGACTTCTTTGATGAGGCACGGCCGTGTGAATCGGGGGTAAGGCCGTGTTCTAGATTATCATTGTGGCACGATCGTGTGGCCTTAAGTCTAAGCCGTGTGGATTTTGTGATATGTCCCATTTACTCTGTTTTGGGCCCGTTTTATGTTCTTTTCATCCTCGGGTGCTTTCTTGGGTATAAGACATGAAAAGAAAGGATTAAGAGCACCTTTTTATATCAATCGAGGCTTAAATCATCCCAAAGCATACTAAATGTGGGATTAAAATATGTTACTTTTATGGTTTATCACCAAGGCTTTAGGGAGGGGGCGTCCAGCTAGGCCAGAGAGGGTCGATTTGTGGAGATTTACTCGAAGATAGCTAGTTGATCCATCTCAAGAAGCCGGAGTTATACTCAAGATGGAGGATCTCTCCTTCAATTCCTTCAGGGGGTTTTAAGGATTTCTTATGTTTTGTTTTATCTTTTCTTTTGAGATGTTTTCTTTCATTATTATGAACAAAACCCTCAGAAACCTGAGGGGATGAAACCTAAGATGAATCTTGTTATCGTTTGTTGAACTATATGATAAATATTTGACTTGTTCTTAATTATGTGTTCTTAATTCTTGTGTTTATATTTCTGATATATTAATTCAAGTATGATGTGCTTAGGTGGAGGAGCAAAAGTCCCTGCCTAAGAGTAGATCTAGCATAACTTAAGCGGAGTTGATCGTGCGCCTAGAGATAGGGTGACGAGATTTTGCCGGATTAGGGTGAAACCTATTATGTGAGTCCATAGATCGAGTTAATGTAATTCTAGGGGTTTTAATTAGAAAGAGATTTCAATTAATCAACCTAGGGTTAGACGTTAGTCGCCTCGAGAGAGGGATTAATATAACTTAGGGAATCTTACGGATCAAGTCAAGTGAATGAATCGTCTGGTTCTGAGCTAGATAACAAGTGAAGTCTAGGTGGATTCTTCCTTGGGTGTCGCCTTAATCAATTGGTTTTTCCTCACTTTATTTTCCCAAACTCTTATTTTTTGTCTTTGCATCTTTTGTTTAGTAGTTAATTAATTTAGATTAGATAAATAAATCCCTTTATTCCTAGGGTAAATAATAAAAAGAGAGTTAGTATTAGTACTTTTGGTTCCTTTGGGTTCGACATTCCAGTCTTGCCTAAACTATACAACTGTTCGATAGGTGCCATTGCCTCAAAAATCATTGTCATAGTTTGTTTCTAGGTTCAGTCATTCTTTTTATAAATTTTAAGACTCTGACACGCGATCATTTTCTCTAGAAGGGTTTTCAGTGAAAACAAGGTTTTCACAAAAACACTTCAATGTGACACGCCGGATTCAGGCCTAACCTCTAGGCCGAGTTTGGGGTGTTACATGCCATATACGAAATATAAGACTTCCAAAAGTAGCAAAATAGATGGTCGATAGTGCGATTGAGTCACTGACGATCCCCCGGATCCGAGCTAGCTTTAATGACACTATAAAACAGAGAAACACTTCACACAGTAAGCTTAAAAGCTTCGTAAGTTCGTAATATAACACATCTAACTCAACAATTCAATTCAATATACAATATTAACTATCACATTGTGTAATTCACAATAATACACAATCTCATCCATAATTAATACTCACATGATCATCCATATATAGCATACACAATAACATCAACCATATAGGTTCCGTACATACATGTACCCTCACTTAATTAACGATCACCTTTTCTACTCCATGCTTAATACCACAATTTGTTCGATCTTCATTAGCCATTTGATTTACTCACACACTTAGTGTCAATTTCTTAGCCGAAGCTTTAATATCATCGCACACTTAGTGCGTTTACATTAAACCGAATTTGACTTAATATCGCACACACAGTGGCAATCAACATAGTCGATGCTTTCTTTATTTCGCATACATAGTGCCATTCACCACTGTATCAATTTTATTTAAGTACACTTTGTAACGCCCGAATTTGGGCCTAGTGGAATTGGGCCTATTGGGCTTTGGGTCTCATAAAAATTTTAAGTGAGTAAGAAAATGACAAATGACATGACAGCTTTAAAGGTTTAATGAATTTGGAGTGTCTAGGTGTGTTGGAGAAGCTCTGGGTTCGAGTTTTGTGGTGGAGGATTATTAATTTAATTAATTAAGGAATTAGGGTTGTGAGTAGTGGGCTTTTAAATAAATAAGTGAAAAATGGCACAAAGAAGCCTGTGGTGAAGTGGCTAAGTGCACCACTAAGGTGTAGAGAGGTGGCAACATATGCATGCTGGGAGGTCTGAGGTTCGAGTGCTAGCTTAGTTTTATTTTGGAGTTTAATTTTAGGCTTCTAGAAGCCTGGAAGTGGCATGTAGAGGGACTCTAAGGAGAAGTGATCGGTAGAGAGAATTTAGGAGAAGGATAAGGGAGATATCATGGAGAAAATTTCGGAGATGAGCAGTGAATGAAGTGGTGCCGAATTGGACTTTAGGGGTGGCTGAGTTTCGGCTATAGGCTATATAAATGTGTGTGTGCCGAAAATACCTTGCCTTGTTGCCGAAATCTTCTATAGCCGAATCCTTTTTTGTCGAATTCTCTCATAGCCAAACTCTTTTATTGCCGAAGTATCATCATCTTCTCTTACCGAAATACCTATTAGTGCCGAATCTTTGTTGTTTTCCTTCATCACAAATTGATTGTTATCTACTATTAGTCAAGGTTAAAAGCCGAATCTCATTCAGTAGCTATCTAGGCCGCAGGATCAAAAGTGGATTCGGTAAGTGTTCAGTTAACCCCTTAGTGTGTTTTGTTAAAAGTCGATGGGCTATCTAACTCCTCATTGTCGTTAATCTTGTATTAACAAAGGTAAGGTTCAGAGATCGCAAGCGTGCTAAGGATCGTTAGCAAAGTGTAAGTGTACTCAACTCGATTATGGTTTAAGTAAATGGTCGAATGTGAGTATGATCTATAAGGGTGACTTGGGTGGATTATGAGTCACTCAAAGTTTGATGGTGTATGTTTGAGTGCAGATCTAGGGGATACTCGTGATTAGTAGCTAAGGAAGGGCTATTAGAACCCAGTGGCACATGGTGAGGTTACGGTAAGGCTTCGACTTTTGGTAAATATTTTGATTAAGTATGGGTGATTGATTGAAGGCTGGTTGGTTGTAGGTCCAAGAACAAGGATAGTATAGCACGTCGCAGTAACCAGGTGTGTACAAACACTACACACACATGATATCGGCGATGCCGAAAAGCCGAAAAGCCGAAAGCGGCTAAATGGGCCTGGTGAGCCCTAAGGCTAAGTTTGTTGAAATTGATTGAGTTGGTTATATGAATTGAGTTAGTGATGCATGTTACATGATCTGGAATTGTTTTGGCCTAATAGGCCATATGAATGAGATTTGGGCCTAATGGGCCATAAAGATGTGATTTGGTCCAAAATACCCCTGTTTTGCAAAATTACCTAAATACCCCTGTAGGGTAGAATTACGAAAATACCCTTGGGTAGTGAAACAACTAAAATACCCCTAAGTGCTTAATGTGTGAAATTGTGTATGTTGCATTCATGAAATATACGTTGCATTTTGGTGGGTTTGATGATACAAAGGAAGATATGTGAGGATCGCATAGTCACTTGACGATCGTGGATCCAACGGTGGCTTTAAGCCCATTATAGCAGCTTTGCTGCAACATTTGAGTAGTGCCGCTGCTGGTGCTACCTTTGGAGTGTAGAGATGGGTGGGTTGATATTTATATCCCCATAGGAGTGTAGGGTTGGAAGGGAAATGGAGTGCAGGGTTGGATTTGGGATAGGTGCATTGCATTCATGTGATACTGATGTGATATGAGGTCATTGTGGGCTAAGGCCCAAGACCACCGTATTTGATAGAGCTTAGGCCCAATGTGATAATTGTATGCTGATTGGATTACCAAGGGTCGTACACACTGAGTTTCGAAACTCATACCTTTTTCATTAAATGTTCCAGGTGACCCTTAGTAGACGGCTCGACGTGGGAAAGGACTCGGAGATGACCGCACTACAAGATACTTAGAAGTTTTATTTATTTGTCTCAAAAGACATGATTTTAATTACTTATTTTCGTTGGATGCAATAAGGCCTTGTACTCCGATTTGACTTTGGATTTTGAGTTTTGTTGTTTCAACTATTTATTTAATTATTAAACCTGAGTAAATTTCTTATGTTTAAATATGGTTTTCGGAATACTTAAAATAATTAAATGGTCTTTTATCATTAGTTAACAAGACTCAAGGACTGTGGGCTTTTGGGCCTTAAATTTTAACTTAGCAAAATCGTTTTGAATTATACCTTTGATGTGACATTCACGGATTCGACCATAACGTCTGGGCTAGGTCTGGGGATGTTACACACTTAGTGCCACATCTCTTCAATCTAATATTTAGCATTACTAACTTATCATCTACATTTTCATTCATTACATAACATATAAACAAAATTAAGACAATTCGTATTATACATGAACTTACCTCGGACGTAGAAATAACGAAACAAGTCGATCAATCGAGCACTTTGCCTCAACCTCGATCCAAATCTCTCTTTTGTTGATCTATATAATATTAAACTAAACTCATTCAATCACCAAATCATTCAATTTAATCCAAACACACATATTTAGGGCATTTTACAAAATAGCCCTCACATTTTCACAATTCGACATTTAAGTCCATATTTCATAAAATCATCAAATACACATAATTTCACTATGCTCTTGCTTAGCCGAATTTTCCCCTAGCTCATAAAAGTTCACATATTTCATTTATTTCATGTTTTGTCCTTCAATTTCTCATTTTCACAATTTAGCCCATAATACTCAAATTCATGAAAAATTCAAAGACAAAAAATAGGTTAGCCTATAGCATATCTTTCATATTTCATCATCAACTATCACAAAGCTCAAGCATTCATCAATGGTACTTCTCAAAATCATCATCAAATTCTAAAATTAAGACATGGGCTTGATAGAACACAAAGTAACGATCACAAAAACGTAATAATCACTAAAAATTAAGCTCAAAACATACCCCAATCAAGTCTTGTATGTGCCGAATATTCAAAGCTCAAGAACCCTATGTTTTCTTTCTATTTTTTATGGAATAAAGATGATAAAATGGCCACCAAATGTTTTTGTTTTAATTATAATAACTTTAATAACTCAATTACCATTTTAACCTTTCATTAAAACATTAATATTCCACTAATATAAGCCCATTTTTGTCCATCCCCTCTATCAAGGGTCTAATTACAACATAAGGACTTCTTATTTAATAAGACATGACAAATAAGCACTTAAACAACTAGCACACAGCTTTTGCACTTTATGCAATTAAGTCCTTTTACAATTCAGCACACAAACAATAAAATTTTCACACTGAATTTTCACACATGCTTAATCACATACTGTAAACTCCAAAAATAATATTAAAATATTTTTCCAACCTCATATTTGTGGTCCCAAAACCATTGTTCGAACTAGGGTCTAAATCGGGCTATTACACAAACCACTTATAAAGCATATTTTTGGGCCTCGTAAGCTCGTATTAGGGACATATTGATTGAGATTGAATAATAATTGTATGAAATGTGAAAATGCATGCATAGTGAATGTTTAATTGTTTTATAAGTCCGGTAATGCTCCGTAACCCTATTCTGGTGTTGAATACGGGCGAGGGGTGTTACAGAGAAACCGTTTTAAATGCTGATTAGGGTTCTTTGTCATAATGCCCCTAAACTGTAGATTATTCTGAATCATCTAAATCATCGCTGGTTTTATCTCAAATTTATTAGTTGTAATTTTCGGCCTTGCTATACTTTCTTGAACCATGTTCAGACTTGGAAATGCATAATCCCCTAAAGTTCTCTTGTTCTGAGCCATCTGTACATTTGCAAAAATGTGCCATGATAGCAGATTTCCTAATGTGTTACCGTTAGCATCGCCAAATAGTGGACTTTCACGTAGTACATTACCTGTAACAGGTAGTGGTAGATCATACATTTGTTTATGGTGTTGGTGTTGCTGTCGGCGATATCTAGGGATTATTCTCTCCGGGTTTGTTACTGCTACAATAGGCGTACCTCTACTGCGAGTCATACACTAAACCTAGAAATAGAGGATTTGTAGGTAATATAAATTAAAATTGTATTTATTCCCCAAAAAACTTCCTAACAATTCTTTTTAAGTGCAAAAATTAAAATTGAACTAGTGACGTTGCCTCCCGGCAACGACGCCAACAATTTGACTACCTCCGGAAGTACTAACGCCCGGAGTGTGAAGACTACAATAATATATAGAATGACAAGGCAGTATCCAAAAGTATACGGGTCAAGTTGTAATATAGTTTTACAATGAATTATATGAGTACTCCGAGGATTGTACCTAAGGTAGGCAAGTGCTAGATCAATTCTAGCCTAAACACTAAAAGATCTAATTAGCACTTTAAATAGGTTATAGTACGAGAACATAAAATAAAGATTTTTAAAGTTTTTAAAATGATAAAATAACATAAAATAAATAAAATTCAGGAGATGGAAAAGTACAGTAAATCAAATCCCAATTATGGGAGATTAGCTCGCTTCAGTACTCCCCATCAACTATTGCTTCAGGTTCTTCGTCAACCGACTAGTCACTACCCTAGCAAGATCTTCCAATCTTCCACTAACACAACGAGTCAACAAGAACTACTTATCTTCCGACCTCACTGCCCAATCTAGCTTGGGGTGAATGTGTTCACAAATGGGCAATACCAATTTTGGGTTAATTCCCACCTTGATGACTTTCATAGATTGTCAGGGCTAGGGTTCATTTCACGTTCTTCCTTTCCCAAATAGCTGATTCCTTGATTAACCCTATAAAATAATTACTAGATCATACCTCCACTAGCTAATTCCTTATAGAGGGATTAGTTCCTCATGGATTTCATAGGCAATATGAAATTGATATAAAGAGAAAGCATGCTAATTAAATCGACAAGATAAAGTAAATGAAAAAGCCTAATTGTATTGAAATTGAGCATGAATCCACAAAGTTTGAATGCTTCCACAAAATTAGATCTCTTGAAATCAACAAGAACAAATAAAAGAAATCTTAAACCTAAGAATGAAAGAAGACTAAACTAAATTTTACAGAGTGAATCTAGGCTAAAGTAATTATGTCCATAACATGTACCAAATATGTAACAACCCGATTTTGGGCCTAGTCGGAACAGTGGTTTTGGGACCACAAATTCGATGAGGAAAATTTTATTTTTATTACATTTTATGGTCTACGATATCACGAAATGATTTCATGAAAATTTTTTTGAAAATTTCAACGTTTGGGCACTCAATTTAGTCAAAAGGACTAAATTGTAAAAAGTGAAAAAGTTGAGTTCTACATTTTAGAGGTGTCCAATTGTTATGAAATTTTAAATTTGAGGTCGTTAAATGATAATTAGACCATTGGTTAATTTTTTGGACAAAAATGGACATGAAATAGGTGAAATAGAATATTTTTAAGTTAGGGGCATTTTGGTCATTTAGTAATTAAAACGAATTAAAAACAAAATTAAAAGCCAATTTTTGTCCATATTCAACCCCATGGCCGAATTTCACAAGGGGAAACCATGGCTAGGGTTTCTCAAGCTTTCAAGCTCGATTGTAAGTCCTTTCTAGCCCCGTTTTTAATGATTTTTACATTTTTGAAATCCTTGTAACACGATCTCTCTATTTCTACCATTTATTTGAGCTAGGGTTGATGTTTGAAAATTTACCCATATGAGAAATGCTTTTGTTTTGATGTTCAATGGATAATATGAATGCTCCGTGTGTAATAAACGATTTTTACTAAGTGATTTTCGGTGAAATTGTCAAAAAGGACTAGTTTGTAAAAAGTTGTAAAATGTGTGTAAGTGTGTGAATAAATGGAAATTGTGGACTGCTATAGTTATGAAAATGGTTCAGCTAGCCTTGAAATACAAATAAATTGAATAAAAATCATTTTACGAGCCTAGGAGCAAAAGTATAAATATGTGAAACATAAGGGGCAAAAATGTAATTTTGCCATAATATGATTTTTGGATCACATTGAGTAATGTGACTAATAAATAGACTAAATGAGATATTATAGATCAAAGAAAATGAGGTTCAGACCTGAAATGGGGGAAAATAATAAATTGACGATTAGGTCCTTCTTTGCCATTTTTGGTGTCGAGGTAAGTTTGTATGTAAATAATGCATCATTTTTACTTACGTTTTTATGTTTTGATATGTTTTATCAGATGTGGCTGAATATTGAATGAAATTGACAAAGTATCAAAATGTGAGAAATTTCCCGATTGAACCTTAGGAATAAAAATGGATACGAGTGACATGTTCACTAGAAACCTATGTGAAATCTAAGTGAGATAAGTGATCCGGGTGCTGGTCCGTACGTTCTTCCAGTGGCTGAGTTATCTGGCATGTGTTACGGATACTCGACAGCTTGTGTAAGCAGCACCATGTAGTTTTGTCAAGACCAACAGCTTGTGTGAGCAGACCCGAGATTATGACTATGTGAAACGGGTGCTGGTCTTATAAGTTCTACCAGTGGCTGGGTAATCCAGCATGTGTTTCGGATACCTGACAGCTTGTGTGAGTAGCACTTAGTAGTTACGTATGACCGACAGCTTGTGTGAGCAAACCCTTGTGTAACACCCCTTACCCGTATTCAACACCGGAATAGGGTACGAGGCATTATCAAAACACATACACTTGTAAACGTATTAAACTAAGTCATAAAATTTCATCCAAATTATACAAAATTAACTGCTAAATATTAAAGGCCAACATTTTAAGCCAAACCAATTATAACATATACAAATGACTAAGTCCTCTATACATGCCATAAACTTAAGAGGTTTGTATTCACTTTTACCCCACGATGATAGCTTGATAGTGTGATTACATCTCCGGCGATCTCCAACTCGAGTTAGCATACAACCCTATAAGATATGGGAAATGAAGGGAAGTAAGCTACAAAGCTTAGTAAGTAAGTATGTAAATAATAAGTGATTTCTTAACAGGCTTTTATAAATCTTCACAATATGTTCTCAAGATAATACAATCATAATTGCACATAGTTCCACTTTTTATTCATGTTCATCTCAAGTTGTCTACTCGAGTCACAGTCACTAAATTATTTATATCTTGAGCTACAGAACTCAAAATTAAGATCCGATAATTTTCCCTGAAACTAGACTCAAATATCTTATTACCATAAAATTTTCAGAATTTTTGGTTTAGCCAATTAGTACAGTTCCGACCATTCTTTGCTGAAATTTAATTATATTTTCGTACAGAATTCAAATTATATTCTAGTTTGTTTCTTATAACAATAGACTCAATAATAAATCTAACCATATAAATTATGTCCCAAAATTATATTTCTACAATTTTAAATGATTTTTCCAAGTCAGAATAGGGGATCTCGAAATCACTCTAAACCAGTCTCACAAAAATCTAAATATCTCAAAATATACAAATCCTTTGCTTTCTCTGTTTATTTTATATGAAAATAGACTCAATATGATTTAAATCAATATCTCATCCAACATATAATTCAATTTCTACTATTTATGGTGATTTTTTCAAAATCACGTAACTGCTACTGTTTCAATCTATTTTACTAAAAATTTTACTCTCCCATGTTTTCTTTATATTATTTCCATATATGCACACATAACACCAAGCATGTTCAATACTAGCCATACAAATGAATAATCATCACCAATATTTACGAGTACCCATAGTGGCGCTCAAACCATATCAGCCTTACCACAATTTCGATCACGTATCACATATCAAACACATTATGCACATATACACAGTCACATGCACCCTTGCTCACACGTACATTTTCCACATTTCTCAATTGATCACATTCACTCTTGCACTTATTCATAACATGATCGCACCAATCACCATTAGTAATTTATCTCGTTGAACCCCTTCGGAAAACACCCGATACTCGGTGGTCTCAGCACATAGCTCCACCTACACATAACTCGGCTTTCTTGTACACATGGTGAAGGTCTCTTATCACCCATGTGACCTAGCCATTCCATCTCGTAGCTTTCTTGTCTACATGGTGTCCAACACTAGGAACCACTTATATGACCTATCTACTCATAACCCGTAACTTTCTTGTACACATGGTATACACATAATATTACACATGTGACCTAGTTACATATGAAATTAATATCCCGTAGCTTTCTTGCACACATGGTGAAAGTCCCTTATCATCCATGTGGCCTAGCTACATATCAAATTTTGCCATCTCATAGCTTTCTTGTGCACATGGTGAAGGTCCCTTATCACTCGTGTGACCTAGCTACATATTGTCCGTATCTCTCGGTTTTCCAAAGGTTCAATCGAGAATTTCACATTCCATACATTTTCATATTATAGTTATCACCCAATGATTTCCATAATATCTAGCAAAATAATTATTGAACAAGCAAAATAAATGCATTATTTACATATCAACTTTCCATTTCACATGATAACCATAGTCATAGAAAACACCTTAAAGCACAACATTTCGACCCATTTTCCATGTCACCTATGTCACCTCGGATCATAAACATTATTATTAAATCAATTCACCAACATAATATACAAAACATGTAATTCAGCAAAATCAATTTAATACCACAATTTAGGTTTCAAACATACGTTACGACATTATTGCATTATTATTTACACACCAACTTACCTCGGATCCAGAAACGACAATTTACCAACTTTCTCGATTTTCGATTTCCCTCCCGTTCTAGGTCCAAATCTCATTTTTCGGGGTCTAAAACATCACATTTCACTTATTTAATTAATGTACTACTCAAAACAGTCCCTAACTCAAACTTTTGCAAAATTACAATTTTACACCTAAACTTTTACATATTTACACCTTTGCCCCAATACTCGAAAATTAAACTTCAGCCCTTATTCTTATGTTTTATAACATGCTGATCATTTTTCCCTCTATGGAAACATCAAATTCTTACTCTAACATACACTTATGGACATTAGGTATTTTTACCGATTATGTCGTTTTACTCGTTTTCACTTAAAATCGCTTAGTAAAAGTTGTTTAACATAATTTCAAGCTTCATATTCTACCATAAAACATCAAAATATACACTTTTCACCTATGGGTAATTTTCCAAAGATGAACCTTAGCATGAATTATTGGTAGCATAAGCTAAATCGAGCTACCGGGACTCCAAAACCGTAAATAAATTGAAAAATGGGGCTAGAACGGACTAACCATGAGCTTGGAAAGTTAAGAAAACCTTAGCCATGTCTTACCTTGGTAAATTTCGTCCATATGAAGAAGATGGACAAATTTGGCATTTTAATTTTGTTTTTAATTCATTTAATTTACAAAAGGACTAAAATGCCCTTACAAAAAAAATATCTTATCTAACATATACCATATCCATTTTGTCCAACAATTTAACCAATGGGCTAATTACCATTTAAGAACCTCTACTTTAAAATTTCATAGCAATTTGACACCTCTAACTTCTAGAACTCAAGTTTTGCACTTTTTACAATTTAGTCCTTTTGACTATATTGAGTGGCCAAACGTCAAAATTTTCGAACGAAATTTTCACGAAATCGTTCCATGAAATTGTAGACCATAAAAATATAATAAAAATAAATTTTCTTTCTTCAGATTTGTGGTCCCGAAACCACTGTTCCGACTAGGCCCTAATTCAGGATGTTACACCGTGAATGTAATTAGCTCGAGAGCGAGCCTATGTGAAAAGTGTGATATGAAGTATCTTTAGCTACAAGTGTGGCACTTATGTGCAAATTTTCATGTATTCGTTATTATTCCGATAAGATCAACGGGAAATTGACTAAGTGAAAATACATGTGATCATGTAACGACTAAGTGTAATGAATATGACTATGTAATGAATAAGTGCAGGTATAAGTGTGAAAATTGCTGAACAATGTGCTCGATATTTGATCGAACCTTCGGTAAGATGAAATGTAGTAAGTGAAATTATGAAAGAGTAAATTTAGCAACAAAACAGTTTTAGACAGCAGCAATTATGTAACTTTGGAAAATCACCAAAAATGGTGAAAATCGAAAAGAGGTTGAATAAGATATGAAATTAAAGCTGAATGGGTCTATTTTCACATAAAAGAAATGGTGTAAACAAAAGAATTCAATATTCTATGATATTCAAATTTTTGTGAGACTGGGTTAGAATGATGTTAGAATCCCCTATTCTGACTCTGGAAAATCATTAAAAATTTTATAAAAATAAATATGGTTTATAATTTATATTCTTAAATTTTATAATGAGTCTACTTTGAAGAGAAACAAACGGGAACATTATCCAAATTTCGTAAGATGAAATAATTAATTTTTAGTGCAGAGGGGTTGAAACTGTCGGACAACGAAACAGGGGAAATTTTAAAGAATAAACTGTACTTATTGGATAAATCAAAAATTCTTAAAATTTTATGGTAAGAATATATGTGAGTCTAGTTTCAGAGAAAATTATCAGATCTTAATTTAGAGTTATGTAGCTTGAGATATAAATAATTTAGTGACTGTGACTCGAGTAGACAACTTGAGATGAACATAAATATGTAGTGGAACTATGTGCAATTATGATTGTGTTATCTTCAGAACATATTGTGAAGATTTGTAAAAGCCTTTTAATAAATCACTTATTATTTATAGGCCTACTTACTAAGCTATAATGTTTACCCCCTTCCTTTCTTTTTTCCTATAGTGTCATAGATACTAGCTCGAGATGGAGGTCGTCGGACATTCTATCACACTAAGAAGCTATGGATTGGTATCGATGATTTTTATTCTAGGTTTTTAAGCCTATGGCATGTATAGGGACTTGGTCATTTGTGTACATGTTATTATGAGTTGGCCTAGAATATTGGCCTATGCTAATTAAAGGTCATTGTTGTATAAGGCCATTTGATGTGGCCAATATTTGTTATGTTATAAGTCTAAGATGAAGCATTACATGTGTAACACCCCAAAGCCGGCTTATGCGTTAAGTCCAGATTTGGCATGCCACACAAATTGAACTTACATCTAGTCATCAATGATTTAAAGAAAACAAATCTTCAAAACAATTTTGGAGATGGAGTTTATCAAAAATTTGAAATCCATGATTTTAAAACGTAAGAGTTTATAATTTGATTTTCAGAGAAATAATTGGTTGAAATAATTTCATAAAAGAGTTTTCACAGAAATTTCACGAGTTGATGATATTTAAGAAAAACCCCCTTTTTATACGTAAATTTAAGAAACATTTATAGAAATTAAAACAGTCCCGTTTAACTATCTAAAACATTTTAAAATCCATCCACGAAATAAAAATCCATGAAAATAATACCAAAGGCCTTATTACATTGCAACTGAAATAATACTTAAATAGAAATACATAAAAGAAGTTCAAAGTTTATAAAAACCCATCATTCGTAGTATGGCCTCCACACGAAGTCATCCCCGGCCCAAGCCTCCATCAATTATCATTACCTGAGAAGGGTAAGAAAAACGGGGTGAGTTACTTAGAACTCAGTGTGTAACCCACTTACCGTGCCACTGGGCCAGAACCATTTAAGCATATAATTGGGCTTGAGCCCATTTTCAAATGTACAAAATATATATCAAATATAAAATGCATGTGATATGCAATTCCCAACCAAGCCTAAATTTCCATCCGCTACACACCACCTGTACCAACCAGCACACCTGTGGGGATCAAGCCAACCCACCCCGCAACACACCAATCGCAGGCATAAAGCCATTTAAAATGATTGTGGCAGAGCCACCGAACTAGATTGTGGCAGAGCCACTCGAACTAGATTGTGGCAGAGCCACTCAAACTAGATTGTGGCAGAGCCACTCAAACTAGATTGTGGCAGGGCCACTCGAAACTTCTCTTCAATTTCAGCCCAACCCATGCAATCATCTATGCATATACAAAACATAACAATATTCATAAGATAATTTCAACATAAGGCCCATAATACAAGTCGGCCCATTAAGCAAACTAGCAATTGGCCCATTAATCGATCTAGCAAAATTTGGCCCATTAATCGATCTAGCAAATTTGGCCCATTAATCGATCTAGCAAAATTTGGCCCATTAATCGATCTAGCAAATTTGGCCCATTAATCGATCTAGCAAATTTGGCCCATTAATTGATCTAGCAAATTTGGCCCATTAATCACATAATGCCCTTTTTACAATTTTCATACTTGGCCAATTTATCAAATAATTCGTATAGCCCATGATAACGGTCCGTCTCGGGTTAGGAGGCGAATCGTAAATGTTGCCCGATCGTAAATTAGGTAGTTTCTCGTTTAATTAACAAAGGGATAATTTTATTGGAAATTAAATCTTTGAAAGTAAAAATAGGTGAGGGGTTGAAATGGATACGTATTTGAAACAAGAAAGAACCTTTAATAAAAATTAAAGACCCGAATCTTATAGGTTTCAAATTGATGGAAGGAGTTTCGAAATAAAACCGAGACCCACTATCTAGCGAGATAGGAACCAACGGTATAGGTAAATGAACGCCACACCCGTGAGGATGATAAGTTCAAAACAAGGAAAGAACGATGCCACTAGAAAACTAGATAAGTCAATTCAAGCTTGAGAATTAGGAGAGTGAATACTCACCAAAAGAAATTTTTCTTTCATTCAAATTCAAGTTTTTTTTACAAATGAAAATAAACGTCCTATTTATAGCTACTAGCCGAATGGTCAAAATACCAAGCTTGAAATTGTTTAATTCTCGTGGGTGCCTTCAATTTGCATTATCTTCATGAAGTTGCCGTCCAAGATTTTGATCACCAAAGCTTTATGTTGTCCACCACCACCATCATTCCCACCATTGTTTAATTTGCCATCCATTATCTCAAAATAAATAATTTTTAAAATCCAATTCATGCTCCAAGTGTCTACCGTCCATGCACCTTCAATTTAGCAAATTTCCTTTTAAAGCACTTTAAATCTCAGCACATGCTCTAATTAATTTTAATTCTTAGCTTGTACAAAGCCTCCATGCCGTCCACCTAGGTAAGTGCTTGTATTATTTTATGCAATCCATGGTTTGCCGTCCATCCCCTTAATTCATGGTTCTTCCATTTGCATTTGTTTATTCTCCCATTAATCTCCCAAATGCCGCCCAATTCAAGCTCCAATCTATAATGCTCCCATTAATCCATTTCATGCTTGAATAAGCTCCACCTTTGCCTTCATTGCCGTCCAACAAGTGTTCCACTCCCTAGGATTTTTTAATTGTCACATGCTCTATCATGCTCCAACAATTGAATAAATAATCATCCCCTAACATTTTGCCCATTGCCGTCCATCACTAAGCACACATGCACATTCTCTTAATTATTTATTCTATAGTTTTTTCATGTGCTTATTTTCATTTATTTAGTCCTCCACCATTCATGCCTTCAATTGTTTAACTATGCTCCATATTTTAATAATCCCAAAGCTCTCCCATACATCCCAAATAGTGCCGTCTACTATATTCACAAGAGGACAAGAATTGTGTTTCCTTATTTTATTCAAAGCATGCCGCCCCTCCCCCCTTAATCAACACATGTTCTTCCTTTTATTTAATTTATGCCTAACACCACATATGTCCTTATAGCCGTTCAAATCCCCACTAATCACACACTTGCACTTTTCATTTATTTACCCCCAATATTCCCTATTGTCGTCCAAGGTAAATTCCCATGCTCCCCATTTAATCCTGCAGCATTGACCCTTGGGTGATTTCCTATAAAACAAATAACCCAAACATTAATTTGAATAAAATTTAACTTGAACCAAAAATTAAAATACTTTATTCTAAACACCAGACATATTAAAACTACATTAACTAAACAATCTAATTGCAGCAAAAATAATAAATGATTGAATTAATTAATTAACTTAAACTAAGTTAACTAATTTTTATTTCAAAGACTCGATTTATTTAAAGCAATAAAAATTAAAATTTCAAATTAAAATTTTGGCGTCGAGCTTCGTCGACTTGAAAATTCGTGCTGCCCCGGGTGTGCCCGTATCAGCCCGTCTATCACATAAGGCTCAAAATATTACTTTTTAACAAAATAGCCCATTAAGGGCAATTCCGTAATTTCAACAACTTTAATACTGATTTCATGCATTTACACAAAAAGTGTTAATATATCGTATTTTCCAATTTTACCAACTTTACGATTTTTATTCTAATGCTTACGGTATAATATCTAACCCAATGAGATAGGTGTGAAATTACACACCTGATTATGGAGAGAACTATACTTTCCCGCTCGTCGGTACCTAAATACGTATCACACTCGATTAGAACACTGATACTAAATATAAATCTATGTTAAGATAACTGATCTAGATCTTTACCCTCGGAATTTCGAACAACAATTATTTGTGGTTTCTCCCTGATTGATGGTTCATAACCCGTTGAAGAACCATGAACAGTCAATGGCTCAGGAGTACGAATGACTTCAAATAATTGATTTTCACCAGAGGAGGGTCCACAACCCGGTGGAAAATCTCGGATTGCCGAAACAGCCCTTCGCTTGAATCTAGGGGGAATAGCGAATCCACCCCTCTTCCGAACACTATTCACTACTCTTTTCGAACCTATCTTGTTTTCCACAAAAACTTACGTTCACGGAAATGATAATCGAGTGATAATGTCCCCTAAAACTAAATCGATTAGTAAACCATCTATAACGATATGACGAGTAATATACAAATCCTTGATAGAAACCCTTACCTTAACACTTCGAATCAATTTCTAGCGATTCACGATGATTACGAATACTCTGAGTTCGGCCTTCTTTATAACACTATTAAAATGAAAAGATCGTCTAAGAGAAAAGGATAGAGGATGCTATTTTCGGTCAAAAGACCCTCCCAAACTAAAATATATATTCAGCTAAAGAAAAGAAGAGAATAAAGATTCGAAAAAAGTTCTTACCGATTGATTACAACGAAGGTTGAAAGAATAATCAACAAAAACAATATAAGTGAAGAGAAGATTCGGCTTGAAGGAAAATTGGAGAAAATGGTGTTAGCACCATTCGGCCATGGGGAGTAAGAGATGGGAGACAATGTGTTTTGGGTTTTTTTCAAATGTGAGAAAGGAGCAAAGAGTGAGATTTGGGACAAAGAAGCATTCGACAATGGTGAAGAAGAGAAGAAAAGAAAAATGGCCTTTATGCTTTGGTATTTCGGCACAAGGGAGAGAGTGTCTTGAGATGTTAGGCAAAAATATGACCAAATGGTAAAAATGAAATGAAATAGCCAAAAGAAATAAAGCTTACCTATTGCTCAAATTTGGCTAGGAGAAAGAGTTTAGAGAGAAATGAAAATTTTACACAAAATACTAAGAATTGACCAAAACTAACTCCTAATCCTAGCCAAACTACTAACAACATTCGGCCACTCCTCCCTAGCCACAAAACCATCCATGTACATTGGCCAAAAGTCAAAGCTTTAGCCACCCAAAAGTTTCCAAGGCAATATCCTTGATTCATGCCTAGTGTTCCCCCTACATTCCATAAGTTTAGGATTTCTTTCCCCAAGTTCCATGCTTACCTTAACCATTAGCCACCTTGCCATAAGTAAAATAGTCCAACCTTACCAAATATAATGCTTGACCGACACATGCTATAAAGGTGCAAAAAATAAAAGTCACCAAAATGCAATCCATGGGATTCGAACCTCTTCACTCAAGCAACATTTATGGCGCCAACTCCACTTTACTACTAGCTCATCTTATGCTAGTTTTTGACACTTAATTTCCTTAAACATCATGTTCACTTGATCCACTTCAATAAAGTACTCATTTCTAAAATTTATTCTAATTTCGAATAATCCCGAGCCTTCTCAAGACTATATTAAGCACACAAATTGAATCATCCACAAGCTAAGCACCAAAAACATGCAACATATCGATACTCAATTTTTAGGATGTTACAACTCTACCCCCTTAAAGAGAATTTCGTCCTCGAAATTTACCTGGTTAAAAGAGGTGAGGATATTATTGTCGAATTGCATCCTCAGGCTCCCACGTAGCTTCCTCCACTCCGTGATTACGCCATAGAACCTTAACCAACGACACAGTCTTCTTTCTTAGCACCTTAATATCATGGTCTAAGATTTTCACTGGTTCCTCCTCGAAAGACAAGTCTGACCTAAACTCCACTTCTTCTACCGGTACTATGTGAGACAGATCCGATCTATAACGCCTCAGCATAGAAACATGGAAAACACTATGAATCTGACTCAACTTCGGAGGTAATTCAAGCTGATAGGCCACTGGTCCTACACACTTCAACACACGGTACGGTCCAATGAACCTAGGGCTCAACTTGCCCTTCCTTCCAAATCTGAAAATCTTCTTCCAAGGTGAGACTTTCAGAAAGACCTGATCTCCCACCACAAACTCAATATCCTTACGCTTCAGATCCGCATACGACTTTTGTTTATCCGAAGCTTCCTTTAACCGCGCTCGGATCACCTTTACCTTTTCTTCCGTCTCAGATATCAACTCAGGACCCAACAATTGTCGTTCCCCCAATTCAGTCCAACAAGTAGGGGTACGACACCTACGACCGTATAAAGCTTCATAGGGCGCCATTTGGATACTGGATTAGTAACTGTTATTATACGCGAACTCTGCCAACGGTAGGAAATCCTCCCAACTACCTTTGAAGTCAATCACACAACCCCTTAACATGTCTTCCAAAATCTGAATTACTCTTTCTGACTGACCATCTGACTGGGGATGAAAAGTCGTACTGAAGTTTAACTTTGTTCCCAAAGCCTCATGTAAAGCTTTCCAAAACTGTGATGTAAACCTAGGATCCCTATCCGATATGATAGACACCGGTACACCATGCAACCTCACGATTTCAGATACATACAGCTTAGCCAACTTCTGTAGCGAGTAATCCGTACGAACTGGTAGAAAATGAGCAGTCTTCGTTAATCAACAGAATCTTTCTTAGTAGGTGTTAAGGGTAACCCACTAACAAAATCCACCGTTATCCGCTCCCATTTCCATAGAGGAATCTTTACCGGTTGCAATAAACCCGATGGTAATTAATGTTCCGCCTTCACTTGTTGACACGTTAAACACTTTCCCACAAAATCAGTAACCTCCCGCTTTAACCTTGGCCACCAATACTACTCACGGAGATCCCGATACATCTTATTTTCTCCAGGGTGCATAGCATAAGGGCTACTATGCGCCTCTCGTAGAATCATTTGTCTCAAATCCGAATCCATGGGCATACAAACTCTTACACGAAAACACAGCACGCCATGCTTATTCAATCCAAAGTCCCCTATTATACCACTTTCAACTTGTTGCATTAAAGGACCCAACTTTTCATCTGATAACTACTTTTCCTTGATCTGTTCTAACCACAATGGTTTCACCTGAAGTTCCGGTAACAGACTGCCATCCTCATACAAACTGAGATGAGCAAACATTGCTCTTAACTCCGATACCACCTTACGACTCAACGTGTCTGGCACAACGTTAGCCTTTCCAGGATGGTACTCGATTGAGAAGTCATAATCCTTTAACAACTCCACCCATCTCCATTGTCTCAAGTTCAACTCCTTTTGCGTAAGGAGGTACTTAAGACTCTTATAGACCCTATAAATGATCGACTTCTCACCGTAGAGATAGTGCCTCCAAATCTTTAAGGCAAACACCACCGCAGCCAAGTCCAAGTCATGAATAGGATAGTTGACTTCATGCGGCCTTAACTGAAGAGAAGCATAAGCCACCACTTTTCCACCTTGCATTAGCACACATCCTAAACCAGTGTGTGACGCATCACAGTAAATGATAAACTCCTTTCCAGCCTCAGGCTGAATCAGTACTGGCACTTCCGTCAAAATCTTCTTCAGTTTCTCGAAACTTTCTTGTTGTTCATCAGTCCACACATACGGTACTCCTTTTCGCAACAGCTTAGTTAGGGGTGCAGCAATCAACGAAAACCCCTCAACAAAGCGTCTATAGTAACCAGCCAAACCCAAGAAACTCCAAATCTCAGCCACTGACTTCGGTGGTTTCCAATCCAACACAGCCTCTACCTTCCGAGGATCAACTCTTATTCCTTCGGCTGACACCACATGACCCAAGAAAGTCACTTCCTTCAACCAAAATTCGCATTTACTGAATTTGGCATAAAGTTGCTTATCTCGCAAAATTTGCAACACAATACGCAAATGTGAGTCATGCTCTTCTTCATTCTTTGAATATACCAAGATATCATCTATGAACACCACTATGAACCGGTCTAGATAGGGTTGAAAGACTCGGTCATGTTCATCAATGCAGTTGGTGCATTGGTCAAACCAAACGGCATCACCAAAAACTCATAATGTCCATAACGAGTTCAGAATGCCGTCTTATGAATATCTGCCTCTTTCACCTTGAGTTGATGATAACCTGATCTCAAATCAATCTTGGAGAAAACTGAAGCTCCTCTCAATTGATCAAACAGGTCGTCAATTCTCAGCAATGGATACCTATTCTTGATCGTCAATTTATTCAACTGCCTATAATCAATAAACATACGCATCGACCCATCCTTCTTCTTGACGAACAAAACTAGTGCTCCCTACGGAGACATACTCGGTCGAATAAATCCCCGATCCAACAATTCTTGAATTTGGGCTTTAAGCTCCGCTAACTTCTTCGGCGCCATACTATAAGGAGCAATGGACACCGGAGCCGTTCCGGGCAAAAGCTCAATGCCAAATTCTACTTCCCGATCTGGACGTAAACCAGGAAGTTTTTCGGGAAAGACATCTGAAAATTCCTTCACCGTTCTCACATCTTCCACTGATAATTCCTTGGCATCCAAAGCACTAATGAAGGCTAAGAATGCTCCATACCCTTTCCGCACCAACTTTTCTACCTTCAACACAAATACCACATTTGCCAAAAAGTTCCTTCGCTCGCCTATTATTACTACCTCCTTATCATCCACAGTCCTTTTTGACACCCGCTTTTCAGCACAATCCAATTGCGCCCGGTGCTTCACCAACCAATCCATGCCCAAAATAAGATCAAACTCGCCGAAAGGCAATTCCATCAAGTCCGCCAAAAATATTTCTCTTTGGATTTCTAAGGCCACGTCTCTAAACAATTTATTCACAATTACAAACTGTCCTAAAGGACTAATTACCGTCATCTCTCTATCGGTAATCTCAGATCTAATATTCAGGTTTCCAGATATGGCACTAGCAACATACAAGTGGGTAGACCCGATATCTATCAAAGCAGTAACAGGTACATCAAAGATGAAGAACGTACCAGTTATCACGTCAGGTGCATCGCCATCTTCACGACGCCTAACCGAATAGACCAACCCCGGTTGTCTTGCCTCCGCGTTACCTCTAAAGCCATTTCCTCGACCCGGTGCACCTTGACCACGTCCGATACCATTACCACCATGACCTGATCCCTGACCTCTCGGTGGCTGCTGAGTACCTCTAGCTGGTTGAGCATCAGAGTTACGAGCTTCCTGAGTCGGATCAGTCCGTCGAGGGCAATTCTTATATTGATGAT
The DNA here is from genome assembly GCA_005393395.2 of Gossypium australe. Taxonomy (NCBI): domain Eukaryota; kingdom Viridiplantae; phylum Streptophyta; class Magnoliopsida; order Malvales; family Malvaceae; genus Gossypium; species Gossypium australe. The sequence continues at coordinate 19,705,310 of CM016615.1, forward strand.
CCTTGGAACCACATTTATAACAGGCACAGTTTTCCTCCAGCATTCCCCAAGGTGTCGTTTCCCACAGTCGGCACAGTCTCGACTCTGATTGGTAGTCACAGGTGCTCTAACTTGAGCTGGCTCATCATTTCGAGGCCTCTTCTGGAACCTTTTAGAAGAACCAGAGTACTTAAAATCCCTCTTGCCTCTGACTCTTTCCCGTTCTGGCGTTCTGAGTTCTTAGCCTCTTCGGCTATCTTGGCTTTCTCTGCAAGCGAGACAAATGTCCGTACTTGTTGTGGGGCTATCAGTACCCGCAACTCATCATTTAGCCCATCTTCAAAGCGTACACAACGCTCATGATTAGTCGGCACTATTGTACGAGCATAACGGCTCAAGCGAAGAAATTTTGCCTCGTAAGCTGCCACCGTCTTATTTCCTTGAACCAACTTCAGGAATTCCTTCCTCCAGGCATCCACATAACTTGTCCAGACATACTTCCCTTGGAAAGTAGCTTTGAAGAAATCCCAAGTAACCAATGCAGCCTCGGTGCCTTCTCGAACAGTAAGCCACCATTGATACGCCTCGTCCCTTAACAAGGACACGGCTCCTCTTAGCTTCTGCTCAGTGGTGCACTCCAAATCGTCCATGATTCGTTCCACTACCTCGAGCCAATATTCCGCAACATTCGGAGCTACACCGGAGACACCTCTAAAAACCTTGGCACCACTTGATTTAAGTTGTTCCAATATTGATCCACGAACTGCTGGGCCAGCTCTATTCCCGACAACCCTTTTTAGGACTCGCAACATTGCTTGAGTCAAAGCATTGTCCTCTCTTGTATGATCATGTGATCCAGTCTCACTCCCGGGTGACGCAGGTACATCCATTTCCAGCATATGACCCGTCGCTTCGGTTGCACCCCTAGCACCTCGTCCTCTACCATGGCCACGTCTACCGCGTCCACATCCACATCCTCTAGTGCTCATAATGACTAATTCGATTTAATCTGATTACAAGTTTTATGAATCAGAATATTATTTCAGTGTTTATTAACGATATTTTATGAGATATAAGAGATAAAGTTATTTTCGCAATCACATCCTATAGTCTCGATCTCTACCGTTTTCAACACCTAAAACTAGAAGTTCTAGAGTGTTCCTATGATCATATCACAATAATAAACATTTAATATACAAATACTTACTTGACTTGGTGCGGGATGCTCGTGGTACCATACTACCTTTAAAACATAAAGTCTAAAAATTTAAACAGTTTTAAACAAAAATTGTTGTTGAACCCAAACACAGTCGAGTTTTGAAGCTGGCTCTGATACCATTAAATGTAACACCCCAAAGCCAACCTATGCGTTAAGTCCAGATTTGGCATGCCACACAAATTGAACTTACATCTAGTCATCAATGATTTAAAGAAAACATATCTTCAAAACGATTTTGGAGATGGAGTTTATCAAAAATTTGAAATCCATGATTTTAAAATGTAAGAGCTTATAATTTGATTTTCAGAGAAATAATTGGTTGAAATAATTACATAAAAGAGTTTTCACAGAAATTTTACGAGTTGATGATATTTAAGAAAAACCCCCTTTTTATATGCAAATTTAAGAAAACATTTATAGAAATTAAAACAGTCCCATTTAAGTATCTAAAACATTTTAAAATCCATCCACGAAATAAAAATCCATGAAAATAATACCAGAGGCCTTATTACATTGCAACTGAAATAATACTTAAATAGAAATACATAAAAGAAGTTCAAAGTTTATAAAAACCCATCATTCGTAGTATGGCCTCCACACGAAGTCATCCCCGGCCTAAGCCTCCATCAATTATCATTACCTGAGAAGGGTAAGAAAAACGGGGTGAGTTACTTAGAACTCAGTGTGTAACCCACTTACCGTGCCACTGGGCCAGAACCATTTAAGCATATAATTGGGCTTGAGCCCATTTACAAATGTACAATATATATATCAAATATATAATGCATGTGATATGCAATTCCCAACCAAGCCTAAATTTTCATCCGCTACACACCACCCGTACCAACCAGCACACCTGTGGGGATCAAGTCAACCCACCCCGCCAACACACCAATCGCAGGCATAAAGCCATTTAAAATGATTGTGGCAGAGCCACCGAACTAGATTGTGGCAGAGCCACTCGAACTAGATTGTGGCAGAGCCACTTGAAACTTCTCTTCAATTTCAGCCCAACCCATGCAATCATCTATGCATATACGAAACATAACAATATTCATAAGATAATTTCAACATAAGGCCCATAATACAAGTTGGCCCATTAAGCAAACTAGCAATTGGCCTATAATCGATCTAGCAAAATTTGGCCCATTAATCGATCTAGCAAATTTGGCCCATTAATCGATCTAGCAAATTTGGCCCATTAATCACGTGAGGCCCTTTTTACAATTTTCACACTTGGCCTATTTATCAAATAATTCGTATAGCCCATCTATCACATAAGGCTCAAAATATTACTTTTTAACAAAATAGCCCATTAAGGGCAATTCCGTAATTTCAACAACTTTAATACTGATTTCATGCATTTACACAAAAAGTGTTAATATACCGTATTTTCCAATTTTACCAACTTTACGATTTTTATTCTAATGCTTACGGTATAATATCTAACCCAATGAGATAAGTGTGAAATTACACACCTGATTACGGAGAGAACTATACTTTCCCGCTCGTCGGTACCTAAATATGTATCACACTCGATTAGAACACTGATACTAAATATAAATCTATGTTAAGATAAATGATCTAGATCTTTACCCTCGGAATTTCGAACAACAATTATTTGTGGTTTCTCCCTGATTGATGGTTCATAACTCGTTGAAGAACCATGAACAGTCAATGGCTCAGGAGTACGAATGACTTCAAATAATTGATTTTCACCAGAGGAGGGTCTACAACCCAGTGGAAAATCTCGGATTGCCGAAACAGCCCTTCGCTTGAATCTAGGGGGAATAGCGAATCCACCCCTCTTCTGAACACTATTCACTACTCTTTTCGAACCTATCTTGTTTGCCACAAAAACTTACGTTCACGGAAATGATAATCGAGCGATAATGTCCCCTAAAACGAAATCGATTAGTAAACCATCTATAACAATATGACGAGTAATATACAAATCCTTGATAGAAACCCTTACCTTAACACTTCGAATCAATTTCTAGCGATTCACGATGATTACAAATACTCCGAGTTCGGCCTTCTTTATAACACTATTAAAATGAAAAGATCGTCTAAGAGAAAAGGATAGAGGATGCTATTTTCGGTCAAAAGACCCTCCCAAACTAAAATATATATTCAGCTAAAGAAAAGAAGAGAATAAAGATTCGATAAAAAAGTTCTTACCAATTGATTAAAACGAAGGTTGAAAGAATAATCAACAAAAACAATATAAGTGAAGAGAATATTCGACTTGAAGGAAAATTGGAGAAAATGGTGTTAGCACCATTCGGCCATGGGGAGTAAGAGATGGGAGACAATGTGTTTTGGGTTTTTTTCAAATGTGAGAAAGGAGCAAAGAGTGAGATTTGGGGCAAAGAAGCATTCGGCAATGGTGAAGAAGAGAAGAAAAGAAAAATGGCCTTTATGCTTTGGCATTTCGGCACAAGGGAGAGAGTGTCTTGAGATGTTAGGTAAAAATATGACCAAATGGTAAAAATGAAATGAAATGGCCAAAAGAAACAAAGCTTACCTAATGCTCAAATTCGGCTAGGAGAAAGAGTTTGGAGAGAAATGAAAATTTTACACAAAATGCTAAGACTTGACCAAAACTAACTCCTAATCCTAGCCAAACTACTAACAACATTCGGCCACTCCTCCCTAGCCACAAAACCATCCATGTACATTGGCCAAAAGTCAAAGCTTTAGCCACCCAAAAGTTCCAAGACAACATCCTTGATTCATGCCTTGTGTTCCCCCTACATTCCATAAGTTTAGGATTTCTTTCCCCAAGTTCCATGCTTACCTTAACCATTAGCCACCTTGCCATAAGTAAAATAGTCCAACCTTACCAAATATAATGCTTGACCGACACATGCTATAAAGGTGCAAAAAATAAAAGTCACCAAAATGCAATCCATGGGATTCGAACCTCTTCACTCAAGCAACACTTATGGCGCCAACTCCACTTTACTACTAGCTCATCTTATGCTAGTTTTTGACACTTAATTTCCTTAAACATCAAGTTCACTTGATCCACTTCAATAAAGTACTCATTTCTAAAATTTATTCTAATTCTGAATAATCCCGAGCCTTCTCAAGATTATATTAAGCACACAAATTGAATCATCCACAAGCTAAGCACCAAAAACATGCAACATATCGATACTCAATTTTTAGGATGTTACAACATGGATGTGCATGCTTGTTTGGGTTGGATCAGTGAATGTGTGATAATTATCTGTGGCAAATACTAAATGTGAATGGTTGAGAAAGTTATATGCTATGATTAGTTAAGTGTATGTGTGGTTGTTCATGATGAATGTGATTTGTAAATGGTATGTGGATGTCTTAGTGTGGATGTTTGAATTCTTAATAATACCATGTTGTGTGATGATAAATTTGTATAAGTGTATAAGTGTTTTGAGGTGGCAAAGGGCTTGGTAAATAGCCTTACTTGTGGCCACATAGCCATGTGCCCAAGGTGTGTGAAGTCTGCACTTGATTTTCGGAAATTCGAAGCACCACATGGCCTAACACACGGGCGTGTATCTCGACTGTGTGAAGGACATGGCCTTGGACACGGGCATGTGCCCCTGTTTTTCAAGAAATTTTTTAATGTTTTCCAAAGTTCTCAGTTTAGTCCCGGACCACTTCCAAAGTATGTATTGGCCCTCGTAGGCCCTATTTAAGGACTCAAAGATAAAAATTTGAAAAGTTTTAATTTTGATGAAGTTTTATGACTCAGTTTAATACATTTACAAGTGTATGTGTTTCGGTAAAGCCTCGTACCTTATTCCAGCATTGAGTACGGGTAAGGGGTGTTACAAAACAAGCCTATTTATAGCTTTTAGGTGGCCATCATCCTTAATCCTAGGTTAGCTGACCTCCTCAAGCCTTAGGTTTAATTGTGTAGACCAAAATTTCTTTGCTTCGTATTTAATTTTCGTCACAAAGTCATTGTCGTGATGCACCAGGAACTGTGTCGCGATAGAGGTGGCAATATAGTCCTCCTTAAGACGTCTTTAGCGGTATGTCGCGAAACCCTCAATCTGTGTCGCAACATCGAAGGTAGACTTTAGTTTTTCTCCATTCTGTTCCCCATGTTATGATGTCGAGTCATCCAAGTTGTGACATAACGACTAGAATTCATTTAATACACCTTCTATTGGTCTCCTACACACTCATAGAGTGTGTTAGCTCGCCCTTGGGCCTCATTTGGCCCTTAAGGTCAATAAAGGACTCAATTTGCACATTTTATTGAATGTAAAGAAAACTAAGAAAATTTAACTAAAATATAACAAAAATGTTTGTATTCAAGCTCCTTAAATGTGAAAACCAGTTTAATCTACTACACTGAATTACGGCAGATCACTTCTCGAGGTGATTACCAAGCCAATTTTCACCATTTGTGCAAAACTGTCAAAAATAAATAAAATTTGTGTAAATTCATTATAAAAATATTTAAAATTCAATATCTTAATAATTTGAGTCCAAATTAATTATTTTATAATTTTAGTATGAATTTCGACAAAAAATATTACTAAACTGCATGATTTAGAGCTAAAAAGGTGTTGAAAAAAAAATATTTATATATATATATTTTTTTTTTCGTGTTTTCATCTTTCTCATTCTTTATGTTGATGACATTCTACCCATTAGGAATGATGTACGAACATTGTCATTGGTTATATTGTGGTTAACTCAATAGTTTAGCATGAAAGGCTTGGGAGAAACTAAATTTGTTCTAGATATTCGAATCCTAAGGGATCAAAAGAAAAAAATGATAGCATTATCCAAAGCTTCATACATAGACAAGATATTGGAATTTTATGCAATGACTGATTCGAAATCAACCTTCTGAATCAGGATTTCATCTTTCTTTGGATGATTGTCCTAAGAGAACAAAATAAAGAGAAAACATTAGAAAGGTTCATTGTGCTTCGGTAGTAGGAAGTCTTGTGTATGCTATTTTATGCAAACGTCCAATTATATGTTTTACAGTGGGGTTGGTGAGTCGATATTAGGCCAATCTAGGACCAAGACACTGGCAAGTAATCAAGTATATACTCAATTATTTACGGAGAACGAGGGATTATATGCTTTTGTATTCTGGAGTTGATCTTACTCATGTCGAATGTATTGATTCTGACTTCCAAATATCTCGAAATTTAAAGAGATCAACATTGGGCTGTGTTTTTGCTTTAGATGGCGACTCTATAGTATGAATAAGTGTCAAGTAGGGTTACACTGCTAACTTCACTATAGAGGGTCGAATATAAGGTATGGAAAAGCCATGACACTATGAGAGTATGAATATAGCTAAACCTTAAAGAAACCACATAAGGACAAAACATATTGATAGAAAGTATCATAAGGGAGACGGTTGTGTTTGTCAAAACAGTGGATGTAGTCAAATATCACATCTGATGACAAAACTTGGGTATTTGTATCACTAAGACTCTGGTAGCTAGAGAGTTATTTGGGAAACATATGGAGGGCATATGGATGTGAAACATGACTCATTTACTTCACTAGGGTAAGTAAGAGGCTGTTGGATCTGGTGCCTTAAGTGTAGTATTTTCGTCTATGTACACTTGTAATTTTTTCAAACAGATTAGTTAATATTTTTTTCATAAATTACATTAATACCCTTTTATATTATCCTCATGTGGTTTTTTCATGTAAAGCAAAATAGAAGCAAATATTGGCTCATTGGTTATCTAATGTTTAAACCAATACTAAGCGGTATTACGTGGTCGAGTCGTAGAACGAAAAGACAACTTGTATTAGTAGACAAACCTAAATATGTCCTTAGTCTAAACGAAAATGAGCAAACCGATTTAAAGACTAATATGTCATTTATCAAGTCCGATTGGGAAGATGCATTTTCTTAGGCATCGGAGTGGATGACTCCCAAAAGATAGAGACATAGTTGTGACGTACTTAACTGACAGTATATTGAACTGGACCTAAGAAGAATAAATCTTGAATCCATTTATCGATTTATTCACTTGTGACGTTCATAGTGTATCATACCTTAATCTTGAGCGGATGAAGGATTATGTATGCGTGACTCGTATACTTTGATGTAAGTAAAAGCCTGAGTTCAAATAGATAAGGAACTGAAAGCTGGTCCGTTAGGTATATGACTTCTACTGTAACAGCTCATTTATCTGAAGTGTCAAAACAGTGGTTTCGGGGCCACAAATTTGACATGTGAGTCTGTAAATATTATTATTTAATATTTAAAAATATTATATGGTGTATTGATAAAATTTGATTTAATGATTTTTGGTTAAATGGAAGAACAATTAGGTTCAAGTGGTATGACCTTAAAGTCAAGTTGTTTTAGAAAATGAGGTATCGGGACCTCATTTCTGTATATTTACGGAGTGTTATTGAGGTTGTATTAAAGTTTCATTAAGAAATATTACTGTTTATATAGTTAATTAATTAAAAAGAACTAAATCATAAAGGATGTAAAATTTGATTACTACTAGATTTGAATGATTAAATGGCTTAATGAATGATAGTAAATGGAGTTGAATGGTAAATATACCATTTTTAAAAGGTGTGGATGGTTAGTGGAGTTATTTAGTTACAAAAATAATGTTTATTAATTATAAAAACATTATATTATATGTTATAATCTTAATTAAATAAGAAAAAGGAAAATAAAAAAGATGATTCATTCGTCTGCTTCATTTTGAGTCAAAACAAAAAATGGGAGAAGAAACCTAGCCCACATATAGCTTCAAGCAACAATTGTTAAGTCGTTTTTTATCGGTTTCTTGTAATTTTTATGTTTTTGAGATCGTTGCAACTAGGCCCAGCTAGCTCGTACCTTTTTTTTTTTGAAACTGTTAAAGATTTTGAATGTCTCCATTGATGAATTTTTGTGATTTTAGATGTTAAATGATGAATTTGAGGTATTAGTTGTTATATATAAGTTTTTTGTAAGTGATTTTGATGAATTTAACGATTAGAGACTAAATTGCTGAAATAGTAAAAATTCAAGGACTTGATGTTAAATTGTTACAAATATGGGCTGTAATGGAAGCTATGACATTTAATTGATATGGGTTTTCAATAAAATTGGTTTATTTGCATGATTAGGACATAGGGACTAAATACGATAAAAATGAAAAGTTGAGGGCAATTTTGTAAAAATGTCAAAAAGGACTAAATTGCATAAAATGAATTGGTTTTGCTTTTTTGAGTTAATGAATTGAATGAAATGGTTAATTTAGATCAAGAACAAGTGAATAATCAAGGAGAACAGAAAAAATACCAAAAAGCCCCTGTACTCAATCATTTCTGCAATTTAGTCAGGTAAGTTCATAGTGGTTTGTTATTTAATGTAATTCACTTGTGATTATTATTGTTGTTCTCCAGTTAATTGATTTATATATATATACAAAAATAATTCGGTGCACTTTGGTGCCCCTGTTATGCATCTATGATGCCCCTAATGTGGTGGAGGTACTTGAGTATCCGAGTCAAGTTACTAGTTCAACGAGCATGAAAAGGAAAGGAATGGCGAGTGCTCAAATGACTTATGTTATGAATCTATGAAAAGGATTAAAAAGGAAATGTTCAATGAAAGTATACTTACGTTCATCAAATTGATAATTTCAAAATGAATTTTTTTTAATGTACAATGACTTACCTTATGATATTTTAGGTGAATTATGTGTATATGCAATAACATGTGTAGTTGGTATGCCAAGCTTATGGTTGGATTATATCATGCTTAATGATAATATTATACATTAAAACAGTAAATGTCCAAATGGAAATATGCTTATGTTCATGAAAAGGTAGTATGAATCAAAAGATGTATTTTCTAATGAAATGGTTTTTCATGTGGTTGATTCCTAAAGAGTTATGTATAAATGCACTAACTTGTGTATTGACGATGATGTTTAGGCTTGTGTCAAGCTTGTGGTTATGGTGGATATTTATGCTTATGTCTTGTATTATGCAAATGAAACAAGTAAGAAAAGGTAATAAAACAGTAAGTTCATAATTGAGATGTAATATGATGATATAAAAGGATTGATGAGTTAAAGGACTTACTTATATGTGAGAAATTTACTTAAGCTATGGATGAATTTATCTAGGTCGTGGATAAACACACTAATTTGTGAATTGATAATGTAATTAAGCTTATGATAAGTAAGTAAATGTAATGGTTCATTGTCTTAAGAAAAGGTTGATAATTATGTAATACAACTTATAAGATCGTTTTATGTTATGAATGGAAAGTATATGTGATGTTGATGGACCTACCTATTTATGAGTTGACGGTTATATAATTGATAAACCTTGTGGTTGTAATAGCCCGTTTTTGGATCGAATCAGAATAGTGGTTTTGAAACCACAAATCCGAAGTAGAAATATTTATTTTATTATTTCTTTAAGGTCTACAGCATGATAGAATAGTTGTGTGAAGATTTCATTAAGAAATTTTATTCGATTGAGTGCTCAATTTGACTAGAAGGACTAAATTGCAATAGGTGCAAAATTTGCATTCTATAAGTTAAAGGTAGTAAATTGTTATGAATTTTTAATTAGAGGTTCTTAAATGGAAATTAGACCATTATACTTTAGGGTGGACAAAAATGGGCAGAGAGTAGGTGAATTTATAAAGTTTACTGAAGGGTAATTTGGTAATTTGATAAATAAAGACAAATTAACTAAATAAAAGATGTCCACCTTCTTCAATTTAGTCCCCCTAGCTAATTTTTTTGAGGAGAAGACATAGCTAGGGTTTGGCCAACTTTCAAGCTCGATTGTAAGTCCGTTCTTATCCCGTTTTTAATGATTTCTACATTTTAAGACCGTGGTTACTCGATCTAACTATTTCAAGGACTAATTTGAAAGAAAGTTAAAGTCTAAAATTTTACCCATGTTGGATGTGCTTGTATTTTGATGTTTGATGATAGAAAATGCATGTTTGTTGTTGGATAAACAACATTTGTAAAGTGATTTTCGATAAAAAGTCAAATAGGGACTTATTTGTAAACGGTTATAAAATGTGTAGAAAAGTGTGAATAAATGAAAACTGTGGGCTGTTATGTGTACAAGTAATATTCGGCTAGGCTTGGGTTGTGATGAAATTGAATGAAATTCATTTTACGAGCCTAGGGACTAAATTGTAAAATGTTGAAATGTTAAGGGCAAAAATGTAATTTTTCTATAATGTGATTTTGGACAAATTGAATAGCTTGATGATTAAATGAGTTAAATGTGGTATTATAGATCAAGAAAAATGAAGTTCGGGTCTAGATCGGGGGAAATACAAAGTAATTGACGAATAGATTCCTTTTGCCGTTTTTGTATTCGAGGTAAGTTTGTATGTAAATAAGCTTTATTATAATTGTATTTTAAATGCTTTAATTTTGTATGAAGTATGTAAATGACTCTATGGACACATTCGACGACGTTTTGGAAAGCGAGAATCTCAATCGAACCTTAGGAATAGATTAGGATACAAGTGACATGTCACTAGGGTATTATGTTATGTGATCCGGGTGCTGGTCCTGTACGTCCTATCGGTGGCTGAGTATACTGACATATGTTGCGATAACTTGACAGCTTGTGTGAACAGCACCGTGTAGCTACGTCTTGACTGGCAGCTTGTCTGAGCAAGCCCGTTGATGGCTTGTGTAACAGTTTGGTTTATACACTAGTCAGAATAGTGGTTTCAAGACCACAAATCCAAGTCAAAAATATTTTAATATTATTTTTCGTTTTTATAGTATATTGATAAACCGTAAAAGTAACATATCTTAATCCCACATTTAGTATGCTTTTGGATGATTTAAACCTTGATTCATATAAAAAGGTGCTCTTAATCTTTTCTTTTCATGTTTTATACTTAGGAAAGCACCCAAGGATGAAAAGAACGAGAAACGGGCTTAAAATGGACCAAATTGGGCCAAGAGAGAAATCGACACGGCCTGGCCCAAAGCTAACACGGCCATGCCTCATTAAAAGTCCGAGCACGGCCTGGCCACGATCCACACGGGCGTGTGTCATGGCCGTGTCCCTGTCGCTGGAAAGAGCAATTTCATTCGGGAAAGGATACTTGGAGGGAAAGAAACACTTCCAAAGCCTATTCAAACACCCTATTAGGAATTCTACTTAGATTAGGATACTTAGGGGCCAAGTAAGGCATCACAAAGTCTATATAAACACTTTAGGGGGCAACTTGAGAGGGGAGTTCGGCAGAAGCCGGAACCTAGGAATCAAAGCTAGGCCAAGGAGCCAAGCCGAGAAGGTTAGAATTAGGAAATAACGCGAGGATAGCCAGTTGATCCATCCCAAGAAGCCGGAGTTATACTCAAGACGGCGGAATTCTCCTTCAATTCCTTCAGGGGGTTTTAGGAATTTATTATGTTTTGTTTTATCTTTTCTCTTGCGATGTTTTCTTTATTGATTATGAACTAAACCCCTCAGATACCTAAATAGGATGAAACCTAGACGAATCTTGTTATTTGATTTTTAAGTTATATGATGAATTACTTAGTTTGTTCTTAATTATGTTGCTTAATCCAAATCTAATGTGCTTAGGTGGAGGAGGAATAGACCCTACCTAAGAGAAGATCTAACACAATTAAGCGAAGTTGATCGAACGCCTAGAGATAGGGTTCTGAGATTTTGTCGGATTAGGGTGAAACCTAATATGAGAGTCCATTGATCGATTTACTGCTATCCTAGGGGTTATTATAAGCGAACGAGAGTTCCACTAATTAACCTAGGGTTAGACGTTATTCGCCTCGAGAGAGGGTTTAATATAAGTTAGGGAGTCTTACGGATCAAGCTAAGTAAAGAGATAATATAATTAAGGGTTAGATAAAAAGTGAAGTCTAGGTGGATTCCTTCTGAGGGTATCGTCGTGATCAATTGAGTTTTCTTCAAGTTATTTTCCAATTCATCCTTTTTGTATTTGTGTCCTTAGTTTAGTTCTTGTCGATTTAGTTTAGAACAATCTTCACTTTAATTTTAAAGGCTAAATATTAAAAAGAAAGTTAGTATTAATACTTTTAGCTCCTTTGGGTTCGATAATCCGGTCTTGCCTAAGCTATACTGCTGTTCGATAAGTACACTTGCCTTTAATCATTGTCAGAGTTAGTCTCCAGGTTCGATCATTCTTTTATAAATTTTTAAAGCTCTGATTTCAGCGATCATATATGAATTGATATGTGTGAAAATTTCGTATGAAAATTTTATCGTTTGTGTGTCGATTTGATAAAAGGTTTTAATTGTAGAAAATGTAAATATAGCCTGCTATAAGTTAAAAGTGTCTATTTGATATGGTTTATTAAGCCAAAGGTCCTTATGATGTTATTATGCCATTGATAAAGTTAATGGACATTAATGGCCTTATATTTGATGATTAAATAGTTTAATTACCAAGGGTAAAATGGTAAATCATGTATTTATGTATATTAAATAAAGCAAAACCATTTTAATGTTCATCTTTCTCAATTCTCCAACCGAAAATAAGAAAATAGCTAGGGCTTGGAAGCTTTGAAACATTCGGCTACTTCAAGGCTCAATTGTAAGTTCGTTTTTGTTCAGTTTTTGATGATTTCTATGTTTTTGTGATCGTTGTTAAGTATTCTAGCTAGCCCATGTCAAGATTTTTGAATTTGATGAAGATTTTGAGTTATTCCATTGATGAAATTGTGATCTTTGTGATGTTAGTTGATGAAAACTGAAAGATATGTGTTGGGTTAACATGTTTTGTATTTGGATTTTTGATGAATTTGAGTATTATGGGCTAAATTGTGAAAATGATAAATTGACGGACTAAAATGTGAAATAAATGAAATATATGGGCTTAAATGAACTCCATGAAAATTCGGCTAGGCAAGAAAAATGTGAAATTTTGTGTATTTTGTGATTTTATGAAATAGGGACTAAAATGTCAAAATGTGAAAGTAAGAGGGCTAATTTGTAAAATGCCCTAAATATGTGCAAATGAATTGAATTGAATGATTTGGTGAATAAAAGAGTTAAATTTGAATGTGCATAGATCAAGAACCAAGGAAAACGGAATTAGATCGGGGAAAATTGAAAGTAGTTGAATAGTCGTTCGTTTCCGTTCCTTCCAGTACGAGGTAAGTCTATATACAAATAAATGTGTTTGAATTGGATTATTATTGCTTATATGTTAATGAAATGTGATGAATGACTATTGGAGCTGAATATGTGAAATTCGAGAAAATTTCAATAATGTGATGACGTCTGAAAAGCCACGTAAGAACCATAGGAATACATAGGATTTCGATATAAGTTATCGCGTAAGACCACGTCTAGGACGTTGGCATTGATTTGATATTTACGTGTAAGACCATGTCTGGGACATCTGTATCGTATATGATTTCGTGTAAGACCCTGTCTGAGATAGAGGCATCGATATTTAATTACATGTAAGACCACATCTGGGACATTGGCATTATACGAGCTTTCCGAGCTATCCGAGTATCCAATTTGATTCCGAACGGTTCAACGGGCATACTGAGAAATGAGTGAGTATACAAATGTGCATCTGAATTTTGGTACATATGTATGTATGTATATGAAATTTGGTAATGAAAGGTATTTATGTATATGATCAATTTATATGTGAGCTACATTACGGGATATGTGATTTGAGCAAGTGAACATGATCAATTGAATTATAAAATAATATAACTTGTGATTGTGTTATGCCATGAACCATATGTATGAAATGATTTATAATTGTTCTATGTGATAAGTTTATTTGTATATGGCTTACTAAGCTTTTGAAAGCTTACTTTGTGTGTGTTTGCTTTGTTTTATAGATTATCGAAGCTACTAGAAGCTCGGGGATCGTCGAGGATCATCACCACACTATCGAACTATATTTTGGTACCTTTTGAAAATGTACATATTGAAGTATGGCATGTATAGGCTAGAGAACTTTGATTATGTTTTGAAATGTGTAAATATAGCCATGTGATATGGCTTGATAATGGATGAGAGTTAGGATTGATTTTGGTATATGTTTCGCTATGTGAAAATGGTGTATGTGATGGGTATTAATGGTGTGAATGGTCATTATGGTATGCTTTAGTGAAATAGAAATAGTGTGTTTTATATTTGATTTGGTAGTTGAAATGGTGAATATATTGCATGTTTGAAATGGTTAGAAATGAAATGTGAATCATATGCTTTTGGTATGGAATCGTACATGGAAATGAATGAGGATATTGTAACATGAATTGTGCATGTTTTGGTAAGAGTTTGACCATTAATTGGGCATGAATTGAGAATAGTGTGATGCTTATAGGAATGACCCAAAATGGGTGGCAATTTGACCTTGCAAATGGCCTATAATTACCCACACAGTTGAGCAAACGGGCGTGTGTCTCAACCGTGTCCTTCAATGTTCCAATTCGAAGTAAGTTAGACTTGCACAGAGGCCAGACACACGAGCGTGTGACAGGCCGTGTGATTCAAGTCAGTGTTGCACACAGGCCAGGCACACGGGCGTGTGACAGGCTGTGTGACCCACGTTAGTGTTGCACACAGGGTAAGACATGGCCTAAGACATGGCCATGTGAGGCACACGGTCTAGCCACATGGACGTGCACCCTGTTTTGAAAGAAATATTTTCTAAGTTCTGCAAAGTTTCCGTATGAGATCGGTTCAGTCCCGAACCACTTCTAAAGCATGTTTAAGGCCTCGTAGACCTTCTAAAGGGACTTTGTGTTAATTATTAATTATAAGATGTTGATGTGTGAGAATTGGATTGTTTAAATGTTATATTTTGACTGGTAATACATCGTAACCCTAGTCCGGCGATGGATATGGGTTAGGGGTGTTACAGCTCGAGAGCGAGCATATATGTGTGATGAGATAGAGGTAGCAACGGCTACATATGTGACACCTTGTGTGCAAGGTTTCTCGAGTATCCGATATTATTATTCTGAGTGGTTCATTGGGTATCCCAATGATGAGAATAAGTATGAAATTATTACAAGATGGTATAGGTATGTACATAAAGCTTGTGATTATTAAATTCGTGAAATGATGATTTCAAGGTGAGTTTGTCATGGAATGAATTATGGTCATGAGATTATGGTAAATTACATTATCTTATATTATATTACTTGAATGTTAAATGTATTGTAAGAATTTTTTACTTCTTTCATACGAGCTTACTAAGCTATATAGCTTACTCTGTTTATTTTTCCATGTTTTATAGTGTTACCAAGCTAGCTCCGATTGGAGATCGTCGAAGATCTCATCACACTATCAAACTGTCATTTTGGGTATCAATGATTTTAAACATTTTGAGTATATGGCATTTATAGGGACTTGGTCATTTTGGGTATATGTGTCATTATGAATTTGGCCAAATGTGTTGGCTTATATTTGTTTAAGGTGATTTGGTATTTAGCCATGTAATTGGCTTATTTTGGCTAAAATGGTTGTAAGCCTATTAATATAGGTATATGTGCCAATGCCTTTTATTTATGTGTTTTGTAATGGTTTGCTATATGTTTATTTACGGCTATATGGCTTTGTTGCTAAATGATTGAGTTTGGTTCATTGGTATGCTAGAAGGTCTATATGATACAATGCATATTAATGGTAGTCATATTGAAACATGAAGAATGTGAGTTCGGTATGATTTGGTTTTGTAACAGCCCGATTCTGGGCCTAGTGGAAACAGTGGTTTCGGGGCCACAAATCCGACACAACAAAGTTCATTTTTCGGTACACAAACTCTACCTCGGAACATCAAACAATCATCGGATCCAACATGAAAATTTGAATCACTAACCGATTCACAATGAGCTCTCTTGGTTTGCAAAGAACGGTCACATTTCTGAGCTTCACAAATTTGCTGAAGAAATAACGGTCTAGCTCTCAACTCAGCTATAATCGAATTATTATCAGACCATGTTAACCTCAAGTTCATTGCTCTCAAGGCAAACAAAGATTTCCTACTCAAGGCATCTGCAACTACATTCGCCTTACCTGGGTGATAATCAATCACTAACTCATAGTCTTTCAGTAACTCAAGTCATCTTCGTTGCCGCAAATTTAAATCTTTCTAAGTCATCAAATACTTCAAACTCTTATGATCAGTAAAAACATGGCATTTCTCACCGTACAAATGATGTCTCCAAATTTTTAGAGCAAACACAATAGCGGCTAATTCCAAATCATGCGTCGGGTAATTCTTCTCATCTGGCTTCAACTGTCTCGAGGCATAGGCTATCACTTTGCCCTATTGCATCAACACACATCCCAATCCATTCAGTGACGCGTCACTATAATCACAAACTCCTTTCCTAGTTCAGGTTGCACTAAAACCGATGCCTCGGTCAATAAGGCTTCCAACTTCTCAAAACTTTGCTGACATTTTTTGGACCATACAAATTTGACATCTTTTTGCAACAACTTGGTCAAAGGGTAGCAATCATCGAAAAACCTTTGACAAACTGGCGGTAGTAACCGACTAAGCCCAAAAAGCTTCTAACTTCAGATACATTCCTTGGCGGTTTGCAATCAACAATTGCTGAAATCTTACTTGGATCAACTTGAATACCATCACCTGAGACAATATGTCCTAAAAATCTGACTTCTCAGAGCCAAAACTCACTTTTACTGAACTTAGCATACAACTTCTTATCTCTCAAAGTCTGCAAAATAGTTCTCAAGTGTTCGGCATGCTCGAACTCATTACTAGAATATATCAATATTCATCAATGAACACAACTACAAACTTATCCAGGTATGGTCTAAAAATCTGGTTCATCAAGTCCATAAAAACTGCAAGAGCATTCGTCAGTCCGAAGGGCATAACAAGGAATTCATAGTGCTCATACCTTGTTCTAAAAATGGTTTTCGACACATCTGACTCTTTAACTCTCAACTGGTAGTAGCCAGATCTCAAATCTATTATTGAGAACACTGTCGCTCCTTTCAGTTGGTCAAATAAATCATCAATCCTCGACAAAGGATACTTGTTCTTAATGGTTACCTTATTGAGTTGTCGGTAATATATACAAAGTCTCATAGTCCCATCTTTCTTCTTTACGAACAACACTGAAGCACCCCAGGGAGAATAACTTGGTCTCGCAAAACCCTTATCTGTCAACTCTTGCAACTGAGTCTTTAACTCTTTCAATTCTGTTGAAGCCATCCTGTATGGAGCAATCGATATCAGTGAAACACGAGGGACTAACTCAATACCAAACTCAACTTCTCTAATTGGAGTCAATCTTGGCAACTCCTTTGGAAAAACATCCGAATATTCACACACCACCGGCACCGATTCAATTTTCAATTCAGACTCTTTCGTGTTTAACACATAGGCTAGGTAAGCTTCACACGCTTTTCTTATACATTTCTGAGCTGACATTGAAGAAATTACCACAAGCAATCTATCTGACTCATCTGATTCAACCCAAAGAATTTCACCATTTTCACATTTCAATTCAATAACTTTCTGTCTACAATTTAATATAGCATCATGCAACGCCAACCAATCCATACCCAAAATGACATCAAACTCATCAAATGGAAACAACATCAAGTCAGCCGGAAAACAGTGACCTCTAATTATCAAAGGACATTTCTTACATACTTTGTCAACTAAAACATGCTTGCCTTAAGGGTTTGATGCCTTAATCACAAATTCGGTAAACTCAACATGCAATTTCTTATTATTTACCAAATTCATACAAATATACGAATGAGTAGATCCAGGGTCAATTAATGCAATAACGTCAGTATCATAAAGAGAAAAAGTACCAATAACATTGGGAGATGTCGCTTCTTCGCGAGCACAAATGGCATAGGCTCTAGCAGGTGCTTGAGCTTCGGATCTCACCGTGGTTTCTTTCGTCACACCTTTACTACTGGCTCCATTTCCAGTATTCCTCGGGGGTCTTCTTCTAGAAACAGTATTACTAGGTCTTGCACTGTGAAATTTCTCTTTCTCTACCATCTCCAGGCAACCTCTGATAAAATTATCTTCAGAACCACACTTAAAACAACCCCGGTCATTCATTCTACATTCACCGGGATGCCTTCTTCCACAATGTTGACATTCGGGCCTATTAGTCTTTACATTACCCACACTTGCCATCGAAGTAGCTTGAGATGTAAAAGTCGAATGTTGTTTCTCACGATCTCTGCGTGAATACCCAGCTGAAACATTCAAAGGAGAATACATCTCTTTCGATTTCTTAGACTGAGATGGAAATGACTTACTCATCAATCTTTTCCTCGAGTCTCTAGCTTTAAGATCAGCTTTCCTCTTCTCTTTGTTCAATTCTTCGGCCTTACAAGCCCGTTCAGCCAATACCACAAACTCTTTCAGCTCTAAAATCCCGACTAACACAAGAATATCTTCATTCAATCCATCCTTAAATCTTTTGCACATAATAGCCTCTGTAGAAACATACTCTCTAGCATATTTGCTCGCTCATACTTGGTCACTGTCATATGACCCTTTTTCAGCTCAAGAAATTCTTTACGTTTCTGGTCGATGAACCATTGGCTAATATACTTCTTTCGGAACTCCTCTTGAAAGAAGTCCCGGGTGACCCTTTCTCTCGGAACTACAGATACAAGTGTATTCCACTAATGGTATAGAATCTCTCAGAAGCGAGATAGCACATTTTAAACACTCATCTGGTGTGCAAGACAACTCATTAAATACCCTGATGGAGTTTTCGAGCCAAAACTCGGCTCTCTCGGGATTATCATCCATATTAGCTCTAAAATCTTTAGCCCCAAACTTTCAGATCTTATCAATCGGGGCCTTATCCATTCTTACAAAGTCCATACCTTGTGGGGATACGGGAACCGGTCGAGGAATGGGTAGGGGTGGAGGAGGTTGGACATTCGGATTTGTTCGAACAAATTTCGTATACCACTCACTCATCATATGGAGAAAGGCTTCCTTGCCTCCTTCTCCTTGACTAACTATAGGAGATCTACTATTAGACAACGCTACCCCTTGAACAGGAACCGGCACATTACTTTTGACTTCATCAGCCTCAGCTCGATTGGGATCCATTGCTATATGAAAACACATTTTAAAATTGTCAGGAGTCATCACACTCAATGTTCATTTATGGCATGTATAGCTAGACTCTTACACACACTATGTTAGTCCAAGAATTGACTAAACCGTAGCTCTGATACCACTAAATGTAACACCCTTTACCCGTATTCGATATCGGGATAGGGTACGAGGCATTACCGGACTTATTCACAAGAAAACATTCAAAATCGAGACAGAAATTTCTATTCAAATTTAAAACTTTTCAAAAACATTCATATCATCCCTAAAACGAGCCTACGAGACCCAAAACATGCATTGAAAGTGATTCAAGACTGAATCGAGAACTTTGGAAACTTTTGGAGAACTTTGGAAACTTTTGGAGAACTTAGAAAATTTTTCATGAATAAGGGGTCACACGCCTGTGTGACCCTATGACACGCCTGTGCTTCAGGCCGTGTTCAGATTAGGAAGCATTCTATTTATGACATCATCATCAAATTGAGGTCACACGGCCAAGTCACACGCTCATGTGCTTACGCCGTGTGATCAATAAAATTTTTATAATCTTTCATAAAATAGGTGTAGACTTCGCACGGCCAAGGCACACACCCGTGTTTGAGGCTGTGCCATCCACACGACTGAGACACACACCGGTGTCTCTGCCCGTGTGCTCATTACTGAGCATTCTATTTTGTAACAATTAAGGTGCAGGGGACACATGGCCGAATCACATGCCCATGGGGTAGAATGTGTGTCGCACACGACCTAGACATACGCCCGTGTGTCTACCCATGTGGACAAATATAAGGCTATTTACCAAGCCTTTTTGCCACCCTTCCATGCACCAACCTACACAACAAAACATAAGACCTATACAAGCATATACTTTCAACCCATTCTGCCATACACAAGGCATCCACTTATCATTTACATGCTATCATTTATCACATACAAACATCACATACTTAGCATATCAAACCATGCAATTTCCCACATTCATGAAAACATCATCATAGGTATATATATACTTCACCAATATTAGCCAATATCAACTGACCATTTACAAAATGAAACCAATATTAGCCAATATCAAATGGCCATTTACAAAATGAATTATCAACTATTGAAGCCATCACTTATGGCCAAATCAATTATGACACATAACAAAAAGAACAAGTCCCTATACATGCCATAACTAAAAATATTGAAATCATAAGTACCCAAAATCATAAGTCTTCGATCCCCGAGCTGGCTTGGTGACACTATAAGACAAGAGAAAGAGAAATGGAGTAAGTTGTAAAGCTTAGTAAGTTCCTATGCAAATAATAAGCATCATACACACTTTAACATATATTTAACATAAAGTAAATTAACATAAATGTCACTATGAATTCATAACCAAGCTTATCATAAATGTTATTAAATTCTTAACATCATAACTTACTCAATCGAACTAGTTCGTGGTTTCATCACATATCGAGCTCATTAAGCATGAGTTTTACGTACATACATGTACCAACTTGCAACTTACCAAAATCTTTCACATCATACCATAGTCTTTCACAACTTTAACGTTTCCTTTAAACTACCTGTTGAACCACTTGGAATACTAAAGGATACTCGAGACATCTCATACTCACAGTACCATACCAATGCCATATCCTAAATATAGTCTTACATGGGATCTCATATCGATGCCAATAGCCCAACTATGGTCTTATACGAAGTCTTATATTGATTCCATATCCCAGATGTGGTCTTACACGAAATCTCAATAACCTTAATGTCATGACATTTGTATCCTAACTATTCCTAAGGTTCAACTGGATTTTCTCGCTTGTCAAACTTTGTCAATTACGTTCAAAGAGTAAATCACAATTCACACAATATTAAAGCAATTAAAGCATAAATAATAATGCATTATTTACATACGAACTTACCTCGGTACAAAAATAGTAGAACTGGGACCTAATCGTCAAATACTTTATTTTTCCCCAATCTAGGTCCGAACCTCATTTCTCTTGATAATCAAGCTTGGAAGTTGAAGAAAACCCTAGCTATGGTGTCTTGTAAAATTCGGCCAAGGTTGAAGAAGATGGACAAAATTTGGGCTTTATTTTCCCTTTTTATTCTTTTATTAACCAAATAACCAAAATGCCCTTTCCTCAAAACACTAAAATTCTCTTACCTCATGTCTATTTTTGTCCAAATTAAAGTAAAATGGTTTAATTACCATCTAAGGACCTTCAATTTAAAATCTCATAGCAATTGTACACTTCTAACATGTAGAACTCAACTGTTTCATTTTTTACAATTTAGTCCTTTTGACTAAATTGATTGCCCAAACGTGAAAACTTTCGAACAAAATTTTCACGAAATCATTCCGTAAAACTGTAGACCATAAAAATATAATTAAAATGAACTTTTCTGTGTCAGATTTGTTGTCCCGAAACCACTATTCTGACTAGGCCCAGAATCGGGCTATTACAACTCTCCCCCTAGGGATTTTCGTCCCCGAAAATCTTACTAGAGAATAGGTTTGGGTACTGTTTTCGCACAGCTTCCTCGGGTTCCCACGTAACCTCTTCGACTCTGTGTTGTTGCCATAAAACTTTCACTAGGGCTATACTCTTATTTCTTAACTGTTTAACATCTCGAGCCAAAATCTTGATCGACTCTTCACCATAAGTCATATCAAGTCGAATCTCAACCTCTGCAAAAAAATCACATGTGAAGGGTCTGATCGATAGCGTCGCAGCATAGACACATGAAACACATTATGGATTCTTTCCAACTCTGTCGGTAAAGCTAACTGATATGCCACTGGCCCTATTCTTTCAATAACTTCATACGGCCCAATGAAACGTGGACTCAACTTACCTTTACGGCAAAATCTTAGAATCTTCTTCCACGGAGATACTTTCAGAAAGACTTTGTCACCAACCTAAAATTCGATCTCTTTTCTTTTCAAGTCTGTATACGACTTTTGTCGATCTAAAGCGGCTTTCAAGCAATCTCGAATTACCTTTACTTTTTCTTTTATTTCCTTAAACAAGTCAACCCCTTGAATCTATTTCTTGTTATGCTCGGTCCAATACAAAGGTGTTCAGCACTTGCGGCCATACAAGCCTCATAAGGTGCCATTTTTATACTCAACTGATGGCTGTTGTTATTGGCAAATTCGACCAATGGTAGATATTTTTCCCAACTACCCTCAAATTCTAGAACACAGCATCGAAGCATATCTTCAAGTATTTGAATTACCCTTTTTGAATTGACCGTGGATGAAATGCAGTACTAAAATTCAATTTTGTACCCAAAGCCTCTTGTAGCTTCTTCCAAAATCTCGAAGTGAACCTCGGATCTCTATCCAAAATAATAGAAGTAGGCACCTCGTGCAATCTTACAATCTCAAATATGTACAACTCAGCTAACTTATCAAGCGAATAATCAGTCATTTCATGAAACTTTAGACCTTAAAAATATAATAAAAATGAACTTTGCTGTGTCGAATTTGTGGTCCCGAAACCATTGTTCCGACTAGGCCTAGAATTAGGCTGTTATAGGTTTGGTAAAATATGATGTTGTAGTTATGTTAGGTATTGAAATGACATGTTTTAGCCTTGACTGTGTATGTTTTGGTTGTCTAAGAATGCTATGAATTGTGCCATTTGTTGTTGTGTATGTGTGTGCAATGAGGGTGGCAAATTGGCTTGGTAGATAGCCTTTATTTTTGTCCACACGAGTAGACACACGGGCGTGTGTCTAGATTGTGTGGAACACACGGCCTGGCCCATGGGCATGTGTTTCAATTGTGTGTCCCCTGCACCTTAATTTTGAAAAACAGAATGCTCAAAATTGAGCACATGGGCAGAGACACGAGCGTGTGTCTCAGCCATGTGAGGGACATGGCCCCGGACATGGGCGTGTGTCTTGGCCGAGCGAGTGTCCTGGCCGTGTGAAGTCTGCACCTGTTTTATGAAAATTAATTAATCACACGGCCTAGCACACGGACGTGCGGCTTGGCCATGTGACTTCTATTTGTTCATGCCTTGCAAAACAAAGAGTTACACGGGTTAGGGACACGGGCGTGTGTGACTACACGATCTGCCCACACGGGCGTGTCCCAAACCACACATGTGTGTGACCCCTGTACATGGCAAAAATTTCCTAAGTTCTCGGTTTATTCTCGAACCACTTTCAAAGCATGATTTAGGCCTCGTAGGCTTATATTAAGGACTTTATGGCTAAAAACAAATGTTTTTAAATTTGGTTGAAATTTATGACTCAAAATTGTATGATTGTTTGTGACGTAAGTCTGGTAATGCCTCGTAACCCTGTTCCGACGTTGAATCCGGATGAGAGGTGTTACTGTAATATCCCGGGTTAGGGGCTATTTTGTTATGGCTTTGTGTGCACATGTTTTTGGCCTACTATGTGTTGTTTTGATGTTTTAGGGGCTTAGGTGTAAGCCTAGTGTAGGCTTGAGTGGTAGGAAAAATTTTTTTGCTTTTAGGCTTAGGTGAGAGGAGCTAAAGGAGCTGGGGTTTATAAATATTATTTGGTGATTGTGAGCACAAGAGATGAGCTGGTGGAGTGGCAAGCTAGGCGCCACTAAGAGCTTGGATTGGCGTCACTTGCAGGAGGGAGAGGTCCTGTGTTCAAGCTGCAGAATGCCCACATTTTGCTTCTATTTTGACGGCATGGAGGAGGAGAAGTTGTTGGCAGTTCAAACTCTTCCATGGACCAAGTCAAATGTTCAAATGGTGGGTGGAGAGTAATAGTAGGAGGTTGACTAGTTCAAACAACTTTGAACTAGTGCATGGGAGTGCTTGGAGGTGATGGCCGAATATTGGAGAGATTTTGGGGGGAGTGGACGGCTTGGTATGTGGGAGAGTGGGAGTGCCGAATTTCATTTGGCAATTTTGTGCATTTTCGGTCAAAAATAATTTGTAAGCCAAATTCTCCTTTTGTCAAAAAGCTAGCCGAAATTTCAAGTGTATTTCTTCATTTTCTTCTTAGAACCGAAAGTCCAAGCATCTTCTTGCCGAAAATTGCTTGCTTCTCTTGATTGGGTGTGTGTGGCCGAATGTTCTTTCCCATTTCTTCTTCTATCTTCATTCGTGTGAGCCGAAACTAGTACCCCTTTTCTTTTCATACTTTCTTTTCTTCTCTTGGAACCTTGATAGCCGAAAGTCATTCTCCAAAATACCTCCTCCAATTCTTTTTCTTGTCAAAACTAAAAGTACTTTTCTCCTGTCGATTTCTCTCTTCTTCTCAAGCCCTATTGCCGCAATTTCTTCTTCTTCTCATTTCTATTTTCCCTTTTCTTTCCACTCAAAGCCGAACATAGGAGTGTCAAACACCTAGGGCCGAATCCTCTTTTCTACTTGGTTACATCTTAGCCGAATCTCCCTTCTCTCCTAGTGGTTTTCTTGTGGCCGAATTTTGGTGTGGTGTTGGTGCTCATCTCGTGTTTTGCAATCGTTTGAAGAAGGTGAGTTTTTGGCCGAAGGGCTGTCTCTTTTCTCCCTTGTTCCTTGTCGATTTTTGTTTGGGTAAGAGCTGATTTTGGGTTTGGTTGAAAGGAGTTAATCTTTTGTTATTCATTGCGTTATAGGGCATCCGGGATTTCGAAACAGTCAAACGAAGCCTTTATCTTGAGTTGATTGATTGGTAAGTGATGGTGAGATTTTGGTTCATGGTCTATTCATTTAGTTCATTTAGTCTAGTCTTCAAAGGACTAACTGTTTACATTTTAGGGTGCGGCCGATTGTTAAAGGAACCATTGGTTGGTTCGGGTTTTGGTAGGAAACCAAACCATTTGCAAGGTAAGGGTTAATGTTGACCCTTTGGTTTATCTGTTTTGGCCGAATAGTATAAGTGGCTAATCTCTTGTTTGGCCGATTATAGGAGCAAAGTATTCGAGGGATTTAGGCCGGTTCTTTGGGATTAAGGCTTGCGTGTTAACAGGTGTGTAAGCTAACACACTTTTTGGCTTAGTAATATGTTTAATAAACCTGATTGTTAAATAGTGGGATTGATTGATATGATACTCTATGGGGTATGTACACGGATTCGGGTAAGTCCGTTTCATTACGAGCTCTGTCATTGATTTATGATGTATGTACTATGGGATGCAATATTGGGCATGTTAGCATGATTTGCATGATTTGCATACTTTTCATGAGTTGGTATGATATTGGGTAATATGAGAGGAGGGGGAATATGATATCCGTGTCTTTGGGACACCAGAGGTTTGGCACCTCCAGTGATTTGGTACCACAAATTGATTTATTGTGACTTTGGGTCACCAAAGGTTTGGCACCTCAGCGTCTTGTCCCAGTGGCTTAGCACCACAGTGGGTTGGCCCCACGGTTGATATTACGGGATTGACGCCAGTGATTTGGTATCACACGATGGGTTGGCCCCATCATTTGATTCGTGACTGCGGTCACCAGTGATTTGGTATCACACTTGTGTCTTTGGGACACCAGAGGTTTGGCACCTCGTTGCGACTCGTCCCTGTGGTTAACACCACCGTGGGTTGGCCCCACTATTGAGATACGGGATCGTCGCCAGTGATTTGGTATCACACGTGGGTTGGCCCCACAGATGGATTATTCGTGACTTTGGGTCACCAGTGGTTTGGCACCACATTGATGGATATTGTGACTTTGGGTCACCAGTGGTTTGGCACCACCAGTGGTTTGGTACCACACGGGGTAGAAAAGGTGTTATGGATGGTTAGGATCGGGTGCATTAATTATATTGCTTTGTTATGATTTGTGTTAGTATGTTGCATATACCAGGAGGGGGATTTATGCATTGAGTCATGCGACTCACCTTCTCCCTTATCATTTCAGGTGATGTTTAGCTTGCGGACATGGAGCCGGGATGGACTCGAGGTGACCATGCCATGAATAAATTCGGAGTTGCATTGAATTAAAACTTGGTACTTTATTTGGCTGATTTTCATTTGGTTTTATTTGGATTGTAAAAGGCCTTTTAAACTATGTTCTGTTATGTTTATGCTTAGAGTTGATTTTAAACATGCCTTAACAAATTATTGGGTTAAAATTTGCTAAAACTTGGAAAGATAAAGTTTTCAACCTACAAAGCGATATGTTTTAAACTTTACCATCGGGTATCACACTGTAATTTAATATGAATGAAACTCAAATGTGTTTTTCAAACTTGAGAATATTTTCTTACTAAGTCAAAATGTTTTAAGCTACACAAAAGAATTACTCGAATTTCCAAATGTGATAAATTTGTTTTACTTACATATTTAGTTAAGTTTTCAAAATTTCCAGATTTTCAAATGCACTATCGCTTTTTAAACAATCATGCCCAAGATTTCTACAAGAACAAAATATACAAAAAGAGTTTTCATCAAACTTTTAACCGGAAACCTAAACCTCTCAAATACATTTATCCCCGTAACATACCAGATTCGGTCGTGGTGTATTGACCGGGTTTGGGGTGTTACAGTTACATTTAGTGGTATCAGAGCTATGGTTTATTCGATTCTCAGACTAATGTAGCATGTGTGAAAGTCTAGCTATACATGCCATATAAAATTGATGATAGTGTCACAACTCCCAACAATTTAAATTGTGTTTTCATATAGTAAATGGATCCCGACCGAGATGTGGCTGATGATGTTGAAAGTAATGCGTCGGCTCCCACCCAAGGGATAGTGCCATCTGAAAGTAAACCAGTAACGATTAGTTAAAGAGGAGAGGCTAGGGAAGCCTTCTCCCAAAGGATGAGTGAATGGTTTGTCGAGTTTGTTCAAACAAATCTGGCTACTCAACATCCTCCGCCCCCACCTAACCCCTAACTAGTTCCCGTAGCTTCTCAAGGTGTGAACTTTTTAAGACTGAACAAGTCTCCTGTTGATAAGATGAGAAAACAATGGGTTGAAAAATTTAGAGCTAATGTTGACGATGATCCTAAAAGAGTGAAGTTTTGGCTTGAGAACTCTATCAGGGTATTTGATGAGCTTTCTTGCACATTGGATGAGTGCTTGAAATGTGCTATATCACTTCTGAGGGACTCAGCATATCTGTGGTGGAATACTCTTGTGTCCGTGGTACCGAGAGAAAGAGTTACCTGGGAATTCTTTTAAGATGGGTTCAGAAAGAAATATATCAGTCAATGATTCATTGATCAAAAACACAAAGATTTTTTAGAGCTGAAATAGGGCCGTATGTTTGTGACTGAATATGAGCGAGAGTTTGTTAGGCTCAGTAAGTATGCTCGAGAATGTGCTTCCGTCAAGGCCATCATTTGTAAAAGATTTGAAGATGGGTTGAATAATGATATCAGACTGTTATTTGGGATTTTAGAGTTGAAAGAATTTGTTGTGCTAGTCGACCGAGCTTGCAAAGCCGAAGAGTTGAGCAAAGAAAAGAGAAAAGCTGAGTTTGAGACTAAAGATTCAAGAAAAAGACAGTTGAATAAGTCATTTCAATCTTCGCCAAAGAAATCGATGGATTTGTGTACTCGTTCGAATGTTTTAGTTGGGTATACCGACAGAGATCGTGGGAAGCAAGATTCGGGTTCTAAGGCCCAAACTACGTCAATAGCAAGTGTTGGTAATGCTAGGTCTGATAGACCTAAATGTCAACACTGTGGTAGACGACATCCTGGTGAATGTAGAATGAATAATCGAGCTTGCTTTAAATGTGGCTCCCCAGATCACTTCATTCGAGATTGCCCTAAAATGGCTGAGAAAGATAATTTTTAAAATGCAAGATCGAGAAACACTGTCACTATAGGGAGGCCACCGAGAAAAAAGAGAAATTGGAACAGTAGCAGAGGTGTAATGAAAGATTTAACTGTGAGATCAGAGGTTAGAGCACCTACTAGAACCTACGTTATTCGCTCTCGCGAAGATGCGTCATCCCCTGATGTTATTACTGGTACATTTTCTCTCTATGATACTAATGTAGTTGCATTGATTGATCATGGATTGACTCATTCTTATATTTGCATGAATTTGGTATCTAGTAAGAATTTGCCTGCTGAGTCTACTGAGTATGCGATTAAACTGTAGAACCCCTTAGGCAAATATGTTTTAGCTGATAAAGTTTACAAGAGTTGTCCTTTAATGATTTGGGGTCACTGTTTTCCAGCTGACTTAATGCTTTTACCGTTTGATAAGTTTGATGTAATTCTTGGAATGGATTGGGTGACTCTACATGATGTCGTAGTGAATTGTAGACAAAAGATTATTGAATTGAAATGTCATCATAATAAAATTCTTTGGATTGAATCGGATGAGTCGGGTGAGTTGCCTATTGTGATTTCATCGATGTCGGCTCAGATGTATGTAAGAAAAGGGTGTGAAGCTTATCTTGCATATATACCGAATACGAAAGTGTCTGAATTGAAGATTGAATCTGTGCCAATAGTTTGGGAATACCCGGATGTGTTTCCAGAAGAGTTGCCTGGGATGCCATCGATCAGAGAAGTTGACTTTGCTATTGATTTAGTACCGGGAACTTCACCGATATCGATAGCTCCATATAGAATGGCTCCGACCGAATTGATAGAATTAAAATATCTGTTGCAAGAGTTGATAGATAAGGGTTTTGCGAGACCAAATTTTTCGCCCTAGGTTGCACCAGTGTTATTCATTAAGAAGAAAGACGTATACATGAGACTTTGTATTGATTGCCGTTAGCTTAATAAGGTTACGATAAAGAAAAAGTATCCCTTATCGAGAATTGATGATTTGTTCGATCAATTGAAAGGGGCAATAGTGTTCTCAAAGATAGACCTGATATTAGGCTATTACCAGTTGACAGTTAAAGGTTCGGATGTGCCGAAGACCGTGTTCAGAGCAAGGTATGGGCATTATGAATTCCTTGTTATGCCATTTGGATTAACAAATGCTCCTACAGTTTTTATGGACTTGATGAATCAAATCTTCAGACCGTATTTAGATAAATTTGTGGTTGTTTTTATTGATGACATCCTAATTTATTCCGGAGATGAGTCTGAGCATGCTGAACATTTAAGAATTGTATTACAGACTTTGAGAGATAAGAAAATGTTTGCTAAATTCAGCAAAAGTGAGTTTTGGCTCTAAGAAGTCAGATTTTTGGGACACATTGTTTCAGCGGAAGGTATACGGGTTGATCCGAGTAAGATTTCGGCAGTTGTTGATTGGAAACCACCAAGAAATGTATCCGAAGTTAGAAGCGTTTTGTTAAGGGATTTTCGATGATTGCTACACCTATGACCAGATTTTTACAAAAAGATGTGAAATTTGAGTGGTCTGAGAAATGTCAACAGAGTTTTGAGCAGTTGAAAGCGTTGTTGACTGAGGCGCCAGTGTTAGTGCAACCTGAGTCAGGAAAAGAGTTTGTGATTTTCAGCGACGCATCATTGAACGATTTAGGTTGTGTGTTGATGAAAGAGGGTAAAGTGATAGCTTATGCCTCGAGACAGTTGAAATCGCACGAAAAGAATTATCCGACGCACGACTTTGAACTAGCCGCTATTGTGTTTGCTTTAAAAATTTAGAGACACCATTTATTCGGTGAGAAGTGTCACATATTTACCCATTACAAGAGTTTAAAGTATTTAATGAATCAGAAAGATTTGAATTTGCGATAACAGAGATGGCTCGAACTATTGAAAGATTATGAGTTAGTGATCGATTATCACTCGGGGAAAGCGAACGTAGTTGTAGATGCTTTAAGTAGAAAGTCCTTGTTTGCTTTGAGTGCGATGAATACGTGGCTAACCTTATCTGGCGATGGATTGATTTTGGCTGAGTTGAAAGCTAGACCGGTACTTCTTCAACAAATTTCCAAAGCTCAGAAAGGTGATAATGAGTTGCAATCTAAAAGAGTTCAATACAAATCAAATAGCGATTCAAAATATCAGATTGGATCGGATGATTGTTTGAGGTTCCAAGGTAGGATTTGTGAACCGAGAGAGACTGAACTGATTCAGAAAATTCTTCATGAGGCACATAATGGTTGTCTATCTATTCATCCTGGGAGTATAAAGATGTAAAATGATTTGAAGAAATTGTATTGGTGGTCAGGCATGAAACGAGACATTTCAGAGTTTGTAACAAGATGTTTGATTTGTCAACAAGTGAAAGCCAAACATCAAGTGCCTTCGGGTTTACTTCAGCCTGTGATGATACCCGAGTGGAAATGGGATAAACTTATGATGGATTTTGTATCGGGGTTACCTCTGACTCTAAAAAAGAAAGATGTTGTTTGGGTCATTGTTGATAGGTTGACAAAATCGGCTCATTTCATTCCGGTATGTACCGATTATTCACTAGATAAACTAGCTGAATTGTAAATTACTAAGATTGTTAGATTGTACGGGGTGCCTACTTCTATTGTTTTGGATAGAGATCCGAGGTTTACGTCACAATTTTGGAAGAAATTGCAAGAAGCGTTGGGTACAAAGTTGAATTTTAGTACCGCATTTCATCCGCAAACCAACGGTCAATCGGAGAGGGTAATCCAAATTCTAGAAGATTTGCTTCTCTATTGTGTTTTAGAGTTCGAAGGTAGTTGGGAGAAATATCTATTGTTGGTCAAATTTGCTTATAAAAATAGTTTTCAATTTAGTATAAAGATGGCACCGTATGAAGTATTATACAGTCGCAAGTGCCGAACTCCGTTGTATTGGACCGAGCTTAGTGAGAAACAGATTCACAGTGTAACAACCCAATTTTGGTAAGGTCAGAACAGTGGTTTCGAGACCATAAATCTGAGTTAAAAATAAAAATTATTTTATTTTATTTTATGGTTGGCATCATGATAAGAATGTCACATGAAAATTTTGATGCAAAAATTTTATCGATTGTGTGGTTAATTAGGTAAAAGACTAAATTGCATAAAATGCAAAAGTTGGATTCTAGTAGCTATATAATTCAAAACTTAAGGTCCTTATATGGTAATTAGACCATTTGAAGGATAGTTAGTAGATATTTTAATGACTCATCTATGGAAAAATTAGAAAAGGCAATGGACTAAATTTGAAATCACTAAAATTAAAAGATGGTAATTAAATAAAAAGAAATATTCATCTAATATCATATCATCTTCCTGAAAATTTCCATGGAAACCCTAGGAGAGAGGAAGACAACTTACCAAGCTTGAAAAGGTATGAAATCAAGTCCCATTTTAATGATTTTTATATTTTTGAAATCGGGATAGTCTAATCTCTCTATTTAGGGGATTAATTTGAAAAGTTATCAAGGTATGAAATTTGGGTCATGGATGAATATGCTAAAAATTAGAAATTTATGGTAGAAAATGAAAGTTTGTTCATAGATAAACAACTTTTACAAAGCAATTTTTGATGAAAACTTGATTTAGGGACTAAAATGCAAAATTGTAAAAAAAAACCCATGTAAAATTCTAAAATTTTTGAAAAATGTTGTCTATAAATTTCGGCTAGGCTTGGAAAGAGGGTTAAATTTCATGAATTTCATTTTCCGAGCCTAGTGACGAAATTGGAATTTTTGAAAAGGATAGGGACAAAATGGTAATTTTGCCTAGGATGCAATAGAATGCAAATGTATATGAAATGTGATAGATTAATAGTCAAATTTATCCACATAGATCCGGAAAGACCAACTACGAAACTAGATCGAGGAAACCAAAAGGTTTCAGATTAGTTGAAATTCAAAAACGAACCATTTTCAAGGTAAGTTTGTGTAACTTAACTATGTATGTTAAATGTTTGAATTTAATTGTATGATTGTGTTGATGTGAATGAGATAACATACATTATGAAATAATCATAAGTTGTGATATGTGGACAAATTGCTATGTTTCGGTTGAATGTTGAAATTCGATGGATTAAGGTGATATGCTCGAACGAGGATAATATTCCTAATGTTGAAAAAGGGGTTTAGCCTGGACGGGTAATCCTGATATAAGCCACTCGAGCATATCCTATAGATTGGATTTAGCACGGACGGACAATCCAAATTAAGCTCTTTATATGTCCTAAAAAGGATTTAGCCTAGACTGGTAATCTTATAACATAACATGTGGCTCGAGAGCGTGCTTGTTAAGTTTGTGCCCAAAGGGGTACTTTTGAGAATACTAACCAGAAGTCCATCAGCATTTCAATAGTTCAACAGAAAAAGGAATCTTGAAACAAGGAAACGTGAAAATTTTATGGAACTTGTAATGTGATGAGCTCATCTATGTTTACTTGATATTCATATGAGTTTATGTGACTAACTTGTTTGAACAAGTGTATGTGTTTAGGTAACTTACCCAAAATTGATGGAATATATAATTATGTGTGCTTGTGTTAATAAATAAGACCGGTAAGTCGATTTTCCGTTACAGGAACTTACTCAGCATAAAATGCTTACTCCGTTTATCTTTCCCTGTCTTATAGTGCTCAAAGCTCGCAAAGGTTGAAAGTCGGTCGGAGCAGTCATTACACTATCCACTATCTCATTTTGGTATAAATAGAAACCTCATTTTGGTATAATGGCACGTATAAGCTTAATTGGCCAATTATGGCTTGATGATGATGTTTGTAATCTAGCCATTGGAATGGCTAGTAATGGTAGTTTGATATACTTGTAATGTCATGTTATGCTAGCTTTATATATATTAAGTGGTTGTTTTTAGTATATCTAATATATGGATTAAACCAAGGTAAAATTATGAACATGTATGCATGTAGTGGTTTACCTTGTAAGTGATGGAATTTGTTTGAAATGGATGCTTGAAATGGTTAGATTGTATTTGGTATGTTTTAGTGCAGGAACATGGTAAATTTGGGTGACAAATAAGGCTAGAAAATGGCTTGTTTTTGTCCACACAGGCAGGCTGTAACACCCCTAACCCGTAACCATCGTTGGTTTAGGGTTAAGAGGCATTACTGGACAATCGAAAACTTTTATAGATATTTCATAACTTAATTTGGCAAATCACATCAAAGTGTCCCTTAAATATGTCTTTGAGACCTTTAACATGCTTTAGAATAGGGCCGAGACTAAACTGAACACATATAGAAATTCTCAAAAATTTAAAAATTTTCTAAGTTACAGAGGTCACATGCCCGTGTGGGCAGGCCGTGTGCCTCCCACGGTCTCAGACACACCCGTTGTCTAAGCCGTGTCAAAATAGGGCATACATACTAACTTGTCCACACGGCCTGAGACACGCCCGTGTTCCTTGTAACACCCCAAACCCGGCCCACAAGCCCTGACCGGATCTGGTATGTCACTGCGGAAGAACGGTTGAAAAATCTTTTTGACTTAAGATAAAACATTAAAATTTATTAAATTTTGAAAACCATGTCCATTTAAAATCATATGTAACACTTTGATGTTATAAAATGTCTGAATTAAAACTTTATTAAACATATATATATATATAATTAAAATAAATAAGTTGCTAAAAATAAATCATCTTCACATGGTAACTCAAATTAATCAGGCCATAATTAAAATAATACCAAAAATTAATAATAAGGCCCTTATTACAACCCAATGTTTAAACAAAATACTTAATATTAAAAGCCATAAAATAATCCAAATATCCTCTTCTGCACGGCCACCTCGTATCCACTCCAACCCGGTCCAAGCTCATGAATCACCTGAAATGGTTAAGAAAAATTGGGTGAGTCCATAGACTCAGTGCATAATCATTACACATGTTTCCACACGTATGGGCTTAACCCATACCCACACAGCCCATACCAATAGATATGCAAAATGTATCCCAGCCCAATCCTAAGTCCATCCGTTACACCAACCTTAGCAGACTCCCTGCCCAAGGCCGTGGCTAATCCACCGATCACAACCGAGTGATCCCACATATCCTACCTCGGCATACCTGCTGCACAAGGCCGTGGCTGAGCCACCGATCACATCGTGATCCTCAAATCCTACCTTCGCAGACTTGCTGCTCAAGGCCGTGGCGGAGCCACCGATCACATAAGTGATCCCAACATTAATCCGTCTACGGTGATGCACTCAGCTATCAACCGCTGAGATGGGCACCTAGCCAACATCTCCCTTGATGAAGCACACAGCTAATCATCAAGCGCTAATGTAGCACGAGGCTAACATTAGACCACGTACATAATATGTACACCCCATCCTTCCTTGATCAAATCCAATCCCCATGCACATATGCAAATGTATCATATCAAATCAATATATAGAATGAATAAACATCACATGTTCATTACCATATCACGTATACATCATAAATAATTTAATATCACAATATACTAACCTGTTAACCGATTATCTCAAACATGGGAATCCACCACTTTAGCCTCTATTGTCGGCTACCACACATCATACGCAAGTATATACATCATTAAGCAATTAACAAGAGAAACAGTGCGATGATTACGCACCTAATTACTTGGAGTTCTAAACTCTCGATCCCAACGCTATCGCTAAGCGAGACTACGGCTATCTGCCTTACTTGCTGCTCTGACGCTGGCCCACACCCCGGTGGCCAATCCCGAACCGCCGAGACAGCTCTTTTCTTAAACTTCGGGATAGGGACTTTCCCTTGCCCTCCTTGACTGGTATTTGCCTCCATCAATACACTTAATCAGATAAACCGGTTAATCACCCAAGTCATAAATCCAAATATTGAACCTTTACTAAGTATTGCTTACCAAAACCACTTGAATCCCGGAGGCTACTTTATGCTTCTGCAAGCGCTGACTATACGACTCCCGAAAAGGTCTCCTGCGTTAGGCTCTGCCTCCCCTACAATCGGCCTTAGCACACTTAAAAGAAATCTAGGGCCATTCGGCCAAGACAAGAATCCTTAAAACAAGAAAAAGCTATCGCACCCTTACCTTGCTAACCACTCCCTTTTGCTCCAACCAAGAATCGGCCACCTTAAGAAATAAGGTTCGGCTTCAAGGACTTGCAAACAAAGCAGAGAGAATGAGAGACTGAGCGATTCGGCTAAGACTCCTAGATGGAGTTGGAATATTCGGCAAAGGCAAGCCTTTTAGAGGTGATTTCGGCTCAAGTGAAATGGAAAGAAAACAAGTGGAGAATTTGGCTAAGTGACCTTGAAGTTTCGGCCAAAGTAAACATGTGAGGAGGAGGGGCGTTTTTAGTGTGGTTAGAGTATGAGAAGAAAAAAATGTGAAGGCTTAAGAACAAAACTAAAATTCGGCAAAGGGACCAAGGGAAGAAGCACCACAATTCGGCACAAAAGAAATGGGTGAACAACTTTCGGCAAGAGAGAACAAATGGGGAAAAGGGTGGCCAAAAGGTGAGCACCCCCCACTTATACTACTAAGTTTCGGCACACACCTAAGCACATCCAACAAAGCCGAAAATACCCTCCTCAAGCTCCCCAAAACCGGCCACTAGCTCAACTCCTCCCAAATCCCAAGATTTTCTCCTAAACTTCCTCCCTAACACTCATTCAAAAATTTTGAATGAGTCCAACCTATATCCTACCTTCCTAGCCGAATTCAAAAATAAAAAGACCAAGTCTTCCCTCATCTTTCAGATCCACAAACCGCCCAACTCTTCTCCTCCTTGACGCAAAAACAAAGGCCAAACTGCTGCCTTTGCAGCTCGAACCTGAGACCCCTTAGCACCCTTGAGGCGTCACCTTCCCAAAGCCCCAAGTAACGCCTCCATGCCACTCTACCAAAGCCATTCTTGCGTCTAAACCTCCCCAATATTTCTCTTAAGACCCCTATAGCCAAGCTCCCCTTTTTAACACTAAAAACCAAAAATTTCCTAAGGCATCTCCTACCTTCTAGGGTTCTCCAGACCCCTCAAAACTCATCCAACCTCACCATAAGCCTACTATCACTTGAGTTATACGCTAAATGCATAACCCCTAGAACCCGGGTGTTACAATTCTACCCTCCTTAAAAATAATTTCGTCCTCGAAATTACTTGGCTGACTAACGGTCGTACATCCTAATTCACCACACTACACTATTGCTGCGCACTCTGATCTTAAGAAACTACCATATTTCTAGGCACAGTTTCTAAGTCCACACTCAAGGTTCTAGATACTTACTAGCAATAAAAACAAACAGCCACTAACGTGAACAAGCAATAGAGGATTATTCCGGCATGAGAAACTTACCTGCCGACACATCAGGCATATCATTATCCTTCCTCCGACGAACCGCATAAACCAGACCTGGCTGCCTTGCCTCAGTGCTACCCTTACCGCGGCCTAATGCTTCACGACCTCGGCCGGAACCATTCCTTCCATGGTTCGGACCATGACCCCTTGTCGCCTGCTAACCACCTCTGCCCGGCTGCACATAACCTTGGCCTAATGTCCGAGTCCTATTCGGATCCTGAGGACAATCCTTAATCATATGAGTCTTGGACTTACACCTAAAACATTCTCGATCCTGGTTCCAGCACTCGCCAACATGATACCTTCCACACCGAGCACATGGACGATCCGAATTCCCAGTAGTTGACTTAGAAATACGAGCAGAAGTCTCGACCCTCGGTCTTTTCTGAAATCTCTCGAATGATTCTGACGGTCCCGAACTCCTCTTATCCTGGTTCCTTTCTCTATCTCTATTCTGCCTTTCAGTCCTCTTGACCTCCTCAGCTATCCGAGCTTTCTCCAATAGAATGGCGAAATCTCTTTCTCGTTGCGGAGCAATCAAAACCCGCAGCTCATCCCGCAGCCCATCTTCAAATCTGACGCATCTCTCATAATCGGTAGCCACGATGCCTCGAGCATACCGGCTCAAACGCAGAAACTCAGCCTCATACTCCGCTATTGACTTGCCACCTTGCACCAAATTGAGGAACGCCTTCCTCTGAGCGTCCACATAGCTCGCTCCGATATACTTCCCTTTGAACTTGATCTTAAAGTAACCCCAGTCCACTCGATCGACAGGGGTACTTTCCTTAACAGTGAGCCACCACTGGTAGGCCTCATCCCGTAGCAATGATACAGCACCCTTAAGCTTCTCCTCTGCAGTTAAATCCAAGTCATCCATAATCCTTTCAACTGCCTCTAGCCAATATTCTGCCACGTTTGGAGCTACCCCGGACACTCCTCTGAAAACCTCAGCTCCGTTCGACCTAAGTCTTTCGGGTACTGACTTCCGAGTCCCATTGCCCACATTGGCTCCTGCCACTCGCTCAAGCACCCGCAGCATAGCCTGCGATACTGCGTCGTCTCCTCCTGTCCGATCCTGATGTTCAACCTCAACAGCTGGTGGTGGCGGCACATCGTTTTCTGACCCATGACCAGACCCAACCGGTTCCGATACTGCCATCTTGCCTCTACCACGTCCACGAGTATTGCGACCACGCCCCCTAGAACTCATGTCTAGCGTCACGACTTAATCTGGTTTAAGAAATTTTATGCATTAGAAATTTTGTTTCACTGTTTACCCACGAGCAAATTTTATGTAAAGAAGTTTCCGGAAGTGGTTCTTTCGATCAATCAAAGTTTCATTCCAAGTTCTCTATTCTAATTCCAACATTCACATTCTTCACTAAGGACACATTCATTCATCCACGTCACTTTCTTGAACATTCCCAACCTAGGGGTAATTTCGTCATTTGTCCTATAGGGGTATTTTGGTAATAAGACAGGGGTCAATTTGAAAATCTTTACAAATCAGAGGCCTTTCAAAATTTCCAAAACTTAAGGGTATTTTGAAAATTTCCAAATTAAAAGTGTCGCTGAAATTTCAGAAATTGGGGTTATTTTGGTAATTTTGTAAGTCGGGGGTATTCTTGTAAATTTCCAAATCTGGGTATCTCAATATTTTGCAAAATAGGATTTTCTAATATTTCGTGAAATAGGAATATTTTAGTAAAAGTCGAGGGTAATATGAAAATTTAGAACCCAAGGGCATTTTGGTAATTTACAACACAGGGGTATTTTCGTAAATTTTTCCCAAAACCAGAGTATCTTGATATTTTAAAAACTCTTTGTAAAGTAAAATTATTTTAACAAAAGTTGAGGGTAGTACGAAAATTTTACAATACCGGGGCATTTTTTGTAATTTTGTAAATCGAGAAAAACGTCTTTCCAAAATCAGATTTAGGGTTTACAAACCAGAAGGGGTAAGTTTGAAAAATTTTAAAACTAAGGGTTTTAAAACAATAAGGCTAATCCCATTCGGTTTTAATAATTGGTTTAGCCTATGAACAAGTCCTCTTGGTTAAGGTGAACCGTAGCTACGCACCAGGTAGGATTCAAGTAAAGAGGAGGTGAGTCGCTAGGACTGCTTAAATACCAAGCTCTTACTGAATACCAATCCTAGACATGCGTACAATGGTTACCACACCTTAACTCGGCGACTTACTTCACAGGTTTGTTTAATAGCCCTTAAATCTTATGTATGTGTTTGAGTAGACTAGTCCTAGGGTCCAATAGCCCTAACAGTCTAATCTACGAGCCCAAATAAACCCATAGCAGTTCTCATAAACAAATCACTTCACTAATTAGAAATACTTACCTGGTGGACTTCGGGCCGGAGGTACAGGTGCCATGCCAGAATAACCTGAGAAAATTCCTTAAAAGTCCATATTTTTGAAAAGCCCATTTTTGAAAACATTTTTCGGGCCCAAAACCTCAAAGCCGAGTTTTAAACCGGACTCTGATACCAACTTGTAACACCCCAAACCCGGCCCACAAGCCCTGACCGGATCTGGTATGTCACTGTAGAAGAACGGTTGAAAAATCTTTTTGACTTAAGATAAAACATTAAAATTTATTAAATTTTGAAAACCATGTCCATTTAAAATCATATGTAACACTTTGATGTTATAAAATGTCTGAATTAAAACTTTATTAAACATATATATATAATTAAAATAAATAAGTTGCTAAAAATAAATCATCTTCACATGGTAACTCAAATTAATCAGGCCATAATTAAAATAATACCAAAAATTAATAATAAGGCCCTTATTACAACCCAATGTTTAAACAAAATACTTAATATTAAAAGCCATAAAATAATCCAAATATCCTCTTCTGCGCGGCCACCTCGTATCCACTCCAACCCGGTCCAAGCTCATGAATCACCTGAAATGGTTAAGAAAAATTGGGTGAGTCCACAGACTCAGTGCATAATCATTACACATGTTTCCACACGTATGGGCTTAACCCATACCCACACAGCCCATACCAATAGATATGCAAAATGTATCCCAGCCCAATCCTAAGTCCATCCGTTACACCAACCTTAGCAGACTCCCTGCCCAAGGCCGTGGCTAATCCACCGATCACAACCGAGTGATCCCACATATCCTACCTCGGCATAACTGCTGCACAAGGCCGTGGCTGAGCCACCGATCACATCGTGATCCTCAAATCCTACCTTCGCAGACTTGCTGCTCAAGGCCGTGGCGGAGCCACCGATCACATAAGTGATCCCAACATTAATCCGTCTACGGTGATGCACTCAGCTATCAACCGCTGAGATGGGCACCTAGCCAACATCTCCCTTGATGAAGCACACAGCTAATCATCAAGCGCTAATGTAGCACGAGGCTAACATTAGACCACGTACATAATATGTACACCCTGTCCTTCCTTGATCAAATCCAATCCCCATGCACATATGCAAATGTATCATATCAAATCAACATATAGAATGAATAAACATCACATGTTCATTACCACATCACGTATACATCATAAATAATTTAATATCACAATATACTAACCTGTTAACCGATTACCTCAAACATGGGTATCCACCACTTTAGCCTTTATTGTCGGCTACCACACATCATACGCAAGTATATACATCATTAAGCAATTAACAGGAGAAACAGTGCGATGATTACGCACCTAATTACTTGGAGTTCTAAACTCTCGATCCCAACGCTATCGCTAAGCGAGACTACGGCTATCTGCCTAACTTGTTGCTCTGACGCTGGCCCACACCCCGGTGGCCAATCCCGAACCGCCGAGACAGCTCTTTTCTTAAACTTCGGGATAGGGACTTTCCCTTGCCCTCCTTGACTGGTATTTGCCTCCATCAATACACTTAATCAGATAAACCGGTTAATCACCCAAGTCATAAATCCAAATATTGAACCTTTACTAAGTATTGCTTACCAAAACCACTTGAATCCCGAAGGCTACTTTATGCTTCTGCAAGGGCTGACTATACGACTCCCAAAAAGGTCTCCTGCGTTAGGCTCTGCCTCCCCTACAATCGGCCTTAGCACACTTAAAAGAAATCTAGGGCCATTCGGCCAAGACAAGAATCCTTAAAACAAGAAAAAGCTATCGCACCCTTACCTTGCTAACCACTCCCTTTTGCTCCAACCAAGAATCGGCCACCACAAGAAATAAGGTTCGGCTTCAAGGACTTGCAAACAAAGCAGAGAGAATGAGAGACTGAGCGATTCGGCTAAGACTCCTAGATGGAGTTGGAATATTCGGCAAAGGTAAGCCTTTTAGAGGTGATTTCGGCTCAAGTGAAATGGAAAGAAAACAAGTGGAGAATTTGGCTAAGTGACCTTGAAGTTTCAGCCAAAGTAAACAGGTGAGGAGGAGGGGCGTTTTTAGTGTGGTTAGAGTATGAGAAGAAAAAAATGTGAAGGCTTAAGAACAAAACTAAAATTCGGCAAAGGGACCAACGGAAGAAGCACCACAATTCGGCACAAAAGAAATGGGTGAACAACTTTCGGCAAGAGAGAACAAATAGGGAAAAGGGTGGCCAAAAGGTAAGCACCCCCCACTTATACTTTTAAGTTTCGGCACACACCTAAGCACATCCAACAAAGCCGAAAATACCCTCCTCAAGCTCCCCAAAACTGGCCACTAGCTCAACTCCTCCCAAATCCCAAGATTTTCTCCTAAACTTCCTCCCTAACACTCATTCAAAAAGTTTGAATGAGTCCAACCTATATCCTACCTTCCTAGCTGAATTCAAAAATAAAAAGACCAAGTCTTCCCTCATCTTTCAGCATCCACAAACCGCCCAACTCTTCTCCTCCTTGACGCAAAAACAAAGGCCAAACTGCTGCCTTTGCAGCTCGAACCTGAGACCCCTTAGCACCCTTGAGGCGTCACCTTCCCAAAGCCCCAAGTAGCGCCTCCATGCCACTCTACCAAAGCCATTCTTGCGTCTAAACCTCCCCAATATTTCTCTTAAGACCCCTATAGCCAAGCTCCCCTTTTTAACACTAAAAACCAAAAATTTCCTAAGGCATCTCCTACCTTCTAGGGTTCTCCAGACCCTTCAAAACTCATCCAACCTCACCATAAGCCTACTATCATTTGAGTTATGCGCTAAATGCATAACCCCTAGAACCCGGGTGTTACATTCCTCACCCGTGGTCGACACTGACTTGAACCATATGGCCAGTCACACGCCTATGTGTCCAGCTCGTGGTCACTATGACTTCATCCACACGGCCAGTCACACGCCCGTATGTCTTGCCCGTGGTCAAGTCTGACTTGCTTTGAAATGCAACCACGAGGAACACTGTGAGCCACACGCCCGTGTGGGCAATTATAGGCCATTTTCAAGCCCAAAATGCCACTCACACTATGGGCTATCCCTACAAGCATCATACCAATACAATTTATGCCAAAATAACCAACTTTTACAAGCATTCAAAAGCATCTCAAACA
Source organism: Gossypium australe (assembly GCA_005393395.2). NCBI lineage: Eukaryota > Viridiplantae > Streptophyta > Magnoliopsida > Malvales > Malvaceae > Gossypium > Gossypium australe. The sequence continues at coordinate 19,747,179 of CM016615.1, forward strand.
CAACATCTTAGTCTACAATTAGTTCAATCTATTCACAATCATTTCCAAGTAAAATGCATCACAAACATATCATTTCCTTATAGTAACCATCCATCCAATATATGCTTACCATGAATAAATAAGCTTACCATTATTTTGACCCTTTCTTAACCATAGAACCATACCAAAACCAAGCATCATATAACATGACTCTTCATTCATAACACAACCATTTATCTAGCCATATCACATGGTTATTACATATCTCAAACATATTCCAAAATAACTAGCCTATACATGCCATATTAAACTATATTCACATTCAAGAGTACCAAAGTAGAGCTTGATAGTATGGTGATGATCCTCGACGATTCCTAAGCCTTTCGTAGCTTTGACAATCTATAAAACAGAGTAAACACACACAAAGTAAGCTTTCAAAAGCTTAGTAAGCCATATACAAATAAACTTAACATAAAAGGCACATAATCACAATGACACAATGTCATTAATATTTCTCATTTGCAAAATCATATCATTTTCTTTAGCTCATTGGCTTAGCCATTTCTCACCCACATATCATTTCTCAAATATCAATTTTACTTATTGCACATCCATACATTTATTACATTTTATTCATTGCATCTAGGTACATATACTCACCTTTCATACTTTTAGAAAGCATACTCATCAAACGTACCTGAAACAAATATACAACTCAGATAGTCATTCATTTCTCAGACTTGCCCGTTGAACCGTTCGGAATCAAATAAGATACTCAGAATGCTTGGAATAGTTGTACAATGCCAACGTCCCAGACGTGGTCTTACATGTAACCAAATATCGATGCCACTGTCCCAGACAGGGTCTTACACGAATCAATACGATGCCAATGTCTTAGACATGGTCTTACACGTAAATCTCATATCGATGCCAACGTCCCAGACGTGGTCTTACATGATATCACATATCGAAAACATATGTCACGACATATGTAATCCTATCTATTCCTAGGTTCGTACGGGACTTTTTCGGATGTTGACACCAAGTCAATACTATCTCAGATTTCATGTACTCATCATATCGTACACATTCATCATTATGAATTTTCATATGAACATACATATATCAATGTAATACATTTATTTGTATATTGACTTACCTCATATTCGGATAAACGGAAACGAACTCAGCTACTCAATCACTTTCGACTTTCCGCGATCTAAATCTGTTTTCTTCGGTTCTTAATCTATACATATTCAAATTTAACTCATTTATTTACTAATTCATTCAATTCAATCTAAAAACACATATTTAGGGCAATTTACAAGTTAGCCCTCATGTTTTCACATTTGACATTTTAGTCCCTATTTTACAAAATCACAAAATACACATAATTTGCTTATACCCATGCTTAGCCGAATTCTCTATAGGTCCCTAGCAACCCATATTTTCATTTATTTCACAATTTAGTCCCTTATAATTTTATTTTCACAATTAAGTCCAAATTACTCAAAATCACCAAAACTCCAAAGACAAAACATGTTAATCTAACACATATATTTCATATTTCATCATCAAACATCACAAAACTCATAGATTCATCAATGGCACTTTTCAAAATCTTCATCAAATCACAAAATCAAAGCATGGGTTTTGAAGTATACAAAGCAACGATTACAAAAATGTAGAAATTATCAAAAATCGAAGCAAAACATACCTTGAATCAAAGAACATCCATGGTCGAATGTTTGAAAGCTTTAAACCTTTATTTTTGTTTCTCAATTTGGCAATATGATACAAATGCATGGCTTATTTTAGCCTTTTGTTTATTTAATTACATGTAAATTTTCAAATTACTTAAGTAACCTTTATTATTCACATTAATTTTTCACTAACATATGGCATTAATGTCCATCCAAAATTCAAATGATCCAATTGCAATATAAGGACCTCACATTTATAAAGACATGACACTTAGGTGCTTTTAACATATAGCATGTTAATTTAAAATTAAATGCAATTTAGTCCTTTTCTCTAATTAAGCACACAAATAATCAAATTAAATCACAGAAAATTAACACATACTAATTCACATGCTACAGACACTGAAAATAATATTAAAATATTTTTCTGACTCAGATTTGTGGTCCTGAAACCACTATTTCGACTAGGGTCTAAATCGGACTGTTACACAGGCACACCGGCGTGTGTCTTGGACGTGTGTGACACACAGCCTGTCCCTTGGGAATGTGGTCCTGTCGTGTGTCCCCTACATCTTAAAAATGAGAAACTGAATGCTCAAAATTGGGCACAAGGGTAGAGACACGGACGTATGTCTCAATCGTGTGGTTGACACAACCTTGAACACAGGCGTGTTACACGGCCGTGTGAAAATTGCGCCTAAATTTTGAAAATAAAAATTTGCCACACGGCCTAGCACACGAGCGTATGACTTGGCCATGTGATTTCAATTTCTTCATGCTTTAAAAGTCAGAGAGTTACACGGGTTAGGGACACGGGCGTGTGTAGTACACGGCCTGACCACACGGACGTGTCCCTAAACCACACGGGTGTTTGAGCCCTACACCTAGGGAAAATTTTGGAATTTCGTGAAAAATTCCCTAAATTCCCGATTTGATTCCAACACTCGTTTTGGGCCTCAAGGGTCCATATATGGGACGATATGTATGATCTCAGAAAATGAATAGTAATTTACATAAATTAATTGAAAAATGTTTTGATTGTTTTGATAATACTCTGAAACCTTGTTTCGACAACGAATGCAGGTTAAGGGTGTTACACACGGGGTTGATTTGGTCAAAGAAACCAAAGAGAAAGTGAAAGTAATTCATTATTGTTTGAAAGTAGCTTCGAATCGATAGAAATCGTACGCGGATTTGAAACAAAAGGATATTTAATTTCAGGTTGGTCATAATGTGTTTCTGAAAATGTCTCCGTGGAAGAAAATTCTTAGGTTTGGTCGCAAAGGCAAGTTGTGTCCACGTTTCATTGAGTCGTATGAGATTATTAAAAGAATAGGGCAGTGGCATGTCTACTAGCTTCGCCGTCAAAGTTAGAAAGGATCCACAATGTATTTCATGTGTCAATGTTACGACGATATCGGTCAGATCCATCGCATGTAATCTCACCATCAGATATTAAGATTCGACCCGATATGACATATGGTGAAGAATCGATCAAAGTGTTAGCTCGAGAGGTTAAACAGTTGAGAAATAAAAGCATAGATCTAGTGAAAGTTTTGTGGCAACAACACGGGGTCAAAGAGGCTACTTGGGAACCCGATGAAGCTATGAGAAAATAGTACCCTAACCTCTTTTCTGGTAAGATTTTTGGGGACGAAAATCCCTAAGGGGAGAGAGTTGTAATAGCCTGTTTTTTGGGTCAAATCGAAACAATGGTTTTGAAACCACAAATCTGAAGTAGAAAAATTTATTTTATTATTTCTTTAAGGTCTACAGCATGATAGAATAATTGTGTGAAAATTTCGTTAAGAAATTTTATTGATTAAGTGCTCAATTTTACTACATGGACTATATTGCAATAGTGCAAAATTTGAGTTCAATAAGTTAAAAGTAGTAAATTGTTACGAATTTTTAATTAGAGGTCCTTAAATGGAAATTAGACCGTTATACTATAGGGTGGACAAAAATGGGCATAGAGTAAGTGAATTTATAAAGTTTAAGTGAAGGGTAATTTGGTAAATAAAGACAAATTAACTAAATAAAAGATGTCCATCTTCTTCAATTTAGTCCCCCTAGCTGAATTTTTTGAGGAGAAGACATAGCTAGGGTTTGGCCAACTTTCAAGCTCAATTGTAAGTCCTTTCTTGTCCCATTTTTAATGATTTCTACATTTTTAGGATCATGGTAACTCGATCTAACTATTTCAAGGACTAATTTGAAAGAAAGTTAAAGTCTAAAATTTTAACCATGATTGAGTGCTTGTCTTTTGATGTTTGATGATAGAAAATGCATGTTTGTTGTTGGATAAACAAATTTGTAAAGTGATTTTCGATAAAAAGGTCAAATAGGGACTTATTTGTAAAAAGTTATAAAATGTGTAGAAAAATGTGAATAAATGAAAAATGTGGGTTGTTATGTGTACCAGTAATATTCGGCTAGGCTTGGGTTGTTATGAAATTGAATGAAATTCATTTTACAAGCCTAGGGACTAAATTGTAAAATGTTGAAATGTTAGGGGCAAAAATGTAATTTTTGCCATAATGTGATTTTGGACGTAATTGAATAGCTTGATGATTAAATGAGTTAAATGTGGTATTATAGATAAAGAAAAATGAAGTTCGGGTTTAGATCCGGGGAAAAACAAAGTAATTCACGAATAGATTCCTTTTGCCGTTTTTGCATTCGAGGTAAGTTCGTATGTAAATAAGCTTTATTATAATTGTATTTTAAATGCTTTAATTTTGTATGAATTGTGTAAACGACTCTACGGACTCAGAAATCACATATAGCTCGTACAATGCCATATCCCAGATATGGTCTTAAATGTTATCACATATCGATAACGATAGCCCAACTATGGTCTTACTCGAAATCAATTAACGATGCCAATGTCCCAGACATGGTCTTACACATAATCACATCTCGTTAATCCTGATGTCATGACATTCGTATCCTATACTATTCCTGAGGTTCGTACGGGACTTTCGGATATTGTAACCCTATCGATTTTTGCTCGTATTTGATCATTCAACATTCATAGTAGTTCAATTACAATTAAACATATATAATTCAATTTAAAGACATTTATTTGCATATGAACTTACCTTGTATTCGGGATAAATGAACTGGATCGACTATTCGATAACCTTTGATTTTCCCCAATCTAAATCCGATTTCTTTTGTTCTAGATCCATATACATTCAAAATTAACTCATTTATTCATCAAATCATTCAATCCAGTCCACAAACACATATTTGGGCATTTTTACACTTTATCCCCTAAAGCTGCACATTTTTACAATTTAGTCCCTATTTCACAAATACACAAAATTCATGAAATTTGATTAAACCCAATCCTAGCCGAATTTCATATAGGTCCCTAGAAACCCATATCTTTCATTATTTCATTCTTTTAACCACTACATTTCATATTTTCTCAATTTAATCCCTGATAGGCATTTTTACTCAAAATCACTTAGTAAAACTTGTGTAACTATCAACAAATATTCATTTTTCATCATCAAACATTCAAAAGATCAATTATTCATCAATGGCACTTCACAAAATCATTAATAACTTCAAAAATTAAGGCATGGGCTAGCTAGAATACAAAGCAACGATCTCAAAAACGTAAAAATATCAAAAACCGAGCAAAGAACATACCTTAATCAAACATAAAAATAACCGAACCCTATCCCTCTTGTTTCTCAAGAAAATCGGTTGAAGATGATGAAATGAAGACCAATTTTGATTTTATTTTACTTAATAATAAGCTTATTTACTAATTTCTAATTTTAACCTTTAATTAAAAACATTTAAAACATCCATTTAATGCCCTTTTATGTCAAAACCCACTATCAATGGTCTAATATCATCATAAGGACCTTTGGTTTAATTAATCATAGCAATTAAACACTTTTAACAAATAGAATGTAACTTTTGCATTTTACGCGATTTAGTCCTTTTATCTAATTAAGCATTCAAATGTTAAAATTATTTCACGAAACTTTCACACATATATAATCACATGCTATAAACACCAAAAATAATATTAAAATAATTTTTTGACCTCAAATATGTGCTTCCAAAACCACTATTCCAATTTAGCTAAAATCGAGCTGTTACAGAGAAATCCCAATGGCACCTTAGGAATAGATTAGGATACAAGTGATATGTCACTAGGGTATTATGTTATGTGATCCGGGTGCTGGTCCTGTACGTCCTACCGGTGGCTGAGTATACCGGCATAAGTTGCGGTTACTTGACAGCTTGTGTGAGCTATACCATGTAACTACGTCTTGAGTAACAGCTTGTGTGAGTAGGCCCATTGATGGCTCAAGAGCCAGCATATATGTGTTATGAGATAGAGGTAGAAATGGCTACATATGTGACACCTTGTGTGCAAGGTTTCCCGAGTATCCGATATTATTATTCCGGGTGGTTCATTGGGTATGCCAACGATGAGAATAAGTATGAAATTATTACGAGATGGTACAGGTATGTACATAAAGCTTATGATTATTAAATTCTTGAAATGATGATTTCAAGGTGAGTTTGTCATGGAATGAATTATGGTAATGAGATTATGGTAAATTACATTATCTTATATTATATTACTTAAATGTTAAATGTATGGTAAGAATTATTTACTTCTTTCATATGAGCTTACTAAACTATATAGCTTACTCCGTTTATTTTTCCAAGTTTTATAGTACTACCAAGCTAGCTCGGATTGGAGATCGTCGAAGATTGCATCACACTATCAAACTGTCATTTTGGGTATCGATGATTTTAAACATTTTGAGTATATGTCATGTATAGGGACTTGGTCATTGTGGGTATATGTGTCATTATGAATTTGGCCAAATGTGTTGGCTTATATTTGTTTAAGGTGATTTGGTATTTAGCCATGTAATTAGCTTATTTTGGCTAAAATGGTTGTATGCCTATTTATATAAGTATATATGCCAATGCCTTTTATTTATGTGTTTTGTAATGGTTAGCTATATACTTATTTATGGCTATATAGCTAGGTTGTTAAATGATTGAGTTTGGTTCATTGGTATGCTAGAAGGTCTATATGATACAATGCGTATGAATGGTAGTCATATTGAAGCTTGAAGAATGTGAGTTTGGTGTGATTTGGTTTGGTAAAATATGATGTTGTAATTATGTTAGGTATTGAAATGACATGTTTTAGCCTTGATTATTAATGTTTTGCTTGTCTAAGTATGCTATGAATTGTCCCATTTATTGTTGTGTATGTGTGTGCAATAAGGGTGGCAAATTGGCTTGGTAGATAGCCTTTATTTTTGTCCACACGGGGGTGTGTCTAGACCGTGTATCACACACGTCCTACCCCATGGGCATGTGTTTCGGCCGTGTGTCCCCTACACCTTAATTTGAGAAACAAAATGCTCAAAATTGAGTGCACGGGTAGAGACACGAGTGTGTGTCTCAGCCGTGTGAGGGACACAGCCCCGGACATAGGCATGTGTCCTGGCCGTGTAAAGTCTGCACCGATTTTATGAAAATTAATTAATCACACGGCCTAGGACACGAGCGTGTGGTTTGGCCGTGTGACTTCTATTTGTTCATCCCTTGCAAAACAAAGAGTTACACAGGTTAGGGACACGGGCGTGTGTGACCACACGGCCTACCCACACGGGCATGTCCCAAACCACATGGGCGTGTGACCCCTATACATGGAAAAAATTCCCTAAGTTCTCAGTTTATTCCCGAACCACTTCTAAAGCATGATTTGGGCCTCGGAGGCTCGTATTAGGGACTTTATGACTGAAAGCAAATGGTTTTAAATTTGGTTGAAATTTATGACTCGGAATTGTATGATTGTTTGCGATGTAAGTCCGGTAATGCCTCGTAACCATATTCCGACATAGAATTCGGGTGAGGGGTGTTATAATGGTATTGGTATAGCTTTATATTTTTCATATAAATTTCATATTTGAAATGGAATATTATGTTTAAAGTTTATATGAGCTTACTAAGCATTCATTGCTTACGTAGTTATTTTTTGCTTACTTTACAGCTTATCGAAAGCTCGATCAGTTTGGAAGCTTGTCGGAGATCTATCACACTATCCAGCGATTATATCGATAGTTTTGATGTGTCGTTCAAGGTTATAATAGCATGTATAGGTAGACTTGTGTTGGTATCTAATCGAATGCTTAGTTGATGATATTGGCATGTATAACTTGTTTTGGCAGCATTTGATGTTAGTTGGTTGGATATGGTCATTTCGGTACTTATAGATGCCATACTAGTATGTTTCATTTTGGCAATGTGTTAATGCTTGTTTGACTAGTGAACTTGGTAAGTGATGGTATGTTTGCAGTGTGGCCAAGTTAGGTTATGAAGTTAGGCTAAGTTTTCAGATAGATATGAGCTAGATGTGTTTGTATGAAATATGGCCAATCATGCATAAATTTAGGTATGTTTGTTTGATTATGATTGAGGTGTCTTATTGGCATATTGGTTGAATGGATTAATGGTATATTGAATTAGAAACTTTATGTATGTTTTTGTGTTTTGATGCCTTGTCTTATGGTGCAAATGGCTTATAGGTTCATGCTTGAAGTGGGTGAAGGAAATGGCTTGATTTGGCCAATTTCTTGTCCACACGGCCTAAGACACGGGCGAGTGTCTCAGCCATGTGTGACACATAGCCATGTGACACGATCGTGTGACCCCTATAGGTTTTAAAGGTTGCAAGTCACACAGTAACACTGTAACACCCCAGACCCGGCCTAGACGTTACGACTGTATCTGGCATGTCACATAAAAAGGGTTGTTAAAAACTAGTGCGTTTGTTAAGAAACTTCATATTCTTTTGAACTCAGAACTCTGTTGTTTGTGAAAAATTCAGATTTTTTTGTTTATATGATTTTGAGAAAAACGTTGTTGTTGTTGATGTTATTATTATTAGTGTTTTTACTATTATTATTTCTAAGAACTTGCTTAAAACGGAGTTCAGTTTCAATAAATTTCAGAAATTTGATATTTTGAAAACAATTTTAGAAATTTAAGAGAACCCAGAGTTTTATCACGTATGGTTTGCAAACTGTTCGTTAATCATTTTGGAAAACAGTTATTAATGTTTTAGGAAAACCCCATTTTGAACATTTAACGGTAGATAATATCCGAATTAAAAATCAAAACCAAAATTAAAATCCCGGAGGCCTTCTTTCAAAACATAAACCCAAATCAAAGTAAAGCTTATAGTAAAGTAATATGGAATTTACGAACGATGCGATGTATGGCCACCACAGAGTCCGCCTCGGCTCCAAATCCTCAATGCTGGGGATCACCTGCAAGATTGAGCAGAAGGGGTGAGTTACGTGAACTCAGTGTGTAATCCCCTAAACGGTCACGAACTGGGCCTGAGCCCATAGAAGCAGACTGGGACTTAGCCCATACAGAAGCATACTGGCCTGAGGCCCATACAGAAACAAACTGGGCCTTAGCCCTATTAGCATGGTAAAACAGATAATGCATGCAATGTAACCCAACCCAGTCTAGTAATCCATCCGCTACACACCACCCGTACCAGCCCAACACACCTGTGGGGATTTCTACAATCAACCCTCCATCCGCTACACACCTCGATGGCAGTCACGCTGCTCATCGCCCAAATTGTGGCAACGCCATCAGATTAACAGAATATACGTGGCATAGCCACCGGACTAAATGTGACAGAGTCACCGAAATATGTGGCATAGCCACCGGATTACACTTCCACGATCATCAATATCCCAATCCCATGAATCATATCATGACATAATAACTTAGTGCATGCATGAGCGTACCAATATATCAAATAACAGAATACACAGTCATGCCACATCTACCTGAAAGGGTATAATCGTAAATTTACTCACCTGGGCTATTTCCAAACTCACCCGTTAGGTGTATCTCATTAGCTTACCCATTAAGGGTATTTCTGCTCTCAACCGACACACAGAATAGTACATAGCAAAACGAATAAAGGTGTGAGATTACACACCTGATTACGTGGAGAACTAAACACTCCCGCTCGACGTCACCTAGCCAACACATCACACTATTAGCTTACAGCAACCACAATAGAAGATCTATAATCCACGACCAACCGTATGATTTACTAACACTTACCCTTACTAGCGCAAACAACCATGATTTGCTTATCCAAATTCGATGTCGACTCCTTTCCACAACTCGGCGAAAAATCCCGAATCGCTGACACCCTACGTCGTTTGAACTTGAGAGTAGAGGCTACGAGTCCACTCCCCTTAGGCTCCCTTATCGATACCCCCTTAGACCGGCTATCACTCGCTCCATGGAGAAAGTCTCGATCAATAAAGTATCACAGAGAAAGAATGGTGGTTGTCTAACAAGAAGGTTCAGCTCTTACCATGACTTCCCGAAATCTGAATGTTTAATAAACAACGAAGAGAGTTGCTTACTCCTTAACACAATCAGCCTAGCCCAAAATTGAAGGTTCGGTTATGGCAGAGTAAAACTAAAAGAGAATGGTCGCAAAGAAATCAGAGAGAGAACTCCTTACCTTGATTACTGAGGAACCGCACAACAACAGATTCGACAATGGAAATAAACTGAAGTGAACCTTCAAAGCTTGAGAGAAGGAAAGAAGAAATTAGCTGAGAACTAGAAGAAAGAGAGATAGCCACTTCAGCCATGTGAAACATAAAAATAAAAAGAAAGGAAGACGAGAAAGAATCACCATTACCTTGTGATTAGAGACAAGTCGTACGAGAGGGAGAGATTCGGCCAACCCCACTTGAGCAAAACCGGCTATGGCAAAAGAAAAGGGAAGCTAATTGAGAGATGAAAAGAGAACTTAGTTGTCGAAGAAGGGAGTAGAAGGAACACCAAAGTAGGAAAGGGGTTTCGGCTATGGTTTTAATGGTGTAGAAGAAGATGCAACTAGGGGAATGATGAGGAATAGGTGTTGAAGAGATTCGGCCACTTGGAGACAAAGAGATCAGAGAGGGACTCGGCTACCAATGTTTGTCAAATATCGAAGGAGAAAAAGTACCTAAAATGAGAAATGAAAAGAAAAGAAGTCACCCCAATGACTACGGTTTCGGCAAAGAAAGATGCACAAAAGTTAAAACCCAAAAAAGAAAAAGAAAAGAGTTCACTCACTTGCACAAATGCTAAGAAAAATGCCTAAGAATTTTCGGCACACACACATATTACCCAAACCGAATGCACTCAACAAAAGACCCCTCTCTTGACCGAAATCCCCCTTGCACTTCCCCAAATTCGACCAACACCCCCATCTCTCCAAATCCCACGGTTTTCTCCCTCACTTACTCCACAATACACTCTCCATCACCCATTTGAAAAGCTTGACCAAGTCCAACTCCTCAATCTCCTCTCCACCTTCCATTCAAACTTGTTTGACCAATTCAAATCCTCTTTGATAGAGTCCCACACCAACTCCACCTCTTCTCCCTCTTGGACACACAATAAAAGCCATATTTTGAGGCATGTGGGATTCGAACTCCTTCCCCCTTGCTCTCCCATTGACGCCACAACCATTCTACCACGTGGCCAACTTGTGTTATCAAAACACAACCAATTATCCTTAAGTCCTGCCTTCGATAGCTCTCCTCACTTAAGTACCCAAAACCAAAATTTTGCCAGAACCTGGGCTCGGACCCGAGCCTTCCCAGGACCCCCAAACACACCCAAATAATAAGCTCATCAGGCACAACACAAACAATAACCCAAAAATGCCAGACCCCTATTTTTATGATGTTACAATTCTACCCCCTTAAAGAAATTTCGACCTCGAAATTTACCTGATTAAAAGAGGTGAGGGTATTGATGTCGCACTGCCTCCTCCGGCTCCCACGTGGCTTCTTCAGAACCATGATTCTGCCACAACACTTTGACCAACGGGATAGATTTCCTCCTCAACACTTTAATGTCCCGATCCAAAATCTGCACTGGTTCCTCCTCAAAAGACAGATCAGGTCTAACCTCAATTTCTTCCCCGACACTACATGGGATGGATCTGAACGATAGCGTCTCAGCATCGAAACATGGAACACATCATGTATTCGATTCAACTCTGAGGGCAACTCCAGTTGATAGGCGTCTGGTCCCACACGTTTCAACACTCGATAAGGCCCGATGAATCTGGGGCTCAACTTGCCCTTCCGTCCAAATCTTAAAACCTTATTCCAAGGTGAGACCTTCAAGAAAACCTGATCCCCCACTGAAAATTCTGTCTCCTTACGCTTCAGATCCGCATACGACTTCTGTCTATCAGAAGCCTCTTTTAACCGGTCCCGAATCAACTTAACCTTTTTCTCAGTCTCAAAAATCAAGTCCGGACCCAACACCTGTCGTTCACCCAATTCTGTCCAACACGTAGGGGTACGACACCTATGACGATACAACGCCTCGTAGGGTGCCATATGAATACTGGATTGGTAACTGTTGTTGTACGCAAATTCCGCTAACGGCAGATAATCTTCCCAACTACCTCTGAAGTCAATCACACAACCCCTTAACATGTCTTCCAGAATCTGGATTACCCTCTCCGACTGACCATCAGTTTATGGGTGAAACGATGTGCTGAAGTCTAGTCTTGTACCCAAAGCTTCATGCAATGCCTTCTAGAACTGAGATGTAAATCTAGGGTCCCTGTCCAATATGATAGAGACTGGTACCCTATGTAGCCTCACAATTTCTGCCACATACATCTTAGCCAACTTCTGGAGTGAGTAGTTCGTGCGAACCGGTATGAAGTGAGTGGACTTAGCCAACCGGTCCACAATTACCCATACTAAATTCTTCTTAGTAGGCGTCAAAGGTAGCCCACTAACAAAATCCATCGTTATCCTCTCCCATTTCCAAAGTGGAATGTTCACCGGTTGCAGCAACCCGAAGGTAGTTGATGTTCCGCCTTCACTTGCTGACATGTCAAACACTTGCTCACAAAGTCAGTAACTTCTCGTTTCAACCCTGGCCACCATTACTATCCACGCAGGTCTCGGAACAACTTGTTTTCCCCAGGATGCATAGCGTATGGGCTACTATGCGCCTCCCGCAGAATCATCTGTCAGAGTCTTTTGGCATACAAACTCTCCCTCGAAAACATAATACCCCATCACTGTTCAGACTAAAATCCACTATCTCCCCACTTTTCACTTGCTAAAGCCGAAAACCCAATGATTCGTCTAACAATTGCTTCTCCTTAATCTGACTCACCCATGCCGATTTCACCTGAAGTTCCGCTAACAAGCTACCATATTCATAAAGACTAAGATGAGCAAACATTACTTTCAACTCTGATACCACCCTACGACTTAATGCATCTGCCACCACATTGGCTTTACCCGGGTGATATTCAATCGAGCAGTCATAGTCTTTCAGCAACTCTATCCATCTCTGTTGCCTTAAGTTCAGCTCCTTTTGGGTAAGGAGATATTTCAGACACTTGTGATCGGTGTAGATAATCGACTTTTCCCCATACAGGTAGTGTCTCCATATCTTCAGTGTGAACACCACAGTAGCTAGCTCCAAGTCATGGTGGGATAGTTCATTTCATGCGGCCTTAGCTGACGAAATGCATACGCTACCACCTTCCCTTCTTGCATTAGCACACAACCCAAACCTGTGTGTGATGCATCACAATAAACGATAAATTCCTTTCCAACCTCAGGCTGACTCAGCACTAGTGCCTCATTCAAAATCTTCTTAAACTTCTCAAAACTTTCCTGCTGTTTATCCGTCCACACAAACGGTACCCCCTTACGCAACAACTTAGTTAGGGGTGCAGCAATCAACGAAAACCCCTCCACAAACCTTCTGTAGTACCCAGCCAAACCCAGAAAACTTCGTATTTCTGATACCGACTTTGGTGACTTCCAATCCAATACCGCTTCAACCTTCCAAGGATCAACTGTGATCCCCTCGGCAGATACAACATGCCCCAAAAAGGTTACTTCCTTTAGCCAAAACTCACACTTACTGAATTTGGTGTAAAATTGCTTCTCTCTCAATATCTGCATAACTATTCGAAGATGTGAATCATGCTCCCCCTCCGTTCTCGAATACACAAAAATGTCGTCTTTAAATACCACCACGAACTGGTCTAAATAGGGTTGGAAGACCCGATTCATTATATCCATAAAAGCGGTTGGTGCATTTGTTAACCCGAATGGCATCACTAGAAACTTGTAATGCCCATGTCGAGTTCGAAAAGCAGTCTTGTGAATATCCGCCTCCTTGACTCTGAGCTGATGATACCCCGATCTCAAATCTATCTTCGAGAAAACCAAAGCTCCTCGCAACTGGTCAAACAAATCGTCAATCCTTGGTAGCGGGTATTTGTTCTTAATAGTTAACTTGTTCAACTAGCGATAGTTAATGCACATACGCATCGACCCATCCTTTTTCTTCACGAACAATACCGGCGCTCCCCACGGAGATACACTTTGTCGGATAAATCCACGGTCCAATAATTCTTGGATCTGAGCTTTTAGTTCTACTAGCTCCTTCGGCGCCATCCTATAAGGAGCGATGGACACTGGAGCTGTTCCCAGAAGTAGCTCAATGCCAAATTCCACCTCGCGATTTGGAGGCAACCCCGGTAGCTCTTCAGGAAAGACGTCCGAGAACTCCTTTACAATTCTGACATCCGCTACAGACAATTCGTTGGCATCAGATGCGCTGACAAAAGTCAGAAACGCCTTGCACCCTTTTCGCACCATCTTCTCGGCCTTAAGCGCCGAAATCACATGAGACAGATAATCCCTTCTTTCTCCTATCACCAACACCTCCTTATCCTCTGAAGTCCTCAATATCATGCACTTAGCGGCACAATCCAAGTTTACACAGTGCTTTAACTAGCCAGTCCATGCCCAAGATCAGATCAAACTCGCCAAACGGTAGTTCCATCAAGTCTGCCGGGAAAACAATCCCTTGTACTTCTAAAGGCACACTCCTAAACAACTTATTCACTACCACCGGTTGTCCTAGAGGGCTAATCACAGACATGTCTCTAGCAGCAACCTCGAATTTTATACCCAAAGTCGCAGACATAATACTGGCAACATATGAATGGGTTGATCCAATATCTATCAAAGCAGTAAATGGCACATCAAATATAAGAAACATACCGATTATGACGTCCGGTGCATCGCCATCCTCTTGGGGTCTAGCCGCATAAACCAATCCAGGCTGTCTTGCATCTGCGTTACTCGCACCTCTGCCAGGTGCTCCACGACCTCTCGGTGGCTGCTGACCACCTCTCTCAGGCTGTGCAATTCCCTGACCTACTGCCTGCACCCTAACAAGATCCCTTGGACAGTCCTTAATCAAATGATCCTTAGACTCACACTTGAAACATCCACCATTTCTTCTCCAACACTCCCCCGGATGTGTTCTCCCACACTGTGCACAAGGTCGCAACTGACCTACAGCAACTGGCATCCCAACTCGAGTTGGCCCATCCAACCTAGGTCTCTTTTCGAAACCCCCAGAAGAACCTAACGTCCCAAAACCTCTTTTAGTCCTGCCCCTGTCCTTATCTCGGTTTTGCCTCTCAGAACGTTTCACCTCTTCCGCAATCTTGGCTTTTTCTACCAATACAGCAAAATCTCTTTCCCGCTGCGGGGCTATCAGTACCCTCAACTCATCCCTTAGACAATCCTCGAACTGCACACAACACTCATAGTCAATTGCGACTATACCCCGAGTATAACGACTTAAGCGCAGAAACTCCACCTCATACTCTGCCACAGATTTATTTCCTTGAACCAAGTTAAGAAATGCCTTCCTCTGGGCGTCCACATAACTCGCCCCGACGTACTTCCCTTGGAACGTTGTATTAAAGAAACTCCAGTCGATAAGATCTGCTTGAGTGCCTTCTCTTACAGTGAGCCACCACTGATATGCCTCATCCCGCAGAAGAGACACTACTCCTTTCAATTTCTCCCCTTCTGTGTAGTTTAGGTCATCCATAATCCGTTCCACAACCTTCAACCAGTACTCTGCTACATTTGGGGCTACTCCAGAAATGCCCTTAAAAACCTCGGCCCGTTTGCCTGAAGTCGTTCAGGAATAGATTTCTGAACTACCGACCTCGTGCTTGCTCCCGCAACCAGTTCCAAGACCTGCACCATAGCTTGGGACAAAGCATCGTCCCCTCCAGTTCGGTCCTGAGTTCCTGCTTCTGCCAGTGGTGATGCTGGCACTTCGCCTTCCGGCACATGCCCTGATTCTGAGGATCCAGCCTCAGCACCCCGACCTCTACCACGGCCGCGTGTACTGTTGGAACGCCGATACCCCATGGCGCAGCAGAATAAAATTAGATCCGGCGATCCAAATCATGGATCCATGTGTGAGGAACGAATCGGGGTGAAATAAAGGTTTCGAAATTACCAAAACTTCAATCTGAGTAGACAGCGACGCCTTGGCAACAAGAGTTTTGATCTACTGTCGAATCAAGCCTCAACCTTTTCCGATGTCAGCCTCTACGTAATCCACCCGGTTTGACTATGAATGAAAGAATTCTCCAAAACTATTTTGGAGGCTTATTTGCTTGACGACTGCTAGACCTAACAAGCAATCACTTAGGGTTTTCATGTTGAGTTTTGTCTCCTTTTAATACCTTTTATAATGGGTGCCTTTCTCATTGGGCCTTTTATAATAGGTATCCTCTTAATTGGGCCTTTTATAATTGGTATCTCTTGAATGTATTACAAGATTAAATAAATACAATAAAGTTTTTAACCGAAAATTATAATTACATTAATTATATCTGAAAATTATAATTACATTAATTATAATAAGGATTCCGGTAAACTATATTTATTTAAATTTATATATGAATCAAATTCATATATTAATAAAATTATGTTATCATTATGTGTACAACATCCTTGTACATATAATATGTTCAATATTTGATTGCCCAATTAAATTAATTCTTTAATTAATTTAATTTATGTGACAACCAAGCACAATACCAACTATATTTTATTCCGTTCATTTCAACCATAGGGTGTGACCCTGTAGGTTCTTGCAACGTTAGCAGTAATACTAGAACGATTCTATTGTCACAGACAATGAGTGGCATCTAGCAATGCATCATTGCTACCTAAGTTACAAGAAGTCATGATTCGACATAACCTTTCGTGATTAACCTTTCATGCATTAATCCTTAAGTCCTTTATCTCTGGAACGGATACAAGTCATGGGATAGTCACACTTGCATAGTCCATCCCATGTTTCTTGATATCTTGAGTAGACTATGATATACAAATTAGTATGACATCCCATATCAACTTATTTGAGCATGGCCATGCATTTCTAGTCTCACTCAATCAAGTGGCCTAAGATATTACTCCTATTATGTAGGAGGGACTTATCCTTTATTGATCAACCATATCCCTCTACATAGATTGTGGTATATCCAACATCAGCCTTTATAGAACAACCTGTTACGGTGTACGTTTGACTGTATCAAAATATACAACTCACGATGCTGGGATAATAATGATCTCAAGTCTGAGGATCATATACATATTAATCACTATGAGTAATGTTGTGACAATTACATAATAATCCAAGAAACATACTCATAGCGGGTCAATCCAATATGTTGTTCTCTAACACACATATTCATGCATTGATTTTGACACTCCATATCAATGACAACTCTTTATCATCAATCAACTACATGTTAGTCTTAATGCATTATTATTGTCCTAGTCAACAATAATACTCGACTAAGGATCTTTTAAGAATAATCATATTATTCTCAGGACATTATTATAAAACAGTTTATCTATACACACAGAAAGAAAAACTGAAATAATAATGACAACGCTTTATATTAATAAACATGGTAAATTAAGTATGTTATTACAACCATCTCATGATTGATCTTTGGGTATACTCTTACAATCTCCCACTAGCACTAAGACCAATCACTCATATATCTAATACCAAGTGACTTAGTGTGACGATCATGCTTCTGCTGTGTCAGAGGCTTGGTCAGGGGATCAGCGATGTTATCATCTGAAGGTACTCTGCATATCTCTACATCCCCTCGATCGATAATCTCTCGAATAAGATGGTAGCGTCTAAGTATATGTTTAGATCGCTGGTGAGATCTGGGTTCTTTAGCTTGTGCAATAGCTCCATTGTTATCACATCGGAGTTCTATAGCATCTGATATGCTAGGCACAACCCCTAGTCCAGTAATGAACTTCTTGATCCAAACTGCTTCTTTTGCTGCCTCACTGGCTGCAATATACTCAGCCTCTGTTGTAGAATCAGCTATTGTACTTTGCTTTGAACTCTTCCAGCTCACAGCACCACCATTAAGGCAAAACACAAAACCTGATTGCGATCGAGAATCATCCTTGTCGGTTTGGAAGCTAGCATCAGTGTAACCTTTTACACTTAACTCTTCCTCACCTCCATATAATAGGAACGTATCCTTAGTTCTTCTTAAGTACTTAAGGATACTCTTGACTGTGGTCCAGCGACCTTCACCGGGATCTACTTGATACCTGCTCGTCATACTTAAGGCATACGAGACATCTGGACGGGTACATAACATAGCATACATGATAGATCCAATAGCGGAAGCATATGGAATTTTACTCATACGTTCTCTCTCTTGTGGAGTTGAAGGACACATTTCCTTCGAGAGTGAAATACCATGTCTCATAGGTAGGAATCCTCTTTTAGATTCTTCCATACTGAACCTTTTCAGTACTTTATCTATGTATGTACTTTGGCTTAGACCTAGTAGTCGTCTTGATCTATCTCTATAGATCTTGACTCCTAAGATATAAGTGGCTTCGCCCAAGTCCTTCATAGAAAAACAACTTCTTAACCAAGTCTTAATAGACTGCAAGGTAGGTATGTCATTTCCCATGATAAGTATGTCATCCACATATAGTACCAAGAATGTGATAGTGCTCCCACTAACTTTCTTGTAAACACATGGTTCATCTTCATTTTTGATAAAACCAAACTCTTTGATTGCATCGTTAAAAAGAATATTCCAACTTCGAGAAGCTTGCTTTAATCCATAAATGGATCTTTGTAGCTTACATATCTTTCTAGCATCCTTTGGATTTACAAAACCTTCAGGTTGTGTCATATACACATCCTCTTCAAGTTTCCCGTTAAGGAAAGCTGTTTTGACGTCCATCTGCCAGATTTCATAATCATGAAATGCAGCTATGGCGAGCAAGATCCTGATGGATTTAAACATAGCTACAGGAGAAAAGGTTTCATCATAGTCAACCCCATGAATTTGGCGAAAACCTTTAGCGACTAATCGCCCTTTGTATGTTTGTACATTACCATCCATGTCTATTTTCTTTTTGAAAACCCATTTGCACCCTATAGGTTTAACCCCTTCGGGTGGGTCAATCAAAGTCCATACTTGGTTTTCATACATGGAATCCATCTCAGATTTCATGGCCTCAAGCCATTTCTCAGAGTCTGGGCTCGTCACCGCTTCTTGATAAGTCCTAGGCTCATCTTGATCTATAAGAAGAACGTCACCATGCGTTGTAATGAGAAATCCATATCTCTCAGGTGCACGGCGTTCTCTTAAAGATCTGCGCGGTGGTTGTGTTTCTATAGCAGTTGTTTGTTCCTCAATTTCTTGTGGAATTTGGTTTTGTTCAATCTCTGGTTCAGTGGTATCTTGTGATTCTTGAATTTCTTCAAGTTCAATCTTTCTCCCACTTCCTTTTCTAGAAGTAAATTCTTTCTCTAGGAAGACACCAGTCCGAGCAACAAAAATTTTGTTCTCAGTGGGATTAAAAAAATAATATCCTTTGGTTTCTTTTGGATACCCCACAAAAATACACCTTTCAGATTTGGGTTCAAGCTTAGTAGACGTCTGACGTTTAACATAAGCTTCACAACCCCAAATTTTCATAAAGGACATACTAGGACGTTTCCCAGTCCACATCTCATATGGCGTCTTTTGAACCGATTTAGATGGAACACGATTTAGTGTGAAGGCAGCAGTCTCAAGTGCATGTCCCCAAAAGGAAGTCGGTAGATCAGCATGACTCATCATGGATCGAACCATGTCTAACAAAGTTCAATTTCTTCTCTCAGATACTCCATTCCATTGAGGAGTACCAGGAGGAGTAAGTTGTGAGACAATCCCACATTCTTTCAAAAGATCATCAAACTCTAAGCTCAAATACTCTCCACCTCGATTAGATCGAAGTGACTTGATAGTTTTGCCTAGTTGATTTTGTACTTCATTTTTAAATTCCTTGAACTTTTCAAGGGACTCAGACTTATGGCGCATGAGATAAACATACCCATATCTACTGAAATCATCAGTGAAAGTAATGAAGTAGTGAAATCCACCTCTGGCCTGTGTATTTATTGGTCCATATACATCATAATGTATTAGGCCCAATAAATCACTAGCTCGTTCACCTTTTCCAAAAAAAGGAGATTTAGTCATTTTTCCCAATAAGCAAGATTCACATACTTCAAATTGTTCAAAAACAAATGAATTCAAGAGACCATCTCTATGGAGTTTGGATATGCGTTTCTCACTTATGTGGCCCAAACAACAATGCTAAAGATAAGTTTGATTTGAGTCATTTATTTTAGATCTTTTACTATTTATGTTGTAAATGGGATTCGTTTGATCTAAAATATAGAGGCCATTAATCAATTGTGCCGAACCATAGAAAACATTATTGAGATAAAATGAACAGTAATTATTCTTAATAATTATCTCAAAACCAATTTTGTCTAAATAAGAAATTGAAATAATGTTTTTAGTCAAACTGGGCACAAAATAACAATCCTCTAAACATAAATCAAGTCCACTAGGCAAAGATAAAGTATATGTTCCCACAGCTAATGCAGCAACTTTTGCTCCATTTCCAACTCGTAGGTCCACATCTCCTCTAGCCAAAGTCCTACTCCTTTGTAGTCCCTGTACAGAAGTACAAATATGAGAACCACAACCAGTATCTAATACCCAAGAAGTAGTAGTTGATAAATTAATATCAATAACATAAATACCTGAAGCAGACATTCCGCTTGCTTTAGCCTTCTTGACTTCTTCAAGATAGGCAGGGCAGTTCCGTTTCCAATGTCCAGTCACACCACAATGAAAACAGTTTCCTTCCTTAGACACCCCACCTTTAGGTTTCAGTGCAGCCTTTCCTTTTCCAAATTTGGGCTTACCTTTGCCCTTAGGCTTTGTTTGAACTTTGGCCTTTCCCTTGCCCTTGTTATTACGGACCATCAGTATGGGCTTGGGTCCAACCTTTTTCAAGTTGCCTTCAGCAGTTCGTAACATACTGAGCAATTGTGGTAGAGTCTTGTCAATTTCATTCATATTGAAATTGAGGACAAACTGGCTGTAGCTATCCGGCAACGATTGTAATATAACATCAGTGGCCAACTCTTGGCTCAATGGAAACCCAAGCTTAGACAGGCTTTCAATATAGCCAATCATCTTAAGGACATGAGGTCCTACTGGGCTTCCTTCAGCCAACTTACATTGGAATAAGGCCTTAGAGATATCAAACCTCTCTTGCCGTGCTTGCCCCTGATAAAGTTCTTTCAGGTGCTCGATCATATCATAAGCAACCATATCCTCATGTTGCTTCTGAAGTTCAGGATTCATAGTGGCAAGCATAAGACATCCAACATCTATCATGTCATCGAGATACTTCTTGTAAGCATCTCTATCAGTCCTCGAGGCATTAGCGGGTGGTTCATTAGGAAGTGGTTGTTCAATGACATATAATTTCCGTTCTTGTTTAAGGACAATCCTCAAGTTAAAGAACCAATCAAGAAAATTCAAACCATTCAATTTGTCCTTCTCAAGGACCGACCGCAATGAGAGTGTGCTAGTGTTTGCAGCCATAATATATCTACAACAATTAAATATGCATGTGAGTAAATTTACCAATTTTATATCAATCATTAAAAAGACTTTATTAAATGATATTCCCACTATTTTATTTCAAAATTAATAACCCTCGTATATTAATTTCAGAAAAACTTTCTCAAAAGTATTTCTAGTAGGTTAAGGATCCATATTTCACCACCTCTTAAGTCAGCTTTGGCTTTACTCTTAAGATTATGGTTATTTAGGTCAGCAACATTTGCTAATTACATCATATGTAACTCCTAATATTTGGTGAACAACTCTTGTTCTAATCATCTTATGATTTATCCAATTTACTTGCCTCTAGGTTTCTAATCCTATTAGAGTAACCTAGTTAAGTCATTAACCAATTTTTTTTAACCAGCAAATATCACTTGTTTATTCTTCGCGTTTAACCAAGATAAATACTAGTACTTCGCTTTGGCAGAACCTACATAGTATTGATCAAGGCCTTAACGAGGGCAAAATTGGAAGGCCATGTTGACTTAATATTTTAATAGAGGGATTTTATTAAGGTTGTTGCATCTCACCAATTATGGTCTACTTTAGCCCATTTAGTCTTCTAATCGATCTCATCAATTAATAGGGTTTATTATCAACAAGGTTTATTATCATCCATAGCATCTCATACATGAATAAATAAAGCAATAAATAAATGCAATAGTTATAGCCCATAAACTAAAGTGGTTCAACCCAAGCCAATGGGAAAACCAAAAGGAAACCTAAAGGTGTAAGCCCTTTCACAAGCTATCATTCACAATCATTGTCCCACCTTCCTTCTTGTTTGGCCCACAGCAACTCTTGCAAATTATAATATGCAGAAACTCGTTTTACATACGAGGGAATAAGATGAGAAGAGAAATACAAGAGAATAGTAGTAAGGCACGACACGCAGGCCGTATTTTAAAAAAAAATACAACCTTTTATCGAATGGGTCATTGGGCTATAACTATGCATTTCAAACACCGTGCATATCAAAAATAGCATACATAATTCAATGCTTTTTTTTTCTAATGTGAATTATAAAATATCCTTTCAACCTTTTGTGGCCCATCAAGTTTATAAATTTCTTTTATTAACAAATTTTTTTTGCGGGGGTCTGAGGATGTCGCATACCCCAGTCAAATGAAGCCTCACGATTTGATAAATTTTTATCAACAGAATCGTGTTTTTTAGGATTTTAATCCTTGAGGTTTCATATCGGAACAACCCTTGTTCCACTAGCCAGTTAACACTTACTGGAAACTATAAATACCACCGCCGCATTATTACAGATTTGTTAATAGTTAACAGTAATAACATAAAATCGAATAGGCCATAACACCATGATTAACATTTAATCAATTACCGAAAGGAACAATTATTAGATTATGCTTAAACGATTTAAACAATCGAAAATATAATAACATCAAAACATGTATCTCATACAATTGCATCACCCAAGTATTTAAACCCGAGTTCGTATCACACAAGTGGCTCTGATACCACTGTTGGAACGCCGATACCCCATGGCGCAGCAGAATAAAATTAGATCCGACGATCCAAATCATGGATCCATGTGTGAGGAACGAATCGGGGTGAAATAAAGGTTTCGAAATTACCAAAACTTCAATCTGAGTAGACAGCGACGCCTTGGCAACAAGAGTTTTGATCTACTGTCGAATCAAGCCTCAACCTTTTCCGATGTCGGCCTCTACGTAATCCACCCGGTTTAACTATGAACGAAAGAAATCTCCAAAACTGTTTTGGAGGCTTATTTGCTTGACGGCTGCTAGACCTAACAAGCAATCACTTAGGGTTTTCATGTTGAGTTTTGTCTCCTTTTAATACCTTTTATAATGGGTGCCTTTCTCATTGGGCCTTTTATAATAGGTATCCTCTTAATTGGGCCTTTTATAATTGGTATCTCTTGAATGTATTACAAGATTAAATAAATACAATAAAGTTTTTAACCGAAAATTATAATTACATTAATTATATCTAAAAATTATAATTACATTAATTATAATAAGGATTCCGGTAAACTATATTTATTTAAATTTATATATGAATCAAATTCATATATTAATAAAATTATGTTATCATTATGTGTACAACATCCTTGTACATATAATATGTTCAATATTTGATTGCCCAATTAAATTAATTCTTTAATTAATTTAATTTATGTGACAACCAAGCACAATACCAACTATATTTTATTCCGTTCATTTCAACCATAGGGTGTGACCCTGTAGGTTCTTGCAACGTTAGCAGTAATACTAGAACGATTCTATTGTCACAGACAATGAGTGGCATCTAGCAATGCATCATTGCTACCTAAGTTACAAGAAGTCATGATTCGACATAACCTTTCGTGATTAACCTTTCATGCATTAATCCTTAAGTCCTTTATCTCTGGAACGGATACAAGTCATGGGATAGTCACACTTGCATAGTCCATCCCATGTTTCTTGATATCTTGAGTAGACTATGATATACAAATTAGTATGACATCTCATATCAACTTATTTGAGCATGGCCATGCATTTCTAGTCTCACTCAATCAAGTGGCCTAAGATATTACTCCTATTATGTAGGAGGGACTTATCCTTTATTGATCAACCATATCCCTCTACATAGATTGTGGTATATCCAACATCAGCCTTTATAGAACAACCTGTTATGGTGTACGTTTGACTGTATCAAAATATACAACTCACGATGCTGGGATAATAATGATCTCAAGTCTGAGGATCATATACATATTAATCACTATGAGTAATGTTGTGACAATTACATAATAATCCAAGAAACATACTCATAGCGGGTCAATCCAATATGTTGTTCTCTAACACACATATTCATGCATTGATTTTGACACTCCATATCAATGACAACTCTTTATCATCAATCAACTACATGTTAGTCTTAATGCATTATTATTGTCCTAGTCAACAATAATACTCGACTAAGGATCTTTTAAGAATAATCATATTATTCTCAGGACATTATTATAAAACAGTTTATCTATACACACAGAAAGAAAAACTGAAATAATAATGACAACGCTTTATATTAATAAACATGGTAAATTAAGTATGTTATTACAACCATCTCATGATTGATCTTTGGGCATACTCTTACATGTACCATGTCCACGTCCTCTAGTACTCATATTACTAAGTCGAGCTAATCTGATAAAGAATGTTTTATGAATCAGTTTATGGTTCCAATATTGATTAACAAATATTTTATGGAAAAATAGATATAAGAGTTGTTTTCCCGATTCGAACTTCCTACGTCTCATTCTTTACAGTCTTAGTCCCTACAGCTAGAAGTTTCTAACAGTTTTCTTACTACAGTCATATCCTCATCTCATCAACAATCATACAATAAGAGAACTTACGGAGTTGGTGCCGGAGACTCGTGGTGCCATACTTCCCAGAAATACATGTACTTTTAGACCATGTTTCAAACCAATTTTTGGAAAATGTTTTCGAACCCATTCCACAGCCGAGTTTTGCAACCTGACTCTGATACCAAAAAATGTAACACCCCAGACCCTGCCTAGACGTTACGACCGTATCTGGCATGTCACATAAAAAGGGTTGTTAAAAACTAGTGCGTTCGTTAAGAAACTTCGTATTCTTTTGCACTCAGAACTTTGTTGTTTGTGAAAAATTCAGATTTTTTTTGTTTATATGATTTTTAGAAAAACGTTGTTGTTGTTGATGTTATTATTATTAGTGTTTTTACTATTATTATTTCCAAGAACTTGCTTAAAACGGAGTTCAGATTCAATAAATTTCGGAAATGTGATATTTTGAAAACAATTTTAGAAGTTTAAGAGAACCCAGAGTTTTATCACGTATGGTTTGCAAATTGTTCGTTAATCATTTTGGTAAACATTTCTTAATGTTTTAGGAAAACCCCGTTTTGAACATTTAACATTATATAATAGCCGAATTAAAAATCAAAACCAAAATTAAAATCTCGGAGGCCTTATTGGAAAACATAAACCCAAATCAAAATAAAGTTTATAGTAAAGTAATATGGAATTTACTAATGATGCGATGTATGGCCACCACAAAGTCCGCCTTGGCTCCAAATCCTCAATGCTGGAGATCACCTGCAAGATTGAGCAGAGGGGGTGAGTTATGTGAACTCAGTGTGTAATCCCCTAAACGGTCACGAACTGGGCCTGAGCCCACAAAAGCAGACTGGGCCTTAGCCCATACAGAAGCATACTGGCCTGAGGCCCATACAGAAACAAACTGGGCCTTAGCCCTATTAGCATGGTAAAACATATAATGCATGCAATGTAACCCAGCCCAGCCTAGTAATCCATCCTCTACATACCACCCGTACCAGCCCAGCACACCTGTGGGGATTTCTACAATCAACCCTCCATCCGCTACACACCTCGATGGCAGTCACGCTGCTCATCGCCCAAATTGTGGCAACACCACCAGATTAACAGAATATACGTGGCATAGCCACCAGACTAAATGTGACAGAGTCACCGAAATATGTGGCAGAGCCACCGAATTACACTTCCCCGATCATCAATATCCCAATCCCATGCATCATATCATGACATAATAATTTAGTGCATGCATGAACGTACCAATATAGCAGATAACAGAATACATAGTCATGCCACATCTACCTGAAAGGGTATAATCGTAAATTTACTCACCTGGGCTATTTCCAAACTCACCCGCTGGGTGTATCTCATTAGCTTACCCATTAAGGGTATTTCGGCTCTCAACCGACACACAGAATAGTACATAGCAAAATGAATAAAGGTGTGAGATTACACACCTAATTACGTGGAGAACTAAACACTCCCGCTCGACGTCACCTAGCCAACACATCACACTATTAGCTTACAGCAACCACAATGGAAGATCTCTAATCCACGACCAACCGTATGATTTACTAACACTTACCCTTACTAGCGGAAACAACCACGATTTGCTTATCCAAATTCGATGTCGACTCCCTTCCACAACCCGGAGAAAAATCCCGAGTCACTGACACCCTACGTCGTTTGAACTTGCGAGCAGAGGCTACGAGTCCACTCCCCTTAGGCTCCCTTATCGATACCCCCTTAGACCGGCTATCACTCGCCTCCATGGAGAAAGTCTCGATCAATAAAGTATCACAGAGAAAGAATGGTGGTTGTCTAACAATAAGGTTTGGCTCTTACCACGACTTCCCGAAATCTGAATGTTTAATAAACAACGAAGAGAGTTGCTTACTCCCTAACACAATCAGCCTAGCCCAAAATTGAATATTCGGTTATGGCAGAGTAAAACGAAAAGAGAATTGTTGCAAAGAAATCAGAGAGAGAACTCCTTACCTTGATTAATGAGGAACCGTACAATAATAGATTCGGCTATGGAAATAAACCAAAGTGAACCTTCCAAGCTTGAGAGAAGGAAAGAAGAAATTACTTGAGAACTAGAAGAAAGAGAGATATCCACTTTGGCTATGTGAAACATAAAAACGAAAAGAAAGGAAGACGAGAAAGAATCACCATTACCTTGTGATTAGAGACAAGTCATACGAGAGGGAGAGATTCGGCCAACCCTACTTGAGCAAAACCAACTATGGCAAAAGAAAAGGGAAGCTGATTGAGAGATGAAAAGAGAACTTAGTTTTCGAAGAAGGGAGTAGAAGGAACACCAAAGTAGGAAAGGCGGTTTCGGCTATGGTTTTGATGGTGTAGAAGAAGATGCAACTAGGGGAATGATGGGGAATAGGTGTTGAAGAGATCCGGCCACTTGGAGACAAAGAGATCAGAGAGGGATTCGGCTACCAATGTTTGTCAAATATCGAAGGAGAAAAACTACCTAAAATGAGAAATGAAAAGAAAAGAATCACCCCAATGACTACGGTTTCGGTAAAGAAAGATGCACAAAAGTTAAAACCCGAAAGAGAAAAAGAAAAGAATTCACTCACTTGCACAAATGCTAAGAAAAATGCCTAAGAATTTTCGGCACACACACATATTACCCAAACCGAATGCACTCAACAAAAGACCCCTCTCTTGACTGAAATCCCCCCTTGCACTTCCCCAAATTCGGCCAACACCCCTATCTCTCCAAATCCCACGATTTTCTCCCTCACTTGCTCCACAATACACTCTCCATCACCTATTTGAAAAGCTTGACCAAGTCCAACTCCTCAATCTCCTCTCCACCTTCCATTCAAACCTGTTTGACCAATTCAAATCCTCTTTGATAGAGTCCCACGCCAACTCTACCTCTTCTCCCTCTTGGACACAAAATAAAAGCCATATTCTGCGGCATGTAGGATTCGAACTCCTTCCCCCTTGTTGTCTCATGTACGCCACAACCATCCTACCACATGGCCAACTTGTGTTATCAAAACACAACCAATTATCATTAAGTCTTGCCTTCGATAGCTCTCCTCACTTAAGTACCCAAAACCAAAATTTTGCCAGAACCTGGGCTTGGACCCGAGCCTCCCCAGGACCCCCAAACACACCCAAATAACAAGCTCATGAGGAACAACACAAGAAATAACCCAAAAACACCAGACCCCTATTTTTAGGATGTTACAAACGTGGCCTAGCACACGGCCTGGCACATCGGCATGTGGCTTGGCCGTGTGACCCAACTCAAAGAATTACACAAGCACAGACACAGGTTGGGACACGGCCATGTTTCCCTATTTTGAATGTTACATGGCCTAAGACATGGGCGTGTGTCTCAGCCATGTGACCCCTGTAGTTTTAATTTTATAACTTTTTCCTCAATGTTCCTAATGTTTTCTATTTAGTCCCAAATTGTTTCTAAAGTTTTTCTAAGGCCTCGAGGGCTCGATTAAGGGACGATATGCATGTTTATGAATGGACTTTGCTATGCTTAATGAAATGTTTGGAAATGAATTTTTTAAGTTAAAGTTTTACGGTAATGCTTTGTAACCATATTCTGACGATGAATACGAGTTAAGGGTGTTACATATGTAGTATGTAGGGTCATTCAAAATAGTGGATTTCATAGCCCATGATATGGGTAAATGATATCCTCTCATTGGCATTACATGGTAGATGAAAAGTAAACATAGTCATGGGCTGTTCGTCTTTGTGATGAATGACTTGGATACTATTTAATAATAATTGACGTTTCAAGAATGGAGATGTAAATGGTTACCATGAGATAAAATAGATCATATTGGGAGAGTGGATTTATCTTAAAGAGATTAAGGATATCCTATGAGGGTAGCACACTTATGATAAGGTCATTGGACAAGCACTAATCGAGTTACTTTCAAAATGGTATACCATTAGTGAGAGCTTAATCATGATACTATAATGGAATGACTTCGTGACTAAATAAGTTTATAATTAATAGTTTAAAAGCTTGAACTTAATTATAAATCATTTAAGCCCTAATCACATATATCCGATCAGTCCCTCCTCTATCAAATGAATAGAAATGGTAAAGTTAGATAAATGGGAAACATTTGGAAATGAATGTGGTTTTCTCTTAATGGAAATGACCTAAAAATTAATTTATTATTTTTTAAATTATTAATTAATTAAATAAAGTTCGAAAATAGAAATAAATTAATAGTTCATAGTGAATCCCTAGAATGTAAAAATATTAAATATATTTTCTCATTGATTCTTTTACTGTAAAGTCATCATGCTTTTTAACGGAATTAGAATTGGGTTGAGAAAATTATTTAATTGGAAAATTAATTTATTTATTATGTTTATTTTGCGAAATAGAAAAATAAGCATTGGGTTGGATTGAAATTATAAATTATTGGGCTAAAAGTCTAAGAAGTACTTATAATTGGACCTGATATGAGAGAAACCCAAAAGCCCTTCATGTTGATACATGGGATGGAAAACCCCAGTTTATTTAACTCCGGTTTCCACCTCCCCTTCTAATCCTAGTTGGACAACGATTTAATTTTTCTATTGAAATAGACTTCTACAAGTCAACAAGCATTTCACTTCTTCTCCCTATAAATCATTGGTAAGGCTAAAATAAAAACAACTTTGAGATATTGTTATCCTGCCCGTAAATAGAGAGAATTTTTTTCTAAGTATAAATTCTATTTTCCAAAATAACAATTCTACTGGTCTTTTTTAAAGAGAGATTTTTTATTTCCTGCTGAAAGTAAAGTAAATAATTTATGGTTCTGTATTTGACTCATATTTTTTTGAGCCCACACTCGAAGCAGTCCATGGTACGAGAATAGCAAAGAAGGCCATTCGGTAGAAAGCCGGGAACAAATAGGATCCATCTAGTCAAAAACACATGTGCAATTTCGTTAATGGGTTTATTGCTATAAATTATCACAAATCAACTCTGCTTTCAAATTTTTAAATTTTCTCTATGCAAGAAAATCATTTTTGAACTGAATTTTATCCAACACTGACAACCACCATTGATATGCCTTTTCTTTTAAAAGTGATACCATGCACGTAACACACTCGTGTGGTGACCTTTCCAACTATTGCAGGACCCATTGAGTTAATTCTAGCCAGATTTTGGCAAAAGAAGGACCGACACTTTCAACCCCCTGAATTTGGCTTTTCCATTTTTTCGTAATTCTTTTATCAAGGCTCACCGAGCTACAGCTACTGATGCAGCTAGCAGAGTAGCTCTAGCTACCTCTGAAGCACTTCTGCTATTGTGAGAAGTATATTTTCATCACCTCGACCCTCTAGGGGAGGTCTATCTGCTCTATCTTGTTGAGCACATGCTTGATCAACACTGTGTGCCTCGATCTCTAATCAATTCTCACCCTCAACGGAGTGATCACTGATGTTGATTTCTTCCTCAAGAACATTTCTAGATTTTTTCGACATTATCAGTTATAAAATAGAAAAAATTCATAATAAGCATCCTAATCTCGAATCAAACTCGACTCAACATTTCCATGTACTTTAGACTCAATTTCGAGCTCAATTTAGTTTGAGAATTGGCTAAACTTGTAGTTTTAATACTACTAAATGTAACACTCCATACCTGACCCGATCGTCGAGTCCAATTTACAGAGTGCCATATTTGTTTTTGAAGCACCTACTATCAATTATAATTCAATTTAATAGTTAATACATATTATTAAGTTCAAAACACCATTACGACATGTTGTACAATCATATTTGAGTCTTATACGAGTTTACAGAAGCTCTTTGATAACTTGAAATTGAATGAGGACTAAAATGTAAATATTTCAATGTATCGAGTTGGCATTGCCACTTCGGGGGTTTCAGGTAGTAATGCAACTCACTGTCGATTATTTCGTGATGTTAAGGACCCGACGTCGCAACGTGATTGGCTGTTACACAAGAACTGTAACAGCCCGATTTAGGGGCTAGTCGGAACAGTGATCTCAGGATCACTAATCCGAGGTTAGATAAAATTATTTTCATGTTATTTTATGAGTTAAAGCATGATTATATAAGTGCATGAAAATTTTGGTGCTTTAATTTTAGCGATTTCAAGCTTAATCGCGAAAAATGACTAAATCGTATAAATTGCGAAAATTCTATTTTATAAGCTAAAGGTGCCTAATAGCCATAGAATATTAATTTGGGGTCTTTAAAGTGCAATTAGACCCCTAAGATTAGAGTGTCTAGCCATAGGAGACAAAAATTTGACAAATTGGTCAAAGTTGGTGACTAAATTGACTTGTATTAATAAAATAAAGAAAGAAAAGATATCATCTTTTCTCTCCATCTTCCTCCACCGAAAATAGCAAGAAAAATAGGGGTTTTGAAAGCTCAAAATTTCAGCAAACTTATCTCCAATCTAGTAAGTGATTTTAATGGTTTTTTCTTGAAGATAGTTGTACTTTTAGAACCCCTAGAGCTTAAGCTTTCTAATGAGGGGATTATCTTGCAATATGGTGGAAAGATTAGAGTTTTTCCATGAGATTTTACATTGTTACTTGCTACATTTTTATGGAAGAAAGTGAGTCTTAGTTGTTAGATGAACCACTTTTGTGAAAAGTGTTGCCATGAAAACACCTAAATGAACCTTTTTGTAAAGGTTGCAAACTTTGTTGTAAATGTGTGAAATGTTAGGTTTTGATGATAGCTATAAGAGAAATAAATGTTCACCTAGGCTTGTTGAAGGTAGAAATTTGATTAGAATTGGTTTCCGAGCCTAAGGGTAAAATGGTCATTTTGCCAAAGTCTAATGGCAAAATAGTAATTTTACCAAAGCATGACTATTGAAATGATTTTATTAATTTGGTGATTAAAATGAGCTAATTTGCTATTATAGAGCAAGAAGAGCCAAGAATCAACTTCGACCCGGGAAAGAACAAAATATCAGACTAGACCGACGATCTAGCTTATTTTGAAATCGAGGTAAGTTTGTATGTGATAAATTCAACATAATGTCAGCATGTTTGAGAATGTTTGGTATTACAATGATACTTGGTGTTCTATGAAATCGAGTATTTGTATTGAATGAGAAAGATGATAAAAGTTGAGATGTTGAAGTCCCGGTTGGACTATAATAAAGGTGAGATTACTACCATCGAGACATTGGATGGAATGGTCCCGTATAAGACCATGTCTGGGATATGGCCTCGGCATCGAATTGAAATCCCGTATAAGACCATATCTGGGATATGGCTTCGGTATTGAATATGAGAATCATACAAAACCATATATGGGATATGGCATCGATACTTGATGTGAGATTCTGTATAAGACCATATCCAGGATATGGCATCGGCACTCAGAGGTAACCCCATGTAAGACCACATCTGGGATGTGGCATTGGCTTTGTGCGTATAATAATGAAGATGAGTATGTGTCTTTAAGTATCCCTAGTGATTAACGGGATAAATAGATAAGTTTGGAAATAGAAATGAGATTAGTACTAAAGCCATGTGATTGAGTGAATGCAGGTACCTGTGAAAAATTCACGAGGAATGTTACGGCATGTGGCATGGTATGTTTTAGATAAGAACGAGTACGAGTAGGTTATGGCAAAGTGTTTATGACCTTGTGTGGTTATCTAATGCCATGGATTGATGTCATTATGAGCTTATTGTTGCTATTTATTTCATGCAAACTTACTAAGCTTTATGCTTACCCCTCTCATTTCCCTTTTCCTTGTAGTATTGCCAAGATAACTCGAGGATCGTAGGACGCAGGAGTTCAGAAATTACACTATCAACATCACTTTAGTATAACAATTTAGACTTATTTTGAGTATGGCATGTATAGGACTTGGGTATTTTGTTAGGTCGTAATTGTTAGCCAAAGTGTTGGCTATGTATATTATCAAAGTCATTTTGTAAATGGTCATTGAAAATGGGCCAACACTTGATAAGTATATATATATATATATATATTCAATGATGATGATTTATGAAGTTATTGCTTGTGTGAATGCTTTGAATTGAGTTCTTGGATGTGCCCTTGGGTCATGAATGATGTTTATATGAGTTGGAGTAAGTATGTTTACTATGCAAGGTGGCATCTGGCTTGGAATATAGCCTTTTTTATGTCCACACGGGTAGACACACGGGCATGTGTCTAGGCCGTGTGAGACACGCGGTCAGCCCCAGGGGCGTATTAATCAACCGTGCGTCCCCTGCATGCTAGGTTTGTAAAGTCAGAATGCTCAATAGTAAACACACGGGCAGAGACACGGCCGTGTGTCCCAGCCGTGTGGAAGTCACGACCTTGGGCATGGGCGTGTGCCCAGGCCGTGTGAAGTCTGCACTTTAAATGTGGGATTTAATTCGACACACGGTCTAAGGACACGGGCGTGTGCCTTGGCCGTGTGACCTTAGTGAGGTGATGATGTCATAAATAGAATGTCAAGGTTTTGGCACACGAACGTATCGAGGTCGTGCGAGGGACACGGGTGTGTGTCCGGCCGTGTGAAATAAGTCAGTGTCGACCATAGGTGAAGAACACGGGCATGTCCCTTGAACAACACGGGTGTGTGGCCCCTGTTTGGACAAAAATTTTCTAGGTGCGTAAAAGTTCTTGGTTTAATTCCAAAACCTCCTAGAAGTATGTTTAGGGCCTCGTAGGCCCAGAATGAGCAGGTTATGAGTTTTAAATGGAAAGTGTCTAAGCTACAGTGAAATTTTATAGCTCGATGTGTTATGTTTAAGTAAGTTAAGTAATGCCTCGTATCCGATTCCGGCTTCAAACATGGGTAAGGGGTGTTACAATAACCATATGGTATCAATTTAGGACACCTAAAAACAAGTGATTAATTGCATCATTTCAACCATTTCAAAAGATATACCAATTCCACGTATACTAAACGAATCATATAAGTTAACATTAATTAACAAAACTTCCAAAATGACCATTTACAATATAAAACTGGCTCAAAACCTAGGTACATGTCATTTATTGAAAACAAAAGGAACTATACAAACATTATTGGAGTGTCACGGTTTGGATGATGAATCACTTCTAGAGTTTACGAGTTATACGGACACCTGTGCAAGAAATTAAACATATCATATGCTAAGTGATAATGCTTAGTGGTACTTTTATGATTCAAGTCAATATAACAATATCATTAGTAATTGACCTACCGCCAAATGTAATAGTCAATTCGGGTCAATTCCACACTTAAGAAGCTTGTTTTTTATGCAATTTAGGATTTTATATTTTGTTTTCGTTAATTAGGCCTTAGGATTAAAAGTTAATAAAATAAGTGTTTTTCAACACATTTTGTAAGTGTTGTGACCCAATAGGCTGACACGGGCTTTAGGTTGTACTAATGTGCTCAAATGAGTGTGCAGGATGAAGATATAAAGGCCTAATTGACGTGGAAGCAAGGATGAGTGATGCACAAACTTCCCAAGTTGTTAAAGCACCAAAAAATTGACTAAGGCTGGAATTGGATGTCCTACCCAAGTAATCCAGGATTATTTTTTTCCGCACAATCAAACTTATACAAAGACCTAGGACGTGCCGAAGACCTAATTTGAGCTTCCAACACCTCTATAAATATGACATAAGGGGTTGAATGTAATCAAGTCGTCCTAAATGCCTTCAAAAACCCTCGTAGTTTAGAATTAGTTTTAGATTGTTTTATTATGGCTTTTAGATACTTCCTTATTTTTCTTCTTGAATCAGTTTTGATTCAAGGACTTGTTTATTTAATTAAAGTATTCAATTTATATTCTTATTTGCACTTGTTTTATTTCATTATTCCAATCGAGAGATTTGCTACTCCGTTCCCCATTCGATACTCAATCCACAATTATTCAAATCTCTTTTCTTCTCTGAATTGGTCGTGTTTCTTACATGGTTTATTCAACTGAAGTTAAGATTATGAATAACATGAGTGGCTAAATCCCTTAGGGGAGATTAACGAGTGGATGGGGATGTGATTAAAGAAGGATTTGGGATTTCTCAAGATAGATTGGTTGGTATAAATTACGCGTTCTTAAATTGTTAGGCTTGACAACCCTAATAAGTTATCATAGGGTAGACGAGATCGGAAGATGAAGTGGAACCAAGGAAATTGTAATTTATCCTGATTGAGAATGTGATATTAGAAGATAAATGTGTATGAACCAATCGATGAAGTTAATTAGAGTCAGGAGGTAATAATTGTCTGAAGCAATGACTAATCTACTCTAAAACCCCAATCCGAAGTTAGTTGCAAACCCTGAAGTGAGTAAATATTCCTGATTGGTTTATCAGTTTAGTTCATTTGTTTTTCTTTCTTTCTTTTTTTATTTTTTTTAGTTATTTCTTTTTAATATACTTTACGATCCATCATAATATAGGAATTGACTATTACTACTTAGACTTAGTATTGAAAAAAATATTTTCATTATTTGTTCTATCCTTCCTTGGGTATGATCCTCGAAATACTTATGATATTTCATTGTACAACTATATTACAATTTGACCTGTTCACTTGCGAACACTGTTGTTCTTAATTCTTATATTTTTCGTGTTAGATTTATTCATTTAGCGGTTAGTCATATGAACACAATTAATTCTAGCTCTAAATTCTACTAATTCATATACCACTCATGCCAAATACTTCAACTTATGCATATACCAACTATATATACCAAATCATTAGACATTTGCATTTAAACATATCATATCATACTATTTATCAATAAGGTATATATACGTCAAATTAGGCTCTCCATTACACTTAACGAGCTTATTCTTGAACACTTTGAAGGTTTTTACCATGTTTTTAGTTAGTTTTTGCCTTTTGTTTTAATAAGTGAATTAATGCATTTTATGCTACTTTTGAGACCCGAATTTGCCAAATGCACCATAGGGACCTTAACGGTTGATTGAGTGTTGTAGGGAGTCAATGGTGGCCCGGACATGAATGAAAACATCACCTACATAAGGGGCATCATGATATCGAAGCATGAAAGTCGTGATACCCCTGACAGTGTTGAAACGAGAAAATTTGAGGTTATCTACAGTGGTATCATGATACCCAAACTCTCAAGGACCCCCTAATTCAATATTGTCATGGGTATCACGATACCACTGCATGGGTGTCGCGATACCACTATCGTGAGAGGAAAAAATGACTACAAAGGTAGTTCTTGTCCAACTTCAACACTAATCAAATTTAGACGCTGAGAGGCATTTTGGTCACAATTTTTTGGATTGTAATCAAATTAAAAAGCCACCTTTGGTTGAGAACAAGAGAGAAGTGTAGAGAGAGCTTTTAGTTTAGATTTTCTTTCATCTTTTTAGCTTAAGGTTAAAGTAGTTGTTTCTTCATCTTTTTAGGGCTTTAGTTTATCACTTTTGTAGTTTTTTAGTTGTTAGTTAGTTAGTTGTTACCGTAGCTTAGTTTTATTACTTATTTAGTGCTTCAAATCTTTGTGTAATTTTAGTTTACTCCTTAGTTTTAATATAACTCTGTCTCATTTTAGTTTAATTGTTAAAAAACTAACTTTTAAGTGTTATTTTACACTCACTTTACTACCATTTTCATTATCTCTAAGCTTTTCCAAGAAAAGCTCAAGTTTTTCTCATTTTTATTGTGTTTGCCATTGATGTTCATTTTTCTTGCTTATTAGGTTTTTGTTTGCTTAAATATCATTAAGGATAGATAAATCTTTATTGTTTGGTTGATGTAAGTATTGTTTAGTTAGTCTTTGATACATGGACTAAATCATAAAAACTATACTAAATTGAATATACTTTAAAACTTAGGATTGATGATCCTAAGGGAAAATTTAGGTAATTGAGATCGAGAGGAGATTATTAGGCACCAATTCGATAGTCTCGAATTAGTTGGTGAGGTCGAGAGATAAATCAGACTAATTTGTCTAAGTTGGTAAAATTGAGGTTGAATGGTAAAATTGAACCAATTTAGGAGTTTAAGTGGTTTATTTCCCTAATCCGAAAGTTAATTAACAACATGGAAGTTAACCAATCGTTGTATGTTATTAGTTTGTTAATTTGGTAAGTTTACTTATTTTACAATTTAGTCCTTTTTAGTTGTAGATAATTAATTAGCTTAATTAACCATGAATTATGCATTGTTGCAATATAGAAATTAGTGAGCAGCTAGCTAGACTCCTTTCTTGCATCCTTATTGAATAGAAATCATTGAATCACTGACTCTTTTAGGTTCAACCCCTTGGAATACTCTAATGTTCTATTGGACACGATAAATATTACAACTGACATTATCCTCTTGTAGTCAAAACCACACCTTTAAAATTACTTTATAAAACTGTTTGTTTTAGATGCATGCGCGACGCGAGTCACATACAAATTACTCATTTATTTATTTCATTTCTCAAATCTATCAATTTGTTCCATTTCCATATTGACCCTCAGGGCTCATATTAACTGGCTCGCGTGGTCTTTTACATGTAACCTCTAATCGTATTCATATATATTGACATAAAATACCATTTCATAATATCATTTCAATTCACTATCATTTATCAAGTTCATACTTTATAACCTTTATAAACCGAACTCGAACTCAAGACGGATACCAGGATCGACCAACCAACACACCAATCTGACACTACAATGCATCATCGGATAAATCGAAGCAAATATACTAGCACACATATAGTGCATACTGCCACACGAAGTGCATAGACTGTACACAATCTAACCTTATAGCATGCCAACTATATCTGACT
This sequence comes from Gossypium australe, assembly GCA_005393395.2. Classification (NCBI taxonomy): domain Eukaryota; kingdom Viridiplantae; phylum Streptophyta; class Magnoliopsida; order Malvales; family Malvaceae; genus Gossypium; species Gossypium australe. The sequence goes on from CM016615.1 coordinate 19,784,931, forward strand.
CTACCCGAACAGTTAATAAGGTATCAATTATCCAATTACATATCATCACATGCTCAATACCATAATTCCATACCATTTCCATCATCAATTCATATTATAAAGCAATTATCAATTTATATCATGCTTATTTCTATTATGTTCAATCTAGTCCAATTCTTGACATTCAATATCATTCAATACGAATCAATTCCTATGAAAATATAAGCTTACCTCGATAGTTAATCATACAATCAACATGTATATGTATATATAATGATCTCGAATCATAAAAGTACAAATCGAAATCGTCCACTACTCAGCAACGACTCGACTTTCCCTTCTCTCAAAACGACCCGATTTCGTCTTTAGCTACGTTCAATAATTCAATAATAAAAACATCATCAGTTTACACCCAATTCACATCCAAATACATAGTACTCATATTCTACATTTTATTTAATTTAGTCCCTATACTCGAGATATGCATATTTTTCGATATTGATGATCAAATCAGAATCTGATTTCATACTCCTTCATTAGGGACCCTATACTTTCTATTCATAACATAGTCTCCTGACAGGTTTTCCGTTTATTCAATTTAGTCTCTAATGTTACAAAGTTATCTAACAAGCTTAATTAGATTTTCAATTTAGTCCTTATTATGATCTAAGTTTATTATCTATCAAATTCAAGTCTAATTCATCAATTTCTCTGTAATGACAACTTACTAAAAACTTACCAATTGAAGAAATTAATACGTGAGTTAGCTAAATCAAATTCTCATCATCATGAATGTATAAAAATTATAAGAAAAAGGTTTGGTGATATTATTCAATTGATGGCCGAATGTAAGCTTGAATAAGAATGAAGTTTTCTTTTTCTTTTTTTTTTTTTTTGTTCTTTTTATTTTGTGGGCATTGGATGAAATGAAGATGATAATAATTTCCCACTCATTTTTGTATTTATGCTTGGATTAACATTGGTTTAATTTAATTAGTTAATTAAAACATTATTATGCAATTTTCTAATTTTTCTAAGAAATAATACTGATGAAACATGGCATCCCAGTATTTACATCAGTACATGGAAAATCAGATATAAATATTCCATAAAATTTACAAGAATTCCAGTGATGCGAAGTAGTTGATTAATATACTAAGAGGCAAGCTTCCCAGACCTTTATTGTCGTTTCAACAATTTCAAAGGACGCATTGCATTGAAAATACGTCATCCAAGAAGCTATCATCTTCCACTTGATCAAGGCCTACTTTAACTTACCCGTAAATAACCAAAAACAATCAACCCGTAAATAACCAAAAACAATCAATGTAGCGGGTGATAAAATTTTGGATAGTAATTCAATAAATTCTGAAGCAAGCCTTATCACATACATGTTACATAAAATGTTATTATTACAAATTAGTAAAAAGTACTTATTCTTTTTTACTTTTCTAAATTTACTTTTTTTAATAATCACATGAACAACCACGTTAACATAACCTTACCGCAGTAACTTCAGTTGATGCAAATTTTAGATCTCAAGACTAAACTGAACACATTTTCAAAGAGAGATTAATTGATTTTTTTTTGAAGAAAAAACAAAGGCTTTCGATTTATACCGTTGTCCAAAAGAAATGCATAAATTTATTGAAAGTTTCTTAAGAAGTAAATAATAGTAAAATTAACCCATAAAGAAAACTTGCTCTTTCAATTGGATTAAGGCTGCAATATTCTGGATTTTTCAGTTTACCTGCTTGGATTTTGTTTTATTTTATAACCTAAAACCTCAACCTTGCAATGTTCTAATACTCTAGTACAAACAAATGACGCTGAAAACCCACAGTTATATAACACAATGTCCAGGTAAAGAAAAATCTTCAAGCAGCACATATTTAAGCACCAAGCTACAACTTGTCTCAGCCCTCTGATCTTCAGGGTTCCCCGATTTTTTGTCACTCAACTAGCTGCAGCACAGTTGCAAGACAGATTTTAGACAAGGCCATACAGATGAACAATTATTCAGTTGGAAACTCACCGTGGGGAGAACGAGAACTGGTTGTGGAGAAGTCCGGTGAAGCCATCGGAATGGATATCGATAGCTGGGTAGTAGAGAAAGAGGTCTGGTTACATCTCTCATCTTCCAGAGCTGACCAAGAGTCTCTGGTTTTAGGCCACTCGTCAAAGAAAGGTCGAAGAGATTGACCCTCGTGTTTCACAGGCTCCCCAGAGTTGAATTCGCTCAAAAACAAATGCTGGGGGTAATCATTCTGCAACATGGAGGAGTTGCCACTGGGTTTTGACTGAGGAAACGAGGAGAGTCTAGATTGCATAACAGGCCATGCATTTTCCTGTTGAGTATCGATCTGGAAACCCCGGTTGCTCCCTGAAGCTTCTGAAAAGAAACTATGCTCACCAACCTCAGGCTTAACTCCTTGAAGATACCTATGCATTAGAATCAATCGAGTAAAACACATGAAAAATATGGTTACCAAGCAATGGCCAATGCAGATATATAAGCATGCGCAGACACACAGCAACCATGATACATCCGTCATATAATCCATTAAAATTGTCAGAATCGTTTCCAGGGCGTAAAATATGAGGATATGGCACAGAGGTGGTCTTACATTTGTTAGAAATGCATCAGAGAAGCAGTTAAAACAAATGACAGAATCGAAACAATATATGAATAGCAAAATGTCATCAAACTCAGTAGAAAAGACAAAATTCAAAACCTGCGCGGTCCAAATGCATTGAAACATGAGTTATGGACTCCAAGTCAAACATGTATGCAGAGAAAATGATTGATATAAATCAATCTGCAGAGTCTCAACTGGAAATGACAAGGACATATCCAACATTGAAACCTCTTCATCAGATAAAACCGCACCAGTGACACCAACCAACAAAAAAATTTCTATTCCTCAAGCACTTTTGCAGTCATTGCAAAAATGATCGATCAGATGCTATGTGGCTGCAAAGCTAATAGTTTAAGGAACTTATAAATAAAGCAAAGGAACAAACTCAAAAGACAACCGTAAAAACACACTCTGCTATGCTATGACAATGGAATTCTAAAATGTCCTAATGGACAAAAGGGCCCAGAACCCTGTACATTTTAGAAAAATAAAAGCAATTTAAGGAATTTATCAGTTACCCCCAAGTCATGGGAGTAAATGAACATATAAACTATTATTTCGAATCGAATTCTTTCAAAAAAAAAAAAGTATCCATCCCACTAAGCAGCAGCTGAAAGAGTGGATAAGTTCTCTCCCAGTAACATGTTCCGGACAATTTCTCATGGCTGTCAGACAGCAAAACGAATTTCATGGAGAAAACAAAAGCAAGAAGAGGACCAAAAAACAGAACAAAAAAGCACTGTCAGCAAAGAACAAGTTTCTGCTATGACACTACTGATTTTAACTTCCATCTTAGAAGACAGCAGGGCCCAGAACCCTGAACTCAAACAGAAACTTTAAAAGCTTCTGCAAGATCTCTATTTACACAAATGTGAAGGGATCTGCAATTTTACTTCTACCACACAATCAAAATATATGGGCCCAACAAATGATGTATTTCACTTCCGCACAGCTGGAAATTCCAGAATTCGAATCTGAAAAAGGGTTAACAATCTAATCCTCCAAACAAAATTATTGGTGCAAAATTGCCAACCTTTCTCTGTGTAGGCATTACCCTAAACAAAAGACACCAAAATTTAATGTCGTAAATGGAAAAGAAATATTATGAAGGAATCAAGTTCTGGTTTCAGTTCTTTTCTATAACATGCAAAGAATGAAATTATGCGAAACTAAAACGCATGAAATGAGGATTACCTATAATCTTTGCTTGGGATTCCATAGGGGATTGACTCCATATGATAATGGGACTGATTAGTTCCAGAAGCAGTAACTTGTTGAGTACCACTGAACGCATGTAACGGAAGGCTCTGGAAGCTTCCAGTCCCACCACTGTTTCCAGAAACAGTCAATGATGTCACAGTAGATGATGACTGTGCCATAGTTTGCGATTCCACAGGCTTTCTTGAACGGTTACGGCCGCGATGCATATGCCGCTCACAGTACTTGGAGTCAGGGTATGCATCTTTGGAGCAACGCCATTTCTTGCCGTCGGTCCTCCGGCATCTTCCTGGCTCCGGATCCACCTTCTTCCCATAGAAGGAACAATACCCCACTGCAAATTTACACTCAAGAACTCTGATTCATTACTAGGTTTTCTTCAACAAACAGGAACAAGATTGACAAAACAAGAATAAAGTAAGTTACAAGTAAAACAAGAAAACGGGACATCAGCAACAATGACAACATAATAAATTATAACAATGATGTTAGAAAACTCTAAAATCACAAGTATCAAACTATGAATAAAGAATTGTCAAAAAGTGATATAACACTTGATGATTAAGACATCAGCAATATCACATGGATGAATAAAGAAAAACAGAAGAAAAGGATTTGGCATCACCTTAGAAGAATCTTTTGAGATAGACTACTATAAAAGTAAAAGAAATTTAAAGACAATCCATGACGAAAGGTAATATCACCAGAAGAAACCAACTTAACACACAAAAACAATAAAGAAAGGAAAGCAACTGAAACATAGAACCAAGTGTTTTTTTTTTGTTTTTTTTTTTTTTTTTTGCTTTTCAAACTTGTATGTAAGAAAATTGAGGAAAAAAAAGCGAAAACGACTAATATTTGTCCTAGAAATGTGATTTTAATGAGCAAGTAAAGAGATTATCCCCAAAACCCAACAGCTCTTCAAAGTCAATTAATTTAAGGAATGTTTCCCAACCTATCCCACTGGAAGTAAAAAGCATCATCGAAAAATCAAATATCCACTCAACCATATCAAAATCTTTTATCTTTTATCTTAAAACCCATTAAAAAGGGGGAAACCATCTCTTGCAAATGAGCAATCTTTTTACTTATTTATTTTTTAGTCATAAAAAAAAGTATGAAGCAATTTCAACCCCAAATTTATTTAAAATCTGGTTATGGTTCCAATCAGAAATAAAAATGATTATGGTTTTCAAAATAAAGAGATCAATATAGAAAAAAGAGATCATCTTTTTTTTTTTACAAGAAAACACCTGCATACTGAACAAGATTCCTCAAATCAAAACAAACACACCCAGAGGACAAAAAAAAAAAAATCAAAACATCAAAGGTTTAGAAAAGAATAATAAAAGAAAAGGGGAGATTAAAAATAAAAATAAAAGATGAAAGAAAATCATGTTGGGCTTACTGGTGGGGTGGTGAAAGAACCTATGAGAAATGGACTCAAAGCTCTTCTGAATAGGGAGCACAAGATCAGGTGGCACAGGCAAACCTGCCATCATATACTTAAAGATCAAAGCTTGATGTTCCAGTTCTTGCCATTGTGACACTGTAAATGGTGATGACCTTATTGCCATCATCCCCCCACCACCACTCCCAGCCCCTCCTCCCCCAACGCCACCACCGCCACCTCCACCGCCACTATTCATCTCCAACGCTACCCAAGAAACTTGTATTTATAAATATATCAATAGTAAGAGAAAAAAAGAACTCGCTATGCTCACTTTTTCCTTCTTTATTCCTAGAGGGTAACCCACTTTTTGTAACTTCAAAAGCCTTTTAAACCCACAAACTGTAACATGTTTTTAGGACTAGGAAGTAGAAAAACTTGGGGACATAGATCAACAAGAACCTCTATCTTCCAACATATTTCTTGTTCCTTCTATTACTATGTCACAAAGTCTCTATCTAACATATATATCTGATTTGCTTTGCTTTGCTTTGTTATGTGTTAAGGAGAAAAGGGAAGGGAGTGCCTGGGAAGGAATCCCCAAAGCCCAAGTTTAGTCCCATCTTTTTTTTCTTTTCTTTTTTTTTTTTTTTTTTTTGAATATAAGTTTAGTCCCATATTAAATGGGGAAGACAAAAGCCCTTTTTCTCGTAACAATGATGTTAGGGTTAATTATGGCTTAATTGAGTCAATGGTTAGACTAATAAATACTTGAATTTAATTAGCTAAGTGTGGGTTAATTAGTTTAACTTGATTGGATAAATTAATGGTAATAAAGGGGGAGAGTTCCTAAAAAAGGACAAGGGGTGTCTGAACCAGAGATGTTGTTTGTTGTTGTTGGGAAGAGGTTGTGTTGTCTTCAGATGAAGTGATGTGTGAGACAGCTTTCGGTACCCAGTCAAATGTGGATAAAGAGAAAGGACCCATTGACATTGCAAAATTATTATTTGATAAATTATATAAATTATCTTTCAATTAACTGTCACATTTTTGTAGATCATTTTTTAAATATCTAAGAAAACTATTATTTAGTAACAAATAATATATAATTTAAGATATATTTGATTTTTTTAAGTTTTACTTGAAAAATTAAAAATATATGTAAAGATAAAATAAAACTAAGTGTTAACTTATTTACGTACATATGAAATCTAAAAAAAAAAATTACATGCTATATAAAAATTAGTTTTTTATTTATACATGTATATATATATTTCTTTTACTGTTCAGGAGTAAGTTTTTTTTTTTTTTTTTTTTTTTTTTGCTTTATAATTCTGTAAAAACCTTAATAAAACACCGAGATCTTTCTAGCGTCCGGACGTGGGTTTTTTAATAGGATAGGACCCGACTGTCATAGTTGAGGTAGATGAAGGAATTTTATGTGTAAAAAGTAAACCGGTGTTAATATTTTTTTAAGATTATTTTCATCATTCAACATCAAAGACTAATAAAATTATTAATGAAGTATTCGATAGTTTTTATTTAAATTATTATATTATTAAAATTGATATTATATGATTTTTTCTATTTAAATAGTCTACGCCAATTAAAAGTTCTTATTCCCTTTTTTTTATAGTTCATTTTTTTTTATGAAACAATTTTTAATGTCGTGATTCTACAAACTAAAATCCATAAAGTTTTCTTCTTTGATTTTTGAAATTGACCATCGAATCAACTTGAATTTAAAATACATTTTTCTACTTGTCAATGAATATTGATCCACCTTACGGATTATCGAATTGTCAATTGAAGCTCACTAGCCAAACTTATTAATAGTTTAGTGACTTAAATAAAAAAAATTAACAACCTAGAGACTTAAGTAAAAACTTTTGAATAGTTCAGTAACTTAAATAAAAACTTTTAAATATCCAATGATCTTTTTGTAACTTGCTGAAGTTAAAGTGATCAAAACATAAACTTATTAATAGTTTACTCACATTGGAGGTAGTTTACCTTAATTTTAATTGGCATAATGAGTTTTTTAGCCCTACAACTTTACAAAAAAGTTATTTAAGCCCTCCATGTAAATTTTTTGTCTCTTTTAACCCTTGAGTTTGTATTTTTTGTCAGATCACTCCAAAATTGATGGAAAAGTTAATGTTCGTTTCCTTTGCAGACATAGCATATACATGGATTGCCACCTAGATGACACGTCAAAATTTAATTTACTTTTTAAAATTTTTAAAATATATTTTTTATAATTTTAATGTTTTTAAATTTTTAAAAAGTTTTTATAATTTTTTAATTTTAAAATTTTAAAATTTAAGTAAATATTAACATGTCATCCACATGTATGCAACGTCAACGTCAAAAAAGTTATAAAAAATTTAAATTTTCCATTCATTTTTAGGTGATTTTACAAAACAAAAATAAATTTAGATGCTAAAAAAGATGAAAAATTAAATAGAAGGGTGAAACCATTTTAATCTAACCTTTTAATTTTAGAAATTATTGTTAAAAGCGAGGGTTTGTTTTAAATTACTAAGTAATTTTATGTGATTATATTTTAATTTATTAATATTATTTATTTCATATGATTAATGATAATACTCTAGAATAACATATTTTTATGTATTAATTACATATTTATTTTGAGTATGATCCTACTAATTTGAGCTATTTATGGTTTTTTTTTTATCTTGTAGGAACTAAATTGAAGGCAAAAGGAAATTTGGGGGCAAAAAGCATGAATTTGAAGATAAATTGGGTCAGAAGTGGTGCCAAAAATGCAAAGCGTGGAAGATTTTGGAGCAAAAATGCAAAAGAATAGATTTTATAGCACAAGACTCTATTTTAATTCCAATTATATCAGGATAATTATTCAGGATTATTATTTAGATTTAATTTTAGCATTTATCTTTATTTATCCTTATTTATTTTTTATTTATCTTTATTTATCTTTTATTTATCTTTATTTATCTTTTAGAGTTTAATTAGGAATAGACTAGGTTTCCTAATACTATAAATAGGGGATGGAGTGACATAAATTTCACTCATATTTTATGTAAAAACTCTCTCCCCCATAAAGTTCAGCATTTTGTTCTTTCCATATTTTTCAATAAAAATCTCATTTCCATTACTTTTATTTCTTTTTTTTCCCAAAAATCATTAGCCACTAAATCTATCTAGCCGAAGGTTATCAAAGTTCCCCAAAAAGGGTTCATGAGGCTTAGAATCCGTACTCAGCCTTCTCAACGAGTATTCATCATTTCTTCACATTACGGGGCTGACGTTTCCATCCATGTCCCTTAAAATGTGATCTTTTCAACATATGCAAGGAACGGCTGCTTTGTATATTTTGGGAAGGTTGCACAGTCGGTTCGTTAGCTTACTGCGTCAAAGGTTGGCGAGCCCAAGAGACAAAATGGCGTGGCATTCGCCATTGAGAAACGGTGATCTAGCATAAGATGGTCCCACAAAAGCGATTGTTGGCTAGTGTCAGGTTCCTTTAAAATTGTAAGTCTAAATTCTTGGAGTTGGTGGTCGTAGGCGTCCTCTTCCACTATAACTGGCTTATTCTGTTTGAGAAGGATTACCTAAAAGCCGAGGATTGAACCCAAGGCTGATCGAGACAACTAGAGGCTGGAATCTCTCTATAAGAAACTTTTTCTCAACTCTATTTATCTCTACTATTCCAATTTTAATTTTCGCACTTCCAATTAAATCAAAAATTTTAATTCTGTTTTTTTTATTTTTTCTAGGTACGCAGGTTTTCTTGGGCACGATTCTGTCCAGAATTTCGAAGAGCAAGCAATTGTGCAAATCCAGTCCCTAAGGATTTGACCCTACTTCCCTTATACTATTATTTTTATTATTTTTAATATTTTATAGGGATAGGATATTTTTGGTGCTCTCAACGATCGCATCAAATTTTGGCGCCGTTGCCGGGAACTGGTAACGTACTAATCTTGTTTCTTTGTTTCTTTGTTTCTTATGACCAGATCTGCTCCAGGTACTCTTGCGTTTGATTCAGAAATAGAGAAGACTGCTAGAGCTAACCGCAAGGAGACAAAGTTACGGAAAAAGCAGTCAGGAGTGGTTGGGACTCAGAGTAACCCACCACCAGAAATCGAAGTCGACGGCAAAGTTGAGTCTAGGGTTAACGAAAACCCTACTCAAACAATTGAAAGTGAAAAAATAGAAGTCAATTCAGCGGAAGAAGTGCTTAATGCTAGGGTTAACCAAAACCCGAATCTAGCACATCAACCTATGTCTCAAACAATTCGGTAATTGGTCGAAGCTCCGGCAGAACAACCACTATTGTGCATTGCGTATCCTACTATGGATACTGATTTTGAACTGAAGTCAGGTTTAATCTAGTTACTGCCAACTTTTCATGGGTTGCAAAACGAAAATCCCCACAAACATCTGAAAGAGTTTCATATGGTTTGTCTTAGTATGAAACCTCAGGGGGTAACTGAGGATCAAATCAAATTGAGTGCTTTCCCTTTTTCCCTAGCAGATTCAGCTAGGGAATGGCTGTTTTATTTACCTCTGGATCTATTACAACTTGGGCTGATCTTTCCCATTTGTTTCTGAACAGGTTTTTTCCAACATCGCGTGCAGCTAAGTTACGAAGGGAGATCGTTGGGATAAGGCAAAAAGAATCAGAGTCTCTTACGACTATTGGGAGCGATTTAAGAAGTTGTGTGTGAGCTGCCCACAACATGGTATAATAGAACAATCTCTTCTCCAATATTTTTATAAAGGCTTGAAACCCATAGAGATGAACATGGTAGACACTGCTAGTGGAGGAACATTGGTCAACATGACTTCCCAACAAGCAAGAGACTTGATATCCATGATGGCTGCAAATACTCAGCAATTCCGAGTCAATCTTGAGCCCCCTAGAAGGGTTCATCAGATAAGTAATTCAACCTTAGAAGATAAAGTTGATAGACTTACTAATATTGTGAATTCTCTTATTGCAGAAAAAGCAAAACCAGCCTGATTATGCGGAATATGTGCTACACCTGAACATACAACTAATGCATGTCCTAGTTTGTATAATGATACTATGGCTCACTAGGATGTTGTGGGAAACTTTCCTAGGCCACCACAAAGGCTATATGACACCTACACTAATACCTACAACCCAGGATGGAGAGACCATCTCAACTTGAGTTATGGGGTAAACCTGCAGTATAACTAGCCATACCAAAATCAGTTTCCACAACAAATGCAAGATTCAGGTACCTATCTAGAAATCAAGGTCAATAAATTAACAGCTAATGTGCTTGATTTCCAACAACAGATACAATGGCAAACTGTTGATTTCCAACAGCAAATACTACGGCAAACTCTTGATTTCTCAAAGGAAACAAAGGATATTCAACAGAAAACCGAGGCATCTATAAGAGAGTTGACCACATCAATTAAGAAAATGAATTCACAAGGGAAGTTGTCGTCACAAACGGGACCTAATCCAAGACAATATCCAAATGTAGTAACGTTGCGGAGTGGAAGAGAACTGGAACCAATTCCTAGCAGAATCTTGGCCAAGATTCCGCCCAAGAAAAGCACGAGAACGATGAACAGGTCAGAACAAAACCTCCATTGCCTAAAATTCAACCTCCATTTCCAGGGCGATTGAACCAATGTCGGAAAGGTAAAGAGGACAAGGAGATCCTCAAAACATTCAGAAAAGTCAAGATCAATATGCCACTGTTGGATGCAATCAAACAAATTCCACGATATGCCAAGTTCCTTAAAGAACTCTGCACTAATAAGTGAAAATTAATTGGTAATGAAAGGGTAAGCGTTGGTAAGAATGTATCCGCAGTGTTACAGCGGAAGATGCCAGCGAAATGCAAAGATAGGGGCATGTTTGCAATTCCATGCAAAATAGGCCACTTTGGAATTAAAAAAGCTATGTGTGATTTAGGGGCCTCCATAAATGTAATGCCTTTTTCTATTTATGAATCACTTAATGTGGGTTTTTTGACAAAAACAGGTGTTATCATTGAGGTGGCAGACAGGTCTATTATGCATCCCGAATGAGTCCTTGAGGACATATTAGTCAAAGTCAACAGTCTTATTTTCCCTATAAATTTTTATGTGATAAAAATGGAGGAGGATAACACTCCTGGATCTTTGGACATCTTGTTGGGCCGACCTTTCCTTAGTACTGCTAGCACTAAGATTGACGTGTGTAGTGGAACTCTCATGATGGAATTTGATAGGGAGATCGCGAAGTTTAACGTTTACGACGCTATTAGTCACCCAAGTGAAATCTTGGACGTAAACCATGTCGACATAATTGGCTCATTAGTAGAAAAAACTTTTAAGTATGGAGATAAATCTAAAATGATGTTTGATGATTTTGAATCTGTTAATGAATTATTGGCCCATATGAATACTAAACTTCTACCTTCTTTTGTGCAAGCACCAAATCTAAAATTAAAACCACTTCCCGAGCATCTCAAGCACGTATTTTTGGAGAATGATGAGACCATTGCTGACTTAAAAGGGATTAACCCCCTGACAGACACACATAAGATTTTCTTGGAGGAAAATACGTAACCAAAAAAAGAGGTGCAAGGATGATTCAACCCAAGTATGGCGAATGTGATAAAAAAAAAGGAGAATTTTCAAGCCCATATGAATGAAAGAATTCAGCTGGAACAGCCCCAATACTAGTTGGGGCGTCAAGCTAGAGATATTAAACAAACGCTTATTGGGAGACAACCCAATTTTTATTTTATTTTATTTTTTTCTTCTTTTTATTTTATTTTATTTATTATTATTTATTACTTTATTTTATTTTATTATTTTATTTTATTTGGATATTAATAAATTTCTTTTCTTTTGTCTAGGTAAACCGGCGAGGAAAAAAACTCAGGAATTGGCATGCTTTCACAAAAATCCTTTATTCTATCCTTATTCTAAGTAAGAATAGCGCATCCTTGCTTTATACTTAAGCAAAACATGCATTCAAACACCCATCATACAGCCAAACACCCTTTCTTCTACACTTTCAAACCCTAAACCTTTCCCTATTTTTCACCTAAAAAACCCTCCAGCTGCCATTCCTCTTCTCCCTTACCCCACCACTGATTTTCCCACCCCCATGGTTAGGACTAGAAGCCGTACTGCTGCCGAACCCTCCAACACGTCAACTTAGCCGACGAACGCCTTCCCCTCCTTCCTCTTCTCCAAACCTTCCCCTCATTGCAGCTATGCGTGAATGACAATGACTACATGGGGAGTTTTTCTAAACCCTTTTACTTTCACCTATTTTTCTTTTTCCTTTTTCTTTCACATCGAGGACAATGCGTTTTAAGTAGGTGGGAGGCATTCCTCATTATTTCTATCATTTTATATGCTGTTTTTGTTGCTGCTGCCCATGTTTTTTTTTAAGAATATTCTGCCTCTTTTCATGCCCAAGAATTTGACCAGGACTTGCCCACTGTTTAACCTACATACATGATTCTTGTCTACTAAGTTAGTTATGATTTTGGCTTGTTTGATTTTATCTCCACTATTTTATTTCTTTTAGGCTAAATAATTATGATTAATAGAGTTAACCCTATCTTACTTATAGTAAATTTGATTAAGTCTAAATGGAAAGAGGACACTTAACACAATTGAATGTTAAAATTATGTTCATGAATGTTAGGTGATTGCTGAAACTTATTTTCGGCACTTGATTGTTTTTTCCTAGTCCTCCTAATTAAAATTCTGTTTCATTAATAATAAATTTTGATGTTTCCGTGGTTATGAGTACAGCTTAAACGTGACTGACTGAGTAACCGGGGTAGGGTGCTTGGGTTGTCATCCTATTTCGCGTCAAAAGTTTGTGTGACGTGTTAGGTAAACTCTGCTAACTGGAATTAAAAAATAATAATTTTTAGGAATATGTTGGGCTGAGTAACCGGGGAGAGGTGCTTGGCTGTCATCTCTCTTCACGTCAAAAGGTTCGATATGTTCTTAAGGAAAATATAATAAATTAGGAGTATGTTGGGCTGAGTAACAGGGGTGGGGTGCTTGGCTGTCATCTCTCTTCGCGTCAAAAGGTTCAATATATTCTTAAAAAAATAATAATAATTAAAATTTAAAAAACACAAAAAAAGAAAAAAAATGCATTAGGGGACCAAATGTGGAAACAAATAGGGTGTCTTGGTAGGTTTTAGTAACTTACCTAATTTTCGTGAAATAATCCAAGTCGATTTTGATTTTTGTGTGATTAAATTGGAATACTTTTTCAGATTTACTTATGGCAAGCTAAAGGTTCTCTTTATTTTCATATGCATTAAGCCTAATTTTAATAAAACTTTGGAGTGATATTTCTTTCATGGCAAAATCTAAATTTCATAGTGGATAGGAACCATACTTGAAGGCAAGCATGGACTAAGTAGGGGGATTTGATAATACTCTAGAATAACATATTTTTATGCATTAATTACATATTTATTTTGAGTATGATCCTACTAATTTGAGCTATTTATGGTTTTTTTATCTTGTAGGGACTAAATTGAAGGCAAAAGGAAATTCAGGGGCAAAAAGCCTGAATTTGAAGATAAATTGGGCCAACATGCGAAGTAGGAGAGAAGTGGTTCAAAAAATGCAAAGTGTGGAAGATTTTGGAGCAAAAATATAAAAAAAAAAAAAGAGATTTTATAGCACAAGACTCTATTTTAATTCCAATTATATTAGGATAATTATTAAGGATTATTATTTAGATTTAATTTTAGCATTTATCTTTACTTATCCTTATTTATTTTTTATTTATCTTTATTTATCTTTTAGAGTTTAATTAGGAATAGACTAGGTTTCCTAATACTATAAATAGGGGATGGAGTGACACAACTTTCACTCATCTTTTATGTAAACACTCTCTCCTTCATAAAGTTTAGCCTTTTGTTCTTTCCATATTTTTCAATAAAAATCTCATTTCCATTACTTTTATTTTTTTCCCCAAAAATCATGAGCCACTAAATTTATCTAGCCGAAGGTTATCAAAGTTCCCCAAAAAGGGTTCATGAGGCTTAGAATCCGTACTTAGCCTTCTCAACGAGTATTCATAATTTCTTCGCATTACGGGGTTGACGCTTCCGTCCATATCCCTTAAAAGGTGATCTTTTCAACATGTGCAAGGAACGGCCGCTTTGTATATTTTGGGAAGGTTGCACAGTCGGTTCGCTAGCTTACTGCGTCAAAGGTTGGCGAGCCCAAGAGACAAAATGGCATGGCATTCGCCATTGAGAAATGATGATCTAGCATAAGATGGTCCCACAGAAGCGAATGTTGGCTAGAGTCAGGTTCCTTTAAAATCGTAAGTCTAAATTCTTGGAGCTGGTGGTCGTAGGTGTCCTCTTCCATTATAACTGGCTTATTCTGTTTGAGAAGGATTACCTAAAAGCCGAGAATTAAACCCTAGGCTGATCGAGACAACTAGAGGCTGGAATCTCTCTATAAGAAACTTTTTCTCAACTCTATTTATCTCTACTATTCCAATTTTAATTTTCGCACTTCCAATTAAATCAAAACTTTTAATTCTATTTTTTTTTATTTTTTCCAGGTACGCAGGTTTTCTTGGGCACGATTCTGTCCAAGATTCCGAGGAGTAATCAATTGTGCAAATCTAGTCCCTGAAGATTTGACCCTACTTCCCTTATACTATTATTTTTATTATTTTCAATATTTTATAGGGATAGGATATTTTTGGTGCTCTCAACGACCGCATCAATTAATATATGTGATGTAACTGTTAGTAAAGGAACTAACAGCATGTTTGGTTCAATGTAATGAACCATGCATTCAACTCAAATTCAATAGGCCCACATTAAAGTAAATGTTTGGTATAGTGTAATTCTCTATTACGGGTGTTGATGTTTAGCACTCTATTCCCATTAGTCACTAAATAGAGGTTGAATACCATTTTTTGCCCCACCCTCTAAATTACCCATTCAGAACACAGTAGGAATGCTGAAAGATTTAACTTTTTCATTTTCGTCCTCATTTTTTCATCATCGTTCTTTCTACACTTTCAACTATAGCCTCCACATTCAATCCCTTCTCCATTTCCAAAGCCCTAAACATCATTGTCCCTTACCAACTTCTTCAATCTTTCTCAATGACCAAATCCCTAATCTTTCCAACTCTATTTCAATCTCATCAGTTTTTTGTTTTATAAATTCCCTTACAGGCTTCAATTTTTTGTTACTAAAAAATTACAAGTATTTATTCTAAATTTGTTGGCTTTATTTTATTTTTGATTTGGGTTCCGCTTCTTGTATATGGCTTTGTTCTGTAGGATCTCTGTATGATTTTCTTTTTTCAAATTCTATAGTTTTGTTTCTTTGCAAAAATAAGAGAAAAATAGGAAAACTATAAAAATTGTAAGAGTGAAAAGATGATCGATTTCTGTTTTGCTTCTAAATCAATTCTTTGCTAGCATTTTTCTCATAGGAATCGAGATTGTCGCTCGATCTCAATCGCTTCATAATTGTGGTATATCAAAACAATATAGTTTTGTTGAAAAGGAAAAATATATAACAACAATATGATAAGAGATTATAGAAAATAAAACCCCTAATTTTGTGCCCAAAATCAAGAAGTCTTCATTTTAGAGGATTTTGAAAATAAATAGTTTTAAAATTAAAAAATATTTGAGTCTTTAAATATGAATACCTAAAGATTTGCCCAAATTTTGTTGTTGTCATCTTGCCATTTAAATTCTGTTGTTGATGTCTTTAATTGTTGAGGATATTGAGAATTTCGTTTTTGTTGTATTGGTTGGTTCTGTTGATGTGATTTTATTGGTTTTGGTCATTTTGCCTCTATAGCTTGTTTTCCATTTCTAAAGTCCCTCTTTTAGGTTCCTATGTTATCATTCAAGTTTTGAACATTATCCCACCTTTAGTATTTGTTTGTTCCTTTGCTCTGGTTGTTTTGATCTTGCTATTGATTTTTTTTTCTCATGGCTGGAATTGTGTTGGTCTAGTGCCGAACATTTGTATTATGTTGTTTCCTTTGAGGTGATTTGGTTGTTCTTATTAGTTGAATTATATCAGTAATAACTAACTTGATTGTAAATTATCTCCTTATTAATGAGAATTTATCTTATTGTTGGGAAATGTGTCCATATTGTAGTAAACATATAATTTTTTTCTATGTCTTTGAACGATGAATAAATAAATAAAGTTAATTTCACATTTCACTGTTATTTCTTTTATGTTTCTGTCTTTCATGTTTTGCCTACATAGCAAAATTTTGAAAAACAAATATTAGCTCATTAATTGTCTAAGTTCAAATTGATGATAAGTGGCGCTATAAGAACGTTTATATTGCGAGAAAGACAACATACTTCAGTAGATAACCTAAACGAGTCTGTAATCCCATAAAAGAATCAAAGTGAACATTTGATTCAAATACTTAGAAGAACTATTATGTCATCTTCAATTCCAATTAGGGAGATGACTAGTCTTGACTATTAGAACAGTTAACTCCATAAGTAGAGATATAGATGTATTCATTGGAAGAATGATACATTGGCTAGACTCAAGATGAATTAATTATGAATCCATTTTTGAATTAATTCACTTATGACGTTCATGGTGTGATTTACCTTAATCTTAAGTTAGCCACTCACCATGCATATGTAATTCATGTGCTTTAATATAAGTGAAGTGTAACATCCGGGATTTTAGGGGTCTGCATTAATCTCATGTTTGTGTGTATTTTATGCTTAGCATGATTGTGCATGTGTGTTTGGGAGTCCCGGGAGGGGCTAAGTTAAGCTAGAAGCTTTGGTAAAAATTTGTGTTTTGAAGCTTTGGAAGGGGGATAGCCGATTGGGGTAGGTTACATAAATAATTCTGGCAATTGAAAGCATAATAAGCACAGTGGTAAGGTGGCAAGGAGACGCCACTAAGTATGCAGGGAGGTGGCGTCATTATGGGAGTGTAGGGCAAAGGTTCGAATCACGCTGATGGCAAGGAGGTGGAGCTTTATTTTGCATTTTTGCTGCAAGGGGAGAGGAGGTATTGGACGGCATTGGGACTCTGAATGGATGAGAGGTGGACCTGGTCAAATTTTCAAATGTGTGGTGGAGAGTTACTCAAGTGATTTGAATAGTTCAAATCAGTTAAAATGAGTGGAAAAGAGGAATTTTAGGAGGAAATCTAGGAGGAAGCAAGTGGTTGGGTGTTAGCCAAAATCTTGAGTGGACTAAGCGGGTGGATACATTCGGCTTTGGTAGGGGAGTATGAGCCGAAATTTTGAGGTGTTCTTTGGATGAGGGAGTGTTAGTGTCATTTTCGGTTTTGTGAGTGAGTGCTCTTGAGCATTTTCCCTAGTGTGCCGAAATCTTCAAGTTGCCATTCGGCATTCTCTTTTTCAAAGCTAGCCGAACCAAGCTTCTCATCATTCTTTACTCTTCTTTGTATTTCCCGAATATCTCATTCTCTCAAGTATTCAACCACAACCGATTCTTCCAAGCAACCTTCTCTTCTCTCATTTCATTTGCATGTGTGCCGCAAGTGGAAACATCTATTACTTCTTTTCTTTTCTTTTCAGTTCATATTCCCTATAGTTGATTTGTCCATTAGCATCAAAAGCCGAATCCCATATTCGTTCTTGTGAGAATCATTAAGCCGATCACTTCTTTTGAAACTTCTTCTCTACGTTGGCCGAATGTGTTCTTTACTGTCGACTTCTTGGTAGCCGATTGTTCACTTCAACCTTAGTCATTTCATTCAGTGTTGATCAACGATAGAAGGGCGTACCTAAATTGAAGGGATCTAGTTTCCATAAAGGAAATTGGTACACAATTGACTTCTTAAGCAAAAGCCGAAACTTCAGTACCCTGCCGGTCTAGGTATCCTTTGTTTATTCGAATAAATATTCTTAGATCCATGTACTCAATTGGGTTTTTCTGATTAAGTTAATCTGATGGAGCCAAGTTCTAGCCAAACAAATGAGGGGGTTGGAAGCGCAGTTCCTACCTCTAGATTCAAGAAGCGGGCTGTGTCAGCCGTACGCGACTGGCCACCGGTGGCGGGCCAGCTTCGGAAAGGGATAAGCAAATCGTAGTGATCCCTGCAAGTGAGGGTGTCAGTGAGATCGAGAGTGTCGTTCTCTGTGTTTACAGGTGTGTAACCCTCACACTTTTCTCTGTAAATCAATATGACTATGTATGTGTTATTATAACTATGAATAGCGAAGACTAATGGTACCCTTCAAGGGTACAATTCGTTGCTTCAGGTATGTACGTTACATTAAAAATCTTGTCGATAGTGGTTACATTCACTTGCACGAAAGCATGAGTATTTTCGATTTGGCATGAAATAAACATATAGCATGTTACATACATAACTTTGTATATTGCATGGGCACAAGGGTTATAATGAAAAGGGGCAGTGTTTCGGTGGTTTTACCACAATATTTCCGTGACTCATGTCACAATATGATTCTTACGGTGACGTTGTCACATTATCCGGTGGTTATGCCACATATTAAGGGCGATGAGCAGTTGACTGCAGCGACTACCTTCGATGGTGTGTAGCGGATGGAGGGTCAATTTAGTAATCCCCACTAGTGTGATTGGCAGGTACGGGTGGTGTGTAGAGGTTGGATATCTAGGTGGGTTCGGGTTGCATCATCGTTATATGTGTGATCTATTGTGCTTTGATTATGGGCTAAAGGCCAAAGTATGATTTCGGATGGGCTTTGCCTAAAATGCTTGTGATAATGGCTAAAATCGGTTGAGAATGTTGTGTTGGTAATTGCACACTGAGTCTGTTGACTCACCCTTCGTGGACTAACATTTTGCAGGTGACGCATAGTGCAGTGGACCGGGTCGGCAGGGACTGTGTGGTGGCCATGCTCAATCATTCGGAATTTCTTACGGTTGAACTTTTCGCTATTTAAGTACTTTCTTCAGGTTTATTTCCGGGTTTTCATGATGTAATAAGGCCATTATTTAACTTGCTTTGGTTTCTTTTGCGTTTTTAAGTTTTATTTTCATGCAACGTTAATCAGATGAACATTTAAGTATTTTTCTTAAAGAAAAACTGAAGTTTATTACGTAATCAAATTAATGGTTTTCAACTTAATGAGCTTTAAAATTCGGTAAATCATTATAACACGTGAAGTATGATGGTAACGATTAAACGAGACACAAATTTCTAAAGTCAACACGGTTCCAAACTTGATAAGCTACATACTTGTTTTAAACTGGTCCATTTTACAATAAGGAAATCGAAATTTGAGTTAAACTCTTCACAAGAAACATGCCAGATCCGGTCGGGGCTCGTGGGCCGGGTTTGGGATGTTTCAATTTGGTATCAGAGCAAGGTTTAAAAACTCGGCCTTGGGTTTTGAGGCCCACAACGTTTTCAACATTTGTACTAAAAATGGGTTTTGAAAATTTTCATGAAATGGTCTTATGGAAGCATGGCACCCGAGTTCTCGGCCCAAGTCCGCCAGGTAAGTTCTTCGAATGATAAATTGGTCTGTATGTGTGAATTGATGTATGTTACTATAGATGGTAGGACTAGGAAACCATACTATAGAGACATGAACCCCTAGGTATATGTGTGCTCTTGCGGAAAACAACTATTAAATTTCTTTTTGCATAAAACTCCTCTTTAAACAAGAAGTGAAAAGAAAGCTAATGCATAAAATTTGTAAAAACAGATAAAATGCGACAATAGATATGAGTACTAGGGGACGGGGTCGCAATATGCATGGACGTGGCAGAGGCAGAATCACTGTGTCCGAACCAGCAGGGTCTGGACACGGGTCAGGGAATGAGGTGCCTTTACCGCCAGTTGGAGAAGCAGAATTCCAGGACCAAACCGGAGGGGATGACGCGATATCCCAGGCGATGTTGCAAGTGTTGGAGAGAGTTGCCGAGGCAGGTCTAGCCGAAGAGATGAACGGAGGCCTCGAGCAAACACCCCTCCAATTCCGAGAAGGGGACGAGAACAACCTTGGTTACGTGACAACGACATCTACGAACCAAGTGAAGTCGACAATAATTCGGCTTTCGAATACAATGAATGGAGAGAAGGTCCACGAGTCCGTGAGCGAAGAGATTGATGACTTGAAGAATATTAAAATGGCGATTCCTGCGTTCCAAGGGTGGTCTGATCCGGAAGCCTACCTTGAGTGGGAAAAAAAGGTGGAGTTAATCTTCGAATGCCATAATTATTCAGAAAATAAGAAGGTGAAACTTGCTGCCATCGAATTTTCTGATTACGCCCTTATTTGGTGGGATCAATTAACGACGAGTCGAAGACGGGATGGTGAACGTCCAATATCCACATGGGCGGAAATGAAGGCACTAATGCGGAAAAGATTCATCCCAACCTACTATCACCGCGAGTTGCATCAAAAGTTGCAAAGCCTAACTCAGGGTCACCGAAGCGTGGAGGATTACTACAAGGAAATGGAAGTGGCCATGATCCGAGCCAATGTAGAAGAAGAACGAGAAGCCACCATGGCACGTTTTAGCGCTGGCCTCAATCGAGATATCGCAAATATTGTAGAATTACACCATTACATCGATATCATCAAAATGGTTCACATGCAATAAAGGTCGAAAAACAGTTAAAACGAAAAGCTACGCCTAGAGCAAACCCCAATCATGCTTCAACATCTAAGTGGGGGCAAGTGACCAACAAAAGGGACATACCGAATCGAGCCAAAGAAACAAGTGGCACACCCAAGTTTAACAAGCCGATCGGAGAAACGAGCAAAGGCAAAATGGAAGCTCTTCCGAATCGATCCCGAGACATTAAGTGTTTCAAATGTTTGGGACGAGGACATATTGCAAGTCAATGTCCAAACCGAAACACTATGTTTATCCGAGATAATGGCGAGATTGAATCCGAAAGTGAAAGGGATGATGATGCCAGTGAGACATCCCAAGACGAGGAAGAAGTAGAACAAGCCGAAAATGGAGAGATCTTGGTGGTAAAAAGGAGCCTCAGCTTACAAGGTGTCGAAAATGAACAACAACGCGAAAACATCTTCCATACGCGTTGCCAAGTACAAGGGAAGATTTGTTGCGTCATTATTGACGGAGGAAGCTGTACTAATGTGGCCAGCACCCTATTGGTGGAGAAACTTGGATTGACTACCACCAAACATCCCCATCCGTATAAGCTACAATGGCTTAACGATGCGGGAGAACTTAAGGTCACAAAACAAGTTTTGGTTTCCTTTGCAATAGGGAAGTATCAAGATGAGGTCTTGTGCGATGTGGTTTCGATGCTAGCGGGACATCTCCTGCTTGGACGACCTTGGCAATTTGACAAGCGAGCAATCCATGACGGCTACACTAATCGGTACACTTTTAAATACTTGGGCCGGAACGTGACACTAGCTCCGCTAACACCCAAGCAAGTTTACGAAGATCAGTTGAAGATGAAGGCATCAATGGAAAAATCAAAAGAAAGCGAGCGGAAAAATGAGAAAGAAAAGAATTTAAAAAAAAAGAGGGGCAAGAAATTAAGTGATAAAACAAGAGAGTGTGAACAAAAAGAAAAGGAAATGAAGGAAGGAAAAGAAAATGGAAAAATGAGTGTTTTTGCAAAAGCAAGAGATATTCGAAAAGCTTTGTGTGTGAGACAACCGATGTATGTCTTACTATACAAGGAATCATTTTTGAACACTAACGACTTACCCGAGAATCTTCCTCCTTTTGTGTTGTCTCTGATTCAGGAATTCAAGGACATCTTTCCAGATGAGATACCAAGTGGTTTACCACCCATTCGAGGTATAGAACACCAAATTGACTTGGTGTCGGGAGCTTCTCTGCCCAATCGACCTGCGTACCAGAGCAATCCCGATGAAACAAAAGAGCTCCAAAAGCAAATCACTGAATTACTAGAAAAGGGATATATCCGAGAAAGCCTTAGTCCATGCGCGGTACCGGTGTTACTAGTGCCAAAGAAAGATGGTTCGTGGCGAATGTGTGTCAACTGTCGCGCCATCAACAAGATTACTGTTAAATACCGACACCCGATACCCCGACTCGATGATATGCTCGACGAGTTGAGCGGAGCTCGAATCTTTACAAAGATTGATCTCAAAAGTGGCTATCACCAAATCAGGATGCGGGAAGGCGATGAGTGGAAAACGGCTTTCAAAACAAAGTTAGGTTTGTATGAATGGTTGGTAATGCCATTCGGACTTACGAACGCTCCAAGTACTTTTATGCGACTTATGAATCATGTTTTACGAGCTTTCATTGGCAAATCATGTGTTGTTTATTTTGATGACATATTAGTGTACAGCAAATCTTTGGAGGATCACCTCCAACATCTACGTGCGATCTTAGAAACACTGCGGAAAGAGGTATTGTACGCCAATCTCGAGAAATGTTCTTTTTGTACTGACAAGGTTATTTTCTTAGGATATGTCGTAAGTGCAAATGGATTAGAGGTGGACCAAGAGAAGGTTCGAGCAATCCAAGAATGACCCCGTCCTACAACGGTTAGCCAAGTACGAAGTTTCCATGGGTTGGCTAGTTTTTACCGCCGATTCGTGTCCAACTTCAGCACGATAGCCGCTCCTTTAACGAGCGTGATCAAGAAGAATTCAGCTTTCCATTGGTCCGATGAGCAAGAACGGTCTTTTAATGCCATTAAAGAATGTCTTGTTAAAGCTCCATTGTTATCCCTTCCCGATTTTACTAAAACTTTTGAAATTAAGTGTAATGCATCAGGTGTAGGGATCGGAGCCATTCTAACTCAGAATGGAAGACCAGTGGCGTACTTTAGCGAGAAATTGAACGGAGCTGCACTTAATTACCCCGTGTATGATAAAGAGATGTACACTCTAATAAGATCGCTTGAAACGTGGCAACATTACTTGAGGCCGAAAGAGTTTGTTATTCATTCAGATCATGAAGCACTCAAGTATATTAAAGGTCAGCACAAGCTCAACAAACGACATGCAAAATGGATCGAGTATTTAGAATCGTTTCCGTACGTAATAAAGTATAAGAAAGGTAAGGAAAATGTAGTAGCGGATGCGTTATCACAGAGGTACACTTTATTAACCTTTCTTGATTCTAAAGTACTTGGTTTCCATCGCATTAAGGAATTGTATGCTAATGATGCTGATTTTGGCAATGTCTATAATGCTTGTGAGAGTGGTGCTTTTGATAAGTTTTACAGGCATGAAGGATTCCTTTTCAAGGAAAACAAGATATGTATACCGCAAGGTTCTATGCGAGACATGCTTGTGATAGAGGCACATAGTGGTGGCCTTATGGGTCATTTTGGAAGAGACAAAACATTGTCCACTCTTCAAGAACATTTTTTCTGGCCAGGAATGAGAAAGGATGTCGAACGGATTTGTGAACGTTGCATTGCTTGCAAACAAGAAAAATCACGGGTCCAGCCTCACGGTTTATATACGCCTCTTCCTATTCCAGACACTCCGTGGGCTGACATTTCTATGGATTTCATCCTTGGAATACCGAGATCAAAAACCGGGAAGGACTCGATTTTTGTTGTAGTTGATCGTTTTTCTAAAATGTCCCATTTTATCCCTTGTTCTAAGACTGACGATGCTGTGCATATTGCAAACTTGTTTTTTAGGGAAATCATACGATTGCATGGAGTTCCGAAGACGATCGTATCTGATCGGGACATAAAATTTCTAAGTCATTTTTGGCGAACTCTATGGGGAAAGTTAGGGACGAAATTGCTATTTTCGACCACTTGTCATCCTCAAACGGATGCACAAACCGAAGTAGTGAACCGAGTCCTATCAACCTTGTTGCGAGCACTGGTGCAAAAAAACCTCAAAACGTGGGAAGACTGTCTGCCCCACATCGAATTTGCTTACAACCGAGCTGTTCATTCTGCAACTAAATTTTCACCTTTCGAGATTGTTTATGGGTTTAACCCTCTCACTCCTCTTGATTTATTGCCATTGCCTTCAGATAAATTTATCCACTCTGATGCTAGGAAAAAGGCGGAATACATAAAGGAACTACATCGAAAGGTGCACGAGAATATTGAAGCAAGAATCAAGCAATACGTCCAACGAGCTAACAAAGGTCGTAGACACGTTCTCTTTGAACCAGGGGACTGGGTTTGGGTTCATATGCGAAAAGAAAGGTTTCCCATGCAAAGGCGATCTAAACTTCTCCCAAGGGGGGACGGTCCATTTCAAGTCATTGAACGCATAAATGACAACTCATACAAATTGGACTTGCCAGGTGACTATAATGTGAGCGCGAGTTTTAATGTTTCTGATCTTTCTCCTTTCGATGTAGGTGATGATTCGAGGACGAATCAACTTAAAGAGGGAGGGGATGATACAAGCTCACCTACGAAGCCTGTGACGGACGTCAACCATGACCCGATGAGGCTACCTAATGGGCCAATTACACGTTCCCGAACCAAACAATTCAAAGATGCCGCAATGGTGTTGGTGGCACAAATTTAGGATGACCATAGAAGAGAGCCCAAAAACATGCTGAACTCATACAACTTATTTGAAGTTGAATATACTAGCTAGTCTGACTGCTAGTTTATTTAACACTTTAATTTACGCATGTTTTATTTTCAGTAGTAACTTCATTTTCTTATTTCTTATTTATTTTTTAGATAGTACAAGTTTTTAGTTAGTCTTTGTCGAAGTTGAATATTAGTATGCTCTTACCTAGTGTTTAAATAAGGTGATTAAAATTCTGTCTAGTCGAATTTTAATTAATGTGATTTTATGCATTTTGTAGTGCTCCACGTTTTTGATGTCATGGAAGATGGTAGCTGAAAGTCTAACAAATGAGTGATAGTGGAAATGCAAGCATTGAAATTGAATTATCATGGTGGAATTTACAAAATGAACATGCGGCAATATGGAGCATAAAATAAACAATTGAAGAATTTTAATTGAAGCAAGGCATGGGACGGAAAAACATGAATGCATGGCACAAAAAGGGCTGAATTTTTAAAGTGAATTGCAAAGGCATGATGAATTAAACATGTATTATTTAAGGGCATGTTGGACGGCACAAGAATAAAGCATGTATGGCTTTGGAATGAGCATGATTTTTGGGGTGAATAAAATACTTAGTGCTTCAAAGTATGGACGGCAAGATGGGAGCTATAAACAAATGAAATGTGCATATGTAGTGGAGACCATAGTGGACGGCAAAGGGGTAGTGCTTGAAGGATGGGATTTTATTTAAATTGAAATGATGAAAACATGCAAATAAGTCACCATGGAAGTGGACGGCCACACCTAAATTAGGCCATGTGCGCATAAAATAATAAGCAAAGGGGATAGCATGCATAGTGGACGGCTTAAGCACTTTTAAATTAGGATAATTTAGTCAAACTTATGGAAAATGCAAGTGGCATACGGCAGCAACCTTTGGTGGAGTTTAGGTTGAATGGCCACATCATTCAAGTGCTTTATTTTAATTGCAAGTGGCCATACCTTCATGCTCCATGATCTTTTTGTCTTACATGATACCTTGTCTCCAACGTGACTAGCCCTTCCCTTGGCCGAATGCTCACAAATCCCCCACCAAGTCAACTACTCGTGCGCACAAATAGAGATTGAAGCCCTCTTGCCCTTCTGGAATTTTCAAGTTTATTCCTTCCCTATTCAGCTATCATTGGAAAAGCCTATAAATATTTTGCAAATTTCATTTTGTAAACAACTTTGAATTTGAATGAAAGAAGAATTTCTTTTGGTGAGTATTCACTCTCCTAATTCTCAAGGTTTGAATTGACTTATCTAGTTTTCTAGTGGCGTCGTTCTTTCCTTGTTTCGAACTTATCATCCTTTCGGGTGTGGCGTTCATTTACCTATACCGTTGGTTCCTATCTCGCTAGATAGTGGGTCTCGGTTTTATTTCAAAACTCATTCCATCAATTTGAAATTTATAAGATTCGGGTCTTTAATTTTTATTAAAGGTTCTTTCTTGTTTCAAATACGTATCCATTTCAACCTCTCACCTATCTTTACCTTTCAAAGATATTATTTCCAATAAAATTAACCCTTTTGATAATTAAAAGAGAAACTACCTAATTTACGATCGGGCAACATTTACGATTCGTCTTCAAACCCGAGACGGACCGTATCAGTATGACTTTACTTGCAACAATGGAAGTCATAACTCGATCAAAGAGTTAACGATATTCTCTCATTGACATTGTGCGGATTGATAAATATGGAACGATGCCACGAGTTGTTTGTTCAAACAATTTATCACAGTCATTTGTTGACAATGATCATATTATTCATTAATAAGACACAATGGTGACAATGATATAAAATAGAATTGTATTGAGTGAACAAATTTAACTCAAATGAATCAAATATATCATATGAGGGTAACACACATGACAAGGTCATTGGACAAAACAGTTGGATGAATCCTTTTCGTAAAGAGTATACAATAAGGAGTTTTCAACCGTGGTACTTCTTATGGATTGACTCCATGATTAAGTAAATTGTGAATTATCGAAACAATACTTCTGGACATAATTGCAATTACTAGAGTCTAATTGTATATGTCCGATTGGTCCCTCCGCTAACTCAACAAAAGCTCGACCGGATTGAATTTGAATCAAAAGAAAATTCTACAACTTCAGAAATAATTTAATTGAGTCGATTTATTTGATGTGTAATTAAATTAGGCGGTGGTGAGAATTGTTCAGCTAGAGATTTTGATTAAAGAATTTTCTTGAAAAATTAATTTAGAAAATCTCAGTAATTTTTGGGAAAATTAGTTTTGATCAAGTAAAATTAAATTAATCAAATTAATTAATTAATATTGATCAAGCCAAATAATTGACTTGAAAATTAGACTTGAGATTAAAAGTTGGAACCGATAACCAAAAACTGGGACCAAGACTTAAAACTGGTTAAATCGGGCCCAATATGTGAAACTGGACCTATAGTCCAACCACGGTTGGACTAGACCAGTCAGACAGTTGATCGCCTATAAACTTGTTATCATTTATAGTTAATTATCACACCAGAAATATATAAAATTAGAACAGAGGTGTTCGCAAGTATACGAGCCAAATTGTAATATAGTATATGTGTACAACGGAATACAGGAAGTATTCTGAGGATCGTACCCAAGGGAGGGCAAAATAAATCTATAAAACCCTTTTTACAATAATAAGTCTAAATAGTAATAATTAACTCTTATATTACGACAAATCATAAAAGGGATGAATAAGATAAATTAAATAACTAAAGTAAATAAATAGGAAAATAAACAAACAACTTAAATCAATAAAAACCAATCAATAAGATTAACTCGTTTTAGGGTTTGTAATTAACTCTAGATTAATGTTTTAGGGTGGATTAGCTACCGATTTGTAAGAACCCATTTTTCAGTGGTGTCGAAAACGGTGGTTTCAGGGTCACAAATTCGATGAGTGAGTCCGTAAATATTATTATTTAATATTTACGAGTCAAATATAGTATTATAATAA
Organism: Gossypium australe; assembly: GCA_005393395.2. Lineage (NCBI taxonomy): Eukaryota > Viridiplantae > Streptophyta > Magnoliopsida > Malvales > Malvaceae > Gossypium > Gossypium australe. Next base: position 19,812,644 of record CM016615.1, read on the forward strand.
ATTTTTGATTAGATAATTTTTGTTATTTGAATGAATAGTTAAGTTCAAGTGTTTGTTCTGAAAGTCAAGTGGTTTCAAAAAATGAGGTATTGGGACCTCGTTTCTATAAACCGAACTTGTAGATATTTTTATTAAATATTTACAAAGTTGTTATTTAGATATGTGAAGGTTCGGTTAGAAAATTGTAATGTTTGGATAATTAATTAATTAAAAAAAAGACTAAATTGTAAAGAATGTAAAACTTGATCACTATTAAATTTGAATGATTAAATGGCTTAGTTAATATAAGTGGAAGGATTAATATGATAAATATATCATTTTTAATTAGTGGGACGGCAAGAGAGCTTTTCAATTTTGTTTTATTCATGTGTAAAGGTTAAAATAATTAAAAATAAGTAATAAAACTAAAGTGAAATAAAAATAAATCATTATCATCTTCTTTAACAAGGGTTCTCCGCCCAATGTAGAAAGAAAAACCTCCATGGAAATACTTTCAAGGTTTGGCCATTGAAAGGTTTTTGCATGTAATTCCGTTTTGAACCTATTTCTTGTAATTTTTATATTTTTTAGATCGTTACAACTAGGTTCAGCTTACCTGTACTTTCATTTTTAAAACTGTTAAAGATTTTAAATTTTTCCATTGATGAATTTTTGTGATTTTAGATGTTAAATGATGAATTTGAAGTATTAATTGTTATATATAAGTATTTTGTTTAGTGATTTTTGATGAATTTAATGATTAGGGATTAAATTATTGAAATAGTAAAATTCAATATAAATTGTGTGAAATGAGGAAAAATATGGGCTGTTTAAGATTAAAGGAAAATCGGCTAACATGAATTTTAGCTAAAAATGGTAAATTTGCAAGTTTTAGATGTAGGGACTAAATTGAATAAAAGGTAAAATGTTGGGCTAATTTTATAAATTGATAATAGAAGGATTCAGTTGCATAAAACTACTTGTCAGAATGCTAGAAATGTATTAATTGGGTTGAATTATTATTTAGATCAAGAAACGCCGTATTCGGATTTAAATCGAGGAAAAGCTAAAGTTTCAGACTAGTTGTCGACTCTATTTTAGTAACCGTTTCAGTCGAGGTAAGTTCATATTATATGTAATATGTCATATTAAATTCCTTGATTTTTTTTATTCTAATAATTGTGGTGTTTGTAAGTATTGAATATTGGTTGATGAAAATTAATAATGAAATTGAGTTGTATTGGAGATAGTGTATCGGGCCTTTAGTCCAGCAGGCTTCGTGCCAGTGTATATTATTAGGCTTTGTGCTTAGTAGGCTTTGTGTCAGTGTATTATATCAGGCTTTGTGCCTAGCAGTCTTTGTGCTAGTGCACTGTATCAGGTAAGTTGTACTGAAAATATTATTTCAAGTATCCGATGTTATTCTATTTGGTTCAACGAGCAACTAAGGGTTAAAATGAAAAGATATGTATATAAATGAACTATGTTAGTGAGAATACAAATGGAAAATGTAATGTAAGTATTTGGATTGAAAAGGTAACATTTGAATTGTGTGAATGAATGACTTATATAGTGAAATTTTTTCCATGATATGAATGGGTAAATAAAGCTTAAATGGGTGTATGAAAATATAAAATGAATCATGATTTTGGATAATGAAATGGATTATAATGATATGTGAAATTGAAAGGAAAAGATGGTTTATTGTACAGTAGAAGTGATGACTTATGAAAAGGAAATGTTGACATGTTATATACCATGTTTTAGTTGGAATTATAAGTGCATTGCTTCACCAACTAACCATGTAAGGTGTTGTGTATAGGAAAGGAGATTTGGACTATGACTAAGCTAAATTATGCTTGATTGCTTAATTTAATGTATTCGATAAGTTTAAGTTTCTTTTATACGAGCTTACTAAGCACTAGTTGCTTATATAGTTGTTTTATTTATTTTATAGATCATCAAAAAGCTTGAACGGTTGGAATTAACGTTGGAGCATGATCACACTATCCATCGATCCACTTTGGTAACCTATGAATATATTGAAATGGTTATAAATGACATGTATAGGGTTGTATGTTAATTTAATATGTTACAAGCCTAGGTTTAACCTACTTGCATATATATATGTTTTGAAATTAGTTGGTATATGCTTGTGTTAATAGGTTAATTTGGTCTCTGTTGTGTGTCTTATAAAAAGGTATGGATAAGTGGTATAAATAGAGAATGAAGTAACTAAATGGTGTATGTGGGATATGTGTATTGACATGTATAAGAATTATTGTTAATTTGGAAATTTGGTAATGTTTTGAGTTGTGTTAAATCTTGATATGCATAATGCCTTTTGTCTTTGGCTTGTATATGATTAAACACTTTTAAATATGGTCATGTTGGTTATGCCTAACTAAATTGGTAAGTTGTAATGGTATAGGTTGAAAAGAAGTGATCTTTTGTATCCATGATGTATGGTTGAGATGTGGTATTGTAATTTTATTCATGAATAGTTTTAGTATATGAAATGTGGTGCCTTTGAATGGCATATTGGTTAGAACATATAGGATGCTTGAAATGGGTATGTTTCTAATGTGTTAGGGGTGTTTGGTCAATTAAATGTGTGTGTAAATGGTGTATCTTGTTGGGCAAGGTTTGGTATTGATTTGGCTTGTTTTAGGGGCTAAATTGGGAGCACACGGCCTGGGGCACAGGTTGTCACATAGCTGTGTGCCACACACAGTCACCTCACATGACCATGTGTCATTTACATTTTAGGTGTAGGTTACACACGGTCTAGCACACAACCTGTGACACGATCGTGTGGCCCTATTTCAAATGCACACACTGGCGGACACACAGGTTGGGACATGACCGTGTGTCCTTACTTTGAAGGTTCACATAGTCTGGGTTATGTCACATGGCCTGGCCACATGGCCGTGTGACCCTTATTTTTTTTCTAATTTTTCATGTTTTTCCTAAATTTTTTCTAATTTATTCAATTTGATCCCTGATTGCTTTTAAGGCCCCGAAAGCTCGATTTAAGGCCCAAATGTGTATGTTTGCTATGGTTGGAATGTATTATTGGTAATTATATTTAAGTTTAATTATTTGTTTGGATTTAAAGTTAAAGGTTTTGTTTTTTAGGATAGCGAAGAAGACTACTTGGTCGAAGCGTTCACCCTAGACAAATCGAAATGGTACAATTTTAATTAAGTGTTTATTACTTTAGATATCACAACCAAGTTCTTGTTTTTGAAAAAAAATTAAAACTTTGGTTTTTCCCTTATACTTATTTTTTGCTACGTTTTCCAAACCCGTTTTTGTAACATTATCCGATGGTCATATATGTGTCGCATGCATATATGTTCTTGACACAAGTATTTGTTCTCTGTGAAAGTGGTATGGATTCCTTTTTCATCTCATTAAATCACTCCTCATTGGAGTCCTTGTTAGCATGATGCTATGCAGAAAATATGTTTTGTTCCATACTTTCTCATTTTTGTCATGACTTTGTAGATAATTTTTTACAACATTCTGAACAGAAAAAGTCCACACTTATCTGTGCCTAATGAGGTGTCCTATGAGGCTTGAGATCTAATAACAATATTTTTGGTTTTAAGTCTTCACATATGATTTTGCTTGTATTTTATTTATTGTATCTTAATGTATTGGTTTCAGGGGTTTTTTAATTGCTTTCCCAAAATTGGTATTAATATTGTACATTCATGTATATATTTTTAAGTCTAGTTAATTGCATAGATGATAAATAGTATTTTCATAATGATTACTGTTGGTGTGTATTTGTAACACCCCAAACCCGACCTAGATGTTAAGGTGTGATTATGAAGGTTACAATGTTTGTAAAAACATTGTTGATCAATTTACGTGAAAACTAAGTTTTATTTTCAGAATGATAAAGTTATTTCATTTATCTAAAACATGAGTATTCAGAATATTGCATGTGAACACTTTAACATAAACCTTGTTTTATTAGTTTTATAAAAACAATCATGAATGTTTAACCAATTGAGTTGTAAAATGTCATAATTAATTTCAAAACCTTGCAGCGGAAAAATACTTTCAAAAAGTTCTTATATATTAGAATCTTAAGGTTCCATCAATTATGTTGTCTTGGGTGTGTTTATAAGTTATAAATAATACGTCTGCGAAAACAAATACCAAAACCAAAATTTAACGTTCTAAAACAAATTAAAAATCGAAAAACCGTAAAGTTCGAAATCAAAATCCAAAACACACTTATACCAAATTGTGCAAACTAAGCTCCAGAATCGCCACCAAGTCCTAATTCTGAAAGTCACTTGAAACATATTAAACAAATGGGTGAGCTAGAGGCCTAGCGTGTGACTCGGCCCACAAACAGCACATACCTATAACAAACACAAATGTAAATACCATCGCAAAAATTCTACTTATAATGTACACATTACCAAAAACATATCTCAGATTAGAATATCATATTTTCATAATCATATATCATAACAGAATTCATAATTTCAAAATAAAAAATCTCAAACACATTCTTTTATACAAAATCAGGTGTATTTCATAATCAGATACAAATGCATATTTAGATTTAGACACATAATCAGATTCAAATACAAATGCAAACGCAAATTCTGAAACATATGCAGTCACAGATGCTACCCCCATCTGCTACACACCAACTCCGTCCAACCAATCACACCAAATACGACAATAAGAGCCCGTCCATCCAATCACATCGAGCCCTGGTGGTACGCCACTCATAGTAGTGCAGCTGAGCTGCCAGACAGATATTGCGGTTTAACCATCAAAATTGCAGTATTACTGCCAAAAATATTCCTCCATCAAATCAGAACTCAACCCAATGCATATGCAAAATCATGTTAACATACATACATATCACATAGGTTGTATGGCATGCATACATAAGCATATATTATACGGAGCGTAACACAACACATAACCTATACAAATCATAGCATATCATATTGCTTATACTAACAGTTATTTTTACATACAAGTGTCATGCACGTTTTTACACGTAATTATACTTTCAGAGTTATTGAAACACAGGTCGTACATAAGTTTTTCACCTACCTTAACCATAGCACATACTAACACATCTTAAAAGATGTCACATTTCGAGTCCTATTTAAGCCAAATGGATCCCACAGAAGGTTTAATTACGTATTTTAAGATTAAACGAGCCTAAGTGGAAAATTTCTAAAAGATGAGCCCACACAATTTGACACATGGCCTCATACACACTCGTGTAGCCCACACAGCCCAAATAGCCCAGAACGGTTTGGCACACGGTCGTGTGACGCAGAATAGTTTTGTAAACAATCTCTATTTTCTAGTTTTTCCAAGTTTCAAACGTCATTTTGGGTTAGAATCACACACCTGACGATGATTCTGATACCCCACACAAATATTGCACTCCGACTCCTACATATAACATTAAAACGACTCAATAAATGATCGATAAAACACCAAAATCTTAAACTTCATTGCTAACAAAATTTAACACAACAAACCTAAAACTAATCTTCCATCCTTTTACTACGAAATTAATAGCCCCAAAGTCGTTCTTAATTTTCCAGGAAAATGAGGAGCGTCGGATGTTTTATCTTCTAATAGCACAAAATTAGCACAACCAACATTAATCTCAAGAAATTTTAAGCAAAAAATATGCCTAATTAACCCAGCATCAAATAATTCCCACACTTACTGAATCCACAATAGAGAACAAAAGAACACAGAATAAATGGCAAAATCGTAATGGGAAACAAGAAAATGGAGATTTAAGTGAAACATGATAGGAATTGGGAAAATACATGGAAAAGAGGAGCAAAGAATTATCCAAAAGAAAAGGAAAAAGAAAACGTGGGAAGAAACAAAAGAAAGTAAAGAGAAAGTGAACAATAGTGGGGAGTGGTAGAGAGGAACATGGGAGTGGGAACTGAGAGAGAAATTTTTGGGATAATTTCAAAACTACCCACAACCCACTAAATCCCACAACTAACCACCTAACAGATTCCCTTAGAGTTTAAAGCAAAAATAATTTTCACCTTGCACACGCAGGAATTTGAACACGAGACCAAAGGGTAAGCTGAAGCCTTACCATTAAACTAGTAGGCTCATTCTTAACATTAGTTGAATGAAAATATTATTTATGCTAGAAGCTTAATGATAGGGATTAAGAAAAAACAAAAAAAATTCAAAGGAAAGATACGAACCTAGAACCTCACTTCCACAAACACAACACCTTTCCACTAAACTAGATTAACTCACTTAACATGATTTCACAATCTTAACTCAAAAATCAAAATGTAACCCCTCTAGGTTACACTAACCCAATTTCTTCTAACTCGGTTTTCGGGATGTGACAACTCTCCCCTCCTTAAAAGAATTTCGTCCTCGAAATTCCTGCTATCTGATCATTCACTTAACCAGAAAACCTGAAATTTCACATTCCAAACTTATCACCATGCTATTGCTGCGGAACTATGGTTTCAATGCAATCCAAACAACATTCCACTCCCTTTCCAAACATATTTCGAATGAAATTTTCTATTCACTAACTTGAATTATCTCAAGAAACTCTTTATAGAAAAGAATTACCAACTATTCCACAAACCCAAAAATCTCAGAAACTCTAATGACAATCAAACACTTAAGTACAACCAAACACTTAGTCAATGTAGGGTACAATAGGCATAGATCACAAATGTACTTGTATTGCTGCCAAATACGTCTCAATCCTCTTGACGCCTAGTTGTACAAACCAGTCTCTGATTTCCTCTCTGAGCTGAGCTTACATATGACTAAGGGAATGTCGTGAATGGACCCTAGCACAATGCTCTTCAGATCTACAGCTAAAACACACTCCCATTTTCCTTCCACACTCTCCCAAACGGTGCTTATCATAGAAAACACCAATCAAAACCTAACATACGCTCACATCTACCTCAACCACTGAGGCCTAACTATTCTGGCCTGTTTCCTAGATTGTAGATTCAAGTCAACATGACTAGAACTCCTCTTATTCCTCACTTATTCATTTTCTTTTCCTCACTCTCTAAGCTATTAATCTCTTCCACTATCTTAGTCTCATTCAATTGAAGTCGCTTAGTCACAGGCCCTCAACTCATCGATACAGATTGGGCCTCAACGAACCTTTGTAAATCTCTAAACATATCCTGAGACACAACATCATCTTCAGCTTCCTAATTACCACCCTAAAAAATGGCGTCTCCACACACTAGTTAATTTTCAAATTAAGCATGCTACCCCAGAAAAGGACTCGGCATGAGTCACTTGAAAACGTCCACCACGTCCACACGCCCCATGTCCATAGGTACCGTGTACATTCATTTTACTTATCTTCAGTTCCGAAGTCTAAAGTTTAGCTTCGGTTATTAAAAATCCTAAGTCTAAGGTTTAATAAAAGTGCGTAGTTATATTTAAGCAAAGAATATCTTATTTGTTAATCTTTAAAGTCCATCAGACTTGCTAAAGTGCAATTAACTAGAGTATAAGTAACTTACTTGGATCAGTGTCGGAGACTCTAATTCAAAATAGTAAATTTTTGTGCAAATTCACCCACATCAAATTTTCAAAAAATTTCTTAAAAATCGAAAATTTCAAAACACATTATGCATAAAATTTTAAACCCAGAAACCAAAGCTCATGGTTTGCAACCTGACTCTGATACCACTAAATGTAAATTAAGGTCAAATTATGAAGGTTAAAACATTAACACCCCTTACCCGTGTTCGACATTGGAACAGGGTACGAGGCATTACTGAAACAAAACACATACAGTCGTACTAAACTGAGACATAAAATTTACATCCAAATTTAAAAAAAATTCTAATTTTCATAAGACACTCATTCAACCTAGTCATGTATCTCATAAATTGTATTATCATAAACACATATAACTTGATCAGTAATAGCTAACATCAATGGCCTTATACAAAATGAGCTATCAAATAACATAGGCCATCATTTTAGGCCAAATCAATTATGACACATAACAAAACAACCAAGTCCTTTATACATGCCATAATTCAAAATATTAATTTCAAAATACCAAAAGGGTGTTGATAGCGTGGATGGATCTCCGACAAATCTCCGAATCCCGAGCTAGCTTGGTGACACTATAAAATAAGGGAAAAGAGAAAGGAGTAAGCATATAGCTTAGTAAGTAAGTCTGTAAATAATAAAAAAATTTATTAACATGACTTTAGCAATCGTCATAATATGTTTTCAAGATAATGCAATCATAATTACACATAGTTCCACCATTTACTCATGTTCATCTTAAGCTGTCTACTTGAGTCACAGTCACTAAATTATTTATATCTTGAGCTAAAAAACTCCAAATTAAGATCTGTTAATTTTCCCTGAAATAGACTCAAATATCTTCTTACCATAAAATGTTCAGAATTTTTGGTTCAGCCAATAAGTACAGTTTATTCTTTAAAGTATCCCCTGTTCTGTTGTCTAATAGTTTCGACCTTTCTTCACTAAAAATTAATTATCTCATTGTATAGAACTCAAATGATGTTACCTATTGTTTCTCTTGAAAATATACTCATTAAGAAATTCAACGATATAAATTTTATCCCATTATTATTTTTGTACAATTTTTAATGAATTTCCAAAGTCAGAATAGGGGATTCCGAAATCATTCTGACTCTATCTCACCAAAATTCAAATATCTCAGAATATAAAATTAGTTTGCTTACACCGTTTCTTTTATGTGAAAATAGACTCAGCAAGCTTTAATTTCATATCTTATTCAAATTCTAATTCAATTTCCACCATTTTTGGTGATTTTTCAAAGACATATAACTGCTGCTGTCTAAAACTGTTTTATTTCTAAATTTCACTCTTTCATGTTTTCTATATAGTAACTTTCATTGTAACACTTACTACGTATCGATCTTACCAAAGTTCTATCACATATCGAGCACATTGCTCATAAGTTTACGCACATATATCTACACTTATTCATCACATAATCACAGTCATTTACACTTAGTCATTTCCCGTTGAACACATCAGAATATTGCACATAGTGCCACACTTGTAACCAAAGCTACTTCACATCACTTATCACACATAGGCTCGTTCTCGAGCTATTCACATTTGCGGGTCTGCTCACACAAGCTGTCGGTCATACGTAACTACTCAGTGCTGTTCACACAAGCTGTCAGGTATCCGTAACACATGCAGGATTACCCAGCCACTGGTAGAACTTATAAGACCAGCACCCGTTTCATATAATCACAATCTCGGGTCTGCTCACACAAGTTGTCGGTCAATACGTAACTACTCAGTGCTGCTCACACAAGCTGTCGAGTATCCGTAACACGTGTCGGATAACTCAGCCACTGGTAGAACGTACGGACCAGCACCCGGATCACTTATTTCACTTAGATTTCACATAGTTTTTTAGTGAACATGTCACTCGTATCCATTTTTATTCCTAAGGTTCAACCGGGAAATTTCTTACTTGTCGATATTTGTCAATTACATCAAATATTCAGCCACAATTCATACCATTTATCAAAAAAATGAAAATGTAAGTAAAAACGATGCATTATTTACTACAAACTTACCTCGGTGCAAAATATGACGAATTTGCAATTTAGTCCACAACCATTTCTTTTCCCCGTTCAAGGTCAATTCCTCGTCTTTCTTGATCTATAATAACACATTTAACTCATTTAATACTCACATTATTCAATGTAGCCCAAAAATCACACTATAAAAAAATTACATTTTTGCCCCTAAAGTTTCACATATTTACAATTTTGCCCCAATACTCAAAAATTTAACTTCAGCCCTTATTCTTATGTTTTATAACATGCTGAACATTTTTCCCTTCTATGGCAACATCAAATTCTTACTATAACATACACTTATAAACATTAGGTATTTTTACCGATTATGTCGTTTTACTAGTTTTCACTTAAAATCGCTTAGCAAAAGTTCTTTAACATTATTTCAAGCTTCATATTCTACCATAAAACATCAAAATACATGAATTTCATCCATGGGTAAATTTTTAAACACAAACCCTAGCTCAAAATAATGGTAGAAATAGGTAAATCTTGTTACGAGGATTTCAAAAACGTAAAAATCATTAAAAACGGGGGTAGAACGGGCTTACAATCGAGCTTGGAAGCTTGAAAAACCCTAGCTATGTCTTCCTCATGTGAATTTCGGCCAAGGGGTTGAAGATGAGCAAAAATTGACTTTTAATTTTGTTAATCACCAAATGACTAAAATGCCCTTAACTTAAAAATATTCTATTTCACCTATTTGATGTCCATTTTTGTCCAACAAGTTAACCAATGGTCTAGTTACCTTTTAAGGACCTCCAATTTAAAATTTCATAGCAATTAGAAACCTCTAGCTTCTAGAACTCAAGTTTTGCACTTTTTACAATTTAGTCCTTTTGACTAAATTGAGTGCTCAAACATCAAAATTTTCGAACGAAATTTTCACGAAATCATTCTGTAAAATTGTAGATCATAAAAATATAAGAATATTAAACTTTTCCTCATCGGATTTGTGGTCCCGAAACCACTATTCCGACTAGGCCCAAAATCGGGTTGTTACACAACGTTCGTAAAAATATTGTCGATTAACTTACGTGAAAACTTAGATTTATTTTCAGAGTAATAAAGTTATTTAGTTTATCCAAAACACAAGTATTCATAAGATCGTGTGTGAACAATTTAACGCAAACATTGTTTTATTAATTTTATAAAACAATCCCGAATGTTTAACCAATTGAGTTGTAAAACGTCATAATTAATTTAAAACCTTGCAGCAGAAAAATACTTTAAAAAAAATTCTTATCTCTTAAAATCTTAAGGTTCCATCAATTATGTCATTTTGGATATGTTTACAAGTTATAAATAATGCGTTCGCAAAAACAAATACCAAAACCAAAATTTAACGTTCCAAAACAAATTAAAATCTGAAAGATCGTAAAGTTCGAAATCAAAATACGAAACACACTTATACCAAATTGTGTGAACCGAGCTCCAGAATTACCACCAAGTCCTAAGTCTGAAAGTCTCCTAAAACGTATTAAACAAACGGGTGAGTAAGATGCCCAGTGTGTGACTCGGCCTACAAACAATACCTACTTATAACAAAAACAAATGTAAATACCATCACAAAAATTTTACTTATAATGTACACATTACCAGAAACATATGTCAGATCGGAATATCATATTTTCATAATCAGAATAGAATTCATAATTTCAAAATAAAAAATCTCAAACACATTCTCTTATACAGAATCAGGTGTATTTCATAATCGAATGTAACACCTCTAACCCGTAACCTTCGTCGGAGTAGGTATTACCGATCAATACACATCATTTAACATACAATACTCATACATTTATGCATTCATACTCAAATACCATTCAACACAATCACATTGTCCCTTATAAAAGCCTAAGAGGCCTTAAACATGCTTTAGAAGTGGTTCAGGACTAAACTGATAACATACAAAATTTTTGGAAAACTTAGGAATTTTTCATCTATATAAGGGTCACACGCTCGTGTGACAGGCCATGTGCGTCACACGGCTCCACACACGCCCGTGTGGAAACAAGACATACATATTAACTTGGGTCACACAGCCAACCACACGCCCGTGTGTCTAACCCGTGTGCCGATCAAAATGCCACACACACCCGTGTGCTAGGTTGTGTACTAGACTGTGCCAAACCTGTAGGGTATAATGACTTATGCAACACGGCCAAGTCACACGCCCGTGTGCTAGGCCGTGTGCCATTTAGGGGGTATACTGACTTGTGATACACGGCCAGTCACACGCCCGTGTGTGAGGTCGTGTGGAGCATACTGGCTTCAATTTAATTTCATCACTAGGGGACACAAGGCCGTGCAACATGACCGTGTGTCGCACACGGTTGAGACACATGCCCGTGTCCCTGCCCGTGTGGACAAAATAGGCCATTTGTAAAGCCATTTTGCCACCCTATTTTTTACATGCATATACAAGCATAAATTGCAACACTTCACAACTCAACTGGTAGCTAATCCATGACATTTTATACACATTTTATACCATAACATGTACCAAAATTACTAGTTCAAGTAACCATAACTATCATCTTACAACTAGCCTATACATGCCATATTTACAAATATCCACAAATTCATAAGTACCAATCAGAAACTGGATAGTGTGATGCATAACTTTGACTTTATCCGAATTGAGCGAGCTATCGAACCTATTCAATACACGGAAAAGAAACAGAGTAAGCTTTATAGCTTAGTAAGCCCGTATAATTCAGAATTAAACTTACCATTCTTACATAATCAAGACAACAAGTAAGGTAAACTCAATTGAATTTCCAAATGCCTAACACAAGCATTCATCAACAAGTTAGTCACATAAATACATGTAATCATCCATTATCTCAATCTCAATACTCAAAACATTGTATCAATCCAATTTCATATATCATGTACACCATATTCAACATTTCACTCTCAATCATATAATCAATAATTCATTCACTGACAGTACTCATTTGTATAAACAATATTGATGCCTGTTGAACCCATTAGAACTTCAAAGGATACATGGGTGATATACATCAGTAATCCGTCAATTCATTATCATTTCCGCTCTTTTGAGCTATGATCAGTAAGGTCCTCTTGAGCTGATGGATAGTAAGCTCTATTGAGCTGAAACGGTAAGCTTTGACGAGATGAAAACAGTAAGCTCTAATGAGCTGATATATCAGTAAGCTCATACGTGTTGTGTAACACCTCTTACCCGTATTCGACGTTGGAATCGAGTACGAGGCGTTACCGTATTGAACTCACATGATCGTACAACTTTAAGCTATAAAACTTCATCCCAACTTAACACTTCTCATTATGGGCCTATAAGGGCTTAAACATGCTTACGGAGGGTTTCGGAACCCAACCGGAAACTTTTGTGCACTTAAATTTTTTCATCCATATAGGGGCCACACGCCCGTGTGAAATGGGACACGCCCGTGTGGGTAGGCCGTGTGGTCACACACGCCAATGTCCCTACCCCTTGTGGGATTTATTTTCATTTCGAACCTACGAGGGTTTTCACACGACTGGACACACGCCCGTGTTCTTGGCCCGTGTGTTCCATACGACCTAGACACGCCCGTGTCCTCGCCCGTGTGTAAAAACTTGGGCATTCTATTTGTGACGTCAGCAACCATATAAGGGACACACGGCCTAGACACTCGCCCGTGTGGCTGGCCCGTGGTCGACACTGACCTGCAACACTAACATGCAGGGGACAGACGACGTAGTCACACACCCATAGGACTGACCGTGTGTCTCACACGGCCTAGACACATGCCCGTGTGCCTACCCGTGTGGACATAAACAAGGCTATTTGCCAAGCTCTTTTGTCACCTTAGCCCATATAACATGATCCCATACAACAAATCATCAAGTAAGTTAACTTGTGCAACATCACTTTCTTGAATAACCTCATATTTCATAAATTAATCATAATGAGCCATCAACTATGGCAATATACAAAAGAGTTCATCCTTAAGGGAGCCAATACATTCTTGGCCAAAATAACAAAACAATTCACCTAGTCTAGCCGTTATACATGCCATACTTAAAATGCTAATTCTAGATATACCGAGATGAGCTGATAGTGTGGGTGATCCTCCAATTGTCTTCGTATCCCAACCCGGCTCTTTGACACTATAAAATAAGGGAAAAGAAAAGGAGTAAGTTTTACGCTTAGTAAGTTTACATGTAAACAATAAACATCATAACATATACTACTCAACAATTAGCATTACATACTAAGCAAGAAGAATCCACATTCCATAGTCATGCTTACTCGTTTCATCTCTTACCCTATTCCAACCATATCACGAGCATAATGCTCACATTCATTAACAATGATCTCTGCACTTATCACCACAAGGTCACATGATATGACACATAACAATTCCACAAAAAGCCATTCATAGTAATACCAAACACTCGGTGGTTTTGCACTTAGCCCACCATTACTCTTTAACACGGTGGTATCGCACATGTCCACCAACAAGAATATTTACGGTGGTATCGCACATAGCCCCACCAAATGATAATATAAACGATGGTATCGCACACAACCCATCGCGAATAAGTAATATGGTGGTATCGCACATAGCCCACCATTAAGAATAAATAATAAGGTGGTATCGCACACAGCCCACCATTATTTACTATGGGCAACATTCCACATCTACATATCTATTTCAACATTCATACAGAATTTATTCATTTTCTACCAAATCTAATCCATTTAAATCATAAGTGCTCTCAAACATACAATGCACCAATAAGCAACAACATGTGTATTTAAGATGCATCGTTTACACATAAACTTACCTCGGTGCAAAATGCGTTAATTTTGCGGTTTAATCCGAAACCTTGCCTTTTCCCTGGTCAAGGTTAATTCCGCGCTCTTCTTGATCTATAACAACAAAATTTCACTCATTCAATCATTTTATAATCATAATACATCATAACCTCTACTTAGGCAAAAATGACCATTTTACCCTTATACTATGGCAAAATTATGATTTTGCCCCTAGGCTCGTAAATCAATTTTCACCACATGTTCTCATTAAATAAGCCTAGCTGAACATTTATTTCTTTTACAACACTTACAAAACCATTCATTTCATACATTTATTACACAATTTCAATCTTTAAAAAGAAGTCCTATTTAGGTGTTTTCATGGCAACACCCTTCACAAAAGATGTTTCTCATCTCACTAACATTCATTTTCTTCCATAAAAAACTCAGCTAACAACATAAAATCTCTCATGGTAAGTCCCTAAACTTTCAACCTTTTAACAAATTAGTCCCCTTATTAGCTAGCTTAAGCTTTGGGGACTCTAAAAGTACAAAAATCATGAAAATGATTTACTTGCAAGGATGAGGCGTAGCTGAAAATTTGAACTTCAAAAACCCCTATTCTCTCTTCAATTTTTAGTGGAGAAGAAGTGTGAATAGTAAAAGATAACAACTCTTTTATGCATCTTATTATATTCATTTTTAATCACCTAATGTCACTAAATTTTAACTAAAATTAATGCTCTTGTCCCCTTGCTTCTATGACCGCCAACACACTCTATATGGCCTAATTGCACTTTAAGGACCTTCAATTTAATATTCTATGGCTATTAAACACCTCTACCTTGAAAAATAGAACATTCGCACTTTATGTGATTTAGTCCTTTTTCACAGTTAAGCATACAATTGCTACTATTAGAGAACCAAAATTTTTATATAGCCATATATTAATTCCATAAAACTAAAATAATACCAAATAATTTTCCTCAACCTCGAATTAGTGGTCCCGAGACCACTGTTCCGACTAGCCCCAAAATCGGGCTGTTACAACTCTCCCCCTTAAGGGATTTTCGTCCCCAAAAATCTTACCGATAAAAAGGTTTGGATACTGTTCCCTCATGGCTTCTTTCGATTCCCATGTAGCTTCTTCCACACCGTGTTTTTTCCATAACACTTTTACTAAAGCTATACTCTTATTCCTCAACTGTTTAACCTCCTGAGCCAATATCTTTTCTTTTCGTCTCTTTATTGTGCTATGCTTGAGCCGAAACTTCTCTGGTGTCAAACAAAACTCATTTCTTTCATCTTTTATTATTAGCCGAATATCAGGAAGCATTGTGCTAGGGTCCCTTTGGTTTGCCAAAAGTCCCTTTTCATTCGGCATTTGCTAGTTGCAAGGTAATGTCTTTTTCTTAATTTCTTTGCCATTGGTTCTTGTTCTTTATCTTTCTATCTTCTTCGCTCTAAAAGCCGAAAGTCTCTATAACACCCCTAACCCGTATCCGTCGCCGGATTTGGGTTACGAGGCATTATTAAAGAAAATACAACTTTCGTACATTCACATAATCACACAGAACATTTGTGCAAATATATATACAAATCATGAGCTTATCACTATAATGACATTTAAACATTTAATAATTAGTAATTACTTATTTTCATAAATAAGTATACGTGAACTTAATAGAACAAACAAACATTTCACAAAATTTAATATCCAATAATCACAAGTGCATAGTATATATATATATATATATATATATATGTGTACTTAATATGCTAAGATAAGACATATTTGATATAATCATCCATAATTACTAAGTGATCAAATATTATACTTCAATCCTTAATACTGACATATTTATCAAGCTTATTTTATGAAACAACTACCTTAGTATTCATTTAAATGCAACATGCCACACATGCCGTTTTATTTCGAACCAAATACACCAAACCTTGTAGTTAAGCTACTATTAAATCATTATGGTTACATGCAATTATCAATTGCTTTCACACTTATGAACTAAGATACAAAACATTTCAAATATAATTATAAGTACATATAACCGAATATGCATAACCTTAACTCTTATAATTACGCACAATATAAATTATAACTTCTTACCATAATTGACCTTTCATTACTATAAATCTCAAACCAACTTAACCTAGAATACAAACATATAGACCATACCTTGACCGAACATACAAATCGCATTTTCACAATTTATGACTATCTGTACCTTTCGTTAACAATGAACCTAACAATCAAATAATATATACATACTACTTTGATTAGTAAGTCACTATTATGGCCTATCCGAATCTACTATATTAAACAACAACGAATCCGAGTCAAGTTTTTCTCCAACCGAATAGATAATATTTGTAACACTCATTCGTATTATGTAATACCTAAACCACATCCAAATGCAATCAAACATTCATAGCATGAGCAAAATATTTCATCAAAACACATGAGCAATTTAACCAAACCAAATAGCCATCTTCGCCTGGCTAATACATATACATGCTTAAGTATCATTAGTAACACATCATAGATAGCCTATACATGCCTTTTCGAATAATAAACAAATTTATCAATACCAAAAAGAGATTCGATAGTGTGGTTAACTTCTTCAAGGATCCGTCGAGTCCGTAGCTTGAACCAAAATCTATAAAATAAAAGTAAACAAGAACACACAGTAAGCTTGCTAGCTTAGTAAGTCTTAAGCAAAACATTATCACTCTCAATGATTCCACATTTAAAACAACCAACTCATGAACTTAAATAAACATTTCTTATCTTATACTTATATACATTATGGCCGAACATGTATATACATACATAACACCTCCTCGTATTTTCTTTTTCACAAAGGCATCACATTCATACATCTATACACTCCCATATGCATGTTCATAGATCACTTAAGTAGAGACAATACATACCTTACAACCGAATTACAAATTCACTCCCAATTGATTAGGCATACCTAGTTTATTAGCTAGATCTTACTAAACATTACCTGGATCTCACACCTCGGCACTAAGCCTGCTGAACTCGAGGTCCGAAATCATAACACCGGCACTAGGCCTGCTAGGCATAAAGCCCGAACATATCACCGGCACGAGGCCTGCTAGGCATGAAGCCTGAAACATATCACCGGCACGAGGCCTTCTAGGCATAAAGCCTGAAACATATCACCGGCACGAGGCCTGCTAGGCATAAAGCCCGAAACATATCAATGTGATCAATCATTCCACACACACATTTCATAACTATATTGCATATCCAATCCAAATAAGCTTATTCACATTAAACAACTAAAAACATTACGTCATTGTACAATCCCACAATTCACATCGAAACACTTATTCATATCACATTATCAAATTAAGCAGTCAATCTAATATACTATATATATATTTGGCTATGACATGAATATGTACTAAAATTTATCAAACATTAACATTTAATATGTTCATAAATAATTTTTGGACATATTTCAGCTTAAGGACTTACCTCGGTTGTCGATAGTCCGTGAGAATCGGCTATTCGAGAACCTTCGTCTTTCCCCGATCTAATTCCGTTTTTCTTTGCTCTTGATCTCGAAACATTAAAATTTAGCTCATTTAAATACATTTCATCCCAATTTAGTCCCAAAACACACAAATGAGCAAATTACCATTTTACCCCTACTATTTCAATACTTTGCAATTTAGTCCTATTTGTATAAAACTCAAAATACATCAAATTTCCCCATACTCCTTAAGGGCCGAATATGTATAAGGACTATACAAGTCTATTTCTTTCATTTATTTTGCAATTAAGCCCCTCTAAAATTTCATTTTTACAAATTGGCCCTAAAAACACAAATTCACCAAAACTTCCAACACATAATATACTAATTTTTAACCTATCTTTCATCTAAATTCATCAAACATTAAAAACCATATAAACCTATCAATAGTCGAACATCAAGCATGCTTAGATTCAAAAATTTCAACATGGGTCAGCTATGGTTTGAAGCAACGATCTCAAAAACATAAAAATTAACAAAAACCGAGTTCAAACTAACCTTGAAATCAAGCCTTCAAATGCCGAAAATCAAAGAACAAAGACTCCCCTTTTCTTTTTCAACATTCGGCCATCAACTAAAAAGATGAGAATGGCCATTTGTTTTTGTTTTATTTAACATATAATACATTATTATTAAATTACCTAATCAACCTTAAGTTAAAAATAACCAAACAATATAATTTAAGGACAAACTTGTCCATGGCCGGCCACTAACCCTTAAAATGGGTTATTTACCCTTTTTATACCTCATTTTATAAAGCCATGCTCAAATTAACACCTTTCACTTTAGTATGCTACTTTTACGCTTTACGCGGTTAAGTCCTTTTTATCAAATTAAGCACTTAAACGATAAAATTTTTCTATGAAACTTTCACACACATTAATTCACATATAATAGACTCAAAATATAATATTAAAATATTTCTCGGACTCGGATTCGTGGTCCCGAAACCACTGTTCCGACTAGGGTCAAATTCAGTCTGTTGTTTCTTCTTCCTAAGGCCGAACCTGTTGGAGTGCAAGCACACTCTTTTAGCCTCTTCTTAGCTCCGAGATCTTGTAAGGTGGGTGGTAAGTTAGTCTTGGCCGAATATAGATGGTGAATGGACGTTTTTATTCTGAATATTTAGGCCAGAAGGCCGCTTCTTATTGTTTTGCTTTGGGGCATCGGTTCTAACTTGTGCGTTATTTAGGGACTCATCCAGAATCGCAAGCCAAATCCGTTGGTGCGATTCTTCAGTAAGGTAAGGAGTTTCTCTTTAGTGCTATTCGATTGGTCTCTTTTCGTTGTACTCTGTCATAACCAAACCTCTTTGTTAGACAATCGCTGATTTCACTGTGTTACCTTACTTATCGAACTCTCTTCATGGATACGAGTGCTAACTGTTCTAAGGAGGCTAAAGGGAGTGGACTCGCAGTCTTCATTCCTAAGTTCAAACGGCATGCAGTGTCAGCAATCCGGGATTTTCCACCCGGTTGTGGAAGAGAGGCGACATCGGATCTGAATAGACAGATTGTAGTTATTCGTAGTAGTGAGGGTGACGACGATCAGGAGTGTATAGTTCTTCGCGTAATCAGGTGTGTAAATCTCACACCTTAGTTTCGTTTGTTTGTGTTGTATTATGTGTCAGCTAAAGCCGAAATAACTGTAATGAGAATGCAGTTGAGATATCCTAACAAGTATTATTAGAGATATACCAGATAAGTAAATTCATGGCTATTCTATAATGGGTAAATTAGCATGATTAGAGGTGTGTTCTGATTATCTGACATATTTTGATATATGCATCCATCACATTATGATGTTATGACATGTTGCATGAGAAAGGGATATAATATTGATGAAAGGGGAACATTATTTCGGTGGCCTTGCCACATATTTCGGTGACTGTCACATTATTTCGGTGGCTCTGCCACATATTTCGGTGATTTTGTCACATTATTTTGGTGGCACTGCCACAATTTCGAGATAAGCAGCGTGACTGGCATCATGGTGTGTAGCGGATGAAGGTTGATTGTAAATCCCCATCGGTGTGTTATGGTTGGAACGGGTGGTGTGTAGCGAATGGATTCTAGGTTGGGTTGGGTTTCATTGCATGCATTTATTTGATTTGCCATGTAAAAAGGGCTCAGGCCCAGTTCGTTTCCGTATGGGCTTCGCCCAGTTTGATTTCGTAAGGGCTAAGGCCCAGATAGTATTTGTTTTGGGGATTTACACACTGAGTTCTAGTAACTCACCCCTCTGCTTAATTTTTGCAGGTAATTCCTAGCTTGAGGATTTGGGCCGAGGTGGACTCCATGGTGGCCATACGTCGTTCTTTAGTAAATTCTGTTTCATTTCTATTTTTAATTTGGGATTATGTTCTGTAATAAGGCCTCTGGGATTTTATTTGGTTTTTAACTTTAATTTGGATTTTGCTTATTGCTAAATGTTCAATACGGGATTTTCTTAAAAACATTAATACATGTTGTTTTCCAAAAGTGTTAACGAACAGTTTTCAAGCTATGATCGATTATACACTGGATTTTCAAAAACATCGGAGCGGTTTTCAAAGTATCACATATTCGAAATTCACTAAAGCGGTTTTCTATTATAAATAAGATATTTCCAAAAGTTCCAGCTCGTATTTACTAATTAATGTAGTTTTTCTAAATCAATCACAACTTTTCCAAAATAAACATTGAATAAACGGGTTTTCATAAACAAACACCTAAACTCGAAGTTTGAAAAAGAATACGAAGTTTTATCAAACGCGCAGTTTTGAACCACCTTCCATGTGACATGCCAGATCCGGGCGTAACGTCTAGGCCGGGTTTGGGGTGTTACAGCACCACCGAACCAATTCTCTCAACAATCTCATAAGGTCTAATAAACCTTAGACTCAGCTTACCCTTTCGTCCGAATCTTAAAACCTTCTTCCAAGGTGATACTTTAAAAAAAACACATCATCACCAACTTGGAACTCGATATCACAACGTTTCAAATCCGCATAAGATTTCTGCCTATCTTATGTTGCCTTCAACCTCTCACAGATCAATTTCACCTTTTCTTCAGTCTCTCAAACCAAATACGGCCCAACAATCCACTTTTCATCCAATTCTTTCCAACACAAGGGAGTCCTACACTTCCTACCATACAACGGTTCAAATGATGCCATTTGAATACTCGTCTGAAAACTAATGTTGTAAGCAAACTCTGCTAAGGGCAAATATCACTTCCAACTACCACTGAACTCAATCACACAGCTATGTAACATATCCTTAAGGACTTGAATCACCCTTTTCGACTGTCTATCTATTTGTGGGTGATAAGCCATACTAAAATTAAGTTTCAAACCCCAGGCCTTTGATGGTCACTAAACTAACAATAATAACGAAAAAGGCAAGCACACCTATCAAACAATAGTATAGATATGGTGAGTAGGGAATATCGTATCCACGAGGACTAAAAATACTAGTAATTATCATTTTCCTATTATTTAGTCGATAAATTGAACTGATTGTTTTTAATCAAAATTTACTAATCTAATTTAGCTACGAACGCAACAGAGAATGAAATGGGAAAATAATCGAAGATAACCAATAAGAAAGACAATACCCAGAAAAGAATCCACCTAGACTTCACCTATTATTCTGAATCTGAATTAAACGATTTATTCACTTGTGTCTTAATCCATAGAAATCCCTAAATTATATTAATCTCTCTTTCGAGAGTAAGAACAATTGACTCTAGGTTGATTAATTAAAATCTCTTTCTAATTAAAACCCCTATCGTCGCATTAACTCGATCTATAGATTCCCCTATTAGATTTACTCTAATTTGGTAGATTTATATCGTCCTATTTCTAGGATTGCATGCAACTCCACTCAATTATGTTAGATCTACTTTTAAACAGGGACTTTTGCTCCACTGAAATAAGCACATTAAACATGAATTAATATCCTAAAATATATTAAAACGCGAAATAAGCATACATAAATGAGAACAAGAATTAAGTATTTATCGCGTAAAAACATAAATTAAATAATAAGATTCATCATAGGTTTCATCCTCCTTGGGTATCTAGGAAATTTAGTTCATAATCCTGAATATAAACATCTCGAAGTTAGGATAACAACAAGACATAAAGAAACTCAATAAAACTTTGAAGGAAATTAAATAGAGATCTTTGATCTTGAAGAATGTCTGCTTCTGAGTTGATTTTGATGGCGTTCTTCTAGCGTTTTATTCAATCTTCTCCGAGTGCCCCGTTAGATCTTCTTCTAATTGGTATTTATAGACTTTAGAATGCTCAGAAAGCCTAAAAATTGGGTTTTTTTTCTGCATATCTGGGAAGTAGGGTGTGATATCGACATAGGCTGGCACAAGGGCATGTGGCCAGCCCGTGTGGATCATGGAAACGGCTCTATTCATCCGATTTTGGTTCGTTTTTCACTTCTTTCACTCCCAGATGCTCTCTTAAGCATCAAATTCACTAATTTACATAATTAATCATCGAAAAATGCTTTAAGAATGAGGTTAAAATATGTTACTTTTACAGCTTATCAGCTTCTTGCAAACTCTTCTAGAATCAATAGGTAAAACGCAAATCTCTATCAAAAATATTGGAAATTGGGACTCCATGGAGAAGTACAATCTCAGTTATATAAAATTTTGCCAACTTCTGCAAGGAATAGTTAGTACACGCTTCTAGAAAATGTGCACTCTTTGAGAATCAATCAACAATTACCTACACAAAATCCTTGTTCACCAGGGTCAAAGGTAAACCCGAGACAACTTTCATGGTGATTATTTCCCATTGCTACTCTAGAATCGTAATCAGTTGAAGCAAACCTGAAGGGTATTGATGCTCTGCTTGCACCTTTTGGCAAACCAAGCACCGTGTCAAAAAGTTTGTGACATCACGTTTCAAACCAGGCCACCAATACATCTCTTGGAGATCATGATACATTTTACTACTACCAGGATGCATATTGTAAGGGCTACTATGTGCCTTGGTAAGGATTGCATGCCTCAAATCCACATCATTCGGCACACAAAGTCTCCTTCAAAAACTCAATATACAATCTATATTAAAATCAAAATCTCCCTTAACACCTTGCTCTACCTGTCGAATCTTCCTTACCAAATCCTCATCCATTACTTGCTTTTCCTTAATTTGCTGAGACAAAGCTGGCTTCACTTGAACTTCAGCCAGCAATCTGCCATCTCCGATTACACTCAAACTTGCAAAGATAGCTCACAATTCATTCACAACTTCCTACTCAACGCATCTGCGACTACATTTGCTTTACCGAGATGATATTCTATCACAGAATCATAATGGTTTAAAAGTTCAATCTACCGTCTCTACCTTAAATTCATCTTCTTCTGGGTCAAGAGATATTTAAGGCTTTTATGCTCTATATAGATAATACATCTTTCACCATACAAATGGTGGCGCCAAATCTTAAGCGCAAATACTAGAACAGCTAAGTCCACTTAAACACTATATTTTTCTACAGTAATTTTGTTAAGGGTGCAGCAATAATGGAAATGTAACACCCCTCACCTGTATTCAACGCCGGAATAAGGTTACGGAGCATTACCAGACTTACAACACTTTTAAACATATAATTCATATACAATTTATCAAATCAAATACAATTCAATCATAACCAACCATAGTGTCTCTGAAACGAGCCTACGAGGCATTAAGCATGCATTGGGAGTGGTTCGAGACTAAACCAATAACTCGGGAAATTTTTCAACACTTAGTAATTTTTTCTCAAAACAGGGGACACACGCCCGTGTGGTCAGGCCGTGTGTCTCACACGGCCACCAAACACGCCCGTGTCACAGGCTGTGTGAACATTCGAAATGGGATCACATGGCCGTATCCCAGCCAGTGTCCTACCCCATGTCCAAACAAGTGAGCTTACTGACTTGGGTCACACGGCCAACCACATGCCCGTGTGTCTAGCCTGTGTGCCCTTCGAAGTGGCCATGCACGTCTGTGTGCCAGTCCGTGTGCTAGGTCGTGGCAAACCTGTAGGGTATACTGGCTTATGCAACACGGCCAAGTCACACACCCATGTGCTAGGCCGTATGCCAATTAGAAGGTATACTGACTTGTGCCACCCGACAGCTCACTCGCCCGTGTGTGAGACCATGTGGAGCATACTGACTTCATTTCAATTTCAACACCAGGGGACACACGGCCGTGTAACATGACTGTATGTCACACACGGCTGAGACACACGTCCGTGTCTCTGCCCGTGTGGACAAAAATAGGCTATCTACTAAGCCAATTTGCCACCCAAATTTGCATGTACCTACATAACTCAAATGGTACCATTTCAAGACACAAATATGCAACCAAATTTCATCGACCAATATTCAAATCATACCAATCTTTACCATTTATCAATTCAAGTACTTATCAACTCTTCAAGTACTTATCAACTCATCTTGCTTTACTAGACATAATTCACATATAACTCATTTAATTAAACCATTTCAAACATGCATTATGAATTCAACCTCATTCATTCAATATAGATCAATTACCAAACTCAAAACAAAGCCATTTACATATCTTTAAACATTAATAAATTCATCATCACAAGCCAACTTAAATGGCCTAAATACATGTTCATCAAACATACCAAAATGAATCAAGCCTATACATGCCATATACCATATACACACACTTCAAAAGTACCAAAATAGATGTCCGATAGTGCGATGAAGTCTCTGACGATCCCTGGATTTAAGCTAGCTTCGTAGAACTATAAAACATCAAAAATTCAACAAAGTAAGCTATAAAGCTTAATAAGTTCGTATGTAAATATGAAATAATCTCAATAATCATTAACACTTCAAAATGAATAACGTAATGAACATTTAAAGTATCAATCAATGAGCTAACATAAAGTTTAACCATATCGTAACTCATAAGTCTTCAACTTTTTCTAACTCGTTACTAGAATAGTTTACAGTACATACCTATACCGATACATATCTATTTACCACCAACTTTCTTACCAAATCACTTCGAGCTTATAAATGTTTACGATGCAAATACTTTAATTTTCCGATGCCATAGTCCAACTATGGTCTTAAACATACGTTGCCAAGTGTAACACCCCTAACCCATATCCGTCGCCAGACTAGAGTTAAGAGGCATTACTGGACATATCGGAACATTTTACGCTCATTTCACACATCAATCATACAACACCAATTCATAATAATTCATACTCATATAGTCCCTTTAGAAGGTCTATGAGACCTTAAACATGCTTTAGAGAAGGTTCGGGACTGAATCGATCTCATATGGAATCTTTGCGGAACTCAAAAAAATTTTCTTTCAAAACAGGGCACACGCCCATGTGGTTAGGCCGTGTGCCTCACACGGCCGTGCCTTGGACCATGTCTTAGCCAGTGTGCAAAACTGACTTGAATCACACGGCCCGTCACACGCCCGCGTGTCTGGCCCATGTGCAACACTGACTTGAATCATACGACCTGTCACACACCTGTGTGTCTGGCCCATGTGCAAGTCTGACTTGCTTTGAATTGCAACCTTGAGAGACACGGTCGAGACTGTAATAGCCCGATTTAGGGGCTAGTCAGAACAGTGATCTCGGAATCACTAATTTGAGGTTAGAGAAAATTATTTTCATGTTATTCTATGTGCTATAACATGTTTATAGGGATGTATGAAAATTTTGGTGCCTTAATTTTAGCAATTTCTAGCCAAATTGTGAAAAAGGACTAAATCGCATAAAGTGCGAAAGTTCTATTTTATTTGCTAAAGGTGCCAAATAGCTATGGAATATAAATTGGAGGTCCCAAATGTGCAATTTGGCCTTGTTAAGTGAGTTGGCCGGCCATAGGGTGCATAGGGGACAAGTGCATTTATTTTGGTCAAAAGTTGGTGATATTAGTTGGAGAAAGTGAATAAAATAAGATGATAAAAGCAAAAGTTATCATCTTTTTATTTGGTCTTCTTCTCCAACCAAAAATATCAGCCATGGGAGGGCTTTGGAAGCTTGAAATTTTAGCAGCTCATTTTCTCTTCAAGTAAGTCAATTTGATGGTTTTTTTTATTATTTTTGTATTTTTGGAGTCCTCAAAGCTTAAGCTAGCTAATGAGAAGACTAGTTTGCAACATGGTTGAAAGTCTAGGGACTTAACATGATAGACTTTATGTTGTTTGATGAGTTTTTATGGAAGAAAATGAATGATAGGATGATGATAAACAACTTTTGTGAAATGTGTAGTTATGAAAACACCTAATTGGGGCTAAGATGTAAAAGTTGTAAATTATTCATTAAGGCATAAAATTGATGGAATTGTGAATAGTTGTAAGAGGATTAAATGTTCAGCTAGGCTTGTTTAACGAGAAAATGTGATAAAAATTTATTTACGAGCCTAGGGGCAAAATCAAAATTTTGCCAAAGTGTAGGGGCAAAATAGTCATTTTTGCCTAAAGTGTATATTATGGTGTAATATGATTTATAAGTGATTAAATCAGTAAATTTCATTGTTCTAGATCAAAGAAAACGAGTTTCGGACCCAGAACGGATGAACAGAGAAATGTGGGCAAAAAGTCTCTTCTAGGCCTTTCGACATCGAGGTAAGTTCATGTGCAAATGTTGCAATTACGTATGAGTTAATTTAATACTCCAATGTTGTATGGAATTTATATTTACTCTATGAATGTATGAAATATCTTTTAATGAGAGGTTAAGAGAATTGAATCTAAGAGTAATGAGAAATGTATATAGCATGATATGATTATAATTATGGTCTCGTGTAAGACCATATTGGAATATGGCATCGGTGTAAAAATTCGTATAAGACCATGTCAGGGACATGGCATCGATATGTTAATGCAAGTAAGACCCTAATGGGGTAGGATGTCAATGTGACACAATGTGTATGAGACTGAAGAACGCTATTTCACAACTTGAGTTATTCAACGGATATGTTGAAAGAAAGAAAGTATGTGGTTGTACCACGAAAAGCACAAGTGTGTGTTAGAATTTAATTGAGATGGATTCAGTATATGATGAACCCCTAGTGGGTTATGTGTAATCAATACACCTTAGTTGCATGAGATAGATTTATTAATGCATTATGAAAATGTGAACGAGTATCGTAGAAAGTTAAGTAAGAATAGCAGTGTGTGAGGATGTTCTTGGATGAACACTTAAAATAGAGAAATACATGTGGATAACTATCCATGAATGTATAATAATGGTGAGCTATGTACGATATCACCATATTAATGGTTAGTGATGGGTTGTGTGCGATACCATCAACTATATTATTATCAGAGGGTTATGTGTGTTACCACCTAATTAAATAGTAATCAATGGGCTATGTGCGATACCATCGCTTATAAATGATTGGTGGGCTGTGAGCGATACCACCCCATTAGAGATTCAATGGTGGGCTAAGTGCGAAACCACCGAGAGATTAGTAGTATAAGTGGCTTATCAAAAATGCTTGATGTATTGTTTTATATGATCATGTGGTGAATAGTGCAGGAATGTATGCTAATTAAATGAGCAATTGGCTTGTGGCATGGTAAAAACATGGTAAGAGATAGAATGAGTAAGCTTCAGGAATGGTTGAGTAAGTAACCATGAGTTTATGAGAAAAAATCTTTATAATACCTTGCATTCATGTATATTTAATGAATATCAGTATTTGTCAGTTTATGCAGATGAACTTACTAAGCATTATTGCTTACTCCTCTTCCTTTCTCATCTCTTATAGGTTAATTTAGCTAGCTCGGGTTGGAGATCGCCGGAGATGTTTTCACACTATCGAGCAGACACTTGGTATGAGGTATCAAGTCCCTATGAGTTATGGCATGTATAGGGCTAGTACTTAAGGTTGATTTTTGGCCTAAATGAGTTATGGGACGCTTGTATATAGACATAGATGATGACAAAATTCAATTGAAATTGTACTAGAAATAGTTCTACCCCATGTATGGGAGGAAGACTTCATTTTTATGATTAAATGTCTTTAATGCATGTGTTTTAATTGATGATTTGAGAATGGTTGAAATAGCATATGGATGTATGCAATGTAGGGTGGAAGAGGGCTTGGTAGAGAGCCTGATAATTGTCCACATGGGTAGACACACGGGTGTGTGTCTAGACCATGTGGGAGGCACGGCTAGCACATGGGCGTGTGTCTAGGCCGTGTGAAGTTTGCACTTTGCACTTGGAATTTAATGCACCCCACAGCTGAAGCACACGGGTGTGTGTATATGCCGTGTGGATAAGTCAGAATGCTAAGTTTTAGCACACGGGTTATGGCCATGGGAGTGTCAAGGCCGTGTGGAATTGGTCAGTGTAGACCACGGGTGGAAGACACGGGCATGTCTTAGAAACACATGGGCGTGTCCCTAGACCCACACGGTCGTGTGATCCCTGTTTGTTAAAAAGGTACTTGAACTCGTAAAAGTTCCCGAAATAGTTTCCAGACTTCTCAAAAGTATGTTTAGGGCCTTTTAAGCCAAGTTTATACAAAGGATGGGTTTAAACAAAATTTTTATAACCCTATTTGAGATGTTTAAGTAAGATTAGTTAGGTAATTCCTCAAACCCTGTTCTGGCTCGATTACGGGTAAGGGGTGTTACAGAGCCACATGTCCGTGTGCTCAACTGTGTGGGCAAATATAGGCCATTTACAAGGCCAATTTGCCACCCAACATTAGGTCATACCTACAAGCATCAAACAAGCATCAATTCATGTCCCAAAGGCAGCCAAAAACATACCAAATTCCATTACCACATTCATAATCAACCATCTCAAATGACCAAATACATTTTCAACCGTAATACCAAATACCATAGCCTATACATGCCATATAACCAAGTCATAAACGGTGTAAATACCGAAATCATTAATCGGATAGTGTGATGGGATCTCCACCGACTTCCAACCCGAGCGAACATTCGAATCACTATAAAACATAGAAAAAAACAACACAAAGTAAGCTAAAAAGCTTAGTAAGCCCGTATCTTAATAAACTTAACATAACAAATAATTTCAATTCAATGTCATAAGCATAATATGCTATCTCACATGCCAAGACACAACTTATCACAAGTTTATAACCTGATTTTCATATCAAATCATCAAAATTCAATAATATACTTACTTACTTACTAACTTTAGCTTTCACAAGTTTATACAATTCGATTCTCATATAACATTCAAATCTCACTTTCATATAACCAAATGAGCACATTTTAGAAATAACATATTTAATCATATATCTTTCTCATATGAATCACATATCATCACTCATACCCAAATTCACCTTTCGTTCATGTAGTATCTAACAATTTCACGTATGCCACTTTATAAATCACATCTTATTCATTTGTTCATGTTTCATTTGTACATATTCACATTTCTTTTGCATACACATCTCATAAAATTCTTTGCACATATATATACGTACCTTTTATTATCAAATATTGTATACATTTCAACGTACCTGAGTCGAAATGTCATTCACTTAATCACTTATTTCTCGGAACGCCCGTTGAACCGTTCAGAATCATTAAGGATACTCGAATAGCTCGAAAAGCTCGTACAATGCCAACGTACTAGACGTGGTCTTACATGTAATCAAATATCAATGCCACTGTTCCAGACAAGGTCTTACACGGAATCATGTATGATGCCGATGTCCCAAACATGGTCTTACATGTAATCTCTAATCGATGCCAGTGTCCCAGACACGGTCTTACACGATATCTCAAATCATTGCCAACATCCTAGGCGTGGTCTTACATGAAATCATAGCTCGGAATCCTATGTCATGACATATGTATCCTCTACTATTCCTAGGGTTTATGCAGGGCTTTTCGGATGTCGTCACGTTATCCAAAGTTCCTCGTAATATATTCTACTTCTTGAACAATTCAATATCATAAAAACATATATATAACTTATTCAAAATACATACATTTGCATTACCATTCGACATTGAATTCAATCATACAAATAAGATGCATTTATAACATGATTTTGTGAAGTCTATTAAAATACTAACTTACCTCGTTCGTAGTAATGACAAATTAAGTAGACTAATCCGATATTTTGACTTTCTCTCGATTTAGGTCTGAATTCTGCTTTTTCCAATCTAATTAATATCAAAATTAACTTATTTATTCAACATTTCATTCAATTTTCATCAAAGAACATATAAATGGGCAATTTGCATTTTAGCCCCTAACATTTCACATTTATGCACCTTAGTCCTTATTACACAATTACACAAAATTTAAAAAATAACTTAAATACCCATGCTTGCCAAATTCTCTTTACTGCCATAACTACCCATATTTTCATTTATTTCACATTTCTACCACAACATTTTCATATTTCACAATTTAGTCCAAAATTGACATTTTTACTAAAATTCACTTAACAGAACTCATTAATCTAAAGTCAAAGATTTATTTTCTATCATTAAACATCAAGATACTCAAACATTCATCAATGGAAAAACTCACAAACTTCAACAATTTTAGAAACGGAGGTACGGGTTAGTTAGATTAAGAAGCAACGATCTCAAAAACATAGAAATTATTAAAAACTGAGCAAAAACCACTCACCAATTTGTCTTCAAAGTTTGGCCGAATAAAAAGCTCTCTCATGGCTGATTTTAAGTTGAAATTTCAAAGAAGATTGATAGTGGAAAAAGATGACACAATTTGTTTTATTTAATTTAACATATAATGCCTTTTTACTTATTTAACCTTTAATAACATTAATAATTACACCAAATGCCACTCCACTATCATCCACTAACTCATAAATGGGCTATTTACCACATAAGGACCTTCACTTTTAAGTTTTATAGCTATTTAACACCTTTAACTAATAGAACTCAACTTTTACGCTTTTGGTCTTATTATTCGATTTGCCATAGCCCAGCTATAGTCTTATTCAGCAACTCGTCCACTTAAGCTGTACATTTAAATTAAGTTCTACACATTTAACCATAGGATAAATACAATCTCAATACCATCCATCCACTGAATAAATGCACATTTAAGTTCAAATATACGAACTTACCTCGTGTATGGAAATGACGAAACGGATCGACTATTCAATTACTTTGCTTTTTCCCTGATCTAAGTTCGAATTCCTCTTTTCTTGATCTATAAGTAATCAAAATCAACTTATTTATTCTTCTGTTTATTCAATTCAATCCAAAACACAAATTAGGGCTATTTTATACATTTTCCCCTAAACTTTCACATTTTTACAATTTTATCCTTATTGCATAAAATCACAAATTCAAGAAATTTCTTTAATACCCATTATAGCCGAATTCCTATAAGACCCCTAGCAGCCCATATTTATCACTTTTTCACACATTTAACCACTAACTTTACACATTTCTCAATTTAACCCCTATTTTGCATTTTCTCTAAAAATCACTTTACAAAACTTGTGTATCTATTAACAAGATTTCATATTTCATCATCAAATATCAAAGAACACATATATTCATCAATGGAAACTTTCAAAATCTTTAACAGTTTTACAAATTAGTCCCTGGGCTAGCTAATACTAGATGCAATGATCACAAAAACATAGAAATCATTAAAAATGGGACAAAATTGGACTTACATGCACCAAGGTTAATGGCTGAACCTTAGAAGCTCTTTTAATGGTGTTTTGTTTCCCCAATTTTGGCTAGATGAAGAAGAAACAAGATGATACCTTGTTTTTCTTTAATTAATCTATCATTTAATTACTAATTTACATTATCAACCTTTATGAATTCATTAAAATTCACTTAAAAGATGTCCATAAATGTCTATTACCTATAATAATGGTTTAATAACAACATAAGGACTTTCACTTATATGTTTCATAGCTAATAGACACATTTAACTAATAGAACATGCATTTTACACTTTACGCGATTTAGTCATTTTTATCAAATTAACCAACCAAACGATAAAATTTCTTAACGAAATTTTCACACAATCATATATTCATGCCGTAGACCTTAAAGTAATAATAAAATAAATATTTTGACCTCGGGTTTGTGGTCCCAAAAAGATAGTTCCGATTTGACCAAAAATGGGCTGTTACAGGAAAACCCTTCAACAAACCTACAATAATAGCCAGTCAAACCCAAGAAACTTCGAACCTCAATAACCTTCTTTGGTAGTTTCCATTCCAAAATTGCCTAAACCTTTTTTGGATCCATACGGATTTCATCTGCCTACACAACACGGCCTAAGAACATTACCTATTTTAGCCAGAATTTACATTTGTCCAATTTCTCATGCAATTACTTTTCCCGTAATATCTGTAAAACAACTATTAGATGTGCATTGTTATCCTCCTCAGTATGTGAATACACTAGAATTTCATCTATGAATAGAACCATAAACTGATCTAGATATGAATTGAAAACACGATTCATCAAGTCCATAAATGTGGTAGGAGATTAGTTAAACCAAACGACATGACCAAAAACTCATATTGCCCATACCAAGTCCTAAATGTAGTTTTTAATATGTCAAACTCCTTCACCCTTAACTGATAATACCCTAACCTTAAATCAATTTTTGAAAACACAATTGCTCCTTAGAACTGATCAAATAGATCATAGATTCGAGGGAAAGGATATATTCAACTATCTATAAACTATGCGTAGAACCAGAGTCAACCAAAGAAAATAATGAAATAAACTGTAAAGTGAAAGTACCTACGATAACGTCAGTCAAATCCTAATCTTACAGCTCCTTAAAAGCATATACCTGAGCTAGTCTTCCTGACTCAACTTGAGTAGCAACGGTATAAACAATGACCCACTACCCAACTTGTCTCCTATTACCTCCTCTACCTCAGCCTCTAGCAAGCACAGGTACAAGTGTAAAACTCTGAGTCTATGAAACCTCGACTTTATTCAGACAATCCCTCAACATGTGTTCCTTAGAGCCACACTTGAAACATCCTCCTATCGATTTTTAACACTCTCTAGGATGCCTATGCTCACAATGCCCAAAAAATCGGCCATCAAGAACCTCTTAACTACCCGCCATTACTAACCATAACACTACCCTGTTGCTTAGACTGACTTGGTCGAAACCCACATCTAGCACCCCTAGTAGAACTCTGAGTATCATGCCCTCTTTTAGGCAGTCGTCCATATGTGACAGAACTATCATAGGTTC
Source organism: Gossypium australe (assembly GCA_005393395.2). Classification (NCBI taxonomy): domain Eukaryota; kingdom Viridiplantae; phylum Streptophyta; class Magnoliopsida; order Malvales; family Malvaceae; genus Gossypium; species Gossypium australe. The sequence goes on from CM016615.1 coordinate 19,845,854, forward strand.
TTTTCCTCGATTCAATCACCACTAAGCGCGGTGGCTCAGCCAAAGTCTCCTTAACAACTTTGGCTTTCTGAACCATCTCATCGAACAACTTGATATTTTGAGCTACCAAATAAACTGAAATCTCTTGATTAAGCCCCCCAAAAAAAACCTCTTGCATCGGTCCTTCTTAGTAAGAATCATCTTTAGAGCATACTGATTGAGTCGTGCAAATTTCAGTTCATACTCAGCCATTGTCAAAATACCTTGAACCAAGTCTGGAAACTCACGTTTATGGGCTTCCATGTACTGCTCGCCTAAATTTCCTTTTAAACAGTGCCAGAAAGTAATCCCAAGTCAAACGGTCTGTAGTAGTACCTCTCTTCATAGTATTTCACCAACGGTGGGCTTCTCTGTTGACTAGGGACACGGTACAACCCAACTTTTCCTCATCAGTACAAGACATCTGATCGAGGATCCTTTCTACACTTTCAAGCCAATATTATGCTACTATTGGATCGACTCCCTTCACCTAGTAAACTCTTTACCGCCCAACACCCGTAGACGTTCAAGTGGTAATCACTGATTGGTAGGAGTAGGGTTGGCACCAAGAATCCTCTAAAATGCCCCAATCATGGATTGCATTAGAGGACCAACACCTTCATTTGGCATATTTACTCTACAAGGCAGTAAAAGAGGTGTATAGGATGTACCATCTTCTTGAGTGTTCGCATTCACATTAACACGTCTACGAGGCATATTGTATCTACTCAAAAACACACAAACAAACCAAGAGTGTTAATGGTAGAAATGATCCAAGGCATATTCCTGTAAAAAACATTTTAAGAAAGGCAATGTGTTCTCAATCCTACCCCAACAATAAGAAATTTCATAATAATTCCAAACACAGATATTCAAGTCAAATAGTCTACGTACTATGAAAATTTAGCTATACCCTAACCCATGCATTGACAACCTACGTCTGAGTGTTAGAAACCCTAGGCTTTGATACCACAAAATGTTGCAACCTTAACTCGGTCCGGCCATCAAACTTGAGTTACATGATGCTACAACAACTATTCGAACGTATACACATGCATACACAGCTTCAAATAAGAGCAAAAACTACCACTATCAACCTTTAGAGATGTAATCATGACTAATTAAAATTTTAAATAAATATTAGAAATAAAATTATTTGAGTAGTAATGACCATTCTGAAAATTTTAAAAATCCATCATGAATATAGATACTTTTACCCATAATGCTAAAAATTCACAAGTTGAAACGTTTTTCATGCTCATTAACACATATTCGTTAAGCAACTATAGAATGCATTACTAATATCAATCCCAAGCATCAATATTTGTCCACATCCATAGTCCAAATACAAAATCAATAGTTCATAAGTCTAATCCCAAAATAATAATAATAATAATAATAATAATAATAATAATAATAATAATAATAATAATAATAATAATAATAATAACAACAACAACAACAACAACAACAACAATAAACTATAACCCACATTTCCTTTATTCAGTAAGTTCAAAAGGATCGTAAATCCACCTACTTGAGAGTTATGCCTTACTTAGACCACTTCCTTTACCGCTCTACTCACACTGAAAGTGCTACCTATCTACAAAATTTTAATGTGGAGTGTGTGAGCTTAACTAAGCTCAGCTAGTGTTAAGAATTATCACAAAGCATACACAACAACATAATTTAAGTAATAACATACTAAGGCACATTCACAGCCATATATTCATCAATGCAAAATAATATAACGATGCTTCACTATCTCACAAGTCTAGCGTATATTCTCACATGTATTTACATACAACATAACTCGTATATAATTCAAATAATGATAATTTGGCAACTTGAGATTATGAAATGTAAAAGTAGACTCTATCAACACACATTGGATAAACGGATCTGCATCACATCGATGACTCAAACAATGTAACATGTCTCGTAAGTGTAGCATAAAGTTGAACACTCTCCAACACACTAACATGTACCGATGAATGGAGCTTAGCTCAACATTCCCTTATCTCTCCAACCTATCTCGGAGCCTCAACAGCCAAAGCACAAAGGTGAGTGCTCACAATCCTATAGCATGCCAACTATATCCAACGATTTCAAGAGATCACATGTAATAGCCTATTTTTCAGTCGTGTTGAAAATAGTGGTTTCGGGGCCACAAATCCAACGAGTAAGTTCATAAATTTTATTATTTAATATTTACGAGTCAAATATGGTTTTAAAAAGGTTTTTGATATGGTAATTTATGTTATATGAATGATTAATTAGGTTCAAGCGGTAAGACCATAAAGTCAAATGGTTTTAGAAAATGAGGTATCAGGACCTCGTTTCTATAAACCGAGCTGCAAATATCTTTATAAATATTTACGGAATGTTATTAAGGTTGTATTAAAGTTTCATTAAGAAATTTTGATGTCTAGATAGTTAATTAAATAAAAAGACTAAATCGTAAAAGTTGTAAAATTTAATGGCTATTAGAAATTTGTGCTAAATTATTATTAAAACATGAAGTAGGAGTTTTAAATGGTAAGTAAATGAATTTTATACAGTGGGTCAGTTGATAGGTAAATTATATACATTTTAATTATTAAATTATATTGTGAATTTAATAATAAAGTGAATAATAAAATGTTCATCTTCCAAAACCAATTTCCACCGAAATTGAAAGAAGAAAGCTCCATGGTTTAAGGTTCAGCCTCTTCTATTTTCTTGCATGTGAGTCAATTTTTCACTTTTTTCTTTTAATTTTTATGTTTTTAATATCGTTGCAACTAGGTCCAACTAGCCCGTCCCTTTGATTTTGAAACAATTAGAGATTTTTAATGTTGCCATTGATGAATCTTTGTGATTTTAGATGTTAAATGATGAATTTAAGGTATTATTTATTAGTTATAAGTATTTTGTTAAGTGATTTTGGGTGAATTTAATGATTAGGGACTAAATTATTGAAACAGTAAAAATGCAAGGACTTAATGTGAAATTTTTATAAATAATGGGCTATATTGGAATCTATGAACATTTGGTTAGCACGGGTTTGCAATAAAAATGGTTAATTTGCATGTTTTAGGCTCAGGGACTAAATTGAATAAAAGTAAAATGTTAGGGGTAATTTTGTAAAAATGTCAAAAATGACTAAATTGCATAAAATATATTGTTTTACTATCTAAATTAATGAATTGAATGAAATTCTTAATTTAGATCAAGAACGGATGGAAAAATCAAGGAGAAGAGAAAATCACCAAATAGCCCCTATACTTAGTTATTTTTGCAATTTAGTCATGTAACTTCGTAGGTATAGAATTGTACATACCTATATATAGAAATAATGTTATTGCTGATTTATGAATGTATATACTTATATATGATGTTTAAAATGTGAGTTTGAACTCAAAATATTTTAACTGAATATAAGGTGAGAAAGGATTTATTAGGAAACTATTGAATATTTATGAAATATGAGATGCGATTTCAGAATGATCATGAATTGTTACAGCATGTTTATCGAGAAATATGAAAGTGATTAATTTATGATGTCAATCTTTGTGATGGTACATTGACAGTATGAATATATGTATTGATATTATATTATGTGTACGGAAACGATGAAGTGCCATTGAATGATAAATATGTTTAAAGGAAATGGATTACATGAAATGCCCGATTGAACGTAGTAATCACTAGGATACGATTGGCATGCCAATAGGGTTAGAATGTGTAACACCCCAAATTTTGGACCTAGAAGAAATAGGTTTTGAACAAGGGAACAGTTAGGAGACTACACATAAATATTTACAAGAAAGTGACATAAATGAATGTCTGCTTCAATGATTAAGTGATTTAGGAGTGTTTGGAAGTGTCTGAGAAGTCAAGGGTTCAAGCCTTGGCTTATGCAAAATTTTTATTTTAAGTGAATAAAATCCTTGGATCTAGATAGTAGGTTCTTAAATTATTGTGGTTAAAATATGATACAAAGGAGTTGTTGGTCTAGTGGTAAGGGGCATGTGGAGTGTACATGGGGTCTAAGGTTTGAGTGGTGGCGCATTAAAAAGGGAGTATTTATTTTACTGCCTAATTCGTGTGGGTGGTAAAGTTGGATTGAAATACTGCTAAATGGAGTTTGAACTAGTCATAGAGAGATTTGAGGAGGGATATTTGGAGAGATTTGAGGAGAGAATATTGGGATTTAAGGAGGTTGTTGTTGTGGAAAGATAATAGGAGAAAATTAAGGGAAGAGAGAGGGGAGGGAGTGTTGTGCCGAAATTGAACTCTGGCACTCAGGAATTCAGCTAAGAGAGAAATGCTCCTCATTTGTTTCCCAAGTTGGACGACAACACCCTTTCCCATTTGGCTGAAATTCTCCTTGTGCCTCCTTTCTCTCTTTTTTTTCCCTCTTTTGGCAATTACTTCCTCTGCTCTCAAGCCTATCGTCTCTCATTTTTTCATCTTTTGCTGAACTTTGTCCTTTTTGGTTTTGTCCTTCTTCACCACAAACGTTTCCTCCTTCATTGCCGATTACCTGTTTGGTTCTTCTATTCTTACTGCATAGTGAGCAAACGTTTTCCACACTGTTCTCCCCTTGGTCGAATCTCCCATTTTCTTTTTATCCTTCTCCTTTCATTTCTTATTGTTGATTCGTGCCTTTCCCTTGCAGCCTACTGCTTTCCCTTCTCTATTGTTCTGGATATCATTCTTTATTTGCCGATAGTCATACACTTCGTAGTGGGTACTATTCTCGCGTTATTGGTAAGTGAAGATAGTATAATGTTATCTTGTTGCTGATCAATTAAGTGCTTACCCATATTCGGTTTGTGCCTAGGAACCTGTCGAAGAGTAGAAGGTTTATAATCAACGGTTTGATAGGCGAAACTTCCCTCTTTACTCAGTCAAAGGTAACGTGGTGTGAAGTTTATCGATTGGGATCTTGTTGTATTCGATTGAGTAGATGTTTAAATGATTACTTGGGAATAGTTGTTTAAGTGTAGGTTTCAAAGGTGTGGGCAGTTTTCTCAACAAACAGAAACAAGGTGTGTAAACAGCCTAAAGCGTGAAACGACAAAAGCCGAAAAATATGACCGTCAGCACTACACGAGTGTGTGCTCACTCGTGAGGTAACCAGAACGCATAAAATGTGGGCGTTCGACTGTGGAGGCCACCATGAGAGATCTCATGGGCTTGGGCCGTTTTGGGCCATCTTGGGTCGAAATGAGGACCGAAATACCCGCATAGGGTAAAGTGACCGAAATACCCCTATAGGGTAAAATGACCGAGATACCCCCATAGGGTAAAATGACCAAAATACCCCCATAGGGTAAAGAGACTGAAATACCCCTATAGGGTAAAGAGACCGAAATACCCCCATAGGGTAAAGAGACCGAATTACCCCCATAGGGTAAAATGACCGAAATACTCCCATAAGGTAAAGTGACCGAAATCCCCACATATGGTAAAATGATCGAAATACACCCCATAGGGTAAAGTGACCGAGATACCCCCATAGGGTAAAATGACCGAAATACTCCTATAGGATAAAATGACTGAAATACCCCCATAGGATAAAATGACCGAAATAGGGTAAAATGACTGTTATACCCCTAGGAGATGAAATGATTGTTATGGCCTTATGTTATGTATGACTGATTTGCTCTATAATATGTATGACAATGATTGAGTATGACATTTTGCATACACATATGATATTATTTCACGACATATTGCATGGGATGGGTTGTTATATTTGGAGGAAGTGTACTATACTGATAAGGTCGCACGGGTCGTCCAAGACGACTGTGGACCTACTGATGGCTATATGTCGTTTATTTTACTAGCATTTTTGCTGCAATACTGTTTAGTGCCACAACTGGTGCTAATCTTGGTTTATCTGGCTGGGTGGGTCGATTTTATCCCCACATGGTGTGTTTGGTGGGACGGAGTGGTGTGTAGAGGCTGGATTGGGTAGGATTTCTGACTGCATATCTATACTGATTAATTATACTATACTGTTACTGCATCGATTAATGATATTACATACTGTTTATTGCATGACTGATATCTGTTACTGTTATGGGCCAAGGCCCCACTGATACAAAGACTGAAATTGGGCAAAGGCCCTACTGATTACTGGCATTGTGCTGGGCTCAAGCCCAATCGTTTACTGTTACAGGAAAGGGCTTACGCCCACACTGAACTAGACTGTTATTGTAACGGGCTCAGCCAAATTGCATTTATCTACAGTTTAATTGACTGTTTTCTTGTTAGGGAATTACACACTGAGTTTTCGTAAATTCACCTCTCTGTTTAACTGTACATTAAATCCCCAGTCATAGGTGGGTCGGTGCTGCGAGGGACTCGATGATGGCCACACAACCGCATCAGCTTTCGTTTTTAGCTTTTGATTTATAAGTAACTGAATTTGGGTATTTTTATGTAATAAGGCCTATTTAAAGTTATAAACTTTGAATGTGGGTTTTTATTTATTTAGTTTGATATAAACTGCTTGTTGTAGAAAAATACGGGTTTTCAAAAGGTAACTGTTTTCAAAGACACCTCATTTTCGCAACATTTCCTATAAAAAAACTTCCACAAGAAATGAGATTTTAAAAATTAATATCGTTTTAAAAGTGATTAGCTTTTAATGATGCACGCTTGGAAATGAACAACCCGTTTTGGAATCACCGTTTAATAACAAAATGATTAATCAATTTTGAGGATTTCAACGACAACAAGTTTTACGCTGAACACTTCAATGTGACACCGCCAGATTCAGCCATAACGTCTAGGTCGGGTATGAAGTGCTACATTTAGTGCTATCAGAGCCTAGTTGCAAAACTCAGCTGTGGAATGGGTTTTTAAACTTTGAATTTCTAAAAGTTGCTTTTAAATAATTTGAAGTGTTCTGGATGGATTTTCTAATTGTGTGGCACACCGAGTCTCCGCGCTGATCCTATAAGTTCTCTCTGAAAACTGTACTTTGATTTTGACTGAAACTGCCATAGGTAGGAGTACTGTGACTACTGTAGGTAGTACTACAAACTCTTTAGTAGGGTATACTGAAACTGTAATAAACCAATAGACACCGATAGACACTGCGTGGTGCAAAAACAAACTCTAAATTACTACTTTTCATAAGAGATCTGTTAATAAACAAATAGAACTGTAAATCGATCTGCATAAAATTTTTAGTTCAGATAAAACGCGAATAAACAATGAGCACAAGAGGTACACGCGGACGAGGTACAATAGGCCATAGTAGAGGTCATAGAGGTGCTAACTTGGGTCTTTGACGTTTGGCTATATACCTATTTTGGAACTAGAGTGCGCAGCGGAAGCGTAGTGGTGGAGTCTGTGTTATGCGACTGATCTGATAAATGGAAATTTCAAGACAAAATTTTTTTAAGGAGTGGTGAATTGTAACGCCCCGAATTTTGGGCCTAGAAGAAATAGGTTTTGAACAAGGGAAGAGTTAGGAGACTGCACATAAATATTTAGTTGTGCAAGAAAGTGACATAAATGAATGTCTGCTTCAGTGGTTAAGTGATTTAGAAGTGTTTGGAAGTGTCTGAGAAGTCAGGGGTTCAAGCCTTGGCTTATGCAAAATTTTTATTTTAAGTGAATAAAATCCTTGGATCTAGATAGTAGGTTCTTAAATTATTGTGGTTAAAATATGATACAAAGGAGTTTTTGGTCTAATGGTAAGAGGCGTGTGGAGTGTACATGGGGTCTAAGGTTCGAGTGGTGGAGCATCAAAACAGGAGTATTTATTTTGCTGCCTAAATTGTGTGGGTGGTAGAGTTGGATTGAAATACTGCTGAATGGAGTTTGAACTGGTCATAGAGAGATTTGAGGAGGGATATTTGGAGAGATTTGAGGGAGAAAATATTGGGATTTGGGGAGGTTGTTTTTGTGGAGAGATAATAGGAGAAAATCAAGGGAAGAGAGAGAGGAGGGAGTTTTGTGCCGAAATTGAACTCTGGCACTCAGGAATTCAGCTAAGAGAGAAATGCTCCTTATTTGTTTCCCAAGTTGGACGGCAACTCCCGTTCCCTTTTGGTCGAAATTCTCCTTGTGCCTCATTTCTCTTCTTTTTCTGTCTTTTGGCAATTACTTCCTCTGCTCTCAAGCCTATCGTCTCTCATTCTTTCATCTTTTGCTGAACTTTTTCCTTTTCGATTTTGTCCTTCTTCACCACAAAAGTTTTCTCCATCATTGCCGATTACTTGTTTGGTTCTTCTATTCTTACTGTATAGTGAGCAAACGTTTTCCACACTGTTCTCCCCTTGGCCGAACCTCCCATTTTCTTTTCATCCTTCTCCTTTCATTTCTTGTTGTTGATTCTTGCCTTTCCCTTGCAGCCGACTGCTTTCCCTTCTCTATTGTTCTGGATATCATTCTTTATTTGCCAATAGTTATACACTTTGTAGTGGGTACTATTCTTGTGTTATTGGTAAGTGAAGATAGTATAATGTTATCTTGTTGCTGATCAATTAAGCGCTTACCCATATTCAGTTTGTGCCTAGGAACCTATCGAAGGGTATAAGGTTTATAATCAACAGTTGGATGGGCGAAACTTCCCTCTTTACTCAATCAAAGGTAACGTGGTGTGAAATTTATCGATTGGGATCTTGTTGTATTCGATTGAGTAAATGTTTAAATGATTCATTGGGAATAGTTGATCAAGTGTAGGTTTTAAAGGTGTGGGCGGTTTTTTCAACAAACAGAAACGAGATGTGTAAACACTACCTAAAGCGTGAATCGACAAAAGCCAAAAATATGACCGTTGGCACTACACGAGCGTGTGCTTGCTCGTATGGTAACCGAAACGCATAAAACGTGGGAGTTCGACTGTGGAGGCCACCATGAGCGATCTCATGTGTAATACCCCAAATCCGGCCTAGATGTTATGGCCAGATCTGGATGTCACATCAAAAAGGTGTTTAAAAGCGACGCGTTCGTTGAAAACTTCGTATTCTTTTTGAAACTCTGAATTTCGTTGTTTGAAGAAAGAAAAAAAAACAAGGTTTGCTTAAAGTGTATTCTTGTAAAGATGTTATTATTTTTCGAAAACTTGTTTATTGTAGATTTCTGACTTAAGAATTGCAAAAACATGATATTTTGGAAAATGGTTGTTATCGTTTTAAAAATCCATGTTTAACCAATTAACAATTATTAACTAGCAGGATTACCACATGAAAGTTTAAAAAGAAAAATCCAACGGCCTTATTAAACAAAATATTAACCCAAAAATATTAATATAAAATAAACTAAAACTGAATTTACTAAGTTCTGTAAGAAGCAAAACCGACGTATGGCCACCTCCGAGTCCCCTACAGCTCCAAATCCTCTATCGCTGGGGATTACCTACATGGTTAAAGAAAGGGGTGAGTTACGAGAACTCAATGTGTAATCCCCTTACTAGAGTAACAATCAGTATACAGAATCAGAAATCTAACAGTCTGGGCCAAAGCTTTTTAACAGTTACAGTACAGTCTAGTTCAGAGCATACATGGGTCAAAGCCCACTACAATATCATTTGGGTCACAGCCCATAACAGAATCAATTGGGCTTAGCCTAACCCAATAGCAGAAGAAGTGGGCCTAAGCCCAGTACAGTAGCAGTTTGGGCCTAAGCCTTAAAATCACGGTAATGCCAACAAAGTAATGCAAACAAATTAATGCAACCCAACCCAATCCAACCAACACACCACCCGTACTAGCCCTACACTCCTGTGGGGACCAAGTCAACCCACCCAGCCCTAGACACCAAGAACGTAGCCGAGTTGCCAGTATAAACGCAGCAAAGCTGCTAGTAATAATATACGTGGCTGAGCCACTAAAATCAGTATATCGTGGCAGAGCCACTGAATCAGTATAACGTGGCATAGCCACCAGTACAATACTTCCTCCAAATCAGCAACCCAACCCAATGCAGTATGTCGTGTATGTCATGCTCAATCATTACATGTGTATGCAAAATGGCCATGCTTAGTAATAGCCATTTCAACACATATTAATGGCAAATCAGACACACGCCCACAGTCAAGTCGGTTAAAACACCGTCATACAATCACAGTCAAATCATGGCACAAAATCAGTCTTTTACCCTCAGGGGCAAAATAGTCATTTTACCCTATAAGGGTATTTCGATAATCCTACCCTACAAGGGTGATTCGGTAATTCTACTCATAACTAATCCATGTATGCAGTGCATCTCAAACATAATCAATCATACAATTAACACATACAACACTAGTACTACCACAAGGGTACAACGGTCATTTATTCGGTTAGGGGTAAAACGGTCATTTCACCACTTAAGGGCATCTCGGTAATTTTACTCATCGAGAGTATTTTGATAACTTTACCCATAGAGGGTATTTTAGTAATTTTACAATCTAAGGGTATTTCGGTCATTTCACAAATCAGGGGTATTTCAAAAATTTTGCAAACCAAGGGTATTTTGGTAATTTCACAAACTGAGGGTATTTTGGTAATTTCGTAAATAGGGGTATTTCGATAATTTTACAAGCCAGGGGTAATTTGGTAATTTTACAAGTCGAGTGTATTTAAGTAATTTTGTAAACCAATGGTATTTCTAAACAGAGATAATGATGCGAATGGGCCTAAGGCTCATTCTCGGCCCAAATGGGCCCACACGCTAGTGTGGCCTATTTAGCCAAATCTATCCACAGATATGAGATTAACATAGACCAGTTCACTATCTAGTATATGATCATACAATTTATTCATATGGGCCCACGGGCCCAAGGCAGCCTAGACTCATGAGAACACTCATGAGGGCCTCAACTATCGCATCGAAGCTCTCGCACGTGCGCTTGTACACTCATGTGGCTACCATTGCCGTGTGACTGGCATTTCGGTATACACACCTGATAGGAATCTAGAGTTAATCCGAGCTCTGACCACTCCTGTGCCCAAAAGCCAACCAAGGTGTGCTTACTCTCCTCATAGATTGCTCTATTTAAAGCTAGCTTCTCACCTTCCCTCTTGCTAGCTTCCCGATGTGGCATCCCTCCTTCAGCAGAGTTTAATTCCAACACAAACTTTGGCCGTCCCAACTTAGCAAAATAAATATCCCTTTTTACTTGTGATGGGATTCGAACTCAGGCTCCCCTCTAACATAATTCACGCCGCTAGCCACTAAGCCACAAGCTCCTCTTGTGTCTAAAATCATGCGCAACTAAATATAAGTCTATGGCCAAAGTCTAAGTTCATTTAAAAAGAAATCCAAGAATTGCAAGCGCCAAGACTTGAACCTTGAACCCCTTGCTTCCTTGTGTGGCGTCACTTCCTTGTCTCCCATGTGGCGTCATTTGCCACTAGACCACAACTCCTTTTTGTGTCATTTTTCTCCCTATCTTATTCTTAAAGCCTACTTACTAACTCCCAGGGTTTTTTTCACATAAAACCAAATTTTCCTAAAGGCCAAGTTTGATCCCAAGACTTCATGGAAGCCCCCTAACCTTCCAAAATCACTTACCTAATAGGTCCAACTTGCATTAGAGCCGTTCTCTTGTTCTCAAAAATTTTAAACGTTCCCATGCCCAAGGCCCAATAAGCCCAATTCTACTAGGCCCAAATTTGGGTCATTACATCATGGGCTTAGGCCGTTTTGGGCCATGTTGGGTCGAAATGATGACTGAAATACCCCTATAGGGTAAAGTGACCAAAATACCCCCATAGGGTAAAGTGACCGAAATACAAAATGACCGAGATATCCCCATAGGGTAAAGTGATCGAAATACCCTCATAGAGTAAAGTGACCGAAATACCCCTATAGGGTAAAATGACTGAAATACCCCTATAGGGTAAAATGATCGAAATACCCCCATATGGAAAAATGACTGAAATACCCCCATAGGGTAAACTGACCAAAATACCCGCACAGGGTAAAGTGACCGAAATAACCCCATAGGGAAAAATGATCGAAATACCCCCATAGGATAAAATGACCGAAATACCTCCATAGGGTAAAATGACTGTTATACCCTTAGGAGATGAAACGACTGTTATGGCCTTATGTTATGGATGACTGATTTGCTCTATGATATGTATGACTATGATTGAGCATGACATTTTGCATAACGTATGATATTATGTCAGACATATAGCATGGGGATGGGTTGTTATATTTGGAGGAAGTGTACTATACTGATAAGGTCGCACAAGTCGCCCAAGACGACTGTGGACCTATTGATGGCTATATGCCGTTTATTTTACTGGCAGCTTTGCTGCAATACTATTTAGTGTCGCAACCGGTGCTATTCTTGGTGTGTTTGGCTGGGTGGGTCGATTTTATCCCCACATGGTGTGTTTGGTTGGACAAAGTGGTGTGTAGAGGCTGGATTGGGTAGGATTTCTGACTGCATATTTGCACTGATTAATGATACTGTACTGTTACTGAGTCGATTAATGATATTACACTGTTCACTGCATGACTGATATCTGTTACTGTTATGGGCCAAGGCCCCACTGATACTAATACTGAAATTGGGCAAAGGCCCTACTGATTACTGGCATTGTGCTAGGCTCAAGCCCAATCGTTTACTGTTACAGGAAAGGGCTTTAGCCTATACTGAGCTGGACTGTTATTGTAACAGGCTCAGGCCCAAACTGCATTTATCTACTGTTTAATTGACTGTTTGCTTGTTAGGAGATTACACACTGAGTTTTCGTAAATTCACCCCTCTGTTTAATTGTACAGGAAATCCCCAGTCATAGGCGGGTTGGTGCTGCGAGGGACTCGATGATGGCCACACAACCGCATTAGTTTTCGTTTTTAGCTTTTGATTTATAAGTAACTGAATTTGGGTATTTTTATGTAATAAGGCCTCTTTAAAGTTATCAACTTTAAATTAGGGTTTTTCTTTATTTAGTTTGATATAAACTGCTAGTTGTAGAAAAAGACGGGTTTTCAAAAGGTAACTGTTTTCAAAGACACCATGTTTTCGCAACATTTCCTAAAAAAAACTTTCGTAATAAATGAGATTTGAAAATTAATACCGTTTTAAAAGTGATTAGCTTCTAATGATGCATGCTTTGGAAATGAACAACCCGTTTTGGAATCACCGTTTAATAACAAAATGATTAATCAATTTTGAGGATTTCAACGACAACAAGTTTTACGCTAAACACTTCAATGTGACACAGCCAGATTCAGCCATAACTTCTAGGCCGGGTATGGGGTGTTACAGAATGCGCACTTTTACAAGATTTGCACTTCGGTGCCCCAGTTTGCACTTTGGTGCCCTTGTTATGCATCTATGAGGCCTTTGGTGTGGTGTAGTTACCCGAGTATTTGAATCAAGTTACTAGTTCGTCGGGCTAACTATGAATGAAATTTACAAAATTATTTTAATGTTAAACGCTAATGTAGAGTCAAGATATTAGTAAATGTTAAATGTTAAATGTTAAATGTTAAATGTTTAATGAATTACTTGATCATATGTGAGTATCATTTTATATGATGATTATTTGGTTAAATATATATGTTTATATACATATATGAATGAGTTTGGATTGAATTATTATAGTACAGGAAGCATACGATTAATCATTTTTAATACTCAGACTATAAGTGCTTCGTAAATGTATAACAGGTATGATTAATTATTTCATTTAGCTTTAATCTTGTTTAGTGAAAGTAAGTGATTCTAGAATAACATGTTTATAGGAAAGTTTGAGACGAATGATGAATTACAGAATGATTATTAGTTACTTGTGAAAGAGTTATGTTTAAATGCACTAGCTTGTGGTTATGGTTAATGTTTATGCTTATGTCTTATGAGTTATGGAAACAAAACGGGTGAGAATAGATATTGAAATGATAAGTTCATAGATGAGATGAAATATGATGAAATAAAAAGGATTGTTGAGTTAAAGGACTTATTTGTAAGGAAGGAATTTACTAATGATATATGTGAGGTTACTATGTCACAAATAAATACACTAATTCGTGAACTGATAACGTAATTAAGCTTATGCTTAGCAAATGGAATGGTAAGTAAATGAAATAATTCACCGTTTTAAGAAAAAGTTGATGATTATGTAATTCAGCTTATAAGACTTTATTATGTTATAAAAGGAAAGTAGTATTCATTTGTGAGTTGATAGTTATATAGTTTGATAAATCTTGAGACATTGGTATAGGTTTATTTATGACTTATAAAGTTCATATTTAAAATGGAATGTTATGATTAAAGTCTATTCAAGCTTACTAAGCATTCATTGCTTATGTGGTTAACTTTCTTTTACTTTACAAATTATCGGAAGTTCGATCGAGTTGGAAGCTAGTTGGAGATCTATCACACTATCTAGCGATTATATCGGTACATTTTTATATTTTGGTCATGGTTATAATGGCATGTATAGGTGGACGTATGTCTAATGTTTAGTTGATGTTTATGGCATGTAATGTTGCTTTGTATTTGTGATACTTATGGTATTTTGATGCTTTGTTGGTGGTTGTTAACATAGTTAAATTGATGCATGTTTGGAATGACCATATTTGGTATGCTTATAATGTAGCCAAAATGAATTATGCTTTGAGGTAGTTATGAACTATTGGTAATGATATAAATGTAATCAAATATGGTAATTTTGGTATGGAAATAGGTTAGGTGTGATTGGTTGATGGATGGATAAATATGCACATGTTTTGATAGGTTTGATGAATTGTGATTGAGGTGTCTTTTGGCATACTGGTTGTATGGACATTTGGTATAAATATTTGGTCATTTTATGCATGATTTGGGTTTGTTTTAAGGCCTTGTATATATGTGCAAGTGGCTTGTAGGTTCATGTTTTAAAGGGTGAGAGAAATGGCTTGATTTTGGCCATTTTCTTATCCACGCGGCCTAAGACACAGGCGTGTGTCTCAGTCATGTGTGACACACGGCCATGTGACACAGCCGTGTGTTCCCTGTAGATATTAAAGGTTGTCTTAAAGAGTTGCATGGGCACAGACACGGGCCTGGACACGGCCGTGTGTCCCTAATTCAATTGTTACATGGCTTGAGACAAGGGCGTGTGTCTCAGCCGTGTGAGCCATATGGCCTGGCCACGGCCGTGTGACCCCTGTAGTTTTATTTTTGTTTTCCTTAAAGTTTCATATGTTTTCGATTTTGTCCCGAATCATTTCTAAAGTGTTTCAAAGGCCTCGAAGGCTCGAAAAAGGGATGATATGCATTTGTTTGATTGTATTATGATATGTTTTATGAAATGTTTGGAATTGAATGTTTTAAATTATGTTTTTATGGTAATGCTTCGTAACCCTATTCTAGCGATAGATATGGGTTTGGGGTGTTACATCATAAGGCAAAAATATCTGCAAATACACACATTTAATTAATGTTTTAATGCACATAATCTCTGTTCATAATCATCAATTCACAGCACAAACTTGTACATAATGCATGCGTATCGAATTCACATTTAATTGTACTTTAAGTGCCACAACTATGATCATTGAGCTATCACATATCCAACCACATGTGTGTGCATTAAAATTAGACTATCTCATACCATATACAAGTATTCACTTACACTATTTGTCATACTAGCATCACATTCCACAACTTGACATTCATTAAGCATAATTTCACAACAAGGCAAAAATTATAAGAAAGACTTATACTCAGAACTTAGGATAGGGGTTAAGGTTATTTCTAAACTCCCAATTAATAGTATGAATCATGCATACCAGTAGCGGCTCCAAAAGACTCACCGAGCATGCTTCCACTGTAACACGCCAAACCCAGCCTAGAAGTTAGACCCCAATTTGGCGTGTCACATTGATGTGTTTTTCAAAAACCATGTTTTCGTTGAAAACCCTTCTTAATATTTAAAAACTTCTTGGCATTTAAAACTTGTGTAAAGCCTCAGCTTGCGTTCGTATATTTTCAAAACAAGGTTCGTTGAAAAAGGTTGTTCACTTTTAAAACTCTATTGATTTCCTTCAAAATCTCCTTCAACTGCGGAAGTTTTTTTTAAAACGTTGCGGAAACATGATAACCGGAAACAGTAATTGTAACGTAGTGTTTTGAAAATAGTAATCATTTTGGAAAAGCTGCGATTTACTTCTAACAGATATAAATTAAAATAAAACCAAACCTAAAATTTAAAATTCGAAAACTTTACGAGGCCTTATTACAAACCAAACTAAAACAAATTACTTACGAATAACTTAATGGAAAAAACAGAAATAGTTGTGTGGCCATCTCCGAGTCCCTCACAGCTCCGATACGTCTAAGGCTAGGGATTGCTTGCACAGTTAAAAATGGGGTGAGTTTACGAAAACTCAGTGTGTAATCCCCTAATATAAAAATAGTCAGTCAGATAGATAGAATTCAGAACCAGTCTGGGCCTGAACCCTATTCAGTCACAGTACAGTTTCAGTGGGCCTAAGCCCATCGCAAAATCGTTTGGGTCTCAGCCCATAACAGAATCGTTTGGGCCTAGCCCATATCAGTATCAAATCTCATAGACAGAAATGTAATAGTGTACGAATGCAGCCCACCCCAATCCAGCCAGCACACCACCCGTACCAACCAACACACAATGTGGGGATAAAATTGACCCACCCAGCCAGCACACCAATATTAGCACCGGTTGCGGCACTAACCGATATCGCAGTAGAGCTGCCAGAATATAAGCAGCTTAAAGCAGTCGGTAGATCCACAGTCGTCTCGAGCGACCTATGCAACCCTAACAATCAAATAGTGGGTCCACAGTCGTCTAGGGCGACCCGTGCAACCCTAACAATCAAATCACTGGGTCCACAGTCGTCTCGGGTGACCTGTACAACCCTAACAATCAAATCGGTGGGTCCACAGTCGTCTTGGGCAACCCGTGTGACTGTAACAGATCAATCACTTCCTCCAATTACAAAATCCCAATCCCATACAGCATGTCATGTATACAAAGCACATATATGTAAATCACATGGCATACTCAAGAAAGACAGACAAATCATAACTCAGGTCAGTCGAAACATAGCATAAAACAATCATTTATCCACGAGGGCAAAACAGTCATTTTACCCTAAAAGGGTATTTTGGTAATCCTACCCTTCAGGGTTATTTTGGTAATTCTACCCTACAGGGGTATTTTGGTAATTCTACCCTATAGGGTATTTCAGTAATTTTACAAGCCGAGGGTATTTCGATAATTTTGCAAATCGAGGGTATTTTAGTAATTTCATAAATTGAGGGTATTTCAGTAATTTTGCTAATTGAGGGTATTTCGGTAATTTCAGAAATTAGGGGTATTTCGATAATTTTGCCAACTGGGGGTATTTCGGTAATTTTGCAATTCGAGAGTATTTTTATAATTTCACAAATCAAGGGTATTTTGGTAATTTTATGAATCGGGGGTATTTCAGTAATTTTGCAAATAGGGGGTATTTCAGTAATTTTACAAATCGAGGGTATTTCAGTAGTTTCACAAATCAGGGGTATTTCGGTAATTTTGAAAATTGGGGGTATTTCAGTAATTTTGTAAATTGGGGTCTTAGCGACCCAACAGAAGGTCCACCCTCGAGTGACTTAAGTAACCTAAACAGTCACAACGGTGTAAATGGGTCTGAGGCCAATTACTCAGCCCAAGTGGGCCCACATACTCATGTAGCCCAATCAGCCCAGAAATAGTCTCGGCTATACGAACAGCACAGTTCAAACCAATAAAAACCATATAACATGCATTTTATCCGTGTGGGGCCTACCAGCCCAGTGGGCCCACACGACCCATTGCCCAAAACGACCCTAGCCAAGTGGGCTACACGGCTCG
The DNA here is from genome assembly GCA_005393395.2 of Gossypium australe. NCBI lineage: Eukaryota > Viridiplantae > Streptophyta > Magnoliopsida > Malvales > Malvaceae > Gossypium > Gossypium australe. Next base: position 19,863,682 of record CM016615.1, read on the forward strand.
ATCTAACATTTACCACAACATGCAAATTTAATCCGTGTGGGGCCCACAAGCCCATTGGGCCCACACGACCCATTTCATCGAGGCCCATAACAGCCTTTACAATCCTACGCCTAAGATTTGTAGGCTCGGATCACCACACGTGCGATCGCACGCTTGTGTGGCATCAAACGCCATATTTTAGCTTTTTGACTTTTTGGCCGATCATCAACAGAGCACAAAGTTACACACCTGATTGCAAGTTTTCGTGAAACCGTAGAACACCAACCTACACTTAACCCAAAAATTACAACCAGTCCTCCATGCATTAATGATCAAAAGCACTTAATCCCCAAAAGGATATTCACTACCATACCTTAACTGAGTACCAAACGATCTATTGCCCTTAGATCGCTGACTTAGGATTGATCACCCATCGTTGGTACAACCTGCATTGTATCTTAACCTCTTTAACTATTACCATGAAGAAAAAATAACTAGAACCGAAAGAGTGACAACTTACCACTACGCAGAACTAAGAACGATCGATAGAAGAAATCGGTCTATACCCACACGCAAGAGTCGAGACGCTTGTACCCTTTTTTCATGAATCGACAACACAGGAAGATGTTAGAAGAAAAGACCACTGATAAACTGTAAAAGTAACATATTTTAGACCCACATTTAGTATGCTTTTGGATGATTTATCCCTTATTTTATATAAAAAGGTGCTTTTAATCCTTTCTTTTCATGTCTTATACCCAGGAAAGCACCCGAGGATGAAAAGAACACAAAACAGGCCTAAAACGGAGTAAATGGGCCTTTACACGAGATCGACACGGCCTGGCCCAAAGCACACACGGCCGTGCCTCGACGAACACCTAGATCATGGCCTCAACTCAGTCACACACGGACGTGCCTCAAGAGAAATCCGAACACGGTCAGGTCTCGATTCACACGGGCGTGTGGCATGGCCGTGCCTCTGACACTGGAAAGAGCAATTTTAGTCGAAAAAGGATACTTAGGAGAAAGAATTGCGTTCCAAGAGCCTATAAATAAGTCCCAAGTATCACCTATCAAGGGGAGCGGAAGCGAGGCCAAGGAGCCAAGCCGAGAAGGTCAGAGTTAGAGAATAACGCGAGGATAGCCAGTTGATCCATCCCAAGAAGTCAAAATTATACTCAAGACGGCGAAATTCTCCTTCAATTCCTTCAGGGGGTTTTAGGATTATTTCTATGCTTTGTTTCATCTTTTCTCTTGCGATGTTTTGTTTATTCATTATGAACTAAACCCCTCAGATACTTGAAGGGGATGAAACCTAGATGGATTTTATTATTTGACTTTTAAGTTATATGATAAAATTACTTAGTTTGTTCTTAATTATGTTGCTTAATCCAAATCTAATGTGCTTAGGTGGAGGAGGAATAGACCCTGCCTAAGAGAAGATCTAACATAATTAAGCGGAGTTGATCGAACGCCTAGAGATAGGGTTACGAGATTTTGCCGGATTAGGGTGAAACCTAATATGGGAGTCCATTGATTGATTTACTGCTATCCTAGGGGTTATTATAAGTGAACGAGAGTTCCACTAATTAACCTAGGATTAGATGTTATTCGCCTCGAGAGAGGGTTTAATATAGGTTAGGGAGTCTCACGGATCAAGCTAAGTAAAAGAAATCATATAATTTAGGGTTAATTAATAAGTGAAGTCTAGGTGGATTCTTTCTAAGGGTATCGTCGTAATCAACTGAGTTTTTCCTCAAAGTTATTTTCCTATTCGTCTTCTTGTCTTTGTGTCCTTAGTTTAGCTGTCGTCGATTTAGTTAAAAAGTAATCTTCATTCTAACTTTAAGACTAAATAATAAGAAGAAAGTGAGTATTAATACTTTTAGTTCCTTTGGGTTCGATAACCGGTCTTGCCTAAGCTATACTACTGTTCGATAGGTACACTTGCCTTAATATCGTTGCCAGAGTTAGTCTCCAGGTTTGATCATTCTTTTATAAATATTTAAAACTCTGATTTTACAGCGATCAACCACAATGGTGGAGAGAAATAAGAGTAAACCAAGAGCACTTACCGATTCATCAAAGAACCCTTACTGGCCGAAAACAGAGTGAATGACTAGGGGAAATTATTCGACAAACCCGACACACGGAAGGAGAGGAGAACCGAAACAACAGAAATGAGGGAGCATGAAGGTTCGGTGAAGGTAAAGAATAATTAAGGGAAGAAATAATCGGCAATAGCAACCTACTCGAAAGATGCCAGAGTATTTTGCCAAGAAAAGGGAAAAACAATTGGCCTCTAAGAGAGCACAAGACGAGAAAAAAGAGAATAAAAGAATAAGTTGCACCTAAAGTCGGCTAACAATTAAGGGTCAAAAAGAAAAGACTCGGTTGAAGAAAACGCAAAGAACAATCCCAGCACCAAAGAATAAAAGTGCCGAATTTGGAAAAGAAAAGCAAAATTCGGCAATGCCCCCTTATTAATCCCCGAAGCCGACAATGAGAAAAACCTTCCTAGCCAAATTTTCCTAGGCTTTTTATACCAATTCAGCACAAACCCTCATTAATTCAAACTCTACCTCTTTCTTCATAAATCCCTCCCTTAATTCTCCCCTGAAATCTCTCCACATTTTCCTCTTCCAAATCCCCAACAACCATCATCCATATCCCATGATACTCTCCCCCTTTTACCAAGTCCACAACCACTCCAAAGAGCTTGAATCCACCACAACTCTTGCCATCCATGTTGTAAAATAAAACTTTCCTTGCTCCTCAAGAGACTTGAACCTCAAACCACAAGCTTCACTCCCTACGCCACTTGCCACTAAGCCACAAGCTCCTATTGTGTCACAATTTAATCTTAATTACTTAAAAGGCTTGCAACCAGGAGGCATGGTTCCCCTAATGGCTTGAACCCAGGACTTCATAGAAGCCCCATAACCTTCCAAAATCACTCACCCAAAAGATCCTTCATGAAAAAGTGCCATTTTCTTGTTCTCAAAAATTTTAAACACTCCTATACCGAAGGCCGAATAGGCCCAATTCTACTAGGCCCAAAAATTCAGGGCGTTACATCCACTTACTAATCAAGAGCTCAGACAAGCTTTTCCTTGCCTTTAGACTTGCTCGTACTAGCTCTTGATTGATCTGACACTTTACACACATAACAATCACATTCCAAACTCATCAAAAAATAACCTTGAACACAACCAAATAGCAAGGAAAACACAATTCAATCATCTCCTTTCTCACTACTGAAAACTAGCTAGTTTTGACAAAATTGAAGTTTTGACCTTCTAATCTCATTTCTAATCCTCAATTTTAATTTCAAACATCCTAAATATCATTTAACTTCATATCTAAACCATTAATTTCACCTAAATTTGTGGTTTTAAAATTTCCAAAAAATTCAAGCTTTCAAGAAAATGTAAAAGGGGAAATGTTTGATTCTTAAAATTCAGTTATGAAATATCAAATTTAAGTGAAATACCTTCTAATTAGGTTAGAATGAATCAAAAATAACTTTGAAAACATGGGTTTACTCAAGATTACAAGATTTTCCATTTTTTAATCCAAGCTTACATTAAAAACATCAAATCCAAATAGAATCCTTTAAAACTTGTTTTGAATTAACAACACTCTTCATTTAATCCTAAAGAGTAAAAATATTTCCTTTATTTGATGAAAACAATGATCTACAACTCTAAATCGTGATTTGAACTCAAGAAGAACAATGACAAATTTTGGGGAAGAAAACGCAATTTTTGTTTGAAATTGGGGTTTATTTTTGTGTTCGAAAGTCTAATAAATCTGTAGGAATAAATCAATTTTGAATAAACTCTTTGATTTTAGGTTTTGGGAAACTTTTGAATGATTTGGGGTTTTGAAAAGAAGCAGAAGACGTGGGTGTTCTTGTAACTCCCCGAATTTTGGGCCTAAAAGTTTAGGGTCTTTGAGCCTAGGGCTAGTGAGGAGGTGGCACATACATACATAATTGTGCAATTTAGTGTCAGAATATGCCTACTTGTAACACCCCAAATCCAACCTACAAGTTAGGCCCAAATCTGTCATGTCACATTGAAGAGTTTTTCAAAAACCATGCTTTCATTAGAAACCCTTCTTATTGAATTTAAAACTTTCTGCCATGTAAAATCTCAGATTTCATTTGCTTATCTTCAAAACGTAGTTTATTAAAAGTTTCTCTTGCAAAAACATTAATATCTTTAAAACCTTGTTTGTTGCAGAAGCTTAATTTAAAACAGTTGCGAATACGTGATATTTTGAAAACAGTGGTTATAGTTTTAAAAACCCGTGTTTAACAGACCAGCAGTGTATAATTTAAATAAATACCAAATATAAGTTAAAAAGAAAAAATCCAATGGCCTTATTACAAAAATTATTAACCCAATAATTTAAAATAACTAAATTAAACTAAAATTGCTAAGTTTAGTCTTTAAACCATATCCGACGTGTGGCCACCTCCGAGTCCTCCGCAGCTCCAAATCCTCTAAGGCTGGGGATTACCTACACAGTTAAAAATGGGGTGGGTTTACGAAAACTCACCCCATTTTTTACTGTGTAGGTAATCCACGACCTTAGACGGATCGGTGCTACGAGGGACTCAGAGAAGATCACACACTGCTTATGCTTGTTGTTTCGATTATTTACTTTTAAATATTTTGATTTGGGTTGTAATAAGGCCTCTCTATTTTTAACTTATTATTTGTGATATTTATTTATGATGTTTTCTAACTGCTAAAAGTGAAATACGATTTCCAAAACGATAATTGTCTTTAAAACACTACGTTTTTGCAACTTTTTCAAAATACTTCTGCAACTCAATTTTTAAACATCACATTTTCGTAAATTGTTTATTTTAAATACGCTTCCACGACAGATAAGGTTTTAAAAGTAATTACGTTTTCAAGTGGATGACAATTGCTTAAGTGTTTTGAGTTTTAACAAAGAGGGTTTAACTCTCAAACAAGTTTTAACAACAAGAAATATGGTTTTGAAAAACACTTCCCTATGACACGCCAGATTCGGGCCTAACTTCTAGGTCGGGTTTAGGGTGTTACACTGCTGGTCTGGTGGTTACGTTGAGTGTTAGTCTATTGAGGGTTTGGAGTTTGAATCCCTGAGTGTTCAGGACGTTTTATTTTGTTTTATTAAGCTACTACTTAGTGCTACTTCAATTATTTTCTTTCTGTTATTATTATTTCAGGTTACTTTTTTTTTTTTGTAACACCTTAAATTTGGGCCTAGTAAAATTGGGCCTATTGGGCCTTGGGCATGGGAGCGTTTAAAATTTTTGAGAATAAGAGAACGACACTAATGCAAGTTGGACCTATTACGTGAGTGATTTTGGAAGGTTAGGGGGATTCCATGATGTCTTGGGTTCAAACCTGGGCTTTAGGAAAACTTTTGGTTTAGGTCAATAAAACCCTAGATGTAAGTGAGTAGGCTTTAAGAATATTGTTGGGGAAATCATGACGCAAGGAATCATGTGGCCTAGTGGTTGTGGCGTCATTAAGGTTGTAAGGGAGCCTGGGTTCAAGTCATGGCCCTTGCAGAATTTTTAAATTTTTGCTCTTAAAAGAATCTGGACACTGGCACATAGGCTTTATAAATATTTGTGCATGTTTTAAGTCACAAATGAGCTTATGTCTTAGTGGTGGTGGCGTGACATGACTATCGAGAGGACTTTAGTTCAAATCCCTTTGCACGCAAAGGTTGATTATTTTGCTAAGTTGGGACGGCAGGTGGTTGTGATGGGATTAAACTCCACTAAAGGTGAAATCCCACATTGGGAAGCTAACATGAGGTTAGGCGAGAAGCTGGCTTTAAATAGAGCGAACCAAGTGGAGAGTAGGGATACCTTTCTGGGCTTATCCCTTTCACTTTGTGGCGTGTTCATTCGGAGCGCGGATTAGCTTTAGATTTCTATCAGGTGTGTATTTCGCACTACTCTAACTGTAAATCGACAAATGCTGAAATGTCGGTCACATGGCGATAGCAGCCACGTGAGCATGCGAGCGCACGTGTGGGAGCTTCGACGCGATATAATTAGGGCCATCATGAGTGTTCTTGTGGGTTTAGGCTGTATAGGCCACGATGGGCCATGTGGGGCCAATGGGCCCGTGGGCCCAATCAAATAAGTTGTATGATTGTATAGTAAGTATTGGACTGGACCATGTGAATCTCATATCTGTGGCTAGATTTGGGCTAAATGGGCCACACGAGCGTGTGGGCCCATTTGGGCCGAGAATAGGCCCTAGGCCTATTTGCATCGTTATCTCTGTTTAGAATACCTTGGTTTACAAAATTATTGAAATACCATTGGCTTACAAAATTACTGAAATACCCTTAGTTTGTGAAATTACCGAAATACCCCCAATTTGTGAAATTACCGAAATACCCCTGGATTGCAAAATTATCGAAATACCATTGATATGTGAAAATACTGAAATACTCTTGATTTGTGAAATTATCGAAATATCCTCAGATTGCAAAATTACCGAAATACCCTTGATGTGTGAAATTATCGAAATACCCTCAGATTGCAAAATTACCGAAATACCTCTAATTTGTGAAATTACCGAAATACCCTCAAATTGTAAAATTACTAAAATACCCCCAATTTGCAAAATTACTAAAATACCCTCAGCTTGCAAAGTTATTGAAATACCCCCAGTTTGCAAAATTACCGAAATACCCCAGTAGGGTAGAATTACCGAAATACCCCTGAAGGGTAGGATTACCGAAATACCCTTATAGGGTAAAATATCTATTTTTCCCTTATAGGTAAATGACTGACTTAGACTATGAATTTGACTGAGATGACTGTGTTTTAACTGACTTGACTGTGGGCGTGTGACTGATATACTGTTAATATATGTTTAAATGACTGTTATTGAGCATGGCCATTTTGCATACATGTGTAATGATTGAGCATGACATACAACACATATTGCATGGGGTTGGGACATTGATACGGAGGAAGTTCTGATAAGGTCGCACGGGTCGCATGACGACTGTGGATCCAGTATTGATCTGTTAAGGTCGCATGGGTAGCATGAGACGGCTTAAAGCCGCATAATCTGATTATGGCTCTGTATCAACCTAAATATGGCTTTGTGCCATCTTGCTTATGGCTTTGTGCCAATCGTATTTACTCGTGGCTATGTGCCTAACACATATATCGATGACTCCGTGTCGATCGTATTTACCCAAGGCTGTGTGCCAATTATATTACCGTCGTTGAGGGCTATGTGCCAAACATAATACAGTTATTGATGGCTTTGTGCCAATTATAATGTCGCTACTGAAGGCTTAGAGCCACATATATATTCTAGCAGCTTCCTTGCGATTTCATTTAGTGCCGCAACCGATGCTAACATTGGTGTGTTGGCTGGGTGGGTTGATTTTATCCCCACGTAAGTGTAGGGTTGGTACGGGTGGTGTGTTGGCTGGATCGGGGTGGGATGCATCCTCATATTGTTGCATATCTGTTTATGAGATTTGTCATTGTACTGGGCCTAGGGCCACTTGTTCTGTTATGGGTTTAGGCTAGGCCCAATTGATTCTGTTATGGGCTGTGACCCAAATGATATTGTAGTGGGCTTCGACCCACATACACTCTGATCTGTACTGTACTGTACTGTTACTGTTAAAAGGACTTTGGCCCAGACTGTTTAGGTTTCTGTTTCTGTATACAGACTGTTACTCTAGTAAGGGGATTACACACTGAGTTTTTGTAAACTCACCCTGTTTTTAACTGTGCAGGTAATCCCCAGCCTTAGACAGATCGATGCTGCGAGGGACTCAGAGAAGGCCACACACTGCTTATGGGTTCCGTTTTGATTATTTACATTCAAGTATTTTGATTCGGGTTGTAATAAGGCTTCTTTAAGTTTTTGGATTTTAACTCTGGGTCTTCTTTACTTTGGTTTATATCAATTAGAAGTAAGTCGCAGTTTTCCAAAATGATGACAGTTTTTCAACAACACTACGTTTTCGCAACATTTTCAAAATGGTTTCGCGACTTAAACTTTTTTGTAAATCGATTGCTCTCAAAAATTAGCTTCCACAACTAAAAAGATATTTTGGGAATAAAATTAATAATTTTTCAATGTACAAGGGATTTTCAACAAAAACATAGTTTTTGAAAAACACTTCAATGTGACACGCCATATTTGGGCCTAACTTCTAGGTCGAGTTTGGGGCATTACATTTTTTGGGGTATTATTCTCTGTTGGTTTTTACGTTCTCCTCTTCCCCTCTCTTCTCTTCACATTTTTCTCCCTAAAAGTATACTAAAAAACAATTTTATCTGCGGATACTGGGATTATCGTACCTCCGTCGTCATCACTATTCACGAACCAGGTGTGGGATCCTAACCTTCACTACAATTTTGGTTTTTTTGTATATTTTTAGTTTCAACAAGTTTTGTATGGGTGGTAATCCCTTATGTTGGGTTTTGAACGCTAAAAGTGAAGGATATATGTCACATATTGATGTACACTTGATGTGGGTAAGGTTGGAGACGAGTTTGGTGGCCAAAACGATGGTTTCTGGGATGAATTGGGGTGGTCTCGTAGCCTCCCCGACATAGCCTGGCCACACGGCCGTGTGGCTGATTTTAGGGATTTTATCGATTTTCACATGACTGTGTCATTTGGGCACACGGGCGTGTGATTCGAAACACACGGCCGTGTCTGATGGGCACACGAGTATGTGAGATCCTCACACGGTCCTGTTTGCCCTTCACTTGATTTTAGAAAAATTGGATAGTGAGTTACACGGCCTATTCACATGGCTGTGTCCTAGCACCACACGGGCGTGTGCCTGTCACACAGCCATGTGCTACCCTTCACAAGAACATTTGGAACCCCACACGGCCTAGACTGCTCCACACGGTCGGAGCACACGGGCATGTGGCCCAAACTCGCCAAATTCTAAATTTAAGTCGATTTGATTGTAATTGTAAATCAATGTGTTCCAACCCTTGACTAGGCTTTACTGAGGGTAATTATGACTCTGATCTGAGTTGATATGTGAGTGTTGTGATTGGTTGTGTGATAAGCTTGATGCTGAATTTGAGTGTACGAGTGTATACACTCCTGAAACTAATTGACTGATTGTGAATGACTGTCTAAAATCACATTTTGAATTGGTACATCTTCATACATACATCTGCATACACACATCTGCATATAAAGTTTTTGGGGGAAATTTGAAGAGAAGGAAGATTGACTGAATTGGCAGTTTTACTGCAACATATCAGTGTAGCGAATTACCGCATTGCACTGTACCGCATGTACCTTAGCTACGTTACGTACCTTTGACTGAACTGGCAATTTTACTACAACCTATCAATATAGTGGATTACCGCATTGCACTGTACCGCAAGTAGGTTAGCTACACTACGTACTACTATCTGATCTGGCAGTTCATACTGCATATCTGTACTGTGGTTTACTGTATTACACAGTACAACTTATACACTAGCCTTGCTATGTAATATACGGTAGTGGCAGTTTAACTGCATACTGTATCCCCTAATACCCAGAGGGTCGTGGGCAGTCCCAAAACCTAGAGGGTCGTGGACTTTATTGATATCGGTATAGCGGATTACCGTGTAACATCCCAAAATAGGGGTTATTTGTGATTGAATTATTTTCTTGTGTTTGAATTGCTGTGATATTATTCGTGGTGTTATAAGACTTAATTAAGGGTCGTGAGTAAGCTTGGTTTAGTAGGATAATTCTTAGTATGGTTTATTTAATGAAGTGGATTATGTGAGCTTAGCACTTAAGTTAATTTAAGTATCAATAAGTGACACAAGATGAGTGCATGGCAAGGTGGTAAAGGCGCATGGATTATAGCTTGAGGTTAGAGGTTCGAGTAGTATGTTTAACATTTTAAAAGTTTATTTTTGTATGTTAGCATTAATGGCCGATCAACCTATGATTATGATAGGTTGGACCTTCATCTTTTGGTAAGTTGAATTTATATTTAAGGAAAGCATGGAATAAGGGATAAGATTCTTGAGTTTATGGTATTAAGAGGGGAAAAAGGCTTGTAATAAGGAAAATGTTTTGGAAACAAATTCATGGCCTTTTTACCATGAATTTGGACGGCAATGTGGCTAAGGGGGGGATGTGGCCGAATATGCTAGTTGTTGGTAAGGTTTAGGAGTTGTTTTGGTCATTTCTAGCAATTGGTGCAAAAGTTTGCAAAACACTCTCTCAACCTCTTTTCTTTTGGCCGAATTTTACCTTTTGATAAGCCTAAACTCTTTTGACCATTTAGTCATTTTGCTCATCTTCTATTTTCCTTCTCATTCTCTCAAAACCGAATCTTGAGTATTGTCTTCAACCATAACCGAAATTTCTATTTTGTCCATTATTTCTTTTCTTTCTTAGCCGAATCTACATTCTTAGTATGCCGAAATTCCTTTCTTCTACTTTGGGTAGCCTTGGCCGAATATCAAAGCAAAGGTGATTTCTTTTCAAGTGTTTTTCCAATCGGTTTGGGTAGGTAAGTGTGTTAGCCGAATGGTTATTTCTTTTCCCTTTTTATTCCTTGTCGACTTGGATGAATGGATGAACCGAGATATGGCGTTCGTGATGGCTAACTATTTCTTCTCTTAAACCGATTCTATCTAGGTACTTCGGGTTTATAAGTGATCAATCCAAACTTCTCTCCTCTAACAATCGGTTTTGGTAAGGTGGTAAGGATCTATAGTTTTTATTTATTTAGTATTCGATTAAGCCAAAGATTATTGATGAGAGCAATGTTAATGGCCGATTGTAGGGTGGTGAAACAAAGTTTTAAAGCGTGTACAAGGCGAGTAGGTAAGGATTCGGGTTCGTGAGATAATCTTTCTATTTATTTGGTTTGGCCGAATAGGCCATGTCATTAATGTCCATTTTTGGCCGAATATAGGGGCAAGGAAAACTTGTGTGGCTGATTTGTCTATTCGGGATTTAGGACTCTCGTTAGTATCAGGTGTGTGCATACACATCTTATAACCTTTTTAAATATGCTATGTATTATATTATGCCTAATCGGTTTGTGTAGACATGGATGTAATACCATCATGGTATTAACAAGGACTCGGGTAAGTCTTTATTGCTTTGAGATTATAATTTGATGCTTTTGGGAAGCATGACACATTTGGTATGTGCAATATTTGATTTATGGCAATGATAAATCTATGAATGTTGTTAAATAAACCTATTAGCATGATTTCAGTAAAAGTATATAATTGTTGATATGGGTTGATGAGTGGAGGGGGCAGTGATATTCGTGTCGACGGACACCAGTGTTTTGGTAACACATTGTGACTACGGACACCAGAGGTTTGGTACCTCCAGAGGTTTGGCACCTCATAGCGACTTGTCCCTGTGGTTGATACCACCGTGGGTTGGCCCCACTTTGAGATATGGGATCGTCTGCCAGTGATTTGGTATCACACGATGGGTTGGCCCCATCATTCGATTTGTGTCTTCGGACACCAGAGATTTGGTATCTCCAGTGATTTGGCATCACATCTGTGACTATATGTCACCAGTGGTTTGGCACCACCAGTGGTTTGGTACCACACGGGGTAGAGAAAGGCGTTTGGATGGTTAGGTTGGGTGCATTTTAAACTTATGCATGTTAATTGGTTATGATTTGTGTATGTTATTGCACTAAATCGGGGAAGGGTTACACATTGAGTCTTGGTGACTCACCTTCTCCTTTAATTTTTTTCAGGTGACTCGTAGATCGCGGGTGAGGAGCCGGATGGACTCGAGGTGGCCATGCAGTGGAGATTTTTAATAAATGAATTTTGGATTTTATCTATTTTTCTTTTGGGTTTATGTTGCTTAATTGTAATAAGGCCTCCTAGGATGATTTTATTATTGCTGCATGCTTGAATGTTTGGTTTAAACTATTTGATGATGTTAATACGGTTGCACATGTTTTCTCAAATTAAACACAAAATGTTTTTAAAGTACTATCGAGTACATTTGAAATTTTTAAACAACTCGACTCAACAAATATTTTTAAGTGTGGTTTTTAACAAAGAAAATTCAAATTGAAAGGCATTTCGACTACTTTTAAAATCGGTTTTAAAATGGTTTTCAAAATGTTTTCTCTGTAGCAAACAAAATTCGGTCATATTGATTGGGCCGGGTTTGGGGTGTTACAAAATTGGTATCAGAGCCCATTTCAAAGCTCGGCTGTGGGGGCCCAAGGCCCAAAAATGTTTTTGGTAGGCCTTTTTGAAATATTTGGTTTTGAATAAGCATGGCACCGAGTCTCCAGCACCGATCTGCCCAAGTAAGTACCTCTAACTTTTTGTATGAATTATTTACTGTAGAAGGGTAGGAAGCATGGGACGTGGATAGTGATAAGTATTTTAAACTTTAGGACTAGTTTACCCCAACAAAATTCATAAGACTTTAATGGCCTAATTAAAACCAACCCGTGACCAAGTCGCCGAGTTAGGGTGTGGAAATCTTGGTGCGCATGTCTAGGATTGGATCCGGAAGAGCTTGGTACTTAAGCAGTCCTCGTGACTCAGCTCCTCTTTGCAGGATTCCTACCTGGTGCGTAGCTTCGGTTCACCCTAACCAAGAGGACTCGGTCATAGGCAAAACCCTAAATAAAACCCGAAAGGGACTAGCCATGTTTTAAGGAAAACTTCGGTTTTAAAATCACTAAATTATCTCTTTTTGATAATAGGACAAATTTATCTTCAAAAATTTTCAAATAATCCCGGTTTACCAAAATTTACCAAAATGCCCCTAGTGGCAAAATTACAAAAATACCCTTGGTTTATAAAATTACCATATTACCCCAATTTTTTATCAAACTTTTATTTTACAAAAGTACTCAAAAATGTTGTATTTCAAAATAATACCTTGACTTTGGAAATTTACAAAATTACCCCTGATTGACAAAATTACCAAATACCCCTGGTTTTCAAAATATCTCGATTTATTAAAGTTTTCAAATTTCTTCGGTTTATTACAAAAATACCCTATAGGAAAATGACGAAAATACCCCTGGGTTAGAAACGGACAGTAATGCCCGAAGAGTCTATAGCTATGGAAGGTATTAGGGAATGGATGTATTTTTCTGTGTAACTAGGATAGAAGACTTAAAACCTTGTTTGATCGAAAGAATCTCTATTAAACTCTTTTCATAAAATTTCTTTGCGGATAATCAAGTGAAACATGTACTAATCCATAAAAATCTCCTAATCAGATTAAAGTGCGATAGTTAGAATGAGTTTTAGAGGACGTGGCCGTCGTGGACGTGGTCGAGGCAGAATGGCCGTATCGGAACTTGCTAGGTCAGGTCAGGGATCGGAGAATGAAGTACCACCGCCACCTCCACCCCCAACCTTTGGAGCTGGTGAGCAGGATCAGACGGGAGATGACGCGGTGTCACAAGCGATGCTACGGGTTTTGGAAAGGGTAGCTGGAATTGGTGGAGGCGGAGGAGCTCGGAAGTCGGTACCTGAGAGACTTCGAGCTAACGGAGCTGAATTTTTCCGAGGTGTGTCCGGTGTAGCGCCCAATACAGCTGAGTATTGGCCAGAATCGACCGAGAGAATCATGGATGAGATAGATCTGACAAATGAGGAAAAACTGAAAGGAGCGGTGTCGCTTCTCAAGGATGAGTCATATCGATGGTGGCTCACGGTTCGGGATGGTGCTACGGCGGATGACCTTACTTGGGTGTATTTCAAAATTTCTTATCAGAAGAAGTATGTTGGCTCAAGCTACATTGATGCTCAGAGGAAAGCTTTTCTGGGGTTGGTACAAGGAAATAAGTCTGTATCGGAATATGAGGCGGAATTCTTGAGGTTGAGCCGCTATGCTCAGGGAATTGTGTCAACGGAGCATGATCGTTGTGTTCGCTTTGAAGACGGACTTAGGGATGAGTTAAGGTTGCTGATTGCTCCACAGCAGGAGCGTGAGTTTGCTGTCTTGGTGGAGAAGGCCAAGGTAGCCAAAGGAGTCAAGGAGTCCGTGAGACAGAGTTATGATAGGAGCAAGCAGAAAAGAGGCTTTGGATCGTCTGGGTCAGGTGGTAATGTTCAGAAAAGGCTTAGGCAGAGTGGGCTAAATCAGGCAGGGAGGTCCACAGCTGCTAATCAAAGACCGGCCCAGTATAATCGTTGTGGGAAGTTCCATTGGGGAGAATGTTGGACCGGAGGGAAAGGATGTTTCGAGTGTGGTTCGCTGGATCATCGTGTGAGAGACTGTCCACGTAAGCAAGCTAGGAATCAGTCTGAAGGTCAAGGTCGTGCTCAGTTCAGAAAGGAGGGACCAGCACCGCAGAGAGGTCGAGGTAATGGTAGAGGTGGCTATGGCTCTAGTGGAGGTCGCGGAGTAGCTGGCAGAGGTATTGGCAACACGGAGTCTAGACAGCCTGGTTTGATGTATGCTACGAGGCGTCGTGAGGAAGGAGACGCACCGGACGTCATAACCGGTACATTTTTAATCTTTGGTGTTCCATATATTGCTTTGATAGATGTGGGTTCGACGCATTCTTACGTTGCTAGTAGCATAGTTGAGACCATGAGTTTAGTTCCTGAGACTGCTTCTAGGAGGATGACCGTACTTAGTCCTTTAGGTTACTCTGTAGAAGTAGATAAGCTGTATAGAGATGTACCCCTAGAACTCCAAGGGGTAGTGTTTGTAGCCGATCTGATGGAACTGCCGTTTGAGGAGTTCGATCTGATTCTTGGGATGGATTGGTTGGTCAAGTACCAAGCAAGTTTGGATTGCGCTGCTAAGCGCATGGTTTTGAAGACGGTTGAAGGTGAAGAAGTGGTCATGATAGGTAATAGGAGAGATTATCTATCCAACGTGGTATCTGCGCTGAAAGCGGTGAAGATGGCCAGGAAGGGCTGTGAGGCGTTCGTAGTTCATGTGCGTGCTTTGGAAGCTAAGGAGTCTTCTGTGGGGAATGTTCAAACTGTAAAAGAATTTGCTGACGTATTTCCTGAAGAACTTCCGGGATCGCCTCCGGATCGTGAGGTCGAAGTTGGTATAGATCTGTTACCCGAAACGGCGCCAGTGTCTATAGCTCCGTATAGGATGGCACCGAAGGAATTGATGGAATTGAAGGCTCAGATTCAAGAGTTGTTGGATCGAGGTTTCATTCGACCAAGTGTTTCACCTTGGGGAGCGCCGGTACTTTCTGTCAAGAAGAAGGATGGTGCGATGCGGATGTGTATAGACTACCGCTAGTTGAATAAGCTGACGATCAAAAACAAGTATCCTTTGCCGAGGATAGATGACTTGTTTGATCAGCTTAAAGGGGCTGCGGTTTTCTCTAAGATTGATTTAAGGTCTGGATATTATCAGCTGAAGGTGAAAGAGGCTGATATCCATAAGACGGCATTTCGTACTCGGTATGGACACTACGAGTTTCTGGTGATGCCGTTTGGATTGACTAACGCACCGGCGGCATTCATGGACATGATGAATAGGGTATTTCAGCAGTCTTTGGATCAGTTTGTTGTGGTCTTTATAGACGATATTTTGGTATACTCGAAGTCAGAGGAGGAGCATGATGCGCATTTGCGAGTAGTGTTACAGATTCTGAGGGAAAAGCAGCTATATGCGAAATTTAGTAAGTGCGAATTCTGGCTTAAGGAGGTGACTTTCTTGGGTCACGTTGTATCAGTCGAGGGGATTAGAGTGGATCCTCGGAAGATTGAGGCAGTGTTGGATTGGAAGCCGCCTAAGTCTGTGGCTGAGATTCGGAGTTTTCTAGGTCTGGCGGGGTATTACCGAAGATTTGTGGAAGGATTTTCTTTGATTGCTGCACCAATGACCAAGTTGTTGAGGAAAGGAATTCCATTTGTGTGGACCGAGGAGCAACAAGAAAGTTTCGACAAATTGAAGAGGATTCTGACTGAAGCTCCGGTTTTGATTCAACCTGAGGCAGGGAATTCACGGTTTATTGCGATGCATCACATATTGGTTTTGGATGTGTGCTGATGCAAGAAGGGAAGGTAGTGGCTTATGCATCACGGTAGTTGAGACCACATGAGGCTAATTATCCGACTCATGACTTGGAGTTAGCGGCTGTAGTCTTCGCTTTGAAGATATGGAGGCACTACTTGTACGGAAAGAAGTCGATAGTTTACACGGATCACAAGGGTCTTAAGTATCTTTTGACTCAGAAGGATTTGAATTTGAGACAGCGTAGATGGATTGAGCTGTTGAAGGACTACGACTGTTCGATCGAGTATCATCCTGGTAAGGCTAACGTGGTGGCAGACGCGTTAAGCCGTAAGGTTGTATCGGTTTAAGATCGATGTTTGCTCGACTTAGTCTATTCGACGATGGGAGTCTTTTGGCAGAATTGCAAGTCAAGCCGACTTGGTTAGATCAGATTAAGGAGAAGCAGTTAGAGGATGATGGTTTGAATGATCGGAGGTTGCAAGTTCAGAATGGTGGATTAGAGGATTTTAGTCTGTCCAGTGATGGAGTTTTGTGCTTTAAAGGGAGAGCTTGTATGCCGAAGGATGTGGAGTTGAGACAAAGGATTCTTCGGGACGCACGTAGTAGCCCATATGCTATGCATCCCGGAGGTAGCAAGATGTATCGGGATTTGAGAGAGCAGTTTTGGTGGCCAGGTCTGAAGCGGCAAGTAACTGAGTTCGTGGGTAAGTGTCTGACGTGTCAACAAGTCAAGGCTGAACATCAGTTGCCATCTGGTTTACTTCAACCGGTGAAGATTCCTCAGTGGAAGTGGGAGAGGATCACTATGGACTTTGTCAGTGGATTACCTCTTACGCCTAGGAAGAAGAATTCAGTTTGGGTGATTGTGGATCGACTAACTAAGTCAGCGCATTTCATACCTGTAAGGGTAGATTATTCGCTTCAGAAGCTAGCAAAGTTATATGTAGCCGAGATAGTGAAATTGCATGGTGTGCCAGTATCGATTATCTCGGATAGGGATCCGAGGTTTACATCAAGGTTTTGGAGAGCTTTGCATCAAGCCTTGGGAACGAGATTGGATTTCAGCATAGCTTTTCACCCGCAGTCCGACGGACAATCGGAGAGAGTGATTCAGATCTTTGAAGATATGCTCAGAGGATGCGTTCTGGATTTCAGTGGCAGTTGGGAGGAGTATCTACCGTTGGCGGAATTCGCTTATAACAATAGTTATCAAGCGAGTATTCAAATGGCACCATATGAAGCACTGTATGGACGGAAGTGCCGTACTCCTACGTGTTGGACGGAGTTGGGTGAACGTCAGGTTTTGGGTCCAGAATTGGTGACTGAAACTGAGGACAAAGTTAAGGTAATTCGGGCTCGTCTCAAGAAAGCGTCGGATAGGCAGAAGTCTTATGCCGATCTCAAGCGCAAGGAAATGGAATACGAGGTAGGAGATCAAGTCTTTCTGAAGGTGTCGCCTTGGAAAAAGGTGTTGCGTTTTAGGCGAAAAGGGAAGTTAAGCCCAAGGTTCATCGGCCCGTATACTGTGTTGAAGCGAGTAGGATCGGTAGCTTATCAGCTCGAACTGCCGTCAGAGTTGAGTCAGATTCATGATGTCTTCCATGTGTCGATGCTTAGACGGTATCGGTCGGATCCATTGCACGTTGTGCCAATGGCAGAGATTGAGGTTAACTCCGACTTATCTTTCGAGGAGGAGCCAGTTCAGATCTTAGATCGTGATGTCAAGGTTTTGCGTAAGAGAGCAGTACCCTTGGTGAAAGTGCTATGGCGAAACCATAGAACGGAGGAAGCGACGTGGGAACCCGAGGATGTGTTGAGGCAGCAATACCCCCATCTTTTCTGATCAGGTAATTTCGAGGTCGAAACTATTTTTAAGGGGGGTAGAACTGTAACATCCCAAAATTGGGGTTATTTGTGATTGAATTATTTTCTTGTGTTTGAATTGCTGTGATATTATTCGTGGTGTTATAAGACTTAATTAAGGGTCTTGAGTAAGCTCGGTTTAGTAGGATAATTCTTAGTATGGTTTATTTAATGAAGTGGATTATGTGAGCCTAGCACTTAAGTTAATTTAAGTATCAATAAGTGACACAAGATGAGTGCATGGCAAGGTGGTAAAGGCGCATGGATTATAGCTTGAGGTTAGAGGTTCGAGTAGTATGTTTAACATTTTAAAAGTTTATTTTTGTATGTTAGCATTAATGGCTGGTCAACCTATGATTATGATAGGTTGGACCTTCATCTTTTGGTAAGTTGAATTTATATTTAAGGAAAGCATGGAATAAGGGATAAGATTCTTGAGTTTATGGTATTAAGAGGGGACAAAGGCTTGTAATAAGGAAATGTTTTGGAAACAAATTCATGGCCTTTTTACCATGAATTTGGATGGCAATGTGGCTAAGGGGGGGATGTGGCGAATATGCTAGTTGTTGGTAAGGTTTAGGAGTTGTTTTGGTCATTTCTAGCAATTGGTGCAAAAGTTTGCAAAACACTCTCTCAACCTCTTTTCTTTTGGCCGAATTTTACCTTTTGATAAGCCTAAACTCTTTTGACCATTTAGTCATTTTGCTCATCTTCTATTTTCCTTCTCATTCTCTCAAAACCGAATCTTGAGTATTGTCTTCAACCATAACCGAAATTTCTATTCCTTTTTGTCCATTATTTCTTTTCTTTCTTAGCCGAATCTACATTCTTAGTGTGCCGAAATTCCTTTCTTCTACTTTGGGTAGCCTTGGCCGAATATCAAAGCAAAGGTGATTTCTTTTCAAGTGTTTTTCCAATCGGTTTGGGTAGGTAAGTGTGTTAGCCGAATGGTTATTTCTTTTCCCTTTTTATTCCTTGTCGACTTGGATGAATGGATGAACTGAGATATGGCGTTCGTGATGGCTAACTATTTCTTCTCTTAAACCGATTCTATCTAGGTACTTCGGGTTTATAAGTGATCAATCCAAACTTCTCTCCTCTAGCAATCGGTTTTGGTAAGGTGGTAAGGATCTATAGTTTTTATTTATTTAGTATTCGATTAAGCCAAAGATTATTGATGAGAGCAATGTCAATGGCCGATTGTAGGGTGGTGAAACAAAGTTTTAAAGCGTGTACAAGGCGAGTAGGTAAGGATTCGGGTTCGTGAGATAATCTTTCTATTTATTTGGTTTGGCCGAATAGGCCATGTCATTAATGTCCAGTTTTGGCCGAATATAGGGGCAAGGAAAACTTGTGTGGCCGATTTGTCTATTCGGGATTTAGGACTCTCGTTAGTATCAAGTGTGTGCATACACATCTTATAACCTTTTTAAATATGCTAAGTATTATATTATGCCTAATCGGTTTGTGTAGACATGGATGTAATACCATCATGGTGTTAACAAGGACTCGGGTAAGTCTTTATTGCTTTGAGATTATAATTTGATGTTTTTGGGAAGCATGACACATTTGGTATGTGCAATATTTTATTTATGGAAATGATAAATCTATGAATGTTGTTAAATAAACCTATTAGCATGATTTCAGTAAAAGTATATAATTGTTGATATGGGTTGATGAGTGGAGGGGGCAGTGATATTCGTGTCGACGGACACCAGTGTTTTGGTAACACATTGTGACTACGGTCACCAGAGGTTTGGTACCTCCAGAGGTTTGGCACCTCATAGTGACTTGTCCCTGTGGTTGATACCACCGTGGGTTGGCCCCACTTTGAGATATGGGATCGTCTACCAGTGATTTGGTATCACACGATGGGTTGGCCCCATCATTCGATTTGTGTCTTCGGACACCAGAGATTTGGTATCTCCAGTGATTTGGCATCACATCTGTGACTATATGTCACCAGTGGTTTGGCACCACCAGTGGTTTGGTACCACACGGGGTAGAGAAAGGCGTTTGGATGGTTAGGTTGGGTGCATTTTAAACTTATGCATGTTAATTGGTTATGATTTGTGTATGTTATTGCACTAAATCGGGGAAGGGTTACACATTGAGTCTTGGTGACTCACCTTCTCCTTTAATTTTTTTCAGGTGACTCGTAGATCGCGGGTGAGGAGCCGGATGGACTCGAGTCGCCATGCAGTGGAGATTTTTAATAAATGAATTTTGGATTTTATCTATTTTTCTTTTGGGTTTATGTTGCTTAATTGTAATAAGGCCTCCTAGGATGATTTTATTATTGCTGCATGCTTGAATGTTTGGTTTAAACTATTTGATGATGTTAATAGGGTTGCACATGTTTTCTCAAATTAAACGCAAAATGTTTTTAAAGTACTATCGAGTACATTTGAAATTTTTAAACAACTCGACTCAACAAATATTTTTAAGTGTGGTTTTTAACAAAGAAAATTCAAATTGAAAGGCATTTCGACTACTTTTAAAATCGGTTTTAAAATGGTTTTCAAAATGTTTTCTCTGTAGCAAACCAAATTCGGTCATATTGATTGGGCCGGGTTTGGGGTGTTACATACCGCATTGCAGTGTACCATATGTATGTTAGCCACACTTCGTACGACTATCTGATCTGGCAGCTCAGCTGCAAATTTCTGTCTGTGCCGCATTCGGTACGACTAGTAAGTGTAGGGATGGGTGGGTTGATTAAATCCCCACGGGAACTGCAGGGTTGGACGGAGAGGTGTGTTGGCTGGATGGATGGGTTTTTATTTTATAACTCATTTGCACTCATATGAATCTGATTGAATCTATTTGACTGAATGTGATACTGTGACTAGATGTGACTGTACTGTTCGACTGGAATGTATGATTGATCTACTTGATTGAATGTGTTACTGTGGCTAAATGTGATTGACTGTTCGACTGAAAGGCACTCATGCCTAAGAGAATTCTCTAGACTTGACTGCTACCGTGCTGAGATGGGCTAAAGCCCAAACTGATACTAATTTTGAAAGGAGCTTAGACCCAGACTGTAACTGTTGAGAATTATTGCTACTGTATGACTGTAAAGTACATTGCTATTTGTTTGATTTTGGGAAAATTCACTCAACTGTTAGCCGTCTGTATGTATGTTTTGGTTTTGAAATACTTCTAGTTCTCCATTTCTGCTTCTGTAGTTTAGCTAGTTTGATCTCACACTGAGCTCGAGTAGCTCACCCCCTTCTTCTGCTTCCATTTCAAGTGCAGTTCTGGATTCTGTAGTCGGGCTCAGTACACGGAGGTCTCGGACAGGCTTGTAAACAGCAATTGAGCAGTTTGTGTTTTCTAGTTTTTACATTTGGTTTTGAACTGTAAAGATTAATAATATTGTGGTACCATTACTATTTTAATCTTTGTTCGTACATTATGTTCTGTTACGTTTGCGAATGGTATTTTTAAATGATTAAATGTTTTGGTTTGTTTTGAGATAAATATTTTCAGTTTTGAACGACCGATTTTTGTTAAATTTTCCTATGATCACTTCGGTGATCAATGTAGCATCCTGGATTTGGTCTAAACTTCTTGGCTGGGTTTGGGGTGTTACAGTTCTCCTTGAAGGAAATTTAATTTCAAAAATCGGGCAATTTGCCCTTTTGGTCACTCCCTATTTCTTCCCTATCACAATTAGGTCCTAATTCAATTAAAATCTTTTTTTTTTTCAAATTAGACCTCAAAATTAAGTTTTTTTTAAGCTAGTTAATAAAATAAAAACTTGATTATGTTACTCTAATACTTTAATTACTCATTTACGACCCTAATTTACGATATCTTACACAAACCATCGATTTAAAAACCCAATTCTACTACCCAATCTTCGGGATGTGAGATGTTTCTAAAAGAATTTTATTAATTTTTTGTTGTAGTTCTTCATCTAGATTTAGATTATTAATTTTCCTTTTAATCTTGCAATATTTTGATATGTGTCATGGTTTTCCACATCTATAACATTTTATTGTTTTATCTATTCTATTTTCAGATTTTTGTTGTTTCTTTTCCTTTCTTTATTTTCTATACTTTGGCTTTTTATAATATTCTGAAATATTCTTTCTCTTATTGTTTGGTATTACAAAGCAACATGTTTTTGAAGAAGGAAGTTCATTTCTGATGTCAAATTGGTGGCAGAATGATCGTAATTCATTTCTACATTGATATCTTTCTTTTTTAAGTTGTTTTTTTTTTAATTTTAAATCTTTACAAAATTTTAAGCCTTCTTTTTAGGTGAAACTAATTAGTTCACCATATGTAAGTTTTTCATATGGAATAATACCTTTGTAATTTTCTCTAATTTGATTTCTAACTTTTTCTTCTAGTAAAGTAGGAAGTCCTGCTAGAAAATTTTCTTTCCAAAATAGTAGTTGGTTATAAGATCTTTTCATAACTCTAATCATAAAGACAACTTTATATCATTTAAAATCAGTTAATTTTTTGCATTTTAAATTTGATAATAGTTCTAAATTTGTATCTTTAAGATGAAAAGGATCTCCTATAAAGTGTTTAGAGATTGAGAAAATTAAAGTTGCTACTCATCTTCGATTTCTTTTCCTTATTCAACTAAAATAAATCTTCCTTGATCGTAATTTTTTATTGCTTTTAATTTTTTTTCTTGTTGGGTCTTAGTGACTGCATGGTCCCACCATCCTTTTAATTGACCAATAAATCCAACAACTAAAAGATTGGTTATAGTATGATCATTAATTAGGTTATTTTAGTTTTGAGTTTTATAAACATTTTAAACCATTGTCATTTGTTGTAATAAATTGAGAATGTTATATTTAGACATTCTATCTATATTCCACTCATAAACTGTATTAGCATTGTATTTATTTGGGAAAATAAGTTTCTCTTCAATATTAAGATTAGGTGCAGTGATTTTTTGATAATATAAACTTTTTGGTTCTTTCCAAGCCATTTTGTTAATTTGTTGTTCGTTTGATTGTTTAGAGTTAGATTGGGAGGATTGGTGTAACGTATTTTGTAGCACCCCAAACCTGACCTAAACGTTCTGGCAAAATCTAGAAATGTTACGTAAAACAGTTATAAATTCGACTTTCGCTTCTCAAAAACATCGTGTATCTTTGTTACTCTAAATAACTGTTTCATTTGAAAAATGTGTTGTCATACCTATTTAGTAAAAATTTTTTGTAACATCCTGAATGTTTGGGCCTATGCGTTTAATGGGTGGATATGTTTAATGTGTTAATTTAAGTGTTAGGGGTCCAAATTGGGCTCAGGCTTAGGTAGAGGCCTTGATTAAAATTATCTATTTGGGCATTATAGGGTTTAAAAGGTAGTATCTATGTTTAAAATACCAAAGTGGGCTTGTGGCCCAATCTTAGGAGGTGACGCCACACAAGGGAGTAAGGGGCCCAAATTTAAGTTTCATGGAGCCCAATTCTTTTAATTTAAGTTAGCTAAATTTTGGGCATTAGGATTAGGTGGAATGGATGGCAACAAGGCTAAAATTTAGGGGTTTTAATGTTTAAAATATGTGGATAATAAGCAGATAAAGGCTATTATTTAGGAATTTATTTTATGTGGATAATAAGCAGATAAAGGCTAAAATTTAGGGATTTTAATGATTAAAATATGTGGATAATATGCTGATAAAGGAGGGAGGAGTTAGAGATAATTAAGTCTCTTTTAGATGAGCTAGTAGATTAAGATAAAGGAGAAAAGATAGGATTTATCTGCAAGGTTAGGTAAGTGCCGAAATTTCTATAAATAGGGGGACTATTTCTTCAATTTGGGCATTTGGGTTTTTCTCTCATTCTTTTCTCTTCTTCTCTGAGTAAAAGCCAAAAACTCCTAAAGTTCCATCTTCCTCTTCATTCTCTGCAAAAGCCGAAATCTCTAAGCCAATTCCCTCATCTTCACTTTGATTCAAAAGCCGAAACTCTTTCCATTCTTTTTCTTCCTAGCCGAAATCCTCAAGTCTCTTCCTTGTTTTCTTTTCTTCTTCTCTTTTCCTGTCAGAAACCGAAACTCTTCACTCAAGTATTTTAAAAGCCAAAGACACATCAGCCTTCTCTTGTTCATACTTTTTCCGGGATTTTGCTAAAAGCCGAAATCCCTAGATCTCATCTCCTGTGATTGCCGAATTACTTCTGTGGTGCCTACTTGTGCCGAAATCTGAAGGGAACTTTAGTGGAGTCAATCGCATAGATCTCTGAGTTATAGATCGATAGAACTCGAATCGTGTTACTTTCGAGATTTCAAGGTAAGAAGATCTATTAGTTTCAATGTGTAAATTCAGGATTTACTAACCCTTGGCCGAATATAGGAAAGGCCCTATTTTCACATCTTTCCGGCTTTTTTAGCAAAGTTGTAGATCGGTCTAGCAAGGGTATCGACATTAATCAGGTGTGTAACCTTTCTCATTGTTAGACTGTTTGCTAATATATATTCATATGTATAAATCTGCCATACTCTGCTAAATGTCGAAATCCCGGCATAACAAGTGAAAACCCTTGAAGGGTAAAGGCTGATCAACAGGTTAGTGACTTCTGTCCTATTTCAGTGATTATTTCTATTAAAACGATATGCTTTGTATGACGATTTCATTGTATGCTTGGGGTTGGGAAATTGATGAAAAGGGGAAGTGATCAGTTCTGGTGGCTTTTGCCATTTCAGCCTGGTGACTCTGTCACAAACTCTGTTTCTGGTGGCTTTTTGTCATTTCAGCCTGGTGACTCTGTTACAAACTCTGTTTCTGGTGGCTTTTTGCCATTTCAGCCTGGTGACTCTGTCACAACTCTGACGATGAGCAGCACGATTGCCATCAACGGCGTGTAGCGGTGCGGGTTGATTGTAGAAATCCCCTATGGTGTGAACGGCTGGTACAGGAGGCGTGTAGCGGATGGAAACTTAGGATTTGGGTTGGGCTTGCATAATTTTTTTTGTTATATATATATATATTAAACTGTTATTCTGTTCTGTGGGGCTAAGGCCCAAATCTAATGGTTCATAAGGGTTGCACACTGAGTCTCGCGACTCAACCAATTTCTTAACATCTTCAGGTAGCACCTAGTGCATCAGACCGGGCTGGAAAGGAGCGCAAGTTGGCCATGCAAAAGAACTCTTGGATTTAACAAGAAGACTCCAGTTTATTATTTTATATTTTTATTTAATGGGTTTTAAATTTTATTGTAATAAGGCCATGGGCCACTAGACTATTATTTATGTTTTGGTTTTATGTTGCGCTTTTATTACTGGGCTTTTAAGTTTTATGTTTTAAATTAAGTTAAGACATGTATGAAATTATAGTTTTTGTTTAAAATTCACCAAGGTAATTTATAACTTTATATTTTATATGAATTAATGAATTATTAAGTTTTCGGTATAAATGTTTAAACTTAGTAGTTGTTTTCCAAAATGCGACATGTTTTGTAAAATCCCTTAAGTGACATACCAGATCCGGTTGTAGCGTTTGGGCCGGGTTTGGGGTGTTACAAATTAGTATCAGAGCCCGGTTCAAAACTCGGCTCTGGGGGTTTTTGGGCTCAAAACGTTTTCTAAAGTTGGGTTTTTGAAACATGCATATTTATAAATGATACAGGTCTGTTAGCTTGGCATGGCACCTGCGTCTCCGGCCCAAGTTCGCCAGGTAAGTATTCTGAACCATTGTGTGATATATATATATGTATGTGGGCTTAATGGACTCTATGGGACGTAGATTAGTTAGATTAGAACTTGATGGACTTTAGGCCTAGCTGAAACAACTCCTAAAATCTCATAAGACATAATTTCACTAAACAAACCCGTGAACGAGTCGCAAGACTAGGGTGTGGCAACAGGCATACGCATGTCTAAGAGTGGATTCAGGGAGAGCTTGGTATTTAAGCAGTCCTGGTGACTCACCTCCTTTCCACTAGAATCTTACCTGGTGCATAGTGACTATTCACCCTAGTTACGAGAACTTATTGATGGGCTAAACCTTATAATTAAAACCCGAAAAGGACCAGCCACCCTACTTGAAAAAAAAAAAAAAATCCCCAAGTTTTGCAAAATTTTCAAAATACTTTTGATTTGTGAAAACTTCCAAACAGTCATGAATTTAAAAAAAATACTTATGTTTTGAAAACTTACCCGAAAAATCTCATGTTTACAAAGTACCCCTGTTTTTTAAAAAAAAAACAACAACAACAAACTACTCATGGTTTGTAAAATTACCAAATTACCCTTGTTTTGCGAAATGACCAAAATAACCCTGATTTGTAAAATTACCAAATTACCCTTGATTTGCAAAATGACTAAATTATCCCTGATTTGTAAAATTACCAAATTACCCCTGATTTGTGAAATGACCAAAATACCCCTGATTTGTAAAATTACCAAATTACCCTTGATTTCCAAAATGACCAAATTATCCCTGATTTGTAAAATAACCAAATTACCCCTAATTTGTGAAATGCCCAAAATACCCTTGATTTGTAAAATTACCGAAATACCCTCGGATTACAAAATTACCGAAATACCCCAGAATTACAGAATTACCGAAATACCCCTGGATTGCAAAAATTACCAAAATACCCTTATTTTATGAAATCAACAAGGAACTCTATTTTGAAAATTACGAAAATACCCCTGTAGGATAAATTACAGAAATACCCCTAGGTAGTGAAATGACGAAAGTATCCCTCCAAGATGAATGTAGGTCTGTGGATGTACTTGTATGCTAATGTCTGATGACTGAATGTGTACGCTTCCTGGAATTAGAAGGTAAACTTGAGACTGAAACTGTAGATAGGTTCGAATTTGAAAAAACTACCTCTTAAATTACTATTCATAAGACTGTTCGTGGTTAATCAGTGAAAGAAATTAATAATTGATAAAATTTCTAATTCAGATAATACGAGAATCAACGATGAGCGCTAGAAGAGGAAGAAGAGGCCGCGGCCGAGGCCGTGGAAGTGTTAGGACTGATGTGCTGACTCAGCTAGTTAGGGAGGTACTGGAGGAGGTTAAAGAAATCGGTGAAACACTTCGAGTTGGGTGCGTGGACTGTAAGAAAAAAGAGATCGTAGTTTTCTAGGGTTGCAGTCTAGTTCTGTGAAGCATGTTAAGGTACGTCCAAACTTCCAGATTTGCGAATATTGCAGAAGGCGTCATCTGGGTGAATGTTGGAGGAAGTCAGGAATGTCTTTAAGATGCGAGTCTGAGGAGCATAAGGCTCGGGATTGTTCAATCACTATTAAGTCGAGTATGTTTTGTGTGGATGCTATATTTTTGGGTATAGAAACTGTATGCGTGCAATGTTTATATATTATTAAATTAGAGTGCGCAGCGAAAGCATAGAGGTGAGACTTGGGTAGTACGATTGATAGTTAGTTGGAAATTTCGAGGACGAAATTTCTTTAAGGGGGTAGAACTGTAACATCCTGAATTTTTGGGCCTATGCGTTTAATGGGTGGATATGTTTAATGTGTTAATTTAAGTGTTAGGGGTCCAATTGGGCTCAGGCTTAGGTAGAGGCCTTGATTAAAATTATCTGTTTGGGCATTATAGGGTTTAAAAGGTAGTATCTATGTTTAAAATACCAAAGTGGGCTTGTGGCCTAATCTTAGGAGGTGACGCCACACAAGGGAGTAAGGGGCCCAAATTTAAGTTTCATGGAGCCCAATTCTTTTAATTTAAGTTAGCTAAATTTTGGGCATTAGGATTAGGTGGAATGGATGGCAACAAGGCTAAAATTTAGGGGTTTTAATGTTTAAAATATGTGGAAAATAAGCAGATAAAGGCTATTATTTAGGAATTTATTTTATGTGGATAATAAGCAGATAAAGGCTAAAATTTAGGGATTTTAATGATTAAAATATGTGGATAATATGCTGATAAATGAGGGAGGAGTTAGAGATAATTAAGTCTATTTTAGATGAGCTAGTAGATTAAGATAAAGGAGAAAAGATAGGATTTATCTACAAGGTTAGGTAAGTGCCGAAATTTCTATAAATAGGGGGAATATTTCTTCAATTTTGGCATTTGGGTTTTTCTCTCATTCTTTTCTCTTCTTCTCTGAGTAAAAGCCAAAAACTCCTAAAGTTCCATCTTCCTCTTCATTCTCTACAAAAGCCGAAATCTCTAAGCCAATTCCCTCATCTTCACTTTGATTCAAAAGCCGAAACTCTTTCCATTCTTTTTCTTCCTAGCCGAAATCCTCAAGTCTCTTCCTTGTTTTCTTTTCTTCTTCTCTTTTCCTGTCAAAAACCGAAACTCTTCACTCAAGTATTTTAAAAGACAAAGACACATCAGCCTTCTCTTGTTCATACTTTTTCTGGGATTTTCTTAAAAGCCGAAATCCCTAGATCTCATCTCCTGTGATTGCCGAATTACTTCTGTGGTGCCTACTTGTGCCGAAATCTTAAGGGAACTTTAGTGGAGTCAATCGCATAGATCTCTGAGTTATGGATCGGTAGCACTCGAATCGTGTTACTTTTGAGATTTCAAGGTAAGAAGATCTATTAGTTTCAATGTGTAAATTCAGGATTTACTAACCCTTGGCCGAATATAGGAGAGGCCCTATTTTCACATCTTTCCGGCTTTTT
The DNA here is from genome assembly GCA_005393395.2 of Gossypium australe. Classification (NCBI taxonomy): domain Eukaryota; kingdom Viridiplantae; phylum Streptophyta; class Magnoliopsida; order Malvales; family Malvaceae; genus Gossypium; species Gossypium australe. The sequence goes on from CM016615.1 coordinate 19,892,105, forward strand.
AGCAAAGTTGTAGATCGGTCTAGCAAGGGTATCGACATTAATCAGGTGTGTAACCTTTCTCACTGTTAGACTGTTTGCTAATATATATTCATATGTATAAATCTGTTATACTCTGCTAAATGCCGAAATCCAGGCATAACAAGTGAAAACCCTTGAAGGGTAAAGGCTGATCAACAGGTTAGTGACTTCTGTCCTATTTCAGTGATTATTTCTGTTAAAACGATATGCTTTGTATGACGATTTCATTGTATGCTTGGGGTTGGGAAATTGATGAAAAGGGGAAGTGATCTATTCTGGTGGCTTTTGCCATTTCAGCCTGGTGACTGTAACATCCTAGATTAGGGGTTATGCGTTCGTGCGTAATTCATGAGATAGTGGGCTCAGTGGGTGTGTTGGATGTGATCTGAGGAGTTTTAGGAACCCTAAGATGTAAGGAAATGTATGGAAATGTAAGGAAATGTAAGGAAATGTATGGAAATGTAAGGAAATGTAAGGAAATGTCTTGTCATGGAAATGTGAGGAAATGTCCTGGAAATGTAAGGAAATGCCTTGTCTTGGAAATGTGAGGAAATGTCCTGGAAATGTAAGGAAATGTCTTGTCTTGGAAATGTAGGGAAATGTCCTGGAGATGTAAGGAAATGATTTAGAAATGTTGAGTTTAAAGGAGGCAAACGAACATTTTTGGAAACTTGGAAATGTAAGGAAATGATAAGTTTTAAAGTTTAAAAAGAGGAAATTAAGGCAAGGTGGCCTTAAGAAAATTTATGGAGGAAATATGACATGAAATTGGGCTTGTAAAAGTGGCCTGGAAATGCCACTTAAAGGCTTAGCATGTGACGCTACCTACATGTGCAATTGGGCCAGGGTTCGAATCACTTAGGAAGCAGAAGAAAGCTTTTATTTTTGCAGCAACAAGAGGAAGAGATGGACGGCTTGGGGAGTCTTTGGGAGGAGTTTAAGATGAGGTTTTATTCTTATTAAAATTCAGCTAAAAAGGGGGTGATAAATATGGATTTATTTATTTTATTTTGATAGATAAGGAAGAGATAAAAGAGGATTATTTTAAATTAAAGAGATAAAGCTATCAAAATAGAAGAGTGATGGCCAAGTAAGGGACTCTAGCCAAGTAATTTTGGCTATAAAAGGAAGAGTAAGGCTATTCTTCATTCATTCTTTTCTCTTCAAGAAAACCTCTGCCGAAATTCTCTAAAGTTTCTCCTCTTCTCTCTGTCGAATTCTCTCTGCCATTATTCTCTTTTTCTCTTTTCTTTCTAATCCCTCCAAAAGCCGGAAGTAAGCCTTTTAAGGCCATAGCCGAATATCTTAAGTGGCTTCAAGCTTAAGTGCTGTCGATTTCTTCAAAGGTAAGAACAAGTTTGATTTCTATTCTTTTCTTTTAGATCTGTCGAAATCTAGGACTAATTCCATCAATATTCTTGTTGCTGAAACCTTGAAGAGATCTTTCGGGATTTACTAAGTGTCAACTACAAGGAAGGAGAAGTTCTTTTCCCGAAGGTACACCATAGGCCGCGTGTTCCCTAGTTATTCGGTGAATTCGGGATTTAAAATCCACAAGGTAAGTCATTTTTAACATTCGGCTAAGGGTTATTTTTTATGAATAAATGTTAGAAATTGATCTAACATGAAGTTATAGGGATTTCGATAGACATATAAGGCAAGGAATACTTTCAGGATTTGGAAATTGCAAGGTAAGTTTAGTGTACTAATCCTACTAGGATTTGGATTTATGGCCGAATAGTTCTTTACTAAGTATTAAATGATTGATTAAATGTAGAGATCTAAGATCTAAGGCATTAGATCAAGCTTTTCGGGATTTGGATTGGAAACCTTAAGCGAATCAGGTGTGTACCTCACACTAATTCTTAATAAGTTTATGGCAATATTTAAATATGCATGTATGTTTATAAGAATATGAATATGGCTAAGGTACCATGCTATGGTACAAAAGTACTCAGGTACGTTTCCTACTCCTACTAGGATTATGAAATATGTTATGTGTGACATGAGAATAATGATAAGAATGTGAAGGTGCCGATGTGAATGTGACTATGCCTGTGGAAATGTGATTGATTGCCTTAATAACATGTGCATGCATTTATTATTATGCCACTATTACTTGTTGCATATGCATGGGTTGGGATATGAAAGAAGGTACGGGTGTACTTCGAGTACGTGGTTTGATGTTAGCCTTGAGCTACATCGTGGATTGATGTTGATTGAGGTCACGTCGTGGATTTATTTGCGATTAAGTTCGCGTGGTTTGATGAGTAGCTCTGTGCCTCATCGTGGTTGATATAGGCTATGTGCCATATCGTGGTTGATGAGTGACTATGTGTCCCATCGTGGTTTTGGTGTTAGCTACGGCTACATCGTGGATTGGCGCTGACTGAGGTCGCGTTGTGGATTATTGTGCTTAATTGCACGTGGACGGCATTGATTGCCTTTGGAGTGAAAAGGAGAGGGTGATTTGTTAATCCCCTGGTGTGTGGTAGGCTGGATACGGGGGTGTGTAGAGGATGGACCCTAGGTTGGGTTGGGTGCACTTTGCATATTATATCTGATATGAATATTTAATGTGGAAATGGGCCAAGCCCAGTTGATATGTGGATTATTAAGAAAAGGGCCAAGCCCAGTATATGAATGTGGATCAGTGTGGAAATGGGCTAAGCCCAGTATGTGGAAATTATATGGTTAACTACCCTATTATAAGAATGTGATATGGTTATGGGCCAAGCCCAATAAGTGAGCACATGTGAATAAGTTGCATTACTATTTGTTATATGGGTTATTATATGGTTTGATATGTATGGTATGCCTAAATCTATTTGGACTTAGTGTTGTGTACACATTGAGTCTGTTGACTCACCCCGTTGGGGAATATTTTTCTTCCAGGTGATGATCAGTAATGGACCGGGTCGGCAGGAGCTTAAAGGTGGCCATGCACAGCAAGGAAGAATTTATTATTTGGACTCTTATTGTATTTAAGCATTTTAATTTATTTTCGGGAATTATTTGATGTAATAAGGCCATAGTTGAACTAATTTACTTTTCTTTTGTTTATTATGTTACGAAATTTTAATTATTAAAGATTAAATCATTTTTATTTAAAATAAACTCTATTTATTTTGTCACCTAAAATCAATGGGTTTTCATTATAAAATCGAATTCATTTTCAACTCAAGCCCAACCCAAAACAATATTTTTTTTAAAATCGCACAAGTTTTTCCTAAGAAGCAAAAGAATTTGAACCGGTTTTTCTTGGGGAACATACCAGATCCGGTCACGGCTCGTGGGCCGGGTTTGGGATGTTTCAGTGACTCTATCACAAACTCTGTTTCTGGTGGCTTTTTGCCATTTCAGCTTGGTGACTCTGTCACAAACTCTGTTTCTGGTGGCTTTTTGCCATTTCAGCCTGGTGACTCTGTTACAAACTCTGTTTCTGGTGGCTTTTTGCCATTTCAGCCTGGTGACTCTGTCACAACTCTGACGATGAGCAGCACGACTGCCATCAACGGCGTGTAACGGTGCGGGTTGATTGTAGAAATCCCCTATGGTGTGAACGGCTGGTACGGGAGGCGTGTAGCGGATGGAAACTTAGGATTTGGGTTGGGCTTGCATAATTTTTTTGTTATATATATATATATATATATATATATATATATATATATATAAACTATTATTCTGTTCTGTGGGGCTAAGGCCCAAATCTAATGGTTCATAAGGGTTGCACACTGAGTCTCGCGACTCAATCAATTTCTTAACATCTTCAGGTAGCACCTAGTGCATCGGACCAGGCTGGAGAGGAGCGCAAGTTGGCCATGCAAAAGAACTCTTGGATTTAACAAGAAGACTCCAGTTTATTATTTTATATTTTTATTTAATGGGTTTTAAATTTTATTGTAATAAGGCCATGGGCCACTAGACTATTATTTATGTTTTGGTTTTATGTTGGGCTTTTATTACTGGGCTTTTAAGTTTTATGTTTTAAATTAAGTTAAGACATGTATGAAATTATAGTTTTTGTTTGAAATTCACCAAGGTAATTTATAACTTTATATTTTATATGAATTAATGAATTATTAGGTTTTCGGTATAAATGTTTAAACCTAGTAGTTGTTTTCCAAAATGCGACATGTTTTGTAAAATCCCTTAAGTGACATACCAGATCCGGTTGTAGCGTTTGGGCCGGGTTTGGGGTGTTACATTTTTGTTTGCTTATGTTTTCTAATTAATTGTGGATCTTTCAGCGAAAAAATAGTTGTTTTCGTAAAAGCATTTTATCGATTGTCATGCCAAAATCCAAGGTAAAAATCCAAAACCAAAACAATCCCAAATGTCCAGAGTCCAAAAATACAAAAGTCTCAAATCAAAACTTTAAATAAGTCAAATTTAAAGGAATAGCATTTACAGAAACATGGATATAATCGAGCTCCCGTCACACTGACTCTGTAACACCCCAAACCCGGCCCATTTAATCCGACCGAATTTGGAATGCCACTGCGGAACACTTTCGAAAAACGTTCTTACTTAAGAAATAAACCTTTTAAAATTTTGTCGAGTTTGGTAAAACATTTTCGTGACTTGTAATATTCTAAGTAAAAATCGAAGTTCATTATAAAAATATCGGATTTAAACTTTACTTTGAGGAAATAAAACCATTTGTAATCGATCTTTAAACTATCTTTCCATAATTGGGCATAATAATAATAATACTTAATAAATGGACTGAAATACTTTAGTGGGCCTTATTACAATACACACTTAATCAAAATACGGATAATGTAATTATTTAATTCATTAAATAAGAGATTCCTTTGCATGAAAATCCACTTTTGCATGGCCACCTTTGTATCCTCTCCGACCCGGTCCAAGCTTTACGCGCCACCTGAAAAGTTTAATAAAAATAGAGTGAGTCACCAAGACTCAGTGCATAGTTAATACACATGTCCTCACATATGGGCTTGGCCCATATTTATTCAATCCATATATATATAACATACAATTATAAATATGCAATTATGAATACACAATATTATAAATATGATTACGAATATACAATTACGAAGTCCAATCCACAAAGTGATCCACATATCTTTCTTTTGCACATTATTTCTTAAAGTCGTAGCCAAGCCACCGATCCCATAGGGATCCCACATATCTTTCAATTCACAAATCATCAAGCACGAATGCAGCACGAGGTTCGGATTAGACCTCTCACATAGTGTACACCCTTTTCTTCAATAGTCACATCACAAGTCTCATGCGTACGTATATGTACCATAGCAACATTTTGTACGAAACCAATATGTATATTCTATATATCATGGTCACATTTTACTCAGATCAATATACATCACATATCAATCACTTTATTTTACATTCATCAATAATCAATTATTATCGCAAATCACTGAAAGGTTAATATCATAACCTGATTATTCGATCACTTACCTTAGTATCCATACTTTTAGCCTTTATTTGGCTAACATGCATAACATATTCGTTTACATAAAACAACACATACAACACATATAATGAATAACAAACAAGAGTACAGTGCGATAACTACGCACCTGACTTTAGCGAGATCCTGATCTATCGATTCTAATATCAACTAAAATCTCGAAGGCTTCTGTTACTTTTACCGCTTAGCCCCTAGAACACACAACCAAAATCGGTCACACTTTGTACCAAAAACATGGCCTTAGGCCGAATACCATAAGTCATTTACCTTGAGCACTTTAATTCCCGAAATGGTCATTTGTGCTTCTTAATACTAGCTTGCTTATTTCTATCACGAAACACCATTTATTCCAGTCGATTAGCTCCCGAAGTCATCAAAAGTCCTACTAAAATATTGTTAGAATCGGCTCATACACAACTTTATAAACAAAAGCTCTTGGCCGAATATTACTCTTATCATTTACCTTGCTTGACAAAGTCCATTGAGCACTTCAACTCCCGAAAGACTCCTTTTAAGAGCCCTAACACTTGTCACACAAAAGAGCACTTATAAGAACTTAATGCACATTCGGCCTTCTTTAAAAATCAAGGTCTAACCTTTGATTTTGGGCACCTTAATAGAAAGAAATCTAAACTGATTGTTAGGGTATAACTTGCTTACCTAGTTTTCAAAGTCCCAAAAGATTTGCTTGCTTTGGTAGTTACCAAAGCTCCTTGCATAGCCGAAACCAATAGGCTTCATTAATACTCTCTAAAGTTGGCACAAAAGAAACACATCAATATGGCCTTTAGCATATTTGGCCATTCTTAGAAATCAAAGTCTAGCCTTGATTTCGGCATACAAAAAGGATAAGAACTAGATCAATTTGCAAAAAGGGTGAATACACTTACCACTGCCCAAATGTTTAGCACGTATGAACACTCCTTGAATCACTCTCTTAGGTTTGGCCATAACTAAGAATAATGCGCTATTGCTGATTTTCGGTTCCCAAAACCAAAAATGTATCACCCTAGGAAGTCCTATATTCGGCTAAAACACCATAAGAGGAAGAGAAAGGAAACTTTAACATGGTGTAATGACTAAAGGATTCGGCTAACATCAAAGTGAGGAAGCCATGCAAGCAACATTTTATTAGCCGAAAAGTTCTCTAGCTCCTCCAAGACCAAAGCTTCAAACTTGCTCTTTCAATCTCTCTCTCGGTCAAGAACAAACAAAAAAGAAAGAAGAGATCAAGCACAAACAATGGCCATGCACCAAAAATGGAACAAGGTCATTCGGCTATGCCTTTTCATTCACTAGGCCGGCCATGCAAAAGAAAACATGTGGGGAGATAGAAAACAAAACAAGAAAATTTGGCACCCATTGCTAATTTGAAAAACCCACCAAAATAGCTCCTAGAGAGATTCAAACGGCCAAGCATCCAAAAATGGGGAATAAAAATAGAATAAAATAAAAATATCCCAAGCAAAATTTCGGCCATGCTCTCTTGGCAACCCAAAAACCGACCAAGCTACCCTCTCTTTTTTTTCAAAACCAAAGGCCGGCCATGTCTCTCTCTTTGTTGCTAAATTCAATATTACTTTTCATTGTTTATTAATATCATCACCTAACTCATCCTTTAAAAATAATATTTAAACAATCCCATTGTTCTATGTAAACAAAATAATAAAAATAATGGTTCAAACTCATGCTTCTACAGCTTTGAAAACAACAAAAATAAAATAAGGGTAGTACCCATACCATGCGTGCAATCCCTTCCCAAAACTGCATGCGCGCGCATGGGCCATGCAGGCTATTCACGCGGGCCAAAACAAATCAAAGCTCCAGGTGCAGTCCCCAGGTCTCGAACCCGAGACCTGGAGAGGACTCCTCAATGCCTCAGCCATTCGGCTACTTGACTTTCATGTCAATATTGCTTGCCGAATTTCTTTTAAACCTTACCTTGCCAGTTCCCAGGTCTGAATACTAAAATGAAAATATAAAGCGCCTCATGCGCAACTCCCAAGACTCGAACGCGAGTCCTCAAGGAGTTATCCTGGCTACGTCCCGACCACTCGGCCCGTTTGAATTTCATGTCAACAAGCGCATTGAGATTTCTTTTAAGCCTTACTTCACTGGCTTCCTCATTTTAACGCTAGGAGCCGAAAAATAAAAACATCTGCGCCCCTAATGGGACTCGAACGCGAGTCCTCGCGATGGCCTCCTTGCTGCAAGCGTTTTAACCACTCGGCCAGTGTTTAATTCATGCTAATAACGCGCCCATAATTTGTTTTAAACCCTCCTTCAAAGCAACGCTATTTTTCAAAAATAAAAATGCTTTTGCTGCGCCTAAGACTCGAACCCTTGACCATGCTTGGCGCCAAACCTTAAGTGGCACACGGAAGCCACTATGCTACCTGGACTTTCATGTCCATAACTTCACAAAATTTATTATTAAGGCCTCTCTTAACCAATTTTACATTTTTAACCCCTAATTTTCAAAAATTTCCAAAATGCTCCCATTTTATCCTTGGGCTTTAGGAATTCTAATAACACATTAAAATCACTCTTGAGGCTCATTAAACTCGAGTTATTTACCAAACTCGCAACCCCTATTTCGGGATATTACAGACTCACCTAAGTTTGAGGGTTACCTGAAAATTATCAGACAAAGAGAAAGTGAGTTTTTTATAACTCAGTGTGTAACTCATAGCCAAATAGGATTTCAAATTCATTTACATGGCAGAGCAGATACCGACAAACATTTTTTACAAAATCAAAATCATATCAGAGTAGTACAGATGTAAATATATATGTATCTAGTCTTACCCCCATCCTCTACACACCAGCTCCGACCATCCCAACATACCATGTGGGGTATAAAACACCCACCCAGCCCTACACACTGCTTAGTGTCGATAAGACACTTTTCAGAATAATCGCAACAATGCTGCCAGTATAATGGTGAGTTATCGCCTCACATAGAACACTTCCTCCACATAATATATGTCCCACCCCATAGTTAGATATAAATAGAAATATCAGATACTAGAATTTATATATCATACATGCTCATATAACAAATGTAGAACATGATTTATACATAACAGATCATACATATCTCATCACAATACATGAATTTAAACATTATCTACATCATGTTGCATACTAACAGATTAACAGAATTCTTGCTTAATAGCTTACATAACCATATACCGACCTCAAAGAAGGCCCACAATTGATCGAGACGACATGTACGGCCCTAGGAAAAAAATTTGAATTTTGGGCCTACACACCCGTGTGGCCCATACTACCCAAATTGTCTAGACCGTGTATCATACACAGCCTCGCACACGACCGTTCATTGTTTTCCGGGTTTCTCGTTACACACCTGGTTCGATTTCGACGAGAACACAACCACAATACTCCCAAGACCTAAATACAACAAATAAAACAGTTAATTGCAGTATCTAGGCACAAGATGGCCAAGAATCGAACTCTTTCAAAACACCAAAAACTCCCCCATACTCTTACCGATAATTAGATTGCAACCGTATGAAATTATGATGTTGAAGGGGTGCCAAACGTCTCATGACTCTAACCTAAATGCAGCGAACTAATTAATCAACGATAACAAAATTTCACAACACCAATTGCATCCCAAAACCTAAATTAAACAATCAAAAAACTAACTAAAATGTAAGCTAAAATGAGTGGAATTGAAGACCCAACGAACACCAATCCAATGTTTAAAGAAGATTCCCAAAAGAAAATTGAAAGGACAGTTGAACCGATAAAAACAAGAAAGCAAAATTTTGCAATTTTAAATTGCGGCGTGGCTTAGGGGGAAACAATGGGAAACATGGGTTTTGGGTTTCTTTCTTCCTTCTTTTTTTATTAACTAAAAATAATTAAAACCAAAAGAAAAACATAAAATGGAATTGAACATAAATTAAATACTTGTTTTATTTATTTCAAAACAAGCCTAAAAGATAAAACATTTAAAAATAACTACTTGATTTATTATCAATATATTTTATTATTTTATTTTGTCCAACAAACTCATTTAAAATCCACTCCAAAATTATTTTGACAACAAAACATATTTTATTTAAAATCAGATAGGCTTAGGAACAAAACGATTGAACTGAGACTCAAACCCAAGACCTCCGACACAGAATTAAGTCATTTAACCACTGATAACAGATACTTAATTTATAACGAAATTCATAAAATAGACTTTAATAGATCAGGGCATTACATATTTACTGAGTGTTGGGCTTGCATCGGGGTATCTAGAGCAACTAATTCAGATTTGAAACTTTCCAAAACTTCAAGTTTACTTTGAATTTCTGTTAAGAAATCATTTTGGGTTTTTTTGAAAAGGTTTTAGGATTTCATAGGGTGTAAATATTAGTTCTTTAGAACTTTTTTCAGTTATTTCTTTTACTGATTCTTTCTTTATGAGTGGCTTTCTACCAAATTTTCAATATAATCTAATTATTTTCCTATTCTATGAAGATTGATATTTGTTTAGTTATTTTGTTATACTATCATTTTAATATCTTTTGATGAAATTTGTTCTCCTGCATAATAAGCTCTCATTCTTAAAGGACTTGCTTTTAAACCAATATTTTTACGAAGATATTGAACTTCCATTAAATGGGGATATTGAGATTCAACTTCTCCTTTATTGGTTTGTCGTCTAGTATTATTTTTTATTGCATTAATAGATTCTAAATAATATTCGTCAAATCATTCAAAGAAATTTATATGAATTCTATCGGTATTCATGAATTCATAATATTCTTGAATAATGTTGGCTTTTTTATTATTAAAAATTTTAAAGTAATCTTCTCTTTTTTGTTTATTTTTGTTGGAATAGAAGTGTTTCCTACACCATTCTTTATTGATCTCAAAAGATTTTTCTAAGACAAATTTTTTTTAAGTTTCTCCTTGTCTTACATTATTAGTTATTGATGAGTATGTTGGTGACATATTAGGCAAATTTTAGGGGCTCTCTTCCTGTTTGGCATAGATAGGTTGAGCTATATTTGAGGAATTATCTATCTCTTGTAAATTGGTCTTAAATGTTGTCAAGATAGAAGAGACAAAGGATATAACTATCTTAAAAATTGTTGTTTTTGTTTCAGATTTGGTTCTTCTTCTAAATTTAGCCTCCTAAAAGTTGTGTTGTTACTTCCTATTTCAAAGGAATGTCTTGGAGGCACTTTAAGTGGCCTGTTGAATATAAATTCAACCGTACCAACTTGGTGTTGGGAAATTTCACTTAGTGAAGTATTTTTAGTTGGAGTTGGTGTAACAAGGTCTGTAGCACCTTCAAGTTTTCACTATCAGGAAGGTTAATTTTATGACATTATATTGTTTTTGGGGCTGTGGTATGAGATCTTGAGGTATCTATTTCTATTAAAAGGGTTTCTCCTTTTGAGATTTGAAGTAAAGCCTTGGTATTGACTACATAATCCATAGCATTGAAGTGCAGTCGATAGACTATAGTTAATACTTCAGATCCAAGAAGCATTTTGTAATTATGGGTATGAATTTGAAGGGTCAAAGATTGTAAAATGTTTTTATCGGTTAAAGAAACCATAAAATTTGGGTAATAATTAAAACATATTGGGTTAGTACATAGGCTTGTTTCTATAGTTCCTAGTAAGGAGTCATTAAACATAATGTGTCTCTGGTCTCTTATGACAATTAAAATTAGATTTTTTTTTGCTTCAATACTAACAGGTTTGACACCAACTTGGACTAATCAAAAATGGGCGTATTTATGTTTTTGTTCTTTCAGTTTATTAATGAAGATCTTATCTAATAATTGGATTGTTTCATTTTTTTTTTTGAATAGGTAAACTTCTTTCTTTGTTTTTATAACATAACTACAAAAGACATTTAAATTTTCAAAAGTTTTTTTCTTATAAACTTGTTTTGTTAGAACTCTTTGGAGAGTCCAATTATCAAATCTTTCGGGAATATTTTCATAATGTTCTTCTTGTTCATTAACAATGTAATTAGAGGTTTGGTCAGACTCTTGGGATTGATTGGAAGCACAGCTTGCAGAAGAATTGGTTCTTCTAAGGAAAGAAAACATTCTTTGTTTTCTTATTTCCTACAAGAGGGTTCTACTATCAGGATTTTTGGATTACTATAGTTGACTACAGATATACTTTGTCCTTAACACGCCTAACCCATATCTAATTGGACTGTGTATTAATACTTAAGAAAAATAATAATACATTAATAAAGATAGTTAAACTAGAACTCGAAAATACTAAAAACAAATTGAATATTTTCAAAAGCTTATAAATACATGTTACTCCTTAGCTCTGATAATTGTATGGATGAGAATTGTATTGAAATATTGGAAATAATAATTTGAAAGCTTAAATTTGATTTGTTTAAAATTTAAATTTTTGAAAAATAAAAATAGCTTGAAAACTTAAATTGTGAAAGCTAGAAAATTTGGAAGAAACAAACTTTTGATCTCTGTACTGAGTGTTTGAAGTCATACCTTTTATTACAAAACTGAGAGTCTTTTATAGAGGGCTCTTTCCTCTTTACAACATCTTTGTTTAGGGGATCTTATCCCTTACAGCATATCCAAAACTACATAATTGCTACTTTTCAGATGATCTATTCTCTAATTACAAACTTTTTTTTCTTTCTACAAAGAATCTTACCTTTTTTCAAGGAATCTTCACTATTCATTGTAGAGAATCTTTACTGTTCATTGCAGAGAATCTTCTCTATTCATGCAAGAGAATTTTACTATTTTGTTGAACTAGCTTTATTTTTTAAATTATTTTGATATAATAAACATATCTTTAAAATATAAATATGTTGTTTGAACAAAGAACTAAAAGCATGAATAATATTTCAAAACTTCCTAACATCTTAAAAATGTAACGCCCCGATTTTTCTTTAATTTTGGCTTTTGTAAATTTGTGACAAATATATGTCTGCTTCAGTGGTTAAGTGTTCTAGGATTGTTTGAGAAGTCTTGGGTTCAAGACTTAGCTTGGGCAAATTTTGGGTTTTTATAAAATAAAGCCTTTTTGTTGGTTAGTAGGCTTATAAGTATTTATTTGTAAGTACATGCCAGAATGGGCCTGTTGGTCTGGAGGTTAAGAAATGTGTCAAGGTACTGAATGTCCTGTGTTCGGATCCCGGCGTAGGCATTATTTTTACCGGTCACGTCCAGAGTGTTTGCGTTGGACTAAAAATCTGATAGTAGGGAGAGAATTAAGGGGAGAGATTAGGGGGTTAGCAGATTTCCTTTTTCAAAATTTTAGGCTATCACCCGTTTCCAAAAATTTCCTAACACCATTCTCCTTCTCCTCCCCTCCTTGCTACCGAATTTTTCCCCTTCCATTGATTCTTTGCTGCCAAAATTTTATTGCTCTCCCTCCTATCCCGATTGTTCCTTCTTTTAATCGTTTCTATAATACATATTTGGGAAGCACTTTCGATAAGTTTAGTTTAGTGAATCTTAACTTTGTTGTGGTCAAGTGTTAATGAAGGGTTTCATTTGTTGTTAGGGGTTAATTGAAGGACTGAAGGTTGGTCATAGATGTGTTAAAGTGCATGGAATTCTTGTTCTTGCTCGAGGGTAATGTTTTATTGGAAAAGACTGAATACCTCGTTATAAGGTTTGCTAAAATTTTGTTACTATCACTGAAATCAGGTTTGGATTATGGATTCTTAGGTTCTAGAGCGCTCGTGGTTGCTTTAGCGTCGATTCGATACCAGGTGTGTACCCGAAAACTCAGAAAAAGAGGTTTCACTAAAAGCTAAAAACCTCACTGTCAACGCCACAAGGGCATGTGGTAGCCCGTGTTGTAGGCCGTGTGCAAGATTGTAAGTCACCACACAGTCGTGTGATCGACGAGCCAGGCCGTGGGCAGTTGACACAGCCGTGTGATGGCCGAGCAAGGCCGTGTGTGAGACACAAGCTCGACCAATTGGGCTGTGTGGGCCACACGGGCATGCAGGCCCACACAAGTGAACCACACGGGCATGTGGGATTTTGGGCCAAGCCGTGTGATCCACACAACCAAGGCCAATTTGGGTTGCGTGGGCCCACACGGGCAGATCATAAGGGCATGTGAACCAATTTTCATGAAATGTTCTGAAAGGCTGCACGGGTCGACCAAGTCGACTGTGAACCTAATGAAGGGTCGGTAAGCAGTACTTAGACCCGTAGTTATGTGGTCTGATTATGTGAAATATGTACTGAACATGTTACACTTAGCATGTATACTGATTTGAATGCTTGGACTGTTATGTGCATAAAAGCATGTCATATTATGTATGTTGCATTGCATCGAGGTGGGTTGATGATGTTTGGAGGAAGTATCTGAAAGGCTCTTAAGCCTGTTATCTGGCAGCTCAGCTACAACTTTCTGATTATGTGCCGCATTCAGTACAACATGGTGTGTAGGGATGGATGGGTTGATTTCATCCCCACATGGTGTGTAGGGTTGGATAGAGTTGGTGTGTAGAGGCTGGTGGGTAGGATTCTGCTATTCTGTTCTGATCTGCATATTATGTCTGAAATGAGCTAAGGCCCTAAAATATATCTGACTCTATATCTAAGTGGGCTAAGGTCCACACCGTTTGTGTAATTGGCTTAGACCCGAACTGTGAATTTATGTCTGTTATCTGATATTACTGTGTGTATGTTTTCTATGAGGATTACACGTTGAGTTTGCGAAAACTCACCCTTTTCTATTTAATATGTTCAGGTAATCCCCAATAGTAGACGGGTCGGTGCAACGGAGGACTGGGCGGTGACCACGGTCCGGGACCTTTACGGTTTTTAATTCTATTCATGGTTTTAATTATATCTAGGAAAAAAGTTTATGTAATATGGCCTTTACGGATTTTTGTTTAAAGTTGGAATTTTTATTTTATAACTGCTAGCAGTAGGATAAGACGCGAGTTTTCAAAATAAACAAATGTTTTATCAAAATATACATGAATTCGTAAATTATTTTAAAAGCTTCCGCAACGTATAATGTTTTGAAAGCGGATAATGAATGAACAAACGACACATTTTGACGGTAGCCTATGATATCTAAAAATGGTTTTATCGTAAGTACATTTTCTAAAGCACTATCATGTGACATCGCCAGATTTGGCCATAACGTCTAGGCCGAGTTTGGGGTGTTACATCTAGTGGTATCAGAGTCAGGTTGCAAAACGCAGCTGTAGATTTGGGATTTAAAAGTTTGTTTTAAAGAAACAATTTTTTTTAAGTGATTCAAAATATTTTTAAGTGTTCTGAACTCTGTTTAAATTTGTTTGAAAATACTACTTGCATGCTTGAAACAACCAATGGGTAGTATACTGTACTAAACACTCTAGGCAGTGTAAACTGAAAACTGTAGCGAAATTGAAAATTGTAGTAAGACTATGATTTGCGATATCAAATTCTAAACTTCTAAAATTGTTCTGCATAAAATATCTGTTGATAAATATCGGAACTGCAACTAATGCATAAAAATGTTAATCCATATAAACTCCAAATTTACGATGAGCGCACAAGGTATCCACAGACGGGGTACTAGAGGCCGTGGTAGAGGCCGTAGTGGGGCTCGAGCTGGGTCTTCAGCATCTGAAAATTTGCCTAATCTAGATACGAGCGAGACACCGATCTCACCTGCTACATAGACTTGGTCTCATAATCGTGAGGCTGGGGATGACACACTATCCCGAGCCATCTATGGATTTTAGAGAGGGTCACTGGGCCCAACACCAAATCTAAGGGCCGTGGGTCGGTTACGAAATGACTCCGATCTAATGAGGCTGAATTATTCAGGGGTGTCACTAGAGTCGCCCCTAGCGTGGCCGAATATTGGATAGAGGCCACGGAAAGAATTATGGATGACCTGGATTTTACCACGGAGCAGAAGCTTAAGGGGGTTGTTTCTTTGCATCGCGATGAAGCTTACCAGAGGTGGCTGACGGTTAAGGAGGGCACCCAGCCTGACCGATTGACTTGGGACTACTTTAAGACGGCTTTCCAAAGTAAGTACGTGGGAGCAAGTTACATTGACGCTAGGAGGCGTGAGTTTCTTAATCTCACACAGGGGGACCGTTCAGTGGCCAAGTATGAGGCTGAGTTCCTGAGATTGAATCGTTATGCGCGGGGCATGGTGGCGACTGAGCATGAGCGATGCGTCTGTTTTGAAGATGGACTCAGGAATAGTTTGCGAGTTTTGATAGCTCCGCAGAGGGAGCGTGACATTTTTGCTTTGGTTGAGAAGGCGAATAACATTGAGGAGGTTAAGCGTACTGAATGCCAAAACCGATAGAAAGGAAAGAATAAGAGGGAATCAGAACCCTTGAATTCTGTGATGAGGCCTAAGAAGAAGGTCAGGTCTGATAGGCCAGTGAGAGTTAGGCCTCCTGTTGCACCTACTGGGGTGGCGTTTTGTGGGCACTGTGGTAGACGCCATCCAGGCGAATGTTGAAGGATGACTGTGGCATGCTTGAGATGTGGGTTGACTAAGCATCGTGTCAGGGATTGTCCATTAAGAACCAATTAGATGCAAGCTGCAGGTACTAGTACTGCGCAGCCATCAGGAGTAGCTCAGCAACCACCTAGGGGCCGAGGTTAGGCTAGAGGTGGAAACGACATGGGCCGAGGGTAGACAGCATTGGGTAGAGGTGCTGGATCGACTGAGGTGAGGTAGCATGTACTTGTTATGCTGCTCATCGCCGTGAGGACCGAGATGCTTCGGACGTCATCATGGGTATGTTTTTAATGTTTGATGTACCATACTTGGCATTGATAGACATAGGCTCTACACACTCTTACGTAGCTAGTGATGTGTCTGAAACTATGGGGATTCTAGTTGAGGGTACTTCTAGTGAGGTAACCGTTGTGAGTCCGTCGGGAGAGTTTATACGAGTGAGTAAATTGTTTAGAGACGTCCCGTTAGAGGTTCAAGGGACAATATTTCTGGCTGATCTAATGAAGCTTCCATTTGGGGAGTTCGATTTGATTCTGGGAATGGACTGGCTGGTCAAACACCGGAAAAGTCTAGACTGTGCGACCAAGAGGGTTGTTTTGAGAATCGACGAGGACAACGAGGTAGTGGTGATTGGGGAGCGTCGAGACTTCTTGACTAATGTTATTTCTGCGTTGGTGGTAGAGAAATTGGTACGGAAAGGATGTGAGGCATTCCTGGCCTACATCAGTGTTTCTGATTCTGGGGACTCTTCGGTTAAGGACATCAGAACTGTAAGGGATTTTCAGATGTTTTTCCTGAGGAGTTATCGGGTTTGCCTCCGAGCCGTGAAGTAGAATTTGGGATTGAACTCATTCCGGGTACAGCTCTGGTGTCTATTACACCCTACCGAATAGCATTGAATGAGCTTACAGAGCTTAAGGCTCAAATTCAAGAACTGTTAGATCATGGATTCATTCATCCTAGTTTGTCTCCATAGGGAGCACCAATGTTGTTTGTGAAGAAGAAAGATGGGACAATGAGGATGTGTATCGACTACCAGCAACTGAACAAGCTGACTATCAAGAATAAGTACCCACTACCGAGAATAGATGATCTATTCGACTAGTTCAGAGGGGCTTTCGTGTTCTCCAAGACTGATCTATGGTCAGGATACCACCAACTGAAGGTTAAGGAGGGCGATGTGCATAAGACGACATTTAGGACTCGGTATGGACATTACGAGTTCCTAGTGATGCCATTTGGACTGACAAATGCACCAGCAGCTTTTATGGATCTGATGAACCGAGTGTTCCAGCCCTATTTGGATCTATTCGTGGTAGTCTTCATTTACGATATTCTGGTGCATTCGAAGACTAAGGACGAGAATGATATGCATCTCCAAGTGGTATTACAGACTTTGCGTGAGAAACAGTTGTATGTGAAGTTCAGGAAGTGTGAGTTCTGGCTCTGGAAAGTAACCTTTTTGGGGCATGTGGTTTCTGCAGAGGGGATTCGTGTTGATCCTCAATAAGATTGAGGCTGTGTTGGATTAGAAATAGTCGAAGAATGTGTCTGATATCTGCAGCTTTTTGGGGCTGGCGGGTTATTATCAACGTTTGTAAAAGGGTTCTCCTTGATTGCAGCACCGTTAACCAAGCTTCTGCGCAAGGGATTTCCCTTTGTCTGGACTGATAAGCAACAAGAGAGCTTCGTGAAGCTCAAATCTATTCTGACTCAGGCTCCGATTCTGATACAACCTGAATCTGGGAAGGATTTCGTCGTATAAAGTGATGAGTTGCATGTGGGTCTGGGTTTCGTACTGATGCAGGATGGTAAGGTGGTAACTTATGCTTCACGTCAGCTTAAGACGCATGAGGCTAACTACCCAACGCATGATTTGGAATTGGCTGCTGTGTTCTTCGCTCTAAAAATTTGGAGGCACTACCTGTACGGTGAGAAGTGTACTATATACATTGATCATAAAAGCCTCAGATACCTCCTCACTCAGAATGAGTTAAACCTTAGGCAGCGTAGATGGGTTGAATTGATTAAGGATTATGACTGCACCATCGAGTACCATCCTGGTAAGGCCAATGTGGTGGAAGATGCTTTGAGCCGTAGGGCGATAACTGATCTGAGAGTGATGTTCACTCAACTCAGTTTATTCGACAATGGGAGTATGTTAGCAGAACTTCATGTTAAGCCTACATGGATTAATCAGATCAGAGGTAAATAGATGGGGGATAAGTTGCTTGAGTTATGGTTCCGTTAAGTAGAGAATGGGGATACTACTGATTTTGGGATTAACAGTGATGGGATACTTTGTTTCCGTGGTCAGATCTATGTGCCGAATGATGAGGATTTAAAACATTCGATTCTGAGGGAGGTGCATAGTAGTCCCTATGCTATGCATCCCGGTGGGAACAAGATGTATTGAGATCTCCGAGAGCTGTACTAGTGGCCAGGGTTGAAGCGTGAGGTTACTAACTTCATTGCTTGCTATTTGACTTGTCAGCAGGTTAAGGCTGAGCATCAGTTGCCTTCGGGGTTGCTGCAGCCAGTGAAGATTTCGATGTGGAAATGGGAGCGAGTAACTATGGACTTCATTAGTGGGTTGCCTTTAGCACCGACTAAGAAGGATTCTGTCTGGGTCATCGTGGACCGATTGACCAAGTCTACCCACTTCATTCTGGTCAGGACAGACTTTTCTCTCTAGAAGTTAGCTAAGCTATATGTATCTAAAATTGTGAGATTGCATGGGGTTCCCGTCTCGATCAACTTCGATAGAGATTCTCGCTTCACGTCTCGGTTCTGGAAGAAGTTGCATGAAGCTCTGGGTTCAAGGTTAAACTTCAGTACTACTTTCCATCCTCAAACAGATGGTCGGTCAGAGAGGGTGATTCAAGTACTGGATGACATGTTGAAGAGCTGCGTTATAGATTTTTGAGGCAGTTGGGAGGAGTATTTTCTATTGGCAGAGTTTGCCTACAATAACAGCTACCAGTCTAGCATCCAAATGGCACCTTACGAGGCCTTGTACGGTCGTAAGTGTCGCACTCCTTTTTGCTGGACTGAGTTGGGTAAGCTACATGTTCTGGGTTCGGAATTGGTTTCTGAAACTAAAGATAAGGTCCGATTAATTCGGGATCATCTGAAAGCGGCATCTGATAGACAGAAGTCCTATGCCAATCTGAAGAGGAAAGATATTGAGTATTCAGTGAGGGACTTAGTTTTTCTCAATGTCTCGCCATGGAAGAAAGTTTTGAGGTTCGGTCGCAAGGGTAAGCTGAGCCCTCGATTTATTGGGTCGTACTGTATTCTGAAACGAGTGGGGCTAGTTGTGTACCAGTTGGAGCTTCCTCCGGAGTTAGATCGCATTCATGATGTGTTCCATGTCTCAATTTTGAGATGCTACTGCTCTGATCCCACGCATGTTGTTCCTATTAAGGACATTGAGGTTAGACCAGATCTGACGTTTGAGGAGGAGCCTGTCCAGATCCTGGATCATGAAGTTAAAGTCCTGCAGAGGAAGTCTATTCCTTTAGTGAAAGTGCTGCGGCAGAATCATAGCATGAAAGAGGCCATTTGGGAGCCAGAGGATTCGATGCGGCAGCAGTATCCTTACCTTTTTTGATCAGGTAAAATTTCGAGGACGAATTTTTCTTTGAGGGGGTAAAGTTGTAATGCCCCGATTTTTCTTTAATTCGGCTTTTGTAAATTTGTGACAAATATTTGTGTGCTTCAGTGGTTTAGTGTTCTGTGAGTGTCTGAGAAGTCTTGGGTTCAAGACTTAGTTTGGGCAAATTTTGGGTTTTTTATGGAATAAAGCCTTATCGTTGGTTAGTAGGCTTATAAGTATT
This sequence comes from Gossypium australe, assembly GCA_005393395.2. Classification (NCBI taxonomy): domain Eukaryota; kingdom Viridiplantae; phylum Streptophyta; class Magnoliopsida; order Malvales; family Malvaceae; genus Gossypium; species Gossypium australe. The sequence continues at coordinate 19,911,907 of CM016615.1, forward strand.
TATTTGAAAGTACATGCCAGAATGAACCTGCTGGTCTGGTGGTTAATAAATGTGTCAAGGTACTGAACGTCCTGTGTTCGAATCCCAGCGTGGGTATTATTTTTGCCTGTCACATCTAGAGTGTTTATATTGGACTAAAAATCTGATAGTAGGGAGATAATTAAGGGGAGAGATTAGGGGGTTAGCAGATTTCTTTTTTCAAAATTTTAGGCTATCACCCAATTCCAAAAATTTCCTGACGCCATTCTTCTTCTCCTCCCCGCCTTGCTGCCGAATGTTTCCCATTCCATTGATTTTTTGTTGCCAAAATTTTACTGCTCTCCCTTCTAACCTGGTTCTTCTTTCTTTCAATCGTTTCTGTAATACATATTTGGGATGTGCTTTCCGTATGTTTAGTTTAGTGAATCTTAACTTTTTTGTGGTCAAGTGATGGACCTCGAAACTAACTAATATTTTGACAAAGGCAAGCGCACCTATCGAACAATAGTTTAGCTTTGGTGAGTCTAGAATATCGTATCCTCAAGGACTAAAATTACTACTAATAACTTTCTTTTTATTATCTAGCCTAATAATTAAGGGATTTTGTTTCAATCTAAAATTTAACTAACTATATAATTAACAATGAACGAAACAGAGAGTGAAGAAATAATCGAATAAACCAATGATAAAGACAATACCCAAGGAAGAATCCACCTAGACTTCACTTATTATTCTAACTCTGAATTAAACGATTTCTTCACTTGTCTTAATCCATAGAAATCCCTAAATTATGTTAGTATCTCTTTCGAGACTAAGAACAACTGACTCTAGGTTGATTAATTGAAATCTCTTTCTAATTAAAACCTCTATCGTCGCATTAACTCGATCTATGGATTCCCTTATTAGATTTGACTCTAACCCGGCAAATTTATGTTATCTTATTTCTAGGGTTGCAATCAACTCCGCTTAATTATGCTAGATCTTCTCTTAAACAGGGACTTTTGATCCACTGAATAAGCACATTAAACTTGAATTAATATCCTGAAAATATTAAAGCAAGGGTTAAGAACACATAATTAAGAACAGGAACAAGTATTTATCATGTATTTTAGATAATTAAATAATAAGATTCATCTAGGTCTCATCCTCCCTAGGTATTTAGGAAGTTTAGTTCATAACGCAGAAGGAAAACATATTAGAATAAGGAAAACTACAAAACATAAGAAAACCCAAAAACTTCAAGAGAAATTGATAGGAGATCTTCAGTCTTGATGGGGATCCTTCTTCCAAGTTGCTCCCAATGGTTGTCTTCGAGTATTTTCTGCTTTCTGCTCCGTGCCGTCCTTTTAGGACCTTCCCTAGGGTGTTTATATAGGCTTTGGAGCACCTTTCTTAGCCCACAAGTAGTCTTTCTCGAATAGAATTAGACTTGGTTTCGGTAGGGACACGCCCGTGTGAGATAGCATAGCCCGTGTGAGATTCTTCTCGTCACAAACGACCGTGTGGTCTGCCATTGTACGATAGTCCAAGCCGTGTTGATTTCTGAGGTAGGCCCATTTTGTCCCTTTTTGGCCTGTTTCTCGTTCTTTTCGATTCCCTAAGCTCTCCTGAGTGTAAAACATGAAATTCAAGGATTAGGAGCATCAAATTCATCAAATCTAATGAAAATTCATCCAAAAATAAGCCAAGCATGGGGTCAAACTATGTATAAATTATGGTTTATCAAATATCCCCACACTTAAGTCTTTGCTTGTCCTCAAGCAAAATCCTCAACTCACAATTAAAATTAACTTCCTCAATTCATACTTCTCATCGATAATGTCTCATCATAATTCGTAGATAATTCATACATTGATAATTTAACTAAAAGAGTCCTAAAGATTCAAACAATTTAAGTCATAAATATTTGTAGCACAAAAACATAGGTGTTTCGCCTTATCTAAATAATTACCTTTGATTCAAAACCGACAAGAATTGACATCCTCACTAAAGATTCACTCAAATCACTCAAAGTGTTTAAGGTTCAAATTAAGCACTCAAAAGTCAAACATGAAAAGTTATTACCATAGGCTTGCATGAAAATCAGATCTCCACCACTATAAAATGAGATGATACACAAATCAAAAGGACTTTAAAAAAGGGTTGTAATGAGGCTTGGTTTAGAGCTGTGGATAAAGGCTGAATTAGAGGGTTAAAATCGAGATCGAATTGACAATTTACCTAACTAGAAAAATGAACTAATACTGAATAATTACATTAATTGAAAATTATTCACTAATAACACTAATTTCTTCTCAAAATATGAAATTAATCGTTTAAGCTCAAATAACATAGAAAAATAATGAATATATATTTCCAACTTCTTCTTTTTTTAAGAACAAGAACAAGTAAGAAATTAACAACTGAAATAGAGAACATAGTTAGGCAACTGATCTAATCAAATCTCGACAAAAAGGGGTTAATAAAATAGGGAAAATTCTTAATGAATCAAAAAGAATGAGTCTTGGGTTAAAATTAAGGGTGAATCAAGAAAAGGTTTATTAGGATCAAAGGGATTCACTAGGGGTTAATTATAAAGGTAGGCTTTTTGGGATAAGTGGGTTAATGTAACACCCCAAACCCGGTCAAAGCGCTACGACCGAATCTGGCATGTCACAGGGAAGAAAATGTTTTGAAATCAAGTTGGAGAGAAATCTTTAGCAATTTTTGTAAAAAGAGTCGAATATGGAATCGAGTGAACTGTTAAAACATTTTGTAACTTTGGTGAGATTTATTAAATCCAAGTTCGTATTAGGGAAATTGTTGAAATCAATTTGAGACTTAGTTTAGAAAAGTGAAGTTGCCTTATTCTCAATGCTTGGAAGTTACCCGATGGTAAAAGTTTGTAAAATGCCGAAAATTCATTTAAGTTTTGAAAACACTCGTTTAATAATTCATTAAGCATGCTTTTAATGTTTAATAATTTTTTTTCAAAAGAAATGCAAAACCAAACGATTAACCCAAAATTTAATCTAAGTGGCCTTATTACAACTGAAAACCAAACTCAAATTAAAAGTAAGTCCAAAATAAATAATAAAGTAAAAACCAAAAATCTTGTGCATGGCCACCTCGTCCATCCCAGCTCCATCTCCGCGGTCTAGGAATCATCTGCAAAATGACAACGGAAGGGGTGAGTCACCGAGACTCAGTGTGCAAATCCCCATCCAAAGATGTTAAGCTCTTACACAGTTTCAATAGCCAAGATGCATGTCATGCAACCCATCCAACCTAAGTTTCCATCCGAGTCTCCCAAATCTACCCCTTGTGGCACCTAGCCACTGGTGGTACCTAACCACTGGTGGTTCCAAACCACTGGTGACCGAAGTCACAAATAATCGTTGGTGGGGCCAACCCACTGTGTGGTACCTAACCACTGGTGACAATCCCTTATCTCGATATATGAGGCCAACCCACTGTGGTACCAAACCACTGGGACGAGTCACAGTAATAGCATATGTGGTACCTAACCACTGGTGGTTCCAAACCACTGAGACTTAGTCAAAATATCATAGTGAGTGAGGCCAACCCACTGTGTGGTACCTAACCACTGGTGACAGCCTGAAAATCATACCTTCCCCCTCCTCTCATTACCCATTTCTCGATATACATGCTTACAATCAAATATGCTCATGTTTATCATATAGAATATCATGTGTAAAATAACATGGCTCTCACAGATTTCAATATATGCAATTAATGTTAGCAACATAACAAACTTACCCGGCATCCATGCTTTTACCCACAAGGGTAACTTAGTGATCTCTACCGTCACTCCGGCTTTTAACAATACATAACTATAGCATATTAAACAAAGAAAGTGTGTAAGAGTTACACACCTGATTACTCGTAACACGATACCCTTTATGTCGACACACTCGTTAATGGGCACTACCGTTATCTGCCTACTCTTCTGCTCAGAAGCTAGCCCACACCCAGGTGGCCAATCGTGAACCACAGACACAGCTCTCCTCTTGAACTTAGGGGCTGGGTTCACAGATCCATCCCCTCCCAACGCTTGGCTATCATTTGAGTCCATGAACCCCTTAGTCACTAACCGAATTAACGCTCTGAATATGGACCAATGGAAATATGAACCCGAATGGAAAGGTCTCTTACCTAGATTGACAGATACTGGAGATTCAGTGACAACACCTCCACCTACAATCGGCCAAGCACCCACATAAGGCCAAATAGCTATTCGGCTTTGGCATGACAACCCGAAATAGATATCACAAAATAGAGAAATCGCCCCTTACCTTCCTGATAGATTCGATCACCACAACCCCCTAAAGATGATTTAGCAAAGGCTAAAGCAAGAGAAAATCTAATAAGAAAACTGAAAATAGAAGTATCGAACTTCAACAGGACGCTTAGAGATCTCGGCTTTTCTTACCATAGCAAACAAAATAGAGAAAGGAATAGAGATGTGAGAATGCTAGGAAGATTCGGCCATAAGAACCAAAAGAGAAAGAAAGAGAAGAAAAAAAAGAAAGGAGAAGCAATGAGATCTTACCCGATTATGGGTTGAGATTTCGGCTTTGAGAACCAGAGAAGGGAAATAGATTTCGGCACCTAAGGAGATTAAGAGAAAACACAAGAAGAGAAGGAAAACATGGCAAGGGTATTCGGTTTTTGCAAGAAATCAAAGATGAGAAGAGGGTTAGAGAGTTTCGGCCTTTAGAAGCAATTGAGAGAGGAGAGAACACCAACCAAGTAAGGAAGGTTTGGCTAACAAGAGATGGAAGAGATAAAGAGAAAGAATGGAAGATGGGGTTTTGGTTTAGATGTTGAAGGCAAGAAAAATAAACAAAGATAATGAGTGAAGGTTAATGTAGTTTCGACCAAACACCACAAATAGAAAAGAAGAGAAGGCTTAGGGAACAATTCAGTTTTAACAAAAAGAAAAACAATAAACTCTTGGTACTACCTAACTAAGCCGAAAATGCTCAACACCTCCCTAAGGCTATCTTAACATTCGGCCAGTCCCAAGAGATGCACTGGTCTGCCAAAATGCCAAGTTACCAACCAAAATAGCACCTATAGCTAGCTTCCCTTTGAATTTCGACACACCCCTCCCCCAAACACCAAAACCGAATGCTCCACCACACCTTAGCCACTCAAAAATTCGGCTAACACACACTCCAACTCAATCCCTTCTTTTTCTCCTTATTTTTCTCCTAATCACACATTCAAACCTATTTGAATGTTTCAAACTCCTCATTTTTCTCTCTTCCATTCATCCCAATCTGTTGACTCCTTCAACCCTTATCCACCAAAGTCCATCTCGAGCACAACTCCTCTGGTCTTGGCGTCAAAAAGATATGCACAAAAGGGGACTTCCGCAGCTCGAACCAAGGCTATATCCACTTACATGAGGCGTCACTTCCTTGAGCCTTAAGTGGCGCCTCCTTGCCACTCTACCAAGGCACTTCTTGTGTCACAACTTGCCCCCTTAACACCTAACCCACTCAGCTCCCCCTTCTAAGTGCCCAAAAAGAAAGTTTTTCATAAGGCTCTAGCCTACCCCTGGCTCATGCCTAGACCCAGAAATAGCCTAAACTAGCATGACATCCATACTATCTACATGCAAACAAATAAAATGCAAAGGCCCCGATTTAAGGATGTTACAGTTAAAACCTAGGTGTCTTTATCATCTCAGTATATCAAATCAAAAGTGTGGTCTCGACATGCATAATCGAAGCAAGTTCTAGAATAACAAATCAATATTGACACACTCATAACCAATAATAAAGTGAGCAAGAAAAATGTATGCTCTAAAAGGCTCAAAATCTCACAAAAATTATGTTTTTTTTTTATGTCAACCTTTCAAATTTCAAACTTCAAAGTAATATTTAAATTTAGGGAAACAACCTAACAAATTTTTAATTCTGAAAATAGACTTATCATGTTTGATTCTCTAATGTCTTAAAGTTTAAACCATCAATGCACAATTACCTATGACTTAATTCAAAACATATCAATAAAAATTATAAATCAATCCAAATTAAGTCTAATAGTAATATGAGTAGATTACTTGAGAACAAGATAAAATTCAGGGATTTTTCTGATAATCAATTAAGTAACCCCCCACACACACTTAAGACGTACATTGTCCTCAATGTACAAAGATAGATAATAGCAATGTAAGTAGAAAATCATAAGAGAAGGAAGGAGGTGAAACTTCCTGAATTATGGATGAAATCCTTAGAAAATGAAAATTGTAGAAATAGATCTAATGAGAAGCAAGATGAACTAGGTAGAGGTGAAGGTAGGGGAGAATACTCCAGGAGTTTGTTCGTTCCTTAGTAACACCTTGAACCTTTTGACTGCAGAGTCATCAGTAAAGTTTTAGGGAGTGTTATTAATAGACTTCGTTATGGTTACTCAATAATAAACAACCAGAGATATAAAGAAATCAAAATATACTAATATAAATCAAAGATAAAAAAGATAAAGAGAAAGAGTTTAAAAATTAAAATAAAAAGAAAAAGAAAAAAATGAACTCAAAGGTCCTCATCAACAGATGGTTCTCGAGGTGGGGGTGTGGTGATATGTAGAAGTGCTGATAAATCTGTTGTAGAGTCACCTCGACACCGTCGAATCGTCGAGTGTTGTCATTGAATTGTTGGGTGTAGTACTGCTCGAAACGAGTGAGGCGCTCAGATATGTCAGTCAATGAAGCAGCCGCATGAACTGGTCGATGAGGTGGTGGTGGCGCAGAAGGTGGCTCCTTATGATGTAAAGGGACATCATCAGTAATGTTCTCTGGGTCATCCTGATCGGTGGCTCGTGATAGACGGTACTGAGGAGGATCAAACTCACGAGGACACTCAATCATCCTCATATGAAGCATCGTTGAGATGCCCTGTGGGGACATCTGCTCCATAAGCATGACCGAGGAGGACTGAGTTATGGTGTTGATGAGGCCAATGTATCGAGCCAGGTGCGTCACATATGGGCCAATGGAGAGGACCCCCTTCCTATGTCGCTCTGTCTGTTGCCGAATGGTGAGGGCGATGAAGTAAGCTAAATCGAACACGTGCCCATGTGCCATGCTCCATAAAAAGTAGGCGTCGTAAGTGTTGGTGATGCCAGTGCTCTCTCACCTACCTATCAAAGTCTGAGCCAGGATGGCGTGCAAATACCTCAAGGATAGGGCGAGAGCTGATGCCTTGGAGCGACTGGGATCGTAGGTAGCCGAGGCAGGAACTAAGTCTCTCCAACAGGAAGAAGGGGAGTAGTGGATGTGGCGATGAAGGTTCTCGAAGTCGTCGTCCTCCATGAATTCCTCGATATAAAGTCCCAAAGCGACCCCAAACTCTGGGATACTCAACTCAAGTACTAAGCCTCCAAGGTGGAACTGGACTGTGCCTGGATCGTTGAAGTTTGTCATAACCGCCTGAAGGTGAAAGGTGGTACAAAGCTCCAAATTAAGCTCTAAGTAGGTCGGCTCGATAATCTCGAAAGAATGCCCCCATGGGTCAGTAGTTAATAGGGCCCGAACTGCGTCAGCTAGTTGGGCCTGCTCTAAGGCTGCCTAATCAATACATCTCCCCACGCCGAGGGGTTGTGCACGAAGTATCTGAAAAAGTTCCTCCTGGGGTCTCAGGGGAAACTGTAGAAAAAGATGGCGTACTTCGGCAGATTCACTCGTAGAGGTAGCACCAAGTCCCTTCCGCTTTTTCAAAGCGAGGATAGCAGTCTTTTTCCCACGTGGAGGAGTCATTATATGCCTGCAAGATAAAGTATTCAACATTAGTAGAGTAAGGTAGAAAAATCACGGAATATGTTCCCAAATAAATCAAAAATTCGGAATATAAACCAGTGAACCAGAGTATCAAAATGGGGTTACCTGTGATGAAGTTGTGGTTTTTAGATGCAAAGATTTATTAATGTAAGATACTAACTAATAATGATTAAGTAGCAATGAGCCTAAAAGTGTTACAGTAATGAGACTAATCAACAAGACTAATGGGAATCCCAGAATGCATGGGATTATCAAAATCAGTAAGCTACCAAGAGCAAAATCATTGTCAAGTTTCAATTAGTATAGAGAATGAAAATGTGACAAATTCAACCTAATAATTAATATGAGTATACTTAGCAACTCAACCTAAAATGGACTCACAGTAATAAAAATGAATAATGAACTAAAAAGTGAAGGGGAAAGAGTAAACCGATGGAGATGTTAAGGCGGCGCACGGATATGGTGGTCGCACACGGGCGTGGACTGCAGGGGTTGGTGCATGTGTGAAAGAAAGGGAGAAGAGGAAAGGAAAATAAGGAGAGGATATGGGGGATATTTGAGTCACTGGGGGTCATCTAGATGGTGGCCGGAGTAGGGGGAAAGGAGTAGAGAATGTATTTGGGGGAGAGAGTGGCTAGGTTTTTTTGGGGGGGAATTTGGGGAAGAAGGTGAACAATAGACGGGGGTTTAAATAGGGATTGGGGCACACGGTCACAACCCACGCACGTGTGCCCTGTGTTTAGCCCATCTGTTTCGTAAATGTTGGTTTAGGGTGTGTCTAAGTCTTGGCCCACGCCCATGTTCCCTGAGCGTGTTGGGTCACACGGTCGAATCGAACGGCCGTGTGATGCTTCGTTCGTTTCTCCCACACCCGTGTAAAGGTTCACACGCCCGTGTTATTTAATCAGTGTCGACCACGGCCTATAGGCACGGGCATATCACACGCCTGTGTGACTTACTCAATTTCAACCACGGCTTCTAGGCACGGGCGTGTCGCACACCCATGTCACTTACTCAGTATTGCCCACAGTCTTAAGGCACGCCCGTGTGGGTTTATCTCATCCGATGTTCTTTAAGCAGTTTCGACCACGGATGCATCGTACGACCGTGGCATTTAATCACAGCCCGTGTTTTGGGGAAAATTTTTGTCCTATTTTCGCACGGTCTTCGCCACGCCGATGTACCTACTCGTGGTGTCTACACGGCCACGGCCACACCCGTGTGCAAGCCCGTGTGGGTAGGGAAACCTGTGCCTATTAATTTGGTTAGTTTTTAGTTAGGTGCTAAAAATCGAAAATATGGACATTAATAAGGTTAGTGCTCGGGTTGTCTCCCGAGAAGCACTTATTTAGAGTCTAAGCTCGACTCACCTTTCATTCACATAATCATGGTGGTTCGAGGAGTTGAAACTCCTCATTCCTGCTATCAATTTTGTTAAAATAAGGTTTTAGACGAGTACTATTTACCTTGAAGGTGCCAAATTTGGAATGAGTTACCTTGACTGTACCGTATGGGAAAATATTAAGTACCGTGAAAAGGGTTGTTCCATTAGGTTCAGAAGTGGTAACACGAGGATCTACATTATCCATTAGAACTCGGTCTCCAACCTTAATTTGACTCGTTTTATTTTTAAGCTCGTCATGGCTCTACTTTGGTTCATTGTGTACTTCCAATTTCTCCTTAAACTGTGTTCGCCATTTGATGAAGACCGAAACTAACTATTATTTCGACAAAGGCAAGTGCACCTATCGAATAGTAGTATAGCTATGGTGAGTCCGAAATATCGTATCTTCAAGGACCAAGAGTACTAGTATTTTATCATCTAGCCTAATAATTAAAGGGATTTATTTTTAATCTAAAATTAACTAACTATGAATATGACAGAGAGTAAATTGGGAAAATACTTTTGGACAACTTATATGAGATAGGCAACACCTAAGGAAGAATCCACCTAGACTTCACTTATTACTTTTGATTCATGCGACTTATTCACTTGGCTTAATCCATAGAAATCCCTAAATTATATTAATACCTCTTTCAAAGCTACTAACAACTGACTCTAGGTTGATTAATTGAAATATCTTTCTAATTAAAACCCCTATTATCGCATTAATTTGATCTATGGATTCCCTTATTAGGTTTGACCTTAATCCGGCAGATTTTCGTCGCCCTATTTCTAGGGTTGCAATCAACTCTACTTAATTGTGTTGATCTACTCTTAAATAGGGACTTTTATTCCACTAAATAAGCACATTCGACTTGAATCAATAACTTGAATTATCAAAACAAGAATAAGAACTCACAATTGAGAATAAGCACAAGTATTTATCTCATAAATCAAATAATAACAAGATCTGTCTTAGGTTTCATCCTCTTAGGTATATGAGGGATTTAGTACATACTAAAAGAGGGAAACATCATAAAAAAGGAAAAACAACAAAACATAAGAAAACCCAAAAACTTCTAAAGAACTTGATGGGAGATCCTCAGTCTTGGTGGAGATCCTTCTCCTAAGCTATTCCCAACGGCTGTCTTGGAGTATTTCTCCTTCTACTTGGTGTCTATTCGACGTCCTGTCGAACTCTATTCGACCTCTAGTCGATGTCCCCTTTTAGGTTGCCCCCTAGGGTGTTTATATAGGCTTTGGAATGCCTATCTTGGTCCACAAGTGTCCTATTCCGAATGATATTCATCCTAGGGTTGGCAGGGACACGCCTATGATCGATAGCTTAGGTCGTGTTTGATCCGGCTTGCCACACACGGGCATGTGATCTGCCCATGGTCAATATCCCAGGCCATGTGCTTTCCTAGGTAGACCCACTTTGCCCCTTTTGGCCCGTTTCTTATTCTTTTCGACTTCCTAAGCTCTCCTGAGTATAAAACATGAAATTAAGAGATTAGGAGTATCGAATTCATCAAATTCAATGGATATTCATCCAAAATTAAGCTAAGCATGGGGTTAAAATATGTGTAATTTATGGTTTATCACCATTCATCTAGTTCCTTGATCTGGAGCCTTCGTTCCTCATGAACAGTTCTATTCTCAATATGAGAGCTAGACCATTGCTCTGTCATCTTTTTCCAATGAATTTCTTGCAAAGAAGATTGAACATTAAGTTCACTTACATTAACAGGACTTGTATTATCTTGATCACTAGATATTCTGACAGAATCATGTGCTTGGAGTTTAATCATGTCATCACCTACACGAAGTATTAATTCCCCTATACCAACATCAATAATGGTCCTAGCAGTTGCTAAAAGGGTCTCCTAAAATTAAAGGAACGTCACTATCCTTATCCATGTCTAAAACAAAAAAGTCTACTGGGAATATGAATTTATCAATTTTTACTAGAACATCTTCAATTATACCCCTAGGAAATCTAATGGTTTTATCAGCCAATTGAATGCTCATCATAGTTTGTTTGGGTTTCCCAAGACCTAGTTGTTTAAACATTTTATAAGGTATAACATTGATACTTGCCCCTAAATCAGCTAAAGCATTATTAATAGATAAACCACCAATTAAGCAAGGAATCATAAAACTCCCTGGATCTTTTAATTTGCAGGGTAGTAATTAAGCAAGGAATCATAAAACTCCCTGGATCTTTTAATTTGTAGGGTATTTTATTCTATAAAATTGCTAAGCAAACTGCATTCAGCTCCACATGCGACGCATCGCCTAACTTCCGTTTGTTTGCCAAAAGCTCTTTTAAAAATTTTACTGAATTGGGCATCTACGAAAGAGCTTCAATAAATAGTATGTTAATATGTAATTTTTTTAAAAGTTTAAGAAATTTACTGAATTGTTCATCTGTGCGGTCTTTCTTTGTCGCACTGGGATATGGCACACGAGGTTTGTACTTTGTACTTACTAGTTTTGGTTTATTATAGCTTACCTCAACCTTACCTTTATCTACCACATTTTCTTGCCTCAGTTTTGGTTTGTCTAACCCTTCACTATTGTGAGCAGTAATGGCATGAAGTTGATCCTTTGGGTTAGTTTCAGTGTTGCTTGGCAGGCTACCTTGTGGTCTTTCAGATATTAGCTTAGCAAGATGTCCTATTTGAGTCTCGAGACTTTGAATCGACACTTGTTGATTTTTTTAGTGCGGTTTTGGTGTTCTGGAAGCGCGTTTCTGACACTGAGATGAATTTAGTAAGCATCTCTTCAAGGTTCAGCTTCTTTTCTTGTTGGTAAGGTGGCTGAAAGCCTGGAGGGGGTTGTTGTCTTTGGTTTCCTTGTCCTCCCCATGAAAAGTTTGGGTGGTTCCTCCAACCTGGATTGTAAGTGTTACTATAGGGATTATTCTGAAGTCTAGAATTATTACCCATATAGTTCATCTGTTCGCTTTCTATGCCAGGGTTGTAGGATGGATATTTTGTGTTGCCTATTCCTCCTCCATTCGTATCGCACTATATCACTAGATGTACCTACGAAGAACCACACAAACCATCAATCTTTTTATTTAAAAGCTCTACCTGGTTTGGTAGCATGGTAACTGTGTCGAGGTTAAAAACACCTGCTGCCTTTGTTGGCTTCGTCCTCATAACTTACCACTGATAGTTATTTAGTGACACTCTTCAATGAATTCGTAGGTAGCCTCAGGTGTTTTGTTGTTTAGTGTACCACCGGTGGCTGCATCAATCAATTGCCTAGTTGAGGGATTCACACCATTGTAAAAGGTTTGAACCTGTAGCCATAATGGTAGCCCATGGTGAGGGCATCTTCTCAGTAGATCCTTGTATCTCTCCCATGCATCATAAAATGTTTCTAAATCCATCTGCACAAAAAAAGAGATATCTTTCCTCAACTTAGCCGTCTTAGCCGGCGAAAAATATTTAAGTAAAAATTTTTCAGTCATTTGTTCCCATGTAGTGATTGATCCTCGTAGTAACGAGTTTAACCACTGTTTAGCTTTGTTCCTCAATGAGAAGGGAAACAACCGAAGGCGAATGGCATCATCAGAAACGCCATTAATCTTGAAAGTGTCGCAGAATTCCAAAAACTTTGCCAAGTGATTGTTTGGATCCTCATCCTACAAACCATCAAACTGAACAAACTGTTGAATCATCTGAGTAGTGTTAGGTTTCAGTTCAAAATTATTTGCAGCAACAGCAGGTCTAACAATACTTGATTCAGTTCCTGTTAAAGTAGGATTAGCATAATCATACATAGTTCAAGGAGCAAGATTTTGATTTACTGGATCTGCAGCGGCCACAGGAGGTAGCGGATTATTCTCAACCATCTTCTCGGCGATATTGGTATCGTCCTCTTGCTCTTCCTCTATGTATTGTAGACTTCGCTTTATCTCCATACGATTTCTACAAGTAGTACCTGCTATATCACTATCAAAGAGTAATGGTCCTGACGAGTTCCTTCTAGTCATAAACTAAAAAAAATGTCAGAAGCAATTAAAAGAGAAGTTAGTAAAATAAAAATAAATTGCAATAAAAGTAAAATAAAAATAAATGGCAAAAAAATTAAAATGGCTAAAGTAATAAATATTTAGTGTTCCTAATATCTTAATCCCCGGCAACGGCGCCAAAAACTTGATGGACCTCGAAACTAACTAATATTTCGACAAAGGCAAGCGCACCTATCGAACAGTAGTATAGCTTTCGTGAGTCCAGAATATCGTATCCTCAAGGACTAAAATTACTAGTAATAACTATCTTTTTATTATCTAGCCTAATAATTAAGGGGTTTTGTTTCAATCTAAAATTTAACTAACTAATTAATTAACGATGAACGCGACAGAGAGTGAAGAAATAATCGAATAAACCAATAATAAGGACAATACCCAAGGAAGAATCCACCTAGACTCCACTTATTATTCTGACTCTGAATTAAATGATTTATTCACTTGTCTTGATCCATAGAAATCCCTAAATTATATTAATATCTCTTTCAAGACTAAGAACAACTGACTATAGGTTGATTAATTGAAATCTCTTTCTAATTAAAACCCCTATCATCGCATTAACTTGATCTATGGATTCCCTTATCAGATTTGACTCTAATCCGGCAGATTTATGTCATCCTATTTTTAGGGTTGCAATCAACTCTGCTTAATTATGTTAGATCTTCTCTTAAACAGGGACTTTTGCTACATTGAATAACCATATTAAACTTGAATTAATGTCCTGAAAATATTAAAGCAAGGGTTAAGAACACATAATTAAGAACAAGAACAAGTATTTATCATGTAATTTAGATAATTAAATAATAAGATTTATCTAGGTTTCATCCTTCCTAGGTATTTAGGGAGTTTAGTTCATAACGTAGAAGGAAAACATCTTAGAATAAGGAAAACTACAAAACATAAGAAAACCTAAAAACTTCAAGAGAAATTGATAGGAGATCTTCAGTCTTGATGGGGATCCTTCTTCCAAGCTGCTCCCAATGGCCGTCTTCGAGTATTTTCTGCTTTCTGCTCCGTGCCGTCCTTTTAGGTCCCCCTAGGGTGTTAATATAGGCTTTGGAGCACCTTTCTTGGCCCACAAGTAGTCTTTTCCTAATAAAATTAGACTTGGGTTCGGCAAGGACACGTCCGTGTGACACGCCCGTGTGAAATAGCTTTGGCCTTGTTCGATTCTGCTCGTCACACACGACCGTGTGGTCTGCCCGTATATGATAGTCCAGGCCGTGTTGGTTTATGAGGTAGGCCCATTTTGTCCCTTTCTGGCCCGTTTCTTGTTCTTTTCGATTCCCTAAGCTCTCCTGAGTGTAAAATATGAAATTCAAGGATTAGGAGCATCGAGTTCATCAAATCTAATGAAAATTCATCCAAAAATAAGCCAAGCATGGGGTCAAACTATGTATAAATTATGGTTTATCATCAAGTGTTAATGAAGGGTTTCGTTTGTTGTTAGGGTTAATCGAAGGGCTAAAGGTTGATCATAGACGTGTTAAAGTGCGTGGAATTCTTGTTCTTGCTCGAGGGTAAGGTTTTAATGGAAAAGACTGAATACCTCGTTATACATTTCATTAAAATTTCATTAGTATCACTGCAATCGGGTTTGGATTATGGATTCTTAGGCTCTAGAGCGCTCGTGGTTACTTTAGCGTCGATTTGGTACCAGGTGTGTACCCAAAAACACAGAAAAAAAGGTTTCGACAAAAGCCGAAAACCTCACTATCGACGCCACACGGGCGTGTGGTATCCCGTGTGGTAAGCCGTGTACAAGATTGTAAGTCACCACATGGCCGTGTGATCGACGAGCCAGGTCGTGCACAGTTGACACGGCCATGTGATGGCCGAGCAAGGTCGTGTGCGAGACACAAGCTCGACCAATTGGGCCGTGTGGGCCACACGGGCATGCGGGCCATACGAGTGAACCACAAGGGTGTGTGGGATTTTGGGCCAGGCCATGTGATCCACACGACCAAGGCCAATTTGGGCCGTGTAGGCCCACACAGGCAGACCACAAGGGCGTGTAGGCCAATTTTCATGAAATGTTCTGAAAGGTTGCACAGGTCGCTGAAGTCGACTATGAACCTAATGAAGGGTCGGTATGCAATACTTAGACCCATAGCTATGGATTATGTGAAATCTGTACTGAACATGTTACACTTAGCATGTAGATTGATTTTAATGTATGGACTATTATTTGCATAAAAACATGTCATATTATGTATGTTGCATTTCATCGGGGTGGGTTAATGATGTTTGGAGGAAGTACCTGAAAGGCTCTTAAGCCTGTTATCTGGCAGCTCAACTGCAACTTTCCGATTATGTGCCAGATTCGGTACAGCATGGTGTGTAGGGATGGGTGGGTTGATTTTATCCCCACATGGTGTGTAGGGTTGGACGGAGTTGGTGTGTAAAGGCTAGTGGGTAGGATTCTGCTATTCTGTTCAAATCTGCATATTAGTTCTGAAATGGGCTAAGGCTCTAGAATATATCTAACTCTGTATCTAAGTGGGCTAAGGTCCACACTGTTTCTGTAATAGGCTCAAACCCAAACTGTGAATTTATGTCTGTTATCTGATATTACTGTATGTATGTTTCTTTCGGGATTACACACTGAGTTTTCAAAAACTCACCCTTTTCTGTTGAATATGTTCAGGTAATCCCCAGTAGTAGACAGGTCGGTGCAGCAGAGGACTCGGCAGTGACCACAGTTTGGGACCTTTACGGTTTTTAATCCTATTCGTGGTTTTAATTATATTTGGGAAAAAAGTTTATGTAATATGGCCTTTACGGATTTTTGTTTAAAGTTGGGATTTTTATTTTATAACTGCTAACAGTAGGATAAGACGCGAGTTTTCAAAATAAACAATTTTTTTATCAAAATATACATGAATTCGCAAATTATTTTAAAAGCTTCCACAACGTATAATGTTTTGAAAACGGATAATGAATGAACAAACTACACGATTGGACGGTAGCTTAAGATATCTAAAAATGGTTTTATCGTAAGTACGTTTTCTAAAGCACTATCATGCGACATCGCCAGATTCAGCCATAACGTCTAGGTCGGGTTTGGGGTGTTACAAAAAATGTTTTAAACACTAGGAATATTTTTTACAAAGTTCTAAAAATATATTTAAACTCTTAAACTTAATCAAAATCATTTCAAATCAATTGAAAAACTGCTCCCTACAAGAAATATCGATGTTTTCCAAAATGTATTGATACTTGTAAAATTTTATCGATACTTCATCTTTTTTATCGATACCAAATTTGCTTTCTGTTTTGAATAAAAAATTGAACACAACCAATAAGTATCGATACCTTGAAAATTATATCGATACTTATTAAATTTTATTGATACCAAAAATTTATACTGATACTAATTTTGCATTATGTTTTTCATGATCTATTAAAAAATGTCAAAAAGTATCGATACCCATAAAATTATATCGATAACTTTTACCAAGTATCGATAAATCAACTTTGGTATCATTGGAAACTAATTTTAACGATCACTGAATCAGGCATTAAATGTCTCTAGTATCGATACAAAAAGTATCTATACTTTTTGTTGTAGGTGAATTTAATGGCATGGCATTTCCATCCCAATAACTTTATTTATTCTCCCAACAACCACAATGGTTGAAAATTAATTAGAAGGTATAAATGACAGCTTCTGATGGTCCTACAACAACAAGAGATATAATCAAGTCTAAAGTCAATAAATTCAACCTTAGTGCTCAATTCTTTCATACCTTTCTTGTACACACTTGTGAGCTTTTATTGTTATTCTTTAGCTCGAGTGTATTTTTGTTTATTTGTGCTTTATTGGAAAACATTCTAATCTCGTGAGGATTATTTCTCAATTTGCTTCTTTGTAATTCTTTGAGAAGGTTTGTCTAAGGATTTGGGTAGAAATCTTAAGAGAGTTGTAAGGTCAAACCTTATCCTCAAAGGTTGTACAAATTATTAAATTTGGGAAAATCTTTACTTGTGGAAAGCTAAGGTAGTGGAGTAGGCAATTGGGGCCAAACCACTCTAAATCTTTGCATTCAATGTTTCATACTCGCTCTCTTTGCTTCCACCAAATATTTTAAAGGCCAATTCAACCCTCTCTTGGCAATTTCAGTTTGATCAATCGAGCTAACATGGTCATCGCAGAGAATATTTACTGTTCATTCATCTTTTTCTTGCAAGAAATCTCCCCTAGTCATCTTTTGTCTTTGCTCAAAAATTATCATCATTTTTTATTTTTTCTAATTTTGTTGATAGTTACTGAAGTGGTATTGTAACATCCCAAAATTGGGCCTAGTAGGATTGGGCCTTGAGCTTTAGGAAAAAAATTAGAATATTATTTATTCTTGTGTTAGCTCGGGTATGAATTTTGTGTGTTAGCATAGTCTTGTGAAGGCTAGATTTTAATTAGGAAGTTAGAATAAATTTTAGTATGGTTTATTTAATGAAGTGGATTAAGTGAGCTTAGCACTTAAGTTAACTTAAGTGTTCATTTATAGCATAAGAGGAGTAAGTGGCAAGTTGGTTAAGGAGTTTGGAAGGTTGCTAGAGGTTAGAGGTTCGAGTAGCATGTTTAGCATTCTGAAAACTTTATTTTTGTGTTCTAGCATTAATGGACGGTCAAACTTATTTATGATAGGTGGACTAATAACTTTTGGTAAGTTGAATTTTTGTTTAAGGAAAGCTTAATTTATGGGATAAGATTCTTAAGGTTATGGAAGGATATCTTGAAGTTATGGTATATTGAGGGGACAAAAGGCTTGGCTTGTGGAAAATGTTTTGGAAACAATTCCTATGCTTTTAGTGTTGAATGTGGACGGTATGGGTGTCTAGGTGGGTGGTCGAATGTGTTAGGTGGTTTGGGGGAGGATATTTGGCCAATTTTGGCATTTGGGCACCATTTGGCATATTTTCTTTTCCTCTCCAAGCAAATTTCTCTTTGGCCGAATGCACCTAGGCATTTTTGTGCATTTTGGTGCAATTTTTCTTTTGGTTTTTACTTTATTTTTGTGAACCAAATACCATTTCTCTTCTTTCATTTGTCCTCTTGAAACCGAAGCAACATTGAAACTTTTGTGCATTTTTCTTCTTTGGCAAAATAGTGTTTGGCCGAATCTCTCTCTCTCACATATCTCTTTTCTTCATTTGACTTTTGTTCAATCACATTTTCTTTCATCCTCTTTTGGCCGAATCTCTACCCATCTCAAATTCCATTTTTTTTTCTTTTCATTCACTCAAAGTTTAAACATCCATTACCATTCTATTTCTTTTTTCTTTTTCACTTCACCATAGCCGAATTTTCTACTTCCTTATTAGTTTTAGTTTGGCCGAATATTCAAGGGTAGAGTTTTTCTTTGATTTATATACAATTGGTTTTGAAAGATAGGCTCTTTGGGATTTCGGAAGCAATCGGTTTAAGCCATTCCTTTAGCAAATCAAAGGTTGGTAAGTCTAAGGGTAAGGATCTTTATGCTTGTTATATCATTTTAGATGGTCTTCTAATCGATTAAGTTTTTGGGGACTCTATCGTCCATTTATTATCTTCTTTCCGTGAACGTTAGATTTTGGAGCAATCAAGAATGGGTTCGAAGAGAGCAGTTCATAGTGTTTGGAAGAGGGGTGGTTCTGCTATACCCTCAAATTTCAAGCGAAGGGCTGTGTCGGGAGTTCGAGACTTTCCACCGGGATGTAGACCCTCTGCCGGCGATAATCGTTTATTTGAAGTCGTTCGTACCCCCGAGCCGTTGTTCGTTCGTGGTTCTTCATCGGGTTATGAACCACCAATCGGAGAGAGAGCACGTATAGATGTTGTTCGAGATGCTGAGAGTGTCGATGAGCGAGAAAGTTTAGTTATCTCTATTATCAGGTGTGTATCTTACACACTTTATAGCTTGGTTTATATATGTATGTATATGTGTGTTATTACTAATCATATTATGAAAGTGGGAAAAACGATGAGATTTGGATATGATACCATGATGGTATGAATGAGGATTCGGGTAAGTCTGTTTCGATATGTTGTTATTACTTGTGGATTGAAAACATGATCTATGATTTATAGTATTTATTATATGATTCATATTAAAGTGTATTAACATGATTTGGTTATCTATTGCATTGGTATGGGTAATATGAGAGGAGGGGGAAGATTGATATTCGTGTCGACGGACACCAGTGTTTTGGTAACACATTGTGACTACGGTCACCAGAGGTTTGGTACCTCCAGAGGTTTGGTACCTCATAGCGACTCGTCCCTGTGGTTAATACCACCGTGGGTTGGCCCCACTTTGAGATATGGGATCGTCTGCCAGTGATTTGGTATCACACGTGGGTTGGCCCCACAACTTGACGATTTGTGACTTCGGTCACCAGTGGTTTGGCACCACCAGTGGTTTGGCACCACCAGTGATTTGGTATCACATTTGTGTCTTTGGACACCAGAGGTTGGGCACCTCATAGCGACTTGTCCCTGTGGTTTACACCACCGTGGGTTGGCCCCACTTTTGAGATATGGGATCGTCTGCCAGTGATTTGGTATCACATGATGGGTTGGCCCCATCACTTGATTTGTGACTTCGGTCACCAGTGTTTTGGTAACACAATTGTGTCTTTGGACACCAGTGGTTTGGCACCACCAGTGGTTTGGTACCACACGGGGTAGAAAAGGAGTTATGGATGGCTAGGTTGGGTGCATTATGCATATATGTACTTTGTTATAATTTGTGTAAGAATGTGGCATTTACCCGGGAGAGGGAATATGCACTGAGTCTTGGTGACTCACCTTCTCCTTTAATTTTTCAGGTGACTCGTAGATCGCGGGTGAGGAGCCGGATGGACTCAAGGTGGCCATGCAGTGGAGATTTTTTTTAAATGAATTTTGGGTTTATGTTGCTTAATTGTAATAAGGCCTCCTAGAATTATTTTATTATTGCTGCATGTTTTGAATGTTTTGTTTAAACTATTTGATGATGTTAAAACGGATGAACATGTTCTCTCAAATTAAACGCAAAATGTTTTAAAGTACCATCGGGTACATTTGAATCTGTAACAACCTGATTTAATATATTTTCAAACAACACTATTTAATGTTTTCTCCTCAACCGTTTTAAAAACAAGACAATATCTTTTATCAAAAATTTTAATCGGCTTAAAGGGATTTTCAAAAAGTTTTTCTCTGTGGCTTACCAAATTCGGTCGTAATGTTTGGGCCGGGTTTGGGGTGTTACAGGTATCGACTGCAAGATCCACTATTTTGATTGAAGACATTAAGGATTTCTTATCTCCTGATCCAGAATCCATTGGTTGAGTATTTCAGCCATGAGTTTTTTGTATTCCTTCTTGGTCTTGACTTGAGCCAATATTGCACTAGCAATCGGTTTTGCTTGAAGGAATTTTGTTGTTGTTTGATTCGGAGCCGTAGACTTTCATAATCTTGGATTCTTGTTGAAAACTTTATCCAAATACTTGGAATCATATTTTTCATCATTAAATTTGTCCCACCATTTTGTTCTGAAATTTCAAACTAATAATGGAATCCCAACACATGGATCCTATTCATAAGAGTAACTCTAGAAATTAATCCAAGAAATGCACAAATTTGAGAAAAAAATGCATGGTTCTATAGATGTGTTTTTGGTCTGATTCGGGTTGAAATTTTTCAAAGAACTTAGGCTATAAATTTAAAAAAATTTCTGGTAGGATATCAAAAGATGATGGTCCATGCCAATTCCACCATTCTTGAAACCAATTTGGGAATTTGAATCAGGTACCATATATGAAATATATGAGCTAGGAAGGCCTCATATGTTGATTATTCATTAGGAAGGCATTGAACCATACCGTTTGGTAATCCCATTATGTAAAATATGGATGGTGGTCTATTTTGGTGGAAAATTTGGCTGGAAATTTCTTTGGAGAATTGGGGTTTTCTCCTCAATCTCTTGGTCGAAGAATTTTAACTATTTGGGCTGTTGAATGGGTGATAAAATTTGGATCTTTTAGATCTGTGTAGTGTTTTAACCTTATTGATCCAATCTGAACTAGTATGTTTTCATAATACTACTGAGGTTTTTGAGGATTGAATGGCTTAAAATGTCATCCACTGAAAAGTTATTTTACAAGACTATGTGGAGGATTTTTTGAAAATTCTTCCTCCACAATAATTTTTTTTAAAACACTTATTCGGAAAACTTGTGAGGATTTTTGGGTAGCAGTATGTGAAAGCACTAATTTTGGGAAAACATCCTGGAGAAATGTTTCTTTTAAAATATTTTTGAGAGATTTTTGTTTGTGTAAATCAATCTCTTTATTTTTTTTTGAAATCTTTACTATTTCAACAGCAATTTGTTTGAGAGGAATTTTCTCATTTAATTGAGAAAAAACTAATGTCACTTCTAGGGATTGAAAAGGGACTCAATCCATTTTTTTAATTGTGAACCAATTTCATTTGGATTATGTGCATCCTAAAGGCATTTTTGGAAGGTTTTGTAACACTTCTAACCCGTATCCAACGCCAGAATAGGGTTACAGAGCATTACAGGACATATAGCTCAATCAATCAAGCATTTCATGAACATTTCTCATTTAAATCAAAAACCATTCATAATCAATCATATGGTCCCTAATACGAGCCCTCGAGGCCCCAAATAGACATTAAAAGTGGTTCGAGACTAAACCGAGTACTCAAGAAATTTTTAGGAAAACATTGAAATTTTTCAAAGTGTAGGGGACACATGCCCGTATGGCCAGGCTATGTGGGCATTCAAATTGGGGACACACGGCCGTGTCCCAGCTCGTGTTCGTACCCATGTAACTCACTTACTTGGGTCACATGGCCAGACCACACGCCCGTGTGCCAGGCCCTGTACCCTTTGAAGTGGCCTCACACGCCTGTGTACCAGGCCATGTGCTAGATCGTGTGAAAACTGGAGGGTATACTAACTTGTGCCACAAGGCCAAGCCACACGCCTGTGTGCTAGGCCGTGTGAAGCTATTAGGTTGCTTTCTATAGAAGTTACAAGGGACACATGGCCATGTCACCTAGCCGTGTATCACATACGACTGAGACATACACCCATGTCTTTGCCCGTGTGAACAAATATAGACCATTTTTCCAAGCCATATTTCTCACCCAAATTGGTACCAACCTACACACATCAATTTGCATATAACCATGACATATGTAGGCATTCAACCAACCAATATCAAACTTATAACATGTTATAACATCACATAAAACCATGATATTTATAAACATCTCAATTAACCATTTAAACTCATGCCAAATATGTCAAAAAAATTACCTAAATGGTCAAACACATATATGCAATCTTTGTGCCTAAAACTTAATATGTATGCCACTTACAATCTCAACCTTTTGGTACCCAAAATACTAATTCACAACCAAGGCATTCACATGATAACCATATATCATATATGATAAGGTTAATTACATATTTACATAACAAAATATAACAAGTTCAAGCCAAATAAAATGGCTAAATACATGATAAAGCACATAGGCTTCTATTAGCCAAAAAGACCTATACATGCCATTTAACCCAAACTATAAAGTCATAAGTACCAAAAGAACGTTTGATAGTATGATGCGATCTCTGACAACTTCCAATCCGAACGAGCTTTCGAAACACTATAAAACACGAAAAAATAAACAGAGTAAGCAATTAAGCTTAGTAAGTTCGTATAACAAAGAATTAAACTTACCATTTAACTAAAATTTAGGTAAGTGATCAAAGCATAACACAATTCAATTTGGCCAAAGCCTATCACATAATCAATAACCAAGTTAGCCATGTATTCTTATATAAACCGAGAATCATGTATGAATTCAACAATTATTATATTCCATGTACATGTAACATCTATACCATAAATTCGTATATCATATATAGATCATTTCCATGTAAATACCTATAGTAGTTCGTATTCGAACTTGTAAATCTCGTAATAATACTATGTTCGTTGAACCACTTAGAATATCATTAGATACGCGGGTAGTATACGCGAGGTGTACTAAACTGTATATCCATCAATTCTTGTACATGTATGCTCATACGAGCAATAAACGGTAAGCTCCTCCGAGCTAACTAATGATAAGCTCATACGAGCTGAGTATCGATAAGCTCATAAGAGTTGGAATTGGTAACCCTAATGACATGTCATTTGTATCCTACGAATTCCTAGGGTTCAAACGGGATTCAGTATTCTTCGTACATCGTCGATTATGCACTCAATAATTTTACATAATAATTAAGCATTCACATACATATTTTTCAATTAAAACATATAAATACGCAATTTAATTACACAAACTTACCTTGAACTCGTACGACGGGAAAAAGATCGTTTAATCGATAACTTTGTCCTTTCCCCAATTTATTTTTGTACTTTGCTTTTCTTGATCTATATAATCAAATTTAATCAAATTAAAACTTATTCTATTCAATTAAATCCAAAATTCATGCTATGGAAAAATTTCTATTTTGTCCCTATACTTTTGACTTCTTTACAATTTCGTCCCTAAACTCGTAAAAATGAAATTCATGTAATTCAACCACACCTAAGCCTAGCCGAATATCTTATAAGTCTATAACAGCCCATACATTTCACAATTTCACATATTTAACACATAATTTTCATATTTCTCAATTTAATCCCTATTTGACAATTTCAATAAAAATCACTTAACAAAAGTTGTTTAATTAACAACAAGGATTCATTTTCTTTCGTTGAACTTCAAGAAAAACTAAAATGATCTCATGTCAAGACCCTAGAATTTCAACCATTTTGTAAATTAGTCCCCTAATTAGCTAGATTAAGCTACAACGATTCAAAAAACATAAAAATCAATAAAAAAAATAGGACAAGATAATACTTACATGCAAGAGAATTTCTTTGCAAAATTTTCAAGCTTTTCCAATGGTGTTTCTTGCTATAAATTTTGGTTCATGCATGTATGAAGATGATAGCCAATTTGTTTTATTTTATTTATCTTTAGTTGGTTAATTACCAAACCACCCTTACCTAACTTTAAATAATTCAAAATTGCCAATCCATGCACATCCACTAACTCATTTAATGGTCTAATTACCATATAAGGACCTCCACTTTAAAGTTCTATAGCTATTTAACACCTTTAGCTATTAGAACACAACTTTCGCACTTTACGCGATTTAGTCCTTTTTCACAAATTGAGCATACAAAAGGTAAAATTTCTTAACGAAATTTTTATACTATAATACTACCATGTTTTAGATATTAAAATAATATTAAAATAATTTTTTGACTTCAAATTTGTGGTCCCGGAACCACTATTTCAATTTTACTGAAAACGGGTTGTTATAATTTTGACGAGGATGGTAATCTCTCAATTTCTTCTTCAAGGAAAATTTCATACCATGACTTAATTGGTTTTGAGGAAATTTGGGTTTTTGTAGATGGTTCTTCTATTTTTCTGTTTCCTTTGTCATTGAGTTTGGGTGGCATTTTTTAAGAAACTCTCTTGTGAGAAAATCAGGCAAAGAATTAGTTTCTCCTTTAATGTCAAAATCAAATATGCTCAAAATTGCTTGCGATCTTGCAAAAATCTATTTTGAGGAAATATTTTGGACATCTTTTTGTAAAACTTCTTTTGCTGATTTGCAATCAATTTGTAAAAGGATTTTTTTTATTTAATAAATCACTTTGAAATTTTGTAATACATAAAATAATTGATAAAAATTCTTTTTTGATAGTAATATAATTTTGTTGAGTTTGATTCCAGTGTCTGGGGATAAACTGGACTATTTCTTATTTTCCTCGCTTAACTTGTTTTCGGATCCCACAATACCCTATTTTAAAAGCATCTATTTCTATTTTCTTGGGGGCATTTGGATCAGATAAATGTAAATAAGGAAGTTTAGCAATTTACTTTTAATCTGGGTAATAATATTGGTGTGATCATTTTTCCAAGGTTGTGGATTCTTTTTTAGCATATCATATAAAGGCTTACACAATTTTTTAAGACTTGGATAAAAGTCTATGACATAATTGAGGCTTCCTAAGAACCTTTGCAATTGGACTTTATCAAGGATTTTGTTTGGGAATTTGTTGGCAAATTCTAGGGACATTTCTTTTGGGGTAATAGTTCATTGGGTACTGTAATACATAGAAACCTTACTTTGGTTTAGAACAAACTTATCTTGGATTTAGAAAATACTAAACCCTTATTTTTTATGAATTTTACAAAGATGGATAAATGTTTGAAGTGTTTTGTAATGCCCCGAATTTTGGGCCTAGAAGAAATAGGTTTTGAACAAGGGAACAGTTAGGAGACTGCACATAAATATTTAGTTGTGCAAGAAAGTGACATAAATGCCTATCTGCTTTAGTAGCCATGTAACGCCCCGAATTTGGGCCGAGAAGAATTGGCCCTATTGGGCTTTGGGCTTTGGATTTCAGAAAAATTTTTTTGAGCGAGAAAATGACAATTGGCATGTGGGCTTTGAGGATTAATGAATTTGGAGTGTCTAGGGGTATTGGAGATGTCCTCGGATCAATTAAGGGTAAAGGAAAAAAATTTTGGATTTAGCCTTAGGGAACAGTGACTTCAGTTAGTAGGCCTTTTTAATAAATGAAGAAGAAATAGAACACAAATGGGCTTGTGGTCCAGTGGTAAGTGGCGTCACTTGGGAGCTATAAGGTGGCGTGTTGTAAGCTGAAGAGGTCTAAGGTTCGAGGCTTAGGAGTGGTATTTTGTGGAGTGTTTATTTTACTGTATGGACGACCATAGTTGTGTTGGTTTTGAACTCTTGCCGTGGAGAGTTTGAAGTAAACAGGTGTGTTGGATGTGGAGGAAATATCGGATAAGATTAAGGTGTTATCAGGGAGAAAAGTCAGGAGATGAGGAGAGGGAGGAGTTGGTGCCGAATGGGACTATGGGGGGAAAGGTAAGATTCGGCTTTGGCTATAAAAAGGAGGTACCGAATTCATTGAAGGGTTCCTTGGGTTCTGTTATTTCTTCCTTTTCTCCCCCTCAACCGAATTCTTTCATTTGTCGAAAAGAAAACCCATCATTCTTTTTGCCGAAATTCCTATTAGAGTTGTGTTCTTCTTCTTTCTCTAAAAGCCAAATTTCCCTATAGCCAAATTCTCTTCTTTGCCGAATTACCATCATCCTTCCTTGCCAAAATCCCCATTAGTTCTGAATCTTTGTTATTTTTCTTTATCACAAATCAGTTGGTAGGTACTCTCAGTCAAGGTTAAAAGTCGAATCTCGTTCGGTAGTTATCTAGGCCGCAGGATCTAAGGTTGGATTCAGTAAGTATTCTATTAACTCCCCTTAGTATGTTTTGTTAAAAGCCGAAGGGCAATCTAATTTTTCATTATCGGTGATCTTGTAAGGATACTCAACTTGATTATGGTTGAAGTGAATGGCCGAATGTGTGGATGACTTGTGTGGATTAGGAGTCACCCGAATTTTGATGGTGTATGTGTGAGTGCAGATCTAGGGAACACTTTTGATTAGTAGCGAACGAACAGCCATTAGAACCCAGTGGCACACGGATCAAGGCTAAGGATAGAATAGCACATCGCGATATCAAGGTGTGTACAAACACTATGCACGCATGAAATCGGCAATGCCGAAAAGCAGAAAGTGGCTAAATGGGCCCGATGGGCCCTGAGGCTAAGTTTGATGAAATGGATTATTTGATTATATGAATTGGGTTAAGCATACATGTTACATGATCTGGATTTGTTTTGGGCCTAATGGGTCATATGATTGAGATTTGGGCCTAGTGGGCCATAAAAATGTGATGTGGCCAATATGGGTTACATGAAGGAGAAATGGGTTGATGGGCTTTATGGGGACGTAGACAAGTATGCTAGGGTTTAATGGACTTTAGGTCTAGTTCTGAACAACTCTTAAACCGCATAAGACTTAATCTAATAATTAAACATGTCCATGGACAAGTCGCTGGGTTAGAGTGTGGCAATAGACATATGCATGTCTAGGATTGGATCTTGGGAGAGCTTGGTACTTAAGCGGTCCTAGTGGCCCACCTCCTCTTCTCTGGAATCCTACCTAGTGCATAGTGTTTGTTCACTTTAGCCGCAAGGACTTGTTAATGGGCCAAAGTTCATAACTAAAACCCGAAAGGGACCAAATACC
Organism: Gossypium australe; assembly: GCA_005393395.2. Classification (NCBI taxonomy): domain Eukaryota; kingdom Viridiplantae; phylum Streptophyta; class Magnoliopsida; order Malvales; family Malvaceae; genus Gossypium; species Gossypium australe. Next base: position 19,939,277 of record CM016615.1, read on the forward strand.
CTATATTTGTAAAATTACTAAAATACCCCTGATTTCAAATTACCAAAATACCCTTGGTTTGAAAAATCACTAAGATAGCCCCGAATTGTGAAAATACCAGGATACCCCGAATTGTGAAATTACCAGGATACCCTTAATTTGCAAAATTACCAAAACATCCCTGATTTACAAAATTTCCAAAGTACCCCTGATTTGCAAAATTGCCTAGATACCCCGTAGAGTATATTTACGGAAATACCAGTGGGCTGTGAAATGACGAAAATACCCCTATGTGATGAGTATAAGTTTATGGATGTTACTTATGTGTTTGATGCATTCATATGATCTTGCTTAGGATGCATATGGGTGGGAATTATGGTACTGAGGAAGATTTAAGGATCGCATAGTCGCTTGACGACCGTGGATCCACCGGTGGCTTTAAGCCAATATATGATTAGCAGTTTTGCTGCAACGTTGGGTAGTGCCGCTGTGAGTGCTACCTTTGGTGTGTAGAGGATGGGTGGGTCGATTTAGAAATCCCCACAGGTGTGTAGGGTTGGAAGGGAAATGGTGTGTGTAGCGGATGGATTTTTGGGAGGGTTTTGCATTACCTTGTCTTGCATATGATATGATATGATATGAGGTCATTGTGGGCTAAGGCCCAAGACCACCGATTTCGGTAGGGCTTAGGCCCAATGTGAATATTTGTATGATGATTTGATTGCCAAGGGTTGTACACACTGAGTTTCAAAACTCACACCCTTTATTTAATGTTTCAGGTAATCCTCATTAAACGGCTCGACGTGGGAGAGGACTCGGAGATGGCCACACTACAAGATGTTTAAATTTTTATTTTTAGTTATTTGTTTCAAAGGACATGGTTTTAGTTGCTTTACTTTCGTTGGATGTAATAAGGCCTTGTACTTTGATTTGATTTTAAATTTTGGGTTTTGATGTATTAACGGTTCACTTAATGATTAAACTTAAGTAAGTTTCTTATTCTTAAACTTGGTTTCCGAAATACTTAAAGCTATAGAATGGGCTTTTATCATTACTTAACAAGACTCATGGGTTTTAGGCTTTTGGGCCCTAAAATTTAACTTAGCAAAATCATTTTGAAATATGTCTTTGATGTGACACGCCAGATTCAGGCCTAACTTCTAGGCCGGGTCTAGGGTGTTACATTTAGTGGTATCAGAGCTCGGTTGCAAAGCTCGAGCTGTGAAATGGGCCTTAGATTTTGGGTTTTAAAAAGTTTTTTAAGGGCTCTTGTGTGGTTCACCGAGCCCTCGACATCGAGCTAAGTAAGTTTTCTGTACTATATTTGTTTAAATTACTGAACTATATAGATAATGGACTACTTAAAAATAGGCTTTTAGAGACTAAAGCCCGTAGGAAACTTAAGCTTGTAGTGGATATACGACCGCGAAATGACTTTAAAAAATTTATTTACATAAGACATGTGCCGTAAACAAGTGGAACTATATACTAATTTCATAAATTCCTAATTCGGATAATATGAGAATCAACTATGAGCGGTAGAAGAGGAGGAAGAGGCCACGGCCGAGGCTGTGGAAGTGTTAGGGCTTTGTAAACATTTGAATCGTAATTTGGTACTTATTCTACGTATGTTTGATAATGTTTGAGATAGGTGGATGCTTTGGGTATGTATTAAAATTATTAGGGTCAGAGTGCGCAGCGGTAGCATGGTGGGGTAGTTGATACAGGACCACCCTATTAGTTAGAAATTTCGAGGACGAAATTTCTTTAAGAGGGGAAGAATTGTAACGCCCCGAATTTGGACCTAGAAGAATTGGACCTATTGGGCTTTGGGCTTTGGATTTTAGAAAAAAAATTTTAAGCGAGCGAGAAAAATGACAATTGGCAAGTGGGCTTTGAGGATTAATGAATTTGGAGTGTCTAGGGGTGTTGGAGATGTCCTGGGATCAAGTAAGGGTAGAGGAAAAATTTTTGGTTTTAGCCCTAGGGAACAGTGACTTCAGTTAGTAGGCCTTTTTAATAAATGAAAAAGAAATAAGACACAAATAGGCTTGTGGTCCAGTGGTAAGTGGCATCACTTGGGAGCTATAAGGTGGTGTCTTGTAAGCTAAAGAGGTCCAAGGTTCGAGGCTTAGGAGTGGTATTTTGTGGAGTGTTTATTTTACTGTATGGATGGCCAGAGTTGTGTTGGTTTTAAACTCTTGCCGTGGAGAGTTTGAAGTAAACAGGTGCGTTGGATGTGCAGGAAATATCGGATAAGATTAAGGTGTTATCAAGGAGAAAAGTTAGGAGATAAGGAGAGGGAGGAGTTGGTGCCGAATGGGACTGTAGGGGGAAGGTAGGATTCGGCTTTGGCTATAAAAAGGTGGTGTCGAATTTATTGAAGGGTTCCTTGGGTTCTGTTATTTCTTCCTTTTCTCCCCCTCAACCGAATTCTTTTATTTGCCGAAAAGAAAACCCATCATTCTTTTTGCCGAAATTCCTATTAGAGTTGTGTTCTTCTTCTTTCTATGAGAGCCAAATTCCCCTATAGCCAAATTCTCTTCTTTGCCGAATTACCATCATCCTTCCTTGCCGAAATCCCCATTAGTGCCGAATCTTTGTTGTTTTTCTCTATCACAAATTAGTTGGTAGGTTGTAACATCCTGAAATTGGGCCTAGTAGGATTGGGCCCAATGGGTCTTAGGAGTAGTAGCGTTTAAAATTTTTGGAGAACAAGAGATCGGCTTAAATGCAAGTTAGACCTTTTAGATAAGTGATTTTGGAAGGTTAGAGGGCTTCTATGAAGTCCCGGGATTAAACTTTGGCTTTGGGGAAATTTTGGTTTTAGGTGGAAAAAAACCCTGGAAGTTGGCAGGTAGGCCTTAAGAATAAAATGTGGAGGAAAATGACACAAGTGGAGTGTGTGGTGTAGTGGCAAAGTGACGCCACATAAGAGACAAGGGGGTGACACCACAAGGAAGGAAGGAGGTACAAGGTTCAAGTCTTGGCTCTTGCATTTTGGTTTTCTTTTTACATGGACCTTAGAATTTGGCTATAGATTCATATTTTAGTTGTGCATGGTTTTAGACACAAGAGGAGCTTGTGGCCAAGTGGTTAGCGGCGTAGATTATGTTGCAAGGGAGCCTGGGTTCGAATCTCATGAGAAGCAAGGGAGTATTTATTTTGCGGATTGGACGGTAAGAGTTTCAGTTGGATTTAAACTCTACTGACGAAGGAATCCCACATCGGAAAGATACAAAGAAGGAAGCTAATAAGCTTTCTATATAAAGAGCATTCCAGGAGGAGAGTTAACATACCTTGGAGGGCGTTTGGGCGCAAGAGTGGTCGCAGCGCGGTTTAACACCAGACTCCTATCAGGTGTGTAACCCTCTCTACTCTAGTTGTAGAGCGGCAAATGCCGAAGTGCCATTCACGACAATAGTAGCCACACGGGCGTGCAATCGCACGTGTGGGGCTTCGATGCGATAGTTGAGGCCATAAGTAGTATTCTTATGGGTTGAGGCTACATGGGCCGCGATGGGCCGAAGTGGGCCTAATGGGCCCGTGGGCCCAATTGGATAAATTGTAGGATGTTGTAGTATATAGTGAACTAGACTAGGTGAATCGCATAAACGTGGCTAGATTTGTGTTAGGTGGGCCACACGAGCGTGTGGGCCCGAATGGGCCAAAATCAGGTTTTAGGCCCAATAGTCCATTTCGACCAGAAATGGTAGTTGAGTAGCTCGGGGCGACATTGGGCCTTCGGAAAGGCCATTCCAGGTATAAATTACCGAAATACCCTTGGTGGGTAAATTACCAAAATACCCCTAAAAGGTAAATTATGGAAATACCCCTAGAAGGTAAATTACTGTTATACCCTTAGAGGTGGATTAGCTTGGTTATGCCGTATTTTTTGTTTTGATTATGATGGTAATTCATTTCATGTGTTATCTTTGATATATGATTTGCATACATGTCATACTGCATACACGAATTATTATGACTGATGACCATGGCATGGACATGGGTATGATGAGAGGAGAGGGAAGGTATGATTTTAGACTGTCACCAGTGGTTTTGACCACACAGTGGGTTGGCCCCGCTTTCTATATATTATTGTGACTAAGTCTCAGTGGTTTTGACCACCAGTGGTTTGGTACCACATATTGCTATCTTTGTGACTCGTCCTTGTGGTCTGGCACCACCGTGGGTTGGCCCAACTTATTGATATGGGATTGTCATCAGTGGTTTTGACCACATTGTGGGTTGGCCCCACAGATATTAATTATGACTACGGTCACCAGTGGTTTTGACCACATTTATACTATTGTGACTACGGTCACCAGTGGTTTTGACCACACCGATATTATTTGTGACTACGGTCACCAATGGTTTTGACCATACGGGGTAGATTCAGGAGTTTCGGATGGTTAGGTTTTAGGTTGCATGATATACATATTCACTTATGAAACTGTGTATGAGCTTAACATTTCCTAGATGGGGATTTACACACTGAGTCTCGATAACTCACCTCCTTTAGTTAATTTTGCAGGTAATTCCTAGACTGCGGATATGGAGCCGGGGTGGACTTGAGGTGGCCATGCTCAAGATTGCGTTTCTTTCATTTTAAATGGTTACTTGGACTTATTTCATTTTATTTTAAATTTGGGATTCTGTTATGTAATAAGGCCTATGGTTTTAATTGATTTTAGCTTTTAATTTGGTTATTGCTTATTATTGTTAAATGTTTAATTCGGGATTTTCCTAAAATGTTAATAAACCGTTTCTTATTCAAAATTACTTAAACTCGATTTTTCACAACAAATATAAAGAATACGAACTTATTAACGAATGCACAGTTTTTAGACATTCCTCTCATGTGACATGCCAGATCCGATCGTAACGTCTAGGCCGGGTTTGGGGTGTTACAATTGTGGTATCAGAGCCTAGGTTCAAAAACTTGGCTATAGGTTTGGGTTCAAAAATGTTTTCAAATGATGGTTTAGAAAATGGTTTAGAAAAATATATATCTCTTTTCTGGAAGTATGGCACCCGAGTCTCCGGCACCAAATCCGTAAGTTTCCTTTTCACTATATTCTATTATATGTTGAATGATTGTATTTATTCTGCGACGTATGGATGTGATGCTTGAATATAGGAATTGTATGTTTGTGTGGAAAATATCTATTTGCTTCGGTGTTAGGTAGTTGGTTATGTGAAGGGTTCCAAGGTTTAGTTAGGAAGTATATTAGTTTTATTAAGATCAGATTGTGCAGCAAGAGCGTAGTGTGGTGGGTTAGGATGTGTGACTGTTAGTTAGTTGGAAATTTCAAGGACGAAATTTCTTTAAGAAGGGTAGATTTGTCACATCCTGAAATTGGGCCTAGTAGGATTGGGCCTAATCGGCCTTAGGAGTAGTAGCGTTTAAAATTTTTGGAGAACAAGAGATTGTCTTAAATGCAAGTTAGACCTTTTAGATAAGTGATTTTGGAAGGTTAGAGGGCTTCTATGAAGTCCCGGGATCGAACTTTGGCTTTGGGGAAATTTTGGTTTTAGGTGGAAAAAAACCCTGGAAGTTGGCAAGTAGGCCTTAAGAATAAAATGTGGAGGAAAATGACACAAGTGGAGTGTGTGGTGTAGTGGCAAAGTGACGCCACATAAGAGACAAGGGGGTGACGCCACAAGGAAGGAAGGAGGTCCAAGGTTCAAGTCTTGGCTCTTGCATTTTGGTTTTCTTTTTACATGGACCTTAGAATTTGGCTATAGATCCATATTTTAGTTGCGCATGGTTTTAGACACAAGAGGAGCTTGTGGCCAAGTGGTTAGCGGCGTAGATTATGTTGCAAGGGAGCCTGGGTTCGAATCTCATGAGAAGCAAGGGAGTATTTGTTTTGCGGATTGGACGGTAAGAGTTTCAGTTGAATTTAAACTCTACTGACGAAGGGATCCTACATCGGAAAGATACAAAGAAGGAAGCTAAGAAGCTAGCTATAGAAAGAGCATTCCAAGAGGAGAGTTAACATACCTTGGAGGGCGTTTGGGCGCAGGAGTGGTCACAGCGCGGTTTAACACCAGACTCCTAACAGGTGTGTAACTCTCTCTACTCTAGTTGTAGAGCGGCAAATGCCGAAGTGCCGGTCACGGCAATAGTAGCCACATGGGCGTGCGAGCGCACGTGTGGGGCTTCGACGCGATTGTTGAGGCCATCAGTAGTATTCTTATGGGTTGAGGCTACTTGGGCCGCGATGGGCCGAAGTGGGCCCAATGGGCCCGTGGGCCCAATTGGATAAATTGTAGGATGATGTAGTATATAGTGAACTAGACTAGGTGAATCGCATAAATGTGGCTAGATTTGTGTTAGGTGGGCCACACGAGCGTGTGGGCCCGAATGGGCCAAAATCGGGTTTTAGGCCCAATAGTCCAGTTCGACCAGAAATGGTAGTTTAGTAGCTCGGGGTGACATTGGGCCTTCGGAAAGGCCATTCTAGGTATGAAATTACCGAAATACCCTTGGTGGGTAAATTACCAAAATACCCCTGAAAGGTAAATTACAGAAATACCCCTAGAAGGTAAATTACTATTATACCCTTAGAGGTGGATTAGCTTGGTTATGCCGTATTTGTTGTTCTGATTATGATGGTAATTCATTTCATGCGTTACCTTTGATATATGATTTGTATACATGTCATACTGCATACACGAATTATTATGACTGATGATCATGGCATGGACATGGGTATGATGAGAGGAGGGGGAAGGTATGTCTTTAGACTGTCACCAGTGGTTTTGACCACACAGTGGGTTGGCCCCGCTTTCTATATATTATTGTGACTAAGTCTCAGTGGTTTTGACCACCAGTGGTTTGGTACCACATATTGCTATCTTTGTGACTCGTCCCTGTGGTTCTGCACCACCGTAGGTTGGCCCCACTTATTGATATGGGATTGTCATCAGTGGTTTTGACCATATTGTGGGTTGGCCCCACAGATATTAATTGTGACTACGGTCACCAGTGGTTTTAACCACATTTATACTATTGTGACTACGGTCACCAGTGGTTTTGACCACACTGATATTATTTGTGACTACGGTCACCAGTGGTTTTGACCACACGGGGTAGATTCAGGAGTTTCGGATGGTTAGGTTTTGGGTTGCATGATATACATATTCACTTATGAAACTGTGTATGAGCTTAACATTTCCTGGATGGGGATTTACACACTGAGTCTCGATGACTCACCCCCTTTAGTTAATTTTGCAGGTAATTCCTAGACCGCAGATATGGAGCCTGGGTTGTAATATCCTTAAATCGGGGTTCTGCATTTTGTATGTGTTTGCATGTGTTGATATGTCTGCTGTGTTCGTTTGGTGTGTTTTGGGGTCTAGGCATGACCTCGGGATAGTCTTGGGTCATGGCCAAAAATTTTGTTTTTAGTACCTGGGAAGAGGGAGCTAGGTGAGATACGGGTTAAGAGAATTTGTTGGGGAATTTTGACACAAGAAATCAATTGGGAAAATGGCAAGGAGGCGCCACTTAAGCACCATGGAGATGACGCCACATGCAGGGGGGAGTGCCTGTGTTCGAGCAGCAGGAGTTGCACTCCCTGCTATTTCTTTTTGACGCCACAAGCTATAGAAGGAGTATTCAGGTGGGACTCTGTTGGGAAGATAAGGATTAAGCTGATAGATTCAAAATATGTGGAGAAGAGATATTTTAGCTGGTGGAGTCATTCAAACTTGTTTGAATGAATGGAAGGGAGGATTTCATGGAGAAAAAAAAGGGGAGTTTGAGATGGGAGAGTGGTCAGCCGAAATTGGTGTTTTGAACTAAGGGGCAATCGGTTTTGGGGTCTTTTGGGTAGTGACCGAATGTGCCTTGGGGGTTTCTCACCATGTGTGTCAAAATCGAAACATCAAAGGTGCTTTACTTTCCTTTCTCTTCTTTTCGGCAAGCTTGTTGTGGCCGAATCTTTCTTTTGCAAGTCTTGCTAGGAGCCGAATTTGGTAGCAATCCTTTCCTTTTCTTTTTGGATGCATTCAGTGAAAGCCGAAACTCAAACCCCTATCTTCTTCTTCTCTTTTTCGGTTCACCCTTGTTAGCCTTCTTCTTTGTCGAAATCACCTTGTGCTTTTCTTCTTTTTGCTATTTGGCTCAAAGTCGAAACCAACTCCCTTCCCTCTGTCGACATCATCCTTCTTTCAAAACCCTTTGTGCCGAAATCCCTTTCATTTACCTTTGCCGAATCCTTCTTTCTCCATTCTCATTTTCTTCTTCTTGGTTATTCTCAAAAGCCGAAACCTTATTGTTGTTCTCCTCTTGGCCGAATACCTTGCTCTTAAACCCCCCTCTTTTCTTGCGTTTTCTCATCATCATCTCAGTGCCGAAATCAAGTTTTCCTTTTGAGGATAGCCGAATCTAGTGGTAAGGGATATCTTTCCTCTTCTGGATCAATTTGGGTAATGATCGAAACCCCATCTCCTTTCTATCATCTTTCTATTACAGAGTTATGTGTTGAATTTTATTCTTATTCTTTAAAGGTAGCCGAAACCCCTAATAACATTAAGGGGTGCTGATTGTAGGGAGGAGTACAACCCGAACTTGTGGATCTTCGGGATTTGGTTGTTAACTTAGGTAAGTGATTTAATGTTTTGGGATCTATTTCTTAATTGATCAAAAGCCGAAGGCTAACCTTTGTGTGTGCTAGTGTTTGGCCGATCACAAGGGGGACTCATCGCGTAGCTTCGGGATTTGGTAGGAAACCAAATCGGTATTGAGGTGCAGTAAGGGCATACGTTTCGGGATCTCATAGTATCTCGTAGTTTCGAGATTTCACTTTAAATCTACATATAGTCAGGTGTGTAAACGCTTACACACTTTATTAGTATAACCTGCTTACTATGTAACTGCTTTAACCATTGTACTCAGTGATTATGTCTTGTGGGCATGAGCTTGGGAACCGGGTAAGTCCCCTGTTATGTGATTCTTGATATGCATCATCATGTTATTGTTAAACACTATGCTATGCCCTATTGCATGACACACGATATGATGACACGTATGATATGAGCATGATGATGATAGGATTGATGAGAGGAGGGGGATGATTTATTTGGACTGTCACCAGTGGTTTTGACCACATTATTATTATTATTTGTGACAAAGTCCTAGTGGTTTTGACCACCAGTGGTTTTGACCACACATGGATTATTTGTGACTCGTCCCAGTGGTTTGGTACCACAGTGGGTTGGCCCCACATGATATATTACGGGATTGTCATCAGTGGTTTTGACCGCATAATGGGTTGGCCCCATCATAATGATTTGTGACTACGGTCACCAGTGGTTTTGACCACACGGGGTAGTTAAAGGAGATCGGATGGCTAGGCTATGGGTTGCATGGTTTGCATGTTTTATTGATGATTTGTGTAAGTGCATGTACTATCGGGTTGGGGATTTATACACTGAGCCTCGGTGACTCACCCCTTCCCTTACATTTTGTAGATGACACATAGATCGCGGATATGGAGCCGAGGAGGACTCGAGGTGGCCATGCATCTTAGTTTGGTTTTGATTTTAAACTGCTATTTCACTTTTATAAATTTTCCTTAAATTTGGTTTGGTTTTGTAATAAGGCCGCTAAGTTTATTTTGGGTTTTTATTATTACCTGCTTTTATTCTGCTTATATTTTACATGTTGGTTTTATGAGCTTGATAAAATTAACCGGTAAAAAGCAATGTTTTCTAAACTACATCTCTTCGGGTTTTCAAACGTTACCATCGGGTAACAAAGTTCACAAGATAACAAGGTAACTTGAATGTTTTATAACTCAAATTTTCAAATCCCTTTAAGGGCAAATGGTTCTAAACTTGATTGCATTAACAAATGATTTTCAAACATATGTTTCTTTCCAAGGTTTAAAACAACTATAAATCAATCTTAAACATCACCTATTACTAAGTTATTTTCAAACCTTAAAGCAACGAAAAGAAGTTTTCATAAAATTTAACCGGTAACTCGTGTTTTCAAAATGTTTTCACTCCGTAACATACCAGATTCGGTCGTGGTGTGTTGACCGGGTTTGGGGTGTTACAATTGTGGTATCAGAGCCAGTTTCAACAACTCGGCTGTGAGCCCGAGGCCCAAAAATGTTTTTAAATGGATTATGAAAAGACTTTATATGGGAAAAGTATGGTTGGAAAGCATGGCACCGAGTCTCCGGCACCAATCCGCCCAAGTAAGTACCTCAAACTATTGCTTGTTGATTATATGATTTTGATGATGGCATGATTGAATAGTAGTAGGAACTACTCTAGAGACTCAAACTATAGGATGATGTGTACTCACGAAAACAACCCCTTATCTAACTTCTCGTAAGATTGTGCTTAAATAGACAGTGGAATAAAAGTGTAACGCATAAAACTTTTAATCAGCTCGAACATATCGGTAAACATGAGTGCACGTGGACGTGGGCATAACACTCATGGACGAGGTAGGGGTAGGATGACGGTCTCGGAATCCACAGGGTCTGGTCATGGATCAGAAAACGAGGTACCACCGTCGCCAGCTCTGGGCGCGGAGCATCAGGATCAGACGGGTGGTAATGACACAGTGTCACAGGCTGTGCTGCGGGTACTGGAAAGGGTCACGAGTGCAGGCGTTGGAACGGGAGCTTGGAAATCGATGACCGAGCGATTCAAGGCTAATGGTGCAGAGGTATTTAGAGGTGTATCCGGCGTGGCACCTAGTACGGCGGAATATTGGTTGGAGGCGACGGAAGCATCATGGATGACCTGGATTTTTTAGCTGAGGAAAAGCTGAAGGGCATAGTATCTCTGCCGCGAGATGAGTCATATCATTGGTGGCTCACAGTTAGGGACGGAGCAACGGCTGGCGACATTACTTGGGAATTCTTTAGGGCAGCCTATCAGAGGAAGTACATAGGGGCTAGTTATGTTGATGCGCAGCGTAGGGCATTCTTGAACATGGTCTAGGGTAATAAGACTGTAGCAGAATATGAGGTGGAATTTCTTCGGCTGAGTCGGTATGCACGGGGTATGGTGAGCACAGAGCATGAGCACTGTGTCAGATTTGAGGATGGACTGAGAGACGAGCTGCGAATGATAATTGCCCCACAGCAGGAACGAGAGTTTGCCGTTCTAGTGGAGAAATCTAAGGTTGTTGAAGGGGTAAAACAGTCTGTAAGGCAGAATCAGGATAGGGGTTGGAACAAACGGAGTTCTGGATCATCTGGGTTTTCTGGGAATCAGCAGAAAAGGGTTAGATATAGTGGGCCGAATCAAGTTGCTAGGCCTGCTGCTACTAATACTCAGTGACCGCCGCGGTGTGCTCGGTGTGGAAAGTCTCACACGGGAGAGTGTTGGACGGGTAACAGGGGATGTTTTGAGTGTGGCTCGATGGGGCATCGAGTTAGGGATTGTCCACAGAGATCAGCTAGGCTGCAGTCTGAGGGTCAGAATCGTGCACAGTTTAGGAGGGATAATCAGCAGCCGTAGAAGGGCCGAGGTTCAGGCAGGGGAGGTAATGGCTCTGGTAGAGGCCGTGGAGCACCTGGCAGAGGTGCAGGTGGTACAGAGGCGAGACAGCCTGGGTTGGTCTACGCAGCGAGGCGTCGAGAGGAGGGCGACGCACCGGATGTCATAACCGGTACGTTCTTAATTTTCGAAGTACCTTATAATGCTTTAATTGATGTTGGTTCGACGCATTCGTATGTTGCTAGTAGCATAGTAGAGACCATGAACCTAGACTTTGAGACTACTTCTAGGGAGATGACAGTAATTAGCCCTCTAAGTCACTCTGTAGAAGTAAATAAGCTATATAGAGATGTACCCCTCTCCAAGGGGTAGTATTTGTAGCTGATCTGATAGAACTGTCATTTGGGGAGTTCGATCTGATTCTTGGGATGGACTGGCTGGTGAAGTACCATGCAAGTTTGGATTACGCGGCTAAGCGCATGGTTTTGAAAACAGCTGAGGGTGAAGAAGTGGTGATGATAGGTAATAGAAGAGATTATCTATCCAACGTGGTATCTGCTTTGAAGGTTGAGAAGATGGTCAGAAAGGGCTGTGAGGCGTTTATGGTTCATGTGTGTGCTTTGGAGGCTAAGGAGGCTGCTGTGGAGAATGTCCGAACAGTAAAGGAATTTGCTGACGTATTTCCAGAGGAACTTCCGGGACTGCCTCCGGATCGTGAAGTTGAATTTGGCATAGATCTGTTACCTGGAACTGTGCCAGTATCTATCGCCCCGGATAGGATGGCGCTGAAGGAATTAGTGGAATTAAAGGCTCAGATTCAGGAGTTGTTGGACCGAGGTTTCATCCAGCCAAGTGTTTCGCCTTGGGGAGCGCCAGTACTCTTCGTCAAGAAGAAGGATGGTACAATGCGGAAGTGTATAGACTACCGCCAGTTGAATAAGCTGACGATCAAAAACAAGTATCCGTTGCCGAGGATAGATGATTTGTTTGATCAGCTTAAGGGTGCAGCGATTTTCTCAAAGATTGATTTAAGGTCTGGGTATCATCAGCTAAAGGTGAAAGAGGCTGATATTCACAAGACGGCGTTTCGCACTCGGTATGGGCACTATGAGTTTCTAGTAATGCAGTTTGGGTTGACTAACGCGCCGGCAACATTCATGGACATGATGAACCGGGTATTCCAGCAGTATTTGGATCAGTTTGTCATGGTATTTATAGACGACATCTTGGTATATTCAAAGTCAGAGGAGGAGCATGACGCACATTTGCGGGTAGTGTTGCAGATTTTGAGAGAAAAGCAGTTATTTGCCAAGTTTAGTAAGTGCGAGTTCTGGCTTAGGGAGGTGACTTTCTTGGGTCACGTAGTATCAGCTGAGGGGATTAGAGTGGATCCTCGGAAGATTGAAGCAGTGTTGGATTGGAAACCGCCTAAGTTAGTGGCAGAAATTCGGAGTTTTCTAGGTCTGGCAGGGTATTACCGAAGATTTGTAGAGGGATTTTCGTTGATCGCAGCACCAATGACCAAGTTATTGAGGAAGGGAGTTCCATATGTGTGGACTGAGAAGCAGTAAGAAAGTTTTAACAAGTTGAAAAGGATTTTGACTGAAGCTCCGGTTTTGATTCAGCCGGAGGCAGGAAAGGAATTCACGGTATATTGCGATGCATCACATACGGGCTTGGGATGTGTGTTGATGCAGGAAGGGAAGGTAGTGGCTTATGCATCTCGGCAGCTGAGATCGCATGAGGTTAACTATCCGACGCACGACTTGGAATTAGCTGCAGCAGTTTTCGCTTTGAAAATATGGAGACACTACTTGTATGGAGAGAAATCGATAGTCTACACGGATCACAAGAGTCTGAAATACCTTTTGACTCAGAAGGATTTGAACTTGAGGCAGCGCAGATGGATTGAGCTGTTGAAGGACTACGACTGTTTGATTGAGTATCATCCGGGCAAGGCTAACGTGGTGGCAGACGCGTTGAGCTGTAAGGTTGTATCAGACTTGAGAGTAATGTTTGCCCATCTTAGCTTGTATTACGATGGGGGTCTTTTGCCAGAATTGGAAGTTAAGCCGACTTGAGTAGAGCAGATCAAGGAGAAACAGTTAGAGGATGAGAGTTTGAATGCACGGAGGTTGCAAGTTCAGAATGGTGGTTTAAAGGATTATAGTCTGTCCAGAGACAGAGTACTGTGTTTCCAAGGGAGAGCTTGTATGCCGAAGGATGTTGAGTTAAGGCAGAGAATTCTTCAGGACGCACATGGCAGCCCATACGCTATGCATCCTGGAGGTAGCAAGATGTATCGGGATTTAAGAGAGCAGTTTTGGTGGCCAGGTCTGAAGAGGGAGGTAACAGAGTTTGTGGGAAAATGTTTGACATGTCAGCAAGTTAAAGCTGAGCATCAGTTGCCATCAGGGTTGTTGCAACCGGTAAAGATCCCATAGTGGAAGTGGGAAAGGATTGCGATGGATTTCGTCAGTGGGCTTCCCCTTACGCCCAGTAAGAAAGACTCAGTTTGGGTAATTGTGGATCGTCTGACTAAATCGGCTCATTTAATTCCGGTAAGGGTTGATTATTCGCTTCAGAAGTTAGCCAAGTTGTATGTGGCGGAGATAGTACGGTTGCATGGAGTGCCTGTGTCAATTATTTCGGATAGGGATCCCAGGTTCACGTCGAGGTTTTGGAAAGCTTTGCATCAGGCTTTGGGTACAAGGTTGGATTTCAGCACGGCTTTTCATCCGCAGTCGATGGGCAGTCTGAAAGGGTAATTCAGATTCTGGAAGATATGTTAAGGGGCTGTGTTTTGGATTTCAGCGGTAGTTGGGAGGAGAACCTACCTTTGGCAGAGTTCGCTTATAACAATAGTTATCAAGCGAGTATTCTGATGGCACCATATGAGGCACTCTATGGACGAAAATGTCGTACTCCGACGTGTTGGACGGAACTGGGTGAACGACAGATGTTGGGTTCGTAGTTGGTAACAGAAACAGAGCATAAGGTCAAGGTGATTCGGGCTCGTCTTAAGGAAGCGTCGGACAGGCAGAAGTCTTATGCTGATCTTAAGCGCAGGGATATTGAGTACGCAGTGGGTGATAAGGTCTTTCTGAAGGTATCGCCTTGGAAGAAAGTGTTGAGCTTTGGTCGGAAGGGCAATCTAAGCCCTAGGTTCATCGGGCCGTATACAGTGTTGAAACGAGTGGGACCGGTAGCTTATCAACTTGAGTTGCCAGCAGAGTTGAGCCAGATTCACGACGTCTTTCATGTTTCAATGCTTAGGCGCTATCGAGCGGATCCGTCACATGTTATACCAGTTGAGGAGATAGAGGTGAGCCCTGATTTGTCTTTCGAGGAGGAGCCAGTACGGATTTTGGATCGGGATGTCAAAGTTCTGCGTAGGAAGTCAGTACCCCTGGTGAAGGTATTATGGCGGAACCATGGCACGGATGAGGCCATGTGGGAACCAGAGGATGTGATGCGGCAGCAATACCCTCAACTCTTCTGATTAGGTAATTTCGGGGTCGAAATTATTTTTAAGGGGGGTAGAACTGTAATATCCTTAAAACGGGGTTTTGCATTTTGTATGTGTTTGCATGTGTTGATATGTCTGCTGTGTTCGTTTGGTGTGTTTTGGGGTCTAGGCATGACCTCGGGATAGTCTTGGGTCATGGCCAAAAATTTTGTTTTTAGCACCTGGGAAGAGGGAGCTAGGTGAGATACGGGTTAAGAGAATTTATGGGGAATTTTGACACAAGAAATCAATTGGGAGAGTGGCAAGGAGGCGCCACTTAAGCACCATGGAGATGACGCCACATGCAGGGGGAGTGCCTGTGTTCGAGCAGTAGGAGTTGCACTCCCTGCTATTTCTTTTTGACACCACAAGCTAGAGAAGGAGTATTCAGGTGGGACTCAATTGGGAAGATATGGATTAAGCTGATAGATTCAAAATATGTGGAGAAGAGAGATTTTAGCTGGTGGACTCATTCAAACTTGTTTGAATGAATGGAAGGGAGGATTTCGTGGAGAAAAAAAAAGGGGAGTTTGATATGAGAGAGTGGTCAGCCTAAATTGGTGTTTTGAGCTAAGGGGCAATCGGTTTTGGGGTCTTTTGGGTAGTGATCGAATGTGCCTTGGGGGTTTATCACCATGAGTGTCAAAACCGAAACACCAAAGGTGCTTTGCTTTCCTTTCTCTTCTTTTCGGCAAGCTTGTTGTGGCCGAATCTTTCTTTTGCAAGTCTTGCTAGGAGCCGAATTTGGTAGCTATCCTTTCCTTTTCTTTTTGGGTGCATTCAGTGAAAGCCGAAACTCAAAGCCCTATCTTCTTCTTCTCTTTTTCGGTTCACCCTTGTTAGCCTTCTTCTTTGCCGAAATCACCTTGTGCTTTTCTTCTTTTTGCTATTTGGCTCAAAGCCGAAACCAACTCCCTTCCCTCTGTCGACATCTTCCTTCTTTCAAAACCCTTTGTGCCGAAATCCCTTTCATTTACCTTTGCCGAATCCTTCTTTCTCCATTCTCATTTTCTTCTTCTTGGTTAATCTCAAAAGCCGAAACCTTATTGTTGTTCTCCTCTTGGCCGAATACCTTGCTCTTAAACCCCTCTCTTTTCTTGCGTTTTCTCATCATCATCTCAGTGCCGAAATCAAGTTTTCTTTTTGAGGATAGCCGAATCTAGTGGTAAGAGATATCTTTCCTCTTCTGGATCAATTTGGGTAATGATCGAAACCCCATCTCCTTTCTATCATCTTTCTATTATAGAGTTATGTGTTGAATTTTATTCTTATTCTTTAAAGGTAGCCGAAACCCCTAATAACATTAAGGGGTGCTGATCTGTGGTGGCTAGGAGCCGGATCAATCGTCAAGGTAAGGAGGCGATAATCCCTTTTGGTGTCGGGATTTATGATTATTGGCCGAATGGCGTTTAGACTCAAAATGATGTGTCAAAACCGATTGTAGGGAGGAGTACAACCCGAACTTGTGGATCTTTGGGATTTGGTTGTTAACTTAGGTAAGTGCTTTAATGTTTTGGGATCTATTTCTTAATTGATCAAAAGCCGAAGGCTAACCTTTGTGTGTGCTAGTGTTTGGCCGATTACAAGGGGGACTCATCGTGTAGCTTCGCGATTTGGTAGGAAACCAAATCGGTATTGAGGTGCAGTGAGGGCATACGTTTCAGGATCTCGTAGTATCGCGTAGTTTCGGGATTTCGCTTTAAATCTACATATAGTCAGGTGTGTAAACGCTTACACACTTTATTAGTATAACCTGCTTACTATGTTACTGCTTTAACCATTGTACTCAGTGATTATGCCTTGTGGGCATGAGCTTGGGAACCGGGTAAGTCCCCTGTTATGTGATTCTTCATATGCATCATCATGTTATTGTTAAACACTATGCTATGCCTTATTGCATGACACACGATATGATGACACGTATGATATGAGCATGACGATGATGGGATTGATGAGAGGAGGGGGATGATTTATTTGGACTGCCACCAGTGGTTTTGACCAAATTTTTATTATTATTTGTGACAAAGTCCCAGTGGTTTTGACCACCAGTGGTTTTGACCACACTATTGATATTTGTGACTACGGTCACCAGTGGTTTTGACCACACATGGATTATTTGTGACTCGTCCCAGTGGTTTGGTACCACAGTGGGTTGGCCCCACATGATATATTACGGGATTGTCATCAGTGGTTTTGACCACACGATGGGTTGGCCCCATCATAATGATTTGTGACTACGGTCACCAGTGGTTTTGACCACCAGTGGTTTTGACCACACGGGGGAGTTAAAGGAGATCGGATGGCTAGGTTATGGGTTGAATGGTTTGCATGTTTTATTGATGATTTGTGTAAGTGCATGTGCTATTGGGTTGGGGATTTATACACTGAGTCTCGGTGACTCACCCCTTCCCTTACATTTTGCAGATGACACATAGATCGCGGATATGGAGTCGAGGAGGACTCTAGGTGGCCATGCATCTTAGTTTGGTTTTGATTTTAAGCTGCTATTTCACTTTTATAAATTTTCCTTAAATTTGGTTTGGTTTTGTAATAAGGCTGCTAAGTTTATTTTGGGTTTTTATTATTACCTGCTTTTATTCTGCTTATATTTTACATGTTGGTTTTATGAGCTTGATAAAATTAACCGGTAAAAAGTAATGTTTTTTAAACTACATCTCTTCGGGTTTTCAAACGTTATCATCGGGTAACAAAGTTCACAAGATAACAAGGTAACTTGAATGTTTTATAACTCAAATTTTCAAATCACTTTAAGGGCAAATAGTTCTAAACTTAATTGCATTAACAAATGATTTTCAAACATATGTTTCTTTCCAAGGTTTAAAACAACTATAAATCAACCTTAAACATCACCTATTACTAAGTTATTTTCAAACCTTAAAGCGACGAAAAGAAGTTTTCATAAAATTTAACCGGTAACTCGTGTTTTCAAAATGTTTTCACTCCGTAACATACCAGATTCGGTCGTGGTGTGTTGACTGGGTTTGGGGTGTTACAATTGTGGTATCAGAGCCAGTTTCAACAGCTCGGCTGTGAGCCCGAGGCCCAAAAATGTTTTTAAATGGATTATGAAAAGACTTTATATGGGAAAAGTATGGTTGGAAAGCATGGCACCGAGTCTCCAGCACCAATCCGCCCAGGTAAGTACCTCAAACTATTGCTTGTCGATTATATGATTATGATGATGGCATGATTGAATAGTAGTAGGAACTACTCTAGAGACTCAAACTATAGGATGATGTGTACTCGTGAAAACAACCCCTTATTTAACTTCTCATAAGATTGTTCTTAAATAGACAGTGGAATAAAAGTCTAACGCATAAAACTTTTAATCAGCTCGAACATATCGGTAAACATGAGTGCACGTGGACGTGGGCGTAACACTCGTGGACGAGGTAGGGGTAGGATGACAGTCTCGGAACCGATAGGGTCTGGTCATGGATCAGAAAACGAGGTACCACCACCGCCAGCTGTGGGCGCGGAACATCAAGATCAGACGGGTGGTAATGACGCAGTGTCACAGGCTGTGCTGCGGGTACTGGAAAGGGTCGCGAGTGCAGGCGTTGGAACGGGAGCTCGGAAATCGGTGACCGAACGACTCAAGGCTAATGGTGCAGAGGTATTTAGAGGTGTATCCGGCGTGGCACCTAGTACGACGGAATTTTGGTTGGAGGTGACGTAACGCATCATGGATGACCTGGATTTTTCAGCTGAGGAAAAGCTGAAGGGCATAGTATCTCTGCCGCGAGATGAGTCATATCAGTGGTGGCTCACAGTTAGGGATGGAGCAACGGCTGGCGACATTACTTGGGAATTCTTTAGGGCAGCCTATCAGAGGAAGTACATAGGGGCTAGTTATGTTGATGCGCAGTGCAGGGCATTCTTGAACTTGGTCTAGGGTAATAAGACTGTAGCGGAATATGAGGTGGAATTTCTTCGGCTGAGTCGGTATGCACGGGGTATGGTTAGCACAGAGCATGAGCACTGTGTCAGATTTGAGGATGGGCTGAGAGACGAGCTGCGGATGATAATTGCCCCACAGCAGGAACGAGAGTTTGCCGTTCTAGTGGAGAAATCTAAGGTTGCTGAAGGGGTAAAACAGTCTGTAAGGCGGAATCAGGATAGGGGTCGGAACAAACGGAGTTCTGGATCATCTGGGTTTTCTGGGAATCAGCAGAAAAGGGTTAGATATAGTGGGCCGAATCAAGTTGCTAGGCCTGCTGCTACTAATACTCAGTGGCCGCCGCAGTGTGCTCGGTGTAGAAAGTCTCACACGGGAGAGTGTTGGACGGGTAACAGGGGATGTTTTGAGTGTGGCTCGATGGGGCATCGAGTTAGGGATTGTCCATAGAGATCAGCTAGGCTGCAGTCTGAGGGTCAGAATCGTGCACAGTTTAGGATGGATAATCATCAGCCACAGAGGGGCCGAGGTTCAGGCAGGGGAGGTAATGGCTCTGGTAGAGGCCGTGGAGCACCAGGCAGAGGTGCAGGTGGTACAGAGGCGAGACAGCCTGGGTTGGTCTACGCAGCGAGGCATCGAGAGGAGGGCGACGCACCGGATGTCATAACCGGTACGTTCTTAATTTTCGGAGTACCTTATAATGCTTTAATTGATGTTGGTTCGACGCATTCGTATGTTGCTAGTAGCATAATAGAGACCATGAACCTAGACTTTGAGACTACTTCTAGGGAGATGACAGTAATTAGCCCTCTAGGTCACTCTGTAGAAGTAAATAAGCTATATAGGGATGTACCCCTAGAACTCCAAGGGGTAGTATTTGTAGCTGATTTGATGGAACTTCCGTTTGGGAGTTCGTTCTGATTCTTAGGATGGACTGGCTGGTGAAGTACCAAGCAAGTTTGGATTGCGCGGCTAAGCGCAAGGTTTTGAAAACGGCTGAGGGTAAAGAAGTGGTGATGATAGGTAATAGAAGAGATTATCTATCCAACGTGGTATCTGCTTTGAAAGCTGAGAAGATGGTCAGAAAGGGTTGTGAGGCGTTTATGGTTCATGTGTGTGCTTTGGAGGCTAAGGAGTCTGCTGTGGAGACTGTCCGAACAGTAAAGGAATTTGCTGACGTATTTCCAGAGGAACTTCCGGGACTGCCTCCGGATCGTGAAGTTGAATTTGGCATAGATCTGTTACCTAGAACTGCGCCAGTGTCTATCGCCCCGTATAGGATGGCGCCGAAGGAATTAGTGGAATTAAAGGCTCAGATTCAGGAGTTGTTGGACCGAGGTTTCATCCGGCCAAGTGTTTCGCCTTGAGGAGCGCCAGTACTCTTTGTCAAGAAGAAGGATGGTACAATGCGGATGTGTATAGACTACCGCCAGTTGAATAAGCTGACGATCAAAAACAAGTATCCGTTGCCGAGGATAGATGATTTGTTTGATCAGCTTAAGGGTGCAGCGGTTTTCTCAAAGATTGATTTAAGGTCTGGGTATCATCAGCTAAAGGTGAAAGAGGCTGATATTCACAAGACGGCGTTTCGCACTCTGTATGGGTACTATGAGTTTCTAGTAATGCTGTTTGGGTTGACTAACGCGCCGGCAGCATTCATGGACATGATGAACCGGGTATTCCAGCAGTATTTGGATCAGTTTGTCGTGGTATTTATAGACGACATCTTGGTATATTCAAAGTCAAAGGAGGAGCATGACGCACATTTGCGGGTAGTGTTGCAGATTTTGAGAGAAAAGCAGTTATTTGCCAAGTTTAGTAAGTGCGAGTTCTGGCTTAGGGAGGTGACTTTCTTGGGTCACGTAGTATTAACTGAGGGGATTAGAGTGGATCCTCGGAAGATTGAAGCAGTGTTGGATTGGAAACAACCTAAGTCAGTGGCAGAAGTTTGGAGTTTTCTAGGTCTGGCAGGGTATTACCGAAGATTTGTAGAGGGATTTTCATTGATCGCAGCACCAATGACCAAGTTATTGAGGAAGGGAGTTCCATTTGTGTGGACTGAGAAGCAACAAGAAAGTTTCAATAAGTTGAAAAGGATTTTGACTGAAGCTCCGGTTTTGATTCAGGCGGAGGCAGGAAAGGAATTCACGGTATATTACGATGCATCACATACGGGCTTGGGATGTGTGTTGATGCAGGAAGGGAAGGTAGTGGCTTATGCACCTCGGCAGCTGAGACCGCATGAGGTTAACTATCCGACGCATGACTTGGAATTAGCTGCAGTGGTTTTCGCTTTGAAAATATGGAGACACTACTTGTATGGAGAGAAATCGATAGTCTACACGGATCACAAGAGTCTGAAATACCTTTTGACTCAGAAGGATTTGAACTTGAGGCAGTGCAGATGGATTAAGCTGTTGAAGGACTACGACTGTTCGATTGAGTATCATCCGGGCAAGGCTAACGTGGTGGCAGACGCGTTGAGCCGTAAGGTTGTATCAGACTTGAGAGCGATGTTTGCCCATCTTAGCTTGTATGACGATGGGGGTCTTTTCGTAGAATTGCAAGTTAAGTCGACTTGGGTAGATCAGATCAAGGAGAAACAGTTAGAGGATGAGAGTTTGAATGCACGGAGGTTGCAAGTTCAGAATGGTGGTTTAAAGGATTATAGTCTGTCCAGAGACGGAGTATTGTGTTTCCAAGGGAGAGCTTGTATGCCGAAGGATATTGAGTTAAGGCAGAAAATTCTTCAGGACGCACATAGCAGCCCATACGCTATGCATCCTGGAGGTAGCAAGATGTATCGGGATTTAAGAGAGCAGTTTTGGTGGCCAGGTCTGAAGCGGGAGGTAACAGAGTTTGTGGGCAAATTTTTGACATGTCAGCAAGTTAAAGCTGAGCATCAGTTGCCATCTGGGCTGTTGCAACCGATAAAGATCCCACAGTGGAAGTGGGAAAGGATTGCGATGGATTTCGTCAGTGGGCTTCCTCTTACGCCGAGTAAGAAAAACTCAGTTTGGGTAATTGTGGATCGTCTGACTAAATCGGCTCATTTCATTCCGGTAAGGGTTGATTATTCGCTTCAGAAGTTAGTCAAGTTGTATATGGCGGAGATAGTATGGTTGCATGGAGTGCCTGTGTCAATTATTTCGGATAGGGATCCCAAGTTCACGTCGAGGTTTTGGAAAGCTTTGCATCAGGCTTTGGGTACAAGGTTGGATTTCAGCACGGCTTTTCATCCGCAGTCTGATGGGCAGTCTGAAAGGGTAATTCAGATTCTGGAAGATATGTTAAGGGGCTGTGTTTTGGATTTCAGCGGTAGTTGGGAGGAGTACCTACCTTTGGCAAAGTTCGCTTATAGCAATAGTTATCAAGCGAGTATTCAGATGGCACCATATGAGGCACTCTATGGACGGAAATGTCGTACTCCGACTTGTTGGACGGAAGTGGGTGAACGACAGATGTTGGGTCCGGAGTTGGTAACAGAAATAGAGGATAAGGTCAAGGTGATTTGGGCTCGTCTTAAGGAAGCGTCGGACAGGCAGAAGTCTTATGCCGATCTTAAGCGCAGGGATATTGAGTACGCAGTGGGTGATAAGGTCTTTCTGAAGGTATCATCTTGGAAGAAAGTGTTGAGCTTTGGTCGGAAGGGCAAGCTAAGCCCTAGGTTCATCGGGCCGTATACAGTGTTGAAGCGAGTGGGACCGGTAGCTTATCAACTTGAGTTGCCAGCAGAGTTGAGCCAGATTCACGACGTCTTTCATGTTTCAATGCTTAGGTGCTATCAAGCGGATCCGTCACATGTTGTACCAGTTGAGGAGATAGAGGTGAGCCCTGATTTGTCTTTCAAGGAGGAGCCAGTACGGATTTTGGATCGGGATGTCAAAGTTCTGCGTAGGAAGTCAGTACCCCTGGTGAAGGTATTATGGCAGAACCATGGCACGGAGGAGGCCACGTGGGAACCAGAGGATGTGATGCGGCAGCAATACCCTCAACTCTTCTGATCAGGTAATTTCGGGGTCGAAATTATTTTTAAGGGGGTAGAACTGTAATATCCTTAAATCGGGGTTCTGCATTTTGTATGTGTTTGCATGTGTTGATATGTCTGCTGTGTTCGTTTGGTGTGTTTTGGGGTCTAGGCATGACCTCGGGATAGTCTTGGGTCATGGCCAAAAATTTTGTTTTTAGTACCTGGGAAGAGGGAGCTAGGTGAGATAGGGGTTAGGAGAATTTATTGGGGAAATTTAACACAAGAAATCAATTGGGAAAGTGGCAAGGAGGCGCCACTTAAGCACCATGGAGATGACACCACATGCAGGGGGGAGTGCCTGTGTTCAAGCAGCAGGAGTTGCACTCCCTACTATTTCTTTTTGACGCCACAAGCTAGAGAAGGAGTATTCAGGTGGGACTCTGTTGGGAAGATATGGATTAAGCTGATAGATTCAAAATATGTGGAGAAGAGAGATTTTAGCTGGTGGACTCATTCAAACTTGTTTGAATGAATGGAAGGGAGGATTTTATGGAGAAAAAAAAGGGGAGTTTGATATGGGAGAGTGGTCAGCCGAAATTGGTGTTTTGAGCTAAGGGGCAATTGGTTTTGGGGTCTTTTGGGTAGTGACCGAATGTGCCTTGGGGGTTTCTCACCATGTGTGTCAAAACCGAAACATCAAAGGTTCTTTGCTTTCCTTTCTCTTCTTTTCGGCAAGCTTGTTGTGGCCGAATCTTTCTTTTGCAAGTCTTGCTAGGAGTCAAATTTGGTAGCTATCCTTTCCTTTTCTTTTTGGGTGCATTCAGTGAAAGTCGAAACTCAAACCACTATCTTCTTCTTCTCTTTTTCGGTTCACCCTTGTTAGCCATTTTCTTTGCCGAAATCACCTTGTGCTTTTCTTCTTTTTGCTATTTGGCTCAAAGCCGAAACCAACTCCCTTCCCTCTGTCGACATCTTCCTTCTTTCAAAACCCTTTGTGCCGAAATCCCTTTCATTTACCTTTGCCGAATCCTTCTTTCTCCATTCTCATTTTCTTCTTCTTGGTTATTCTCAAAAGCCGAAACCTTATTGTTGTTCTCCTCTTGGCCGAATACCTTGCTCTTAAACCCCTCTCTTCTCTTGCGTTTTCTCATCATCATCTCTGTGCCGAAATTAAGTTTTCCTTTTGAGGATAGCCGAATCTAGTGGTAAGGAATATCTTTCCTCTTCTGGATCAATTTGGGTAATGATCGAAACCTCATCTCCTTTCTATCATCTTTCTATTATAGAGTTATGTGTTGAATTTTATTCTTATTCTTTATAGGTAGCCGAAACCCCTAATAACATTAAGGGGTGCCGATTTATGGTGGCTAGGAGCCGGATCAATCGTCAAGGTAAGGAGGCGATAATCCCTTTTGGTGTCGGGATTTATGATTATTGGCCGAATGGCCGTTAGACTCAAAATGATGTGTCAAAACCGATTGTAGGGAGGAGTACAACCCGAACTTGTGGATCTTCGGGATTTGGTTGTTAACTTAGGTAAGTGCTTTAATGTTTTGGGATCTATTTCTTAATTGATCAAAAGCCGAAGGCTAACCTTTGTGTGTGCTAGTGTTTGGCCGATTACAAGGGGGACTCATCGCGTAGCTTCGGGATTTGGTAGGAAACCAAATCGGTATTGAGGTGTAGTGAGGGCATACGTTTCGGGATCTCGTAGTATCGCGTAGTTTCGGGATTTCGCTTTAAATCTACATATAGTCAGATGTGTAAACACTTACACGCTTTATTAGTATAACCTGCTTACTATGTTATTGCTTTAACCATTGTACTCAGTGATTATGCCTTGTGGGCATGAGCTTGGGAACCGGGTAAGTCCCCTGTTATGTGATTCTTGATATGCATCATCATGTTATTGTTAAACACTATGCTATGCCTTATTGCATGACACACGATATGATGACACGTATGATATGAGCATGACGATGATGGGGTTGATGATAGGAGGGGGATGATTTATTTGGACTGTCACCAGTGGTTTTGACCAAATTTTAATTATTATTTGTGACAAAGTCCCAGTGGTTTTGACCACCAGTGGTTTTGACCACATTATTGATATTTGTGACTACGGTCACCAGTGGTTTTGACCACACATGGATTATTTGTGACTCGTCCCAGTGGTTTGGTACCACAGTGGGTTGGCCCCACATGATATATTACGGGATTGTCATCAGTGGTTTTGACCACACGATGGGTTGGCCCCATCATAATGATTTGTGACTACGGTCACCAGTGGTTTTGACCACCAGTGGTTTTGACCACACGGGGTAGTTAAAGGAGATCGAATGGCTAGGTTATGGGTTGCATGGTTTGCATGTTTTATTGATGATTTGTGTAAGTGCATGTACTATCGGGTTGGGGATTTATACACTGAGTCTCGGTGACTCACCCCTTCCCTTACATGTTGCAGATGACACATAGATCGCGGATATGGAGCCGAGGAGGACTCGAGGTGGCCATGCATCTTAGTTTGGTTTTGACTTTAAACTGCTATTTCACTTTTATAAATTTTCCTTAAATTTGGTTTGGTTTTGTAATAAGGCTGCTAAGTTTATTTTGGGTTTTTATTATTACCTGCTTTTATTCTGCTTATATTTTACATGTTGGTTTTATGAGCTTGATAAAATTAACCGGTAAAAAGCAATGTTTTCTAAACTACATCTCTTCGGGTTTTCAAACGTTACCACCGGGTAACAAAGTTCACAAGATAACAAGGTAACTTGAATGTTTTATAACTCAAATTTTCAAATCACTTTAAGGGCAAATGGTTCTAAACTTGATTGCATTAACAAATGATTTTCAAACATATATTTCTTTCCAAGGTTTAAAACAACTATAAATCAATCTTAAACATCACCTATTACTAAGTTATTTTCAAACCTTAAAGCGACGAAAAGAAGTTTTCATAAAATTTAACCGGTAACTCGTGTTTTCAAAATGTTTTCACTCCGTAACATACCAGATTCGGTCGTGGTGTGTTGATCGGGTTTGGGGTGTTACAGGGGTGGACTCAAGGTGGCCATGCTCAAGATTGCGTTTCTTTCATTTTAAATGGTTACTTGGACTTATTTCATTTTATTTTAAATTTGGGATTCTGTCATGTAATAAGGCCTATGGTTTTATTTGATTTTAGCTTTTAATTTGGTTATTGCTTATTATTGTTAAATGTTTAATTCTGGATTTTCCTAAAATGTTAATAAATCGTTTCTTATTCAAAATTACTTAAACTCGATTTTTCACAAAAAATATAAAGAATACGAACTTATTAACGAACGTACAGTTTTTAGACATTCCTCTCATGTGACATACCAGATCCGGTCGTAACGTCTAGGCCGGGTTTGGGGTGTTACATAGCTACTCTCAGTCAAGGTTAAAAGTCGAATCTCGTTCGGTAGTTATCTTGGCCGCAGTATCTAAGGTTGGATTCGGTAAGTATTCTGTTAACTACCCTTAGTATGTTTTGTTAAAAGTCGAAGGGCGAGCTAATTTTTCATTATCGGTGATCTTGTATTAACAAGGGTAAGGATCGGAGATCGTAAGCGTGGTAAGATCATTAGCAAAGGGTAAGGATACTCAACTCGATTATGGTTGAAGTGAATGGTCGAATGTGTGGATGACTAGTGTGGATTACGAGTCACCCGAATTTTGATGGTGTATGTGTGAGTGTAGATCTAAGGAACACTTGTTATTAGTAGCGAAGGAAGGGCCATTAGAACCCTGTGGCACACGGATCAAGGCTAAGGATAGAATAGCACGTCGCGGTCTCTAGATGTGTACAAACACTATGCACACACGAAATCGGTAATGCCGAAAAGCCGAAAATGGCTAAACGGGCCCGGTGGGCCCTGAGGCTATGTTTGATGAAATGGATTAATTTGATTATATGAATTGGGTTAAGCATACATGTTACATGATCTGGATTTGTTTTAGGCCTAATGGGTCATATGATTGAGATTTGGGCCTAGTGGGCCATAAAAATGTGATGTGGCCATTATGAGTTATATGAATGAGAAATGGGTTAATGGGCTTTATGGGGATGTAGACAAGTATGCTAGGGTTTAATGGACTTTAGGCCTAATTCTAAACAACTCTTAAACCGCATAAGACTTAATCTAATAATTAAACATGTCCGTGGACAAGTCGCTGGGTTAGAGTGTGGCAACGGACATATGCATGTCTAGGATTGGATCTAGGGAGAGCTTGGTACTTAAGCGGTCCTAGTGGCCCACCTCCTGTTCTCTGGAATCTTACCTAGTGCATAGTATATGTTCACTTTAGCCACAAGGACTTGTTAATGGGCCAAAGTTCATAACTAAAACCCGAGAGGGACCAAATACCCTATATTTGTAAAATTACTAAAATACTCCTAATTTGAAATTACCAAAATACCCTTGGTTTGAAAAATCACTAAGATTGCCCCGAATTGTGAAATTACCAAGATACCCTTAATTTGCAGAATTACCAAAACACCTCTGATTTACAAAATTTCCAAAGTACCTCTGATTTGCAAAATTACCTAGATACCTCGTAGAGTAGATTTATGGAAATACCATTGGGTTGTGAAATGACTTGAATACCCCTATGTGATGAGTATAAGTTTATGGATGTTACTTATGTGTTTGATGCATTCATATGATATTCTGCTTAGGATGCATATGGGTGGGAATTATGGAACGGAGGAAGATTTGATGATCGCATAGTCGCTTGACGACCGTGGATCCACCGGTGGCTTTAAGCCCATTATATGATTAGCAGCTTTGCTGCAACGTTGGGTAGTGCCGCTGTGAGTGCTACCTTTGGTGTGTAGAGGATGGGTGGGTCGATTTAGAAATCCCCACAGGTGTGTAGGGTTGGAAGGGAAATGGTGTGTGTAGCGGATGGATTTTTGGGAGGGTTTTGCATTACCTTGTCTTGCATATGATATGATATGATATGAGGTTATTGTGGGCTAAGGCCCAAGACCACCGATTTCGGTAGGGCTTAGGCCCAATGTGAATATTTGTATGATGATTTGATTGCCAAGGGTTGTACGCACTGAGTCTCAAAACTCACACCTTTTATTTAATGTTTCAGGTAATCCTCATTAAACGGCTCGACGTGGGAGAGGACTCGGAGAGATGGCCACACTACAAGATGTTTAAATTTTTATTTTTAGTTATTTGTTTCAAAGGACATGGTTTTAGTTGCTTTACTTTCGTTGGATGTAATAAGGCCTTGTACTTTGATTTGATTTTAAATTTTGGGTTTTGATGTTTTAACTGTTCACTTAATGATTAAACTTAAGTAAACTTCTTATTCTTAAACTTGGTTTCTGAAATACTTAAAGCTATAGAATGGGCTTTTATCATTACCTAACAAGACTCATGGGTTTTGGGCTTTTGGTCCCTAAAATTTAACTTAGCAAAATCGTTTTGAAATATGCCTATGATGTGACATGCCGGATTCGGGCCTAATTCTAGGCCAGGTCTGGGGTGTTACTGTAACAGTCTGAATTTGACCCTAATCGGAACGGTGGTTTTGGGACCATGAATCCGAGTCCGAGAGATATTTAAATATGATATTCTGTGCTTATTAAGTGTGAATTATTATGTGTGAAAGTTTCGTAGAAAAAATTTATCGTTAAGTGTTTAATTTGACAAAAAAGACTTAATAGCGTAAAGCGTAAAAGTTGCATACTAAAGTGAAAAGTGCTTGAATGATGATGGCTTTTTAATTTGTGGTGTTAAAAGGGAAATTAGCCCATTTCTCATGTTAGTGGACGGTTAAAGACCATTTTTGCCATTATGTTATGTTGATGAATATTATTATTATAAGGTTAAATTAGTAAATTATCAAATACCATATTATATGTCAAATAAAACATAAAATAAAGTTGATTCTTCATCCTTGCATGACCGAAATAAGAGAGAAAGAAAATAAAAGTGAGGGCTCATACATTCGGCCATCCTTCAAGCTTAAATCGGGTATGTAATCTTAGTCAGTTTTTGATAATTTTAACGTTTTTGAGATCATTGCTTCGAACCGTAGCTGACCCATGTTAAAATTTTCAAATCTAAGCATGCTTGATTTTCGGCCATTGTAGTGTTCATGTGATTTTTGGTGTTTGATGATTTTAATTTAAAGATATGTTAAAGATTAGTATATTTAGTATTGGAAGTTTTGGTGAAATTGAGTAATTAGGGCTAATTTGCAAAAATAGAATTTTAGAGGGGCTTATTTGCAAATAAATGAAAGAAATGGACTTGTAGGGTCCCTATAAATATTCGGCCCTTGAGTAGTATTGGGAAATTTTGTGTATTTTGTGTTTTATGCAAATAGGACTAAATTGTAAAAATGTGAAACATTAGGGGTAAAATGGTAATTTGCCTATTTATGAGTTTTGGGACTAAATTGAGATGAAATGTGTTTGAATGAGCTAAATTTTAATGTGTTTAGATCAAGAACAAAGAAAAACGGATCTGGATCGGGGAAAGACGAAGGTTATTGAATAGTCGGTCTTCGTCGTTCGCTGATAGTCGAGGTAAGTTCTTAAGTTAAAGTACATTAAAGAGATAATTATGAATATGTTCAATGATATCATTTGATTAATTTGAGTAAGAATATATGTGATAGCCAAATGTAAATGTCCTATATTGGATTAAATATGTTTTGAAATGCAATAGGAATTAGTACATTTGATATAATAGGTGAGTGTGGTTTGTGTATATGAATTGATAGTGATGTAAGTGTTAAGAAATGTAAGTTGATGAATTGATTAGGTAAATAGTTCGGGCTTCGAGCCTAGCAGGCCTTGTGCCGGTGTGTTATTCGGGCTTCGAGCCTAGCAGGCCACGTGCCGGTGAAATAATTTGGGCTTATTGCCTAGCAGGCTTAATGCCGGTGTTTAACTTCGGACCTTGAGTCCAGCAGGCCTAGTGCCGGTGTATGTGATTCGAGCTCAGAATATGCAAGAACCGAGTTATGAAACAAGTCAAGAAATTTACAGCTTTAAAAATGAATTGTGTTAATTCGACATTGAGGTAAGTATTTTCATACTCATGTTACTCATGAAAATAATGAACAAGTACATGAGGAAGTGAATATCTTATACGTTGATTGGTGATATATAT
This sequence comes from Gossypium australe, assembly GCA_005393395.2. Lineage (NCBI taxonomy): Eukaryota > Viridiplantae > Streptophyta > Magnoliopsida > Malvales > Malvaceae > Gossypium > Gossypium australe. The sequence goes on from CM016615.1 coordinate 19,969,291, forward strand.
ATATATATATACATGTTATATCGTGTGGTGATTGATTTTTCAAAAGTATGAATAGGGTGAAATTGTTTAGGTAAACATATGTTATATATATATATATATATATATATATATATATATCTTTGATATTCTCGGTGATTATTGTGTATAAGTAAGAAAGGTAAAGCTATTGAGTTAAATGCAATAATGGTATTCGGTTATCTTGGCTTTGTAAGTTAAACTATGTATTACTTATGTTTATATTGTTGATAAAGGAATTTGACTTGAATGGTTGGATTTATGGTATATATTTTCTTAAGACTTACTAAGCTAATAAGCTTACTTTGAGTGTGCCATTGTTCGTTTTATAGATTTTATTCAAGCTACGAGCTCCGGGGATCGACATTGAAGTCAACCACACTATTGACTCATTTTGGGTACAATTAGAAGTTGATGTTTCAATTATTAAGGCATGTATAGGCTAGTTAACATTTTGGATTGGTACTTGTTAATGTTATGCCATGCGAAAATGGCTCAACTTTTATTAAATAGTCTAAGGACTTGTAAATATCGATTATAAATGTGCTTTCGTTCATGTTAAGTAAAATGTTGTAATATATGTGCATGTTATGTGGCTAGTTAGATAGGAATCTATAATAGATCTTTTCGAACATGAATATGCATGCGGTCTAATAGGCTTGAACTGGTTTACGTGTGTATATTTTGCTTGAATGGTGACTATAGTTTATTGCTTGTTTACTTTATCATAATAATATGATTTGGTTTGAAATAAGTAAAATGGTTATAATTATTTAGGTAGAATTTTTGAAGTGCTGTAGTTTAAACCGAATTTAGAGTGTGGATTATGAGTAGTACATTCGCTTTTCAAATTGGTTATATGTATTACATGATTTTGGTATGATATTCAATGATTCTTGTGTCTATAAATCTTTGTTGTGGATGCCGTGCAATGAGCATGAAATTGGGGATAATTTTTGTTTAAAGCTTGATGTGGTTATAGATATATGCTTACTAATGAAAAGTATAGAAATAAGCATGCCTATCATATTAGTAACATGAGCATGTTTGATAATGATACTAGGAACTATTATTTCATATGTGATTGGATATATCAAGGTGTTATAAGTGTATATGTTTTAAATATGCATGTGTGCGTATGAGATTTGTAATGAATTTTACGAATGTATGAAATGTGATAAATGACTGTAATGTTCTGAGTTTGGTTCGGTAATGCCTCAAAACCCTAATCCGGCGACGGGTACGGGTAAGGGGTGTTACAGTTACAGGCTAAGTGATTTAAGAGTGTTTGGAAGTGTCTGAAAAGTCAGGGGTTCAAGCCTTGGCTTATGCAAAATTTTTATTTTTAAGTGAATAAAATCCTTGGATCTAGATTATAGGTTTTTAAATTATTGTGGTTAAAATATGATACAAAGGAATTGTTGGTCTAGTGGTAAGGGGTGTGTGGAGTGTACATGGGGTCTAAGGTTCGAGTGGTGGCGCATCAAAAAGGGAGTATTTATTTTGATGCCTAATTCGTGTGGGTGGTAGAGTTGGATTGAAATACTGCTGAATGGAGTTTGAACTGGTCATAGAGAGATTTGAGGAGGGATATTTGGAGAGATTTGAGGAGGGATATTGTGGTTAAAATATGATACAAAGGAGTTATTGGTTGGCAAGGTGGCGTGTTATGTAACTGTGAGGTCTAAGGTTCAAGTCTTGGGTTGCACAATGAAGTGTTTATTTTGCTGCTTGAGCTATGTAAGTAGTAGATTTGGACTGAAACACAGCTAATGGGAGTTTGAATAGAATTTGAATGGAGTTTGAACTGGTCATAGAGAGGTTTGAAGAGGGATTTTAGGAGAAAATCAAGGAGATGAGAGGGGAGGGAGTTTGTGCAGAATTTGGACTCTGACACTCAAGATTTCGGCCAAGAGACGTATACTGCTCATTTGGTTTTTTTTTTCTCTCTTTGGCCGAATGTGGTAGGTTTTTTTGGCTTTTTTTTCTCTCTGCTTACTTTTTCCTTTTTGCATTGTTCTTTCTTTTCCTCTGTCGAATCCACTTTTCTCTTCCCCCTTCTCTTTGATGTTTCTTTTCTCTCCTCTACTTTCCCAAACCTTGACCAAATAGTATATCCCTTTTGCCCTTCTCTATTTTACTTTCGATCTTCTTCTATTTTTGGGTTTTGGCTGACTGTCTCTGTATTCTGCTGTGGTGTTGTGGTTTCAGTCTTGCAAGAGTTCTGACGAATCGAGATTTCAGTGGAGTGAAGGGGTGCAAGTGATTGTAGCAATCAAAACCTTTTCGTCCATCGTTCAGTTAAGTAAGTCGACAAGTAACGTTCAATTGTTTTGGTCAGCGATCTAAGAGGAGTAAGCCGCATATTAATCAGTCAAAGTTGGGTGAGTGAAAAACTTGGAGCGGTTGTGTAAACAGGTGTGTATTCACACTGTTTTGACTGTAGAACGACAAAAGCTGAAAAGCCAAAAAGCCGAAAGATTGGGCTTTGAGGACACATGGGCGTGCGAACGCTCGTGTGGTCAAATCGAGCCCATGAATCACGGGCATATGATTGTAGAGGCCTCCATGAACATTTTCATGGGCTTAGGCCGAAATGGACCACGTTGGGCTGAAAGGGGCCGTGCGGGCCCAATGGACTCGTGGGCCCCACACGGATGAAATCCACGATTTGTGGCAAATACTAGACTGGGCTATGTAGGTCTCATAACCGTGGAAAATCTGGGCTGAACGGGCCGCACAAGCGTGAAGGCCCACTTGGGCCGAGTAATGGGCATTGGGCCCATTTACACAGTTATGACCGTTTAGGTTACCGGAGTAGCTCGAGGCGACTGCAGACCTCCCGAGAGGTCGATATCTGCACCAAGACCCCAAAGTAGGTAAAATGACTGAAATACCCTCATAGGGTAAAATGATTGAAATACCCCATAGAGTAAAATGACCGAAATACCACCATAGGGTAAAATGACCAAAATACCCCCACAGGGTAAAATGATCGAAATACCCCCACAGGGTAAAATGGCCGAAATACCCTCATAGGATAAAATGGCTGAAATACCCCCATTGGGTAAAATGACCGAAATACCCCCATTGTAAAATGATCAAAATACCCCCATAGGGTAAAATGACCGAAATACCCGCATAGGATAAAATGACCGAAATACCCCTATGGGGTAAAATGACTATTATACCCTTAGGTGATGAAATGAATGTTATGGCCTTATGTTATGTATCACTGTTTTGCTCTATGATATGTATGACTATGATTGAGCATGACATTGTGCATACACCTATGATATTATGTCACGACATATTGCATGGGGATGGGTTGTTATATTTGGAGGAAGTGTATTGTACTGATAAGGTCGCACGGGTCGCCCAAGACGACTGTGGACCTACTGATGGCTATATGCCGTTTATTTTACTGGCAGCTTTGCCACAATACTATTTAGTGCCGCAACCAGTGCTAATCTTGGTGTGTTTGGCTGGGTGGGTCGATTTTATCCCCACATGGTGTGTTTGGTGGGACGGAGTTATGTGTAGAGGTTGGATTGGATAGGATTTTTGACTGCATATCTGCACTGATTAATGATACTGTACTGTTACTGAACCATTAATGATATTACATATTGTTCACTGCATGACTGATATTTGTTACTATTATGGGCCAAGGCCTCACTGATACTAATATTGAAATTGGGCAAAGGCCCTACTGATTACTAGCATTGTGATGGGCTTAAGCTAATCGTTTACTGTTACCGGAAAGGGCTTAGGCCCACGTTGAACTGGACTGTTATTGTAATGGGCTCAGGCCCAAACTGCATTTACCTAGTGTTTAATTGACTGTTTGCTTGTTAGGGGATTACACACTGAGTTTTCGTAAACTCACCCCTCTGTTTAACTGTACAGGTAATCCCCAGTCGTAGGCAGGTCGATGCTGCGAGGGACTCTATGATGGCCACACAACCGCATCAGCTTTTGTTTTTAACTTTTGATTTATAAGTAACTAAATTTGGGTATTTTTATGTAATAAGGCCTCTTTAAAGTTATAAACTTTAAATTGGGGTTTTTATTTATTTAGTTTGATATAAACTACTAGTTGTAGAAAAAGACGGGTTTTCAAAAGGTAACTGTTTTCAAAGACACCACGCTTTTGCAACATTTCCTAAAAACATCCGCAATAAATGAGATTTTGAAAATTAGTAACGTTTTAAAAGTGATTAGCTTTTAATGATGCACACTTTGGGAATAACAACCCTTTTTGGAATCACCGTTTAATAACAAAATGATTAATTGATTTTGAGGATTTCAAGGACAACAAGTTTTACGCTAAACACTTCAATGTGACACCGCCAGATTCGGTCATAACGTCTAGGTCTGGTTTGAGGTGTTACATGTTTTTCTAAATTTTTAGAAAATACTAATACATCATCAATGCTATTGTAAATTGGGAATATTGATACAAAAATATATCACTCATTATTCTTTAAAATTTGGAAGGAGCATTTTTTAATCCAAAGGCATTACATTCCATTCATATTGCCCAAATGGTACAGTAAATATTGTTTTGTATCTTTCTTCTTCTTTTATTTGGATTTGCCAAAATCCTAATTTCATGTCAAATTTTGAGAAAATATTTGCATTGTAAAGTTTCTGTAACAAATCTTTTTTATTTGGAATTTGATATCTAATCCATTTCAAATCTTGATTGAGAGGTTTGTAATTAATGGCTAATCTTGGTGTTCCTCTTTTGAGTTATGCATTTTTCATCACATAAAATGCTAAACAACTTCAATGGGAACTGCTTTTCCTGATTAATTTTTTATTAAGAAGATCTTGTATTTCTTTTTTACAAAATTCTTCTATTTTTTTGTTCATTTATATTGGCATTGCTTTTTGTTGGTATTTGTTTTCCATCAAAATTATTTTCATATGGTAATGTTATTTCATGTTTTTTTTTTTCAAAAAGCATTAGGAATGCCAGAACAAATTGTTGATTCTATTTTTTCTTTAATTTTTTTATCCTTTTTTCAACTTCTCTTTTTTTAATTGTTTAGTCAATTTTTTAAAATATATTTCTTCTTTTAAAAATGAAATTTGCTTCTATTTATGATTAATTAAATTATTAATTTGTCCATTATGGATGGATAAAGATTTTATTAGGTTGAGATTCCTTATTTCGGGTTTTTTAGTGTTTAAAACATTGGTAGAGATTGAATTATTTATTTCTTTATAGGGCTTGAGTAAGGATATGAATGAGATTCCTAATATGACATCCTAGGTAATATCTTTTACCATTAAAAAAGCATGTTTCATATTTTATACCTGTGTTGTAGATTTCTGCATTGGGGAATTTGTAAGTAATTTTGAGTTTTTTACAATTTGTAGCCTTAAAGGATTATGATGTTTTGTCATAATATTTTGTTGGAATTATCCCTACTCTAATACAGCATTTATATGTTCCTGTGTCAAAAAGGGCTATTGTTTCCAATTGAAATTCATTATTTATAATAAGATTTGTTTTTATTAAATATCTTTGGATAGATACCTCAATGAGAACCATAATATATTCTCGTGTATTTTCTTCAGGTTTGGGCTCAGTTTCTAAAGAACTATCCTCTGGGATTTCATATTTTAAAGTTTGCATTTGTTTTTCATTTCTTGTTGTTCATTTTTAACTGGGAAAGCTCCAATTTAGTTTGTTTTATTTCCATTTGTAATTCAGAATTTGTAATTTGTCTATATTTTATTTTTTCATATTTATTAAAATTGTATTTTGAATATTGTACATTTTGTGATTGACTAGGGATAATTTCTTCTTCTTCTTTTTTGTTTCTCTTTTAATGGGGATTTTAATTTTAAAAGATATTCTCTTTTAAAACTCTGGGTCTTGAATTTTATCAATAACTTCAATCATGAACTTTTGGTCTTTGGTTAACATATTAATTGAAGCTTCATTTTCATCAGAGGATTGAGATGTTGTATGTAATTCGTCTATTTGTAATTCATCTAATTCAGTAGATGAATCATTTTCACAGGAAGTCATTTCTAAAAGAATTTCATTTATTTTTTGTTCTATTTCTTCATTTAGATTTAAATTATTCATCTTCCTTTTAATCTTGCAATATTTTGATATGTGTCTTAGTTTTCCACATCTGTAACATGTTATTGCTTTATCTATTTTGTTTTATATTTTTTTTTTGTTTCTTTTCTTTTCTATATTTTCTATACTTTGACTTTTTATAATATTATGAAATATTATTTCTCATATTCTTTTGTTTTACAAGGCAATATGTTTTTGAAAAATAAAGTTCATTTTTATGTCAAACTGGTAGTAGAATGATCCGAATTCATTTCTACATTAATATATTTCTTTTTTAAGTTATTTTTGTAATTTTACATCTTGACAAATTTTTAATCCTTCTTTTTGGGTGAAACTAATTACTTTGCCATATGTAAACTTTTCATATGGAATAATACCTTTGTATAGGGGTGAGCAAAACTCGATTCGACTCGAAAAAATTGAAAAAAATTTAAATTTCGAGTTAAACGAATCGAGTTATTCGAGTCAACACGAATTTTTTTTTGAATTTCGAGTTTGAATCGAGTTGAGTTTTCGAATTCGAATAACTCAAATAATTCGAATATCAAACTATAATATTTTACATTTTTACCCCAAACTCTCAAACCTTTTTACTTTTCCCTCAAAAGTTTTACTCCTATCCACTTTCCCAACCCCCCAATCTACCCAAAATCCATTTCCCACCAATATTTTACTCTTCTATTTACTTTTTTCTCAAAATTTTACTCCAAAAAACCCTCAAAACTTTTTATTTTCCCCCAAAATTTTTACTCCCTCCCACTTTCCCCCTAAAATTTTTACTCCCTTCCCATCCCACCTCCCATCTACCCCAAACCCATCACCCCTCCAATTTTTTTAAATATTTTCCCTCCAAAATTGTACTCCTCCCTATTTACTTTCCCTCAAACTTTTATTCCCCAAAACTTTTTATTTTCCCCCTAAACTTTTACTTCTCACCCTTTACTCTCAAATAAAAAATCAAAATTATCCAAAAAAATAATAACAAAATATAAATAGTAATAATTTTATTTATATCTATTATTTATATTATTAAATTAAATTTCACATTTTATATTATATATTATTGAATTGTTTAGTCTATTGAATATTTATATTAAAATTGAATTATTAATTATGCCATAAAATCTACGAGTTAAAATTTTATATTGGTATCAATTTCACATTTTATCTTTAAAATAACTTTTATTAAAAAACACATTTTTACATTTAATATATTTTTTAATTCCAAAATACATAGTGACAAGAATCTGAAGATAATTGAAACAACTAAGCAAGCAAAAAAGCTAACCCTTATATAAAAGATTAATAAATAAATTATGAGGTAATGAAAATTAATAAAAGAATTGATTAAGGTGGACAAATTTTATAACGATGGGTGACAGTGGTTACAATGATCCAAAATTATTTTTTAACATTTAACTCGAACAAATATATTCGATTCGTGATAAACTGTTATAGATACATATTTTAATCCCACATTTGGCATACTTTTGGATGATTTATCCCTTAAATTGTGGAATTTGATGCTCCTAATCCTTTAATTTCATGTTTTATACTTAGGAGAGAATAGGAGGATGAAAAGAACGAGAAACGGGCCAAAAAGGGAGAAAATGGGCCAAAGTAAGAAATCAACACGGCCTGAAGTTCACCATACGGGTAAACCACAAGGCCGTGCCACTTTAGCAGACTTGAACACTGTAACACCCCAAACCCAGCCCATGCGTTATGACCGGATCTAACATGTCACCTGAGAAAAACGTGCTAAATCCTTTTTATTCGTACTAAAATAGGTATTATTTTGTTATAATCAAGAAAACAAATTTGATTTGAAACATATGATAAAATACTACTAATCTTGAAGGTTGATTGATAAATCGATAATTTGAACTAGAGATCTTATAAACTGTGACTTTTGAAAATATCGTTGATAATTCGAGAGAAAATTTTCGAGTTAAAATATTTGTAAAAGTTTGTTATGAAATCCATTTGTTAATCTATTTTGGAAAACCTTTATTTAAGTTTTTAGAAAAATTCTCATTTAAAACAATTCAAGCAAGATAATAAGTACGTCAAACGTAAAGCAAAAATAAAATATTCCAGAGGCCTTATTACAACATAAAAACCCAAAATAGTAAAAGTAATAAAGTGAACGGAAATAGAAATCTAAAGTTCAAAAACACCATTTCTGAAGTATGGCCTCCACCGAGTCATCCATGGCCCAAATCCACATTACTGAGCATTACCTGCAAGGGTTTAAGGAAAAAGGGTGAGTTACTAGAACTTAGTGTATAATCCCCTTACCGTCATCCACTGGGTCTGAACCCGTTTAGCATCATCTTGGGCCTAAGCCCATTTACATAGCAGAATATATATGTGCAATGTATACAACCCAACCCATCCATCAATCACACCCCGACCAGCCAATCACACCTGTGGGGATCAAGTCAACCCACCCCGCCGCTCACACCAATTCGCAGGCAAGTTGCCATTTATAATATTTTTCTTGTGGCCAAGCCACCGAAATCATAATGAAACATAATAACGAACATTTTTTCTAACATCCCGAAATTGGGCCTAGGAGAATTGGGCCCAATGGGCCTTAGGAGTAGTAGCGTTTAAAATTTTTGAAGAATAAGAGATCGGCTTAAATGCAAGATAGACCTTTTAGATAAGTGATTTTGGAAGGTTAGAGGGCTTCTCTGAAGTCCCGGGATCGAACTTTGGCTTTGGGGAAATTTTGGTTTTAGGTGAAAAAAACCCTGGAAGTTGACGGGTAGGCCTTAAGAATAAAATGTGGAGGAAAATGACACAAGTGGAGTGTGTGGTGTAGTGGCAAAGTGACGCCACATAAGAGACAAGGTGACGCCACAAGGGAAGGAAGGAGGTCCAAGGTTCAAGTCTTGGCTCTTGCATTTTGGTTTTCTTTTTGCTTGGACCTTAGAATTTGGCCCACAGTTTATATTTAGTTGCGCATGGTTTAAGACACAAGAGGAGCTTGTGGCCAAGTGGTTAGCATCGTGGATTATATTGCAAGGGAGCCTGGGTTCGAATCTCATGACAAGCAAGGGAGTATTTATTTTGCGGATTGGACGGCAAGAGTTTTAGTTGAATTTAAACTCTATTCACGAAAGGATCCCACATCGGAAAGATACAAAGAAGGAAGGTGAAGAGCTAGCTATATAAAGAGCATTCCAGGAGGAGAGTTAACATACTTTGGAGGGCGTTTGGGCGCAGGAGTGGTCGGAGCGCGGATTAGCACCAGATTCCTATCAGGTGTGTAACTCTCTCTACTCTAGTTGTAGAGCGGCAAATGCCGAAGTGCCGGTCACGGCAATAGTAGCCACACGAGGGTGCGAGCGCACGTGTGGGGCTTCGACACGATAGTTGAGGCCATCAGTAGTATTCTTGTGGGTTGAGGCTGCTTGGGCCGTGATGGGCCGAAGTGGGCCCAATGGGCTCGTGGGCCCAATTGAATAAATTGTATGATGATGTAGTATATAGTGAACTAGACTAGGTGGAACTTATATATGTGGCTAGATTTGTGTTAGGTGGGCCACACGAGCGTGTGGGCCCGGATGGGCCAAAATTGGGTTTTAGTCCCAATAGTCCATTTCGAACACAAATGGTAGTTGAGTCGCTCGGGGTGACATTGGGCCTTCGAAAAGGCCATTCCAGGTATGAAATTACTGAAATACCCTTGGTGGGTAAATTACCAAAATACCCCTGAAAGGTAAATTACAAAAATACCCCTAGAAGGTAAATTACTGTTATACCCTTAGAGGTGGATTAGCTTAGTTATGCCGTATTTGTTATTCTGATTATGATGGTAATTCATTTCATGTGTTGCCTTTGATATATGATTTGCATACATGTCATACTGCATACACGAATTATTATGACTGATGATCATGGCATGGACATGGGTATGATGAGAGGAGGGGGAAGGTATGATTTTAAACTGTCACCAGTGGTTTTGACCACACAGTAGGTTGGCCCTGCTTTCTATATTTTTTTTTTGTGACTAAGTCTCAGTGGTTTTGACCACCAGTGTTTTTGACCACACCGATATTATTTGTGACTACGGTCACCAGTGGTTTTGACCACATATTCTTTGTGACTCGTCCCAGTGGTTTGGTACCACAGTGGGTTGGCCCCACATATCGATATACGGGATTGTCATCAGTGGTTTTGACCATATTATGGGTTGGCCCCACACATATTATTTGTGACTACGGTCACCAGTGGTTTTGACCACACCGACATTATTTGTGACTACGGTCACCAGTGGTTTTGACCACCAGTGGTTTTGACCACACGGGGTAGATACAGGAGTTCGGATGGTTAGGTTTTGGGTTGCATGGCATACTTACTTACTTATGAAACTGTGTAAGGGCTTATATCTTCGGGATGGGGATTTACACACTGAGTCTCGATGACTCACCCCTTTAGTTAATTTTGCAGGTAATCGTTAGATCGCGAATATGGAGCCGGGGTGGACTCGAGGTGGCCATGCTCAAGATTGCGTTTCTTTCATTTTAAATGGTTACTTGGACTTATTTCATTTTATTTTAAATTTGGGATTCTGTTATGTAATAAGGCCTATGGTTTTATTTGATTTTAGCTTTTAACTTGGTTATTGTTTATTATTGTTAAATGTTTAATTCGGGATTTTCCTAAAATGTTAATAAAATGTTTCTTTTACTTAAACTCTTTTTTTCACAACAAATATAAAGAATACGAACTTTTTAATGAACGCACAGTTTTTAGACATTCCTCTCATGTGACATGCCAGATCCGATCATAACGTCTAGGCTGGGTTTGGGGTGTTACAATTTTGGTATTAGAGCCTGGTTCAAAAACTCGGCTGTGGGTTTGGGTTCAAAAATGTTTTCAAAGGATGGTTTAGAAAATGGTTTAGAAAAATATATATCTCTTTTCTGGAAGTATGGCACCCGAGTCTCCGACACCAAATCCGTAAGTTTCCTTTTTATATTCTATTACATGCTGAATGATTGTATTTATTCTGCGATGTGTGGACGTGGTGCTTGAATATAGGAATTGTATGTATGTGTGAAAAATATTTGTTTTCTTCGGTGTTAGATAGTTGGTTATGTGAAGGGGTTCCAAGATTTGGTTTGGAAGGGTATTAGTGTTATTAAGATTAGAGTGCGCAGTAAGAGCATAGTGTGGTAGGTCAGGATGTGTGACTGTTAGTTAGTTGGAAATTTCGGGGATGAAATTTCTTTAAGGAGGGTAGATTCGTAACATCCCGAAATTGGGCCTAGGAGAATTGGGCCCAATGGGCCCTAGGAGTAGTAGCGTTTAAAATTTTTGGAGAACAATAGATCGGCTTAAATGCAAGATAGACCTTTTAGATAAGTGATTTTGGAAGGTTAGAGGGCTTCTCTGAAGTCCCAGGATCGAACTTTGGCTTTGGGGGAATTTTGGTTTTAGGTGAAAAAAACCCTGGAAGTTGGCAGGTAGGCCTTAAGAATAAAATGTGGAGGAAAATGACACAAGTGGAGTGTGTGGTGTAGTGGCAAAGTGACGCCACATAAGAGACAAGGGGGTGACGCCACAAGAGAAGGAAGGAGGTCCGAGGTTCAAGTCTTGGCTCTTGCATTTTGGTTTTCTTTTTGCTTGGACCTTAGAATTTGGCCCATAGTTTATATTTAGTTGCGCATGGTTTAAGACACAAGAGGAGCTTGTGGCCAAGTGGTTAGCATCGTGGAGTATGTTGCAAAGGAGCCTGGGTTCGAATCTCATGACAAGAAAGGGAGTATTTATTTTGCGGATTGGACGGTAAGAGTTTCAGTTGAATTTAAACTCTACTGAGGAAGGGATCCCACATTGAAAAGATACAAAGAAGGAAGGTGAAGAGCTAGCTATATAAAGAGCATTCCAGGAGGAGAGTTAACATACTTTGGAGGGCGTTTGGGCGTAGGAGTGGTCGGAGCACGGATTAGCACCAGATTCCTATCAGGTGTGTAACTCTCTCTACTCTAGTTGTAGAGCGGCAAATGCCGAAGTGCCAATCACGGCAATAGTAGCCACACGAGCGTGCGAGCGCACGTGTGGGGCTTCGACGCGATAGTTGAGGCCATCAGTAGTATTCTTGTGGGCTGAGGCTGCTTGGGCCGTGATGGGCCGAAGTGGGCCCAATTGAATAAATTGTATGATGATGTAGTATATAGTGAACTAGACTAGGTGGAACTTATATACGTGGCTAGATTTGTGTTAGGTGGGCCACACGAGCGTGTGGGCCCGGATGGGTCGAAATCGGGTTTTAGGCCCAATAGTCCATTTCGAACACAAATGGTAGTTGAGTCACTCGGGCCGACATTGGGCCTTCGGAAAGGCCATTCCAGGTACAAAATTTTCGAAATACCCTTGGTGGGTAAATTACCAAAATACCCCTGAAAGGTAAATTACCGAAATACCCCTAGAAGGTAAATTACTATTATACCCTTAGAGGTGGATTAGCTTGGTTATGCCGTATTTGTTATTCTGATTATGATGGTAATTCATTTCATGCGTTGTCTTTGATATATGATTTGCATACATGTCATACTGCATACATGAATTATTATGACTGATGATCATGGCATGGACATGGGTATGATGAGAGGAGGGGGAAGGTATGATTTTAGACTGTCACCAGTGGTTTTGACCACACAGTGGGTTGGCCCCGCTTTCTATATTATTTTTTGTGACTAAGTCTCAGTGGTTTTGACCACCAGTGGTTTTGACCACACCGATATTATTTGTGACTACGGTCACCAGTGGTTTTGACCACATATTCTTTGTGACTCGTCCCAGTGGTTTGGTACCACAGTGGGTTGGCCCCACATATCGATATACGGGATTGTCATCAGTGGTTTTGACCACATTATAGGTTGGCCCCACACATATTATTTGTAACTACGGTCACTAGTGGTTTTGACCACACCGACATTATTTGTGACTACGGTCACTAGTGGTTTTGACCACCAGTGGTTTTGACCACCAGTGGTTTTGACCACACGGGGTAGATACAGGAGTTCGGATGGTTAGGTTTTGGGTTGCATGGCATACTTACTTACTTATGAAACTGTGTAAGGGCTTATATCTTCGGGATGGGGATTTACACACTGAGTCTCGATGACTCACCCCTTTAGTTAATTTTGCAGGTAATCGTTAGATCGCGAATATGGAGCCGAGGTGGACTCGAGGTGGCCATGCTCAAGATTGCGTTTCTTTCATTTTAAATGGTTACTTGGACTTATTTCATTTTATTTTAAATTTGGGATTCTGTTATGTAATAAGGCCTATGGTTTTATTTGATTTTAGCTTTTAACTTGGTTATTACTTATTATTGTTAAATGTTTAATTCGGGATTTTCCTAAAATGTTAATAAACTGTTTCTTATTCAAAATTACTTAAACTCAATTTTTCACAACAAATATAAAGAATACAAACTTTTTAATGAACGCACAGTTTTTAGACATTCCTCTCATGTGACATGCCAGATCCGGTCATAACGTCTAGGCTGGGTTTGGGGTGTTACAATTTTTGTGGCAATGCCACCAGGCTACATTTCTCTTCAACATTTTTCCCAACCCATGCAAAATATGTAAATGCAACATACATAATAAAGTATAATATCCACATATATAAACAACAATCATTAATCCAGTAATTTATTATGGTAAATCAGCCAATTATAGAACTTTGTAATTCGGCCCAACAAAAGCATTCTAGCAATTCAGCCCATAGGGGCATTTTAGTAAATCGGCCCATAGGGGTATTTTCGTAAATCGGCCCATAGGGGCATTTTCATAAATCATCCCGTAGGGGTATTTTCATAAATCGGCCCATAGGGGCATTTTCGTAATTCGGCCCATAGGGGCATTTTTGTAATTCTAGCAATTTTAATACCGATTTTGACAAATCTATAGAAATAATGTAATTTTAAGCAAAATTCCCCGGTTTATGCCATATTATGATTTTAATCATATAAATAATAACGATCTATTTTCCAACGTGATATCGAATCATGAATCTACGGGATTTCGGTGTGAGATTACACACCTGATTACGGTAAGTATTAAACCCTCTTGATCGTCGGCACTTATGACAACATAATAGTCGATTAACTAACATAAGAGGTTTTTCTTAATCCGAATCTAAATCAATGATCTAAAATACTTACTCTCAATATCGTGAACGACTACGATTGGTTTATTCTCACCGGATGATGGTCCACAACCCGGTGGGAAATCTCGAACCGCCGAAACCGCTCTACGCTTGAACTTAGGACTAGGAATAATAAATCCACTCCTTTTGTGTTCTCCAATCGCTTTTCCTTTCAAATCGGTTCCACTTGCCTCCATAGGAAAAATCTCGGTTAGAAAACTACTATAGAGAAAGTAGTTGTTTTAGTGATAGGAGTAGGCTTACCACTATTTCTGAAGGATCCACGAGTGGATAAGAACGAGCGATTTAGACCCTATAATAACCGTTTAGTCCAAACTATTATTCCGTTTAGCAAACTAATCAAATAATGAGCGATATCAAATAATCCATAAAGAAACTCCTTACCTTAACGATATTGAATCCGATTTCCACCGATTGACTTAAGGCTAGAATTGAATCGGCTAGGATGATATTCGGCCACCCACTTAGAACACTACGAAAAAGAGGATGATTAAGATGTGAAGGAGTAGGAGGAAACACGATTTCGATTTAGAAACAAGATACACAACCGAATAGTGATAGACACTCATTCGGCTAGAAAGAAAAGAAAAATGAAAAGAGAAAAAGAAACCACTTACCGATTTGATCGAAGAAGAGGGTGTCAACACAAATGAGAAAGAAATTGTGAAGGAGAGATTAAGGGTTGAAATGTTCGACTATGGAGAAAAGAAAATGAACAAGAAGATTCGGCTATGAGAATATGGATTAAAGAATAAGAAAGAAAGGTTGAGGAATTTGTGAAAAAAAAAGAAAGGATGGAGAAAGAGTGCTTAACTAGTTCCGGTTATCAAAATGGAAATGAGCAAAAATAAATTGGACACAATGGCTAGATGGTTTCAGCAAAACAAAGGAAAAAGAGATGCTCACTTTTTGGCTTTGGAGTTTTGGCAATGAGGGAAAAATTTGGAGAAAGAGAACACCAAAAATGCTAAAAGAAACAAGCCATACAAGCACCCAAAATTTGCCAAAAGACTAAAGCAAAATTCGGCTACCAAGACCCCTCCCAAAACCATGTATCCTTTTACCAAAAGGATTAAAATTGACCAAAAACTCTTTCCAAAACATCTTCCACATTATAGGACAACATGTTCCCTTCTCTTTCCTTTTCTTTCATTTCTTTCCTTATTTTTCCCTTATCTTCCTACTTACCATGTTCTTTAGCCTCCTTTCCATCAATAAAAAGTCTCCCTTACCATAATTACAACCATGGTCGACACTTGGGATAGGAGTACAAAAATTTAATCAAAAATTTTGCACTTGGTGGGATTTGAACCCCTTCCCTCCATGTTCTCCACTTGACTCCATAACCTCCTTGCCATATGCTCATTTATGCTAGCAAAATACGCACTTATTTCCTTAAGCCTTGATGCCACTTACTTCTCTCCTTAAACTGCTTAAACACAAAAATTTTGCTAAGGCCCAACTCAACCCCGAGCCTTCTTAGGACCCCTAAACATACACAATTAACATTTTTAACTAGCCTATCGCATGGATAAATGCAAAACATAAAAATTCTAAATTTCAGGATATTACAAACACGGCCTTGGGCTCGATTCACACGGGCGTTCCACACGGGCATGTCCCTGCCGTGACCCGTTTTAATTTCACTCGGAATAGGATACTTGTGGGCAAGTAAGGCATCCCCAAAACCTATATAAACACCCTAGAGGGCAACCTAAAAGGAGAGTTCGACAGAAGGCCTTTATCAGGGCTTTTGACGGAGAGCGAGGCTAGACATGGCTGAAATTATGGAATTACTCGAAGAAAGCCAGTTGATCCATCTCAGAAGCCAGAATCCCGCTCAAGTTTGAGGAGTTTCCCTTCAATTTCCTTCAGGGGGTTTTAGGGTTTTTCTTTATGTTTTTTTATTTAATTTCTTCTGAGATGTATTCTCTTATAAACATGAACTAAACCCCTCAAATACTTGAGAGGGATGAAACCTAAGACAGATCTTGTTATTGTTTTCTGAACTGTATGATAAATACTTGATTTGTTCTTAATTATGTGTTCTTAATTCTTGCTTTAATATTCCAGGATATTGATTCAAGTATTGATGTGCTTATTCAGAGGAGAAAAAGTCCCTGTTTAAGAGTATATCTAACATAATTAAGCAGAATTGATCGCACTCCTAGAGATAGGACGATGAAAATCTGCCAGACTAGGGTCAAACCTAATATGGGAGTCAATAAATCGAGTTAATGCAACACTAGGGGTTTTAATTAGAAAGAGATTTCAATTAATCAACCTAGGGTTAGACGTTAGTAGCCTCGAAAGAGGTATTAATATAAATTAGGAATCCTACGGATCAGGTCAAGTGAATAAATCATCTGGTTCAGAGTTAAATAACAAGTGAAGTCTAGGTGGATTCTTCCTCGGGTATTGTCTTAATCAATTAGTTTTCTCAAAAGTATTTTCCCAATTCATTCTCTGTGTTTTGGCATCCTTAGCTTAGGAATTAGTTAGATAAATATCAATCCCTTTTATTTTAGGCTAGATAATAGAAAGGAAGTCAGTACTAGCACTTTTGGTTCCCTTGGGTTCGACATTCCAGTCTTGCCACTAAGCTATACTACTGTTCGATAGTGCACTTGCCTCAATCATAGTGATAGTTAGTTCCTAGGCTCGATCATTCATTATATAAATATTAAAACTCTCAGACACGATCAAGTTTTTGGCGCCGTTGTTGGGGAACTGAAATATTAGGAACGCTCAATTTTTATTACTTTAGCCATTTTTCTTTTTTTATTTATTTCTAATTTTTATTTTTAGTTTTCTAATCTCTCTATTATTTTTTCTGATAGGTTTTTCTAATTTATGACTAGGAGGAACCCGTCAGGACTGTTGCTTTTTTACAGTGAAATTGAAAGTACAGTTCATAGAAACCGGAGAGAAATAAGGCAAAGCCTACAGTACATAGAAGAAGAGCAAGAAGATGAAACCAACACTACCGAAGAGATGGCTGATAACAATCCGCTACCTCCTATGGTTGCCACAAATCCGGTGAATCAAAATCCTGCTCCTCGTACTATGTATGATTACGCTAAACTAATTTAACAGGAATTGAGTCGATTATTATTAGACCTGCTATTGCTGCAAATAATTTTGAACTGAAACCTAACACAATTCAGATGATACAGCAATTTGTTCAGTTTGATGGTTTGCAGGATGAAGACCCAAACAATCACTTGGCGAATTTCCTAGAATTTTGCGATACTTTCAAAATAAATGGCGTTTCTAATGATGCCATTCGTCTTCGGTTGTTTCCCTTTTTGTTGAGGAACAAAGCTAAATAGTGGTTGAATTCTTTTCCACGAGGATCAATCACTACATGGGAACAAATGACCGAAAAATTTTTGTTAAAATATTTTTCGCCGGTTAAATGGCCAAGTTGAGGAATGATATCTCTTCTTTTGTACAGATGGATTTAGAGACACTTTACGATGCATAGGAGAGATACAAGGATTTATTGAGAAGGTGCCCACGCTATGGATTACCTTTGTGGCTCCAGGTTCAAACCTTTTACAATGGTGTGAACCCCTCAACTAGGCAGTTGATTGATTCAGCCACCGGTGGAACCCTGAATAACAAAACCCCTAAAGTGGCTTATGAGTTTATAGAGGAGATGTCACTGAATAACTATCAGCGGCAAGTTACGAGGACAAAGCCAACAAAAGTCGCTAGTGTTTTCAACCTCGACGCAGTAACCATGCTGTCAAACCAGGTAGAACTTTTAAGTAAGAAAATAGATGGTTTGTGTGGTTCTTCGCAGGTACATCCAGTTATGCAGTGCGATACGAATGGAGGAGGGATGAGCAATACAGAATATCCACCTTACAACCCGAGCGCTGAAAACTAACAGATGAACTATATGGGTAATAATTCGAATAACCTTTATAATAACACTTATAATCCAGGTTGGAGGAATCACCCCAACTTCTCATGGGGTGGGTAAGGAAATCATAGACAATAATCCTTCCCAGGCTTTCAACAGCAACCTTACCCACAAGAGAAAAAGTAGAACCTTGACGATATGCTAGCAAAGTTTATTTCAGCGTCAGAAACTCATTTTCAGAATACCGAAACGGCGTTGAATAACCAGCAAACATTAATTCAAGGGCTTAAAAATCAATTAGGACAACTGACCAAGTTAGTTTCTGAAAGGCAACCAAGTCGTTTACCTAATAATATCGAACCTAAATCACAAGAGCAAGTGAAGGCAGTAACATTAAGGAATGGGAAGGTATTGGTTGAAACAGAAAAGAAGATGCCACAAGAAACTAATAAGGAAAAAGGTAAGGAAATCGAGAATGTAACATCGGTACGTAAAGAATATAAATCACCGATCCCATATCCAGCAAAGTTGAAGAAAGATCGCTTAGACACACAATACGGTAAATTTCTTGAACTTTTAAATAGTTACATATTAACTTACCTCTTGTTGAAGCTATTTCGTAGATGCCGACGTACGCAAAATTCCTAAAAGAGCTTCTAACAAATAAAAGGAAGTTTGAAGAGATATCAACCGTGGAACTTAATGAAAAATGTTCAGCCATCCTCCAAAATAAGCTACCAACCAAATTGAAAGATCCAGAAAGTTTCACTATTCCCTGTTTAATTGGTAGTTTAAACATTGAGAAAGCACTAGCTAATTTAGGTGCCAGTATTAACTTAATGCCTTATAAAATGTCTAAGCAGTTGGGTCTTGGGGAACCAAAACCCACTAGGATGAGTATTCAATTAGCTGATAGATCTATTAAATATCTTAGGGGAATTATTGAAGATATTTTGGTAAAATTTGATAAATTTATATTCCCTGTTCATTTTGTTGTGCTTGACATGGATGAGGACGTTGAGGTACCTTTAATTTTGGGACGGCCCTTTTTAGCTACTGCTAGGGCTGTTATTGATGTAGGTGATGGTAAACTTGCGCTAAGGGTAGGCGACGAGGAAATTATTTTTCAAATTTACGATGCTATGCGGTATTCTAGAGAGCAAGATGATTCCTGTTATTTTATTAATGTCATTGATCATTTTATTCAAGATTCTTTGCAGGAAATCATATATGATGACACATTGAAACTGTGTCTTACCCAAGGTGAGGGGCCAGACGATGATACCAATGAATTGAAATCTAATACATCTTCCCCTAGACAAAAGAAAGACGAGGGTATTGAAATAAATGACGAACTAAAACAAAAACCCTCCATTGAAGAACCACCTAAATTGGAACTGAAACAGTTACCAAATCACTTAAATATGCGTTCCTTGGAGATAATTCTACACTACCAGTAATCATCTCTTCAGAACTAGAACCGAAAGAGAAAGACGAGTTGCTGTAGGTACTAAAGGAACATAAAAGAGCCATAGCTTGGAAAATTTCTGACATTAAATAGATAAATCCATCATTTTGCACCCACAAAATTTTAATGGAAGATTAGTATAAACCATGTGTGCAACCTCAAAGACGATTGAATCCCAACATGAAAGAAGTTGTTAAAGCTGAGGTAATTAAACTTCTAGATGCTAGAATTATTTATCCTATTTTTGACAGTACTTAGGTGAGTCCTGTGCAAGTTGTTCCAAAGAAAGGAGGCATGACTGTTGTAGCTAACGAAAAGAATGAATTGATTCCTAAAAGAATAGTCACAGGTTGGAGAGTCTGTATTGACTATAAGAAGTTGAACGACGCCACGAGAAAAGATCACTTCCCTTTACCCTTTGTTGATCAGATGTTAGAAAGATTATCTGGGCATATGTACTACTGCTTCCTAGAAGGACTCTCTGGCTACTTCCAAATCCCAATAGCACCTAAGGATCAAGAAAAGACAACATTTACATGTCCATACGGTACGTTTGCTTATCGTAGAATGCCTTTTGGATTATGTAATGCTCCTGCTACTTTTCAGCGCTGCATGCTAGCCATCTTTGATGAACTCGTGGAAGATATTATAGAGGTATTTATGGACGTCTTTTAGGTATTTGGTAATTCTTTCCATCTTTGCCTTAAAAATTTAAAATGAGTTCTAATGAGATGTGAGAAAACGAACCCTGTGCTTAATTGGGAAAAGTGTCACTTTATGGTTCGAGAGGGGATTGTGTTAGGCTACAAAATTTCTAGTAAAGGAATTGAGGTTGATAAAGCAAAAGTTGAAACCATGGAAAAATTACCTCATCCTAGTTCAATTAAGGCTATTCGAAGCTTTTTAGGACATGCTGGATTTTAGAGAAGATTTATTAAGGATTTTTCTAAAATAGCTAAGCCTTTAACAAAACTACTAGAAAAAGATATGCCTTTCAATTTTGATCAGGAATGTTTAGATGCATTTAATACCCTCAAAAATAAATTGATAAATGCTCCAATTATAATTGCACCTGATTGGAATTTACCCTTTGAACTAATATGTGATGCGAGTGACTTTGCAGCAGGTGCAGTTTTGGGACAGCGAAGAGACAAGCATTTTCAGCCGATCTATTATGCTAGCAAAACATTGACAGCCGCACAAGAAAATTACACCACCACAGAAAAAGAATTGCTAGCCGTGGTTTTTGCATTTGATAAATTTAAACAGTATTTGATATTATCTAAAGTTGTCATTTACACTGACCATTCAGTCCTTCGTTATCTTTTAACTAAATCTGATGCAAAACTTCAACTTATAAGATGGATTTTACTCTTACAAGAATTTGATTTCGAAATTCAAGATAAGAAAGGAGCTGAAAATCTTGTGGCAGATCATCTTTCTAGGCTTGAAAATCCACATATCGAAGAATTCAATGAGAGTGAGATAAATGACTCGTTTCCTAAAGAACAACTATTTGCTATATCTAACTCCGAGGTATCTTGGTTTGCAGACATTGCAAATTACTTAGCTGCTAAGATCCTACCAAAAAGGTTAACACATCATCAAAAGAAGCGATTCTTTGCTGATGCGAAAAACTATTTTTGGGAGGACCCTTTTCTTTTCCGTATATGTGCAGATCAAGTAATTCGTAGATGTGTTACAAAGGCAGAAGCAAGCAAAATCTTAGAACACTGTCATTTAGGACCTTTAGGAGGACATTACAGCGGGATCAGGACAGCACATAAAATGCTCGAATCAGGTTTTTATTGGCCCACCCTGTTCAAAAACGCTAACAGGTATGTTTCTTCGTGTAATAGATGTTAGAGAACAGGTAATATCTCTAAACACAATGAAATGCCTCAAACATATATGCTATCATGTGAAATATTCGATGTATGGGGTATTGATTTTATGGGCCCATTCCCTAGCTCATTTGGGAATAAATACATCTTAATAGCAATGGACTATATTTCAAAATGGGTGGAAGCCCAAGCTTTACCTACTAATGATGTCAGAACAGTAGTGAGATTTCTTAAGAAACTCTTCTCTCGATTTGGAACACCCAGAGCAATTATTAGTGATAGGGGTACTCATTTTTGTAATAATCAATTTGACAAGGTCTTAAAGAAATATGGAGTACACCACAGAACAGCGTTTAAAGCCCCCATAGGAACATCCCCATACAGACTTGTCTACGGAAAAAGTTGTCATCTACCATTTGAATTAGAGCACAAAGCTTTTTGGGCTATAAAATTCTTAAATTACGATCTTAAACCTGCAGGTGAAAAGAGAATGATGCAGTTGAATGAGCTAAATGAATGGCAAGCTAATGCCTACGAGAACTCACGTCTATATAAGGAGGCAATAAAGCGATGCCATGATGCTCGTTTAAAGCAACCGAAGCAATTCGAAGTAGGAGATCTAGTTCTACTATACAATTCAAGGCTCAAATTGTTTCCTAGAAAGTTGAAATCAAGATTGTTAGGTCCATTCATAATCAAAACTATTTTTCCCTACGGCACAATCGAGGTAACTCATCCGACTCGTGGCACATTCAAGGTAAATGGTCAGCGACTGAAAATTTATAACGTGGAAGATTTTAGGGATATGAGAGAGGAGCTTCAGCTCCATGAACCTTCATTTAGGAATGAAAATTGGGTAAATCTAGCTTAAGACTTTAAACGAGTGCTTCTCGGGAGGCAACCCAAGCACTAATCTCACTAACATCCATATTTTTGGTTTTAGCAGCTAGCTAAGAACTAACCAATTTAATAGACGTAGGATTTCTCATCCGCATGGTATAGCACACGGGCGTGTCCGTGGCTGTGTAGAAACCACGGGAAGAGACATAGGAGTGGCGGAGGCCGTGCGACTCAAGGAAGAAAAATTTTTCCCCAACACAGGATGCGATAAAAGGGCCGCGGCTGTGGTCGATTCCGAGTAAATGACACAGGTGTGCGACACGCCCGTGGCTTAAAGTTGTGGTCGATTCTGAGTAAATGACACGGGCGAGCGACACGCCCGTGCGTCAAGGCCATGGTCGACACTTATTGACGAACACGGCCGTATGATTTTATGCACAGGCATGGGAGAAGCAAACGAAGATGCACATGGCCGTGCGATTTGGCCATGTCACACAACACGCCCGTGGGACACGGGCGTGGAACACGACTCAGACGCGCCCAATTTAAAAAATTCACGAATCACACGGCCTAAAAAAGACCCCACGGGCATGGCCACTAATCATGTGCCCTATTTTCTATTTAAACCAACCTACAATTCATCTTCTCCCCAAAACCCTAGTCATTTTCCTTCTCCCCTACTCAGTCAGGCCACCACCATCGACACCCCCAGCCTTTCTCCTCTCCCTTTTTCCTCATTCCCTTCCTCCTTTCCCCCTTATTCTACACGCAAACCATGCCCGTGTGAGATCCACACCCGTGCATTATACCTCCACGCCCGTGTGCCGTCTCTACGCCTCCGTCGATCCACTCTATCCCATCCACTCTCTACTTTGTTGCTTAATCCTATTTATTCCATGCTTATTTTTAGATATTAGATTTATTCCTTTAAATTTTTAGTATTCATTCTTGATAATTATTTTCAATACTGATGTTTACTTAAGTGTTTGATAGACCGTAATATATACATATTTTAATCCCACATTTAGCATACTTTTGGATGATTTATTCCCCGAATTGTGAAATTAGGTGCCCCTAATCTTTTAATTTCAAGTTTTGTACTTAGGGAAGCACTGGAGGATGAAAAGAACGAGGAACGGGCCAAAAACAGAGAAAATGGGCCAAAGTACGAAATCGACACAGCCTGGGCCCAAGCCACACGGCCATGCCTCCTTAGCAGACCCGAACACAGCCTGACCTCGATTTACACGGGCGTGTCCCTGCCATGACCTGTTTTAATTCCAATCGGATTAGGATACTTAGGGGTGAAGAAAGACATTTCGAAAGCCTATATAAACACCCTAAGTGTGACCTAAGAGGGGGCGTCCAGGTAGGCTTAGGAGCCAAGCTAGAGAGGCCAGAATTATTGGATTTACTCAAAGAAAGCCAGTTAATTCATCTCAAGAAGCCGAAGTTATACTCAAGACGGAGGATCTTCCCTTCAATTTCCTTCAGGGTTTTTAGGGTTTTTCTTATGTTTTGTTTTATATTTTCTTCTGAGATGTATTCTTTTATGATTATGAACTAAACCCCTCAAATACCTGAGGGGGATGAAACCTAAGACAGATCTTTTTATTGTTTTCTGAACTATATGATAAATACTTGATTTGTTCTTAATTATGTGTTCTTAATTCTTGCTTTGATATTTCAGGATATTGATTCAAGTATTAATGTGCTTAGGCAGTGGAGCAAAAGTCCCTATTTAAGAGTAGATCTAGCATAGTTAAGCGGAGTTGATTGCAACCCAAGAAATAGGATGACGAAAATCTGCCGGATTAGGGTCAAACCTAATATGGGAGTCCATAGATCGAGTTAATGCAATTCTAGGGGTTTTAATTAGAAAGAGATTTCAATTAATCAACCTAGGGTTAGACGTTAATAGCCTCGAAAGTGGTATTAATATAAATTAGGGAATCCTACGGATCAAGTCAAGTGAATAAATCGTCTGGTTCAGAGTTAAATAACAAGTGAAGTCTAAGTGGATTCTTCCTCGGGTATTGTCCTAATCAATTGGTTTTTCCCAAAAGTATTTTCCCCAATTCATTCTCTGTGTCTTAGCATCCTTGGCTTAGTAGTTAGATTTGACAACAATTCCCTTAATTCTTAGGCTAAATAATAAAGAGAGAATTAGTATTAGTACTTTTGGTTCCCTTGGGTTCGACATTCCGGTCTTGCCACTGAACTATACTACTGTTCGATAGGTGCGCTTGCCTCAATCGTAGTGATAGTTAGTTTCTAGGCTCAATCATTCATTATATAAATTTTAAGACTTTCCCACTGCGATCAAGTTTTTGGCGCCGTTGCCGGGGAACTGAAATATTAAGAACGCTCAATTTTTATTACTTTAGCCATATTTTATTTTTGCAATTAAATTTTATTTTTACTTTTCTAAATTTTCTTCTTTGCTTCTAGCAAGTATTCTAGTTTATGACTAGAAGAAACCCATTAGGACTGCTGCTTTACAATAGTGAAATTGAAAGCACAGTTCGCAGAAATCGAAGAGAAATAAGGAGAAGCCTACAGTACATACAAGAAGAGCAAGAAAACGAAATTAATACTACCAAAGAGATGGCTGAGAATAATCCGCTACCTCCAGAGGTGGCCGAAAATCATGCTCCTCGAACTTTGTATGATTATGCTAAACCTAATTTAACAGGAATTGAGTCGATTATTATTAGACCTGCTATTGCTGCAAATAATTTTGAACTGAAACCTAACACAATTCAGATGATACAGCAATTTTTCAGTTTGATGGTTTGCAGGATGAAGATCCAAATAATCATTTGGCGAATTTCCTAGAATTTTGCGACACTTTCAAAATAAATGGCATTTCTGATGATGCCATCCGTCTTCGATTGTTTCCCTTTTCTTTGAGGAATAAAGCTAAATAGTGGTTGAATTCTCTACCACGAGGATCAATCACTACATGGGAACAAATGATCGAAAATGTTTTGTTAAAATATTTTCTGCTGGCTAAAATAGCCAAGTTGAGGAATGATATCTCTTCTTTTGTGCAGATGGATTTAGAAACACTTTACGATGCATGGGAGAAATACAAAGATCTATTGAGAAGGTGCCCACACCATGGATTACCCTTGTGGCTACAGGTCCAAACCTTTTACAACAGTGTGAACCCCTTAACTAGACAGTTGATTGATTCAGCCGCCGGCAAAACCCTGAATAACAAAACACCTGAGGCTTCCTAGGTATTCATTGAAGAGATGTCGCTGAATAACTATCAGTGGCAAGTCATGAGGACAAGGCCAACGAAAGCCGCCAGTGTTTTCAACCTCGACGCAGTAACCATGCTATCAAACCAGGTAGAACTTTTGACTAAGAAAATTGATGGTTTATGTGGTTCTTCGCAAGTACATCCAGCTATGCAATGCGAGATGAGCAATATAGAATATCCACCTTACAACCCGAGCGCTGGAAATGAGCAAGTTCACTATATGGGTAATAATTTTTAATCTCAAAATAACCCTTATAGTAACACTTATAATCCAGGTTGGAGGAACCACCCCAATTTTTCATGGGGTGGTCAAGGAAATCAGAGACAACAACCCCCTCCAAACTTCCAACAACAACCCTACCCATAGGAAAAGAAGCCAAACCTTGAAGAGATGCTGAAAAAATTCATCGCGGTGTCAAAAACCCGTTTTCAAAACACCGAAACAACATTTAAAAATCAACAAGCATCGATTAAAGGGATCGAGAACCAATTAGGGCAACTTGCTAAGCTGATCTCCGAAAGACCACAAGGAAGCCTACCAAGCAACACTGAAACTAACCCAAATGAGCAACTTCAAGCCTTAATAGCTCATGACAGTGAAGGGTTAGATAAGCCCAAAATAAGGCAAGAGAAAGTGGTAGAGGAAGGAAAGGTTGAGGTAAACCATGACAAGCCAAAACCGGTAATTAAAGAGTACCAACCTCGTATACCATATCCCGATGCGATGAAGAAAGACAACACAGACGAACAATTCGGTAAATTTCTTAAACTTCTAAAGAAATTACATATTAACTTACCGTTTCTTGAAGCTCTTTCGCAAATGCCAGATTCAAGGAAATTTTTAAAAGAGCTTTTAACAAACAAACGGAAGTTAGACGAGGAGTCGCATGTGGAACTAAACGCAGTGCTCAGCAATGTTACAAAATCGACTACCACAAAAATTAAAAGATCCAGAGAGTTCTACAATTCCATGCTTAATTGGTAGTTTATCTATTGATAATGCTTTAGCTGATTTAGGGGCAAGCATCAATGTTATGCCTTATAAAATATTTAAACAGCTAGGTCTAGGGAAACCCAAACAAACTAGGATGAGCATTCAATTAGCTGATAAAACTATTCGAATTCCTAGGGATATAATTGAATATGTACTAGTCAAAATTGACAAGTTCATATTCCTGGTAGACTTTGTCGTTTTAGACATGGATGAGGACAATAGCATCCCCTTAATTTTAGGAAGACCCTTTTTAGCAACTGCTAGAACTAAAATTGATGTTGGTACAGGAGAACTCATACTTCGTGTAGGTGACGAGACAATCACTCTTTAGGCTCTTGATTCGGCTAGGACATCGAGTAATCAAGGTGAGAACATAAATTCTATTAATGACCATTCGGTTAAACCTTCTTTTCAGGAAGCACCACGGAACTACACAACTGAGCCAGATCCTAGACCTCATGCCAACAAGGAAATAACTCATGAGGAACGAAGGCTTCAGATCGATGAACTAGATGAGTGGAGGATACATTTCAAAGAAAAACTAGGGATACACGAAGCAGAACCAAAGCCACTCCATGGGACAAATAAATTTAAAATCGGAGATCAGGTATTGTTGAATAAGAAAGACCCTCGACTCTCCCTTTCCGACCTTAATACAAACGAAGAAATCCCTTTTAAGGTACTCAATGTCTTCCCATACAGAACAGTTGAGGTAAGCAATCCTTCATTCGGTACTTTTAAAGTAAATGCTACTCGACTCGAACTATATACTCATAATAGAACTGATAGCAAGAGAAAGGATTTTCAACTCCTAAAACCACCATAATTTTGTGAATGAGAGGTAAGTCTAGCTTAAGACTTTAAACGAGCGCTTCTCGAGAGGCAACCCGAGCACTAACCCCATTAATTTTTACATTTTTATTTTTACTTTTATTTTTCCTTTTTAGCACCTAACTACAAACTAACAAAGTGTAGAATTCCAAACCACACGGTCGTGGCCGTGGCCGTGTGGACACCACGGATTTTTGTACCAGCGTGGCAGAGATAGTACGAAATAGGACGAAAAATATCTTCAAGCCACGAGCTTCGACTAAACACCACGGTCGTGCGATACAGCCGTGGTTGACACTGTTTTAGCAACATGGGCATGGTGACCTGCACACAGGCGTGGGAGAAACGAACGAAGCACAACACAACCGTGCGATACGGTTGTGTGACTCAACACGCCCACGGTACACGGGCATAGGGATGTACCAGATCTAAAATTTCTATTTAAAACACCCCTCTTCCCTTCTCATCTACTCCCCATTCCCCTTCTTCTTCCATACCCTTTACACTCCCCTCCCTTTTTCATTTTTCACCTTTCTTCATTCTCCTAACCCTTGATCTAACCATATCCATGTCGAAGAAATGGGAGGATCCTAGCACTGCCTCCCTTTGCGAGACCGATCTACATAAATTCATACTGGCCGCTTCATTAACTCGATAGGATAAGGACCTTTGAGTCCATTTAACTTCTCTTTTTATTTCCCCTTCTCCTTTTTAACTCTGATTTTTGAATTCCTTGAATTCCTTGAACCTCTAATATTAGAAGAATATTTAGGAAAAATTTTCATTGTTAATATCAAAAGATTGTAATCTTGGACTCATAGGTACTATCATCATGACAACATATGGGATGATGTTCTTTACTCTATTTTACAGGAACATAATGTCTTCTTCTCGCGGTAAGAAAATAGCAGTCCCTATTTCGAAAAAATGGAAGGGACCCGGTGCGACCTCCTCAAGCGTGTCCGCCGAAATGCGCCATCCATTCCTACGATTTCCTCCAGGATCCCAGGAGGACCTTTTTTAGATACTTTGCGCGCGACCCCTAAGCGTAGGAAGGAGCATTGATTGGGCCACTTTGGAGCAGGTCCAACTAGCAGACGACGTACGGGCTCTCCACATACCTAGAGCTCACTTTGGAGCTCTGTTCCATATTTCACCTTCAGACGATGATGATAACCCTGGCACAATCTAATTCTATCTCGGAGGCATTGTACCTAAACTGAGTGTCCCACAGTTTGAGGCCGTATTGGGACTCTACATCGACAAATTCATGGAGGATAATAAACTCGAGGACCTCCACCGCCACATCCATAAATCCTCCTCCGCTTGTTGGAGCAACATAGCCCCCGACTCGGCCACCTACGACCCCAGTCGCTCCAAGGCGATAGCTCTCGCCCCGTCCCTGAGGTACTTACATGCCATCTTAGCTCATACACTGACAGGTAGGCGAGAGAGCACCGGCGTCGTCAACACTCACGACGCCTACTTCCTATGGTGCATGGCGAACGGGCACGTCTTCGACCTAGCCTACTTCATAGCTCGCGCCATTCAACACCAGACGGAGCAGCACAGATGAGGGGCTATTTCCATGGGACCCTATATGACACGCCTCGCGAGACACTTTGGTCTCCTCAACACCGCAGCACAATCATCCTCCCTCACCTTGATAGGCCAAATGTCTCCACAGGGCATCTCAACCATGATAAACATGAGGATGATCAAGCGTCACCATGGGACCAATCCTCCCCAATACCGTCTAGCCCATGCCACTGAGGAGGAGGATCCTGATGACATTACTAACGATGTCCCCCCACCACACGAGAGGCCACCACCAAGCCATCGCCCAATTTATGCTGCAGCTTCTCTTTCGGACATATCTGATCACCTAACACGATTCGAGTAGCAATGCTTCCAGTGCTTCGATCACATCGACGCCACCCTCCACTAGATATGTCAGCACCTTCACATTTCATCGTCGCCCCTACCTCGCGAGCCATGTAACACCCCAAACCCGGCCTAGAAGTTAGGCCGGAATCTGGCGTGCCACATGGAAGTGTTTTTCAAAACCATCTTTGCAATTGTTAAAAAAACTTGTTTGAGAATTACAGCCTTTTTGTTAAAACCCAAAACACTTAAGCAATTGTGTCTACGTGAAAACATAATTATCTTTAATAAACCTTTTTGGTTGCGAAAGCATATTTGAAATAAACGATTTACGAAAATGTGACGTTTGAAATAGAGTTGCAAAAGCATCTTGAAACATTGCGGAAACGTTGATAAAATACAAGTATTTTTTAGAGATTGATTGATGAATCACAAATCAAGGAATTGAACTTTAAATCTGTGACTTTTGAAAATGTAGTTAATAATTTGAAAGAAAGTTCGAGTTAAATCATATTTGTAAAAGTTTATTTTGAAATCCATTTATTAATCGATTTTGGAAAACATTTATTTACGTTTTTAGAAAAATTCTCGTTTTAAACAATTTAAGCAAAATAATAAGTATAACAACCATAAAGCAAATAATAAAATACTCCACAGGCTCTATTACAACTTAAACCAAAATAGCAAAATAATAAAATAAACGAAAATAGAAAATTTAAAATTCGATAACACCATTTCAAAAGTATAGCCTCCACCGAGTCATCCATGGGCCCAAGCCCTCACTACGGAGCATTACCTACAAGGATTAAGAAAGAAAGGGGGATGAGTTACAAGAACACTGTGTGTAACCCACTTACCGTTGTCCACTGGGCCAAAATCCATTAAGCCATTATTTGGGCCAAAGCCCGTTTACAATAATATAAATGTATCATATATAATATGCATATGGTATGCAATTCCCAAACCAAACCTAGTTTTCCATCCGTTACACACCACCCGTACCAACCAACACACCTGTGGGGAGCTTTAGTCACCCACCCCGCCAACACACCAAATGTAGGCATTAAGCCATTTATATCAAATTTGTGGACAAGCCACCAGATTAACATATTTTACATGGCGTTGTCATTTTTCAGATTTGTGGCAGTGCCACCAGATTTATGTAGCAGAGCTACGAGAACTTCTCTTCATCATTATCCCATCCCATGCAAATCATGTATATAATGCATAACAAATCACAATATAACAACAGTAATTTATTCGGATATTTATTACAAAATTATGGCCCATTAATACAAATTATCAAAAAGGCCCATCTAACAAATATCAATCGGCCCATATAGCAAATATCAAACGGTCCATATAGTAAATTATCAATCGACCCATTAGAAAATATCAATCAGCCCATATAGCAACATATCAATCGGCCCATATAGCAAATATCAATCGGCCCATATAGCAACATATCAATCAGCCCATATAGCAACATATTTCAGTTTGGCCCATAAAGGGTATTTTCATAATTTACGTAATTTTACTCACTAAGGGTAATTCGGTAATCTCGCAACCCAGGGGTATTTCGGTAATTTACCCTCTAAGGGTATTATGGTAATTTCGCAACCTAGGCTTAACTACTAATTCGGGGCATAAAATCGAAACTGTCCAACTGCGTCATACTGACTAAATTGACCATAACTCGAGTTAGAAAACTCGAAATCTAAATCCATAACTTTTCCTCGAAACTAGACTCATATATCTTTCTCCTATAATTTTTCCAGAATTTTTAGCTTAACCATTCAGTACAGTTTATTTCTTAAAGTTTCCCTTGTTTCACTGTCCAACGATTTTGACATCTCTTACCCAAAATTCAAATTCTCACTTTACAGTTTTCATATGTCGCTCCCACTTGTTTCTATTGAAAATAGGTTCACTAAAGAATCCATACATATCAATTATAACTCTTAATTCACTCTGTACAATTTTATACGATTTTTCCAAGACAGAATAGAATACCCCAAAATCATTCAGAACCAGTCTCACTAAAATTTACATATCTCAGAATATAAAATTTCTTTTCCTTCTCCGTTTCTTCCATATTAAAATAGACATAATAAGCTTTAATCGGATATCTTATTCACTTTTTAATTCCTTTTCTCCTATTTTTCATGATTTTTCAAATACACAACACTGTTTTCGACCGAAACTATTTTATTACAAAATACGATTACCACTACGATCATACGCACGCCCGAGTGATCACGGATGCCAGTTTTCGATTTTTCTTCAGTATTTCGACCGATTCACAGAATATTTCATACAAACTTTCAGAGAAGTGTGGAATTACACAACATTTCAGATATGTATACGGAAAGTACAGGATTACACACCTGATTTTGATTTCCTAAAGGACCACTCGTCGTTGACCACTAATTCTGAGTGATCAATGATTGGGTAGATCGAGCAATTTTATCCCTATAAATAATATCGGTTAATCATCATCATCTTAACGAATAAACAATGATTTATAGAATCCTTGAAGAACCCTCACCTTTAAGATTTTAGAACCGATTTCTAGCGATTAAACGATGACTTCGGAAACTCCAAGTTTCGGCCTTCCATAATATTTCTACGGAGAAGAAAATGTGATTTCGAATGAGAGAAAGTATGGTGATGGTCTGGGTCAATATGGCCATCCCACACCAAGACATAGATTCGGCTCTAAGAGAAAGAATAAAAAAAATGTTGAAATGGATCACTTACCGATTGATCAAAGAATGAGTAGTAATACAGTTGAGAAGAAAATATGTATGAGATGAAAGATTCGGCTATAGTGAAATAGATTAGAATGGAGTGACTCTTGAAGGATTTTGCAAACAAAGAAAAGAAGAAGAGGAATGATGGATTAGTTTTGGTTTTCAATAATGATGAGTGAACAAAGCAATGGTCTCAAAATTTGTATACAATCGGCAAGAAGAAAGAAGAAATGGAATATGCCTCCTCAAGGTTGTGTAGATTCGGCAAAGAGAAGAAAAGGAGTTTGGGGAGAAGAGAGAAATGATACCAAAGTTGTCAATAGAGGTTTGGCCAAAGCAACCAAAATTTTACCAATTACCAATGACCATATTCGGCTAGGAGAGAGAGTTTTGAGAGAAAAAAATACAATTGATGGTATTGATATTTTGACCCAAAACTAACACTTTTGTTTTACCAAAACATCAAGCACCAAATTGGCTATCATCCTAGCCCCAAGCCGTCCATATTCATTCCCCCTAGGATAAGAGTTTGGCCACCCAAACTTTCCAAAACACCTTCCATGAAATAAGCCCCTTATCCCCCTTACTTACATATTTCTCTTGATTCCTTTTCCCAACTTCAACCTTGCCTTATTCTTTTAGCCACCTTACCAAAAATAATGAAGGCCACCCTTGCCATAAATACTCCTTGACCGACACATTAAGAAATGGAAGCAAAAATAAAAGTCAAAATGCACACAAAGTGATTCAAACTCCTTCCCTCAAGGTACTACAAGTGACGCCATAGCCTCTTTACCAAATGCTCATTTATGCTAGCTATATACTCAATTATTTCCATATGCTTTAAGGTCACTCACTCCATCCCCTTTAAAGTGCTAAATGCCAAAAATTTTACTAAGGTCCAAATAAACCCCGAGCCTTCATAGAAACCTCGTAACCTTCCAAATTCACTTAACTAGTAAGTCCAATTTGCAATAATGCTATTCTCTTATTCTCAAAATTTTAATCACTCCTACGCCGAAGGCCTATTGGACCCAATCCTACTAGGCCCAATTTCGGGATGTTACAATTCTACCCTCCTTAAAGAAATTTCATCATCGAAATTTCCAACCAACTGCTAAACGTACTGCTCAAATCACACCATTATGCTTTCGCTGCGCACTCTGATCTTAATATCACTAATGTACTTTTAACATAATCTTGAATCCTCTTTCACACAACCAAACATCTAACCACAGAAGCATGCCGTTATCTACCACTTATACCTAAAATTTTCTACATTCAATCATCACGTCCAACCAAAACATACCTGACTTGATGGTGATGAAACAAATTCGAGCCTTATGCTATTTAGACCCACATCTCAAGCATGCTCCTGACCTCCTCCAGCTTTCTCCCGGATGACTCCTTCTACAATAATTGCAAGTCGAAAAGTTTGAACGTGCCTTGACATGCTTCACGGAACGAGACTGCGACCCTAGAGAATCGCGATCTAACTTCTTCTTACAATCCACAGACCTAACTCGAAGTGCTTCACCGATTCCTTTAACCTCCTCAAATACTTCCTTAACTATCAGAGTCAGCTCGACAACCCCAGCTCGATCATGAGATCCCGTCTCAACCACCAACGATGCCAACGCCTCCCTTTCAGAAACATGCCTCGGTGCTAAAGATCTAATCCTAGCACCTCGGCCTCTACCACGTCTACGTCCACCGCGTCCACGTCTTCTAGTGCTCATGTTCACTAAGTTGATTTAATCTGATTATAAGTCTTATGAATCAATATACTATTCGATGTTTATTAAACAATGTCTTATGGAGTATAAGAGTTGAAGTGGTTTTCGTAAAACGTATCCTAAAGTCCCAATCTCTATAGTTTCAGCTCCTAAAGCTAAAAGTTCAAGAGTATTCTATTTTGTGGAATTTTCTTACCGCAGTACTAACACAATAATCATAAAACGAAAACAAATACTTACTTGACTTGGTGCCGGATACCCGTGGTGCCATACTTCCTTCAGAACATGCATTTATAATTTAAAATTCAAAACAATTTTGGAAACATTTTTGAACCCAAACCATAGCTGAGTTTTGAAATTGGGCTCTGATACCATAAAATGTAACACCCCAAACCCGGCCTAGAAGTTAGGCCCGAATCTGGCATGCCACATGGAAGTGTTTTTCAAAACCATCTTTGCAATTGTTAAAAAAACTTGTTTGAGAATTACAGCCTCTTTGTTAAAACCCAAAACACTTAACCAATTATGTCTACGTGAAAACATAACTATCTTTAATAAACCTTTTTGGTTGCAAAAGCATATTTGAAATAAACGATTTACGAAAATGTGACGTTTGAAATAGAGTTGCAAAAGCATCTTGAAACATTGCGAAAATGTTGATAAAATACAAGTATTTTTTAGAGATAGATTGATGAATCACAAATCAAGGAATTAAACTTTAAATCCGTGAATTTTGAAAATGTCGTTAACAATTTGAAAGAAAGTTCGAGTTAAATCATATTTGTAAAAGTTTATTTTGAAATCCATTTGTTAATCAATTTTGGAAAACCTTTATTTACGTTTTTAGAAAAATTCTCGTTTTAAACAATTTAAGCAAAATAATAAGTATAACAACCAAAAAGCAAATAATAGAATACTCCACAGGCCCTATTACAACTTAAACCAAAATAGCAAAATAATAAAATAAACGAAAATAGAAAATTTAAAATTTGATAACACCATTTCGGAAGTATAGCCTCCACTGTAACATCCTGAATTTGTGGGGCTTTGCATTTGATGTGTTGTCATGTGATGTTATGCTTAATGTGTTAATTAGAGTGTTTAAGGGGTTCAGATTGGGCTCAGTGTTGGGCCGAGGACTTAGTCAAAATTTTCTGTTTGGGCATTCTAGTGGAGAGCCAAGTAGGATAGGGCTTAAAAGATATTACCTGTGAGTTAAGAGACAAAATGGGCTTGTGGCCCAGTGGTCAGTGGCGTTATTTAGGGGCTATGAGGTGGCGTGATAAGCAGTAAGGAGGTTCAAGGTTCGAGTCGCATGATACCCTTTTTGCTTTAATTAATTTTGGCGTTAAAGAGAAGCAGAGTTGGGGTCGGCTGGGATGCTTTTAAATAGGGAGATTAACTGAGTTGGATAATGTGGATAATGTGGCCGATAATGTGGTGAATAAAGGGAGGAAAAGGTGGTGTTATCCATGCCACTTGAGGATGAGTGATCAGATGAAGATAAGGGAGAAAATCTAGGAGTTATCTGGTAAGCTGAGTGGTGGCCGATTTCAAACTCTAAGGGGGAGGGGGAATCTGTTTTAGCTTGTGCAAGGGTGTGCCGAATTCTCTTTAGCCATAGGACTCAGTGCCTTTCTTTATCTGTGAATTTCAGCTTTTGGAGTGATAAGTGCTGAAATTTTAAATAGTCAGGTGAGGATTCTCTTCTTTATTTTCGGCACTTAGGGTCCCCATCTTCTCTCTTTTTCTTCTTTTCTAAGTAAGAGCTGAAAACTCCCTTAAGCATTCTTTCTCTTCACATTTTCCTGTCATAGCCGAATCTGGCCTAGTCTTGCCGAAATTCTCCTTTTTCCTATACCATTCCTATCACTTCTTTACATTTGATATTGTTCTTCTTCTCTCGATTAGTTCTTTCTCAAAGCCAAAAATCCTAAACCCCATTCCCATCTCCATTGCTATGCAATAGCCGAATGTTCCCCTGTTCATTCTTTTTCCTCTTTGCCGATTTCTTCAGTGAGCCGAATCTCCATAGATCCCTTTGCACCATCTTTCTTTTGGATTTTCGCAGAAGCCGAAACCTGTTAGGAGTAGCCAAATCTGTTGGTGTTAAGGTAAGTGCCAATTTCTTCTGTTTCCTTTCTCTTTCGGTTTTTGGAGGCCAAAGCCGAAAGGCTAATTGGTGTGACAAGATTACCTTTGGAGTAATGTTTTGATTGTTCTCGTGTTCTTATTTTGGGGTGACACATCGGGAATCAAAGTAGATCGTATCATTTAGATTCCAAAAGCCAGAAATCGCTAGTCTTTGAGACTCATACCTCTTCTCGGGATTTCAAGGTAAGGGGTTCTCTTGTGATCTTAACCCTATGTTATGGATTAACAACCATATGTTGTGATGGTAGCAACCGATAAGGTATTTTGATGGAATCAAATGTCGATCAGGCGAAGGAGGGGATTGGATCTGTAAACCCAATCCCTAAGTTTAAGAAACGAGCAGTGTCAGCGGTTCGGGATTGGCCACTAGGTTGTGGACCGACTTCGGAACAAAACTGTAGGCAGTTAGCAGTCGTATCGGCTACTGACAGTGTCGACATAGAAAGTATCATCTTGACTGTAATCAGGTGTGTAGATCTTTATCACATAAGTTTCCTGTATTATACCTGTTATCGGCTGAAAAGCCGGAAAAGGCTGTGTGGACAGTCGAACAACCCGTAAGGGTTGGGCTAGGGATGCCAGGTACGTAAACATAGTATTTTCTCTATGTGTATCGATGTATGTGATAACTTGTTACTCTGTAAATGGTGTATTGCTTTTGTTATGGCATGTGTGTATGCATGGGACATGGGATTGATACGATGAAGGGGAAGAGCATGTTAATAGGTCACTTGGTGATCGGTGGGTAAACCACAATATGTATATATAGGTCACAATAGTGATCGGTGGCTATGCCACGTTAATCTGATTCCTGAATAATATGATCGACAGCATGGCTGTCAAATTGGTGTGTAGCGGTTGGTGGGTTGATTGTAGAAATCCCTGTGGTGTGATGGCTGGTAAGGGTTGGCGTTTAGAGGATGGAATTTTAGGTTGGGTTGGTTCATTCAGCATGTACCTGTTCTGTTGCCATTTCGTGTGGGCCAAGGCCTAGAATGTGTTTTGGGCCTCAAGCCGTTTATGTGATTCAGGGGTTTACACACTGAGTCTTGGTGATTCACCCTTTATTTTCCTTAACCTTTCAAGTGAGCAGTAGATCGTGGATATGGGAGCTGAGGCGGACTCAAGGGGCCATAAAGTCTTTTATTTAAGTGAACTTATTTCTGGTTTTCCTTTGTTTTATTTATTTTGGGTTTATTTCCGTTAGCATGTAACAAGGCCTCTTAGCTTAAATTTTCAATTTACAGTTATTCATGTTTATGGATTATAAACTCATATTTTCAAAGTCTTAATTATAATAAGTAATGAAATGGGAGTTTCAAACACGC
Source organism: Gossypium australe (assembly GCA_005393395.2). NCBI lineage: Eukaryota > Viridiplantae > Streptophyta > Magnoliopsida > Malvales > Malvaceae > Gossypium > Gossypium australe. The sequence continues at coordinate 20,006,579 of CM016615.1, forward strand.
TTATCGTAAAGCAATGGTTTTCTTGAAAAATCACTTAGTTAACGATTATTTGATGAACCAAATCGAGATTTCCAAAACCAACAAAGCTAAGTTCTCAACACAACACGTTATCGAAGAGTTTTTCAAATAAGATACGTGCTCTCTTAAAAGTAAATAAAGAACTTCGATTTTTAACAATTCAACCAGTAGCATGCCAGATCTGGTCGTAGCGTTTGGGCTGGGTTAGGGGTGTTACATCCATCGAGTCATCCATGGGCCCAAGCCCTCACTACGGAGCATTACTTACAAGGATTAAGAAAGAAAGGGGGATGAGTTACAAGAACTCAGTGTGTAACCCACTTACCGTTGTCCACTGGACCAAAATCCATTAAGCCATTATTTGGGCCAAAGCCCATTTACAATAATATAAATGTATCATATATAATATGCATATGATATGCAATTCCCAAACCAAACCTAGTTTTCCATCCGCTACACACCACCCGTACCAACCAACACACCTGTGGGGAGCTTTAGTCACCCACCCCGCCAACACACCAAATGTAGGCATTAAGCCATTTATATCAAATTTGTGGACAAGCCACCAGATTAACATATTTTACATGGCGTTGCCATTTTTCAGATTTTTGGCAATGCCACTAGATTTATGTTGCAGAGCTACCAGAACTTCTCTTCATCATTATCCCATCCCATACAAATCATGCATTATGTATATAATGCATAACAAATCACAATATAACAACAGTAATTTATTCGGATATTTATTACAAAATTATGGCCCATTAATACAAATTATCAAAAATCCCATATAACCCATATAGCAAATATCAAACGGCCCATATAGCAACATATCAATCGGCCCATATAGCAAATATCAATCGGCCCATATAGCAACATATCAATCGGCCCATATAGCAACATATTTCAATTTGGCCCATAAAGGGTATTTTTGTAATTTACGTAATTTTACTCACTAAGGGTAATTCGTTAATCTCGTAACCCAGGGGTATTTCGATAATTTACCCTCTAAGGGTATTATGATAATTTTGCAACCTAGGCTTAACTACTAATTTGGGGCATAAAATTGAAACTGTCCAACTGAGTCATACTGACTAAATTGACCATAACTCGAGTTAGAAAACTCAAAATCTAAATCTAAAAATTTTCCTCGAAACTAGACTCATATATCTTTCTCCTATAAGTTTTCCAGAATTTTTAGCAAAACCATTCAGTACATTTTATTTCTTAAAATTTCCCTTATTTCACTGTCCAACGATTCTGACCTCTCTTACCCAAAATTCAAATATCTCACTGTACAATTTTCATATATTGCTACCATTTATTTATATTAAAAATTGGTTCACTAAGGAATCCATACGTATCAATTATAACTCTTAATTCACTCTATACAATTTTATATGATTTTTCCAAGACAGAATAGAATACCCCGAAATCATTCAGAACCAGTCTCACTAAAATTTACATATCTCAGAATATAAAATTCATTTCCCTTTTCCGTTTCTTCCATATTAAAATAGACACAGTAAGCTTTAATCTGATATATTATTCACTTTTTAATTCCTTTTCTCCTATTTATCATTATTTTTCAAATACACAACACTGTTTCCGATCGAAACTATTTTATTACAAAATACGATTACCACTACGATCATACGCACGCCCGAGTGATCACGGATGCCGATTTTCAGTTTTTCTTCAGTATTTCGACCAATTCACAGAATATTTCATACAAACTTTTAGAGAAGTGTGGAATTACACACCATTTCAGATATGTATACGGAAAGTACAGGATTACACACCTGATTTTGATTTCCTAAAGGACCACTCGTCGTTGACCACTAATTTCGAGTGATCAATGATTGGGTAGATCGAGCAATTTTATCCCTATAATTAATATCGGTTAATCATCACCATCTTAACGAATAAAGAATGATTTATAAAATCCTTGAAGAACTCTTACCTTTAAGATTTTAGAACCGATTTGTAGCGATTAAACGATGACTTCGAAAACTCCAAGTTTCGGCCTTCCACAATATTTCTACGGAGAAGAAAAAGTGATTTCGAATGAGAGAAAGTATGGTGATGGTTTGGGTCAATATGGCCATCCCACACCAAGACATAGATTCGGCACTAAGAGAAAGAATAAAAATAAAATGTTGAAATGGATCACTTACCGATTGATCAAAGTATGAGTAGTAATACAGTTGAGAAGAAAATATGTATGAGATGAAAGATTCGGCTATAGTGAAATAGATTAGAATGGAGTGATTCTTGAAGGATTTTGCAAACAAAGAAAAGAAGAAGAGGAATGATGGATTAGTTTTGGTTTTCAATAATGATGAGTGAACAAAGCAATGGTCTCAAAATTTGTATACAATCGGCAAGAAGAAAGAAGAAATGGAATATGCCTCCTCAAGGTTGTGTAGATTCAGCAAAGAGAAGAAAAGGAGTTTGGGGAGAAGAGAGAAATGATACCAAAGCTGTCAATAGAGGTTTGGCCAAAGCAACCAAAATTTTACCAATTACCAATGACCATATTCGGCTAGGAGAGAGAGTTTTGAGAGAAAAAAATACAATTGATGGTATCGATATTTTGACCCAAAACTAACACTTTTGTTTTACCAAAACATCAAGCACCAAATTGGCTATCATCCTAGCCCCAAGCCATCCACATTCATCCCCCCTAGGATAAGAGTTTGGCCACCCAAACTTTCCAAAACACCTTCCACGAAATAAGCCCCTTATCCCCCTTACTTACCTATTTCTCTTGATTCCTTTCCCCAACTTCAACCTTGCCTTATTCTTTTAGCCACCTTACCAAAAATAATGAAGTCCACCCTTGCCATAAATACTCCTTGACCGACACATTAAGAAAGGGAAGCAAAAATAAAAGTCAAAATGCACACAAAGTGATTCGAACTCCTTCCCTCAAGGTACTACAAGTGACGCCATAGCCTCTTTACCAAATGCTCATTTATGCTATCTATATACTTAATTATTTCCATATGCTTTAAGGTTACTTACTCCATCTATTTTAAAGTGCTAATTGCCAAAAATTTTACTAAGGTCCAAATAAACCCGGAGCCTTCATAGAAACCTTGTAACCTTCCAAATTCACTTAACTAATAAGTCCAATTTGCAATAATGCTATTCTCTTGTTCTCAAAATTTTAATCACTCCTATGCCAAAGGCCCATTGGACCCAATCCTACTAGGCCCAATTTCGGGATGTTACAAGCCATCTGGCGATGAGGACTTCTAAGTCCTTTTTCTTTTATCTTTATGTTATTTTCCTTTAATTTTTCATGTTTAAAATACTAATTTTCATTTTATTTTTATTTTTAATTTTGAATCATGTTTATTTTAGTTATTTTTAGGTTTCATAATCACTATTACCCAATTTACATCTTTTGGCAATATTTGAGTAATCCTTAAGTTTTAAAGAACCCACTGATTTTATCGCAGTTAAAAAAGCCTAAAATAGCACTCTAGAATATCCAACTCTAATGAGGAAAATCTGCCATGCCTCCTCCAACTTATCTTACACCTCCGAATCAAGTTTCCACACTTCCAACTCAAGGAACCCATCCAAAATTCAGGAAGTTTCATTTCTCCCTCTCTCTTATGATATCATGCTATTCATCTCTAGAACAATTATCTTTGCACATTGAGGGCAATGTACATCTTAAGTGTGGGGGTGAATTTTATTCAGAAAAGTTCATAACTTTTTGCATTATTCTCAAATCCCTGAATTTTGTCTATTCTTTCTCATATCACTATTAGAACAAATTTTTATTGATTTAGAATTTCTATTGATATGTCTTGAATTAAAACATAAGCAGTTGTGCATTGATTGCTTAAACTTGAAGGCTTTAGAGAATCAAGCATGATAAGTTGATTTTTGAAAATTAAAAATTTGCTAGGTTGTTTCCCCAAGTTTAGGTATTATCTTGAAATTTGAAGTTCACAGGGTTGACATCAAAAAAACCATAATTTTTGTGAGATCTTGAGCCTTTTAGAGCATATATTTTTCTTGCTCACTTTTTTTTATTGTTTATGAGAGTGTCAATATTGATTTGTTATTCTAGAACTTGCTTCGATTATGCATGTCAAGACCACACTTTTGATTTGATATACTGAGATGATAAAGGCACCTAGGATTTAACCCACTTACTTCCCAAAAGGCCTACCTTCATAATTAACCCCTAGTGAACCCCTTCGATCCTAATAAACCATTCATTGATTTACCCTTACGGTACGTTTGGTTCACTGTAATAGAATAGGGCTGTAATTGAATAGAGCTATAATTGAATAAAGCTGTAATGGAATAGAGCTGTAATCAGTAATTCAACTGTTTGGTTGAATGGAATGGAATAGAACTGTAATAGTATTCTCGTGTTTGGTTGAATGGAATGATGTTGTAATAGCATAAGGAAAAAAACTAAAATGACCAAAATACCCTTAGCAGAAATTTTTTTTTAGGTAGATGATTATTGTTATTGTTATTAAATTTTAATAAGATTATTTTTAAAAATAATTTAATAAAAATAATAAATAATTTAACCATATTTTAACATAATTATTATTAAATATAATTTAATAAAATAATATATAATTTAATAAAATTTTTAATATAATTATTATATTATGAATTAAAAAATCATAATATAGAATACTATAAAAATAATATATAATGTACTTTATTATTTTTAAACTGCAATACATATTTAATGTGCTAAAATATCATTAGTGAAAAAATAATTTAATTATTCTACAATAAAAAAATAAAATATTAGAAGTAACAAATAACTTGAGAATTATATTTCACACCTAAATATAATATTCATATATTAACAAAAAGTTACATGATTTCATTAGTTTATATGTCGTAATCCATATCTTATAAAATTTTACAACCTCAAAAAGTTAAAAAGTTATGAGATTCAATTTATTAAACTGAATTTGGTTTATAAGCTCATTGTTTGATTGTTATATAATTGTTATTGCTTGTGCTTATTTTGTTTATTTATAATATAAGTATTAATATTTTTGTTTGATTAGTTTATACCTAAAGTAAAAAAATGTTTCATTTTTCAAAAACATGGCCCGAAAAATTCATTTAATTTAAATGAATATATTTTACTTTAATAAGTGAATGCGGATACAACTTTTAATTTTTTTTAACGAATATATATTAATAGCTTAATAACTAAACAAACAAACATGATCAGAAATTTACGTGTTCTGTTCAATAATAATCCTCCTCCAATTTGCAACCGTTAACTATTGGGGTATATTTGTCCAATTTGATTAGATTCGATTTGTTATTTAACCATCAAAATTAATTTTATTTAATAATATGTTCACAATTCAGAATTAGCTTGCACCGACATGGAAGGGTTTTCTAAAGGATTCGTTTACTCTAATTTCTAAGCTTAGGTCAATCCTTCAACTTCAGATTCAGCAACTGAGTAAACAGGATAAACCATAATTTCGTGCAAAATAATAGCAAACTCCAATACAACCATGACAAAACAAAAAAAAAATAAGAATAAAAATGATTTGCAAACCATAAGTTTGTTCAACTTTCCAGTTTTATGATCGGACCACAAATTTTGGGTTCCACCAATTGATGCATGTGGTTAGACATAAGAGATTGGGCAAGAAAAATGTCATGCCAAATACACTAAGATAAGCAAAGAACCCAAACCTTACATGGAATAAACAAAGAAAATTTTAAAATCATATAATCTGATTCACAACACATATAATCAAACATGTGTTTTGGAACAGTGAAGTTTTAGCATCAGCTACAGAATTTATATAATAAAAAGGACTGATACCTCGAATTTTATTATGTCAAGTGCCAAGCAAAGATTATGCTTTTCTAGAATGTAACTCACAAGATGTAGGAAATACTTCAAACAACAATACTCGAATCAAGAAGACTATAATTTGAAACAAGATGAAGGGCATTATAACCGAAACAAGCACAAGATTAACTTCATCAACAAAAATATCCAGTAATTAAGTGTCAAGCAACAATAGCCTAAGCAGCTACATGAAAATAGAAACTACAAATATTTAAAAGCATCCAATGTAATAAATGACATTTCTCATGTAATGTTCCCATAAAACATTTACTAAAATAGATGGATTCATCAAAACAACCTCTGAACTAGTCCAAGAGCCTAATCAACTAGTCCAGCTCTGAACTATCCACTATAATAGCAATCAATCAACCATGACCTGGCCTTTATATTTTATTTTCTTCGTGTGCATATGTGTTTAACTTACATAGCATCAAGGAGTCATCAATCTAAATCTACTAATCCAGAGTGATAGGCAGGGAAGGAAGTATCAACATGTAAGCTAGGTACTTTCGTGCTCGTGCAAAAAAAGTGTAATATCCCGGGTTAGGGGCTATTTTGTTGTTGCATGTTATTGCATGTGTTTAGTGTGCTGTGTTGCTATTTCGATATTTTAAGGGCTTAGTTGTAGGCTAGGTGTATGTCTGAGTGAATGGGAAAATTTTGGTTTCTGGGTGTCAAGTGAAGGGAGCTGAGGAAGCTGGGGTTTAAGAATTTTAATTGATGTTTTATTGCACAAAAGAGGAGCTAGCTTAGTGGCAAGCATGCGTTACATGGGGAGCTTGGTGTGGCGTCATCTACATGGAGTGGAGGTCCAGTGTTCGAGCTGCAGAGTCCCCATTTTGGCTTCTTTTTGGGACGGCATGGAGGAGAGGTAGAAGGCTAGTGAAATTCTACTTGGACTTGGTCTTCACTTTCAAATGTAAGGTGGAGAGCAAATTGTGGAGGAGGACTTGGTCCACTCATTTGAAATGAGTGGTGGTGAGTGTGTTTGGGGAGTGTGGCCGAATTTGTGGGGTGTTGGAGTGGGGGAAGTGGACGGCATAGTGGGGTGAGGTGCTAGCCGAAATGCATTTTTGCATTTTTGGCATTTTGGGTGCAATTTCGGTCTTTGGAATATCAAGCAAGAAAGCCTCTTCTTTGGTCTTTGGTTAGCCGAATGTTCTAAGGGTTTTTATTTTGTCTTTTGAATACCGATTTCCTAGTGAACTCCTCTCATTTTGTTCTTCATCTTTTGAAACCGAAAGACCAAATTTTCAAAGGTGTGCCGAAATTCTTTGTTCTCTTGAGTAGGGTGAAGCCGAATGTCCCTTACACTTTTCTCTTCTTTTTCTTTTGTGTAAATCGAAGCTAGCCTCTCCTCTTCTCAACTTTCTTTTCTTGTTTTTGAAACCTTGTAAACCGAAACCCCCATTCTCTCAAATACCATTCATCTTTTCTTTTTCTTCAAATCAGAAGTACCTTTTATCTCTTTGTTCTATTTTGTTACTTGGCCGAATATCAACACTATTCTTTTGCATTTTGTTTACTCTTCTCTTCAACTCTGACCGAAAATCGTGATTGGTATAAATCACCTTGGCCGAATCTTTGATTCTTCTTTTGGCACAAGTCCTGGCCGAATCGCTTGTGGTTCTCTTCTTGTGTTGGGTGGCCGAATATAGAGTGTTGGGTTTCTTGCTTCAATCGTTTGGAGATTGGTAAGCCTTGGCCGAATGGTCATCTAGTTTCTTTCTTTTTCTTAATCGATTTAAGTTGTTTAAGAATCGTATATGACAACTATTGATGAGTGTTATCTCTTATGTTGGAACCGATTGCATCATAGGACAACGGGGACTTTGAAGCAGACAAGTGGAGCTTTCTACCTTGGTTTAACCATTCGATAAGTGGTGGTAAGAAGATTATTTGTTAGTCTATTCTTTTGGATTTCAATAAGATAGGGATTCAAGTGGATTAACTGTTCATCTTTTTATGGTGTAGCCGATTGCTAAAGGAGAATCATTGTTTGATTCGGATTTGGTAGGAAACCAAATCATCTTAAAAGGTAAGGGTTCGATATTAACCCCCTTTGGTTAATTGTTGATGGCCGAATGTTATAGATGCCTAACCCCTATGTGTTGGCCGAGTGTAGGAGCTAGTAATCGAGGGACTTAGATCGTTTTCGTTGGGATTCTAGACTCGTATTTACCAGGTGTGTAACTAACACACTTCTGTTTAGTAATATGATTGATAACCTGTGTGATAATTAATGAAACAGTGATGATTGATATGATACCCTAATGGGTATGACTTTGGACTCGGGTAAGTTAGTATTATTATTATTGTTATGAGTTTACTGATGATCTATATGATACCCTGGCTATGGATACATGTGACATGGGATATGAGGTTAGACATATTAGCATGATATGCATGACTTGTATGATATGCATGGTTACATGAGTATGGTATGTTGGTGGGTGATATGAGTGGAGGGAGCAGTGATATTCTGTGCTGACGAGCACTAGTGTTTTGGTAACACACTTTGTGACTTTGGGTCACCAGAGGTTTGGCACCTCCAGAGGTTTTGCACCTCATTGCGACTCGTCCCTGTGGTTTGACACCACCGTGGGTTGGCCCCACTTGAGATATCGGATCGTCTGCTAGTGATTGGGTATCACACGATGGGTTGGCCCCATCACTTGATTATTGTGACTACGGTCACCAGTGCTTTGGTAGCACATTTGTGTCTTTGGGACACCAGAGGTTGGGCACCTCATTGCGACCCGTCCCTGTGGTTGATACCACCGTGGGTTGGCCCCACTCGAGATATGGGATCGTCTGCTAGTGATTGGGTATCACACGATGGGTTGGCCCCATCATTGGATTTGTGACTTCGGTCACCAGTGCTTCGGTAGCACAAACGTGTCTTTGGGACACCAGTGGTTTGGCACCACATTGACGGATATTGTGTCTTTGGGACACCAGTGTTTTGGTAACACATTGTGACTATATGTCACCAGTGGTTTGGCACCACCAGTGGTTTGGTACCACACGGGGTAGAAAAGGAGATACGGATGGTTAGGATCGGGTTGCATTAATTATGTTGCTATGTATGATGTGTGTTAGCATGTTGTTTTATTGGGAGCGGGATTTACACACTGAGTCATTCGACTCACCCTCTCCTTTGACATTTCAGGTGACTCGTAGACGCGGACATGGAGCCGGGATGGACTCGGGGTGCACATGCCATGCTTTAATAAAAGTTTTGCTCAGACTATTCAATTTGGGTACTTTAACTTATTTACTTTTAGTTGGGTTTTAGTTTGGATTTGTAAAAGGCCTTTGATTTATGTTTTATGATGGTTATGTTTTAATTAGATTCTTAACATGCTTAACAAAATAACTTGGTATGAAATTTTACTAAAAAAAAACTTGGAAATACAATGTTTTCAAAACTATATCGCAATGTGTTTTAAACTATACCATCGGGTATCTCACTATGTTTTGTTATAAAGTAAACTCAAATGATTTTCAAATCAAACTCGATTTTCTGCTAAGTCAAAAATGTTTTAAAATACCACTTAGAAACTATTGAAATTACTAAATGAAATCAACTCGTTTTTAACTATATACTTTGGATAAGTTTTCAAAATCTAATCAAACAAGCCTACTCCAATTTTCCTCAAATTCACTATGTTTTCACCCCGTTTTTAAACGAAAAATCTGATTACTCAAAAACGTTTTCCCCGTAACATACCAGATTCGGACGTGGTGTCTTGTCCGGGTTTGGGGTGTTACAATTGTGGTATCAGAGCCAGATTCAAAGGCTCGGCTGTAGGCCTGAGGCCCAAAATGGTTTCAAAAGATTGTTTTGTTAGTCTTTATTCCTAAAGTATGGTTTGAAAGGCATGGCACCGAGTCTCCGGCACCAGTTCGCCCAGGTAAGTACCCCGTACTGTTATTTGTGATTTGGTTGGATGTGATATGATTTGATGATTAGCAATAGTATGCTACTTTAGAGATTGAGACTGATAGGATTCTGTGAACTCGCGAGAACAAATCCTCTTTAAATATTCATAAGACTTGCTTTAAAACAGTGGAATAAATACTGATGCATAAAATTCTTAATCAGATACGTAGAAAGATTAGTCATGAGCACTCGAGGCGGACGTGGTCGTAATACTCGTGGTAGAGGTAGGGGTAGGATGACAGTCTCTGAGCCCGTAGGATCTGGTCAGGGGTCAGAGAATGAGATACCGGTTCCGCCACCAGCTGGAGGTGGTGAGTTCCAAGATCAGACCGGGGATGACGCAGTGTCACAGGCGATGCTGCGAGTATTGGAAAGAGTAGCTGGTGTAGGTGGTGGTGCAGGAGTTAGGAAATCTGTTCCTGAGCGACTCCGGGCAAATGGGGCCGAATTCTTCCGAGGTGTATCTGGTGTTGCTCCCAGCACTGCTGAATACTGGCTGGAGGCAACTGAGCGGATCATGGATGATCTGGACTTGACAGCTGAAGAGAAGCTGAAGGGCATCGTATCGCTTCTCCGAGATGAGTCATATCAGTGGTGGCTCACGATTCGGGACAGTGTGGCAGTAGAGGATTTGACATGGGATTATTTCAGGGCTGCATATCAAAAGAAGTACATCGGAGCTAGTTATATCGACTCCCAGCGAAAGGCATTTCTGAGGCTTGTTCAGGGGAGTAAATCTGTTTCTGAGTACGAGGCCGAGTTCCTGAAGTTGAGTAGGTATGCCAGGGGCATTGTGGCCACTGAGCATGAGAGGTGTGTTCGTTTCGAGGATGGTCTGCGAGACGAGTTGAGACTGCTGATTGCTCCGCAGCAGGAGCGCGAGTTTGCTGTCTTAGTTGAGAAGGCTAAGGTAGCCGAGGGTATTAAAGAGTCAGTGAGGCAAGGTATGGACAGAAATAGGCATAAGAGGAGCTTCGGGTCTTCTGGATCGTCGGGTAATCCGCAGAAGAGGGCTAGACCGAGTGGGCCGAATCAGTCTGTTAGGTTTGTTGCTGCTAGGCAGGAACCGCCGCAGTGTAATCAGTGTGGGAAATCTCATTGGGGTGGTTGCTGGACTGGAGGTAAAGGGTGCTTTGAGTGTGGTTCTCTGGAGCACCGTGTGAGGGACTGTCCGCGTAGGTTGGCCAGGATTCAGTCTGAGAGTCAGGGCCGTAATCAGTTCAGAGGTAATGGACCGCCACCGCAGAGGGGCCGTGGTAATGGCAGAGGTGGTAATGGTTCTGGTCGGGGCCGTGGAGCACCGGGCAGAGGTGCGGGTAGCTCTGATGCCAGACAGCCTGGGTTAGTGTATGCTGCGAGGCGCCGAGAGGAGGGCGATGCACCGGACGTCATAACCGGTACGTTTTTGATCTTTGGTTCTCCTTATACTGCTTTGATTGATGTGGGTTCGACGCACTCTTATGTTGCCAGTAGTATAGTAGAGACCATGGACTTAGACTCTGAGATATCTTCTAGGCAGATGACTGTGATTAGCCCTCTAGGTCACTCCGTAGTAGTGGATAAACTGTTTAGAGAGGTACCCCTAGAACTCCAAGGGGTAGTGTTTGCTGCTGATCTGATGGAACTGCCGTTTGGGGAGTTCGATCTGATTCTTGGGATGGATTGGTTGGTCAAGTACCAAGCGAGGTTGGATTGCGCGGCCAAGCGCATGGTTCTTAAGACGGTTGATGGTGATGAAGTGGCTATGATAGGTAATAGGAGAGATTACTTATCAAATGTGGTATCTGCTTTGAAAGCAGAGAAGATGGTCAGGAAGGGCTGTGAAGCGTATGTAGTTCATGTGTATGCCTTGGAGGCTAAAGAGTCTACTGTTGAGAAGGTTCGTACTGTTAAGGAATTTGCTGATGTGTTTCCTGAGGAGCTTCCGGGTTTGCCGCCAGATCGCGAAGTAGAGTTCGGGATAGATCTGTTACCCGGAACCGCGCCAGTGTCTATTGCTCCGTATAGGATGGCACCAAAGGAATTGGTGGAGCTTAAGGCTCAGATCCAGGAGTTATTGGATCGAGGTTTTATCAGGCCAAGTGTTTCGCCATGGGGTGCGCCGGTACTATTCGTTAAGAAGAAAGATGGCACGATGCGGATGTGCATAGACTACCGCTAGTTGAACAAGCTGACGATTAAAAACAAGTATCCGTTGCCACGGATAGATGACTTGTTTGATCAGCTGAAGGGTGCTGCGGTATTTTCAAAGATCGACTTGAGGTCTGGGTATCACCAGTTAAAGGTTAAGGAGGCTGATATCCATAAAACAGCGTTTCGGACTCGGTATGGGCACTACGAATTTATGGTGATGCCGTTCGGGTTGACTAACGCACCGGCAGCGTTTATAGATATGATGAATAGGGTGTTTCAGCAGTATTTGGATCAGTTCGTGGTGGTTTTCATAGACGACATCTTAGTGTACTCAAGGACAGAGGAAGAGCATGATAAGCATTTGAGAGTGGTGCTGCAGATTCTGAGGGAGAAGCAACTCTATGCTAAGTTCAGTAAGTGCGAGTTCTGGCTTAGAGAAGTGACTTTCTTGGGCCATGTAGTGTCGGCTGAGGGGATTCGAGTAGATCCTCGTAAGATTGAGGCAGTTTTGGATTGGAAGCCGCCTAAGTCAGTGGCTGAGATTCGGAGTTTTCTGGGTTTGGCCGGATACTACCGGAGGTTTGTTGAGGGTTTTTCGTTGATAGCAGCGCCGATGACCAAGTTGTTAAGGAAAGAGGTCCCGTTTGTATGGACTGAGAAACAACAGGAAAGCTTCGATAAGTTAAAGAAGATTTTGACTGAGGCTCCGGTTTTAATTCAACCTGAGGCTGGTAAGGAATTCACAGTGTATTGCGACGTATCATATACGGGTTTGGGTTGTGTGCTAATGCAGGAAGGTAATGTTGTGGCTTACGCTTCTCGACAGCTGAGGCCACATGAGGTCAACTATCCGACGCACGATTTGGAGCTAGCGGCTGTGGTCTTCGCCTTAAAGATTTGGAGGTACTACTTATACGGGGAGAGATCGATAGTCTATACAGATCATAAGAGTCTGAAGTATCTCCTGACTCAGAAGGATTTGAATTTGAGGCAGCGCAGATGGGTTGAGTTGCTAAAAGATTATGATTGCTCGATCGAGTATCATCCGGGCAAGGCTAACGTGGTGGCAGACGCGTTGAGCCGTAAGGTTGTTTCGGACTTAAGAGCTTTGTTTGCCCATTTAAGTTTGTATGACGACGGGAGTATTCTGGCAGAGCTGCAGGTTAAGCCTACTTGGGTTGAGCAGATCAGAGAGAAACAGTTATTGGATGAGGTTCTGAGTGCGCGAAGGTTGCAAGTGCAGGATGGTGGTTTGGAGGGTTACAGCTTGTCGAGTGATGAGGTGTTGTGTTTTCAAGGTAAGGCTTGTATGCCTAAAGATGTGGAGCTAAGGCAGAAGATTCTTCAGGACGCACATAGCAGTCCTTATGCTATGCATCCTGGAGGTAGCAAGATGTATAGGGATCTTAGAGAGCAGTTTTGGTGGCCTGGCTTGAAGAAAGAGGTGACAGAGTTTGTGGGGAAGTGTCTGACTTGTCAGCAGGTCAAGGCCGAACACCAGTTGCCGTCGGGTTTGCTTCAGCCTGTGAAGATTCCTCAGTGGAAGTGGGAAAGGATAACCATGGATTTCGTCAGTGGGTTACCGCTTACGCCAAGCAAGAAGGATTCAGTTTGGGTAGTGGTGGATCGTCTGACTAAATCAGCTCACTTTATTCCGGTGAGGGTTGACTACTCACTTCAGAAGCTAGCGAAGCTGTATGTGTCAGAGATAGTGAGGTTGCATGGCGTGCCGGTTTCGATAATCTCGGATAGGGATCCCAGATTTACGTCAAGGTTCTGGAAAGCATTGCATCAGGCACTGGGTACTTGTTTGAATTTCAGCACGGCTTTTCACCCGCAGTCTGACGGTCAATCAGAAAGGGTTACTCAGATCTTGGAAGATATACTGAGAGGTTGTGTCCTGGATTTCAGAGGTAGTTGGGAGGAGTTTCTACCATTGGCTGAGTTTGCCTACAACAACAGTTACCAAGCGAGCATCAAGATGGCACCGTATGAGGCGTTGTATGGTAGGAAGTGTCGCTCACCTACGTGTTGGACGGAGTTAGGTGAACGTCAGTTGTTGGGACCCGAGTTGGTTGCTGAGACAGAAGACAAGGTTAAGTTGATTCAGGCTCGATTAAAGGAAGCTTCGGACCTGCAGAAGTCTTATGCCGATCTTAAGCGAAGAGATATAGAGTTTGCTGTGGGGGATCGAGTGTTTCTGAAGGTCTCGCCTTGGAAGAAGGTGTTGAGGTTCGGGAGGAAAGGCAAGCTAAGTCCGAGGTTTATTGGGCCGTATAAGGTACTGAGACGAGTGGGACCAGTAGCGTATCAGCTTGAGTTGCCAGCAGAGCTTAGTCAGATTCACGATGTTTTTCATGTTTCGATGCTTCGGAGGTATCGTTCAGATCCGTCACATGTGGTAGCAGTGGAAGAGATCGAGGTAAATCCAGACTTGACTATGGAAGAGGAACCTGTGCAGATTCTTGATCGGGATGTGAAGGTTCTGCGTAGGAAGTCTGTGCCTTTGGTTAAGGTACTTTGGCGGAATCATGGCGTAGAAGAAGCTACGTGGGAACCCGAGGATATGATGAGACAGCAATACCCGCAACTCTTTTGATCAGGTAATTTCGGGGCCGAAATTATTTTAAGGGGGGTAGAACTGTAATATCCCGGGTTAGGGGCTATTTTGTTGTTGCATGTTATTGCATGTGTTTAGTGTGCTGTGTTGCTATTTCGGTATTTTAGGGGCTTAGTTGTAGGCTAGGTGTATGTCTGAGTGAATGGGAAAATTTTGGTTTCTGGGTGTTAAGTGAAGGGAGCTGAGGAAGCTGGGGTTTAAGAATTTTAATTGATGTTTTATTGCACAAAAGAGGAGCTAGCTTAGTGGCAAGCATGCGTTACATGGGGAGCTTGGTGTGGCGTCATCTACATGGAGTGGAGGTCCAGTGTTCGAGCTGCAGAGTCCCCATTTTGGCTTCTTTTTGGGACGGCATGGAGGAGAGGTAGAAGGCTAGTGAAATTCTACTTGGACTTGGTCTTCACTTTCAAATGTAAGGTGGAGAGCAAATTGTGGAGGAGGACTTGGTCCACTCATTTGAAATGAGTGGTGGTGAGTGTGTTTGGGGAGTGTGGCCGAATTTGTGGGGTGTTGGAGTGGGGGAAGTGGACGGCATAGTGGGGTGAGGTGCTAGCCGAAATGCATTTTTGCATTTTTGGCATTTTGGGTGCAATTTCGGTCTTTGGAATATCAAGCAAGAAAGCCTCTTCTTTGGTCTTTGGTTAGCCGAATGTTCTAAGGGTTTTTATTTTGTCTTTTGAATACCGATTTCCTAGTGAACTCCTCTCATTTTGTTCTTCATCTTTTGAAACCGAAAGACCAAATTTTCAAAGGTGTGCCGAAATTCTTTGTTCTCTTGAGTAGGGTGAAGCCGAATGTCCCTTACACTTTTCTCTTCTTTTTCTTTTGTGTAAATCGAAGCTAGCCTCTCCTCTTCTCAACTTTCTTTTCTTGTTTTTGAAACCTTGTAAACCGAAACCCCCATTCTCTCAAATACCATTCATCTTTTCTTTTTCTTCAAATCAGAAGTACCTTTTATCTCTTTGTTCTATTTTGTTACTTGGCCGAATATCAACACTATTCTTTTGCATTTTGTTTACTCTTCTCTTCAACTCTGACCAAAAATCGTGATTGGTATAAATCACCTTGGCCGAATCTTTGATTCTTCTTTTGGCACAAGTCCTGGACGAATCGCTTGTGGTTCTCTTCTTGTGTTGGGTGGCCGAATATAGAGTGTTGGGTTTCTTGCTTCAATCGTTTGGAGATTGGTAAGCCTTGGCCGAATGGTCATCTAGTTTCTTTCTTTTTCTTAATCGATTTAAGTTGTTTAAGAATCGTATATGACAACTATTGATGAGTGTTATCTCTTATGTTGGAACCGATTGCATCATAGGACAACGGGGACTTTGAAGCAGACAAGTGGAGCTTTCTACCTTGGTTTAACCATTCGATAAGTGGTGGTAAGAAGATTATTTGTTAGTCTATTCTTTTGGATTTCAATAAGATAGGGATTCAAGTGGATTAACTGTTCATCTTTTTATGGTGTAGCCGATTGCTAAAGGAGAATCATTGTTTGATTCGGATTTGGTAGGAAACCAAATCATCTTAAAAGGTAAGGGTTCGATATTAACCCCCTTTGGTTAATTGTTGATGGCCGAATGTTATAGATGCCTAACCCCTATGTGTTGGCCGAGTGTAGGAGCTAGTAATCGAGGGACTTAGATCGTTTTCGTTGGGATTCTAGACTCGTATTTACCAGGTGTGTAACTAACACACTTCTGTTTAGTAATATGATTGATAACCTGTGTGATAATTAATGAAACAGTGATGATTGATATGATACCCTAATGGGTATGACTTTGGACTCGGGTAAGTCAATATTATTATTATTGTTATGAGTTTACTGATGATCTATATGATACCCTGGCTATGGATACATGTGACATGGGATATGAGGTTAGACATATTAGCATGATATGCATGACTTGTATGATATGCATGGTTACATGAGTATGGTATGTTGGTGGGTGATATGAGTGGAGGGAGCAGTGATATTCTGTGCTGACGAGCACCAGTGTTTTGGTAACACACTTTGTGACTTTGGGTCACCAGAGGTTTGGCACCTCCAGAGGTTTGGCACCTCATTGCGACTCGTCCCTGTGGTTTGACACCACCGTGGGTTGGCCCCACTTGAGATATGGGATCGTCTGCTAGTGATTGGGTATCACACGATGGGTTGGCCCCATCACTTGATTATTGTGACTACGGTCACCAGTGCTTTGGTAGCACATTTGTGTCTTTGGGACACCAGAGGTTGGGCACCTCATTGCGACTCGTCCCTGTGGTTGATACCACCGTGGGTTGGCCCCACTCGAGATATGGGATCGTCTGCTAGTGATTGGGTATCACACGATGGGTTGGCCCCATCATTGGATTTGTGACTTCGGTCACCAGTGCTTCGGTAGCACAAACGTGTCTTTGGGACACCAGTGGTTTGGCACCACATTGACGGATATTGTGTCTTTGGGACACCAGTGTTTTGGTAACACATTGTGACTATATGTCACCAGTGGTTTGGCACCACCAGTGGTTTGGTACCACACGGGGTAGAAAAGGAGATACGGATGGTTAGGATCGGGTTGCATTAATTATGTTGCTATGTATGATGTGTGTTAGCATGTTGTTTTATTGGGAGCGGGATTTACACACTGAGTCATTCGACTCACCCTCTCCTTTGACATTTCAGGTGACTCGTAGACGCGGACATGGAGCCGGGATGGACTCGGGGTGCACATGCCATGCTTTAATAAAAGTTTTGCTCAGACTATTCAATTTGGGTACTTTAACTTATTTACTTTTAGTTGGGTTTTAGTTTGGATTTGTAAAAGGCCTTTGATTTATGTTTTATGATGGTTATGTTTTAATTAGATTCTTAACATGCTTAACAAAATAACTTGGTATGAAATTTTACTAAAAAAAAACTTAGAAATACAATGTTTTCAAAACTATATCGCAATGTGTTTTAAACTATACCATCGGGTATCTCACTATGTTTTGTTATAAAGTAAACTCAAATGATTTTCAAATCAAACTCGATTTTCTGCTAAGTCAAAAATGTTTTAAAATACCACTTAGAAACTATTGAAATTACTAAATGAAATCAACTCGTTTTTAACTATATACTTTGGATAAGTTTTCAAAATCTAATCAAACAAGCCTACTCCAATTTTCCTCAAATTCACTATGTTTTCACCCCGTTTTTAAACGAAAAATCTGATTACTCAAAAACGTTTTCCCCGTAACATACCAGATTCGGACGTGGTGTCTTGTCCGGGTTTGGGGTGTTACAAAAAGACTATGAAGTTAATAAAGGAATAGTGGCGTTTAGATTGTTACTGGTCTGTAAAGGCCTTTAGGGCTTACTTAGGCTTCAGCGATTAGAGCACTTAAGACAGCTAGAATTACAGAGGGCTTAGAGATAGATAGTAGAGGTCATTATTCGTGAGTCCAGCGAAGTGCCAGATGTTCAATCAAATCATACCTGAAAAAATCCATCAATGATAAATAATCAATTATCAAACTGAACCATCAGAAGTGAGAATGTAACACCCCAAACCCGGACAAGACACCACGTCCGAATCTGGTATGCTACGGGGAAAACCATTTTGGAAAACTAGATTTCTCGTTTAAAAGCTGAGTGAAAACACAGTGTGTTTGAAACAGATTTGAGCAGTCTTGTTTGAAAAACAGTTGATGTATTTGAAATCCAGGGATTTTGAAAACTTTGCCAGAATTTATAGTTAAAACGAGTTATTACCATTTAAAACCTTATTAGTTTCTTAGTGATACATAAAACACTTTTAAACTTAGAAGAACTACAAGTTTGAATTGAAAACCATTTGTATTTGTTTATCAAAGACTTTGTGTGATACCCGATGGTATAATTTAAAACACGTTGCGTTTTAGTTGTGAAAACTTTATCTTTCCATATTTTAGTAAAATTTATTCCAAGTTACTTTGTTAAGCATATTAAAAATCAATTTAAAGCATAAGCAACATAAAATATAACTTAAAAGGCCTTTTACAAATCCAAATAGAAACCCAAATAAAAGTAAATAACTAAAGTACCCAAAATATAGAGTCTGAGTAAAGACTTTATTCAGCATGGCATAAGCACCCCGAGTCCATCCCGGCTCCAAGTCCGCATCTACGAATCACCTGAAATGTCAAAGGAGAGGGTGAGTCGAGTGACTCAGTGTGTAAACCCCGCTCCCGAAGAAACAACATGCTAACACACATCATACATAGCAACATGATTAATGCAACCCGATCCTAACCATCCATATCGCCTCATCTACCCCGTGTGGTACCAAACCACTGGTGGTGCCAAACCACTGGTGACATATAGTCACAATGTGCTACCAAAGCACTGGTGTCCCAAAGACACAATATCCGTCAATGTGCTACCAAAGCACTGGTGTCCCAAAGACACAGTTGTGCTACCAAAGCACTGGTGACCGAAGTCACAAATCCAATGATGATGGGGCCAACCCATCGTGTGTTACCAAAACACTAGCAGACGATCCCATATCTCAAGTGGGGCCAACCCACGGTGGTCAAACCACAGGGACAAGTCGCAATGAGGTGCCAAACCTCTGGTGTCCCAAAGACACAATGTGCTACCAAAGCACTGGTGACCGTAGTCACAAATCTGGTGATGGGGCCAACCCATCGTGTGTTACCAAAACACTGGCGTCAATCCCGTATAATCATCTGTGGGGCCAACCCACTGTGGTACTGAGCCACTGGGACGAGACGCTGAGGTACCAAACCTCTGGAGGTGCCAAACCTCTGGTGACCCAAAGTCACAAAGTGTGCTACCAAAGCACTGGTGCTCGTCAGCACAATATACCACTGCTCCCTCCTCTCGTATCACCCATCAACATGCCAAACTCATGTAATCATGCATATCATACTATCATGCATATCATACTATCATGCATATCATGCCAATCTGTCTAATCTCATACCCCATGTCACATATCCATAACCATAATATCATACAGATCATCAATAACTCATAATAATAACACTGACTTACCCGAGTCCCGGCTCATACCCATCAGAGTATCATTTCAATCATCACTGTCATGATTTTTATTTAAGCAAGCAGGTTTAATAATAATATTACTAGGTATAGGTGTGTTAGTTACACACCTGATAGTTACGAGTCTACAACCCAATCGAAACGGTCTAAATCCCTCGAGTACTGACTCCTACAATCGGCCAAACATAGGGGTTAAGCCACTAAGACATTCGGCCATCACCATATAGACAAACAAGGGTTTGTCGAATCACCCTTACCTTGCTATTGGTTTGCTTCCTAACCAACACCCTAACCAATAGTGGTTCTTTTTGTCAAACGGCCTCCACCTAAAAGAAAATGGAATCATTAATCACTTGAACCTTAATCGAAATCAACTAATTGTACTAACACAAATATACCAACTGCTTACACCTATACTTACCAATCGGCCACTTGCAGTCAAAGCTTCAATTGACTGCCCCCTCTAAACACCACCACGATCACAAGGCCCTAAAACAGAATCGATTTCCAAACCGACGATTCTCTCTTATTAGCAAAGACTGGAATCGGCTCATAATCAAACCATAACCAACAAAGAACCAAAAGAGGGAGATATGGCCATTCGGCCTAAGACTTACCCCCAACACCAATCGACTGAAATTGAGAGCCCAACACGTTCACCACTCTTCTAATATTCGGCCACCAAGGAACTATTAAGGGAGATGAGAATTTCGGCCAAGGCTACAAAAGAAGGAAAGGAATTCGGCTTATAGGTGTTCAACACCCTTAGGTTCGGCTTTAGGAGAGAAAAAGAATAAAAATTTGTGAGATGAGGAGGGAATTTCGGCAATGGAATATTTAGAAGAGAAGGAGTGGGTAGACAGAAAGTACTTTCGGTTTAGAGAAGGTGTCTTGGAGAATATAATTTCGGCAATCAAAGCTTCAAAAAGAGAAGAGGATGTTGAAGAAGAGAGAGTACCTCGGTTTTAGCACAATTTGAACAAAAGAGATGAGATGGGGTTGAACATTCGGCCACACTTAAACAATAAGGAAAGGAATAAAATTTTCGGCAAGGCTATAGAGTTTGGTCATTCAATCCGAAAAGAAAATTGAGAAAATACACTGAAGTCTCGGGTTGCTTTTTGACAAAAGAAAGAAAAGAAAAGACTTCTTCACAAATGCTTTTGGCCGAAAATGCACAAAATGAGAAGTGCATTTCGGCACACTTCCCACCCCTCAACCAAACCGTACACACCCCCACTCCAACCCCACAAAATTCGGCCAAGAATCCCCCCAACTACTCCATGCCACACTTTCAAATTGGTTGAACTAGTCAACCTCCTAAAATCCCTCTCCACTCTCCATTTGAATGAGTAGACTAGGTCCAAGGTAGTGTTCTATTTGCTCTCTACCTCTACTCCCATGCCGTCCAAAATAGATGACAAAAAGGGGACTCCTGCTGCTCGAACACTGGACCTCCCCTCCTTGAAGTTGACGCCATACCCAGCCCCCCTTTGCCACTCTGCCAGCTCCTTGTTTGTGCCACAAAACCTCATTTAATATTCTTAAACCCCAGCTTCCTCAGCTCCTCTCCTATAAAGCCTAAAAACAAAAATTCTCCCATTCACTCAGGCATTCACCTAGGCTACACCAAAGCCCCTAAAACACCGAAATAACAACACAGCACACTACATACATGCAAAACATGCCATGACAAAAATATAGCCCCTAACCCGGGATATTACAGTTCTACCCCCCTTAAAAATAATTTCGGCCTCGAAATTACCTGGTCAAAAGAGTTACGGGTATTGCCGTCTCATCGTATCCTCGGGTTCCCACGTCGCTTCTTCTACGCCATGATTCCGCCAAAGTACCTTAACCAAAGGCACAGACTTCCTACGCAGAACCTTCACATCCCGATCAAGAATTTGTACAGGTTCTTCTTCCATAGACAAGTCTGGATTTACCTCGATCTCTTCCACTGCTACCACATGCGACGGATCTGAACGATACCTCCGAAGCATTGAAACGTGAAAAACATCGTGAATCTGCCTAAGCTCTGCTGGCAACTCAAGCTGATACGCTACTGGTCCAACTCGCCTCAACACCTTATATGGCCCAATGAACCTCGGACTAAGCTTGCCTTTCTTCCCGAACCTCAGAACCTTCTTCCAAGGTGAAACCTTCAAGAAAACTCGATCCCCAACAGCAAACTCTATATCTCTCCGCTTAAGATCGGCATAAGACTTCTGCCGGTCCGAAGCTTCCTTCAATCTAGCTTGAATCAACTTAACCTTGTCTTCAGTCTCAGCTACCAACTCGGGTCCCAATAACTGACGTTCACCTAACTCTGTCCAGCACGTAGGTGAGCGACACTTCCTACCATACAACGCCTCGTACGGAGCCATCTTGATGCTCGCTTGGTAACTGTTGTTGTAGGCAAACTCAGCTAACGGTAGAGACTCCTCCCAGCTACCTCGGAAATCCAAGACACAACCTCTCAGCATGTCTTCTAAGATCTGAATAACCCTTTCTGATTGACCGTCAGACTGCGGGTGAAAAGCCGTGCTGAAATCCAAACGAGTACCCAGAGCCTGATGCAGTGCTTTCCAGAACCTTGACGTAAACCTGGGATCTCTATCCGAGATTATCGAAACTGGCACACCGTGCAACCTCACGATCTCCGAAACATACAGCTTTGCTAGCTTCTGAAGTGAGTAGTCAACCCTCACCGGAATAAAGTGAGCTGATTTAGTCAGACGATCCACCACTACCCAAACTGAATCCTTCTTGCTTGGCGTAAGCGGTAACCCACTGACAAAATCCATGGTTATCCTTTCCCACTTCCACTGAGGAATCTTCACCGGCTGAAGCAAACCCGACGGCAACTGATGTTCAGCCTTGACCTGCTGACAAGTCAGACATTTCCCAACAAACTCTGTCACCTCTTTCTTCAAACCAGGCCACCAAAACTGTTCTCTAAGATCCTTATACATCTTGCTACCTCCAGGATGCATAGCATGAGGACTGCTATGTGCGTCCTGAAGAATCTTCTGCCTCAGCTCAACATCCTTAGGCATACAAGCCTTACCCTGGAAACACAGAACCTCATCACTCGACAAGCTGTAACCATCCACACCATCATTCTGCACTTGCAACCTTCGCGCACCCAGAACCTCATCCTCTAACTGTTTCTCTCTGGTCTGCTCAACCCAAGTAGGCTTAACCTGCAGCTCTGCCAAAATACTCCCGTCGTCATACAAGCTCAAATGGGCAAACAATGCTCTTAAGTCCGAAACGACCTTACGGCTCAACGCGTCTGCTACCACGTTAGCCTTGCCCGGATGATACTCAATCGAGCAGTCGTAATCCTTCAGCAGCTCAACCCATCTGCGTTGCCTCAAATTTAAATCCTTCTGAGTCAGCAGATACTTCAGACTCTTATGATCCGTGTAGACTATCGATCTCTCTCCATATAAGTAGTGCCTCCAAATCTTTAAGGCGAAAACTACAGCCGCTAGCTCCAAATCGTGCGTCGGATAGTTGACCTCATGTGGCCTCAGCTGCCTAGAAGCGTAAGCCACAACCTTACCTTCCTGCATCAACACACAACCCAGACCCGTATGTGATGCATCGCAGTAGACTGTGTATTCCTTACCAGCCTCAGGTTGAATTAGAACCGGAGCCTCAGTCAAAATCTTCTTTAACTTGTCAAAGCTTTCCTGTTGTTTCTCCGTCCAAACAAACGGAACCTCTTTCCTTAACAACTTAGTCATCGGCGCTGCTATCAATGAGAAACCCTCAACAAACCTTCTGTAGTATCCAGCCAAACCCAGAAAACTACGAATCTCAGCCACTGACCTAGGTGGCTTCCAGTCCAGAACTGCCTCAATCTTGCGAGGATCTACTCGAATCCCCTCTGCTGACACTACATGACCCAAGAACGTCACTTCCCTAAGCCAGAACTCGCACTTACTGAACTTAGCATAGAGTTGCTTTTCCCTCAAAATCTGCAGCACCACCCTCAAATGCTTATCATGCTCTTCCTCCGTCCTTGAGTACACTAAAATATCGTCTATGAAAACCACCACGAACTGGTCTAGATACTGTTGAAACACCCTGTTCATCATATCCATAAACGCTGCCGGTGCGTTAGTCAACCCGAACGGCATTACCAGGAATTCGTAGTACCCATACCGAGTCCGAAACGCTGTTTTATGGATATCCGCCTCCTTAACCTTCAATTGATGGTACCCAGACCTCAGATCAATCTTAGAGAATACCGCAGCACCCTTTAGCTGGTCAAACAAGTCATCTATCCGTGGCAACGGATACTTGTTTTTAATCGTCAGCTTGTTCAACTGGCGGTAGTCTATGCACATCCGCATCGTACCATCTTTCTTCTTAACGAATAATACCGGCGCACCCCACGGCGAAACACTTGGCCTAATAAAACCTCGATCCAATAACTCCTGGATCTGAGCCTTAAGCTCCACCAATTCCTTTGGTGCCATCCTATACGGAGCAATAGACACTGGCGCAGTCCCGGGTAACAGATCAATCCCGAACTCTACCTCACGATCTGGCGGCAAACCCGGAAGCTCCTCAGGAAACACATCAGCAAATTCCTTAACAGTACGCACCTTCTCGACAGCAGACTCTTTAGCCTCCAAGGCATACACATGAACCACATACGCTTCACAGCCTTTCCTGACCATCTTCTCCGCTTTTAGAGCAGATACCACATTTGATAAGTAATCTCTCCTATTACCTATCATAGCGACCTCAACACCATCAACCGTCTTAAGAACCATGCGCTTAGCCGCGCAATCCAACCTCGCCTGGTACTTAACCAGCCAATCCATCCCGAGAATCAAATCGAACTCCCCAAACGGCAGTTCCATCAGATCAGCAGCAAACACTACCCCTTGGAGTTCTAGGGGTACCTCTCTAAGCAGTTTATCTACCACTACAGAGTGACCTAGAGGGCTAATCACAGTCATCTGCCTAGAAGATATCTCAGAGTCTAAGTCCATTGTCTCTACTATACTACTGGCAACATAAGAGTGCGTAGAACCCACATCAATTAAAGCAGTATAAGGAGTACCAAAAATCAGAAACGTACCGGTTATGACGTCCGGTGCGTCGCCCTCCTCACGGCGCCTCGCAGCATACACCAATCCCGGCTGCCTAGCCTCAGAACTACCTGCACCTCTGCCCGGTGCTCCACGGCCCCGACTAGATCCATAACCACCTCTGCCATTACCACGGCCTCTCTGCGGTGGCGGTCCATTACCTCTGAACTGATTACGGCCCTGACTCTCCGACTGAATCCTGGCCATCCTACGCGGACAGTCCCTAATGCGATGCTCCAGAGAACCACACTCGAAGCACCCTTTACCACCAGTCCAACAACCACCCCAATGAGATTTCCCACACTGGTTACACTGCGGCGGTCCCTGCCTCGCAGCAACAAATCTAGAAGACTGATTCTGCCCACTCGGTCTAGCCCTCTTCTGCGGATTACCAGACGACCCAGAAGACCCAAAGCTCCTCTTAAGCCTACTCCTGTCCATACTCTGCCTCACTGACTCCTTAACACCCTCAGCCACCTTAGCTTTCTCAACCAAGACAGCAAACTCGCGCTCCTGCTGTGGAGCAATCAGCAGCCTCAACTCGTCTCGAAGACCATCCTCGAAACGAACGCACCTCTCATGCTCAGTGGCTACAATGCCTCTGGCATACCTACTCAGCTTCAGGAACTCAGCCTCGTACTCAGCAACAGATTTACTCCCCTGAACAAGCCTCAGAAACGCCTTTCTCTGGGAGTCGATGTAACTAGCCCCGATGTATTTCTTTTGATAAGCAGCCCGAAAATAATCCCACGTCAGATCCTCTGCAGCCACACTGTCCCGAACCGTGAGCCACCACTGATATGACTCATCTCGGAGAAGCGATACGATACCCTTCAGCTTCTCTTCAGTTGTCAAGTCCAGATCATCCATGATCCGCTCAGTCGCCTCCAGCCAGTACTCAGCAGTGCTAGGAGCAACACCAGAAACACCTCGAAAGAATTCAGCCCCATTAGCCCGGAGTCGCTCAGGAACTGATTTCCTAACTCCTGCACCACCACTAGCCCCAGCTACCCTTTCCAACACTCGCAGCATCGCCTGTGACACTGCGTCGTCTCCAGTCTGATCTTGGAACTCACCACCTCCAGCTGGTGGCGGAACCGGTACCTCATTTTCTGAACCCTGCCCAGATCCTACGGGCTCAGAAACCGTCATTCTACCCCTACCTCTACCGCGAGTATTACGACCACGTCCACCTCGAGTGCTCATGTCTAATCTTTCTACGTATCTGATTAGAGAATTTTATGCATCAGTGTTTATTCCACTTGTTTAAAAAAAGCAAGTCTTATGAATATTTAAAGAGGATTTGTTCTCGCAAGTTCACAGAATCCTATCAGTTTCAATCTCTAAAGTAGCATACTACTGTTAATCATCAAATCATATCATTTCCAATCAAATCACAAGTAATAGTACGGGGTACTTACCTGGGCGAACTGGTGCCGGAGACTCGATGCCATGCCTTTCAAAACCATACTTTCAAAACAAACACTTAAACAGACTTTTGAAAACCATTTTGGGCCTCAGGCCCACAGCCGAGCCTTTGAACTTGGCTCTGATACCACAAATGTAACACCCCAAACCCGGACAAGACACCACGTCCGAATCTGGTATGCTACGGGGAAAACCATTTTGGAAAACTAGATTTCTCGTTTAAAAGCTGAGTGAAAACACAGTGTGTTTGAAACAGATTTGAGCAGTCTTGTTTGAAAAACAGTTGATGTATTTGAAATCCAGGGATTTTGAAAACTTTGCCAGAATTTATAGTTAAAACGAGTTATTACCATTTAAAACCTTATTAGTTTCTTAGTGATACATAAAACACTTTTAAACTTAGAAGAACTACAAGTTTGAATTGAAAACCATTTGTATTTGTTTATCAAAAGACTTTGTGTGATACCCGATGGTATAATTTAAAACACGTTGCGTTTTAGTTGTGAAAACTTTATCTTTCCATATTTTAGTAAAATTTATTCCAAGTTACTTTGTTAAGCATATTAAAAATCAATTTAAAGCATAAGCAACATAAAATATAACTTAAAAGGCCTTTTACAAATCCAAATAGAAACCCAAATAAAAGTAAATAACTAAAGTACCCAAATATAGAGTCTGAGTAAAGACTTTATTCAGCATGGCATAAGCACCCCGAGTCCATCCCGGCTCCAAGTCCGCATCTACGAATCACCTGAAATGTCAAAGGAGAGGGTGAGTCGAGTGACTCAGTGTGTAAACCCCGCTCCCGAAGAAACAACATGCTAACACACATCATACATAGCAACATGATTAATGCAACCCGATCCTAACCATCCATATCGCCTCATCTACCCCGTGTGGTACCAAACCACTGGTGGTGCCAAACCACTGGTGACATATAGTCACAATGTGCTACCAAAGCACTGGTGTCCCAAAGACACAATATCCGTCAATGTGCTACCAAAGCACTGGTGTCCCAAAGACACAGTTGTGCTACCAAAGCACTGGTGACCGAAGTCACAAATCCAATGATGATGGGGCCAACCCATCGTGTGTTACCAAAACACTAGCAGACGATCCCATATCTCAAGTGGGGCCAACCCACGGTGGTCAAACCACAGGGACAAGTCGCAATGAGGTGCCAAACCTCTGGTGTCCCAAAGACACAATGTGCTACCAAAGCACTGGTGACCGTAGTCACAAATCTGGTGATGGGGCCAACCCATCGTGTGTTACCAAAACACTGGCGTCAATCCCGTATAATCATCTGTGGGGCCAACCCACTGTGGTACTGAGCCACTGGGACGAGACGCTGAGGTACCAAACCTCTGGAGGTGCCAAACCTCTGGTGACCCAAAGTCACAAAGTGTGCTACCAAAGCACTGGTGCTCGTCAGCACAATATACCACTGCTCCCTCCTCTCGTATCACCCATCAACATGCCAAACTCATGTAATCATGCATATCATACTATCATGCATATCATACTATCATGCATATCATGCCAATCTGTCTAATCTCATACCCCATGTCACATATCCATAACCATAATATCATACAGATCATCAATAACTCATAATAATAACACTGACTTACCCGAGTCCCGGCTCATACCCATCAGAGTATCATTTCAATCATCACTGTCATGATTTTTATTTAAGCAAGCAGGTTTAATAATAATATTACTAGGTATAGGTGTGTTAGTTACACACCTGATAGTTACGAGTCTACAACCCAATCGAAACGGTCTAAATCCCTCGAGTACTGACTCCTACAATCGGCCAAACATAGGGGTTAAGCCACTAAGACATTCGGCCATCACCATATAGACCAACAAGGGTTTGTCGAATCACCCTTACCTTGCTATTGGTTTGCTTCCTAACCAACACCCGAACCAAAAGAGGGAGATATGGCCATTCGGCCTAAGACTTACCCCCAACACCAATCGACTGAAATTGAGAGCCCAACACGTTCACCACTCTTCTAATATTCGGCCACCAAGGAACTATTAAGGGAGATGAGAATTTCGGCCAAGGCTACAAAAGAAGGAAAGGAATTCGGCTTATAGGTGTTCAACACCCTTAGGTTCGGCTTTAGGAGAGAAAAAGAATAAAAATTTGTGAGATGAGGAGGGAATTTCGGCAATGGAATATTTAGAAGAGAAGGAGTGGGTAGACAGAAAGTACTTTCGGTTTAGAGAAGGTGTCTTGGAGAATATAATTTCGGCAATCAAAGCTTCAAAAGAGAAGAGGATGTTGAAGAAGAGAGAGTACCTCGGTTTTAGCATAATTTGAACAAAAGAGATGAGATGGGGTTGAACATTCGGCCACACTTAAACAATAAGGAAAGGAATAAAATTTTCGGCAAGGCTATAGAGTTTGGTCATTCAATCCGAAAAGAAAATTGAGAAAATACACTGAAGTCTCGGGTTGCTTTTTGACAAAAGAAAGAAAAAGAAAAGACTTCTTCACAAATGCTTTTGGCCGAAAATGCACAAAATGAGAAGTGCATTTCGGCACACTTCCCACCCCTCAACCAAACCGTACACACCCCCACTCCAACCCCACAAAATTCGGCCAAGAATCCCCCCAACTACTCCATGCCACACTTTCAAATTGGTTGAACTAGTCAACCTCCTAAAATCCCTCTCCACTCTCCATTTGAATGAGTAGACTAGGTCCAAGGTAGTGTTCTATTTGCTCTCTACCTCTACTCCCATGCCGTCCAAAATAGATGACAAAAAGGGGACTCCTGCTGCTCGAACACTGGACCTCCCCTCCTTGAAGTTGACGCCATACCCAGCCCCCCTTTGCCACTCTGCCAGCTCCTTGTTTGTGCCACAAAACCTCATTTAATATTCTTAAACCCCAGCTTCCTCAGCTCCTCTCCTATAAAGCCTAAAAACAAAAATTCTCCCATTCACTCAGGCATTCACCTAGGCTACACCAAAGCCCCTAAAACACCGAAATAACAACACAGCACACTACATACATGCAAAACATGCCATGACAAAAATATAGCCCCTAACCCGGGATATTACAGAGAAGCAAAACATATGAATGCCATGCCAATGGCAGCTATCCTTGTGTAAAAGAGTTGGAAATTTCCAACTGAAAACATAAATTTTGGAGTTTTGAAAAAAGATGAAAAGGCCTTAGATTTTTCTTACTTGAGTTTTCCTTACCCCCATGGTTGAAATTAGTAAACTATAGTTTTCATTATCATTCTTTCACCAAAACCCAGTAAGTAAATTAGATAACACAATCATTTTAAAAAAACAAATTGGATTATTTCCGTTCAAGAATTGACAAAGCTTATAACACAATACAACATCATTTTTTTGAAAAAATCTTGAAGAGAGTAACAAATTAGATTAACCTCAGTCAGGCAATTAAGTAAAATCTTTTCGACTACTTTGGATTTGGGAATATATATAGTAATAGTAGAAGAGATGATAAATGAGTGTTAGTAGGGTCAGGTTGGAAAGGAAGGTCGGTGGGTGATGGAGCCCACGAGTTTGAAGGTATTGAGCAGAAATGGAGGTGGTGTTTTTTGCTTTGGTTCAAATGCAAGGGAAGTTTGCCATCTCTTTCTCATCTCATGCATATGTACAATTGATAAACCGTAAAAGTAACATATTTTAATCCCACATTTAATATGCTTTTGGATGATTTATCCTTTGTTTTATATAAAAAGGTGCTTTTAATCCTTTCTTTTCATGTCTTATACCCAGGAAAGCACCCGAGGATAAAAAGAACACAAAACGGGCCTAAAACGGAGTAAATGGGCCTTAGCACGAAATTGACATGGTCTGGCCCAAAGCACACACGGCCGTGCCTCGATGAACACCTAGAGCACGGCCTCAACTCCGTCACACACGGCCGTGCCTCAAGAGAAATCCGAACACGGTCAATTCTCGATCCACACGGGCGTGTGCCATGGCCGTGCCTCTGTCGCTGGAAAGAGCAATTTCAGTCGGAAAAGGGTACTTAGGGAGAAAGAATCGCGTTCCAAGAGCCTATATATATCCCCCAAGTACCACATTTGAAGAGGGGCGAAAGCTAAGCCAAGGAGCCAAGCCGAGAAGGTCAAAGTTAGGGAGTAACGCGAGGATAGCCAGTTGATCCATCCCAAGAAGCCAGAATTATACTCAAGACGGCGAAATCCTCCTTCAATTTCTTCAGGGGGTTTTAGGGTTTTCTTATGTCTTGTTTTATCTTTTCTCTTGCGATATTTTGTTTATTCATTATGAACTAAACCCCTCAGATACCTGAAGGGGATGAAACCTAGATGGATTTTATTATTTGATTTTTAAGTTATATGATAAATTACTTAGTTTGTTCTTAATTATGTTGCTTAATCCAAATCTAATGTGCTTAGGTGGAGGAGGAATAGACCCTGCCTAAGAGAAGATCTAACATAATTAAGCGGAGTTGATCGAACGCCTAGAGATAGGGTTACGAGATTTTGCCGGATTAGGGTGAAACCTAATATGGGAGTCCATTGATCGATTTACTGCTATCCTAGGGGGTTATTATAAGCGAACGAGAGTTCCACTAATTAACCTAGGGTTAGATGTTATTCGCCTCGAGAGAGGGTTTAATATAGGTTAGGGAGTCTCACGGATCAAGCTAAGTAAAAGAAATCATATAATCTAGGGTTAGATACTAAGTGAAGCATCCAATGTAATAAATGACATTTCTCATGTAATGTTCCCATAAAACATTTACTAAAATAGATGGATTCATCAAAATAACCTCTGAACTAGTCCAAGAGCCTAATCAACTTGTCCAACTCTGAACTATCCACTATAATAGCAATCAATCAACCATGACCTGGCCTTTATATTTTAATTTCTTCGTGTACATATGTGTTTAACTTACATAGCATCAAGGAGTCATCAATCTAAATCTACTAATCGAGAGTGATAGGTAGGGAAGGAAGTATCAACATGTAAGCTAGTTACTTTCGTGCTCGTGCAAAAAAGACTATGAAGTTAATAAAGGAATAGTGGCGTTTAGACTGTTACTGGTCTGTAAAGGCCTTTAGGGCTTACTTAGGCTTCAGTGATTAGAGCACTTAAGACAGCTAGAATTACAGAGGGCTTAAAGATAGATAGTAGAGGTCTTTATTCATGAGTCCAGTGAAGCGCCAGATGTTCAATCAAATCATACTTGAAAAAATCCATCAATGATAAATAATCAATTATCAAACTGATCCATTAGAAGTGAGAAGCAAAACATATTAATGCCACGCCAATGACAGCTATCCTTGTGTAAAAAGTTAGAAATTTCCAACTGAAAACATAAATTTCGGAGTTTTGAAAAAAGACGAAAATGCCTTAGAATTTTCTTACTTGAGTTTTCCTTACCCCCATGGTTGAAATTAGTAAACTATAGTTTTCACTATCATTCTTTCACCAAAACCCAGTAAGTAAATTAGATAACACAATCATTTTAAAAAAACAAATTGGATTATTTCCGTTCAAGAATTGACAAAGCTTATAACACAATACAACATCATTTTTTTGAAAAAATCTTGAAGAGAGTAACAAATTAGATTAACCTCAGTCAGGCAATTAAGTAAAATCTTTTCGACTACTTTGGATTTGGGAATATATATAGTAATAGTAGAAGAGATGATAAATGAGTGTTAGTAGGGTCAGGTTGGAAAGGAAGGTCGATGGGTGATGGAGCCCACGAGTTTGAAGGTATTGAGCAGAAATGGAGGTGGTGTTTTTTGCTTTGGATCAAATGCAGGGGAAGTTTGCCATCTCTTTCTCATCTCATGCATATGTACAATTGATAAACCGTAAAAGTAACATATTTTAGTCCCACATTTAATATGCTTTTGGATGATTTATCCTTTGTTTTATATAAAAAGGTGCTTTTAATCCTTTCTTTTCATGTCTTATACCCAGGAAAGCACCCGAGGATAAAAAGAACACAAAACGGGCCTAAAACAGAGTAAATGGGCCTTAGCACGAAATTGACACGGTCTGGCCCAAAGCACACACGGCCGTGCCTCGATGAACACCTAGAGCACGGCCTTAACTCCGTCACACACGGTCGTGCCTCAAGAGAAATCTGAACACGATCAAGTCTCGATCCACATAGGCGTGTGCCATGGCCGTGCCTCTGTCGCTGGAAAGAGCGATTTCAGTCGGAGAAGGGTACTTAGGGAGAAAGAATCGCGTTCCAAGAGCCTATATATATCCCCCAAGTACCACATTTCAAGAGGGGCGAAAGCTAGGCCAAGGAGCCAAGCCGAGAAGGTCAAAGTTACGGAATAACGCGAGGATAGCCAGTTGATCTATCCCAAGAAGCCGAAATTATACTCAAGATGGCGGAATTCTCTTTCAATTCCTTCAGGGGGTTTTAGGGTTTTCTTATGTCTTGTTTTATCTTTTCTCTTGCGATGTTTTGTTTATTCATTATGAACTAAACCCCTCAGATACCTGAAGGGGATGAAACCTAGATGGATTTTATTATTTGATTTTTAAGTTATATGATAAATTACTTAGTTTGTTCTTAATTATGTTGCTTAATCCAAATCTAATATGCTTAAGTGGAGGAGGAATAGACCCTGCCTAAAAGAAGATCTAACATAATTAAGCGGAGTTGATCGGACGCCTAGAGATAGGGTTACGAGATTTTGCCGGATTAGGGTGAAACCTAATATGGGAGTCCATTGATCGATTTACTGCTATCCTAGGGGGTTATTTGCCTCGAGAGGGGGTTTAATATAGGTTAGGGAGTCTCACGGATCAAGCTAAGTAAAAGAAATCATATAATCTAGGGTTAGATACTAAGTGAAGTCTAGGTGGATTCTTCTCGAAGGTATCGTCGAAATCAACTGTGTTTTTCTTCAAAGTTATTTTCTAATTCGTCTTCTTGTCTTTGTGTTCTTAGTTTAGTTGTCGTCAATTTATTTTAAAAGTAATCTTCACTCTAACTTTAAGGCTAAATAATAAAAAGAAAGTAAGTATTATTACTTTTAGTTCCTTTAAGTTCGATAACCGGTCTTGCCTAAGCTATACTACTATTCGATAGGTACACTTGCCTTAATATTGTTGTCAGAGTTAGTCTCCAGGTTTGATCATTCTTTTATAAATATTTAAAGCTCTGATTTGCAGCGATCAAGTTTTTGGCGCCGTTGCCGGGGAACTAAAATATTAAGAAAACTCTATTTTTATTACTTTAGCCCTAATTTTTATTTTTCGCAATTTATTTTTCTTTTCGTTTCTATTTTTGTTTTTTTGTCTTTTCTGTTTGCTAAAATTTTTCTTTCTTGCTTTTCCAACAGGTACCTCTAGTTGATGACTAGAAGGAACCCGAGAGGACCTTTGGTATACGATAGTGATATCGAAGCTACCGCTCGTAAGAATCATCAAGAAACCAAGCGAGCCCTAGATTACACAGAGAGAGAGGAAGAAAATAGATCCAATCCTACTGAAGGGATGGACGAAAACAACCTACCACCACATGATGTGGGGGAGAACAATGCTCCACGCACAATGTTCGATTATGCAGAACCGCATTTAACAGGAGCAGAATCTAGTATTGTTAGGCCTGCTATATCTGCTAACAATTTTGAATTAAAGCCTAACACAATATAAATGATTCAACAGTTTGTACAATTTGATGGTTTGCAGGACGAAGATCCAGACACGCACATA
Organism: Gossypium australe; assembly: GCA_005393395.2. Classification (NCBI taxonomy): domain Eukaryota; kingdom Viridiplantae; phylum Streptophyta; class Magnoliopsida; order Malvales; family Malvaceae; genus Gossypium; species Gossypium australe. The sequence continues at coordinate 20,040,455 of CM016615.1, forward strand.
GCTAACTTTTTATAGTTCTGTGATACCTTCAAAATAAATGGCGTTTCTGATGATGCCATACGTCTTCGGTTATTCCTTTTTTCATTAAGAAATAAAGCCAAACAGTGGTTAAAATCATTACAACGAGGGTCAATCACTACATGGGATCAGATGACCGAAAAGTTTTTGATGAAATATTTTCCACCAGCCAAAACGGCCAAATTACAGAATGATATATCTTCCTTTGTGCAGATGGATTTAGAGACACTATACGACGCATGGGAGAGATTCAAAGATCTCTTGAGGAGGTGCCCACACCATGGCCTACCCTTGTGGCTACAAGTCCAAACCTTTTATAATGGTGTAAACCCCTCAACGAGGCAACTTATAGATTCAGACGTCGGTGGAACGCTGAACAACAAAACTCCAGAAGCAGCCTACGAGTTCATTGAGGAGATGTCATTAAATAATTATCAGTGGCAAGCTTTAAGGACCAAACCGACAAAATCAGCCGGAGTTTTCAACATCGATGCCATGATCATGCTATCAACACAGCTCGAGATGATGAATAAAAAGCTTGATAATTTGTGTTCTTCACAAATACATCCAGTCATGCAGTGCGACGCAAGTGGAACTGTGGCGAATCCTGAGTACCCACCCTACCAACCGGAAGCAGAAGATGAACAGATGAACTATATAGGTAATAATTTCCGATCTAATAATAATCCTTATAGTAATACTTACAATCCAGGTTGGAGGAAGCACCCAAATTTTTCGTGGGGAGGACAAGGAAACCAAGGAAATCAAAGGCAACAACCTCCTCAAAACTTCCAAAATCAGTCCTATCCACAAGAGAAGAACCCAATACACGACAAGGAATCCGCAAACACAGAAAAACGGCTGCAAGATATCGTGAAAACCCTTAAAGATCAACAAGCATCATTTGAAAAAATTACTGAGTCATTTGCAGAACTCACTAAGACGGTTGGAATGCTTACCAAGATGATTTGTGAAACACGTGCAGAGAATTTTCCTAAAGGGACAGAACAGGTAAAAGCAGTCACACTAAGAAGCGGAAAGGAATTAGGTGAACTAAAGAAACAAAACCCAAATGAAAAAAATGATAAGGGAATTGAGGATGTAAATCCATTACGTAATGAGAACAACCTACCAATCCCATATCCAGCAAGGTTAAAGAAAGAGCGAATTGATGCACAATACAGTAAGTTTCTTGAACTTTTTAAACAAATACATATCAACTTACCTTTTGTTGAAGCTATTTCACAGATGCCAAAGTACGCAAAATTCTTAAAGGAACTCCTGACAAATAAACGAAAACTTGAAGAGGTGTCAACGGTGGAACTTAATGAAGAATGCTCAGCCATCCTCCAAAATAAGCTACCAACCAAGTTAAAAGACCCAGGAAGTTTTACTATCCCTTGTTTAATTGTAGATTGAATATTAAGAAAGCATTAGCTGATCTAGGCGCTAGTATAAATTTAATGCCTTATAAAATGTTTAAACAACTAGATCTTGGGGAACCAGAACCCACTAGGATGAGAATTCAGTTAGCAGACAGATCTATTAAATATCCTAGAGGGCGAAGATGTTTTGGTAAAAATTGATAAATTTATTTTGCCTATTGATTTCGTTATATTAGACATGGATGAAAACACTAATGTTCCCTTAATATTAGGGCGTCCTTTTTTAGCCACTGTAGAGCTGTTATTGATGTAGGAGATGGTAAACTCGCACTGAGGATAGGAGATGAAGAAATCATTTTTCAAATTTATGATGCCATGCGATATTCTAAAGAGCAAGATGATTCCTGTTATTTTGTTGATACTACTGATCATATCATTCAAAATTCATTACAGGAAATCATACATGACGACAAGATGAAGATGAGCTGAATATGAATACATCGTCATCCAAACAAATGAAAGAAGAAAAAATTGACAATGATGACGAAATAAAATAGAAACCTTCCATCGAAGAGCCACCCAAGTTGGAATTGAAACAGTTACCAAAACACTTAGAATACGCATTCCTCGGAGACAATTTTACATTACCAGTAATCATCTCTACAGAACTAGAACCTAAGGAAAAAGAGGAGCTGATAAAGGTACTAAAAGAGCACAAAAAAGCCATAGCTTGGAAAATTTCTGACATCAAGAGAATAAGCCCTGCATTCTGCACCCACAAAATTTTAATGGAAGAGGAATACAAACCGTGTGTGCAACCCCAGAAACGGTTAAACCCCAACATGAAAGAAGTGGTCAAAGCTGAGGTCATTAAACTCCTAGATGCAGGAATAATTTATCCTATCTCTGACAGCACTTGGGTAAGTCATGTGCAGGTAGTTCCAAAGAAAGGAGGAATGACGGTAGTGCCCAATGAAAAGAATGAGTTGATCCCTACAAGAACAGTCACGGGTTGGAGAGTCTGTATAAACTACAGAAAGTTGAATGATGCTACCAGAAAAGATCACTTCCCGCTACCCTTTATAGATCAAATGTTAGAAAGATTATCCGGGCATATGTACTACTGCTTTTTGGATGGACTCTCTGGTTACTTCCAAATCCCCATAGCTCCTGAAGATCAAGAAAAGACGACATTCACATGCCCATACGGTACGTTTGCTTATCGTAGAATGCCTTTTGGATTATGTAATGCACCTGCTACTTTTCAGCATTGCATGTTGGCAATCTTTGATGAACTCGTGGAAGACATCATGGAGGTATTTATGGATGATTTTTCGGTATTCGGTAATTCTTTCCATATTTGCCTTAAAAATTTAAAACGAGATCTAATGAGATGTGAGGAAACAAACCTTGTTTTAAACTGGGAAAAATGTCACTTTATGGTAAAAGAAGGGATTGTGTTAGGGCATAAGATTTCTAGTAAAGGGATCGAGGTGGATAAAGCAAAAGTGGAAGCCATAGAAAAACTACCTCCCCCTAGTTATGTTAAGGCTATCAGAAGTTTTTTAGGACATGCAGGGTTCTATAGAAGATTTATTAATGATTTTTCTAAAATAGCTAAGCCTTTGACAAAATTACTAGAAAAAGATGATCCTTTTGATTTCAATCATGAATGTTTAGATGCATTTAATATCCTTAAGGATAAATTAATAAATGCGCCGATTATAATTGCACCTGATTGGAACTTACCCTTTGAACTAATGTGTGATGCAAGTGATTTTGCAGTAGGTGCAGTTTTGGGACAACGAAGAGATAAGCATTTTCAGCCAATTTACTACGCTAGCAGAACACTAACACCCACACAAGAAAACTACACCACCACAGAGAAAGAATTGCTAGCTGTAGTTTTTGCTTTTGATAAATTTAGACAATATCTAATATTGTCCAAAGTTATCGTTTACACCGACCATTCAGCTCTTCGTTATCTTTTAACCAAACATGATGCTAAACCCAGGCTCATACGATGGGTTTTACTTTTACAGGAATTCAACTTGGAAATACAAGATAAGAAGGGAGCTAAGAATCTTGCAGCAGATCACCTTTCTAGACTTGAAATTCCACACACCAAAGAGCTCGATGAAGGCAGAATAAATGATTCGTTTCCCGAAGAACAACTCTTTTCTATAACATATTCTGAGGTACCATGGTTTGTAAATATTACGAATTATTTAGCAGCTAACATCTTACCAAGAAAATTAACACACCACTAAAAGAAGCGATTCTTTGCTGATGTGAAAAATTGTTTTTGGGAAGATCCCTTTCTTTTCCGCATTTGTGCAGATCAGGTAATTCGAAGATGTGTTACAAAGACAGAAGCAAACAAGATCCTCGAGCATTGCCATTTAGGACCATCAGGAGGACACTACAGTGGCATAAATGTAACACCCTGGTTTTAGGGGTTAGATTTTTGGTGCTTAGCTCAGGTGTTGGCATACTTTAGTGTGTGGTTGGGTAAGTTTTAGGGGTCCTGAGAACCCTAGGTAGTGGTGGAATGCTTTGGTAAATTTTTAGTTTTAGAGGTTAAGAAGGGAGCTTGGATGGAGGGGGCCTTAAGAGAAATTTTTGTGGGATAAAGGCACAAAGATGGGCTGGTGGAGTGGCAAGGGAGACGCCACTAAGATCTTGGGGAGGTGACGTCTCAGGTGCAAGGGAAGGGGCCAGTGTTCGAGCTGCGGAGGCAGCATCTTTGGTTTGTTTTTGCGTCATGGGAGAGGGGGAGATGTTGGATTCGGTTTGGGCACTTAAAAGATGGAGAAGACTTGGTCTTTGCTTTTGAAATTCGGCTAGGATATGGGTTGACTCATTCAAATCTTTTTGAATGAGTGTTAGGGAGGAAAAAGGGGAGAGAAATAAGGGATTTGGTGAGGGGTTGAAGCTTTGGCCGAATTTGGGAGTCTTGGGGGTGGCATTTTCGGTTTTGTTGGATGGGAGTAGGAGTGAGCCGAAATTTAGTTCTATAAATAGAGGTAGTGCTCACCTTTGGCCATCTTTTCTTCCATTTGTTTTCTCTCTGCCAAGAGTGATTCCCATACCTTTTTGTGCCGAATTGTAGTGTTTTTTTCCCTGGTCCCTTTAGCCGAATTCTTAGTCTTCTTCTAAGCCTCCATTCTCTTTTCTTTTCACACTCTTTACAGACCAAAACGTCCCTCCTCCTTACCTATTTGTTTATTGGCCGAAACTTCAGGGTCATTTAGCCAAATCCTCCACTTGTTATCTTCCATTTGATCACTTGAGCCGAATCTCTCCTTAGCCTTTGCCGAAACCTTCCTCCTTGTTTTAGTGGTGGTTGGCCGAATCTTAAGCAAAGGGGGTGGAGTGTTTGGGTCTCTGCTCTAGTCACTGTGAAGGGTAAGGTTTTACGTTTTGGTTTATTTCTTTTTGTGTTTCTTTAACCAAAGGTGGCCTTGATGTTTAAGGATTGACCGAATGTTCTTATTGTCTTGTTATGAAAATTCTTTTATGGGTAGCCGACAGGAAGGAGCTGTAGGAAGGGACTCTTAAGTCTTATTCATCAAGTGTTGTAAGAGCAGTTAGGATTTGATCGATTGTATCTATCAAGGTGTGTAATCATCGCACAATTTCTTGGTTTGATTGCTAACGTTTAAAACTATGTATTATGTGTGGAAGCCGATTATAATGGCTTAAGTGATGAGAACTGGTGATGGTAAGATTATTTGTGATGTATTTATGTATGTATATATATTTATATACTTATGTGATATGATGATTTAACATGTAGCATCTACATATTTGCATGAGGTGGGGCTTGATTCGATGAAGGAGGAAGTGTACACAAGGTGTACGTGGTCTAATGATAGCTCCGGCTACATTAGCGCTTGATGGTTAGCTTTGTGCTACCTCAAGGGAGATGTTGGCTAGGTGCCCATCTCGGCGGTTGATTGCTATGTGCATCACCGTAGACGATTTACGATTGTGGGATCACTTTGGGTTGATCGGTGGCTCAGCCACGGCCTCGAGCAGCGAGTTTGCCGAGGTAAAGATTATGGATCACGATGTGATCAGTGGTGGTTTATCCACGGCCTTGGGCAGGGAGTCTGCTAAGGTTGGTGATCGGTTGGACAATGGGTTGGGCTGAGAAGCATTTTTGCATGATTTCGTTGCGAGAACTGTGTGGGTATGGGCCAAGCCCATACGTGTGGAAGTCTGTGTCTTGATTATGCACTGAGTCAGTAGACTCACCCAATTATTTTCCTAACATTTCAGGTGATTCATGAGATGGACCGGGATCGGAGAGGATACATGGTGGCCCATGCTGAAGGAGATGTTTTTGGCTATATTAAATATTAAGTATTTCATTCAAATAATGGTTGTAATAAGGATTTATTTTATTATTTTGGTATCATTTTATTATTAACTCTATTATGGTTTGTTTGAATTGAAACACTATGTGAAGATGGTTATATTTTTATAACTTACTTATTCAAATATGGAATTATTAAACATGTGGCTATAATTTCAGAAGAACATGTTCCCAAGAGCAAATAAATTTTTACTATTTTATTCTAAGTCTAAAATATTTTCACTAACATAACCAGATTCGGTCGTAGTGAATGGGCCGGGTTTGGGGATGTTACAGTTTGGTATCAGAGCCCGGTTCAAAACTCGGCTTTGAGGGTTTTGGGCCCGAAACAGTTTTCAAAATGGGTTTTTGCAATATGGGCTTTTAAGAAACTTTTCAGGTTATTCTGGCATGGCACCTATACCTCCGACCCGAAGTCCACCAGGTAAGTACTTCGGACTTTCTTGAAGTGATTTGTTTGTATGAATTGATTTGGGCTTAGTTTGGGCTCGTAGATTAGAATATTCAGGCTATTGGACCCTAGGGTTAGACTACTCAAAACAATTGCATAAAACTTAAAGTTTTAAACAAACCTGTGAAATAAGTCGCCGAGTTGAGGTGTGGCAACCTGTGTGCGCATGTCTAGGATTGGATCCGGAAGAGCTTGGTACTTAAGTAGTCCACGTGACTCACCTCCTCTTCGCAGGAATCCTACCTGGTGCGTAGCTACGGTTCACCTTAACCAAGAGGACTTGTTCATAGGCTAAACCGGTTATTAAAACCCGAAAGGGAATTAGCCTTGCTGTTTTTTTTACCGTCTGTTTTAAATTTTTCAAACTTACCCTTTGGTTTGTGAAACCCTAAATCTGATTTTGAAGGACGTTTTTCGATTTACAAAATTACCAAAATGCCCCTAGTGGCAAAATTACAAAAATGCCCCTGTGTTATAAAATTACCGTACTACCCTCAACTTTTGATATAATGCTCTTTACTTTGTAAAATATCAGAATCTCGAGTTTTCAAAATATTAAGATACCCTGGTTTGTAGAAATTTACGAAAATACCCTTGGTTGATAAAATTACCAAAATGCCCTTGTTTTTTTTTAAATTTTCAGATTTCTCTCGATTTTTATTGAAACATTCCTATTTTACCAAATACTAGGAAATCTTATTTTGTGGAATATTGTGATATTCTGATTTGAAGAATTTACGAAAATGCCTGTGATTTCCAAAATTACTGAAATAACCCTTACCTCTGAAAATTTTGCAACACATCCGATTTGAAACAAAATTTTTTTCAAGATAACCCCTGTGACTTTGTAAATTTTGAGATATCTTTAAGTTGGAAAACTATTTTCAAAATTGACCCGGAGTTATTACCTATATACCCCTATAGGAAAATGACGGAATTACCCCTAGGTAGGGAATGGAACTTGATTGCTCGAAAGAACTACTCTCGGAAACTTTATTGCATAAAATTGCTCGTGGATAAACAGTGAAACAAGAATTTCTAATCCATAAAACTTTCTAAACAGACTAAATTGAGGCGCTAGATATGAGTTCTAGGGGGCGTGGTCGCAATACTCGTGGACGTAGTAGAGGCAGGATGTCAGTATCGGAACCGGTCGGGTCACGCCATGGGTCAGAGAGCGATGCACCGCCACCAGCTGTTGAGGTTGAACAGCAGGGTCAGACTGGAGGAGACGACGCAGTGTCACAAGCTGTGCTGCGAGTGCTTGAACGAGTGGCAGGAGCCAATGGGGGCAATAGGACTCGGAAGTCAGTGCCCGAAAGGCTTAGGGCGAATGGAGCCGAGGTTTTCAAAGGAGTGTCTGGGGTAGCTCCGAACGTGGCAGAGTACTGGCTGGAGGCAGTTGAAAGGATTATGGATGATATCGACTTGACTACTGAGGAGAAGCTTAAGGGTGTTGTTTCGTTGCTACGAGATGAAGCCTACCAGTGGTGGCTCACTGTTAAGGAAAGTACCCCTGCGGATCGAGTGGACTGGGGTTACTTTAAGATCAAGTTTGAAGGGAAGTATGTCGGAGCGAGCTATGTGGACGCTCAGAGGAAGGCGTTCCTCAATCTGGTGCAAGGTAGCAAATCGATAGCGGAGTACGAAGCTGAGTTTCTACGTTTGAGCCGGTATGCTCGAGGAATCGTGGCAACGGATTATGAGAGATGTGTCAGATTTGAAGATGGTCTGCGGGATGAGCTGCGAGTTTTGATTGCTCCGCATCAGGAAAGAGACTTCGCCATTTTTGTGGAGAAAGCTCGGATAGCTGAGGAGGTCAAGAAGGCTGAGAGGCAGAATAGGGACAGAGAAAGGAACCGTGATAAGAGGAGCTCGGGATCGTTAGAATCGTTTGAGAGGGTTCAGAAAAGATCGAGAGTCGAGACTCCTGTTCGTATTACTAAGCCAGCCGCCGGAAATCTAGATCGTCCGTGTGCGCAGTGCGGAAGGTATCATGTTGGCGAGTGCTGGAATCGGGTTCGGGAATGCTTTAGATGCAAGTCCAAATCTCATCTGATTAAGGATTGTCCCCAGGATCCGAATGGGACTCGGACAGAACGCCAAGGTTATGTGCAACCAGGCAGAGGTGGTCAGCAGGCGACGAGAGGTCGTGGTCCGAACCATGGAGGAAATGGTTCCGGCCGAGGTCGTGGAGCATTAGGCCGCGGTAATGGTGGCACTGAGGCAAGACAACCAGGTCTGGTTTATGTAGTCCGTCAGAGGGAGGATAATGATGTGCCGGATGTGTCAGCGGGTAAGTATCTTATGTTCGGAATGTTCTCCGTTGTTTTGTTCATTTGGGTGGTTGTTTGTTTTGTTGCTCGTAAAGTATGTGGAACTTTGAGTATGATAGATACTGTGCCTAATAGTATGTTAGCTCTTTAAGATCAGAGTGCGCAGCCATAGCGTAGTGGGAGGAATTGGACTGTTAGTCTAGACAAGTAATTTCGAGGACGAAATTATTTTAAGGAGGGTAGAATTGTAACACCCTGGTTTAGGGGTTAGATTTTTGGTGCTTAGCTCAGGTGTTGGCACACTTTAGTGTGTGGTTGGGTAAGTTTTAGGGGTCCTGAGAACCCTAGGTAGTGGTGGAATGCTTTGGTAAATTTTTAGTTTTAGGGGTTAAGAAGGGAGCTTGGATGGAGGGGGCCTTAAGAGAAATTTTTGTGGGATAAAGGCACAAAGATGGGCTAGTGGAGTGGCAAGGGAGATGCCACTAAGATCTTGGGGAGGTGACATCTTAGGTACAAGGGAAAGGGCCAGTGTTCGAGCTGCGGAGGCAGCATCTTTGGTTTGTTTTTGCGTCATGGGAGAGGGGGAGATGTTGGATTCGGTTTGGGCACTTAAAAGATGGAGAAGACTTGGTCTTTGCTTTTGAAATTCCGCTAGGATATGCTTTGACTCATTCAAATCTTTTTGAATGAGTGTTAGGGAGGAAAAAGGGGAGAGAAATAAGGGATTAGGTGAGGGGTTGAAGCTTTGGCCGAATTTGGGAGTCTTAGGGGTGGCATTTTCGGTTTTGTTGGATGGGAGTAGGAGTGAGCCGAAATTTAGTTCTATAAATAGAGGTAGTGCTCACCTTTGGCCATCTTTTCTTCCATTTGTTTTCTCTCTGCCAAGAGTGATTCCCATACCTTTTTGTGCTGAATTGTAGTGTTTTTTTCCCTGGTCCCTTTAGCCGAATTCTTAGTCTTCTTCTAAGCCTCCATTCTCTTTTCTTTTCACACTCTTTGCAGACCAAAACGTCCCTCCTCCTTACCTATTTGTTTATTGGCCGAAACTTCAGGGTCATTTAGCCAAATCCTCCACTTGTTATCTTCCATTTGATCACTTGAGCCGAATCTCTCCTTAGCCTTTGCCGAAACCTTCCTCCTTGTTTTAGTGGTGGTTGGCCGAATCTTAAGCAAAGGGGGTGGAGTGTTTGGGTCTCTGCTCTAGTCACTGTGAAGGGTAAGGTTTTACGTTTTGGTTTATTTCTTTTGGTGTTTCTTTAACCAAAGGTGGCCTTGATGTTTAAGGATTGACCGAATGTTCTTATTGTCTTGTTATGAAAATTCTTTTATGGGTAGCCGACAGGAAGGAGCTGTAGGAAGGGACTCTTAAGTCTTATTCATCAACTATTGTAAGAGCAGTTAGGATTTGATCGATTGTATCTATCAAGGTGCGTAATCATCGCACAATTTCTCGGTTTGATTGCTAACGTTTAAAACTATGTATTATGTGTGGAAGCCGATTATAATGGCTTAAGTGACGAGAACTGGTGATGGTAAGATTATTTGTGATGTATTTATGTATGTATATATATTTATATACTTATGTGATATGATGATTTAACATGTAGCATCTACATATTTGCATGAGGTGGGGCTTGATTCGATGAAGGAGGAAGTGTACACAAGGTGTACGTGGTCTAATGATAGCTCCGGCTACATTAGCGCTTGATGGTTAGCTTTGTGCTACCTCAAGGGAGATGTTGGCTAGGTGCCCATCTCGGCAGTTGATTGCTATGTGCATCACCGTAGACGGTTTACGATTGTGGGATCACTTTGGGTTGATCGGTGGCTCAGCCACGGCCTCGAGCAGCGAGTTTGCCGAGGTAAAGATTATGGATCACGATGTGATCAGTGGTGGTTTATCCACGGCCTTGGGCAGGGAGTCTGCTAAGGTTGGTGATCAGTTGGACAATGGGTTGGGCTGAGAAGCATCTTTGCATGATTTCGTTGCGAGAACTGTGTGGGTATGGGCCAAGCCCATACGTGTGGAAGTCTGTGTCTTGATTATGCACTGAGTCAGTAGACTCACCCAATTATTTTCCTAACATTTCAGGTGATTCATGAGATGGACCGGGATCGGAGAGGATACATAGTGGCCCATGCCGAAGGAGATGTTTTTGGCTATATTAAATATTAAGTATTTCATTCAAATAATGGTTGTAATAAGGATTTATTTTATTATTTTGGTATCATTTTATTATTAACTCTATTATGGTTTGTTTAAATTGAAACACTATGTGAAGATGGTTATATTTTTATAACTTACTTATTCAAATATGGAATTATTAAACATGTGGCTATAATTTCAGAAGAACATGGTTCCCAAGAGCAAATAAATTTTTACTATTTTATTCTAAGTCTAAAATATTTTCACTAACATAACCAGATTCGGTCGTAGTGAATGGGCCGGGTTTGGGGATGTTACAATAAAAATAGCACACAAGATACTCGAAGCAGGTTTTTATTGGCCTACTCTATTTAAAGATGCCAACAGGTATGTTACCTCGTGTGATCGATGCCAACGAATAGGTAACATTTCTAAACGAGATGAAATGCCTCAAACATATATGTTATCATGTGAAATATTTGACATATGGGGTATTGACTTTATGGGACCATTCCCTAATTCATTTGGGAACAAGTACATCCTAGTGGCAGTTGATTACATGTCAAAATGGGTAGAAGTGGAAGCTTTACCTACCACTGATGCTAGGGTAGTAGTCAAGTTTCTCAAGAAACTCTTTTCACGATTTGGCACACCGAGAGCCATCATTAGCGATAGAGGTACGCACTTTTGTATTACCCAATTTGAAAAAGTTCTAAAGAAATATGGAGTATATCATAGAACAGCAACCCCATACCATCCTCAAACCAGTGGGCAAGTAGAGGTGGCAAACCGAGAACTCAAGCGTATTCTAGAAAAAATCATTGAATCAAATAGAAAAGACTGGGCATTAAAAGTAGATGATGCATTATGGGCCTATAGAACAACATTTAAAACACCTTTAGGGACATCCCCATACAAACTTGTATACGGGAAAAGCTGTCATTTACCGTTCGAATTAGAACACAAAGCTTTTTGGGCAATAAAATTTTTAAATACTGATCTCAAAATTGCAAGTAAGAGGAGAATGATGCAGATGAACGAGCTGGACGAGTGGAGAATGGAAGCCTATGAGAACTCAAAATTGTACAAAGAAGCAACAAAGCGACGCCACGATGCTCGTCTCAAGAAATCAAGGAAATTTGAAGAAGGAGACTTAGTCCTATTGTACAACTCAAGGCTTAAACTATTCCCAGGAAAGTTGAAATCAAGATGGTCAGAACCATTCATTATCAAAACAATTTTTCCATATGGCACCATTGAGGTAACCCATCCCACTAAAGGCACATTCAAGGTAAATGGTCACCGACTTAAAATTTATAATGGTACAGATTTTGGAAGTATGAGAGAAGAGCTTATGCTCCATGAGCCATCCTTTAGAACCGAAAACAAGGAGAGTCTAGCTTAAGACTATAAACGAGCGCTCCTCGGGAGGCAATCCGAGCACTAACATACTAACATAGTTTTTATTTCTCTAACACCACACTAAAATAGTCTAACAAGAAAATGCAGGATTCTTAACACAGCCTTGAACACGGGCGTGTTCATGGCCGTGTGCAAAACAGGGGTTGATCTACGGCCGTGCCAAGAGCCGTGCCCAAACAGAGAAAAATTTCTATAGACAACACGGGCTGCGACACCAGAACACGCCCGTGCCTCCAAACCGTGCGAGGCTACTGACTTGTCGAACACGGGTAAGACACGCCCGTGCCTCTAAACCATGCGAGGCTACTGACTTGTCGAACACGGGTAAGACACGCCCGTGGAATATCACCGTGCCCACAGTTTTGCTTTGTCAAGCACGGGCGTGCTAAAAAGACACACGGGCGTGCCACTGAACCTGAACGCGCCCAAACCTGAAAAACGCGAAAAACACGGGCGAATTCAAATTGACACGGCCGTGTCAACAGACCGTGCCCCTTCCCCTATAAATAGAATCTAACCGTCATCTTCCCCAAAAACAAACCCTAAATCAAATTTAAACCCCCTCCTCCCAAAACCGGCCAAACACCCACCCCTCTCCATTAAAACCACTTCTCTTCACCTTTTTCTTCCAAAAACAACCCCAACCCATCCGCACGGCCGCACCACAGCCGTGCTACCAAGCCCCACGCCCACACCACAGCCGTGTCCGCGCTATAAACCCACAAGCCCCGCCGTGCTCCGCCCGTGCCGATCATCTCCTCCACCTCTGGTTTCATTTTCCTAACAAAAATCTTTCATGGCATTTGTATTCATTTTCATACTATGTTAGAATTTAGTTTAGAAACACATGATTTATTTTTATCCCCATAATCTTTGATTGCAACTTTATTTTTCATTTTGATTAGAACTAGCCTTCAATTTTAGTTAGTGAATATGCTCACAACATTCATGAATGAATTGTTTTTGGTTGCTGATGGACTCCATTCTTAGACATAAAATCTACAAATTTTTTATATCAAAGGAAATTGATATGAGAGACATTCCTTATTGTTGCTGTTATGTACTGATAATTTCTTTCAGGTACCATGTCGTCGTCACGAGTCAAACGATCCGTCCCAAGCAAGAAAAGAAAGGGACCCGAATCATCGTCCGCAAGTGCCTCCACCGAAACCCGATACCCATTTCACCGGTTCCCCTAAGCAACACAAAATGAAAAGTATAAAGCAATCCGGGGAAGACCCATAGGCACCGGTCGACGCATCGACTAGAATACAGTGTGTCAAGTTGGGCTCGAAATTGACATTAAAGGACTTCTCTCAACCGAACCATGGGAGAACTTCTTCCAAATCAACGAACCCACATATATGGAACTTACGTTAGAGTTCTGCACCACCTTCATCCTGCAAGCAGTGACGACTCAGTTCGACGACCCAAGTGCTATCCAATTCCGTCTAGGAGGCTGTGCACCGATTAAGCGTACCCCAATTTGGCATGGCTCTCGGACTTTACACGCTGAAATTCATACAAGAAAACCCTCTTGCCGGATTAAACAGAGAGCTCCACCGCACTCCACTCAAATGTTGGGAAAGTCTACGCCCCACTACATGGTAATACGACCCCAGCCGCTCTAAGGCAATGGCACTTCCCCCAGCCCTAAGGTATTTACACGCCATTCTTGCACACACCATCATAGGACACAGAGAGAGCACCGGCGTTGTAAACAAGCACGACGTCTACTTCCTATCATGCATGTCTGAAGGACATGTTTTCGACTTGGCATATTTTATGGCGTGCGCAATTGAACATCAGACAAAGCAACATAGGAAGGGGATTTTGTCATTGGGACCCTACATTAAAAGGCTAGCTCGGCACTTCAACCTCCTCAACACCGACGAGCAGATTACCTACCTCACACTGATGGGCAACATGGTTCCTCAAGGCATCCAAACCATGCTACATATGAGGATGATAACACAACGATGAGGGACCGATCCTTCGCAGTGCAAACTAAAGAAACCAATCAACGAAGAGGAGGACGAGGACATTCTTGATAATGTCGCACCACCATCAGAGGAGGCAACGCATCCAAGCTAGCATCCATACCGAGCAACAACAACATTAGCAGACATCTCTGCTCGACTTGATCAGTTCGAGACACATGTCGCTAGGCGCTTTGACGGATTGGAGGTGACGCTCCAACAAAAATGCCAACACCTCAACATTTTATCATCAGCACCACCACCAGACCCAAACATGGATGAGGACCTCTGAGTCCATTTAATTTGTTTTCCTTCATTCTGAAGACTTTATTTTATGTTATTCAAATTTGAACTTTTATTATTATTCCAAATTTTAATCATTGGCTATTCAATCATTTAAGCATCCCTAACAACACATCCCTTTCATCAAAAAGATCATTAACAAAGTGACTTTGCAGAATAAATCATTTATTCCACCTACACAAAAGCACAATTAGGCGAAATGCAAAAAGTCATCTGATGCCACACACTGTCCACATCCGCAAGGATCTCGTCAGAAAGCCCAGGAAGTAACACTTTTCCCTCCTATCTTTTGATTAATCACTAATTGGCATTATCTATCTTTGTACATTGAGGACAATGTACATCTTAAGTGTGGGGGGTAAAAGAACCTAACTTTTTGCATTATTCTCAATTCCCTAGGGGTAAAAATGGAATAAAATTGCCAAACTTTTCATTATTCTCAAATCCCTGATTTAGTCTTGTTTTTATGCAAAGTTGTCATATTACTAATTAGGATGAAATTTCTGATGATTTGTGATGATTATTGACATGTTTTAGAATAAGTCATAGTTAATTATACATTGATGTTTTAATTTAAAGAATACTAGAGAATCAAGCATGATAAGTCTATTTTTCAGGAATTAAAATTTTTGCTAGGCTGTTGACCAAAATTTAAATGCTACCTTGAAATTTAAAATTCATAAGGATGATGTCAAAACACCCATAATTTTTGTGAGTATTTGAACCTTATAGAGCATACATTCTTTTTCATGCTCATTTTTTTTATTATGAGTGTGTCAACCATGAACTGTTATTCTAGAACTTGCCTCGTTTTTACATGACGAGACCACTGTCGTGATTTAATATACAGATATGATAAAGGCACCTAGGTTTTAACCCACTAATTCCACTAAATAGCCCACATTTACAATTAACCCTTAGTGAACCCCGTTGATCCTAACAAACCTTTTTTATTGATTTACCTACTAATATTAACCCAAAACCCTTGTATTTGTTATCACCCTTTCTTTTGACTACCCCTTAATCGAGACTTGATTTGATCAGTTACCAAAGTTTATTATTCTGATAGTTAAAATTTATCGTGTATTATTAGTTTTTTCTTAAAAAAAAGAGAGCTTAAACAATCAAAGACTGCTTTCAAAAGAAAAGCTCGTATTAGTAGGATTATTACTTTTCAGTTAATGAAGTTTAGGAAAAATTTTAGGTAAGGTACTTATCAATTCAATCTCGATTCTAACCCTTTAATTTCAGCCTATGACCACACCTTTTACCCTAGCCCCGTTACAACCCTAACAAAGACCTTTTGATCTGTTTGTCATCTCATATTACAGTGGTGGAGATTTGATTTTCAAGCAAGCTTATGGGATTAACTTTTCAGGTCTGACTTATGAGCGATCTTTTTCTGAACCTTAAACACTTTAGAGTGATTTGAGTGAATCCTAAGTGAGGATATCAATCCTTGTAGATTTTGAATTAAAAAGGTAGTTATTTAAAAGAAAGACGACACCTATGTTTCGAGGTACAAAATTATGACTTATCTCGTTTGAATCTTTAGGACGCTTTGAATCAAATTATCCATGTATGAATTCTCTATGAATTAGGATAAGACATTGTTGATAAGAATTATAGATCATGGAAAGTTCATTTTAATTGTAAGTTGAGAATTTTGCTTGAGGACAAGCAAAAGCTTAAGTGTGGGGGTATTTGATAAACCGTAAAAGTAACATATTTTAATCCCACATTTAATATGCTTTTGGATTATTTATCCTTTGTTTTATATAAAAAGGTGCTTTTAATCCTTTCTTTTCATGTCTTATACCCAGGAAAGCAACCGAGGATAAAAAGAACACAAAACGGGCCTAAAACGGAGTAAATGGGCCTTAGCACGAAATTGACATGGTCTGGCCCAAAGCACACACGGTCGTGCCTCGATGAACACCTAGAGCACGGCCTCAACTCCGTCACACACGACCGTGCCGCAAGAGAAATCCGAACAGGGTCAGGTCTCAATCCACGCGGGCATGTGCCATGGCCGTGCCTCTGTCCTGGAAAGAGCAATTTCAGTCGGAAAATGGTACTTAGGGAGAAAGAATCGCGTTCCAAGAGCCTATATATATCCCCCAAGTACCACCTTTGAAGAGGGGCGAAAGCTAGGCCAAGGAGCCAAGCCGAGAAGGTCAAAGTTAGGGAGTAACGCGAGGATAGCCAGTTGATTCATCCCAAGAAGCCGTAATTATACTCAAGACGGCGGAATTCTCCTTCAATTCCTTCAAGGGGTTTTAGGGTTTTCTTATGTCTTGTTTTATCTTTTCTCTTGAGATGTTTTGTTTATTCATTATGAGCTAAACCCCTTAGATACCTGAAGGGGATGAAACCTAGATGGATTTTATTATTTGATTTTTAAGTTATATGATAAATTACTTAGTTTGTTCTTAATTATGTTGCTTAATCCAAATCTAATGTGCTTAGGTGGAGGAGGAATAGACCCTGCCTAAGAGAAGATCTAACATAATTAAGCAGAGTTGATCGGACGCCTAGAGATAGGGTTACGAGATTTTGCCGGATTAGGGTGAAACCTAATATGGGAGTCCATTGATCGATTTACTGCTATCCTAGGGGGTTATTATAAGCGAACGAGAGTTCAACTAATTAACCTAGGGTTAGACGTTATTCGCCTCGAGAGAGGGTTTAATATAGGTTAGGAAGTCTCACGGATCAAGCTAAGTAAAAGAAATCATATAATCTAGGGTTAGATACTAAGTGAAGTCTAGGTGGATTCTTCCCGAAGGTATCGTCGAAATCAACTATGTTTTTCTTCAAAGTTATTTTCTAATTCGTCTTCTTGTCTTTGTGTCCTTAGTTTAGTTGTCGCCAATTTAGTTTAAAAGTAATCTTCACTCTAACTTTAAGGCTAAATAATAAAAAGAAAGTGAGTATTAATACTTTTAGTTCCTTTAGGTTCGATAACCGGTCTTGCCTAAGCTATACTACTGTTCGATAGGTACACTTGCCTTAATATCGTTGTCAGAGTTAGTCTCCAGGTTTGATCATTCTTTTATAAATATTTAAAGCTCTGATTTGCAGCGATCAACAATACAATGCCTGCTGTTCCCCATTACTCTTACATTTTTAATAATATTGACAACAGTTTGCCATTCATAAACGTCATTTTCTAGCCAAACAATCTGATGTTTTTACTCAAGGTTTTTTCATACAATCTGCTATTATCTGGGGTTGCATCCCAAAACAAGGCACTTTTATTTTCATGTTCTAAGTTTTGAAGATTTTAGTAGCAAATCATAAAAAGAACCTCATAAAAAATGATCATAAAAACATTCAAAACATAAATTCAGAGTAGACAATAACCTCTGCATGTAGCAAATCATAAAAACAAGGGAAAAAATTTCTAGAAAACAAGCATCCGCCTATTCTAAGGGAAGAGAAAGCCCTAAAGAAAAGATATCTACTGCAGAATCCTTTCAAGAAGTTATGAAGTTATGAGGAAGGAGAATCCTTTCAAAATCTTACCCGAGAGCAGCAGAATCCTTTCAAAATCTTACCCGCAATACTTTCAAGAACTCGTGGAAGCAGAATCCTGTCATGAAGTTATGAGGAAGGAGATATAGAATCCTGTTTTAGGAGCTTATCATAAAAAAAGAAAATGTACCTTTGGGGAGATGAAGATGAAGGCGAATCGATGCTTGATTTGCGGATAAATGTTGGATGAAATCTGGAGTAGAATTTTGGGAAGAAAAAAGCAGGCTATTTTGGTCCCAAAATGTGAAAATGTATTCAGCGTGTGGTGTTGAATAGCAATTCAGAGCCCCCACCCCTGAATACCTATTACAACAGATGAAGGAATAAGGGTGTAATAGCAAAGCCGTGGAATCAGTAAATGGTGAACCAAACTTAGGAATTACTGTAGCGGGCTGAATAGGCAAGGAATGGAATAGCAATTCCATCCAACCAAACATGGCATTAATATTAAACCAAGACTTACTCTTTTTGATTCATTAAGAATTTTTCCTAACTCCTTTTTGTCAATATTTGATTTGAGAAGTTGACAAACTATGTTTTCCATTTTAGTTGTTAAATTCTTAATATTGTAAATACTAAAAAATATGGAAAGTATATCCATTATTAGTTCTATGTTTTTATGAGCTTAAACAGTAAATCTCACATCTTTAGAAGAAGCTCGTGTTATTAATGTAATTTTTCATTTTTAGTCTATTTTTCTAGTTAGGTAATTTGTCAATTCAATCTCGATTCTAACCTTCTCTTTTAGCCTATGACCATGCCCTCTAACCAAGCCATGTTACAACCCTTTTAAAGACCTTTTGATCGATGTATCATCTCAATTTATAGTGGCGGAGATCTGATTTTCATGCAAGCCTATGGTAATAACTTTTCATGTTGACTATTGAGTGCTTAATTTATTGTCCCTTAAACATGTTAACTCTGTGATATTTTGAATCAAAGGTGATTAGTTAGATAAGGGGGAATACCTATGTTTTCATGAATAAAACGCTCAACTTGGATTGTTTGAAACTTTGATGTTCTTTTAGTTGAATTCTCAATGTATGATTACCTATGGATTATTTCGAAACATTATTGATAGGAGTTATAAGTTGAGAAGAATGAATTTTAATTGTGAGTTGAGGATTTTGCTTGAGGACAAGCAAATGTTTAAGTGTGGGGGTATTTGATAAACCGTAATAGATACATATTTTAATCCCACATTTGGCATATTTTTGGATGATTTATCCCTTGAATTGTGGAATTTGATGCTCCTCATCCTTTAATTTCATGTTTTATACTTAAGAGAGCATAGGAGGATGAAAAGAACGAGAAACGGCCTAAAAAGGGAGAAAATGGGCCAAAGTAAGAAATCAACATGGCTTGGAGTTCACCACACAGGAAAACCACACGGCCGTGCCACTTTAGCAGACTTGAACACGGCCCTGGGCTCGATTCACACGGGCGTTCCACACGGGCGTGTCCCTGCCGTGACTTGTTTTAATTTCACTTGGAATAGGATACTTGTAGGCCAAGTAAGGCATCTCGAAAGCTTATATACCCTAGAAGGCAACCTAAAAGGGGAGTTCGACAGAAGGCCTCTGTCAGGGCTTTTGACAGAGAGCGAGGCCAGAGAGGGCTGAAATTAGGGAATTACTCGAAGAAAGCCAGTTGATCCATCTCAAAAGCCGGAATCACGCTCAAGACTGAGGAGTTTCCCTTCAACTTCCTTCAGGGGGTTTTAGGGTTTTTCTCTATGTTTTTTTGTTTAATTTCTTCTGAGATGTATTCTTTTATAAACATGAACTAAACCCCTCAAATACCTGAGGGGGATAAAACCTAAGACGGATCTTATTATTGTTTTCTGAACTGTATGATAAATACTTGATTTGTTCTTAATTATGTGTTCTTAATTCTTGCTTTAATATTCCAGGATATTGATTCAAGTATTAATGTGCTTATTCAGAGGAGCAAAAGTCCCTATTTAAGAGTAGATCTAGCATAATTACGCGGAGTTGATCGCACTCCTAGAGATAGGACGACGAAAATCTATCGGACTAGGGTCAAACCTAATATGGGAGTCCATAAATCGAGTTAATACAACACTAGGGGTTTTAATTAGAAAGAGATTTCAATTAATCAACCTAGGGTTAGACGTTAGTAGCCTCGAAAGAGGTATTAATATAAATTAGGGAATCCTAAGGATCAAGTCAAGTGAATAAATCGTCTGGTTCAGAGTTAAATAACAAGTGAAGCCTAGGTGGATTCTTCCTCGGGTATTGTCTTAATTAATTGGTTTTCTCAAAAGTATTTTCCCAATTCATTCTCTGTGTTTTGGTATCCTTAGCTTACGAATTAGTTAGATAAATATCAATCCCTTTTATTTTAGGCTAGATAATAGATAGAAAGTCAGTACTAGTACTGTTGGTTCCCTTGGGTTCGACATTCTGGTCTTGCCATTAAGCTATACTATTGTTCGATAGGTGCGCTTGCCTCAATTGTGGTGATAGTTAGTTTCTAGGCTCGATCATTCATTATATAAATATTAAAACTCTCAGACACGACCAATTCGATTCAATTCAAATCGAGAAAACTTCAAATCAAATTAGGATGATAAAATATGATTCGTCAACTCAATTAACTCGAAATTTTTTCATTCGATTCGATCAAACGCTCACCCCTACCTTTGTAATTATTTAATATGATTTCTAACTTTTTCTCATAGTAAAGTAGAAAGTCCTGCTAGAAACTTTTCTTTCCAAAATGGATGTTGGTTATTAGATATTTGCATAACTCTAGTCATAAAGACATCTTTATACCAGTTAAAATCAGTTAATTTTTTGCATTTTAAATTTGATAATAGTTTTGAATTTCTATCTTTAAGATGAAAAGGATCTCTTATGCGGTGTTTAGAGATTGAGAAAATTAAAGTTGCTATTGTATCTTGGATTTCTCTTCCTTGTTCATCTAAAATAATTCTTCCTTGATCATTTTTTTTTTCTTTTAAAATTTCTTCTTGTTGGGTATGAGTGAGTGCATGATCCCACCATCCTTTTAATTGACTAGTAAATCCAGCAACTAAAAGATTGACTATAGCATGATCATTAATTAATCCATTTTGGGAAAGTCCAATTATCAAATATTTGGGGAATATTTTCATAATGTCGCATGGTCTTTCACATGCTATTGATATTTAAACACACACACACATACACACACACACACATATCGCAATTTATATTCGAGTCATTACATACAAATATCAACCCAATGCATATTTCATGTTACTCATTCATATGTTATAACTTTATCAACCTAACTCGGACTCAAACCAGATGAATGGATTAATCTACTTGTATCTCAATCTCAAATTGAAACAATCATACGGGCACATGAGTGCATTATCAGGTGAATCGACACATATACTGGCACGTAAGTGCATTGTAACTCCCTAATTTATTTATTCATGTTTCTGTAAATTTTGACATAAATGTGTATCTGCTTCAATGGTTAAGTGTTCTGGGTGTGTGTGTGAGGTCTTGGGTTCAAGTCCCAATTTTGCCACTTTTTTTTTATTTTAGATCCAAGCCTTACCTTTGCTAAGTGGGCTTATATAAAATTGTCTGTTAATCCATATTAGAATGAGCCTGCTGGTTCAAGTGGTAAGGAGCTGGTGTGCTGGGGGTCCTGTATTTGAATCCATGCATTAGTGAGGGTGTTAATTTTTGCTCGATTGTTCGATAGAGTTTTGGTGGAGCTAAAATTCTGAGGTAGTGGTAAGTTAGTAGGTTAGTGGGATAAAAATAGGGGATATGTGGGATATCTTTTATTTTTATTTCTTTTTGTTTAAAATTTTCTCTCTCTTATAAAAGAAAAATCTAACGTCAGTTCTTCTTCCTTTTCTATGTATTTTATTCTTTTCTCCTTTTTGCTATATCCTCCTATCCTATAAACTATTGTCAAATCCTTGTGTTTTGGGAATTCTGTCTTCCTTCGTTCGTTTGGTAAGTAAGATTTTGGTATTTCTGTAACTTCTGATTTCGAAAAGGCTGGATAGGGCTATATCTTTTGTTTTGATGAAATGGTGAGTAATTAAGGGATTGATTCTTGCAAATTTGTGGTATAGGAGAAAGTGGTAAGCGGTGAAGGTTTACTTTGACAGCCTAAATTGCGCTAGTGTCTGTTCGTGCCATCGGTAAGTTTTAAGCATTATTTTGTGTTATGTGTCGATTCGTAAATTGACTACTAATTGGGCATTTGGATACTATTTCTTAGGTTTTCAATGTAACACCCCTTACCCATATTCAACGTCGAAATAGGGTACGAGGCATTATCGGGCTTATCACACAAACAATCATACAATTCCGAGTCATAAATTTGCGTCCAAATTAAAACCATTCACATTCAATCATAAAGTCCCAAGCACAAGTGATAAACCATAATTTATACATATTTTGACCCCATGCTTGGCTTATTTTTGGATGAATTTTCATTAGATTTGATGAATTCGATGCTCCAATCCTTTAATTTCATGTTTTACACTCAGGAGAGCTTAGGGAGTCGAAAAGAACGAGAAACGGGCCAAAAAGGGACAAAATGGGCCTACCTCAGAAATCAACACGGCCTGGACTATCACACACGGGCAGACCACACGGCCATGTGTGACGAGCAAAATCAAACATGGCCTAAGCTATCGCACACAGGCAAGTCCCTGCCGAACCCAGGTCTAATTCTATTCGAAAAAGACTACTTGTGGGCCAAGGAAGGTGCTCCAAAGCCTATATAAACACCCTAGAGGAGGACCTAAAGGGGGACAGAGAGTAGATTGCAGAGATTACTCGAAGGAAGCCGTCGGAATCATCTCGAAGCGGATTCACTCCAAGATTGAAGATTTCCATCAAGTTCTTTAGAAGTTTTTGGGTTCTTTATGTCTTGTTGTTTTCTCTATTCTAAGATGTTTTTCTTCTACGTTATGAACTAAACTCCCTAAATACCTACGGAGGATGAAACCTAGATGAATCTTATTATTTAATAAATCTGAATTACATGATAAATACTTGTTCTTGTTCTTAATTATGTGTTCTTAATCCTTGTTTTAATGTTTTCAGGAATATTAATTCAAGATTGATGTGCTTATTCAGTGGAGCAAAAGTCCCTGTTTAAGAGTAGATCCAACATAATTAAGCGGAGTTGATTGCAACCCTAGAAATAGGGCGACATAAATCTGCTGGATTAGAGTCAAATCTAATAAGGGAATCCATAGATCGAGTTAATGCAACGATAGGGGTTTTAATTAGAAAGTGATTTCAATTAATCAACCTAGAGTCAGTTGTTTTTAGTCTCGAAAGAGATATTAACATGATTTAGGGATTTCTACGGATCAAGTCAAGTGAATAAATCATTTAATTCAGAGTCAGAATAATAAGTGGAGTCTAGGTGGATTCTTCCTTGGGTATTGTCCCTATCATTGGTTTATTCGATTATTTCTTCACTTTCTGTCGCGTTCATCGTTAATTAATTAGTTAGTTAAATTTTAGATTGAAACAAAACCCCTTAATTATTAGGCTCTAATAAAAAGATAGTTATTACTAGTAATTTTAGTCCTTGAGGATACAATATTTCGGACTCACCAAAGCTATACTACTGTTCAATAGGTGCGCTTGCCTTTGTCAAAATATTAGTTAGTTTCGAGACCATCAACGAGCCTACGAGGCTCGAAACATGCTTTGGAAGTGGTCCAGGACTAAATCGAGCACCGAGGAAATTTTTACAAAACTTAGAAAATTTTTGCACTAAACAGGGGTCACACACCCGTGTGGATATAGGACTCGCCCGTGTGGGCAGGCCGTCTGGCTACACACGCCCGTGTCCCTATCCTGTGTAACTCTCTGTTTTGCAATGCATGAACAAATTGATGCTACGCGGCCAAGTCACACGCCCGTATGCTAGGCCGTGTGGATAATTAATTTTTCACAAAATAAGTGCAAACTTCACATGCCCAGGACACATGCCTGTGCTTGATGCCGTGTCATCCACACGGCTGAGACACACGCCCGTGTCTCTACCCATGTGCTAAATTCTGAACATTCTGTTTCTCAAAATTAAGGTGCAGGGGACACACAGCCAGAACACATGCCCATGGGCCAGACCATGTGTCACACACATCCTAGACACACACTCGTGTGTCTACCCGTGTGGACAAAATAAGGGCTATTTACCAAGCCATTTGCCACCCTTTTTCACACATGCACTTACACCAATTCAAAGGCACAAAACATGGCATACTTAGGCAACCAAACATCCACAATCAAGACTAATACATATCAATACAATACCATCCACTATCATACTCACAACATTTATCATGTTCCAAATTAATCATGCAATTCTCACATTCATTAAGCCTCAATTAGCTACTTTCATGACACCTATTTGTGCATAAGATAATCATCTCACCAATAAATCACATTTCCAGTACGACACATTCATGCTATGAATCTCATTCCATCATTCACCAAACATACCATGATCATATTACCAAAGACATTGGCACATATATGAATATGCTTAGGCTTACAACCATGTTAGCCAAAATAAGCCAATTAACATGACAAGGTACCAAATTAACCAATAGCTATTACAAGCCAATACATTTGGCCAATCATAATGACACATATAACAAAAAGACCAAGTCCCTATACATGCCATACATTCAAAATGCTAAGACCATTAATACCCAAAATGAGAGTTTGATAGTGTGATCCAAATCTCTGACGATCTCCGATTCCAAGTTAGCTGGGCGACACTATAAATACATGGAAAATAAACAGAGTAAGCTATATAGCTTAGTAAGCTCATATGCAAGAAATAAGCAATCCTTACCATGCACATAACATTCAAATAATATAATATAATTAATGTAAACCTACCATAAATTCATGATCATAATCTATTCCATTAAAAAACTTACCTCAAATTCACCTTGTCACACATTTAATAAGCATGAGCTTTATGTACATACCTGAGCCATCTCGAAATGAATTTACACATATTCTCATCTTTGACATACCCGTGAACCACTCAAAATAATAATGTCGAATACTAGGGAAATTTTGCACACTAAGTACAACATATGTAGCCAAAGCTACCTAAGTCTCATACCATATAATCGCTCACTCTCAAGCTATCGACGAGCCTGCTCACACAAGTTGTTAGTCAAGACGTAACTACACGGTGCTGCTCACATAAGCTGCCAAGTATCCGTAACATATGCCAGTATACTTAGCCACCGGTAGGACATACAAGACCAGAACCCGGATCACACAATCACATAACACATAATGACCCCAGTGAGATGTCGCTTGTATCCTACCTATTCCTAAGGTTCAAACAGGAGTTCTGCTTGTCGATTCGTCTTCGGACTCGTTGATAGGATTAAGCTCATTCACATTATCAACCATATAATTCATGCAATATTAAAGCAATAAAATACAATCATATTAAAGCTTATTTTTAACATACTAACTTACCTCTGTACAAAATGGCTAATTGTTCGATTTAGTCCACAACTTTGTTCTTTCCCTGGTCTAGGTCAGAACCTCGTCTTTCTTGATCTATAATATCAAATTTAACTCATTCAATTATCACATTATTCATTTTAATCCCAAAAACACCTTATGAAAAAAATTACATTTTTGCCCCTAACTTTTCAACTTTTACATTTTAGTCTCTAGGCTCGTAAAATATTTTTATTCGATTTTTTCATTACCCAAGCCTAGCCGAATATTGATGGTACTCATAACAACCCACATTTTTCATTTATTCACATTTTTACACATATTTTACAACTTTTATAAATAGGTCCCTATTTGACATTTTCATCAAAAATCACTTGGTAAATGTTGTTTACCTAACATCAAACATACATTTTCTACCATTAGACATCAAAATACACAATTATTCTTCATGGGTAAAATTTTAGACTTTGATTTTCTTTCAAATTAGTCTTTGAAATAGCTGGATTAGGTTATACTGATCTCAAAAATATAAAAATCATTAAAAACGGGACAAGAACGGACTTACAATCGAGCTTGAAAGCTTGGCTAAAACCTAGCTATGGTGACTCTTCAAATTTGGCACAAGGGGAATAAATTGGAGAAGATGAATCCTTTATATTTGTTTTATTTATCTTTATTTACCATTTTACCAAAATGCCTTTAATGCCAAACTTTGAAATTTTACCTAACCATGTCCATTTTTGTCCATCATAATGATATAATGGTCTAATTACCATTTAAGGACCTCAATTTAAGAATTTCATAGCAATTAGACACCACTAGCTTCTAGAACACATATTTTGTACTTATTGCAATTTAGTCCTATTAGTCAAATTGGACACTCTATCGATCAAATTTCTTAACGAAATTTTCACACAATCATTCAATCATTCTGTAGACCTTAAAGAAATAATAAAATTAACATTTCTACTTCAGATTTGTGGTCCTGAAACCACTGTTCCAGTTTGACCCTAAAACGGGCTGCTACAACTCTCCTCCTTAAGGATTTTCATCCTCTAAAGTCTTACCAGAAAAGAGGTTTGGATACTGTTTTCTCATAGGTTCCTTGGGTTCCCATGTAGCCTCTTCGACCCCATGTATTTGCCATAACACTTTCACCAGTGCTATGCTTTTATTTCTAACCTATTTAACTTCCCGAGCTAAAATCTTGATCGGTTCCTCACCATAAGTCATATCGAGTCGAATCTTGACCTCTGTAGGTGAAATTATATGCGAAGGATCTGATCGATAACGGCAACATCGATACATGAAACATATTGTGGATCCTTTCTAACTCTGATGGTAAAGCTAACTAATATGCCACTGGCCCTATTCTCTCAATAACATCATACGGACTAATAAAACGCAGACTCAGTTTACATTTACGATCGAATCTATGGATTTTCTTCCACGGAGACACTTTCAAAAATACCTTATCACCGGCTTGAAATTCAATTTCCTTTCATTTTAAATCCACGTACGATTTCTATCTATTCAAAGCTACTTTCAAACAATCACGAATTACTTTTACTTTTCTTCGGTTTCTCTAACCAAATCAACGGTGAATCTGTCTCTCACTGAGCTCGGTCTAGTATAACAGAGTTTGACACTTGTGGTCATACAATGCCTCATACAGTGCCATATTTATACTCGACTGAAAACTATTGTTATAAGCAAATTCGACTAAAGGTAGATATTTTTCCCAACTACCTTCGAACTCTAATACACAACAACGAAACATATCTTCGAGTACCTGAATGTTCTTTCAGACTGACCGTCGGTTTGCGGATGAAATGCGATACTAAAATTCAACTTTGTGCCCAAAGTCTCTTGCAACTTTTTCCAAAATTAAGACGTAAACCTCGGATCTCTATCCGATATAATAGAAATAGGCACTCCGTGTAATCTCACAATTTCAGCAATGTACAATTAGCTTATCAAATGAGTAGTCAGTACGTACAGGAAATAAAGTGAGCAGATTTCGTCAATCGATTAACAACGACCCAAACAACATCTTTTTTCTTCGGAGTCAGAGGTGACCCGGTTATGAAATCCATCGTAATTTTGTCCCATTTCCACTCGAGAATTATCACAGGCTGAAGCAAACCTGGATATCTTATTATGCCTTTTGGATTAACTAATGCTTCTTCCGTTTTTTATGGATTTGATGAATCGAATCTTCGTACCGTATTTAGACAAGTTTGTGGTTGTATTTATTAATGACATTTTGATTTCTTCTCGAGATGAATCTGAGCATGCCGAACATTTAAGAATTGTGTTGCAGACTTTGAGAGATAAGAAGTTGTTTGCTAAATTCAGTAAAAGTAAGTTTTGGCTCTGAGAAGTCAGATTTTTGGGGCATATTGTCTCAGTGGAAGGTATAAGAGTTGATCCGAGTAAGATTTTGACAATTGTTGATTGGAAACTGCCGAGGGATGTATCTGAGGTTAGAAGCTTTTTGGGCTTACATGGGTATTATCAATGATTTTTCAAAGGATTTTCGATGATCGCAACGCCTATGACAAGATTGTTATAGGAAAATGTTAAGTTTGAGTGGTCAGAGAAACGCCAAAAGAATTTTGAACAGTTGAAAGCATTGTTGACTGAGGCACCGGTTTTAGTGCAACCTGAATCAAGAAAAGAGTTTGTAATTTTCAGCTATGCGTCAGTGAATGGTCTTGGGTGTGTGTTGATGCAAGAGGGCAAAGTGATAGCTTATGCCCCAAGACAGTTGAAACCGCATAAAAAGAATTATCTGATGCACCTGGAATTGGCTGCCATTGTGTTTCTTTAAAGATTTGGCGACATCATTTATTCAGTGAGAAGTGCCATATCTTTACCAACCAAAAGAGTTTGAATTATTTGATGACTCAGAAGGATTTCAATTTGCAACAACGGAGATGGCTCGAGTTGTTGAAAGACTATAAGTTAGTAATCGATTATCATCCGGGAAAGGCAAATATGGTCGTCGATGCTTTGAGTAGGAAATCTTTGTTTGCTTTGAATACATGATTGACTTTATCTGATGGTGCTTCAATTCTAGCTGAGTTAAGAGCTAGACTGGTATTTCTTTAGCAAATTTTCGAAGCTCAGAAGTGTGATACAGAACTTCAAGCTAAGAGAGTTCAGTGTGAATCGACTAGTGATTCAAATTTTCAAATTGGGGCTGATGATTGTTTGATGTTTCGAGGTAGGATTTGTGTACCGAGAGATACCGAGATTATTCAGAAAAGTCTTCATGAGGCACACAGTGGTTGCCTGTCTGTTCATCCGGGAAGTATGAAGATGTACAATGATTTGAAGAAATTGTATTGGTGGTCAGGTATGAAACGAGATATCTCTAAGTTTGTATCAAAATGTTTGATTTGTCAACAAGTAAAGGCCGAACATCAAGTACCTTTAGGTTTGAAAGCAAAAGTAATTCGTGATTTGGTTAGAGAAACTGAAGAAAAGTAAAAGTAATTCGTGATTGTTTGAAAGCAGCTTCGAATAGATAGAAATCGTACGTGGATTTCAAATGAAAGGAAATTGAATTTCAAGTCAGTTATAAGGTATTTTTGAAGTGTCTCTATGGAAAAAAATTCCTTAGATTCGATCGCAAAGGTAAACTGAGTCTGCGTTTTATTGGTCCGTATGATGTTATTGAGAGAATAAGGCCAGTGGCATATCAGTTAGCTATACCATCAGAGTTAGAAAGGATCCACAATGTGTTTCATGTATCAATGTTGCCATTATCAATCATATCCTTCGCATATAATTTCACCTACACAAGTCGAGATTCGACCCGATATGACTTATGGTGAGGAACCGATCAAGATTTTAGCTCGGGAAGTTAAACAGTTGAGGAATAAAAGCATAGCACTAGCGAAAGTGTTATGGCAAATACATGGGGTCAAAGAGGCTACGTGGGAACCCGAGGAAGCTATGAGAAAACAGTACCCAAACCTCTTTTCTGATAAGATTTTCGGGGATGAAAATCCTTAAAGGGGGAGAGTTGTAACAACCCGTTTTAGGGTCAAACTGTAATAGTGGTTTCGGGACCACAAATCCGAAGTAGAAATGTTAATTTTATTATTTCTTTAAGGTCTACAGAATGATTGAATGATTGTGTGAAAATTTTGTTAAGAAGTTTTATCGATAAAGTGTCCAATTTGACTAATAGGACTAAATTGCAATAAGTACAAAATATGTGTTCTAGAAGCTAGTGGTGTCTAATTGCTATGAAATTCTTAAATTGAGGTCCTTAAATGGTAATTAAACCATTATATCATTATGATGGACAAAAATGGACATGGTTAGGTAAAATTTCAAAGTTTGGCATTAAGGGCATTTTGGTAAAATGCTAAATAAAGACAAATAAAACAAATATAAAGGATTCATCTTCTCCAATTTATTCCCCTTGTGCCGAATTTGAAAAGTCACCATAGCTAGGGTTTTGGCCAAGCTTTCAAGCTTGATTGTAAGTCTGTTCTTGTCCCGTTTTTAATGATTTTTATATTTTTGAGATCGGTATAACCTAATCTAGCTATTTCAAAGATTAATTTGAAAGAAAATCAAAGTCTAAAATTTTACCCATGAAGAATAATTGTGTCTTTTGATGTCTAATGGTAGAAAATGTATGTTTGATGTTAGGTAAACAACATTTACCAAGTGATTTTTGATGAAAATGTCAAATAGGGACCTAATTGTAAAAGTTGTAAAATGTGTGTAAAAATGTAGGCACTTCTCACCGAATAAATGATGTCGCCAAATCTTTAAAGAAACACAATGGCAGCCAATTCCAAGTCGTGCATCAGATAATTCTTTTCATGCGGTTTCAACTGTCTCGGGGCATAAGCTATCACTTTGGCCTCTTGCATCAACACACACCCAAGACCATTCAGTGACGCATTGCTGAAAATTACAAACTCTTTTCCTGATTCAGGTTGCACTAAAACCGGTGCCTCAATCAATAATGCTTTCAACTGTTCAAAATTCTTTTGGCGTTTCTCTGACCACTCCAACTTAACATTTTCTATAACAATCCTGTCATAGGCATTGCGATCATCGAAAATCCTTTGAAAAATAGTCGATAATACCCATCTAAGCCCAAAACGTTTCTAACCTCAGATACATCCCTCTGCAGTTTCCAATCAAAAATTGTCGAAATCTTACTCGGATCAACTCTTATACCTTCCGCTGAGACAATATGCCCCAAAAATCTGACTTCTCAAAGCCAAACTCACTTTTACTGAATTTAGCAAATAACTTCTTATCTCTCAAAGTCTGCAACACAATTCTTAAATGTTCGGCATGCTCAGATTCATCTCGCGAATAAATCAAAATGTCATTAATAAATACAACAACAAACTTGTCTAAGTACGGTCGGAAGATTCGATTCATCAAATCCATAAAAATGGAAGGAGCATTAGTTAATCCAAAAGGCATAACAAGATATTCGTAATGCCCATACCTCGTTCTGAACGCAGTTTTCGACACATCCAAGTCTTTAACTCTTAGTTATAGTAGCCGGATCTCAAATCTATTTTCGAAAACATTGTTGCCTCTTTTAACTAATCAAACAAATAATCAATCCTCGGTAAGGGATACTTGTTCTTTGTTGTAACCTTGTTGAGTTGACGATAATCGATACAAAGTGTCATGGATCCGTCTTTCTTCTTGACAAATAATACCGGTGCACCCCATGGTAAAAATCTCGGTCTCGTAAAACCTTTATTTGTCAACTCTTGCAACTGAGACTTCAATTATTTCAATTTGGTTGGAGCCATTCTATGTGGAGCTATTGATATTAGTGCAGTCCCTAGTACCAAATCAATGGCAAACTCAACCTTTCTGACCAGCGGTAAACCAGGCAACTCTTCTAGAAACACATCCGGATATTCACAAACTACTGGCATAGATTCAATCTTCAATTCAGACACTTTCGTATTCAATACATACACAAGAAATGCTTCACAACCGTTTCTTTCATACCTTTGAACTGACATCGACAAAATCACAATAGGCAATTCACCCGACTCATCTGATTCAACACAAAGAATTTCATTATTTTGACATTTCAATTCAATAACCTTTCGTCTACAATTCACTACTACATCATGTAGAGTCAACTAATCCATTCCAAGAATCACATCAAACTCATCAAATGGCAAAAGCATTAAGTCAGCAGGAAAACAGTGACTCCGAATCATTAAAGAACATCTCTTGCAAACTTTATCAACTAGAACATGTTTGCCTAAGGGGTTTGACACCTTAATCACAAACTCAGTAGACTCAACAGGCAAACTCTTACTAGATACCAAATTCATGCAAATATAGGAATGAGTCGGTCCAGGATCAATTAATGCAACTACATTAGTATCATAAAGAGAAAATGTACCAGCGATCACATCAGGGGAGAACGCATCCTTGCGAGCATGAATGGCATAAGCTCTCGCAAGTGCTCTCGCAGGTGCTCTCGCTTTGATACACCTCTGCTACTGGTCCCATTTCCCGTATTTCTCACTGGCCTCCCTCTAGTAGCAGTATTACTCGACCTTGCATTCTAAAAATTATCTTTTTCAACCATTTCCAAGCAATCTCGAATGAAGTGATCTTAGGAGCCACATCTAAAGCAAGCCCGATTATTCATCCTACATTCACTGGGATGCCATCTACCACAGTGTTGGCATTCAGGCTTATTAGACCTAGCATTACAAACGCTCACTATGGATGTAGTTTGGACCTTAGCACCCAAATATTGCTTCCCACGATCTTTGTTGAGATACCCAGCTAAAGCATTTGAACAAGTATGCCTATCCCTTGATTTCTTTGACGATGATTGAATTGTCTTATTCATCGGCCTCTTTCTCAAGTCCCTAGCCACAAACTTAGCTTTTCTCTTTCTTTGCTCAACTCTTCGGCTTTACCGGCTTGTTCAACTAGTACAATAAATTCTTTCAGCTCTAAAATCCCAACTAACAGTCGGATGTCCTCATTCAATCCATCTTCGAATCTCTTACACATGATAGCCTCTATTGAAACACATTCTCGAGCATACTTACTGAGTCTAACAAACTCTTGCTCGTATTCGGTCACAGTCACTCGACCTTGTTTCAGCTCCAAGAACTCTTTATGTTTCTGATCAATAAACCATTCGCTGATATATTTCTTTCTGAACTCCTTTTGGAAGAAATCCCAAGTAACTCTTTCCCTTGGTAATAGCGATACTAAAGTGTTCCACCAATGATATGCCGAATCCCTCAAGAGTGATATAGCACATTTCAAGCACTCCTCCGGTGTGCAAGAGAGCTCATCAAATACCCGGATAGAGTTCTCAAGCCAGAATTCTTCCCTCTCGGGATCATCGACATTTTCTCTAAATTCTTCAGCCCCTTGCTTCCGAATCTTATCAACTGGAGGCTTGTTCAGTCTTACTAATTCCACACCTTGGGGAGCTACGGAAACCGGTTAAGGGTTAGGTGGGGGTGGAGGATGTTGGGCAGCCGGATTTGTTAGAACAAACTCGACAAGCAACTCATTCAATCTTTGGAAAAAGGCTTCCCTAGCCTCTCCTCCTTGACAAATCGTCACATGTCTACTTTCAGACGGCGCGGTCCCTTGGGCGGAAGTCAGCGCATTACTCTCAACGTCATCAGCCACTTCTCAGTCAGGATCCATTTACTATATGAAACACAGTTCAAATTTCCAGGAGTCGTCACACTATCAAAATTTATGTATGGCATGTATAGCTAGACCCTTACACACGCTACGTTAGCCGAGAATCGACTAAACCATAACTCTGATACCACTAAATGTAACACCCTTTACCTGTATTCAACGCCGGAACAGGGTACGAGGCATTACTGGACTTGCCACACAAACAATCATACAATTCTGAGTCATAAATTTGCGTCCAAATTAAAATCATTCACATTCAATCATAAAGTCCCTAGCACGAGCCTACGAGGCCTGAAACATGCTTTGGAAGTGGTCCGGGACTAAACCGAGCACTTAGGAAATTTTTACAAAACCTAGAAAATTTTTGCACTAAACAGGGGTCACACGTCTGTGTGGATATGGGACACGCCCATGTCCCTACCCCATGTAACTCACTGTTTTGCAATACATGAACAAATTGATGCTATACAGCCAGGTCACATGCACGTGTGCTAGGCAATGTGGATAATTAAATTTTCACAAAATAAGTGCAGACTTCACACGCCCAAGACATACACCCGTGCTTGACGCCGTGTCATCCACACAGCTGAGACACATGCCCGTGTCTTTTCCCGTGTGCTAAATTCGGAGCACTCTGTTTCTCAAAATTAAGGTGCAAGGGACACACGGCCAGAACACATGCCCATGAGGCAAACCGTGTGTCACACACGGCCTAGACATACTCCTGTGTGTCTAACCGTGTGGACAAAATAAGGGCTATTTACCAAGCCATTTGCCACCCTTTTTCACACATGCACTTACACCAATTCAAAGGCACAAAACATGGCATAATTAGGCAACCAAACATCCACAATCAAGACTGATACATATCAATACAATACCATCCACTATCATACTCACAACATTTATCATGTTCCAAATTAATCAAGCAACTTTCACATTCATCAAGCCTCGATTAGCTACTTTCATGACACCTATTTGTGCATAAGATAATCATCTCACCAATAAATCACATTTCCAATACAAAACATTCATGCTATGAATCTCATTCCATCATTCACCAAACATACCATGATCATATTACCAAAGACAATGGCACATATATGAATATGCTTAGGCTTACAACCATGTTAGCCAAAATAAGCCAATTAACATGACAAGGTACCAAATTAACCAATAGCTATTACAAGCCAATACATTTGGCCAATCATAATGACACAAATAATGTAACACCCCTAACCCGTATCCGTCGCTGGAGTAGGATTATGAGGTATTACCGATCAATACACATCATTTAACATACATAACTCATACATTTATGCATTCATACTCAAATACCATTTAATCACAAACATATCGTCCCTTCTAAGGGCCTACGAGGCCTTAAACATGCTTTAGAAGTGGTTCGGGACTAAACCGATAAAATATGAAAATTTTAGAAACTTAGAAAAAATTTCAACCATACAGCGGTCACACACCCGTGTGAACAAACCGTGTGCCTCACATGGCTCCAAACACGCCATTGTCACAGGCCATGTGGAAACAGGGCATACATACTGACTTAGGTCACACGGCCAACCACACACCCGTGTGTTTAGCCCATGTGCCCTTCAAAGTGGCTACACACATCGTGTGTCAGGCCGTGTATTAGGTTGTGCCAAACCTGTAGGGTATACTGACTTATGCAACATGGCCAAGTCACACACCCGTATGCTAGACTATGTGCCATTTCGAGGGTATACTAACTTGTACCACCCGGCTAGTCACATGCCCGTGTGTGAGACAGTGTGAAGAATACTGACTTCGATTCAATTTCAACACCAGGGGACACACGGCCATGTAACATGACCATGTGTCACACACGGTTGAGACACATGCCCGTGTCTCTGGCCGTGTGGACAAAAATAGGCCATTTGAAAGGCCAATTTGCCTCCCTATTTTGCACATACCTACACAAGTACAAATGGTACCATTTCAAGGCACAAATATGCAGCCAAAAGTCATTTACCAATGCATAAATCTTACTATATTTATCTCCAACCATGCAAGTTACAAATATGCCACAACTTGCCATTTACATACCTAATTCACATATACAATTCAATTTACCAATTCCTTTCAAACATGCATATCCAACATTAATTCACAAATAGTTCTCAACTTCAATCACATAACATAAGTCAATTTACCAAACTCAAAATAGAACCATTTGCACATTTATAAACATCATCATGTTCATCATCTTATGCCAACCCAAATGGCCTAAATACATATCCACCAAGCATACCAAAATGATGCAAGCCTATACATGCCATATACCATATTTACACAACTCAAAAGTACCAAATAGGTGTCCGATAGTGCGATGAAGTCCCTGACGATCCCCGGATCCGAGCTAGCTTTGAAATACTATAAAACATAGGAATAAATAAACAGAGTAAGCTATAAGCTTAGTAAATTTGTATGTAAATATGAAATAATCTCATTATTCATTAACATTTCTAAATGGATAACATAAATTGCATTAAAGCATAAATCACTAAATTAACATAAAATTCTCGACTTCCATCAGCTCGTTACTCGAATGGTTTTCCGTACATACCTATACTGACACATATCTATTCTCACCAATTCACTTATCAAATCACTTTGAGTTTATAAATGCTTACGATACGAGTACGTCGATTTTTCGATGCCATAGTCCCACTATGGTCTTATAGATACATTGCCAAGGCCCTGCCGTGGTCTTTCATTTACATGCCATAACCAGGTTATGGTCTTATTATTCGATTTTGCCATAGCCCAGCTATGGTCTTATTCAGCAACTCGTTTACTTAAACCGTGCATTTAATTTAATATCTCTACATTTATCTAATAGAATAAATACTATCTCAATTTCATCCATCAAATAAATAGATACACATTTAAGTTCAGTTATACAAACTTACTTTGTGTACGGATTTGACGAAACGGACCGACTACTCGATAACCTTACTTTTCCCCCGATCTAAATTCGAATTCTTTCTTTCTTGATCTACATGAATTCAAAATTAACTTATTTATTCAACCATTCATTCAATTTGGTCCAAAACATATATTTAGGCCTATTTGCACATTAGCCCCTAAACTTTCATACTTTTAACAATTTAGTCCTTATTTCACAAATACATCAAATTCACACAATTTAACAAAACCCATGCTTGATCAAATTACATATAGGTCCCTAGCAGCCCAAAACTTTCATTTATTTCACATTTCAACCACTCAATTTGCACATTTCACAATTTAATCCCTATTATGCATTTTCATCAAAAATCACTTAACAAAACATGTAAAACTATCATCAAGCTTTCATATTTCAACCTAAAACATCAAAAAACTCATAGCTTCAACAATGGCAACTCTCAAAATCTTTAACATTTTGAAATTAAAGGAACATGCTAGCTAGATTGAGATGCAACGATTACAAAAATATAGAAATCATCAAAAACGGGACAAAAAATCACTTACAATGGAGCTAGAAGAGGACCGAAACTTTCAAGCCCTAAAAATGGCTTCTCCTCTCTTCAATTTTTGGCTATGGTGAAGATGATAGCCTTAAAATTTATGTTTGTTTTATTTAATATACCTTAATTAATCAAATTACCTATTTAACCTTAATGAATAAACATAGAAATTTATAATGCATGTCCATTAATGTCCATTAACACTACCAATGGTCTAATACCATCATAAGGACTTTTAATTTAATTAATCATAGCAATTAAACACCTTTAACAAGTAGAATGCAACTTTTGCATTTTACGCGATTTAGTCATTTTTATCAAATTAACCAACCAATCGATAACATTAGCTCACGAAATTTTCACACATATCAAATAACATGCTGTAAACACTAAAAATAATATTAAAATAATTTTCTGACATCGGATTTGTAACATCCCGAATTAGGGCCTAGTCAGAACAGTGGTTTCGAGACCACAAATCTGAAGGAATAAAATTTATTT
The DNA here is from genome assembly GCA_005393395.2 of Gossypium australe. Lineage (NCBI taxonomy): Eukaryota > Viridiplantae > Streptophyta > Magnoliopsida > Malvales > Malvaceae > Gossypium > Gossypium australe. Next base: position 20,077,554 of record CM016615.1, read on the forward strand.
TTATTATATTTTTATGGTCTACAATTTCATAGAATGATTTCGTGAAAATTTTGTTCAAAAATTTTGACGTTTGGCCACTCAATTTAGTCAAAAGGACTAAATTGTAAAAAGTGCAAAACTTGAGTTCTAGAAGTTAGAGGTGTCAAATTGCTATGAAATTTTAAAGTAGAGGTTCTTAAATTGTAATTATCCCATTGGTTAAATTGTTGGACAAAAATGGATATGGTATATGTTAGATAAGATGTTTTTTTGTAAGGGCATTTTAGTCCTTTTGTAAATTAAATGAATTAAAAACAAAATTAAAATGCCAAATTTGTCCATCTTCTTCATATGGACGAAATCTACCAAGGGAAGACATGGATAGGGTTTTCTTAACTTTCAAAGCTCATGGTAAGTCCGTTCTAGCCCCGTTTTTCAAGTTATTTACGGTTTTGGAGTCCTGATAGCTCGATTTAACTTATGCTACCAATAATTCATGCTAGGGTTCATCTTTGGAAAATTACCCATAGGTGAAAAGTGTGTATTTTGATGTTTTATGGTAGAATATGAAGCTTGAAATTAAGTTAAACAACTTTTACTAAGCGATTTTAAGTGAAAACGAGTAAAACGACATAATCGGTAAAAATACCTAATGTCCATAAGTGTATGTTAGAGTAAGAATTTGATGTTTCCATAGAAGGGAAAAATGATCAGCATGTTATAAAACATAAGAACAAGGGCTGAAGTTAATTTTCGAGTATTGGGGTAAAAGTGTAAATATGTAAAAGTTTAGGGAAAAATTGTAATTTTGCAAAAGTTTGAGTTAGGGACTGTTTTGAGTAGTACATTAATTAAATAAGTGAAATGTGATGTTTTAGACTCCGAAAAATGAGATCTGGACCTAGAACGGAAGGAAAATCGAAAATTGAAAATCGAGAAAGTTGGTAAATTGCCGTTTCTGGATCCGAGGTAAGTTGGTGTGTAAATAATAATGCAATAATGTCGTAACGTATGTTTGAAACCTAAATTGTGGTATTAAATTGATTTTTTTGAATTACATGTTTTGTATATTATGTTGGTGAATTGATTTAATAATAATGTTTATGATAAAAGGTCACATAGGTGACATGGAAAATGGGTAGAAATGTTGTGCTTAAAGGTGTTTTCTATGACTATGGTTATTATGTGAAATGGAAAGTTGATATGTAAATAATGCATTTATTTTACTTGTTCAATAATTATTTTGCTAGATATTATGGAAATCATTGGGTGATAACTATAATATGAAAATGTATGGAATGTGAAATTCTCGATTAAACCTTCGGAAAACCTAGAGATACGGACAATATGTAGCTAGGTCACACGAGTGATAAGGGACCTTCACCGTATGTAAAAGAAAGCTACAAGATGGAAAAATTTGATATGTAGCTAGGCCACATGGATGATAAGGGACTTTCACCATGTGTGCAAGAAAGCTACGGGATAATAATTTCATATGTAACTAGGTCACATGTGTAATACTGTGTGTATACCATGTGTACAAGAAAGTTACGGGTTATAAGTAGCTAGGTCACATGAGTGGTTCCTAGTGTTGGACACCATGTAGACAAGAAAGCTGTGAGATGGAATGGCTAGGTCACATGGGTGATAAGAGACCTTCACCATGTGTACAAGAAAGCCGAGTTATGTGTAGGTAGAGCTATGTGCTGAGACCACCGAGTATCGGGTGTTTTCCGAAGGGGTTCAACGAGATAAATTACTAATGGTGATTGGTATGATCATGTTATGAATAAGTGCAAGAGTGAATGTGATCAATTGAGAAATGTGGCAAATGTACGTGTGAGCAAGGGTGCATGTGACTATGTGTATATGTGCATAATGTGTTTGGTATATGATACGTGATTGAAATTGTGGTAAGGCTGATATGGTGTGAGCGCCATTATGAGTACTCGTAAATATTGGTGATGATTATTCATTTGTATGGCTAGTATTGAACATGCTTGGTGTTATGTATGCATATATGAAAGTAATATAAAGAAAACATGAGAGAGTAAAATTTTCAGTAAAATAGATTGAAACAGCAGAAGTTACATGATTTTGAAAAATCATCATAAATAGTAGAAATTGAATTATGTGTTGGATGAGATATTCATTTAAATATATTTTCATATAAATAGTAGAAATTGAGTCATTTTCATATAAAAGAAACATAGAAAGAAAAGGATTTATATATTTTGAGATATTTAGATTTTTGTGAGACTGGTTCAGAGTGATTTCGAGATCCCCTTTTCTGACTTGGAAAAATCATTGAAAATTGTAAAAAAAAAAAAATTTGGGATGTAATTTATATGGTTAGATTCCATATTGAGTCTATTTTTATAAGAAACAAAGTAGAACATAATTTGAATTCTGTACGGAAAGATAATTAAATTTTAGCAAAGAATGGCCGGAACTGTTGGACAGCAGAGCAAGGGAGACTTTGAAAAATAAACTGTACTAATTGGCTAAACTAAAAATTCTGAAAATTTTATGGTAATAAAATATTTGAGTCTAGTTTCAGGAAAAATTATCAGATCTTAATTCGGAGTTTCGTAGCTCAAGTTATAAATAATTTAGTGACTGTGACTCGAGTAGACAGTTTGAGATGAACATTAACAAAAAGTGGAACTATGTGCAATTATGATTGTATTATCTTGAGAACATATTGTGAAGATTTATAAAAGCCTGTTAATAAATCACTTATTATTTACATACTTACTTACTAAGCTTTGTAGCTTACTTCCCTTCATTTCCCATATCTTATAGGGTTGTATGCTAACTCGAGTTGGAGATTGCCGAAGATGTAATCACACTATCAAGCTATCATCGTGGGGTAAAAGTGAATACAAACCTCTTAAGTTTATGGCATGTATAGGGGACTTAGTCATTTGTATATGTTATAATTGGTTTGGCTTAAAATGTTGGCCTTTAATATTTAGCAGTTCACTTTTTATAATTTGGATGAAATTTTATGACTCAGTTTAATACGTTTACAAGTGTATGTGTTTTGGTAATGCCTCGTACCCTATTCCGGCGTTGAATACGGGTAAGGGGTGTTACATTTAGTGGTATCAGAGCTATGGTTTAGTCGATTCTCGGACTAACATAGCGTATGTGAGTTTAGCTATACATGCCATATTACTACTCGTGATAGTGTGATATCTCCCGACTCTGACGAAATTGTTTTGTTAAGAAAAAGATGACTTCCAACCGAGCTATTTTTCGATAATGCTGATAATGATATTGAAATAATTGAGACGTGCTTATGATGTGTCGAAATTTGGAAAGGTATGAATGGAAGTTCACGATATATATGTGTTAATGTACGAAATGAGATAACCACAAGTTGAGAAATGTGAGAAGTGGAATGAAATGAAAGTTTATATGGTGATAAGCCCATCCATGTTTGTTTGGCATGCATATGATGTTATGTGCCCAACATATTTGATTAAGTGAATACGATAAGTAAATTTACTCAAATTGACAGAATGTGTGTTTATATACACTTGTTTGAATAAGATAATCGAAAAAGTTCGTGTAACATGGCTATGTATGTTAATTAGCTTGAAGTGAATTATGTAATTGTGATTATATGATGTTGGTGATGAATACAAAGTCGTATGTGTGTATTTATGAGAGTCAAGTCAGAAGCTTTATGACCTGACCCCCTTACCAGTGTCGTTTTATAACGAAAATTCATGAGAACCATGTGGAATAAGTCCATAAATGTGAAACTAAAAAGTTTAGTGGTGAAATACTTAGTAATGCATATAGAGATAAGAATAGTTTGGAAAGTGGAAACAATTTTGAAAGGATATCAGAATGTTTTAAAGATTATACAGATTATGCAATGTCACGGATAAAGGAGAAGTTAGTCTCGGCTAATCGACTTATTCAGATATGATGTCTAAAGTATGTGTTTGCTGAAATTTTTCCCGAATTGATTTTCGTTAGTGAGTGGAATAATACGGGGTTCATGATGACAGAATTAGTCAAAGAAATGACATTTGAGTAGTAAAGATGTCTGTGTGTGTGACAGCTACAGTTGAAATGAATATGATGATCTTTTCTGTGTATTCTATATATTCTTTTATCCCCAGAGGTATGTATGTGATTGTTTAGTTTCTGATGGAGTTCTTACGTTGTGAGAAGCTAACTATGATGTTAGACGAATGCCCTGTAGGTCTGGTCGGTTTATGATTGGTATTTCTTTATCTCTTCGGAATTCTATTTAAATATGTTGGAATGAAGTCGATGGTAAAAATTTATGTGAGACTATTCTTATGTTTCTACTGATTATGGTTTTGTTTTATATATACGGAAAATATATTATCTCTTTTATGATAGAAGTCTAGAGTCGGTAAGCATTGTTTTTTTTTTCTACTGGGTTTCTCTGAGGAATCATCAGGATCTCTGTTATTTTCTTGTGAGTTATGTATATTTAAACATGCCTCAACTAAGAGAATAAATTTTGTGTATTCACGAGTATGAAGACGGATAGTCTGAATGAAGAAATTATATTCTAGAAAGCATAATACAGAGATATGCCTATTGGATTATTCTAACCGGATGATGTTATTATAAGTCAAAGTTTTTCTGATTGGAAAGGTTATCACATTTGTGAAAGTTTGAATGGTCTAGGAATACTAACAAAGTTAAAGCAATTGAAGGTATTATTAACTGAAGCTCTAGTTCTGAGTTCAGTTGGAACTGAGAATGAGTTTATGATTTTTTTTCAGTGATGCACTAGTGAACGGATTAGAATGAGTTTTATTGCTAGAATATTTAGTGATGTTGGAAATTAAGAGAAAGATACTAAACCACTCTTCTAGTAAGATTTTCGAGGATGAAAATCCTAAAAGGGGGGAGAAATGTAACATATCGAATTAGGGCCTAGTCGGAACAGTGGTTTCGGGACCACAAATCTGACGCAAGAAAATTTATTTTTATTATATTTTTATGGTCTACAATTTCATAAAACGATTTCGTGAAAATTTCGTTCGAAAATTTTGACGTTTGGCCACTCAATTTAGTCAAAAAGACTAAATTGTAAAAAGTGCAAAACTTGAGTTCTAGAAGTTAGAGGTGTCAAATTGCTATGAAATTTTAAAGTAGAGATTCTTAAATGGTAATTAGCCCATTGGTTAAATTGTTGGACAAAAATGGATATGGTATATGTTAGATAAGATATTTTTTATAAGGGCATTTTAGTCCTTTTGTAAATTAAATGAATTAAAAACAAAATTAAAATGCCAAATTTGTCCATCTTCTTCATATGGACGAAATTTACCAAGGGAAGACATGGCTAGGGTTTTCTTAACTTTCCAAGCTCATGGTAAGTCCATTCTAGCCCCGTTTTTCAAGTTATTTACGATTTTGGAGTCCCAGTAGCTCGATTTAGCTTATGCTACCAATAATTCATGCTAGGGTTCATCTTTGGAAAATAAACCATAGGTGAAAAGTGTGTATTTTGATGTTTTATGGTAGAATATGAAGCTTGAAATTATGTTAAACAACTTTTACTAAGTAATTTTAAGTGAAAACGAGTAAAACGACATAATCGGTAAAAATACCTAATGTCCATAAGTGTATGATAGAGTAAGAATTTGATGTTTCCATAGAAGGGAAAAATGATCAACATGTTATAAAACATAAGAATAAGGGCTGAAGTTTAATTTTTGAGTATTGGGGAAAAAGTGTAAATATGTAAAAGTTTAGAGGCAAAATTGTAATTTTTCAAAAGTTTGAGTTAGGGACTGTTTTGAGTAGTACATTAATAAATAAGTGAAATGTGATGTTTTAGACCCCGAAAAATGAGATTTAGACCTAGAACGGGAGGAAAATCGAAAATTGAAAATCGAGAAAGTTGGTAAATTGCCGTTTCTGGATCCGAGGTAAGTTGGTGTGTAAATAATAATGCAATAATGTCGTAACGTATGTTTGAAACCTAAATTGTGGTATTAAATTGATTTTGTTGAATTACATGTTTTGTATATTATGTTGGTGAATTGATTTAATAATAATGTTTATGATAAAAGGTCACATAGGTGACATGGAAAATGGGTCGAAATGTTGTGCTTAAAGGTGTTTTCTATGACTATGGTTATTATGTGAAATGGAAAGTTGATATGTAAATAATGCATTTATTTTACTTGTTCAATAATTATTTTGCTAGATATTATAGAAATCATTGGGTGATAACTATAATATGAAAATGTATGGAATGTGAAATTCTTGATTGAACCTTCGGAAAACCGAGAGATACGGACAATATGTAGCTAGGTCACACGAGTTGTAACAACCTAAAAATCTGAGTATCGATATATTGTATGTTTTGGTGTTTAGCTTATGAATGAAAATTTTCTTTTCTTCTTTTTCGTGTTTATTATAGCCTTGAAAAGGGCATAGAATTATTCGGGTATAGAATAATTTTTAGTATTGAGAATTTAGTGAAGTGGATCAAGTGACCCTGATACTTAAGTTAATTTAAGTGTCTAAAATTAGCATAAGTTGAGCTATTGGCAAAGTGGTGTTGGCGCATGAGTAATTGCATGAGGGGAGATGTTCGAATCCCTTGGATAGCAATTAGATGACTTTTATTTTTGCACTTGTATGGCAAGTGTCGGTCAAGCAATACTTATGGTAAGGATGGACTTTTTCATTTATGGAAAGTAGATTAAGGGAATAAGGTAAGTTCTAACTTGAGGTATGGAATCAAGTAATTTTGGTATGATAAGGGGACATAAGGCTTGGATTAAGGAATGAAGTCCTAAGCTTATGGTAAGTTAGGGGGACATAAGGCACTCATTATGGGGTGTGTTTTGGAAAGTTTGGCATGGCCAACTTGTCCATAAACTTGGACGGCATTATGGTCTAGCGGGTGGCCGAATTTTTGTGGTAGACTTTGGTGAGGATGAGTGGTTGGGTGTATTCCCATTTGGTCATTTTTGTACTTCCAAAACACCTTTTCTTTTGTAGCCGAAATGTCTTAAGGGGGTTTAGGTGCATTTCAGGTTTCTTTTCTTTTCCAAGTGTTGTGCCGAAAATAGTAGTCAGAATACTTTCAAAACCTATTTGCTTAAGCCAAATTTCAGAAGACCATTAAAGTCACATTTAGCCTCTTTTTCGTCTTCTCTTTGCTCTCCATAAGATCAAACCCATCACTTTCTATTCTCTTTTCTTTTAACTTATTCTAGCCGAAACCTCTCTCTCTCAAAGTACACCATTGCCGAATTCTTCTAGCCTTCTCCTATACTACTTTTCTTCCTCTCAAACTCAATTCTATACCTATTCTTTTGGTGGCCGAATATTCCATCTCCATTTGGGAGTCTCAGCCGAATCTTATAGTCCCTCATTCTCTCTTCTTTTTCGTAAACTCCAAAAGCCGAAACATATTACTGTCTAGCCGATTTCTTCATCTATTTCTCCTTCAAATTTAGCCACTTTTCTATAGTAGCCGAATCTCTTTGTGTTTCCAAGCAAGGGTGAAATCGATCTCAACGTTAGGGGTAAGGGTTAACTGTCATTCGATTTTCTTTCTTTTTCTTTTGGATTAGCCGAAATCTAGGGATCTAATCTCTATATATTTTCTCTTTGGGCGAAACCTTGAAGGAGGATTTCGGGATCCTTTTGTAGCCGATGATTAAGGGGAGATTATTTGGGATTTGAGTATCCAAGAACAAGTGATATTTCGGGATTTAGACAATCAAGGTAAGGGGTCTTAATATTCGGCCAAAGGCCATATTGTCTATTAAGGTTGGCCGATTCTGACTTTGGTCTTATAGGGGGAGTCAACTGTGAAAAAGAAGGAGTGTCGGTATCGATAGTATCGTACTCACTGTTATCAGGTGTGTAGCCCTACACTAAATTTCCGATAGATTGATAGTATTAATGTTAGTATGTGTTAATAAGAAATATGTATGATAATGGTCGCGGGTACCATTCAGTGGTACATGGTATTCAGGTATGTTAACCCCTAATACTTCGTTAATAATGTTATAAGCACGGATATGAAATGTGTATGACTCCGTTATGATTTTGGGGTATAATGCATAAAATCCGAATAATATGTATGTTGCATGGGCATATGGGTGATTTTATTAAAGGGGAAGTGTTTCCGGTGGTTTTTACCACATTATCCGGTGACTTATGTCACAATATTATGTATCCGGTGACTTCGGTCACATATTATGAATCCGGTGACTCTGTCACAATTATCCTGTGGCCATGCCACAATTTATAAGGGCAATGTGCAGTTGACTGCAGCGGCTACCTTCGATGGTGTGTAGCGGATGGAGGGTCAATTTAGTAATCCCCACGGTGTGATTGACAGGTACGGGTGGTGTGTAGCGGATGGATATCTAGGTGGGCTCGGGATTGCATGTCATTTCATATGTATATGTGATTTAATCTGTTGTTATTTGATTTGCTATGTTATAGGCTTATGGTTAAATGTGATTAAAATGGGCTTTGCCAAAATGTTATCGTTAAAGCTATGATCGATTGGGCTTTTAGTGTACAGTTACGCATTGAGTCTGTTGACTCACCCCTCGTGGGATATCTTTTATAGGTGACACTTAGCGTGATTGACCGGGTCAGCGAGGACTAGGTGGTGGCTATGCTCAACTCAGTATTTCGGGTTTCCTTTTTATTAAACTTACTGCGTTTTCTTTTATTATTTCGGGATTTATTTTGGGTTATGTTTTTGTAATAAGGCCACCATTAGCTGTGTTATTTATACGTTTTAAATTTTTATTCTGCTACGATCAACTTCAACTAAATGATTAAATATTTCCGACAAACAACTCAAACTGTTTTGACATCTAAACACCTACGGTTTTCAAAATAATAGTAAGTTCTAAATTTGGTTTTCTTTTAACTTCTAAATTTTTCTAAAATCATAAATATAATGTTTTAATAAGATACAAACTTATTTAACAACACAATTTTCAACGCAACCACTAAGTAGATCTATTTTATACGAAACCATCATATTTTCTTATAAAACAAACGAGATTTAAATGAAGTTTTACTCGAGGAACATACCAGATCCGGTCAGGGCTTGTGGGCTAGGTTTAGGGTGTTTCACGAGTGATAAGGGACCTTCACCGTGTGCAGAAGAAAGCTACGAGATGGCAAAATTTGATATGTATCTAGGCCACATGGATGATAAGGGACTTTCACCATGTGTGCAAGAAAGCTACGGGATAATAATTTCATATGTAACTAGGTCACATGTGTAATACTGTGTGTATACCATGTGTACAAGAAAGTTACGGGTTATGAGTAGCCAGGTCACATGAGTGGTTCCTAGTGTTGGACACCATGTAGACAAGAAAGCTACAAGATGGAATGGCTAGGTCACATGGGTGATAAGAGACCTTCACCATGTGTACAAGAAAGCTGAGTTATGTGTAGGTGGAGCTATGTGCTGAGACCACCGAGTATCGGGTGTTTTCCGAAGGGGTTCAACGAGATAAATTACTAATGGTGGTTGGTACGATCATGTTATGAATAAGTGCAAGAGTGAATGTGATCAATTAAGAAATGTGGAAAATGTACGTGTGAGCAAGGGTGCATGTGACTATGTGTATATGTGCATAATGTGTTTGGTATGTGATACGTGATTGAAATTGTGGTAAGGCTGATATGGTGTGAGCGCCATTATGAGTACTCGTAAATATTGGTGATGATTATTCATTTGTATGGCTAGTATTGAACATGCTTGGTGTTATGTGTGCATATATGGAAGTAATATAAAGAAAACATGAGAGAGTAAATTTTTCAGTAAAATAGATTGAAACAGCAGCAGTTACGTGATTTTGAAAAATCACCATAAATAGTAAAATTTTAATTATGTGTTGTATGAGATATTTATTTAAAGCTTATTGAGTCTATTTTCATATAAAAGAAACATAGAAAGAAAAGGATTTGTATATTTTGAGATATTTAGATTTTTGTGAGACTGATTCAGAGTGATTTCGAGATCCCCTGTTCTGACTTGGAAAAATCATTGAAAATTGTAAAAAAAAATAATTTTGGGACGTAATTTATATGGTTAGATTTCCTATTGAGTTTATTTTTATAAGAAACAAACTAGAACATAATTTAAATTTTGTACGAAAAGATAATTAAATTTTAGCGAAGAATGGCCGGAACTGTTGGACAGCAGAATAGGGGGGACTTTGAAGCATAAACTGTACTAATTGGCTAAACCAAAAATTCTGAAAATTTTATAGTAATAAAATATTTGAGTCTAGTTTCAGAGAAAATTATCGGATCTTAATTTGGAGTTCCGTAACTCAAGATATAAATAATTTAGTAACTGTGACTCGAGTAGACAGCTTGAGATGAACATGAATAAAAAGTGGAACTATGTGCAATTATGATTGTATTATCTTGAGAACATATTGTGAAGATTTATAAAAGTCTGTTAATAAATCACTTATTATTTACATATTACTTACTAAGCTTTATAGCTTACTTCCCTTCATTTCCCAACTCTTATAGGGTTGTATGCTAACTCGAGTTGGAGATCGCCGGAGATGTAATCACACTATCAAGCTATCATCGTGGGGTAAAAGTGAATACAAACCTCTTAAGTTTATGGCATGTATAGGGGACTTAGTCATTTGTATATGTTATAATTGGTTTAGCTTAAAATGTTGGCCTTTAATATTTAGCAGCTCATTTTGTATAATTTGGATGAAATTTTATGACTCGGTTTAATACGTTTACAAGTGTATGTGTTTTGGTAATGCCTCGTACCCTATTCCGGCGTTGAATACGGGTAAGGGGTGTTACAGGATTTGTGGTTCCAAAATCTCTGTTTCGATTTAGCTAAAATCAGGCTGTTACATATAACAAAAAGACCAAGTCACTATACATGCCATACATTTAAAATGCTCAGACCATTAATACTCAAAATGAGAGTTTGATAGTGTGATCCGAATCTTTGACGATCTCCAATTCTGAGTTAGCTTCGCGACACTATTAAAACATAGAAAATAAACGGAGTAAGCTATATAGCTTAGTAAGCTCGTATGCAAGAAATAATCAATCCTTACCATGCACATAACATTCAAATAATATAACATAATTAATGTAAACCTACCATAATTTCATGATCATAATCTATTCCATCACAAAACTTACCTTGTAACAGCCCGATTATGGGCTAGTCAGAACATGGTTTCGAGACCACTAAACCGAGGTTAAGAAAAATTATTTTGATGTTATTTTATGTGCTATGGTATTATTATAAGGCTATGTGAAAATCTTGGTGCTTTAATTTGAGCGATAGCATGCTTAGTTGTGAAAAAGGACTAAATCGCATAAAGTGCGAAAGTTCCATTACAAGTGGTAGAGGTGTCTAATAGCCAAAGACTGTCAATTGGAGGTCCTTAAAGTGATATTATGCCATTAAACTAGTGATGGTCGGCCATATAGGGGCTAGGGGGACAAGATTTTTAATGTTGGTCAAATTTGGTGGAAATTAGGTAATAAAAATGAATAAAATAAGATGAATAAAAGATGTTATCATATTTCACTATTCACTCTTCATCTTCCACCGAAAATTACAAGCTTAGAGGGGTTTTGAATGCTTTAAATTTCAGCCAAGATATCTCCCTACAAGTAAGTGATTTTGGTGGTGTTATTTGATAATTTTCGTACTTTTGGAGTCCTCAAAGCTTAAGCTAGCTAATGAGGGGACTAATTTGTGATATGGTTGAAAGTCTAAGGACTTTCCATGAGAGTGTTTATGTTTTTAGCTGAGTTTTTATGGAAGGAAATGAATGTTAGGGAGATGAGAAACAACTTTTGTAAAAGGTGTTAGCATGAAAACACCTAATTAGGACTTGAATGCAAAGAATGAATTTGTGTCATAAATGCATGAAATAGATTGAATTGTGAATAGTTGTAAGAGAAATAAATGTTTAGCTAGGCTTCTCTAATGAGAAAATGTGTTGAAAAATGATTTACGAGCCTAGGGACAAAATCGTAATTTTTCCATAATACAAGGGCAAAATGGTCATTTTTGCCTAAGTGTAGATTTTGATGTGTTATGATCATAAAACGATCTAAATGAGTGAAATTTATTGTTATAGATCAAGAAGAGCGCGGAATCAACCTTGACCGGGGAAAAGGCAAGGTTACGGATTAAACCGCAAATTGAAACATTTTGCACCGAGGTAATTTTATGTGTAAACGATGCATTTTATATATACATTGTTGTTGCTAATTAGTGCATGGCACAATTGAGATCATGTATGATTCAAGTGGATTGAATGTGGTAGTTATTGAATAGTTTTCGTATGAATGATGAAATAGATATGTAAATGTGTAATATCAATACTTGACAGTGGGCTAAGTGCGATACCACCTTAGTACTGAATTACGATGGGTTGTGTGTGACACCATCGTCTATTTATCATTTGGTGGGCTATGTGCGATACCACAGTAACTATCCTTTTTGGTGGGCTAGGTGCGATACCACCCTAACAAAGACTGATGGTGGGCTAAGTGCGAAACCACCGAGTGATTGAATTATGAATGGTTGATTAAGAAATTGTGCTGTGTTGTAATATGTGATATTGTGGTGCTAACTGCAGGGAAGCATGTTAATGAATGTAAGCATGAAGCTTGTGATTTGGTTGGAAGGTGGTAAGGGAAGAAATGAGTAAGCATGATTATGAATGTGGATTGTTCTTATTTAGTATGTAATGTTATATATTGTTTAGCACATACTATAATGTTATTCGTTTACATGTAAACTTACTAAGCTCAAAGCTTACTCCCCTTTTCTTTTCCCTTGTCTTATAGAATTAAAGAGCCGGGTCGAGATACAAAGATAATTGGAAGATCGCCCACACTATCAGCTCACTTCGGTATATCTAGATTTAGTACATTTGAGTATGGCATGTATAGGGGCTAGACTAGGTATTTTGGCCAAGAGTGTGTTGGCCCCTTTGTTGAGAAACTCTTGTGTATATAGCCATAGTTGTTGGCTCTTTGTTATATCTATGGAAATATGAGGTTATTCATGGAAGTTTATATTGCAAAATATGATTTGTTTAGTGATATGTTGAATGGATTCATGTTGTGTGAGCTAGAGGGACGAAAAGAGCTTGACAAATAGCCTTGCTCTTGTCCACACGAGTAGGCACACCGGTGTGTGTCTAGGCCGTGTGTGACACACGGTCAGTCCTATGGGTGTGTGACTTGGTCATGTGTCCCCTGCATGTTGGTGTTGTAAGTTAGTGTCGACCACGGGCTAGCCACATGGGCTTGTGCCTAGGCCGTGTAACCTTTATAAGGTCGCTGACGTCACAAACAGAATACCCAAGTTTTTACATACGGGCAAGGACACGGGCGTGTCTAGGCCGTGTGGAGCACATGGGCCAAGCACACGGGCGTGTGTCCAGCCGTGTGAAAACCCCTTATAGGTTTGAAATGAAAATAAATCCTACACGGGGTAGGGACAGGGGCGTGTGTGACCACACGGCCTGCCCACACGGGCATGTCCCATTTCACATAGGCGTGTGGCCTCTGTTTAGGTGAAAAAAATTTAAGATCGCAAAAGTTTCCGGTTGGGTGCTGAAACCCCTCGTAAGTATGTTTAAGGCCTTGTAGGTCCTTAATGAGGTTGTTGTGATGATGATAGAGATATGTCACGTTGGGACTGAAAGTATATAGATTAAAGTTGTTGATTAAGTACGGTAATGCCTCGTGCCCGGTTCTGGCATATGATACAGGTAAGGGGTGTTACATACCTCATATTCACCATGTCAAACATTTAATAAGCATGAGCTTTATGTACATACCTGAGCCATCTCGAAATGAATTTACACATATTCTTATCTTTGACATACCCTTGAACCACTAGGAATAATAATGTCGGATACTCGGGAAAATTTGCAGACTAAATGCCACATATGTAGCCAAAGCTACCTAAGTCTCATATCACATAATCACTCACTCTCGAGCTATCGACAGGCCTGCTCACACAAGTTGTCAGTCAAGACGTAGCTATACGGTGCTGCTTACACAAGCTGTCAAGTACTTGCAACATATGCCAGTATACTCAGCCACCTGTAGGACGTACAAGACCAGCACCTGGATCACACAATCACATAACACATAATGAGCCTAATGACATGTCACTTGTATCCTACCCTACTCCTAAGGTTCAAATGGGATTTCTACTTTTCGATTCGTCTTCGGACTCGTTCATAGGATTAAGCTCATCCACATTATCAAGCATATAATTCCTGCAATATTAAAGCAATAAAATACAATCATGTTAAAGCTTATTTTTAACATACAAACTTACCTTGGTACAAAATGGCTAATTGTTCGATTTACTCCATAACTGTAACACCCCAAACCCGGCCCAGACGTTATGGCCGAATCTGGCGATATCATATTTAAGTGTTTTTCAAAAACATAGTTTCTTTGGAAAATCCATGCTCATTATTAAATCTCGTTTATAAATCTTAACAGAAATGTAGGGTATCTTGATCATTTAAAAACTCAAGTTGTTTTTAGCATAACGTTGATCATATTAGTTTGTTACTATATTTTAAAACAATGTTTGACGCGGAAGCTTTTATAGTAAGTTACGGAAACTTGGTGTTTTAAAAAAAAATTATCTCTTGGAAAAAAAATCGCGTCCTACTACTACTCAGATGTGAATTAAAATAAGTAAAATCCCCAAATTAAAAGTTAAAATTTAAAGAGGCCTTAGTACATAACAAATTCCCAAATTAAATTTAGGGGAAATAAAACTAAAATATAAAGCAAGTGCGGTAGTGTGGCCACCTCCGAATCCCTCGCAGCACCGATCCGCCTAAGATTGGGGATTACCTGTACAGATAAACAGAGAGGTGAGTTTACAAAAACTCAGTGTGTAACCCCATGTAAGTAAATAGCCAATGCAATTACAGTCTAGGCCTAAGCCCAAATCAATAACAGTTCAGTTCAGTTGGGCCTTAGCCCATTACAGTATTAGTACCAGTGTGGGCCTTAGCCCATAGCAATATCAGTATCAGTGTATGCCTTAGCCCATTTCAGTGACAGTAACAGTTTAGGCATGCAATCAGAAATCCTACCCATCTAGCCTCTACACTCCACTCCGTCCAGCCCAACACTCCATATGGGGATAAAATCACCCACCCATCCCTACACTCCAAAAATTAGCACCGGTTGTGGCACTAAACAATATTTGCAGCAGGGCTACCAGTACAATACACTTCCTCCAATCATAATAATCCCATTCCCATGCAACATATCATACATGGATGCAACATATATATATATTGTGGCATGCTCGTATACAGTCATACATAACATAAGGCATACAGTCAATTAATATCATAAGGGCATAACAGTAATTTTATCAGTTTAGGTCTAGATATACTTACTGACCCATCAGTATGTCTACAGTCGTCTTGGCCCACATAGCCTAGAATTGGACTTGGCCATGTAAATTACACACCTTGGCCCAATAATCTCCACACGTTTATGTGATTTACCCATGTAAGGCCCACAAGCCCGTTGGGCCCACACAGCCAATTTTGGCCCAACGTGGCCCAAAACGACCTAAGACCATAAAATCACTCATCGTGGCCTCAACAGTCTAATGCCCACGTTTTATGCGTTCGTTTACCACACGAGCGAGCGCACGCTCGTGTAGCGTCAATTGTCATATTTTTTCAGCTTTTGCCGGTTTACAATTTGGCAGTGTTTACACACCTGGTTTCGATTCATCAAGAACAGTCCCTCAAGCACTCACCAACCTACATTTGGTCAATTGAACACCACTATCAGTCCTACTTTACGGTTAACACGAAACTCGAAATCAACAGTCCATTCATAGAATAGAATAGCGTTACCTTCAATCAAACCACTGTGATTCCCACGAACCTTAGCCTCTAGCGATTGATTAGGAGTTCCCTGAATCCTTCCTTAACTACCATACAATTTCTATCAGTTATCACTTACGGCGGAAGAAGAAAGGGAATAATGATTCGTTTATAGTACTTACCGAAAGAGCGCAAGAGAACCGAATAGTGGAAAGATTCGGCATTAGCACAGCCCCTCACACTCGATTAAAATCTGTTAAAAACAGTTAAACAAACCCCACTTTAGTAACTCAAAAGTCAAAACTTTAAGTGCCATACTCACTTACCGAAAAGAAAGGAGCAGAGTCAATCGGCAGGGGAAGAGGAATGGTTTCGACAGTGATCAGAACTAGAAATCGACAGCACAACACTTGAGGGAGAGAAAGAAGAGAATCGGTTTAGGGGAGAAGAGGTTTCGACAGAGAGAAAAGAAAAAATGAAAGAGGAAAGAAGGTATATTCAGCCAGTAGAAGATTTACTTGAGAAAAGAATAAGAAGAGGCAATATTCGGTCAAAGAAAAGTTGTCAAAATAGGAAAGATGTGAGACAGAAGAATATGTCGAAATCCCCTACCACATTCGTGTTGGTTCGCCGGTACCCCATGGCGCAGCAGAATAAAATTAGATCCGGCGGTCCAAATCATGGATCCATGTGTGAGGAACAAATCGAGGTGAAATAAAGGTTTCGAAATTACCAAAACTTCAATCTGAGTAGACAGCGACGCCTTGGCAACAAGAGTTTTGATCTACTGTCGAATCAAGCCTCAACCTTTTCCGATGTCGGCCTCTACGTAATCCACCCGGTTTGACTATGAACAGAAGAAATCTCCAAAACTGTTTTGGAGGCTTATTTGCTTGACGGCTGCTAGACCTAACAAGCAATCACTTAGGGTTTTCATATTGAGTTTTGTCTCCTTTTAATACCTTTTATAATGGGTGCCTTTCTCATTGGGCCTTTTATAATAGGTATCCTCTTAATTGGGCCTTTTATAATTGGTATCTCTTGAATGTATTACAAGATTAAATAAATACAATAAAGTTTTTAACCGAAAATTATAATTACATTAATTATATCTGAAAATTATAATTACATTAATTATAATAAGGATTCCGGTAAACTATATTTATTTAAATTTATATATGAATCAAATTCATATATTAATAAAATTATGTTATCATTATGTGTACAACATCCTTGTACATATAATATGTTCAATATTTGATTGCCCAATTAAATTAATTCTTTAATTAATTTAATTTATGTGACAACCAAGCACAATACCAACTATATTTTATTCCGTTCATTTCAACCATAGGGTGTGACCCTGTAGGTTCTTGCAACGTTAGCAGTAATACTAGAACGATTCTATTGTCACAGACAATGAGTGGCATCTAGCAATGCATCATTGCTACCTAAGTTACAAGAAGTCATGATTCGACATAACCTTTCGTGATTAACCTTTCATGCATTAATCCTTAAGTCCTTTATCTCTGGAACGGATACAAGTCATGGGATAGTCACACTTGCATAGTCCATCCCATGTTTCTTGATATCTTGAGTAGACTATGATATACAAATTAGTATGACATCTCATATCAACTTATTTGAGCATGGCCATGCATTTCTAGTCTCACTCAATCAAGTGGCCTAAGATATTACTCCTATTATGTAGGAGGGACTTATCCTTTATTGATCAACCATATCCCTCTACATAGATTGTGGTATATCCAACATCAGCCTTTATAGAACAACCTGTTACAGTTACGTTTGACTGTATCAAAATATACAACTCACGATGCTGGGATAATAATGATCTCAAGTCTGAGGATCATATACATATTAATCACTATGAGTAATGTTGTGACAATTACATAATAATCCAAGAAACATACTCATAGCGGGTCAATCCAATATGTTGTTCTCTAACACACATATTCATGCATTGATTTTGACACTCCATATCAATGACAACTCTTTATCATCAATCAACTACATGTTAGTCTTAATGCATTATTATCGTCCTAGTCAACAATAATACTCGACTAAGGATCTTTTAAGAATAATCATATTATTCTCAGGACATTATTATAAAACAGTTTATCTATACACACAGAAAGAAAAACTGAAATAATAATGACAACGCTTTATATTAATAAACATGGTAAATTAAGTATGTTATTACAACCATCTCATGATTGATCTTTGGGCATACTCTTACAATCTCCCACTAGCACTAAGACCAATCACTCATATATCTAATACCAAGTGACTTAGTGTGACGATCATGCTTCTGCTGTGTCAGAGGCTTGGTCAGGGGATCAGTGATGTTATCATCTGAAGGTACTCTGCATATCTCTACATCCCCTCGATCGATAATCTCTCGATTAAGATGGTAGCGTCTAAGTATATGTTTGGATCGCTGGTGAGATCTAGGTTCTTTAGCTTGTGCAATAGCTCCATTGTTATCACATCGGAGTTCTATAGCATCTGATATGCTAGGCACAACCCCTAGTCCAGTAATGAACTTCTTGATCCAAACTGCTTCTTTTGCTGCCTCATTGGCTGCAATATACTCGGCCTCTGTTGTAGAATCGGCTACTGTACTTTGCTTTGAACTCTTCCAGCTCACAGCACCACCATTAAGGCAAAACACAAAACCTGATTGCGATCGAGAATCATCCTTGTCGGTTTGGAAGCTGGCATCAGTGTAACCTTTTACACTTAACTCTTCCTCACCTCCATATAATAGGAACGTATCCTTAGTTCTTCTTAAGTACTTAAGGATACTCTTGACTGTGGTCCAGTGACCTTCACCGGGATCTACTTGATACCTGCTCGTCATACTTAAGGCATACAGACATCTGGACGGGTACATAACATAGCATACATGATAGATCCAAAGCAGAAGCATATGGAATTTTACTCATACGTTCTCTCTCTTGTGGAGTTGAAGGACACATTTCTTTCGAGAGTGAAATACCATGTCTCATAGGTAGGAATCCTCTTTTAGATTCTTCCATACTGAACCTTTTCAGTACTTTATCTATGTATGTACTTTGGCTTAGACCTAGTAGTCGTCTTGATCTATCTCTATAGATCTTGACTCCTAAGATATAAGTGGCTTCGCCCAAGTCCTTCATAGAAAAACAACTTCTTAACCAAGTTTTAATAGACTGCAAGGTAGTTATGTCATTTCCCATGATAAGTATGTCATCCACATATAGTACCAAGAATGTGATAGTGCTCCCACTAACTTTCTTGTAAACACATGGTTCATCTTCATTTTTGATAAAACCAAACTCTTTGATTGCTCATCGTTAAAACGAATATTCCAACTTCGAGAAGCTTGCTTTAATCCATAAATGGATCTTTGTAGCTTACATATCTTTCTAGCATCCTTTGGATTTACAAAACCTTCAGGTTGTGTCATATACACATCCTCTTCAAGTTTCCCGTTAAGGAAAGCTGTTTTGACGTCCATCTGCCAGATTTCATAATCATGAAATGCAGCTATGGCGAGCAAGATCCTGATGAATTTAAACATAGCTACAGGAGAAAAGGTTTCATCATAGTCAACACCATGAATTTGGCGAAAACCTTTAGCGACTAATCGCCCTTTGTATGTTTGTACATTACCATCCATGTCTATTTTCCTTTTGAAAACCCATTTGCACCCTATAGGTTTAACCCCTTCGGGTGGGTCAATCAAAGTCCATACTTGGTTTTCATACATGGAATCCATCTAAGATCTCATGGCCTCAAGCCATTTCTCAGAGTCTGGGCTCGTCACCGCTTCTTGATAAGTTCTAGGCTCATCTTGATCTATAAGAAGAACGTCACCATGCATTGTAATGAGAAATCCATATCTCTCAGGTGCACGGCGTTCTCTTAAAGATCTGCGCGGTGGTTGTGTTTCTATAGCAGTTGTTTGTTCCTCAATTTCTTGTGGAATTTGGTTTTGTTCAATCTCTGGTTCAGTGGTATCTTGTGATTCTTGAATTTCTTCAAGTTCAATCTTTCTCCCACTTCCTTTTCTAGAAGTAAATTCTTTCTCTAGGAAGACACCAGTCCGAGCAACAAAAATTTTGTTCTCAATGGGATTAAAAAAATAATATCCTTTGGTTTCTTTTGGATACCCCACAAAAATACACCTTTCAGATTTGGGTTCAAGCTTAGTAGACGTCTGACGTTTAACATAAGCTTCACAACCCCAAATTTTCATAAAGGACATACTAGGACGTTTCCCAGCCCACATCTCATATGGCGTCTTTTGAACCGATTTAGATGGAACACGATTTAGTATGAAGGCAGCAGTCTCAAGTGCATGTCCCCAAAAGGAAGTCGGTAGATCAGCATGACTCATCATGGATCGAACCATGTCTAACAAAGTTCGATTTCTTCTCTCAGATACTCCATTCCATTGAGGAGTCCCAGGAGGAGTAAGTTGTGAGACAATCCCACATTCTTCCAAAAGATCATCAAACTCTAGGCTCAAATACTCTCCACCTCGATCAGATCGAAGTGACTTGATAGTTTTGCCTAGTTGATTTTGTACTTCATTTTTAAATTCCTTGAACTTTTCAAGGGACTCAGACTTATGGCGAATGAGATAAACATACCCATATCTACTGAAATCATCAGTGAAAGTAATGAAGTAGTGAAATCCACCTCTGGCCTGTGTATTTATTGGTCCACATACATCAGAATGTATTAGGCCCAATAAATCACTAGCTCGTTCACCTTTTCCAGAAAAAGGAGATTTAGCCATTTTTCCCAATAAGCAAGATTCACATACTTCAAATTGTTCAAAAACAAATGAATTCAAGAGACCATCTCTATGGAGTTTGGATATGCGTTTCTCACTTATGTGGCCCAAACGACAATGCCAAAGATAAGTTTGATTTGAGTCATTTATTTTAGATCTTTTAGTATTTATGTTGTAAATGGGATTCGTTTGATCTAAAATATAGAGGCCATTAATCAATTGTGCCGAACCATAGAAAACATTATTGAGATAAAATGAACAACAATTATTCTTAATAATTATCTCAAAACCAATTTTGTCTAAACAAGAAATTGAAATAATGTTTTTAGTCAAACTGGGCACAAAATAACAATCCTCTAAACATAAATCAAGTCCACTAGGCAAAGATAAAATATATGTTCCCACAGCTAATGCAGCAACTTTTGTTCCATTTCCAACTCGTAGGTCCACATCTCCTCTAGCCAAAGTCCTACTCCTTTGTAGTCCCTGTACAGAAGTACAAATATGAGAACCACAACCAGTATCTAATACCCAAGAAGTAGTAGTTGATAAATTAATATCAATAACATAAATACCTGAAGCAGACATTCCGCTTGCTTTAGCCTTCTTGACTTCTTCAAGATAGGCAGGGCAGTTCCGTTTCCAATGTCCAGTCACACCACAATGAAAACAATTTCCTTCCTTAGACACCCCACCTTTAGGTTTCAGTGCAGCCTTTCCTTTTCCAAATTTGGGCTTACCTTTGCCCTTGGGCTTTGTTTGAACTTTGGCCTTTCCCTTGCCCTTGTTATTACGGACCATCAGTATGGGCTTGGGTCCAACCTTTTTCAAGTTGCCTTCAGCAGTTCGTAACATACTGAGCAATTGTGGTAGAGTCTTGTTAATTTCATTCATATTGAAATTGAGGACAAACTGGCTGTAGCTATCCGGCAACGATTGTAAAATAACATCAGTGGCCAACTCTTGGCTTAATGGAATCCCAAGCTTAGACAGGCTTTCAATATAGCCAATCATCTTAAGGACATGAGGTCCTACTGGGCTTCCTTCAGCCAACTTACATTGGAATAAGGCCTTAGAGATATCAAACCTCTCTTGCCGTGCTTGTCCCTGATAAAGTTCTTTCAGGTGCTCGATCATATCATAAGCAACCATGTCCTCATGTTGCTTCTGAAGTTCAGGATTCATAGTGGCAAGCATAAGACATCCAACATCTATCATGTCATCGAGATACTTCTTGTAAGCATCTCTATCAGTCCTCGAGGCATTAGCGGGTGGTTCATTAGGAAGTGGTTGTTCAATGACATATAATTTCCGTTCTTGTTTAAGGACAATCCTTAAGTTACGGAACCAATCAAGAAAATTCAA
Source organism: Gossypium australe (assembly GCA_005393395.2). Lineage (NCBI taxonomy): Eukaryota > Viridiplantae > Streptophyta > Magnoliopsida > Malvales > Malvaceae > Gossypium > Gossypium australe. Next base: position 20,099,604 of record CM016615.1, read on the forward strand.
ACCATTCAATTTGTCCTTCTCAAGGACCGATCGCAATGAGAGTGTGCTAGTGTTTGCAGCCATAATATATCTACAACAATTAAATATGCATGTGAGTAAATTTACCAATTTTATATCAATCATTAAAAAGACTTTATTAAATGATATTCCCACTATTTTATTTCAAAATTAATAACCCTCGTATATTAATTTCAGAAAAACTTTCTCAAAAGTATTTCTAGTAGGTTAAGGATCCATATTTCACCACCTCTTAAGTCAGCTTTGGCTTTACTCTTAAGATTATGGTTATTTAGGTAAGCAACATTTGCTAATTACATCATATGTAACTCCTAATATTTGGTGAACAACTCTTGTTCTAATCATCTTATGATTTATCCAATTTACTTGCCTCTAGGTTTCTAATCCTATTAGAGTAACCTCGTTAAGTCATTAACCAATTTTTAAACAGCGAATATCACTTGTTTATTCTTCGCGTTTAACCAAGATAAATACTAGTACTTCACTTTGGCAGAACCTACATAGTATTGATCGAGGCCTTAAAGAGGGCAAAATTGGAAGGCCATGTTGACTTAATATTTTAATAGAGGGATTTTATTAAGGTTGTTGCATCTCACCAATTATGGTCTACTTTAGCCCATTTAGTCTTCTAATCGATCTCATCAATTAATAGGGTTTATTATCAACAAGGTTTATTATCATCCATAGCATCTCATACATGAATAAATAAAGCAATAAATAAATGCAATAGTTATAGCCCATAAACTAAAGTGGTTCAACCCAAGCCAATGGGAAAACCAAAAGGAAACCTAAAGGTGTAAGCCCTTTCACAAGCTATCATTCACAATCATTGTCCCACCTTCCTTCTTGTTTGGCCCACAGCAACTCTTGCAAATTACAATATGCAGAAACTCATTTTACATACGAGGGAATAAGATGAGAAGAGAAATACAAGAGAATAGTAGCAAGGCACGACACGCAGGCCGTAATTTAAAAAAAATACAACCTTTTATCGAATGGGTCATTGGGCTATAACTATGCATTTCAAACACCGTGCATGTCAAAAATAGCATACATAATTCAATGCTTTATTTTTTTGCTAAGGTGAATTACAAAATATCCTTTCAACCTTTTGTGCCCCATCAAGTTTATAAATTTCTTTTATTAACAATTTTTTTGCGGGGGTCTGAGGATGTCGGAGGAAGCGGGCCGAAGGCCTCCGGCCGCCCCCGCGGTATGGACCAGGGGTGCGGGGGCGGAGCCCCCACGGTGCGAATCGCATACCCCAGTCAAATGAAGCCTCACGATTTGATAAATTTTTATCAACAGAATCGTGTTTTTAGGATTTTAATCCTTGAGGTTTCATATCGGAACAACCCTTGTTCCACTAGCCAGTTAACACTTACTGGAAACTATAAATACCACCGCCGCATTATTACAGATTTGTTAATAGTTAACAGTAATAACATAAAATCGAATAGGCCACAACACCATGATTAACATTTAATCAATTACCGAAAGGAACAATTATCAGATTATGCTTAAACGATTTAAACAATCGAAAATATAATAAGATCAAAACATGTATCTCATACAATTGCATCACCCAAGTATTTAAACCCGAGTTCGTATCACACAAGTGGCTCTGATACCACTGATGGTTCGCCGGTACCCCATGGCGCAGCAGAATAAAATTAGATCCGGCGATCCAAATCATGGATCCATGTGTGAGGAACAAATCGGGGTGAAATAAAGGTTTCGAAATTACCAAAACTTCAATCTGAGTAGACAGCGAGGCCTTGGCAACAAGAGTTTTGATCTACTGTCGAATCAAGCCTCAACCTTTTCCGATGTCGGCCTCTACGTAATCCACCCGGTTTGACTATGAACGGAAGAAATCTCCAAAACTGTTTTGGAGGCTTATTTGCTTGACGGCTGCTAGACCTAACAAGCAATCACTTAGGGTTTTCATATTGAGTTTTGTCTCCTTTTAATACCTTTTATAATGGGTGCCTTTCTCATTGGGCCTTTTATAATAGGTATCCTCTTAATTGGGCCTTTTATAATTGGTATCTCTTGAATGTATTACAAGATTAAATAAATACAATAAAGTTTTTAACCGAAAATTATAATTACATTAATTATAATAAGGATTCCGGTAAACTATATTTATTTAAATTTATATATGAATCAAATTCATATATTAATAAAATTATGTTATCATTATGTGTACAACATCCTTGTACATATAATATGTTCAATATTTGATTGCCCAATTAAATTAATTCTTTAATTAATTTAATTTATGTGACAACCAAGCACAATACCAACTATATTTTATTCCGTTCATTTCAACCATAGGGTGTGACCCTGTAGGTTCTTGCAACGTTAGCAGTAATACTAGAACGATTCTATTGTCACAGACAATGAGTGGCATCTAGCAATGCATCATTGCTACCTAAGTTACAAGAAGTCATGATTCGACATAACCTTTCGTGATTAACCTTTCATGCATTAATCCTTAAGTCCTTTATCTCTGGAACAGATACAAGTCATGGGATAGTCACACTTGCATAGTTCATCCCATGTTTCTTGATATCTTGAGTAGACTATGATATACAAATTAGTATGACATCTCATATCAACTTATTTGAGCATGGCCATGCATTTCTAGTCTCACTCAATCAAGTGGCCTAAGATATTACTCCTATTATGTAGGAGGGACTTATCCTTTATTGATCAACCATATCCCTCTACATAGATTGTGGTATATCCAACATCAGCCTTTATAGAACAACCTGTTACGGTGTACGTTTGACTGTATCAAAATATACAACTCACGATGCTAGGATAATAATGATCTCAAGTCTGAGAATCATATACATATTAATCACTATGAGTAATGTTGTGACAATTACATAATAATCCAAGAAACATACTCATAGCGAGTCAATCCAATATGTTGTTCTCTAACACACATATTCATGCATTGATTTTGACACTCCATATCAATGACAACTCTTTATCATCAATCAACTACATGTTAGTCTTAATGAATTATTATTGTCCTAGTCAACAATAATACTCGACTAAGGATCTTTTAAGAATAATCATATTATTCTCAGGACATTATTATAAAACAATTTATCTATACACACAGAAAGAAAAACTGAAATAATAATGACAACGCTTTATATTAATAAACATGGTAAATTAAGTATGTTATTACAACCATCTCATGATTGATCTTTGGGCATACTCTTACAATTCGGCCTCTGAAGCAAAAAGACAAAAACACCAAAGGGAAAAACAAAATGAGGCATACCACTCTTGGCCGAATTCTTGAGTACCTAGAGTCCACTTTCGGCACAACATTCCCTCTCCCCTCATCCCTTGATTTTCTCCTAAAATCCCTTTTCAAACCTTTCCATCTGATCACACCTCCCCTCAACCACTCAATTTGAATTCCTCTCAACCACTTCAGTGTTTCAGTCAAACTACAACTCCCCCCACGGCACAGCAGCAAAAATACTCTCTTACTTCCACCAAGATTCGAACCTTAGTCTACTGGCATAGATAATAAGCCACTTACCCCCTAGACCAGCAAGCTTTTTATGTCTTGCTTTACCCTCAATAATATAAAAGCCTACTAACTATAGGAAAATGTTTATTCCCTAAAAATAAAACTTTTTGCACAAGCCCAGGCTCAAACCCAGGACTTCTCAGACACTCCCAAAAACATACAAATCACTTAACCACTGAAGCAAACATGTATTTATTTTACAAACATACAAAAAATAAATACGTAGATTTTGGGGTGTTACAACTCTACCCCCCAAAAGAAAATTTCAGCCTCGAAATTTACCTGATCAAAACAGACGAGGGTATTGTTGATGCATCGCCTCTTCGGGCTCCTACGTGGCCTCCTCTGAACTGTGATTGCGCCAAAGTACTTTAACCAGTGGGATAGACTTCTTCTTCAAGACTTTCACATCACGATCTAAGATCTGAACTGATTCCTCCTCAAAGTCAGGTCCGGTCTAACCTCAATCTCCTCAGTCGAAATCACGCGTGTGGGATCAGAGGGATAACGCCTCAGCATAGAGACGTGGAACACATCATGAATCTGATCCAACTCTGGAGGTAACTCAAGTTGATAAGCAACCGGTCCCACACGCTTTAGTATGTGATAAGGCCTAGTAAATCTAAGGCTTAGCTTGCCCTTCCATCCAAATCTCAGTACCTTCTTCCATGGTGAGACCTTAAGAAAGACAAAGTCCCCCACAGAATACACAATCTCCTTGGGCTTCAAATCTGTATACGACTTCTGTCTATCTGATGCTGCCTTCAATCGATCTCGAATTAATCTAACTTTGTCCTTGGTATCAGAAACCAAATTAGGGCCCAGAACATGCCGCTCGCCCAACTCAGTCCAACACGTAGGAGTACGACACCTACGACTATATAACGCCTTGTAAAGTGCCATCTGTATGCTAGACTGGTAGCTGTTGTTATACGCAAACTCTACCAATGGCAAATAATCTTCCCAACAGCCTCGGAAATCTATTACACAACACCTTAACATATCTTCCAGTATTTGAATCACCCTTTCTGATTGACCATCTGTCTAAGGATGAAACGCAATACTGAAGTCCAATCTTGTACCCAAAGCCTCGTGTAACTTCTTCTAGAACTAAGACATGAAGCGAGGACCTCTATCTGATATGATGGAAAATGGTACCCCGTGCAGTCTCACTATCTTAACCACATACAGTTTAGCCAGCTTCTGCAAAGAGTAATCAGTACGAACTGGTATGAAATGGGCTGACTTGGTCAACCGATCCACGATAATCTATACTACATCCTTCTTAGTAGGCGTTAAGGGCAGCCCACTAACGAAGTCCGTAGTTACTCTCTCCCACTTCCAAAGTGGAATTTTAACTGGCTGAAGCAACTCTGAAGGTAACTGATGTTCAGCCTTAATCTGCTGGCAAGTTAGACACTTACTCACAAAGTCGGTGACTTCATGCTTAAGACCTAGCCACCAATATAACTCACGAAGGTTTCCGTATATTTTATTCCCACCGGGATGCATAGCATAAGGACTACTATGCGCCTCTCGCAGTATGGAATACCTCAAATCAGTATCCCTTGGTACACACCTCCCACGAAAACACAGTACCCTTCGCTATTAAGTCCAAAATCTAAAGTTTCCCCACTCTCAATCTGTTGGAATTGAGGACCCAAAGACCCATCCTTCAACTGTTTACCCTTAATCTGTTCAATCCACGACTATTTAACTTGAAGTTTGGCCAACAAACTACCATCATCAAATAAGCTGAGGCGAGCAAACATCGCCCTCAAATCCGTCATAGCCCTACGGCTCAGTGTGTCAGCCACCACACTGGCCTTGCTAGAATGGTATTCAATCGAGCAGTCATAATCCTAAGTAGCTCAATCCATCTACGCTGCCTAAGATTTATCTCCTTCTGAGTGAGGAGATATTTGAGGCTCTTGTGATCTGTGTAAATGATACACTTTTTACTGTCTAGGTAATGCCTCTAGATTTTCAGTGCGAATACCACAGCGGCCAACTCCAAGTCATGTGTCGAATAATTTGCCTTGTGAGACTTAAGCTGGCGAGACGCATATGCCACTACCTTACCCTCTTGCATCAACACACATCCCAAACTGACATGTGATGCATCGCTGTAGACAGTGAATTCTTTCCCAAACTCTGGATGTATCAAGATAGGGGCCTCCGTCAGAACCTTCTTAAGTTTCTCAAAACTCTCTTGCTGCATATAAGTCCAGACAAACAGTGCCCCTTTACGCAACAATTTAGTTAGAGGTGCAGCAATCAACGAAAACCCCTCAACAAAATGTTTAGAATACCCTGCCAGACCCAGAAAACTTCAAATCTCAGATACCGTCTTAGGCGACTTCCAACCCAAAATAGCTTCAATTTTTCCATGATCAACTCTAATCCCTTAAGTAGATACCACATGGCCCAGAAATGTTACCTCTAGTAGCCAGAATTCACACTTGCTGAACTTAGCGTATAATTGTTTCTTCCTCAGAATCTGCAAAATAACTCGGAGATGTGTGTCATTTTATCCTCAGTTCCCGAATACACCAAGATGTCATCTATAAAAACCACTACGAACCGATCCAAATAAGGTTGGAACACTCGATTCATCAGGTCCATAATAGCTGTTGGTGTATTCGTCAGTCCAAACGGCATCAGAAGGAACTTGTAATGACCATAACGAGTCATTAACACTGTCTTATGAACATCAGCCTCTTTGACTCTCAGTTGATGGTACCCTGATCGGAGATCAATCTTAGAGAAGACCAAAGCTCCTCGAAACTGGTCGAATAGATCATCAATCCTTGGCAGGGGGTACTTATTCTTAATAGTTAGTTTATTCAGTTGTTGGTAGTCGATGCACATACGCATGGATCCATCCTTCTTTTTCACAAATAACATCGGTGCTCCCCATGGAGACACACTAGGGCGAATGAACCCTCGATCCAATAACTCTTGAATCTGAGCCTTACTCCACTAGCTCCTTCGGTGCCATTCTATAGGGAACGATGGACACCAGAGCTATACCTGGTAAGAGCTCAAACCCAAATTCAACTTCACAGTTTGGGGGTAATCCAGGTAGTTTACCGGGAAAAACATCTAAAAAATCTTTGACTATTCTGATATCTTTAACAAACGGAACCTCAGAATCAACACCACTGATGTAGGCTAAATACGCCTCATAACCCTTACGAACCAACTTCTTGGCCCTCAGGGTAGAAATCACATTTGACAAATAATTCCGACGTTCCCCTATTACCACCACTTCATCACCTCCCACAGTTTTCAGTACCACCCATTTAGCAGCACAATCCAAATTCACTTGATGCTTAACCAGCCAATCCATGCCCAGTATTAAGTCGAATTCACCAAAAGGTAGTTCTATTAAGTCCGCAAAAAAGATGGTTTCTTGCACCTCCAAAGGTACATCTCTAAACAATTTTTTTTCTTTAACTGACTGCCCTAAAGGACTAAGCACAATAACCTCACTCGCAGTGGTTTCAACCATTAAACCCAATGTCTCAGACACTGACCATGCTATATACGAAAGCGTAGACCCAACATCAGTCAGTGCAGTATAAGGTACATTATAGATAAAGAATGTACCAGTAATAACATCTGGGGCGTCTCCGTCCTCTCGGCAACGTGCAGCACAAACCAGAGCTGGCTGCCTTACCTCAGTATGACCAGCACCTCTTCCCGGTGCTCCACAACCATAGCCCATACCATTTCTATCTCTGGCCTGACCACAACCTCTCGGTGGCTGAACAGTACCCTGACCTGTAGCTTGTATCTGCTCGGACCTCCATGGACAATCTCTTATATGGTGCTCTAATGAACCGCACCTCAAACATGCCCCAATCCTTTTCCAGCACTCGCCCTAATGGCGTTTACCACAGTCAACACATGGTTGTGGTGCAGTAGCAGCAATAGGGGCCCTAACTCTGACTGGCCCATCCATTCTGGAATTTTTATTCGGCCTCTGAATGGAACTTGAGGGCTTCGAATCCCACTTATTCCTACCCTGTTCTCTGTTCAGACACTCAGTACGCTTCACTTCTTCGGCGATCTTTGCCTTATCTATCAGCGTGGCAAAATCTTGCTCCCTCTGTGGAGCTATCAAAACTCTCAAACTATCCCTGAGGCCATCCTCGAAACGGACACACTGCTCATAATCAGTTGCCACCATCCCACGTGCATAGCGGCTTAATCGTAAAAATTCAGCTTCATATTCAGCCACTAATTTATCCCCCTGACTCAGATTTAAAAATTCCCTCCTCTGGGCATCCACATAACTAGCGCCCACATACTTCCCTTGGAAAACAGTCTTGAAGAATTCCCACGTCAATCGGTCAGCTTGAGTACCCTCTTTAACTGTAAGCTACCACTGATAGGCTTCATCTCGTAATAATGACACTGCACTTTTAGTTTTTACTCTGGGGTGCAGCCTAGGTCATCCATGATCCTCTCTGTGGCCTGAATCCAATATTCAGCCACGCTAGGGGCAACTCCAGCAATACCCCTAAAAATCTCAGCCCCATTAGACCAGAGTCGTTCTATCACCGACCCACAGCCCACAGTACCAGTATTGGGCCCAGCGACCCTCTCCAAAATTCGTAACATAGCTTGGGACAATGCGTCGTCCCCAGCCGCTCGATCGTGAGACCCAGTCTCAGTCACAGGTGAAGCCGATGCCTCTCTAGCTTCAGCGTTAGGCATGTGGCCCAATGACGAAGACCCAGCCCGAGCACATCTACGGCCTCCGCCACGACCTCTTGTACCCTTTCCACGAGTACCTCGGGTGCTCATTATCTATTTGCATATTATCCTTTTTTTAAAAACTTTTATGTATCAGTTTACAGTTCTAGTGTTGATTAACAGATATCTTATGGAAAGTAATATCAGTATTTAAGAGTTTTGTTTTCACAGAACTCAGTCTTACTACAGTTTCAGGTTTCCCTAACCAGAATATTTCAGTACAGTCTACTACTTATAATAGTCTCCATATTTCACTTTAAACAAACAAAGGTTTCAAAGCACTTACAATATCAGCACCGGAGATTCGATGTACCACACATCAGTAAAAATATTTTAAAATACTTCCAAATTGCTTGGAACATTCTTTTTGAAAATTTTAAGTTTTTAAAAGAACCCAAAAACCACAGTCGAGTTTTGCAACCTGACTCTGATACCACTAAATGTAACACCCCAAACCCGACTCAGACATTATGGCCGAAACTGGCGATATCACATTGAAGTATTTTTCGAAAACATAGTTTCTTAGAAAAATCCATGCTCATGATTAAATCTCGTTTATGAATCTTAACAGAAATTTAGGGTATCTTGATCTTTTAAAAACTCAAGTTGTTTTTAGCATAATGTTGATCATATTAGTTTGTTACTATATTTTAAAATAATGTTTGACGTGGAAGCTTTTTTAGTAAGTTACGGAAACGTGGTGTTTTGAAAAAAAAATTATCTCTTGAAAAAAAATCGCGTCCTACTACTACTTAGATGTGAATTAAAATAAGTAAAATCCCCAAATTAAAAGTTAAAATTTAAAGAGGCCTTAGTACATAACAAATTCCCAAATTAAATTTAGGGGAAATAAAACTAAAATATAAAGCAAGTGCGGTAGTGTGGCCACCTCCGAATCCCTCGCAACACCGATCCGCCTAAGATTGGGGATTACCTGTACAGATAAACAGAGGGGTGAGTTTACGAAAACTCAGTGCGTAACCCCATGTAAGTAAATAGCCAATGTAATTACAATCTGGGCCTAAGCCCAAATCAATAATAGTTAAGTTCAGTTGGGCCTTAGCCCATTACAGTATCAGTATCAGTATGGGCCTTAGCCCATAGCAATATCAGTATCAGTGTGGGCCTTAGCCCATTTCAGTGACAGCAACAATTTAGGCATGCAATCAGAAATCCTACCCATCCAGCCTCTACACTCCACTCCATCCAGCCCAACACTCCATGTGGGGATAAAATCACCCACCCATCCCTACACTCTAAAAATTAACACCTGTTGCGGCACTAAATAGTATTTGCAGCAGGGCTGCCAGTACAGTACACTTCCTCCAATCATAATAATCCCATCCCCATGCAATATCATACATGGATGCAACATATATATCATGGCTTGCTTGTATACAATCATACATAACATAAGGCATACAGTTAATTAATATCATAGGGGCATAATAGTAATTTTATCAGTTTGGGTCTAGGTATACTTATCGACCCATCAGTAGGTCCACAGTAGTCTCGGGCGACCCGTGAAACCTTAACAGAAAAATAGTGAAAATGGGCCCAAGGCCCATCATGCGGGCCTACACGGGCATAGCCCAGAATTGGCTTCGGGCATGTAAATTACACAGCTTGGCCCAATAATCTCCACACGTTCGTGTGATTTACCCGTGTGGGGCCTATAAGCTCGTTGGGCCCACACGACCCATTTCAGTCCAACATGGCCCAAAACAGCCTAAGACCACGAAATCGCTCATGGTGGCCTCAACAGTCTAACGCCCACGTTTTATACGTTCGGTTTACCACACAAGCGAGCGCACCCTCGTGTTGCTTCAATTGTCATATTTTTTTAACTTTTGTTGGTTTACGATTTGACAGTGTTTACACACCTGGTTTTGATTCGTCAAGAACAGTCGCTCAAGCACTCACCAACCTACATTTGGTCAATCAAACACCACCATCAGTCCTACTTTACGATTAACACAAAACTGAAACCAACAGTTTATTCATAGAATAGAGTAGCGTTACCTTCAATCGAACCACTGTGATTCCCACGAATCTTAGCCTCTAGCAATTGATTAGGAGTTCCCTGAATCCTTCCTTAACTGCCATACAATTGCTATCAGTTATCACTTAAGGCAGAAGAAGAAAGGGAATAATGATTCGTTTATAGTACTTACCGAAAGAGCGCAAGAGAATCGAATAGTGGAAGGATTCGGCACTAGCACAGCCCCTTACGCTCGATTCAAAGCTGTCAAAAACAGTTAAACAAACCCTACTTTAGTAGCTCAAAAGTCGAAACTTCAAGTGCCATACTCACTTACCGGAAAGAAAGGAGCAGAGTCAATCGGCAGAGGAAGAGGAATGGTTTCGGCAGTGATCAGAACTGACACTTGGGGGAGAGAAAGAAGAGAATCGATTTAGGGGAGAAGAGGTTTCGACAGAGAGAAAAGAAAAAAGGAAAAAGGAAAAAGGAAAGAAGGTACATTCGGCCACTAGAAGAATTACTTGAGAAAAGAACAAGAAGAGGCAATATTCGGTCAAAGAAAGGTTGTCAAAATAGGAAAGATGTGAGATAGAAGAATATACCGAAATCCACTACCACATTTGGCCTCTGAAGCAAAAAGAGAAAAACACCAAAGGGAAAAACAAAATGAGGCATACCACTCTTGGCCGAATTCTTGAGCGCCTAGAGTCCACCTTCGGCACATCATTCCCTCTCCCCTCATCCCTTGATTTTCTCCTAAAATCCCTCCTCAAACCTCTCCATCTGATCACACATCCCCTCAACCACTCAATTTGAATTCCTCTCAACCACTTCAGTGTTTCAGTCAAACTACAACTCCTTTGTAACATCCTAAAATTTGGAATTTTATGTGTTGCATTATTTCTTGTGTTAAGCTAGTTAAATTACTAATCGTGTATGTTTTAAGGTCTTAAGAAGGCTCGGAGTTTAATTGGGCCTTAGTAAAAATTTGATATTTTAGCACTTTAAGGAGATATAGTAAGTGACCCCAATGCTTATGGAAATAAATGAGTAATTTGCTAGCATAAAGGAGCTTATGGTAAAGGGGATATGGCGCCACATGAAGGACTTTGAGGGAGGATGTTCAAATCCTATATTGTGCAAATTTTGACTATTTTTTTGTATTTTTTCCCTAAATGTTGGCCAAGATAGTATATAAGGCAAGGTGGACTTTTTAATTTTGGCAAGGTGGCTAAAGAAATAAGGAAAGGATGAGGGTAGGGAAAGAAATCAAAAGAAAAGACAAGTATAGGGAACATGTTGGCCTTTTTTAAGGAAGATGTTTTGGAAAGTTTTGGTTGGTCAAATTTTGACCTTATTGTCATGTTATGGACGATTTTGGTATAGGGAGAGGTAGCTGAATTTTCTTTGTCTTTTGGTAAAAACTTTGGTGCTTGTTTTGGCCAAAATTCCTTTAGCATCATTTTGTGTCATTTTTCTTTCTCTCCAAATTTCTTCTTCTCTTTGCCGAATCTTCAAGCCTTTAGTGTGCATTTTTGTTTCTTCATTTCTTTCTTGTTGCCGAAAGTACCAAACCATTGAGACCAAAATATTTTTCATTCATCTTCCCTTGAAAACCGAAGCTAGTAAGCACTCCTTCTCCATTTTTCCTTTTTTTTCTTTTTCACAAAATTCTTCAAGCCTTCTTTCTTCTTCTCTAATCCATACCACCATAGCCGAATATTATTGCTCATTTTCCCTCCATAGCTGAAACCTTCATCTCTTCTTTATCATTTTTTTCTCATTTGGGTTGACATTCTTTCCTCGATTAAATTGGTAAGTGAATTCTTTTCTATGTACATATTCTTTTCTTTCCAGCCGAATAGGTATATATCACTATTCGGTTGTACATCTTGATCTTAATCGAAATAGTGTTATCTTCCACTCCTTCATATCTTAATCACTCTCTTTTTTATAGTGTTCTAAGTGGGAGGCCGTGTATCGTTTTAGCCCTAAGTCGAACGATGGAAATTGGATCCAATATCGTTAAGGTAAGGAATTCTTCATGGATTATTTGAAATCGTTCTGTATTCGTTTAAGTTATTTTCAGGATAATAGTGGTTGTGACTAATCGACTACATGTCTTAGGGTCTAAATCGCTCGATCGATCGACTTGTTGATCATACGATTATAATGGTAAGCCGAATCCTTTGTCATTAGACAATCCATACTTTTATTGTAATATCGTTTTGACTAAAATCTTATTCAATGGAGGCAAGCGATATCGAATCAAAAGGGATAGTGATTGGAGATCGTAAAAGGAGCGGATTTGTGATCCCTACTCCTAAATTCAAACGAAGGGCAGTATCGGCGGTTCAGGATTTTCCACCGGGTTATGGACCATCATCCGGGGAGAATCGACAAATCGTGGTCGTTCACGATTTCAAGGGTAAACACTTTAGATCGTTTATTTTAGACTTTGATTAATAAAATCACCTATATCGATTAATCGAGTGTTACGATATCTTAGGTGTCGACGATCAAGAAGGCTTAGTGCTTACCGTAATCAGGTGTGTAATCTCACACCGTTTTTTCGTGGATTTTAGATTGATATCATATTGGAAATAAATCGCTATGATTAAAATTGTAATATGGTGTAACCGGGAAAAATGGCCTAAATTTCACTATTTTGATAAAATTGACAAAACCAGTAATAACACTATGAGAATTACGAAAACGCCCCTAAAGGGCCGAATTACGAAATTGCCCCTAATGGGCCGATTTGATATATTGCCTTAATGAGCCGATTTGATATATTGCCTTAATGGGCCGATTTGATAAATTGCCTTAATGGGCCAATTTGAAATATTGCCTTAATGGGCCGATTTGATATATTGCCTTAATGGGCTGATTTGATAGATTGCCTTAATGGGCCGATTTGATATATTGCCTTAATGGGCCGATTTGATATATTGCCTTAATGGGCCGATTTGCAAGTGGCTGAATTTTTGTAATGAATCTCTGAATTAATTATTGCTGTTTATATTTGTAAATATCATGATTTGCTATGTATGATACATTTACATGATTTTGCATGGGATGGGAAAATGTTGAAAAGAAGTGATTCCGGTGGCACTGCCACAAAAATGTTTGTTAATATGATACTATGATTCTGGTGGCTCGGCCACAATCAAAATTTGTTATAAATGGCATAATGCCTGCGATTGGTGTGTTTGGCGGGGTGGGTTGACTTGATCCCCACAGGTGTGATTGGATGGTACTGGTGGTGTGTAGCGGATGGACTATTAGGTTGGTTTGGGATTGCATTAAATTCATATGATATATTTGATACATTATTATGTAAAAAGGGGCTTAGGCCCAAAATATTGCTAAATGGGTTTCAGGCCCAGTGGACAACGGTAAGGGGGTTATGCACTGAGTTCTAGTAACCCACCTTGCAGGTAATGCTCAGTGACGTAGACTTGGGCCATGGATGACTTGGTGGGGGCCATACTTCAGAAACGATTTTATTTGGACTTAGATTTCTCGTTTACTTTATTACTTTACTATTTTGGGTTAAATGTTGTAATAAGGCCTCTGGTTTATTTTATATTTCTTTATGTTTGACGTACTTATATTTTGCTCAAATTACTTTAAATGGGATTTTTCTAAAAACTTAAACAAAAGATTTTCTAAAATGGATACAGAAATGGTTTTTATAATAAACTTATATAACTATTTTTAACTCGGAAATTTTCTCTCAAATTTTCATCAATAGTTTTCAAAAGTCACGGTTTGTAAAATTGTTAGTTCAAATTTATCGATTTATCAATCAATCTTCGAAGTTAGTAATATTTTGTCAAATCAAAATTGTTTTTCTTGACTTTAACAAATCAATACCTATTTACATACGAATGAAAAGGACTTAAATATATTTTTCTCGTGTGACATGTCAGATCTAGCCATAACGCATGGGCCGGGTTTGGGGTGTTACATCCCCCCACGGCACAGCAGCAAAATAATACTCCCTTACTTCCACCAAGATTCGAACCTCAGTCCACTGCATAGATAACACGCCACTTACCCCCTAGACTAGCTGGCTTTTTCTGTCTTGCTTTACCCACAATAATTTAAAAGCCTACTAACTATAAGCAAGGGTTTATTCCCTAAAAATAAAACTTTTTTCACAAGCTCAAGCTCAAACCCAGGACTTCTTAGACACTCTCAAACACACCCAAATCACTTAACCACTGAAGCAAACATGTATTTATTTTACAAACATACAAAAATAAATACTTAGATTTTTGGGGCGTTCAATAACTTTGTTCTTTCCCCGGTCTAGGTCAGAACTTCGTCTTTCTTGATCTATAATATCAAATTTAACTCATTCAATTATCACATTATTCATTTTAATTTCAAAAACACCTTATGGAAAAAATTACATTTTTGCCCCCAAATTTTCAACTTTTTACATTTTAGTCCCTAGGCTCGTAAAATATTTTCATTCGATTTTTTCATTACCCAAGCCTAGCCAAATATTGATGGTACTCATAACAGCCCACATTTTTCATTTATTCACATTTTTACACACATTTTACAACTTTTACAAATAGGTCCCTATTTGACATTTTCATCAAAAATCACTTAGTAAATGTTGTTTACCTAACATCAAACATACATTTTCTACCATTAGATATCATAATACACAATTATTCTTCATGGGTAAAATTTTAAACTTTGATTTTCTTTCAAATTAGTCTTTGAAATAGCTAGATTAGGTTATACCGATCTCAAAAATATAAAAATCATTAAAAACGGGACAAGAAC
This sequence comes from Gossypium australe, assembly GCA_005393395.2. Classification (NCBI taxonomy): domain Eukaryota; kingdom Viridiplantae; phylum Streptophyta; class Magnoliopsida; order Malvales; family Malvaceae; genus Gossypium; species Gossypium australe. Next base: position 20,114,735 of record CM016615.1, read on the forward strand.
GGACTTACAATCAAGCTTGAAAGCTTGGCAAAACCCTAGCTATGGTGACTCTTCAAATTCGGTACAAGGGGACTAAATTGGAGAAGATGACATCTTTTTATTTGTTTTATTTGTCTTTATTTACCATTTTACCAAAATGCCCTTAATGCCAAACTTTGAAATTTTACCTAACCATGTCCATTTTTGTCCATCATAATGATATAATGGTCTAATTACCATTTAAGGACCTTAATTTAAAAATTTCATAGCAATTAGACACCTCTAGCTTCTAGAACACATATTTTGTACTTATTGCAATTTAGTCCTATTAGTCAAATTGGACACCCTATCGATAAATTTCTTAACGAAATTTTCACAGAATCATTCAATCATGTTGTAGACCTTAAAGAAATAATAAAATTAACATTTTTACTTCAGATATGTGGTCCCAAAACCACTGTTCCAGTTTGACCCTAAAACGGACTGTTACAACAAAGGCCTCGGGAGTGGTTTCGTACCAAAATCGTACCAGGTGTGTTCCCAAAATGCAGAAAATTGAGTTTCAAAGAAAGTCGAAAAAGCACTCTGTTGACGCCACACAGGCGTGTGGTTGGCCATGTGTGAGACAAGGTCGTGTGTTTGACGAAGGCATGGTCGTGGCAAGACACGGCCATGTGGTGGTTTTGGGTCAGGCCGTGTGGGCCACACGTGCAAGGCCAAGTAGGGCATGTGGGCCACACGGGCATGTGGGCCCATAATTTTGACATTTTTCCTAGGGTCACAGGGGTCGCTCCGATCGACTGTGGGCCTACCGTAAGGTCGGTAAGGGCTAACCAACCCCTAAATATTGTGATATTATGTTATGATAGTTTGCTCTGAGTAGAACACCGTTATGCATGTCTGATTATTCTGTTATATATATATATGCATATGTTATCTGTATGCAAGCATGTTAAGCTTGATATTTCTGTATCTATATACGGTATTTATGATTAGGGTGGGAATCGTATATATGGAGGAAGTGATCTGTACGGCGACCTGTCGCCTATATTCTGGGAGCTTGACTGTGTATTATCTGTTATGTGTCGTACCAACATTATATGGTGTGTAGCGATGGATGAGTGTTTTTTTCCCCACATGGTGTAATGGGATGGTCAGAGTTGGTGTGTAGAGGATGGGGGTAGGATTCTACATATCTGATTCTGTTATCTGTATCTGTAAAGGACTTAAGTCTGAATCTGAATCTGAATCTGACTATTTATGTGATTTTTGTATGTTTAGCATGTCTATTTCTGTTGGGTTACACACTGAGTTTACGAAAACTCACATCCGTTTGTCCGATTTGTTCAGGTAATCTATAGACTTAGGCAGATTGGTGCAGCGGAGTCTCACGGTGACCACGAGTTTGCAAACTGACTATAAATAATGGTTTTTATATAGTTAATGATTATTTCTGAGAGTTTTGTAATTTATGGACTCTCCTGACTGTTTGGTTTATGTTGGTTTTGGATTTTCGATTTGATTATTTATTTGCTATGGTTGGCTAAAAACATGGTTTTTACTAAACAAAGGTTTTCTGAAAATACGAACGAGATTTTTTTAAAATATAACGATTTCTAAGAATTCCGCTGTAAATCATGTTTTGGGGCAAATAAATTGATTAAATAATGTTTTTAGTAATAGCTATAAACGAATATGAGTTACAAAGCGTTATCGAAATAATGCTGTTTTCAAAACCCTTCTCTGTGACATCTCCAGATTCGGCTGTAACGCCTAGGCCGGGTTTGGGGTGTTACATGCATCATCGAGTAAAACCAAAGTAACTATACTAGCACACAATGTGCATCATCGAATAAACATAAGCAACTATACTGACACATACAATGCATCATCGAATAAATCGAAGCAACTATACTGACACATGCATAGTGCATCATCGGATAAACCAAAGCAAATATATTGGCACACACAGTGCATCATCATATATTTTATGCCCTTTAATAGTTTAATCAAAATCATTCATATATACATTTCATCGAATCAATACCAAAAAGAAACATTTTTATATTATCATTCTCTAACATAAATCTTTTAATGGATAAACACATGTATTAACAAATCATTTAAAGATCAATCACAAATTTTAATAGCCCAATTAACTATAGTAACATAATTCAGATACTCAGGTAACTACATCACACCAGTGAGTATCGAAATGCTAAACAGAGGCACCGTAGTGCAAACAAAGGCATGAATGTGCAATCAGAGGCACGAATATGCAATCAGATGCACTGAAGTTCAAATAGAGACACCAAAGTGTATATAGATGTAACACCCTAGACCTGGCCTAGTTGGTTAGACTCGAATCTGACATGCCACATTAACCACCGAAGTGACTCTCCATTAACTCCCAACCTAACCTCCAACACACCACGGATTTACAGCATAAAATGTGTTAAGTTATCAAGTAGCAGAATGTCATAATAACATGCATGGAATATAAAAAATGCGAGCACATAAAGTTTGCGTAAAGGGGAAGGGTTCGCATGTCAGCAAACAATAAAAGCTTCAGGGTTCGCGCAGAGATTTCCAGGGTTTGCATATTCGAATAAAAATACACAAGTGCTTAGAATTTAATATTTAGGTTCGCACAACAACACATGTTCATATGATAACATACAACATGGGTTTGCATAATAACATAGGTTCGTAGAATAACATGAGTTTGCATAAATACATGAGTTTGCAATAAGAAGGGTCATACATTCTAGGGTTCGTATACTTTAACTAGGTTCGCAAACAAGTAAGGCTTTTTCTTATAAAGGTTCGCATGTAATTTAAGGGTCACAAACACATAGGAGTTGCATACATGGATACCTCGTATTAAAATTGGTTCGCATTTAAAAGTTAAGTCATGTTTAATTAAAATTAAAAGAACACAACAGGTCACATACAAAAGGAAGGATAATGAAACTTGAAATTTTATTCATACTGGAAGGAAGTCAAAATAATCAAACAAACAAGTATGGTCCATGGAAGTAGAAATAAAATAAACTTAAGGAAAATTGAGTTCTATAACAATGAAGTCATCTAATGTAATAAATCTAATCCCAAGAAATTAACCAATCGACTTTTTCCCAGGGTTCATTGGTACCCATCCTAACTAGCATCGCTTGGATCAATCACCTCGCCACTACCTTCCACGATCTACTTACCTGAGAAGTAAGAGAGGAGTGGGTGAGCTCATTGAGAACTCAGTAAATATATAGAAAACATCATAGTATGCTTAAAATATGGAGTTAAAACAAAGCTTAGTTTGAAAACCATATCGCGAGGTGGGCTCGCCGTGATGGTGTGTGACCTAGTTCACAGTAACCTACTTGATAGAAAACATATAAGTTTGTAAAACAGTTTCAAACGTACATGTTGAAAATCAAACTTGAAAACTTGGCTTGTTTTCGTAAGATAACATAAAAAAATTTCATGTACTTGACATGTCTTTGTAATTGTTCTTGTTCTTGAGCATATAACATGTTCTTATACTTGTCATATATTATTGTTGGATAAGTAGATCTCTTTATATCACCTCACCTGTGACTTAGAAAGTCCTTAACATGTCCCACAAGTGTAGCATAAAGCTAAACACTCTCCTACACACCAACATGTCCTTTTAAATAGAGCATAGAAACTTGCAAAACACAGTTTATAAAACCATGTTTTTAAAACATATCTTTAAAACATTGAAGACATAAGCTCACGTAGAGGTACACATAAAACATATCTTAAAAAAAATATAAACATATATTTTGTAAATAGAGTTTATAGAAAACCTTACTTTTGGAAGTTAGTTTTAAAAACCTTAAACTTCTAAAAAAAACACAGTGGTTCGTACACAAATGGTGATCCCTGAACACTCACCGATTGGCTGAGAATTTAAACAAGTTTTGCTTATTCTTTGTCCTTGCTGGTAGATGGTCCAGCCGGTTCGCAACATACATAAACATAAACTACTTAACAAATCACACAAATTCAAACATACAAGCGAACCTAGTTCCTAGACAATTAACTCTAGCAGAATAGAAGCGTACCTTGGTTTCTAAGAACTTTGGTTCAAAATAGAGACTTGAAAAAAAGAATAATCGATGAGAGAACTCTCTAAGAGAAGGGCATAATTTATAGGCACTAATTGTTCTAGTACTCTTCGTATACCCTACTTGATTTAGGAAAAAGTTACATGCATGGATAGTTATCCTAATTGGAAGACAAGTCAACTTCCTAATTTAAGTGTAACTCGACTTATACTGGTGAACCCCAGCTTACCAAACCAATTAGTGAGCTCCTTGTTCACTAAACACTGGTAAACACTTCTTACCACGTCCTTAGGCATACACTGTTCATCGAACTTGCTGGCAGACTCCGCTAAATGTCTTCTAGCGAACATCAGTTCATCATACCACTAGCGAATCCCCTGCTTGCGAAGTCAAAACTTTTAGACCCTATCTCGAGATGTTACAAAATTCACTGAAGATATTTAAGCATTGAAGTTTCATATTTTGCAGTTCTTTCTTCTTGCCTTTGATAATTTGTAAACATGTTTCCTTTTTATACAAATTTGCACTCAAAACAGAAAAGGAAAAAAAGCAAATTTAGATAGAGAAGTTTCAAAGTTTTTAGTTTTTGTTTATATTTTTTTGAAATTTAGGTAAAATTGAGATAATATATAAATGTTGATGGTTAAATTTTTTTTAAATCATAACTAAATTGACACGAAAAGCTAAATTTATCATTATATTAAATTTTGAAGTCTCACCTTAATTTTCTTTCACAAAATTAACTTTTGATGGAATTGGAGTAAAAAAACATTGTTAGTTGAGTTATAAAGTTAAATTTTAATGGACTTGAAAAAAAATGATAAATATGATTAGTTGGGTGATTGTTTTGCAATTTTTTATGAATGGTAGAAAAAATTAAGTATTGTTAGTTGAGTTACTAGAATGTACTTTACTCTTTAAAAAATAAGTTAAATAAAAATATGAGATAATATAATTTTTGGTTTCTAAACTTGATAAGTAGGTTCACAATGGCTCTTGAATTTTTTTATCCACTTTGATCCTTGAATTTGAAATTTGTTTTTCATTTAAGTCCATTTGACCGTGAAAAAGGGGATAATGTAACTTTTGTAACATCCTTAAATCGGGGTCTCTGCATTTTGATTGTGTTTGCGTGTGATGTCGTGTCAGCTGTGTTGGTTTGGTAGGTTTTGGGGTCTAGGCATGACCTCGGGTTAGTCCTGGGTCATGGCTAAAATTTTTGTTTTAGCACTTGAGGGAAAGGAGCTAGGAGAATTAGGGGTTAAAAGAATTTATTGGAAGTTAGAGACACAAGAATTACCTTGGTTAAGTGGCAAAGGAGGCGCCACTAAGGTGCTTGGGTGATGACGCCACATGCAGGGAAGGAGAGCTGGTGTTCGAGCTGCGAAGATTCCCCTTGCTACTTATTATTTTTCACCCCACAAGCATGGAGAGGTGTGCTCAGGTGGGACTCTCATGGGTGGATGAGGATTAAGTCAACAGGTTTGAAATGGAAGGAGAGGAGAAAAATGTGGAGATGACTCATTCAAACCGATTTGAATGAGTGGATGGGAGAGTTTGGAAGTGTTGGCCGAATTCTAAATTGGAGGAGGGGAGGTGCTATCGGTTTTGGGTTCTTTTGGTGGTGGCCTAATGTGCCTTGGATAGTAGCTATAATCGACTAGCTAAGGGAGTGTTTTTGGAACCTTTCTTTTATTCTTTCTTTGTGCAAATCTTGGCCGAACCCCTTTTCTCCTATTTTGTGTCAAACCGAAACACCATAGTACCTTTGGCGCATTTCATTCTTGCAAAAAGGCCAAACCGAATTCTCTCTATTCTCTTTTCCTATTTTGTTCAAAACCAAAACCAACACCTATTTTTGAGTCGACATCTTTTCTTCCTTCAAGTCTCTGGTGCCGAAAACCCTTCCTTCCTCCTTGCCGAATCCCTTTCTTCCCATTTCTTTTTCTTCCCCATCTTTACCATCCCCAAAAGCCGAAATCTTGTTGGGTTTGCTTCTTCTTTTCTTCTTTCAGTGGTTGGCCGAATACTTTGCTCACAAGCCCTCTCCCCTGGCGTTTTTCTTTTTGTCATTTGGGTTAGCTGAATCTCTTGCCAAAACCCCTAACATCAATAGGGGGTGCTGATCTTTGGGTGAGTAGGGGCCGAATCAGTCATTAAGGGGGGGAGTACAACCTGATTCAGTGAACTTTCGGGATTCGATTGCCTACCTAGCAAGGGAGTGTGGTGACGCCATCTTGGGTGAACTTTCGGGGTTCATTGGCCGTGGGTTACGCTTAGAGCCTCGGGGTTTCGTCGACTTAGTGACCGAAGGCGTTATGGACCCTGTTGTCAGCCGAACGTTAGGGGGGGTTGGATCTGAGACCCTAGCTCCTAAGTTCAAGAAGAGGGCAGTGTCGGCTGTTCGCGATTGGCCACCTGGGTGTGGGCCGGCATCGGAGCAAAGCAGTAGACAGATAGCGGTAGTGTCGATTAACGACAGTACCGACGTAGAGAGCATAGTCTTGCGTGTAATCAGGTGTGTAAACGCTTACACACTTTATTAGTTTAATGATGCTTATTATGTTACTGTATAACCGTTGGTATTAGTGACTTTACCTTGTGGGCATGAGCTTGGATTCCGAGTAAGTCCCCTGTTATGTGATTTTTGATATATGTTATCATGATTTGATAATGCTATGCTATGCCTTAAATGCATGATACATGAAATTATGACACGTATGATATGAGCATGATGATGGTGGGATTGATGAGAGGAAGGGGATGATTTATTTGGACTGTCACCAGTGGTTTTGACCACAAGATGGGTTGGCCCCATCACTTGATTTGTGACTACGTTCACCAGTGGTTTTGACCACATTATTATTATAATTTGTGACTAAGTCCCAGTGGTTTTGACCACCAGTGGTTTTGACCACACGATTGATATTTGTGACTACGGTCACCAGTGGTTTTGACCACATATGGATATTGTGGCTCATCCCAGTGGTTTGGTACCACAGTGGGTTGGCCCCACATGATTATTACGGGATTGTCATCAGTGGTTTTGACCACACGATGGGTTGGCCCCATCACCTGATTTGTGACTACGGTCACCAGTGGTTTTGACCACAACGTTATATATTTGTGACTTCGGTCACCAGTGGTTTTGACCACCAGTGGTTTTGACCACACGGGGTAGTTAAAGGAGATTGGATGGCTAGGTTATGGGTTGCATAATCTGCATGTTTTACTGATGATCTGTGTAAGTGCTTGAATTATCGGGTTGGGGAGTTATGCACTGAGTCTTGGTGACTTACCCCCTTCCCTTACATTTTGCAGATGAGACATAGATCGCGGATATGGAGCCGAGGAGGACTCGAGGTGGCCATGCATCTTAGTTTGGTTTTGGACTTTAAACTGCTATTTCGTTTTTATTAGCTTTCTTTTAATTGGGTTTTAGGTTTGTAATAAGGCCACTAGTATTATTTTGGGTTTTAATTACTTGCTTTTACTTTGATTATATTATTCATATATTGGATTTATGGACTTGTTAAATTAACCGGTAAAAACAATGTTTTCAAAACTACAACTCTTTCGGGTTTTAAAAACGTTACCATCGGGTAACAAAGTTCACAAAATAATAAGGTAACTTGGATGTTTTTATAACTCAAATTTTCAAACCACTTTAAAGGCAAATGGCTCTAAACTTGATTTTACTTATCGCGTTCAATTTTAATAAGTATCCAATGTTTTCTAAATTTGGCAATCACAAATGGGTTTTAATCACGAGTTTTCCAAGTATTACGACAACTACTAGAACAACTTCAACATCAACTATTATTGAGTTTTCTAAACCCTAAAACCAAAACAAGAGTCTTCTTTAAAGATTTTTCCGACAAACTTATGATTTTAAAATGTTTTCACTCCGTAACATACCAGATTCGGTCGTGGTGTGTTGACCGGGTTTGGGGTGTTACAACTTTTGACACCTGAATTTGACAAGTAGGTCCAAAATGCCCCCTGAACTCGACAACTAGGTTTACTTTGGTACTTGTAATTTTTTGTCCATTTTGAACTTTACAACTAGGTCCATTTTGAACTATACAACTAGGTCTATTTTTATTCTTAAACTTGAAAAATCTAAAAGTTAAATGATGTGACACACTAAATTTTAAAAATAAAAAAATTTAAACGATGATGTGACACAATATTAGAGTGTCATATTTAGTGTTTTAATAACCGAATCCATGGTTGAACATGTTAGACTACCAGTTTGATCACTTCGATCGTAGACCAATAATAAGTAAATAAATAATTAAAAATTCTTAAAATCTAAAAAAAAAAGTAAAAGGAAAGGTAAAATTGATTTTTCTTGGATTTTTAGATTTTTATGAATTTTAGTTATTTATTTAATTATAGTTGGTCTGATGATCAAACTGGTTGAATCAAGAACATGTTATAACATCCTATACCTAGCTCGGTCACCGAGCCTGAGTAACAGGAAGCTACACCACTGTCTCATCATCAACAAGGCATAATACATCTCACTGTCATGCGATTATCATCATAATGAATTAACTACATGTGGTTTAAGTCTAATTTGCCCTAGACGAGGTTAAAATTTACTAAGCATACATTAATCGACCTTATAACAAGTTAGAAGCATGCTTAAAGACCACTTAACGTAAATTGCCAAACAAATCACGTAGGTATCGATACTCAAACAATGATATCAATATTTCTCATTTATGGTATCGATATCGATCAGAAAATTAATACCATTTTAGTATTATGTTTCTTTGTAAAAATTAAAACTTAGCAAATTATTGATACAAATAAAAAAGTATCGGTATTTTTACCCTGAGTATCGATACTCGAGAAATGCTATTGATGCCAAAATGAGCTACTGACTTCCTGCACATTTGAATATCATTGAGTTACCAATACAAAATACTCGAATATTGATACCTTTGCACAAAACAGCAAAAATAACACCAAAACAGGGAATTTAACACAACCATACATATACCAATTCATCATGTATTTATAACCTAAAAAATTCAACATCAAAAGTATTAGAATTTGCAATTCAAAGTGTCGTCAATTATTTAAGCTAAACAAACCAATGAACTAATATCAAACGTCTGAAATTTCTATAGGTAATAGAATCCAACAAACATCTAAAACATCATGGCAATAATCAGCCATCAATCTACCACATTGTCTTATTCCCACAGTTCAAAATAATAGCTATAAACCACCTACTCAAATGCTAATCTAACTTGGATCACTCCCTTGGAATTTTTACACCACTCACACCACAACGCTAACTGTCTGCAAAGGTTTAAAAAGAGTTGGTGAGCTTAAACAAGCTCGGTGAATGTCGAAATAACCACAAAGTATACACAACATCAAAGGTTAAACAAGAGCATACTACATCATGTCCATAACCATATTCTAATCGAGTCAAAATATGTGTTCATGCTTCATTAATTCATAAACTAGCATATACTCTCACATGCAATTACACTCAACTCATATATATAATTCATTTTACGATAATTCCTTAAGACAAAACAACGTATTCATGCTTTAATAGCTCACAAGTTTAGCTTATATATTCACATGAATTTACACACAACATTTCCATATTTTAATCACTTTATGATAATTTGGCAACTTGGTAACATGAAACATAAAAGTGGGCTCTATCACCACACATTGGATACACGGATCTCTATCACACCAACAACTCAAAGAGTCTAACATATCCCATAAGTGTAGCATAAAGCTAAATATTCTCCAACACACCAACATATCCTGGTAAATGGAGTTGAGCTCACATTCCCTTATCTCTCCAAAACTATCTCACGCCTCAATGCCCTAAAAACACAACACAAGAGTGAGTACTCACAATCCTATGGCATGCCAACTATATCCAACGGTTTCACGAGATCATAAGGCCAAAATATTCATAAAATTCACACATTTAATTACTGTTTTCATACACATAATCCTTGTTCATAAACATCAATTCAAATCACAACTTGTACACGTAGCACACTTATCGGATTCACATTTAAGGTTTGTTTGTTTCATTGAAAATGGCTTCCGGAAAATTATTTCTGGAAAATGACTTGCTTTCCTGGAAAATTAAATATTTTATGGTATTTGGATGAATCTATGTAAAATATTTTCTATTGTTCGATAGTGTAACATCCTAAATTTATGGGCCTATGCATTTTGTGTAGGGATAGGTTTAATATGTTAATTTAAGTGATAGGGGTCCAAATTGGGCTCAGGATTAGGCAAAGGCCTTGGTTAAATTATTAGATTGGGCATTATAGAGTTAAAAGGTGGTAAATATGTTTAAAATACCAACGTGGGCTTGTGGCCCAACAATAGGTGGCACTGTAAGGGAATTAGAAGGTGGCACCATTAACAATTAAATAGGCCCAAGTTTTGGCCGCAAGTAGCCCATGTTTTTGGGCCATTTTCGGCATTTAAAAGGGAGCAAGGGGTGACGCCACACACAAGGAGTTAGGGGCCCAAAATTTAAGTTTCATGAAGCCCAAATCTTTTAATTTAAGTGAGTTAAATTTCGACATTAGGGTTTAATGAGGTGGATGGCTACAAGGCTTAAAAGTAGAAGGATTTATATGGATTTTAAAATTGATAATTTAGAAGATAAAAAGGAGAAAAGATAGGAGCCTATCTACAAGGAAGGTGATGGCCAAAAATCCACCACTTAGAGGAGTAAAGAAATCGGCTACTGCATGGCAAAGGGGTGCCGAATTTTCCCTTTCATATAGCTTGAATTTTAATTAATTAGGAAGGGCGTTTTCGGTTTTATACAAGAGGTGCCAAAATTTCTATAAATAGGGGGGATAGCTCCTTGATTCTGGCATTTAAAACCCTAATTCTCTCTTCTTTCTTTGTGCCGAATTCCTTAGCCTCTCCCTCTCCAATTTTCTTTTCTTCAATTTCTTCAAAAGCCGAAACCTCTTCTCCATTCTTTTTCCCCTTGAGCCGATTTCTCTAAAAAGCCGAAATCTCTGTAGTTTTTCTTTATTCATCCTATTTGAGAATTAGTTCTATCTATTCCGGCATTTGAAACTTCCTTTGGCATTGCCGAATCCTCTCTCTAGTGCTAACCGAACCTCCTGTGCTAAGGTAAGTGTCGATTTCTGATTAGTTCTCATGATCTATTCCCGGTTTTTGAAAGGCAAAAGCCGAAAAGCTAATAAGTTTAATGGTTCTATGTTGGGCGGCAATTCGGGATTTGAAGGAAGCTTGGTCAACTAGATCTAAAAGCCGAAAATAGCTAGTCTCCAATTTTAGGATTTTAAGGTAAGGAGATTTTCCCTAGATTTCTACTAGATTTATTCATTTTATACAAGATCTTAACTTTATGATGAGGATTAATGATCAAATATGGTGATAGTAGTTCTGATAAGGACTTGTGATGGAATTAAACATGGATCAGGCAAAGGAGAGAATCCCTAAGTTTAAGAAACGAGCAGTATCTGCCGTTCGAGATTGGCCACTTGGTTGTGGACCGGCTTCTGAACAACATCTTAGGCAGATAGCAGTTGTGTCGACTACGGATAGCGTCGACATAGAAAGCATTGTTTTAACGGTAATCAGGTGTGTAGATCTCTAACACACTATTAATCTTGTATGTATGTCTATATATATATATGTTATGGGCTAAAAAGCCGGAATGAGGCTGTATAGACAGTCGAATGGAACCCTAAAAGGGATAGGCAAGGATGCCAGGTATGTAAACATAGAACTTGTATCGAAAAATATATAAGTCTGCATGATGTTTTCTTTATGTATGTATGCGTGGGGTGGGAATTATGATATTGAAGGGGAAGTGCATGATAGGTCACTTGGTGATCGGTGGTAGAAATCCCACAAATGTGAATGATAGGTCACATAGTGATCGGTGGCTATGCCACGTTTAATGATTCCTGAATAACAGGAATAGGCAGTACGACTGTCGTTATGGTGTGTAGCGGATGGAGGGTTGATTGTAGAAATCCCCAAGGTGTGATGGTTGGTACGGGCTGGTGTGTAGAGGATGGAAACCTAGGATGGGTTGGGTTATTCATTATTTATTGCTTATCATGTGATTATGATTGATACCTTTATGTATGGGCCAGGGCCCATGATGTGTTTGTGGGCTCAGGTCGTTGTGTGCTTGAGATTTATACACTGAGTCTTGGTGACTCACGCTTTCCTTTTTCTCTACTCTCCCAGATGAGCAGCAGATCGTGGACATGGGAGCCGAGACGGACTCGAGGGGCCATCAAGTTTTTATTTCTACAAGTTATTTTGGGATTTCTTTAAATTTATTTTATTTCATTTTGGGAATATTTATGTAATAAGGCCCCTAGTTTTTATTCAACTAAGTAGATTTCAATGTTCTGAAATCTATGAATTTATGACAAGGTTTATTTATACTTAATAATAATAATACAAAGGAGTTTATTTTTAAAATGTCATTTATTTATTCCAAATTATGTCTAATTAACTTACGACTTCCAAAACCAACAAAGCAAAAGTTTTTAATATACAAGCCGTGACACGCCAGATCCGGTCGAAACGCATGGGCCGGGTTTGGGGTGTTACAGATAGATTTCTTAAAAATATTTCATAAAAACTATTTTCAAAGAAATAAGCATACATTTGATATTTTCTTATCTTTTCAATGTTTAATTGAGTTTATTTTTTATTTATAAATTTATATTTTACATTGTTTTGCATATATTAAAAATATTTTGTTAAATTCAAGTTCATTACAACGACATTTTTTAATTGCATGACTACCAAGGGAGCATTTTTTATTTAAAAATGTGACATCAACAAAATTGACAAAAAAATTTAACAATGTCAACAATTTGACTTGATTTTCAAATTTGAAAAGTAGAGGGACTAAATTCTTGAAAATAAAAGTACAAAGACTAAATTGTAAATTTATGAAGAGTATATAGACTTATGACATATTTTAACCTTTATACTACAAAAAATTTATTATTAATATATTTATAAGTGTAATAAATATTATTATTAAAATATTAATACTGAATATTTTCAATAATATGTGAAGAATATTATTTAAAATTATTATTTTAAAAATTTATTATTAAAATAAAATTGAAATATGAAATAATTTATTAAAATAATAAATTATATTAATTATTAATAATTTATTATATGACTAAATATAAATAATTAAATATGTATGTTTAATAATATTGAAAAATATAATATTTTATATTAATATTTTAATAATTTTAAATATTTTTCAAAATAAAATTTATTATTACTATAATAATATTAAGTTTGATTTGAGTTAATTTTTATATAAAAATAAAATTACTTATAGAGGAGCTCTTTTCTGGAAAATGACTTATACTTTTCAAAAGGGTAAGCCATTTTATAGGAAAAAAATGTTTATTTTACGTTGACTTGTAAGTCATTTTCCGTTGACCAAGTTGTTTTCTGTGAAACAAACACATGAAAATGCAAAAAACATTTTTTGTAAAACTTTTTACATGTAAATAAACGGACCTTTAATTGCACTTTAAGTGCCACAACTATGCTCATTGAGCCATCACATATCCGTTCACATATAATTGCATTGAAAATCAGATTATCACATACCACATACTAATATTCACTTACTTTACCAGTCACATCAACATCACATTCCACAATTCAATATATATGTATTTACCTTTTTTCTGCACACTTTCACTGCACATTTATATCGCTAACACAACATCATCATTATCATTCGACATGTATAACATACCCATAATTAACACATTCATAATAGCCATTACAAATATATATATCACATGACACATTATCACATCTTAATACTCAATCCACATCACACAATCACATATTTTGCAAATTAAACAGGGGTATAAGAAAGCTTACACTTGAAACTTAGAATAGGGGTTTATGTTACTCATAAGCTCCCAATTAACACTATGAATCATGTCTACTAGTAGCGATTCCAAACACTCACCATTCATGCTTTCGCCTAATTGTCGAATGCTTAAACTAGCATTTCTTTGCCTTTCGCCATACTCGAAGGAGGTCCTAACAATTCCGAAGCTTCACACATAATAATCCCACAATATACACAATCAATTAGTAGCCATAACACATATTAGACAAACAAAAACACGGTCTAAGACTAGTTCCTCTTGGAACTGAAATTTTCAACTAATAAATTTGAAACCCAAATATTTTAATATTTACTCATTCCCATTGCCTATAATCGATTTCAATCATCTAATTATACATCTAAGAATAATTCTCAACCTTCAAACTACACAAAATTACACTGATTCTGAAATTTTGACATAAAATAACCATTTTTTATCAAAACTCATTAAAACCTTAGAATCTTTTAACGAAACTTTAGGAAAAGTTTAGAAACATTTTAATTATATCAAAGCTAATTGAAAAACACTTTGAAATCTCGTTTTTTTTTTCAAAATCCCTAAATTTACCATTAACAACCCAATTTTTGGCATTTATTCATAATATTCGATTCAATATGTAAAAACTCTATTTAAAATACCAGATATCATTTAAAACTAATAGGAAATCGACTCGTTACCTTCGATAGGAGAAAAACGAATGTTTGATTGAAATTTTGAAAAAAACTCACTTGAAGAAAAATCAATAGATTTAATGGTGTTCTTAGTGTCTTTCTTTGAATTCAAAGGGGTTTTTATGTTTGAAGGATAATAGAAAACAAGAGAACAGAGTAATAGAGACAAAAAACCGAAAGATGAAATTGTGGGGTTTTCTTCTCTGATGGACGAGACAATGAAAATGGATGAAGGGGTTTCTTATTATTTTTCATTCACGTCAAAAGTAGTGTGAATGGGAAATTTTAGGCTGATTTTTAAAACTTGGTTTATTTTCTTTAAAATTACTTTTAATTTAACCCTTTTTACAAAATAGTCCTCTTTTCAAAATTGAAGTTTTTTTCTACCTTATTTTCAAAAATTGATTTGATTTTCAAAAAGCTATAGCCAAAAATAATTTTAGGTTATCATAATTCAAAATTTTCAAACCCATTTCGAGCTAAAATTTCTAATTTACCCTTGAAACTTCTAGACCTAATTTTGGAGTATGACATAGGTGATCTAACCTATTCAACCACCGGTTCAGATATTAAAATATTAAATAGGATACTCTAAAATTGTACCACATCATCATCTAATTTTCTTATTTTTATTTTTGAAGTGCCACTTCATCAAATATTTAGAATTTTCAAGTTCAAAGATCAAAATGGACTTAGTTTTTAAGTTCAAAATAGACCAAAAAAAGTACAAGTATTAAAAGGAGCCTAGTTGTCAAGTTAAAGGACCAATGAGAACCTACATGCTAAGTTTAGGGGCTAAAAGTCACATTTTCCCTTTTATTTCACATTCATTAATAGAATAGAATTAAATAAATAACTATTTTCAAATTTAGGGGTCAAAGTGGTTAAAAAATTTTAGAGACCAATATGAATCTACTTGTCAAGTTTAGGGGCCAAATTTTAAGTTATCCCTAAAAATATATATAAAAGTCTCAAAAAAAATCTAAGAGTAAATTATAAAAATAGTTATTTTTATTTACTTCAAATTATATTTTAATTACTTATATTTAAAATATTATATTTTAATAACTTATATTTAAAATATTACATTTTAATTATTTCATTATTATTTTATTACGAAATATTCATCTTATGCTAAACTACTAAGGACTGCCCTTAAGTGGTAGGCAAAATGATTGTTAAATGGTAAGTTGGCAATTGATAGTTTACCCAAAAATCTAAAATTTAAAGCCAAAAGCAGCACGAGCATCCTTCCCAGTCGTACGGAAATTACTTGAACAGAGGAGCACCAAAAATAACAGCAGAGAGCAAATCCAGAAAAAAAAAAAAAAGCAAAAGATTTCGAAAAGAAGAGAGGAAATTTGTAGAGAAGATGGCGTGGGGATGGGGGATCTACGAGGGAATGGTTGTAATTGGATCTCTAGTTCTTCTAGGATGGGCAGGTCTTTGGTTCTTAAACCGGAGGCTTTACAAAGAGTACGAGGAAAAAAGAGCTTTGGTTCAAATCATCTTCAGTGTTGTTTTCGCTTTCTCTTGTAACCTTCTCCAGCTTGTTCTTTTTGAGATCATCCCTGTCCTTTCCAGAGAGTAAGAGTCGCCCTTTCTCTTCCTCTCTCTTTGGATTTTCTTTCTGTTGTTTTAGATATTGGGTTTCTGTTAGTTTAGTCTAATTTTGCTCTCTTTTTTTTTCAGGAGTTAACTAAATTTCTATGTATGTTTAGTGGTTTTTCAGTGTAATTATTTTTGTGGGTTTTGTGAATAGAGGAAATGAAGTTGAATACTAGTTTCTTTTGGGGAAATTATTATTGAGAAATTGGGAATGGATAGTATTATAGAAATTGGATATTTGAGTTTTGGATCAATGTAACTATTGAGATCGATTGTGTGAATTGTGCTTTAGCAGTTAACTATCCATTTATGTTTTAGGGCTTTTGAGTATTATAGTTGTACGGCGTTTGGTTTTCTTTTTTGGTTGTCTGTGAATGAGAAAAAAAAAAGAAAAAGAAAAAGAAGAGAAATTGAATTGGAATCTGATGATTCAGAATTTTCCTGGTTTCTGAGACTACTTGGAGGCTGGTGAATGTAATTTGCATATTATTGCTTGCTTCTTCTCTTTTTCTATTACCTTTTAGTTGTTACTTTATGTAATTTTCTTTTGCTTTCAGAAGACTGGTTTATTTTATTTTTGTGCTAGAACACCTATTGGCTTTTATATATCTGAATGTTTAACTAAGTCACTTCTATGTATACATGCTATTTAGTTTATTGGAAGAGAATGTGGTAAGGAAAAAAGGTGTACTTTTACACTTGATTTTGAGTATATTAGTTTTAATGCAACTATGGAGCTTAATCTTCTATTCAAGGGGTAATTCAAGTGAATTGATCCTTTTTGAAATGTGAATCTGTACGTACAATTTATTAGAAGTCCCATTTTTCTTAAGTCATAAGATAATGAAGTACATTAAACTTTTGAATATCAAAGTTTTTTTCGTTTATTTGGTTTGCACTTTTGTTGTTCTACATTTTATTAATTCTCTGTAGGGCTTAATCTTCTATCCAAAGGCTAATCCAGTAAATTGATCCTTTTTGAAATGTGAATCTGTTGGTACAATTTATTAGAAGTCCCCCTTCTCTTAACTCATAAGATAATGAAGTGCATTAAACTTCTGAATTTTAAGTTTTTGTTGCTTATTTGGTTTGTGCTTTTGTTCTACATTTTATTAATTTTCTCTAGGGTGGTTGTAAACATTGATTTAATTATTTGAATGTCATAATTCCCATTTAACGCACATTTCCCCTTTTGTTGTCAGGGCAAGATTGATAAATTGGAAGGTGGATCTATTCTGTTTGATTTTGCTACTAGTATTCATGTTGCCATATTACCATTGCTACTTGATGCTTTGCAATAGTGGTAAGTTTGTTATTTTTTAAAGCTAATTGAATTGTTTTAACACCTACTTTCTGTTATAATAGACTTGTTGTTTCTGTTGTGAGGATTAGTGTTGAGATATTAACCTTTCTGGGACTTTGCTGTTTCTCCTTCCCCTTGATATGACCATCCACATCATTGAATAACCATCATTTTTAATGAGTTACCTCTGGTAGATGGTGAATATACTGTGTTTATACTATCCGTTTACACATCTTTGTCACACAGTTGAGTTCTGAGCTGAAAGGGATCTACAAGAATAGTTACTGTGTTCCTAATATTGTCAATTCATGCCTATGCATGTGGGAATACTGTTAGTGAAAGTTTCTGAGAGCAAACACGCTACTCATGAAACTGAAAACTAATAACATGATTACTTGGGTTCAGTATTATCGTTTAGGCCTATTAATGTCTTCTATTTGTGCATCTCAGGTGTGAGGAAGGAGCGGGCTGGACTTGGAGCTATAATATTTTTGTTGGCATTTCTCTATGCCTTTTGGCGCATGGGTGTTCACTTTCCCATGCCCTCTCCAGACAAAGGTCTTTTCGTTTGCATTTAGTTAAGTTCATAGTTTCAATGTGGCTCACCTGCACAGGCACAAACTCACTATGTTTATACATATTTTTCTTCTTTATGATTAAACTGGTTTCCTGAAATGATTCCAAAAGTCTATCTTAATGATATGAGGACTACGCCTGAAATTTTGGAGGATGCTTATAATTAGATTGCACTGGAGCAAATGTGTCTGCTTTTAAGATTTTAGAAAAATAATATAGGCTGCAGCGTTCCATGAATATTAGCTGGATGCCAAGGTTGGAACTTATTTTCCAGTTTTGGCTAAAGAGAAATTTATGATTGGTTTGGAGGTATAATTAAAAAAAAAAGTACTATAAGAGTCTTGTTGATAAGGCAAGTGAGATCAGTCAGCTCATCCTTTACATTTTCACATTTCTTATTTCTTTAAAAGATTATGCTTCTGCCTAGTTAATAGCTGCAGGCAAAAAATCTGGACTTTCTGGCGTTATTGGCAACCTAGATCCAAGGATAATGGTTTAATTTTAATGTTATGCATACATCTTTTGTGCAATTGTTTCAGAAATATTAGCTCCTGCTTTCCAGCTTCTCAGCTCCTTTTGATTTTTGTTTTTCAGGTTTCTTCACGATGCCTCAGTTGGTTAGTCGAATTGGTGTTGTGGGAGTAACTGTTATGGCTGTCCTATCCGGTTTCGGTGCTGTAAATTTGCCATACAGCTATTTGTCACTTTTCATCAGGTATTGACATGTATTGGTTATCTGATTTCTTGGTTCTTGGATGCAGAAGAGTTAAACAGATTGACTTCCTGCATGCTTCATATTTTAAGAACCATTTCCCCCGTGTTATGTGCAGAATATAATTTTCCTCAATTATTTTTCATTGCTTGCTTAGTATTTTGTTTGATCATAACTTGTTGGTTGCAACCTTAATTCTTCTCTGTTTATGGCTAACACATGAGTAAAATCAAATGTTGGCATATTTAGTTTTCCTGTATCATGGTTGTTTCTATGTATCTAAATGATTTTGATTTGTTACTTTCAGAGAGATTGATGAATCAGAGATTAAAGCATTGGAGAGACAACTAATGCAATCAATTGAGACTTGTGTGGCTAAGAAAAAGAAAATCATTCTTTCTCAAATGGAGATGGAACGAATTCAAGGATCTGATGAGGTTTACTGCTCTTGCTCCTTGTCTCGTCACTTTCAAATTGATGCAATTTATTGGTTGGGGTCTTTAATGACCCCAATAGAAATATTTAAGGTTATGAATGAAGCATAGTTTGCGGCTGAAAATGGAGATAAACATAAATAGCATTTTTAGCATTCTGCTTAAGCTAAATATTCATTGGTTTTAAATTCTGTCAAATTTGAATTTGATATGATTTGTTCTTGTCTAGTTTTTTTTATTTATTTCTTGCCATTTTTTAAAATCAATTTATTTATATTTTGACCATAAAACCTACGTGCTTCTCAAGTCCTGTGATTGGCAGTGACTAGAGTTACTATTTTCTTTTGGCTAATTAAAAATTTATGTTTCAGTACTTAAAGGGCAGATCCTTCTTCAAAAGGATTGTAGGCACGGTTGTACGTTCAGTGCAAGATGATCAAAAGGAACAAGGTCTTCATTCCTTTCCCCCTCTTCAAAATATACTGTAAAATTCCCTATACTGATGAACTTGTGATGTGGTATATTCTGTATAAAATCTTCGACTTCGAAGCTTTTATTTTGATGTTTCCCCTTTTAATGTTTCCAGGACACCTCAATAAAGTCAATAGGATTTCTCCTTGGATAATCGTACTATTATATGAACCTCAACTATCATCTAATAGACTCAAATTTGGAAATGTTATTCATTATGGTTGCACGGTTTTATGTGTTGACATTTTGATCATCAAATAAGTGAAGGCATATGCTTTCATATGTCTCATTTCCTTTTCAATTTGATTTTTACTTTCTTTCTCTTTTTCTCTTTAAAAGTTGGATATATTATTTTTTGTGATGTTTATGTGTCATGGCTCTTCTTGTATATGGGTTTCTTTATAGCTATTACACCTCTACTGTGAGATTGTAGATTTTGTAAGAATGAACTAAAGTGGAGAAATGGCAGTATTGTTTTCCTTTTAGTTTTGGTGGAATTTAACCTTGTTTTGTTATCCACGCTTAAAGGCATGGTTCATTCATTGAATACAATTTCCTGCCTGTAAGCATCAGGGAGACAAAAGTTCCTGCCTATTTTTCTTGGTCTAAATTGGTATTGGGCCTAGTGGCTTTATTGTTATCAAAGTTTTGACTCAAGTTTCAAACTTTTATGGACACTGAATTGCCAATTTAAACTTTTTGATGTACTGATGTTATGTTTTCACATAGTGTTTTGAATTTCTTTTTTCTTGATAGTCATCTATGCGTGTTTCTTGGCTTTTGCATCTCAGTGGCTTTCCTATTTTGTGTTTATGTACTTTTAGAATTCCAAGGTAGATGTTTTATTTCACTCTCTTTACATTGGCATTTGGGTTCTACATTTGGAAGGTAAATAATAATTATGATTCAATATTTTCTAATCTATGAAGTGGTTAATCATCTTTCTTTGCAGACATTAAAATCTTGGATGCTGAGGTTCAAGCTCTGGAAGAGCTTTCAAAGCAGCTATTCTTGGAAATCTATGAGCTTCGCCAAGCTAAGGTCTAACTTCAGCTGTAAACTTGTTTTCTAACTATATTGGATATGATTTTTTTTTTTTGTACTGTCTCTTAAGGTCTTCTAATCTTTCAAAGTGGAAACAAACCAAGGCTCAAAGCTAGTCAGATCAGTGGGCACTTTAAAATCTGATGTTTAGATGATGGATTATGTCTTTAGAGATAACAGAAGTGAAATCAAATTGACATGAGATATTGTGCTGTCATATTATCTGTTAATCTTCTTGAAAATTGATATAGTGAACTGCTCTCTTGTATAATATTTACCATGCATTGATTAAAGCAAAAAGATGCTGAGAAATAGAAAATAAGATATTGATATTAACAAATGTAAAAGACTTTCTGTTTTGCTATTTCTTGTAGTTTTTTTAAGGCCAAAATACCAGTACTTATTTGTTTGAAATTTAGTCCATGTTTAAGTATTTTGATAAACATGATTGTCACCGTCCTAGCTACCCTGTAATGTTTTGCTCAAGAAGATGTACCAATTATGCTACATATTGGTCCCAGATTGTTCTAGTTATTTAAGATAGACTTTTTCCTTTCCTTTTCCTTTTTGATTTAGATTTCTTTCAGGGAAAGCAACCGTTGGTCTTCTTGTTTATATTTTGCAGGAGGCTGCTGCTTATTCACGAACATGGAAGGGCCATATGCAGAATTTGCTTGGATATGCAGGTTCAGTTTATTGTGTGTACAAAATGATTAAGGTATATCATCAAGGAATTTTACTTCCCTTTACTACTTCTTTCATTTCGAGTAAAGAGTAAAATTTAGTGGCCTGAAAATGAGATGCCTTCTATAAAGAAATATGTTGAAGATAACAATCACTAAGATTGCAAAAATTGACATGTCTGACAAACATTTAGTGAAAATGAGCTCTAATTCTTGTAATGTGCTAAAAGTTCAAAATCTCGTTGATTTCATGGATAACTAGATGCTCATGTTTTTGGTGTTTATGTTTTTAGGGGGCCCTATTTTTGTAGGATTTCCTTTTTTTGCTACTTGAAGAATCTTTGATTTTTCATTTTTTACTGAAACTTTACCTCTCCTCCAATACGAGCTAGGGCCCTATTTCTGTAGGATTTCCTTTTTTTGCTACTTTAAGAATCTTTAATTTTTCATTTTTTACTGAAACTTTACTTCTCCGATATGAGCTAGTGTCTGCTCATCTTATAGTTTCCCTTAATCAACTTAATAAGATTTATATCATTTTAACTTAATTCCCACTATGAAGATTATAGTATGCTATCAAAATGATAGAGAACTTATGTTACCACAGCTTTAACAAATTGACACGTTACAATGGTGATATAAATGGATAATTGCAAGATGTGGTGGGGCATTTTACGCCTATAAAAGCTCTATTGCACATTGACTTGAGTAGCCTACATTTGGGCTGAAGTGGTGAAGTCCTCTGAAATGTTTGCAACCCTTGCTTTGAGAATAGGGAAAGAGCATGAATCAGTGTATTTCATTGTGTCCAAACAAGGACAATGTGAACTTACTACATGGTAGTGTTCTTGAAACAGAAACAACTCTCTAACAATGTATTAGACCTACAGCTTCAATTTTTAGTTTTTGTTGTTTATGCTAAGGGTTTCTGTGGCTGGTTAGGTCCTTAAAAGTTTACTATTTAATTCTGAGTTTGTGAAATTGCTTATTTATCAATTTCCTTTTGATTTTGTTTTTCTTCCAATTTAAGATTTAAAGCATGAAGAAGTTGCCTGATTGATCTTTTTTTTTTTTCTCCGTGCAGTCATTACAAAGTGTTGTTTTCAAGGAGGTGTGGCCTTTCTGAATGATCTCTGCTATCTTTATCTTTTTCTCCTATTTTAAGATCATTGTAATGTATCATAAAATCTGTTTCTTTGGCAGGCTGGTTCAGTTGACCCTGTTACAATGTCAATTACCATATTGTTGCAGTTCTTTGATATTGGAATAGATGCTGCATTGTTATCACAGGTCAGTTGTGAATACACCTTACTGCATTAGGTACTTTATAATGTCAATAAATTTAGAACCTGCTACTTTTTTATAAACAATTGAGAACTTACTATTTAGGTGTTCTAAAAGGTCAATAAATTTAGAACTTTTGTACATTTGTCAATAAATTTAGAACTTCATTTAGTCAAAGGTCAATAAATTTAGAACCTGAGTTGGTATTGCTTCGTATAATTTTTTTTATACTTGTATAATTTGTTTCAAATGATCTGTGCTTAGGTATTTGATTCATTTGTACAGTGAGTGCTGGTTCTAGCATTTTGTGACTTAGGAAAAGTTAACCATCTTGTTGCCTTTAGGTATTAAACTATACAGTCTTTTGGTTGGGGTTAATAGTTGGCATCTTACTGTTTTTATATTTGTTATTTGCAGTATATTTCCCTGCTGTTTATTGGAATCTTGATCACAATATCAGTGCGGGGTTTCTTAACAAATCTAATGAAGGTAATCTTGTTCGTTTTTGGTGGCTGTCATGGTAGTTCTGTTTTTTATATGGTTCAGCAGTTTTAGTTACCATATGCTATGTCTACATTTTATTGAAAATCCAAAAATCTCTGTTTTGTCGATCCAAAATCAATGAATTTTCGTTAACAATGTAAAAACCTTTAAAATATTCAGGTCATCTTATTGTTTCTATGTTGCTACTTTGGCAGCTTTTATGACTGTCATCATTATTGATCATTGATCATTGACTTATTGCTATTGTTGTTCTTACTATTAATTGTGACCTCATGGAGAATATTGTTTTTTTTTCTTTATATATATATATATATTCATTTTGTTGTATGCATGAGCAGCAAGCTTGAGGCATCATGTCCACCTTATGTGCCCTATCTTCATTATTGAATGAAATCATATTTGTTTTAGAAGTAGTTTGTGGTTCCTAGTATCTAGTAATCTGCAGCTTTACTTACAATGTTTTGTTGCATGCAGTTCTTCTTTGCAGTTTCCAGAGTTGGTAGTGGATCTTCAAGCAACGTTGTCCTTTTCCTTTCTGAAATTATGGGAATGTACTTCCTCTCTTCAATTCTTCTGATAAGAAAAAGTTTGAGGACTGAGTACAGGTATGGCTTGATCGATGACTTTGTATATCTATTCTGTTTCTTAATAAGGAAGAAAAATATTCCCTTCAGTTTGTAATAATTTCCTGGATGTTAAATCTCTTTTTAGTTTAAAACCTGTAGCTTATGAGTTATGTATCCCTTGGCAGGTTGATTATAACAGATGTTTTGGGTGGAGATATTCAGTTTGACTTTTACCACCGGTGGTTTGATGCAATTTTTGTAGCGAGTGCTTTCCTTTCTCTAATTTTGCTTTCTGCACATTATACGTCTCGCCAAGCTGACAAACACCCTATTGATTGATGTATTCTCATGTAAGTAAACAATCAGCAGATCACTTCATTACGTCATTGTAACATTTAATCCCTTCAAGTGACTGCAACGATATAGAATTTCATTTGTGCCAAAGCAATGTGAGGAAAAGATAAAAGGGTACTTCTTGCCAACTTGTTTTTTACTGAATGCATCATATGAGACTGTTTTCCTTGTTTAGGTTCGCCATGAGGAAGCATTATTGTAAAATTTCAATTCAGTTTCGAGCCCCAAAACAGGTACCAAATTGGATTAATCCAACATTATTTAAACCATGTTATGCCTATTCAGTCTTTTTTATATGTGATTCATATTTTCGATTTTTCATTTAAAAAAAAAATGAATTAATATGTGTGGAAACAAGTCTGTCGTTTTTCATTATTAAAAACCTTTTAGTTTTATGCTTAAACTTGTATTTAACTGTTAGAAAAAGGCTTTTTCTATTATATTTTCTCAGAAGGAATTACACTAATATTTATATACATAGTGAGCCTAACTTTAGGAAACTCTATACTAGGAAACAAACTAATTCTAGGGATGCTGTCTCTTAAAACACAGCCTTAAAGTTAGGGATAGCAATTATAGAATCCTATCTGATACACTCAAAATTCCTTATTAGGAAACTGTAATCTGACACTCCCCTTAAGCTGGGAAGTGGATATCATCCATTCTCAGCTTGCTTACTAGTTTCTGAAAGGTCTTCCCAAATAATCCTTTGGTAAGGATATCTGCCAGTTGACCGTCAGTGGACACATATGGAGTGCAAATTAAGCCACTTTCATGTTTCTCTTTTATAAAATGTCTGTCAACCTCAATGTGCTTCGTACGATCATGTTGCACTGGATTATGTGCAATATTGATAGCAGACTTATTATCACAATACAACTTCATTGGACATTCCCACTTGATCTTCAAATCTTCCAAAATAATTTTCAGCCATAATAATTCACAAATTCTAAGGGCCATCGCTCTAAATTCAGCTTCTGCATTAGATCTAGCCACAACATTCTGTTTTTTACTCCTCCAAGTTACCCTCTTAGATCCTGCATAATCTGCATCAGTATAGGCTTCAAGGGTTAAATTCTCCCCTTTTTTAAATAGGATTCCTTTGCCTAGAGTGCCTTTTAAGTACTGTAGAATTTGATACACAACTCGAAGATGTGATTATTTGGGATTGTGCATGAACTGACTTACAACACCAACTGCATAGGCAATATCTGGTCTAGTATGTGACAAGTAAATGAGCTTCCCGACAAGTCTTTGATATGAACCTTTATCAACTGCTGCATCTTCTAGTGCATCTCCAAGTTTGTGGTTCACCTCTATGGGTGTCTCTGTTGGTTTACATCCCAACTTGCCCGTCTCTGTCAACAAATCAATTATGTATTTTTGCTGAGATATGAAGATTTCTTCCCGAGAGTGTGCTACTTCAATACCAAGGAAATATTTTAACTTACCAAGCTCTTTGATCTCAAATTCTTTTACTAGGCATTTCTTTAAATTTTCCATTCCTTCCAGATCATCACCAGTCACTATAATGTCATCTACATAGACTAATAAAGCGATCATTCCCCCTGAAGATGAGTGCTTTACAAACAGAGTGTGATCTCCTTGACTCTTTTTATACCCCAACTTGAGCATTACTTTGGTAAATCTTCCAAACCAAGCTCTCGGAGACTGTTTTAGTCCGTACAAAGCCTTTTTTAGTTTGCAAACTACCTGTCCTGTATTTGGACCGAACCCTGGTGGAACATCCATATAGACTTCCTCCTCAAGGTCACCATGTAAAAAGGCATTTTTGATGTCAAATTGCTGTAATTTCCAGCCTCGGTTGGCAGCGAGTGACAATAACACTCTCACAGTGTTCATCTTTGCAACAGGAGCAAATGTCTCAAGGTAGTCTATTCCATACATTTGAGTGTACCCTTTAGCAACCAATCTTGTTTTGTACCTCTCCAAAGAATCATCTGACTTATATTTCACTGTGTACACCCAACGACATCCAACTGGTTTCTTTCCTTTCAGTAATTTTACTAAATCCCATGTCTTATTTTTATCAAGGGCTTCCATTTCAATCTTCATGGCATTTTTCCAATTCTCATCATCTAATGCCTCGGATACAGTTTTGGGAATGGAGATAGAATTTAGGCTAGCAAGAAAGGCTTTGTGGTTATGGGACAAATTTTTGTAAGACATGAATAAGTACAAGGGATGTTTTGTACAGGCTCTAATTCCTTTTCTAATAGCAATGGGAAAATCATAGTCTCTCTAATTTGATTTTTCAGTAGTATTCAAAGTAGGTTCAGTAATTACCTCGGGTTGTAGAGTAGTAGGTTGTATATTCGAAGAAGATGATTGAACTTGTACCGGTGCCTTATTCCTTGAGTAAACTAGCAAAGGACGAGTAGTGTCCTGAATCCCTTTTTGTGATTTGGGTGTATTAGGCTCTATTTCGGGTTGCATAGGTTCAAGTTGGGCAGGCTGGTTGGTAGGCAAGGACTGAGTGTTTGGTTGCTGGACAGAAGCTGGAAAATCAAGAAGAAAGAATTTCCTATCCGTATCTTCTCTGAATAAGTTCTCCCCCTGAAGATAAGGACGAGTAAATAAATTCTCTTCTTCTGCAAAAGTAACATCCGCTGAAACATAAAATTTTTTTGTGGCTGGATGATAGCATTTGTACCCTTTTTGTGTGGAGGAATAACTGAGAAAGACACATTTGACAGCTCGTGGATCGAGTTTTCTCCTATTTTGAGAATGTACATGTACAAAGGCAATACATCCAAATATTTTGGGAGTAAGGTTTGAGGTATTGAAATCAAGAAAGAATTTTGCTAGAACTTGCATAGGACTTTGAGATCCAATGACCTTTGTAGGCAACTTATTTATCATATAAGTAGTAGTTAAAACAGCCTCCCCCAGTATTGTTTAGGGATATTTTTTTGAAACAAGAGAGCTCTGGTAATAGTTAAAATGTGTCCATTCTTTCTTTCGGCAACACCATTTTGTTGGGGTGTGCTAACACAAGATGACTCATGTATAATGCCTTTTTCTTGAAAATATGGGGAGAGAAATTGATTGAAATAGTCCTTGGCATTGTCTGACCTAAACCGTTTTATTTCAGTTCCAAATTGTGTTTTGATCATGTTGTAAAAGGTTGAAAAGACAGACCTTACATCAGATTTCTGTTTTAAAAGAAATATCCAAGACACACGGGTACAATCATCAATAAAGGATACAAACCACCGAGGCCCAGAGATGTTTGAAATAGTGGATGGTTCTCAAATATCACTATGAATAAGAGTAAAAGGAGCAAATGTTCTTTTATTGCTTACCGGAAAAGAGGTACGTTTATGTTTGGCAAGTTCACAAACATCACAATGGAATTTTTCAACAGTTATCCCTTTAAACAATGAAGGAAACATAATTTTAAGGACTCTAAATGATGGATGACCAAGGCGGAGGTGATGGAGCCAAATTTGGTCTTTATTGGTTTTAACAGATTTGGATATGAAAGATGAATTCAAAGCACTAACTTCTCCACTAGATTCTTCAAGATAGTATAGGCCATTTACTTCCTTAGCATGTTCAATCATTCTCTTCGTATTCTGTTCCTGAAAAAAAATCGATTGAGATAAAAAATCACACTACAATTAGTCTTTGGTAATTTTTTTGATGGAGAGAAGATTGATAAACAGTTTAGGAGCGTGAAGGACATTTTTAAGAGTCTTGTTTATAACAATATCACCCTGACTAGCCATTGTGATCACAGAACCATCGGCTACTGTTATCTTTCTATTACTAGGACAAGGTGTATATGAAACAAATTTTTGTAAGGAGTGGGTCATATGGTCTGTAGCTCCTGAGTCAAATGACCCAAGACTTGGTGATTGTATCCGAGACATTAGAATTTTGAGAAGATATACTTGAAAAAGCCAAACTACAAGTACCTGTTGAAGAAACTTTTTCCAATGATCTCAGCAAAGTCTTCAACTTCTCAATTTCGTCTTTATTAAATGCACCAAGTGATTCTTGAGAATTCTTTTCTCCATCCAGTTGTCTTGCTATATTTGCTTACCCTTGTTCCTTTGGTTGTCCACCGGTTTCTGAAAAATTCTTTTTAAATTGTCTGTGGCTTCCCATTGAGCTTCCAACATTTTTCTTTAGTGTGACGAGATTTTTTACAGTAGGTGCACCATACAGACTCCCTTTTAATAGGCCTTGTAAGTTCTGTCTGCTTACTATCGTCGCTAGTTGGCTGTTCTAGGCCAAATCTCCTCTCATGTATAGCCTTTGTAGCTAAGGCGGAACTATCCATTTGACTATTCTCAATCATAACTCCTCTTATTCCTTCTTCAGTACGAACAATCGCGATTGTCTCATTTAGTGATGGTAGCTCCTTTTTTCCAAGTATTTGGACTCCTACTGCATCGAACTCAACATTTAGCTCAGCAAGAAAATCATAAATTCGACCCTTTTCAACGAACCTTTTCAGGAGTGCTGCATCTGCACTGCACTTCATCTGAATGCACTGGTAATGATCCATCTCTTGCCATAAGCTTTGCAACATATTAGAATACTCCGTGATTGAACGACTTCCTTGCTTGGTAGATGAAATCTTAGTCTTGATTTCATAGATTTGAGCAGCATCTCGAACTTTAGAATAAGTCTACTTCACAGCCTCCCATATTTCTTTGGATGAGTTAAGAAACATGCATGTGTCACTGATTTCTGGCATCATAGAATTCCATAACCAAGACATTACCATAGAGTCTTGTTCATCCCAAGCATCAAACTTAGGATCTCCTTCTTTAGGTCCCGTTCCGAGTGACAGCTTTTCTCTTCCCTTCAAGAACGTGTGAACCAGCTGAGACCACTTCAGGTAATTCTTCCCATTTAACTTGTAGGCCACTTGAATGTTCTGCAACTCACTTGTTGGGTTGGAGTTGTTCATAGAGACTTTTGAACTATCCCCATTGGTATTGGTTTGGACAATTTCAGACATATTTCTTTTGAACAAAATAGACAAGCTTGAGGGTTGAGTGGGAGTAAAAAATATACCAGAAAAAAAATTCCCAAAAATCGGGCTAATCTGATACCTTGTTAGAAATTTATTATAAGGAATTACACTAATATTTATATACATAGTGAGCCTAACTTTAGGAAACTTTATACTAGGAAACAAACTAATTCTAGGGAGGCTTACCCTTAAAACACAGCCTTAAAGTTAGGGATAGTAATCAATAAAATATTTACAGAA
This sequence comes from Gossypium australe, assembly GCA_005393395.2. Lineage (NCBI taxonomy): Eukaryota > Viridiplantae > Streptophyta > Magnoliopsida > Malvales > Malvaceae > Gossypium > Gossypium australe. The sequence continues at coordinate 20,144,216 of CM016615.1, forward strand.
TCCTATCTGATACACTCAAGATTCCTTATTAGGAAACTGTAATCTGACACTAACAAATAACTGCGTGTGATTCATCTTAAAAGAGTTGTTGTCTTTAAGACAATCATGAGTCATATTTTTCAAAGCAGTATTGTTCTGTGATCATTAAGATTGGCTTGGAAATTCCATTGAATTGTTTCATTTTAGCTCTCAAAGCTGTGGACTTGAACTCACCTAAGATGTAGACCTGTAGGCCTGACCTAATGAATACAATATGGGTTGAAGAGTCAGGTTCTTATTTGTTTATGATGCAAGAGAGACGATTATTTGTGTATGTCAGTTGATAATTTATTTGTCCAGTCATATGTAAATCCCGATTCTTTCGGCTATATTGTTTTCAATACAAGCTCTCCTTTACAATTTAATGTAATGGTATCAAATGCCGATAATGACTAGCTGTCGCTGATGATAAGATGTGGGTTTTAGATTTGTTCGGTTGAAATTTTTTATTTTATGAACGGTTGCTGATACTTCCATTAGATTTTTGGTTTTTTCATATTAATTTTAGATTTTGGGTTTTCAACTTATTTTGACAAAATAGGTTTACTAGGTTTTTGAGCATTATTTGGTTAAGTTTTTTTTCATAAGTATTGTTAAAAACATAATTTGTCGTGTAAATAAAATAATAAATACTTTTTTATTTTAGTCTTTTTTTGAAAAAATGATTTTCTATATGGAAGTTTTGACCTATTTTCACTCTTTTAACCGTAAGTATTTATTTTACATCATAAAATTAAAATTAGTTATAAATTAAATAAAAAATAAAATTCAGTTTAATCATGCTTTTTTCTTAATTATTTAATCACTTTGGTTAGGCTCGGTTTTTCCGGTTTCGTTCGTTCTTTTTTTCTTTTAGCCTTATTGTTGATATTAATAAACTACAAAATGATCTTAATTTAGTAATCGGTATTAAAGTGCGAATTTTAGTTAATTTGCGGGATAACTCTTATGATTTTGCAATTTGTCAATCTATTATTGATTTAAAAAATTCAAAAAAAATTCTAATTATAAACAATTTTAGAAAATAAAAAATAAAAAAGTACTAACAAATTTAAAAAATTATAGAAAAAGAAATTAAATAAAATTATCAAAATTAGAAAATATATAGTATAACTTCTTTCCATATAAGATTTAATTAGGCATAATTACTTATTTTGTCTTCCAACTTTATAAAAGAAGTTATTTTAGTTCATTTAATTTTTCGCCTTTTTTCGATTTTAATTTTACATTGTTTGTCAAATAACCTCTAATGGATGGAAAAGTTAACAAGTTAACTTTGCTGATATGATATATATGGATAGCCATGTGAATGTTATATCAACAATTAATAAATTTTTAAAAATTTAAAATTTTAAAAAAAATTATAAAAATATTTTTAAAATTATTAAAAAATATAAAATTATAAAAATAAAATATAAATATTTTTTAATTTGTAAAAAAAAAATTAATTGTTAACTTGGTATACACGTAGATTACCATGTGAATGTCATGTTAGTAAAACTAACAAATATTAATTTTTTCATCCATTTTGGGTGATATGATAAACAATACAAAATTAAAGGTTGAAAAAGATAAAAAATTAAATGAATGAACAAAATAATTTCTTTATAAAATTAGAAGTTTAAATAAATTATTATGTGATGTAATTAGTATACAGCCCTTTTGTAATAGACATAGTAAATTCAAAACTTTATAATACCTGATAAATTTTCAACCTAATTAAATATTTTCACCTCATTTATGTGTTTCTATTTCTTTTCTTTCTTTTAAAACTCAGGTTTCATCTTCGTCCAACTCATCCTCGCCGACACGGCTGCTGTCAAATCTGTAGCCCTTCCTTTACTGTCACAATCCCACCTCCGTAACCCCATCTCGTTCCATCAGGCGCAACCCTGCCTTTATTTCCATGGCTGAACCCTCCAAAATCCAACCTTTTCGAACTTTGATTCCCATTCTAATCCTTTGTTAACAAGGATTTTGCTCTTTCCATTGACAAGTATTTATCCTTTTAGATTACTTAACGCAGTGCATAAAAAATTAAAAAAAAAAATGATAAATACCTCAATGGGAAGACAATCTCAACATAAATAGCTTTTTTTTTCTTTCTTTTTTTTTTTTTTTAATTTAAAAACCCTTGATTTCACTCAGCTCCCACTTTGACTTCGTTTTGGAATATTCATTTTTTTGACTTTTTTGAGTTTTCTTTCTCTCAATTTCAATAACAATTTAAAGAATACTTTTATAATGAGAGTAAGTTATTTATTTTATTTATTGGTCTTTTGGGCAATTAACCTAAAAATACCGAAAAAATAATAAATTTACGGAAAAGGGCCGAAATTTGGAATATTTATGGAAAATGGTCATTTCTTCACAAAACGCGTCCACGTTAGCGCGTTTTGTGGGGAAAAACCAGGAAGAGGGCGTGCTTTCCTGCTGCAACGGTTAAAATTTTTTGACCGTTGGAGGCCAACGGTAAAAAAAAAAAACCTATAAAACCCTCAACCCTTTTATTTTTTTCACACATTAGTCCTCTATCATCTTTCTCTCAACTTCCTCTCAAATTCCTCTCAAAATTCTCTTAAAGTCCTTGAAACTTACTCTCAAATTTCGAAATAGTCCTTTAATATTTACAAAAAAGCCTTTTTTTAATTTTTTAATATATTTTTTTTGATAAATTATAAAATTTTCGATCGTATTATCAATGGCCGGGGAATTAATTCGTCTGGACGATAAGCACATCTTCGTCGGTCAAATGCAAATGGTAAGTTTTAATTTTAATTTTTCAATACTATTTAATATTTTTTAGGTTTATGCAATTTTAATTAATTTTTATTTTATAATTTTTTAAACAGTCTGTAGATCGGGTGCTGCAATGCTATATTCGCAATATGTATGGTCCCTCATCGCCGTTGATCGAGAATTACCTGTGGGAAGCAGGTTTTTGGTACGTGGCTACGATAGGCCGGGGGTGCAAGTTGGAGCTGAACTTAATCAGTGCGTTGATAAAGAGGTGGAGACCCGAAACGCACACTTTCCATCTTCCATGCGGAGAGTACTATCACTTTGGAAGATGTGCAGTTGCAATTGGGATTGCCGGTGGATGGGTCCGTAGTCAGCGGGTCCGCAACTTCTACCAATTGGACCGCCGTATGCTACGAGCTTCTGGGTGCCATTCCGGATAACATTCATGGAGGTCGGATCGAGATGGCCTGGTTACGAGACACATTCCCGGAGCCGAATGATGGTTCGACCGAAATAGAAAGAATACGGTATGCTCGGGCATACATTCTTGAGATAATTGGAGGCTATTTGATGCCGGACCTGTCTAGAAACCTCGTACACTTGAGATAGCTACTGAAACTTGTTGATTTTAGAACAGCCGGTGAATTGAGTTGGGGGTCTGCCGTGCTATCAAAGTTGTATCGGGAGATGTGTGGGGCGACGCGGCCGAGTAAAGTGAAAATCGGAGGTTGCCTATCACTACTGCAGTCATGGGCACTGTTTCGATTTCCATTTTTACGTCCTCGACTCGACCATCCATATACATTCCCACTGATAACGAGGTAAATTTAATGTTATATTTTACAATTATTACGTAGATTTATAGTATAATTGTATGCTAAAAATTTATTTAATTAGGTGGAACCATTCGGCGAGTTATGCTGGAATACCTACCTCGCTTGAAGATATACGACTTCTATTAGACCAACGGTCGAAATCACAAGTAAGTTTCGAATTTTGTATTTATAATTTAGTATTTTGTATTTAGTGTTTAGTATATGTATATAACTAATATTTTGGTCATGTTAATATAGTTTCAATGGACACCGTACGAGGATCCGGCAATTCGGGCAGTAATTCTGGAGGAGTTCTTGCAAAATCCAAACATTTAGCATGTGAAGGTCCCATTTATCAACTATGCTACCGTGGAGATGCACCAGTCAGATCGGGTTTTGCGACAATTTGGATTCCGACAACTGATTCCTGTGCCACCTGAGGTGCTCGATGATGAGCACAAAGTCGACTTACGGCAGTTGTACACGGAGTGGCCAATATTTTGGTCAGCATATATCGAGATGTGGGAGAACCGGTATGATTATTTACCTATTCGGGAATCGATCGTCGTTCCTGAGTTAGCGTGTGTGCCGGAATACATGCCATGGTTTAGGATCCATGGTAAGTTGTATTTGTTGTCGGAAGAGGAGACGCGACGGCAACTTCGTGAACAAAGGGAACGACGGGGCCCTTTAAATCTAAGAAGAAGGGGTGATGAGACGGGACCATCAACAGCGCCAACACAGTCACCGGGCCCATCAACAGCGCCCACACAGTCACCGGGCCCATCACTTCAGCCGACGACACCAACATCACAGCCTTTGGCCTTTATGCCAGGTGCGTACCCTAGTCATTATATGTATCCTAACCCATATATGTTTCCTTTTCCCAGTCCTACCCCAGGTTGGAATGAATGGCCCGGTTCGAGTCCGTTCCCGACTACTCCGACTGGCCAGCCGATCTTGAGGCCGCTGTTGCGTAAGGGATCACAGGAGGCGTCGTCGGGGAGCACTTCTTTTTACCAGTCACCTTCGCCTTACGGGATTCAGACACCCCCACCGTGGTTTATGGAAACATCTCCGCAGTCGTTATTTTATCAAGGTGGGTCATCCTCCCAACACCCACAACCAGACCCAGTGCTGGAGGAACCAGAATCCCCGCCCGAGATTCCACGACCCCAGCCGGAAGGTAGAAGGAGGAATCCAGCACGTAACCGCCGACCACCCCTGTGTGGCACTGATTCCGACCGGCATGAACATTGATTCGGACTAGCTTTTTTATTTTTTAATTGTAATATAATTTTTTTATTTTTAATAAAATAAAGTTATTTTTATTTATGTTTGTAATTTAATTTTAATATCTTCAATAAAATAGAAGTTGTTTATTTTTTATGTAATTAAATTTAATATATTTAATAAAATAAAAAAGTTGTTTTTTATTTTTTTTTTTAATTTACTTTTAATATATTTAATAAATAATAGTTTAATTTTTTTGTAATTTAATTTTAATATCTTCAATAAAATAGAAATTGTTTATTTTTTAATATATAATTTAATTTTAATATATTTAATAAAATAAAAGTTGTTTTTTATTTTTTATTTTTGTAATTTAATTTAATATATGTAATAAAATAATAGTTGTTTAATTTTTTTTGTAATTTAATTTTAATATCTTCAATAAAATATAAGTTGTTTATTTTTTATGTAATTTAATTTTAATATATTTAATAAATAAAAAGTTGTTTTTATTTTTTATTTTTGTAATTTAATTTTAATATTTAATAAAATAATAGTTGTTTATTTATTTTTTATTTTTTGTAATTAGTTTTAATATATGTAATAAAATAATAGTTGTTTATTTTTTTTTTGTAATTTAATTTTAATATCTTCAATAAAATAGAAGTTTTTATTTTTTTATATGTAATTTAATTTTAATATATTTAATAAAATAAAAAGTTTTTTTTATTTTTTATTTTTGTAATTTAGTTTTAATATATTAAAAAATAATAGTTGTTTAATTTTTTTTTGTAATTTAATTTTAATATCTTCAATAAAATAAAAGTTGTTTATTTTTTATATGTAATTTAATTTTAATATATTTAATAAAATAAAAAGTTGTTTTTATTTTTATTTTTTGTAATTTAGTTTAATATATTATAAAATAATAGTGTTTAATTTTTTGTAATTTAATTTTAATATATTTAATAAATAGAAATTGTTTATTTTTTAATATGTAATTTAATTTTAATATATTTAATAAAATAAAAAGTTGTTTTTTATTTTTTATTTTTTAATTTAGTTTGAATATATGTAATTTAATTTTAATATGTTTAATAAAATAAAAAGTTGTTTTTTATTTTTTGTAATTTAGTTTTAATATAAGTAATAAAATAATAGTTGTTTAATTTTTTTTTGTAATTTAATTTTAATATCTTCAATAAAATATAAGTTGTTTATTTTTTATATGTAATTTAATTTTAATATATTTAATAAAATAAAAAGTTGTTTTTATTTTTATTTTTTGTAATTTAGTTTTAATATATTTAATAAAATAATAGTTGTTTAATTTTTTTTGTAATTTAATGTTAATATCTTTAATAAAATAGAATTTGTTTAATTTTATTTTATTGTAATTTAATTATAAAAGTCCAATATTTTTTTTTTATCAACTTAAAGTTTTTTTTTTCCAAATTAGTCATTCTACAAAAGTTCACCGTTTTCATCAACAAATAAATAGAATTTACATAGACACCAAGAGACAAAAAAAAGTTAAGAAGAGTGTCAACTATTCCGATTTGGACACGAGCGAGATGTATGGCCTGAGTTCCTACACCATCCGCACAACCTACGTTGGTTGGCCGTTTCTCGGATATCCATATTGTTGCGAATTCTAGTCAAGCAAGGTCGATCTTTCGGTTTGCGCCTCAGTTGTCTATCCGGCAACAGCTTATACGGTGCAAGCGATACCGACGGCCACTTACGTTCATCTGGGACTGGTGGGAATACGTGTCTCCACACATTGTACATGTTTTCTATTTTATACACTTCGTCGACATAGCTCATGGGATCAAGACGGAGATTCTGACAAGCCGCAAGTACATGAGCGCATGGGTAACGAAGTCCATCAAATATCCCACAGTCGCAGGTCTTATTTATCAAGTGTACACGATACTACTCGCCAACAATACCTTGGTTCGGTCTGTCAAACTCCGTCACACGAAACCATAGGTTGTCGCGATCGTGACACACTATGTGCATGGTGTTGGCCCGTGCCTTCCCCCTGTTAATTTCTCGCAAGAACTTCGCGTACCATTCATGGCCTCCTTGCATTTGGCCTTTATAACTCGTTGCTCGCTTCGAAAATAGTGCCGCTAAACGAAAATATGTCTCTCGCACAACCGATGTTATTGGCAAATGACGCGTTCCTTTTAGAACAGAATTTATGCATTCGGCCAGGTTTGAGGTCATATGACCATATCGTAGGCCGCCGTTGTATGCTTGTGTCCACTGTTCGAAAGGAATATTGCACAGGTAGTTTGCGCCTTCTTCGTTAACTGATCGCAAACTTGCCAACATCTCCTGAAAGCGGTCCTTATTGATCTCGTACCGTACCAATATACGTTGATAGCGAATATTACATACCACTCTTCAATTAAGAATAAATTTAATATTACAAACGAAATTATATTAATAGATATTACATACCCATATTGGTTACTTGCCGTCGTTGACTTGTAGATCGATGTTGCCCGTGGTAGTTGGACGCAACATGCCTTAGGCAATATCGATGGTGTGTGTGATGCCACAGTCTTCCCTGTCACTCTATTGCGACTAGTATTCCAGGGCCCCGATCCGATATAACACAGATATCAAGTTGGGGGCAGACATGCCTTCTTAACCTAGATAGGAAGAAATCCCAGTCATCAGATGACTCTCCCGGTGTTATTGCAAACTCAATCGGAAGGATTCTCCCACTGTCGTCCTGTGCCACAGCTAGCAATAGCCGATGCATATATCTACCATATATAAAGGTACCGTCAATTTGTACCAATGGCTTGCAGTATATAAATGCATCTCGGCATTTGCTTAAATGTCCAGAAAAGACGCTTGAACACTGCGCATCCACGGAGCAAATGATCGTTGTAGTACGCCGGTTCCTTTTCAATGTCTGTTATGCTACCTAGGACATATCTCTCCAGTATCTGACACCACTGCCACACTTCATTATATGAAGCGTCCCACCGACCATGCAACTCTTCCAACGCCTTCTGCGTGTACACCAACTGGCTACGAATATTTCAATTAAGGCCGGCACTGTAGTCCTGGGATCAGCCTTCACAGTCAGTATTATTAAGTCAGCCAACATCTCTGAATCCATCTTCGGATGATCTTGTGTAACACCTGTCAACGAAGTACGTTAAATAATGCAACATTACGTAATATTAGTATTATTCAAAAACCATTGAACACATAGTGATACTGAACCGGCAAGACATGTATGTAGACCTTTGTACTTTTTGATCTCCCACAAGCCTGTCCTTTTCCTCAATGAGGCCATGATTTTCCATGAACATGTACTGTCTTGCACTGCACACTTCGCATCGTACTTATTGAGCTTGGATTTAACCATGTGGTAGTTAACCCCGTTCTTGATGCTGTATTGTTTCAATACACGAAGAAAAGCATCCTTGTTGGAAAACTCGTTACCAACTTCTAATTCGCCCGAATCCAACGACGAACTTGTACGGTCACGCGTCCGGTGTGGTAGTTCAGGAAACTCCAATGCATCGTCTTGAGATAGATCGACATTATGCATGTGGGCTGGAGGCGAGTACGCCCTGAATAGTGGATCTTCTTCTTCTTCGTCTGAACCGCCCTCAACATCTTCAGGTACTGTCGGAACAGGCTCTGATTCAGAAAATAATCCAACTTCTGCACCATCGGGCCCGGGCTCTCGAGGTGGATCCACATCGGACTCATTATCTGACCCACCATAATCTGCAACGAACGAGGACCCCTCGCCGGTGGATGTCGTGGGGAGTACATTATCCCTCCTTAAACATCTTTTGTAACGTTCCCAATCATATGTGGATTGCCAACCACTAGAAGTTGATGACGTCTTCCAATACGTATTTCTAGCACCGGACGTCGAAGGAAGGATATGCATGTCCCGTCCACCAACCGAGTGTCGTGCAGGGCTTATGTTTTCCATACTACCACCAAACACGGGCACTTCCGTATTCTGCCTCCCACTAACAGAGTGTCGGCTTGGGGTTGTATATTCCCCTCGAACAGAAGTAGATGTTGAGGTCGAAGGAAGATCACTTGGCGATGAAAATTGTACATATACCTCAAGATAGGGTTATCCACTGGCAAGATGAGTCTCCACCATTGCCTCAAAGCTCCGAGGACCTTTGATGTTGAATGATTCATATCTCACCGGATCAACCGAAGTACAAAATTTATACTTAATAGACTGAACTTTCATTGGCGTTGTTCTGAAGATTTTACGCCTAATTCTTTTGCGAAGTTCTAACAAATCTATGTTTCGATTAAAACCCAGTCGCACTGTGTTCTCCGATAAAAAAACAACACCATTTTCGGTGTCACAAACCTCACCATCGTAGTAAATAACAGCATTAATACGTTCACTCATTTTCAGTTTCTATTTTTCTTTTGCCTCAATTTCTGTTATGCAACCTGAGAATGAAATTTGGCTGATTTATAGTCATAATTTTACCGGAGACTACTGTAGCAAACGAACGTCCACGTGGGAGCTCTTTTCAGTACTCTTGCTAACAGTGCATCCTGCTTGAAGTGTTTTGGGCACTATTTGTTCAGAAACGTCTTCTCAAAATTATTTTACCGAAGACTACTGTAGCAAAAGAGCGTCCACGTGGGAGCTCTTTTCAGTACTCTTCCTGACAGTGCATCCTGCTTGAAGCGTTTTGGGCACTATTTGTTCAGACATGTCTTCTCAAAATTATTTTACCGGAGACTACTGTAGCAAAAGAGCGTCCACGTGGGAGCTCTTTTCAGTACTCTTGCTGACAGTGCATCCTGCTTGAAGCGTTTTCGGCACTATTTGTTCAGAAACGTCTTCTCAAAATTATTTTGCCAGATACAACTGCCAAAAAAATTCAAATAATTTTTATTTTGCTAATATATTTTGCCCAAAAACCCTAGACATATTTTTACTAAACCCTAATTAACCCTATAATCTACTCCATTAATTTTCCCCTAAAACCCCTAAATCTAACGACCCTAAAAAATCATAAACCCTAGCCCTGAAACCTTAAAATTTCATACCCTAACACTAAAAACAGCTGAAAAGCAAACGGGGAAGAAGGGCAAAAGGGGCGCTCTTTCTGCACATTAGCAAAGCGCGTCCTCGTCAGCGCGCTTTGCTGATGTGGCAGAAAGCGCACCCTCAAGGGCATGCTTTCCTACTTTTTCCCCACAAAACGCGCTGACGTGGACGCGTTTTGTGGGGAAATGGCCCTTTTCCGTAAATATTCCAAATTTCAACCTTTTTCCGTAAATTTATTATTTTTTTCAGTATTTTTGGGTAAATTACCCGGTTTTTTTTTCCATTTTTACTAAGTTTATCCCTTCTATTATAGCAACTTTGGTCCAATGAACATCACCTGTGAAGAGGTTATGTGTACTACGTAGTTTTCATAAATGATTATTTCAAATATGGATAGAATTATCTAATGCATCGTAATACTAAAAATTTTAAAAAATTCCAAGAGTTTTGTTTTAGAAGTGGAGAAGCAATTAGATGTATTCATTAAGAAACTTCAATTTGATCAAGCTGAAAATTTTTTATTTAACAGGTTCGTACTATACTTAATTGAAAATGATATTCTTTCTCAATTGATCGCACCAAGATTTTCACAATAAAAAGGTGTAGTTAAGAGAAAGAACAAAACCTTACTTAACATGATTCATTCAATGTTAAGTTATTCGTAACTTCCAACATCCTTTTGGGGATATGCGTTGCAAACAACTTGCTATATTCTGAATTAGGAACCAACTAAGTCATTACCTAAGATTCGGTATGAAATATGGCATGGTAGGAAGCACAACCTAAATCACTTTAGGATATGAGAATGTTCGGTGCATGTATTGGATAAGGATACTAAGAAGTTGGATTAACGAACAAAATTGTGCATGTTTGTAGGATATTTAAAAGGAAGAAATGGTGGATTATTTTATAACTTAAAGGACCAAATTAACAAGATATCAACACATGTAACATTTCTTAAGGATAGTTGTATGAACGACTTTAAAACTCAAACTAGATTATAACTCGAGGAATTTTTATGAAATAAAGGGAACCCTCAAATTTTAATATTAGATTCTATTCAAATGATTAACATGTAACGCCCCAAAATTGGGCCTAGGAGAATTGGGCCTATTGGGCCCCGAGCGTAGGAGCATTTTAAAATTTTTGGGAATATGAGAACGAAATTATTTCAAGTTAGACCTGTTAGGAAGGTGATTTTGGAAGGTTATGGGGTTTCTATGAAGCCCCGGGTTCAAGTTAGGCCATAGGAAAAATTTTGATTTTTGGCTCTTTAGGGGAGGGGGCTACTAGAAGTAGGACTTAACTAAATTGGGTGTGTTTAGGAGACACAAGTGGAGTGTGTGGTGTGGTGGCTGTGGTGTCATTGGCAGAGTAGGAGGAGAAGGGTTCGAATCCTACTGATGGAAAATGGAAGGCTTTTATTTTGCTCAGGAGAAAATAAGAGGTTGTGTTGGGATCAAATACTAATGGAGAGGAGTTTGAATTGGTCAAGGTTGTTGGGGAAATTTGAATGAGAGATGGGGAGTGAATTAAGGAGGGGTTTATGGAGAAAATCGTGGGGATGGATAAGTGAGGGGGAGTTGGTCGAATGTGGGGAAGTAAATGGGGATTTTCGGCCAAGGTTTTTGGCATTTTGGAAAGTGCACATTCGGTTGTGTCAAGGGGTGTGCCGAATTCTTCTTTGTTGGGTCTTTGGAAAATACAAAGGTCATTTTAGCACTTTTGAGGCATTTCAAGTCATTTTCTCCTCACTGTGAACCTTAGCCGAACTCTCAGTTGGCTTTCCTCCCATTTTCGGTTTTTGTTTTCCACGTAGAGCATTTCGGGTTTTTTTTCATTTGGCATTCTATTTTTCTTGTCTTGGTACACTTTTCTTCCCTCGTTCTTTCTCCCATTTGTGACTTGGCCGAATCTACTTGTGAGATTGACGACTCGTGCGTTTTTCTTCTTCAACCTTTCTTCTCTTCCCTTTAAGCCGAATAGCCACATCTCTTCTATGTGATTTTTCTTTTAAGCTGTACATCAATCGGTTGGAGTTTGGGTTCTCTTTTGTTGGCCGAACGTGGTAAGCCTTTGTATTCATTCTCTTTCTTTCTCCTCCACACTATTCATCTTTCTCTAACCGAACACAACATTCTCTCGTTCTCTTAATATCTTATTTCTTTCTTTTCGAAGCTTATGCTGAAACACTCTTCCTAGGGGGCTAGGCTGAATTCTCTAGCAAGCAAAGGGTGGAGATCGTTAACGTTGGTTTCGGTAAGGGTGAAGTTGTTCATATACCCCTTTTAATTCGATTAGTGTTTTTCTTGTGACCCTATTTGGTGGAGATGACATCGTTTTCCTTTACTCTTATGGAGGGGGCCGAATGTTGAATTGAGGCTAACCTTTTTGGGTTCATCGATTAATTGTTTTAGGAACTTATTTCAGTAGCCAAGGTGCAAAGCCTAATTCGGGTTCACCGTAAAGGAGAGGGGTCACAAGCTTGTGGTAAGTAACTCTAGTGGTGTTGTAAGTCATGAGATTATGAATCTTGTTGAGAAGAGGGATTAACCCTTAATTATCGTTATTTCAGGGACAATGAGGAGTAATTCTTTTCACAATCCAATCAGGTGTGTAATCTCACACCCGTTTGGATGAATGCTTGCAATGTTCTGTGACTCGGCCAAAAGAAAAGCCGAAAAACCGGCATCTGTGACCACTTGAGCATGCGAACGCTTGTAATGGTAAATAGAAATACGAATAATAACGATAAGTCGTTGAGAGTGTCACGAGCACTCTTGCGAAACTGAGGCTGTAACAAGCCTGATAGAGCCGAAACAGGCCAAATGGGCCCAATGGGCTATCCAGCCCACTTGGGCAAAATTGTTGGAAAACTATCAAACGATAGGTTCGATTGCGAAATCTAAAAATCTGAGACCGAAACCATGCGAATTGGGCCACACGAGCGTGTGGGCCCGTTTGGGCCTAAAACGAATTTTAGGCCCAATAGTTCTGTAGAGACCCAAAAAGGGTCCTGTGTCGCTCGAGGCGACAAGAGGCCTTCGAAAAGGCCGTTAAATGCGAAATTACTGAAATACCCTTAGAGGGAAAATTATTGAAATACCCTCGGAGGGTAAAATTACCGAAATACCCCCGAAGGGTAAAATTACTGAAATACCCCTAGAAGGTAAATTACTGAAAAACCTTTAATTGGTAAATTACTGAAACGCCCTTGTAGGGCAAAGTTACTGTTATACCCTTAGGGACATGTTTGGTATGTTTGTGTTATAATTTGATTAATTGCCATGATGATACATAATTACATACACTGAATTATTATGCCATGGCATGTACATTGAGTTGGGTTTGATGATCGGACGAAGTGTATTCTGGTGGCTCCGCCACATTCTGTGAAGTGGTTATGCCATGTGTGTTCTGTTATTCTGGTGGCACCGCCACAAATTCTGTGATTTGCAGCTTGTCTGCCATATTGGTGTGTAGGGCTGGGTGGGTTGACTTGGTCCCCACAGGTGTGTAGGGCTGGTACGGGTGGTGTATAGGGTTGGATTGGGTTGGGTTGCATACTCTATTTTCATTATCATGTTTATAGGGCTAAGGCCCAGATTGTTACCGAATAGGGCTTCGACCCAGTCTGCTTCTGTATGGGCTCGGGCCCAGTTAATGACCGATTAGGGGATTACACATGAGTTCTCATAACTCACCCCTCTGCTTTAACCGTGTAGGTGATCCCCAGCGTTAGAGGATTTGGGGCTGCGGAAGACTCTGTGGTGGCCATACATCGGAGTATTTCTCATGAACTTTAGTAAATTTCAGTTTAACTTTATTTTAAGATTATTTATTTTGGGTTAATATTTTGTAATAAGGCCTTTGGAATTTTATTTTTCTTTTAAACTTCCATTTCAGTTATGCTTAAACTAGAAACGATTAAACTCTAGGTTTTCCTAAAACGATAAATAACTGTTTTCAAAATATCGCATTTCTGTAACTCATTGAATTTGATTTCTCTATAAACAAAGTTTTCGAAAATAATAATAACAAAGTTTTGACAAGAAAACCACTTAAACAAATCTGAAATTCTGCGAACATCAAGGTTCGAAATTTTCAAAAAGAATACGAGGTTTTTAACGAACACGCAGTTTTTAAACAACCTTTCTATGTGACATGCTGGATCCGGTCGTAACGTCTAGGCCGGGTCTGGGGTGTAACACAACACATAAAACCTCAACGTAGTGGGAGAGTCTCTAGGAGACTAGTTTCTTCTTGTACAATGTTTATAACATGGAAACCATCGCCGAATAGGGTTAAAAGGCATTATCAGACATATTGGAACTTTTACGATCATTTCACAACACAAGATACATCATTATTATAACATAGCAAATCATATACATAGAGTCCCTTAAATAGGTCTACGAGACTTTAAACATGCATTAGGAATGGGTCAAGACTAAACCGAGCACATACAAAATTTTTCCAAAAGTTAAACATTTTTCAAAGTTACAGAGGTCACACGCCCGTGTGGGCAGCCCGAATGTTCTTTATACTCATATACGTTCATACATTTCACATTTTAGTCCCTTAAAATATTATTTTTACAATTTAGCCCAAATTACTCAAATTCATCAAAAATCCAAAGACAAAACATTGTAACCTATCACTTATGTTTTATTTTCTATCATCAAACAACAAAAATCACAAGCTATCATCAATGGAAAAACACAAAATCATCATCAAATTCAAAAAAATAAGACATGGGCTTTGTAGTACTCGAAGCAACGATCTCAAAAACATGAAAATTATCAAAAATCGAATCAAAAACATACCTCAATCAAAGCTTTAAATAACCAAAAGTTAAAAAAAACTAAAACCCCTTTTTGTTTCTCTTATTTTTGGTGGTGAATGCATGAAAAAGATGAACCATTTGTTTTTATTTTAATTAATCTAACATTATTTATAAAATACCAACATTACCCTTAACTAATACATTTAAAATCCACTAACACATGTCCATCTATTAAAATCATGGTCAAATTTCATAATAAGGACTTCACATTTAAATAGCCATAGCAATTAGACACTTAATCAATTAAAATGCAACTTTTGCAATTTCTGTGATTAGGTCCTTTTTGCAAATTAAACACACAAATGATCAAATTAAAACACAGTAATTTTACACATGTCATTTCATGTAACAGCCTGATTTAGGGGCTAGTTGGAACAGTGGTTTCGGAATCACTAATCCAAGATCGGAGAAAATTATTTTTATGTTATTTTATGAGTTAAAGCATTATTATATAAATGCATGAAAATTTTGGTGCTCTAATTTTAGCGATTTAATGCTTAATCGCGAAAAAGGACTAAAGGTGTCTAATAGCCATAGAATATTAATTGGAGGTCTTTAAAGGGCAATTAGCCCCTTAAATCATGGTTGGCTGACCATAGGGGATAAGGGAGTCAAAATTGGTCAAAGTTGGTAAAGGTTTGGTGACTAAATTTATTATTTTATATTAAAATAAAGAAAGGATGACATCCTTCTCTTTAATCATCTTCTTCCACCGAAAAACACAAGAAAAATAGGGGTTTTAAAGCTCAAAAATTTTAACAAACTCTTCTCCCTACAAGTAAGTGATTTTAATGGTTTTTCTTGATCAAAGTTGTAGTTTTGGAACCCCTAAAGCTTAAGGTTTCTAAAGAGGGGACTATCTTGCAATATGGTGAAAAGTGTAGAGTTCTGCCATGTGAGCTTTTAAGTTGTTTGCTGCATTTTTATGGGAGAAAGTGAGTCTTAGATGTTTAATAAACAACTTTTGTGAAAGGTGTTACCATGAAAATACCTAAAAGGACCTTTTTGTAAAGGTTGTAAAATATGTAGTAAATGTGTGAAATGTTGAGTTTTGATGGTAGTCATAAGAGAAATAAATGTTCACCTAGGCTCGTTAAAGAGAGAAATTTGATTAGAATTGATTTTCGAGCCTAGGGGTAAAATGATCATTTTGCAAAAGTCTAAGGGCTAAATAGTAATTTTGCCAAGCATGATTATTGAAATGCATTTATTAATGTGATAATTAAATGAGATAATTTGCTATTATAAATCAAGAAGAACCAAGAATTAACCTCGACCGGGGAAAGAACAAAGTATCGGATTAGATCGACAATCTAACCTATTGTGAAATCGAGGTAAGTTTGTATGAGATAAATTCAACATTTATGCTAGTATGTTTGAGAATGTTTGATATTGTAATGATATAGGACATTCTATGAAATTGAGTAATGGTGTTGAATGCGAAAGATGATATAGTTGAGATGTTGAAGTCCTGGTTGGACTATAATAAATGTGAGAATACTATCATCGAGACATGAAATGGATAAGGTCCCATGTAAGACCATGTCTGGGACATGGCCTCAGCACCGAATTGAGATCCCGTATAAGCCCATATCTGGGATATGGCTTCGGTATTGAATATGAGAATCGTATAAGACCATATCTGGGATATGGCATCGGCACTCAGAGGTGACCCCATGTAAGACCACATCTGGGAGGTGGCATTGGCTTCGTGTTTATGTTAATGACGATGAATATGCGTCTTTGAATATCCCTAGTGATTTAGTGGATGAAATAGATAAGCTTAGAGACAGAAATGAGATTAGTACTAAAGCTATGTGATTGAGTGAATATAGGTACCCATGAGTAATTCACGAGAAATGTTTATGATATGTGGCATGGTATGTGCTAGATAATAACAAGTACGAGTCAGTTATGGCAAAGTGCTTAAGACTTTGAGTAGTTATCTAATGCCATAGATTGATGTCATTATGGGCTTATTGTTGCTATTTATTTTCATGCAAACTTACTAAGCTTTATGCTTACCCCTCTCATTTCTCTTTTCCTTGTAGTATTGCCAAGATAACTCAAGGATCGTGGGACGTCGGAGTTTGGAAATCACACTATCGACATCTCTTTGGTATAACAAAGTTAGACTTATTTTGAGTCTGCACTTAAAATTTGGAATTTAATTCAACACACAGCCTAAGGACACGGGCATGTGCCTTGGCCGTGTGACCATAGTGAAGTGATGACGTCATAGACAGAATGCCATGGTTTTGGCACAGAGGCTAAGACACGGGTGTGTCGAGGCCGTGTAAGAGACACGGGCCAGTGGCACGAGCGTGTGTCCGGCTGTGTGAAAACCCCTGTAGGTTCGAATTAGAAAATAAATACCACATGGGTTAGGAACATGGGCGTGTATTGTAACATCCCGGTTTAGGGCCTAGTCAGAATAGTGGTACGAGACCACAAATTCGAGGTCTATGTATGAGTTTTGAGATTTATGCTATGTATGCATGCTAGTGTGAAAGTTTCATGAAGCAATTTTGTGAAATTTTGGTTGAATTGTCCAAAAGGACTAAATTGCAAAAGTTACAAAATGTGAGATTCTAGAAGCTATTTGTGTGAAATGGCTTTAGAATATATATTAGAGGTCCTTAAATAGCAATTTACCCAAATTCTAATTTTTGGACAAATTTGGGCATGGATGAGTTAAAATAGGAAGTTTATCAAAAATGACATTTTGGTCATTTGGCAATTAAATGATTAAAATGGGAGAAAAGATGACAAAATTCATTCATCTTCTTCTCCAAGGCCGCCGAAATTTTCAAGAGCCATTGTTAGGGTTTTTCAAATTTTTCAAGCTTGCAAGTAAGTGCATCCAAGCCCCGTTTTTGATATTCTTCGTATTTTTGAAGTCCTAGTTGTATGAATAAGCTATTTTTAGCTATTTGATGAGCTATATTGAATGTTCAAAAATTTGGCCATGTATGACATGCATGTATGTTGATGTTTTATGGAAGATTATGAAAGCTTGATGTAGTAGAAACATCTTTTGTTAAGTGATTTTCCATGAAAATGCATGTACGGACTAGTTTGTGAAAGTTTTAAGTTTGGTCATACATGTGTGATTTAGTGGGAATTGGTGAATGCTTTAGTTGAGTAAGTGATTCGCCTAAGCATTAAAGGCTAGAAAGTTGAATAAAAATCACTTTACGAGCCTTTGGGCAAAAGTGTAATTATGAGAAAGATTAGGGGGAAAGGGTAATTTTTTACCAAAGTATGAGATAAGTGTCAATTTAGTCAATCTGTGTATTGAATAAGCTGATTTATTCATTATAGATCAAGAAAGATGAAGCCCAGATCTAAACCGAGGCAGGAGCAAGGTGGTGGACTAGATTGCATATTTCTATACTTTTGAGTATCGAGGTAAGTCTCTGCTTAAACAATGCATTCATACTTACAATTTCTTAATGCTAGCTAGTGTGTAGCATGATTGAGAATGATTGAGAACCTATGTGGGATGAATGTGGTAAAATTTGTGAATGGATGTATGGTTAAGTAAGTAGATATGTGAATGTGTAGTGAGAATGCTAAATGGTGGGCTAAGTGCGATACCATCTTAATGCATATTGAGGATAAGTTGGCTATGTGCGATGCTAACGTTAGGTATATCATCTAGTGGGATATGTGCGAAACCACTATGAATACCTTTGTGGTAGGCTAAGTGCGACACTACCTTATTAATTGATTGTGGTGGGCTAAGTGCAAAACCACCGAGAAATTAGCTGTGTGGTTATATTATTGAGTTAATTAGCTGTGTGGATGAATTATCGAGAAATGATGTTGTGTTGTATATTGTGTAAATGTGATATTGAATACAGGGGTGCATTTTAATGGTTATGAGTATGTGGCTCATGATGTGTTGGAAATGTGGTGAGGGATAGAAAGAGTAAGCATTGTTGTACATTATATGTTAGTATGATACTAATTGTTGTTTAGCTTATACTATGATGCTTAATTGTTTATGTGTAAACTTACTAAGCTCAAAACTTACTCCCTTTCTTTTCCCTTGTCTTATAGAGTAAAAGTGTTGGATTGAGATACGAGGATCAATTGGAATATCGTCCACATTATCAGCATATTCTGGTACATGAGACCCAAACCCGGCCCACAAGCCCCGACCGGATCTGGCATGCTCCTTTAGTAAAACTCGTTTTGCCATTTTGAAAAACATGGTGATTCCGAGGAAAGAAAAATAGATTTGAAGTACGATCTTGTTGAAAACCGTGTTGTGATTTAAATTTGTATCTCATTAAAACGTTATCTTCATGACTTTTGAAATTTTATTAAAATGAAAACCAAATTTGGAACTTATTATTATTTTGGAACCTTAGATGTTTAGGTGTTCAAACAGTTTAAGGTGTTTGTCGAAAATATTTAATCATTTAATTGAAGTTGAGCGTAGCAGAATAAAAATTTAAAACGCAAAAGTAAAACAGCTAATAGTGGCCTTATTACAAAAATATAACCCAAAATAAATCCCGAAATAAATAAAAAAACGAAATAAGTTTAATTTAAAGAAAACCCGAAATACTGAGTTGAGCATGGCCACCACCTAGTCCTCGCTGACCTGGTCCATCACGCTAGGTATCACCTGAAAAAGATATCCCACGAAGGGTGAGTCAACAGACTCAATGTATAACAGTACACTAAAAACCCAATTGATCATAGCCTTAATTATAACATATAGCAAAGCCCATTTAGACATACCCGGCCATAAGCCCATATATAGCATAATGAATCATAAATCACATGTACATATCAAGTGAAATGCAATCCCGAGCCCACCTAGATATCCATCCGCTACACACCACCCGTACCTGCCAATCACACCGTGGGGATTACTAAATTGACACTCCATCCGCTACACACCATCGAAGGCAGTCGCTGCAGTCAACTGCACATCGCCCTTATAAATTGTGGCATAGCCACCAGATAATTGTGACAAGGTCACCGGAATCATAATATGTGACAAAAGTCACCGGATACATATATGTGACATAAGTCACCGGATAATGTGGTAAAACCACCGGAACACTTCCCCTTTAACAACATCACCCATATGCCCATGCAACATACATTTTATTCAGATATTATGCAATATACCCCAAAGTCATAACAGAATCGTACTTATTTCACATTCATGCTTATAGCATTATATCGGAGTATAGGGGGGTTAACATACCTGAATACCATGTACCACTGGATGGTACCCGTAGCCATTATCATACACATTTCATATTAACACATGCTAACATTAATACTATCAATCTATCAGAAATTTAGTGTAGGGCTACACACCTGATAACAGTGAGTACAATACTATCGATACCGACACTCTCGCTAACAGGGATAACAATGAACTGCTTATCCCTTTCCGACGTTGGCCCACACCCCGGTGGCCAATCACGAACAGCAGAAACAGAGCGTTTCTTGAACTTAGGAGTAGGCACTACCCCTTTCTCCCTTTTACTGGTACTCGCATCCATTGAGGAACACTTAATCAGAAAACCCAGTTAACTATCATACTAGATTTTAAACGAATAAAATCTACAACTTAAGCACTCTTACCGAAATGGATCAGAATCCCGAAACTCCTTTTATAACCCTGTCGAACTCCGCCCCTACAAGGTCATAGTTAGAATCGACCATCCTTAAAAACAATATGGCCTTCGGCCTATGGTTACACTTGCTTACCTTAGATCTCGAAATCCCGAAAGATCTCCCCCTGTAGTCGGCTACAATTAAATCCCGAAATCCCCCCTTCAAGATTTCGGCCAAAGAGAATAAAAGGGATTAGATTCCTAATTTTCGGCTAATCCAAAAGAAAAAGAATGAACAACGAATGACAGTTGATCCTTACCCCTAACGCTGAGATCGATTGCACCCTTGCTTGAAACCACAGAGAGATTCGGCTATATAGGCTAGATGGTGATTGATATATTTCGGCTTTGAGGGTTTAGTGAACAATTGGCTAAGACTTACTTGTGCTTTCAGCTTTTTATGGATTGTGAAAAGAAAAAGAGAAGGAATTGAAGTTTGATGAGATTTGGCTTTTATGTCCAAAGGGCGATTCGGCCTTAACAAATAAGAAGAAAAGGGATGAAGTTTAGAGAGGTTCGGCAATGGTGAACTTTGGGAGAGAGAGGTTCGGCCTAAGCAAAAATAAAAAGAAAAGAAGAGAAGAGAAGAAGGTAGATTCGGCTTACCCTTAAACAAGTAAGAAAAGAAAAGAAACAAATGACCCTAATGGTCTTTTGAAGTTTCGGCCAAGGTACACAAGTGAGAAGAATGGTAAGTTTTGGTGTGGTTCAATTATGGAAGAAAAGGGTGAGGGTTTATGAGAGAATGGAACAAATTTTCGGAAAAAGAAAATGGCCAAAATGGCACTTTGATGGCCTTAAACATTTCGGCACCTAGCCCCCCTTGCATGACCGAATGTGCCTCATCACACTCCCCTCTCCTGAATTCGGCTATCACCCAAACTCTAGCTCCCCCTTGCTTTTCTCCTATTTTTCCTCTTCTTTACTCATTCAAAATAATTTGAATGAGTCAACACTTATCTCCCCCCTTTAGCTGAATTTTGAATGGATTTGACTTGATCAAATGCTCATCCACCTAGTGCCCCAGTGCCGTCCACTACCTCTCCTCCTTGCTGCAAAAATAAAAACTCCAATTGCTTCCCTTGTTGCTCGAACCTGAGCCCCCTTTTACTGCTTGTGGCGTCACTTTCCAAGGCCCTAAGTGGCGCCTCCCTTGCCACTTTGCCCATTGAATCCTTGTGTCTAAAACCCCTTACAATTTTTCTTAAGGCCTATCTTGCTTAGCTCCATTTTAGGACTCAAATTCTAATATTTTTCCAAGGCATTCTCCTACATTCTAAAGTTCCCGAACTCTTCAAAACACACTCCAACCACACATAGACATGCTACCACATATATTTAAGTGAAAATGCATAACCCCTAAATCCCGGATGTTACAGTTCTACCCCCCTTAAAAATAATTTCGACCTCGAAATTACCTGGCTAGAACAAGTGAGGGTATTGCTGTCGCATTGCCTCCTTCGGCTCCCACGAAGCTTCTTCCGATCCATGGTTACGCCATAGCACTTTGACTAGAGGAACTGATTTCCTCCGCAACACCTTCACATCCCGCTCCAAAATCTGAATCGGCTCTTCCTCGTAGGACAAATCTGGTATGAGCTCTACCTCCTCAACTGGTACCACATGAGATGGATCTGACTGGTAACGACGTAGCATCGACACATGGAACACATCGTGCATCTGCTTCAATTCCGAAGGCAACTCTAACTGATATACCACTGGTCCAACCCGTTTTAAAACCCGATAAGGTCCTATAAACCTGGGACTTAACTTTCCCTTGCGACCAAATCTCATCACCTTCTTCCATGGTGAAACTTTTAGAAACACTTGATCTCCCACCGCAAACTCTATTTCCTTCCGCTTAAGATCTGCGTACGACTTTTGCCTGTCAGATGCCTCTTTCAATCGTGCCCGGATTACCTTAACCTTTTCTTCGGATTCTGCCACAATCTCTGGACCCAAAACCTGACGTTCTCCCAGTTCTGTCCAACACGTAGGAGTGCGACACTTCCATCCATATAGTGCTTCATACGGTGTCATCCGAATACTGGCTTGATAGCTGTTATTGTACACAAATTCCACTAAAGGCAAAAACTCTTTCCAGCTTCTTCTGAAATCTATCACACATCCCCTTAACATATCCTCTAACACTTGGATTACTCACTCAGACTGGCCGTCTGACTGTGGATGAAATGCTGTACTGAAGTCCAATCTGGTGCCCAATGCCTGATGTAGTGCTTTCTAAAATCGAGACGTAAACCTCGGGTCCCTATCCGAGATAATCGACACCGGCACTCCATGCAGCCTCACAATCTCTGCCACATACAACTTCGCCAACTTCTGCAAAGACTAATCAACCCGCACTAGAATGAAATGTGCAGATTTTGTCAATCGATCCACTATCACCCATACCGAGTCCTTCTTAGTAGGCGTAAGGGGAAGCCCACTAACAAAGTCCATAGTAATTCTCTCCCACTTCCACTGCGGACTCTTTATTGGCTAAAGCAACCCCGACGGTACTTGATGTTCAGCCTTGACTTGCTGACACGTCAAGCACTTCCCTACAAATTCTGTAACTTCCCACTTAAGACCAGGCCACCAAAACTGATCCCGTAGATCTCTGTATAACTTGCTTCCTCCAGGATGCATAGCATAAGGATTACCATGCGATTCCTGAAGAATTCTCTGCCTAAGTTCCTCATTCTTCGGCATACAGACCTTACCTTTGAAACACAATACTACATCACTGTTAACATCATAATCTTCCAATTCCCCACTCTACACTTGCCGAAACTTAGCACTTAAATCATCATCTGCCAACTGACTCTCTTTCACTTGACTCAACCATGTCGGCTTTACTTGTAACTCTGCTAACAAACTTCCGTCGTCATAAAGACTAAGATGTGCCAACATCGCCCTCAGATCCGACACTACTTTTCGACTTAAGGCGTCTGCCACTACATTTTGTTGGAACGCCGGTACCCCATGGCGCAGCAGAATAAAATTAGATCCGGCGATCCAAATCATGGATCCATGTGTGAGGAACGAATCGGGGTGAAATAAAGGTTTCGAAATTACCAAAACTTCAATCTGAGTAGACAGCGACGCCTTGGCAACACGAGTTTTGATCTACTGTCGAATCAA
The DNA here is from genome assembly GCA_005393395.2 of Gossypium australe. Lineage (NCBI taxonomy): Eukaryota > Viridiplantae > Streptophyta > Magnoliopsida > Malvales > Malvaceae > Gossypium > Gossypium australe. The sequence goes on from CM016615.1 coordinate 20,167,757, forward strand.
GCCTCAACCTTTTCTGATGTCGGCCTCTACGTAATCCACCCGGTTTGACTATGAACGGAAGAAATCTCCAAAACTGTTTTGGAGGCTTATTTGCTTGACGGCTGCTAGACCTAACAAGCAATCACTTAGGGTTTTCATGTTTTTTTTTTGTCTCCTTTTAATACCTTTTATAATGGGTGCCTTTCTCATTGGGCCTTTTATAATAGGTATCCTCTTAATTGGGCCTTTTATAATTGGTATCTCTTGAATGTATTACAAGATTAAATAAATACAATAAAGTTTTTAACCGAAAATTATAATTACATTAATTATATCTGAAAATTATAATTACATTAATTATAATAAGGATTCTGGTAAACTATATTTATTTAAATTTATATATGAATCAAATTCATATATTAATAAAATTATGTTATCATTATGTGTACAACATCCTTGTACATATAATATGTTCAATATTTGATTGCCCAATTAAATTAATTCTTTAATTAATTTAAATTATGTGACAACCAAGCAGAATACCAACTATATTTTATTCCGTTCATTTCAACCATAGGGTGTGACCCTGTAGGTTCTTGCAACGTTAGCAGTAATACTAGAACGATTCTATTGTCACAGACAATGAGTGGCATCTAGCAATGCATCATTGCTACCTAAGTTACAAGAAGTCATGATTCGACATAACCTTTCGTGATTAACCTTTCATGCATTAATCCTTAAGTCCTTTATATACAAGTCATGGGATAGTCACACTTGCATAGTCCATCCCATGTTTCTTGATATCTTGAGTAGACTATGATATACAAATTAGTATGACATCTCATATCAACTTATTTGAGCATGGCCATGCATTTCTAGTCTCACTCAATCAAGTGGCCTAAGATATTACTCCTATTATGTAGGAGGGACTTATCCTTTATTGATCAACCATATCCCTCTACATAGATTGTGGTATATCCAACATCAGCCTTTATAGAACAACCTGTTACGGTGTACGTTTGACTGTATCAAAATATACAACTCACGATGCTGGGATAATAATGATCTCAAGTCTGAGGATCATATACATATTAATCACTATGAGTAATGTTGTGACAATTACATAATAATCCAAGAAACATACTCATAGCGGGTCAATCCAATATGTTGTTCTCTAACACACATATTCATGCATTGATTTTGACACTCCATATCAATGACAACTCTTTATCATCAATCAACTACATGTTAGTCTTAATGCATTATTATTGTCCTAGTCAACAATAATACTCGACTAAGGATCTTTTAAGAATAATCATATTATTCTCAGGACATTATTATAAAACAGTTTATCTATACACACAGAAAAAAAACTGAAATAACAATGACAACGCTTTATATTAATAAACATGGTAAATTAAGTATGTTATTACAACCATCTCATGATTGATCTTTGGGCATACTCTTACACATTTGCCTTGCCCGGGTGATACCCTATAGAACAATCGTAATCCTTCAACAATTCCACCCACCTTCGCTGTCTCAGATTCAGCTCCTTCTGAGTCAACAAATACTTAAGACTCTTGTGGTCCGTGTAGATCACTGACTTCTCTCCATATAAATAATGTCTCCATACCTTAAGAGCAAAAACCACCGCTGCCAACTCCAAGTCATGCGTCGGATAGTTAACCTCCTGTGGCCTTAATTGCCGAGATGCATAAGCGACTACCTTCCTGTCTTGCATCAGAACACATCCTAATCCTGTGTGAGAAGCATCACAATACACCACAAAATCCTTCCCTGCCTCAGGCTGAATCAAAACTGGAGCTTCAGTCAAAACCCTCTTAAGCTTTTCAAAGCTCTCCTGCTGCTTATCTGTCCATACGAAAGGTACCTCCTTTCTCAACAACTTCGTCAGAGGTGCAGCTATAGGTGAGAACCCTTCTACGAACCTTCCGTAATAGCCTGCTAATCCCAAGAAACTGCGGACCTCAGCCACTGACTTAGGTGGTTTCCAATCTAGCACTGCCTCAATCTTTCGAGGATCCACCCTTATTCCTTCTGCAGACACCACATGCCCTAAGAACGCCACTTCCCTCAGCCAAAATTCACACTTGCTAAATTTGGCATAAAGCTTCTTCTCCCTTAACACTTGCAACACTATTCAAAGATGCTCATCATGTTCTACCTCAGACTTGGAATACACTAGGATGTCGTCTATAAACACAACGACAACTGATCCAAGTAGGGTTGGAAAACTTGATTCATCATATCCATGAACGCTACCGGGGCGTTCGTCAATCCGAACGGCATTACTAAGAACTCATAATGCCCGTATCTTGTCCAGAAAGCTGTCTTATGGATATCCGCTTCCTTCACCTTAAGCTGGTGATATCCCGACCTTAGATCTATCTTTGAGAATACCGTAGCTCCCTTAAGCTGATCAAACAAGTCATCTATCCTCGGCAAAGGGTACTTGTTCTTGATGGTCAGCTTATTCAACTGCTGATAGTCTATGCACATATGCATAGTCCCGTCCTTCTTCTTCACAAATAAGACTGGTGCTCCCCATGGAGACACACTGGGTCGGATAAACCCACGATCAAGCAACTCTTGAATCTAAGCCTTGAGCTCAACCAACTCTTTTGGTGCCATTCTATACGGAGCGATAGATACTGGCGCCGTACTAGGTAACAAGTCAATTCCAAATTCCACCTCACAATCCGGAGGCAATCCTGGAAGTTCTTCCGGAAAGACATCCACAAATTCTCTTATAGTCCTGACCCCTTCAACAGTTGCTTCCTTAACCTCCAAGGCACTGACCAGCATCAGAAAAGCTAGGCATCCCTTCCTTACCATCTTCTCTGCCTTAAGGGCAGATACTACATTCGACAAGTAATTCCGTCTCTCACCCACGACCACAACTTCATTATCGTCAGAGGTTCTCAATGACATGCGCTTAGCAGCACAATCGACATTCGCACGATACTTCACTAACCAGTCCATACCTAAGATTAGGTCAAATTCCCCGAATGGCAACTCCATTAAGTCGGCCGGAAAATGCGTCCCCTGAACTTCTAAAGGCACTTCCTTAAAGATCTTATCTACTACTACCGTCTGCCCTAAAGGACTAAGTACAGTCATCTTCCTAGATACAGTCTCAGAGTTCACATGCAGAGTTCCAGATACTTCACTAGCGATGTATGAATGAGTTGACCCTATATCTATCAAAGCAATAAAGGGTAATCCAGAAATAAGGAACGTACCCGTTATGACATCAGGTGCGTCATTATCCTCCCTTCGATGAACTGCATACACCAGACCTGGCTGTCTCGCCTCCGTGCTACCACCACCTCTGCCCGGAGTTCCGCGACCTCTACTAGAACCATTACCTCTGCCATTCAGACCACGACCCCTCGACGGTTGCTGTCCACCTCTGCCAGCCTGATTAAATCCCTGATCTGTTGGACGGTTCCTCTCTGTATCCATCGGACAATCCCTAATCATATGAACCTTGGACCCACACTTAAAACAACCCCCTGTCTTTTTCCAACATTCCCCTGGGTGCATCTTTCCACACTGAACACAAGTACGGTACTGTCCTCCCGTAGCAACCTGCTGCCCTCGCGGCCCATCAATTCTAGGTCTCTTTTGAAAATCCCAGATGACCCTGAAGACCCATAGCTCCTCTTATTCCTATTCTGACCTCTGCCCCGGTTCTGTCTCTCAGTCCGCTTGACTTCTTCAGCTATCCGCGCCTTATCCACTAAGACTGCAAAGTCTCTTTCCCGATGTGGAGCAATCAACACTCGCAGTTCATCTCTCAACCCATCCTTAAATCTGACACACCGCTCATAATCAGTAGCCACAATCCCTCTGGCATATCGGCTAAGCCGCAAAAACTCCGCTTCATATTCTGCTACTGACTTATTTCCCTGCACTAAATTCAGAAACGCCTTTCTCTGCGAGTCTATGTAGCTAGCTCCGACGTATTTCCCCTCAAACTTAACCTTGAAATACCCCCAATCCACTCGATCTGCAGGGGTACCCTCTTTGACAGTGATCCACCACTGGTAGGCCTCATCACGAAGCAGCGAAACATCACCTTTCAGCTTCTCCTCAACAGTGCAGTCTAAATCCTCCATGATCCTCTCGACTGCCTCCAACCAATACTCTGCTACATTCGGAGCTACCCCAGAGACTCCCCTAAAAACCTCAGCTCCATTTGATCTAAGTCTTTCAGCTACTGACTTCCGAGCCCCATTACCCATACTAGCTCCCGCTACTCGCTCTAGAACTCGCAGCATAGCCTGCGATACTGCGTCATCTCCTCCTGTTTGCTCTTGAAATTCTGCCCCTACAGCCGGTGGCGGTGCCTCATTTTCAGAACCCTGACCAGACCCAACGGGTTCCGACACAGTCATCCTGCCTCTACCGCGTCCACGACGACCACGTCCCCTAGAACTCATGTCTACTTCGCATCCTATCTATTTTTACGAAAATTGTTATGCATTAGAGTCTTTTCACTTATTGTTTAAAGAGAGTTTTATGCAATAGAGATTTAATCAGTGGTTTTTCCGTAGGGGTACACACATATACCTAGGGTCCGTGTCTCTAAAGTATAGTTTCCTAGGCCTATTAACTAAAGTATCGTACATCAGCATACTGAAATCAATTCATCAATCAAAGGAACTTACCTGGCGGACCTGGGCCGAGAACTCTGGTGCCATGCTTTCATAAAACCATTTTAACCAAAAATTTTCAAAAATTCATTTGGGCTCAATTTTGAAAACGTTGTGGGCTTCAAAACCTAAGGCCGAGAGTTTAAAACTGGGCTCTGATACCAAGTTGAAACACCCCAAACCCGGCCCACAAGCCCCGATCGGATCTGGCATGCTCCTTGAGTAAAACTCGTTTTGTCATTTTGAAAACATGGTGATTCCGAGGAAAGAAAAATAGATTTGAAGTACGATCTTGTTGAAAACCGTGTTGTGATTTAAATTTGTATCTCATTAAAACGTTATCTTCATGACTTTTGAAATTTTATTAAAATGAAAACCAAATTTGGAACTTAACATTATTTTGGAACCTTAGATGTTTAGGTGTTCAAATAGTTTAAGGTGTTTATCGAAAATATTTAATCATTTAATTGAAGTTGAGCGTAGCAGAACAAAAATTTAAAACGCAAAAGTAAAACAGCTAATAGTGGCCTTATTACAAAAATATAACCCAAAATAAATCCCGAAATAAATAAAGAAAAAGGAAATAAGTTTAATTTAAAGAAAACCCGAAATACTGAGTTGAGCATGGCCACCAGCTAGTCCTCGCTGACCCGGTCCATCACGCTAGGTATCACCTAAAAAAGATATCCCACGAAGGGTGAGTCAACAGACTCAATGTATAACAATACACTAAAAACCCAATTGATCATAGCCTTAATGATAACATATAGCAAAGCCCACTTAGACATACCCGGCCATAAGCCCATACATAGCATAATGAATCATAAATTACATGTACATATCAAGTGAAATGCAATCCCGAGCCCACCTAGATATCCATCCGCTACACACCACCCTTACCTGCCAATCACGCCGTGGGGATTACTAAATTGACCCTCCATCCGCTACACACCATCGAAGGCAGTCGCTGCAGTCAACTGCACATCGCCCTTATAAATTGTGGCATAGCCACCAGATAATTGTGACAAGGTCACCGGAATCATAATATGTGACAAAAGTCACCAGATACATATATGTGACATAAGTCACCGGATAATGTGGTAAAACCACCGGAACACTTCCCCTTTAACAACATCACCCATATGCCCATGCAACATACATTTTATTCAGATATTATGCAATATACCCCAAAGTCATAATAGAATCGTACTTATTTCACATTCATGCTTATAGCATTATATCGGAGTATGGGGGGGTTAACATACCTGAATACCATGTACCACTGGATGGTACCCGTAGCCATTATCATACACATTTTATATTAACACATGCTAACATTAATACTATCAATCTACCGAAAATTTAGTGTAGGGCTACACACCTGATAACAGTGGGTACAATACTATCGATACCGACACTCTCGCTAGCAGGGATAACAATGAACTGCTTATCCCTTTCCGATGCTGGCCCACACCCCAGTGGCCAATCATGAACAGCAGAAACAGAGCGTTTCTTGAACTTAGGAGTAGGCACTACCCCTTTCTCCCCTTTACTGGTACTCGTATCCATTGAGGAACACTTAATCAGAAAACCCGGTTAACTATCATACTAGATTTTAAACGAATAAAATCTACAACTTAAGCACTCTTACCGAAATGGATCAGAATCCCGAAACTCCTTTTATACCCCTGTCGAACTCCCCCTACAAGGTCATAGTTAGAATCGACCATCCTTAAAAACAATATGGCCTTCGGCCTATGGTTACACTTGCTTACCTTAGATCTCGAAATCCCGAAAGATCTCCCCCTGCAGTCGTCTACAATTAAATCCTGAAATCCCCTCTTCAAGATTTCAGCCAAAGAGAATAAAAGGGATTAGATTCCTAATTTTCGGCTAATCCAAAAGAAAAAGAATGAACAACGAATGACAGTTGATCCTTACCCCAAACGCTGAGATCGATTGCACCCTTGCTTGAAACCATAGAGAGATTCGGCTATATAGGCTAGATGGTGATTGATATATTTCGACTTTCGGGGTTTAGTGAACAATAGGCTAAGACTTACTTGTGCTTTCGGCTTTTGATGGATTGTGAAAAGAAAAAGAGAAAGAATTGAAGTTTGATGAGATTCGGCTTTTATGTCCAAAGGGCGATTCGGCCTTAACAAACAAGAAGAAAAGGGATGAAGTTTAGAGAGGTTCGGCAATGGTGAACTTTGGGAGAGAGAGGTTCGGCCTAAGCAAAAATAAAAAGAAAAGAAGAGAAGAGAAGATGGTAGATTCGGCTTACCCTTAAACAAGTAAGAAAAGAAAAGAAACAAATGACCCTAATGGTCTTTTGAAGTTTCGACCAAGGTGCACAAGTGAGAAGAATGGTAAGTTTTGGTGTGGTTCAATTATGGAAGAAAAGGGTGAGGGTTTATGAGAGAATGGAACAAATTTTCGGCAAAAGAAAATGGCCAAAATGGCACTTTGATGGCCTTAAACATTTCGGCACCTAGCCCCCCTTGCATGACCGAATGTGCCTCATCACACTCCCCTCTCCTGAATTCGACTATCACCCAAACTCTAGCTCCCCCTTGCTTTTCTCCTATTTTTCCTCTTTTTTACTCATTCAAAATAATTTGAATGAGTCAACACTTATCTCCTCCCTTTATCCAAATTTTGAATGGATTTGACTTGATCAAATGCTCATCCACCAAGTGTCCCAGTGCCGTCCACTACCTCTTCTCCTTGCTGCAAAAATAAAAACTCCAATTGCTTCCCTTGCTGCTCGAACCTGAGCCCCCTTTTACTGCTTGTGGCGTCACTTTCCAAGGCCCTAAGTGGCGCCTCCCTTGCCACTTTGCCCACTGAATCCTTGTGTCTAAAACCCCTTACAATTTTTCTTAAGGCCTATCTTGCTTAGCTCCATTTTAAGACTCAAATTCTAATATTTTTCCAAGGCATTCTCCTAAACACACTCCAACCACACATAGACATGCTACCACATATATTTAAGTGAAAATGCATAACCCCTAAATCCCGGATATTACAGTTTTGTAAATGGCATGTATAGAGGCTAGACGAATTAGTGAATTTTGTTGTAAATGGCTAAGATGTGTTGGCCTTTAGATGGATAGTCTATTTTGTATAATGCCACAGTAGTTGGCTACCTTATTTTATGAAAAGATTGTAGTTATCTATGTGAGATTGCACTTCAATTTGAGTTGATTATGGATGTGTTGAATGAATGCATATTGTGTATACCAGAGGGGTGAAAGGAACTTAGCACATAGCTTTGTTTTTGTCCATGTGGATATACACACGGGTGTGTGTCTAGACCATGTGTGACACACGGTCAGCCCACGGGCATGTGACTTGGCCGTGTGTCCCCTGCATGTTAACATTTTAAGTTAGAATAGACCACAGACTAGCCACACGTGCGTGTGCATAGGCCGTGTGAGTTTAGTCAGTGTTGGCCACAGGCTAGCCACACGGGCGTGTGACTAGGCTTTGAGGCCGTATGTATGTAGTCAGTATTCACCACGGTTGTGGAGAATGGGTGTGTATCTCATCTTGCATGGGTGTGTTAACCCTGTACAAAAGAGAAAAATTTTAATATTGGAAAAAGTTCCGATATAGTCTCGGGAGCCCTCGTGTGTATGAGTGAGACCTCGTAAGTTGAGATGAGGTTGTTGAGGTGACTTAAGAGAGTAGTCACGATGAGCCTAAGTGACGATCAAGTGGTTTTAGTACGGTAACGCCTCGGGCTCGGTTCTGGGGTAGAACTCGGATGAGGGGTGCTACATTTAGTGGTATCAGAGCTACGATTTAGTCGATTCTAGGACTACCGTAGCGGGTGTAAGAGTCTAGCTATACAGGCCATAAGTGTACTATGATAGTGTGGTGGTTTCTGATGATTTTAAATTTTGTTTTGTATATTATATGCATCCCGATCAATCTATTGCTGATGAAGTAGCTAGTAATGCGCCGGCTCCTGCACAAGGAACCGTGCCTGTACAAAGTGGACCTGAGGTTAGGGGTCAAGGGGAAGAGGCACGGGAAGCCCTTCTCTAGATGATGAGTAATTGGTACTCGGACTATGTTCGAGCGAACCCTAATGCTCAACCTCCGCCACCTCCTCCTATACCTCAATGAAATCCAGCGGCTCCTTAAGGTGGATGATGACCCTGAGAGGGCAGAGTTCTGGTTAGAGAACTCGATGAGAGTGTTTGATGAACTCTCCTGTACACCAGAAGAGAGCTTGAAGTGTGTCGTATCCTTGCTGAGAGATTTGGCATACCATTGGTGGAAGACGGTAACGTTAGTGGTCCCGAAAGAGCGGGTGACGTGGGACTTCTTTCTGGAGGAGTTCCGGAAGAAGTATATAAGCCAATGATTTACTGATCGGAAAAGGAAGGAATTCCTTGAGTTGAAGCAAGGAAAAATATCAGTAGCAGAGTATGAGCGTGAGTTTGTTAGGCTTAGCAAATACTGATACGATCTCACCTACGAAGCCTGTGACGGACGTCAACCATGACCCGATGAGGCTACCTAATGGGCCAATTACACGTTCCTGAACCAAACAATTCAAAGATGCTGCAATGGTGTTGGTGGCACAAATTTGGGATGACCATAAAAGAGAGCCCAAAAACATGCTGAACTCATATAACTTATTTGAAGTTGAATATACTAGCTAGTCCGACTGCTAGTTTATTTAACACTTTAATTTACGCATGTTTTAATTTTAATTTTCAGTAGTGACTTCATTTTCGTATTTCATATTTTTGATGGTACAAGTTTTTAGTTAGTCTTTGTCGAAATTGAATATTAGTATGTTCTTACCTAGTCTTTAAATAAAGTGATTAAAATGTGTGCTAATTTATGTTCAACCGAATTTTTACTAATGTTGGTTTATATGTTTGTAGTTTGCTCCACGTTATTTTTAAGCAAGATGGATGACAACAATGGAAGGCATAAATTAAATAAATAATGCAAGACCATGGACAAATGAGGACAAACATCAAGGAACATGCGGCACTAAGAATGGAAGAATTGAAATTTTAATTAGTGGAGGGCACCTAGCATGGATTTGATGAAAACAAATGGAGGCATGCGTGAAGATAAGAGAAGAATCCTGGCTTGAATAAAATAAATGAAGAATTTTTAAGTTTGTGGAAGCATGGACGGCATAGTGGAGGGGTGGAATAAACTATGAAATAAAACATGTGTGAATTAAGCCTATATGGACAGCAAGATGGGAGTTAGTGCTTGAAGTCTTAACTATGTGGGTGCATAAGAAATGGAGCAAGAATATGCGTGAGGGCGCATGAGGAATGGAACATAAAATGAGAATTAAACAATTAGGCATGTGCTAGTGGAATATTAAAGAAATTGGAGCATGTATGGCTAGAAATTTTGACGGCAATACTTGGATTAAATAAATTGAAGTGCAAAAACCACTATGAGATAAATTAAAATAGAGATAATAGGAGCTTGGTAGTGGACAGCGGTTAATGGGAGAATAAATAATTGAAGATCAAGCTTGGTGATTAGTGGAACAATCAATTAATTTGGACGGCAAGCTAATGTTTGGGGAGCTTGGAATTTAAAAGTATTTTGCTAAATTGAAGGTGCATGGACGGTAGACACTTGGAGCATGAATTGGAGATTAAAAATTATTTATTTTGAGATAGTGCAAATTGAAGGCACCCATGAGAATTAAAACACTTTCAAGCTTGTATTTTTGGCCATTCGGCTAATGGCTATAAATAGGACGTTTATTTGTAAAAAGATAGAACAACTTGAATTTTAATGAAAAGAAGCATTTCTTTTGGTGAGTATTCACTCTCCTTATTCTCGAGGTTTGAATTGACTTATCTAGTTTTCTAGTGGCGTCGTTCTTCCCTTGTTTTGAACTTATCATCCTCACGGGTGTGGCGTTCATCTACCTATACCGTTGGTTCCTATCTCGCTAGATAGTGGGTCTCGGTTTTGTTTCAAAACTCATTCCATCAATTTGAAACTTATAAGATTCGGGTCTTTAATTTTTATTAAAGGTTCTTTCTTGTTTCAAATACGTATCCATTTCAACCAATCACCTATCTTTACCTTTCAAAGATTTTATTTCCAATAAAATTATCCCTTTGTTAATTAAACGAGAAACTACCTAATTTACGATCGGGCAACATTTATGATTCGCCTCCTAACCCGAGACGGACCGTTATCATCTGGTATCAGAGCCAATCAAATTAGGCACGTTTTGATCGTCTTGAGTATTTCTGAGTAAGTTTCAAAAAAAAATTTCGAGTTAAAAAAAAAAAGAACCCTCTTCCTACCTTGGCCTGTTTAGATTGTCAAGATCTTCTCTAAGAAGACGAACGACATTTGCTTGCTTATATTCCCAGTGTTTTACAAAGTATACTAACTGAGACGAGTCCTTGTCTGTATAATTAGTTAGCTCTATAAGATGTTGGGAATCAACTATAGTTGACTTCCCCGCAATTGTTACCTCTTCCAACATATCTTGGTCATCTCTTGGCTTTTCTACATTAAACTGCTTCCCAGCTATCAACCAAACTTACCTTTTTAACTCTCGAAACGACCTACGAGTTGCTAGTAAGTCAAAGACAACCTTCTAGAGTCTAGAAGAGTGAATTCGAGCGGTAAAAGGCAAGAGTGAATACATTAAGGAAAAAGCCAGAATTGAGTAAAAAAAAAACACGAGTGTAAGTGTTGATAATTTTCTTTGTGAGTGAACAAGTGAGGATTGTAGTGAGGATTTATTAATTTTGTTTAAAAACATGTCTAGGAACCCCGAACATCGAATAATAAGTGATGAAGCATCCGACGCCGCCGGAGGTGGAAGAAGATTGCAACCCCGAAGGACTGATCCTGAAGGGAGAGATCCAGAATTGCAAACAGTAATGCAAGAAATCACACGTATGTTCAGAACAATCAGTGAATGATTAGATCGAAGAGATGAACGAAGACCTCGAGTAAACACCCCTCCAATTCTGAGAAGGGGACGAGAACAACCTTGGTTACGTGACAACGAAGTCTACGAACCAAGTGAAGCCGGCAGCAACCCGACTTTCGAACACGATGAACGGAGAAGAGATCCACGAGTCCGTGATCGAAGGGATCGAGAATGGGCCGATGAAGACTTGAAGAACATTAAAATGGAGATTCCTGCTTTTCAAGGGCGATCCGATCCGGAAGCCTACCTTGAGTGGGAAAAGAAGGTGGAATTAATCTTCGACTGTCATAATTATTCAGAAAATAAGAAGGTGAAACTTGCTGCCATCGAATTTTCTAATTACGCCCTCATTTGATGGGATCAATTAATGACGAGTCGAAGACGGGATGGTGAACGCCCAATATCCACATGGGCGGAAATGAAGGCATTAATGCGGAAAAGATTATCCCAACCTACTATCACCGCGAGTTGCATCAAAAGTTGCAAAGCCTAACTCAAGGTCACCGAAGCGTGGAAGATTACTACAAGGAGATGGAAGTGGCCATGATCCGAGAAGCCACCATGGCACGTTTTAGCGCTGGCCTTAATCGAGATATCGCAAATATTGTAGAATTACACCATTACATCGATATCATCGAAATGGTCCACATGGCAATAAAGGTCGAAAAACAGCTGAAACGAAAAGCTACGCCTAGAGCAACCCCCAATCATGCTTCAACATCTAAGTGGGGGCAAGTGACCAACAAAAAGGACATACCGAACCTAGCCAAAGAAACAAGTGGCGCACCCAAGTCTAACAAACCAATCGGTGAAACGAGCAAGGGCAAAATGGAAGCTCTTCCGAATCGATCCCGAGACATTAAGTGTTTCAAATGTTTGGGACGAGGACATATTGCAAGTTAATGTCCAAACCGAAACACTATGTTTGTTCGAGATAATGGCGAGATTGAATCCGAAAAGGAAGATGATGCCAGTGAGACATCCCAAGATGAGGAAGAGGTAGAACAAGCCGAAAGTGGAGAAATCTTGGTGGTAAAAAGGAGCCTTAGTTTACAAGGTGTCGAAAATGAACAACAACGTGAAAACATCTTCCATACGTGTTGCCAAATAAAGGGGAAGATTTGTTGCGTCATTATTGACGGAGGAAGCTGTACTAATGTGGCCAGCACCATATTGGTAGAGAAACTTGGATTGACTACCACCAAACATCCCCATCCGTATAAGCTACAATGGCTTAATGACGTGGGAGAACTTAAGGTCACAAAACAAGTTTTGGTTTCCTTTTCAATAGGGAAGTATCAAGATGAGGTTTTGTGCGATGTGGTTCCGATGCTAGCGGGACATCTCCTGCTTGGACGACCTTGGCAATTTGACAAGCGAGCAATCCATGACGGCTATACTAATTGGTACAATTTTAAATACTTGGGCCGGAATGTGACACTAGCTCCGCTAACACCCAAGCAAGTTTACGAAGATCAGTTGAAGATGAAGGCATTAATAGAAAAATCAAAAGAAAGCGAGCGGAAAAATGAGAAAGAAAAAGAGAAAAATTTAAAAAAAAAGAGGGGCAAGAAATTAAGTGATAAAATAAGAGAGTGTGAACAAAAAGAAGAGGAAACGAAGGAAGAAAAAGAAAATGGAAAAATGAGTGTTTTTGCAAAAGCCAGAGATATTCGAAAGGCTTTGTGTGTGAGACAACCGATGTATGTCTTACTATACAAGGAGTCATTTTTGAACACTAACAACTTACCCGAGAATCTTCCTTCTTCTGTGTTGTCTCTGATTCAGGAATTCAAGGACATCTTTCCAGAAGAGATACCAAGTGGTTTACCGCCCATTCGAGGCATAGAACACCAAATTGACTTGGTGCCGGGAGCTTCACTGCCTAATCGACCTGCGTACCGGAGAAATCCCGAAGAAACAAAAGAGCTCCAAAAGCAAATCACTGAATTGCTAGAAAAGGGATATATCCGAGAAAGCCTTAGTCCATGCGCGGTACCGGTGTTACTAGTGCCAAAGAAAGATGGTTCGTGGCGGATGTGTGTAGACTGTCGCGCCATCAACAAGATTACCATCAAATACCGACATCCGATACCCCGACTCGATGACATGCTCGACGAGTTGAGCGGAGCTCGAATCTTTACAAAGATTGACCTCAAAAGTGGTTATCACCAAATTAGGATTCGAGAAGGCGATGAGTGGAAAACGGCTTTCAAAACAAAGTTAGGTTTGTATGAATGGTTGGTAATGCCATTCGGACTTACAAACGCTCCGAGTACTTATATGCGACTTATGAATCATGTTTTATGAGCTTTTATTGGCAAATCATGTGTTGTTTATTTTGATGAGATATTAGAGTACAGCAAATCTTTGGAGGATCACCTCCAACATTTACGTGCGATCTTAGAAACACAGCGGAAAGAAGTATTGTACGCCAATCTCGAGAAATATTCTTTTTGTACTGACAAGGTTATTTTCTTAGGATACGTCGTAAGTGCAAATGGATTAGAAGTGGACCAAGAGAAGGTTAGAGCAATCCAAGAATGGCCCCGTCCTACAACGGTTAGCCAAGTACGAAGTTTCCATGGGTTGGCTAGTTTTTACCGCTGATTCGTGCCCAACTTCAGCACGATAGCCGCTCCTTTAACTAGCGTGATCAAGAAGAATTCAGCTTTCCATTGGTCCGATGAGCAAGAACGGTCTTTTAAGGCCCTTAAAGAATGTCTTGTTAAAGCTCCATTTTTATCCCTTCCTGACTTTACTAAAACTTTTGAAATTGAATGTGATGCATCAGGAGTAGGGATCGGAGCCGTTCTAACTCAGAATGGAAGACCGGTGGCGTACTTCAGCGAGAAATTGAACGGAGCTGCACTCAATTACCCCGTGTATGACAAAGAGATGTACGCTCTAATAAGATCGCTTGAAACGTGGCAACATTACTTGAGACCGAAAGAGTTTGTTATTCATTCAGATCATGAAGCACTCAAGTATATTAAAGGTCAGCACATGCTCAACAAACGACATGCTAAATGGATCGAGTATTTAGAATCATTTCCGTACGTAATTAAGTACAAGAAAGGTAAGGAAAATGTAGTAGCAGATGCGTTATCACGAAGGTACAATTTATTAACCTTTCTTGATTCTAAAGTACTTGGTTTCCATCATATTAAGGAATTGTATGCTAACGATGCAGATTTTGGCAATGTCTATAATGCTTTTGAGAGTGGTGCTTTTGATAAGTTTTACAGGCATGAAGGATTCCTTTTCAAGGAAAACAAGATTTGTATACCGCAAGGTTCTATACGAGACATGCTTGTGATTGAAGCACATAGTGGTGGCCTTATGGGTCACTTTGGAAGAGATAAAACATTGTCCACTCTTCAAGAACATTTTTTTTTGGCCAGGAATAAGCAAGGATGTTGAACGAATTTGTGAACGTTGCATTGCTTGCAAACAAGCCAAATCACGGGTCCAGCCTCACGGTTTATATACGCCCCTTCCTATTCCAGACACTCCGTGGGTCGACATTTCCATGGATTTCATCCTTGGATTACCAAGATCAAAAACCAGGAAGGACTCAATTTTTGTCGTAGTTGATCATTTCTCTAAAATGTCCCATTTTATCCCTTGTTCTAAGACTGACGATGCTGTGCATATTGCAAACTTGTTTTTTAGGGAAATCATACGATTGCATGGAGTTCCGAAGACGATCGTATCTGATCGGGACGTAAAATTTTTAAGTCACTTTTGGCGAACTCTGTGGGGAAAGATAGGGACAAAACTACTATTCTCGACCACGTGTCATCCTCAAACGGATGGACAAACCGAAGTAGTGAACCGAGTCCTATCAACTTTGTTGCGAGCATTGGTGCAAAAAAATCTCAAAACATGGGAAGACTGTCTGCCCCACATCGAATTTGCTTACAACCGAACTGTTCATTCTGCAACTAAATTTTCGCCTTTCGAGATTGTTTACTGGTTTAACCCTCTCACTCCTCTTGATTTATTGCCACTGCCTTCAGATAAATTTATCCATTCTGATGCTAGGAAAAAGGCAGATTACATAAAGGAACTGCATCGAAAGGTGAGCGAGAATATTGAAGCAAAAACCAAGCAATACGTCCAACGAGCTAACAAAGGTCGTAGACGCATTCTCTTTGAACCAGGGGACTGGGTTTGGGTTCATATGCGAAAAGAAAGGTTTCCCAAGCAAAGGCGATCTAAACTTCTCCCAAGGGGGGACGGCCCATTTCAAGTCATTGAACGCATAAATGACAACTCGTACAAATTTGTAACACCCCTAACCCCGAACCATCGCCGAAACAGGGTTACGAGGCATTACCGGACATATCAGACAATTTGCAAATATAATTTTTGTTTAATATAAATTTCGGCAGCATTTCTGCTTATTATTATATAAGACCCCCTGTAAATTAAACCGTATTCATTTCAATTATAACCAATTCAACCAATTCATTTCATATATTCATTTTCTATTCTAATTACCTTCTAATCAAACTCAATCAATATAATAACAACTTAAATTTATCAAACTATTAGTTAGATTAAAATAAATATACTTCTTTCATTATAATTTTTAAACTTGTAATACTAACATTTTTAACCATTTACATTCAAAACATAATAACCTTTATACACAACCTACGTACATGCCACATTATGAAAGGAAATATACATCACCAAAGTTTGCTGAAGTCGGGTCTGGCTTCGGATGCTGGTTCAGTATTTGACTTCTACAACCTGCGCACGGAAACAACCGTACGCTGAGTATACATATACTCAGTGGTATTACCATAATTCAAATTATAATCATAATAATCATATCATTAATTCATATAACTTTAATTTAACTAAACCAATTCAAACATAACTTTCATATAAGTTTGTCCTTCTCAATATATTCATACAATTCAATTTTAGCTATTCAACAATTGAAATAATACACAATCATGTTGAGCCACTATCCATTTCTTGAACCAATGGTTCATACTTTCTATTCTCATACTCATATTCCAATCACATTTTTCAGTTCATGTTCTATTTTCGCATTTCTTCCAATGGCTCAACCATTTCATTTTATTCAATTTAACCTTTTCCTTATTTACCCCTATTAACAGACTCGGACTTTAGCAGATACACGGATTCCAACCCAAACACACCAGTACGGCACATTGTGCCTAAAACGGTACATAGTACCTGATCAATGTACGACACATAAGTGCTTGAAACGACACACGAGGTGCCTAAAATACGACACATAAAGTGCCTGATTTATGACACATAAAGTGCCTGATCGGCAAAGCCGATAAATCCCGTACTCTTCCAAATCCTATGGCATGCCAATTATATCCGACTCAGCCCGACTAGTTAATAGGGTATTTCAGTTCTCAATTTCATTTTCATTTCCATAACAAATTCAATTTCAATATCAATTACACTTTTCCATTTCAATCCAGATACAATTCAATTTCAATACATATTCATCATTCAACTCAATTTCCATTCAATTCAATAAAAACACTTACCTTATAATTTACTTACTATATTCATAAATTAATCTAACATTTAATGAATAAATAAATAGTTTGAATTATAGTAATACAAACCCGAATTTGCTTGATTATTCTTCAGTAACCTTCTCCTTTCCTTTGTGGGTTGATGCCATGAGTTCCTTTTTAGCTAATTAAACTTCAAGCTTTAAAACCTCAATTTTCCCTTTTCTTTTTCTTTCTTTCTTTCTTTTCCCCTGTTTCGAAAACTTCTCTGTTCTTTTCTGTTCTTCTTTTTTTTTTTCTTTTTATACTATTTACTTTATTATATAATATACTATTATATTAATATAATTATTTAATAATAATAATAATATATTTTTAACACATAAAATCTCAGATTTTTTTTAAGCTTATGCCGTCTCAAGTATACTAAATGGTCTATTTGCCATTTTAGTCCTTTTTATTTTCTTTTAATCTACAATTAGACTTTTACTCCTTATTCAATTTGATCCTTTTTCCCAATTACTTTAAATTAAGCTAAATTCACTAAATAAAAATCTAATTAAACACACTATTAGACTCATAATTACTCCTAATAATTATTTACTAACTCGGTTTACTAAGACCGAGGCCCGATAACACATTTCTTTTTTTTCTTTTTTTTTTTCTGGTGCCCACGGATTTTGGGTCGTTACATTTCTCCCCCCTTAATAAATTTCGTCCTCGAAATTTACCTGAGAATAGGTGAGGATACTGTGCCCTCATAGTTTCTTCCGGTTCCCAAGTTGCTTCTTCCACACTATGGCTTCTCCACAATACTTTTACCAAAGGGACTCGTTTGTTTCTTAATTCTTTCACTTCTCGAGCTAGTATTTGAACCGGTTCTTCTTCATATGATAAATCCGGTCTAATCTCAATGTCTTCAGTAGAAATAATATGAGATGGATCCGATCGATACCTTCGTAGCATGGAAACATGAAAAACATCATGAATTTTCTGTAATTCCGGAGGTAAAGCTAGTCGATAGGCAACCGGTCCGATTCTTTCAATTACTTCATACGGTCCAATGTAACGAGGACTTAATTTTCCTTTGCGACCAAATCTCAAAACTTTCTTCCAAGGCGATACTTTTAAAAACACTTTATCACCTACAGAATACTCTATATCTCGTCGCTTTAGATCTGCATAAGACTTTTGTCTATCAAAAGCTACTTTCAACCTGTCTCTGATCTTTTTAACTACTTCTTCAGTCTCCTGAATTAAGTCCGGTCCAACTATCTTTTTCTCATTCAACTCTGTCCAACATACCGGTGATCGACATCTTCTACCATATAATGCTTCATATGGAGCCATTTGAATACTAGATTGGTAACTATTATTATAAACAAATTCAGCTAACGGCAAGTATCGTTCCCAACCTGATTCAAAGTCAATAATACAAGCCCGAAGCATGTCTTCTAGAATTTGAATTACCCGTTCTGATTGTCCGTCGGTTTGTGGATGAAATGCAGTACTAAAATTAAGCCGAGTACCCAATGAATCATGTAACTGCTTCCAAAATCTCGATGTAAATCGTGGATCCCGGTCGGAAATTATAGACACTGGAATACCATGCAGTCTCACAATTTCTTGAATATAAACTTCAGCAAGCTTCTGTAGAGACCAATCAGTCCTAACTGCTATGAAATGAGCAGACTTAGTAAGTCGATCAACTATCACCCAAATGGCATTCTTTTTGCTCACCGACGGTGGTAACCCCGTAACAAAATCTATAGTAATACTATCCCATTTCCATTCAGGAATACTAATAGACTGGAGTAATCCTGTCGGTACCTGATGTTCTGCCTTTACTCGTTGACAAGTCAAACATTTACTGACATATTCAACTATATCTTTTTTCATCCCTGGCCACCAATAGAGCTCTCGTAAATTACGATACATTTTTGTTCCACCCGGATGCAATGCAAAAGTACCATCGTGTGCCTCTTGAAGAATCATCTTCTTTAATTCAGAAGTAATTGGAACACAAATCCGATTTTGAAACCTCAAACAATCATGTTCATCAATACTAAAACTCTCGACTGTACCATTCTGAACCATTTCTCTTTTCTTTAATAATTTATCATCTTCCATTTGAGCTGCTCTAATCTGATCTAACATCATCGGCTTAACCCTTAACTCAGCTAGCAAGCTTCCATCATCATTAACACTGAGCCGAGCAAACATTGCTCGTAATTCAATCGCAGCTTTCCTGCTCAATGCATCAGCTACCACATTTGCTTTTCCTGGATGATAATCTATAACACAATCATAATCTTTTAGAAGCTCAATCCACCGTCTTTGCCTTAAATTTAACTCTTTCTGTGATAGAAGATATTTGAGACTTTTATGATCTGTGTAAATGTAGCATTTCTCGCCATATAAGTAATGTCTCCAAATCTTTAAAGCAAAAATTACTGCAGCTAACTCCAAATCGTGCGTCGGGTAATTACGTTCATGCGGCTTCAACTGTCTAGATGCATATGCAATAACCCTTCTATTTTGCATCAATACACAACCCAAACCACTCAAAGAAGCATCACTGTACACAATAAAATCTTAACCCAAACCACTCAAAGAAGCATCACTGTACACAATAAAATCTTACCCTGACTCTGGTAATGTTGATACCGGTGCCTCTGTCAACATTTGCTTCAAAGTCTCAAAACTATTCTGGCACTGATCATCCCAGATAAAAGGAACATTCTTCTGCAGTAGTTTAGTCATTGGCATTGCTATTCGAGAATCCATTTACAAATCTTCGATAATATCCAGCCAAACCGAGAAAACTACGTACCTCAGACACATTCTTTGGCGCTTTCCACTGAACAATTGCTTCGATCTTCTTCGGGTCAACTCTAATCCCATCAGCAGATACCACATGTCCTAAAAATACCACTTCAGACAACCAGAATTCACATTTACTTAATTTCCCATACAACAGTTTTTCCCGCAGAATCTGTAAAACTTTTCGAAGATGCTGATCATGTTCTGCCTCTGTCTTCGAATATACCAATATATCATCAATAAAAACCACCACAAACTGATCTAGGTACGGCTGGAAAATGCGATTCATCAGATCCATGAAAGCAGCTGGAGCGTTGGTCAATCCAAACGGCATTACCAAAAATTCATAATGGCCATAACGAGTACGGAAGGCAGTCTTAGGCACATCACTTTCCTTCACCTTCAACTGATAATACCCGGATCTCAAATCAATTTTAGAAAACACTGAAGCTCCCTTAAGCTGATCAAACAAGTCGTCTATACGAGGCAAAGGATACCGGTTCTTGATCGTCACTTTGTTCAACTGTCGATAATCAATGCACAACCGCATAGAACCATCTTTCTTTTTAACAAACAATACTGGAGCTCCCCAAGGTGAAATACTCGGTCGGATAAAGCCTCGATCTAATAAATCCTGTAACTGCACCTTCAACTCTTTCAATTCAGTAGGCGACATTCGGTACGGAGGTATAGAAATTGGTGCTGTACCTGGATACACCTCAATAGCAAATTCAACCTCTCTATCAGGTGGTAAACCGGTAATTCTTCTGGAAATACATCTGGAAACTCGCATACAGTCCTAATCTGGCTACATTGGCTCCCCACTGAATCAGAATTAATAACATATGCCAAATACGCTGAACAACCATGCTGTAATAATTTGTTAGCTTTTATAGCTGAAATGATACGTGTCGAACCACTGGTACGGATGCCATTCACTTCAATTCTGTCCCCGTTTTCTGCCTGAATACTAAACCTCTTTTTATAGCAATCCAAAACTACCCCATGTTCAGATAACCAATCCATACCCAAAATGATATCGAAATCGCCAAAAGGCATGATCAGCAAATCCACAGGAAACATTTTATCATGTATTATTAACGGGCACCTCCGGCATACTCTGTCTACTAACATTGTTTGTCCTAAAGGGCTAGACACCTCTATGAAAACTCTAGACATTTCAGATTCTAACTTCCCCGATTCAACTAATTTTAAATTAATATGAATGTGATGAACCCGGGTCAATTAAAGCATAAATAGGCTCAGAATGCAATAAAATATACCTGTCACGACATCATGTGCATCACCTTCTTCCCGAGTCCGAACCACGTAGGCCCTGGCTGGTGTTCTAGCTTCCGACTGTTGTGTAACTATATCACTGCCCCTTCGTACACCTCCACCTCTGGATACAGAACCACCTCTGCCCGAACCTCTGCCTCGAGCAGTAGACACTGATCTTTGAGATGTTGTAGGTGTAATATTTTTATTCTTCGGACAATCTCTAACAAAATGCTCTACCGACCGGCAACGGAAGCATCCTCCGGTTACTTTCCAACATTCACCTAAATGTTTCTTGCCACAGTATCCGCATTCTGGAATTTCTGTATCTCTGAATGGACCTCTTACACTACCAGTAGATTCCATCGTCTGTTTTCCTCGGCTTATATCCCCTCGATCAGATTTTAAACTAGGTCTCCAACCACCTCTGAATTCTCTAGATCTTTTTGGTAGTGGATTTGAACTAGTTGCTCCTACTCGTTTCCTGGTCAATCCACCTGTTTCTGACTTTTTGTCTAGTCCCAAGACTTGCTATATCATTTTGGCCTGCTCGATCAAATCAACAAATTCAGTAATTCGCTGGGACACTAATTGTAGTTTTATTTCATCTCTTAATCCCCGTAAAAACCGTTTACAACTATCAGCCTCTGTTGGAATATATTCTGAAGCATACCTGCTCAATTTAGTAAACTCTCGATCATAATCCAATACTGACATATTACCTTGTTTCAACGTTAAAAACTCTTGCTTTTTCTCTTCAATATACATTTCCCCAATATACTTCTTTTGAAATTCTTTTTGAAACAAATCCCAGGTTACCTGATCATCCGGTAAATGTCTAACAACAGATTCCCACCAGAGGTATGCTTCCCATTGTAACAATGATACGACACATATCAGATTCTCTCGGGGGGTGCAATCTAATTGTTGCAAAACTCTTTTTGTTGATTCTATCCAATTCTCAGCAGTAGACGGATCAAGACCTCTTAGTCCCGAAAACTCCGTGGCACCATATTTTCTTAATTCTTTAATCGGGGCCCGTCTAAGAGTAGGTACTGGTGTAGTAGCAGGTACAGTTTCTGCTACATGTTGTAATGCATCGGCTATAGCTCTTAACAGTTGTGAGTTATCTCTTCCTCTTCCTACATTAGGAGGTTGATTATCTAATGGATTTGCAGTAGGTGTAACAGATTCAGTTTCTTCAATTTCTCGATTTCCAGTATGCATTTCCTGTTCAACATCATACATTCTTTCGTCTGACATTTTATCTATAAAACAAAATCAAATAAATATATATCAGCATCCAAAAACCCGACTCAGCTTTGACTCAACAGTGGCATGTACTTCTAGACTCTTTGACTCATTTTCGAGCCCGATTTAGCCCGAGAATCGACTAAACCTGATAGCTCTGATACCAATAATTGTAACACCCCTAACCCCGAACCATCGCCGGAACAGGGTTACGAGGCATTACCGGACATATCAGACAATTTGCAAATATAATTTTTGTTTAATATAAATTTCGGCAGCATTTCTGCTTATTATTATATAAGACCCCCTGTAAATTAAACCGTATTCATTTCAATTATAACCAATTCAACCAATTCATTTCATATATCATTTTCTATTCTAATTACCTTCTAATCAAACTCAATCAATATAATAACAACTTAAATTTATCAAACTATTAGTTAGATTAAAATAAATATACTTCTTTCATTATAATTCTTAAACTTGTAATACTAACATTTTAACCATTTACATTCAAAACATAATAACCTTTATACACAACCTACGTACATGTCACATTATGAAAAGGAAATATACATCACCAAAAGTTTGCTGAAGTCGGGTCTGGCTTCGGATGCTGGTTCAGTATTTGACTTCTACAACCTGCGCACGGAAACAACCGTACGCTGAGTATACATATACTCAGTGGTATTACCATAATTCAAATTATAATCATAATAATCATATCATTAATTCATATAACTTTAATTTAACTAAACCAATTCAAACATAACTTTCATATAAGTTTGTCCTTCTCAATATATTCATACAATTCAATTTTAGCTATTCAACAATTGAAATAATACACAATCATGTTGAGCCACTATCCATTTCTTGAACCAATGGTTCATACTTTCTATTCTCATACTCATATTCCAATCACATTTTTCAGTTCATGTTCTATTTTCGCATTTCTTCCAATGGCTCAACCATTTCATTTTATTCAATTTAACCTTTTCCTTATTTACCCCTATTAACAGACTCGGACTTTAGCAGATACACGGATTCCAACCCAAACACACCAGTACGGCACATTGTGCCTAAAACGGTACATAGTACCTGATCAATGTACGACACATAAGTGCCTGAAACGACACACGAGGTGCCTGATACGACACACGAGGTGCCTAAAATACGACACATAAAGTGCCTGATTTACGACACATAAAGTGCCTGATCGGCAAAGCCGATAAATCCCGTACTCTTCCAAATCCTATGGCATGCCAATTATATCCGACTCAGCCCGACTAGTTAATAGGGTATTTCAGTTCTCAATTTCATTTTCATTTCCATAACAAATTCAATTTCAATATCAATTACACTTTTCCATTTCAATCCAGATACAATTCAATTTCAATACATATTCATCATTCAACTCAATTTCCATTCAATTCAATAAAAACACTTACCTTATAATTTACTTACTATATTCATAAATTAATCTAACATTTAATGAATAAATAAATAGTTTGAATTACAGTAATACAAACCCAAATTTGCTTGATTATTCCTCAGTAACCTTCTCCTTTCCTTTGTGGGTTGATGCCTCGAGTTCCTTTTTAGCTAATTAAACTTCAAGCTTTAAAACCTCAATTTTCCCTTTTCTTTTTCTTTCTTTCTTTCTTTTCCCCTGTTTCGAAAACTTCTCTGTTCTTTTCTGTTCTTCTTTTTTTTTTCTTTTTATACTATTTACTTTATTATATAATATACTATTATATTAATATAATTATTTAATAATAATAATAATATATTTTTAACACATAAAATCTCAGATTTTTTTAAGCTTATGCCGCCTCAAGTATACTAAATGGTCTATTTGCCATTTTAGTCCTTTTTATTTTCTTTTAATCTACAATTAGACTTTTACTCCTTATTCAATTTGATCCTTTTTCCCAATTACTTTAAATTAAGCTAAATTCACTAAATAAATATCTAATTAAACACACTATTAGACTCATAATTACTCCTAATAATTATTTACTAACTCGGTTTACTAAGACGGAGGCCCGATAACACATTTCTTTTTTTTTCTTTTTTTTTTTCTGGTGCCCACGGATTTTGGGTCGTTACAAAATTAGACTTGCCAGGTGACTATAATGTGGGCGCAAGTTTTAATGTTTCTGATCTTTCTCCTTTCGATGTAGGTGATGATTCGAGGACGAATCAACTTAAAGAGGGAGGGGATGATACGATCTCACCTACGAAGCCTGTGACGGACGTCAACCATGACCCGATGAGGCTACCTAATGGGCCAATTACACGTTCCCAAACCAAACAATTCAAAGATGCTGCAATGGTGTTGGTGGCACAAATTTGGGATGACCATAAAAGAGAGCCCAAAAACATGCTGAACTCATATAACTTATTTGAAGTTGAATATACTAGCTAGTCCGACTGCTAGTTTATTTAACACTTTAATTTACGCATGTTTTAATTTTAATTTTCAGTAGTGACTTCATTTTCGTATTTCATATTTTTGATGGTACAAGTTTTTAGTTAGTCTTTGTCGAAATTGAATATTAGTATGTTCTTACCTAGTGTTTAAATAAAGTGATTAAAATGTGTGCTAATTTATGTTCAACCGAATTTTTACTAATGTTGGTTTATATGTTTGTAGTTTGCTCCACGTTATTTTTAAGCAAGATGGATGACAACAATGGAAGGCATAAATTAAATAAATAATGCAAGACCATGGACAAATGAGGACAAACATCAAGGAACATGCGGCACTAAGAATGGAAGAATTGAAATTTTAATTAGTGGAGGGCACCTAGCATGGATTTGATGAAAACAAATGGAGGCATGCGTGAAGATAAGAGAAGAATCCTGGCTTGAATAAAATAAATGAAGAATTTTTAAGTTTGTGGAAGCATGGACGGCATAGTGGAGGGGTGGAATAAACTATGAAATAAAACATGTGTGAATTAAGCCTATATGGACGGCAAGATGGGAGTTAGTGCTTGAAGTCTTAACTATATGGGTGCATAAGAAATGGAGCAAGAATATGCGTGAGGGTGCATGAGGAATGGAACATAAAATGAGAATTAAACAATTAGGCATGTGCTAGTGGAATATTAAAGAAATTGGAGCATGTATGGCTAGAATTTTTGACGGTAATACTTGGATTAAATAAATTGAAGTGCAAAAACCACCATGAGATAAATTAAAATAGAGATAATAGGAGCTTGGTAGTGGACGGCGGTTAATGGGAGAATAAATAATTGAAGATCAAGCTTGGTGATTAGTGGAACAATCAATTAATTTGGACGGCAAGCTAATGTTTGGGGAGCTTGGAATTTAAAAGTATTTTGCTAAATTGAAGGTGCATGGACGGTAGACACTTGGAGCATGAATTGGAGATTAAAAATTATTTATTTTGAGATAGTGCAAATTGAAGGCACCCACGAGAATTAAAACACTTTCAAGCTTGTATTTTTGGCCATTCGGCTAGTGGCTATAAATAGGACGTTTATTTGTAAAAAGATAGAACAACTTGAATTTTAATGAAAAGAAGCATTTCTTTTGGTGAGTATTCACTCTCCTTATTCTCGAGGTTTGAATTGACTTATCTAGTTTTCTAGTGGCGTCGTTCTTCCCTTGTTTTGAACTTATCATCCTAACGGGTGTGGCGTTCATCTACCTATACTGTTGGTTCCTATCTCGCTAGATAGTGGGTCTCGGTTTTGTTTCAAAACTCATTCCATCAATTTGAAACTTATAAGATTCGGGTCTTTAATTTTTATTAAAGGTTCTTTCTTGCTTCAAATACGTATCCATTTCAACCAATCACCTATCTTTACCTTTCAAAGATTTTATTTCCAATAAAATTATCCCTTTGATAATTAAACGAGAAACTACCTAATTTACGATTGGGCAACATTTACGATTCGCCTCCTAACCCGAGACGGACCGTTATCAAATATGCTTAAGAGTGTGTATCGACAGAGACCATCTTGTGTAAGAGGTTCGATGACGGACTGAATGAGGATATCAAACTCCTATTAGGTATTCTGGAGTTGAAAGAGTTTGTGGTGTTAGTTGAGAGGGCAAGTAAGGCCGAAGAGTTGAGTAAGGAAAAGAGAAGGGCTGCGAGTGAAGCCTGAGATGCTAGAAAAAGGTCGATGGGCAAGTCATATCAAGCCCAGTTGAAAAGATCCAAGGAAGGGAATCCTCGGACAACAGCCTTAGTGGGATATTCGCATCGAGACTTAGGCAATATTCGTTTGGGTTCGAGAGTCCAAGCCACCTCAATGGAAAGTGCGGGCAATACAAAAAGCAAACCGGAGTGTCCAAGTTATGGTATATATCACACCGGAGAGTGTTGGGGTAACAGTCAGAACTATTATAATTGTGGCTCCTCCGATCACTTTATCCGAAACTGCCCCGAGAGGGATGATAAGGAAGAAAAGCAAGAGATAAGATCCAATGATGTGTCTGCAACAGGTAGACCACCTAGTAACCCGAGAGGTGGGAATAGTGGTAGAGGTGCGTCCAAAGATTATGCTGTGAGATCAGAGGGTCGGGCACCTGCGAGGACGTATGCTATTCACGCTAGCGAAGAGGCATCCTCCCCCGATGTGATAACGAGTACTTTTTCTCTCTATGACACCTTTGTTATTGCTTTAATAGATCCAGGGTCTACTCATTCTTATATTTGCATGAGATTAGCATCTAGTTTTAGTATGAACGTTGAGTCTACAAATATTGTGGTTAAGGTGTGAAACCCGTTAGGAAAGCATGTGTTAGTAGACAAAGTGTGCAAAAGTTGTCCTTTATTGATTGAGAATCATTGTTTTCCGGTAAACCTTATGTTGTTGCCGTTTGATGAGTTTGATTTAATCCTTGGCATGGATTGGTTAACTAACCATAATGTCTTAGTGAACTGTGGTAGTAGGTTTATTGAATTGAAATGTAAGAGTAGAGATGTGGTTTGGGTTGAATCAAGTGGATCGGATAGTGATCGCTGAAATCAGAGCTTTAAAATTTATAAAAGGAATGATCAAACCTGGAAACTAACTCTGACAACGATTAAAGACAAGGGTACCTATCGAACAGTAGTATAGCTTAGGCAAGATCGGATTGTCGAACCCAAAGGAACTAAAAGTACTAATACTAACTTTCTTTTTATTATTTAGCCTTAAAAACAAAGTGAAGTTGCTTTAATCTAAATTAACGACTCCTAAGCTAAAGAAGCAAAGACAAAAAGAACGAATTGGGAAATAACTTGAAGAAAAACTCAGTTGATTACGACGATACCCTCAGGAAGAATCCACCTAGACTTCACTTGTTACCTATCATTGAACCATATGATTT
Source organism: Gossypium australe (assembly GCA_005393395.2). Taxonomy (NCBI): domain Eukaryota; kingdom Viridiplantae; phylum Streptophyta; class Magnoliopsida; order Malvales; family Malvaceae; genus Gossypium; species Gossypium australe. The sequence continues at coordinate 20,195,596 of CM016615.1, forward strand.
CTTTACTTAGCTTGATCCGTAGGACTCCCTAACGTATATTAAACCCTCTCTCGAGGTGAATAACGTCTAACCCTAGGTTAATTAGTGGAACTCTCGTTTACTTATAATAACCCACTAGAATAGCAGTAAATCGATCTATGGACTCCCATATTATGTTTCACCCTAATCTGGCAAAATCTCGTAACCCTATCTCTAGGCGTTCAATCAACTCCGCTTAATTATGCTAGATCTACTCTTAGACAGGGTCTATTCCTCCTCCACCTAAGCACATCAGATTTGGATTAAACAACATAATTAAGAACAAACTAAGTAATTATCATATAATTCAGAAATCAAATAACAAGATTCATCTAGGTTTCATCTCCTTCAGGTATCTGAAGGATTTAGTTCATAACAAATAAAGAAAACATCTCAAGAGGAAAGATAAAACAAAACATAAGAAATCCCTAAAACCCCCTGAAGGAATTGAAGGAGAAATCCGCCGTCTTGAGTATAACTCCGGCTTCTTGAGATGGATCAACTGGCTATCTTCGAGTGATTCCCTCAACTCTGACCTTCTCGGCTTGGCTCTTTGGCCTAGCTTTGACGACCTTCCAAAGGTGGCACTTGGGGGATATATATAGGCTGTTGGAATGTGTTTCTTTGCCCCAAAGTATCCAAATTCGAATGAAATTGTTCATTGCCACGACAGGGACACGGCCATGTCACACGCCCGCGTGACTCGTCTTCAGGCTGTGTTCGGATTTCTAAGTTGAGGCACGGTCGTGTAGATCAGGGGAGAGGTCGTGTTCTAGAGGCTTGAAAAGGCACGGCCGTGTGGACTTTGGGCTAGGGCGTGTTGATTTCGTGATATGGCCCATTTTCTCCGTTTTGGGCCCGTTGTATGTCCTTTTCATCCTCGGGTGCTTTCCTGGGCATAAGTCATGAAAAGAAAGGATTAAGAGCACCTTTTTACATAAATTGAAGGATAAATCATCCAAAACCATATTAAATGTGGGTGTAAAATATGTTACAATTAAGGTTCATCAAATACCCCCACACTCTAGCTTTTGCTTGTCCTCAAGAAAAAAATTCTCAACTTACAATTAAAATGAACTTTCCATAATTTACAATTCCTATCAACAATGCCTCATCATAATTCATAGATAATTTATACATGGATAATTCAATTCAAAGAGTCCTAAAGATTCAAACAATGATAAGTCATTCATTTGTATTTGAAAACGTAGGTGGTTCCCCTTATTTGAAATATTACCTTTAATTCGAAATCGACAAGAGTTGACATCCTTACTATAGATTCAATCAAATCACTCAAAGTGTTTAAGGGTTATAACAAGAAGCACTCATATGTCGAACCTGAAAAGTTAATCCCATAGGCTTGCCTGAATCAAATCTCCACCACTGTAAAATGAGATGATAAATAGATCAAAAGGTCTTTGTTAGGGTTGTAACGGGGCTAGGGTTAAGGTGTGGATAAAGGCTAAAATTAGGAGGTTAGAATCGAATTGACAAGTACCTACTTAATGAAAACTGAAATAATCTTTACATCAACTGATAATCCTAACAACATGAACTTTTCTTTCGGAATATAAACTTTAGCTGTATAAGCTCACCACTAATACTGGATATACTTTGATTTTTTTTTTAAGAACAAACTAATAATAAAGGATGAATTCAACTCATAGCCTAATTCGGTAACTAATCAAATCATATCTCGATTAAAAGGAGTCAAAAGGAATGGTGATAATAAATACAAATGGGTTTTTGGGTTATTAATGGGTGAGTCAATAAAAAGGGTTGTTAGGATCAACGGAGTTCACTAGTGAAGGTAGGCTTTTTAGTGGAGTGAGTGGGTTAAGTCCTAGGTGCCTTTATCATTTCTGTATATCAAATCATAAATCTGGTCTGGACATGTATAAACGAGGCAAGTTCTAGAATAACAGTTCAAAGTTGACACACTCATAATCAAAAAGTGAGCACGAAAAAGAATATATGCTTTATAAGGCTCAAAATCTCACAAAAATTATGGGTGTTTTGACATCAATCTCATAAATTTCAAATTTCAAAGCAATATTCAAATTTAGGTTAACAACCTAGCAAAAATTTTTAATTATTGAAAATTAGACTTATCATGTTTAATTCTCTAGTATTTTAAAATTTAATCATCAATGCACAATTATCAATGACTTAATCTAAAACATGTTAATAAAAATAAATTATCAGAAATTTCATCCTAATTAGTAATATGAAAAATTTACTTAAAAACAAGACTAAATTTAGGGATTTGAAAAAAGTTTGGCCGGATTTAAGACTAATGCAGAAAGTTAGGCCCTTTTTTTTAGATAAATATTCACCCCCACACTTAAGATGTACATTGCCCACAATGTACAAAGATAGTTATAGCATTCATGGGATAAATTAAAAGAGAAGGGGAAGGAATACTCCCTGAATTTTGGATGGTATCCTTGTCGTGGGTGGTGCCGTCTTGCTGGTGGGGCGGTTGCTAACGAGATTTGCGCTAGATGAAGAAATTGGGGAGCTCGTAGAGGATTAGCCATGGTTTATTGAGACATAATTAAAATAAGCAAATTATAAATATAAAGAAAAGCAAGCTAAAGGGAAGGAGACTAAGAAGAAAACTGAAATGAAAAGAAAATACGAATGGACTGGGAAGTCCTTATTGATGGATGGTTCGCGAAGTGGGTATGACTTCTAGGGCTGCGGAGGTGGTGGTGTGGTTATCGTGGTGGCCGGCGTGATTCCCTAGCAGCCTGGCGAACCTGACAGTAAGAAACTAAAATAAGTTAAACTAAACTAAGCATAAGATTGTCAAAGAGAAGAAAATTGAAGCAAAAGAGAAAAGAAAAAGAAAAACTAATAGGTCTCAAAGATCCTTGGCTTGGTGTTGAGACGAAGCTGCCGGCATGAACTCATGTTGATCATTCTTCTTTGAGAAGACTATTGTTGGCCTTTTTCGCTTCTTTGACATGATGTGGGATGGCTCAAGGATCTAGAGTTTTGATATATGGAGTGAAACATTTGAGAGGTAGAAGGTGGAAAATAAGAAAAGAAAGGAATTGAATGGGGAGAATGGGAAGGGCTGTAGGGTTTAAATAGGGGTTCAAATCTGCCACGTTCACACGCCCGTGGACCTAGGGTGTGTCGATTTACACGGCTGTTTCGCACGGCCGTGTGTCTCGTCGTGTTGAGTCACCATGTTCGTGGTGCAGCCAACCACGCCCGTGTCAGAAGTCAGTATGTAGACACGGTTGGGAGGCAGAGGCGTGTTGCGCCCATGCTTGGCAAGTCAGTAGCTTCACACAGTTTAAAGGCACGAGCGTGCCATTCTGTCAGTGCCCGTGGGAGAGAGTGGTTGGATCCGTGACATGGAAAAGTGGTTGAACTGGTTTGCACGGCCTCTGCTATGTCAGTACGAAGATTCTGGTGGTCCACACGGTCACAGACACGGCCGTGTGTAAGACCGTGTGACCTTGAAATTCTGCACTTTTGGTTAGTTTAAAAGAAAAGAAAGAAGGGAAATAAAGAAACTGAAAACGAAGTTGAAAGAAAATAATGTTAGTGCTTGGGTTGCCTCCCGAGAAGCCCTCGTTTATAGTATTAAGCTAGACTTTTCCTTGTAATTGTAGAAATCAGAGAGGTTTAAAGGTTTGAATATCTTCCATCATGCTTACAGGTCTGTTTTCTTGATAAAGTTTAAGTCGAGAAGTGTTTACCTTAAAAGTTCCAAATGTTGGATTGCTCACATTGACTATTCTGTGGGGGAAGATATTGTGTACCCTAAGAGGAGTTTCTCCCTTTGTTTTCAGATCTGCTATGATGATGTGAGTATCTGTGTGGTCTAACAGTACCTGATCTCCTATTTTAAAGTGATTTGATGTTCCTACGAGTTCTTCTGGTGGTTCCTCCGGTTTCACTTCGTGTGGTTCCGGTTCTTCCTTGACGTGAGTCTTCTGCTCTTCTAGTTTGTTGACCTTAAGGCTTTGTTCCTCGTGTAATTCCTCTTTGTTGATTTGGGGTCTATGAGTCGGCTCAGGTTTGTGTCATTGTGATGTTTCCTGCGATGAAAGTTGAATAATTTGATTATCATTTGAAGTGACTTTCTTACCTTCATCGATTGTTGTCCTGGCCGAGTCAAGAGCTTGAAGACTCATTGATTTGTCACCCACACAAAGTATGAGTTCGCCTGTGGCAACATCAATTTTGGTCTTGGCCGTTGCTAGAAAAGGTCTTCCTAAAATTAGGGGGATTGAATTATCCTCATCCATGTCTAAGACAACAAAGTCTACTGGAAAACAAATTTATCAATTTTTATAAGAACATCTTCAATAATGCCCCTAGGAATTCTGTCAGTTTTATCAGCTAATTGAATGCTCATCCTAGTTTACTTGGGCTTCCCTAGACCTAATCATTTAAACAATGTATAAGGCATGACATTTATGCTTGCCCCTAAATCAGCTAACGCATTATCAATAGTTAAACTACCAATTAAACATGGAATTGTAAAACTCCCTGGATATTTTAGCTTCTGTGGTAGTCTATTTTGTAACATTACCGAGCACGTTGCGTTCAACTCCACGTGGTGCTCTTCGTCTATTTTGCGTTTTTTTGTCAATAGCTGCCTTAAAAATTTCCTCGAGTCTGGCATCTGAAAAAGAGCTTTGAGAAGAGGTAAGTTAATATGTAATTTCTTTAAGAGTTTAAGAAACTTACCGAACTGTTCCTCTGAATCGTCTCTTTTTATTGCTTCGGGATAAGGTATGCGAGGTTGGTACTCTTTGATTACCGGTTTTGGCTTTTCTTGTACTACCTCTGTTTTACCTTCGTCTACCTTGTTTTCTGGTATTGTATTGGGTTCATCTAACCCTTTACTGTCCTGAGCTGTGATGGCTTGAATTTGCTCCTTAGGGTTAATCTCCGTGTTACTAGGTAGACACCCTTGTGGTCGTTCTGACATCAGCTTTGCAAGCTGTTCGACTGCATTAGTGACTTCCTTGACTGACTTAGTAATTTCTACAATTCGGCTCTCGTTGCTTTTGATTGTTCTTTCAGTTTCTTGGAAACATTTTTCTGTGTCTGCCAAAAATTTTGTCAGCATCTCTTCGAGGGTAGGTTTCTTCTCTTGTGGATAGGGCTAATTTTGGAAGTTTCGAGAAGGTTGTTGTCTTTGATTTCCTTGGTTTCCTTGACCTTCCCATGAAAAATTTGGGTGGTTCCTCCAACCTGGATTGTAAGTGTTACTATAAGGATTATTATTAGATCTGAAATTGTTACCTATATAGTTCATCTGTTCGTTCTCTGCTTCCGGTTGGTAGGGTGGGTACTCAGGATTCGCCACGGTTCCACTTGCGTCGCACTGCATGACTGGATGTGCCTGCGAAGAACACAAACTATCAATCTTTTTATTCATTGTCTCCATCTGTGTTGATAGCATGCTCAATGCATCGATGTCGAAAACTCCGGCTGATCTTGTTGGTTTCGTCCTGTTAACTTGCCACTGATAATTATTCAGTGACATTTCCTCAATGAACTCCTAGGCCGCTTCTGGAGTCTTGTCATTCAGAGATCCATCGGCGGCTGAATCAATTAGTTGCCTCGTGGAAAGGTTTACACCATTGTAGAAAGTTTGGACTTGTAGCCACAAGGGTAGACCATGGTGTGGACACCTCCTCAAGAGATCCTTGTATCTCTCCCATGCGTCGTATAATGTTTCTAGATCCATCTGAACAAAAGAAGAAATATTATTCTGTAATTTAGCCGTTTTGGCCGGTGGGAAATATTTCAATAAAAACTTTTCGGTCATTTGTTCCCATGTAGTGATTGACCCTCGTGGTAACGAGTTTAACCACTGTTTGGCTTTATTCCTTAATGAAAAAGGGAATAACCGAAGACGTATGGCATCATCAGAAACACCATTTATTTTGAAGGTATCACAGAACTCTAAAAAGTTAGCTATATGAGTGTTTGGATCTTCGTCATGCAAACCATCAAATTGAACAAATTGTTGAATCATTTGTATTGTGTTAGGCTTTAATTCAAAATTATTAGCAGCTATAGCGGGCCTAACAATACTCGATTCTGCTCCTGTTAAATGTGGTTTCGCATAATCAAACATTATGCGTGGAGCATTGTTTTCCCCCACATCATGTGGTGGTGGGTTATTCTCGTCCATCCCTTCAGTAGGATTGGATCTGTCGTCTTGATCTTCCTCTGTGTAATTTAGGGCTCGCCTGATTTCTCGGTGATTCCTACGAGCGGTAGTTTCGATCTCACTGTCGTATACTAAAGGTCCTCTAGGGTTCCTTCTAGTCATAAACTAGAGGTACCTGCTAGGAAAAGAAAGAAAATTTAGCAAAAATTAAAATTTAACCTAAAAAATAAAATTACAAAAAATAAAAAAATAATGGCTAAAGTAATAAAAATAGAGCGTTCTTAATATTTTAGTTCCCCGGCAACGGCGCCAAAAACTTGATCGCTGAAATCAGAGCTTTAAAATTTATAAAACGAATGATCAAACCTGGAAACTAACTCTGACAACGATTAAAGGCAAGTGTACCTATCGAACAGTAGTATAGCTTAGGCAAGACCAGATTGTCGAATCCAAAGGAACTAAAAGTACTAATACTAACTTTCTTTTTATTATTTAGCCTTAAAAACAAAGTGAAGTTGCTTTAATCTAAATTAATGACTACTAAGCTAAAGACGCAAAGACAAAAAGAACAAATTGGGAAATAACTTAAAGAAAAACTCAATTGATTACGATGATACCCTCAGGAAGAATCCACCTAGACTTCACTTGTTACCTATCACTGAACCATATGATTTCTTTACTTAGCTTGATCCGTAGGACTCCCTAACGTATATTAAACCCTCTCTCGAGGCGAATAATGTCTAACCCTAGGTTAATTAGTGGAACTCTTGTTCGCTTATAATAACCCCCCAAAAATAATAGTAAATCGATCTATGGACTCCCATATTAGGTTTCACCCTAATCCGGCAAAATCTCGTAACCCTATCTCTAGGCGTTCGATCAACTCCGCTTAATTATGCTAGATCTACTCTTAAGCAGGGTCTATTCCTCCTCCACCTAAGCACATCAGATTTGGATTAAGCAACATAATTAAGAACAAACTAAGTAATTATCATATAATTCAGAAATCAAATAACAAGATTCATCTAGGTTTCATCTCCTTCAGGTATCTGAAAGATTTAGTTCACGACAAATAAAGAAAACATCTCAAGAGGAAAGATAAAACAAAACATAAGAAATCCCTAAAACCCCTTGAAGGAATTGAAGGAGAAATCCGCCGTCTTGAGTATAACTCCGGCTTCTTGGGATGGATCAACTGGCTATCTTCGATTGATTCCCTTAACTCTGACCTTTTCGGCTTGGCTCTTTGGCCTAGCTTTGACGACCTTTTAAAGGTGGCACTTGGGGGATATATATAGGCTCTTGGAATGTGTTTCTTTGCCCCAAAGTATCCAAATCCGAATGAAATTGTTCATTGCCACGACAGGGACACAGCCATGTCACACACCCGTGTGACTCGTCTTCAGGCCGTGTTCGGATTTCTAAGTTGAGGCACGGCTGTGTAGATCGGGGGAGAGGCCATGTTCTAGAGGCTTGACAAGGCACGGCTGTGTGGACTTTGGGCCAGGCCTTGTTGATTTTGTGATATGGCCCATTTACTCCGTTTTGGCCCCGTTGTATGTCCTTTTCATCCTCGGCTGCTTTCCTGGGTATAAGTCATGAAAAGAAAGGATTAAGAGCACCTTTTTACATAAATTGAAGGATAAATCATCCAAAAGCATAATAAATGTGGGTCTAAAATATGTTACAATTACGGTTCATCAGATAGTCTACCAGTTATGATTTCTTCCCTAGTGGCTGTGAAATGTTTGAGAAAACGGTGTGAATCCTATCTCGCCTTCGTGTTGAATACTCGAGAGGTTGGAGTGAAGTTTGAAACAGTACCGATAGTATGCGAGTATTAGGATGTATTCCCGAAAGAGTTACCTGGATTACCTCCAATAAGAGAGGTCGAGTTTGGGATTGAGTTGATTCCAGGGACGGCACCGATTTCAATTGCTCCATATAGAATGGCACCTCTAGAGTTGAGAGAACTAAAGGTATAGTTGCAAGAGTTGACAGATAAGGGTTTTGTAAGACTGAGTTACTCATTGTAGGGTGCTCCGGTATTATTTGTGAAGAAGAAAGATGGGTCTATGAGACAGTGTATAGACTATAGACAGCTCAACAAGGTGACGGTGAAGAATAAATATCCTTTACCAAGGATTGATGATCTTTTCGATCAACTGAATGGAGCTACAGTGTTCTCCAAGATAGACTTGAGGTCTGGTTACTATCAATTGAGAGTGAAAGTGCAAGATGTGTTGAAAACTGCGTTTCGAACAAGGTATGGCCATTATGATTTTTTGGTTATGCCGTTTGGTTTAACGAATGCACCTGCGATTTTTATAGATCTGATGAACCGTGTATTCAGACGATATGTGGACAAGTTTGTGGTTGTCTTCATTGACGACATATTGATCTATTCTCGGGATAAGAATGATCATGAAGAGCATTTGAGAATTGTCTTGCAAACTTTAAAAGATAAGAAGTTGTATGCTAAGTTTAACAAGAGTGAGTTTTGGCTCTGAGAGGTCGGATTTCTAGGACACATTGTGTCGGGTGATGGTGTTAGAGTTGACCCAAGTAAGATTTCGACTATTGTGGATTGGAAACAGCCGAGGAACGTGTCGGAAATTAGAAGTTTCTTTAGATTAGCGGGATATTACAAACGTTTCGTAAAGGGGTTTTCTACAATTGCTACCCCGATGACGAAACTTTTGCATAAAGATGTCAAGTTTGAATGGAATGAAACTTGTCAACAGAGTTTTGAGAAACTGGAAACAATGTTGACTGAGGCATCCGTCTCAGTTTGTAAACTACAACTGTGACCAGAATCGGGGAAGGAGTTTGTAGTTTACAGTGATGCATTGTTTAATGGTCTCAGTTGCGGGTTGATGCAAGAGGGTAAGGTAGTCGCTTACGCCTCGAGACAGCTAAAACCGCACGAGAAGAATTATCCGACTCATGATTTGAAGTTGGCTGTGATTGTTTTCGCGTTAAAGATTTGGCGACATTACTTGTATGGTGAGAAGTGCCGGATCTTTGCGGATTACAAGAGTTTGAGATATTTGATGGATCAGAAGGATCTGAATTTGAGGCAGAGGCTGTGGCTTGAGTTATTGAAAGACTATGAATTAGTCATTGATTATCACCCGGGAAAAGCGAATGTGGTTGCGGATGCCCTGAGTAGGAAATCCTTATATGCTCTAAGAGTTATGAGCACGAGTTTAGCAATAGCTAATGATGGTGCTATTTTGGTAGAGTTGAGAGCTAAGCCACTATTTGTTCAACAGATATGTGAGGCTCAGAGAAATGACAGTGAGATGCAAGCAAAGAGAGCTAAGTGCGGATTAGAAAGTGATTCTGATTTTCGAGTGGGCTCGAATGGTTGTTTGTTGTACCGTGACAGAATTTGTGTACCTAGAGATGAAGAGTTAATCCGAAAGGTTTTGTATGAGGCACATAGTGGTTATTTTTCAATACATCCAGGTAGTACGAAAATGTACAATGACTTGAGGAAGTTTTATTCATGACCGGGTATGGAAAGAGATTTTATAGAATTTGTGGCAAAGTGTCTGGTTTGTCAACAGGTGAAAGCTGAGCATCAAGTGCCTTCAGGATTGCTTCAGCCTGTGATGGTTCCCGAATGGAGGTGGATCGGGTTACCATGGATTTTGTAACAGGGTTGCTGATAAACCGTAAAAGTAACATATTTTAATCCCACATTTAGCATACTTTTGGATGATTTATCCCTTGATTTATGTAAAAAGGTGCTCTTAATCCTTTCTTTTCATGTTTTATACTCAGGAGAGCGCCCAAGGACGAAAAGAACGGAAAACGGGCCTAAAACGGACCAAATTGGGTCAAACTGGAAATCGACATGGCCTGGACTTAAGCTCACACGGCCGTCCCTCCCTGATAAACTAGAACACGGCCTGATCCCGATTCATACGGCCGTGTCTCATTAAAGAAATTCGAACACGGCCTAAAGACGATTCACACGGGCGTGTGCCATGGCCGTGTCCCTGTCGTGGCAAACAACAATTTCACTCGGAAAAGTAGACTTAGGGGCAAAGAAACCTATTCAAAAGCCTATATAAACCCCCTAAGTGTAACCTGAAAGGGGGTGGTTAGCTAGGCCAAGGAGCCAAGCCGAAAAGGTCAGATTTGTGGGAAACACTCGAAGATAGCCAGTTGATCCATCTCAAGAAGCCGAAATTGTACTCAAGACGGTGGATCTCTCCTTCGATTCCTTCAGGGGGTTTTAGGAATTTCTTATGTTTTGTTTTATCTTTTCTTTTGAGATGTTTTCTTTTATTGTTATGAACTAAACCCTTCAGATACCTGAAGGGGATGAAACCTAAGATGAATCTTGTTATTGTTTTCTAAACTATATGATAAATACTTGATTTGTTCTTAATTATGTGTGCTTAATTCTTGCGTTAATATTTCCGGGATATTGATTCAAGTTGAATGTGCTTAGGTGGAGGAGCAAAAGTCCTTGCTTAAGAGTAGATCTAGCATAATTAAGCGGAGTTGATCGCACGCCTAGAGATAGGGTGACGAGATTTTGCTGGATTAGGGTGAAACCTAACATGGGAGTCCATAGATCGAGTTAATGCGATTCTAGGGGTTTTAATTAGAAAGAGATTTCAATTAATCAACCTAGGGTTAGACGTTATTCGCTTCGAGAGAGGGTTTAATATAACTTCGGGAATCTTACGGATCAAGTCAAGTGAATAAATCGTCTGGTTCAGTGTTAGATAACAAGTGAAGTCTAGGTGGATTCTTCCTAAAGGTGTCGTCTTAATCAACTGAGTTTTCCCAATAGTATTTCCCCAATTCATTCTTTTTGTCTTTGCATCTTTAGCTTAGTAGTTATTTAAATTTAGATTAAATAACAACTTCAATTATTTTAGGCTAGATAATAAAAGGAAAGTTAGTATTAGTACTTTTAGTTCCTTTGGGTTCGACATTTCGATCTTGCCTTAACTTTACTACTGTTCGATAGGTGCGCTTGCCTTAAAATCATTATCAGAGTTAGTTTCTAGGTTCGATCATTCTCATTATAAATTTAAAACTCTAAATTCGACGATCAAGTTTTTGACGCCGTTGCCGGGGACTTAAAATATTAAGAACGCTTAATTTTTATTACTTTAGCCATTTTTTTATTGCAATTTATTTTCATTGTTATTTTTTTATTTTTATTTTTATTTTTTTTACTTTGCTAAATTTTCTGTTATTTTGGCAGATAGAGGAGATGGCACTAAATAACTATCAGTGGCAAGTTATGAGGACAAAGCCAACAAAAGCAGCCGATATCTACAACCTCGACCCAATAACCATGCTATCAAACCAGCTAGAGATGATGAATAAAAAGATTGATGGTTTGTATAGCCTCTTATAGGTACACCAGTAATGCAATATGACTCGAATCCAGGAGGCGTGGCGAATCCTGAGTACCCACCCTACGGATATGGCATGGAGAACGAACAAGTCCACTATATGGGTAACTATTCTAGACATCAAAATAATTTTTATAGTGACACTTATAGTGTAGGTTGGAGGTACCATCCCAATTTCTCGTGGGATGATTAAAGTAGCCAAAGACAGGAACTTCCTCCAAATTTTCAACAACCACCTCACCAACAGGAAAAGGAGTCGAGTCTTGAAGAGATGCTGGCAAAATTCATAGTAGCCACAGAAAATCCAGATTTTCAACAACCACCTCACCAACAGGAAGATAAGTCGAACCTTGAAGAGATGATGGCAAAATTCATAGCAAACACAGAAACACGCTACCATAATATAGAAACAAAACAAGAAGCATCGATTCAAGGGATCGAGGATCAGTCAGGTCAGCCTGCTAAGCTGATCATAGAACAACCACAAGAAAGCTTGCCAAGCAACACTGAAACTAACCCAAAAGAGCAAATTCAAGCAGTAACAGCTCATGGCAGTGAAAGGTTAGTAGAATCTAACCCAAGGCAAGAGCTTGTGGTAAGTGAAGGTAAGGTTGAGGTAAGCCAGGATTTATCAAACCCTGTAATTACAGAGTACCAAGCTCTTGCGATATACCCTAATACGATAAAGAAAGACCACACAGAGGAACAATTCGGTAAGTCTCTTAAACTTCCAAAGAAATTTCATATTAACTTGCCATTTCTTGAAGCTCTTTTGCAGATGCCAGATCCTAGACCTCATGGCGATAAAGAAGAAATTTATGAGGAACGAAGGCTGTGGATCGATGAACTAGACGAATGGAAGACACACCTCAAAGAGAAACTAAAAACACACGAAGCAAAAACGAGGCGACTCTACGACAAACTTAATGATGGGACAACCCAGCTTAAGATAGGAGATCAGGTACTCAAAATCTTCCCAGATGGAACAGTCGAGGTAACTAGTCCTAAAAATCAGCACATTTAAGGTAAACACTACTCGACTTAAATTTTATATCAATAACCAAATTGATTGCATGAGAAAGGATTTTCACCTCCTCAAACCACCATGACCATCCGAATGAGAGGTAAAGTCTAGCTTAAGACTATAAACGAGCGCTTCTCGGGAGGCAACCCAAGCACTAACCCCATCAATTTTTACATTTTTTATTTTTACTTTCATTTTTCCTTTTAGCCCCCAACCATAAACTAACCAAAGTACAGATTTCCATACCACACGGCCTTGCACACGGCTGTGGCTATGGCCGTGTGGCCACCATAGGAAGGTACAAGGGCGGGGCCAACTACTAGATCCATAATTTCTATTTAACCCCCTTCTTCCCTTCCTCTTCCCGTTATCTTTCTTCTTTCATTTTCCATTATTTACTTGTACTTTTATTTTTATTTTTATATTTTTTATTTTCTTTATTATTTTCTTTTTATTATTCGTACCATTTAGATTTAGCTTAGGATACAATAAAATCAGGACGGCTGCTTCGAGGATTCAATTTCAAACGGTTCGAGACGCTTCCCCACGTTCACCTCTAATCCTATCCGGTTTCTTTTCATTGACTTCATCCAAAATTCAGGAAGTTTCACCTCTCCCTCTCTCTTAAATTACATATCTATGTTTGTACATATCTATGTTTGTACATTAAGGGCAATGTACATCTTAAGTGTGTGGGGGGGTAAAAGCACCTAATTTTTTTCATTATTCTCAAATCCCTAAATTATATCTTGTTCTTAAGTAATTTCCTCATATTACTAATTAGGATGAAATTTCTGATGATTTATGATTTTTATTGATATGTTTTTGAAGTAAGCCATAGTTAATTGTGCATTGATGATTAAATTTGAAGAATACTAGAGAATCAAGCAAGATAAGTCTATTTTTCAAAAATTAAGTTTCTTTTAGGTTGTCTACCTGAATCTGAATGTTACTTTGAAGTTTGAAATCAAAAACCCATAATTTTCTGTGAGATTTTGAACCTTATAGAGCATATATTCTTTTTCTTGCTCAAAGCTTAAGTGTGGGGGTATGTGATAAATCGTAAAAGTAACATATTTTAATCCCACATTCAGCATACTTTTGGATGATTTATCCCTTGATTTATGTAAAAAGGTTCTTTTAATCCTTTCTTTTCATGCTTTATACTCAGGAGAGCACCCAAGGACGAAGAGAATGGAAAACGGGCCTAAAACGGACCAAATTGGGCCAAAGTGGAAATCGACACAGCCTGGACTTAAGCCCACACAGTTGTGCCTCCTCAATAAACTAGAACACGGCCTGATCCCGATTCACACGACCGTGCCTCATTAAAGAAATCCGAACACGGCCTAAAGGCGATTCACACGGGCGTGTGCCATGGCGTGTCCCTGTCGTGGCAAACAACAATTTCACTCGGAAAAGGATACTTAGGGGCAGAGAAACCTATTTCAAAAGCCTATATGCCTATATAAACCCCCTAAGTGTAACCTGAAAGGGGGTGGTTAGCTAGGCCAAGGAGCCAAGCCGAAAAGGTCAGAGTTGTGGGAAACATTCGAAGATAGCCAGTTGATCCATCTCAAGAAGCCGGAATTATACTTAAGACTGTGGATCTCTCCTTCAATTCCTTCAGGGGGTTTTAGGAATTCTTATGTTTTGTTTTATCTTTTCTTTTGAGATGTTTTCTTTTATTTTTATGAACTAAACCCTTTAGATACTCGAAGGGGATGAAACCTAAGACGAATCTTGTTATCGTTTTCTAAACTATATGATAAATACTTGATTTGTTCTTAATTATGTGTGCTTAATTCTTACGTTAATATTTTCGGGATATTGATTCAAGTTGAATGTGCTTAAGTGGAGGAGCAAAAGTCCCTGCTTAAGAGTAGATCCAGCATAATTAAGCGGAGTTGATCGCACGCCTATAGATAGGGTGACGAGATTTTGCCGGATTAGGGTGAAACTTAATATGGGAGTCCATAGATCGAGTTAATGCGATTCTAGGGGTTTTAATTAGAAAGCGATTTCAATTAATCAACCTAGGGTTAGACGTTATTCGCTTCTAGAGAGTGTTTAATATAACTTAGGGAATCTTACGGATCAAGTCAAGTGAATAAATCATCTGGTTCAGTGTTAGAAAACAAGTGAAGTCTAGGTGGATTCTTCCTAAAGGTATCGTATTAATCAACTGAGTTTTCCCAACAGTATTTCCCCAATTCATTCTTTTTGTCTTTGCATCTTTAGCTTAGTAGTTATTTAAATTTAGATTAAATAACAACTTCAATTATTTTAGGCTAGATAATAAAAAAGAAAGTTAGTATTAGTACTTTTAGTTCCTTTGCGTTCGACATTCCGGTCTTGCCTTAGCTATACTACTGTTCGGTAGGTGCGCTTGCCTCAAAATCGTTGTCAGAGTTAGCTTCTAGGTTCGATCATTCTCATTATAAATTTAAAACTCTGAATTTGATGAATAGTTGCCGATGACTCAAAAAAAGAAAGCTGCTGTGGGGATTGTCGTGGATAGACTAATGAAGTCAGCTCACTTTATTCCGGTACGTGTTGATTATTCACTGGATTAGTTAGCTGAGTTGTATGTCGCAGAAATAGTGAGATTGCATGGTGTGCCTATATCTATTATATCAGATAGAGATCTAAGGTTTACTTCGAGATTTTGGAAGAAGTTGCAAGAGGCCATGGGTACGAGGTTGAATTTCGGTACTGCGTTCCATTTGCAAACTGATGGTCAGTCTGAAAGAGTAATTCAAATTCTCGAAGATATGCTTCGATGCTGTGTGTTAGAATTTGTACGTAGTTGGGAGAGATATCTACCTTTGGTTGAATTTGCTTACAACAACATTTATCAGTCGAGTATACGGATGGCTCCGTATGAGGCCTTGTATGGTCGTAAGTGTTGGAATCCATTGTATTGGACCGAGCTTAGTGAAAAGCAGATCCATGGAGTTGATCTGGTAAAAGAGACCGAAGAGAAAGTAAGAGTAATCTGTAATAGTCTGAAAACTGCTTCGAACCGACAGAAGTCGTATGCGGATTTGAAAAGAAAAGAGATTGAGTTTGAGGTGGGTGACAAAGTGTTTTTGAAAGTGTCCCCGTGGAAGAAGATTATGAGATTTGGACGAAAAGGGAAGTTGAGTCCAAGATTTATAGGGCCGTATGAGATTACAGACAGAGTTGGGCCAGTAGCTTATCGGTTGGGTTTGCCGGTAGAATTGGAAAAGATTCATAATGTGTTCCATGTATTGATGTTGCGACGATATCACTCTGATCCTTCACATGTGATTCCTTCAACGGTAATTGAAATAAGACCAGATATGTCTTATGAAGAGGAGCCGATTAAGATCTTAGCTCGAGAGGTGAAATAGTTGAGAAATAAGAGCATAGAACTAGTGAAAGTGTTATTGCAGAAACACGGTGTGGAAGAGGCTACATGGGAAATGGAAGAATCTATGAGAGAGCAACATCCTAACCTCTTTACTGGTAAGATTTTTGGGGGCAAAAATCTCTAAAGAGGGGAGAGTTGTAACATCCCGGTTTAGGACCTAGTCGGAATAGTGGTGCGAGACCACAAATCAGAGGTCTATGTATTAGTTTTTGAGATTTATGCTATGTATGCATGCTAGTGTGAAAGTTTCATGAAGCAATTTTGTGAAATTTTGGTTGAATTGTCCAAAAGGACTAAATTGCAAAAGTTGCAAAATGTGAGATTCTAGAAGCTATTTGTGTGAAATGGCTTTAGAATATATATTAGAGGTCCTTAAATAGCAATTTACCCAAATTCTAATTTTTGGACAAATTTGGGCATGGATGAGTTAAAATCGGAAGTTTATCAAAAAGGGTATTTTGGTCATTTGGTAATTAAATGATTAAAATGGGAGAAAAGATGACAAAATTCATTCATTTTCTTCTCCAAGGCTACCGAAATTTTCAAGAGCCATAGTTAGGGTTCTTCAAATTTTTCAAGCTTGCTAGTAAGTGCATCCAAGCCCCGTTTTTGATATTCTTCGTATTTTTGAAGTCCTAGTTGTATGAATAAGCTATTTTTAGCTATTTGATGAGCTATATTGAATGTTAAAAAATTTGGCCATGTATAACATGCATGTATGTTGATGTTTTATGGAAGATTATGAAAGCTTGATGTTGTAGAAACATCTTTTGTTAAGTGATTTTCCATGAAAATGCATGTAGGGACTAGTTTGTGAAAGTTTTAAGTTTGGTCATACATGTGTGATTTAGTGAGAATTGGTGAATGCTTTAGTCGAGTAAGTGATTCGGCTAAGCATGAAAGGCTAGAAAGTTGAATAAAAATCGCTTTACGAGCCTTGGGGCAAAAGTGTAATTATGAGAAAGATTAGGGGCAAAAGGGTAATTTTTAACCAAAGTATGAGATAAGTGTCAATTTAGTCAATGTGTGTATTGAATAAGCTGATTTATTCATTATAGATCAAGAAAGACGAAGCCTGGATCTAAACCGAGGCAAGAGCAAGGTGGTGGACTAGATTGCATATTTCTATACTTTTGAGTATCGAGGTAAGTCTCTGCTTAAACAATGGATTCATCCTTACAATTTCTTAATGCTAGCTAGTGTGTAGCATGATTGAGAATGATTGAGAACCTATGTGGGATGAATGTGGTAGAATTTGTGAATGGATGTATGGTTAAGTAAGTAGATATGTGAATGTGTAGTGAGAATGCTAAATGGTGGGCTACGTGCGATACCATCTTAATGCATATTGACGATAAGCTGGCTATGTGCGATGCTATCGTTAGGTATATCGTCTAGTGGGCTATGTCCGAAACCACTATGAATACCTTTGTGGTAAGCTAAGTGCGATACTACCTTATTAATTGATTGTGGTGGGCTAAGTGCGAAACCACCGAGAAATTAGCTGTGTGGTTATATTATTGAGTTAATTAGCTGTGTGGATGAATTATCGAGAAATGATATTGTGTTGTATATTGTGTAAATGTGATGCATTTCAATGGTTATGAGTATGTGACTCATGATGTGTTGGAAATGTGGCAAGGGATAGAAAGAGTAAGCATTGTTGTACATTATATGTTAGTATGATGCTAATTGTTGTTTAGCTTATACTATGATGCTTAATTGTTTATGTGTAAACTTACTAAGCTCAAAACTTACTCCCTTTCTTTTCCCTTGTCTTATAAAGTAAAAGTGTTGGATTGAGATACGAGGATCAATTGGAAGATCGTCCACATTATCATCACATTCTGGTACATGAGACTCAATGTTTTGTATATGGCATGTATAGAGGCTAGACAAGTTAGTGAATTTTGTTGTAAATGGCTAAGATGTGTTGGCCTTTGGATGGATAGTCTATTTTGTATAATGCCATAGAGTTGGCTACCTTATTTTATGAAAAGATTGTAGTTATCTATGTGAGATTGGACTTCAATTTGAGTTGATTATGGATGTGTTGAATGAATGCATATTGTGTATACTAGAGGGGTGAAAGGAACTTAGCACATAGCTTTGTTTTTGTCCATGTGGATAGACACACGGGCGTGTGTCTAGACCATGTCTGACACATGGTCAGCCCACGGACGTGTGACTTGGTCGTGTGTCCCCTTCATGTTAACATTTTAAGTCAGAATAGACCACAGACTAGCCACACGGGCGTGTGCATAGGCCGTGTGAGTTTAGTCAGTGTTGGCCACAGGCTAGCCACACGGGCGTGTGACTAGGCTTTGAGGCCGTGCGTATGTAGTCAATATTCACCACAGTTGTGGAGCATGGGCGTATGGGTCTATGCACGGGCGTGTCTCTTCTTGCACGGGCGTGTTAACCCTGTACAAAAGAGAAAATTTTTAAGATTGGAAAAAGTTCCGATATAGTCTCAGGAGCCCTTGTGTGTATGAGTGAGACCTTGTAAGTCGAGATTGAGGTTGTTGAGGTAACTTACGAGAGTAGTCACGATGAGCCTAAGTGGCGATCAAGTGGTTTTATTACGGTAATGCCTCGGGCTCGATTCTGGGGTAGAACTCAGGTAAAAGGTGTTAAATTTAGTGGTATCAGAGCTATGATATAGTCGGTTCTAGGACTACCGTTGCTGGTGTAAGAGTCTATCTATACATGCCATAAGTGTACTATGATAGTGTGATGGTTTCTAATGATTTTAAATTTTGTTTTGTATAGTATATGGATCCCGATCAATCTACTGCTGATGAAGCAGCTAGTAATGCATCGTCTCCTGCGCAAGGAACCGTGCCTGTACAAAGTGGACCCGAGGTTAGGGGTCAAGGGGAAGAGGCACGGAAAGCCTTTCTCCAGATGATGAGTAATTGGTACTCGGACTATGTTCGAGCGAACCCTAATGCTCAACCTCCGCCACCTCCTCCTATACCTCAGCGAAATCCAGTGGCTCCTCAAGGTATTGATGTTGTGAGGATATCGAAACCCACGGTGGATAAGATTAGGAAGCACGGGGCTGAGGGGTTTAGAGCTAAGGTAGATGATGACCCTGAGAGGGCGGAGTTCTGGTTAGAGAACTCGATGAGAGTGTTTGATGAACTCTCATGTACACCAGAAGAGAGCTTGAAGTGTGCCGTATCCTTGCTGAGAGATTCAGCATACCATTGGTGGAAAACGCTAACATTAGTGGTCCCGAAAGTTGTATGTACAAGCAAGTTAAGTCTGATAATGCCTCGTACCCGGTTCTGGAGTGGAATACGGGTAAGAGGTGTTACATTTAGTGGTATTAGAGCTACATTTTAGTCAATTCTTAGACTAACTTAGCATAAGTATAAGTCTAGCTATACATACCATACGAAGAGTAATTGTGTAATGATAGTGTGACGACTCCTGACGATTTGAATTGTGTTTTTATATAGTAAATGGATCTTGATCCCGACCGAGCTGCAGTCGATGATGCTGCAAGTAATGCGCTATCTCTCGCGCAAGGGACTGTGCCAGTAGAGAGTAGACCCGAGACTATGGGTCAGGGAGAAGAGGCTCGAGAAGCCTTTCTTCATATGATGAGAAATTGGTACAATGAGTACATTGGAGGAAATTTTTATGCCCAACCCCCTCCACCCCCACCTATTCTTCAGCCCTCTCCTGTAGCTCTTCAAGTGGTTGAGGGAGTGAGAAGAGAAAGTCCTTCGGTTAATAAGATCTGGAAACAAGAGGCCAAGGAATTTTAGGCTAGTAAAGATGATGATCCAGAGAGGGTAGAACTCTAGCTTGAGAATACCATCAGGGTATTCGATGAGTTTTCATGCACGCCTGAAGAGTGCATGAAGTGTGTAGTATCTCTCTTAAGAGATTCGGCCTATCTGTGGTGGAACACCCTTGTTTCAGTGGTACCAAGGGAGAGAGTTAATTGGGAATTCTTCCAAGAGGAATTCCGGAAGAAGTACATTAGCCAAAGGTTCATCGACCAGAAAAGAAAGGAGTTCTTGGAATTAAAGCAAGGCCGAATGACGGTGACTGAATATGAGCGTGAGTTTGTAAGGCTCAGCAAATACGCTCAAGGGTGCGTATCGACAGAGGCTATCATGTGCAAAAGGTTCGAGGACGGGTTAAATGAGGATATCCGTTTATATGTCGAAGTTCTCGAACTAAAAGGTACTTGATGCTTGGCTTTGACTTACTGACAAATCAAACATCTCGAAACAAAATGAGAGATATCTCGTTTCATACTAGGCCACCAGTAAAGCTGTTTCAAATCATTAAACATTTTTGTACTACCTGGATAAATAGATAACCGATTGCTATGAGCTTCATTCAAAATCATCTGAATCAACTCTGAATTTCTCGGAACACACATTCAGTCTTCGAACCTCAAACAACCTTCAGTATCAACTTGGAACTCTAAATCAGTAATCACATCACATTGAGCCCGTTTTGCTATCAAGTCGTTATCAACTTTTTGAGCCTCACAAATCTACTGAATAAATAACGGTTTTGCTTTTAACACATCTACTATCGAGCCATCATAGGATAAAGCCAACTGAGTATTCATTGCTCGAAGAGCAAACAACGATTTTTAACTTAAAGCATCTGCAACCACATTATCCTTTCCTGGATGATAGTCAATCACAAGCTCATATTCTTTTAACAACTCTAACCATCTTCGTTGTCGTAGGTTTTAATCTTTCTGTGTCATCAAATGTTTTAAACTTTTATGATCAGAATAAATATGACATTTCTCACCGAATAGATAGTGGCGCCAAATTTTCAACGCAAACACAATAGCTGCCAATTCCAGATCATGTGTCGGATAGTTCTTTTCATGCGGCTTTAACTGTCTCGAGGCATAAGCTATGACTTTGCCTTCCTGCATCAAAACACAACCCAAACCATTCAAAGATGCATCACTATAGATAACAAATTCTTTACTCGATTCAGATTGAACTGTCTCGAGGCATAAGCTATGACTTCGCATACAACTACTTATCACGCAAAATCTGTAACACTAATCTCTAATGTTCAGCATGCTCGGATTCATCACGGGAATAGATCAATATGTCATCTATGAACACAACCACAAATCAATCCAAATACTCTCTGAAGATCCGATTCATTAAGTCCATAAAAACAACAGGTGCATTAGTAAGTCCGAAAGTCATAACCAGAAACTTATAGTGTCCGTACCTTGTTCAGAAAGCAGTTTTTAGTATATCGAAGTCTTTAACTCGCAGCTGATAGTAACCCAATCTCAGATCTATCTTAGAAAACATAGTAGCCCCTTTCAATTGATTGAACAAGCCGTCAATTCGTGGTAAAGCTGTCGATAATCGATACACATTCCCATAGTTCAGTTTTTCTTTTTCACGAACAAAATCGGAGCACCCCAAGGAGAAAAACTCAGTCGTGCAAAACCTCTATCAGTCAATTTTTGCAACTGAGCTTTCAATTCTTTTAATTCAGTCGGTGCCATTCTACACGGAGCTATCGATATCGCAGTCGTCCCCAGCATTAACTCAATACCAAACTCTACCTCTCGGATCTGTGGCAAACCCGGTAATTCTTCAGGAAACACATCTGGATATTCACACACAACTGGTACTGATTCAATCTTCTTTTCTAATACTTTAGAATCGAGCAGATAAGCAAAATAAGCTTCACAACCCTTTCTCACATATTTCTAAGCTAACATTGAAGATATTACTGCCGATAGGTCATTCAAATCATTAGACTCAATCCGAATAATCTCATCATTTTGACATCACAAATCGATAGTCTTTCATTTGCAATTCACAAAAGCATCATACAAAGTTAACCAATCCATACCCAAAATTATGTCAAAATCATCGAATGGAAACAACATCAAATCAGTCAGAAAACATGAGTCTCGAATCATCAACGGACAATTCTTCCATACTTTATCAACTAAGACACACTGGCCTAAGGGGTTCGATACTCTAATCACAAACTCAGTAGACTATACAGGCAAATTCTTACTGAATACTAAAGTTTCACATACATAAGAATGAGTCGAACCAAGATCAATCAATGCAACAACACTAGTATCATAGAGAGTGAAAGTACCAGTAATAACATCTAGAGACGAAGCTTCTTCACGGGCACGAATAGCATAAGCTTTGGCAGGTGCACGAGCCTTCGATCTAATAGCCGTGTCTTTAGTTCCCCTTTGACTGCCACTCACATTGCCCGTATTTTTGGGTGTCTTCCACGAGATGTCATATTACTCGGTCTGACATTCTGTACTATGTTTTACTCAGCTAACTCAGGGCATTCACGAATGAAATGATCTAATGATCCACATTTGAAACAGACCCAATCTGTAACAGACCGATTTTGACCCTAATAGGAACGGTGGTTTCGGGACCACGAATCCGAGTCCGAGAAATATTTTAATATTATATTTTGAGTCTATTATATGTGAATTGATGTGTGTGAAAGTTTCGTATGAAAATTTAATCGTTTATGTGCTTAATTTAGAAAAAGGACTTAATCGCGTAAAGTGTAAAAGTTGCCAACTATAGTGAAAAGTGCCTAATTGATTATGGCTTTTTAATTAGGGGTATTAAAAGGGAAAATAGCCCATTTTAGGAGTAAGTGGACGGTATATGACAAACTTGTCCATGATATTATGTTATTATTAAAACATTAATAAAGGTTAAAATAGTAAATGATTAATTTTATAATATATGTTAAATAAAACATAATGGAATGGCCATTATCACCTTCTCTCTTGCTTGGCTGAATGTTGAGAAAGAGGAAAGGGTTATGTTCTTTAATTTTCGGCAATTAGAAGCTTGATTTCAAGGTTAGTTTGAATTCGGTTTTTGTTAATTTTTACGTTTTTGAGATCGTTGCTTCGAACCGTAGCTAACCCATGTTATAATTTTTGAAAATAAGCATGCTTGATATTCGGCCATTGTAGTGTTCATATGATTTTCGGTGTTTGATGATTTTAAATTATAGATATGAAAAAGATTAGCATGTTTTGTATTGAAAGTTTTGGTGAAATTGAACAATTAGGGCTAATTTGCAAAAATAAAATTCTAGAGGGATCTATTTGCTAAATAAATGAAAAATATGGACTTGTATAGTCCCTAGGAGTATTTGGCCCTAAAGAATTATGTGCAAATTGTGTGTATTTTGTCTTTTGTGCAATTAGGACTAAAGTGTAAAAATGTGAAACCCTAGGGGTAAAAGGGTAATTTGCCCATTTATGTGATTTGGGACTAAATTGAAATGAAATGTACTTGAATGAGCTAAATTTTAATGTGATTAGATCAAGAACAAAGAAAACCGGATTTGGATCGGGGAAAGACGAAGGTTGTTGAATAGCCGGTCTACGCGGTCCGTCGACAGTCGAGGTAAGTCCTTAAGCTGGATTATATTAAAGATTGCATTATGAATGTATTTAATGACAATGTTTGATAAATTTGGGTATATTTTTATGTGATAGCCGAATGTAAAGATATTACATTGAATTGGATATGTTTTGTTAATACAATGTGAATGTGTATAATCAATATGATAAGCGGGTTCTACAATGATATAACGATTTTATTTGTGAAAGGTGAATAAGCTTAGTTGAATTTAAAATGTGATAGAATTATGAAATTTAAGTGATATAAGTGGTTATGGTATTATTGAAATGTTCATTGAAATGTTGAAAATGTTGATATCTCGGGCTTTAAGCCTAGCAGGCCTAGTGCCGGTGACTTATTTCGGGCTTTAAGCCTAGCAGGCCTAGTGCCGGTGACTTATTTCGGGCTCTGAGCCTAGCAGGCCTTGTGCCGGTGTTACTTATCGCGCTTTGATGCCTAGCAGGCTTGATGCCGGTGATGTGTTTTAAAAAGGAGAAACCGAAATCATTCGAGGCAAAACATAGTTAATGTATCTAGTTAAAGGCTCAGGTAAGCAGGTAAGGTATGTTATGTTTAATATTACTTGAGTCGAGATAATACTATAAGAACAGTGTTATGTACAATTGAGCTTAAGATTGATGTGCATGAGTATAATATGATTGAATGTGAGCTTAAATGTACTATTTGGGTAGTCTCGGATACAAATGGAAAGGTCAATGATGAAATAGTTGAAATTGTTTAACATATGCGTATAAGTAAATTTCGAAGAACAATGCCTAAGGTTGGTTCATGTGAATTGAAAAAAAAAAATGCGATGCATATGATATTACATGTATCGATGACATATAAATTAAGTGTGTGCCTGGTATTCGGCTATGTGTATTTTATCATATTGAAATTATGCTTAATATTATAAGCTTATAGGTTAAATGTTACATGTATGTTTATTACATTTATCATGGCTTGAGACTTACTAAGCTAGTGAGCTTACTTTGTGCGTTTTTGCTGCTCGTTTCATAGATTTTGGTTCTGCTGTGGGCTCGAAGGATCACTGTTGAAGTCAGCCACACTATCATCTTTTTGGTACTCTTTTATTTTAATCCACAAGATAAAGGCATGTATAGGAAATTGACAAGGGTTATGTTTGAGTTATGCACCTTGTTCATGTATATATATATTTTGGCCATGTGAATATGGTTTATATCTTTTGATGTGTGGAAATTAGGTGAATGGTTGAAATGAACAAGTGATGGTTATGTTCATGTCATGAATGTATTAGTTGTATGTAATCTTGACTAGGTTATATTCGGCTAAGGTAAATGTGCTGATGATAGGTTTAATTTGGTCCTGTAACTAATGGCGTTTTGAACTAGGATAATGAGTTGATGAATTATGTAGGTAATCGGTCATGTTATATAAATGATATGGATTGACTATGGGTGTTATGTTATATGTCCGTTAAATTCGGATGGAAAATGCTGAATGGTGATTATGTAATTATATATATATATATATATATATATATGCATTCATACAATTTATATTGAATGAGTAGTCTTGGCTATATGCTAAATATGTGTATGCTGGCATATTCGGCCCTTATAAGTGATTTGGTAAATATGGAAATTGCATTAACATGTAGTTATATTAAAAATGTAATATGCATGTTTAAATTATACTTGTGCTGGTTAAGACTTAATTTTTATTTATATATATATTTAGTACTAGTATGTTTCATGCATTAGATACTGTTTGCTTATAGGTATAGCATTATTTAATTATATTTATATTTTATATACATGTGAATTGTCTGCTTATAATTGAATGGTTGGAATAAGATATTTATTTAAGATGCTTTTCATTAATAAAAGTTTTGACTTCCGATAATACCCGTAACCCTAATCCGGCGACGGATATGGGTTAGGGGTGTTACATTTGATTGGTATCAGAGCTTACGATTTAGTCGATTCTAGGACTACCGTAGCGCGTGAGGGTCTAGCTATACATGCCTTTATTGTATATTTGATAGTGTGGTGACTTCTGACATTCTGAACTGTGTTTTATATAGTAAATGGACACTGATCTTGAAAGAGCCGTAGCGGATGATGTAGAGAGTGTAGCGCCTGACCGTGCACGCGGATCAGTGCCGATAGACTCTCGACCAGTTTCGGGTAGCCACAAGGGGGAGGCTAAACAAGCCTTCTATCAGATGATGAACGAGTGGTTTACCCAGTTTATTCAGACTAACCCAGCTGTACACCAACCTCCACCCCCGAATAATCCAACTCCGATACCTTCAGCACCCCCGATGATAGATCCGATGAGATCTAGTAGGCCTCCAGTTGATAAAATCAAGAAATTTGGGGCCGAAGAATTCAGGGCCAATGATGATGATGACGCAGAGCGAGCGGAAATGTGGCTTGATAACACTATTCGGGCACTTGATGAGCTATCTTGTACTCCAGACGAATGCCTGAAGTGTGCTATATCTTTACTTCGGGACACTGCATATCACTGGTGGAATACACTAGTATCAGTGGTTCCGAAAGAAAAAGTGACGTGGGATTTCTTCCAGAATGAATTCCGCAAGAAATATATCAGCCAGAGGTTCATCGACCAGAAACATAAAGAATTTCTTGAACAAATGACCGTGATTGAATATGAGCGAAAATTTGTCAGATTGAGCCGATATGCCCGAGAGTGTGTATCAACTGAAGCCATTATGTGCAAAAGGTTCGAAGACAGTTTGAATGAAGATATAAAGTTCCTTGTTGGCATTCTTGAAATCAAGGAGTTTGTGACACTAGTCGAGCGAGCTTGCAAAGCTAAAGAGCTCGGGAAGGAGAAAAGAAAGGCTGAGACAGAAGCTAGAGACACTCGTAAGAGATCGTCGGGTAAGACTTTCCATTCCACATCTAAGAAGTTCAGAGATTACTTCAGCCGACATAAAGCTACTTCAGATTTACCTAGACGTGATCGACCTCTAGTGGGCTCCCGAGCTACCTCGATGGCCAGTGTTGGTAACGCTCCACAGAATCGAGTTGAATGCAAGCACTGTGGGAATTGGCATTCCGGGAGTTGTAGATTCCATGATCGGTCTTGCTTTAAATGTGGATCGTCAGATCATTTTATGAGGGATTGTCCGATGTTAGTTGAGCAGAATACAGTTCAGAACATTAAGTCGAGCAACACGTCAGCGCGAGGCAGGCCACCCAGACATTCAGGCAATGTAGGTGGTAGTCAGAGAGGAATGAAGAACATTGCAGTTCGATCCGAGGGTACACCACCAGCTAGAGCTTATGCTGTACGAGCTAGAGAGGATGCTTCGTCCCCAGATGTTATTACTGGTACTTTCACACTTTATGATACTACTGTGATTGCATTGATTGATCCTGGTTCAACTCATTCATATGTGTGTGAAACTTTAGTATCCAGTAAGACTCTACCTGTTAAGTCTACTGAGTTTGTGATCCGTGTGTCCAACCCTTTGGGTCGCTGTGTACTTGTTGATAAAGTGTGTAAAAGCTGCCCGTTGATGATTCGAGATTCTTGTTTCCCAGCTGAGTTAATGTTGTTGCCCTTCGACGAGTTTGATATAATTCTGGGAATGGGTTGGCTAACTTTGTATGATGCAGTGGTGAATTGTAAAAGAAAGATCATTGATTTGAGATGCCAAAACGGTGAGATCATCCGGGTTGAATCCAATAATTTGGATGGGTTGCCTACAGTAATATCCTTGATGTTAGCCCAAAAATATGTGAGAAAAGGGTGTGAAGCTTATTTGGCCTATGTATTGGATAATAAAGTGTCTGAAAAACAAATTGAATCTGTATCGGTTGTGTGTGAATACCCAGATGTGTTTCCTGAAGAATTACCGAGTTTACCACCAGTACGAGAGATTGAGTTTGGTATTGAATTAGTACTGGGGACGACTCTGATTTCGATAGCTCCGTATCGGATGGCACCTACCGAGTTGAAAGAGTTAAAAGCACAGTTGCAAGAGTTGACAGATAGGGGCTTTGCACGACCGAGTTTCTCTCCTTGGGGTGCACCGGTTTTATTTGTGAAAAAGAAAGATGGGAATATGCGAATGTGTATTGATTATCGCCAGTTAAATAAAGTGACAATAAAGAATAAATACCCTTTACCCCGGATTGATGACTTGTTTGATTAGTTGAAAGGGGCTTCAGTGTTTTCAAAGATTAATCTGAGATCGGGTTATTATCAACTGCGAGTTAGAGATTCTGATGTGCCTAAGACTGCATTCCGAACGAGGTACGGACATTTTGAGTTTTTGGTTATGCCTTTTGGGCTTACTAATGCACCTGCTGTTTTTATGGATTTGATGAATTGGGTTTTCAGACAGTTTTTGGATCGGTTTGTAGTAGTGTTTATTGATGATATACTGATCTACTCCAAAGATGAAATCGAGCATGCCGAGCATTTGAGATTAGTGCTACAAACTTTGCGAAATCAGCAGTTGTATGCAAAGTTTAGTAAGTGTGAATTCTGGATGAAAGAGGTCAGCTTTTTGGGACATGTGGTTTCAGCATCAGGTATTCGAGTTGATCCGAACAAAATCTCAGCTATACTTGATTGGAAGCCACCGAAAAATGTTTCCGAGATTCGAAGTTTTCTGGGACTTGCGGGCTACTACAGACGGTTTGTGAAAGGTTTTTCTGTGATAGCAACACCTTTGACAAAGCTATTACAGAAAGATGTCAAGTTCGAGTGGTCGAAAAATTGTCAGAAAAGTTTCGATCAGTTGAAAGCCCTTTTGACTGAAGCTCCAATGTTAGCTCAGCCTGAATCGGGTAAAGAATTTGTTGTGTATTCTGATGCTTCCTTAAGTGGTTTGGGCTGCATATTGATGCAGGAAGGCAAAGTAGTAGCCTACGCTTCGAGACAATTAAAGCCGCATGAAAGAAATTACCCGACGCATGATTTAGAGCTTGCAGCCATTGTGTTCGCACTGAAGATTTGGCGTCATTACTTATTCGGCGAGAAATGTCACGTTTACTCGGATCACAAAAGTTTGAAGTACTTGATGACTCAGAAAAACCTGAACTTAAGACAGCGCAGATGGTTGGAATTGCTAAAAGATTATGAATTGGTAATTGACTATCATCCAGGAAAAGCTAACGTTGTTGCAGATGCACTAAGTAGAAAATCATTGTTTGCTCTTCATGTGTTGAACGCACATATAGTTATGGCTGGTGATGGTTCGATCATAGTTGAGATAAAGGCTAGACCGTTGTTTATTCAGCAAATTAGTGATGCACAGAAAGTTGACAAAAATATGACTTCTAGACGAGCACAGTGTGAAAATGATACAGAGTCAGAATTTCGAATTGATAAAAATGACTGTTTGAACTATAAAGGCCGATTGTGTGTACCGAGAAATGCTGACTTCATTCAGATGGTATTGGATGAAGCTCATAATAGTCAAATGTCGATACATCCGGGTAGCACAAAGATGTATAATGATTTGAAACAGTTCTATTGGTGGCCGGGCATGAAACGGGATATATCTGAATTTGTTTCGAAATGCTTAGTTTGTCAGCAAGTAAAAGCTGAGCATCAAGTGCCATCCGGACTACTTCAGCCAATCATGATACCTGAATGGAAATGGGATAGAATTACAATGGATTTTGTATCCGGTCTCCCTATGACACCGAGTAAGAAAGATGCCGTCTGGGTTATAGTTGATAGACTGAGTAAATTAGCTCATTTTGTGCCAGTTTGTACAGACTATTCACTCGATAAACTGGCTGAATTGTACGTATCAAAGATTGTGAGATTGCATGGTGTACCGAGTTCCATTGTTTCAGACAGAGACCCGAGATTCACATCGCAGTTTCGGAAGAAGTTGCAAGATGCTTTAGGTACTAAACTTCATTTTAGTACAGCCTTTCATCCGCAGACAGACGGTCAGTCTGAGCGAACTATTCAGATACTTGAGGACATGTTGAGATGTTGCGTTCTCGAGTTTGAAGGTACGTGGGAACGATACCTACCTTTGATTGAATTTTCTTACAATAATAGCTTTTAATCTAGTATCAAAATGGCGCCCTATGAAGCTTTGTACGGTCGTAAATGTCAAACACCGTTGTATTGGACTGAGCTCAGTGAAAACAAAATACACGGGGTTGATTTGATCAAAGAAACTGAACAAAAAGTGGTTGTGATCAGAGATACTTTGAAAGCTGGCTCAGACCGACAAAAGTCCTATGCTGATTTAAAACGTAAAGATGTTGAATTTCAAGTCGGAGATCGAGTATTCTTGAAAGTTTCTCCGTGGAAAAAAGTACTCCGATTTGGTTGGAAAGGCAAGCTTAGTCCGAGATTCATTGGACCTTATGAAATCACTGAACGTATTGGGCCTGTTGCTTATAGATTGAAGTTGCCCTCCGAGTTAGAAAAGATACATGACATATTTCACGTTTCGATGCTTCGTAAGTACAGATCAGATCCGTCTCATGTGATCACACCGTCAGAGATTGAAATCCGATTCGATTTGACATATGATGAAGAACCGATCCGTATCTTAGCTCGGGAAATGAAAGAGTTGAGAAATAAGAGGATTCCATTAGTAAAAGTATTATGGAATAGACACGGAGTTGAAGAGGCTACGTGGGAGCCTGAGGATTCAATGAGGCAGCAATATCCGAATTTTTTTAACGGTAAGATTTTCGAGGACGAAAATCCTTAAGGGGGAGAGTTGTAACAAACCGATTTTGACCCTAATTGGAATGGTGGTTTCAGGACCACGAATCCGAGTCCGAGAAATATTTTAATATTATATTTTGAGTCTATTATATGTGAATTGATGTGTGTGAAAGTTTCGTATGAACATTTAATCGTTTATGTGCTTAATTTAGAAAAAGGACTTAATCGCGTAAAGTGTAAAAGTTGCCAACTATAGTGAAAAGTGCCTAATTGATTATGGCTTTCTAATTTGGGGTATTAAAAGGGCAAATAGCCCATTTTAGGAGTAAGTGGACGGTATATGACAAACTTGTCCATGATATTATGTTATTATTAAAACATTAATAAAGGTTAAAATAGTAAATGATTAATTTTATAATATATGTTAAATAAAACATAATGGAATGGCCATTATCATCTTCTCTCTTGCTTGGCCGAATGTTGAGAAAGAGGAAAGGGTTATGTTCTTTGATTTTCGGCAATTAGAAGCTTGATTTCAAGGTTAGTTTGAATTCGGTTTTTGTTAATTTTTACGTTTTTGAGATCGTTGCTTCGAACCGTAGCTAACCCATGTTATAATTTTTGAAAATAAGCATGCTTGATATTCGGCTATTGTAGTGTTCATATGATTTTTGGTGTTTGATGATTTTAAATTATAGATATGAAAAAGATTAGCATGTTTTGTATTGAAAGTTTTGGTGAAATTGAACAATTAGGGCTAATTTGCAAAAATAAAATTCTAGAGGGATCTATTTGCTAAATAAATGAAAAATATGGACTTGTATAGTCCCTAGGAGTATTCGGACCTAAAGAATTATGTGCAAATTGTGTGTATTTTGTGTTTTGTGCAATTAGGACTAAAGTGTAAAAATGTGAAACCCTAGGGGTAAAAGGGTAATTTGCCCATTTATGTGATTTGGGACTAAATTGAAATGAAATGTACTTGAATGAGCTAAATTTTAATGTGTTTAGATCAAGAACAAAGAAAACCGGATTTGGATCGGGGAAAGACGAAGGTTATTGAATAGCCGGTCTACGCGGTCCGTCGACAGTCGAGGTAAGTCCTTAAGCTGGATTATATTAAAGATTGCATTATGAATGTATTTAATGACAATGTTTGATAAATTTGGGTATATTTTTATGTGATAGCCGAATGTAAAGATATTACATTGAATTGGATATGTTTTGTTAATACAATGTGAATGTGTATAATCGATATGATAAGCGGGTTATACAATGATATAATGATTTTATTTGTGAAAGGTGAATAAGCTTAGTTGAATTTAAAATGTGATAGAATTATGAAATTTAAGTGATATAAGTGGTTATGGTATTATTGAAATGTTCATTGAAATGTTGAAAATGTTGATATCTCGGGCTTTAAGCCTAGCAGGCCTAGTGCCGGTGACTTATTTCGGGCTTTAAGCCTAGCAGGCCTAGTGCCGGTGACTTATTTCGGGCTCTGAGCCTAGCAGGCCTTGTGCCAGTGTTACTTATCGGGTTTTGATGCCTAGCAGGCTTGATACCGGTGATGTGTTTTAAAAAGGAGAAACCGAAATCATTCGAGGCAAAACATAGTTAATGTATCTAGTTAAAGGCTCAGGTAAGCAGGTAAGGTATGTTATGTTTAATATTACTTGAGTCGAGATAATACTATAAGAACAGTGTTATGTACAATTGAGCTTAAGATTGATGTGCATGAGTATAATATGATTGAATGTGAGCTTAAATGTACTATTTGGGTAGTCTCGGATACAAATGGAAAGGTCAGTGATGAAATAGTTGAAATTGTTTAACATATGCGTATAAGTAAATTTCGAAGAACAATGCCTAAGGTTGGTTAATGTGAATTGGAAAAAAAAAAATGCGATGCATATGATATTACATGTATCGATGACATATAAATTAAGTGTGTGCTTGGTATTCAGCTATGTGTATTTTATCATATTGAAATTATGCTTAATATTATAAGCTTATAGGTTAAATGTTACATGTATGTTTATTACATTTATCATGGCTTGAGACTTACTAAGCTAGTGAGCTTACTTTGTGCGTTTTTGCTGCTCGTTTTATAGATTTTGGTTCTGCTGTGGGCTCGAAGGATCACTGTTGAAGTCAGCAACACTATCATCTTTTTGGTACTCTTTTATTTTAATCCACAAGATAAAGGCATGTATAGGAAATTGACAAGGGTTATGTTTGAGTTATGCACCTTGTTCATGTATATATATATTTTGGCCATGTGAATATGGTTTATATCTTTTGATGTGTGGAAATTAGGTTAATGGTTGAAATGAACAAGTGATGGTTATGTTCATGTCATGAATGTATTAGTTGTATGAAATCTTGACTAGGTTATATTCGGCTAAGGTAAATGTGCTGATGATAGGTTTAATTTGGTCTTGTAACTAATGGCGTTTTGAACTAGGATAATGAGTTGATGAATTATGTAGGTAATCGGTCATGTTATATAAATGATATGGATTGACTATGGGTGTTATGTTATATGTCCCTTAAATTCGGATGGAAAATGCGGAATGGTGATTATGTAATTATATATATATATATATATATGCATTCATACAATTTATATTGAATGAGTAGTCTTGGCTATATGCTAAATATGTGTATGCTGGCATATTCGGCCCTTATAAGTGATTTGGTAAATATGGAAATTGCATTAACATGTAGTTATATTAAAAATGTAATATGCATGTTTAAATTATACTTGTGTTGGTTATGACTTAATTTTTATTTATATATATATTTAGTACTAGTATGTTTCATGCATTAGATACTGTTTGCTTATAGGTATAGCATTATTTAATTATATTTATATTTTATATACATGTGAATTGTCTGCTTATAATTGAATGGTTGGAATAAGATATTTATTTAAGATGCTTTTCATTAATAAAAGTTTTGACTTCCGGTAATACCCGTAACCCTAATCCGGCGACGGATATGGGTTAGGGGTGTTACACAATCATTCAATATATAACTACCGAGATGTCGTTTACCACAATATTTTTACTCTGGTAGATTTGATCTGACATTACCAACACTCGCTACTGAGGTAGCTCTCGAACTCACAACTGGTCTATCTCGATCTCGTCTAGAATAACCCACAGTAGTCTTTGAACGGCTAGAGTCATCTCGAAATTTCTTTGATGCCTAATGGAATGACTTATTCGATGATCTCTTACATGCATCTCTAGCTTCAAAGTCAGCTTTTCTTTTCTCTTTTCCGAGCTCTTCAGCTTTGTACGCTCGTTCAACAACTAACTCTTTTATTTCAAGAATCCCGACTAATAACTTGATGTCTTCATTCAATCCGTCTTCAAATCTTTTATACATTATTGCTTTGGTTGATACACATTCCCAGGCATATCTACTGAGTCTCACAAATTCCCGCTCATTTCTGTTACAGTCATACGACCCTGTTTCAACTCAAGGAATTCTTTGCGCTTCTGGTCAATGAATCTCTGACTGATGTGTTTCTTACGGAGTTCAATTTGAAAGAACTCCCAGGTAACCTGTTCTCCCGGAACTACAGATATCAGTGTATTCCACCAATGATACGCGAAATCTCGAAGCAACGATACAACACATTTAATGCACTCATCAAGTGTACATGATAACTCATCCACCACATGGATCGTATTATCAAGCCAAAATACAGCTCACTCGACATCATCATCAATAGTGGCTCTGAATTCTTCGGCCCCGTGTTTCCTAATTCTATCAACCGGTGGCTTATTCATTTGTAATGGATCAACAACTTGTGGCATAACAGGTATTTGAGGAGGAATTGGTGGGGGAGAAGGTTGTGGACCAGCCAGATTTTTATGAATGTACTGTGTAAACTATTCGTTCATCATATGATAAAAGGCTTGTTTAGCCTCACTCTCATAACCACTTGAAATCGGCCTAGAATTAACCGGCGCTGACCCGTGAGCAGGAGCGGACGCTTTACTTTCTACATCATCTGCTACTTGATCGAATCCATTTACTATACGAAAACACATTTCAATTATCAAGAATCATCACACTATCATAGTTTATAAATATGGTATGTATAGCTAGACTCACACACGCTACGATAGTCCTAGAATCGACTAAACCGTAGCTCTGATACCAATAAAATGTAACACCCCTAACCCGTAACCATTGCCGAAATAGGGTTAAGAGGCATTACCGGACATATGGAAACTTTTACGATCATTTCACGACAAATGATACATCATCATCATCATAACATAGCAAATCGTATACATGGAGTCCCTTAAACAGGTCTACGAGACCTTAAACATGCATTAGGAAGGGGTTGAGACTAAATCGAGCACATACAAATTTTTTTCGAAAATCAAACATTTTTCGAAGTTACAAAGGTCACAAGCCCATGTGGGTAGGCCGAATGTTCTATATACTCATATAAGTCCATACATTTCATTTATTTCACATTTTAGTCCCTCAAAATATTATTTTTACAATTTAGCCCAAATTACTCAAATTCATCAAAAATCCAAAGACAAAACATTATAATCTATCACTTATGTTTTATTTTCTATCATCAAACAACAAAAATCACAAGCTATCATCAATGGCAAAACACAAAATCATCACCAAATTCAAAAACTTAAGACATGGGCTTTGTAGTACTTGAAGCAACGATCTCAAAAACATAAAAATTATCAAAAACCGAATAAAAAACACACCTCAATCAAAGCTTTAAATAGCTGAAAGTTAAAAAAAAAAACTAAAACCCCTTTTTGTTTTCTTATTTTCGGTGGTGAATGCATGAAAAAGATGAACCATTTGTTTTTATTTTAATTAATCTTAACATTATTTATAAAATACCAACATTACCCTTAACTAATACATTTAAAATCCACTAACACATGTCCATCTATGTTGTGGAAATTTGAATTCTTTGATATTGGAAGAACAAAATGATATCTTCTATCTCAAGCTTCATACATAAATAAGATTCCGAAATGTTTTGCAATGATTGAAGCGTATAAGGATATACAAGGTAGTCAGAGATTGAAACTTTAACACTATACATGCTAAAGTCTTATAATAGGTACCTACAAACACATCTATAATATATGCATGACAAAAAAAAAGGTCAATGTTACTACTAAGAAAATGTCATTAATATACGTAATGGCTATAATTATGAAAGGGAAACCGAGCTACATAAACAAATCCTTGGTGTTAATTGTTATTTTGTTTGCACTATTTTTGCAATGTTAAGCTGTAGTGGCCATTGCAGTTTAAAACTTCCATTGTAGTTTTCATTTGTAGCAAATAAGCAACTTAATATTGCAACATCAAATCAGACACTTAACATATTTAGTGGTGAATCCTGGTATTGTTGTTTGTAAACAATGGAAGGTTTTTTTTATTACTCATCCCCTTATGCAACACCCCTTACCCGTATTCAACAACAGAATAGGGTACGAGGCATTACTAGGCTTAGACGCAAACAATCATACAAATCTATGGCTTAACTCTCCTTCCAAATTTAAAACTTTTGTTAACACCTCTTAAACATGTCTACAAGACCTAAATCACAGTTTAGGAATGGTTCGGGATCAAATCGAACTCTTTTGAAACTTTCTGGAAGACCTTATAAAATTTCCTCAAAACAGTCCACACGCTTGTGTGGAAGAAGGGACACGCCCGTGTAACGTATCACATGCCCGTGTTCCACACCCGTGGTCGACACTGACTTGCATCACACGGCCTATCACACGTCCGTGTGTCTAGCCTATGGTCGACACTAACTTGCATCACATGACCTGTCACACGCCCGTGTCCTTCGATCGTGTGGCGAACTAAATTTAAAAATTTGGGTGCAGACTTCACACGGACTAGGCACACGCCCATGTTAATGGCTGTGCCTTCCACACGGTTGAGACACACGCCCGTGTCTCTGCCCGTGTGTTTACTACTGAGCATACTGACTTGCAAAACCAACATGTAGGGGATACACGGCCTAGCTACACACCCATGGGGCTGACCGTGTGTCATACACGGCCTAGACACATGCCCGTGTGTCTACCCATGTGGATAAGAACAAGGCTATTTGCCAAGCCCTTTTATCACCCTAACTCATACAAACATGAATCACACTTAACCATCAACTCATTCATGCATACTCTAACCAAGCAACCCAATCATGCATCATTCATATTCATGAATAACCTCATCTTTCATAGATTAAAAATAATGAGCCATCAACTATGGCCTTATACAAAAGAATTCATCTTTAAAAGAGCCAACACACTTGGCCAAACAACATGACATTTCACTAAGTCTAGTCCCTATACATGCCATACTCAAAATGCTAAGTCTAACTACACCGAGATGTGTTGATAGTGTGGGTGATCTTCTGATTATCTTTGTATCCCGAGTTGGCTCTTTGACACTATGAAACAAGGGAAAAGAAAGGGAGTAAGCTTTAAGCTTAGTAAGTCTACATGTAAACAATAAGCATCATACCATATGCTAATCAAACGATAATATTACATAATGTGTAAAAACAATTCACATTATCATAATCATGCTTACTCAACTCAACTCCTACCACATTCCAAACACATATCATATACATTGCTTACATTCATTTGCACATATTCCCTGCACTCATCATCACAAAGCCACATGTAAATTCACTTAGATAAATTTCTCGATGAACCCGTCAGAATGACATAAGTACCTGGTGGTTTTGCACACAGCCCACCATTAATCAATAACAGGGTGGTATCGCACATAGCCCACCAACAAGAATAATTATGGTGGTTTCGCATATAGCCCACCAAATGATAATATAAATGATGGTATCGCACACAACCCATCGTGAATAAATAATAAGGTGGTACCGCACACACCCACCAATAATGATGATTACGGTGGTATCGCACACAGCCCACCAAATAACAAATTACGGATATTTTTCCGCACTTACATTTCTATTCCGAGGTTCATACGAGAATTACTCACTATCTATCAATTTCAATCAATCTCACTAATAATCGATGTAATTCATACAATGCATCATTAGGTAACAACATATGTATTAAAGACATATTGTTTACACATAAACTTACCTCGGTGCAAAATGTGTTAATTGATGGTTTAGTCTGTAACCTTGCCTTTTCCTCGGTCAAGGTTGTTACTGCGCTCTTCTTGATCTATATTAATAAAATTCACTCATTCAATCACTACATAATTCATGACACCCCAAATTTCTACTTAGGCAAAAATGACCATTTTGCCTTTATACTTTGGCAAAATTATGATTTTGCTCCTAGGCCCGTAAATCATTTTTCATCACATTTTCTCATTAAACAAGCCTAGCTGAACATTTACCTCTTACAACAATTCACAAAACCAAGCATATCATGCATTTATTACTCAATTACAACCTTTACAAATAAGTTCCATTTAGGTGTTTTCATGATAACACCTTTCACAAAAGTTATTCCTTAACCCACTAACATTCATTTTCTTCCATAAAAACTCAGCAAACAACATAAAAACTCTTATGCCAAGTCCCTAAACTTTCAACCATTTACCAAAATTGTAACACCCCAAACCCGGTCTATGCGTTTAGACAAGATTTGGTTTGTCACACAAATCAAACATTCGTTTATTCTCAATGGTTAAAATAGAATAGTGCTACAAAACTTTTTGAAAATAGAGTTTAATAAAATTAAATTCGAGGATTTGAAAATTTTTGGCTTAAGAGAAATACTTGTTTGAAAACTTATCGTCAAAATATAAATATCAAATTCTTATGATAGTTTAAAAGAACTTTGAAAGAATTTAAAATAATTAAAGTGTCCAGAAATTTTGTTATAAAACCAATGTTCTTAAGAAAACTTAACATATTTAAGATAAAACCGTATTAAAAGTTTGATAATAAGATTCAAAACCATCCACACATTAAATCCATAAAAACATAATAAGAGGCCTTATTACATAAAACCCATAACAGAAATTTAAAATAATAACTTAAATAGAGTCATAGTTTATAAAAACCCAAGTTTGTAGTATGGCCTCCACCAAGTCATCTCCGGCCCAAGTCCACGTCAATTTCCATTACCTGAAATGGTTAATAAAAATTGGGTGAGTTACAAAGAACTCAGTGTGCAACTCACTTACCACCATTATTGGGCCAGATCGTCAAGATCTCATGCTGGGCTTGAGCCCATTTACAGAATTCAATAATATAACATAATGCAAATTAAAATAAATTAAAATGCATGTAAGATGAGTTTCCCAACCAAGCCTAATATCCATCCGCTAACACCCCCGTACCAACCAACACACGTGTGGGGATCAAGTCAACCCACCCCGCCAAACACACCAATTATATGCTTTAAGCCTTTAAATAATTTTGTAGTGCACTACCGAACTAGATTGTGACATTGTCACCGAACTAGAGGCATTTAGCCGAATTTGTGGTAGAGCCACCGAACTAGAGGCATTGAGCCATATTTGTGGCAACTGGCCATTCTTCTCTTCATATATCCCACCCCATGCAATTATGCGTGTATAACAAAATATAGTCATATAACAAATTTTCAATTATTCCATATCATCGGTGGGTTTATCATTAAACATTTTATTAGGCCCATATAAATAATAATTTAGCAACTAGCCCATTTAACAGTTTAGTGAACTTTTGGCCCATATATCGAACTAGAGTATTTTGGCCCAATTTATCGAACTAGAGTATTTTGGCCCAATTTATCGAACTAGAGTATTTTGGCCCAATTTATCGAACTAGAGTATTTTGGCCCAATTTATCGAACTAGAGTATTTTGGCCCAATTTATCGAACTAGAGTATTTTGCATATTTCTCGGTTTTAACCGTTTTCATGCATTTTCACAAAAGTATCAATTACTACATAATTTCCGAATTTACCATTTTCACGATTTTATCGCAATACTTATGATTAGAAATCTAACCCGAAATGAGTGTGAAATTACACACCTTGTTATTGAGAGAACTACACTTTCCCGCTCTTCAACACCTATATGTATCGCGATAATTAGAACACTATAATCTAATAATAAAATCGGTCTAAATATAGCGATCTAGAATTTACCCTCGGATTTCTGTAGTACTTCTACTTGCGATTTCTCCCCGATTGATGGTTCGCTAACCGAATCGAATCCACGAACGAATAATGGTTCGGGAGTACGAACGACTTCGAACAGTTGATTTTCCTAGGTTGAACGTCCGCAACCCGGTGGAAAATCCCGGATTCCCGAAATAGTCCTTTGCTTGTACTTAGGGGGAATAACAGAACCTCCCCTCTTCCGAAGACTAAACACTGCCCTTTTCTTCCCTATTTTGAATGTCTTGAAAGACAAAGGAACATTAATCCAATCTAACATAATTTCGAAATAATTCTAAGGTTTTAAAGATGTGATTTCCTTACCACAAAAAATCGATTCCAACGATTTGTGTCACCCACGACTTCTTGATTTCCAAACTTCCGTTATCGCACTAAGGTATAACAAAATAAACGTTAATAGAATGAACGTTTATTTTGATCTAATAAAGCCTTCAAACCATCATCAATATTCGGTCATAACCACTATTAACTAATCGAAACGAAAAGAATCTCTTACCTATTTTCCACGTCGAAAAGAAAGGAT
Organism: Gossypium australe; assembly: GCA_005393395.2. NCBI lineage: Eukaryota > Viridiplantae > Streptophyta > Magnoliopsida > Malvales > Malvaceae > Gossypium > Gossypium australe. The sequence goes on from CM016615.1 coordinate 20,235,386, forward strand.
TTGAGAATGGGGTTTGCTTGATGAACGATTCGGCTATGTAAGATTAATGAGAAGAGAAAATAATTTGGCTTATAGACACCTTAGCATTCGGCCATGAAAGTGTAGGTGGAGAGAATTTCGATTGAAAGAAATAAAATAGGAGAAAGATGGTGATGATGTTGCTTTGATTTCAAAGTGAATAGAAGAAAAAGAAAGAAAAAGATGAGCTTGAGAGAGAGGTGTATATTCGGCAATGGGGAGAATAAAAGAGAAAAAGAATGGCTTTTGGTGTAGGTGATTTTCGGCACTCAAGGTAAAAGGCACAAAACAAAAGCTAAAGAAATAAACAAAAATGACCAAATGGTCAAAATAATCAAGGTTTACCAATGCACAATTCGGCCAAAGGGAGAAAAGGTTGAGAGAATTTGCAAAACTATGCACAAAACTAAAAATGACCAAAACAAAAGACTAAAGTTCCTAGCCAACTATCACCAAAATTCGGCTCCCCCTTTAGTCCACTTTGCCGTCCATATGCATGGTCTAATGACCAAGATATTGTTTCCATAAATAATCCCTTGATTCTTGCCTCATATATTCACATTTTTCCTTATTTTCTTGATTCCCTTTCTTAAGTTAACAATTTCCTTATTCCTTTGATATTCTAACCAAAAATAACAAGTCAACACCTACCATATAAGCTCTTGGCCGACACTTGCTATATATGTGCAGAAAAATTCAAAATAAAATTGACTTATATGCTAAACAAGGGATTCGAACCTTCTCCCTCATGCTTAAACCCATGCGCCATCACCACTTGGCCATTAACTCATCTTATGCTTCACTTTGACACTTAAATTAATTTATGTGTCATAGTCACTTAATCCACTTCCATAATTTCTCAAAATTAATATTATTCCATCCCAATAAATTTTAAATTCTTCTTCAGGACTATACTAAACACAGAATAAATAAAGAAATTCCACCTTCTAGAATAATTATTCAAAGCACACAATGAAAATAAATTACTCAAATTTTCAGGGTGTTACAACTCTACCCCCCTAAAAGAAAATTTCGTCCTCGAAATTTACCTGGCTGAAAAAGGTGAGGGTATTGTTGCCGAATTGCATCCTCAGGCTCCCACGTAGCTTCCTCCACTCCGTGGTTACGCCATAACACTTTGACCAATGGCACAGTCTTCCTTCTTAGCACCTTAACATCTCGGTCTAAGATTTCCACTGGTTCCTCCTCAAAAGACAAGTCTGAATTCAACTCCACTTCTTCTACCGGTACTATGTGCGAAGGATTCGATCTATAGCGCCTCAGCATTGAAACATGAAAAACATTATGAATTTGGCTCAATTCTGGAGGTAATTCAATCTGATAGGCCACTGGACCAATTCGCTTCACCACACGATATGGTCCAATGTATCTGGGACTCAACTTGCCCTTCTTCCCGAATCTAAAAATCTTCTTCCAAGGTGAGACCTTCAAGAAAACTTGATCTCCTACGACATACTCGATATCCTTATGCTTCAGATCCGCATACGACTTCTGTCTATCCGAAGCTTCCTTTAACGTGCTCGAATAGCTTTCACTTTTTCTTCCGTTTTAGAAATCATCTCAGGACCTAACATCTGTCGATCGCCCAACTCAGTCCAACAAATAGGAGAACGACATCTACGACCATACAATGCCTCGTAGGGTGCCATCTGAATGCTAGACTGGTAGCTGTTGTTATACGCAAATTCTGCCAACGGTAGAAAATCCTCCCAACTACCCTTAAAATCAATCACACATCCCCTTAACATGTCTTCCAGAATCTGAATCACTCTCTCCGACTGACCATCTGACTGAGGATGAAAAGCCGTACTGAAGTTTAGCTTTGTTCCCAGAGCTTCATGCAAAGCTTTCCAAAATCAAGATGTAAACCTAGGATCCCGATCCGATATAATCGACACGGGTACCCCATGCAACCTCACGATTTCAGATACATACAGCTTCGCCAACTTCTACAACGAGTAATCCGTACGCACTGGTAGAAAATGAGCAGTCTTCGTCAAACGATCAACAATTACCCAAACAGAGTTTTTCTTAGTAGGTGTTAAAGGTAACCCACTAACAAAATCCATTGTTATTCGCTACCATTTCCAAAGAGGAATCTTTACCGATTGTAAAAGTCCTGACGGCAATTGATGCTCCGCTTTCACTTGCTGACAAGTTAGACATTTTCCCACAATTTCTGAAATCTCACGTTTCAACCCAGGCCACCAATACTGTTCACGAAGATCCCGATACATCTTATTTCCTCCGGGGTGCATAGCATAAGGGCTACTATGCGCCTCCCTCAAAATCATTTGCCTCAGATCTAAGTCCTTAGGCATACAGACCCTTCCACGAAAACACAACACACCTTCCGGGTTTATTCCAAAATCCTCTATTTCACCATTTTTAACTTGCTGAAGTAAAAGTCCCAACTTCTCATCTAATATCTGTTTTTCCTTGATTTGATCCAACCACAGAGGCTTCACCTGAAGTTCCGCTATCAGACTACCATCATCATACAAACTCAAATGGGCAAACATAGCTCTCAAATCAGATACCACCTTACGACTTAATGCGTCCGCCACCACATTAGCCTTTCCAGGATGATACTCAATTGAGAAATCATAGTCCTTTAACAGCTCCACCCATCTTCGTTGTCTCAAGTTTAATTCCTTCTGAGTAAGAAGATACTTAAGACTCTTGTGATCCGTATAGATGATAGACTTTTCACCATAGAGGTAATGCCTCCAAATCTTTAAGGCAAACACCACTGCTGCTAACTCCAAATCATGAGTAGGGTAGTTTACTTCGTGCGGTCTCAACTGACGAGAAGCATAAGCTACCACTTTCCCACTTTGCATCAATACGCAACCTAAACCCGTATGTGACACATCACAATAAACTGTAAACTCTTTTCCAGCTTCAGGTTGAATCAATACAGGCGCTTCCGTTAAAACCTTCTTCAATCTCTCGAAACTTTCTTGCTGTTTGTCGGTCCATACAAACGGCACTCCTTTCCGCAAAAGCTTAGTTAGGGGTGCAGCAATCAACGAGAACCCCTCAACAAAGTGTCTATAGTAACCAGCCAAACCTAAGAAACTCCGGATTTCAGCTACCGACTTTGGTGGTTTCCAATCCAATACAGCTTCAATCTTCCGAGAATCCACCCTTATTCCTTCGGCTGATACCACATGACCCAAGAAAGTCACTTCTCTTAACCAAAATTCACATTTACTGAATTTGGCATACACCTGATTATCTCGAAGCACTTGCAATACAATCCGCAAATGCGAGTCATGCTCTTCTTCACTCCTCGAATAAACCAGAATGTCATCTATGAATACCACCACAAACCGGTCTAAAAATGGTTGAAAGACCCGGTTCATCATATCCATAAATGCAGCTGGTGCATTGGTCAACCCAAACGGCATCACCAAAAACTCATAGTGTCCGTAACGGGTTCGAAATGCCGTCTTGTGAACATCCGCTCCTTTCACCTTAAGCTGGTGGTAACCCGACCTTAAATCAATTTTGGAGAAAACTGAAGCTCCCTTCAATTGATCAAATAGGTCATCAATCCTCGGCAGAGGGTACCGATTCTTGATCGTCAGCTTATTCAATTACCTGTAATCGATACACATACGCATCGACCCATCCTTCTTCTTAACAAACAAAACCGGTGCTCCCCACAGAGACACACTCAGTCGAATAAAACCCCGATCTAGCAGTTCTTGAATTTGAGCTTTAAGCTCCGACAACTCCTTCGGTGCCATTCTATAAGGAGCAATGGACACTGGGGCAGTTCCGGGCAAAAGCTCAATACCAAATTCCACTTCCCGATCTGGAGGTACACCAAGAAGTTCTTCGGGAAAAACATCAGGGAACTCCTTCACAGTTCTCACATCTTCGACTGACAGCTCTTTGGCATCTAAAGCACTAATAAATGCTAAAAATGCTCCGTACCCTTTTCGCACCAACTTCTCCGCTTTTAACGCAGAAATCACGTTTGCCAAGTAATTTCTCCGCTCGCCTATCATAATTATCTCCTTATCCTCCACAGTTCTTATCGACATTCGCTTTTCCGCACAGTCCAATTGCGCCCGATGTTTAACCAACCAATCCATGCCCAGAATGATATCAAATTCGCCAAATGGCAATTCCATCAAATTTGCCAGGAATGTTTCTCCTTGAATTTCTAAGGGTACGTCTCTAAATAGTTTATTAACCAACACCGTCTGTCCTAAGGGACTAATTACCTTCATCTCACTATCGGAAATTTCAGATTCTAATTTCAAGTTTCCAGTTATGGTGCTAGCAACGTACGAATGAGTAGAACCAATATCAATCAAGGTAATAACGGGTACATCAGAGATGAAGAACGTACCAGTTATCACATCAGGTGCATTGCCATCCTCACGGCGTCTGACTGCATACACCAGTCCTGGCTGTCTTGTATCCGCGTTGCCTCTAGGACCATTGCCTCGACCCGCTGCACCTTGACCACGTCCAGCCCCATTACCACCACGACCCGGTCCACGACCTCTCGGTGGTTGCTGAGCTCCTCTTGCCGGTGGTGCATCAGTAGTACGAACTTCTTGAGTTGTATCCATACGTCGAGGGCAACTCCTATATTGATGATCCGTCGATCCACATTTATAGCAAGCACCCGTTTTCCTCCAACATTCTCCCGAATGCCTTTTCCCACAATCAGCACAATCTCGACTCTGATTAACAGCTACAGGTGTTCTTTCTTGGGCTGGTTCCCCATTTCGAGGCCTCTTCGGAAACCTTTTTGAAGAACCCGAATTCTTCAGATCTCTCTTACTTCGAACTTGCTCCCGATTTTGACGTTCCGAGTTCTTAACCTCTTCGACTATCTTGGCCTTCTCCACGAGCGTGGCAAAAGTTCTAACTTGCTGTGGGGCTATCAGAACCCGCAACTCATCCTTTAAGCCATCCTCAAAGCGTACACAACGCTTATGATCCGTTGCCACTATCGTTCGAGCATAGCGACTCAAATGTAAGAACTCAGCCTCATATGCTGCCACCGTCTTATTTCCTTGCACCAGGTTCAAGAATTCCTTCCTTCGAGCATCCACATAGCTTGTTCCCACATATTTCCCTTGAAAGGAAGCCTTGAAGAATTCCCAATTAACTAATGCAACATCAGTGCCTTCTCGGACAGTAAGCCAACATTGGTAAGCTTCATCCCTTAACAAAGATACCGCTCCTCTTAGCTTTTGTTCCACAGTGCACTCAAGATCGTCCATAATTCGCTCCACTGCCTCAAGCCAATATTCAGCGACATTGGGAGCTACACCAGAGACACCTCTGAAAACCTCAGCTCCACTGGATTTCAATCGCTCCGATATCGACCCACGAGCTGTTGGCCCAGTTCTGGATCCAGCGACCCTTTCAAGTACTCGCAGCATTGCTCGTGTCACAGCATTATCCTCTTCCATATGGTCGTGCGATCCCGTCTCACTCTCGAGTGACGCAGGTGCATCCATTTCTGGCATATGACCCGGTGCTTCAGTTGTGCCCCTAACACCTCGTCCTCTACCACGGCCACGTCTACCGCGTCCACGACCACGTCCTCTAGTGCTCATAGCGACTAATTTGATTTAATCTGATTAGAGTTTTATGAATCAAAATAATATTTCAGTTGTTTATTAACGATGTCTTATGATATGAAAGAGATAGAGTTGTTTTCGCAACCATATCCTATTGTCTCAATCTCTACGGTTTTCAACACCTAAAACTAGAAGTTCTAGAGTGTTTCTTAAGATCATATCATAATCATAACAGACAATCAGTATACAAATACTTACTTGACTTGGCGCGGGATGCTCATGGTGCCATACTACCTTTAAATCAAAAAGTCTAGAAATTTAAATTATTTTTCAAACAGATTTCATTGTCGAACCCAAACCACAGCCGAGTTTTGAACAAAGCTCTGATACCACTAAATGTAACACCCCAAACCCGGTCTATGCGTTTAGACAAGATTTGGTTTGTCACACAAATCAAACATTCGTTTATTCTTAATGGTTAAAATAGAATAGTGCTACAAAACTTTTTGAAAATAGAGTTTAATAAAATAAAATTCGAGGATTTGAAAATTTTTGGCTTAAGAGAAATACTTGTTTGAAAACTTATCGTCAAAATATAAATATCAAATTCTTATGATAGTTTAAAAGAACTTTGAAAGAATTTAAAATAATTAAAGTGTCCAGAAATTTTGTTATAAAACCAATGTTCTTAAGAAAACTTAACATATTTAAGATAAAACCGTATTAAAAGTTTGATAATAAGATTCAAAACCATCCACACATTAAATCCATAAAAACATAATAAGAGGCCTTATTACATAAAACCCATAACAGAAATTTAAAATAATAACTTAAATAGAGTCATAGTTTATAAAAACCCAAGTTTGTAGTATGGCCTCCACCAAGTCATCTCCGGCCCAAGTCCACGTCAATTTCCATTACCTGAAATGGTTAATAAAAATTGGGTGAGTTACAAAGAACTCAGTGTGCAACTCACTTACCACCATTATTGGGCCAGATCGTCAAGATCTCATGCTGGGCTTGAGCCCATTTACAGAATTCAATAATATAACATAATGTAAATTAAAATAAATTAAAATGCATGTAAGATGAGTTTCCCAACCAAGCCTAATATCCATCCGCTAACACCCCCGTACCAACCAACACACCTGTGGGGATCAAGTCAACCCACCCCGCCAAACACACCAATTATAGGCTTTAAGCCTTTAAATAATTTTGTAGTGCACTACCGAACTAGATTGTGACATTGTCACCGAACTAGAGGCATTTAGCCGAATTTGTGGTAGAGCCACCGAACTAGAGGCATTGAGCCATATTTGTGGCAACTGGCCATTCTTCTCTTCATATATCCCACCCCATGCAATTATGCGTGTATAACAAAATATAGTCATATAACAAATTTTCAATTATTCCATATCATCGGTGGGTTTATCATTAAACATTTTATTAGGCCCATATAAATAATAATTTAGCAACTAGCCCATTTAACAGTTTAGTGAACTTTTGGCCCATATATCGAACTAGAGTATTTTGGCCCAATTTATCGAACTAGAGTATTTTGGCCCAATTTATCGAACTAGAGTATTTTGGCCCAATTTATCGAACTAGAGTATTTTGGCCCAATTTATCGAACTAGAGTATTTTGCATATTTCTCGGTTTTAACCGTTTTCATGCATTTTCACAAAAGTATCAATTACTACATAATTTCTGAATTTACCATTTTCACGATTTTATCGCAATGGAACTTTTGCACTTTATACGATTTAGTCCTTTTTCATACTTAAGCATAGAATCGTTAAAATTAAAGCACCAAAATTTCCATGCATCTTTATAAACATGCTATAACACATAAAATAATATCAAAATAATTTTATTCAACCTCAGATTAGTGGTCCCGAAACCACTTTTCTGACTAGCCCCAAAATCTGGCTGTCACACCTTATGCTTGAGAATGGTAGTTTGTTGACGAGAAAGCCTGACGTTCTGTACTCATTGGCTGGCAAGCTCCTACTATTGATTCTGATGCTGGAAAGGTTCCTAAGCATGAGGCTGAATGGACTATAGAAGAAGAGAGAGTTGCAAATGCGAACTCTAAGGCCTTGTATATCATATTCTATGGTATTGATATGAAAGAGTTCAAGCGCATTTACAAGTGCATAAGTGCTAAAGAAGCTTAGAAAATTCTCTAGAATAGAATTAAATTGTAGAAAGAAAGAACATATCAGTGAAAGAGATGGCTAGAGTGATGCTAAATAGTAAGGGTACTACTCACAAGTTTTGGGCTGAAGTTGTCAACACAACTATTTTTGTGATTAATATGGTACACCTAAGGTCAAAGACTCAAGTCACTCTAATGAATTGTGGAAATGCAGAAAACCAAGTGTGAAATACTTTCATTTTTTGGTAGTACCTGCTTCATTTTGATGGATCAAGAGCATCAATGAAAGTTTGACTCCAATTTTGATGAAGGTATGTTTCTGGGATATGCTATAAATAGTAGAACTTATAGAGTCTACAATAAGAGAACACAAAAGGTAATGAAGTCCATAAATGTGGTAATTGATGATGAAAGATCTTATGGAAGCAATCAGGTAGAAAATGACCTTTTGGAATCCTCAATGGATATTGCAATGCCCACTTCTAGTGACCATTCACAAATGGTTGACATGTTGGAAAAATTTGGTTTAAAAACAATTTACTATCACAGAGGAAAAATAAAAAAATAAAAAACATAGTCAGTTTGTGATATTTATAGTAATAAAATTTTCCCGAAAAAGTACTTGTGCTTTGTGTGAGATGGATCCTAAATGCTCTTAACTTTCAACCGAATGACCTTTTTTGCTATTCTCGTACCATGAATCACTTCGAGTGTGGGCTCAAACAATCACGAACTAAACACATAACTAGAAATGATTTATTTCTTTCAGTACGAAATTAATTCTCTCTTAATAGAGATCGACAGAATCGTTATTCCTAAAAAATAGAATTTATACTTAGAAAATAAATTCTAACTATTTTTTAGAAGAATAAAAATATTGAAAACTTATATGAATTGTTGTGAGTAACTCTACTAGTTCCATTTATTTATAGAGAGAGATGGGAGAATCTTGGTTGAATTAGTGTAACACAAATAATATTTAGATAATAGAGAAATTAGTCTTTTAGTTTAACTAGGAGGAAACACACTTTAGTTAAATATACTAGGATTGCGAGCCCTCATATGTAATATGAGGGGAGTTTGTGTCACATCCCGAAAATTGGGTTAGAAGAAATTGGGTTAGTGAAACCTAGAGGGGTCACATTTTGATTTTTGAGTTAATATTGTGAAATTATGTTAAGTGACTTAATCTGGCTTAGTGAAAAGGTGTTGTGTTTGTGGGAGTGAGGTTTTGGGTTTGAATCTTTACTTTGAATTTTTGTTATTTTTGTCTTAACCCTTATCCTTAAGCTTCTAATATAAATAATATTTTCGTTTAACTAATGTCAAGAATGAGCCTACTGATTTAGTGGTAAGGCTTCAACTTACCCTTTAGTCTCGTGTTTGAATCTTTGTATGTGTAAGGTGAAAATTATTTTTATTTTGAACATTGAGGGAATCTGACAGGTGGTTATGGGATGTGGGTAGTTTTGAAATTATCTCAAAAATTTCTCTCCCACTTCCCACTTCCCACTCTCATGTTCCTCTCTTCCACTCCCCACTTTAGTTCACTTTCTCTTTACTTTCTTTTTTTTTTTCTTCCCACATTTTGCTTTTCTTTTCTTTTGGATAAGTCTTAGCTCCTCTTTTGTATGTATTTCCCAATTCCTATCCTATTCCACTTAAAGCTCTATTTTCTTGTTTTCTTCCAGTGCGATTCTACCATTTATTATGTGTTCCTTTGTTTTCTATTGTGGATTCGCGATGGATTCGGTAAGTGTTGGAATTATTTGAAGTTGGGTTAATTAGGCATAGTTTTTACTAAAAATTTCTTGAGATTAATGTTGGTTTTGTTAGTTTTGTGCTATTACGAGATAATCATTTGTTGCTCCTCCTTTTCCTGGCAAATGAAGAACGACTTTTGGGCTGCTAATTTCATGGTAAAGGGATGAAAGATCAGTTTTGGTGTTGTTGTGTTAAATTTTGTTAGCAATGAAGTTTAAGATTTCGGTGTTTTATGAATCGTTTATCAGTTCGTTTTAATGTTGTATGTAAGATTAGGAATGCGATATTAGTGTGGGGTATTAGAATCATCATTACGTGTGAGATTCTAACCCGAAATGACGTTTGAAACTTTGAAAATGTCGAAAATAGAGACTATTTTTGAAATTGTTATGTGTCACACGGTCGTTTGCTAGACCGTGTAGACCATATAGTCTGCGCTATTTGGGCTGTGTGGGCCACACGATCTGGGATATTTGGGATGTGTGGGCCACACGGTCATGTTTTAGGTTGTGTGGGCCACATAGGTTGGTCAGTTGGGCCATGTGGGCCCATTTTTCAAAAAATTTCCACTGAGGCCCAGTTGACCTAGAAGTATGTAATTTGACCTTCCATGGGGTCCATTTGGATTAAATAAGACTCGAAATGTGACATCTATCAAGATGTGTTAGTATGAGCTATGGTTAAGGTAAGTGAAAAACTTGTGTAAGATCTGTGTTTTGATAACTCTGAAAGTACAATTACGTGTAAAAACGTGTATGACATCTGTATGTAAAAATAACTGTTAGTATAAGCAATATGATATGCTATGATCTGTTTAAGTTATGTGCTCTGTTACACTCCGCATAATATCTGTTCATGTATGAATGCTATACAACCTATGTGATATGTATGTATGTTAACGTGATTTTGTCTATGCATTGGGGTGGGTTCTGATTTGATGGGGGAAATGTTTTTTGGTAGCAATAGTGCAATTTTGGTGGTTAAACCACAATATTTGTCTAGCAGCTCAGTTGCACTACTGTTAGTGGCATACCACCACGACCCGATGTGATTAGATGGACGAGCTCTTGTAGTCCTATTTGGTGTGATGGGTTGGACGAAGTTGGTGTGTAGTAGATGGGGGTAGGATTTGTGATTGCATCTGTATCAGAATTTACGTGTGCATTTGTATCTGAATTTGATATGTATCTGAATCTAAATATGCATCTGTATCCGATTATGAAATACACCCGATTTTGTATAAGAGAATGTGCTTGAGATTTTTTATTCTAAAATTATGAACTCCATTTTGATATATGATTATGAAAATATGATATTCCGATCAGACATATGTTTCTGGTAATGTGTACATTATAAGTAAATTTTTTGTGATGGTATTTATATTTGTGTTTGTTATAAGTATGTACTGTTTGTGGGCTGAGTCACACACTAGGCCTCTAGCTCACCCGTTTTTTTTTAATATGTTTTAGGTGACCTTCAGACTTAGGACTTGGCGGCGATTCTGGAGCTCGGTTCACACAATTCGGTATAAGTGTGTTTTGGATTTTGATTTCGAACTTTATGATCTTTCGAATTTTAATTTGTTTTGGAACGTCAAATTTTGGTTTTGGTATTTGTTTTCGCGGACGTATTATTTATAACTAGTAAACACACCCAAGATGACATAACTGATGGAACCTTAAGATTTTAAGAGATAAGATTTTTTTCAAATTAATTTTCTGCTGCAAAGTTTGGAAATTAATTTTGACAGTTTGCAACTCAATTGGTTAAACATTCGGGATAATTTTTGTAAAATTAATAAAACAAGGTTTGCGTTGAAATGTTCACATGCGATCTTCTGAATACTCGTGTTTTTGATAAATTAAACAACTTTATTACTCTGGAAATAAAATTAAGTTTTCACGTAAGTTAATCGACAATGTTTTTACGAACGTTGTAACCTTCATAATCATACCTTAACGTCATTAGATCCAGGTTGCAAAACTCGGGCTATGATTTCTGGGATTAAAATTTTATGCATAATGTGTTTTGAAATTTTTGATTTTTAAGAAAATTTTTGGAAATCTAATTTGGGTGAATTTGCACAAAAATTTACTAAAGTTTTGAAAATGTGAATTCGAGTCTCTGACGTCGACCTAAGTAAGTTTTGTATACTATGGTTATTTGCACTCTAGTTAGTCTGATGGACTTTAGAGATTAACAAATAAGATAATCTCTGCTCAAATATAACTACGCACTTCTGCTAAACCTTAGACTTAGTATTTTTAATAACCTAAGCTAAACTTTAAAATTCTGAACTAAAGATACGTAAAATGAATTTACGCGATACCTGTGGACACGGGGTGTGAGAATGTGGTGGACGTTGTCAAGTGACTCACGCTAAGTCCTTTTCTCGGGGCAGTATGCTTGATTTGGAAATTAGCTAGTGTTTAGAGAGGCCATTTTTTAGGGCAGTAATTAGGAAACTGGAGATGATGCTGTGTTTCTGGATATGTTTAGAGATTTACAAAGGGTCGTTGGGCCCAATCTGTATCGGTGGATTGAGGGTTTGTGACTGAATGACTTCGGTTGAATGAGACCAAGTTAGGAGAAGAGATTAATCATTTAGAAAGCGAGGAAAAGGAAATGAATAAGTGCAGAAAAAGAGGAGTTCTGGTCATGTTAACTTGAATCTGTGATCTAGGAAATGGGCCAGAATAGTTGGGCCTTAGCGGGTTGAGGTAGACGTGAGCTATGTTAGGTTTTTATTGGTGTTTTCTATGATAGGCACTGTTCGGGCGAGTGTTAGAGGAAGAGTGTGCTTTAGCTGTGAATCCGTTGAGCATTGTGCTAGGGTCCATTCAAGACATTCCCTTAGCTGGATGCAAGCTTTGGCTCAGAGAGGGAATCAGATACTGGTTTGTGCAACTAGGCGTCAAGAGAATCAAGACGCATCTGGCAGCAATACAAGTACGTTTGCTATCTATGCCAATTGTACACTACATTAACTAAGTGTTTGGTTGTCATTAGAGTTTCTGAGATTTTTGGGTTTGTGGAATAGTTGGTGATTCTTTTCTGTAAAGAGTTTCTTGAGATAATTTGAGTTGGTGAATAGAAAAGTTCATTGGAAATATTGTCTGGAAAGGGAGTGGAATGCTGTTTGGATTGCATTGAAATTAGAGTTGTGCAACGATAGTGTGGTGATCAATTTGGAATGTGAAATTTTAGGTTTTGTGATTAAGTGAATGGTAAGACAGCAGGAATTTCAAGGATGAAATTCTTCTTTGAAGAAGGGGAGAGTTGTTACATTTTGAAAACTTGGTTAGAATAAATTGGGTTAGTGAAACCTAGAGGGGTCACATTTTGATTTTTAAGTTAAGATTGTGAAAGTATGTTAAGTGAGTTATTTGGTTCAGTAGAAAGGTGTTCTATTTGTGGGAGTGAGGTTGTCGGTTCAAATCTTTCCTTTGAATTTTTGTTATTTTTGTCTTAACATTATCGTTAAGCTTTTAGCATAAATAATATTTTCGTTTAACTAACGGCGAGAATGAGTTTGCTAGTTCAGTGGTAAGGCTTCAGCTTACCCTTTGGTCTCGTGTTCAAATCCCTGTGTGTGGAAGGTGAAAAGTATTTTTGTTTTGAACTGTGAGGGAATCTGATATATGGTTAGTAGCGGGATTTAGTGGGATAAGGGTAGTTTTGAAATTATCCCAAAAATTTCTTTCTCACTTCCCACTCTCACGTTCCTCACTTCAACTCCCTATTTTTGTTCACTTTCTCTTTACTTTCTTTTTTTTCTTCCCACGTTTTGGTTTATTTTCTTTTGGATAATTCTTTGCTCCTCTTTGGCATGTATTTTCCCAATTCCTATCCTATTCCACTTAAAGCTCTATTTTCTTGTTTTCTCCTATTGCGATTATGTGATAATGTGATCGACACTGACGAAGATCCCCGAGTACGACCTAGCCTTCAAAATCTCTAAAATAGTTAATTAAACACAATTGGCAAGCTATCTTAGCTTAGTAAGTAATAAGCAATGGTAAACATATACATTTAATCATTTTTAGAAATTAATCAACTTACTTCTAGTCCTTAACTAACACACGTGTATATATATATATATATATATATATATATCATGTTTCACTGTCTAACATTTATCACATTCAAATAATCTCAAAGCCGAACAATCATGAACCATTTATCCAATCTGAACAAATCCAAAATTAATAATCTTACCTTATTACTAAAATTTATAACCTCAAAACAACTTACCTCATTAGCTCTAAGCATTCAACTATCATATATTACTTACCTGTACATCATCCCTTGGTTACCTTCACTTAATTGTTTAGGTCTCTAGCAAATTTCTCCACCCGCACACATAGTGCAATTTACGTAACGTATCGCACACTTAGTGCCGTTACTTAAATAAAGAGCACACATAGTGCTAAATACCAGTAATGTATCGCACACATAGTGCCATTACTTGCAATGTATCGCACACTTAGTGCCATTGCGTATTTTCCGCACATTTTGTGCCAAATGACCGATTTCGCACACATAGTGCTCGGTAATAGAACTCGCACACTTAGTGCCCTTAGCCGATCATTTCCTCAATCATATAGACACATATAATTTCACTATCATTATCATTTATACACTATTAAAAACACAAGTTAATCATAAGTCATTCCTCCATCTCAACACCTTCATATTCGGCAATCTCTAATACACATATATACTTAGCCACTTATTCGAATAAAATCATTTACCATATTGTTTTACATATAAGCTCATCCAACTCAATAATCAATGCTTATATCAATATGTATACTAACCAATATATATTCAACCAATCCATACTAAAGATCATAATACATTCGGCCAAATGAAATTAAGCACACTTACTAACATTTAACATGCGCACATCGATATAGACTAAATTTTAATTCTTTCCAATTGCTTAAAACTTACCTCGGAAATCAACGGATTAAACTTCCCGGCTATTCGTTTAGTTTGGCTTTTCCCCGATCCAATCCTGTTTCTTTTTGTTCTTGATCTAAATAATTCCAATTTAAACTTATTCAAATACATTTCCATTCAATTTAATCCAAAAATGCATAATTAAGTAAAATTACAATTTTACCCCTTACATTTTCTACTTTTACAATTTAGTCCCTAATGCACAAAACACAAAATATACATAATTTGAGCTCACTCCCTAAGGGCCGAATGTTCACCATACTTGTATAAGTTCATACAAGCCATTTATTTTGCAATTTAATCCTTCAACTATTTAATTTTTGTAATTTAACCCTTAATACTCAATCCAATCAAAATCTCCAATTCAAAACATATTGATTTAAAACATAATCATAATATTCTACCATTAACATTTCAAAACATGAACATTCATCAATGGTCGAATCATCTGCATGCCTCAAACTCAAAAATTTTAACATGGGTTGGATAGTACTCAAGACAACGAACTCAAAAATGTAAAAATTTTCAAAAACTGAGCTCAATTACTAACCTTAATATAGCATGCAATGGCCGAATGGTTTGAAGCTTAAGTTTCTTCTTCTCTCTTTTTGTTTCGTGAAGATGATGATGAAAATGGGGAAATAAAACATGTTTTTCTTTTAATAATATTAGTTTATTACATACCCTTCCACTATCTTATAATAATAATATAAAATATACTTTAATAATAATCTATGGTCAATGCCGTCCACTACCATCAAATTAAAGGCCAAATTGCAACTTCAATTCCATGCAAAAAGAAGACCATTCAATTTGGCCACTTAATTCCATAATGGCTATTTTTCCCACTTACTCAATTTAGTCCTTTCACTCAAATTAATCACCCAAACACACAAATTAATCTACGATATTTTAACACATGCTTAACCACATAAAATAGATATCAAAATAATAATTAAAATATTTTTCTATCCCGGATTCGTGGTCCCAAAACCACCGTTCCGTTTAGGGTCGTAATTGGGCTGTTACAACTCTTCCCCCCTTAAGGGATTTTCGTCCCCGAAAATCTTACCGTTGAATAATTGTGGGTAGCGTTCTTTCATAGATTCTTCAGTTTTCCAGGTCGCTTCCACAACCCCGTGCTTATGCCGCATAACTTTAACTAACGAAATTTTCTTATTTTGCAGCTCTTTCACTTCACGAGCTAAGATGCGAATCGATTCCTCCTCGTAAGTCAGATCGGGTTGAATTTCAATCTCAGATGGACTGATCACATGCAAAGGGTCGGATCGATATCGTCTAAGCATTGACACATGGAAGGCATTATGGATCTTATTTAGTTCAGGTGGCAACATAAGTCTATACGCAACCGGCCCAATACGCTCAATAACTTCATACGGCCCAATGAAGCGCGGACTCAACTTTCCCTTATGACCAAATCTAAGTATCTTTTTCCATGGCGATACTTTCAAGAACACTCGATCACCCTCTTGAAACTCTATATCATTTCATTTCAAATTCGCGTACGACTTCTGACAATCTGATGTGGCTTTCAAACTTTCTCGAATTACTTTAACTTTTTGCTCCGTTTCTCTGATTAAATCAACCCCGTGTATCTTGCCTTCACTTAGCTCGGTCCAATATAAAGGTGTACGACATTTTTGACCGTACAATGCTTCATAGGGTGCCATTTTAATACTTGATTGGAAGCTATTGTTGTACGCAAATTCAATCAAAGGTAAATATCGTTCCCACGTACCTTCAAACTCAAGAATGCAACATCTCAACACATCCTCGAGTATTTGGATAACACGCTCGGATTGACCATCCGACTGAGGGTGAAAAGCTGTACTGAAGTGTAACTTGGTACCTAAAGCATCCTGCAGTTTCTTTCAAAACCGCGATGTGAACCTCGGATCTCTATCCGAAACAATAAAAGCATGTACTCCGTGTAACTGTACGATCTGCTATATGTATAACTCAGCTAACTTATCAAGTCAGAAATCTGTACGTACCGAAATAAAATGAGTCGATTTCGTCAATCTATCAACAATAACCCATATTGAATCTTTCTTACTTGGCGTCAAGGGTAAACCCAATACGATGTCCATCGTAACACAATTCCACTTCCACTCTGGTATCAAAACCGGTTGGAGTAGTCCCGATGGCACCTGATGCTCGGCTTTCACTTGTTGGCATACTAAACATTTCGACACATAGTCTGAGATGTCTTGTTTCATACCATGCCACCAATAATGCTATTTTAGGTCGTTATACATTTTCGTGCTACCCGAATGAATTGACAATCTACTACTATGAGCTTCATCACAAATCATTCGAATCAATTCAGGGTTCTTAGGCACACATATCCGATTCTTGAACCGTAGACATCCTTCAGCATCTATCTGAAAATCTGAATCCGCACACAAGCCACAATGACTCCTTTTTGTTTTTAAATCATCCTGAACCTCTTGGACTTCTCGAATTTGTTGTACAGACAATGGTCTCGCTTTCAACTCTGTAATGATCACACCATCATCGGTCATAGCTATATTCGCATTCATTGCATGTAGAGCAAATAATGACTTTTGACTAAGTGCATCGGCAACCACGTTAGCCTTTCCTGGGTGATAATCAATCACAAGCTCGTAGTATTTCAACAGTTCTAACCATCGTCTCTGTCTCAATTTTAGATCCTTCTGAGTCATTAAATACTTAAGACTCTTATGATCCGAATACACGTGACATTTTTCATCGAATAGATAGTGACGCCATATTTTTAAAGCAAAAACTATAGCTGCCAACTCAAGGTCGTGCGTCGGATAATTCCTCTCATGCGGTTTCAACTGTCTCGAAGCTTAGGCTACAACTTTACCTTCCTGCAACAATATACAACCTAGCCCATTTAAAGATGCATCACTGAAAATAATGAACTCTTTACCCAACTCTGGCTGAATGAGCACTGGAGCTTCCATTAATAAGGTCTTCAGTTGATCAAAACTTTTCTGACACCTTTCTGACCACTCATATTTTACATCTTTCTGTAATAGCTTTGTCATCGGGGCAGCTATCATAGAAAATCCTTTCACAAAGCGTCTATAATATCCAGCGAGTCCCAGAAAGCTTCGTACCTTAAAAACATTCCGTGGAGGTTTCCAATCCAATATAGCCGAGATCTTACTCGGGTCAACCCGAATGCCCGATGCTGAAACAACATGCCCTAGGAAGTTGACTTCATTCAACCAGAACTCACATTTACTGAATTTCGCGTATAATTGCTTATTACGCAAAATCTGTAACACCAGCCTCAAATGCTCAGCATGTTCGGTTTCATCTCGTGAGTAGATCAGTATGTCATCTATGAATACAACTACAAACCGATCTAGATACGGTCTGAATACCCGATTCATCAGATCCATAAAAATAGCAGGGGCATTAGTGAGCCCAAACGGCATCACCAAGAACTCGTAATGACCGTATCTCGTCCGAAAAGCAGTCTTCGGTATGTCCGATTCCCTAACTCGTACTGATAATATCCTGACCTCAAATCAATTTTCGAGAACACCGAGGCTCCCTTAAGCTGATCAAATAAATCGTCAATACGTGACAATGGGTTGAGTTATCGATAATCAATGCACATTCTCAAAGTTCCGTCCTTCTTTTTCACAAATAGAACGGGCGCACCCCAGGGAGAGAAACTTGGTCGGGCTAAACCTCTATCTGTCAATTCTTGCAACTGAGCCTTCAATTCTTTTAATTCAGTCGGTGCCATTCTATACGGAGCTATCGAAATCGGAGTGGTCCCTAGCACTAGCTCAATCCCAAACTCTACTTCACGAACGGGTGGCAATCCCGGTAATTCCTCCGGAAACACATCCGGATACTCACTTACAACCGGTACAGACTCAATCTTCTTTTCAGTTACCTTGCTATCAATCACATACACAAGATAAGCTTCGCAACTCTTTCTCAAATACTGTCGAGCCAACATTGAAGATATCACAGCCGGTAGCCCATTCAAATCCGTAGACTCAATTCAAATTATTCCATTATTCTGGCATCTCAAATCGATAGTCTTTCGTCTGCAATTCACTACTGCGTTGTGAACTGTTAACCAATCCATACCGAGGATAATATCAAACTCGTCGAAAGGTAATAGTATTAGATCGGCCAGAAAACATAAGTCTCTAACCATCAAAGGGCAGTTCTTGCACACTTTATCAACTACATCGACCCAGAGGGTCCGAAACCTGAATCACAAACTCAGTAGACTCAATAGGTAGAGTCTTCCTGGATACTAATGTTTCACACACATATGAATGAGTCGAGCCGGAATCAACCAAAGTAGTTACACTAGTATCAAAGAGAGTGAAAATACCGGTAATGACGTCTGGAGATGAGGCCTCCTCTCTAGCACGGATGGCATAAGCTCTAGCCGGTGCACGGGCCTCTGATTGAATAGCTGCATTTGTAGTCCCCCTCTGTGCACCACTCCTACCTCCCACAATACGAGATGGTCTACCTCTAGCTGTAATGCTGCTCGGTCTCGCACTCTGAGCAGTACCCTTTTTAGCAGTCTTCCGGCAATCCCGAATAAAATAATCCTGCGAACCACACTTATAACAAGTGCGATTAATAGATTTATCCTAGCACTCTCCGAAATTCCATCTACCGCACTGTTGACACTCTGGTTTGCTCGATCGAGCATTGCCAGCACTAGCAACTGATGTAGCCCGAGAACTTACTGGTGGTCGTTCTCGTATAGAAATACCGGTGTTAGGTTTGGATCGGCCACCATCATTCTTGAACTTCTTCGTTTCCATTTGAGAAAATTTTCTCGCAGATCTCTTTTGGAAATCTTTAGCTTCAAACTCATCTTTTCACTTTTCTTTTCCCAGTTCTTCAGCTTTACAAGCTCGTTCAACCAGCACTACGAACTCGTTAATTTCAAGAATGCCAACTAGAAGCTTTCTATCTTCATTTAGACCATCTTCGAATCTCCGGCACATAGCAGCCTCAGATGAAACACATTCACGAGCGTAGCGACTAAGTCGCACAAACTTGCACTCGTATTCGGATACGGTCATGCGACCCTGTTTGAGCTCGAGAAATTCTTTACGCTTAGAGTCTATGAAGCGCTGACTTATGTACTTCTTACGAAATTCAGTCTGAAAGAAGTCCCATGTAACTCTCTCCTTCGGAACAACTGATACAAGAGTATTCCACCAGTAGTAGGCAGAATCTCGTAACAATGATATAGCACACTTTAGACACCCATCGGGTGTGCAGGACAGCTCGTCAAAAACACGAACAATATTATCGAGCTAGAATTCGGCTCACTCTGCATCATCATCATCATCGGCTCTAAATTCTTGAGCTCCGTGTTTTCTAATGCGATCAACCGGAGGCTTGTTTACTCTCTCAGGATTTACAGTCGGGGGTACCACCGGTACTAAAGGGGGAATGTTCGGATTTAGGGGTGGTTGAACAGCCGGATTGGTTCGTATGTACTGACTGAACCAATCATTCATCATGCTATAGAAGGCTTGTTTAGGCCCCTCATCAGGATTACTCGTAGCCGGTCGAGATTCTTTTGGCGCGGTCCCTTGCGCGGGAGCGGGTGCCACGCTCTCAACGTCACAGCTACAGCTCGCTCGGGATCGGGATCCATTACTATATAAAAGAAACGAATACATTTCACTGTTAGAAGTCATCACATTATCATATCACAGAATATGGCATGTATAGCTAAACTCTCACGCGCTACGTTAGTCCGAGAACCGACTAAATCATAGCTCTGATACCAATCAAATTTGACACCCCTAACCCGTATCCGTTGCCAGATTAGAGTTACAGGCATCACTAATCAAATTACCAAGTCTATGCACTTCATTCGAACTATCAAATGCAAATTTTCATAACATTTCATAATATCGCAAGTACACATGTATAAGTCATCTATTATCAAATCATTTATTTACAACAACCAGGGACTAATTACAATCATATAGCAAATTACCATTTATTCCATTTCCAAAATCATCAATACTTTCAAACATATATCATTTCTGAACATATGCTTTGCTATTGTCTATGACATTCCTCATTCAATTAAACCACAAATAAAAAGACCAAATCAACTAGTTTATTAGCATAAATTTCTTACGATATTCGGCATTGTTCATTACACACATATATATTTATACACATCATGAATACACCTTTTCTAGTTATTTCATTATTTATTTAGCCATTAGTGTTACAAAGCCGAACATATTACATCACTCAAAGAGAAATTTTAAACTCCACACAAAAATAAACCATAGCCGAATGTATACATTAATACACATCAATTTGCTCATTACTATTTCACCAATGGTAAACACATGCACAAGATACAATTCATATCATCTATACCTAGTCTCATTGTTACAATCAACTAGACATGCCGAAACCAATCATCATCATTCCAATGTCATATAGATATTTAAACCATATTCCATTACTAAAATCCAAACTAACATACACCTATTAAATATTAACTTTCAAAAACTAGAAACTTAATACTTTTATAGTATATTAATATACTCTGATAGTAGATCCATAATTTAACAAACTCAAACCAACTCAAATAAAGAAACATATACAATTAAGTTTAAACCAAAAGGGCAAGCCATTTTTGCAAATCATCATGATCATTATCCTTTAACTTTAAAGTAAGTAAAAGACCACTTAATGTAATACATTACTTACATATGCTATACCATAAAATAAACATTTCAAGTTAACATATAGCAAAACCGATTATTCACATTTCTAATACCATGATCCACATTACAAGTCATACACATACATAAAAGCATAGCCATTTTCGCATGGCATACATACATGTACATATCATTCGAACACAACTTAAGAGTCTTAGACTATACATACCATAAGTTCTATAGAAATACAGCTTATGAAATACCAAAAGTTATGTGATAATGTGATCAACACTGACGAAGATCCCCAAGTACGAGCTAGCCTTCAAAATCTATAAAATAGTCAATTAAACACAATTGGTAAGCTATCTTAGCTTAGTAAGTAATAAGCAATGGTAAACATATAAATTAATCATTTTAGAAATTAATCAATTTACTTCTAGTCCTTAACTAACACATAACCATATATATATATATCATGTTTCACTGTCTAACATTTATCACATTCAAATAATCTCAAAGCCGAACAATCATGAACCATTTATCCAATCCGAACAAATCCAAAATTAATAATCTTACCTTATTACTAAAATTTATAACCTCAAAACAACTTACCTCATTAGCTCTAAGCATTAAACTATCATATATTACATACCTGTACATCATCTCTTGGTTACCTTCACTTAATTGTTTAGGTCTCTAGTAAATTTCTCCACCCGCACACACAGTGCAATTTACGTAACGTATCGCACACTTAGTGCCGTTACTTAAATAAAGAGCACACATAGTGCTAAATACTAGTAATGTATCGCACACATAGTGCCATTACTTGCAATGTATCGCACACTTAGTGCCATTGCGTATTTTTCGCACATTTTGTGCCAAATGACCGATTTCGCATACACAGTGCTCGGTAATAGAACTCGCACACTTAGTGCCCTTAGCCGATCATTTCCTCAATCATATAGACACATATAATTTCACTATCATTATCATTTATACACTATTAAAAACACATGTTAATCATAATTCATTCCTCCATCTCAACACCTTCATATTTGACAATCTCTAATACACATATATACTGAGCCACTTATTCGAATAAAAGCATTTACCATATTGTTTTACATATAAGTTCATCCAACTCAATAATCAATGCTTATATCAATATGTATACTAACTAATATATATTCAACCCATCCATACTAAAGTTCATAACATATTCAACCAAATGAAATTAAGCACACTTACTAACATTTAACATGCGCACATCGATATAGACTAAATTTTAATTCTTTCCAATTGCTTAAAACTTACCTCGGAAATCAACAGATTAAACTTCCCGGTTATTCGTTTAGTTTGGCTTTTCCCCCGATCCAATCCCGTTTCCTCTTGTTCTTGATCTAAATAATTCCAATTTAAACTTATTCAAATACATTTCCATTCAATTTAATCCAAAAATGCATAATTAAGTAAAATTACAATTTTACCCCTTACATTTTCTACTTTTATAATTTAGTCTCTAATGCACAAAACACAAAATACACATAATTTGAGCTCACTCCCTAAGGGCCGAATGTTCACCATGCTTGTATAAGTTCATACAAGCCATTTATTTAGCAATTTAATCCTTCAACTATTTAATTTTCGTAATTTAACCCTTGATACTCAATCCAATCAAAATCTCCAATTCAAAACATATTGATTTAAAACATAATCATAATATTCTACCATTAACATTTCAAAACATGAACATTATCAATGGCTGAATCATCTACATGCCTTAAACTCAAAAATTTGAACATGGGTTGGATAGTACTCAAGACAACGAACTCAAAAACGTAAAAATTTTCAAAAATCGAGCTCAATTACTAACCTTAATATAGCATGCAATGGCCGAATGGTTTGAAGCTTAAGTTTCTTTTTCTCTCTTTTTGTTTCATGATGATGATGATGAAAATGGGGAAATAAAACATGTTTTTCTTTTAATAATATTAGTTTATTACATATCCTTCCACTATCTTATAATAATAATAATATAAAATATACTTTAATAATAATCTATGGTCAATGCCGTCCACTACCATCAAATTAAAGGCAAAATTGCAACTTCAATTGCATGCAAAAAGAAGACCATTCAATTTGGCCACTTAATTCCATAATGGCTATTTTTCCCACTTACTCAATTTAGTCCTTTCACTTAAATTAATCACCCAAACACACAAATTAATCTATGATATTTTAACACATGCTTAACCACATAACATAGATATCAAAATAATAATTAAAATATTTTTCTATCCCAGATTCGTGGTCCCAAAACCACCGTTCCGATTAGGGTTGTAATTGGGCTGTTACAATTCGTAAGTAGCCTCAGGTGTTTTGTTGTTCAATGTTCCGCCGGTGGCTGAATCAATCAATTGTCTCGTTGAGGGGTTCACACCATTGTAAAAAGTTTGGACCTGTAGCCACAAGGGTAATCCATGGTGTGGACACCTTCTCAATAGATCTTTGTATCTCTCCCACGTATCATAAAGTGCTTCTAAATCCATCTGTGCGAAAGAAGAGGTATCATTCTTAACTTGGCCGTTTTAGCCGGCGAAAAATATTTTAATAAAAATTTTTCGGTCATTTGTTCCCATGTAGTGATTGATCCTCGTGGAAGACAATGCAACCACTGTTTAGCTTTATTCCTCAAAGGAAAGGGAAATAAATGAAGACAGATGGCATCAACAGAAATGCCATTTATTTTGAAGGTATCGCAAAATTCTAGGAAATTTGCCGAGTGATTGTTTGGATCTTCATCCTGCAAACCATCAAACTGAACAAATTGCTGTATCATCTGAATTGTGTTAGGTTTCAGTTCAAAATTATTTGCAGCAATAGCAGGTCTAACAATACTTGACTCAATTCCTGTTAAATTAGGTTTAGCATAATCATACATAGTTCGAGGAGCATGATGTTCGGCTGCCTCTGGAGGTAGCGGATTATTCTCAGTCATCTCTTCGATGGTATTAATTTCGACTTCTTGCTCTTCTTCTATGTAATTTAAGCTTCGCCTTATTTCTCTACGATTTCTGCAAACAATACCTTCAATATCACTGTCGTAAATTAGGGGTCCTGTCGGGTTCCTTCTAGTCATAAACTAGAGGTACCTGCTAAGAACAAATAAAAGAGAGAAAATTAGCAAATTTAAAAGCAAAATAAAAATAAAAAATAATTTACAAAATTAAAAATGGCTAAAGTAATAAAAATTGAGCATTCTTAATATCTTAGTTCCCTGGCAACGGCGCCAAAAACTTGATCGTGTGTCAGAGTCTTAAAAATTTATATAAAGAATTATCGAGCCTAGAAACTAACTGTGACAATGATTGAGGCAAGCACACCTATCGAACAGTAGTATAGCTTAGTGGCAAGACCGAAATGTTGAACCTAAAGGAACCAAAAGTACCAATACTAACTTTCTTTTTATTATTTAGCCTAAAATAAAAGTGAATTGTTGTTTAATCTAAAATTAACTAACTACTAAGCTAAAGATGCTAAGACAAAGAGAATGAATTGGGGAAAATACTTGTGGGAAAAACCAATTGATTAAGACAATACCCGAGGAAGAATCCACCTAGACTTCACTTGTTATTTAACTCTGTACCAGACGATTTATTCACTTGACTTGATCCGTAGGATTCCCTAATTTATATTAATACCTCTCTCGAGGCTACTAACGTCTAACCCTAGGTTGATTAATTGAAGTCTCTTTCTAATTAAAACCCCAAGAATTGCATTAACTCGATCTATGGACTCCCATATTATGTTTGACCCTAATCCGGCAAATTTTCGTCATCGTATCTCTAGGGTTGCGATCAACTCCGTTTAATTATGCTAGATCTACTCTTAGACAGGGTCTATTCCTCCTCTGCCTAAGCACATCAATACTTGAATTAATATCCTGAAATATCAAAACAATAATTAAGAACATATAATTAAGAACAAATCAAGTATTTATCATATAGTTCAGAAAATAATAACAAGATCCGTCTTAGGTTTCATCCCCCTCAGGTATTTGAGGGGTTTAGTTCATAATTGTAACATCCCAAAATTGGGCCTAGTAGGATTGGGCCCAATAGGCCTTAGGAGTAGTAGCGTTTAAAATTTTTAGAGAACAAGGGAACAGTTTTAGTGCAAGTTGGACCTATTAGGTGAGTGATTTTGGAAGGTTAGAGGACTTCTATGAAGTCCCGGGATCAAACTTTGGCTTTAGGGAAATTTTGGTTTTAGGTGAATAAAACCCTGGGAGTTAGTAGTAGGCTTTAAGAATAAAATGTGGAGAAAAATGGCACAAGTGGAGTGTGTGGTGTAGTGGCAAAGTGACACCACATAAGAGACAAGGGGGTGACGCCACAAGGAAGGAGGTCCAAGGTTCAAGTCTTGGCTCTTCAATTTTGGTTTTCTTTTTACATGGACCTTAGAATTTGGCTATAGATTTATATTTAGTTGCGCATGGTTGAAGACACAAGAGGAGCTTGTGGCCAAGTGGTTAGCGTCGTGGATTGTGCTACAGGGGAGCCTGGGTTCGAATCTCATGAAAAGCAAGGGAGTATTTATTTTGCGGATTGGACGACAAGAGTTTGAGTTGGATTTAAACTCTACTGACGAAGGGATCCCACATCGGAAAGATACAAAGAAGGAAGGTGAGAAGCTAGCTATATATAGAGCATTCTATGATAGGAGGAAGGATACCTTGGAGGGCATTTGGGCACAGGAGTGGTCGGAGCGCGGGTTTGCACCAGATTCCTATCAGGTGTGTATTCTCCCTACTCTAGTTGTAGAGCGGCAAATGCCGAAATACCGGTCACATGGCGATGGTAGCCACACGAGCGTGCGAGCGAACGTGTGGGGGTTTCGACGCGATAGTTGAGGCCATCAGTAGAATTCTTGTAGGTTGAGGCTGCTTGGGCCACGATGGGCCAAAGTGGGCCCAATGGGCTCGTGGGCCCATATGAGTAAATCGTGTGATTGTGTAGTATATATTGGACTAGACTAGGTAAATCTCATATACGTGGCTAGATTTGTGCTAGGTGGGTCACACGAGCGTGTGGGCCCAAATAGGCCGAAATCGGGTTTTAGGCCCAATAGTCTGGTAATGACCAAAAATGGTAGCCGTGTCGCTCGGAGCGACATTGGGCCTTCAGAAAGGCCATTGTATGTACGAAATTACCGAAATACCCCCGGATGGTAAATTACCGAAATACCTCTAGAAGGTAAATTATTGTTATACCCTTAGGGGTTGGTTAGCTTGATTATGTTGTATTTTGTTATTCTGATTATGATGGTAATTCGTTTCATACGTTATATTTGATATATGTTTTGCATACATGACATACCGCATACACGAATTATTATGTCATGACATGTTGCATGGGATTGGGATATGATACTGATGAAAAGGGGCAGTGTATATCGGCGACTCTGTCACACTATTTCGATGGCTCAGTGCCACATATATCGGTGACTCAGTTACATTGTTTCAGTGGCTAGGCCACATATATCGGTGACTCTGTCACATTATATCGACTTTGAGCAGCATGACTGTCAGCATGACCGCCAAAGAGGAGTGTAGAGGATGGAGGGTTGATTGTAGAAATCCCCACAGGAGTGCTGAGGTTGGACATATGGAGCGGAGTATAGAGGATGGAATACTAGGTTGGGCTGGGTTGCATTGCATTCACTATCCGATATGCCATGATGTTATGGCTACGGCCTGATTCGAATTATGTGGGCTTCGACCAAGTATGTTATTGTGAGGGCTAAGGCCCAATTTGCTTCTGTGGGGTTAGGCCCAGTTATCGCTCGTAAGGGGAATTACACGCTGAGTTTTCGTAAACTCACCCCCTCTTTTTAAATGTTTCAAGTAATCCCTAGTTGCGATTTTGGAGCCGAGGTGGACTTCGAGGTGGCCATGTAGTACTTCTTTCATAAATTCGTCTTCCTTATTTAAATTTTACTTCTAATTTGGGATTTTGTTATGTAATAAGGCCTCCGGGATTTTATGATTTGGGTTGTGATTTATTGCGATTATTATATTTTATGAAACGCTTAATACACAGTTTTTTTCCTAAAATTGTAAACAACCTTTTTCCCATAACACTAGCAAATGGTTTTCAACTTATAAACATTAAAACTCGGGATTTTTAAACAGTCGCGAAGCTTCTTTAAAATAACCTTTCCATGTGACATACCAGATCCGGTCATAACATCTAGGCCTGGTTTGGGGTGTTACAGTAATGATAAAGGAATACATATCTGAAGAAAATATAAAACAAAACATAAGAAAAACCCTAAAACCCCCTGAAGGAAATTGAAGGGAAGATCCTCCGTCTTGAGTATGATTCCGGCTTCTTGAGATGAATCAACTGGCTTTCTTCGAGTAAATTCCATAATTCTGGCCTCTCTGGCTTGGCTCTTTGGCCTAACTGGACGCTCCCTTTGAAGGTTGGCCTCTAGGGTGTTTATATAGGCTTTTGGAATGTCTTTTTTTGCCTCTAAGCACCCTATTTCGAATAGAATTCAAACAGATCACGTCAGGGACACGCCCATGGCACACGCCCGTGTGAATCGTTACCAGGTCGTGTTCAGATCTGTTAAAGAGGAACGACCGTGTGGCTTGGGCCCAGGCCGTGTCAATTTCGTAATTAGGCCCATTTACTCCGTTTTAGGCCCGTTTCTCGTTCTTTTCATCCTCCGGTGCTTTCCTAAGTATAAAACATGAAATTAAACGGTTAAGAGCACCAAATTCCACAATTCAAGTCTTAAATCATCCAAAAGTATGCTAAATGTGGGATTAAAATATGTATATATTACGGTTTATCAATAAGTCTTTTACCATTTAATCATTTCAACACATCTCAACATGATATGGCCTTTTATGATTAGATACAACCAAAATATTTCATCATTTATTCTAATTTAGCTTATACATGCCGTTATACTAAATAAGTTTGCTATTTGTACCAAAATAGGCTAAAGGATAGTGTGATGATACTTTGACCGATTCCCAACCCTTTCAAGCTTCCGAGCACTATAAAACAGAGTAAGCATTTTATGCTTAGTAAGTTCATATAACAAAAAATTAACTTACCAATCATGCTCATTTAATTAAACATGTATAACATGCATCCAGACATTTTTGATCAATTGCCTAAACACAAGCTCTCATCAAACAAGTTAGTCATATGATTCATATGTATATCAAGATAACAGAGATGAGCTCATTGTATAATAATTTCTGAGTATTTCAGGTATATTCAAAAAATAAATCATATTAATCTCATGTTTTATTTTAACATAATTTTTATCCGTTGAATCATTGAAATATTCGATGGATACCCAGATAGTGTACTCGAGGTGTACAAATAAATGATCCGTCAAATCATGTTCAGGGGTACCCATAAAGGCACATAATCAGGAAGCACACTCTCGAGCCATATATCAGGATGCTCATATAAGCCATGTAACAGAAAGCTTATCCGAGCTATATCATGAAACTCATAAGAGTCTATAACAGGAACTCATTGAGGTTAACAGGTAACACTGAAGAGTTATTATTAGGGAGCTCCGGATAGCATAACAGGTAGTTCAAGCGAGCCATGTCAGGAAGCTCATAAGAGCCTATATCAGGACGCTCACGAAGAGTTGTGTTTGTGTCTGCAATAAATGCTGGATCACAACCGATCGAATCGTGTAACAGGACGCTCACAAAGAGCTGCGATAGTGTGCAACACATGCAGAATCACTACCGATCAGGATGCTTGCAAGAACTATATAACAAGATGCTCAAGAAGGCTTATAACAGGATTGCACGTCTGAGCTATATTCTGTCCGCAACATATGCAGGACCGTATTCAATATGGAAATCATGTATCCATCGAATTTCATTACTCAAATGGAACTTAACATCTTTCGAACATTATTGATCATGTGATTATTTCATACATTTTTAACATTTATATAATTCATATAAACACATACCACACTCAATTCAAACATAAAAATAAACACAATTTAGTTACACGAACTTACCTCAACACTTGTTCGTTTATGAAAATCTACTAATCCGTCACCTTTTCTTTTCCTCGATCTATCTCTTTATTTGATCTTTTCGGATCTACAAAAAATGAATTTAACATCAATTTAATCCATTTCATACTCAATTAAACTTAATTCACTTCTTAAATGACAATTTTGTCCCTAGGCTCGGAAAATAAAATTCATGCAATTGAATCCTTATTCCAAGCCTGACCAATTTTTACATTTTTTAATAACAGCCCATGAACTTCACAAAAATCAAAATTTTTTTTCATGGGCTTTACCATTTTTCAATTTAGTCCTTAAATCATAATTTCATTAAAATTTTCTATGTAAAACTTGTTTATCTATCAACAACCTTTCATTTTCTACCATAAATTTCAAAATTTCAGCATTTAAATCCATGGAAAAATTTCTATACTTTGATATGGTTACAAATTAATCCCTAAAATAGATAGATTAAGTTACTACGATATCAAAAATATAAAAAAATTACTAAAAACGGGACATGATTACTTACCCAATTAAGCTTGCTTGATTTCCTTTCTCTTTCCTAGGGTTTCCATGTATTTTGGGGAAGAATATGATAATAGTAATATGATATTTCTATTTAAATTTATTATCATCCATTAATTTTTCAACATTCCAATTTAGTCCTTTTCTTTTTCTAATTTTCCATGGATGATTCATCAAAAATATCTACTAACTCCATTTAATGGTCTAATTGCTATATAAGGACCTCAAGTTTTGAATTCCATAGCTAATAAATCCTTATAGTTACTAGAATTCAACTTTTGCATTTTATGCAATTTGGTCCTTGCCATAATTAAACATGAAATCAATAAAATTTTCTTATCAAAATTTTCAAACGTCTTTCCTATCATAATGCAGACAATGAAATAATATTAAAATAAATTTTCTTTATGACTCAGATTTTGGTTCTGAAACCACTATTCTAATTTTATTGAAAATGGGCTGTTACTGTGACAGTCCGGTTTAAACCCTAGTTAGAACAGTGGTTTCGTGACCACAAAACTGAATTAGTAAAATATTTTAATAATATTTCCTGTGTCTGCAGTATTGTTTAAGTATGTGTTAAAGTTCCGTGAGTTAATTTGTCTGTTTGTGTGTTTAATTTGATAAAAATGATTAAATCACATAAAAGGTAAAAGTGACCTTCTATTTGAATAAGTGCTAAATTGCTAATGTTCTTATTATGTGAAGTCCTTAAAGGGGTAATAAGCCATTATTAAAGATAGTGAATGGCTAAGGATGTAACACCCCAAACCCGGTCTAGACATTACGACCAGATCTGGTATGTCATAGGGAGAGGTTGTAAAAAGGATTTTACAATTTTGTAGGAATACCGTAAGTTTGAAATCTTTTCGTTTTGGTTGATGTTTTGAAAATAGTGGTTCACATTTCAAGAAAAATTTTCGAGTTGAGTTAATCGAATATTCATTATCTTTGTTGGCACTTGAGAGGAAACGGTCGTTTTATGTTGCTTAAGTTTTGAAAACTCCATCTAAATTTTCATGTAAAAAAAAAAAACATAATAATGGCATATCTTGGATAAATAATAATTAAGAAAAACCAAATATTAACTTAAGAAGGCCTTATTACATAAAAAAATTCCCAATTAGAAATAATTTATAGAAAGGAAATAGATTTACGAAAAGAAACACTTTATGGCCTCCACGAGTCCGCCTCGGCTCCCAGAACCACGATCTACTGATTACCTGCAAGATTAAGTAGAGGAGTGAGTCAGCACGACTTAGTGTGTAAATCCCCTTGTGTCACATGGATGGCTTCAGGCCCACAATCACATATTGGGCCTTAGCCCACTCAAAACAGCATACACAAAGAAAGAATGAATGCAATATGTCCCAGTCCAACCTAATTTTCCATCCTCTACACACCAGCCGTACCAGCCCATCACACCATGGGGATTTCTACAATCAACCCTCCATCCGCTACACACCTCATACGTGGCACCAAGCCACTCGTGGTTCCAGACCACCGTGATACTAGATCACCATGACTGAGTCACTATTAACATACGTGGGGCCAACCCACCATGGTACCAAACCTGTAACAACCCAAACCCGACCCAAACACTATGGCCGAATCTAGTCTGTTACAAGGAAAATATTTTGAAAAATTCGTCTTTCTAAATCAATTTAAGTTGTTGAAAACCTTTTGTTTGAATGTTTTGTAAAAACTTTATTTAGTTTTTATTAGAAAATTTATTTAAGCCAAGTTGATATAAAACTCCAAATGTGCCCGATGGCACGTTAAAAACAATTTTCGTTTTAAACTTGGAAAACATGTGATTTTAATTTAATTTTAATAATATAGTTTTAAACAAAATATCCAACATATGAGAAAAATAACAAAAATAAAGTATAAGGAGGCCTTATTACATCCAAAATAAAATAAACCAATAATAAAATAAAATAACTAAATTTAAAGTTCAATTAATTCAAGTCCACTGCATGGCCACCTCGAGTCCATCCGGCTCCATATCCACGATCTACGTGTTACCTGAAAAATATAAAGGAGAAGGTGAGTCACCAAGACTCAGTATGTAACCCTTCCCCCGTTTTAAAACATTTTTCATACACAACATATAGCAATTAATATGCAAAATATCATGTGTCCCAACCTAGCCAGCCATACGCCACTGTCTACCCCGTTGTGGTACCAAACCACTGGTGGTGCCAAACCACTGGTGGCATATAGTCACGACGTGTTACCAAAACACTGGTGTCCGTAGACACGAATCGATTGATGGGGCCAACCCATCGTGTGATACCAAATCACTGGCAGACGATCCCATATCTCAAGTGGGGCCAACCCACGGTGGTGTTAACCACAGGGACAAGTCGCTATGAGGTGCCAAACCTCTGGAGGTACCAAACCTCTGGTGACTGTAGTCACAGTGTGTTACCAAAACGCTGGTGCCCGTCGGCACGAATAATCCTGCCCCCTCCACTCATTTAACCCACAATAGTCAAATAGTCATGAATATACATTTATCACATGTAACATATAAACCATGCTTCCCAAAAGCATAATAACCTCGTATTAACAGAGACTTACCTGAATCGTCACTTATACCAATAAGGTATATTTTTCAATGCTACATTAAGTTAGCATTCACAATATTCAGTATATATATAATAAGTTATACGTGTGTATGTACACACATGTCACCCTTGGATGTTCTAAATCCCGAAAAGAAACGTTGGTCACCACAGATCTACTTGTCCTATATTCGGCCAAATTCATGGGTTAGTCTTATGGCCTATTCGACCAAATTAAATTATTAGAGAGGGGTTCCTTGTGAACCCGAAATCTTACCTTCACACTTTTGGACACCAATCGCAACACCAAACTCCCGAATCTGCTTCTGATTCCATGAATCAGCACTCAATAAGTTAGTAGCCTTCGGCTAAAACGAATATCAACTGACTAACTAAAGTAGATCTTACCGTTACGTACCAAAAATCGAATACTAGAGATCGGGTTGTGAGTCGACTGCTTTACTCCCCTGAGTACCTAGCAGAAATCGGTTACTACACGTTTAGAAGACTTAACCATTGCCGAAATCGGCCCCTTTCCCTTGTAAAAATCGACAAAATATGTAAAAGAGTACCCATAAGTATTCGGCCACCACTTACCTTGTTCCAAACCGATTGATCACCAAAATCTGAAGAGGTTTATCCCTTTTTAATGTTCGGCCAAGGGGTTAAAAACACAAGAAGGGAATTCGGCACTTCCAATGGGTATATTCGGTCAAAAGAATAGAGGAGAAATAATGGGGAAGTCAAGTGTTAGAGGTTTCGGCTTGGCAATAATGGAGAAAAAAAGGGAATGAGAATTTCGGCAAAAGGGGTTTGAGAGAATAAAAGAAAAATAAGGTGGAGAAGGGTTAGAATTTTCGGCTAAGCAGAGATGGAAAAGAAAAATAAGGTGGTGGATGGTGGTATTTATAAGCATTCGGCACCCTCCCCCCTTAGCTTGCCGTCCACACTACTCCACCAGGGAGTTCAAATTTCGTCCATCTATCCCAATTGCTTCTGACCATTCATTTAATTTAATTCAAATAATTTGAATTAATCCCCAATTAATCACTCAAAAATCCCCTATTAATCCAATTAATATCCTTATTTATCACTGATTATCCTTAGATAAAAATCTAATAATCCCCAAATAATCAAATGACCTCTTAATAATCCATTTAATAATATCCCTTATTATCTCCAGATTTAAGCAAATTAAAACCAATTTAAAGTGCTCATATTATCCCTTAATAATAATTAATAAAAGAGTTTAAACTGAGGGAAAACTCCCTCCCTTGTGCCGTCCCATTAATGAGCAAAAAGAGGGATTTCCGTGACTCGAACACAAGCTCCCTTGTTCCCCTTGTGGCGTCATCTCTAGCCCTTAAGTGGCCTTCTTTTTGCCACTTTTCCAAGCTGATTTTTGTGTCAAATTATCCACATTTATTCTTATAACCCCCTCCTGCTAAGGCTCCCTACCTTTAAAGTTAAAAACTGAAATTTTCCACCAAACCGTGCCAACTCAAAGCCTTAATTAAGCTCTAAATAATATCACAGCAGTTCATACATAAGAAAATAATTAAATTCCAAATAACCCCATTTTTGGGATGTTACAAAACCACCGTGACAATCCCTGATAAATGTATGTGGGGCCAACCCACTGTGGTACCAAACCACTGGGACGAGCCACTGAATCATAGATATATATACATGGTATTAAACCACCGTGGCACCAAGCCACCGAGGCATGGTCACTGAATCGGATATATGTGGGGCCAACCCACTTGTGGTACCAAACCACCGTGACAGTCTCTAACACTTCCCCTTTCACATCATATCCCGAACCCATGCAGAACATACAAATCATATGAATGAACATGCTCTCAACATAGTGACAGATTACAGCATACATTTCCATATCCATTAATAGAACGTTATAGTCACTTACCTGGTATACTCAGCTTTACCCACAAGGGTATTACGACTGTTTTTCCAGTCGCTTTGGCTTTTCAGCCCAAACAGTTAATATCACAGAATAATAATAGAGTGTGAAATTTTACACACCTGATAACACGCAATACTATGCTTTCTATGTCGACACTCTCGTTAGCAGGGACGACGGCTATTTGTCTATCCCGTTCTGAAGATGGTCCACAACCGATACAGCTCGCTTCTTAAACTTAGGGGCTGGGACTACGGGTCCAACCCCTTCCTTTGCTTGGCTGGCATTTGATTCCATGAAAACGATCTTGGTCAGAAGACCGGGTTAAGGCATTGAAGTAGAGAAAGTAAGGATGCACGCTCAGAATGAAAAGATTTCTTACCTAGATTGTCAGAAACCGAAAGCTTCAGGTTGGATTAAGAGTTGATCGAATCCCTAAAACATTACTATGTCAGAACCGATCCTCCACATACATAAAAGAATAACCTTTCGGCCAAACAAGCAAATAAGAAACTCTTACCACCACTCGGCCAACACTACTTACCAAAGATCTCCCCACCACAGGCCAGATGCAAAGAAGAATATAAACACAAAGCCCCTTCTACATTCGGCCAAAACACCCAAAGCATAAAGTTACAAACCTCAGTTTATCAATAAACAAGGGAAGAGAAAGGATCGAGAGAAAAGAAGAACACTTACCACCAATTGAGGAGAAACCGATTGGAAAAGTTAAGAGAATAAGCGACGGCAACCCACTGAAACAAGAACGAGTGAAGGAAATGAAATCCCAGGAGAGATTCGGCCAAAAGAAAATAAGAACACTCAAAGAAAAGGAAGAGAGAATAAGTTTCAGCCTTTAAAGAGACAGAGGGAAGGTACAAGAAGAAATGGCTAGGGAGATTCGGCTTTAGAAGAAATAGAGAAGGAGTTGAAGCAAACTGATGTTTCGTCTTTGAAAGAAAACAAAAGGGATTCTACGGCTTGAGTAGATGAGAAAAGAAACAGAAAGGAAAAAATGAAAGCTAAGGGAATTCGGTTAGAGGGATGAAAGCTTGGTACAAGAAGTAAATGAGAGGAAAAGAGAAAAGAGTGGAAAGGGAAAAGAGTGCCCTATAGGTTTCGGCTTTACTAAGCAAAAGAATGCACCAAAATAGTTGACGTGTTTTGGCAATCCAGAGAAACAGATTGAAAAAGAAGAGGAATACCGAATTCCAAAAAGAAAAGAGAGCTCTTAACACCCAAATGCTAAACACCCAACAAAATTTCGGCACCTAAACCCCCTCACCTAACCGAATGCCTATACACTCCAAAGACCCCATATGACCGATTTTGCTCCCCCTACACTATCCAAAAATTCGGCCAACACCCTTCTCACCTCAAACCGCATGCTTTCCCTTGATTCTCTCCTTAATCCCCTCTCCTCCACTCATTCAATTTGGTTTGAACGATTCAAACTCCCCAAATGGCTCTCCACCACTTATTTGAATTATTTGACCAAGTCTTGTCTCTCTCCTCCAGAGTTTGATTACCATCCAGCTGCCTCCCTTTCCTGAGCCAAAAATAATATCCCTAAGTGCTGCTTGAGAGATTCGAACCCTCTCCCTCACAGTTCCTCTTGTGACGCCACTTCCCTGCATGCTAGGTGGCGTCTCCTTGCCACCTTACCGCTGCACTTCTTGTGTCAACAAACACAAGCAATAACCCTTAAACCCTACCTCAGCTAGCTCTCCCCTAAAGTGCCCAAAATTAAAATTTTTACCAAGGCTTCTGCATAACCCCGAGCCTTCCCGAGGCCCCCAAACACACTCAAACAACAAGCAGAGCAAACCAAACACATAGAAGCATAATAAACGCAAAGCCCCTAATTCTCGAATATTACAAAGGACGATTATGCCCTTAATGTATATTTTTTTCAAATGTTTATTAAAAGGTTAAATAGGTAATTTGATAAAACAAAGGATATTAAACAAAATCAATTGAAAAAAAAGCCATGTTCATCTTTGTTTTATGACCAAAAATAAGAAAAAGAAGAAGGGTTTGAGTTCTTCTTATATTTGACACTTGCTTAAGCAAATTGAGATCAAGAACAGAAGAAAACGAACTTATATTGCGGGAAAGCGAAAGAAATCGAGTAGTCGTATCCGTTTTCGGTGAACCAAACTCGAGGTAAGTCAATATACAAGTAAATGTATTTGTAGTGAATTAATTGTGTATATATGGAATTTGAATGGTTATGAATATCCATTGAGATGGAATGTATGTGAAATACGAGTTACGAATAAGTTGACAGGTTGATAATATTCGAGAAGTCCCGTTTGAACCTAGGAATAGATAGGATAGTATATGTTATGACATAGGTGTCTGTTATGTGATATCATGTAAGACCACGTCTGGGACGTTGGCATTGATTCGAGATTTCGTATAAGACTACATCTGGGACGTTGGCATCGATATGAGATTCACGTGTAAGACATGTCCGGGACATTGGCATCGTATTGATTCGTGTAAGACCTTGTTTGGGATAGTGGCATCGATATCTGATTACATGTAAGACCACATTTAGGACGTTGGCATTGTACGACTATTCTGAGCACTCTGCGTATCCTATTAGATTCCAAATGGTTCAACGGGAAAATCTGAGATACAAACAACTATGTGATTTGGATATCCGATTCAGGTACGGTTGTTATGTACACTAAGTGTGTATGAAAGGTAAGTGTCTATATGAACTTACTAAGATGAGTATGTGCAATGAAATAATGGAATGACATGTGAAGATAGGCTTAAATGAGCTATGTGTATATGTGAAATTTGAGTTGAAGAATGTGGTAAGATTTGGCTAGGTACATGAGCCAAAGAATATGTGATGAATTTGCTATGAGAACTATAAATGCCATTGTATTAATATGGTTATGTGTATTATATGCTAAGTTTAATTGTATATGGCTTATTAAGCTTTTGAAAGCTTACTTTGTGTGTGTGTTTGCTCTATTTTATAGATCGTCAAAGCTACTGAAGGCTCGGGAACCATCGAGGATCGTCATCACACTACTCAAAATTCATTTTGGTACTTTTGAAATGTATACATAGTTAAATATGGCATGTATAGGCTAGTTGTTTTGGATTATGGTTGAAATGTGTATAAATAGACATGAGATGTGGCTAGATAAATGTTGATGATATGCATGAGTGGTTATGATATATGATGCTTGATTTGGTATGGCATGATAGTTAATGAAATGGCCAAGACTTTGGTAAGCATATGAAAGAATTATGAGTATGTATGTTTGAGCAAAGGAATGTTTATATGAAAGGTAAATGTAGATGAATCATGCTTGAATGTATATGTGTTTTAGTTGTGGCAAGAATGGAAATGAGATTGAATGTGAGATCTTGTTGATTTATTTGCCATGTTTAGGATGTAAAGTGTGCTTGAAATGAATTGGTATTTTGCTTGTAGGATTGACCCTTGTATGGGTGGCATTTTTGGCCTTGCAATTGGCCCGTTTTGTATACACGATCGCGGCACACGGGCGTGCCTGGTAGTCGTGTGAATAAGTCAGTAGTTAACCTAATCTTACACGGCCATGGAACACGGGCGTGCCTGGTGGCCGTGTGATCAAGTCAGTAGCTAGCATAATTCTACACGGCCGTGGCACACGGGCGTGTCTGGTGGCCGTGTGGATAAGTCGGTATACATGCTCTGATTTGGCACGGCCAGGACACATGGGTGTGTCTAGCAGCCGTGGGAGGCACACGGCCTGCCCACTCGGGCTTGTGACCTCTGTAATATAGAAAAGTTTTGTAACACCCCAAACCCGGCCCATGCGTTACGACCAGATCTGACATGTCACATGAGGAAAACGTATAAAGTCCTTGTGATTTGTACTAAAATAAGTGTTATTATGGTTAAGAAAACAAGTTTGGATGTAAATACTTGATAAAATACAACTATTTTTGAGAGGTTGTTTGATGAATAAAAAATCGAAGTAGTGAACTTTAAAACCGTGACTTTTGAAAATGTTGTTGATAATTTGAAAGAAAGTCCGAGTTAAATTATTTGTAAAAGTTTGGTATAAAGTCCATTTATTAATCAATTTTGGAAAACCGTTCGTTATGCTTTTAGAAAATCCTCATTTAAAAATAATTCAAGAATAATAATAAATACGTCAAACATAAAGCAAAAATAAAATATTCCAGAGGCCTTATTACAACTTAAAAATCCAAATAGTAAAAGTAATAAAGTAATCGTAAATAGAAATTTAAAGTTCAAAAACACCATTTCTGAAGTATGGCCTCCACTGAGTCATCCATGGCCCAAGTCCACATCACTGAGCATTACCTACAAGGGTTAAGGAAAAGGGATGAGTTACTAGAACTCAGTGTATAATCCCCTTACCGTCATCCACTGGGCCTGAATCCATTTTAGCAATAACTTGGGCTTAAGCCCATTTACATGATCAATAATAAAATGATGTATGCAACCCAACCCATCCATCCATCACACCCCCAACCAGCCAATCACACCTGTGGGGATCAAGTCAACCCACCCCGCCGCTCACACAAAAAATTGCAGTCAAGCTGCTTATCATATATTTTTATTGTGGCCAAGCCACCGAAATCATAGTAAGCATAATAATGAACATTTTGTGGCAATGCCACCAGGCTACACTGCTCTTCATACATTTTTCCCATCCCATGCAAAATATGAAAATGCAACATACATAATAAAGTGTTCACATATAAATAACAACCATTAATATAATAATTTATTTTGGATATTCAGCCCATTAAAGCAATACTAATTCGGCCCATTAAGGCATTCTAGCAAATCTGAAACACCCCGAACCCGGCCCACAAGCCCCGACCGGATCTGGCATGTTCCCTGAGTAAAACTCGTTTTGTCGGCTTGTAAAATGTGGTGGTTTTGAAGAAAATAGATTTGTGTTATGATCAAGTAGAAAACCGTGTTGTTATTAAAGTGTGTATTTCATTAAAACGTTATCTTCATGTTTCAAAAATTATAAGTGAAAAGAAATGCCAAATTTTAAAGCTTATTATTAAGTTGAAAACAGTAGGTGTTTAGGTGTTAAAACAATTGAAGTTGTTTTACGAAAAATGTTTGGTCATTTGTTTGATGTTGATCGTATCAGATTAAGAAATTAAACGCATAATTAAACAGTTAAATAGTGGCCTTATTACAACCAAAACAAAACCCGAAATAAATCCTGAAAACATAATAGGAAAAACGTGATAAGTTTAATTATAAGAAAACCCGAAAATGCGGAGCTGAGCATGGCCACCACCTAGTCCTCGCTGACCCGATCCACAACGGTAAGTATTACCTGCAAAAAGTTAGCCCACGAAGGGTGAGTCAACAGACTCAATGTGTAACGGCTACACCACAACCCAACCAATCATAGCCTTATCGATAAAGTCCATTTTTAGTCATATTCGGCCATAAGCCCATAGATAACATATCAGATCATAGCATACCAACTCACATGTAAATAAAATGGAAATGCAATCCCGAGCCCACCTAGATATCCATCCTCTAAACATCACCCGTACCCACCAATCACACCGTGGGGATTACTAAATCGACCCTCCATCCGCTACACACCATCGAAGGCAGTCGCTGCAGTCAACTGCTCATCACCCTTATAATCGTGGCATGGCCACCAGATAATGTGACAGAGTCACCGTATTCATAATATGTGACATAAGTCACCGGATAATGTGGTAAAAACCACCGGAACACTTCCCCTTTATCATTATCACACATATGCCTATGCAACATACATATTATTCAAATATCATGCAAATGTACCTTACCCCATAGTCATAATGAAACCACATATATTTCATATCAATGTTTATAACATTATTAACGGAGTACTAAGGATAACGTACCTGAATGCACTGTACCATGGAATGGTACCCTTAGCCATGTTCTTCATATTTCCATTAACACATATTTAACATTAATACTATTAATGTATTGGTAATTAGTGTAGGGCTACACACCTGATAACAGTGAGAACAGCACTCTCGAGACCGATACACTCGCTAGCAGGGATAACAGCGATCTGCTTATCCCTTTCCGATGCTGGCCCACAACCCGGTGGCCAGTCACGTACGACAGAATGACATGCCAGATCCGGTCGTAACGTCTAGGTTGGGTTTGGGGTGTTACAAAATCGGCCCATTAGGGGCATTTTCATAATTCGACCCATAAGGGCATTTTAGTAAATCAACACTTTTAAAGGTATTTAAGCAATTCGACCCATTAAGGCATTTTGATAAAAACGGCCCATTGAGAGTATTTTCGTAATTCGGCCCATAGGGGCATTTTCGTAATTCAGCCCATAGGGGCATTTTCGTTATTCGGCCCACAAGGGCATTTTCATAAATTTTACAAATTAACTCCGATTTTGGAAAATCTTAATATTTACGATATTTAGGCAAAACACTCGATTCATACCATTTTATCGATATTAAGTTTTAGACAACATCGATCGATATTTCTAATATGATGCTAAATCACAGATTTACGGGATTTCGGTGTGAGATTACACACCTGATTACGGTAAGGATTAATCCTTCTTGATCGTCGGCACCTAAATCACCATTACACTCGATTAATCCAACAAACGAGATTTTATTAATCTAATTCTAAATCAAACGATCTATTGAAACACTTACCCTTAGTATCGTGAACGACCACGATTTGTCTATTTTCACCAGATGGTGGTCCACAACCCGGTGGGAAATCTCGAACCGCCGATACTGCCCTTCGTTTGAACTTAGGAGTAGGAATTGCAAATCAACTCCTTTTGTGTTCTCCAATTGCTTTTCCTTTCAAATCGGTTCCAATTGCCTCCATTGAAAAAGTTTCGGTCAACAAAATACTACTATGAGAGAGTCTTAATCAAAGCGATATTACGATGATATAAATCAATTGTCTAAGGAAAAGGT
This sequence comes from Gossypium australe, assembly GCA_005393395.2. NCBI lineage: Eukaryota > Viridiplantae > Streptophyta > Magnoliopsida > Malvales > Malvaceae > Gossypium > Gossypium australe. The sequence goes on from CM016615.1 coordinate 20,276,639, forward strand.
TCGGCTTACCACTATTTCCGTAGGATCCACAAGTGAATAAAAACAAGTGATTTAGTCCCTAAAACAAATGATTAGTCACAACCACTATTCCGTTTAGCAAACTACCCATCAACGAAAAAGGTCAAAATGAACCATGACAAATCCCTTACCTTAACGATGATAAATTCGATTCCCAACGGTTGTACTTATGGCTACGGATGAGTCAAAGATATAAGATTCGGCTTTTCCACTATTACACTACAAAAAGAAAAATGATTAAGATATGAAGGAGTATGGAAAACACCATTTCGGTTTAGAAACAAAATGAAACAACCGAATGATGAGGAACACTCATTCGGCTAGAGAGAAAAGAGCATGAAAGGATTATAATAAAGTCATTTACCTGATTTAATCAAAGAAGAAATGTTCAACTTGCAAGATGGAGAAGAAAAGATGATCAAGATTCGGCTATTGAAGAAAAAGGAGAAAGATTGAAGGAATAGTGGAGAGGAAAAAGAAGTGATAAACCAAGGAGGATTAGAGAGTTTTGGCCATCAAAAGAAAATGAGCAAGAGTGGTTTGAGGTTACGGCAAAACAAAGGAAAAGAAAGATAAAAAATGGCTAGTGTTTTTCGGCCACACAAGAGAAAAAGAAGTGCTCAATTTGGCTTTAGAGTTTCGGCAAGCATAAGAAAAGAATTGAAAAAGAAAACACCAAAGAAAATGCTAAAAGAAAAATAAGCATCTCAAGCACCAAAACTAGCAAAATGAGGAAAATTTGTCTCTCATCACCCCCTCCCAAAACCATGTATACTTTTACCAAAAGGATCAAAATTGACCAAAAACTCTTTCCAAAACATCTTTCCCAAAACCGGCCAACATATCCCCCTTTTTACTCCTTTCTTTTACTATTTTCCTTACACTTCTCCTTAGCCATCTTTCCATAATTAAAAAGTCTCCCTTACCATAAATACAACCATGGCCGACACTTAGGAAAGAAGTACAAAAAATTAGTCAAAATAATTTGTACTAGGTGGGATTCGAACCTCTTCCCTCCATGCTCTCCACTTGACGCCACACCACTCCACCATGTGCTTCACTTATGCTAGCAAAATACACACTTATTTCCTTAAGCCTTGATGCCACTTACCTTCTCTCCTTGAAGTGCTTAAACACAAAAATTTATCTATAGCCTAACTTGAACCCGGAACTTCCTAGAAACCTCGTAACTTTCCAAAATCACCTTCCTAATAAATCCAACTTGGAATAATGTCGTTCTCTTGTTCTCAAAAATTTTAAACACTCCTATGCCCAAGGCCCAATGGGCCCAATTCTACTAAGCCCAAATTCGGTTCGTTACAAGTTTTAAATTTCTGAGAACTTTCATATGTGTTTGGTTTAGTCCCGACCCTATTCTGAAGCATGATTAAGGTCTCGTTGACCTATAAAAAGAACACTTTGATAATAATTGATGAATCGTATTACTAAATGTCTGTGAAAGTTTCTGATCTGTTCGCTAACGCCTTTAACCCTAATCCGGCGACGGATACGGGTTAAGGGTGTTACAGTTATAGGTTAAGGTAGGTAAAAACTTATGTATGATTTGTGTTTTGATAACTCTGAAAGTACAATTACATGTAAAACATGACACTGTAAACTTTAATTTATATAGGTTTTTTAGTAGTTTATAATACCTTTTTACTTAAAATATTATTAATCCCGAGTATTTGGTCACTAATTGAGTGAATTTTGTTTATATTTCAATAATGGACATGATCTAAGGATGTAATTTTGTATTAAATTTATGTATAATTTAAGTGTTTTTGCTACATATTAATTTTGACTTTATTTAATGTAGTTGGACCAAGGAAATTATGCATAATTTATTTATAAAATAAAGTTATATAACTGATAAACCGTAATAGTAACATATTTTAATGCCACATTTAGTATGCTTTTGGATGATTTAAGCCTCGATTCATATAAAAAGGTGCTCTTAATCCTTTCTTTTCATGTTTTATACCCAGGAAAGCACTCGAGGATGAAAAGAACATAAAACAGGCCCAAAACGGAGTAAATGGGCCATTTCACGAAATTGACACAACCTAGCCCAAAGACCAACGGCCGTGCCTTGTCAAGCATCTAGAACATAGCCTTACCCCCGAGTCACACGGTCGTGCCTCATTAAAGAAGTCCGAACACGGTCCAAAGACTAGTCACACGGGCATGTGACATGGTCGTGTCCCTGTCGTGGCAAAGAGCAATTTCATTTGGATTTGGATACTTTGGGGCAAAGAAACACATTCCAAGAGCCTATATAGACCCCCTAAGTACCACATTGAAAGGAGGCGGTTAGCTAGGCCAAGGAGCCAAGCCGGGAAGGTCAGATTTGTGGGAATCACTCGAAGATAGCTAGTTGATCCATCCCAATAAGCCAGAATTCTACTCAAGACGGTGGATTTCTCCTTCAATTCCTTCAGGGAGTTTTAGGGATTCCTTATGTTTTGTTTTATCTTTTCTCTTGAGATGTTTTCTATATTTATTATGAACTAAACCCTTCAGATACCTGAAGGGGATGAAACCTAGATGAATCTTGTTATTGATTTTTGAATTATATGATAAATACTTAATTTGTTCTTAATTATGAGTGCTTAATCCAAATTTGATGTGCTTAGGTGGAGGAGGAATAGACCCTGCTTAAGAATAGATCTAGCATAATTAAGCGGAGTTGATCGCACGCCTAGGGATAGGGTGACGAGATTTTGCTGGATTAGGGTGAAACCTAATATGGGAATCCATGGATTGATTTACTGCTATTCTAGGGGGTTATTATTCGAGAAAGATATTTTCGTTAATTAACCTAGGGTTAGACGTTATTCGCCTCGAGAGAGGATTTAATATACGTTAGGGAGTCCTACGGATCAAACTAAGTGAATGAATTGTATGGTTCGGTGTTAGATAACAAGTGAAGTCTAGGTGGATTCTTCCTGAAGGTATCGTCGTGATCAACTGAGTTTTCCTTCAAGTTATTTTCCAATTCATTCTTTTTGTCTTCGCATCTTTAGCTTAGTAATCGTTAATTTAGATTAAAGAAACTCCATTTTATTTTAGGCTAAATAATAAAAAGAAAATTAGTATTAGTACTTTTAGTTCCTTTGGGTTCGACAATCCGGTATTGCCTAAGCTATACTATTGTTCGATAGGTACACTTGCCTTTAATCGTTGTCAGAGTTAGTTTCCAGGTTCGATCTCATTCATTATAAATTTTAAAACTCGACACAGCGATCATTGCCCAAATCCACTCTACATGGACGGTAAACACATGCAAATGGGTCATGAAGAGGTTGTTTTTTATCCAATTGAAAATGGATCAATTGAAGGACAAGTCTGGTAAATAATTGGGTCACCAAAACGTCCAAACAAGGGAGAACAAGCCCAATTCAATATGACACTTGTGAGTAGCCCAGAAATCAGTTTTCGAGAAATTTATTGGAGGTCCTTATAGTTTCAAATGAATAAAAAATCAGCCTACAAGATTTGGCCTTGAAACCGTCCAACCCTTGCTTAATTCAAGCATGATTTTATGCTTGAATCAAGCAACCAACATCCATTCCCTTCCACAAAATATGGCCAGCCAAGCAAAGGAGTGAATGGGGGGATGTCAATGTAACTTTATTTTATATATAAAATTATGCATAATTTCCTTGGTCCAACTGCATTAAATAAAGTCAAAATTAATATGTAGAAAAAATAATTAAATTATGCATAAATTTAATATAAAATAACATAAAATTACATTATTCCTTAAATAATGTCAATTATTGAAATATAAATAAAATTCACTCAATTAGTTATCAAATACTCGGGATTAATATTATTTTTAAGTAAAAAGGTGTTATAAACTACTAAAAAAACTATATAATTTAGAGATTATAGACACTTGTATGTAAAAATAACTGTTAGTATAAGCAATTTGATATGCTCTGATTTGTATAAGTTATGTGTTATGTTACACTCCATATATATCTGCATATGTATTCATGCCATACACCCTATGTGATATGTATGAATGTTAACGTGATTTTGCATATGCATTCGGGTGGATTCTGATTTGATGGAGGAAGTGTTTTTTGGCAGTAATACTGCAATTTTGGTGGTTAAACAGTAATATCTGTCTGGCAGCTCAATTGCACTACTATGAGTGGCATACCACCACGACCCAGTGTGATTGGATGGACGGGCTCTTGTAGTCTTATTTGGTGTAATTGGTTGGACGAAGTTGGTGTGTAGCAGATGGGGGTAGGATCTGTGATTGTATCTGTATTAGAATTTGCGTTTGCATTTGTATCTGAATTTGATTGTGCTTAACTATGAATATGCATCTGCATCCGATTATGAAATACACCTGATTTTGTATAAGAGAATGTGTGAGATTTTTTATTCTGAAATTATGAATTCTGTTCTGATATATGATTATGAAAATATGATATTCCGATCATACATATGTTTTTGGTAATGTGTACATTATAAGTAAAATTTTTGTGATGGTATTCACATTTGTGTTTGTTATAAGTATGTGCTGTTTGTGGCCCGAGTCACACACTAGGCCTCTAGCTCACCCTTTTGTTTAATAAGTTTCAGGTGACCTTCAGACTTAGGACTTGGCGGTGATTCCAAAGCTCAGTTCACACAATTTTGTATAAGTGTATTTTGGATTTTAATTTTAAACTTTATGGTCTTTCGGATTTTAATTTGCTTTGGAATGTTAAATTTTGGTTTTGGTATTTGTTTTTGTGGACGTATTATTTATAACTCGTAAATGCACCCAAGATGACATAACTGACGGAACCTTAAGATTTTAAGAGATAAGATTTTTTAAAGTATTTATCCGCTGCAAGGTTTTGAAATAAATTATAACATTTTACAACTCAATTAGTTAAACATTCGAGATTGTTTTTATAAAACTAATAAAACAAGGTTTGCATTAAAGTGTTCACACATGATCTTTTGAATAATCGTGTTTTTGATAAATTAAATACTTTTATTACACTGAAAATAAAACTAAGTTTTCACTTAAGTTAATCGACAATGTTTTTACAAACGTTGTAACCTTCATAATCCGACCTTAACGTTTAGGCCGAGTTCGGGGTGTTACAGTTTGGGCTGTTTCAATATTGGATTCAATTATATGTGCTTATTGGACTTTTAACCCAACACTATATAATTTACTCCAACCCAATTCATGTTTTTTTCTATTTCTTAAAGTGAATACTATTTATAAATTAATTTAATAACATAAATGAATTTTCTAATTAAATAATTTTTTCAACCTAATTCTAATACCGTTGAAGTCATGACAGCTTTATCATAAAAGAATCTATGAGAAAATAAATTTAATTTCCATATTTAATGGATTCACAATGACTAAATAATTTAATTACATTTTCAAAATTCAATATTTAATTAAATAAAAATTCTAAAAACTTAAATTAATTATTAAGTAATTTCTATACTTAGTGAGAAAACACATTCATTTTTGAAAGTGACCCATTTCTCCAATTTTATCATTTCCATTCATTTCTGGATTCAACGAGCTTGTGGAAGGACCGATTGTATAACAACCTATTTTCAGTAAAATCAGAACAGTGGTTTCAGGACCACAAATCTGAAGTCAAAAAATTTATTTTAACATTATTTTAATATCTAAAGCATGATAGTATTAAAGTATAAAAATTTTGGAAAGAAATTTTACCGTTTGTATGCTCAATTTGTGAAAAAGGACTAAATCACGTAAAGTCTGAAAGTTGTGTTCTAATAGCTAAAGGTGTTAAATAGCTATAAAACTTTAAAGTGGAGGTCCTTGTATGGTAATTAGACCATTAAATGAGTTAGAAGATGTGCATGGATTGGTAATTTTGAAATATTTAAAGTTAGGTAAGGGTGATTTGGTAATTAGCCAATTAAAGATTAAAATAAAATAAAACAAATTGGCTAGCATCTTCATACATGAATGGACCAAATTTTACAGCAAGAAACACCATTGGAAAAGCTTGAAAATTTTGCAAAGAAAGTCTCTTGCATGTAAGTATTATCTTGTCTCGTTTTTATTGATTTTTATGTTTTTGGAATCGTTGTAGCTTAATCTAGCTAATTAGGGACTAATTTGCAAAATGGTTAAAAGTATAGGGTTTTTCCATGAAAGCATTTTAGTTGTTCTTGATGTATAATGGAAGAAAATGAATCCTTGTTGTTAATTAAACAACTTTTGTTCAGTGATTTTTAATGAATTTGTCAAATAGGGATTAAAATGAGAAATATGAAAAATATGTGTTAAATATGTGAAATTGTGAAATGTATGGGCTGTTATAGACTTATAAGATATTCGGCTAGGCTTAGGTGTGGTGAAATTACATGAATTTCATTTTTACAAGTCTAGGGACTAAATTGTAAAGAAGTCAAAAGTATAGGGACAAAATAGAAATTTTGCCATAGCATGAATTTTGGATTGAATTGAATAGAATAAGGTTTAAATTGATTAAATTTGATTATATAGATCAAGGAAAGCAACGTACGAAAATAGATTGGGTAAAGGACAAAGTTATCGATTAAACGATCGTTTTCTCGTCGTACGAGTTCAAGGTAAGTTCGTGTAATTAAATTGCGTATTTACATGTTTAATTTGAAAAATATGTATGCGAATGGTTTAATTATTATGTAAAATTATCGAGCGCATAACCGATGACGTACGAAGAATACAGAATCCTGTTTAAACCCTAGGAATTCGTAGGATACAAATGACATGTCATTAAGGTTACCGATTCTAGCTCTTATGAGCTTACCGATACTTAGCTCATATGAGCTTACCGTTATTCAGCTCAGAGGAGCTTACTGCTTATCACTCGTATGAGCATGCATGTACAAGAATTGACGGATATACAGTTCAGTACACCTCATGTGTACTACCCGCGTATCCAGCGATATTCTAAGTGGTTCAATGGGCATAGTATTATTACGAGATTTAAAAGTTCGGATACGAACTAGTACAGGTGTTTACATGGAAGTGATCTATATATGATATACGGATTTATGGTATAGATGTTACATGTACATGAAATTTAATAATTGTTGAATTCATACATGATTCTCGGTTTGTATAAGAATACATGGCTAACTTGGTTATTGATTATGTGATAGGCTTTGGCCAAATTGAATTGTGTAATGCTTTGACTTACTTACCTAAATTTGTGGTTAAATGGTAAGTTTAATTCTTTGTTATATGAACTTACTAATTTAATTGCTTACTCTGTTAATTTTTTCGTGTTTTATAGTGATTCGGAAGCTCGTTCAGATTGGAAGTTGTCGGAGATCGCATCATACTATCAAACGTTATTTTGGTACTTATAACTTTACATTTTTGGTTAAATGGCTTGTATAGGTCTTTTTGGCTAATGGAAGCCTATGTGTTTTATCCTGTATTTAGCCATTTGATTTGGCTCAAATTTGGTATATTTTGTTCTGTAAACATGTAATTAGCCTTATCGTATATGATTTACGGTTATCATGTGAATGCCTTGGTTGTGAATTAGTATTTTGGGTACCAAAAGGTTGAGATTATAAGTGGCATACATGTTAAGTTTTAGGCACAAAGATTGCATATATGTGTTTGACCATTTAGGTAGATTTTGTTGACATATTTGGCATGAGTTTAAATTGTCAATTGATGTGTTTATAAATATCATGGTTGTATGTGATGTTATAACATGTTATAAGTTTGATATTTGTTAGCTTTGGATTCCTACATATGTCATGGTTATATGCAAATTGATGTGTGTAGGTTGGTACCAATTTGGGTGAGAAATATGGCTTGGAAAAATGGTCTATTTTTTTCACACGGGCAGAGACACGGGCGAGTGTCTTAGCCGTGTGTGATACACGGCCAGGTGACACAGCCGTGTGTCCCCTGTAACTTCTATAGAAAGCAAGCTAGTAGCTTCACACGGTGTAGCACACGGGCGTGTGGCTTGGCCATGTGGCACAAGTCAGTATACCCTCCAATTTTCACACGACCTGGTACACAAACGTGTGAGGCCATTTCGAAGGGTACACGGCCTGGAACACGGGCGTGTGGTCTAGCCGTGTGACCTAAGTCAGTAAGTTACATTGGTAGGAACACAAGCTGGGACTCGACCGTGTGTCCCCAATTCGAATGCCCACATGGCCTGGCCACACGGGCGTGTGTCCCCTACACTTTGAAAAATTTCAATGTTTTCCTAAAATTTTTTTGAGTACTCGGTTTAGTCTCGGACCACTTTTAATGTCCATTTGAGGCCTCGAGGGCTTGTATTAGGAACCATATGATTGATTATGAATGGTTTTTGATTTGAATAAGAAATGTACATGAAATGTTTGATTGGTTGAGCTATAAGTCCAGTAATGCTCCGTAACCTTGTTCTGGCGTCAGATATGGGTTAGGAGTGTTATATTTATTGGTGAAACGCCCCAAAAATTTGAGTACTTATTTTTTCGTGTTTTTAGGTCAACTACTTGTTTGCTTCAGTGGTTAACTGATTTGGGTGTGTTTCGAAGTGTCTGAGAAGTCCTGAGTTTAATCTTGGGCTTGTGCAAAAAGTTTTATTTTTAGGGAATAAACCGTTGCCTATAGTTAGTAGGCTTTTAAATTATTGTGGGTAAAGCATGACATAAGGAGCTTGCTGGTCTAGGGGGTAAGTGGCGTGTTACCTAGGCAAGTGGTCTAAGGTTTGAATCTTGCTGAAAGCAAAGGAGTGTTTGTTTTGCTGCTGTGCCGTGGAGATGTTGAGTTTGACTGAAACACTGAAGTGGTTGAGGAGAATTCAAATTGAGTGGTTGAGGGGAGGTGTGATCAGGTGGAGAGATTTGAGGAGGGATTTTAGGAGAAAATCAAGGGAAGATGGGAGAGGGAATGTTATGCCGAAAGTGGACTATGGGCACTCAAGAATTCGGCCAAGAGTGGTATGCCTCATTTTGTTTTTCCCTTTGGCGTTTTTCTCTCTCTTTTGTTTGAAGCCGAATGTGGTAAGGGTGTTTGCACATTCTTCTGTTTCACTTTTTGACAACCTTTCTCTTTGGCTGAATACACCTTTTCTTTTCTTTTCATCTCCTCTTCTCTTCTTTCTCTGTGTTGGCTGAATATTGCCTCTTCCCAATTGGCACTGTGTCGGCCGAATATACCTTATTTGCCTCCTTCAATTTCTTTTCTTTCTTCTCCCTTAAACTGATTCTCTTCTTTCTCTCCCCCAAATGTTGTGCTATCGATTTCCAGTTCTGATCACTGTCGAAACCATTCCTCTTCCTCTATCGATTAACTTTGCTCCATTCTTTTCGGTAAGTGAGTATGGCACTCTAAGTTTTGGCTTTTGAGTTACTAAAATGGGGTTTGTTTAACTGTTTTTGATAGCTTTAAATCAAGGGTGAGGGGGTTGTGCTAGTGTCGAATCCTTTCACGATTCTGTGCTCTTGCTCTCTTTCGGTAAGTGCTATAGACGAATCATTATTCCCTTTCTTCTTCTGCCTTAAGTGGTAACTGATAGCAATTGTATGGCAGTTAAGGAAGGATTCAGGGAACTCCTAATCAATCGCTAAAGACTAGATTCGTGGGAATCACCATGGTTCAATTGAAGGTAACGCTACTCTATTCTATGAATGGATTGTTGGTTTCGGGTTTCTTTTTAACCGTAAAGTGAGACTGATGGTGGTGTTGATTGACCAATTGTAGGTTGGTGAGTGCTTGAGTGACTGTTCGTGACGAATCGAAACAAGGTGTGTAAACACTGCCCAAATCGTAAACCGGTAAAAGCCGAAAAAGTATGATAATTGACGCTACACGAGCGTACGCTCGCTCGTGTGGTAATCTCAGTGCATAACATGTGGGCGTTAGTCTATCGAGGCCACCATGAGCGATTTCGTGGTCTCAGGCCATTTTGGGCCATGTTGCGCCGAAATGGGCCGTGTGGGCCCAACGGGCTTGTGCGCCCCACTTGGGTAAATTGCATAAACGTGTGGAGAATATTGGGCCAAAATGTGTAAATTACATGGCCGAGCCCATTTCTGGGCTATATGGGCCACACGAGCGTATCACCCCACATGGGCCCGCATATTGGGCCTTGGGCCCATTTTCACTGTTTGACTGTTAAGGTTGCACGGGTTACCCGAGACGACTGTGGACCAACTAATGGGTCGGTAAGTATACCTAGACCCCAAACTGATAAAATGACTGTTATGCTCCTATGTTATGCATGATTGTATATAAGCATGCCATGATATATATATATATATATATTGCATCCATGTGTGATATGTTGCATGGGATGGGACTATTATGATTGGAGGAAGTGTACTGTACTGGCAGCCCTGTTGCAAATATTGTTTATTGTTGCAACCGGTGCTAATTTTGGAGTGTAGGGATGGGTGGGTGATTTTATCCCCACATGGAGTGTTGGGCTGGACGGAGTGGAGTGTAGAGGCTGGTTGGGTAGGATTTCTGATTGTATGCCTGAACTATTACTACCACTGAAATAGGCTAAGGCCCACACTGATACTGATACTATAATGGGCTAAGGCCCAACTGAACTAAACTGTTATTGATTTGGGCTTAGGCTAGACTGTGCTTGCTTACGACCAGATTGGCCATTTTGCTTATATGGGATTACACACTGAGTTTTCTAAACTCACCCTTCTGTTTATCTGTACAGGTATTCCCTAGTCTTAGGCAGATCGGTGCTGCGAGGGATTCGGAGGTGGCCACACAATCGCACCTATTTTTATATTTGAGTTTTATTTCCAATAAATTTAATTTGGGTATTTGTTTTGTAATATGGCCTCTTTAAATTTCAACTTTTAATTTGGGATTTTACTGATTTCAATTTACATTTGAATAGTAGTAAGACGTAGTATTTTTTTCAAAAGATAATTGTTTTTTTCAAAACACCACGTTTCCATAACTTACTATAAAAGCTTTCGCATCAAACATTGTTTTAAAGTATAGTAACAAACTAATATGATCAAAGTTCTACTAAAAACAATTTGAGTTTTTAAAAGATCAAGATACCCTAAATTTATGTTAAGATTCATAAACGAGATTTAATAATGAGCATGGATTTTCCAAAGAAACTATGTTTTCGAAAAACACTTCAATGTGATATCGCCAGATTCGGCCATAACGTTTGGATCGGGTTTGGGGTGTTTGTAATATCCCGGGTTAGGGGGCTATTTTGGTTATGGCTTTGTTTGCATGTGTCTGGTGTGCTATGTTGTTGTTCTTGATGTTTTGGGGCTTAGTTGTGAGCTAGGTGTAAGCCTGAGTGGTATGAAAAATCTTTGCTTTTGGGCTTAGGTGAGAGGAGCTGAAGAAGCTGGGGTTTTAAGTATTATTTGGCGAATTGTAGCACAAGAAAGGAGCTGGTGGAGTGGCAAGCTAGGCGCCACTTGAGGCTTGTGTGTGTGACGCCACCTGCAGGGGGGAGGTCTTGTGTTCAAGCTGCAGAGTGCTCTCATTTTGCTCCCATTTTGACGGCATGGAGGGGAGAAGTTGTAGGCAGTTCAAACTCTGCCTAAGACCAAGTCAAATGCTCAAATGGTGGGTGGAGAGTGATTTGTGGGGGTGGACTAGTTCAAACTAGTTTGAAGTTGTGGCTTGGAGTGTTTGGGGGAGTTGTGGCCGAATTTTTGGAGAGATTTTGGGGGAGTGGCCGGTTGGTAGGTGTAGTGGGAGTGTGCCGAGTTTCACCTTGGCATTTTGGTGTTTTCGGTCAAAAGTTTAGTAAGCCAAAGTTCTTTTTCTTTTTTTTTGTCAATAGCCTAAGCCGAATTTCAGGAAAAACTCTTCCATTTTTGCTTCTTGAAACCGAAACCTCAAACAACTCTACTTGCCAAATTTTTGCACTTGTGTTTTCTACGTTTTGTGTTGTGCCCGAATGCTCTCTTCCATGTTCTTCTTCTTATTTTCATTTTGTGTAAACCGAAACTAGCTATCCTCTCCTTCTCATATTTTCATTTTTACAACTCTTGTGCCGAATTCACATTTCTTTCTTAGCCGAATTTTGCATTTATTTCTTTCCATTTCACTGAGCCGAATCCTTCTTCAACCTTTGCCGATTTCTCTTCTCCTTTTGAACCAAATTTCTTCTTCTTTTTACCCTCAAGAGTCAAGCGAAATCCTCTTTTTCTTCTTGTTTAGAGTGTTAGCCGAATCTCCCCTCTCCTCTTAAGTTGCACTTTGGCCGAATATTAGAAAGGTGTTGTTCTCGTTCTCTTAGTTCCAATTGTTAGAGAAGGTAAGTACTTGGCCGAATGGTTATTTTCTTTCTTCTTGTTCTTTGTCGACTTTGGTTTGGTTAGAGCCGATTTTGGCTCTTGATGTAAGGAGTTAACCCCTTGTGATTAAACCGATTTCATTATAGGACATCCGAATTTTGGGAAGCAATCGAGAGGAGCCTTCTTTCTCTGTCAATCGATTGGTAAGTGGTGGTAAGAGTGGGTTCTTTTAGTCTATTCGTTTAGTTTTCATTAAGCCAAGTCACTAAAGGATTAACCGTTTTCATTTTAGGGTGTGGTCGATTGGAAAAGGAACCATTGTTTGGTTTGGGTTTGGTAGGAAACCAAACCATTTGCGAGGTAAGGGTTTAAGGTTAACCCTTTGGTTTATCTATTCTGGCCGAATGGTATAAGTGCTAACCTATGTTTGGCCGACTATAGGAGCAAGGTATTCGAGGGATTTAGATCGGTTCGTTGAGTTTAAGCTTGCGTTTTAACAGGTGTGTAAACCAACACACTATCTACTTAGTGATATGTTTAATAGCCTGATTGCCTATTAAGACCAAAACAGTATGATGATTGATATGGGACCCAATGGGGTATGTGTACGGATCCGGGTAAGTCTGTTTCATTGCGAGTTCTATTAATGGTATATGCTATCATGATTGCTGATGTATGTGATATGAGATGCGATATTAAAACATATTAGCATGACTGCATGATTTACATGATTTGCATCAGTATGACATGTATGGGTGATATGAGAGGAGGGGGAATATGATATCCGTGTCTTTGGGACACCAGAGGTTTGGCACCTCCAGTGGTTTGGTACCACAGATTGATTATTGTGACTTTGGGTCACCAGAGGTTTGGCACCTCAGCGTCTTGTCCCAGTGGCTTAGCACCACAGTGGGTTGGCCCCACCGTTGATATTACGGGATTGACGCCAGTGATTTGGTATCACACGATGGGTTGGCCCCATCATTTGATTCGTGACTACGGTCACCAGTGGTTTGGTATCACACTTGTGTCTTTGGGACACCAGAGGTTTGGCACCTCATAGCGACTCGTCCCTGTGGTTTAACACCACCGTGGGTTGGCCCCACTTTTGAGATACGGGATTGTCGCCAGTGATTTGGTATCACACGTGGGTTGGCCCTACAGATGGATTATATCGTGACTTTGGGTCACCAGTGGTGTGGCACCACATTGATGGATATCGTGACTTTGGGTCACCAGTGGTTTGGCACCACCAGTGGTTTGGTACCACACGGGGTAGAAAAGGTGTTGTGGATGGTTAGGATCGGGTGCACTAATTGTATTGTTCTGCTATGATATGTGTTGGTATGTTGCATTATTCGGGGGGGGGGGAGGATTTATATACTGAGTCCTGCGACTCACCTCTTTCCCTTATCATTTCAGGTGACACTTAGATCGCGGACATGGAGCCGGAATGGACTCGAGGTGATCATGCCATGAATAAACATACGGATTTGCTCTGACTTTTAAAACTTGGTACTTTATTTCGTTTACTTTCATTTGGTTTTGTTGGGTTTGTAAAGGCCTTTTAAACTTATGTTTTGTTATGTTTATGCTTGGATGTGTTCTCAAATATGCCTTAACAAATTATTGGGTTAAAATTTGCTAAAACTTGGAAAGAGAAGGTTTTTCAAACTACCACACGATATGTTTTAAACTTTACCATCGGGTATCACGCTGCAAATCAAAATGATCGTAACTCAAATGTTTCCAAACTTGAATTCATTTTCTCACTAAGTCCAAATTGTTTTTAAGCAACAAAAAGGAAGTATTTGGATTTCTAAATGATATCAATTTCTTTTACTTATGGATTCAGTTAAGTTTTCAAAATTTTCGGATTTTCAAATGCACCATCGGCTTTTAAACAATCATGCCCAAGACTTCTACAAGTACAAAATATAGCAAAGTATTTTTATCAAACTTTTAAACGGGAACCTATCCTCTCAAATACGTTTTTCCCCGTAACATACCAGATTTGGTCGTGGTGTATTGACCGGGTTTAGGGTGTTACAATTGTGGTATCAGAGCTAAGTTCAAAGGCTCGGCTGTGGGCCTGAGGACCGAAATGTTTTCAAAAGTCTATTTTAAGTGTTCTTGTTTTGAAATATATGGTTTGAAAGGCATGGCACCGAGTCTCCGGCACCAATCCGCCCAGGTAAGTACCCCTTACTATTGCTTGTGATTTTGATGTTGATGGGATTGGATGATTAGCAATAGTGGATTACCTTAGAAACTGAAATTGATAGGATTCCATGAACTCGCGAAAACAAAGCTTCTTTAATAATCATAAGACTTTGCTTTTAAACAGTGGAATAATTACTGATGCATAAAACTCCTAAATCAGATACGTAGAGATTTTAGTCATGAGTGCTCGAGGTGGACGCGGTCGTGGATGTGGTCGTGGTAGGATGACAGTTTCTGAACCCGTAGGATCTGGTTAGGGGTCAGAGAATGAGATACCGGTACCGCCACTAGCTGGAGGTGGTGAGTTTCAAGATCAGACTGGGGATGACGCAGTGTCGCAGGCGATGCTGCGAGTTTTGGAAAGGGTAGCTGGAGTAGGTGGAGGCGCAGAAGCTAGGAAATCTGTGCCTGAGCGACTCCGGGCGAACGGGGCTGAAGTTTTCCGAGGTGTTTCTGGTGTTGCTCCCAGCACGGCTGAGTATTGGCTGGAGGCGACAGAGCGGGTTATGGACGATTTAGACCTGACTGCTGAGGAGAAGCTGAAGGGCATAGTATCGCTTCTTCGGGATGAGTCATACCAGTGGTGGCTCACGGTTCGGGACAGTGCTGCGACGGAAGATCTTACTTGGGATTATTTCAAGGCTGCTTATCAGAAAAAGTACATTGGAGCTAGCTACATCGACGCGCAGCGAAAAGCATTCCTGAGGTTGGTCCAGGGGAGTAAGTCTGTGTTAGAGTACGAGGCAGAGTTTTTGAGGCTGAGTCGGTATGCTAGGGGTATGGTGACTACTGAACACGAGAGGTGTGTTCGTTTCGAGGATGGTCTGAGAGACGAGTTGAGGTTGCTGATTGCTCCACAGCAGGAGCGTGAGTTTGCTGTCCTGGTTGAGAAGGCTAAGGTAGCCGAGGGAGTGAAAGAGTCTGTAAGGCAAGGTATGGATAGGAACAGGCATAAGAGGAGTTTTGGATCTTCTGGGTCGTCAGGTAATCCTCAGAAAAGGGCTAGACAGGGTGGGCTGAATCAGTCTGGTAGGATTGTTGCTGCTAGTCAGGGACCGCCGCAGTGTAACCGTTGTGGGAAATCTCATTGGGGAGGATGCTGGACCGGTGGAAAAGGGTGCTTTGAGTGTGGCTCTTTGGATCACCGAGTGAGGGACTGTCCGCGTAAGTTGGCTAGGATTCAGTCCGAGGGTCAGGGCCGTACTTAGTTCAGGAATAATGGACCGCCACCGCAGAGGAGTCGTGGTAATGGCAGAGGAGGTAATGGTTCTGGTCGGGGCCGTGGAGCACCGGGCAGAGGTGCAGGTAGTTCTGAGGCGAGACAGCCTGGGTTAGTGTATGCAGCGAGGCACCGAGAGGAGGGCGACGTACCGGATGTCATAACCGGTACGTTTTTGATCTTTGGTACTCCATTTACTGCTTTGATTGATGTGGGTTCGACTCATTCTTATGTTGCTAGTAGTATAGTAGAGACCATGGATTTAGACTCTGAAACTACTTCTAGGCAGATGACCGTAATTAGCCCTCTAGGTCACTCTGTAGTTGTAGATAAGTTGTATAGAGATGTACCCCTAGAACTCCAGGGGGTAGTGTTTGTGGCTGATCTGATGGAACTGCCGTTTGGGGAGTTCGATCTGATTCTTGGGATGGACTGGTTGGTTAAGTACCAGGCGAGGTTGGATTGCGCGGCTAAGCGCATGATTCTAAAGACGTCTGAGGATGATGAAGTGGTTATGATAGGTAATAGGAGAGATTACTTATCTAATGTGGTATCTGCTCTGAAGGCTGAGAAAATGGTCAGGAAGGGCTGTGAGGTGTATGTGGTTCATGTGTATGCCTTGGAGGCTAAAGAGTCTGCTGTAGAGAAGGTTCGGACAGTTAGGGAATTTGCTGATGTGTTTCCTGAGGAGCTTCCGGGTTTGCCACCGGATCGTGAGGTAGAGTTCGGGATAGATTTGTTACCCGGAACCGCGCCGGTGTCTATTGCTCCGTATAGGATGGTGCCAAAGGAGTTAGTGGAGCTTAAGGCTCAGATCCAGGAGTTGTTGGATCGAGGCTTTATCAGGCCAAGTGTTTCATCTTGGGGTGCGCCGGTACTCTTTGTTAAGAAGAAAGATGGTACGATGCGGATGTGTATAGACTACCGCCAGTTGAATAAGCTGACGATCAAAAACAAGTATCCGTTGCCACAGTAGATGAACTGTTTGATCAGCTGAAGGGTGCAGCGGTATTCTCGAAAATCGATTTAAGGTCTGGGTATCACCAGTTAAAGGTAAAGGAAGCGGATATCCACGAGACAGCGTTTCGGACTCGGTACGGGCATTACGAATTTCTGGTAATGCCGTTCGGGTTGACTAACGCGCCGGCAGCATTCATGGATATGATGAATAGGGTGTTTCAGCAGTATTTGGATCAGTTCGTTGTGGTTTTCATAGACGACATCTTAGTATACTCAAGGACAGAAGAAGAGCATGATGCGCATTTACGAGTGGTGCTACAGATTTTGAGGGAGAAGCAGCTTTATGCTAAGTATAGTAAGTGCGAGTTCTGGCTTAGAGAAGTGACTTTCTTGGGTCATGTAGTGTCAGCTGAGGGGATTAGAGTGGATCCTCGGAAGATTGAGGCAGTTTTGGATTGGAAGCCGCCTAAGTCAGTGGCTGAGATTCGGAGTTTTCTGGGTTTGGCAGGATACTACCGAAGATTTGTCGAGGGATTTTCGTTGATCGCAGCGCCGATGACCAAGTTGTCAAGGAAAGGGATTCCATTTGTTTGGATTGAGAAATAGCAGGAGAGTTTCGACAAGCTTAAGAAGATTCTGACAGAAGCTCCGGTTTTGATTCAACCTGAGGCTGGTAAGGAATTCATAGTATACTGCGATGCATCACATACGGGATTGGGTTGTGTGCTGATGCAGGAAGGTAAGGTTGTGGCTTACGCATCTCGGCAGTTGAGGCCACATGAGGTCAATTATCCGACGCATAATCTGGAGTTAGCGGCTGTAGTCTTCATTTTGAAGATTTGGAGGCACTACTTGTACAGAGAGAGATCGATAGTCTACACAGATCATAAGAGTCTAAAGTATCTTTTGACTCAGAAGGATTTGAATTTGAGGCAGCGCAGATGGGTTGAGTTGCTAAAGGACTACGACTGTTCGATTGAGTATCATCCGGGCAAGGCTAACGTGGTAGCAGACGCGTTGAGCCATAAGGTTGTTTCGGACTTAAGAGCGATGTTTGCCCATTTGAGTTTGTACGACGACGGGAGTATTCTGGCAGAGTTGCAGGTTAAGCCTACTTGGGTTGAGCAGATCAGGGAGAAACAGTTAGAGGATGAGGTTTTGAGTGCACAGAGGTTGCAGGTGCAGGTTGGTGGGTTGGAAGGTTACAGTTTGTCTAATGACGGGGTGCTGTGTTTTCAAGGAAGAGCTTGTATGCCCAAGGATGTTGAGCTGAGGGAGAAGATTCTTCAGGACGCACATAGCAGCCCATATGCTATGCATCCTGGGGGTAGCAAGATGTATAAGGATCTCAGAGAGCAGTTTTGGTGGCCAGGTCTGAAGAGAGAAGTGACAGAGTTTGTAGGGAAGTGTCTGACATGCCAGCAGGTTAAGGTTGAGCATCAGTTGCCGTCAGGGTTGCTTCAGCCAGTGAAGATTCCTCAGTGGAAGTGGGAAAGGATAACCATGGATTTCGTCAGTGGATTACCTCTTACGCCAAGCAAGAAGGATTCAGTTTGGGTAATTGTGGATCGGCTGACTAAATCAGCTCACTTTATTCCGGTGAGGGTTGACTACTCACTTCAGAGGTTGGCAAAACTGTATGTGTCAGAGATAGTGAGGCTGCACGGTGTGCCAATATCGATCATCTCGGATAGGGATCCCAGATTTACGTCAAGGTTCTGGAAAGCGTTGCATCAGGCTCTGGGTACGCGTTTGGATTTCAGCACGGCTTTTCACCCGCAGTCTGATGGGCAGTCGGAGAGGGTTATTCAGATCTTAGAGGATATGCTGAGAGGTTGTGTTCTGGATTTCAGGGGCAGTTGGGAGGAGTTTTTGCCGTTAGCTGAGTTTGCCTACAACAATAGTTACCAAGCGAGCATCAAGATGGCACCATATGAGGCGTTGTATGGTAGGAAGTGTCGCTCACCTACATGTTGGACGGAGTTGGGTGAACGTCAGTTGTTGGGACCCGAGTTGGTTGCTAAGACCGAAGTCAAGGTTAAGTTGATTCAGGCTCGATTGAGGGAAGCTTCGGACCGGCAAAAGTCTTATGCCGATCTTAAGCGGAGAGACATAGAGTTTGCTGTAGGGGATCAAGTTTTTCTGAAGGTCTCGCCATGGAAGAAAGTGTTGAGGTTCGGAAGGAAAGGCAAGCTAAGTCCAAGATTTATTGGGCCGTATAAGGTACTGAGACGAGTGGGACCAGTAGCTTACCAGCTTGAGTTGCCAGCAGAGCTAAGTCAGATTCACGACGTATTTCACGTTTCGATGCTTCTGCGTTATCGTTCAGATCCATCGCACGTGGTAGCAGTGGAAGAGATCGAGGTAAATCCAGATTTGACCATGGAGGAAGAACCTGTGCAGATTCTAGATCGGGATGTGAAGGTTCTGCGTAGGAAGTCTGTGCCTTTGGTTAAGGTACTATGGCGGAATCATGGCGTGGAAGAAGCTACGTGGGAACCCGAGGATATGATGAGACAGCAATACCTGCAACTCTTCTGAGGTAGAACTGTATTATCCCGGGTTAGGGGGCTATTTTGGTTATGGCTTTGTTTGCATGTGTCTGGTGTGCTATGTTGTTGTTCTTGATGTTTTGGGGCTTAGTTGTGAGCTAGGTGTAAGCCTGAGTGGTAGGAAAAATCTTTGCTTTTGGGCTTAGGTGAGAGGAGCTGAAGAAGCTGGGGTTTTAAGTATTATTTGGCAAATTGTAGCACAAGAAAGGAGCTGGTGGAGTGGCAAGCTAGGCGCCACTTGAGGCTTGTGTGTGTGACGCCACCTGCAGGGGGGAGGTCCTGTGTTCAAGCAGCAGAGTGCTCTCATTTTGCTTCCATTTTGACGGCATGGAGGGGAGAAGTTGTAGGCAGTTCAAACTCTGCCTAAGACCAAGTCAAATGCTCAAATGATGGGTGGAGAGTGATTTGTGGGGGTGGACTAGTTCAAACTAGTTTGAAGTTGTGGCTTGGAGTGTTTGGGGGAGTTGTGGCCGAATTTTTGGAGAGATTTTGGGGGAGTGGCCGGTTGGTAGGTGTAGTGGGAGTGTGCCGAATTTCACCTTGGCATTTTGGTGTTTTCGGTCAAAAGTTTAGTAAGCCAAAGTTCTTTTTCTTTTTTTTGTCAATAGCCTAAGCCGAATTTCAGGAAAAACTCTTCCATTTTTGCTTCTTGAAACCAAAACCTCAAACAACTCTACTTGCCGAATTTTTGCAATTGTGTTTTCTACATTTTGTGTTGTGGCCGAATGCTCTCTTCCATGTTTTTCTTCTTATTTTCATTTTGTGTAAATCGAAACTAGCTATCCTCTCCTTCTCATATTTTCATTTTTACAACTCTTGTGCCAAATTCACATTTCTTTCTTAGCCGAATTTTCCATTTATTTCTTTCCATTTCACTGAGCCGAATCCTTCTTCAACCTTTGCCGATTTCTCTTCTCTTTTTGAACCACATTTCTTCTTCTTTTTACCCTCAAGAGTCAAGCGAAATCCTCTTTTTTTTCTTGTTTAGAGTGTTAGCCGAATCTCCCCTCTCCTCTTAAGTTGCACTTTGGCCGAATATTAGAAAGGTGTTGTTCTCGTTCTCTTAGTTCCAATCATTAGAGAAGGTAAGTACTTGGCCGAATGGTTATTTTCTTTCTTCTTGTTCTTTGTCGACTTTGGTTTGGTTAGAGCCGATTTTGGCTCTTGATGTAAGGAGTTAACCCCTTGTGATTAAACCGATTTCATTATAGGACATCCGGATTTTGGGAAGCAATCGAGAGGAGCCTTCTTTCTCTGTCAATCGATTGGTAAGTGGTGGTAAGAGTGGGTTCTGTTAGTCTATTCGTTTAGTTTTCATTAAGCCAAGTCACTAAAGGATTAACCATTTTCATTTTAGGGTGTGGTCGATTGGAAAAGGAACCATTGTTTGGTTCGGGTTTGGTAGGAAACCAAACCGTTTGCGAGGTAAGGGTTTAATGTTAACCCTTTGGTTTATCTATTCTGGCCGAATGGTATAAGTGCTAATCTATGTTTGGCCGACTATAGGAGCAAGGTATTCGAGGGATTTAGATCGGTTCGTTGAGTTTAAGCTTGCGTTTTAACAGGTGTGTAAACCAACACACTATCTACTTAGTGATATGTTTAATAGCCTGATTGCCTATTAAGACCAAAATAGTATGATGATTGATATGGGACCCAATGGGGTATGTGTACGGATCCGGGTAAGTCCGTTTCATTGCGAGTTCTATTAATGGTATATGCTATCATGATTGCTGATGTATGTGATATGAGATGCGATATTAAAACATATTAGCATGACTGCATGATTTACATGATTTGCATCAGTATGACATGTATGGGTGATATGAGAGGAGGGGGAATATGATATCCGTGTCTTTGGGACACCAGAGGTTTGGCACCTCCAGTGGTTTGGTACCACAGATTGATTATTGTGACTTTGGGTCACCAGAGGTTTGGCACCTCAGCGTCTTGTCCCAGTGTCTTAGCACCACAGTGGGTTGGCCCCACCGTTGATATTACGGGATTGACGCCAGTGATTTGGTATCACACGATGGGTTGGCCCCATCATTCGATTCGTGACTACGGTCACCAGTGGTTTGGTATCACACTTGTGTCTTTGGGACACCAGAGGTTTGGCACCTCATAGCGACTCGTCCTTGTGGTTTAACACCACTGTGGGTTGGCCCCACTTTTGAGATACGGGATTGTCGCCAGTGATTTGGTATCACACGTGGGTTGGCCCCACAGATGGATTATATCGTGACTTTGGGTCACTAGTGGTTTGGCACCACATTGATGGATATCGTGACTTTGGGTCACCAGTGGTTTGGCACCACCAGTGGTTTGGTACCACACGGGGTAGAAAAGGTGTTGTGGATGGTTAGGATCGGGTGCACTAATTGTATTGTTCTGCTATGATATGTGTTGGTATGTTGCATTATTCGCGGGGGGGGGGGGGGGGATTTATACACTGAGTCCTGCGACTCACCTCTTTCCCTTATCATTTCAGGTGACACTTAGATCGCGGACATGGAGCCGGAATGGACTCGAGGTGATCATGCCATGAATAAACATACGGATTTGCTCTGACTTTTAAAACTTGGTACTTTATTTCGTTTACTTTCATTTGGTTTTGTTGGGTTTGTAAAGGCCTTTTAAACTTATGTTTTGTTATGTTTATGCTTAGATGTGTTCTCAAATATGCCTTAACAAATTATTGGGTTAAAATTTGCTAAAACTTGGAAAGAGAAGGTTTTTCAAACTACCACACGATATGTTTTAAACTTTACCATCGGGTATCACGCTGCAAATCAAAATGATCGTAACTCAAATGTTTCCAAACTTGAATTCATTTTCTCACTAAGTCCAAATTATTTTTAAGCAACAAAAAGGAAGTATTTGGATTTCTAAATGATATCAATTTCTTTTACTTATGGATTCAGTTAAGTTTTCAAAATTTCCGGATTTTCAAATGCACCATCGGCTTTTAAACAATCATGCCCAAGACTTCTACAAGTACAAAATATAGCAAAGTATTTTTATCAAACTTTTAAACGGGAACCTATCCTCTCAAATACGTTTTTCCCCGTAACATACCAGATTTGGTCGTGGTGTATTGACCGGGTTTGGGGTGTTACAGTGTTACATTTAGTATCAGAGCTATGCTTTAGTCGACACTCAGAGTAACATAGCGTATGTGAGTCTAGCTATACATGCCATTTTATTACCTATGATAGTGTGATGTCTCCTGACAGTTTAAATCATGTTTTCATATAGTAATGGATTCCAACCGAGCAAACTCCGATGATGTAGAAAGTAACTTGCCAGCCTTCGTTCGTGGAGCAGTGTCGTCTGAATTGAGACCCGTATCTGAGGGTCGTGGAGGAGAAGCTAAGGAAGCCTTCTTCAAAATGATGAATGATTGGTTCACTAAGTTTGTATGAACTAATCCGGCTTCTCAGCAACCTCCACCCCCGCCTTTTCCCCAACCAGTGCCCATAGCTCCTCAAGTTTTAGAACCTGTACGCATGAGCAAACTGCCTATTGATAAAATTTGAAAATATGGGGCCAAAGAGTTTAGGGCTACTGTTGATGACGATCTGGAGAGAGCCAAGTTTTGGCTAGAGAATACGATCAGGGTTTTTGATGATCTGTCTTGTACGCCAACAGAATGTGTTAAATGTGTTGTGTCTCTTTTAAAAGATGTTGCATACCAATGGTGGAGTACGTTAATTTTTGTAGTACTGAGGAAACGAGTTACATGGGAATTATTTCAGAAAGAAGTATGTAAGTAAACGATTCCTCGATCAAAAGCGTAAAGTATTTCTAGAGCTAAAATAAAGTCGTATGACCATATCTGAATATGAAAGAGAGTTTGTCAGAGTGAGCAAGTATGCCCGTGAGTGCATTCCAACCGAGGAGGTTATGTGTAAAAGGTTTAAAGATGGGTTGAATGAAGACATTAAGCTTTTAGTTGGAATACTTGAACTGGAAGAATTTGTTGTGTTAGTTGACGGAGCACACAAAGTTGGGGAGCTAAGTAAAGAAAAGAGAAAAATTGAATTTGAAGCTAGGGATTCGAGAAAGAGATTTACGGGAAAGTCTCATCAATTAGCATCGAAGAAATCTAAAGAACATCACTATCGTCCTATTGTTTTTGCGAGGCATTCTAATAGAGATAGAGATGTGAGACACTCTATTCCTAAACCTTCGGCTACATTTGTAGCGAGTGTGGGTAAAGTTAGAAATGCTAAACCCAAGTGCAAAAATTGGAACACACCATATTATGGCGAGTGTCGAGTGAAAAGTGGAGTATGTTTTAGATGTGGGTCCTTCGACCACTATATTAGAGATTGCCCTGAGAAGTCTGAGAAAGAAAAAGCTTAAATTGTGAGGCCGAGCAATACAGTTGCTAGAGGGAGACCACCATGAAATATTGGAAATATGAGTGGTAGTAGAGGTGCAATGAGATATTCTGCAGTAAGATTCGAGGCTTGGGCGCTAGCCAGAGCTTACGCTATTTGCGCTTGCGAGCATGCATCGGTGCCAGATATTATCACTTGTTCTTTTTTCTCTTTATAACACTGATGTAACTGCTTTGATTGATCCTGGATCAACCCATTCTTATGTATGTACGAAGTTAGTGTCTAGTAAGAGTTTACCGGTAAAGTCCACTGAATTCGTGGTTAAGGTATCGAACCCCTTAGGTCAGTATGTCCTTATTGATAAAGTCTACAAGAATTGTCCTGTGATGACTTAGGGTTACAATTTTTTGGTCGATTTGATGCTTTTACTATTTGATGAGTTTGATGTGATTTTGGGTATGGACTGGCTGACTTTGCATGATGTAGTTGTAAACTGTGGATGAAATCTTATTGTATTGAAATTTTAAAAAGGTGAGACTCTTCGTATTGAATCTAATGATTCGAGTGAGTTGCCTATTGTGATATCGGCTTTGTTAGCACAGAAGTATGTGAGAAAAGGTTGTGATGCATACCTTGCATATGTACTGGATACAAAAGTGTCTGAATTGAAGATTGAATTAGTGCTAGTGGTTTGTGAATATCTAGATGTGTTTTCAGAAGAGTTACCCGGGTTGCCACTGATTAGAGAGGTTGAGTTTGCAATTGAGTTAGTACCTGGAACATCACCGATATCAATAGCTCCGTATAGAATGGCTCCTACAGAGTTGAAAGAGTTGAAAGCTCAGTTGCAAGAGTTAACAGATAGAGGTTTTACACCACTGAGTTTCTCGCCTTAGGGTCCACCGATTTTGTTTGTAAAGAAGAAAGATGGATCAATGAGATTGTGTATCAATTATCGACAGCTTAACAAGGTTATGATTAAGAATAAGTATCCATTGCTGCAAATTCACGATTTTTTTGATTAGCTGAAACGTACTACGGTATTCTCAAATATTGATTTACGTTCTGATTATTATCAGTTGCAGGTTAAAGATTCGGATGTGCCTAAAACTGCGTTCAGGACCAGGTACAGACACTATGAATTTCTTATTATGCCTTTTGGATTAACTAACGCCCCGACAGTATTTATAGATTTGATGAATAGAATCTTTAGGCTGTATTTAGATAGATTTTTTGTTGTATTCATTAATGATATCTTGATATACTCCCGAGACGAGTCGGAGCATGCAGAGCATTTGAGAATTGTGTTACAGAACTCTGCCTAATAAACAACTATTTGCTAAATTTAGCAGGTGTGAGTTTTGGCTCCAAGAAGTTGGATTTTTGGGACACATTGTTTGGGCGGAAGGTATCAGAGTTAATTCGAGCAAGGTTTCAGCAGTTGTTGATTGGAAACCATCGAGAAACATATCCGAGGTTAGAAGCTTTCTGGGATTGGTGGGCTATTATCAGAGATTTGTAAAATGGTTTTCAATGATAGTTACACTGATGACTCGATTATTGCCGAAAGATGTAAAGTTTGAGTGGTCTGAGAATTGCCAACAAAGTTTTAACTAGTTGAAAGCACTGTTAACCGAAGCAACAATATTGGTTCAACCTGAGTTGAGTAAAGAGTTTGTGATTTTCAGTGATGCATCATTGAACGGTTTGGGATGTGTTCTAATGCAAG
Source organism: Gossypium australe (assembly GCA_005393395.2). Taxonomy (NCBI): domain Eukaryota; kingdom Viridiplantae; phylum Streptophyta; class Magnoliopsida; order Malvales; family Malvaceae; genus Gossypium; species Gossypium australe. The sequence continues at coordinate 20,301,938 of CM016615.1, forward strand.
AAGGCAAAGTGATAGCGTATGCTTCCAGACAATTAAAGCTACATGAAAAGAATTATCCGACACACGACTTAGAGTTGGCTGCTATTGTGTTTCCATTGAAGATTTGGCGACACCATTTGTTCGGTAAAAAATGCCACTTATTTGCTGAGCACAAGAGTTTGAAGTATTTGATGTCACAAAAAGATCTAAATTTGAGACAACGAAGATGGCTCGAACTATTGAAATATTATGAGTTAGTGATTGATTATCATCCGGGAAAAGCAAATGTAGTCGCGAATGCTTTGAGTAGAAAATCCTTATTTGCCTTACGAGTCTGATGATGACTTGATTTTAGCTGAGTTAAAAGCTAAACCGTTATTTCTTCAGCTAATCTGCGAAGCTCAGAAATGTGATAATGTTTTGCAGGCTAAAAGAGTACTGTGTGAGTCGACTTATGGTTCAGAGTTTCAGGTCGGACCCGATGGTTGTTTATTGTTCCGAGGTAGAGATTGTGTGTCGAATAATACAAAACTTATATAGAAAATTTTGCATGAAGCTCATAGTGGTAGCTTGTCTGCTCATCTGGGGAGTAACAAGATGTACTCGTTGTCGGGTATGAAAAGCGACATTTTTGGTTTTGTGTCCAGATGTTTGATTTGTCAACAGGTTAAAGCCGAACATCAAGTACCTTCAGGACTGTTACAGCCAGTGGTGATACTGGAGTGGGAATGAGATAGAGTTACGATGTATTTCATATCGGGATTACCCCTATCTCTGAAAAAAATGCTATATGTGTTATTGTTGATCGTTTGACGAAATCTGCACATTTTATTCCGGTACGTACATACTTCTCACTTGACAGATTAGCTGAGTTGTATATTTCTGAGATTGTCAGATTACACGGGTGCCAGTCTCCATCATAATTTTACATCATAATTTTGGAAGAAGTTACAAGAAGCTTTGGGTACTCGGTTGCATTTTAGCACCGTATTTCACCCTCAAACTGATGGTCAATATGAGAGAGTGATTCAGATTCTTGAAGATATGTTGCGTTGCTGTGTATTAGAGTTTGAAGGCAACTAGGAAAAATATTTACCGTTGGTTGAATTCGCATATAGTAATAGTTTTTAGTCGAGCATAAAGATGGCACTGTATGAAGCTTTATATGGTAGTAATGTTGAACTCCGTTGTATTGGACCGAGCTTAATGAGAAAAAGATACACAGATTTGATTTGATCAGAGAGACTGAAGATAAAGTGAAAGTGATACGTGATAGTTTGAAAACCACTTCAGATCAACAGAAATCGTATGCGGATTTGAAACGTAAGGATATTGAATTTCAAGTCGATGATAAAGTGTTTCTAAAAGTATCGCTTTGGAAAAGAATTCTCCGATTTGGTCACAAAGGAAAGTTAAGTCCACGATTTATCAGACCATACGAGATTAAAAAAAAAATTGGGCCAATGGCTTATTGACATGAATTATTGTCAGAATTAGAAAAGATTCATAATATGTTTCATGTATCTATGTTACGACTGTACCGATCAAACCCTTCGCATATAATTTCTCTGACAGAGATTGAGATTTAGCCCGATATGTCGTATAATGAAAAACCAATCAAAATCTTGGCTCGAGTGATTAAAGAGTTAAGAAACGAAAGTATAGCCTTAGTGAATGTTTTTTGGCAACGTCACGGGATTGAGGAGGCTACTTGTGAACCCGAGGAAATTATGATAAAACAATACCCTAACCTATTTTCTGGTAAGATTTTTGGGGACGAAAATTTCTAAGGGAGAAAGTTATAACAACCTGTTTTCAGTAAAATCAGAACAGTGGTTTCAGGACCACAAATCTGAAGTCAAAAAATTTATTTTAACATTATTTTAATATCTAAAGCATGATAGTATTATAGTATAAAAATTTCGTTAAGAAATTTTACCGTTTGTATGCTCAATTTGTGAAAAATGACTAAATCACGTAAAGTGTAAAAGTTGTGTTCTAATAGCTAAAGGTGTTAAATAGCTATAGAACTTTAAATTGGAGGTCCTTATATGGCAATTAGTCCATTAAATGAGTTAGTGGATGTGCATGGATTGGTAATTTTGAAATATTTAAAGTTAGATAAGGGTGATTTGGTAATTACCCAATTAAAGATAAAAATAAAATAAAACAAATTGACTATCATCTTCATACATGCCTGAACCAAAGTTTACAGTAAGAAACACCATTGGAAAAGCTTGAAAATTTTGCAAAGAAAGTCTCTTGCATGTAAGTATTATCTTGTCCCGTTTCTATTATTTTTATGTTTTTGGAATCATTGTAGCTTAAACTAGCTAATTAGGGGACTAATTTCCAAAACAGTTGAAAGTCTAGGGTTTTTCCATGAGAGCATTTTAGTTGTTCTTGAAGTTTAATGGAAGAAAATGAACCCTTGCTGTTAATTAAACAACTTTTGTTAAGTAATTTTTAATGAATTTGTCAAATAGGGATTAAATTGAGAAATATGAAAATTATGTGTTAAATATGTGAAATTGTGAAATGTATAGGCTGTTATAGACTTATAAGATATTCGTCTAGGCCTAGGTGTGGTGAAATTACATGAATTTCATTTTTACGAGTTTAGGGACTAAATTGTAAAGAAGTCAGAAGTATAGGGACAAAATAGAAATTTTTCCATAGCATGAATTTTGGATTGAATTGAATAGAATAAGGTTTAAATGGATTAAATTTGATTATATAGATCAAGGAAAGCAACATACGAAAATAGATCGGGGAAAGGACAAAGTTCTCGATTAAACGATCGTTTTCCCTTTGTACGAGTTCAAGGTAAGTTCGTGTGATTAAATTGCGTATTTATATGTTTAATTTGAAAAATATGTATGTGAATGGTTTAATTATTATCTAAAATTATCGAGCGCATAACTGATGATGTACAAAAAATACCAAATCTCATTTGAACCTTAGGAATTCGTAGGATACGAATGACATGTCATTAAGGTTACCGATTCCAGCTCTTATGAGATTACGATACTCAGCTCGTATGAGCTTACCATTATTCAGCTCAGAGGAGCTTACCACTTATTGCTCATATGATTATACATGTATAAGAATTGACAGATATACAGTTTTGTACACCTCGCGTGTACTACCCGCGTATCTAACGATATTCTAAGTGGTTTAACAGGCATAGTATTATTATGAGATTTACAAGTTCGTATACGAACTAGTACATGTATTTACATGGAAATGATCTATATATGATATACAGATTTACGATATAGATGTTACATGTACATGGAATTTAATAATTGTTGAATTCATACATGGTTCTCGGTTTATCTAAGAATACATGGATCACTTGGTTATTGATTATGTGATAGGATTTGTCCGAATTGAATTGTGTTATGCTTTGAGTTACCTAAATTTGTGGTTAAATGGTAATTTTAATTCTTTGTTAGACGAACTTACTAAGCTTAATTGTTTATTATATTTATTTTTCCGTGTTTTATAGTGATTCGGAAGCTAGTTCGGATTAGAAGTTGTCGGAGATCGCATCATACTATCAAACATTATTTTGGTACTTATGACTTTACATTTTGGGTTAAATGGCATGTATAGGTCTTTTTGGCTAATGGAAGCCTATGTGTTTTATCATGTATTCAACTTTTGATTTGGATTGAATTTGGTATATTTTGTTATGTAAATATGTAATTAGCCTTATCGTATGCGATATATGGTTATCATGTGAATGCCTTGGTTGTGAATTAGTATTTTGGGTGCCAAATGGTTGAGATTATAAGTGGCATACATGTTAAGTTTTAGGCACAAAGATTGCATATATGTGTTTGACCATTTAGGTAGATTTTGTTAACATATTTGGCATGCATTTGAATGGTTAGTTGAGATGTTTATAAATATCATGGTTGTATGTGATGTTATAACATATTATAAGTTTGATATTGGTTGGTTTTGAATGCCTACATATGTCATGGTTATATGAAAATTGATGTGTGTAGGTTGGTACCAATTTGGGTGAGAAATATGCCTTGAAAAAATGGTCTATTTTTGTTCACATGGGCAGAGACACGGGCATGTGTCTCAGCCGTGTGTGATACACGGCCAGGTGACACGGTCATGTGTCCCCTGTAACTTCTATAGAAAGCAAGCTAGTAGCTTCACACGGCCTAGCACATGGGTGTGTGGCTTGGCCGTGTGGCACAAGTCAGTATACCCTCCAGTTTTCACACGGCCTAGCACACGGCTTGGTACACGGGTATGTGAGGCCATTTCGAAGGGTACACGGCCTGGCACACGGGCATGTGGTCTAGCCGTGTGTCCCTAATTCGAATGCCCACACGACCTGGCCACACGGGAGTGTGTCCCCTACACTTTGAAAACTTTCAATGTTTTCCTAAAATTTTCTTAAGTACTCGGTTTAGTCCCGAACCACTTTTAATGTCTATTTGGGGCCTTGAGGGCTCGCATTAGGGACCATATGATTGATTATGAATGGTTTTTGATTTGAATGAGAAATGTACATGAAATGTTTAATTGATTGAGCTATAAGTTCGGTAATGCTCCATAACCCTTTGTCGGCGTTGGATACGGGTTAAGGGTGTTACAGATTGAACATATATATTTAAGGCTCAAATAGTTTATACTTAAAACTTTTTTTGCCTATTGACTAAAACTCATTTAGTCATGAAGACATTCCACTATAATATCATGACCGAGTTTTCCCTAATTACATCCCATTATGAAAGCTACTCAATCAATGCTCATCTAATCACCTTGTCATAAGTCTGTTACCTTAAGAGGATCCTTAATCTCTTTGGGATAAGTTTGTTCTCCCAATATGGTTATATTTTATCTCATCCTATCCATTACATTTTCCTTCATGAAAAGTCAATTACTATCAAATAGTAATTAACTCATTTATCATAAAGACAAATGACCCATAACCATGTTCACTTTTCACCTTTATTGTAATTCTATTGAGAGGATATCATTTACCTATATCTTGGTCTATGAATTACACTATAATGAATGATGCTATATACTGTAAAGGCCATATACCCAATGCACCAACTTTCCACTTTAGGTGGCCTAGAAGACTTAGTCTTGTTTCTCTTAGCATGCTTTCCCTTCATTTTACAGGAAGACGCAACCACTGAGTTTGTTTTTGCTTTCGGATTGGTTGATCACCATTTAATATCAAATCATCAGATTGTAACTTATTCATGAGTTGTGTAAGCAATAGATTCTTGGTCCTAAGTTTATATGCGACCTTAAACCTTGCAAAATACTTGGACAAGCTTTTAAACACTATATCTATTTGTGAGTTCTGGTCCAGATTGGCCACATTATCTGTATCCTTGGCAAAGAAACTCATAAGAGTGATGATATGGTATTTGACCGAAGTATTGGGTTTTTGCTAGGCATTCATCAAACTAGTTATTGTAACACCCCAAATCCGGCGTAAACGTTATGGTCGAATCTGGCGTGTCACATTGAAGCGTCTTTCGAAAATTGGACTTGTTGGTAAAAATTCATTTCTAAGTTTAAAACCCCTTTATTATTATTTAACAAAACATCTAGTCAAAGCATTTGCCTTATTATCTGCTATTTTTATAGTAGGTTGATTTAAAATCGTGGAAGCTTTTGAAAAATATAATGTTTAAATTTCGTGTCTTTGAATACGGTAATTATTTTGAAAATTCGTCTTCTCCTAAACTAGCAGTTTAAAATAAGTAAACAAAAGCCCCAATTAAAAATTTAAACAACATAAATGACCTTATTACATAAACAAAACCCAACGCAACTTTAAATTTAAATAAAAGCAAGTGTAGAATAGCTGCAGTTGTGTGGCCACCTCCGAATCCCACATAGCACCAAATCGTCTATTGTTGAGGATTACCTGTACAGTTAAAAGAAAATGGTGAGTTTACAAAAACTCAGTGTGTACTCCCCTATCATTCAGTCAAGTCAGTCAGTATACAACATGCAGTATTAGTCTGGGCCTGAGCCCTATTCAGCAACAGTATAGTATGGGTCCTAGCCCAATACTGTTATAGTGTGGGCCTTAGCCCAATACCATATCAGTACAGTGCAATAATGCAACCCATCCCAATCTAGCCAACACACCACTCCGTACCACCAACACACCATGTGGGGATAAAATCGACCCACCCAGCCAACACATCAGTATCACAAGAAAGCTGTTAGTAGTAGTATATGTGGCAAAGCCACCAGTGCAGTATACTTCCTCCATAACAGTATCCCAACTGCATGTAGTATGTCATGTCATAAATCATACGTATATGCAGAATGTCATACTCAGTAACAGTCATATACAAATCATGAACACATCAGTCAACCTACCTTTAGGGGCATAAAGGTCATTTCCATCCATTAGGGGTAAAATAGTCATTTCACCCTCTAAGGGTATTTTGGTCCTTTTACCTACTTTGGGGTCTCAGTGCAGATATCAACCTCTAGGGAGGTCCACAGTCACCTCGAGTGACTCCGGTAACCAAAATGGTCATAACAGTGTAAATGAGCCCATGGCACATTACTTGGCCCAAGTGGGCCCCCACGCTCGTACAGCCCGTTCAGCCCAGATGCCGCCACGGCTGTGAGACCTACATAGCCTAGTCCAGTATTTGCCACAAGTTGTGGATTACATCCGTGTGGGGTCTAGAGCCCATTAGGCCCACACGGCCCCTATTCGACCCAACGTGGCCCATTAGGGCCTAAGCCCATGAAAATGCTCATGGAGGCCTCTATAGTCATACGCTCGTGGTTCATGGGCTCGGTTTGACCAGACGAGCGTTCGCACGCGCATATGACCTCAAAGCTCAACCTTTCGGCTTTTCGGCTTTTGCCGTTCTTCAATCAAACAGTGTGAATACACACTTGTTTACGCAACCGCTCTACGTTTCTCAAGCACCCAACCTTGACTGAGTAATATGCGATCTACTCCTCTTAGATCGCTGACTAAAACGATCGAACGCTACTTGTCGACTTACTGCAATAACTACAGATCTCATCAGGTAGAATCATTTACAAGTGTCTTAAATCCATGAATATCAAACTTGCAGAAACATAGGGATATTCGGCCTATGTTAGAAAAAAAAACAAGATAAAGCTTTTACCTTGACTGAATGATGAACGAAAAAGGTTTTGATTGCTTCTGTCACTTGCACCCTTTCACTCCATTGAAATACCTAGTACCCAACAAACCACCACATCGCAAGGAAAAGACAAGAATTGCAACTAGAACACGTAAGAAGAAGCATTCGACTTTTAGAAAATATAGAAGAAAATGGATTTGAACACATAAAGAAATAACAGAGAATCAAATGAGGGAACTTATGAGTACCTATCGATTCATCAGAACTCTTGCAAGACCGAAACCACAACACCACAGTAGAGTACGGGAACAGTCGGCCAAAAACCTAAAAATAGAAGAACACCGAAAGAAAAATAGAGAAAGGAAGGAGGGATATACTATTCGGCCAGATTTGGGAAAAGAAAATGAAAACAAGGGAGAAAAGCAAATCAGCTAGGATAGAAACCGAAAAGAACCAAAAGCCGATAAATGAAAGAAAAGAAAATGAGAATTCGGCAGATGTTAACACCAAAATGTTCCTCCAATGCCGAAAATGACAAATATTTTCCCCAACAGAATTCTCAAAGCTAGAGTTCCCCTAAACGACACAACACTTCCTCTCAATCAAACTCCTTGATTTTCTCCTAGTATCTCTCCCCTTATCCCTCCTTGAATTACTCCACCGATTTCTCCTCAACTCCCCCAGCAACTCCCTTCAAATTCTATTCAAACTCCCCTTAGCTGTGTTTCAGTCCAACTCCACTACCTACACAGCTCAAGCAGCAAAATAAATACTCCATTGCGCAACCCAGGACTTGAACCTCAAACCTTACAGTTACACAACACGCCACTTTGCCACTAGACCACAAGCTCTTTTTGTGTCGTAAAACAAGCACTATTATTGACAAGGCCTACATACCAGTGTCCAGATTCATTTAAGAGCAAAACTATAAATTTCGCAAAAGCCAAGACTTGAACCCAGGCTTCTCAAACACTCCCATACACACCCAAATCATTTAGCCATTAAAGCAAACAAGCAGTTTGTGTCATATCATGCAAAAATTAAAGACTTAAATTTTTGGGGCGTTACAAATCTACCCTTCTTAATAATATTTCAGCCTCGAAATTTACTTGGTCAGAATAGATGAGGGTATTGCCGACGCATCTCCTCCTCAGGTTCCCACGTGCCTTCTTTTGAACTGTGATTATGCCAAAGCACTTTGACTAGTGGAATAGATTTCTTCATCAGTACTTTAACCTCACGGTCCAATATCTGCACCGGCTCCTCCTCGAAGGTCAAATCTGGCCTAACATCAATATCCTCGACTGATACTATATGTGTGGGATCAGAGCAATAACGCTTCAGCATGGAGACGTAGAACACATTGTGAATCTAGTCTAATTCTGGAGGCAACTCAAGTTGATAGGCGACTGGTCCCACACACTTCAGTATACGGTAAGGCCCAATGAACCTAGGGCTAAGCTTACCCTTCCGCCCAAACCTTAGTATCTTTTTCCATGGGGAGACCTTGAGAAATACTAAGTCCCCCACAGAATACTCAATCTCTCAGTGTTTAAGATCCGCGTAAGACTTCTTCCTATCAGATGCTTCCTTCAACCGGTCTCGAATCAATTTTACCTTTTCTTCGGTATCAGAAACGAACTCTGGCCCCAGAACTCGCTGCTCGCCCAGCTCAGTCCAATAGGTAGAAGTACGACACCTACGACCATCTAATGCCTCGTACGTTGCCATTTGAATACTAGACTGGTAGCTATTATTATATGTGAACTCTGCTAGAGGCAAATAGTCTTCCCAGCTACCTTAAAAATCAATTACACAACTTCTTAACATGTCCTCCAGTATCTGAATCACCCTCTCTGACTGACCATCTGTCTGAGGATGAAACGTCGTACTGAAGTCCAACCTAGTACCCAAAGCCTCGTGTAATTTCTTCCAGAACCGAGATGTGAATCGAGGGTCTCTGTCGGATATGATGGAAATCGGTACCCCATGTAGTCTCACAGTCTCAGCCACATACAACTTTGCTAGCTTTTGTAACGAGTAATCAATACAGACTGGTATAAAATGGGCAGATTTAGTCAATCAATCTCCAATAACCTATACTGAATCCTTCTTAGTAGGTGTTAAGGGTAGCCCACTCACAAAATCCATGGTTACCCTCTCCCACTTCCAAAGTGGAATCTTAACTGGCTGCAGTAACCCTGAAGGTAGCTGATGCTCAGCCTTAACTTACTGGCACATCAAGCACTTACTCACAAAATTAGTAACTTCGCGTTTCAGTCCTGGCCACCAGTATAGCTCATGAAGATCTAAGCATAACTTGTTTCAGCCAGGATGCATAGCATATGGACTACTATGCGCGTCCTGCAGTATAGATTGCCTCAGATCAAAATCCCTCGGTACACAGACTCTTCCACGGAAATACAGTACTCCTTTACTATTCAGCCCAAAATCTGAAGTTTCCCCATTCTTAACCTGTCGAAAACGAAGAACCAGTGACTCATCCAACAACTGTTTACCCTTAATCTGTTCAGTCCATGTCGATCTAACTTGCAGCTCAGCCAACAAGCTACCATCATCAAACAAGCTGAGAAGAGCAAACATTGCTCTCAAATCAGATACAGCCCTACGGTTCAGTGCGTCAGCTACCACGTTAGCCTTACCAGGGTGGTACTCAATTGAGTAATAATAATCCTTGAGCAGCTCTATCGATCTTCGCTACCTAAGATTCAGCTCATTCTGAGTGAGGAGGTACTTAAGGCTCTTGTGATCTATGTAGATAATACACTTATCACCATATAAATAGTGCCTCCAAATTTTTAGTATGAATACCACCGTGGCTAACTCCAAGTCATGAGTAGGGTAATTCGCCTCGTGAGGCTTAAGCTGACGAGACGCATAAGCAACCACCTTACCCTCCTGCATCAGCACACAACCCAAACTAACGTGTGATGCATCATTGTGGATAGTGAATTTCTTCCCAGACTCTGGTGTATCAAGATAGGGGCCTCAGTCAGAACTTTCTTCAATTTTTCAAAACTTTCTTGCTGCTTATCAGTCCAGTTAAACGGTACCCCTTTACGCAACAACTTAGTCAGAGGTGCAGCATCAAGGAAAACCCCTCAACAAAACATATATAATACCCTACCAGACCCAGAAAGCTTCGAATCTCAGATACGGTCTTAGGTGGTTTCTAATCCAATATAACTTCAATTTTTCGAGGATCAACTCTAATCCCCTCAGCAGATAACACGTGACCCAGAAATGTCACTTCTCGCAGCCAGAACTCACACTTGCTGAACTTAGCGTACAGTTGTTTCTCCCTTAAAATCTACAGAACAATTCGAATATGTGCATCATGTTTATCCTCGATTCTAGAATACACCAAGATATCGTCTATAAATACCACCATGAACCGATCCATGTAGGGCTGGAATACTCGGTTCATCAGGTCCATGAAGGCAGCTGGTGCATTAGTCAGCCCAAACAGAATCACTAGGAACTTGTAATGACCATAACGAGTCCTAAACACAGTCTTATACACATCAACCTCATTAACTCTCAGCTGATGGTACCCAGAACGAAGATCTATTTTGGAGAAAACCAAAGCTCCTCGTAGCTAATCAAATAAATCATCTATCCTCGGCAAAGGATACTTATTCTTGATAGTCAGTTTATTCAATTATCGATAGTCGATGCACATGCACATGGACCCATCCTTCTTCTTTGCGAACAACACTGGTGCTCCCCATGGAGACACGCTAGGTCGATTGAATCCTCGATCCAGCAGTTCTTAGATTTGAGCTTTTAACTCCACCAGCTCTTTTGGTGCCATCCTATAAGGAGCGATGGAAACTGGAGCTGTTCCAGGCAGGAGCTCAATACCAAATTCAACTTCGCGGTTCGGAGGCAATCCAAGGAGCTCATCAGGAAATACATCAGAAAAATCCTTAACTGTTCTTATATCTCCAAAGGAAGGACCCTCAGATTCAAATACATCAATATAGGCTAGAAACGCCTCACAACCCTTGCGAACCAGGTTTTCGGCCCTTAATACAGAGATCACATTAGACAGAAAGTCCTTTTTCTCCCCAATCACAGCCGTCTCCTCAACCTCAGTAGTCTTCAATACCATACGATTAGAAGTACAATCCAAACTTGCATGGTGTTTTACCAGCCAATCCATCCCCAAGATTAGGTCAAACTCACCAAACGGTAGCCCCATCAAATCTGCTGGAAATATAACTCATTGAACCTCTAGGGGCACATCTCTGAACAACTTGTCTACTCTTACTGACTGTCCCAGTGGACTTAACACAGTCATCTCATTAATAGTACTCTCACACATGATACCCAAGGTGCCAGACACAATGCATGTTATGTACGGATGCGTAGACCCTATATCAATCAGAGCAGTGTAAGGTACATTATGAATTAGGAATGTATCGGTTATAACATCTAGAGCGTCACCATCCTCTCGGCGACAAGCAGTATAGACCAGTGCTGGCTGCCTCGCCTCAATGTTACCAGCACCTCTGCCTGGCATTCCACGACCTCGTCCTACACCATTTCCACCCCTAGCTTGCCCATGGCCTCTCGGTGGCTGCTGACCGCCTCCCACTAGCTGAACATAACCCTGTCCTGCAGCTTGCATCTAAACAGGCCTCTAAGGATAATTCTTGACTTGATGCTCCATAGATTGACATCTGAAACATGCCCCAATCTTCTTCCAGCACTCACCCAGGTGATGTCTCTGACAATCAGCACAAGGCTGTGGTCTTGCAACAAGAACCCCCAGCTCGGACTGGCCCATTAAACCTGGTCTTCTTTTTAGGCCTTCTAGAAGAACTTGAGGGCTCTGAATCCCTCTTATATCTGCCCCATCCTTCTCACGGTTCTGGCGCTCAGAGTGCTTCACATCCTTGGCGATTTTTACCTTTTCTACTAGGGCAGCAAAATCTTGCTCCCTCTACAGAGCTATCAAGACTCGTAACTCATCTCGGAGGCCGTCCTCGAATCGCACACAGCATTCAAATTCAGTCGCCACAATCCCACGAACATAGCGACTTAGTCGCAAGAACTCTGCCTCATATTCTGCCAGAGTTCTATTCCCCTGGGTCAAGCTCAAAAATTCCCTTCTTCGGGCGTCCACATAACTTACGCCCACATACTTTCCTTGGAATGTCGCCTTAAAAAGTTCCCTTGTTAACAGGTAGGCTTGAGTACCCTCTCTCACGGTAAGCCACCACTGATAGGCCTCGTCTCGCAGTAAAGACACTGCACCTTTTAGTTTTTGTTCAGAAGTGCAGTCGAGGTCGTCCATTATTCTCTCTATGGATTCCAACCAGTATTTAGCCACATTAGGGGCTACTCCAGAAATACCCATAAAGATTTCCACTCCACTTGACCGGAGTCATTTTGAAATCGACCCATGGCCCACAGCACCAGTACTGGTTCCTACGACCTTTTCCAGAATGCGGAGCATAGCTTGGAATAGTGCATCATCCCCAGCCGCTCGATCGTACGATCCCATCTCAGTCACCGGTGAAGCTGGTGCCTCCCTAGCCTCAATATTTGGCATGTGGCCTGATGCCGAAGACCCAGCCCTAGCATTTCCCCGGCCTTTACCGCGGCCTCGTGTTCCCCTTCCGCGAGTACCTCTACTGCTCATATCAAATAACGTATTATCTGCTTAAGAAGTTTTATATATCAATTTGTAATTCCAGTAATTATTAACAGATGTCTTATGAAAAGCAGTAATCAGAGTTTTGTTTTCGCAAATGAAGGTCTCCCTACAGTTTCCAGTTTCTTACAATCTCAGTTTACTCTAACTAAACAGTTTCAGTACAGTCCTACTATCTATAGTAGTCTCTCAGTGTATTTCAGTTCAAGAAATCTACAGTACAAAGAAAACTTATAAATTTAGTGCTGGAGACTTGGTGTGCCACACTTGTAAACCTTCCAAAACACTTCAAGAACAGTTTTCCAGAAATTTCAAATATTTTCAAAACCCATTCCACAGCCAAGTTTTGCAACCTGGCTCTAATACCACTTAATGTTACACCCAAACCCGGCCTAGACGTTATGGTCGAATCTTGAGTGTCACATTGAAGTGTCTTTCGAAAATTGGACTTGTTGGTAAAAATTCGTTTCTAAGTTTAAAAACCCCTTTATTATTATTTAACAAATAATCTAGTTAAAGCGTTTGCCTTATTATCTTCTATTGTTAGAGTAGGTTGATTTAAAATTGCGGAAGCTTTTGAAAACTAGTTGATTCGTCTTCTGTGGTAATTTTGCATCTAATGGAGTTGTTAGTTGATCAGAATTAGCTAGATCTGAAGTTACCTTGTCAGATTTTGCAGATTCTGGTTCTTGTGAAACTGGAATTTCAACACTCGGTTGAACTTCCTTTGAGTATTGAGTGTCAACTGGCTCCTTCTCAACTTCGACGAAATTGGGCTCTAAAGTCTTTTCGCTCCTCAATGTCAACGCTTTACAATGCTCCTTCCCTGGAATCCTCAGATTCTCCATATCACTAGGTAAAGCCCCTTGTGTTCAGTTCCTAAGTTCAATAGAAAGTTGGCCCATTTGGTTTTCCAGATTTTTCAAAGTAGCTGCTTGGCTTTGAATTAAGGCATCATTCTTCACCATGTATGCCTTTAACAAATCTTCTAAGCCATTGGATGGTTCAGCTTGGGTTGGTTTTTGAACTTGTTGGGGAAAACTAGGTGGCTGGGTCGATCTAGGTTGGGTGTAAGTGTTACTGGTTCCAACCCCTTGGTTACTCCAGGAAAAATCTTAGTGGTTTAGCCATGATGGGTTATAGAAATTGGATTGCAGTCCTTGCCTTCCTCGATTTTGGTTCTGGTTACCCATGTAATATATGGATTCTAGGTTCGATGGACATTCTTCAAACATCCCCACAATAGACACAGGCTACATTTTCAAATTGATTCAGCGGTTGTGCTGCAAAATTATTAGACCCATTAGTAGTAAGATTTTTTAACATTGAGGGTATTGATGATACGTAACACCCTTTACCCGGGTTCAACGCCGGAACCGGATACGAGGCATTACCAAACTTAACTTACTTAAACATACAACATCGGGCTATAAAATTTCATTTCAACTTCAACTTCTGACTCATATTCATAACATCCTTATTATAGGCCGACGAAGCCCTAAACATACATGCGAAAGGTTTCAAAATTAAACCAAATACTTTTACGCACTTAGAAAACTTTTGCCTAACTAGGGCCACATGCCCATGTGGAGGAAGGGACACGCCCATGTTCCACACCCGTGGTCGACACTGACTTGCATCACATGGCCTATCACACGCCCATGTGTCTGGACGGTGGTCGACACTGACTTGCATCACACGGGCAGTCACACGCTCGTGTCCTTCGACCCTGTGGCGAATTAAATTCCAAAATTTAGGTGCAGACTTCACACAGCCTGGGCACACGCCCATGTCCGTGGCCATGCCTTCCACACGGCTCAGACACACGGCCGTGTCTCTGCCCGTGTGTTTACTATTGAGCATACTAAATTGGAAAACTAACATGAAGGAGACGCATGGCTCATCCACACACTCGTGGGATTGACCGTGTGTCACACACGGCCTAGACACACGCCCGTGTGCCTACCTGTGTGGAGTAGAACAAGGCTATTTGCCAGGCTCTTTTTATCACCCTAACTCATATAACATAAATTACATTCAACCATTAACCAAGCAACCTAATCACGCATCATACACTTTCATGAACAACCTCATCTTTTCATATATTAATAATAATGAGCCATCAATTATGGCCTTATACAGAAGAGTTCATCTCAAAAGAGCCAACACACTCGGCCAAAATAACAAGACATTCACTAACTCTAGCCCCTATACATGCCATACTCAAAATGCTAAGTTTAACTATACCGAAATGTGCTGATAGTGTGGGTGATCTTCCGATTATCTTCATATCCCGAGCTGGCTCTTTGACACTATAAAACAAGGGAAAAAAAGGGAGTAAGCTTTAAGCTTAGTAAGTCTACATGTAAACAATAAGCATCATACGATATGCTATTCAACCAATAACATTACATACTATGTAAAAACAATTCACATTATGATAAGCATGCTTACTCATCTCAACTCTTACCACATCCCAAACACATATCATATACATTGCTCACATTCAATTGTTCATATTCCCTGCACTTATCATCACAAAGCCACGTGTAAATTCACTTAGACAAGTTTCTCGATGAACCCCTCGGAATAATACAAGTACCCGATGGTTTCGCACACAGCCCACCATTAATCAATAAAGGGTGGTATCGCACACAACCCACCAACAATGATAATTACGGTGGTATCGGACATAGCCCACCAAATGAAAATATAAACGATGGTAAAGCACATAGCCCATCGTGAATAAATGATAAGGTGGTATCGTACACAACCCACCAACAATGATAATTACGGATATTTGTTTGTACTTATATTTCCATTCTGAGATTCATATGAGAATTACTCATTATCTATCATTTTCAATCAATTTCACCAATAGTTATTTTCATCTATACCATACATAAATAAGTAACAACATATGTATTAAAGATGTATTGTTTACACATAAACTTACCTCGGTGCAAAATGTGTTAACTGACGGTTTAGTCCGTAACCTTACCTTTTTCCTCAGTCAAGGTTGTTTCCGCGCTCTTCTTGATCTAAAATAATATAATTTACTCATTTCATCACTACAATAATCATGATACATCAAAATTTCCACTTAGGCAAAAATGACCATTTTGCCCTTATACTTTAGCAAAATTATGATTTTGCCCCTAGGCTCGTAAATCATTTTTCATCACATTTTCTCATTAAACAAGCCTAGCTAAACATTTATTTCTCTTACAACAATTCACAAAACCAATCATTTCATGCATTTATCACTCAATTGCAACCTTTACAAATAAGTCCCTTTTTAGGTGTTTTCATGGTAACACCTTTCACAAAAGTTATTCCTTAACCCACCAACATTCATTTTCTTTCATAAAAACTCAACAAACCGCATAAACACTCTCATGGCAAATCCCTAGTCTTTCAACCATTTTGCAAAATAGTCCCCTCGTTAGATAGCTTAAGCTTTGGGGGTTCCAAAAGTACAAAAATTATCAAGAAAGACCTCTAAAGTCACTTACTTGTAAGGAAATAGCTTGGATGAAAGTTTAAGCACCAAAAAATCTCTATTTTCTCTTAAATTTTCGATGGAAGAAGGAAGGTGAATAGTGAAAGATGATATCTTCTTCATTTATCTTATTTTAATCATTTTTAGCTACCTAATTTCACCAAATTTTTGACCAAAATTAATGCCTTTGTCCCCCTTGGCCTTCCATCACCTTTAGGGTGGTCTATTTGCACTTTAATGACATCCAATTTAATATTCCATAGCTATTAGACACTCCTAGTTTGTAAAATGAAACTTTCGCACTTTATGCGATTTAGTCCTTTTTCGAAATTAAGCATACAATTTAGGCTCAAAATTTTCATGCATCCTTATAATCATGCTATAACACATAAAAATTATATCAAAATAATTTTTTTCAACCTCGGATTAGTGGTCTCAAAACCACTGTTCCGATTAGCCCCAAAATTGGGCTGTTACATGATACCTGAGGTGCAAGTGAAGTAAGAGCGTCTACTTCATGTATTCCAGCAACTCATCTTCCTGACGCTACTCAATGATTTCATAAGCCTCATTATAAAATTTAGAAAGGAGAGCACCGTTAGCAGAAGCGTCCACTACCATCCTCGTGTGAGCATTGAGACCATTATAAAACGTCTCAAGTTGGATGCAATGTGGGATTCCATGATGAGGGAACTTTCATAATAATTCTTTGTACATTTCCCATGCCTCATACAAGGACTCATCATCCATTTGTTGGAAGGTAGTGATCTCATTCCTCAACTTAGCATTCTTGCTAGGCGGGAAATACTTCATGAGAAATCTTTCTGCTAACTCTTGCCATGTGGAAATTGAATTTGGTGGAAATGAGTTCAACCAGGCTCGAGCTCTGTCCCTTAGCGAATACAGGAACAGCTTCATTCGTAATGCGTCTTTGGGTACTCCGGCTAACTTGAAAGAGCCACTCACCTCCATAAACAGTCTTATGTGAAGATGAGGATCTTCGGTAGGCATTCCACTGAATTGGCCCACAGTCTGAAGCATTTGGAACATAACTACCTTCAGCTTGAATTGTTGTGCCTCAATTTCGAGTCTCCAAATACCCAGATTAAGATCATGAAACACTAGTACGGCATATTGTCTTAAAGCTCTATCCCTATCATCAGCAATAAGGATAGGATTTTGAGCAGGGTTTGCTTCGTTTCCTTGATTCAAATTTCCAAGGTTCATCTCTTCGGTCCTTCTCTGATTTGCTTGTCTTCTTCGCTGCCGAAAAGTTCTTTCTATCTCAGGGTCTACATGAAGTAAGTCAATAATTCAGTCAATACTCATAAACACTTGAAATAATCACAGAAAAATTAATTAAGTTAAAATTTAAACAGAAAATTAAACCAAAATGCAAAACTAACAAATTCATAAATAATAAATCTTAAAATAGTCCCCGACAACGACGCCAAAAACTTGGAACGAAGGAAATGTGCAAGTGTACACAATCGCAACAAGTTATAAAGTGACAAGTAAATGTCGAGTTATTGTACATTCAGGGACTATGAAAGAATTATTTATGAATGCTATTTAAAACACATTGGTGAAGAAAAATATTTTGTTTGAAGAGGGTGATTAAAAACAAAGATTTTAAACTAAGAAAACTAAATAAATAAATCTCAAATACACGATTTCAAAATACGATTTTAATCAAGATGACATAATTGTGTTAGATTAATTACATTTCTTAACTTAGAATTATTAAACTCATGTTTATATTGTTCCGAATAAATTCACGGCAACTCGGTAATTTGCTAACTTATGAACATACTCACCTACCAAAATCCATTCATCTCTTAACTATATCCCTATGTCAATTCAACCTATTAAACAAATCTTAATAGGCCAATATGTTATTGCACATACATACCTATTAAATCAAAATAATCTCTTGTACATATCCCTATGTCAATTCAAATGATTGATTAAATCTAATAAGCATATAAAAGACTATGTGAGGTAACAAAGTATCCCTACCTTGAAACAGATTAATCACAATAATCTTGCAAGTTATGCAAGGCAAATGTATTGTCAGATACCATTGCTAATTTAACCCTCAGCTACCTTAGATGATTAAACATGCACTGATTAAGTACTGTGTCCATTAATTACAATTTCAATCTATTTAAATAATTAATTCATTAGCTACCTCCCAATTGTAATGCAAGAATAACTTAGTTATGATTTTACTTAATCAAGCATCTTACTGAGGCCTATAATAACATAAACACAATTTTAACAATTTTAGCAAATGAAATGCAATCAACCTAACACGAATTAAATTTAAGCTAAATTGATTAAATTAACCATTCCAACAACATAAATATTTATAGATATGTTCATCATAACGACAAAAAAAAATTAAAGAGATAGGGAACAAGAATCAAATGCGGTGTTTTTCCGTGGCTTGACTAGTTTGCTCCGTTCTTCCTTCTCCGATTTCCTCGTCAACCAAGGCTGCTATGAACACTTAATTGCTGCTCCAAATGGCTGATGAATGCCCCTTTTCCAAGAGGAGAAATTGGCAAGAGAGCAAGGGAATTTGGAATGTAAAAGAAGAGAGAAAAGATGTGAATGCTTGAGATGTGTTTCAAATGACCAGCCTAAGGGGGTTTTTATAGCTGAAGAGGCTGCTAAAAATAGCTAAAATTATCAGCCAAAGAGCCCTCCCTTGGCCGGCCACAAATGTGGCAAGGTTGATAATTTCAACTTTGCTAATTTAGGCTTAGGGCAAATCTAGAAAGCCACCAATTGTGGAGGCGTTTTTTGAAACTTGAACAAGTCTTCAAGGGCCTCTTTGCAAGCTAAATAATCAGCCAAAAAGCTGATTTGGGTTAGCATATGGACGGTTTTTGGTTGTCCACTTCTTGGTCGGTTCAG
The DNA here is from genome assembly GCA_005393395.2 of Gossypium australe. Lineage (NCBI taxonomy): Eukaryota > Viridiplantae > Streptophyta > Magnoliopsida > Malvales > Malvaceae > Gossypium > Gossypium australe. The sequence goes on from CM016615.1 coordinate 20,321,157, forward strand.
TTCACTTGGTTCGACTCAACTGGACCACTTTTTCATATTTAATTAGTAATAATTTATTTAATCCGAATTAATATTGGATATTAAAATTAATTATATCATGAATTAATACAAATAATTGGACCTACTTAGGCTAAAAATTAATTCGCCTTGATACTTCAAATTGCTTCTTAGTTTTGAACTTCTAGCAGTGTCTATCGAGTCGCTTTTTTTTGCCCTTTGTGCAAATCTGTCAAAAAATGATCAAAATTAATCAAAATTAATTAAAATTCAACATGTTCATAATTTAAGTGAAATTTAATTATTTTATAAAAATTAATTATTTTTGATAAGAATTTTATCAAAACTTCATGAATTTAAGTTAAAAAGGGTATGAAAAAGTGTGTATATTTTTGTGTTTTCCAAAACCCTAGTGGCCACGAAACCACTTCGGAGCAAGCCAAAAAACGTCGTTTCAGCCATCGTAACAGCCCCAACCTTTGCAATGACAGAAGGGGGTTGGGATATGTTGCATTTCCCAAACCTTTTCCAGCAGCTAACACCCAAATCCGACAGTTTAGAGCACAATTGAGAATTTTTGAGAACAACAATTCACGAAAATAAAAGTAGACAAGACTCGAATCCCATACCTGTTTTGTGATCTACGACATTTCGACACCGATTTGACAACGAACGAGCGATTCTATAAATCCAAATGTAGCAAAACCCCTCCCCAAAAGAAACCAAAAAGAAAGGCCAAAAGAAAAGGAAAAGAACCTCCAGAAAACCAGGATAGAAAAGTGAAAAATAAAATTAAAGTAAATAAATAAATAAATAAATAAATATTATTACTAACTAAAAAAAAAACAAAACAAAATAATAAGGTTCTCTCAAAATGCGCACCCAAGGACTCGAACCCAGAACCTTGAGATTCACAACACACAACCAAACCACCAGACCAGTAGGCCCATTCTGTCACTTACACGCAAGACTAACCACAAAAGCACACCTTTCCTTCAGACCCTAACCACTAACATTAGAAATTCTAACCCCTGAAATCCGAGCTGTTACAATTTACCCCTCCTTAAAGAAATTTCATCCCGAAAATTTCCAACTAACAGAACAGTGGTATAATGCAAGCTACACCACCACACTCCCGCTGCGCACTCTAACTTGAGCAAAACCAAATCGAACCTAAGACCTCATACACATACCCTGAACATTTAACCACTAAAATAGATATATATTTGTCCTATCACACATACAAACATTATACAAACCGAATAGCCTTCAGTGTCATTCAAGTAAATAATACACATATTCAGAACAATCTACAACCATAACTATCTTAATGTCGTCGCGGACACTCCCTAACTCGATGCTCCATGGACCCACATCTAAGACACGCTCCCAACTTCTTCCAATAGCCGCCCGGATGGCGCTTCTTACAGTGCCAACAAACCGATACGCTTGCCCCATTACCAGAACCATTCGCACAACCACTACTAACACCCAACTGCGTTTGAACACACCTCGTAGAACGAGGCTCCAACCTCAGAGGACTGCGACCTCTTTTCTTCCCACAATCCATACACCTAGCTTGATGGGTTTCACTAGTCTCCCTAATCCTAGCCTTGAACACCTTCTCTAATACCTCTCTCACTATGTGAATCAATGCCTCAGTACCAAGCTTCGGGTTATCACTACCCGAAGTTGGCAAAATTGCACTATCCTCCAACTCCTGAACAGACACACGCCTCGGAGAAGCCGATGACTCCTACGATCTTGCTTACCTTCAAAATTCATATCAGTCTTGCCGCTAACTTAAAATATCTACATGTTCAGAAAGCCAACACCATTTAAATACATAAATCTATATTTCTAATACTACAGTTTCGAATTTCTACCTGGACTAGCATCAGAGTCTCAGACAGTTCCTTTCCATACAATTTTTCCCAAAGCACAAATTGTTTCAGCATATTGTGGTAAGGTTTTCTCAAAAATCCCTTTTAAAATAAACACATGCGCACATGGATACGTAAAAATACAGGTTGGGTTTTTGCAAACCTGGCTTTGATACCACTAAATGTAACACCCCAAACCCGGCCTAGAAGTTTAGACCGAATCCCGGATGTCACATTGATCACCGAAGTGACCGTAGGTAATTTTTTTTTTACAAGTGATTTATAACAACGAATCAAAACATTTAATCATTTAAAAAAAGGACAGTTAAATACGTTAAGTTTAGTGTATAATACGCGGTATTAAAAAAATTTAAAACTTATCTCAAAATCTGTACCATGGTATAATAAAACCTTACATTTCAAAACTATGAATGATAAAATAGAAACTGAACGTATAACGTTTACTAAATTTTCTACGAGACTGTTTGAGACCTCCGCATACTAAGCCCAACGTTAGAATTCAAAAGAGTACCTGAAATGGAAACATTAAGAGGGGTGAGCTTCACGAGCTCAGTGTGAGTTCGAAACAAGTCTAAAATAGAGATACAAAATTCAAAACAAGAGATAGGAATAGAGTATTCACATCATAAGCGCAACAGAATTTCAAACACACACGGAATCTGAAGTCACACTGGAACTGGTGCCCAAACAGAGCTTAACAATCACAGCACATTAGGTTCACATAAAAGTCTCGGCACAAATGCTAATCAGACAAACAAATCACAGATAACTAATCTTTCAGTCAGAACCCACAGATAGATACGAATGTACGCAGTCTAATAGAAACCCACCCATCCAGCCAACACACTTCTCTGTCCCACGATCACACCCCAAAAGAGTTGTTAAAGCTCATCCAACCAAACACACCAGTTAGGACCAAGTAGGCCCATCCAACCCTACACACCATATAGAGTCATCCCAGGTTGCCCGACAACAATGACTTATCAGAATACCATTGAACTGCCAGATCATATAAATATCTGCAGCAAGGCTAACGTATGTACTGTGCAGTGCAGTGCTAAAATCCGCAGTACAAACAAATTGCAGTTTGGACTGCTAGATCAGATATATATATACGTAGCATAACTAACGTAAATGCGGTACAGTGTAATGCAGTAAACTGCTATACCGGTGAATTTGCAGTTAAACTGCCAGATCAGATAAGGGTACGTAGCGTAGCTAATGTACATACGGTATAGTGCGATGCCGTAAATTGCTATATCGGTAAGTTGTAGCTTAACTGCCATATCAGATCACAATCAGTCTCCATTATCTTCACAATCCCATCCCAAAATATTTTATGCATATGTATGTATGCACACAATCTCACAGAACAGAGACATAATATCTAACAGTCAGACAGAACAGCTGTGCACACACACACAACAGAACAGATTTAGATTCAAACACTTCACATGACGTCACACAGATACACTTAGGTCGAAGCCTAGATCAGAATTCTTAACTACCCTTGTTTCAGCTTAGCCAAGGGTTGAACTCAAGCAAACACATTTTTAGATAAGAACCGCATACAGAACCAATATAAATGTCTTAGGACCACATGCCTGTGTACTCTAGCTGTGTGGACATGCCTAGGCTGTGTAGGAGGTCACAAGCCCTGTAGAAAGGGGCACACAGCCGTGTGACTGAAGCACATGCCCGTAGCACACGCCCATGTGGACTGGGGACATGGCCGTGTGGACTGGGGACATGGCCGTGGGAATAGGCCGTGTAACTCTCTGTCCATTTGCACAAATTTTGAGTACAGAGCTGACACGGTCGTGTGAGGGTCTCACATGCCTGTGTACCCACCAGACACACCGTGTGTCCAAAATACATGCCCGTGTGGAATCCCTAAATTCCCAAATTAGCCACACGCCCGTGTGGCACCCAATCACTTAAACCATAATCTCCAAACTCACACGCCCGTGTGCTCGAGGGACACGACCATGTGAGAAACAATAAAATCTCCAAGTCGGCCACACGGTTGTGTGGCCAGACCGTGTGGCACCAAAATTGGCCCGGGAACCCTAATTCCTAAAGGCACACGGCCGTGTGGACTGGCACATGCCCGTGTGGAAACCCCAGTGGCCAAGAAACCATTTCGGATCAAGCCAAAAACTATCGTTTCAGCCATCGTAACAGCCACAACCTTTGTAATGATAGAAGGGGGCTGGGATATGTTATATTTCCTAAACGTTTTCTAGCAACACAAATGATAATTTTTGAAACAACAATTCACAAAAATAAAAGTTTTAAATCCTTTTTAGAACTATTTGTTATTGAAAACGTTGGGGTTGTAAAATCAAAACTTGTTAATCCCTTATTGGTCGTTTCATTTGTTACAAGTTTATTAATCTGAATTGAAAACCATGAAAGCCTTTCCAATTGTAAACTTTAAAATTTGATAATGCGTAATTTTCTTTGGTCATACTCATAATGGTCGTAAATCTTTCCAAAGGCCTACCGTCATCTCGAATGACTCGAATAACTTATATGGCCTACCGTCATAAATATTACGTCATATTCATAATCAGTCATACAAATAATATACACACATCGCTTAAACTACCCCTAGGGGTATAATGGTCATCTTGTCGATTAGGGGTAAAATGGTAATTTCACCCCTCAAAGGTATTTCGGTAACTTTACCCTTCGAAGGTATTTTGATAATTTTACCCTTCGAGGGTATTTCAGTAATTTTACCCTTCGAGGGTATTTCGTACAGTCTACGATCTTTCCAAAGGCCTACCGTCATAAATATTACGTCATACTCATAATCAGTCATACAAATAATATACACACATCGCTTAAACTACCCCTAGGGGTATAATGGTCATCTTGTCGATTTGGGGTAAAATGGTAATTTCACCCCTCAAAGGTATTTCGGTAACTTTGCCCTTCGAAGGTATTTTGATAATTTTACCCTTCGAGGGTATTTCAGTAATTTTACCCTTCGAGGGTATTTCGTACAGTCTACGATCTTTCTAAAGGCCTACCGTCATAAATATTACGTCATACTCATAATCAGTCATACAAATAATACACACACATCGCTTAAACTACCCCTAGGGGTATAATGGTCATCTTGTCGATTAGGGGTAAAATGGTAATTTCACCCCTGAAAGGTATTTCGGTAACTTTACCCTTCGAAGGTATTTTGATAATTTTACCCTTCGAGGGTATTTCAGTAATTTTACCATTCGAGGGTATTTCGTACAGTCTACGATCTTTCCAAAGGCCTACCGTCATCTCGAATGACTCGAATAACTTATATGGCCAAAATATTGTAATTGGGTCCAAGGCCCTCTATTCGGCCCAAGTGGGCCCACACGCTCGTGTGGCCCATTCAGCCCAATTTTAGTCAAGGCTATGTGAACTTCGCAGCCCAATCCATTATTAGTCACTTACCATGGATTTCGTCCCTGTAACACCCCAAACCCGGCCTAAACGTTATGGCCGGATCTAGCATGTCACATTGTGAGGCTATTTGAAAACTACGCGTTCAATGAAATTCCTTTCTCAATTTTGACTTTTCTACCGTTTGTAAATCTCAAATTTTATTGCTTAGAAAGCAAGATTTGCTTAAAGTTATTCTCCTTGTAAACATAATATCATTTTTCAAACACTTTGTTTGTTGCAGAAGACTAACTTTTAAAGTTGCGGAAACGTGATATTTTGAAAACAGTAGTTATTATTTTTAAAACTCGTGTTTAACCGTTTAGTAGTTCATATCTAAAAGAATTATCAAATGAAAGTTGAAAAGAAACTCCCAATGGCCTTATTACATAAAAAAATCAACCTAAAAATAATATAAAATAAATTAAATCCAAAATTTCTAAGTTCCGTTTATTAGCAAATCCGGCGTATGGCCACCTCCGAGTCCTCCACGGCTCCAAATCCTCTAACATTGGGGATTACATGCACAGTTAAAAGAAAGGGGTGAGTTACGAGAACTCAGTGTGTAATCCCCTGTAACGGTCATAATCTAGGCCCTGAGCCCATACGGTGTCGGTCTGGGCCTAAGCCCTATTCGGTAAAAAGCTGGGCCTAAGCCCCAAACCATCTCAATGTAGTGTGTTACAATTATAAATAGATATATATAAAATCACATAAACAACATTTAAACAACCCCTAAGGGTATAATGGTCATTCTATCATTTAGGGGTATAATGGAAATTTTTCCCCTTGGGGGTATTTCGGTAATTAACCCATCGAGAGAATTTCGGTAATTTACCCACTGAGGGTATTACGATAATTTTACCCACTAAGGGTATTTTGGTAATTTACCCACTAAAGGTATTTCAGTCATTTACCCACTAAGGGTATTTCGATAATTTTACCCCTACAACAGCCCTTCCGAAGGCCTAATGTCACCTCGAGTGACTCAGTTTCCATTTTCGGTCAATACAGTGCTATTGGGCCTAAAACCCGATTTCGGCCCATACAGGCCTACACGCTCGTATGGCCCATTCTATTCGTTTTCAGTCTCGGTTCTGCAGACTTCGCATAAACATCATTCAACTGATACTTTTCACCGTTTTTGCTCATATAGGCCCAGTAACCCGTTGGGCCCATTTAGCCCGCTTCGACTCAACAAGGCCCATTATGGCCTCAGTTCCGCGAGAGAGTCCGTGACACTCTCAACTGTCTATCGCCAAAGCTAGTGGCTCGGTTTGTCTCTACGAGCGCTCGCACGCTCGAGTGGTTTCAGTTGCCGATATTTCGACTTGTCGGTATTTCAGCTTTTGGCCAACTAACAGAACAGCACATAAGAACACAAACAAAGGTGTGAGATTACACACCTGTTATGGATTTCGGTTCACGACACTTTTCGAGGCACCTAAGATCATAATTAACCATTAGTTAAACTTCATCTTTGATAAACTAAAATATAGAAAAATCCAACTATTGACTTAACTTACCAATGAACGACAGATCCCCTTCTATGTAGAGTATTCGGCCTACCCGTCCTGATTAAAGAATTGAGTCCCTAGCGATATTTGATGCACAAAACAATGATGTTAGAAACCATCCAGCATTCGGCCCCCCACTGAGGAAGGAGGGAGATCGAAACTTACCCAAGCAGCCACAAAGATTTACTAGAACGAAATAAGAAGGTGTTTGGATACTCTACCTTTACCAATTACCTAAGAACACCGACAACTGTCAAACACCTGACACAAGATTCGGCCCAACCACCAAGACACAAGATCCAGAACAAAGAGGGTGTATAGATTCGGCTTACAAGATTCGGCTAACCAAAGGTGAATCCCCACTTCAAGAAGAAAGCTTTCGGGCTTGGAAGAAATCAAAGAGATAAAAGTGTGATTTCAGCTTAGAGGTAAAGAGGAGAAACAAATGGGAAGAAGAAGAAAGATGAGGAGAAAGAAGGAAAGAAGATGTAAGTAAGGCTTACCAAATTCGTCACTTGACAGGGGAATGAAGGAGGAAGAAAAAGAAATGAGAGCAAAGTGTAAACAGCAAAAGTCAGAAAAGAAGGGAAAAGACCCGAAATGTGGTGAAACTAAAACCCAAAAGGCAAAACTCTCAAAGAATGACCAAAGAAATTTGGCACACTAACACTAACACCAAACCGAAAATGCACTCTAAAGACTTCCCCCTTGACCGAAATTCCTCTCTTCCACTTCCCCACATTCGGCCAACACTCCCCTTTTCCTCTATCTCCATGATTTTCTCCATTTTTTCCTCCTAAATTTGTTCCCCTTCATCCATTTGAACCAATTGACCAAGTCTCCAACTCCTTTAGTAGAATTTGATTCAAACTCCACTTCTTGCTCCTTCAGGACATAAAATAAAAGCCACCGCTTTTTGCTACTCATGGGATTCGAACCCCTTCCTCCCTTGCTCTCCCATTGATGCCACAGCCACCTTACCACATGGCCAACTTGTGTCTCCTAAACACACACAAATTTATTTAAGTCCTGCTTCCAACAACCCTCTCCACTAAAGAGCCAAAAATTAAAATTTTTCCAGGGTTCAGACTCGAACCCAGGCCTCCCTAGAACCCCCCAAACACACTCAAACAATCAACTAAGCAAACCCAACGTGAAATCATGCAAAGAAATACAACCCCTAATTTTTGGGACGTTACAGTCCCTGTGGGGCCCATGAGCCCTTTGGGCCCACATTGCCTATTTCGGTCCAACAAGGCCCATTACGACCTAAGCCCACGAAAATGGTCGTGGTGGCCTCTACGGTCTAATGCCAACGATTGTGGCTCAATTTATCCCAACAAGTGTTCGCACGCTCGTGGGCCCTCAGATGCCGAAAGTTCAGCTTTTGCCGATTCACAGTAGCTCAAGGGTGTGAATACACCTTTATCTAGTGTTTTAACAGTACGGTATTGGGTGTATGATTACACACCTTTTTCGCAGCTCGTACAAGCAACCCATGAACGTCAAACCTACATCCATCAACATTTTTCCTTTGGTTAAAATCAATATCTAATACTAACATTCAATCCCTATGAGCATGGAATTGATACTCACCTTCACCCAAGAATGCTGTCCAACCCACTTATTATGCTAACCGAATAAGGAATACTTACCAAAATTAGTCGATAGAGTTGGTAGAATAAAGCAACAATCAACCACTTGACAGAGGTTGGCATCATAAGGGATAGAGACTAATCGGCTAAGGGAATCAAGAGAGGCAAGGAGTTAAATTCAACCGAAGGAGAAATCCAAGAGAAGAAGAAGATGAATCAGATTCGGCAGAGAGAAAGATGTGGAGAAGAAAGGTAGGCTTCAGTGAAGAATTCGGCAATTGGCTATTGGTATTTTGTTTGACAAAAATGAATGACAAAAGAAAGTAGAAGGAAGAAAGACCCGAATGGTCAAAAAGTTGCACGAGATGCCACTAAAGAAGTAAATCCCAAAATGAAAAAAAAGAAAAACCCTAAATTGCAAAGAGAGTTTTCGGTTTCTATCCTCTCACCAAGCTGCCAAAAATGCTCAAATGAAACCCCTTTACTCGAAATCCCCCTTACTCAAACTCTCCCATTCGGCCAAGACTCCTCCACACCCCAACTCCTTCAAACTCTCCACCAATTCCTCCTTGAATTGCTCCCAGCCTCCCATTCAAATTTGTTGACCAAGTCTCCAACCTCCTCTACAGAGTTTGATTCAAACTCTACCTCTCACACTTCCAAGTCATAAAATAAAAGCCTCCTATTTGCATGCCATGGGATTCGAACCCTAATTCCCTTGCCACATTAGTTACGCCACAGCCATCAAGCCACAAGCTCATTTGTGTCATTAAAACACACACACACTTAAACATAAGTCCTAACTGCTAACAGCCAACTTTACTTAAAAGCAAAAACTAAAATTTTTCCAAGGCCCAGACTCAAACCCAGGCTTCCTAGAAACCCCCAAATACACTCAAATACTTAGCCATTCAAGTACCCATGGAATTTAAGCAAAAACAGCAAAATTACAAACCCTACATTTTTGGGGCGTTACAGATATCAAAATAGAGATCGTGGAAATAAACATACGAATTCTAAAGCTCAAGCAACTTCTGTCTCGAGCGTTGGCAGCGTGAAAAAAAAAACAAACCTGAGTGTTAAAAATGTGGGAGACGATATTTTGGAAAGTGCTGGAATAAGAGTGTTAAAGCTTGTTTCAAATGTGGCTCACCAGATCACTTTATTTGAGATTGCCCAGAGTTATCCGATAAAGATAAATTTCAGAACGCAAGACCAAGCAAATGGCTGTGAGAGGAAGACCACCGAGGAATGTGGGAAATATGGCCAGTGCTAGAGGTGTGACTAGGGATTCAGCTGTGAGATCCAAAGCTAGAGCACCAGCTAGAACTTACACTATTCACGCTCGCGAAGAAGCATCGTCGCTAGATGTTTTTACCGGTACATTTTCTCTTTACAACAATAATGTGATTGCTTTAATTGATCCTGGATCGACACATTCATAAGTTTGTGAGAATTTAGTGTCTAGTAAGAATTTATCTGTTGAAATTACTGAGTTTATGATTAAAGTATCGAACCCCTTAGGCAAGTATGTTCTAGTTGACAAAGTATGCAAGAATTGTCCTTTAAGGACTCGTGGTTACTGTTTTCTGGCTAAATTGATGCTTTTACCATTTGATGAGTTTGATGTGATTCTGGTATGGATTGGTTGACTCTGCACGATGCTGTTGTGAACTGTAGATGAAAGATTATAGAATTAAAATTTCAGAATAATGAAACTCTTCAGATTGAATCTGACGAATCGAGTGGATTACCAGTTGTGATATCGACTATGTCATCTCAGAGATATGTGAGGAAAGGTTACGAAGCTTATCTCGCTTATGTTTTAGATACTAAAGTGTCTGAAAAGAAGATTGAATCGGTGCTTGTAGTCTGTGAATATTTGGATGTATTTCCGGAAGAATTGCCTGAGTTACCACCGGTCAGAGAGGTTGAGTTTACTATTAAGTTGGTACCGGGAAATCTCCAATATCTATAGCTCCATACAGAATGGCTTCAACAGAGTTGAAAGAGTTGAAAGCTCAGTTACAAGAGTTAACAGATAGAGGTTTTGCACGACCGAGTTTTTCGCCCTGGTGTGAGCCAGTATTGTTTGTAAAGAAGAAAGACGGGTCAATGGAAATATATATTGATTATCGTCAGCACAACAAGGTTATGATTAAGTATAAGTATCCGTTGCCGAGGATAGACGATTTGTTTGATCAGTTGAAAGGTGCAACAGTGTTTTCAAAGATTGATTTGAGATCTGGCTATTATAAGTTGCGAGCTAAAGACTCGGATGTGCCGAAAATCGCATTTAGAATAAGGTACGGACATTATGAATTCCTTGTTATGCCTTTTGGATTGACTAATGCTCCTGCAATCTTTATAGATTTGATGAATCAAATTTTTAGACTGAATTTAGACAGATTTTTTGTTGTGTTCATTAACGACATTCTGATCTATTCATGAGATGAGTCTAAGCATGCCGAGCACTTGAGGATTGTGTTGCAAACCTTGAGAGTTAAGCAACTGTATGCTAAATTCAGTAAGTGTGAGTTTTGGCTCCGGAAAGTCAGATTTTTGGGACATATTATTTCGGCGGATGGCATTCGAGTTGATCCGAGCAAGATTTCTGCAGTTATTCACTGGAAACCACCTAGAAATGTATCTGAGGTCAGAAGCATTCTGGGATTGGCTGATTACTATCGATGCTTTGTAAAAGGGTTCTCGATGATTGCTACACCGATGACCAGATTGTTACAGAAAAATGTAAAGTTTGAATAGTCCGAGAAATGTCAACAAAGTTTTGATCAGTTGAAAGCGTTGTTAACTGAGGCACCAGTATTGGTTCAACCTGAGTCGGGTAAAGAACTTGTGATTTACAGCAACGCGTCATTGAATGGTTTGGGTTGCGTGTTGATGCAAGAGGGAAAAGTGATAGCTTATGCTTCTAGACAGTTGAAGCCGCATGAAAAGAATTATCTGACGCATGATTTACAATTGGCCGCTATTGTATTTGCATTGAAAATTTGGCGTCATCATTTGTACGGTGAAAAATGCCACATCTTTACTGATCATAAAAGCTTAAAATATATTATGACTCAGAAAGATTTGAATTTGTGACAATGGAGATGGCTCGAGTTATTGAAAGATTATGAGTTAGTGATTGATTATCACCCAGGGAAAGCAAATGTAGTCGCGGATGCTTTGAGTAGAAAATTGTTGTTTGCCTTGAGAGCAGTGAATACACAGTTGACATTATCTGATGATGGTTCGATTTTTGCTGAGTTAAAGGCTAAACCTATTTTTCTTCAACAAATTTGTGAAGCTCAAAAGTGTGATACTGAGTTGCAAGCTGAAAAAGTGCAATACGAGTCAACTAATGATTCAGAGTACCAAATCGAATCCGATGATTGTTTGATGTTCCGAGATAGAATCTACGTACCAAAAAATCCAGAGTTGATTCAGAAACTTTTGCACGAGGCACATAGTAGTAGTTTATCTGTTCACCCGGGGAGTACCAAAATGTACAATGATTTGAAGAAGTCGAATTGGTGGTCAGGTATGAAACGAGATATTTTTGAGTTTGTATCGAAGTGTTTGGTTTGTCAGCAAGGGAAACCTGAGCATCAAGTGCTTTCGGGTTTACTTCAACCTGTGATGATACCAGAGTAGAAATGGATAGAGTGACTATGGATTTCGTATCTGGATTACCCCTGTCTCAAAAAAAGAATGATGCAATTTGGGTTGTCTTTGATCGACTGACGAAATCTGTACATTTCATTTCGGTACTACTGACTTTTCACTTGGTAAATTGGTTGTGTTGTACATTTCTGAGATCGTTAGATTGAGGGGTGCCAGTTTCGATTATTTCGAATAGAGATCTGAGGTTTACATTGTGATTTTGGAAAAAATTATAAGAAGCTTTGGGTACAAAATTGAATTTTAGTACCGCTTTTCATCCGTAAACTGACAGACAGTCTGATCGAGAAATTCAGGTGCTCCAAGATATGCTCCGATGTTGTGTTTTTGAGTTTGCAGGCAATTGGGAGAAATATTTGCCATTGGTTGAATTTGTTTATAACAATAGCTTTCAATTGAGTATAAAGATGGCACCGTACGAAGCTTTGTATGGTCGCAAATGCTTAACTCCATTGTACTGGTCCGAACTTAACGAGAAACAGATTCATGGGGTTGATTTGCTAGAGAAACAGAAGAGAAAGTGAAAGTAATTCGTGACTGTTTGAAAGCAGCTTCAGATAGTTAGAAAACGTACGCGGATTTGAAACGAAAAGACATTGTATTTCAGATCGGTGACAAAGTGTTCTTCAAAGTATCTTCGTGGAAGAAAATACTTCGTTTTGGTCTCAAAGGCAAATTGAGTTCGTGATTCATCGGGCCGTATGAGATTATTGAATGAATAGGGCCAGTGGCTTATCAAATAGCATTACCTATTGAGTTAGAAAAGATCCACAATGTGTTTTATGTGTCGATGTTGCGTCGATATAGATCTGATCCATCACATGTAATTTCTCCATCTGAGATTGAAATTCAACCTAATATGACGTATAACAAAGAACCAATCAGAATTCTAGCACGTGAGGTTAAACAATTGAGAAATAAAAGCATAGCTCTCGTGAAAGTACTTTGGAAATGACACGGTGTCGAAGAGGGTACGTGAGAGCCCGAGGAAGCTATGAGAAAATAGTACCCTAACCTATTTACTGGTAAGATTTTTAGGGACGAAAATCCATAAGGGGGCGAGTTGTAATAGTCCGTTTCTAGTCAAATCAAAATAATGGTTTCGGGACCACAAATCTAAAGTCTAAATTATTATTTTTTATTATTTTAATGTCTACAGCATGAAAATAAGTTTGTGTGAAAATTTTATTAAGAAAATTTATCGTTTGATTAGTTAATTTGATAAAAAGTACTAAATCACATAAAGTGTAAAAGTGGAGTTCTATTAGCTAAAAGTATTTAATAGCTATAGAACATTAAAGTAAAGGTCCTTATGCTGTAAGTAGACCATTAATAGCATGAATGGACATATATGGTGTAACACCCCTTACCCGTGCTCGAATCCGGAACCGGGCTGAGGCATTAATGGGCTATAAAATTTTCATTTAAACCCATCACTAGCTCATTCTTAGCCCATGAGGCCCTATTCATACCTCCGAGAGGTTTCAGAACTTATCCGAGAACTTTTGCGAACTTGGAAAACTTTTCATCAAAGTAGGGGCCACATGCCCGTGTTGGTCTAGGGACACGCCTGTGTGCCCCTAAGACATGCCCGTGTCTTCCACCCGTGGTCGACACTGACCAATTTCACACGGCCGGACACACGCCCGTGTCCCTCACATGGCCTTGACACGCTCGTGCCAAAACCTTAGCATTCTGACTATGACGTCATCATCTCACTAAGGTCACATGGCCAAGGCACACGCCCATGTCCTTTGCCCGTGTGTCAAATTTAATATCCACATTTAATGTGCAGACTTCACACGACTTGGGCACACGACTATGCCCTAGGCTGTGCCTCCCACACAGCCGAGACACACGGCCATGTCTCTTCCCATGTGTTTACTACAAGGCTTACTGACTTGCAATTCTAGCATGTAAGGGGACACACGGTCGATCCACACGCCCATAGGACTAACCGTGTGTCACACACAGCGTGTGAACAATTAGATGGCTATCTACCAAGCCCTTTGCCACCCTAAGTTGCATACATACATACTCTAATTCAAGTAAACACAACTTAAAACCCAAAGGCACATCCAAGAACTCAATTCAAAACATTCCAATATAAAAGATGACCAAAAGGTATCTCTAGGAACTCAAAAAAAAAAAAAAACAATCAAGACATACACAAGGGCATACACTTCGTGAAAATCATTTTCATTAAGCAAAAGAATTTGCCAAGTATTGGCCTAACTTATAAGACCATTTAAAAAACGACTTTAGTAACATACATAGCCAACACTTTGGCTAACAATTACAACTTAACAAAATACTCGAGTCCTATACATGCCATACTCAATATAAGTCTAAACTGTTATACCAAAGTGATGTTGATAGTGTGATTTCTGAACTCCTATGTCCATATTCCTCGAGTTATCTTGGCAATACTACAAGGAGAAAGGGCAATGAAAGGGGTAAGCATAAAGCTTAGTAAGTTTGCATGGAAATAAATAGTAACAATAAGCTCATAATGTAATCCATCCATGTCATTAACTAACCATACACAAGTCATAGGCTTCTTACTATACTTACTTACAATTGCCCTTATTTAGCACATACTGTGCCACACATCATAATCGTTTCTTCGTGACTCATTCACGAGTACCTGTATTCACTCATTCACATGACTTTAGTACAAACCTAAGTTATACTTCTAAACTCATCTACTTATCCCATTAATCACTAGGGATAGTCAAAGATGCATATTCATCGTCATTCATATAGGTACGAAGCCAATGTCACATCCCCGAGGTGGTCTTACATGGAGTCACCTTTAAATGCCATTGCCATATCCCGATACGGTCTTGTATAGACTTTCTCATCAAGTATCGATGCCATATCCCGTATATGGTCTTATACAATTTTCATGTTCATTACCGAAGCCATATCCCGGATATGGTCTTATACGGGATCTCAACTCGGTGCCAACGCCATGTCCCGGACATGGTCTTACACGGGATCTTATTCATCTCATGCTTTGATGATAGCATTTACACATTCATTATAGCTCGCTTGGACTTCTACATATCATAATAGAGCATTTCTAAACATGCTAACATAAATGTTGCATTAATCGCACACAAACTTACCTCGATTTCAAAATGAGCTAACTCGTCGGTCTAGTCCGAGACTTTGTTCTTTCCCCGGTCGAGGCGGATTCTTGATTCTTCTTGCTCTATAATTGAAATTTAGCTCATTTTAATCACCATATTAATAAAAGCATTTCAATAATCATGCTTAGGCAAAATTACTATTTTGCCCTATACTTTGGCAAAATGACCATTTTGCCCCTAGTCTCGGAAATAAATTCTAATCATATTTCTACCTTCAACAAGCCTAGGTGAACATTTAATACTCTTATGGCTATCATCAAAAACCAACATTTCACACACTTGCTACAAATTTTATAACCTCTTCATCAAGGTCTAATTAGGTGTTTTCAAGACAACACCTTTCACAAAAGTTGTCCACCTAACAACCAAGACTTAATTTCTTCCATAAAAATGCAGAAAATAACAATGATAGTTCTCATGGCAAAACTTTAAACCTTTCACCATATTGTACATTAGTCCCCTCATTTGAAAGCTTAAGTTCTAGGGGTCTCAAATGTACAACTATTTTCAAGAAAAGATCACTAGAACACTTACTTGTAAAGAGATGAGTGTGCTGAAATTTTTGAAGCTTTCTACCCTTTATTTGATGCTAATTTTTGGTGGAAGAGTGAAGGAGAAAAGATGATATCTTTTCTTTCCTTATTTTATTAATACTAGTCAAATTAGTCATCAACTATCAACTACTTTGACCAATTTTTTGTCCATCTTTGTCTCCTATCGTAGTCTATGGCCGGCCGAGCCTTTTAAAAGGGCTAAATTGCCTTTTAAAGACCTCAAATTAACAATCTATGGCTATTTGGTACCTTTAGCTTATAGAATGGAACTTTCGCACTTTATATGATTTAGTCCTTTTTCGCTATTAAACATGAGATCGCTAAAATTAAAGTACCAAAATTCTCATGTACTTATACAATCATAATCTAACTCACAAAATATCATGAAAATAAATTTCTCTAATTTCGGATTAGTGATCCTGAGATCACTGTTTCGACTAGCCCCTAAATCGGGCTGTTACATATGGACATATATTAAAGTGATTTAAATGGTTTTATAATGAGGTTAATATAGTAATTTATAATATAAAGGTTAATTATGAAAACAAAAACATAAATATGAGTTTCATTCATCTTTCTCAACCGTACAAAGCAAAGAAGAATGCCATTTTAGGGTTGAAACATTTGGCTACTTCAAGGTTCAATTGTAAGTCCATTTTTGCTTCGTTTTTTATGATTTCTATTTTTTTTTTGTGATCGTTGCATCTAGTACTAGCTAGCCCAAGACTATTTTGCAAAACTGTTAAAGATTTTGAATGATACCATTGATGAACATATGTGTTCTTTGATGATTTATGGTGAATTGCGAATATTTGATGATAGTTATGCAAGTTTGGTAAAGTGATTTTGAGTAAAAATGCAAAATAGGGATTTAATTGAGAAGTGTTGAAACTTTGTGGTTAAAATATGAAATAAATGGAAAATATGTGTTGTTAGGGGCATAATAGTAATTCGGCTAGCATGGGTTGTGATTAAATTGTGTTAATTTGTGTTTTTATGAAATAAGGACTAATTTGTAAAAAAATGTAAAAATATTATGGGCAAAAGTGTAAATTTGTTTTATAGTGTGTTTTGGAATAAATTGAATGAATAGATGATTGAATAAGTCAATTTTGAATATATTTAGATCAAGAAAAGAGAGATAAAGATTTAGATCGGGGAAAGAATAAAGTTACGGAATAGTTGACTCGATTCGTCGTTTTAGCACCCGAGGTAAGTTTGTATGTGATAAATTTCAATACAATTGTATTTTATATGCTTTGATATTGCATAAATTGCGAATATGAGACTGTAGATATGAACGGTAGTGATTCGACGACAATTCAACATTCGAAATCCCTGTCGAACCTTAGGAATAGTTTAGGATACTAGTGACATGTCATTAGGGGATACATTGAGTTGGCTTCGGGCCATGATATAGCACTTCGGGTGCGAATTATACCGATTTGGCTTCGGGCCATGCATATCAGCTGATTTGGCTTCGAGCCATGATGTCAGTACCTCGGAGATAAGTTACCTTGATTTGGCTTTGGGCCATGGTATAGGTACTTATCTTCAGTTTTTCATCAAATGTTCTAATTTGTTCTGATGTGGTTCCTAATTGCTCAAAAGCTATTTTTAATTCCACGTAGGCTCGATTTAAGGCCCGTTAATTTATTATTTATTCCATTTTGAATTTCATATTTATTAAATTAAGTTCAAATTTAATTGATGTTGGCTATAAATGTTCTATTTTGTGCGGTAATACTCTGTAAGCCGATTCTAGCAACGGAAACGGGTTATGGGTGTTACATGCACACTCACAAAGTACGCTAGCGCACCCTTAGGCCTCATTCTACCCTTGATTTGTTGTAATTCGGTGTAGTATATTAAGCTAGTTTTTGCACTTACTGAGCCTGAATAGAAGCATTTCTGTTATATTTTAATTAAGTTTCTTTAGTTTTACTTATATATAATAAAATGTGCAAATTGAGTTTTTTATTGACCTTAAGGGTCGAATGAGGCCTAAGGATGAGCTAACGTACTTTGTGAGTGTACAGGAGACCATTAGAAGCCACACTAAACAAATATTGGTCGCTATGTCACAACACGGATGACTCAATGTCGCAACATAAGGAACAAAATGAATAAAACTCAAGTTTGCCTTTAATGTCGCGACACAAACTGAGGGTATCGCTACATACCTCTGAAGATGGCTGTAGAGGAGCATACTGGTTGTTATGTTGCAACACAAGTCCTAGTATGTCGTGACATCAACTCTGTGACAGAAAAACTAAACACAAAGCAGGGGCGTTTTGGTCTGCACAATCAAACTTTAAAGCTTTGGAACGTTTGGGAACCTATGGTTAAGGACAATGACCACCTTAAGGCTATAAATAGGCTCATTTGTCACCTGTTAGAGACATCATTCCTTTAGCTTAGATTCTCTATGTAAAATTTAGTTTAGTATTTTCTTTCATTCTTAGGTTTTAGTTTTATTTAGTTGTTCTTATCGATTTCAAGATATCTGAATTGTGAAATCATTCAACTCTGTAGGTTGGCACTTAATCTCAATACAATCAGGCTTTTTCATTTACTCTATCTTTTTTATTTAATTAGAATGCTTTCTCTTAACATCGATTATATATTGTTTATGAATGCCATGAGGAATTAATCCTGCCATGGGGGATTAGCGAGTGTAGGTAAGATTTGTTAACTATTTTGTAGGGTTACTCAATGGATAAGCTGTTTGGGAAAGGAAGAATGTGAAACAAACCCTAGGCTTAAGAACCCCAAAGTCATCAAGGTGGGAATTAACACAAAATATGTATGATCCATCCATGAACACCTTAACTTCAAACCAGTCTGGACTGTAAGGTTGGAAGATAAGTATTTCTTGCTGACTTGTTATGTTAGTGGAAGATCGGAAGATCTTACTAGGGTAGCGACTAGTTTATTGTTGAGGAAACCCAAAACGATAGTTGATGGAGAATACCGAAGTGAGCTAATCACCTATAATCAGATTTGATTTATTCTTCCTTTTTAATCTCTTGAGATTTATCTTTCATATGTTATTTTTTTATTACTATTATTATAAAACCCCTAAGAATCCTTTATTTTATATTCTTTATACTATAACTAATTTAAAAGTACTAATTAGATATTTTAGTGTTTAGGTTAAAATTGATCTAGCATTTGCCTCCCTTGGGTACGATCTTAAGAGTACTAACCTACTTCATTGTAAAACTATATTACAACTCGACTCGTATACTTGCGGATATCGCCATGTCTTTCTATATTTTTATTACAGTATTCACACTCTGGACGTTAGTACGTCTGGAGGTGGTCAAGTTGTTGTCGCCATTTTCGGGGAGGCAACGTCACTAGGTTAATCTTAATTTTTGCAGTTAATTAGAATAATTAGGAAAATTTTAAGTTATAGATACAATTTTATTTGTTGTTACTAATCTCTTCTTTCTGAGTTAGTGTATGACTCGTAGTAGGGGCACACCTATTGTAGCATCCACTGATCCAAAAAGAATAATCTAAAGAAATTGCTGTTAGCAATAGCAATAGATGCAAGATCCACCGCTTGCTGCAGGTAACGAACGAAGAGACCTTATGAACAGAAAATACGAGGATGTGTACAAAATCATTGAGAACATGACACTAAACTCCTGTCAGTGGCCAATTGAACGCTTCACATATGACTAGAAACTTGCTACGGCCAAAGCTATCTAGGAGGATGATAAGTATTGCCAAATACTGGATAGACTTAATCATGTTGAATTTGCTTATACACCATCTATGCATGGAGGAGATAAGCCACTCTTCCATTATATCAATAATCCTGCTGAAGATATAAACTACATTGGGAATAGGGGTGGAAACCCTTATTCGAATGCATACAATCCTGGTTGGAGGGATCACCTAAACCTGTGATGTGGAGGAAACCATGGAGGAGGTAACAGTTCAAATCAAGTAAAAAATACTAATTACCAACCTTCTTATTTGCAGAAACCTCAAGATAGGGCCAACCCTAGTGACCACACTACATGTGGTCAACGATGATGAAGAAATGCAATCAATTAGAACTGATGTTAAACAGGTGCAGTTTGAGTGCACCAATTCAATAAGAATGTTGACAAATTTGAGGATCAAATGAGCCAATTGATGATCATGATAAGTGACATCAAAAGACAAATTGACACATGTATTCCTAGCAATACGAAAGATAATCCATGGAGAGAAGGAAAGGAGCACATAAAAGCAATTGCATTTTGTTCGGGCAAAGTACTGAGTAGTCCAAAAACCACTACTCTGGAGACAATTGCGAAGAGGAATGATGATCCTCAAAAAGTACCCCTAGAAGTAGAAGATGAGCTAGAATTAGAGGAGGTAACCACATTGGCAGTGGAAACGGAGGGGGAACTAAATAAAGAGTCTGTGGATGCAAAAATCACATTCCCTTCAAGACTAGAAGAAAAAGAAAAAGTAGGATGAGGATGAATTTCTTAGTTTCCTAAACCTGTTTAAGACATTAAATACCTTTAATTGAGTTAATTGAAAAGGTCCCCAAGTACGCTAAGTTTTTAAAGGAGATGATGGCTAGGTGTAAGAAAATTAAGGTAGGAGAACAAGACACTTTAAATGCTTCCTGTAGCGTGATTATTTCAAGACAGGTACCTTGAAAGTTGAAAGACCCGTGAAGTTTTACTATTCCCATAGAGATAAGGAGATTCATTTCAATAGAGCTCTATGTGATCTAGGAGCTAGTATTAATTTAATGCCTCAATCGATTTTTGAAAAAATTAGGTTAAGGGATCTGAAAACTACTCGATAACATTACAGTTGGCTGACAGGTCCTCGGTACGTCCAAAAGGGGTATATGAAGATGTGTTAGTTAAAGTACGAAGTTTCATTATCCCCGCAGACTTTTTGGTACTTAATTTCGAAGAAGATCGTGAGATACCGATCTGATTAGGAAAACCCTTTATAGCCACTTCTAGGTCCACTATTTGTAACACCCCAAACCCGGCCCAAACACCACGGCTGAATTTAGAATGCTACTGAGGAAAAAGTTTAAAAGAATTTGACATAAGGGGGAAAACTTAAAAATTTGCTGTCACTTGTAAAACATTGTATATTTAAAATTCTAATTAAAGTTAGGTTGTTACAAAATATCCGGATTGAAAACTTTAATTTAAGTTTTTAAGATGTCTTTGCTTTGAAAAAAAAATAAAACACTCCCAAATATTAGCTCAATCGGCAATCCAACTTAAACATAATAAAAATCCCCAAATACTTTAAGTGGCCCTTATTACAACAAATAATGATTCAAAAGTACTGGAAATATAAAGTGCATGAAATAAATAAAAACATCTTCTGCATGGCCACCTCGTATCCGCTCCAGCCCAGTCCAAGGTTCACGAATCACCTGCATTGTTTGGTAAAAATTGGGTGAGTCAAACCGAGTCAGTGTGTAATTAGTCCACAGATTTCCACACATGGGCTTAACCCACAACCACACCAGTCCACATATCAGATAATAATGCAAAATGCACCCCACCCAACCTAGGGTCCATCCTCTACACACCCCGTATCCAGCCACCACACACCAGGGGATTACTAAATCGACCCTCCAACCTCTACACACCAATTCGGCAATTAATGCCATACACCAAGTGGTCTAGCCACTGGTCCACGTGAACTAAATCACAGTATAATCCACAACGCGACCTCAGTCAACGTCAATCCACGATGTAGCTCGTAGCTAGCATCAAACCACGATGAGGCACATAGCCATCACCAACCACGATATGGCACAAAGCCGATACCAACCACGATGAGGCACAGAGCCAACCATCAATCCACGTGAGGCTCGTAGCCATCACTAAACCACGTACATAAATGTACACCCTGTCCTTCTTTCATATATATAAATCCCGCCCAATGCTGATGCAACATACGATAGTGATATGATGAAATAATGCATGAACATGTTAATCAAACATACAACACATATATACCGTAATCACCACACTTTTATCGGCATTTAACACTGACCTGCTTATTGACATACCCACTAAGGGTAACCATTTCATTATTTCCACTACGTTAGTCATCATACTCATAAGACATACCATTATTTATATAACCGGGAAATCACGAATTAATCACACACCTGATAACCTGAAGAATCACACCCTCAATATCGGTGCTATCTCTAACCGAAACTACAGCTATCTGCCTACGCTCCTATTCTGACGCTGGCCCACACCCCGGTGGCCAATCCCGTGCCGAGACTGATCGCTTCTTAAACTTAGGGGTAGGGACTACCCCTTTCTCTCCTTGACTGGTACTCACATCCATCAATAATATCTTAATCAGTAAACTTGGTTAGTCACTACTGTTATAATCCAACATATTAAATCTAACACTGACTGAATGATCTTACTGAAAAGATCTGAATCCCGAGACTTCTCTTTTACCACTGTCGATTTGCCCCTATAAGGTAACCATTAGAATCGGCCTTCCTTAAAACAATATGGCCTATGGCAGAATATGAAGATCCCTTACCTTGATTGACTAAATCCCAAAAAAAGCCACTGGTCCCTGAAGATGTCAAAAACTTATGGATACTCAAATCCCGAAATCCCCTTGTTCTTGGTGATGTCGAAATTCCTATAGGCATATGTTAGATCCAATTCTAACATTTAAACACAAGAAATGGCCTTCGGCCTAAAACCACACTTGCTTACCTTAGATCTTGAAATCCCGAATGATCTCCTCCTTGTAGTCGACAGCAACCAAATCCTGAAATCCTTCTTCAAGGTTTCGGCCAAAGAAAGTAAAAGAGATTAGATTCCAACTTTCGGTTAATCTAAAAGAAAGAGGAAGGAAAATTGAATAATATTTGATCTTACTCCTAATGATGAAATCGACTGCACCCTAGCCTGACCCCACAAAGATTCGGCTGTACAGGCTAGATGTTGCTCAATAGGTTCCGGCTTTTGGGGTTTACTGAACAATCGGCTAGGGCTTACCTTGAGTATTCGGCTTCAATGGGGAAGAAGAAAGAATGGTATTGTGGTTCAGCCTTTACCAAAAAGATGGAGGGAGTGTGGGGCTTAATTGAATTCGGCAATGGCGAGTTTGAGAGAGATTTCGGCTTTGGTCAATTGAAGAGAAAAGGGAGAAGAAAAAAAAAAACAAAGAAAGCAAGTTGAATTCCTAAGGATTTTCGGCACAAATGAGAAAAAAAAGCATCAATTTCGGCACACCTATCTTACTATCATCAAAACCGAAAATGCCATCCACCAATGCCCTATTTTCGGCCAACACCTCTTCCCTCACCCAAATCCCATATTTTCCTCCTAATTTTCCTCTTCATCACTCATTCAAAAGATTTGAATGAGTCAACCTTTATCCTCCTACCTTAGCCGAATTTTAAAATAAATTGACCAAGTCTAATCCTTATCTCCTCAGAACCCTTGTGCCGTCCACCTCTGCTCTTCCCTGCTGCAAAATAAAACTTCAAATGCCTCCCTTGCTGCTCGAACCTGAGCCCTTCTCCACTGCTTGAGGCGTCACATACCAAGGCCCTAAGTGGCGCCTCCTTGCCACTCTACCAAGCCCACTCTTGTGTCATGATCCACGCATAATTCCTCTTAAGGCCTAGCTCCCCTAGCTCCCCTTTGCTCAGCTCAAACCAAAAATTTTCTCATGGCTCAAACCCAAGTCCAGGGTTTCCCAAAACCCCAGAATACCTCTAAATATCATGCAGAGCACACTAACACACAAATACAAGTTAAAAATGCATGACCCCAAAATCTAGGATATTACAGTTCTACCCCCCTTAAAATAATTTCGACCTCGAAATTACCAACTAACTAACAGTCGTACATCCTAACTCACCACACTACGCTCTTGCTGCGCACTCTGATCTTAATATACTTTCTAGGTACAGTCTCCAAGTTCACACTCAAGGTTCCAGACACTTCACTAGCAATATAAGAATGAGCTGACCCTATAACGAACAAGGCAATAAAGGGTATTCCAGAAATAAGGAACGTACCCGTTGTCACATTTGGCATAACTTCCTCCTCGCGACGCCTGACTGCATAAACCAACCTCGGCTGTCTCGCATCTGAACCCTCAGCACCTCTGCCTGGTGTTCCACGACTTTGGCCGGAACCATTCCCTCCATGGTTCGGACCACGACCCCTCGTCGCTTGCTGACCACCTCTGCCCGGCTGCACATAACCCTGGCCTACTGTCTGAGTCCTGTCCATCTCCTGAGGACAATTCCTAACCAAATGAGCCTTGGACCCACACCGAAAACATTCCTTACTATTTCCCTAGCACTCTCCTGCATGAGCTCTTCCACACCGAGCACATGGACGACTCTGATTCCCAGCAACTGGTGTCGGTGCACGAACATAATTCTCAATCCTTGGTCTTTTCTGAAAACCCCCAGAAGACGCTGACGGCTCAAAACTCCTCTTATCCCAGTTCCTATCCCTATCTCTATTCTGTCTCTCAGCCCTCTTGACCTCCTCGGCTATCCAAGCTTTCTCCACTAGAGTGGCGAAGTCTCTCTCCCTCTGCGGAGCAATCAACACCCGCAGCTCATCCCGTAGCCCATCTTCGAATCTGACGCATCTCTCATAATTGGTAGCCACGATGCCCCGAGCATACCTACTCAATCGTAGAAATTTAGCCTCGTACTCTGCTATTGACTTGTCACCTTGCACCAAATTGAGGAACGCCTTCCTCTGGGCGTCCATATAACTAGCTCCGACGTACTTTCCCTCAAACTTGATCTTAAAGTAACCCCAGTCTACTCGGTCTGCAGGGGTACCTTCCTTAACAGTGAGCCACCACTGGTAAGCCTCATCCCGGAGCAACGAAACAGCACCTTTTAACTTTTCTTCAGCAGTGCAGTCCAAATCGTCCATGATCCTTTCGACTGCCTCCAACCAGTACTCCGCCACGTTCGGAGCTACCCCAAACACCCCTCTGAGTACCTCAGCTCCATTTGCTCTAAGCCTTTCAGACACCGACTTCCGAGCCCCGTTGCCCACATTGGCTCCTGCAACTCGTTCTAACACCCGTTTGATCCTCCGCGCCCATCGTTGGCGGCGGCACATCGTTTTCTGACCCATGGCCAGACCCCACTGGTTCCGACACTGTCATCCTGCCTCTACCACGTCCACGAGTATTGCGACCGCGTCCCCTAAAACTCATGTCTACTATCGCGATTTAATCTGATTTAGAAATTTTATGCATTAGTATTCTGTTCCACTGATTATCCCCGAACAATTTTATGTAAAGAAGTTTTTAGTAGTGGTTCTTTCGATCAACCAAAGTTTTCATCTCAAGTTTACTACCCTAATTCAGAAAAACACATTCATTCAATAGTATCCACTACACAATTTCACCACTCAAACATTTTCGTTCATTCCAATCCCAGGGGTATTTTCGTACTTTGCCCTATAGGGGTATTTTGGTAATTTTCCAAATCAGGGTACCTTGATACTTTGCAAATTAGGGGTTTTTGGTATTTTTGTAAAATAAGAATATCTTGGTAGAAATCGAGGGTAGTTTGGCAACTTTATAATCCAAGGGTATTTGGGTAATTTTGTAAACCGGGATTATTTCGGAAAATTTTTTTTTCAAAATAGTTTTTTTTACAAATCAAAGGGGTGATTTGGTGATTTTAAAAACTAAGGTTTTTATAAAACAGTGTAGCTAGTCCCTTTCGGGTTTTAATTATTGAGTTTAGCCCGTGAATAAGTCCTCTTGGTTAGGGTGAACCGTCACTACGCACCAGGTAGGATTCGAGCGAAGAGGAGGTGAGTCACTAGGACTGCTTAAATACCAAGCTCCCACCGAATCCAATCCTAGACATGCGCACGATGGTTACCACACCCTAACTCGGCGACTTACTCACAGGTTTGTTTGGTTGCACTTAAGTCTTATGTATTTTATGTTGGAGTAAACTAGTCCTAGGGTTCAATAGCTCCTAATCTACTAATCTACGATCCCATAATTCCCACATACAAATCATAACACAATTAGGGGTACTTACTTGGTGGACTTCGGGCTGGAGATACAGGTGCCATGCCAGAATAAACCTGAAATAATTCATAAAAGTCTATGTTTTTGAAAAGCCCATCTTGAAAAAATGTTTTTGGGCCCAAAACCCTCAAAGCCGAGTTTTGAACCAGGCTCTAATACCAAATTGTAACACCCCAAACCCGGCCCAAACACCACGGCCGAATTTAGAATGCTACTGAGGAAAAAGTTTAAAAGAATTTGACATAAGGGTGAAAACTTAAAAATTTGCTGTCACTTGTAAAACATTGTATATTTAAAATTCTAATTAAAGTTAGGTTGTTACAAAATATCCAGATTGAAAACTTTAATTTAAGTTTTTAAGATGTCTTTGCTTTGAAAAAAAAAATAAAACACTCCCAAATATTAGCTCGATCGTCAATCCAACTTAAACATAATAAAAATCCCCAAATACTTTAAGTGGCCCTTATTACAACAAATAATGATTCAAAAGTACTGGAAATATAAAGTGCATGAAATAAATAAAAACATCTTCTGCATGGCCACCTCGTATCCGCTCCAGCCCGGTCCAAGGTTCACGAATCACCTGCATTGTTTGGTAAAAATTGGGTGAGTCAAACCGACTCAGTGTGTAATTAGTCCACAGATTTCCACACATGGGCTTAACCCACAACCACACTAGTCCACATATCAGATAATAATGCAAAATGCACCCTACCCAGCCTAGGGTCCATCCTCTACACACCCCCGTATCCAGCCACCACACACCAGGGGATTACTAAATCGACCCTCCAACCTCTACACACCAATTTGGCAATTAATGCCATACACCAAGTGGTCTAGCCACTGGTCCACGTGAACTAAATCACAGTATAATCCACAACGCGACCTCAGTCAACGTCAATCCACGATGTAGCTCATAGCTAGCATCAAACCACGATGAGGCACATAGCCATCACCAACCACGATATGGCACAAAGCCGATACCAACCACGATGAGGCACAGAGCCAACCATCAATCCACGTGAGGCTCGTAGCCATCACTAAACCTCGTACATAAATGTACACCCTGTCCTTCTTTCATATATACAAATCCCGCCCAATGCTTATGCAACATACGATAGTGATATGATGAAATAATGCATGAACATGTTAATCAAACATACAACACATATATACCGTAATCACCACACTTTTATCGGCATTTAACACTGACCTGCTTATCGACATACCCACTAAGGGTAACCATTTCATTATTTCCACTACATTAGTCATCATACTCATAACACATACCATTATTTATATAACCGAGAAATCACGAATTAATCACACACCTGATAACCTGAAGAATCACACCCTCAATATCGGTGCTATCTCTAACCCAAACTACAGCTATCTGCCTATGCTCCTGTTCTGATGCTGGCCCACACCCCGGTGGCCAATCCCGTACTGCCGAGACTGATCGCTTCTTAAACTTAGGGGTAGGGACTACCCCTTTCTCTCCTTGACTGGTACTCGCATCCATCAATAATATCTTAATCAGTAAACTTGGTTAGTCACTACTGTTATAATCCAACATATTAAATCTAACACTCACTGAATGATCTTACCGAAAAGATCTGAATCCCGAGACTTCTCCTTTACCACTATCGATTTGCCCCTATAAGGTAATCATTAGAATCGGCCTTCCTTAAAACAATATGGCCTATGGCCGAATATGAAGATCCCTTACCTTGATTGACTAAATCCCGAAAAAATGCCACTGGTCCCTGAAGATGTCGAAAACTTATGGATACTCAAATCCCGAAATCCCCTTGTTCTTGGTGATGTCGAAATTCCTATAGGCATATGTTAGATCCAATTCTAACATTTAAACACAAGAAATGGCCTTCGGTCTAAAACCACACTTGCTTACCTTAGATCTTGAAATCCCGAATGATCTCCTCCTTGTAGTCGACAACAACCAAATCCCGAAATCCTTCTTCAAGGTTTCGGCCAAAGAAAGTAAAAGAGATTAGATTCCAACTTTCGGTTAATCTAAAAGAAAGAGGAAGGAAAATCGAATAATATTTGATCTTACTCATAATGATGAAATCGACTGCACCCTAGCCTGACCCCACAAAGATTCGGCTATACAGGCTAGATGTTGTTCAATAGGTTCCGGCTTTTGGGGTTTATTGAACAATCAGCTAGGGGTTTCCTTGAGTATTCGGCTTCAATGGGGAAGAAGAAAGAATGGTATTGTGGTTCGGCCTTTACCAAAAAGATGGAGGGAGTGTAGGGCTTAATTGAATTCGGCAATGGTGAGTTTGAGAGAGATTTCGGCTTTGGTCAATTGAAGAGAAAAGGGAGAAGAAAAAAAACATAGAAAGCAAGTTGAATTCCTAAGGATTTTCGGCACAAATGAGAAAGAAGAGCATCAATTTCGGCACACCTATCTTACTATCATCAAAACCGAAAATGCCATCCACCAATACCCTATATTCGGCCAACACCTCTTCCCTCACCCAAATCCCTCATTTTCCTCCTAATTTTCCTCTTCATCACTCATTCAAAAGATTTGAATGAGTCAACCTTTATCATCCTACCTTAGCCGAATTTTAAAATAAATTGACCAAGTCTAATCCTTATCTCCTCATAACCCTTGTGCCATCCACCTCTGCTCTTCCCTGCTGCAAAATAAAACTCCAAATGCCTCCTTTGCTGCTCGAACCTGAGCCCTTCTCCACTGCTTGAGGCGTCACTTACGAAGGCCCTAAGTGGTGCCTCCTTGCCACTCTACCAAGCCCACTATTGTGTCATGATCCACACATAATTCCTCTTAATTCCTAGCTCCCCTTTGCTCAGCTCAAACCAAAAATTTTCTCATGGCTCCTACCCAAGTCCAGGGTTTCCCGAAACCCCAGAATTCCTCTAAATATCATGCAGAGCACACTAACACACAAATACAAGTTAAAAATGCATGACCCCCAAATCTAGGATATTACACTATTGATTTAGAAAAGAATGAATTAACTATGAAAATTAATCATGGGACTAAAGCTTTTAAATGTGGCAATCAATCGAGTAATGAAGATAGGAAGAAGTTAGAGGAACAATGTAAACAATTATTTATTTCTATCGTCCCCAAGACAAGGGACATGCTTCCTTTTATGCATGCAGAAAGAATAAATAGGTTTAAGGAAAGGGACAAATGGTCATAGGTGGAATGGCACGATGGAAGATGGACCAATACTAACAGAACAAGAAAATCATCCTGTCGCATGTAAAATGATATGCGATTTGGGAAAGTATACAGGTGGGTTCAAGTAATAAAGTGATGAGTGAGTATCGTTCCCACTAGGATCAGATTGAGGAACAAAAGTGGTCAAGTTATTATATTATGGTTAATGTTATGGCAAGACTGACGAATAAGATTCTATGGTAAACTAAGGTAAGAACGCAGTGATAATTCAAAGGAATCATGATGTATGCAATACATGGAATTGGTGAATAATTAAAAATGCTATGGCAAAGTGAAAGTAGAAATATAATGGCAATAACGAGAGTGATTATCCAAATAGACTGTAACAAAGAAATAAGTAACTAAATATGTTGTGGCAAAGATACTAAAACAAAGAATAAGGATAGAGTGATGTTGATTCGGAAGGTCCAGATTACCTAGAATCAACACTTACCGTTAATAATGCCTTGGAAAAAACATATCTACTTTACTGCACAGAAGAGTTCTAAAATGGCCTGTCTCTTATGAGAGAAAAACCTTAAGTTACCTTGCCCGTGCCTATAGGCTTTTTAGATATCTTGAATGGGCTCCTTCTGTATCATCTTGAGTCTATGTCTAGAGTTAACTACAAGTGTCTATCGAATACTTGCTCATTTCATTTAATTTTAATCCAACCCTTTTGGAATTAGAATAGGTTTTTAGTATGCGAATTGTAACATCCTTAAATCGAGGTCTTTGCATTCTATCTGTTTGCATGTTTATGGTATGGATGTTATGTTAGTTTAGACTATTTTAGGGTCTAGGCTTGAGCCTGGGATAGGCTAGGGGCATAGCAAAATTTTATTTTTGGGTACTTGGAAGGGAGAGCTGAAGAAGTCAGGTGTTAAGGGAAATTATAGGTGTGTTTTGCCACAAGAATTGAAGTGGCAAAGTGAAAAGGGAGGCGCTACTTAAGCACAAGGAAAGTGACGCCTCATGCATGCTCGAGGACCTGGGTTGGAGTTGCAAGAATCCATTTGTTGCTTATTCTTTTTTTACGCCCGGACAATGGAGAGTTGTGCTCGGGATGGACTTCGTTGTATGAGTGTGGATTGAGTCAACAGATTTGAATTGAGTGGAAGAGAGAAATTTGTGGAGTTTGAATTATTCAAGCCTGTTTGAATGGTTGGTCAGGAGGAAAACAAGGAGAAAAAGAAGGGATGGAGAAGGGGGTGTGTTTAGCCGAATTTTTGAAGTGTTTTGGGCAAGGGGGAGCATTCAGTTTTGAGTGCTTTAGGTGGTGGCCGAATGTGGTTTGGGGAGTGAGTATATTCGGCTAGTTAGGGGAGTGCATTTAGAACTCTTTTCTCCCATTTTCTTTTGTGTGAGCCATAGCTGAATTCTTCTACTTTTTCTCTCATTTTGTGTCAAAATCGAAACCATTACCCCTCCCTCTCTATCGACTTCTTTCTTTTTCTTCTTTTGGATCAATAATTGAATTCTTTTAAACCTCACCCTTTGCCGAAACCTTTGTTGTTTATTTCTTCTCCTTCAATCTTTGGCCGAATACCATCTATTAAGGATTCCTTTTCAATCTCATCTTTCTCCTTGCACAAGTAGAGCATTTTCGGCATTTGGGTAAGTCTTGGCACTTCGGCCGAATCTTTTCTATCTCTATTCCCTCCCCTCTATCGTTTTCTATAGAGAGAAAAGCCAAAATTTGGCATCTGTGGTGGGTAGTTCTTTAGTTGAATTCCCTTGGCTATCATAATCGTTTCTTCGGTTTTGTAACAGCGGATCGTCGTTGTCTATCCACTCTCAATTGATTTTGCTAGTGCTGTGGTAAGCGTCCCTGCTATTCAATTATTTCCTATTGTGTTAAGTGCCGAAGGCAGTAACTAATCTTGTAGATCTTGATCGATTGGAGGGTGTTAAGGAAGGCTTGGCGTTAGTCGACTAAGTATTCAAGTAGTGCTTTGATCTAAGTCATTGAATCTTCGGAATTTCTCAACCTAGGTAAGGGGAACTATTCTTTTGGGTTATCTCTATTCATCGTTAATCTCTATGTTAATCCAATTTAGTGACCAAAGGTGTTATGAACCCTAGTGTCAGCCAAACGTTAGGAGGGGTTGAATCTGAGACCCCAGCCCCTAAGTTTAAGAAGAGGGTTGTATCTGCGGTTCACGATTGGCCACTTGAGTGTGGGCCAGCATCTGAGCAAAGCAGTAGACAGATAGCGGTAGTGTTGGTTAACGACAGTGTCGACATAGAGAGCATCGTATTACGAGTAATTAGGTGTGTAACTCTTACACACTTTGTAGGTTAATATTTTATTATTTTGTGATCTGTCAAAAGCCGGAACAATGGTGTAAATCGATGTATTACGATGTGTTACCCTTGTGGGTATAAGCGAGGACTCCGGGTAATTCCATTCTGATTTGGCTAGCGTTAAATGCCTCGGTTAAAGTTGCATATGCCATGTTATGTTATCTGTGTATGTTAAGCATGATTACATTGTCATAAAAATCATGTTCATAAAAGTGGGTGATGAGAGGAGGGGGAAGGTATGATTTCAGACTGTCACCAGTGGTTTTGACCACACAGTGGGTTGGCCCCGCTTATTATAATATTGTGACTAAGTCCCAGTGGTTTTGACCACCAGTGGTTTTGACCACATATACACCTATCTTTGTGACTCGTCCCAGTGGTCTGGCACCACCGTGGGTTGGCCCCACATATCGATACGGGATTGTCACCAGTGGTTTTGACCACAATGTGGGTTGGCCCCACACATATTATTTGTGACTCCGGTCACCAGTGGTTTTGACCACACACATATTATTTGTGACTCCGGTCACCAGTGGTTTTGACCACACGGGGTTGATTCAGGAGTTTCGGATGGTTAGGCTTTGGGTTGCATGAGATACATCTGCACTTATGAAACTGTGTAAGAGCTTATATTTTAGGGATGGGGATTTATACACTGGATCTCAGTGACTCACCCCTTCCTTTACTTTTTGCAGATGATTCTTAGATCGCGGATGTGGAGCAGGGACGGACTCGGGGTGGCCATGCACGATGTTCGGGTTTTTGTTTTAAATTATTAATTGGGATTTAGCTTACTTTAAAATTTGGTTTTTGGTTTTAATAAGGCCATCTAAATTTTTGTTTCGGGATTATTTACTTTGTTGATTACTATGAAATTGTGTTTAATCATAAAAGCATGACTAAAATGGGGAAAACCAATAAAATGAATGTTTTCCAAAACTTTTACAACTTAACGGGATTTTCAAAAAAATTTACCATCGGGTAAATGGCAAGCATGTGGTAACTAATGGTAATTCGATTTCCTTTAAACAGACTTTGACATGATTTTAACAATCTACCCGACTTAACCCCGTTTCCTACAAATGTAACATTTTCTTTTCGATTTAAAACAACAACTGGTTTTGCAAACAAAAACGATCTTTCCCTGTGACATGCCGGATTCGGTCGTAGCGTATTGACCGGGTTTGGGGTGTTACAATTTTGGTAGGCAACAAAAAATCTTCGTCGTATGTGGGCTTTTCCCAATATTTTATTGTTAAGTATAGTTATGATTTTTTCGCTCGATCTGTCTATTCAGCAAATAAATGGAAGTTCTATCTATCAATATGTATGGTCTTGGACCATCAATAATGATTTTTCTTTCGAGTTTGGCTACTTTATTGATTCACAAGCTCGACTGTGGGCCCGAGGCCCAAAACGTTTTCAATAAAGGGTTTACCAAATAATTTTTAAAGGAAACTACATGTTATGGAAAGCATGGCACCTGAGTCTCCGACACCAATCTGGAACGGTAAGTCCTCAACACTGCTGTTATTATAATTTAATAATTGTTTTATGGATGCTAGAAGTAGGATTTCATCTTGAAGACTGAAACCTGTAGGATTGTGTGAACTTGCGAGAACAAACTCTATAATGAACTGTTCATACAGTGGAAGATGGCTAACGCATAAAATTCTTAAATCAGATTAATTAGGGAATCGTAGTCATGAGCACACGAGGACGTGGGCGTAACACGCGTGGACGTGGTAGGGGTAGGATGACTGTGTCTGAACCAGTAGGGTCTGGTCATGGGTCAGAAAATGAGGTACCACCGCCGCCAGCTGTGGGCGCTGAGTTTCAGGATCAGACGGGTGGTGATGACGCGGTGTCACAGGCGATGCTGCGGGTTCTGGAAAGAGTAGCTGGAGCAGGTGGAGGTACGGAGGCTCGAAAATCTGTGTCTGAACGACTCCGAGCCAATGGAGCAGAGGTATTCTGGGGTGTGTCTGGTCTGGCTCCCAATACAACGGAGTACTGGTTAGAGGCGACAGAGCGTATAATGGACGACTTAGACTTTACGGCTGAGGAAAAGCTGAAAGGGATAGTGTCTCTTCTCCAGGATGAGTCTTATCAATGGTGGCTCACGGTCCGGGATGGTGCGACAGCCGATGATCTCACTTGGGATTTCTTTAAGACAGCTTATCAAAAGAAGTACGTTGGGTCCAGTTATATTGATGCGCAGCGCAAGGCGTTCTTGAATTTGTTCCAGGGGAGTAAGTCAGTATCGGAGTATGAGGCGGAGTTCCTTCAGTTGAGTCGTTATGCTAGGGGTATAGTGGCTACAGAACATGAGCGTTGTGTCAGATTTGAGGACGGGCTGAGAGAGGAGCTGCGGATGTTGATTGCCCTGCAGAGGGAAAGAGAATTTGCTGTCTTAGTAGAGAAGGCTAAGATAACTGAAGGGGTGAAGCAGTCGGTGAGACATAATCAGGATAGACGCTGGAGTAAGAGGAGTTCTGGGTCAGCAGGGTCTGCCAGGAATTTGTAGAAAAGGGCTAGATTTGGCGGGCCGAGGCAAACTGCAGAGCCTACTGCTACTACTCAGTGGCCGCCACGGTGTGCTCGATGTGGGAAGACTCATTCGGGGGAGTGTTGGACAGGAAACAGAGGGTGTTTCGAGTGTGGGTCGTTGGGGCATCAGATAAGGGATTGTCCACGGAGATCAGCTAGGATCCAGTCTGAGGGTCAAGGACATGCGCAATTCAGGAGGGATGGCCAGCAACCACAGAGGGGTCGTGGTCCGACCAGGGGAGGTAATGGTTCTGGGCGAGGCCGCGGAGCACCGGGCAGAGGTGCCTGGAATACAGATGCAAGACAGCCTGGGTTGGTCTATGCAGCGAGGCGTCGAGAGGAGGGCGACGCACCAGACATCATAACCGGTATGTTTTTAATTTTTGGACTACCTTATATTGCTTTGATAGATGTTGGATCGATGCACTCCTATGTTGCTAGTAGTATAGTGGGAACTATGGACTTAGCTTATGAGATTTCTTCTAGGGAGATGACGGTAATTAGCCCTCTAGGTCACTCTATAGAAGTAAACAAACTGTATAGGGGTGTACCCCTAGAACTTCAAGGGGTAATGTTTCCGACTGATCTGATGGAACTGCCATTTGGGGAGTTCGATTTGATCCTAGGGACGGACTGGCTAGTGGAGTACCAGGCAAGTCTGGACTGCGCAGCTAAGCGCATGGTATTGAGAACTGTTGAGGGTGAGGAGGTGGTGATGATAGGTAATAGAAGGAATTATCTATCCAATGTGGTATCCGCTTTAAAGGCCGAGAAAATGGTGAGAAAGGGCTGTGAGGCATTCATGGTACATGTTTGTGCATTGGAGGCTAAGGAATCAACGGTAGGGAATGTTCGAACGGTGAAGGAATTTACCGATGTATTCCCAGAAGAGCTTCCGGGTTTGCCTCCCGATCGCGAAGTTGAGTTTGGGATAGATCTGTTACCAGGAACCGCGCCAGTGTCTATTGCTCCATATAGGATGGCGCCGAAGGAATTAGTGGAGCTGAAAGCACATATTCAGGAGTTGTTGGATCGAGGTTTTATCCGGCCGAGTGTTTCACCTTGGGGAGAGCCTGTGCTTTTTGTTAAGAAGAAAGATGGAACAATACGGGTGTGTATAGATTACCGTCAGCTAAATAAGTTGACGATTAAGAACAAGTATCCGTTGCCAAGGATAGACGACCTGTTTGATCAGCTGAAGGGAGCATCAGTTTTCTCCAAGATTGATTTGAGGTCAGGGTATCACCAGCTCAAGGTAAAGGAGGCCGATATCCATAAGACGACGTTTCGCACTCGTTATGGGCACTACGAGTTCTTGGTAATGCCGTTTGGGTTGACTAACGTGCCAGCAGCGTTCATGGACATGATGAATCGGGTTTTCCAGCCGTACTTGGATCAATTCGTCGTGGTGTTCATAGACGGCATTCTGGTATATTCCAAGTCCGAGGAGGAGCATGATGCGTATGTACGTGTGGTCTTACAGATTCTGAGGGAGAAGCAGTTGTTCGCAAAGTTTAGTAAATGTGAGTTCTGGTTGAAGGAGGTGACTTTCTTGGGTCATGTGGTGTCAGCTGAGGGGATTAGGGTGGATCCTCGGAAGATTGAGGCGGTATTGGACTAGAAACCACCTAAGTTGGTAGCGGAGATTCGGAGTTTTCTAGGTTTAGCGAGATATTATAGAAGGTTTGTAGAAGGGTTTTCTTTGATTGCAGCACTGTTGACCAAGTTGCTGAGGAAAGGGGTTCCGTTCGTATGGTCCGACAAACAGCAAGAAAGTTTTGACGAGTTGAAGAGGATTCTGACAGAAGCTCTGGTTTTGATTCAGCCTGAGGCAGGGAAGGAATTCACGGTCTACTGTGATGCGTCGTACACGGGTTTGGGATGTGTGCTGGCGCAAAAGAGGAAAGTGGTGGCGTATGCTTCTCGTCAACTGAGACCTCACGAAGTGAATTATCCGACGCATGATCTGGAGTTGGCTGCAGTGGTTTTCGCTCTGAAAATTTGGAGGCATTACTTGTATGGGGAGAAGTCGATTGTTTACACGGGCCACAAGAGTTTGAAGTACCTCTTGACTCAAAAGGAATTGAATTTGAGACAGTGAAGGTGGATCGAGTTATTGAAGGACTACGACTGCTCGATTGAATACCATCCGGGTAAGGCTAACGTAGTGGCTGACGCGTTAAGCCTCAAGGTGGTAGCGGACTTGAGAGCAATGTTTGCCCATCTTAGTCTGTGTGATGACGGAAGTCTGCTAGTGGAATTGCAAGTGAAGCCGACGTGGTAAGTCAGGTTAAGGAGAAACAGCTAGTGGATGAAGTCTTAAGTGCTCGGTGTTTGCAAATGCAGAACGGTGGATTGGAGGGTTATAGCTGGAGTAGTGATGGAGTGTTATGTTTCCAATAGAAAGTTTGTATGCCGAGAGATGTTGAGTTAAGGCAGAAGATCCTTCAGGAAGTTCATAGCAGCCCATACACTATACATCCTGGTGGTAGTAAGATGTACCGGGATCTGAGGGAACAGTTTTGATGGCCGGGTCTGAAGCGAGAGGTAACGGAATTTGTCAGTAAGTGTCTGACGTGTCAGCAAGTCAAAGCTGAGCATCAGTTACCTTCGGGTCTGTTACAGCCGGTTAAGATTCCGCAATGGAAGTGGGAGAGAATTACGATGGATTTTGTCAATAGGCTACCCCTCACGCCTAGTAAGAAGGATTCGGTCTGGGTGATTGTTGATCGTTTGACAAAGTCGGCTCATTTCATACCAGTTCGGGTTGATTACTCGCTTCAAAGGTTGGCTAAGTTGTATGTGGCGGAAATCGTGAGATTGCATGGAGTGCCAGTGTCGATTATCTCGGATAGGGATCCTTGATTCACATCAAGGTTTTGGAAAGCGTTGCACCAGGCTTTGGGTACAAGGTTAGATTTCAGCACGGCATTTCATCCGCAGACAGATGGACAGTCAGAATGGGTAATCCAGATTTTAGAGGATATGTTGTGGGGTTGTGTTTTGGATTTCAGGGGAAGTTGGGAAGAATTTCTACCGTTGGCAGAATTCGCGTACAACAACAGTTATCAGGCAAGTATCCAGATGGCACGATATGAAGCACTGTATGGACGGAAGTGTCGTACCCCTACGTGTTGGACAGAGTTGTGTGAGCGTCAGTTGTTGGGTCTAGAGTTAGTGGCTAAAATAGAAGATAAGGTTAAGCTGATTCGGGCTCGTCTGAAGGAGGCTTCGGACAGGTAGAAATCTTATGCCGATTTTAAGCGAAGGGATATAGAGTTTGCAGTGGGTGACAAGGTCTTTCTAAAGGTGTCGCCGTGGAAGAAGGTTCTGAGGTTTGGTCGGATTCACCAAACTCTATAAATAAACATCCAAAAACACGCTAAGCGTGGGATTAAAATGTGTTACTTTTATGGTTTATTAATTATCACAATTCAATACTTAATATAACTAGCATTCAACATTTCATTCTCAATCATATAACCAATAATCCATTCAATAACAATACTCATTCGTATAAACAAAATTTATGCTCGTTGAACCTATTAGAACTCCAAAGGATACTCGTGTGATAAACATCAGTAATCCATCAATTCATTATCATTTTTGCTCTTTCGAGCCATGATCGATAAGCTCCTCCTGAGCTAATGAACAGTAAGCTCTATTGAGCTGAAACGGTAAGCTCTATCGAGCTAAACAGTAAGCTCATACGAGCTAAAACAATAAGCTCCAATAAGCTGAAAACAGTAAGCTCTTACGAGCTGATATATCGGTAAGCTTGTACGAGCTATGGTGAGTCCGCAACAAATGTAGGAGCTCGACCAAAACGGTA
This sequence comes from Gossypium australe, assembly GCA_005393395.2. Classification (NCBI taxonomy): domain Eukaryota; kingdom Viridiplantae; phylum Streptophyta; class Magnoliopsida; order Malvales; family Malvaceae; genus Gossypium; species Gossypium australe. Next base: position 20,358,972 of record CM016615.1, read on the forward strand.
ACCCTAGTGAAATGTCACTCGTATCCTATGAATTCATGCAGTTCAAACAGAACTCGGTAGCCATTAAACTATATCAATAAGGAATTTTTATTTCAAGTATAGAAATTACTCAATCACAAACATTCATTCCAAATATTTTCAAATATATAAAAGTTCGATTCAAATTATACGAACTTACCTCGAATTGCTCGGATAAAAACTATCGGCTATTCATCGATGTTTACTTTTCCCCAATCTAAACTAGATCTTGGCTTATCGTGATATATATATTATCAAACTCAGTACATTCAGCATTCAATTTAGTCCATAATTCATATTTTGGCAAATTTACACATTTGCCCCTATACTTTTTAATTTTTACAATTTAGTCCTAATCACATAAAATTGCAAATTCATGCAATTTAGTGTATAGCCGTACCTAGCCGAATTTCATAGGGACTCTTAGTAGCCCATACCTTTCATTATTTCACACTTTTAACCACCACATTTTATATTTTTACAAATTAATCCCTTTTTGACATATTTGTCAAAAATCACTTTACAAAACTAGTTTAACTATTAACAATTATTCAAAATTCATCATCAAACATCAAATAACTCAAATATTCAACAATGGCACTTCACAAAATCATGAACAAATTCAAAAATTAAGGCATGGGCTAGCTAGTATACAAAGCATTGATCTCAAAAACGTAGAAATCATTAAAAACCGAGTAAAAACCGTACCTTAATTTCTCAATTAGCTTGGCCGAATGAAGAAAGTAAAAATGGTGTTTTATTCACCCTAATTTCATTTGATGATGATGAATGGAGAAAGAATTTTGTTTTGTTTTATTATAATTATCCTTAATTACCAATTTACCTTAATAACCTTTAAAAATATTATAAATTACACCATTTGCCATGCTATCATCATCCACTAACCACAATTGGCCTATTTACCACTTAAGGACCTTTACTTTAATGTTCTATAGCTATTTGACACTTTTAGCTAATAGAACACATATTTTATGCCTTACGCGATTTAGTCCTTTTTACCGAATTAAGCATTTAAACGGTAAAATTTCTTAACGAAATTTTCACACAGTAATTATATCAATCTGTAAACTATAATAAAATAATAAAATAAATATTTTAAATTTAGATTTTTGGTTCCGAAACCATTGTTCTGTTTTGACTCAAAAACGGGCTGTTATAATTGTGGTCAAAAGTGGTAAGTCAACTACTGATCATGTTGAGATTGTTTATAAGTATGAAATGCCTAAGTTATATGCTCCAAAGTCAATACTTGTATCATATTTGCTCAAGGGTCATCATTTTAATATCGTTGTTTATGTTGCTTAAGGACAAGCAATGACTTAAGTGTAGGGGAGTTTGATCTACCGTAATTCAGTGTAGCAAATTAAACTAGATTTTTTGATCTACTATAATTTGGTGTAGCAAATTAAACTAGATTTCACAGTTAAAGAGCCTGAATACAATAATTTCTGTTATATTTTAATTAAGTTTCTTTAGTTTTACTTATATCTAATAAAATTTGCGAATTGAGTCTTTTACTGAGCTTAAGGGTTGAATAAGGCCTAATGGTGAGCTAACGTACTTTTTGAGTGTGTAGGAAACCATTAGAAGGTGCACTAAATGAATATTGGCCGTTATGTCGCAATATGAATGACTCAATGTCGTAACATAGGGAACAAAATGAAGAAAACTCAAGTCTACCTTCAATGTCGTGACACAAACTGAGGGTGTCACAACATACCCCTAAAGATGGATGCAGAAGAGCATACTGGTTGCTATGTCATGACATAGGTCCTGGTGTGTCGCGACATTGACTCTGTGATATAAACTAAACATGAAGCAGGGGTGTTTTGGTCTGCACAATCAAACTTTAAAGCTCGGGAATGTCAGGTTACCTAGGGTGAAGAACGACAGCCACCTGAAGGCTATAAATAGGCTCATTTGTCACCTGTTAGAAACATTGTTCCTTTAGCTTAGATTCTTTGTGTAAAATTTGGTTTAGTATTTTCTGTCATTCGTGAACACAAAATTGGTATTACCCATTCGTGAACACGTTAACCCCAAAACAATCTGGACTGTGAGGTCAGAAGGTAAGTAGTTCTTGCTGACTCATTATGTTAGTGGAAGATCAGAAGATCTTGCCAGGGTAGCAACTAGTTGATTGACGAAGAAACCCGAAACGAAAATTGATGGAGAATACCGAATCAAGCTAATCACCCGTAATCAGATTTGATTTATTCTTCCTTTTTTATATCTTGAGTTTTATCATTTTATGTTATTTTGTCTCGTTACTATTATTATAAAAACCCAAAACTCATTTATTTTATATTCTTCGTACTGTAACTAATTAAAATTACTAATTATATCTTTTAGTGTTTAGGTTAAAATTGATCTGAATTTTCCTCCCTTTGGTATGATCCTCGAAGTACTCATCTACTTCACTGTAAAACTATATTACAACTCGACCTGTATACTTGCAGATACTGCCTTGTCTTTCTATCTTTTAATTGCAATATTCACACTCTAGGCATTAGTATGTCCAGAGGCGGTCAAGTTGTTCCCTAAGGTTAATAAAATACTCAAGTTGCACATTTTATTCACTTATTGAAAATGTATGAAAACATAATTCAAACCTACTGAAAATGTTTGTTTTCAAGCTCCTAAAGTGGAATAATTATTTTAATTTGCTACACAGAATTACGAAAAATCAAACTTCCCCACACTTAAGTCATTGCTTGTCCTCAAGCAACATCAACACAAGCAAGAAATACAAATGATGACCCTTAAGAAAATATGATACAAGTATTGAGTTTGGAGCACACGACTTGAGCATTTCACATTCACTAACAACTTTAACATGATGAATAACTAATTTACCACTTTTGACCACAAACATCCAAGTTCAGTATGTTACAAAGTATACAAGTATTAAGGGTCTCACCTATAGGGATCCATCAATAAATCATACCAGTAATTTGATTATCCGAGCAAAATACAAATAGTCGTTTATGCGTATGTTTAGTATGATTTCTTAGTGAGCTAATTGCATTAGAAACAAGTGGGAGCAGTATATGAAAACCGTACAGTGAGATATTTGAAATTAAGGTAAGAGAGGTCAGAACTATTGGACAGTGAAACAAGGGAAACTTTAAGGAATAAACAGTATTAAATGGTTAAGTCAAAAATTCTGGAAAAATTATAGTAAGAAGATATATGAGTCTATTTTCAAGGAAAATTTACGGATTTAGATTTTGAGATTCCTAACTCGAGTTATAGTCAATTTAGCAGTATGACGCGAATGGACAGTTTCAATTTTTAGGCTCCACATTCGTAATTAAGTCTAAGTTGCGAAATTACCAAAATACCCTTAGAGGGTAAATTACCGAAATACCCCTGGGTTGCGAGATTACTGAATTACCCTTAGCGGGTACGATTGTCGAATTACAAAAATGCCCTTACGGGCTGAGTTACGAAAATGCCCTTATGGGCCGAACTATAGAAATGCCTTAATGGGGCGATTTGTTATATTGCCTTAAAGGGCCAAAATGAAATGTGTTAATGGGCCGTTTTGATAGATTGCTTAACGGGCCGATTTAATAATTTGCTATATGGGCCGTTTGATATTTGCTATATGGGCCGATTTGAAATAAATTGCGATATGGGCCAAGATGATATTTTGCTTAATTGGCAAACTTGATAAATTGTTATAATGGGCCATAATTTTTGTAAGAAAAATCTGAATAAACTGTTGTAAATGGTTATGCATTGAGTACATGATTTGCATGGGATGGGATAATGATGAAGAGAAGTTCTGGTAGCTCTTCTACATAAATCTGGTGGCTCTGCCACAAATCTGAAAAATGGCAACGCGATGTAAATTCTGTTAATCTGGTGGCTTGTCCACAAATTTGATATAAATGGCTTAATGCCTACGTTTGGTGTGTTGGCGGGGTGGGTTGACTAAAGATCACCCGCAGGTGTGTTGGTTGGTACGGATGGTGTGTAGCGGATGGAATACTAGGCTTGGTTTGGGACTTGCATTTCATATCCATGTTATTCATTACATTATTGTATATGGGCTTAGGCCCAAATATTTGCTTAATGGATATTGGCCCAGTGGACAACGGTAAGTGGGTTACACACTGAGTTCTTGTAACTCACGCCCTCTTTCTCTTAATGCTTGATGATATGGACTTGGGCTATGGATGACTCGAGGGAGGCCATACTTCAGAATTGGTTCTAATTTTATTAAATTTCCTTTTTCGTTTATTTCGTTGCTTTTACTATTCGGGTTTTAAGGTTGTAATAAGGCCTCTGGGATATTTTATTTGGTTTTATGATTAGATGTACTTATTATTTTTCTACATTATTTTAAATTGGGATTTTTCTAAAATCATAAATAACGGTTTTCCAAAAATTGATTAACCAATGATTTTCATAACAAACTTTACAAATGATTTAACTCAGAAATTCTCTTTCAAATTATCGACGACATTTTCAAAAGTCACGGTTAAAGTTCACTACCTCGATTTTCGACTCATCAATCAACCTCTCAAAAATACTTGTATTTTATCTACGTTTCTGCAATGTTTTCAAAATGTTTCTGCAACTCTATTTCCAACGTCATATTTTCGTAAATTGTTTATTTCAAATATGTTTTCGCAACCAAAAAGGTTTTTTTTAAAGATGATTACGTTTTCAAGTAGATAACAATTGCTTAAGTGTTTTGGGTTTTAACAAAGAGGCTATAATTCTCAAACATGTTTTTAACAATCGCAAAGATGGTTTTGAAAAAAAAAAACACTTCCATGTGACACGCCAGATTCGGGCCTAACTTCTAGGCCAGGTTTGGGGTATTACATTTTATGGTATCAGAGCCCAGTTTCAAAACTTGGCTGTGGTTTGGGTTCAAAAATATTTTCTAAAACTGTTTGAAATTTTATTTATAAATACATGTGTTAAAGGAAGTATGGCACCACGGGTATCCGGCACCAAGTCAAGTAAGTATGTGTTTTCATTTTATGATTATTGTGGTATTACTGTAGAATTACTCTAGAACTTTTAGCTTTAGGAGCTGAAACTATAGAGATTGAGACCTTAGGATACGTATTGCGAAAACAACTTTACTTCTTATACTCTATAAAACATTGTTTAATAAACACTGAAATAGCATAATGATTCATAAAACTCTTAATCAGATTATATCGACTTAGTGAACATGAGCGCTAGAAGACGTGGACGCTGTAGACGTGGACGTGCTAGAGGCCGAGGTGCTAGGACTAGATCTTCAGCATCGGGGCGTGTTTCCGAAAGGGAGGTGTTGGCATCGCCAGTGGCTGAGACGGGATCTCATGATCGAGCTGGGGTGGATGAGCTGACTCAGATAGTTAAGAAAGTATTGGAGGAGGTTAAAGGAATCGGTGAAGCACTTCGAGTTGGGTCTGTGGACTGTAAGAAGAAATTAGATCGTGGTTCTTTTGGGTTGCAGTCTCGTTCCGTAAAGCATGTCAAGGCACGTTCAAACTTTCCAGCTTGCGATTATTGTAGAAGGCGTCATCCGGGAGAATGCTGGAGGAGGTCAGGAGCATGCTTGAGATGCAGGTCTAAGGAGCATAAGGCTCGGGATTGTTTCATCACCATCAAGTCAGGTATGTTTTGTTTGGAAGTGATGATTTAATGTAAGAAAATTTTTGGTGTAAGTGGTAGATAACGGCATGCTTCTGTGGTTAGATGTTTGGTTGTGTGAAAGAGGATTCAAGATTGTGTTAAAAGTACATTAATGTTATTAAGATCAGAGTGCGCAGCGAAAGCTTAGTGGTGTGATTTGAGTGATGCGTTTAGTAGTTGGTTGGAAATTTCGAGGACGAAATTTCTTTAAGGAGGGTAGAATTGTAACATCCCAAAATTGGGCCTAGTAGGGTTGGGCCCGATGGGCCTTGGGCGTGGGAGTGTTTAAAATTTTGATAACAAGAGAATGGCATTATTGCAAATTGGACTTATTAGTTAAGTGAATTTGGAAGGTTATGAGGCTTCTATGAAGTCTCGGGTTTAATTGGGTCTTAGGAAAAATTTGGTATTTTAGCACTTTAAGGAGAGATGGTAAGTAGCTTCAAGACTTATAGAAATAAATGAGTAATGTGCTTGCATAAATGAGCTATTGGTAAAGAGGTTATGGCATCAAGTGAAGTACCTTGAGGGAAGAGGTTCAAATCACTTTGTGTGCAAATTTTTGACTAATATTTTTGCACTCTTTCCTTAAGTGTCGGCCAAGAGGTATATATGGCAAGTTTGACTTCTTTATTTTTGGTAAGGTGTCTAAGGAATTAAGGAAAGGTTGAGGTTGGGGAAAGGAATCAAAAGGAAAAGGTAAGTAAGGGGAACAAGTGGCTTATTTCATAGAGAATGCTATGGAAAGTATGGTCGGCAAAATTTTGACCCTTATGGCTATGCATGTGGACGGTTTTTGGGGTAGATAGGTAGCTGAAATTTTTACTTTGGCATTTGGTAGGGTCTTGGTATTGTTTTCGCCAAAAATCTCATTTGCAACTTTAGTGTCATCTTCTCCCAATTTGCTATTCCCTTTTGCCGAAATCTTCTAGCACAATAGTGTATTTTTCTTCTCTTTGTATTGGTCACATATTCACCTTTTGTCCGTCTTCCTTGATAGCCGAAACTTCAAGTGGATTATAGGTAAATTCTTCTTCTTTCTTCTTGATTGCCGAATGCATCTAAACCATTGAGACAAATTGTTCACTCTTTATCCTTTGGAAGAACCGAAACCCCAAAAATATACCTTTTTCATCTTTCTATTCCTTCTCACAAAAGTTTTCAACCTTTCTTTTCTTCTCAAAATCCATACCCTCTATAGTCGAATATCATTGTTCATTTTTCTCCATAATCGAAACCTTTTCATCATTTATTATTCATTCCTTAATCAATCGTGTTTTAAGTGGGAGACCGTGTATTGTTCTAGCCGAAGCCAAACGGTGGAAATTGGATCCAATATCGATAAGGGACAAATCACTCGATATATTTCTACCTTCGGATATAGTGGTCAACGACGAGTGGTTCGTTAGGAAATTGAAATAAGGTGTGTAATCCCGTACTTTCCAGATATATGATTGAAATGGTGGGTAATCTCACACTTCTCTGAAAATGTGAATGAAATATTCTATGAATCAGTCAAAATACCAAAGAAAACCAAAAACCGGCATCCGTGATCACTCGGGCGTATGTATGATCGTAGTGGTAATCATATTTTGTAATAAAATAGTTTCGATTAGAAACAATGACATGTTTTTAAAAAATCACGAAAAATAGGATAAAGGGAATTAGAATGTGAATAAGATATCAGATTAAAGCTTACTGTGTCTATCTTAATATGGAAGAAACGAAGAAGGAAAAGGATTTTTATATTCTGAGATCTCTTAATTTTAGTAAGACTGGTTCTGATTGACTTCGTGGTTCCCTGATCTGTCTTGGAAAAATCATATAAAATTGTACAAAGTGAATTATGGATTATAATTTATATGTATAGATTCCTTAGTGAGCGTAATTTCATTAGAAACAAGTGGGAGCAGTATATGAAAACCGTACAGTGAGATATTTGAAATTAAGTTAAGAGAGGTCAGAACTATTGGACAGTGAAACAAGGGAAATTTTAAGGAATAAACTGTACTAAATGGTTAACTCAAAAATTCTGGAAAAATTATAGCAAGAAAATATATGAGTCTAGTTTCATGAAAAATTTATGGATTTAAATTTTGAGATTCCTAACTCGAGTTATAGTCAATTTAGTCAGTATGACGTGGATGGATAGTTTAAATTTTTAGGCTCCACATTAGTAATTAAGTCTAAGTTGCGAAATTACCAAAATACCCTTAGAGGGTAAATTACCGAAATACCCCTGGGTTGCGAGATTACTGAATTACCCTTAGTGGGTATGATTGTCAAATTACAAAAATGCCCTTACGGGCTGTGTTACGAAAATGCCCTTATGGGCCGAACTATGGAAATGCCTTAATGGGCCGATTTGTTATATTGCCTTAAAGGGCCGAATTGAAATGTGTTAATGGGCCGTTTTGATAGATTGCCTAATGGGTCGATTTGATAATTTGATATATGGGCCGATTGATAATTTGCTATATGGGCCGTTTGATATTTGCTATATGGGCCGATTTGAAATAAATTACGATATGGGCCAAGATGATATTTTGCTTAATTGGCCAACTTGATAAATTGTTATAATGGGCCATAATTTTTGTAAGAAAAATCTGAATAAATTGTTGTAAATGGTTATGCATTGAGTACATGATTTGCATGGGATGGGATAATGATGAAGAGAAGTTCTGGTAGCTCTGCTACATAAATCTGGTGGCTCTGCCGCAAATCTGAAAAATGGCAATGCCATGTAAATTCTGTTAAACTGGTGGCTTGTCCACAAATTTGATATAAATGGCTTAATGCCTACATTTGGTGTGTTGGCGGGGTGGGTTGACTAAAGATCACCCACAGATGTGTTGACTAAAGTTCACCCACAGGTGTGTTGGTTGGTACGGGTGGTGTGTAGCGGATGGAATACTAGGCTTGGTTTGGGACTTGCATTTCATATTCATGTTATTCATTACATTATTGTATATGGGCTTAGGCCCAAATATTTGCTTAATGGATATTGGCCCAGTGGACAATGGTAAGTGGGTTACACACTGAGTTCTTGTAACTCACGCCCTCTTTCTCTTAACCCTTGTAGGTAATGCTTGATGATATGGACTTGGGCTATGGATGACTCGAGGGAGGCCATACTTCAGAATTGGTTCTAACTTTATTAAATTTCCTTTTTCGTTTATTTCGTTGCTTTTACTATTCGGGTTTTAAAGTTGTAATAAGGCCTCTGGGATATTTTATTTGGTTTTATGATTAGATGTACTTATTATTTTTCTACATTATTTTAAATTGGGATTTTTTCTAAAATCATAAATAACGGTTTTCCAAAAATTGATTAACAAATGATTTTCATAACAAACTTTACAAATGATTTAACTCAGAAATTCTCTTTCAAATTATCGACGACATTTTCAAAAGTCACGGTTAAAGTTCACTACCTCGATTTTTGACTCATCAATCAACCTCTCAAAAATACTTGTATTTTATCTACGTTTCTGCAATGTTTTCAAAATGTTTCTGCAACTCTATTTCCAACGTCATATTTTCGTAAATTGTTTATTTCAAATATGTTTTCGCAACCAAAAAGGTTTTTTTTTTAAAGATGATTACGTTTTCAAGTAGATAACAATTACTTAAGTGTTTTGGGTTTTAACAAAGAGGATGTAATTCTCAAACATGTTTTTAACAATCGCAAAGATGTTTTTGAAAAAAAAAACACTTTCATGTGACACCCCAGATTCAGGCCTAACTTCTAGGTCGGGTTTGCGGTGTTACAAGTAACCCTACTATCAAATCAGGTAGAGATGTTACATAAAAAATTTATTTGTTTATACGGTTCTTCGTAGGCACATCCAGTTATGCAGTGTGACACAACTGGAGGAGTGGCTAATCCTGAGTACCCACCCTACAGACAGGGCATGGAGAGCGAACAAGTGACCTATATGGGTAACAATTTTCGATCTAATAATAACCCTTATAGTAATACTTATAATCCAGGTTGGAAGAACCACCTCAATTTCTCATGGGGTAGTCAAGGAAATCAAAGGCAACAACCATCCCAAAACTTCCAACAACAGCCCTACCCACAGGAAAAGAAGCCGAACCTTGAAGAGATGCTAACAAAATTTATAACAGTTCCAAAGTATAGAAACACGTTTCCAGAATACTGAGACAACACTTAAAACTCAACAAGCATCGATTCAAAGGATCGAGAATCAGTTAGGGCAACTTTCCAAGAAGATCTCTGAAAGACAGTAAGGAAGCCTACCGAGCAACACCGAGACTAACCCAAAGGAGCAAATTCAGGCCGTAATAGCTCAAGATAGTGAAGGGTTAGACGAGCCCAATTTAAGGCAAAAGAATATGGTAGAAGAAGGTAAGGTTGAGGTAAAGCCAAAACCGGTAATCAAAGAGTACCAACCTCAAATACCATATCCCGAAGCGATAACGAAAGATGACATAGAGGAACAGTTCGGCGAGTTTCTTAAACTTTTAAAGAAATTACATATTAACTTATCGTTTCTTGAAGCTCTTTTGCAGATGCCAGATTCTAGGAAATTTTTAAAGAAGCTATTGACAAATAAGCGGAAGATAGACGAGGAATCGCATGTGGAACTGAACGCAGTGTGCTCAGCAATATGAAAATTAAAAGATCCAGGGAGTTTTACAATTCCATGCTTAATTGGTAGTTTAACTATTGATAATGCGTTAGCTGATTTAGGGGCAAGCATAAATGTCATGCCTTATAAAATGTTTAAACAACTAGGTCTAGGGAAGCCCAAACAAACTAGGATGAACATTCAATTAGCTGATAAAACTGTTAGAATTCCTAGGGGTATAATCGAAGATGTACTCATGAAGATTGATAAATTAGTATTCCCAGTAGACTTTGTCGTTTTAGACATGGATGAGGACAACACGATCCCCCTAATTTTAGGAAGACCATTCTTAGCAACTGCCAGGACTAAAATTGATGTCGACGCAGGTGAACTCATACGCTGTGTAGATGACGAGACAGTCACTCTTCAAGCTCTCGATTCAGCTAGGACATCGAATAATAAAGGTGAGAAAGTAAATTCTATTGATAACCATTCAGTTAACACTTCTTTTCAAGAAGCACCACAAAAGAACACAACTGATTCTGATCCTAGACCCTGTGCCAACACAGAAATAACTCATGAGGAACAAGGGATTTAGATCGATGAACTAGAAGAGTGGAAGACACATCTCAAAGAAAAACTAGGTAGAGACGAAGCAGAACCAAAGCCACTCTACGAGCCAGACAAGTTCAAAATTGGAGATCAAGTATTGATAGAAAAAGCAGATCCACGAATACCTCTTCCTGATCCTAACACAAACAAAGAAATCCCTTTTAAGGTAATCAACGTTTTCCCATACGGAACAGTCGAGCTAAGTAATCCTATGTTTGGCACTTTGAAAATAAACGCTACTCGTCTTAAAGTTTATCATGATAATGGAACTGCTAGCATGAAGAAGGACTTTCAACTCCTCAAACCACCATGAATATGCGAATGAGAGGTAAGTCTAGCTTAAGACTATAAAAGAGCACTTTTTGGGAGGCAACCCGAGTACTAACCCCATTAACTTCTACATTTTTTTATTATTTTATTCTTTCCTTTTAGCACCTAACTGTAAATCAACCAAGTGCAGATTTCCCAGCCACACGGCCTTGCACACGGCCGTGGCCGTGGCTGTGTGGATGCACCAAATCTACGTACTGGCATGGTAGAGATGGTACGAGTCAGAACGAATCATATCTTCGAGTCACGGACTCCAACTACCACGCCACGGCCGTGGCCGACACTGTTAGATCATACACGGGCGTGGAGACCTGAACATGGGCGTGGGAGAAGCGAACAAAGCAAAACACGACCGTGCGATACGGCCGTGTGACTTACACGCCCATGGTACACAGGCGTGGGGACATACCAGACTTGAAAATTCTATTTAACCCCCCCATTTTCTTCTTACCTACTCCCCATATCCTTTCTTCCATCCCATCCTTCAGATATCCCCCTCCCCATACTTTTCTTCTTTAGTTATTACCCAAACCCTTGAGCTACACCGCATCTATGTCAAAGAAGTGGAAGGACCCTGGCACAGTCTCCCTTTGTCAGACCGATCTACATAAGTTCATGACGTTCGCTTCATCCACTCGGCAAGCCGAGGATGTTTGGGGCCATTTAATTTTTATTTTTATTTTCTTTTCTTCTTTATTTTCCTTTTCTTTATTTTTCTTTTACTTAGTTTAATCTATTTTATTTCATTTTCTTTGATTTAGGTTCTAAAGGCTACTAGGGAATCACACCGGAACCATGACCACCACCTCATTATAGCCTTAGAATTCACACCCACCTTGTGAACCATCCAACAATAAGGACTCTTCAGTCCATTTATTTTCTCTTTTAATTTTATTTTACCTTTTTTACTATTTCTCTTTATCTTTCTTGTCTTTAAATATGTAATTAGTATAGTTTTAATTATTTTCATTATTTCCTGGCTAATTCTTCACGAGCCTCCTAATTTCTTCATCTAACGCAAAGATTATGGATAGCCACACCAAGAGCCACCTCCTCCAACTTATCTTTCACCTTCGAGTCAAGTTTCCACACTTCTAGTTCAAGGAATACATTCAGGGAGTTCCACTTCTACCCCTATCTTTTGATTTTTTTACTACATTGCTTTTATCTATCTTTGTACATTGAGGGCAATGTACATGTTAAGTGTGGGGGGTGAATATTTATTTCAAGGAAGTGCCTCACTTTTTGCATTATTCTCAAATCCCTGAATGATATCTTGTCTTGAAGTAATTTTCTCATATTACTATTAGAATGAAATTTCCTTTAATTCATGATTTTTATCGGTATGTTTTAGATTAAGTCATTGATAATTGTGCATTGATGATTAAACTTTAAGATACTAGAGAATCAAGCATAATAAGTCTATTTTTCAGAAATTTAAAATTTTCTAGGTTGTCTACCTGAATTTGAATATTACCTTGAAGTTTGAAATTTACGAGGTTGATATCAAATACCCATAATATTTTGTGAGATTTTGAGCCTTATAGAGCATATATTCTTTTTCTTTCTTACTTTATCGATTATGAGTGTGTCAACATTGATTTGTTATTCTAGAACTTGCATCGATTATACACGTCGAGACCACACCTTTGATTTGATATACAGAGATGATAAAGGCACCTAGGATTTAATCCACTTACTCCATAAAAAGCCTAGCTTCGTAATTAACCCCTAGTGAACCCCGTTGATCCTAACAAACCCCATTTATTGACTCACCTACTAATATTAATCCAAAATCCTTTGTATTTGTATCACCTTTCCTTTTGACGACCCTCATATCGAGATCTTGTTTGATCAATTTCTTAACTATTTCATTTATTTCAGTTGTTAAATTCTATCTTTTTTATTAGTTGACTTGTTCTTAAAAAAATAAAAACAAAATCAAAGTATATTCAGTATTAGTTATATAATTAAATGAGCTTATACCTTTAAATTCCAATTGTTAAAGAAAAAGCTCATGTTATTAGTACTACAAGCTTTCAATTGATGCAATTATTTAAGATTAGTTCATTTTTCTAGTTAGGTAATTTATCAGGTCAATCTCGATTCTAACCCTTTAATTCAGCCTATATCCATACCTGCAACCTAAGCCCCATTACAACCCTGTTAAAGACCTTTTGATTTGTGTATCATCTCATATTATAGTGGTGGAGGTTTGATTTTCATGCGAGCCTATGGGATTAACTCTCTATGTTTGACTTTTGAGTGCTTAATTCTGAACCTTTAACACTTCGAGTGATTTGAGTGAATCTTTAGTGAGGATGTCAATTTTTGTCGATTTTGAATCAGGGGTAATTATTTAGATGAAGGGAAAAGCCTATATTTTCGTACTACAAATGTATGACTTAGATTGTTTGAATCTTTAGGATTCTTTGAGTTAAATTATCCATGTATGAATTATCTTTGAATTATGATAAAACACTATTGATGAATATTATGAACTGAGGGAAGTTCGTTTTAATTGTGAGTTGAGAATTTTGTTTGAGGAGAAGCAAAAGCTTAAGTGTGGGGGTATTTGATAAACCGTAAAAGTAACATATTTTAGGCCCACATTTAGCATGCTTTTGGATGATTTAAGCCTTGAATTATGTATTGGTGCTCTTAATCCTTTGTTTTCATATTTTATACCCAGGAGAGCAACAAAGGATGAAAAGAACGAGAAATGGGCCCAAAACGGAGTAAATGGGCTATATCACGAAATCCACACAGCCTGGGCCCAAGACCACACGGTCGTGCCTCATTCAACAGCCTCGAACACGGCCTGGCCACGACTTACACGGGCGTGTGCCATGGGCGTGTCCCTGCCGTGACTAAGAGAAATTTCATTTGGATTAGGATACTTAGGGCGAAGAAACACATTCAGAAGCCTATGTAAACACCCTAAGTATAACCTAAAAGGGGGGAACCCAAGGCTTTAGTCAGGGGGCGTCCACCATGGCTAAAGAGGGCAGAGTTGTGGGAATTTACGCGAAGATAGCCAGTTCATTCATCTCAAGAAGCCGAAATTATACTCAAGACAGAGGATTTCTCCTTTAATTCCTTCAGAGGGTTTTAGGGATTTCTTATGTTTAGTTTTATCTTTTCTTCTGAGATGTTTTCTTTTATTGTTATGAACTAAACCCTCAGATACCTGAGGGGGATGAAACCTAAGATGAATCGTGTTATCGTTTGCTGAACTATATGAAAAATATTTGACTTGTTCTTAATTATGTGTTCTTAATTCTTGTGTTGATATTTTCAGGATATTAATTCAAGTGGGATGTGCTTAGGAGGAGGAGCAAAAGTCCCTGCCTAAGAGTAGATCTAGCATAATTAAGCGAAGTTGATCGCACGCCTAGAGATAGGGTGACGAGATTTTGCCGGATTAGGGTGAAACCTAATATAGGAATCCGTAGATCAAGTTAATGCAATTCTAGGGGTTTTAATTAGAAAGAGATTTCAATTAATCAACCTAGTGTTAGACGTTAGTCGCCTCGATAAAAAGATTAATATACGTTAGAGAATCCTACGGATCAAGTCAAATGAATAAATCATCTGGTTCAAAGTTAGGTAACAAGTGAAGTCTAGGTGGATTCTTCCTTGGGTATCGTCTTAATCAATTGGTTTTTCCTAAAGTTATTTTCCCAATTCATCCTCTTTGTCTTTGCATCTTAGATTAATTGATTAGTTAATTTTAGATTAGATAAACAATTCTCTTAATTCTTAGGCTAGATAATAAAAAGAGAGTTAGTATTAGTACTTTTAGTTCATTTGGGTTCGACAATCCGGTCTTGCCTTAACTACACTATTGTTCGATAGGTGCGCTTGCCTCACACCATTGTCATAGTTAGTTTCTAGGTTCGATCATTCTTTATATAAATTTTAAGACTTTGACATCGCATAAAACAATGATCAAAATGTATGTTTATAAGTGTTGTAAGTCTGGTAATGCTCAGTAATCCTATTTTGACGTTGAATATGGGTAAGGGGTGTTACATTGAGGCATCATTCTTTGGCATGAACGCCTTCAAAAAATTCTCTAAACTATTAGATGATTCAACTTGTGGTGGGTTCTAAACTTGTTTCTTGAACCCAAAAGGTTGATTTGCTCTATGCTGTATGTAGTTATTGTTTGGCCAGCTCCTTGGTTACTTTAAGAAAAGTTAAGATGGTTACACCATGAAGGATTATAGAAGTTGGACTGTGGTCCTTGACCACTTCTATTTTAGTGTTGATTCACTACATAATAACCAGACTCAGAATTTGACGGACAATTCTCGAAAGAATGACCATCCTCACGATATACACAGAAACAACATCAAATTGACTCGATGGCTGAGCTATAACATGATTAAAACCATTAGTAGTAAACTGTTTCAACATTGAAGAGATAGAAGATACCTGAGCTGAGAGTGAAGTAAGGGCATCTACTTCATCCACTCCAGCTACCCGTCTTTTCGAAGTTGCTCAATTTGTTAGCCACTAGTAATTGTTACTGGCTATTCTCTCGATGATCTCATAAGCCTCGTTATAAAACACCAACAAGATAACACCATTTGCAGAGGCATCTACCACCAACCTTGTGTGTGAGTTGAGACCATTATAAAATGTCTCCAACTGGATGCAATATGGAATCCCGGGGTAGGGGTATCTACGAAGTAACTCCTTGAATCTTTCCAATGCGTCGTAAAGGGATTCATTATGCATCTTCTAGAAAGTGGTGATCTTATTCCATAACTTAGCATTTTTACTAGGTGGGAAGTGCTTTACGAGAAAGCGTTCACCTAATTCTTGCCATGTTGAAATTGAATGTGGTGGCAACAAATTAAGCCATGCTCATACTCGATCTCACAACGAGTATGAAAACAACTTCAGTCTCAATGCTTCTTCAGTTACACTGGCTATCTTAAAGGAATTGCTCACCACCATGAATAGTCGAAGGTGAAGGTATGGATCTTCTGTGGGCATTCCATTGTTTGAAGCATTTGAAACATCACATGCTTAGGTTTAAACTGCAGTGCCTCAATCTCTGGTTTCCTAATTCTCAAATTTAGTTCGTAAAAAAGTGGCATAGCATATTATCTTATGCCTCAATCCCTATCATCAGCAATAAGGATTGGATTACGAACATGAATGGCTCCATTTCCTTGAACATCATTTTGATTTTCAAGGTCCATCTCTACGGCTTATCTTTGGGCTAATCTTTCTTGTCTTCTTTTTCAAAATGTCCACTCGAATTCAGGGTCTACAGGGAGTAGATCGATGATACGATCTATACTAATCAACACTTGAAAAAATAATAAATAATTAAAAAATTAATTAAATAAAATAAAAATAAATAAACCAATTCGTAAGAAATAATTTCACAAATAATGATTAAATTAATAGTCCCCAGAAATGGAGCCAAAAACTTGTAACACGTAGGTTTGTGAAAGTATACACGATCGCCATCAAGTAATAAATAAGTAAAAGAGTTATCGTCTCTACAGAGACTGTATATGTTAATCAAATAATTACAAAATTAAATATTACAAGTTGGTAAGAAAACACAATAATTTCAATTGGTAGGTGTTAAAGTAAATTAATTAAATGCAAATGAATTAATCTAAATGCAATGAATGAAATGAGATGGTTTAGCAGCAAATTCGCAAGCTTCAACAATAATAACATGAATGATCTAGAATAATAACAACATTCAACTTAATTCATTTTTCATCATGCTTATCAATGTCCAAAAAGTATTCCATGGCAAATTGATCTTTCATTAACTTGAAACCATTTTAAGTCCTTTTGGAATCTTTTACTTAGAAAAATATACATACTACCATGATCATATTTAACTAAGGGTTTCTTAGAGTTATGTGAAGTAACAGGGATGGATTAGGTTTGAAACACTTTAATCACACAAACCTAAAAGTTATGCTGGGTAATAGAGATCTCTCAAATTATTATGAACCTTTAATTTAATCAGGTTAGGATCTAAATTAATCATGCATCTTTCAATTATTACATCCATTAATCATCATCTAGTTAGGATTGATCAACTAATTCTAATGCATTCAATCACATTTTAATGAATGAAATACATGCATAAGTTTAACTAAAAGCATGAACGATTGAGGCACAAACATCATAAACATGAATCAAATGAACTTCGTCAAATGAATGTAATCATTCTAGCTAAAATAAAATTAAGCTATCATTTTTATGAAAAAAATCAAAACAATTTGCAAACATGTTGATTAACTAAGAACAAATTAAAGATACTCTGAATGATTTCGGCAGTCCTTCGGGAATCAATCGTAGAGGCTTCCTTCAATCCTTATGTTTGGTCCTTCACAAAGTGCTCCTCAAGGTGGCCGACCAAGGGAGAATTTTCTCAAGGAATTGCTAGCTAAGGAGAATAGGGAGAATGGATGGATTTATGCGTGAAAAAGAGAGGAAATGTGTAACGACCCAATAGTCAAGGGTGTTGAAAAACATATTTTTGGGACTCTGTTTTTGTAACCCGAACCTGTAAATATTTTTATTAAATATTTACGAGGCTAGCTTAGCAGCTAATTAATTTTTGGAATAGTGAATTTTGTGAAATTAGGAGTTATTAAGGTATAAGGACTAAAACGCGTAAGGGTTAAAAGTTGAATTATAGATTGAAATAAACTAAATGGGTTAAAGTAGCAATTAAACCATTTAATAAATGGTTGTGTGTAGGTGGTCGAATATAGTTAAGTGTAAATGCATGTATGTATATTTTATATATGTTATAATATAAGTTAATAATAATAATAATAATAATAATAATAATAATAATAATAATAAATTAAATGAAATAGAAAGAAAGTGGAAAGAAAGAGATGAAATGCATGCAAATTAGAAAAGAAAGAAAAAGGAGAAGAAGCTCATGGCTAGGAGTTTGGATGTAACATCCTTAGATAGGGGCTCTTGCGTTTTATTATTTGCATGTGAATGACTTGAGTATGATGCTAAATAGGGTGTCTTAGGGTCTGGATATGAGCCAAGGGTAGGCCCGGGTTATAGCAAAATTATTTTTTTTGGGCACTTGTTAAGGGGAGCTGAAGGAGCTGAGTGTTAAAAATATTGTGTAGCAAGTTCTGGCACAAGAAGTGCCTTGGTAAAGTGGCAAGAAGGCGCCACTTAGAGCTCAGGGAAGTGACGCCACAAGCTAGGGGAGGGAGCCTTGGTTCGAGCTGCAGGAATCCCTCCTTGGGGTATTTCCTTTTGACGCCAGAACTGTGAGGAGTTGTGCTCAGGTGGAACTCTGGTGGATAGATGTTGAACAAGTCAACAGATTCAAAACGGGTGGAGAAGAGAAATTTGTGGAGTTTGAAGAACTCAAACTTGTTTGAATGGTTGGCTAGGAGAAAAACGAGGAGAGAAAAGAGGGATTGAAGTAGGGGAAGGCTTAGCCGAATTGTGGGAGTGGCTAGGAGAGCTTGAAGCATTCGGTTTTGGTGTGTGGTTGGTGTGCCAAAATTGGGTTGCTTTGGGACTTTACTTTTCGGCATTTGGGGTTGGTGTTTCACTTTTGGAACTACGGTTTTTCCTTTCATTCTAGTTGTGCCGAAATCACCTTCTCACACTTGTTCACTATTGAGTTTTGGTTCTTTTTCTCTTCTCTCAAATTACCCTTAGCCGAATGCTCATCTAAACTTCCCTTGGTGCCTTTTCTTTTTCTTCTCAAGTGCTTAGCCGAATTCATCTTGATCACCACACCACCATTGTCGAAACCTTATGAACCGAAAACCTCACCTATCATTTATCTCTTTGCTTTCTACTTTCATTTTGTTGATTAGCCGAACCCCTTGGTAGTTTATTCTCTTACCGAAACCTCTCTACTCTTCTCTTCTTGTTCCAACGCTTGGGTCGAATATCAACCATTGTAGATCTCTCTCTTTTCTTCTTCTCTCGTTGCTTGGTGGATCGACTTCGGTATTTGGAGGGGGTAAGTTTTGTTTTGGCCGAATCTCCCTTATCTCTTCTTTTCTTTCTCTATCGACTCCTGTGGAGCAGAAGCCAAATTTCGGCATTTGCTTGGCATGATTCTTATTCATCTATGAAACCAAATTCTCTTGGAACCCATAAATGTTATTTTGGGTTTCGTGACAGCGGATTCATCGTGGACCATTCGTCATCGCTCCTAATCAGTTTCGTTGGTGTAGAGGGTTAAGTGTTTCAATCGTCAGCATATCTCTTTTTATGGTTAATGCCGAAGGCAAATATTCCACATTTCTTTGGTGCTTGGCCGAATGCAGGAGGGGAGATTGGCGCTATTTCGTGTGGAGTTTTTGGGATTTGTTAGCGGTGAGTCAAGCCTAGAACCTTCAGGATCTGTCGACTTAGGTAAGGGATCTAACTCCGGGATTCTAGTTCTTTATATTTTAGTTCGCTTCTTTAACCCGATTTAGTGATAAGGTATATTATGGATTCGAAGGCTAATCCAGCAGTAAGTGGAGTTAGATCTGAGAGTCCAGCCCCTAAGTTCAAAAAGAGGGCGGTCTCAGCGGTTCGTGACTGGCCACCGGGGTGTGGGCCGGCATCCGAGCAGGAGAGTATAAAAATCACGGTAGTGTCGATTAACGACAGTACCGACGTGGAGAGTGTAGTTTTGCGCGTGATCAGGTGTGTATCTCTTACACACTCCATATTCGATGTATAATATGTTAATAACTTAAACACTGTTAAAAGCCGGGATATGTAAGGATATCGATAAGTTACCCTTATGGGTATGAGCGAGGACTCCGGGTAAGTCCGTTCTGATAGTTAATGATATCTGATTTCTGATGAATATATGTTATGTTGCAGTATATTGTTAGTCGATAAAGCATGTTAGTATTGTATGTATAAGCATGTGAATTAAAGTGGGTGTTATGAGAGGAGAGGGAATATGATTGTTTGTGACTTTGGGTCACCAGTGGTTTGGCACCACCAGTGGTTTGGTACCACATATGATATTTGTGTCTTTGGGTCACCAGTGGTTTGGCACCACATTGGATATTTTAGCGACTCGTCACAGTGGTTTAATACCACAGTGGGTTGGCCCCACATATTACCCTGGAAAGGGATTGTCGCCAGTGGTTTGGTACCACAAAGTGGGTTGGCCCCACATATGGATAAATGTGACATTGGGTCACCAATGGTTTGGCACCACCAGTGGTTTGGTACCACATTTATACTTTGATCGTGACTTTGGGGTCACTAGTGGTTTGGCACCACCAGTGGTTTGGTACCACACGGGGTAGATTATGGAGTTGTGGATGGCTAGGTTTGGGTTGCATGACATATTTACTTGATTATGAAACTGTGTAAGAGTGTTGCTATAATCGGGAGGGGGATTATACACTGAGTCTCGGTGACTCACCTCTTCCCTTATCTTTTACAGATGAATCGTAGATCGCGGATGTGGAGCCGGGCGGACTCGAGGTGGTCATGTAAATTGCTTTCGGTTTTAGTTTGTTCACTATTTTGGGTACTTTATTTTTAATTTGGTTTTATTTGGGTTTGTAATAAGGCCACTAATTAATATTTTGGGTTTATTTTATCTTGTTTAATTTGTTATATTTCACTTAAGTAAACTACTTGACATGTCTAAATAACCGGTAAATCAAAGTTTTCTAAATTACACATCTCACCAGATTTTCTAAACTTTACCATCGGGTAAGAATAAATAAGTGATAACAACAATCGGCTCAAACTCCTTTTCAAATTGAGTTACTTTAAGTCAAATGTTTTAGAAACGGTTTTCAACCTTACACCTCGATAACTTTGGGATTTCCCTAAAATCACATGGTTTTTCTTTCAAGAATTTCAAACATCCAGCATATTTTCGAATGACGATTCTTTCAAATTGAACCTACAACTTGTTTTGGTCAAAATACTTTACCCTGTGACATACCAAATTCGGTCGTAGTGTATTGACCGGGTTGGGGGTGTTACAATTTTGGTATCAGAGCCAGGTTCAAAAGCTCGGCTGTGGGCCCGAGGCCCAAAACCTATTAAAAGTGGGTTTCAAAAAGGCCTGTTGGGAAAATACATGGTCAGGGAAGCATGGCACTGAGTCTCCGGCACCGATCCGCCCAGGTAAGTACCCCTAACTGCTGTGTTTATACATGATTGTGAGGATGGTGATATGATTGATAGTACTAGTGGATTCCCCTAGAGACTGGAACTCGTAGGATTCTGTGAACTCGCGAAAAACAAAACCTCGCAATAAAACTATTCATAAAACTGTGCTGTAATAATAGTGGAATAAAGTCTAATGCATAAAACTTTTAAATTAGATAAATTGAGAACGTTAGTCATGAGTACCCGAGGATGTGGTCGTAACACATGTGGATGCGGTCGGGGTAGGATGATTGTGTCTGAACCAGTGGGGTCTGGTCAGGGGTCGGAAAATGAGGTACCACTACCACCGCTGTGGCCGCTGAGTTTCAGGATCAGACAGGTGACAATGCAGTGTCGCAGGCGATGCTGCGAGTTCTAGAGAGGGTAGCTGGAGCAAGTGGAGGTCTGAAAGCTCAGAAATCTGTGTCTGAGCGACTCCGAGCCAATGTAGCAGAGGTATTCTGTGTCTGAGTATTGGTTGGAGGCGACAGAGCGTATCATGGACGATTTAGACCTTACGGCTGAGGAGAAGTTGAAGGGTATAGTGTCACTTCTCCGGGATGAGTCATACCAGTGGTGGCTCACGGTTCGGGATGGTGCGATAGCTGATGATCTCACTTGGGACTAATTTAAGGCAGCTTATCAGAGGAAATACATTGGGTCCAGTTACATTGATGCACAGAGGAAGGCGTTTCTAAGGCTGGTTCAGGGGAGTAGGTCGGTATCTGAGTATGAGGCAAAATTCTTAAGGTTGAGCCGTTACGCTCGGGGTATCATGGCTACGGAACATGAGCGCTGTGTCAGGTTTGAAGTCGGGCTGAGAGATGAATTGAGGTTGTTGATCGCTCCACAGCAAGAGAGGGAGTTTGCTGTGTTGGTAGAGAAGGCTAAGATAGCCGAAGGGGTGAAGGAGTCTACAAAATAGAATCTGGACAGGAATAGACACAAGAAGAGTTTTGGATCGTCAGGATCGGCTGGAAATTCTCAGAAAAGGGCTAGATATGGTGGGCCAAATCAATCTGTGAGGCCTGTTGCTGCAACTCAGGGACCAGTGCAGTGTGCTCGATGCGGGAAATCTCATTGGGGGGAATGTTGGACCGGTGGCAGAGGATGCTTTGAGTGTGGGTCGTTGGATCATCGTGTAAGGGATTGTCCACGTAAGCTAGCCAGGATGCAATCTGAGGGTCAGGGCTATGCTCAGTTTAGAAACAGTGGACAGCAACCGCAGAGGGGTCGTGGTTCTGCCAGGGGAGGTAATGGTTCTGGTTGAGGCCACGGAGCACCGGGCAGAGGTGCAGGCAATACTGAGGCAAGACAGCCTGGGTTAGTATATGCAGCGAGGCATCGAGAAGAGGGCGACGCACCGGACGTTATAACCGGTACGTTCTTAATCTTTGGACTACCTTTTACTGCTTTGATAGATGTTGGTTCGACGCACTCGTATGTTGCTAGTAGCATAGTGGGAACCATGAACTTAGAATTTGAGATTACTTTTAGGGAGATGACAGTAATTAGCCCTCTAGGTCACTCTATAGAAGTGAATAAATTGTATAGGGATGTACCCCTAGAACTCCAAGGAGTAGTATTCCTGGCTGATCTGATGGAACTGCCATTTGGGGAGTTTGATCTGATCCTCGGGATGGACTGGCTGGTGAAGTATCAAGCGAGTTTGGACTGCGCGGCTAAGCGCATTGAGAACTGTTGAAGGTGAAGAAGTGGTAATGATAGGTAATAGAAGGGATTATCTATATAACGTTGTATCGGCTCTGAAGGCTGAGAAAATGGTTAGGAAGGGGTGTGAGGCGTTCATAGTTTATGTGTGTGCTTTGGAGGCCAAGGAATCAGCTGTAGGGAATGTCCGAACGGTGAAGAAATTTGCCGACGTATTCCCAGAAGAACTTCCAGGTCTGCCTCCAGATCGTGAAGTTGAATTTGGTATAGATCTATTACCCGGAACCGCGCCAGTGTCTATTGCCCCGTATAGGATGGCGCCAAAGGAATTGGTGGAACTGAAGGCGCAGATCCAGGAATTGTTGGACCGGGGTTTCATCCGGCCAAGTGTTTCGCCTTGGGAGCGCCTGTGCTATTTGTTAAGAAGAAAGATGGTACGATGCGGATGTGTATAGACTACCGCCAGCTAAATAAGTTGACGATCAAGAACAAGTATCCGTTACCGAGAATAGACGACTTGTTTGATCAGCTTAAGGGAGCATCAGTCTTTTCTAAGATCGATTTGAGGTTGGGATATCATCGGCTTGAGGTTAAGGAGGCTGATATCCATAAAACGGCGTTTCACACTCGGTATGGGCACTACGAGTTCTTGGTAATGCCGTTCGGGTTGACCAACGCGCCAGCAGCGTTCATGGATATGATGAACTGGGTGTTTCAGCTGTACTTGGACCAGTTCGTCGTGGTGTTTATAGACGACATATTGGTGTACTCAAGATCTGAGGAGGATCATGATGCGCATCTGCGGGTGGTTTTACAGATTTTGAGGGAGAAGCAGTTATTTGTCAAGTTTAGTAAGTGCGAGTTTTGGCTGAAGGAGGTGACTTTCTTGGGTCCCGTGGTGTCAGCTGAGGGGATAAGGGTGGACCCTCAGAAGATTGAGGCAGTGTTGGACTGGAAACCGCCTAAGTCGGTAGCAGAAGTTCGGAGTTTTCTAGGTCTGGCAGGGTATTACAAAAGATTTGTGGAAGGGTTTTCTTTGATTGCAGCGCCGTTGACCAAGGTATTGAGAAAAGGGGTTCCATTTGTGTGGTCCGGTAAGCAACAGGAAAGTTTCGACAAGTTAAAGAGGATTCTGACAGAGGCTCCGGTCTTGATTCAACCTGAAGCAGGAAAAGAGTTTACGGTATATTGTGATGCATCGCATACTGGTTTAGGATGTGTGCTGATGCAAGAAGGAAAAGTGATGGCATATGCGTCTCGACAGCTGAGATCGCACGAAGTTAACTATCCGACACATGATCTGGAGTTGGCTGCAGTTGTTTTTGCTCTGAAGATATGGAGACATTATTTGTACGGGGAGAAGTCAATAGTCTACACGGATCACAAGAGTCTGAAGTGCCTTTTGACTCAGAAGGACTTGAATTTGGGGCAGCGGAGGTGGATCGAGTTGTTGAAGGACTACGACTGTTCAATTGAGTATCATCCGGGCAAGGCCAACATAGTGGTAGATGCGTTGAGCCGTAAGGTAGTGTTAGAGTTGAGAGCGATGGTTGCTCATCTCAGTTTGTATGACGACGGGAGTCTATTATCGGAATTGCAGGTAAAGCCGACTTGGTATGCCGAGGGACGTCGAGTTAAGGCAGAAGATTCTCCAGGAGGCACATAGCAGTCCATACGCTATGCATCCGGGAGGTAGCAAAATGTACCGAGATTTGCGGGAGCAGTTTTGGTGGCCGAGTCTGAAACGGGAAGTAACTGAGTTTGTGGGTAAATGTCTGACGTGTCAGCAGGTCAAAGCTGAACACTAGTTACCGTCAGGTTTGCTTTAGCCAGTAAAGATTCCGTAGTGGAAGTGGGGAAGGATTACGATGGACTTTGTCAGTGGGCTACCCCTCACGCCTAGTAAGAAGGACTTAGTTTGGGTAATTGTGGATCATTTGATAGAATCAGCTCATTTTATACCGGTTCGGGTTGATTACTCGCTTCAAAAGTTAGCTCATTTGGAGATAGTGAGGTTGCATGGAGTGCCAGTATCAATTATTTCAGATGGGGATCCCAGATTCACGTCGAGGTTCTGGAAAGTGTTGCATCAGGCATTGGGTACGAGATTGGATTTCAGTACGGCATTTCACCCGCAGTCAGATGGGCAATCAGAAAGGTTAATACAAATCCTAGAGCATATGTTGAGAGGTTGTGTTTTGGATTTTAGAGGCAGCTGGGAAGAATTTCTACCGCTGGCAGAATTCGCGTACAACAATAGTTACTAGGCAAGCATTAAGATGGCACCATATGAGGCATTATATGGTCGGAAGTGTCGTACACCTACGTGCTGGACAAAGTTTGGTGAGCGTCGGATGTTGGGTCTGGAATTGGTCGTTGAAACAGAGAATACGGTCAAGTTGATTCGAGCTCGTC
Source organism: Gossypium australe (assembly GCA_005393395.2). NCBI lineage: Eukaryota > Viridiplantae > Streptophyta > Magnoliopsida > Malvales > Malvaceae > Gossypium > Gossypium australe. Next base: position 20,384,441 of record CM016615.1, read on the forward strand.
TGAAGGAAGCTTCGGACAGGCAGAAGTCTTATGTCGATTTTAAGCGAAGAGATATAGAGTTTGCAGTAGGTGACAGGGTTTTCCTGAAGGTCTGACCGTGGAAGAAAGTGCCGAGGTTTGGTCCTTAGATTTATCGGGCCGTATAAGGTGTTGAAACGGGTGGCACCAGTAGCTTATCAGCTCGAGTTACCAGCAGAATTGAGTTAGATCCACGATGTGTTTCATGTCTCCATGCTTAGGCGCTACCCTTCAGATCCATCACATGTTGTGTCAGTGGAGGAAATGGAGGTGAGCCCAGATTTGTCCATGGAGGAGGAACCAGTGCAGATTCTGGATCGGGACGTTAGGGTGTTGTGTAAGAAGACGGTTCCATTGGTAAAGGTATTATGGCGAAACCATGGTGCGAAAGAGCCCACGTGGGAACCAGAGGATGTGATGCGGCAGCAATACCCTAAACTCTTTTGACCAGGTAATTTCGAGGCCGAAATTATTTTTAAGGGGGGTAGAACTGTAACATCCTTAGATAGGGACTCTTACGTTTTATTATTTGCATGTGAATGACTTGAGTATGATGCTAAATAGGGTGTCTTAGGGTCTGGATATGAGCCAAGGGTAGGCTCGGGTTATAGCAAAATTATTTTTTTTTTGGGCACTTGTTAAGGGGAGCTGAAGGAGTTGAGTGTTAAAAATATTGTGTAGCAAGTTCTGGCACAAGAAGTGCCTTGGTAACGTGGCAAGAAGGCGCCACTTAGAGCTCAGGTAAGTGACACCACAAGCTGGGGGAGGCAGCCTTGGTTCGAGCTGCAGGAATCCCTCCTTGGGGTATTTCTTTTTGACGCCAGAACTGTGAGGAGTTGTGCTCAGGTGGAACTCTGGTGGATAGATGTTGAACAAGTCAACAGATTCAAAACGGGTGGAGAAGAGAAATTTGTGGAGTTTGAAGAATTCAAACTTGTTTGAATGGTTGGCCAGGAGAAAAATAAGGAGAGAAAAAGAGGGATTGAAGTAGGGGAAGGCTTAGTCGAATTGTGGGAGTGGCTAGGGGTGTGTGGTTGGTGTGCCGAAATTGGGTTGCTTTGGGACTTTACTTTTCGGCATTTGGGGTTGGTGTTTCACTTTTGGAACTTCAGTTTTTCCTTTCATTCTAGTTGTACCGAAATCACCTTCTCACACTTTTTCACTATTGAGTTTTGGTTCTTTTTCTCTTCTCTCAAAATACCCTTAGCCGAATGCTCATCTAAACTTCCCTTGGTGCCTTTTCTTTTTCTTCTCAAGTGCTTAGCCGAATTTATCTTGATCACCACGCCACCATTGCCGAAACCTTATGAACCGAAAACCTCACCTATCATTCATCTCTTTGGTTTCTACTTTCATTTTGTTGATTAGCCGAACCCCTTGGTAGTTCATTCTCTTGCCGAAACCTCTCTACTCTTCTCTTCTTGTTCCAACACTTGGGCCGAATATCAACCATTGTAGATCTCTCTCTTTTCTTCTACTCTCATTGCTTGGTGGATCGACTTGGGTATTTGGAGGGGGGTAAGTTTTGTTTTGGCCGAATCTCCCTTATCTCTTCTTTTCTTTCTCTATCAACTCATGTGGAGCAGAAGCCAAATTTCGACATTTGCTTGGCATGATTCTTATTCATCTATGAAACCGAATTCTCTTGGCACCGATAAATGTTCTTTTGGGTTTCGTGACAGCGGATTCATCGTGGACCATTCGTCATCGCTCCTAATCGGTTTCGTTGGTGTAGAGGGGTAAGTGTTTCAATCGTCGGCATCTCTCTTTTTATGGTTAATGACGAAGGCAAATTTTCCACATTTCTTTAGTGCTTGGCCGAATGTAGGAGGGGAGATTGACGCTATTTCGTGTGGAGTTTTCGGGATTTGTTAGCGGTGAGTCAAGCCTAGAACCTTCGGGCTCTGTCTACTTAGGTAAGGGATCTAACTCCGGGATTCTAGTTCTTTATATTTTAGTTCGCTTCTTTAACCCGATTTAGTGATAAGTTATATTATGGATTCGAAGGCTAATCCAGCAGTAAGTGGAGTTAGATCTGAGACTCTAGCCCCTAAATTCAAAAAGAGGGCAGTCTCAGCGGTTCGTGACTGGCCACCGGGGTGTGGGCCGGCATCCGAGCAGGAGAGTAGACAAAATCGCGGTAGTGTCGATTAATGACAGTACCGACGTGGAGAGTGTAGTTTTGCGCGTGATCAGGTGTGTATCTCTTACACACTCCATATTCGATGTGTAATATGTTAATAACTTAAACACTGTTAAAAGCCGGGATATGTGAGGATATCGATAAGTTACCCTTATGGGTATGAACGAGGACTCCGGGTAAGTCCGTTCTGATAGTTAATGATATATGATTTCTGATGAATATATGTTATGTTGCAATATATTGTTAGTCGATAAAGCATGTTAGTATTGTATGTATAAGCATGTGAATTAAAGTGGGTGTTATGAGAGGAGGGGGAAGATAATTGTTTGTGACTTTGGGTCACCAGTGGTTTGGCACCATATTGGATATTTTAGCGACTCGTCCTAGTGGTTTAATACCACAGTGGGTTGGCCCCACATATTACTCTGGAAAGGGATTGTCGCCAGTGGTTTGGTACCACAAAGTGGGTTGGCCCCACATATGGATAATTGTGACTTTGGGTCACCAGTGGTTTGGCACCACTAGTGGTTTGGTACCACATTTATACTTTGATCGTGACTTTGGGGTCACCAGTGGTTTGGCACCACCAGTGGTTTGGTACCACACGGGGTAGATTATGGAGTTGTGGATGGCTAGGTTTGGGTTGCACGACATATTTACTTGATTATGAAACTGTGTAAGAGTGTTGCTATAATCGGGAGGGGGATTATACACTGAGTCTCGGTGGCTCACCTCTTCCCTTATCTTTTACAGATGACTCGTAGATCGCGGATGTGGAGCCGGGCAGACTCGAGGTGGCCATGCAAATTGCTTTCGGTTTTAGTTTGTTCACTATTTTGGGTACTTTATTTTTAATTTGGTTTTATTTGGGTCTGTAATAAGGCCACATATTAATATTTTGGGTTTATTTTATCTTGTTTAAATTGTTATATTTCGCTTAATTAAACTACTTGACATGTCTAAATAACCGATAAATCAAAGTTTTCTAAATTACACATCTCACCGGATTTTCTAAACTTTACCATCGGGTAAGAATAAATAAGTGATAACAACAATCGGCTCAAACTCCTTTTTAAATTGAGTTACTTTAAGTCAAATGTTTTAGAAACGGTTTTCAACCTTACACCTCGATAACTTCAGGATTTCCCTAAAATCACATGGTTTTTATTTCAAGAATTTCAAACATCCAGCACATTTTCGAATGAAGATTCTTTCAAATCAAACCTACAACTTGTTTTGGTCAAAATACTTTACCCTGTGACATACCGAATTCGGTCGTAGTGTATTGACCGGGTTGGGGGTGTTACATTGGAAGTTCAAATCCAAATTGGTTAGTGCAATTTAGTCCCTATGCTTGTAATTTTTATATTTTTGGAATCCCGGTACTTAGTGCTGCCCAACCCATATTGTAATTTTTAGTATTGTTCAAGATTTTAGATGTTAAAATTGTTGAATAGTTTAAGTATTAGGGATTAAATAGATAGATTTTTAAGTTAGAAATGGAAAATGACTAAATTGTGGAATTAATTGTTGATTTTGAACAATAAGGACTAAATTGTGAAAAATTCAAAATTATGGGGTTGAATTGGAAAAGAGGAAGCTAAACGTGGTTTAGAGTGAAATTAATACAAAAATATGAAGTTAAATGTGATGATTAAAATTAGTCTCGATTTAGGGACTAAATTAAAGAATAAGCAAAATATAGTGTGAAAAATTGACATTTTAATGTGAAATTCAAGTGTTTAACATTAATGTGATTTAATTGTTTTATTCCACAGCTAACGCCGTACCAGAATCCTCAAGTAAAAAGGGAAAGGATAAAATCGATGTCGAATAGCTCAGATATCACGGTTTGTGTTTCTATAACCCGAATTAAATAGTAGATTATTGCATATTTAATTGTTTGCATATGGTAAGCAATTAAGGTGAGTACTTTGGTCGTTGGGAATTGAATTAAATTCATAATTGAAATGAAATGAATTGATTTTGTATATTATGAAATATATTGATTATGAATATATGTGTATTAAGAAAAATGTGATGATTATCAAATTGAATATATGCTTATATGTGATGCTATATATTCATGAAACTGAGACATTGGTTGTATTGAAAAGTGAAATGAATCCCTATTAACTATATCGGGTTGAGTTGGATATAGATGGCAGGCCATATGTGTAACACCCCAAACCCAGCCCAAACACCACGACCGAATTTAGAATGCTATTGAGGAAAAAGTTTGAAAAGAATTTGTCATAAGGGTGAAAACATAACAATTTTTCGTCATTTATAAAACATTGTACATTTAAAATTCTTAAGTAAAAATTATGTCATTACAAATTTCCGGATTTAAAACTTTAATATAAGTTTTTAAGATATAAATAGGTTCCAAAAATCATTTCCAGTTATTAGTACAATAACAATTTAACTTCAAACCATAAAAAGTTTCCAAATACTTTAAGTGGCCTTATTACAATAAAGATTTACTCAAAAGTACTAAAAATATAAAGTGCATAAAACAAATAAACATCTTCTGCATGGCCACCTCGTATCTGCTCCAGCCCGGTCCAAGAATCATGTATCACCTGCATTGTTTTTGGAAAAATAGGGCGAGTCAAACCAACTCAGTGTGTAATTATTTCACATGTCTCCACAAATGGGCTTGGCCCACATCCACACAGTCCACATAATCAATCATGCAAAATGAATCCCAACCCAACCTAGAGTCCATCCGCTACACACCCCCGTACCTGCGGCACACACCAGGGGATTACTAAATCACCCTCCAACCGCTACACACCTCCTTGGCAGACCTGCTGCTCAAGGCCATGGCTTAGCCACCGATCACCTAAGTGACCCCACATATCTGTATCCACAAGGTGGCTCAAGGTCATCCTTAATCCACGGTGATGCACACAGCTATCATCCGTCCACGATGTGGCACATAGCCAACACCCCACCTTGATGAAGCACATAGCCAACATCAAGCGCCAATGTAGCTCAAGGCTAACATCAGACCACGTACATAAATATGTACACCCTGTCCTTCAATATTCACATCCCAGTCCCCATGTATATATATGTATCATGACAAAACAATATTAAGATGAGTATACATCGCATGCTTACCACAATTTTACACATAAATCACAGGTAGATTAACATCATTAAATACTGACCTGATTACCCGATTACCCACCATGGGTAGTCACCATCTCAGCCATATTTCCGGCCACCACACATATCTTATACACATATATATAACAACACATACAAACAACAAGAGAGCAGTGCGATAACTACACACCTTATAAGCAAAAGTTGCCTAAACCCGAACCGCGTAGCCTACACAATTTGCACCTTGCGATTTGTTGAACTCCTCCTTGATCTCTCTAATCCCGAAAGATCTCTACTCCTTTAACGTTAGCCTACAGAAATCCCGATATCACCCACTATTGAGAATCGATTGGAGCAGATTCCAGCCTATGATACTTTTGGCTTTGAAGAAAAAAGTGAAGCAAAGAAATTTGGGGAGGTTCAATAGAGGTTCGGCTATTGAAAGTTATGAAGAGAAAAGAAGAGTTGAAAAGAAATGGTCTAAAATGGTTATTTGGTTTCGGTCACAAAGAAGAGAGAAAAGAAGATATGATTTGGAGAAAAAGGACAACTCAAAACCAAAATGGTCAAAACTCAAATGACCAAAAGAAAAGAAAAAGGTTTACCTTTTTGTCTAATATACATTCGGCTAAGAGGAGGAATATTAGAGAGAAATGCTTTGTGTGACACAAAATGACTAAAAGAAAGATGTGCACAACTAACTCCTAACTCATCCAAAAGCCTTCAAAATTTTGGCCACCCCCCTAATCCATAAAACCGTCAAGTTCATGGTCAAAATGGCCATGAAATAATTTCCAAAACATCCACCTTGATACATGCCTTGTAATCCTCTACTTTCCCAAAGTTTAAGAAATTCTATCCCCACAATCAAGCAATTCCATCCCTTATTCATGCTTACCATAACCTTAAGTCTACTAACCATAAATGAAAAAGTCCAACCTTACCTTAACTAAAGTGTGACCAACACATGCCATACAAATGCAAAAATAAAAGTCACCTAATTGCCATCCATGGGATTCAAACCTAGGCCCCCGTAACACTGCTTGTGGCGTCACTTCTTAAGGCCCTAAGTGGCGCATCCCTTGCCATTTTGCCAACTGGTTACTTGTGTCTAAATCCTCCAACAAAATTTCTTAAGGCCTATCTTGACTTGCTCCCTTTTTAAGAATAAAAAATCTATTATTTTTTCCAAGGCATTCTCCTACATTCTAAAGTTCCTGAAACTCCCAAAGCACACTCAATCTACACATAGGCATTCTACCACATACAATCAAGTTAAAACGCATAACCCCTAGATCCCGGATATTACAATTCTACCCCCTTAAAATAATTTCGGACTCAAAATTACCAACTGACTAACAGTCGTGCATCCTCACTCACCATACTACGCTTTTGCTGCGCACTCTGATCTTAATAAAACTAATGTACTTTCTAACTAACTCTTGGAACCCTTCCTCATCATCTTCCTAGGTACAGTCTCAAAGTTCACAATCAAAGTTCCAGATACTTTACTAGCAATATAAGAACGAGTTGACCCGATATCCATTAAGGCTGTAAAGGGTAATCCAGCAATAAGAAACGTACCCGTGCCCACATCTGGCGCAACACCTTCCTCGTGACGTTTGGCTGCATAAACCAATCTTGGCTGTCTCGCATCTGAACCCCCAGCACCTCGGCCTGGTGTTCCACGACCTCGGCCGAAACCATTTCCTCCATGGTTCGGACCACGACCCCTCGTCGCCTGCTGACCATCTCTGCCCGGCTGCACACATCCCTGGCCTACTGTCCGAGCCCTATTCGGATCCTGAGGACAATCTTTAATCAAATGAGACTTAGACTTACACCTAAAACACTCCCGATCCTATCCCCAGCATTCACCAACATGAAACCTTCCACGCCGAGCACACGGACGGTCCTGATTTCCAGCAGCTGGCATAGAAACACGAGCAGAATTCTCAACCCTCGATCTTTTCTGAAGACTCCCAGATGATTCTGACGGCTCAAAACTCCTTTTACTCTGGTTCCTATCCCTATCTCTATTCTGCCTCTCGGCCCTCTTGACCTCCTCGGCTATCCGCGCCCTATCCACTAAGACTGCAAAGTCCCTCTCTCGATGCGGAGCAATCAACACTCGCAGCTCATCTCGCAACCCATCCTCAAATCTGACACACCGCTCGTAATGAGTAGCTACAATCCCTCTAGCATACCGACTTAACCGTAGAAACTCCACTTCATACTCAGCTACCGACTTATTTCCTTGCACTAAATTCAGAAACGCCTTTCTCTGAGAATCTATGTAGCTAGCTCCAACGTATTTCCCTTCAAACTTAACCTTAAAATACACCCAATCCACTCGATTCGCAGGGATACTCTCCTTGACAGTGAGCCACCACTGGTAGGCCTCATCTCGAAGCAGCGAAACAGCACCATTTAGCTTTTCCTCAGCAGTGCAGTCCAAATCGTCCATGATCCTCTCGACTGCCTCTAACCAGTACTCCGCTACATTCGGAGCTACCCCAGATACTCCCCTAAAAACCTCGACTCTGTTTGATCTAAGTCTCTCAACTACTGACTTTCGAGCCCTATTTCCAATACTAGCTCTCGCTACTCGCTCTAGAACTCGCAGCATAGCCTGCGATACTGCGTCATCTCCTCCAGTTTGCTCTTGAAATTCCGCCCCTACAGCCGGTGGCGGTGCCTCATTTTCGGAACCCTGACCAGACCTAACTGGTTCCGACACAGCCATTCTGCCTCTGCTGCGTCCACGACGACCACGTCCCCTAGAACTCATGTCTACTATCGCAATTTAATCTGATTTAAGAAATTTTATGCATTAGTATTTTGTTCCACTGATTATCCGCGAACAATTTTATGTAAAGAAGTTTTTAGTAGTAGTTCTTTCGATCAACCAAAGTTTTCATCTCAAGTTTACTACCCTAATTCAGAGAGTCACATTCATTCATCCACAACATCCACTACACTACTTTGGGCATTTTGTCCATTCCCAACCCAGGGGTATTTTCGTAATTCATCCTATAGGGGTATTTTAGTAATAAATCAGGGTTAATTCAAAAATAATCTTACAAATCAATGGCATTTCAGAAATTTTAGAAATCGGGACCATTTTGAAAATTGATACAAATCAGAGATTTTTTTTTTGAAAATTTCAGAAATCGGGGTTATTTCGGTAATTTTGTAAATCAGGGGTAATTTAGTAAAATTTTCCAAACTGGGGTATTTTAGTCATTTTTCAAATCTGAGGTAGTTTTTACAAAACAGTGTAACTAGTCCCTTTCGGGTTTTAATTTTCGGGTTAAGCCGGTGAATAGGTCCTCTTCGTTAGGGTGAACCGTCACTACGCACCAGGTAGGATTCGAGTGAAGAGGAGGTGAGTCACTAGGACTGCTTAAATACCAAGCTCCCACCGAATCCAATCCTAGACATGCGCTCAACTGTTGCCACACCCTAACTCGGCGACTTACTCACAGGTTTGTCTGGTTGTATTTAAGTCGTATGTATCTTGTGTTGGAGTAAGCTAGCCCTAGGGTTCAATAACTCCTAATCTACTAATCTACGATCCCATAATGCCCATAAAGTTTCACATACCAATCACTTCAGTAGTTAGGGGTACTTACCTGGTGGACTTCGGGCCGGAGATACAGGTGCCATGCCAGAACAAACCTGAAATAGTTCATGAAAGTCTATGTTTTTGAAAAGCCCATCTTTGAAAAATGTTTTTTTTGGCCCAAAAACCCTCAAAGTCGAGTTTTGAACCTTGCTCTGATACCAAGTTGTAACACCCCAAACCCGGCCCAAACACCACGACCGAATTTAGAATGCTACTGAGGAAAAAGTTTGAAAAGAATTTGTCATAAGAGTGAAAACATAATAATTTTTCGTCATTTATAAAACATTGTACATTTAAAATTCTTAAGTAAAAATTATGTTGTTACAAATTTCCGGATTTAAAACTTTAATATAAGTTTTTAAGATATAAATAGGTTCAAAAAAATCATTTCCAGTTATTAGTACAATAACAATTTAACTTCAAACCATAAAAAGTTTCCAAATACTTTAAGTGGCCTTATTACAATAAAGATTTACTCAAAAGTACTAAAAATATAAAGTGCATAAAACAAATAAACATCTTCTGCATGGCCACCTCGTATCCGCTCTAGCCCGGTCCAAGAATCATGTATCACCTGCATTGTTTTTGGAAAAATAGGGTGAGTCAAACCGACTCAGTGTGTAATTATTTCACATGTCTCCACAAATGGGCTTGGCCCACATCCACACAGTCCACATAATCAATCATGCAAAATGAATCCCAACCCAACCTAGAGTCCATCCGCTACACACCCCCGTACCTGCGGCACACACCAGGGGATTACTAAATCACCCTCCAACCGCTACACACCTCCTTGGCAGACCTGCTGCTCAAGGCCATGGCTTAGCCACCGATCACCTAAGTGACCCCACATATCTGTATCCACAAGGTGGCTCAAGGTCATCCTTAATCCACGGTGATGCACACAGCTATCATCCGTCCACGATGTGGCACATAGCCAACACCCCACCTTGATGAAGCACATAGCCAACATCAAGCGCCAATGTAGCTCAAGGCTAACATCAGACCACGTACATAAATATGTACACCCTGTCCTTCAATATTCACATCCCAGTCCCCATGTATATATATGTATCATGACAAAACAATATTAAGATGAGTATACATCGCATGCTTACCACAATTTTACACATAAATCACAGGTAGATTAACATCATTAAATACTGACCTGATTACCCGATTACCCACCATGGGTAGTCACCATCTCAGCCATATTTCCGGCCACCACACATATCTTATACACATATATATACAACACATACAAACAACAAGAGAGCAGTGCGATAACTACACACCTTATAAGCAAAAGTTGCCTAAACCCGAACCGCGTAGCCTACACAATTTGCACCTTGCGATTTGTTGAACTCCTCCTTGATCTCTCTAATCCCGAAAGATCTCTACTCCTTTAACGTTAGCCTACAGAAATCCCGATATCACCCACTATTGAGAATCGATTGGAGCAGATTCCAGCCTATGATACTTTTGGCTTTGAAGAAAAAAAGTGAAGCAAAGAAATTTGGGGAGGTTCAATAGAGGTTCGGCTATTGAAAGTTATGAAGAGAAAAGAAGAGTTGAAAAGAAATGGTCTAAAATGGTTATTTGGTTTCGGTCACAAAGAAGAGAGAAAAGAAGATATGATTTGGAGAAAAAGGACAACTCAAAACCAAAATGGTCAAAACTCAAATGACCAAAAGAAAAGAAAAAGGTTTACCTTTTTGTCTAATATACATTCGGCTAAGAGGAGGAATATTAGAGAGAAATGCTTTGTGTGACACAAAATGACTAAAAGAAAGATGTGCACAACTAACTCCTAACTCATCCAAAAGCCTTCAAAATTTTGGCCACCCCCCTAATCCATAAAACCGTCAAGTTCATGGTCAAAATGGCCATGAAATAATTTCCAAAACATCCACCTTGATACATGCCTTGTAATCCTCTACTTTCCCAAAGTTTAAGAAATTCTATCCCCACAATCAAGCAATTCCATCCCTTATTCATGCTTACCATAACCTTAAGTCTACTAACCATAAATGAAAAAGTCCAACCTTACCTTAACTAAAGTGTGACCAACACATGCCATACAAATGCAAAAATAAAAGTCACCTAATTGCCATCCATGGGATTCAAACCTAGGCCCCCGTCACACTGCTTGTGGCGTCACTTCTTAAGGCCCTAAGTGGCGCATCCCTTGCCATTTTGCCAACTGGTTACTTGTGTCTAAATCCTCCAACAAAATTTCTTAAGGCCTATCTTGACTTGCTCCCTTTTTAAGAATAAAAAATCTATTATTTTTTCCAAGGCATTCTCCTACATTCTAAAGTTCCTGAAACTCCCAAAGCACACTCAATCTACACATAGGCATTCTACCACATACAATCAAGTTAAAACGCATAACCCCTAGATCCCGGATATTACAATTCTACCCCCTTAAAATAATTTCGGACTCAAAATTACCAACTGACTAACAGTCGTGCATCCTCACTCACCATACTACGCTTTTGCTGCGCACTCTGATCTTAATAAAACTAATGTACTTTCTAACTAACTCTTGGAACCCTTCCTCATCATCTTCCTAGGTACAGTCTCAAAGTTCACACTCAAAGTTCCAGATACTTTACTAGCAATATAAGAACGAGTTGACCCGATATCCATTAAGGCTGTAAAGGGTAATCCAGCAATAAGAAACGTACCCGTGCCCACATCTGGCGCATCACCTTCCTCGTGACGTTTGGCTGCATAAACCAATCTTGGCTGTCTCGCATCTGAACCCCCAGCACCTCGGCCTGGTGTTCCACGACCTCGGCCGAAACCATTCCCTCCATGGTTCGGACCACGACCCCTCGTCGCCTGCTGACCATCTCTGCCCGGCTGCACATATCCCTGGCCTACTGTCCGAGCCCTATTCGGATCCTGAGGACAATCTTTAATCAAATGAGACTTAGACTTACACCTAAAACACTCCCGATCCTGTCCCCAGCATTCACCAACATGAAACCTTCCACACCGAGCACACGGACGGTCCTGATTTCTAGCAGCTGGCATAGAAACACGAGCAGAATTCTCAACCCTCGATCTTTTCTGAAGACTCCCAGATGATTCTGACGGCTCAAAACTCCTTTTACTCTGGTTCCTATCCCTATCTCTATTCTGCCTCTCGGCCCTCTTGACCTCCTCGGCTATCCGCGCCCTATCCACTAAGACTGCAAAGTCCCTCTCTCGATGCGGAGCAATCAACACTCGCAGCTCATCTCGCAACCCATCCTCAAATCTGACACACCGCTCGTAATGAGTAGCTACAATCCCTCTAGCATACCGACTTAACCGTAGAAACTCCACTTCATACTCAGCTACCGACTTATTTCCTTGCACTAAATTCAGAAACGCCTTTCTCTGAGAATCTATGTAGCTAGCTCCAACGTATTTCCCTTCAAACTTAACCTTAAAATACACCCAATCCACTCGATTCGCAGGGATACTCTCCTTGACAGTGAGCCACCACTGGTAGGCCTCATCTCGAAGCAGCGAAACAGCACCATTTAGCTTTTCCTCAGCAGTGCAGTCCAAATCGTCCATGATCCTCTCGACTGCCTCTAACCAGTACTCCGCTACATTCGGAGCTACCCCAGATACTCCCCTAAAAACCTCGACTCTGTTTGATCTAAGTCTCTCAACTACTGACTTTCGAGCCCTATTTCCAATACTAGCTCTCGCTACTCGCTCTAGAACTCGCAGCATAGCCTGCGATACTGCGTCATCTCCTCCAGTTTGCTCTTGAAATTCCGCCCCTACAGCCGGTGGCGGTGCCTCATTTTCGGAACCCTGACCAGACCTAACTGGTTCCGACACAGCCATTCTGCCTCTGCTGCGTCCACGACGACCACGTCCCCTAGAACTCATGTCCACTATCGCAATTTAATCTGATTTAAGAAATTTTATGCATTAGTATTTTGTTCCACTGATTATCCGCGAACAATTTTATGTAAAGAAGTTTTTAGTAGTAGTTCTTTCGATCAACCAAAGTTTTCATCTCAAGTTTACTACCCTAATTCAGAGAGTCACATTCATTCATCCACAACATCCACTACACTACTTTGGGCATTTTGTCCATTCCCAACCCAGGGGTATTTTCGTAATTCATCCTATAGGGGTATTTTAGTAATAAATCAGGGTTAATTCAAAAATAATCTTACAAATCAATGGCATTTCAGAAATTTTAGAAATCGGGACCATTTTGAAAATTGATACAAATCAGAGATTTTTTTTTTGAAAATTTCAGAAATCGGGGTTATTTCGGTAATTTTGTAAATCAGGGGTAATTTAGTAAAATTTTCCAAACTGGGGTATTTTAGTCATTTTTCAAATCTGAGGTAGTTTTTACAAAACAGTGTAACTAGTCCCTTTCGGGTTTTAATTTTCGGGTTAAGCCGGTGAATAGGTCCTCTTCGTTAGGGTGAACCGTCACTACGCACCAGGTAGGATTCGAGTGAAGAGGAGGTGAGTCACTAGGACTGCTTAAATACCAAGCTCCCACTGAATCCAATCCTAGACATGCGCTCAACTGTTGCCACACCCTAACTCGGCGACTTACTCACAGGTTTGTCTGGTTGTATTTAAGTCGTATGTATCTTGTGTTGGAGTAAGCTAGCCCTAGGGTTCAATAACTCCTAATCTACTAATCTACGATCCCATAATGCCCATAAAGTTTCACATACCAATCACTTCAGTAGTTAGGGGTACTTACCTGGTGGACTTCGGGCCGGAGATACAGGTGCCATGCCAGAACAAACCTGAAATAGTTCATGAAAGTCTATGTTTTTGAAAAGCCCATCTTTGAAAAATGTTTTTTTTGGCCCAAAAACCCTCAAAGTCGAGTTTTGAACCTTGTTCTGATACCAAGTTGTAACACCCCAAACCCGGCCCAAACACCACGACCGAATTTAGAATGCTACTGAGGAAAAAGTTTGAAAAGAATTTGTCATAAGAGTGAAAACATAATAATTTTTCGTCATTTATAAAACATTGTACATTTAAAATTCTTAAGTAAAAATTATGTTGTTACAAATTTCCGGATTTAAAACTTTAATATAAGTTTTTAAGATATAAATAGGTTCAAAAAATCATTTCCAGTTATTAGTACAATAACAATTTAACTTCAAACCATAAAAAGTTTCCAAATACTTTAAGTGGCCTTATTACAATAAAGATTTACTCAAAAGTACTAAAAATATAAAGTGCATAAAACAAATAAACATCTTCTGCATGGCCACCTCGTATCCGCTCCAGCCCGGTCCAAGAATCATGTATCACCTGTATTGTTTTTGGAAAAATAGGGTGAGTCAAACCGACTCAGTGTGTAATTATTTCACATGTCTCCACAAATGGGCTTGGCCCACATCCACACAGTCCACATAATCAATCATGCAAAATGAATCCCAACCCAACCTAGAGTCCATCCGCTACACACCCCCGTACCTGCGGCACACACCAGGGGATTACTAAATCACCCTCCAACCGCTACACACCTCCTTGGCAGACCTGCTGCTCAAGGCCATGGCTTAGCCACCGATCACCTAAGTGACCCCACATATCTGTATCCACAAGGTGGCTCAAGGTCATCCTTAATCCACGGTGATGCACACAGCTATCATCCGTCCACGATGTGGCACATAGCCAACACCCCACCTTGATGAAGCACATAGCCAACATCAAGCGCCAATGTAGCTCAAGGCTAACATCAGACCACGTACATAAATATGTACACCCTGTCCTTCAATATTCACATCCCAGTCCCCATGTATATATATGTATCATGACAAAACAATATTAAGATGAGTATACATCGCATGCTTACCACAATTTTACACATAAATCACAGGTAGATTAACATCATTAAATACTGACCTGATTACCCGATTACCCACCATGGGTAGTCACCATCTCAGCCATATTTCCGGCCACCACACATATCTTATACACATATATATAACAACACATACAAACAACAAGAGAGCAGTGCGATAACTACACACCTTATAAGCAAAAGTTGCCTAAACCCGAACCCCGTAGCCTACACAATTTGCACCTTGCGATTTGTTGAACTCCTCCTTGATCTCTCTAATCCCGAAAGATCTCTACTCCTTTAACGTTAGCCTACAGAAATCCCGATATCACCCACTATTGAGAATCGATTGGAGCAGATTCCAGCCTATGATACTTTTGGCTTTGAAGAAAAAAAGTGAAGCAAAGAAATTTGGGGAGGTTCAATAGAGGTTCGGGTATTGAAAGTTATGAAGAGAAATGAAGAGTTGAAAAGAAATGGTCTAAAATGGTTATTTGGTTTCGATCACAAAGAAGAGAGAAAAGAAGATATGATTTGGAGAAAAAGGACAACTCAAAACCAAAATGGTCAAAACTCAAATGACCAAAAGAAAAGAAAAAGGTTTACCTTTTTGTCTAATATACATTCGGCTAAGAGGAGGAATATTAGAGAGAAATGCTTTGTGTGACACAAAATGACTAAAAGAAAGATGTGCACAACTAACTCCTAACTCATCCAAAAGCCTTCAAAATTTTGGCCACCCCCTAATCCATAAAACCGTCCAAGTTCATGGCCAAAATGGCCATGAAATAATTTCCAAAACATCCACCTTGATACATGCCTTATAATCCTCTACTTTCCCAAAGTTTAAGAAATTCTATCCCCACAATCAAGCAATTCAATCCCTTATTCATGCTTACCATAACCTTAAGTCTACTAACCATAAATGAAAAAGTCCAACCTTACCTTAACTAAAGTTTGACCAACACATGCCATACAAATGCAAAAATAAAAGTCATCTAATTGCCATCCATGGGATTCAAACCTAAGCCCCCCTCACACTGCTTGTGGCGTCACTTCTTAAGGCCCTAAGTGGCGCATCCCTTGCCATTTTGCCAACTGGTTACTTGTGTCTAAATCCTCCAACAAAATTTCTTAAGGCCTATCTTGACTAGCTCCCTTTTTAAGAATTAAAAATCTAATATTTTTTTCCAAGGCATTCTCCTACATTCTAAAGTTCCTGAAACTCCCAAAGCACACTCAATCCACACATAGGCATGCTACCACATACAATCAAGTTAAAACGCATAACCCCTAGATCCCGGATATTACAATATGATAGGAAGAGTTTAGGGATTACTTTGACCTCGAGTCGATGAGGCACTCGGTGCCAATTTGCTCCGGTTTAGTCGATGAGACACTAGGTATCAATTTATATAGCATTGGGTGTAGTTATTACTTCGAATATATTCGTGTCGTGTTAATTGGGGAAAGTAGTATAATAATTTATGAGATGAGAAAATATTGAAATTGCAAATATGAGAAATGATTATGAGATGAGAAATGAAATATGAAATGATGAATTGAGATGTGAAACTTGAATGAATTCAAGAATTGATCAAAGATATGAATCATGCCATTGCATGAGATGATGTATTCAAATGTTAAATGAAATGCCATTGATATATATATATATATATATGTATACATTTATATATTTCAACATGTGAAAATATTAGTAGATGTGAATAAGGAATGAGCAAAAATTATATTATTGAATTGAAACACATGAACATAGCTTATTTGTTGCATCTTACTTACTTGTTGCATTTTACATTTTAAATATTTCTATCAAGTTTATGTTATTCGGATTATAGAAATACCATTGAGTTTTACTCAGCGTGCGGTTTTGTTTTCCGTGCGCAAGCTAGGTACTGTTCGAATTATTTCCGACTCAGCATCAATTCACAAATCCCGAGCTCAAGTGTGGTGATATTTGATTTTGTAATGGCTTGTACCTAAGGAGTCTTTTGTTGATATTGTTTATAAGATGTTGTTAACTTAGTTGCTAGTGAAATGATGGTTAAATGTGTATATGGTTGAGGTCGAGGCTCTGTTGGTATGCTAGCCTAGTTTATAAATTGGTATATGATAGTTTAAAGTTGGTAGCTTAGCATAGTGCTTGGTATGTGCTTAGCTTAATATTTGGTAACTTTAGAAGCTTGCAAGTTAGTTCAAGTATGGCAAGTGTGATATGAATGGAAGACTTGAATGTTTGATGTGTTGTTGATGTATTTGAACATATATAATGTGGTACCAATGAGGGTACATTCGTTAGGCATATTAGGTGATGAATTTGGTGTATTTTAGGCATGTTTAATCGTGTTTTGAATAGGTTAAATGATTAGCAATTGACTTGCTTAGTGTCCAAGTAAATAGCAAATGGTAAACTTGTGATTTAAGGCACATTTTAGGTCTACACGGCCAGACACACGTGTGTGTGACTTGGTCGTGTGAGGCCATTTTGATAGGGTACACGGTCTGGCACACGGCTTGGCCGTGTGACCCAAGTCAGTGAGTTACACGGGCACGGACACGAGTTGGGACATAGTCATGTGTCCCTACTCTGAATGCCCACACGGCCAGACACACGAGCATATGACTTGGCCGTGTGACCCCTGTAGTTAATTTTTTTAATTATTTCCTAAACTTACAGAATTGTTTCAAGTTAGTCCTTGTCTATTTTTTGAACTATTTTTAGGGTCCTGTAGACTCGTAATAGAGGCTTTAAGAGTAACTTTTACTCTGAATTGTGGTAGATTAGCAAACCTAAATTAAGTGCATTCCACTAACATCATCGAAGATAATTAAAAAGATAACCGTAGACAGAGTATGGACTAATACTCTGATGCTAATAATTTTAATAGCCTTATATGTATCCAAATTCTAACGTTCTAGAAGGGATAAATAGTGATAAGAGTGTAGACAGTGGAAGACCAAGTTTAGAATGCATAGCATAATTTATTATTCGAATGTACATGAATCTAGCATGAAAGTATTAGATTGTCGTGACCTACCCTAGCTTATTATAATGTTATTAGTTAGTTTATATGTTGATTATGATTGAATTAATTATTTGATTCGTTAGTAATGCTCGTGACCCTAATCCGACAATGGGGAGGGGTTAGGGGCGTTACAAAATGAACAAGTGGAGAATGAATAAATGAATGATTTATTTAATGATGGATGATGGATATGGGAATGAGAGGTGGTTTTTATAGTAGAAGGTTGATATGAGAGTTTTCTAAAAATAGCTTGAGGGATCCCTTGAAATGCTCCTTTTCTTGGCCGGCCTTGAAATGTGGAAAGTGGCTGATTTTTTTTTTTTTATTTTCTTGCTTAATTCTAGCTTGATTTGTGCTAGGGTTGGACGATTTCTTGGGCAATATTTGGGAGCTAATTTCTGATTCTTTCCCAAGTGGAAAGACCTCCAAATAAATCTTCCAAAAGCTGATTTTGGGTTGCTCATATGCTTGCCAAATTTGGGCTTCTCTTCCACTTGATGGACGATTTTGTGACCCAATTTAAGACATAATTAGATTTCTTTCCAGCAACAAACTTCAACTGAATGAAGTTAAATTTTCTGAACCCAATCATGCTCTAATCATCCATATGACTTGTTCTAGTGTGACATTTAATTCCATGGTATTACTGCAATATATTAAGCACTTTATTAAACATGCAGCAATATAACTTAATTTTATGCAAAATTAACCGTAAAAATTAATAAAATTACAAACTTGCTAAAATAAAGCTCAATGTCTTAGGATGAATTAAATTCATATAATTTGCTAACAATATGCTCAAAATTTTCTCAAATATTAAGTAAAAAGATGTTAAATAACTCTATATAATTTAGACTTATCAAGAACCTACTCCCTTACTAAACAAACTTACTAAGAACAAACTGAACGAAAATAACTATAAGGAATGGAAAGGAACCTCATGATTTTCCTAGGCTGTGAGAAACTAAAAACGGTCCTTGATAATAAATTCCCACCGGCCACTCAAGTTGAGGTTAGAAAATGGTGGGAGGAGTTTGATGAGATAGCTCATTACTACATGCTGGCAAGCATGACTAGCACCCTTTATAAGAAACTAGAGAGTTGTAAGATTGCTAAAGTGATTCTAGACAAACTAGAGGACATGTTTAAAGGCTAAGTTGCCTTGGCTCGATGATAACTCTTGAAAGGAGTTATACTTCATGCCTTTAGACCTAGCTAATTGCTTGTACTTAGGTACATTTAGTTGCATTTTAGGACATTTAATTCGTATTTACATCATTTCATTAGGACCTTGGACTGTGTTTAAATATTAGTTACGTTTAATTACGTGTGGTAGGGCTATGTTTGGTGGTTTGGCAGGTGCAGGAACGAGAAATAAAGGAGTGATGGTTTGTTGGGGAAAAAGGTTGGACATTTTGTCAGCATGAATGTCGTGGCAATTCTAGGAAGACGATTCAACACTCAACGCATACCAGTTTCAGCCCAACTATACTTGTACCAGAAAAATCTGCCTAAAAAAGAGAAGATAATCCTTGGATGTTGGTGTTTATCCTAGAAAAATGAAAATAAAAAGATAAGAAGATAACATTGGGTTGTTGAAAAAAGAATTTGAAAATAGGAGAAGATAAACATGGGTTGTTGGAATTACCCTAGGGAAAAAGCTATAAAAAGAAAAAGGAGGAAACCCTAAACATTGAACAAGAGTGGAGAGCCTTAGGCATGAATAGAGGGTAGTGGTTGAGCAGTGATGAAAAGAGGAAGACAAAGGCAGTCCCTCCCAGCCATCATAAGACACTGTGCTACTGGAGTGTGAAATGAACACGTAAAAGCTGTCTTCTCGAATCTTTCGAATTTTTTACTTTGTTCTTCCATGAATTGGATGATGAATATGGTGTTGGATGTTATTTTGGTTTTGAATTTTATGTGCCAACCCATGATCTAAATCTCATAGGGTTGGGATTACATGATGAAACCTTTATTTTCTTTAATGGTTGAAGCATATATCTGAATTAATTTACTATTTCATTTAATTGTTTTTGTATGTGTGTAATCCCTAGACATAGACGAATATGCAGCATGCCCATAAACTAATTTAATTTTGAAAAGGTTGGATTAGTTGGATCAAAATTAAATGATATGAGCAACTATTCGATTGATGCTTGCAGTAAACTCTATACATAAAGTAGCATTTATACAGAAGGAAAACAATGCAAGGTACCATATTAAGGCCTATAGACACAGGCAAGGTAACTTGAAGTTTTTGCTCTTGAAAAAAGTAGACCATTTTAGGACTCTTTTAAGTAGTAAACTGAGTATGATTTTTCCGAGGCATTATTGACAGTATGAGTAGATTCTTAGT
The DNA here is from genome assembly GCA_005393395.2 of Gossypium australe. Classification (NCBI taxonomy): domain Eukaryota; kingdom Viridiplantae; phylum Streptophyta; class Magnoliopsida; order Malvales; family Malvaceae; genus Gossypium; species Gossypium australe. The sequence continues at coordinate 20,404,589 of CM016615.1, forward strand.
AATCCCAACCTTCCAAATCAACATCATACATCCTTTAGTCTTTGTTGTTGTATCTTTACCATATCATTCTTAGTTATTTACTTGATCAATTAGATAATATTCACATAGTAATTCTCATAATTGCCATTACATTTCTACTATCGTTTTGCCATAGCATTCCCAAGTATTCATTAATTCCATATATTGCATACATCATTATTCCTTTTAATTTCCACTCCATACTTACCATAGCTTTACCATAGCATTAAATTTTATTACAATAACTTGACCACCTTTATGCATCAATCTAATCCTCGTAGGAATGATACTCACTCATCACTTTATTACTTGATTCGACATGTATACTTGCACAATTCGCATATCATATTCACACTTGACAAGTTTTTGGCGTCGTTATCGGATACCGGTAATTTGGTGAATTTTGGTTTTGTTATTTTACTTAGTTCGATTAGTTTTATTTAACTTAGTTGTATTTAATTGTTACAAGTTTGCTATCAATGTATAAGAAGTGGCATTCCTACTAACAAAGAGTATCCTTTTGACCTAGAGATAGAAAGAACTGTGAAAAATGGATAGGAACGAGAATGATCCTGGTCTTAATGATAATTCAAATGGTCAGGATGCCAATCCTTCTGTTCATAGGGTGATAGATGATCGACACAGACCAATTTGAGAGCATGTTGTTCTAATTTTGGATGACCTAAATCTAGGGATAGTCAAACCAAAAATATAGGCTCAATAATTTAAGCTGAAACCGTTAAGGTTTCAGATGTTGCAAACAATAGGACAATTTGGTGGACTGCCTACTAAAGATCCAATACTGCATTTAAAACTTTTTCTGGAGGTTTGTGACTCATTTAGACAACAGGTTGTTCCTAAAGACGCTCTACGACTTAAGTTGTTTCCATATTCTTTAAGAGATCATGCGAGAGCATGGTTAAATGCTTTACAGTCGGGAAAAGTGGCATCATGTAATGATCTTTTTCAGAGGTTTTTGCTACGATATAATCCACCAAATATGAATGTCAAGCTTAGAAATGACATCACATCTTTTCAGTAATAGGAGGATATGAAGCTTGAGAACGATTTAAAAAGTTAATTCGGAAATGTCTGATGCATGGACTTCAGCACTAGACTCAGATGGAGATATTTTTTAATGGGTTGAAAGCACATACGAGGATGGTAGTTGATGCTTTTACCAATGGTGCTTTGTTGGATAAATCTTGCAATGAAGTATATGACATTTTGGAGCGAATTGCCAACAATGATTACCAATATCCTACCATGCAAGTTGGGACTAGTAGGAGAGCGGCTTGCAGCATGGAACTTGATGCAATCACTTCATTGACTATCCATGTATCATCTTTAACTAATCTGTTAAGATAATGAAAAGCCCAACTGCAGTTTAGGAGATGAAATTAGTCGAGCTAGCTTGTAATTATTGTGGTGAAGACCATGTGTTTGATGAATGCCCAGCAAACCCAACATCTATGTGCTACATGGGTAATTTCAACCAGAATAATAATCCTTATTCCAACACATGTAACTCAAGGTGGAAGCAGCATCCAAACTTTAGTTGGAATAATCAAGGTGCGGGGAATTCAAACAATGCTGCAAGACAAAATGCCATCAATGCACTGTCTGGTTATACGTAACTTATGTCGAGGCAAAATGTCCAACAAGGTCAGCCATTATCATAATCACTATCTATTGAAGACTTGTTAAAAGAATTTATGGCCAAGAATGATGTCGTAATTCAGAGTCAAGTTGCGTCTCTACGAGCTCTTAAGAGTCAAATGGGGCAAATAGCAAATGCTTTAAATTTGAGACCAAGAGGAGCTTTGCCAAGTGATACTGAAAATTTGATATCACAAGAGAAAGAGCATTGCAAAGAAATCACTCTCAGAAATGGAACTCAGTTGAATGATGTTGTTAAAGATTCCACAACAGAAGAGGACGACTCAAGACTTGATCATGAAAAGATCTTAGAATCAACTGAAAAAGATAAGCAGAAAAATGTTATGGAAAATTAGATCATGTTGCCAACAAAAATGCCACAGCAAAACAATATCATCAACCTGAAGGAAGACCACATCTACCTTTTCCTTAGCGATTTCATAATTCTAAGGAGGATGTTAGTTCAAAAGATTTTTTGGATGTATTGAAGCAACTCCATATCAACATACCACTGGTAGAAGCTTTGGAGCAAATGCCCAACTTTACGAAATTTATGAAAGATATGTTGTCAAAGAAGCGAAAATTAGAAGAATTTGAAACTGTGGCTCTCATTGAAGGGTGCACAGCAATGTTGATGAATAAATTACCTCTAAAGTTGAAGGACCCAGGGAGTTTCACTATCCCATGTTTAAATGGAAATCATTATGTTGGTAAGGCATTATGTGACTTAGGAGCAAGTATAAATCTAATGCCTCTGTCTATTTTTGAGAAGCTTGGAATTAGGAAAGCAAGACCCACAATAGTCACACTGCAGCTAGCTGATTAGTCTTACACACATCTGGAAGGTAAAATTGAAGACGTGCTGGTAAGAGTAGATAAATTTATTTCTCCTACGGATTCCCTTATTTTAGAATTTGAATCTGACCAAAATGTGTCAATTATTCTTAGAAGACCTTTTCTTGCTATAGGTAGAACTTTAATCGATGTGCAGAAAGGTGAACTGACCATGACGATGAATGATCAACAGGTCACGTTCAATGTATTCAATGCACTGAAATGTACTGATGAAAATGAGGAATGACGTGCCATTGATTCAATAGAAACAACAATGCAGAAAGAGTTCATGAGATTTTGCCACAGCAATTCTGATAGTGGTGAAGATTCATTTGAGTGGAGACCCTTGTGCACTTTGTTAGAGCAAAATAGACATTTCAATTTTGATGAATAGTGCTTGGTAGCTCATGTATATCCACATGGAGTTGTTGATGTTAAGGACATGAAAACGGGGAATACATTTAAAGTTAATAGACAACGCTTGAAGCACTACTAGGGTGCTCATGTAGAGTGAGACAAACAATCCATTGATCTTCGAGATGTTTAAGTTCAACATCTTGAAAATTCTTTTTATTTCATTTTGTCGATTTAAATTTCTGTTAGTTATTTCATTTCCTTTTTTTAATAAACTATAGGAGGGGAAGGGGTCGGTGATGCAAAGCCTGTTGAGACGAATCCTGCTAGTAAAGAGAATGCGCCCAGAGCATCGGAAGAAGAACCAGAGAAAATATTGTTTGTCCGTATTGAAATTGACCATGAGGATGAAGAGGAAGCAAATCCCTCAGTTGTACCACTAGTGGATAGCATTGTAGTTGTACCACCTCCTATTAAACTGTAACTACCCAAGATTGTAACAGCCCGTTTTTGGGTCAAATCAGAATAGTGGTTTTGGGACCACAAATTTGAAGTAGAAATATTTATTTTATTATTTCTTTAAGGTCTACAGTATGATTGAATGATTGTGTGAAAATTTCGTTAAGGAATTTTATCGTTTGAGTGTCCAATTTGGCTAAAAGGACTAAATTGTAATAGGTGCAAAACTTGAGTTCTCTATGTTAAAAGTGCCAAATTTCTATGAATTTTTAAATAAGAGGTCTTTAAATGGTAATTAGACCATTATATTTTAGTATGGACAAAAATAGACATGGTTAGATAAAATTTCAAAGTTTTAGGTGAAGGGCATTTTAGTCATTTGGTAAATAAAGACAAAAATTACCAAATAAAAGGTGTCATCTTCATGAAATTAGTCCCCCATAGTCGAAAATTGCAAGGAGAAGACATAGCTAGGATTTTGGCCATTTTCAAGCTCAATTGTAAGTCCATTCTTGTCCCGTTTTTAAAGATTTTTATATTTTGAGATCGTTGTAACTTGATTTAGCTATTTCAATGACTAATTTGAAAGAAAGGTGAAGTTTAAAATTTTACCCATGTTGAACATGTATGTATTTTGATGTTTGATGGTAGAAAATACGTGTTTGTTGTTTGTTAAACAACTTTTGTAAAGTGATTTTCAGTAAAAACGACAAATAGGGACTTATTTGTAAAAGTC